>CM065814.1:35316357-38188857 GCA_033398695.1 Orobanche coerulescens | reverse complement strand
CAAGTAGCATTTCTCGAGCATGAGGACAAATCTGCTGCAGTCTTGAGTGCGTTTGTGAAGGAGGAGAGTAAGCCGAAAGCCCAGCGGACAATTAGTCATGGAAAAACGGGTGTTTCGGGAAGTTGTTCACGTCGAAACCTTTTCGCAAACAACATTTAATGACCGAACCGAAATTCGAATCGCTAACGACCAATGGTCATAATTTTAACAAATATATGAACGATTCGATGAACGGGGCGGAAACCAAATGGAGTTTGCGAAAAGTGAACTAATATTTTCAAATAGGTCCGGCTGAAAACTATAAACTTAGCGCTTCTCGGGAGGCAACCCGAGTTCGTAGTTGTAGATTTTTGCGTTCCTTTATTTTTCTTGCATCTTTGATTTCTATTTCTTCTTCATTTTTGTGCTTCAATTTTCTTCTGCCTCTCGCTTTTAACGAGTTCTGCTCAAAATTCGTGCGTAAAAGTCCTGTGGAAGAAATCAAGTCCGAGCATGCACAGGTATTGTGAGCCGCGGCACACATCAATCGTAAGGGGAGGCTAAACCAACTGTACCCTGTGCCGCGGCACGGCATAAATGAGCCGCGGCACACTTGAGCACTGAGCCGCGGCACACGAAATTTGTGCCGCGGCACACGACAACACGAGAACACAGGTAAAAGGTACTGTACCCTGTGCCGCGGCTCACTTTAGCTGTGCCGCGGCACACTAGGCGGGATCTGAAAGGCCAGGTAGCTTATAATTCTCAATCGGCCGAACACCCAGGTACGTTTTCTTCTTCCCTTCTCTTTCCCTCCCCAGCGCGCGAATCGGCCGAAGTTTTTTTCCAATTTTTCCTGCGACTTCTTCTTGCATTTTTCAAAAAACCAAAAGGTATGTTCCAATCGTTAATCTCTACTTGTTTATGGTTTAGATTTGAAGTTGTTTATGCCCTGGATGGATTGAACATGTTATTTTCCTTCAAAAAGTTTTGGGATTGTTTAGAGGATAACATGGTAGTTTTAATCAAATTTTCATGGTTAGTTTGGAATGTGAATGAGTTGAGTGTGTTGTGTTGATGATGATTGAATTGTGTTTCTGTTCTTGGGGGTTGAATCGAGCTATAGCCATGTTTATTCTTCAAGTAAACTCGTGCCCTCAAGGTGTTTGATAAATTGCCTAAGTGAAAAATTTTCTTTGGAAAAGCAATCTTTTGAATTTTCGTGCAACGTATACGTTCTGAATTTACAGCAAGCCCAACCCTTACATCCAGGTTAAACGTTTAAGTCCAATTTCATCCTTCTCTCACGAATGCGCTATTTTGTTAAATTTGGGATTTCTGGCTGGGCATCCTTAGCCGAGTGTAGATCATTGTTATTATTGTTTGCGTGAATAAACCCTCGTGTTGTACTTTTCAGGACTGATTATGGCGAGAACAAAGAAACTGAGCAAGAGAGCTAGGACCCAGTCATCCCCCACTCGAGGGGAGACCTCTCGTGGTCGGGCCGAGGTGGAGGGGCACTAGTTTTCGGACCCTAAAATTCACAAGATCTTCAATGAAAAGATCCGGCCACGACCGCTTATTCCGGAGAGGGGATTCACTCCAGCTCCTCAGGACGGGGAATTGCTCACTATGATTGATGAGATGGGGTGGGCCAGATTTGCTGCACCTCCCGAGCCAGCGGTTATCTCGATTGTGCAGGAGTTCTACGCCAGCGCACTGCTGAAGCACATTCGGGCAGGGCATACGTTGCCGTCATTAGAGTCTCGGACTCAGGTCGATGTCCGAGGGGTTACAGTTGATTTCTCCACGGCTGCTATTCGGAGGCTGTTTGGGCTTCCGGTGGTTGATGAGTCGGCCTATGACCGAGTGATGACCAGCCTCACGAAGGAGGCCCTGCTCGAGACGATTGCACAGCCCGATTCCGACTGGGAGCAGCGAGCACAGGGTTCTTCCACTTTCCACTTCAGGAGCTCGCGCCTCATCCGGCTCGGGCGTGCCTGGCTTTATTTTATCTGCGCACGCATTGAACCCACCTCCCAGATCCGTACTGTCTTTCTCTCCCGCGCCCGGATACTTTATGCTATCACTTCCGGGCTGCGTTTCGATGTGGCCCCCATCCTGGTCCGATCTATCTTCCAGTGTATCCAGGGGGGGCAAGACGGGGTTGAAGCACCCCTCTCTCATCTGCGCTTTGTGCCGGCAGTCGGGGCTGACGTGGTCATACGACGAGCCGATCCTTGCCCCCCAGGCCCCGATCGACCACCGCATCATATCACGCTTTGACCAGTGGGGAGGAGCGTCGGTGCACGCTCGGGGGAGAGGATTTCTGCTAGAGGAGGCCCACGAGGGATCCCCCGAGCCGCTTTTGTTGACACATGGAGATGCCGGCCCGCCGCCCGACAGAGCGAGGTTGCAGGAGTTGTTTGATGGGCTGAGGGAGGATCTGAGGAGACAGAGAGAGGAGCAGAGAGAGGATCTGAGGAGAGAGAGAGGAGCTGAGAGAGGAGACGAGGAGAGAGAGATGAGATGAGGAGAGAGAGGGAGAGCTTGATGGCTGCCATGCGGGAGGAGCAGCGGACGGAGCGGGAGAGCATTATTGCTGCCGTCAGAGCCGAGATGCGAGAGCAGGCCCGCCGGGCCAGCCGACGAGAGGCGAGGCGTCTGGCGGCGAGGGATGCTTATCATCAGGAGCACCTTGCCGCATGGACGGCCCATATCATGCATCCCGACGGGCCATTTATTGCACCCGCCCGGCCAGCCACACCACCCTCCTCACCGGATGATGCCGGCACCAGCTCCTGAGCGGACTGGAGGGGAGTACTTGACATTTTACTTTTATTGCATATCATTTTTTTTGTCCATTGAGGTCAATTTACGTCCTAAGTTTGGGGGGGTATTTACTTTCAGTTGCTACATTCATTGCTGTACTTTATTTTGTTGCACTTTTCATTGCTTTGCGTTATTTTTTTTATATACGTTTGGATAGCCTTGCTTGTCTTAATTCTTCTTTATTCTTGAATTTTTCGTGCTTCTATTTGTGTGATACTGATGTTACGATACTGTTTTTCTCTCTGAAGAAACGGTCGAGTTCTAGTCGCGTTGTAGTCAGTAATTTCTGTTCTGCTTAGTATTCATTTAGGTCCGAAATTTTTTCGTAATTGTAGAGGTCTTGGCGGATAAGAGAGGATACATACTTGTTTTAAAATCACCATCGATACGTTTGGTTACATTTTCCGGATAGTGAGTCGTACTGTTTCATTTGTCGTGTTGGCACTTAGATTGAGTTTAGAGTCGGTCAGTTTTTCCCAAAAGTCGAGATAATGTTGTTCTATGAAGGGAAGTCTAGTAACCGGGGGCATTCGCGTGACCCGTTGTTTACTCTCGCGTAAAACGACGACCCTGATTAGACTAGTGATTTAGATATTTCACATGTGCCAATGATAGGGAGCCTAGTAACCGGGGGTATTCGCGTGACCCGCTGTTTAATCTCGCGTAAAACGGTGACCTTGATTCGGACATGCGGAAATTATATATTCGAGTTGTTTCTCCACTGTAGAAGGGAACTTAGTAACTAGAAGCATCCATGTGCCCCATGAGTGTCTTTTACGTCAAACGGTTTCCCAATACATGAGAATGGAAGTTCCACCCTAGGATTATCCCGATGAAACATCCCGAGATCCTAACCTAGTGGTCAACTCGAATCAAATTCTTGAGCATATATATAAGGGAATACTATCCGAGGTTTATTTGTTATGAAACTCGTGAAAATTGTGCCATTAGACTGTGGAATGGGACGAACTAGCTTGTTTATTTTAGCCTTTCATATTGACGGTCGATTTGACTCACGTTTTGTTAATCTTTGAGCTGGATTTTCTCCATGAACGAGTGATTAGGACTGAACTTGATTACTTTGCGGAATATTATTCTGAGTGCATCTCGCTTTTATGACACTCGTATTTTTTATAGAGAATTACAGGATAGTATTGATTAGGTTGAACACTCTGAGTTGCACGATGATTCACGACATTCTTTTATTGAATTTAATTCTTTTTGCTTGAGGACAAGCAAATGCTTAAGTTTGGGGGTATTTGTTAGGCGTATTTTTATACGCTTATTTATCATTATTTTGTAGTATTTTGGAGAGTGAAATTGTCTAAATGAGCCTTTAATGCCTTAATTTTGTATGATTGACAGGAAATTGAAGTCCGGAAGCTAAAACAAGGCAAAACGGGCGAAAACGGCAAATCTGGACTCTGAGCCGAGGCACAAGGAAGCAGGGCCGCGGCACAGGAAGACACCCAGCCAAAGCGAGTAAATCAGACTGTGCCGCGGCCTGGCCCTGTGAGCCGCGGCACAGAAGAAATTGAGGACGCCCAGGCATCCAGCTGAAAGCTCTGTGCCGCGGCACAGGTTTAGTGCGCCGCGGCACACTTGGCGGTTTTTGGTTGTCCGCGCGAATTAGGGCCATTTCGAACCCAGTTTCCGACCTACGGATACGGACGCGATTTGGAGGATATTCTGAGCTATAAATAGGGTCTAAGACCCTAATTAGTTATCTTTGGATCTTTTATCTTTTGGAGCTTAAGCTTGGAGACGGCAGAAGAAGAGGGAAGCAGAAGACTTCAAGGGCAGAGGGAGGAAGCTGAAGAACGGAGGAATCCGAGCTTCATCTGCGTTTGATTTTTATGCTTTCATTTATTTATTCTGTAATTTCAATTATTAGTATGTCAGGCTAAAGCCCTAATCTAGGGTTTTGATGAAACCTATGTTTTGACGAATTTCTTGAGATTATCCAATTAATTACCTTTTTGTTGAGTTTTCCCAATTGTGTTTAATGCTTGCAATTATCTGGCCAATAGTTGTATTGATTTAATCATTCACTTCGAATCGGGAGAGGAGATTTGGTGAGGAACTATTGGTGAGGACCGTTTTATTCTGTGAGATAGGAATATACTCATAGGAACTACGTGGCCTTTGGGAGATTTTATGCTTTTCGCCTATTGACGAATTAATTCACCTAGGGATAGAGTGCGTTATTCGCCTTTAGATAAATCTATTGACCCCGGGAGAGGCGGTAGAATATATTAGCAATCTCCGCCTTCAATAAATTGGGAAAATTATTTATTACGGATAATCGAGGGTAAATTCGGATAAACTGAGGTGGATTCAGAATCCTAGACTTATTCATCATTTGATTTCTTTTATTCAAGCTATCGTTTTCTACTGTTTAGTCGCTTAGTAATTCTTTTAGTTATTAATTGCGAAAACCCAAATTCGATTGTTCAAATAAAATTAGAATACACAAAAATCGGTAGTTAGAGACTCAGTCCTCGTGGGAACGATACTCTACTTATCACTTTATTACTTGTAAACGATGACGTGCACTTGCGTGTAAGAAAAATCACAACACTCACGATTTGGAGTTAGCGGCAGTTGTTTTTGCGCTCAAGATTTGGCGTCACTATCTTTTTGGCTCTGCATGTCAGATTTTTACCGACCATAAAAGTCTGAAGTACATATTTAGTCAGCCGGAGTTGAATATGAGGAAGAGGAGGTGGTTAGAGTTGATTAAGAATTATGACCTCGAAATCCTTTATCATTCGGGCAAGGCGAACATCGTGGCCGATGCCTTGAGTCGGAAACCAGTCTCGTTGCGGACGCTTGAGATCCTTACGTTTCAATCCGAGCTTCAGCGGGATTTGATTGAGTTGATTGTTGAGATTTTGTTGCCGGGAGCCGTAGGGCGAATTTGTGCTTTAGAGATTTCGTCGTCTCTGATCGATGAAATTAAACTGAAACAGCTGGAGGATCCGATGATTATTCAAATCCGAGAGAATGTTCTTAAGGGGAAATCTCTTGGATTTGTGATTCATGAAGATGTAGTATTGAGATTCCAGAGTCGACTGTGTGCCGAATGACTCAGAATTGAAGCAGGGTATTTTGCGTGAGGCCCATACTACGCCTTACTCCGTTCATCCTGGTTCGAGTAAGATGTACAAGGACCTGAGGAGGAATTTCTGGTGGAATGATATGAAGGAGGAGGTCGCACAGTTTGTAGCGAGATGTTTGACTTGTCAGCAGGTCAAAATCGAGAATCAGCGACCGGCAGGGTTATTGCAGTCACTTCCCATCCCGGAATGGAAATGGGAAGATATATCGATGGACTTTATTACGAGTTTGCCGAGATCGAGATAGGGCATAAATATGGTTTGGGTGATTGTTGACCGCTTGACCAATTCGGCACATTTTCTGGGCATCAAGGATACTTGGGGCCCGGAGAAGTTGGCTCGCGTGTTCATTGCACAGATTGTGAGGCTTCACGGTACTCCGAAGTCTATCGTTTCGGATCGGGATGGCCATTTTGTATCGCACTTTTGGCAGGCGGTGCATAAGGCGTTGGGTACTCGTTTGCGTTTGAGTACCTCTTTTCATCCTCAGTCAGATGGACAGTCTGAATGCACTATCCAGACGTTCGAGGACATGTTGCGTGCTTGTGCTCTCGACTGGAGTAGTGACTGGGAGGAGCATTTGCCATTGATTGAATTCACGTACAACAATAGTTGGCACGCGTCTATTCGGATGGCACCGTATGAGGCGCTTTATGGGCGGCGTTGTCGATCGCCGATTTGTTGGAACGAAGCATCCAATTTGGTCAGGACCGAACCAGATATTGTTTTAGGGACGAGGTGGAAGGTGGATTTGATTCGAGAACAGATGTTGACCGCTCAGAGTCGACAGAAGTCGTATGCCGTTGACCTTTGGAATTCAAGGTGGGAGACCACGTTTTGCTAAAGGTGTTGCCGACGAGAGGAGTTCTTCGTTTCGGGAAGAAGGGGAAGTTGAGTCCGAGATTTATTGGATCTTTTGAGATTCTCGAGCGAGTCGGTGAGTTGGCATATCGTTTGGCGCTACCTCCGGCCCTGAGTCGCGTTCATAACGTCTTCCATGTTTCTCAACTGAGGAAATATGTCCCGGATCCTAGTCACATCATCGATTTTGGCGAGATCGATATTGCCGAGGACATTACCTTCGAGGAGCGTCCCTTGAAGATTTTGGAGCACCGTGTAAAGGTAATAGTTTCCCCGCGTACAACAAAGGCTGCAATTCCACCACCAGGTTCATATCACAGACAGCGGAAACCTCAGCCTCCCAGACCTGTAAGACGTGATCAACAGCATGCTCCCCGAGCATATCAGAAGCGCCAACAGCTGTTCAGAAAGAAGGTTGTATCCAAGTATCAAAGGAATGCACTGCAGTACTTTCAACACTATAGTGCGCCTAGATATTGGATACAGGAGCCCCGTTATCCATCGAGAAAATAGGTCGCCACGCAATATCATCAAAAGCTTTGGGAATCCAACTGGAGACCCAAAAGGCAAGCTGTAAGGTCTAAGGAAATGGCTCCATCTCCGAAACGGCAATCGTACTGGAATAATAATAATAATAACCCTGGATTTTACATGCATAACTCTCAAGGTTACAGCAACTACGTGCTTGCCCCACGTAGACATCGCAAGTATGGACCAAAAGTAACCTACAACAAGCCAATTGCTGTCAGGCAAATTTGTGTACCAAAAGGCACTAATGTACAAGGACCCAATAATCAAAGGGGACCTAAATCTACTTAATTTCTGTGCTTACAAGACATCAAAGAGAAGGACATCTGGTACTTCGATGGTAGATTTTCTCGACACATGACAGAAGATATCAGCAAGCTGTCAGATTATGTAGAAGGTTGCGGTCCAAAAGTGCACTTTGGTGACAAGTCCAAAGGAAGAACAAGAGGGAAGGGAACCCTGCTTGTTGGAAAGTTCAAAGCCACTGACGTAGCCTATGTTGAAGGCTTACAGTATAATCTACTTAGTATTAGCCACTTCTGTGACAAACAGTTCTCAGTGGAATTCTATATAGATCATTGTAGGGTGAAGGACATCAAAACCAAAGAGATTGTCCTCACAGGAATCCGGTCTGGTGCTATGTACATTATTTACTGGAAGCCTACGAGCTCCACTATTCCTTGTTTTGTTGCCAAAGGCACTGCAGATCAAAGCTGGCTATGGCACAAAAGGATGTCTCATATCAACTTCAATACAATCAACAAGCTCACCACACAGGGAATGGTTAGAGGTTTTCCCGATGTGTCATTCCAAAAAGACAGCGTTTGCGGACCATGTCAAAACAGCAAACAAGTCAAAACCACTCTAAAAGGCAAATCATACCTGTCCACTCACAGAGTTCGGGATATGCTACATATGGACCTCTACGGTCCTGTAGACCCCATAAGTTTTGGAGGTAAGAAATATTGTATAGTTATTGTTGAAATCTTCCTAAGGAAGAAGAAAGAAACCACAAAAAAGTTGCCTGAGCACCTGAGAAAGATTTAGAATGAGAGGGTTGAGTATCGTGTCCATTCGTCCAGACAGGGGTACTGAATTCACAAACCACTTTATAGAGCAATACTGTTCGGAAAATGGAATATAGCATGAATACTCAGCAGCCCGAACTCCTCAACAAAATGGGGTTGCCGAGCGAAAGAACACGACACTCAAAGAACCAACAGGAACCATGATCGCTGAAAGAAGGTTGCCGCAGCGATTCTAGGGCGAAGCAACAAATACAGTGTGCTATACACCAAACCGCTATATCATCAACAAGCATCACAACAAAACAGCATACGAGGTATGGAACAACAAAACTCCACTAGTTTCATATTTCCACATATTTGGATGTAGATGTTATGTTTTGAATAACGTGAAAGACCAACTCAAAACCTTTGACGAAAAGTCAGATGAAGGGATATTTGTAGGATATTTCTCTGTCAGCAAGGCTTGCAGAATCTTTAATAAAAGGAAGCTGACAATCGAGGAATCTATACATGACGTGTTCGATGAACGTCACCATGATCCTACAGGAGTAGAAGACCTAACTCAGAATATCCAAACACTCTCCATTAATGACCCTCCAACTCCAATAGAGCCTGTCGTAGACTTAGAGATCAACCCCGCAGCTGTAAGTACAGAGGTAGTTGAAGTTGATGTTGTACAAGCTGAAGCCGAAACTACAGCACCAAAAGATGTAACACCCCAAACTAGGCGAAAATTACAGTGCCGTGGACCCCCAATTGGGACCCACCAGGAGAGTGAAAATTAATAAATTAAATAATATAATTGTAGTACCGAACCACATTATATTACCAATTACTTTGATGAGGAGTTTCAAATACAACTACACCCAGGAATACAGAATACATGTATATTTCATATGGAGATAAAATATACAACACTGAATAAAATGAAAATCCAAAGGGAACTGCAGCGGAAAATACACATCAATGAAAACATGAATAAGTGAACAGACTGGGCCCCCCTACTAGTATCACTGGGACTCCTCGCCGTCAACGTTCTCTTCCTGTGCCTTTGCATTGCCATGACCTAAAAACAACATCCCCAACGGGGTCAGTTACACAGAACAACAATCCTCAAGAGTTGAACAAATACAATAATCACATGAATTAGTTATGAAATCAAGGTAAATGATGGGCATCATAGTACGCCACGAATGGGATGTGCAAGTGCACAAGCCTGTTGAGTTGCCGACGTCCCGCATAAACACCCGCAAAACTTGGCCTAATTCGTCTCATGGAGGCACGTTACCGTGTGCATAGTCCAATGTGTCCGGATCCCCGCATATACAAAATGAGTTTAGTGTGCCCGACTAAAAATTCCACACATATACCACCCGGAATGCTAATCCCGGAAGGTCACAAGAACAAAAGAGACCATGATAAAGAACAAATAGAAAACCGACAAGGGTTAAGAATGACTCACCGAGGTGAAATAATGACGCAATGAGTGATAGCTTCAAATGAAATGATTGGAACCATTGTTCCTCGTGAATTGAATGATTATTTGATAACTACAAGTCTCAACATGATTGATGTATGATGAATGAATTATATGTATGAATGAACAACAACGAAAGGAATGATTATCCTTTTAACCGAGCAAGAATTAACTTGCCTCAATACCGGTGATGAAATGTCCTTCCTCGAACAAACGTTCTTAATGGAGTTATCGGTCGCTCGAACAACCTTGAATAACACAAGTACCAACAACTCGCTTAATATACATATCAATTACGATTGTAACCAATTCAAGAAGTCAATATAATAAATCCAAACTCATTGGGGCATTTTGACAAACACTTTGCAAACATTCATCCATTGTTTACAAACAACCCCAATTATATTGAAACCAACCTCCAAAAGAGTGATTCAAACCAACCAAAACATCATCAAAGAAATCAATAATCCAATAGGAATACTCCATTCGAGATTATAACAACATCTAGTCGAAACCCCAAAATTCCAAAGTCAACACTCAAGGTGTTCTTGAACAATTCCCCAAATACTCAACAAATCCGAAAACTACACCAATAAATCCGTAGGAACACATGCATACAAGGTAGATAATCCATATTCAACATATTCCAACATAATAGCAAGCTAACTCGAAGAGATCGGAAGGAAAACACTAAAATCCCAAAATTCTAGATTCAAGAAAAGTTTACCTTGATTTGGTGTGGAGGAGAGGATTAAATGTTGTTTAATCTGAACTAGGAGCTTAAAAATGATGATAGATGATAGCAGCTGGAAAAGATCTTCACAAATCGTCCAAAATCGCCCAAAATCGCCCAAGGAAGGAGGAGAGGTGTAAAAATGACGAAGAAGGGCTGAACTGTCCTATTTATACCTGAACCAGCTTAGCGCGCGCTAGCTCCTGTGATTAGCGTGCGCTAGCGGGTTCACCGGGTAGGCCAGTACCCACGGCTGGCATCGTTAGCGTGCGTTACGTACCTTGGTAGCGTGCGCTAACGCCTCCTTCTTAGCGTACATTAACCTTGTGTTAGCATATGCTACCTGATAGTTGGTGTCCAGAAACTGGAGTCCGGAACCTACTGTCCTATGCCCTGCTCTCCTTAGCATGGGTTACATAGGTAACTTAGTGTGCGGTACTAAAACCATTAGTGTACGCTATTTTCCACTCATGGCGTGCGCTACGGATTCCAATTCAGTCCAGTACCTACTGGACTGCCTGTCATAATTACACAAGTAGTGTGCGCTAACGAAGGCCGATAACATGCTTTATTGATAGAACTAGCGCACGCTATTTTCCATTCATAGCGTGCGCTACGACAACTCTAATTCAGTCCAGTGCCTTCTGGACTGTCTGCCTCAACGACATTAGCGTGTGCTAATGCCGAGAGATAGCGTGCGCTACCAGTACTCAATTCGCGCGCGCTAAAAAGAGTATATAGAGTGCGCTACTCCTCACACACATCCCACCACAAAGATGACAATGATGATATACTCGACTCGATTCTCCAACCGGGATGGCAGGCGAATGATAACTGATATACAATTTAAATTACGCCGAACGGTGAACATATTGAATGAATATGAATGATGAATGATTATTAGTGAGTGAAAAATTACTAAGTGACAATTAGTGAATGATAATAAGTGAATTCATAACCGGGTATTACATACCACCCCTTAAAAAAGAGTTTTGTCCTCGAAACTAAGGGTCAAACAATTCGGGATAACTCTCCCGCATACTATCCTCGGTTTCCCAAGTAGCCTCTTCGACTCCGTGTCTAGACCACTGAATTTTCACCAAAGGAATCGCCTTGTTCCTCAACTATTTGATTCGTCGCTCTAGGACTCGTACAGGGTGCTCCTCCAATGAATGATCATCCGCGATCTCGATTTCATTGAACTGAAGTATGTGACTCGTGTCGGCAACATACTTCCGCAACTGAGAGACGTGAAACACATTATGAATTCGGCTCAAGGCCAGAGGTAAAGTCAATCGATAAGATAGATCGCCTACTCGATCCAAAATCTCAAATGGTCCAATGAATCTCGGACTCAAATTTCCTCGCTTCCTGAAACGGAAGATACCTCGACTCGGTGATACCTTGACCAAAACATGGTCACCTGCCTCGAACTCTAATGGTCGACGACGATTATCTGCATATGATTCTTGTCGACTCTGAGTGGTCAACAGACGACTCCTGATCAAAGCTACCTTCTCACGAGCGGCTATAAGCATATCGGGCTCAGTGCCGATTAATTCGGATAAGTCATCCCAACACAAGGGAGATCGACAACGACGACTGTATAGGACCTCGTAAGGTGCCATCTTAATCGAAGCATGCCAACTATTATTGTACGTGAACTCGATCAACGGTAGTTGGGATTCCCAATCGTCTTTCCAATCGAGAACATATGCTCTCAACATGTACTCCAACATCTGAATAGTTCTCTCTAATTATCCGTCGGACTGAGGGTGAAAAGCTGTGCTGAAGTTTAGCTGAGTTCCCATGGCACGATGAACAGATTTCGAGAAATGCGACAGAATCGCTCGTCAAGATCAGAAACGATACTCTTAGGAGTACCGTGCAATCTCACGATCTCTTTAATGAATAACTGGGCAAGTCTCTCAGGACCCCATGTATCCTTAATCTCAAGGAAATGAGCTAAATTAGTTAAACGGTCCACAATTACCCAAATTGTGTTCATGCCACGACGACTCGTTGGCAAACTTGTGATGAATTCCATTGAAATATCCTCCCACTTCTACTCTGGAATAGGGAGCGATTTCAGCATACCCGCCGGTCGCTGATGTTCTATCTTGACTTGCTGACAGGTAAGACATCTCGAAACAAATTCTGCGACTTCTCGCTTCATATTACTCCACCAGTCATTTTTTTCAAGTCTTTGTACATCTTGCTAGACCCCGGATGGATAGAATAAGGGGTAGCATGGGCCTCTCTCAAAATCGAGTTTTTCAACTCGTCATCCGCCGGAACGCATAACCGGTTCTTAAATCGCAAAAGTCCATCCTCATGGACCACATATCCAGGGGCTTTACCCTGAGCCACATCATCTCGTATGCGTAACAAAAATAGGTCTGAACCCTGACTCGCTCTGATTGCCTCCTCCAGTGGCGATGAAATCTCTAGCATGTACAGTTGCCCTTGCACTCGCTGTAACCAGACCTCGATCTCGGGTCTTAGGAATTCCTGTTGAAGTTCCTTCTGAGCAGTCAAACGAGCAAGAATTTGATCCTGAACGGACTTACGACTCAAGGCGTCGGTGACAATGTTCGCCTTACCCGGGTGGTATTATATCTCAATATCATAATCTTTAATCAGTTTCAACCACCGTTTCTGTCGCATATTTAACTCCTTCTGAGTAAATATATACTTCAAACTCTTATGATCGGTGAAAATCTGACAGGTGACGCCATAAAGATAATGTCGCCAAATCTTCAATGCCAAAACCACGGCTACTAACTACAGGTCGTGGGTCGGATAATTGACCTCATAAGGTCTCAATTGCCGCGAAGCATAAGCAATTACTTTCCCATTATGCATTAATACACATCCAAGACCGTGCCCGGACGCGTCACTATAAACCACGAATCCTTCCGTCCCTTGTGGCAAGGAAAGGACATGTGCTGAAATTAAACGACTCTGGAGCTCCTCAAAACTCTGCTGACATGCGTCAGAACACATGTATTTCTTATCATTCCGCAAAAGGTTAGTCAAAGGTTGAGCGATTTTAGAAAATCCTTCCACAAACCGCCGGTAATAGCCTGCTAATCCGAGAAAGCTTCAGATTTTCTTAACATTCTTCGGAGGTTTCCAATCTCGGATAGCCTCCATATTCTGAGGGTCGACACGTACCCCGTCTGATGAAATCACATGTCCGAGAAACGTCACCTCGGAGATCCAGAACTCACATTTGGAAAATTTTCCATAGAGTTGCTCCCGTCTCAACACGTCGAGGACCTAATGAAGGTGAAGTTCGTGCTTCTCTCAGTTACGGGAATAAATCAAAATATCATCTATGAAAACAACCACGAACTGATCCAAATAGTCGATGAAAACTCCGTTCATTAACTCCATGAATACCGCAGGTGCATTAGTTAATCCAAATGGCATCACTACAAACTCGTAGTGCCCATAGCATGTTCGAAATGCCGTCCTCGCGATATCCGACTCTCGAATTCGCAACTGATGATACCCAGATCTCAAATGGATCTTGGAAAATACTGAAGCTCCCTGAAGTTGATCTAAGAGATCATCGATGCGGGGTAGGGGATATTTATTCTTGATCGTCACCCTGTTCAGCTCCCAATAATCAATGCACAAGCGAAAATAACCATCTTTCTTCTTGACAAATAACACTGGTGCTCCCCACAGAGATGCATTCGATCGGATATAACCTTTCTCGGTCAATTCCTCCAATTGATTCTTCAGCTCCTGCATTTCTATCGGGGCCATATGGTATGGTGCTTTCGATATAGGGGACGTACCAGGCTCCAACTCTATCGTGAATTCAACATCTCTATGTGGAGGTAAACCAGGTAACTCGTCTGGAAATACATCGCCATATTCTCTCACTACAGGAATATCCGCCAACGTCACTGATGATTTCTCGGTCTTGGTCATATAGCACCAATAACCGAAACACCCCTGATTGAGTAACTTCACTGCTTTCATCATATTAATGACTCTTCCGGAACGGCTGGGTTTACCCCCCTGAAATATACACTCGACTCCATCGTCTGAAATGATAGTGACCATACGCTTACGGACACTAAGGATGGCATCATGACGATCCATCTAATCAATACCCAAAATTACATCGTCTTTAGGTTAGTCTACCACAATTAGGTCTGCTAGCCATTCACGGCCCTCAAGCTGAATTGGACAGTCCTTAACTTCCCGATTTCTGATAATTCTTCTATTGTATGGTAGACCAATGACATAAGGTTCGCAACTAGTAGCACTATCAAGGTGTAGTCTACTCAAACATGACTCGGAAATAAATGAATGTGATGCGCCAGTATCAAAAAGGGTACACACAGGTTCAGATAGGATTTCGAGTGTACCTGAGATCATTCGGGCCTCCGGATCGTCGTTCCTCTTCATCTCGTAAATTCGGGGCTTGCCAGCCCCAGAACCGGATGCTCCTGTCTGATAACTGTGGGCTCCACCTTTGTTTGCTCATGTCATCTTAAACGATGCGGACTGATTGGCCTGATTCTGAAGACCGACTGCTTCGGGGTCTGAGGTGCCGTCGGAGTAGGTTTGGAGTCCATTCCGTAGAAATGGGCCTTATGCCCGGTAATTCCACAGTTGTTACACGTGATAGTCTGCCTCGGATACTTAGTGCTGAAATGACCCTGCTCTCCACAGTTGAAATGGGTGATGGCCGAACTGGCCGCTCGGGATTGAGATTCCACAGGTTTAGGCACCGTAGGAGGTCGCTCAGAAAAAGTAGGGCCCGCACGAGGCTTCTTAAAGGTTGCCTGACTGCCTTCGGACTGATTATGATTCTTCGATTTCTTGCCAGAAGATTAAGGTTGTTGCTTAGCAATTTCCTTAGCGGTAAGCTCATAAGTAAGAGCTTTCTCGATGAATTCGGCCAGAGTGGTGCAATGATGATTAAGCAACTGCATCCGTATACGAGGTTTCAACCTCTTACTGAAATACTTGATCTTATCCACCTCGTATTGGATAATGGATGATGCAAAGGGAAGTAACTCCTGAAACTTCTCGGCGATGGCGAGTAACTCCGATAACTTGGCCTCCCTGAGTGGGTCCAGATAATACATTTCCATCATGAGGGTCTTGAACTGGTCCCAAGTACAAGATCCGTCGGTGGGCTTTAGAGATAGACACCAAGAGTGAGCGCTCTTACCCAGATAGTAAGCCGCAACTGAAACATTGTGTCCCTCAGGACACTCCACCATAGCAAATAACTTCTCAAAATGCTCAAGCCAGTGAATAATATCCACCGGCTCAGATGAGCCCTCAAAAGTAGGTGGTCTCTGGCGAGAGATGTCGCCAATTATACTTCTCACACTCCTCCCTTACCTATAAGGTTGCGTCGGAGGAGCCTATTGATTCTGAGCGGTTGAATTTTGCATCGTCTCCATCAGACGTACCATTTGAGTCATTTGGGCCATCATGCCCTGCATAAAAGTGAGTGAATCAATCCAAACACCTTCCGATTGAGCTGTATCCCGGGTACGACTTCCTGACAGTGAATGATTATCTCCCGGTGAATGAGTTGCAGCGTCGCTACTTGTTGAATTAACATTATTCCTCGCGTTCGCGCGGGTATTCACATAAGCTCCCGGGTTTCGGCCCGCACCGTGGCCTCTTGCCCTACGTCCCCTGACAGCTCTATCCAAACTGAAGTAGGAATGTCACAAGATAATTATAGATTTCGCATGAGAGATCAACTGAGGTGACATGATTATCTAGTGAAATTATTAAAATGATCATCTTGAACAAGTTAACAAAATTGATGATACGATCCACAAGATCAACAACTGAGCAATGAAATTAACCGAGTGATTAATGAGTTAACATGATCGACATGATCAAAAATGAAAATGATGATTGAGGATTGTTGACTAATGAATGATGAATGAGTGATTCTTATTGCCAGAAATTATACCATGGCGTCAGAAATCTTACTGTTTCTTTGGTCTGAGGGGCTTGGCGTTTGCACAGGTAACGCGTGACGCAAAAGTCCGTTGATACTAGTATGATGAATAATGATTTCAATGAGACATGACTCGGATAGTAGTATTCAAAATCATGCTCCGATACCAACTCTGTAACACCCTAAACTAGGAGGATATTACAGTGCCGTGTACCCCGAACTGGGACCCACCAGGCGGGTGAAAATTAATAAATTAAATAATTTAATTGTAGTACCGAACCACATTATATTACCAATTACTCCGATGAGGAGTTTCAAGTACAACACACCCATGAATACAGAATACATGTATATTTCATATGGAGATAAAATATACAATACTGAATAAAATGAAAATCCAAACGGAACTGCAGCAAAAAATACACATCAATGAAAACATGAATAAGTGGACAGACTGGGGGCCCCTACTAGTATCACTGGGTCTCCTCGCCGTCAATGTTCTCTTCTCGTGCCTTTGCCTTGCCATGACCTAAAAACAACATCCCCAACGGGGTCAGTTACACAGAACAACAATCCTCAAGAGTTGAACAAATACAATAATCACATGAATTAGTTATGAAATCAAGGTAAATGATGGGCATCATAGTACGCCACGAATGGGATGTGCAAGTGCACAAGCCTTCCGAGTGCCCGACGTCCCGCATAAACACCCGCAAAACTTGGCCTAATTCGTCTCATGGAGGCACGTTACCGTGTGCATAGTCCAATGTGTCCGGATCCCTGCATATACAAAATGAGTTTAGTGTGCCCGACTAAAAATTCCACACATATACTACCTGGAATGCAATACAATCCCGGAAGGTCACAAGAACAAAAGAGACCATGATGAAGAACAAATAGAAAACTGACAAGGGTTAAGAATGACTCACCGAGGTGAAATAATGACGCAATGAGTGATAGCTTCAAATGAAATGATTCGAACCATTGTTCCTCGTGAATTGAATGATTAGTTTGATAACTACAAGTCTCAACATGATTGATGTATGATGAATGAATTATATGTATGAATGAACAACAACGAAAGGAATGATTATCCTTTTAACCGAGCAAGAATTAACTTGCCTCAATACCGGTGATGAAATGTCCTTCCTCGAACAAACATTCTTAATGGAGTTATCGGTCGCTCGAACAACCTTGAATAACACAAGTACCAACTAGTCGCTTAATATACATATCAATTACGATCGTAACCAATTCAAGAAGTCGATACAATAAATCCAAACTCATTGGGAGATTTTGACAAACACTTTGCAAACATTCATCCACTGTTTACAACCAACCCCAATTATATCGAAACCAACCTCCAAAATAGTGATTCGAACCAACCAAAATATCATCAATGAAATCAATAATTCAATAGGAATACTCCATTCGAGATTATAACAACATCTAGTAGAAACCCCAAAATTCCAAAGTCAACACTCAAGGTGTTCTGGAACAATTCCCCAAATACTCAAAAAATCCAAAAACTACACCAATAAATCCGTAGGAATACATGAAACCAAGGTAGATAATCCATATTCAACATATTCCAACATAATAGCAAGCTAACTCGAAGAGATCGGAAGGAAACACTCAAATCCCAAAATTCTAGATTCAAGAAAAGTTTACCTTCACATGGAGGAGAGGATTAAATGTTGATTAATCTGAACTAGGAGCTTGAAGATGATGACAGGTGATAGTAGCTCGAAAAGATCTTCACAAATCGTCCAAAATCGCCCAAAATCGCCCGAAATCGCCCAAGGAAGGAGGAGAGGTGTAAAAATGATGAAGAAGGGCTGAACTGTCCTATTTATACCTGAACCAGCATAGCGTGCGCTAGCTCCTGTGATTAGCGTGCGCTAGCGAGTTCACCGGGTAGTCCAGTACCCACCGCCTGCATCGTTAGCATGCGCTACGTACCTTGATAGCGTGCGCTAACACCTCCTTCTTAGCGTACGTTAACCTTGTGTTAGCGTGCGCTACCTGATAGTTGGTGTCCAGAAACTGGAGTCCAGAACCTACTGTCCTCTGCCCTGCTCGCCTTAGCGTGCGTTACACAGGTAACTTAGCATGCGCTACTAAAACCATTAGCGTACGCTATTCTCCACTCATAGCGTGCGCTATAAATTCCAATTCAGTCTAGTACCTACTGGACTGCCTGTCATAATTACACAAGTAGCGTACACTAACAAAGGCTGATAACATGTGCTACTGATACAACTAGCGTATGCTATTTTCCATTCATAGCGTGCGCTACGAAAACTCCAATTCTGTCCAGTGCCTTCTGGACTGTCTGCCTCAACAACATTAGCGTGCGCTAATGCCGAGAGATAGCGTGCGCTACCAGTACTCAATTAGCGCGCGCTAAAAAGAGTATGTAGCGTGCGCTACTCCTCACACACATCCCACCACAAAGATGACAATGATGATATACTTGACTCGATTCTCCAACCGGGTTGACCGGCGAATGATAACTGATATACGACTCAAATTACGCCGAAAGATGAACACATTGAACGAATATGAAGGATGAATGATTATTAATGAGTGAAAAATTACTGAGTGACAATTACGGAATGATAATAAGTGAATTCATAACCGAGTATTACATAAGATATAATATGGGATGCCAAACTAGAACCCGACAGAAGATGGTTGAGAGATCATCCACAAGAGTTAATCATTGGAGACATTGATGCCGGAGTATCTACCCGCAGAAGAATACAGAGTACATAAGAAACTGTACTATGTGCGCAAGAAGAATCCGAATCTAAGAAATTTCAATTTCCTATATGGAAATCTCAAGCTGAACTTAGGAGACTAGCCATGTGCACCCTAGCTGTATTCTTAGCTTAATCTAAACCTGTTTCTACCAATGAAGCTCTGAATAACTCTAACTGGATCACTTCTATGGAAGAAGAGCTTAATGGTTTCGAAAGAAACAATGTATGGTATCTAGTACCCAGACCTGATCATCAAGCTGTTATTGGAACCAAATGGTATTTAGAAACAAGAAGGATGAGAATATACTTGTTATTAGGAACAAATCCCGTCTAGTCGCACAAGGCTACAGACAAGAAGAAGGCATAGACTATGATGAAAGCCCATGTATCCGGACTAGAATCCATCAGGGTATTCTTAGCTTTTGCCGCCCATAAGAGCTTCGGAGTATATCAAGTGGACGTTAAGAGTGCATTCCTGAATGAAGACCTCACCGAAGAAGTCTATGTTGAACAACCACCAGGGGTTGTCATCACAGAAGGCGGAGACCTTGTATACAGACTACGGAAAGCTCTGTATGTACTTAAGCAAGCACCTAGAGCATGGTACGAAAACCTATGGATAAGACTTTATTTAAAATACAGGAAGGTGATGACCTGTTAATGGTTCAAATATACGTAGATGATATTATATTTGGTTCCACTAACCTTGATTTATGTCAAAGGTTCTCTCATCTCATGCAAAGTAAGTTTGAAATGAGTATGATAGGGGAATTTAGTTACTTCATAGGATTGCAGGTGAAGCAATTACCTATAGGAATCTTTACTAACCAGGAGAAGTACAACAAGGAGCTACTCAACAAGTTTGGGATGAATAACTCCAAATCCTCGTCAACCCTCATGAGCACATCCATGCAAATTAGTGCTGACAAAGATGGAAAGTCGGTTGATAAATCACTCTACAGGAAGCTTATTGGCTCACTCCTGTACCTAACGGAGAGCAGCCTGATATCCAGTTTGTTGTAGGAGTGTGTACTCGGTATCAAGTATCACCTAAAGAATCACACTTCACAACAGCCAAACGAATCCTTAAGTAAGGAACAATCGATGCGGGATTGTGGCATCCTAAGGAAGGAGGATTCGATTTGGTTAGCTACAAATGCTAGGATCTCGGAGGCTGTAAGTTGGATAGGAAGAGCACAAGCAGTACTTGTCACTTTCTTAGACCTAGACTTGTGTCATGGTCAGTAAGAAATAATTGGCCAACTCGCTTTCTACAGCTGAATCGGAATATTATGACGCTGGAAGTTGGTGTATGCAAATTCTATGGATGCAACGGCAGTTATCAGATTATTTAATCAGTGCTAGAGAAACACCGATCATGTGAGATAACACGAGTGTAATTGCAATAACGCATCATCCAGTTTGCAGTCGCAAACTAAGCATATTGATATAAAGCATCACTTCATCAGGAATCATGTTGAGAATAAGGATGTTCGGATCAAGAAAGTTCATACAGACATCCACTTGGCTGACATCTTTACAAAATCTCTTAGCACAACGAGATTTTATATGCTTCGACAAGAATTAGGAATACTACAGCCCCACTCCCTGTAAGTTTTTACGCTTTTACTCATCAATTGAGGGGGAATGCTGACCCAAGAATACAATATCCCACCATTAATTAATTATACACTCAGAAACAGTCAGACAGTACTGCAGGACAAAGAAGGCATGAAACCTTCCTACAACCGACGTGTGCATTAATTAAGGGGGAATACAGTACGACCCATGAATAGATTATTAATCCAAACTGTTGGGATAAAACAATCTTGTATCCTGTTTTGATAATGGCCATCATACAGCAAAGGAGTCGAACGAGCTAAAATCCCTCTAAGTATGGAAGCTGTCTGAATCTCCATACAGCCTCTTTAATTTAAATATTCAGCAAGCCGCCAATCAGAGGCATCAACATGCATTTCCAATGGTTATAAATAGCCCCAAGCCGAGGACAACACTAACACAATATACAAAGAATTTATATATCGCAAAAGCTCTGACAAATCAGTCTGACATTCTAGCGATTACATTACAGTATATTTCGTGAGCATACAACAAGTATTCAAGGCGAAGAAATATACTAAGTCCTCAATGAAGAACAGCACAGCATACAACAATCGTATATCAAAGATCAAGCTGCTGTTCTGAGAATTCTACCTTACCGTTGAGAAAACCATCAGCCATGTGTGGACTGTAGATCCTTGCATATTCAGACCTGTGTGGGAAGAATAGCATTGTAGATGAAGCTTCGAACTGTGTGTGAAGAAGCAAGTCAAGAAAGAGCTCTATCCAATCTGTGTGAACGGCAAAAAGCTTCAGTCCCTGTAACCATCTGTGTGAACGTTACAGAGACGAGGTTTAGTTATAGTCACGTAGTTGTGTACGTAGTGATTATAATAAACATCTTACTCCTGTGTGGAGGACCAGTAGACGTAGAGGGGTTTATCTCGAACCACTTTAAATTATGTGCTATTTACCTTTTGTTTTTAGTATTTTCTTTACTATGATTTATACTAGTATACATTGCAAAACCCTGTACGCACTAAGAAAATAGGAGAAAGCCTAGTTGCTGTATTTACAGCAACTAACTTAAACAAACTTATGCTATGCACTCACATTTGGAAAACGTACAGCTTGTTGTACTATTACTTTCCAAGCTATATACTGTATACTTGGTGGCCAACAAGTGGTATCAGAACGGTTGATTCTAAAAAGAATCAATCGTATTTTAACCGAATCAAATCCAAAAATATCTTATTTTTTAAAACAGTTTTATCTTCCCTACTTTCTCTATGGATACCTCAATGATATACAAGGTTCCTATATTTTCGATGAACGAGTTTGATGACTGGAGAATCAGGATGAAAGTTCATCTTGCTGCCATGCACGAAGAGATGATATTTGTCATCCAAGATGGCCCGATAAAGATAATGAAGGCTAATCCTGCCGCAAGGATAGAAGGACAACCTCATGATGAAATGATCGAGAAGGAGCGTGATCAATGGACGACCGATGATCGCAAGCGTGCGAACCTCAACAATGTTGCTAAGAATGTGCTGTTTGTCACTCTTGACAAAGGCATATTCTCGAAGGTAAAGAGCTATAAGACAGCCAAGGAAATCTGGGAGAAACTCAAGTTGAATTGTGAGGGAATTGAGCTATCAAAAGAAAATATGGTCTCAAAACTCACTCAGCAATTTGAATCTTTTGAAATGAAATCTTCTGAAACTCTTTAGGAGCTTGACCTCAGATTCACTGGCATTGTTGGTAAATTTGAAGCATTGGGTAAAGTGTATACCCAAAAGAAGAAAAACTTGAAAATCTTTAGATCACTCCCTAGCCGACGGGACATTAAGACTATAGCTATGCATGTGCCGTGTAATCTTAATTATATTTCAACTTTCAAATTATTCTCTGACCTGAAAGCTTTCGAGTACGATATTGATAGGAGGGAGAAAGCCGAAGAGTCACCTGCTAAGACTATAGCACTAGCCGCTGTATCTAACAGGAGACATAGTCTGCCCAGCACATCCAAGTCTGCCCACAAGACTACTGACAGTGATGATGGTATCCTATCACAAGATGAAATGGCCCTTCTCATGCACAAAGTAAAAAAGTTCATCAAACAGTCTGGAAAGACTCCCTACAAGCCCAAGCCTTTTCATAAGGTAAGTCCTGAATCTCCTTCTGGTGATTCTAACCTGTGTTGCAACTGTAGGAAACCCGGAGATTATGTAAATAAATGTCCGCACCCAAAAGTCCAAAGGTTGCCGGAAGTGAGCGACAAGAAAAGGATGAAAGGAGGCGTGCTTGGAAAAACAAGCTAAAGGCCCTGATTGGCGAATCAGAAGCCTCGCCCGCATCAACCAAGACCGAGAGTATCTTCAGGAAGTCACTGATAGTGACTCATACGATGATGAGCTCGAAGATAAAGCCTATATATGCTTTATGGCTAAAGAAATAGAGGACGACGAAGACAGCGATGATGACATAAGCTCAACATCAATTACTCCAGTAAATGCATCTCATACTTTCGAAAATATGATGAATGAATTCAAAAACATTCAAAAGGCCCATGAGACATTGAAACGAGAAAAGATATAGATCCCAATTTCTAACTTAGAGCTGAAAGAAGAAAATGACTTGCTGAAAAATAACTACAAAAACATGTCTATCGATTGTGAAAACAGCAAAGTCACACTTGAAAAACTCATGGGGAGCAATCATCAACTTGCCCACGATCTAAATGAGACCAAGTCTCATAATGAGAGCAAGACAAATGATTTTGCTCTACTCAAAGCCAAAGTGAAAACTCTCGAAAAGCGATAAGGAGAATTAGAGACCATCTTGAAATCATTCGAGAAATCCTCTAAACGGATGGAAGAAATTCTAAGCACCGGGCAACATGCTCATGATAAAGTTGGCTTAGGATATAACTCATTCTCAAACAAAGGGAAAACTAGTATGATGTTCGTCAGGGTTGTGGAACCCATTCCTGTACCTAAAGAGACCCCGATTCCCGTAAAGGTAACAATTGCCCCGCGTATAGCAAAGGCTGCCATTCCGCCACCAATGTCATATCATCGACAGCGGAAACCTCAGCCTCAATGACCTATAAGGCGTAACCAACAGCATGCTCCCCGAGCATATCAGAAGCGCCAATAGCCATTCAGAACGAAGGTTGTATCTAAATATTAAAGGCGTACACATCAGTACTTACAACAGTACATTGCGCCTAGATATTAGATACAAGAGCCCCGTTATCCATCAAGAAAACAGGTCGCCGCGCAATATCAGCAACAGCTTTGGGAGTCCAACTGGGGACCCAGGAGGTAAGCTGTAAGGCCTAAGAAAATGGCTCCACCTCCTAGATGGCATTCGTACTCGAATAATAATATTAACCCTCGATTTTACATGAATCATAATCAAGGTTACAGCGACCACGTGCCTGCCCCACGTGGACATCACAAAAACGGACCAAAAGTAACCTACACCAAGCCAATTGCTGTCAGGCAAATTTGGGTACCATAAGACACTAACGTATCAGGACCCAACAATCAAAGGGACCTAAATCTACTTAATTTCTTTGCTTACAGGACATCAAAGAAAAGGACATCTGGTACTTCGACAACGGATGTTCTCGGCACATGACAGGAGATATCAGCAAGTTGTCAGATTATGTAGAAGGCCACCGTCCAAAAGTGCGCTTCGGTGACAAGTCTAAAGGAAGAACAAGAGGTAAGGGAAACCTTCTTCTAGGAAAATTCAAAGTCACCAATGTTAGCTTATGTTGAAGGCTTATAGTATAATATACTTAGTATTAGCAAGTTTTGTGACAATCAGTTCTCGGTGAAATTCTATATAGATCACTGTAGAGTCAAGAACATTCTGACCAAAGTAGTTGTGATAACAAGAAGTAGGTCAGGTAACATGTATATTGCTGACTGGAAGCCTACGAGCTCCACTATTCCATGTTTTGTTGCCAAAGGCACTGCAGATCAAAGCTGGCTATGGCACAAGAGGATGTCACACATCAACTTCAAGATAATCAACAAGCTCGCTAGACACGGAATGGATAGAGGTTTGCCCCATGTGTCATAACAAAAAATAGTGTCTACAGACCCTGTCAGAAAGGCAAACAAGTTAAAACCACCCTGAAAGGCAAATCATACCTGTCCACCCACAGAGTTCTGGATATGCTACATATGGATCTCTATGGTCGTGTAGACCCTGTAAGTTTGGGAGGTAAGAAATGTTGTTTAGTTAGTGTTGATGATTATTCCAGGTATGCTTAGACAAACTTTCTGAGCAAGAAGAAAGAAACCACAACAAAGCTGCTCGAGCACCTGAGAAAGCTTCAAAATGAGAGAGGGTTGAGTATCGGGTCCATTCGTTCCAACAGAGGTACTGAATTCACTAACCGCTTTATAATGCAATATTGTTCGGACAATGGAACAAATCACGAATCCTCAGCAGCCCAGACTCCTCAACAAAATGATATTGCCGAGCGAAACAATAGGACACTCAAAGAAGCAACAAGAACCATGATTGCCGCAAGCGAGTTGCCGCAGCGATTCTGGGGCGAAGCAACAAATACGGCATGCTATACACAAAACCGCTGTATCATCAACAAGCATCACAACAAAATAGCACACGAGGTATGGAACAACAAAACTCCACTAGTTTCATATTTCCACATATTTGGATGTAGATGTTATGTTCTGAATAACGGGAAAGACCAACTCAAAACCTTCGACGAAAATTCGGATGAAGGGATATTTGTAGGATATTCCTCTGTCATCAAGTCTTTCAGAATCTTTAACAAAATGAAGTGGACAATAGAGGAATCTGTCCATATAGTGTTCGATGAACCTCACTTTGATCCTACAGGAGTATAAGAACTGACTCAGAATATCCAAACACTCTCCATTAATGACCTTCCAACTCCAATAGAGTTTGTCGTAGACATAGAGATCAACCTCGCAGCTGTAAGATCAGAGGTAGTTGAAGATGATGCTGTACAAACTGAAGCTGAAACTACAGCACCATAAGATACAGTACGGGATGCCGAACTAGAACCGGACAGGAGATAGTTGAGAGATCACCCACATGATTTAATAGGAGACATTGATGCTGCAATATCCACTCGCAGGAGAATACATAGTATATAAGGAACTGTACTGTGTGCGCAAGAAGAATCCGAATCTGAGAAATCTCCATTTCCTATATAGAAATCTCAAGCAGAACTTAGAAGACTTGCCATGTGCACTCTACCTCTATTCTTAGCTCAATCCTAACATGTTTCTACCAACGAATCCTTAAATAATTCTCACTAGATCACTTTAATGGAAGACGAGCTTAATGGTTTCGAAAGAAACAATGTATGGTATCTAGTATTCAGACCAGAACATCAATCTGTAATAGGAACCAAATGGGTATTCAGAAACAAAAAGGATGAGAATGGACTTTGTTATCAGGAACAAATCCCGCCTAGTCACACAAGGCTACAGACAGGAAGAAGGCATAGATTACGATTAAACATTTTCTCATGTAGCAAGACTAGAAGCCATCAGGATATTCCTAGCCTTTTCCACCCATAAAAGCTTCATAGCATATCAAATGGATGTTAAGAGCGCATTCCTGAATGGAGACCTCGCCGAAGAAGTCTATGTTGAACAACCACCAGGGTTTGTCAACACAGAAGGTGGAGACCTTGTATACAGACTACGGAAAGCTCTATATAGACTTAAGCAAGCACCTAGAGCATGGTATGAAACCCTGTGGATAAAACTCTATTTAAAATACAGGAAGGTGACGACCTGTTAATGGTTCAAATATATGTAGGTGATATTATATTTTGTTCCACTAACCTTGATTGATGTAAAAGATACTCTCATGTCATGCAAAGTAAATTTGAAATGAGTATGATGGGGGAACTTAGTTACTTCACAGTATTGCAGGTGAAGCAATTGCCTACATGAATCTTTACCAACCAGGAGAAGTACAACAAGGAGCTACTAAACACGTTTGGGATGAATAACTCCAAATCCTCGTCAACCGCCATGAGCACTTCCATGCAAAATAGTGCTGACGAAGCTGGAAAGCCGGTTGATCAATCACTCTACAGGAAGCTTATTGGCTCACTCCTGTACCTAACGGCTAGCAGGCCCGACATCCACTTTCCTGCAGGAGTGTGTGCTCGATATGAAGTAGAATTTAAAGAATCACAGTTCACAACAGCCAAACGAATCCTTAAGTACGTGAAAGGAACAATCGATGTTAACATGTCTGTGTTACGTACGTTATGCTCCTTCGATAGCGTGTATTATACAATGCATATAGCGTGCGTTAAGCATGTTATCTGCAGTTGACTTTTCTGACTCGTCTGATCAGGTGGCTTTATATTACGTACGTTATTTATGCTTCATAGCGTACGTTATGCTTGCTATTTCCAGCTTTTTGCGACTTCGACTTCTTCATTGTTTTGTTTTGCTTTCTTGTTGTTTTACTTTGTTAAACAACTAATCATCAAAACTCGATAATGAATATTTGGAAAAAAAATATTCCAACAATCTCCCCCTTTTTTATGATTACAAAACAACACTTTGAATGGGATAAAACCTGCAATATATATATATATATATATATATATATATATATATATATTTGCATGAATCAAAGTTTTCGGATTTGATCGTTTCGTTAGTTTCCATCTCCCATCGTTTCTTATCTCCTTTTCAACTTCTTTTTTTTTTCAACTTCGTCGTTTCTTTTTCGGTATTTCACCTTTTTTACTTTTCTTCGTCGACTTTTCTACTATTCTCTCCCCTTTTTGTTTTTCGTAGAATATATGTATTTTTCTCTACGCTTTTTCTTTTCTCCTATTCGTTTATCCTATTCAACTATTTTCTCCCATTCAACTATTTTCTCCCCCTTTTTGTTATCAGCAAAAAGTGTAACTAACGATAATAAGATTCGATAATATGATAAATGTATAAAAGGGTAAACTCTCCCTGACAAAAATCTCCTGTAAAGATAATACTCCTCCTGTGTAAAATACCAATAGATGAAAATTATTTTTTGGGGATCCAACCTAAAGTCGGTCGTTTTTCATTTATGTAGATGATGATCAGAATAGTGGTTCCTTTTAGGAATCCAAATCTTTTTAATTTTAATCGTCCAACGTGGGCTTTTACAATTTGAAATATGATGCCCAATTTTTAAACATTTGTCACAACGGTGTATTTTGAAATTTACGGATTCGGTTTTAATACGAGGCTTGAATCCTAACCTCTGTTTGTTCAAAGTGAATTTTTGAACCGATAGCATTTGTTCAAATTTCTCATTTCCACACGAGAATTTCTTTGTCAAAACTTTAAGTTCGTCTTGAACTTTTAAAAGATCATTCTTTAAATTATTTTCTTTTTCAAGGCATTTTGAATGATCGGTCTCGACAATTTTCCCTTTTTTAAACTTGGAGATTTCTTCTACCAAAATTTTATTTTTCGATTGAAGGGATTTAATTTCGGATAAAGTATTTTGAAAATTAGTATGTAATAATTCGAATGCTTCAAATAATTCGTCTTCGGACGATGTACTAACCTGGCTTTCGATGTTGCTTTCGTCGAATGAACTTCTGGCCATGAGAGCGAGGTTATTTTGATTATAATCATCATCTTCGTCTTCATCGCTCCATGTTGCAACGAGAACTTCCTTCTTAGGATTTGCGTTCCGGCAGCTTTTCGTAGAGTAGCCTGGTTTACCACAGATTCGACAGTTGTTGTCGAATTTCTTAGATTCACTCGTCTTGATGTCTTTCTTTCTCCGGTTTAATAAGTTTTGAAACTTATTTATATTCTTGGCATAATATGCCGATTCTTCGTCACTTTCATCCACCGGGATTTCTTCTTTGCGAGACATTTTAGCTTTCATATCTATCGTTCTTTCCTTCGGCTTCGTCTTGTTGTTCCGTGATTTTAGAACAATCTCATAATTAATTAGCGAACCAATGAGGGCGCTAAAGTCGAGCGTATTGAGATCTTTAGATTCCATGATCGCCGTCACGGTGCCGTCCCATTCGGCAGGTAGTGATCTTAAGATGTTCTTTACTTTTTCACTACTTGTTAATGGTTTACCAAAACAAGCTAATCCATTAGAAATGACCGAAAAATGGTCGAGCATGTTCGTGATGGATTCTTCACTTTTCATCATAAATAGCCCGTATTCATGTAGGAGCATATTTATTTTCATCTCCTGACTTGAGACGTTCCTTCATGTGTGACTTCTAGCATTTTCCATATCTCTTTGGCACTATCACACGAAGATATCCGGTTGTGTTCTTTCGGATTTAAAGCACAATATAATAATTAAGTGGCTTTGCAATTATAGTGGTCGTTTTTCCAATCGGAATCATCATATTCGTCAAAAGATTTAAGCGTACCGTCGGATTTGATTGGAATTTTTGGACCAAGACATATGACTTTCCATAGCTCGATGTCATAGGCTCGGATGAATATCGACATATTCTTCTTCCCTGTCATGAAGTTAGATCCATCAAAGAATGATGGTCGGTTCAAGGCAAGACCTTCGACCGGGGCAAGTTGAAATGCCATTTGGATCGTCTTCTCCTTAGATGTTAAACCGCTTCTAGGAGGTACTGCTCCGATACCAATTGTTGGTGCGATATCCGGTATACGCGCTATTGTGCGGAAGCGTATTTAGAGGTGCAGAAAATAAATCGACACAGGATTTATAGAGGTTCAGCCAAACGTGCCTACGTCCTCTCTTCGTATCTTTTTCTATAGGCTAAAGATCAACTTCTGCATCTCTCTTCTATCGGTCGTGGGATTACCGTTACAATTCTCATCTTCTATCGGTCCGAGATAAACCATTTACACACTTGTCTTTTTGTCAGTCCAAGTTAAACCATTTTCCCTTTCTATCAGATAAGGAATCAACCTATGTAGCTTTCTATGGGTACTAGACAAACCTCACTTGGATATAGATTGCGATTCTAATAATGCCGGATCCTTGATCCTAATAACTCTGAATCGAATCTTATTCTTTCTTTTACCTCTTGTGTATGAGTTTTCGTGTATCACACTCAAACTCTTGACAAGCTCAAGTACAACAACTAATGAATGATTTACTCAAGGTTGTTGTGTGGTTTGATACCAAATGGTTTGGTATTTATATCCGTTTCCTCCAACTAGCCGTTAGCTCCATTTGACTCTTTAGGGTGCGCTAGCCTTCCTGCATAGCATATGTTAAGCTCATTACGTACATTCTGCATAGCATATGTTAAGCTCATTACGTATGTTATAGATATCCTGTAGCGTACATTATCTGCTTCCAGTTTCAGTCCAGTGGCTTTCGTTTCTTTCTTTACGTACGTTGTCACTTTCCATTACGTACGTTAAGTTTCCTATTTAGCGTACGTTAACTATACGCTGTAGTGTATGTTAACCATATATGCGTTGCATGCTTTTTTCAAACTGTCTGTTTGATTCCTTGACTTTGACCTGGACATTTCCCATCGTTCATCTTGTTTGAATTCTGAAACAACAAATTACGTACGTTAACATGTCTGTGTTACGCACGTTATGCTCATTCGATAGCGTTCGCTATACAATTCATAGAGCGTGTGTGAAGCATGTTATCTGCAGTCGACTTTTCTGACTCGTCTAATCAGGTAGCTTTATATTACGTACATTATTCATGCTTCATAGCATACGTTATGCTTGCTATTTCCAGCTTTTTGCGACTTCAACTTCTTCATTGTTTTGTTTTGCTTTCTTGTTGTTTTACTTTGTTTAACAACTAATCATCAAAACTCGATAATGAATATTTAGAATAAAATATTCCAACATGTGCGTTATTGCAATTGCACTCGTACTATCACACATGATCGGTGTTTCTTTGGCAATGATTGTTGTTGCATCCAGAGAATATGCATACAGCAACTTTCAGCAGCATAGTATTCCGATTCAGCTGTAGAAAGCGAGTTTACCAATTGCTTCTTACTGAACCATGACACAAGTCTAGGTCCAAGAAAGTGACAAGTACCGCTTGTACTCTTCCTATCTAGCTTGGAACCTCCGAGATCCGAGTCGCTGTATCCAACAAAATTAAATCCTCCTTCATTAGGATACCACAATCCGGCATCAACTGTTCCTTTGATGTACTTAAGGATTCATTTGGCTGTTGTGAAGTGTGATTCTTTAGGTGCTACTTGATACCGAGCACACACTCCTACAACAAATTGGATATCAAAAATAGTTTTGAGTCCATGTGCCCTATTTTAAAATTCAAACATTTTATTATTTAATGCTTTACACGACATCTGGACTTCATTATCTTAAAAACTGCAATATTAATAATTTCAAAACTGCCGTTTTGTGTAATGAGGGAGACGAACTGACATAAGTGGGACCGGTTGTCATTTCTAAAAACAGATGGATAAGATGTACCAGTTACTCTAAGTTCATCATGTTCGTTCTTTTAAAAGATGGTTCCCATCCTTTAAATCTGACCGTTCACTGTAAGTAACCCTAGTTCTCCTGCACACTATAAAAGGACTGTACATTGCTCCCTTGGACTCTTTACGCTTTCTGCAAAATTAAACGAGTCCAGAGCAAACAGCTTACATTCTAATCAAATTTTCTGCACTCTTTTTCTTTGTTTCTTCAAATCCTTTCTTTGCAGAACAATGGCAACTTCTCAGACTTCATCTCAATCTCTGAAGAAGAAAGAAAACATCATCAGCGGGCGAATCTTCGCCAGATCCGTTGTCATGGAGAGAGTCCGTGTTGAAACTAAAGACACCGACAGAATGGAACGAGTCCTTTCTAGGATCAAGCAACAAGGCTTATACCACCTTGGAAGTCAATACACTGAGCTCTATGACGAGCGTAGTGTTGAAGAATTTTTACCTTGATGCCTCCATCAAGTTCTTTTCCCAGAAAAGATGAGGAGATGTCTCTGACATCACGGCTGCTGTTCTCAGAATCGAAGTTTCGATGAACCAGGAACTTCTACAAAATCTATTCAGGCTACCATCAGATGGCCTGAGAATGGAGGAACTGGAATCATTCAGGTCAGATGAACTATTAACGGCCTACTGGGGGTTGTTCACAGGTGATGGGTCCGATAAGAATGTCCACCCCTCATGTCATAAGAAAATTTCTGCCTACCATACGTGTATCTACATGATTTTTGCTGCCGAAAAAGAGCAGAACCGAGATACCCAAACTGCTGGATAGCCGCGGCCAGAAGCGGCGGACATGCGAGTCAAGAAGCGGCGGCCGCTGAGTCAAGAAGCGGCCGTCACTGCCGGCTGAGCCTACCTTTCTGGGCCACGGGCAGCCTGTTCCGAGCCAGTTCATTGGTTCGGGTTCATCCATTTTTTGGTCTGTTCCATTTTCACCGCCCTTCGTTGCGTCTGTCGGAGTGTCAGGATTTTAAAACTAAATTTCTTCATGTAATTAATTTTGCATAAAAGTGAGAATTTTAATTTTGGAAATCCATAACCCAGCTGGGGAGAGTGATGAGATGCTTGATCTAGTGGGAGATATCGAGTCGAAAATTTTCTCGGATTCAATTCGGCGACGAAGACCATGATAATTAGATAAATTATTATCCATGTATTTATTTTTGGTTTTTACTGGTTTGAATATATGACATGTATGAATTATGCGTGATATATTTTCTTGCCTGCTAGAACGAGAAAATTAAAAACCTTAAGGCTAAAATAACTAAGTGATTAAATTGATTTATTTTATAAATAAAATCAAATTGGCCTTCATAATTAATTTAAGTTAGGAAGTAGTTAACATGTGCGTTGACATTAGGGTCTTCCTCCATATCGGATGTGCTAATTATAGGTTCACTGGTTTTAAATTTCTAATGATAACAAAAGGTAAATATTTTTTTATGATATTACCTCTCCATCTGTAGGATTATTATTTAAAAGATAATATTTTAAGATTGTTAAATTATGATATTCACTTAGGTGTATAAATTTTAATAAGCTCCCCGTTGGAGTCTATGTTAATTAATACATAGCTAAGAGGAGCAACTATTAATTTACTTGTCATAACGTAAGTTGACTAGATAGTAAAATTACAGACGTAAAACTCTACTTAAAAAAACGTGTGTGTAAATGTCCACACGATCATTGCTTGCATATGCAGGCTTTTGGAAGTGTTGGTTGCTAGCATATATATTGTGTTTTGAGGTTTTTCAATATATTTTGCTTATGTGACGAATGTTTTCAATTTTATCTCAGATGTCTTTTAATCCACTTGCTGTAATTCTCAAAGAAAACAAACTTGATAGCACTAACTTTGCTGATTGGAAACATAATTTAAATATTGTCATGACTGTGAGGAACACAAGTTTGTTCTAACTTAGGCATGCCCATTGGAGCCAGATACGGATTCCACACTTGATGAGGTGAAAGAATACCACAAATGGAAGAAATATGATGAGATGGATCACTGTTATACCCTGGCTTCTTTAGCAAATACATTGCAGCATCAGCAACAGAGTATGAGTATGGCCGCAAAAATGATGAAAAATCTCGGTGAGATGTTTGGTCGTCAGAACCAGGCGGCTAGGCAAAATGCTATGAGGGTCTTGATGACAACCCAAATGCCTGAAGGAATCCCAGTAAGGGATCATGTTCTAAAGATGATTTCTCATCTAAACCAACTTTATATCTTATGGTCTACTATCGATGCAGAAATGCAAGTCGATATCTTACGAGGTAGCTTACCTAGGAGCTTTGAGCGGTTTTGCCTAAACTACAATATGAATCATAGAGTATACCTTGGCGGAATTTCTGACAGATCTTCATGCTTCGGAAGGACTCTTGAGACAAAGGTATCAAGTTTTTGCGGCAACTGGTATTTCAACTTCTAAACCTAAATGGTGGAAGAAGAAAAAACAAAAGGTCCAAAAGCAAGGCTCCTCATCCTGAGGCGAACAAAAAGCCAAAGGGAAAGTACTAAAAGTGAGGTCAAAAAGGACCTTTCAAAATGGACTGCCCTGCTCTTAAGAAAAGTATGTCTCATGCACTAGTAGTCAAAACATTTTTGGCAGCTTGTTCTACCACTTATTGCATAGTAGATTCAGGCTCCATTGATCATGTTTGCTTTGACTAGCATGGTTTTCAGGTAACCAAGCAACTTAGTGCGGGCGACATCATTATCAAATGGGGCGATTATTTCAGGCTTATCGATGTAGTATTGAGATTCGTGCAGTTGAAGATTAGTGATAAAATATAGTCCTTAATAATGTATTATTGGTACCTGATTTTAGAATGAATTTAATTTCAGTTTCTAAATTAAGTTGTGATGGTTATTCAGTTTCTTTTGATGGTGATGCTATTATTAGAAAAAGCGGTAAATATGTTTGCAAATGTATCTCTACTTATGGACTGTATATCATTAATACTGCAAAGACTCCCATGTATAAACATAAATCGCTTAACTATTTGTCTAAACCTAACAATAGAAAAGAACCTTCAAGCACAAACCAACCATATCGGTGGTATTTTCAGTTAGGTCATGTAAACCTTAGAAGAATTCAAAGTTTGGTCGATGATAGCCCATTGGATGACCTCCAAGTTGAGTCATTTCTAATTTGTGAATCCTGTCTGGAAGGTAAAATGACCAAAAAGGTTTTTAAAAACCAAGGGAAGCCATTCTCAGAACATGTTAGAATATGTGGTCCAATGAACATCCAGGCTAGGGGTGGTTTCGAATACTTCATTACGTTTATAGGTGATTATTCGAGATATAGATACATCTATTTGATGCAACGTAAGTCTGAAGCCTTTGACAAGTCCAGAGATTTCAAGGTTGAAACGGAGAAGCGTCATGGAAAGAGTATCAAGTCACTACGATCTGATCGTGGTGGCAAATACCTTAGTAGAGAATATGTGATTTCTTGGCAAATAAGGGGATTATGTCCCAGCTCACTGCGCCGGGAACCTCCCAATAAAATAGGGTTGCTGAGAAAAGGAACATGACTCTTTTAGAAATGGTTAGGTCAATAATGAGTTATTCAGATTTACCTATTTTGTTCTGGGGGTGCGCCTTGAAACCAGCATCGTACATTCTTAACCTGTGCCTTCAAAATCAATTCCAAAAACACCCACAGAACAATGGAGTGGGTGAAAGTCCAGTCCAGGACATGTTCAGATTTGGGGTACTCCAGCACATATGCTGAATAAGGATATTGATAATTTTTCATCTCATACAGAGGTACGAGTGTTTGTAGGATACCCTAAGGTAACGAAGGGTGGCTTGTTCTATAGTCTCCAGAATCAAAAGATCATTGTTAGCATCAATGACCGATTCCTAGAAGAGGATTATGTTATTAGTCACAAGCACATGTGCAAAATAATTCTGGAAGAGTTGAGGGGCGAGACTCCATCTATACCAATCATACAAGCACCAACTAACACTGCACCACGCATCAATTTTGAGACTTTTACACAAACTCGGGATTTGCCTCGTCGTAGTGGGAGGGTTGTTCCTCAATTGGAATGATTCATAGACGTGGGACAGTCTTCAGACTCAATCTGAGGTGAAGATGAATTAGAGCCCTGGACTTACAAGGAGGAAATCCAAGATAAAGATACTGACTCCTGGAAAGTAACAATGGAATCAGAAATGGGATCTAGGGATTCCAATCAAGTGTGGGAGCTAGTAGAACTACCTGATGGGGTACAAACCATTGGGAGTAAGTGGGTCTACGAGTGAATGAAAGGAGGTGATGGGAAGGTTGAAACCTTCAGAGCGAGGCTTGTAGGGAAAGATTACACTCGGAAAGAGGGCATCGATTACGATGAAACCTTTATGTTGGTAGCCATGCTTTAGTCAATCTAAATTTTTTGACTATAGTTGCGCATTTGGAGAGATTTGGCAAATGGATGTCAAGACTTTCTTGAATGGAAGTCTAGACAAGGAAATCTACATGCGCCAACCAGAAGGATTCATTGCTGAAGGAGAATAGCACTTAATGTGCAAGCTTAAGAGATCCATTTATGGACGTAAGCAAGCATATAGATCTTGGAACACTCGATTTGCCGAGGTTGTTCAGTCATATGGATTCGTCCAATGTCCGAGTGAGAGTTATGTGTATAAGAAAAGCAATGGAAATGTGTTGGTTTTTCTTGTACTGTACGTAGATGATATCCTTCTGACTGGAAACAACATGAAGCAGTTATTGTACGTACGTGTATGGCTGTCTGAGTTGTTCAATATGAAGAATTTGGGTGAAGTAGGGCACATCCGTGGGATCAGGATCTTCCGTGATAAAAAAGGATGTTGTGCTTATCCCAGGTATCCTATATCGAAACAGTGCTAAAGAATTTTAGTATGGAGAATGTTAGGAATATTATTTTAAGATTTTGATGATGTCATACCTGTACTCAAAGAATACTTCAAATGTATGTATTTGGCCTTGTAAAGGAGAACCAAATGAGTAGCTTCTATAGGCATTTAAAAGATTAAACTATGTATTGATCATGTTGATCAGTTAGAAATTTGGCCAAGTATAGATCAGGCATATAATCAGTTGGGTTTTGGTCAACGCAAGATATTAGCTAAGGCTGACCGATAAAACATCAGTCGGGTTTCGGTCAAAGGAAAATATCAGCCAGGTTTGACCAAGTCAGAAGTACAGCTGAATATCTCTAAAGACAATCTTGGCTAAGTACAAATCCATTAAAATATCAGCCGGGTTTGGTCAAAGCGAAATATCATTTAGGTTGACCAGACAGACATCTTCCGTGTTTGGTCAAAACATAATATCAGTTGTGTAACACCTCCGAGATAATCAGGGCATATTACAGCACCGTGGACCCATATATGGGACCCACCATGCTAACTAATTTATACCGCTTGTCTAACCATCTCGGTTAGCGAGAAAACACACATCACCAAGACGCAAATTAAATAAAACGACTGGTACAAACGGTAAACTAAACATCATCAAAAATCACACATAAAATATAGTATACAATCCATCTTCCAAATTTAGAACGCCTAAGTACTCGCGAGTACTATCTAGCATCTTATAAGTTTGAAAACAAATGTTTTAAAATGGACAACTCAAATAAAGGGACTGATTTGCACACATCAACAACCCTGGCCAGCATCCTCGTACTACTCTAGTTCCCGCTTGATCGGCTGAACGCAACCTGAAATTCATAACACGAATTTCCCCAAATGGGTCCCCAAAGGGGTTAGCAATTACGCTAGTACAAGTAATCAAGGCAAACCATTCGCTTACAAATCTCATAGTACATGCATCAAATCGTTTCAAAATAAAATCAAGACAGGTCTTTTCCCGGAAAACAAACAGTCAATAATCACAGTTGAAAATCGCCTAGGACCGGGGCTAAACCACTGGTCCCGTCCGAGGACTCTATGGACCCTCCCAGACTGGCCATAATTAAAAATCACGCACATGACTCGCCTAGGACCGGGGCTAAACCACTGGTCCCATCCGAGGCCTCTATGGACCCTCACAGACTGGCTATCCAAACAAGCTCGTGAATCAGGAGCGAAATCACAGATTCCTCTGAGGCCCCGTCGGCCCTCCCAGAGTGAGCAAATCACACACATATACATTACCATTCCATGTTAAGCATAAGAGTTTCACAAGAATACTTGCCTTGAGAAAATGACGACGATATAAACGGAACAATCATCCACGCTCGCTAGGAACCGACAACCGCGAACCTAACGATCCGAAGAATACAATCACAACCAATTCTACACGAGTACGAAAACGAAATACACCCAAAAAACCACCTATGATTCATGTAAATTCGTACAAAACAACAACGAGGATGGGTCGCACCCGAACCCTCTAGATTTCACAAATACCATGAAATTTACCATGAACTCGTAGGGGAAACATGAATACCACTAAGATTAATCACATAAATCATGGATTAATCAACAACACGGACTGAATCTGAGATAAAATCGAAAACCCCCCAATTTTCTAAAAAATAGGGTTCTAAGAGATTATCTCGGATCGAAGACGAAGAACAAGTGTTGATGTTGTTAATATACACCAAGAACTAAAGAAAGATGATAGCTGAGATGATTAGGAGAAGAAATCACCTCAGATCGCCTCTGATTCACACAAGCCGCGGGGAAAGGAGATGAAGTGAGAAATATTACAATCTGAGGTCAACTCTCAGGTATATATATAACCAGACAGTTTAGCGTGCGCTAACGGATTATGGTTAGCGTGCGCTAACCAGCCAACCCTGGTCTAGAACCTTCGGTTCTGAACCGTTAGCGTGCGCTACCAGATAATTAGCATGCGTTATAAGCCCCACGTTAGCGCGCGTTATCGACCTATAGCGTGCGCTATCTGTACGTCTCCAGAGTCCAGAAACTTTCTGCCTCAACTGGAATACCGAATTAGCACGCGCTGCCACATATCTAGCGTGCGCTAAGTCTCAACCATAGCGTGCGCGAATCTACACACTTAGCGTGCACTAAACTGCTCGTCCAGAGAGCAGAAACAACCTACTGCCATTGCTGTGCTCGAATCATTAGCGCGCTCTACTGGCGAGGTTAGCGCATGCTACTAAACGAACGCAGACAGTAGTACAGATAACACTCAAAGTTGGAAAACAGCGAATTCTCCCCCGAATGAAAAAAACGCGTATCCGACACCAAATAACGGACTGAAGAAGACACACGCACGATGAGTTCGAGTCAGAACTAAAACACTAAAAGAAAACACGATTCCGACTACCCAAAGGTTCGGAAAACCACAATGATAGTAATTACCCCATAATTTTGAGAAATTACAAAACAGCCCAAAACATTCGAAATGCACGATACACGGTCGAAACACCAACCAAGAGCTCATAACATACATAATAACATAAGATGGATTTACGGCAACCCCGAAACGGCAATTCCGAACAACGATTATGAGAATAGAACCAAATAGCGACGGAAATGACATTAAACGCGGAATTGAGTAAAACAAGTCCGAAACAAGCTCGGATGACAAAAAGTCCAGTATTAAATATTCTCGAATATCAATACGGTTACAAGAGAGTCACTAAAAATGAAAAATACACCAAAATGAAGAATACCGAAAAAAGGAAAAATTGCAGATATTACATTCTCCCCCTCTAAAAACAAGTTTCGTCCCGAAACTTAAGAAACAAACAACTCGGGGTACCTAGCACCAATGCTCTCCTAGGTTTCCCAAGTTGCCTCCTTGACACCATGTCTCGACCACCTTGACCAATGGAATGGTCTTATGCCTCAGTCGCTTCTCACGGTGCTCCAAAATCTTCACGGGACGCTTCTCGAAGGTAATATCCTCAGCGATATCGATCTCACCATAGTCAATGACATGACTAGGATCCGGAACATATTTCCTCAGTTGGGAAATATGGAAAACATTATGGACGTGACTCAAAGCCGGAGGCAACGCCAAACGATATGCCAACTCGCCGACCCTCTCTAGAATCTCAAAGGCCCCAATAAATCTCAAGCTCAACTTTCCCTTCTTCCCGAAGCGGAAAACTCCCCTCGTCGGTGACACCTTTAGCAAAACGTGGTCTCCCACCTTGAATTCCAAAGATCGACGATGAACATCAGCATAGGATTTCTGTCGACTCTGAGCTGTCAACATCATCTCCCGAATCAATTCCACCTTTCTCCTCGTCTCCAAAGCGATATCCGGTTCGGTCTCGGCCAAATCGGATGCCTCGTTCCAACAAATCGGCAATCGACATCGTCACCCATAAAGTGCCTCATACGGTGCCATATTGATTGACACGTGCCAACTATTGTTGTATGTGAACTCGATCAATGGTAAATGCTCCTCCCAATCACTGCTCCAATCGAGAGCACAAGCACGCAACATATCTTCAAATGTGTGGATAGTGCGCTCCGACTTCCCATCCGTCTGAGGATGAAAAGAAGTACTCAGACGCAAATGAGTACCCAACGCCTTATGTATCGCCTGCCAAAAATGCAATACAAAATGGCCATCACGATCCGAAACAATAGACTTTGGAGTACCGTAAAGCCTCACAATCTGCGCAATAAATACACGAGCTAACTTTTCTGGACCCCAAGTATCCTTAACGCCCAGAAAGTGTGCCGACTTGGTCAGACGATCCATAATCACCCAAACTATATTCATACCAGACTTCGACCTCGGAAAGCTCGTGACAAAGTCCATCGACATATCTTCCCATTTCCATTCTGGAACGGGAAGCGACTGCAACAACCCGGCTGGTCGCTGATGCTCGATTTTGACCTGCTGACAAGTCAAACATCTCGCTACAAATTGTTCGACCTCCTCCTACATATCATTCCACCAAGAATTCCTCTTTAGGTCCTTGTACATCTTACTTGAACCAGGATGAACAGAGTAAGGCGTAGCATGGGCCTCACGCAAAATACTCTGCCTCAATTCTAAGTCGTTCGGTACACAAAGCCGACTCTGGAACCTCAACACACCATACTCGTGAATCACAAATACAGGAGACTTCCCCTTAAGAACATTCTCTCGGATTTGTGCAATCATCGGATCCTCCAACTGCTTCAGTTTAATTTCATCGATCAACGACGACGAAATTTCCAAAGCATAAAGTTGACCGACAACTCCTGGTAAGAAAATCTCAACACCTAACTCGATCAAATCACGTCAAAGCTCAGATTGAGATGTAAGTATCTCAAGGGTCTGGAAAGTAACTGGTTTCCAACTCAAGGTGCCTGCCACGACGTTCGCCTTGCCTGGATGATAAATGATTTTGAGGTCATAATCCTTAATCAACTCCAACCACCTCCTCTGCCTCATATTCAACTCCCGCTGAGTAAATATGTACTTCAGACTTTTATGATCGGTAAAATCTGACATACGGAGCTAAAGAGGTAATGACGCCAAATCTTGAGCGCAAAAACAACTGCCGCTAACTCCAAGTCGTGAGTAGGGTAGTTGAGCTCATACGGCCTCAACTATCTCGACGCATACGCAATAGTCTTGTCGTACTGCATCAACACGCACCCAAGAACCTGACCCGACGCATCGCTATAAATAGAAAAACCCTTATTGCCATACGGCAATGCTAAAATCGGGGCTGAAGTCAAACGCCTCGTCACCTCCTCAAAACTCGACTACCTTTCGTCATTCCAGATGAACTTCTCATATTTCTGAAGCAACTGTGTAAGTGGCCTAGCCGATTTCGAAATCCCTCGACGAACCTACGATAGTAGCCAGCCAAACCCAAGAAACTACAGACCTCCTTCACATTCTTAGGCGGTGTCCAATCCAGCACTGCCTCAATCTTCTGTGGATCCACATGGACCCCATTGGCTGAAATCACGTGACCCCAGAAACATCACTTCCTTCATCCAGAACTAACATTTTGAGAAATTCTCATAGAGTCACTCGGTCCTCAAAACGTCCAACACCACACGCAGATGACACGCGTGCTCCTCCTCATTCTTTGAGTAGATAAGGATGTCATCAGTGAAGACAACAACACACTTATCTAAATACTCGATGAAAACCTTGTTCATCAACTGCATGAACACTGCCGACATGTTAGTTAGCCCAAAGGGCATAACCACAAACTCATAATGTCTGTATCTCGTCTGAAAAGCTGTTTTCAGGACATCGAACTCCTTTACCCGAAGATGATAGTACCTTGATCTCAAGTCGATCTTCGAGAATACCGCATCTCCCTACAACTGATCAAACAAGTCATCAATCTGTGTCAAGGGATACTTGTTCTTGATGGTCACTTTGTTTAGCTCGCGATAGTCGATACATAAACATAGTGAACCATCCTTCTTCCGCACAAACAGGACCGGTGCGTCCAAGGCAAAGCGCTCGGTCGAATATACCCCGACTCAAGAAGCTCACTCAACTGCTTCTTCAACTCAGCCATCTCGGAAGGTGCCATGCGATACGGCTCCTTCGAAATCGTAGCCGCACCCGGCTCTAACTCGATAGAAAACTCAACCTCATGGTCCGGTGGTAACCCCGGCAACTCGTCAGGAAAGACATCTGGGAACTCACTAACGACTGGGATTGATGAAAACTCGACTCCACCATCCTCCGCCTTCATGGCGTAACACCAATAACCAGCATACTACTTCCGCAAGAGTCTCATCGCCTTCGAGGCGTTAATTATGAACTTCTGATTTCCCCCCTTTCGTCCCGCAAAAGAGTGCTCGGTGCCATCCTCGGGTAACATGGTGATGATCCTTGTGCGGTAGTTCATGATCGCCCTATGCCGCTCGAGCCAATCATCCCCAAGAATCAAATCCTCACCCTCAATACCCACAACAATAAGATTAGAGAGCCAAGCCCTCTCACAAATAACCACAGAACAGTCTCGGATCTCCCGATCACCAACGATCCTATCACCGCTAGGAAGTTTAATGATGAAAGTCTTGCAAGACGACAAACAGTCAAGACTCAAACGGCACACACTCCAGAGAGATGAACGAATGCGTAGCACCAGAATCGAAAAGCACACTGATAGGATGAGAATGAATATGAACGGTACCTATAGCCACAGTAGCTGCTGGATCATCGGCCCTCCTCATCTCATATACACGCGGATGAGTGGAGCCGGCACTGGAAGCTCCCCCGCTAGCGGGATGGCCCCGACCTCTCCCTCGGCCGACGCTCTGTGGATACTGCAGAGCAAACGACCCCTGGTTCACACTCGGATCCTTAGGCGCTGGAAAAGAAGCCTGTGCACCAAGAGTCTGCTCTAAACGATCACAGAAGGAAGCCTTGTGGCCCGGTTGGCCACAGTTAAAACATCAGAACCCACGAGTAGGGGCACTGGTAGCACCTCGGAAGCCCCCAGAAAAATGAGCAGAACCGCCGCAGGAACGTTAGCAGACTGAGACTTCTGTTGAACTCCACCCTTGTGAACCAAAAAGTTACCAACGGATTTCTGTTTGTTACTTTCTCGAGCCATCTCACTGGCCGTCAAGGACATATCATAAGCAAGAGCTCTACTCTGATAGTACTTTAGGGTGGTGCAGGTGAGTCCAGAGATGTAATCACGAATCCTCAGTTTCATTCGCCTAGAGAAATGGCAAATCTTGTCGCTCTCCTCCTTAACCTGGGCCTTCACGAAGCCCAATTCCTGGTTGAAATCTGCAATGGTCTGAGAAACCGGAATATCTCGAGGATGAGCATCATAAAAAGCATGGACCCGCGCCTAACAAACTGGCCACGGACAGTACTCAGCTTCCATAAGGTCTCTGAACTCGGCCCGTGAAGCATCATGATCTTGAGGCCCGACAGCCTCCCACCAATCAGCAGCGTCCCCAGTGAGAAAATACTGGGCGATAGGGACCTTGCGATCCTCAGGACAGTTAGTGGCAACAGACCTTGGACATCTCTTTGATCCACCCCTCCCAACCAATCGGGTCTGAAGCCCCAGAAAACTGAGAAGGATGCATCTTGGTGACATCCTGAAGCCAATGATCCATTCCGGCCCGACCAGTAAGAGCTAGAGCCAGGTTTTGAACCGCCTGGGCTATCGCAGACACTTGGTTCACCATTTGTTGCATCACAGCTGCAACACCAATGTCGGCGGCATTACCGGTTGTGTCATCTTGAGTAGTAGTATGGTCCTGACGACCATCATTACTGCCGGCTCCAGAAGTGTGTGATGTGGCTGTCCCATGTCCCCGGCCGCGTCCATGACCACGACCACGACCTCTACCTCGACCTCTCCTAGCGTCCATACTGGTGATAAAAGGTAGTAAGAGCAACTCGATGATAAGTATGGTATAAAAATAATCACAGTTCAAGAAACGGAAGTACGATATGAGAAAACAAAAGGACTGAATAAGTAAAACTTACGAACACTGGAAGTACCGAGATGGAAGCGTGATAACGATGTACAAAATAAAACACAACTAGACCCATTTAACCGACAAGCCTAGGTATCCATAAATCTACTGCTCTGATACCATTTTCTGAAACACCCCCAAGATAATCAGGGTATATTACAGCGCCGTGGACCCCCATGTGGGACCCACCAGGTTAACTAATTTATATCGCTCGTCTAACCATCTCGGTTAGCGAGAAAACACACATCACCAAGACGCAAATTAAATAAAATGCTCACTACAACCGGTAAACCAAACATCATCAAAAATCACACATAAAATTTAGTATACAATCCATCTTCCAAATTTAGAATGCCTAAGTACTCGCGAGTACTATCTATCAGTTTATAAGTTTGAAAACAAACATTTTAAAATGGACAACTGAAATAAAGGGACTGATTTGCACACGTCAACAACCATGGCCAGCATCCTCATACTACTCCAGTGCCCGCTCGATTGGCTGAACGCAACCTGAAATTCATAACACGAATTTCCCCAAAGGAGTTAGCAATTACGCTAGTACAAGTAATCAAGGCAAACCATTTGCTTACACATCTCATAGTACATGCATCAAATCATTTGAAAATAAAATCAAGACATGTCTTTTCATGGAAAACAAACAGTCAATAATCACAGTTGAAACTCTCCTAGGACCGGGATAAACCACTAGTCCCGTCCGAGGACTCTATGGACCCTCCCGAACTAGCCATAGTTAAAAATCACGCACATGACTCGCCTAGGACCGGAGCTAAACCACTGGTCTCATCCGAGGCCTTTATGGACCCTCCCGGACTGGCTATCCAAACAAGCTCGTAAATTAGGAGTGAAATCACAGATTCCTCCAAGGCCCGTCGGTCCCTCCCAGAGTGAGCAAATCACACATATATATTACCATTGCATGTAAAGCATAAGGGTTTCACAAGAATACTTGCCTTGAGAAATTTACAACGAAATGAACAGAACAATCAACCACGCTCGCTAGGAATCGACAACCACGAACCTAACGATCCGAAGAATACAATCACAACCAATTCTATACGAGTACGAAAATGGAATACACCCTAAAACCCACCTATGATTCATGTAAATTCGCACAAAACAACAATGAGGACGAGTCGCACCCGAACCCTCTCGATTTCACAAATACCACGAAATTTACCATGAAATCATAGGGAAAACATGAATACCATTAAGATTAATCACATACATCATGGATTAATCAACAACACGGAACAAATCTGACATAAAATCGAAAAACCCCCAATTTTCTAAAAAATAGGGTTCTAAGAGATTACCTCGGATCAGAGACGAAGAACAAGTGTTGGTGTTGTTAATATACACCAAGACCTCAAGAAAGATGATAGCTGAGATGATTGGGAGAAGAAATCGCCTCAGATCGCCTCTGGTTCGCACAAGCCATGGGGAAAAGAGATGAAGTGAGAAATATTACAATCTGAGGTCAACTCTCGGCTATATATATAACCAGACAGTTTAGCGTGCGCTAACGGCTTATGGTTAGTGTACGCTAACCAGCCAACCCTGGCCCAGAACCTTCGGTTCTGACCCATTAGAGTGCGCTACCAGATAATTAGCGTGCTCTATAAGCCCCCCGTTAGCGCGCGCTATCCACCTATAGCGTGCGCTACCTGTATGTCTCTAGAGTCCAAAAACATTCTGCCTCAACTGGAATATCGAATTAGCGCGCGCTGCCACATATCTAGTGTGCGCTAAGTCTCATCCATAGCGTGCGCTAATCTACAGACTTAGCGTGTGCTAAACTGCTCGTCTAGAGAGCAGAAACAACCTACTGCCACTGCTGTGCACGAATCATTAGCGCGCGCTACTGGCAAAGTTAGCGCGCGCTACTCAACGAATTTAGCATGCGCTAAACAACGAAATTACCGTGCGCTAACGAGCGTAGACAGTAGTACAGACAGCACTCAAAGTTGGAAAACGGCGAATTCTCCCCCGAATGAAAACAACGCGCACCCGACACCAAACAACGGACTGAAGAAGACACACGCACGACGAGTTTGAGTTAGAACTAAAGCAGTAAAAGAAAACACGATTCCGACTACCCAAAGGTTCCAAAAACAACAACGATAGTAATTACCCCATAATTTTGAGAAATTACAAAACAGCCCAAAACATTCGAAATATACGATACACGATCGAAAACCCAACCAAGAGCTCATAACATGCATAATAAGATAAGATGGATTTACGGTAACCTAGAAACGGCGGTTCCGAACAACAATTATGAGAATCGAACCAAATAGCGACGGGATTGACATTAAATGCGAAATTGAGTAAAACAAGTCCGAAACAAGCTCGGATGACAAAAAGTCCAGTATTAAATATTCTCAAAATATCAATAAGGTTAAAAGCAAGTCACTAAAAATGAAAAATACACCAAAATAAAAAATACCGGAAAAAGAAAAAAATGCGGATATTACAAGTTGAGGTTGACCAACGGAAATAGCAGCCAACCTTCGAGACCGAATATCAGTCCACTTTTGTCTAAGCATAACATCAGCCAGGTTTGACCAACATATTGGCCAGGTTTGACCAAAAGGAAATATCAGCTGAGCTTTATCAAAGACAGAATATGAGCCATGTTTTGAAATCAATTGTCCACGTCACCAAACATTTAAAAGTCAACAATGACGGCAAATCACATACAAACATAAAAGCCAAAGGAGACAAAGTGATGGATTTACTGAATTTAAGGAATCAAATATTTGTCGAGATTCGCGCCATGAAGACTTTATAATTATAGTAATCAAAGAAAAGCAGCGCAACGGCAACATACATATTCAAACAGTCAAATTTGAGGAAAGAAACAAAGTCGTGCAAAGAGATGAAAAGCTAAACAATGAAGTCCATTCTTCAACGGATGGATTTGTTACAGATACAATAGCTATGAAGAGTTCAAAGATCATATTATATATCCAAAGAAAGCTTGAGCAAAAGTACGATGCGAACAACACTTTCAAAGTAAACAAAGCAAACATAAGCGAGACACATCTATAGCATCGTGAAGAGCAAGATCTTAAAGAAAATACAGAGAAGCTCTTAAGTTGGAGACGTCAAACACTCTTGTCTTTAAGTTTGACTATGGGGTTACTTATTTGAACGAGGTTCTTGGAAGTAAGAGGTTGTACAACATCCACGGGCTCTTGATTAGAAGGTGATAGGCAGCCTGCGAGTTGTTGAGGCATGCACGGGTTTTCGATGAAGAGATGTTTGGCAACCAAGGGAAGGAGTTACAATGGCCATGGGCTTCCACTGGTTGGAAGTTGTTGTAACTGAATTCATTGTAACATTAATTTCACTGGTTGAAAGTTATAGTGAATTTATCTCCAACTGGTTTGGAGAAAAGTGGACTAGTAGAGGATTACTCTACCTCTGAAACCACCATAAAGTACTGTGTGATTTACTGTTTTTAACATCATACTTTGTAATACCCGTACTTTCTATTTCTATATTTTTCTATTCTAGTGACTTGCTTGTGTTCATTGACACATTTTGGACATATTTTGTTCAACGCATTTCGTCATTCGAGCAAGTTTTGATATTGTTTCCGATTAATCGACATATTATTTCGACTTTTCCACGTATAAGTTTGACTTTGTAAAATCACCATCAATTCTTGGAAACTCCAAAAATTTTGAATCTCTGTAGTATGATAGAGCATCAAGGTATATTTCCAATAGTTCAAACGGTGAGTCAATCGGAGCCCGGACGAAGGATTTATGGTCGAAATAGCTAAGACTACACAGTGTATAATTAGCGCACGCTAAATGCATCTATTAGCGCGCACTAACGGAGTCTGGTAGAGGGCTGGACTGCATTTCACAGCCGATAACGCATTCTACACATACCTTAGCGCGCGCTAACTGTTGATAGTATATATAGGACTGCAAAGGTCAACTTTCGTCATTTCTTCTTCCCCTTTATTCCTTCCGACGATCTAGACGATCTTGATGGTGTATAAGCATAGATTTTGGCCTGATATCATCACCCATCAACATCTTTGAGTTCTGAGTATGGATTTAACAATATCCTAATATCTTTCACCGTTTTAATCAAGGTAAAATGCTTAGAACCCTAATTTTGGGTATTTGGGGGGTTATGTTCTTGACTTTGATTTCAATCCATTTTTAATAAATCGAGTAGTGTTAAATGATGTTGTTAAACATGTTCTATGGATTATATATCCATTTCCTTGATTTTCAACCCGACTGATGGTTCGAGTGTTCTTGAGGAACCGTGAATATTTATTGTTCGATTAAATGTTCATATGAATTTTCTTTCGTTGATTCGAGGCGTTTCCCATTGGTTTTGGTCTTTCTCCTCGTTGTGATCGTATTTTCGTTATTTATTATGGAAGTTGGAGGTTCTGAGGCACTTAGACCGAGCCGTGTTCGTCGGAGTATTTGCGTGCCGATTTCGAGGCAAGTATCTTGCCATATATTTCATGTTTCGTAGATGTAATAATTGGTAATCAACTATGTGTGTTTACTTGGAGTACTCATAATGAACTTTCAAAAGGATTGATACAATCCCATTGACGGTTTTCTTTCAAAACGCTCGAGTGCTTTGCATATAAATGAGTTCTACGGATATGTGTATTGTGGTTGCGAGTTGGAATATATTGCCTTCGTGCTACGTGATTATAAAAGCCCTTTTCCATTGTTAAGGGTTGTATGCTCGAATGTGTATTCGTTTGATGAGTGCGCATATGTTGTGTTGTATTGCTTGTCGACTCCCTTGTGAGGAAGTGGTACTATTCGGTGATGTTGGGGATTATATCTCCTCGTGGTTGTGAGCATATCCATATATTCACTCTGGGACGGACCGACGGGTCCTCTGAGGGTTCCGTGGCCTTTGGTGCGGTTCCACGAATATATTTTGGGTTAATCACTCTGGGATGGACTGACGAGTCCTCTGAGGGTTCCGTTGCCTCTGGTGCGGTTCCATGGTTAACTATGCATATAAATGAAATGTGACGTACAATGAGGCCTAGTTACTCCGGAATACTAGTCTTGAATTCGGTTGATTATATATATTCACTCTGGGATGGACTGATGAGTCCTCTGAGGGTTCCGTAGCCTTTGGTGCGGTTCCGCAAATAGTTTGGGTTAACCACTCTGGGACGGACCGACGGGTCCTCTGAGGGTTCCGTTGCCTTTGGTGCAATTCCACGGTTAATCACATATGTATTGAATGTGATGCCATGGGATTTAGTTATTTCTGGAATACTGACCTTGAATTGTACGATTACATTTATTCACCATCAATTACATGTGGCCCTAAGTTATTTACCATTGCTTAGTCGAGATTATTATACTCTTGGAATATGTTGTGTATGGCTCGTATTTGCACTTTATACTTGCACTAGAAAAATAGTGGAATTTTGCTAACCCCCGAGTAATCGGGGGGTGGATGTCTGTATTGCATTCAGGTACGTGCAGGTTCCTGAGGAGCATGACACGGGATCGGTACGAAGGATGACGGAAGGCAAATGATACTAATCACATGAGGGCCAGTATTGGGATTTGTCGGTCGAATTGTATTATTCTTTTCCGCTGTAGTGTTTCCCCGTCATATAGGAGGTGGTTGTACTTGCGTTTCATAAGGTTCGGTTCTATTTCTTGTACAAGTGTCTCTTGAGGAGTTTTATTGTATTCTTCTAAAGAAATACTACTTCCTGTTCCACCTTCCTGAATGAACTCATCTTCCAGGAAGTGTGCTTGCAAAGCAACAATGATCTTTCGATCTTTGGGTATGTAGAATGGATAACCCATCGTCCCAGATGGGAATCCAATGAAAAGCCCCTTCAAGGATCTTGCTTCCAGCTTCTCCACCTTAGTCTTGTTGACATAGGTGCGACATCCCCAAATCCGAATATGATTAAGACTTGGTTTCCTACCCTCCCACATCTCATGTGGAGTCTTAGGAACGGACTTGGAAGGATATTATTCAAGATACCAATCACATGAGGGCCAGTATTGTGATTTGTCGGTCGAATTTTATTATTCTTTTCCGCTGTAGTTTTCCCCGTCGTATGGGAGTGTCGTTGTATTTTGACCCCTGCATGGGTACGAGTCCGGATAGAAATGTATATGAAGTTTAAGTTGTATGTTATTGATGAAAGGACAAATCGGTCTACTAATTTGTATTGAGCCATGTTGGCATTTGTTTTGATGTCTTGTTTTGGTATCTATCCGGGTAGATTCTCACTCAGAGGGTCTGCGGTGCTGTAATATTCCCGAATGGATTGAGGTGTTACATACTTAACTGTTGCATTCATATTAATGTTGCATTCAAAATCAGCTGTCATTCTGCAAAACCATTTTACAGCTGACAAAGGTTAACTACATTCATATCAGCCAAGTACCCCTAGCTGCAATGAACTTCAACTGCAATGAAATTGCTTGGGATTTATGTGGGTTGATGAACAAACTTGTAACTACTCAGTCTCGGATGAAGACTCCACGGGTGAAGGAACCTGCCCTTATGATTTCTTCTTTATCTTGGAAGTGCAAGAATAAGAAGAAAAATACCAAGAAGCAGATGGGCTCACAAGGTAAGGCTTTTAAGGGTAAGGCAAGGCCCCGATGGTTCCTAAGAGCAAGAAGGTGAAGACAGATACAAGTCTCAAATGCGGTGAGCAGGGCCACTGGGCAAGAGACTTTCCGATCCTTCATGGCGCTTTAAGTACAGAACTTTTAGTTTTGGAAATGAATTATTCTACTACTGTATTTTCTACTTCTTGGATACTGATTTCAGGTGATACTTCTCACATTTGTACCCTGAATCAGGATCTGTAACAAAGTAGGAAGCTTCAAGCTGGGGAAGTGATGATTACTGTGGGAAGTGGGCATAATATTGCAGCAACTGTTATAGGATCACTTCTTTTGGATTTGGAATACAGCTGTGATGATGTACTTGTTTTGCCCAAGTGGCATAAAAATATTGTATCCATTCTGGTCATGGATCAGAAAGGCTTTTTATTTTTCATTGGTGATAGTACTTGCACAATTTATTTTAGAAATAAATTAATAAGCACTGTTACATTGTTAAATGGACTGTATCATCTAAACCTAAGTAACAAAGTCGTTGTGAACACTATGACTAGGAAGCGTGGTAGGGATAAAACTAATCAAGTTTTGAAATGGCATCTTAGTCTTGGTCATGTTGGTCAGACCAAGGTTTAACAAATGGAAAAGGATGGACTTAAGGGCCCATTAGGATTAGATCCCTTTCCAACTTGTGAGTCTTGCCTTAAAGGCAAAATTACCAAGTCCCCCTGCACAGTGACTTTTGAAAGAGCCACTGATAAACTTGTATTAGTCCATACCGATGTGTGTGGTGCTTTGGAAGCAGTACATGACGGGTATCATTATTTCGTTACGTTCATGGATGATCATACTAGGTATGGTTATGTGTATTTAATGAAACACAAATCCGAGGCCTTTGAGAAATTCTAGGAATTTAAGTCCCTAGTCGAAAAATAAATTGGTAATCATATCAAAGCACTTCAGTCGGATCGAGATGGCGAGTATATGAGTACAAAGTTTGATGAGTTCCTAAAGGAGTACAGAATAGTGTCACAACTCACACCTCCAGGAACTCCTCAGTTAAATGGTGTGTTTTTTGAAAGAAGGAAGCGAACCTTATTAGACATGGTTCATTCCATGCTTAGTACACCGACTTACCGATTTACCTATAGGTTTATGCACTCCTTACTGCTACTTATATCTTGAATAATGTCCTTCCAAGTCCGTTCCTAAGACTCCACATGAGATGTGGGAGGGTAGGAAACCAAATCTTAATCATATTCGGATTTGGGGATGTCGCACCTATGTCAACAAGACTAAGGTGGAGAAGCTGGAAGCAAGATCCTTGAAGGGACGTTTCATTGGATTCCCATCTGGGATGATGGGTTATCTATTCTACATACCCAAAGATCGAAAGATCATTGTTGCTTTGCAAACACACTTCCTGGAAGATGAGTTCATTCAGGAAGTTGGAACAGGTGGAAGTATTTCTTTGGAAGAATACAATAAAACTCCTCAAGAGACATCTGTACAAGAAATTAGAACTGAACCTTGTGAAACGCAAGTACAACCACCTCCTAGGTCTAGTAGGGTGTCTCAATCATATTAGAAAGGGCCTAATATGGAAAGCTGGGTTACACTAGGAGTCCTAACCCTAATCCTCCTTAAGATCCCGAGAGTAGTCCAAAGCCTATACATAGGGGAGGGGTTCGGCCGTGTATCATAACCTACACAAGAGATTTCGATTTTTTCTTCCAAGTGTTTAATTGTGGATCTTGACTTGTGTATTTGATTCCGCAATTGATATAACACTTTATTATTGCTACAAATCGGTATTACTTGAAGAAAAGAAAATCGAGTTGTGAGGAACATAATTTCGACCGATCCCTCTTTGTAGTCCAAGCAAGATTCGGTAGCTCGTTGCCCACACAACATCCAAATTAAGGCGGGATCATACTCTAGGAAATTTTGAGGAAGAGATCAAGGTAGCAACCACTACGCTTCAAGAGGTAAATATCCTATGATCTTTTGATCTAGATTAGGATATTGATTTTACCAACAATACTATTTAATAAAATATTAGTAATATTTAAATTGCTTATTAATCTTAGTAGTTAATTAATTAGCATGCTTAAATAAGTTTTGTGCTCGTGGATGCGTAAAACGCCTTTATCAAATTTTCACCAACTTCGCTTCCGCTGCATTTTATGTCCAACACCTACATCATAAAACCTGAATACTTAGAACTTTTTATGCAAAATTTATTTTTACTTCTTATTTTTCACATATCTCTCTGTAAAAATAACATCATCTCAGACTTCATCCTTGTCCTTGATGAAGAAAGACACTATCATCAATGGAAGAATCTTTGCTCGCTCTTGTGCTTCAAGAGCTCATCATCTCAAAAAATAAAGACATGGCGGGGATGAATCTGGTGGTTTCCATTATTAAACAACAAGGGCTTTACAAACTGGGTAATCTTTACCCAAAAAAATATGATGAACATATTGTTGAAGTATTCCATTCGGACGCAGTGGCGGATGAAGAAAATTTAGTTTAGGAGTCAAAATTTTAGTATCACATTTTGTTACGCCAAGTAAGCAAGATTTGGTAACTCCTATAAAATATATTATAATGTACAAATGAGCATCTATTGTCACTTATGTTCTTTATTTTATTTTTTCAATCAACTAATATTGTAATGTATATGACAAAAAATGAAGTTTTATTTTGAAAATATATTTTAAGAGTAGACTCTTCGAATAGAACCGGAAGAATCCATATACATACAGGAAATGATTTAGGGTTGGGGGGTCAGCGGACCCCACTGTGGATCCACCCCTGTCTGGACGCGGTTTTAAAGTATGATTCGGAAAAGAAGGGTGCTCCCATCTCTAAAATTGTGAGCATCGTACAGGAGAAGGAGAGCTCTATTAATCGGGATCTTCTTGAAAAGGTGTATAAACTACCATCTGATGGCCTGGCACTGGAGGATCTGGAGACCTTTGGGTCTGACAGTATGCTTGAATCATACTGAAAACTATTCACTGGAAAAACCGACACTGCATACATTCATCACTCATGCCACAAAAAGAGTTTTACTCTTCCCTACTTCTACTTGCATGAATTTTGCTGTCGGATCATGGAAAATAGAACTGGGGAATTTGAAATGTGCACGAACTTGAGGTTCAGAATGATGGTGGCCCTCATGAGGTTTAGAATGATGGTGGCCCTCATGAATGGAGAAAAGGTGAACTGGTGAGTATGAAGCGCCGGCAAGAGGAGGCTGCCAAGACAGAAATGACAAGTCATTTGTCTTGATGTTGAATCACATCCTTACTATCTATGGCATCCAGCAATCACCTGCAGCTAAGATAATTTTGGCAGGGAAGTTTTTTGGATGCTCCAAACCCACCCTGTACAACAAATCCACGAACATTGCCAACATGCATATTCCAAATTCTATGTCAAAGTCGAGTGATCTGAGAAATGTCAGCAGTCACTCTTCAAAGGTCAAAGCTGGTGACAACGACAAAAAGAAACAGAGTGTTAGCAAGAAGAGGGCAATTTCCAACAACAGCTCACCCTCGGCTGCAGAAAAGAAGAAAAGGCAGAAGACGAAAGAGCCTTCAAAGTCAAAATATGTTCCTACAGCACCTTAGAGGACTACAGCAGTCATTGAGGCAGTTCTGCCCTACTACATCTGCTGCATTAGCAGTCCACCCACAAGAAGCCACTCCTATAAGAAACACTGGATGCTCCATCAGCAGATCCTGAGCCAGTTGCGGCTATGATGGATGACCAGTTGTTTGTAAAACTGGAGGAAGTCGGTGAATCGGTTGCCCCTATGGAGCCGAAAGCCACTTCTCTTTACAGGGCTCGTACCCCTGTAAGGAGCCCCTCTCCCAACAGGACACCCCACCTAGGGATCAATCTTCTCAACAGTCTCCCATACCTGAAAACGATCCCAATCGGGCATTAGAACCCTTTAATGTTTGGAATCCCTCCCCACCAACAATCATCAACCAAGCAATCCTCCCTGTATAGATCAACGAAGCAATCGAATGCTTTAGAATATGGAATAACAACACGATCACCCCCTACGACACCCTGTACAACTGGGGAGAATGGAAGGACGAGAAGATGTTTGTGCTGGAGGTTACCGACATCCAGAACATCAAGGTCCTGATCATATAGGATGATCCCCTTTGCCACGAACTAATCACCAAATATTATATGGAAAGGGAAAAGGCTACACTTAAAGGAAAGAAAACATCCCAAGACGGTACCCGGAGCACAAGTCATCATACCGATCTAGACTCTTACGAGGATGACGAGGCCCTACAGGCTGGGATGCAGATGAGCCGTGAAGAGGCCCGAGAAAGGAGTTTGCCAACCTACATGCTGCCCAAGGCACATGTAGGCAATCACCTGAAATCTCAAGTCCCCCACCACGAAGATCGAAGCTTCCTAGGTTGACAACTTACAGGAGGAATCAGTCCCTTATGTAACTGAAGATGTTGCAGCATCTCCTGCAAAGGAGGAATTGGTCCCTCTGATCAAGAAAAATGCGACCCGCGCCATCTGACATGAGGATTCAGCCCCTCCTAAGGAACAAGTGGAAGATGAGAGCTAGCAGGAGAAATCAGTCCCTCCTTTTCAACAGGCTACAGACACCAAACCGAGATAGGAGGAATCAGTTCCTTCTATCTTCCAGACGGAAAATATCGCTGAACCAATGTAGGTTCCAGTTGCCGAGCAGGTAGTCCCTCCTATCCCAATAGGTTCGTCCTCTAACCCAGACAAGGAATTCCTACTCGAGGATAGGCTGAAGAAGCCTACCCACAATGTAGTCATCGAAAGGTAGGAGAACCCTCAAACACTCAAACTGACTCCCCTCGCACCAAATCTAAAATCGAGCAACTGCAATGCATCAGTCGCAAAATTGTATTCCTATCGGATGCTGTTAAAGCACTATATGACATTGAGAGGAAACTCGACTGGATGCGATACCGCCCAGGATGAACTTACTCTTACTAAGATAGCGATGTGGGACGTTGAAGAAGCCTTTAGGCTTTTGCCTAATGCAATCTACAAGGCCTTGCATCAGCTCCAAATAATCCAGGCACAAATTCTCAAGCAGGAGCAAGAGAAGCTGAGAGTTGCTGAAGAAAAAACAGTCGCATCCCTTGTAACACCCCAACCCGACAAGGGTAGAAGTGCCACAAGGATGGTGACATATCAAAGCATACATACATAATATCATACACAGCGGAAGTCTTAAACATAATTCAATAAGAAAGACCAAGCCAACACAGCTTAAGTCAAAGTACATAAGTTAAATGATGAAGAAAATAATCCAAAGGAAAAATAAGAACATAATCTAAATCCAAAGTCATAACATAGGGTGGTCATCTAAGGTAAAAGCTTCATCATAAGCTCTAACTCTCATCTCATAGCAAAAGCCCAGCTCCTATCTTAGAAACCTGCCGCAGGGAAAAGGAAATGCGGCTGAGCTTAAAAAGCCCAGTGAACAGATACATAAACAAAGCAACGATAATGAAACAGAACCAAAATATAGTGCATTGGGGAATATCATAAGGAATAAACAAATGAATAATAGAAATGAAAGAATAGGATAGTCATCTACCACGAGCCCAGAAACATATCATATCATATCATATAAGCCGTTAATATCATAATCTCATAATCAGAGGGGATACCTCTTAGGCAACCAGATAATATGAGGGGTGTCCTCATGTATCATAAAGTGGAGTGATCAGCTCCCAGAAGTTGTGAAAGGCATGTATAGCACACAGTACCAGTCACCAGACAGATATCATAAACATAATCATAGTTAAATCCACTAAACAGAACAGATCTAGGATGCATCCATACGCCCCACAGAAATCAGATTGGCCATAATAAATCATATCATAAGTGTGCACATAATATAACAGAAGGGGACGGTGTAGCCAAATCACTAGGGCCACACACTAGTCATGCCAGTGGTGCATCACAGACACGCCTATGGTACCTCCATAGGTAGGGAAACAGAAATGGCTCGGGTATCAAACTAAGAGTCAGGTCTCATATCATACAAAAGGTCATATGGCAAATGTGTATCTCAGAATCGTATCAAAGTTCAATCAAAGGGAACATAGCAATGGCTTGGGGAATCTTAAGTGTACCATATTTCCAAAGTCATAATAGCATAATGGAGCCTTTACTGAAAAGGCAGAGTATCCGTACCTTATTGCAAGCACAGAAAATAGAAACAAACTCAGAAAACAGATGTGGCTCAGGACCTCTCCTTCTTCACACCTAGAGGAGAAGAGGGGGAATCATAATTCATCCTTTAAATTCATATCTTTCCATTTTAAGTAACTTTCCATTTTTAGCAGGTTGAATCATTATTAATGGAAATAAAGTATCTTTTAACCTTTTTACTTATTTGGTCCTTAGGGTTTCATAACTTTGCATTTTATACCCTTTACTTCCCAAAATTACACTTTAAACCTTTTAGTATTCAAAGTTACACAATAAACCCTTAACTTATCCATTTTACATAATGAGCACTTATTTTATTAAGTTATTCGAATGGATACTCAAGTATTCATAATTTACACATTAAGTCCCTCAAGTTATTAAAGTTACATATTTAACCCTTAAATTTACAATTTCAATCTTTAATTATTAATAGTTACATATTAGGCCATTAAATTATCAAAATGACACATAACCCCCTGAATATATTAAATTACTCAAATCAGTCCCAAGTTTCTGAAAATTACATGTTTAGTCCCTCTCTTTTAATTATTTTCAAAACAAACCCTAATTAGGTTTAAAATACATTTTAATCCATTTAATTGCAAAACTTACACTTAACACCCACAAGTTATATTTTATTCGAATTATATACAGCTCAAATAAAGTTCCAGAATTAATCATTAAGTTTTAAAGTTTACAAAACTCACCCAAAACATTTATATACAAATCGTATAAACCAAAAACAAAGGAATTAGAAACCCTAATCCTTCTAATCAATTCTCAATCATCATCTCATCATTAATATCATTAATTAACACCATTTCCAGCCCTAAACCAAAACCCTAGATCCCACGATTTATTTTTCCATTTTCTCTTTATACGATTTATACAAAATTCAATAAATCAAAATAATTTCGAAACACATGTTTTAAGCCATGACAATTCTTTCCAACATTTTTCCAGATCATATTACATCATAATAAGTGTATAATAATTTTATTAATAATTATTCTGGATCGGAGCATATATTTCACATTTAAACACGTTTTTAGGGTTTTAAATCACGAAAACGATGTAGAGCATGCATGGATCGAATCAACCATTTTATTTGATGTTTATATGATGTAAGGGACCTGAGAAAAAAATACCAAACCAAGGATTGAATGTGTGGAAAAGGCTGCACGATTTGTTGTATACGCGTATGAGCAAAAACGAACCAAAAATCCACACGACTCCAAAAGCTTCTCCACGACCTTTCTATCATTTTTCCCAGAGTTTACATGATATGAGGATTATGAGAAAAATCATAAACGAATTTTAGGGAGGTCGAACAGATCATAAACGAATTACCTTGTTTATAGGGCTTGACAAAAGAAAACCAAAGCCACGATCGATCCAAGCTTCAACAATTCAAAAGGGTATTTTTCTAGGGCTTCTTGGATGTTGTTTGATCACAGAAAAATGCCTAGGCGTGATGGGGTTGTCGAATGGAGGCCAAAGAAATTTTGTGTGTGTTTCTTTTTGGATCGGCAATTAGGGTTAGGGAATAAAAGATATGGATTGACTCTTTAAAATAGAAATGCCGTGTGAATGAGGGGGGGGGGGGGCGAGACCAGAATTTCGGATTTTTGGTTGGTAGAAATATTCTTGTGATTATCTTCCTTATTTATCAACATTTAAACCATTTAAATCAATATTAAAATTACTTATTATTAATTCGGTCCATAGAGGGGTAATTTGGTAATTTCAACACTTGCATAAATGTTAAATGTAATTGTTAAAATTATTTGGATACATAACTTGTGCATTGTTTGAAATTTGGGACTTATTTGGAGACCTTATAAGCTTTTAATTAAATTTTAAATATGTAGGGGCATTTTGGTCTTTTCACATGTTCTATGATTTTAGGTGTTACAACTTCTTCCCTCTAAAAGAAAAATTTCGTCCTCGAAATTTGAAAGAGATCGAAATGAAACGAATCGAAACATAACGGAGACATACCTGGATCGTAATACAAAATGAGGATAACTAGCTCGAATAGACTCCTCGGTTTCCTGTAGCTTCCGCTCCGGGTGGTTCCGCCAAAGAATCTTAACGAAAGGAATAACTTTACGCCTCATAACTCGCTCTTGGCGATCAAGAACAGCTCTGGCTCCTCAGGAAGAGACATATCGGATCGAATCGATCGAAAGGATAGGACACCACATGCAAAGGATGGTAATTGTATCCCCTCGAAGAGATACATGAAAGACGTCGTGAACATGTGATAATCATGAGGAAGAGCCAAACGATACGAAACCTCTCCAATGCGCTCCAAAATTTCAAACGGTCCAATGAATCGAGGACTAAGCTTGCCCTTGATCCCAAACGTTTAACTCCACGAAACAAATAAACTTTAAGGAATACCCGATCACCAACCCGAAATTCTAAGTCACGCCGATGCTTATCAAAGATAACTCTTTTGACGCGCACGTGCTTCCTTCAATTTTTCCCTAGCAACATCCACTTTCTCGGTAGCAATCTGAACTAACTCCGGACCTTCAATAATGCGCTCACCAACCTCATTCCAACAAACTGGAGCTTTGCACTTCCTACCATACAACATCTCGAAAGGAGCCATACGAATACTCGTGTGCCAGCTGTTGTTGTATGCAAACTCAACCAAACACAAATATTCGTCCCGCTACTACCCACTCTAAAGCACATGCACTCAACATATCCTCTAATGTCTGGATGGTCCTCTCCGACCGACCATCCGTCCGAGGGTGAAAAGCCGTCTTGAACTTAAGGCGCGTACCCCATGCCTTATGCAAGCCCTTCCGAAACGAGATGTAAACCGTGGGTCTCTATCTCGATATGATAGCCGTAGGCATACCATGAAGCCTAACGATCTCCTGCTGAAATATGTCCGCCAACTTACTAACTCTGTAGTCCACACGAATAGGGAGAAAGTGAGCAGACTTGGTTAGTCGATCAACAACCACCCAAATCGCATCATGCTTCTTACGGGTAAGAGGTAAACCCGTAACGAAATCCATGGAAATCTCTTCCCACTTCCACTTCGGAATCTCCAATGGCCGCAATAACCCACTCGCTCTTTGATGCTCAATCTTTACTTGCCGCAAGTCAAACACTTCGATACAAACAACGCCACATCATGTTTCATACCACTCCACCAAAAATGTTGTTTAAGATCCCTATACATCTTGGTAGAACCAGGATGAATAGTGAACGGGGAACTATGAGCCTCTGATAGAATAATCTCTCGAAGTTCCGGATCGTTAGGAACGCAAAGACGATCCTCAAACCAAACCACACCAAATTCGTCAACTCTGAACTCTGACTGTTTGCCTTCCTCAACATTTTGAACTATAGACCACAGTTCACCATCCTCCTTCTGAGCTTCCTTTATTCGCAAGATGAGATTGGACTCAACTTTAAGACTAACCCAATAACCATCCTGACCTCGAATACGAAACTCCACATCCAGAAGCTCTAAGTCATGCAGAACACGAGGATCAAACTCTAAACTCGCAACCATACCAGACTTCCTACTAAGAGCATCCGCGACTACATTCGCCTTACAGGATGATACGAATATTAACATCATAGTCCTTCAGAGTTCTAACCACCGCCTGTCTCATATTTAGTTCCTTCGAGTGAAAATGTATTTAAGACTCTTGTGATCGGTGAAAATGTCACAAGACTCTCCATACAAATAATGGCGCCAAATCTTTAGCGCGAAAACCACAGCTGCTAACTCTAGATCATGTGTTGGATAATTCACCTCGTGAGGTTTCAACTGCCTCGAAGCATAAGCAATCACCTTCCCGTGTTGCGTCAACACACATCCCAAACCTTTCTTCGATGCATCACTATATATTTGAAAACCACCGAACCAGATGGAAGAGTCAAAATAGGTGCACACTCAAACGCTTTCTTCAACTCCTCAAAACTACTTTCCTCTCATCACCCAAACAAACTTCTCTCCTTTCCTCATCAATTGTGTTAAAGGCAAAGCGAGACGCGAAAAGCCTTCAACAAATCTCCTATAATACCCAAAGAAGACCAGAAAACTCCTTACTTCCGTCACGTTTGTAGGTCTCGCCATTTTGTGATAGCCTCAACCTTCGCAGGTCCATAGTAATACCGTCCGCGTAAAAACAATGTGACCCAAGAAAGCTACTCGATCCAACCAAAACTCGCACTTCGAAAACTTCGCATATAATCTCTCGTCGAAGAACCTCCGAACCATACTAAGATGTTGCTCGTGTTCCTCCTCGGACTTAGAATACACAAGGATGTCATCAATGAAGACAATGACGAACTTATCGAGGAATTCGTGAAATACCCGTTCATAAGGTCCATGAAAATGCAGAGCATTGGTCAACCCGAAAGGCATAACCAAGAATTCATAATGACCGCATCGAGTTCGAAAAGCCGTTTTAGGAACATCTTGCTCCCTCACCCGAAGTTGGTGATAACCGGACCTCAGATCAATCTTAGAGAAATGCCTCGCCCCTTGCAATTGGTCAAATAGATCATCAATGCGTGGAAGAGGGTAACGGTTACGGATTGTGATACGGTTAAGTTCCCGATAATCAATACAAAGACGCATGCTTCCATCCTTCTTCTTAACAAACAATACGGGAGCACCCCATGGAGACACACTCGGACGAATGAATCCATTATCTAACAATTCTTGCAATTGCTCCTTCAGTTCTTTCAATTCGATCGGTGCCATACGGTATGGAGCTTTAGATATGGGTTCAGCACCCGGAATCAGATCGATACTGAACTCAATTTCTCGAACAGGAGGAATACCAGGAAGTTCATCTGGAAACACATCAGTAAAATCGCGCACAACGCGAATACCATCAATGCTCGGAACATCCACAGAAGTATCCTTGATAGAAGCAAGGAAACCAATACAGCCATGTGAAATCAGTGTTCGGGCTTTCATAGCCGAAATAATCTTTACGGATTTCAGAGGTTGTGAACCAGAATAGACAAAATCAGGATGATGAAGATTACCAAAGATCACTTTACGAGCATAACAATCAATGGTCGCTTTATGAGCAACCAACCAGTCCATGCCCAGAATAATATCAAAGTCAATCATATCGATGGGAAGAAGGTTCGCAGCACGAATACGATCATCGAAACGAAGAGGGCAATTCACATACTCAACATCAATAATCACATGAGTTTTCATCGGAGTAGCAATAGATATACGGTTCATTAGTTGTGTTGGGGTTATGTTTATTTTATTTGCAAGTGAAGTAGATATTATGGAATGTGTAGCACAGGTGTCAAATAAAACAAAGACAGTACGATCTCCAATATAAAGAAAGCCCGTAATAGTACCTGAGGAACCAGCTGCCTGATCACGAGTCATAGAGTAGACCCTGCCTGAATTTGGAGCAGTCCTATCATCAATCTTAGGTCCAACAGTCTTCTTCTTAGGGCCATCGATGAAATTATGATGAGTAGATCCACACCCGAAACAACCACCGAAGCTCTATCACAAGGACACGGATGAGTCTTCCCACAAGAAGGACATGTAGGAGGAGGGGGTAGAGCTTCAATCTTCTTCGACCCGACGATCCCGACCGCCGATACCGCCGAGAGTCCCTACGTCGGTTGTTATTACTCCGCCCTTGACGATCACCACCATACCTACCAAGATCCCGACGATCCCGGTTCCCCGTAATCCCGCTGTCTATTATTATAACCACGGTCCCGACGACCCTCCGATCATACCCCCGGTCCCGTCGACCCCGAGAATCCCGCTATGGTCCCGCCGACCATGACTACGAGAATCCACCTGTTACCATCCCTATCACGCTTATAAGACACCCGATCCGCATGTAGTAACTCAATGTTGCGGGCGGCATCCCGCACTCCAAAGAACATCCTCAAAAGTAGTGTTAACGGTCTTGTCCAACACCCACTTCTTCAAAGCCCACTTAAAATGACGTGCTCGACGCACAAAGATCACCAAGAACCTCCGCCCAACAAAACCGGCCAAACGCAAGAATCTCTCGCATAAACTCTCCTGATGACTCGATCACCCCGACGAATCGACCCGTACTCTCTCTCATACCTTAACTGCTCGCCATAGGAAGATACTGTCTCAGAAATGCCTCAATGAAATCGCCCACGAACAAGTCTCAAGAAAATCACCTCCTTTGGCCCGAACAAGAGCAAGCCCACCGATTCGAGCATCACCTTCCAATTTGAATGTAGCCAAACGAGTTTTAAACTCGTCACCACATCCCGTAACACGAAACAATTTCTCAACATGTGTGATCCTCCTCCGCTTCATGGGGAGTAGCAATGACTTGAATGAGAGAGGCTTGAGCTTGTTAAACCTCTCGATCCACACATGGATACCAGTTGGGGGAGCATGAGGTGGGGTATTAGGTTGACCATTTGGTGGAGTAGGAGGTCTAGCACCACCACCAGAAGGACTCGGCCCATTCCTGAAGTTATTGGCCACTTCAGCCACTACTCGTGGAATAGCAGCTTCCACAGCAGCGTTAATCATAGCTTGGAAATCAGGCGCACCATTATCCCCATCAGTGTACTGAGTAAAGCGGGTGTTCACCATCTGAATGATCATGGAAAGGTATTAGCAAAACATAAGAGAAAATAAGCATGAAATGGAAGACGAAGCAGAAACCTATGTTACCCAAATCCTCACCAGTCAAACCTAAAGTCTTAAGGGTCAAATCCTAAGGTCCATAAGACTCGCAGGCCATGTTTATGTACTACAGGTCGCAGCCTGGGCTCCGATACCATAATTGTAACACCCCAACCCGACAAGGGTAGAAGTGCCACAAGGATGGTGACATATCAACGCATACATACATAATATCATACACAGCAGAAGTCTTAAACATAATTCAATAAGAAAGACCAAGCCAACACAGCTTAAGTCAAAGTACATAAGTTAAATGATGAAGAAAATAATCCAAAGGAAAAATAAGAACATAATCCAAATCCAAAGTCATAACATAGGGTGGTCATCTAAGGTAAAAGCTTCATCATAAGCTCTAACTCTCATCCCATAGCAAAAGCCCAGCTCCTATCTTAGAAACTCCGCCGCAGGAAAAGGAAATGCGGCCGAGCTTAAAAGCCCAAAGGAATGATACATAAACAAAGCAACGATAATGAAACAGAACCGAAATATAGTGCATTGGGGAATATCATAAGGAATAAACAAATGAATAATAGAAATGAAAGAATAGGATAGTCATCTACCACGAGCCCAGAAACATATCATATCATATCATATAATCCGTCAATATCATAATCTCATAATCAGAGGATACCTCTTAGGCAACCAGATAATATGAGGGGTGTCCTCATGTATCATAAAGTGGAGTGATCAGCTCCCAGAAGTTGTGAAAGGCATGTATAGCACACAGTACCAGTCACCAGACAGATATCATAAACATAATCATAGTTAAATCCACTAAACAGAACAGATCTAGGATGCATCCATACGCCCCCACAGAAATCAGATTGGCCATAATAAATCATATCATAAGTGTGCACATAATATAACAGAAGGGGACGGTGTAGCCAAATCACTAGGGCCACACACTAGTCATGCCAGTGGTGCATCACAGACACGCCTATGGTACCTCCATAGGTAGGGAAACAGAAATGGCTCGGGTATCAAACTAAGAGTCAGGTCTCATATCATACAAAAGGTCATATGGCAAATGTGTATCTCAGAATCGTATCAAAGTTCAATCAAAGGGAACATAGCAATGGCTTGGGGAATCTTAAGTGTACCATATTTCCAAAGTCATAATAGCATAATGGAGCCTTTACTGAAAAGGCAGAGTATCCGTACCTTATTGCAAGCACAGAAAATAGAAACAAACTCAGAAAACAGATGTGGCTCAGGACCTCTCCTTCTTCACACCTAGAGGAGAAGAGGGGGAATCATAATTCATCCTTTAAATTCATATCTTTCCATTTTAAGTAACTTTCCATTTTTAGCAGGTTGAATCATTATTAATGGAAATAAAGTATCTTTTAACCTTTTTACTTATTTGGTCCTTAGGGTTTCATAACTTTGCATTTTATACCCTTTACTTCCCAAAATTACACTTTAAACCTTTTAGTATTCAAAGTTACACAATAAACCCTTATCTTATCCATTTTACATAATGAGCACTTATTTTATTAAGTTATTCGAATGGATACTCAAGTATTCATAATTTACACATTAAGTCCCTCAAGTTATTAAAGTTACATATTTAACCCTTAAATTTACAATTTCAATCTTTAATTATTAATAGTTACATATTAGGCCATTAAATTATCAAAATGACACATAACCCCCTAGATATATTAAATTACTCAAATCAGTCCCAAGTTTCTAAAAATTACATGTTTAGTCCCTCTCTTTTAATTATTTTGCAAAACTTACACTTAACACCCACAAGTTATATTTTATTCGAATTATATACAGCTCAAATAAAGTTTCAGAATTAACCCTTAAGTTTTAAAGTTTACAAAACTCACCCAAAATATTTATATACAAATCGTATAAACCAAAAACAAAGGAATTAGAAACCCTAATCCTTCTAATCAATTCTCAATCATCATCTCATCATTAATATCATTAATTAACACCATTTACAGCCCTAAACCAAAACCCTAGATCCCACGATTTATTTTTCCTTTTTCTCTTTATACGATTTATACAAAATTCAATAAATCAAAATAATTTCGAAACACATGTTTTAAGCCATGACAATTCTTTCCAACATTTTTCCAGATCATATTACATCATAATAAGTGTATAATAATTTTATTAATAATTATTCTGGATCGGAGCATATATTTCACATTTAAACACGTTTTTAAGGTTTTAAATCACGAAAACGATGTAGAGCATGCATGGATCGAATCAACCATTTTATTTGATGTTTATATGATGTAAGGGACCTGAGAAAAAATACCAAACCAAGGATTGAACGTGTGGAAAAGGCTGCACGATTTGTTGTATACGCGTATGAGCAAAAACGAACCAAAAATCCACACAACTCCAAAAGCTTCTCCACGACCTTTCTATAATTTTTCCCAGAGTATACATGATATGAGGATTATGAGAAAAATCATAAACGAATTTTAGGGAGGTCGAACAGATCATAAACGAATTACCTTGTTTATAGGGCTCGACAAAAGAAAACCAAAGCCACGATCGATCCAAGCTTCAACAATTCAAAAGGATATTTTTCTAGGACTTCTTGGATGTTGTTTGATCACAGAAAAATGCCTAGGAGTGATGGGGTTGTCGAATGGAGGCCAAAAAAATTTTGTGTGTGTTTGTTTTTGGATCGGCAATTAGGGTTAGGGAATAAAAGATATGGATTGACTCTTTAAAATAGGAATTCCGTGTGAATGAGTGGCGGGGGAAGACCAGAATTTCTCATTTTTGGTTGGTAGAAATATTCTTGTGATTATCTTCCTTATTTATCAACATTTAAACCATTTAAATCAATATTAAAATTACTTATTATTAATTCGGTCCATAGAGGGGTAATTTGGTAATTTCACCACTTGCATAAATGTTAAATGTAATTGTTAAAATTATTTGGATACATAACTTGTGCATTGTTTGAAATTTGGGACTTATTTGGAGACCTTATAAGCTTTTAATTAAATTTTAAATATGTAGGGGCATTTTGGTCTTTTCACATGTTATCAGATTTTAGGTGTTACATCCCTAGCGTACACCAGGTCTAGACTCAATTCCCACGTCCTTACTACAGCGGTCGCAAGTCTTGTAGACTCAGTGAGCGATTCAGAACAATCAAGCCGACTCTATAGATATTCTCCGAGATATTCACGGTAAAGTCACTAAGCTTGATAATATAAAAAAAGGGGAAAGAGTCTCGTGAAGCTGCAAGGAGGTGGAGGTTAAAAAGAGAAAGAAAGATAGAAGCGCTACTGGATGACAGTTAGCTGTTGCAATCGGGAAACTGGCCAGACTCGGTCCAGGTCAAGGATCTAGAGGATATAAGGTGACTAGTTTTCGTCCTGAGTTCCAGGATCTAAAATTCACATGGAAGAATGTAGTTTAGAAGCCTATCGAGATTCCTCTTCCTACAAATAGACAACCGACAGCAGAGGGACTGAAGGCATGAAAAAATGATCTGTTGAGATACTTCTGTATTCTCATGAGGGATTCCACCATGTTCAACCAATTCAAGATGCTGGATAACGCTGCGAATGAGTTATAAAGTCTCCTAGCAGAAGGAAATCTTCCATTACAGTTGAAGCTGACGTCAAGACATATAAAGATTGAACGGATAACTCACCTATAAGACTGGATTCTCGCCTACGATGTGACCTCGGAAGGAAGAAACATCTATAGGAACCAAGGCAGAGATTCATTAGGCAACTGGTGGAGAGTAATCGATCATGATCCTTCCAAAAAGTATTCCAGACAACAACACTATAAAAGATAATCATGTATGTTGTGCCTTTCAGAGCTATTTTCTCCCATTGTAAATTCCAATTCCATAAGCATTGTAATATTATTTATGTTATCAACTTTTGATTTACCTCAAAAGATTACAACTTGTAATCTTCATTCACTATTTGATTGCAATGTATATTGAAATATTTGCCAAGTACAAAAATTGCTAAGTCTAAACACTGTAAGAACTTGTATGTGAACAGTTCATATATTAAGTTGTATTCAGTTAGACAACTTGTATTCAGTTAGACTACTTGCAGTAAGATTGTGCCTACGAGCTAATCATAACATGAGTTGTAATACACTTAGTCTTGTTGGATTTATAATTATAGAACTTGCTAGCGAGCAGTTCAAATTTTAGTCTAAGTCTCGAAGATCAAACTATCTGATAGAAGACTTGAAGACAACCTTGTTTGTTTTAGGGAGTTTTGGCATTATCAAAAAGGGGAAATGATTGGAAACTATAATACCCTAAGTATTTTGATAAATACATCCTACAGCCTGTCCCTACAGTGAACTTCATACAACGTCTAGAAAGATGTATCATACAGCCATATGGAGGTTCTAAGATTATAGCATGAAGACTGTTGGCTATAGCAAAGAAGTTGTAGTTATTTTACTTGGAAAAAGAGAAATACAATCCAACAGGATTTAGACTTGGACCTTTAAACCATTATGAAATAAATCTTTATTTATTAATAAAGTATTCATAGTTTTAGAGCATTTAATATTGACAGAACAACATTTAATGCTGCTAAAAAGATTGCAGACTGAGGAGTATTTAATGCGGATCAAAAAGAACACCTGAAGCATTAAATGCGAACATCTTTAATTCAAACATTCTGCAAGCTGCCAGTTCGATTTGTCTAAGTCTTACCAATTGTCCAATGACTACATTTATAAAGAATCTATTTCCATGGTTATAAATAGCCAAGCAAGAAGACACTGCTCACTTACTGATTCATCAAGAATTAAAAGCATTCATTATCTAAGAGCAATCTATTTCTTCAAGCATACAACATATATCTCTGAGTGAAGAAATACTAAGTCCTCAACTGAGAACAACACCCTACAGTGAAGACTTTCATAGCTTACAGTTGCTGTTCTGATTCATGCGATTCAAACCCTTACCGTTGAGCTCATTAGCCCTGTCTGGACTAAGTTGAACTATGTTAGCCTGTGTGGGATGAAGAGAGTTCGGAAACAAACTTCAATCTGTGAGAGATGACGTAAGTCGAAGAAGCCTATATCCATCTATATGAACGGATCAAACTATAGTTGTGTGCATCAATCTGTGTGAATGATACAACAACTGATTTAGTTAAAATCATACAGCTGTATGCGCCGTGATTTTAAAAAACTATCTACTCCTGTGTGGAGAAGTTGTGGGTGTAGATGGGTTTACCTCGAACCACATTAAACGTGTGTGTCATTACTTCCTATATTTACTATTTTCTTATTGCTTGTGATTTATCATATACTTACTCTCAAAACCATTTAAGCACCAATCTACATGAGACTGTCTAGTTGCTGTATTTACAACGACTTAGTTTAAGACTTCCGCTATGCATAACTAAATTCAAAAAAGAGTATCGCTTATTCAGCCAGCCCCTTCTAGACTATAAGTAAAGTATACCTTGACAGACAAATATTTTCTTTCAAAAATTTAACTACGACTTTGTGGTCATATGTTTCTTTTACCCATTTGAAACATAATCAACGGCCATAAGGATGTAAAGATTGCCAAAATAAATTTGAAAAGGTCCCATAAAATCGATGCCCCGAACATCAAACATTTTAATAGTTAAAATTGTGTTTCAAGGCATCATATTTCTTTTATAAATTCGATCTAATCTTTGACATCTATCACATCTGTTGCAATATGAATGTGTATCTTTAAAAAGTGTTGGCCAGTAAAAACCACATTGCAGAATTTTAGCAGTTATTTCTTTGAGCTAAACTGACCTCCACATGCATGATCATGACAAAAGGAAACCATATTTTGTTGTTCATGTTCAGGCACACATCCCCTAATTATTTGATTAGGACAATATTTGAACAAGTATGGATCATCCCAAAAGAATTTTTTACTTCATTTAAAATGTTATTTTATCTTGATTGTTCCAAGGAGATGGCATGTTACCAGTGACAAGGTAATTGACAATTCTGCATATTAAGGTATGTGAGAAACGGACATGAGTTGTTCATCAGGGAAGCTTCATTAATGGGAAGTTATTTATCAGTAGAGTTCACGATTAGCCTAGACAAATGGTCAACAACAATATTTCCAGGTCCTTTGTTTATCTTGAATTTCTATGTTAAACTCTTGTAACAATAGAATCCAACTGATCAAGCGAGGTTTAACATCTTTCTTGGAAAGAAGATATTTTAATGCAATATGATTGGAGTAAATTATGACTTTCGAACCAATCAAGCAAGGTCAAAATTTATCTAGGTAAAAACAACTGCAAGCAATTCTTTTTCAGTTGTAGAATAATTTAATTGGGCCTCATTTAGAGTTCTACTTGCATAATATATTACAGTTGGAAATTTATTTTCTCTTTTGACCCAAAATTGCATCGACAGTATAGTCAGATGCAGCGCACATTATTTGAAAATGAAGATTCTAGTTTGGAGATTTGATGATAGGTGCAGAGATCAATATCCATGCGAGTCTCTTAAAAGATTGTACACAATGATCATCAAATATGAAAGGTGTGTCTTTTGAAAGTAAATTACATTAGGCCATTGAGATTTTGCTAAAATCATTGATGAATCGACTGTAAAGACCACATGGCCTAAGAATAAACGGATTTGTTTAATCGTTCGTGGGGGTGGAAGACTGGATATTAAGTTGACTTTAGGTTTATCCACTTCACTTCCTTTAAATCATATGTCCTAGGTTAAACATAAAATGACATTTTCCCCAGTTTAGTACAAGATTTTTCTCCTTAGACCTAACCGAACCTAGCATTAAGTGGTGTAAACATTCATCAAAGCTAGACCCGAATACAGAAAACTTATCCATAAAAATCTCTATAAACCACTCAACCATGTCAGAGAAAATGTTCATCATACATTGCTGCAAAGTAGCAGGTGCATTGCACAAACCAAATAGCATTCGTCGGTACGAAAAAGTGCTGGAAGGACAGGTGAAAGTGGTTTTTTCCTGATCTTCAGGAGCAATGGGAATTTGGTTATACCCGGAATACCCATCAAGAAAACAATAATAAGCATGACCGACTAACCTATATAGCATTTGATCAATAAGGGGAAGTGGAAAGTGATATTTTCTTGTAGCAGAGTTTAATTTCCTGTAATCAATACAGACTCTCCATCCAGTTTGAATTCTGCTTGGAACAAGTTCATTTTCTTCATTCATGATTACAGTTATGCTAGATTTCTTTGGAACTACATGGACAGGACTGACCCAAGATCTATCAAAAATAGAGTAGATGATTCCTACATCTAAGAGTTTAAGTATTTCAGCTCTTACAACTTCTTTCACAGTAGTGTTTATTCTTCTTTAAAATTCTCGAGATGTTTTTGCATTTTCTTCAAGATGAATTTTATGCATGCATATAGAAGGACTACTACCTTTAATGTCAGATATGGTCCATCCTATTGCTTTTTTATGTTTGCTAAGGACATTGATTAACTTATATTCCTGCTCTTCTTCTAAATCAGATGCTATGGTAACAGGTAGGGGTTTTGATGGTCCTAAAATTGCATATTTAAAATACTCACGTAATGGATTGAGCTCTATCTTTAAATCTTCAATGGGTATTTGCTCATTCATTTGGCTCTCAAGCGGTTCAGTTTTAGCTTTCCATATATCATTATCTAATAATGGTGTAGACTCTAGTAAAGAATTACTTCATTCATTGAACTGTCGATGTCAAAATCTAAGCCAAAATGAGCAAGTCAGCTTTAAAAAAGATCGTTATTAATTTTTGGAAATCAATGTGGACTCATAATCTCTATCATATTTACCTCACAGATATCATCATGATCATCATGCTGTTGAGAAATGCTAAACATATTTAGTCAACATTCACATTTCCAAGAGAAAATTTTATGATATCATTTCTACACTTAATTATTGCATTTGAAGTAGCTTAGAATGGCCTTCCTAAAATGATAAGAAAATGATCTTTGGTATAAGTTAAGTGTCTAGGACTATAAAATCAACAGAAAAGTAAAATTTGTCTACTTGGATCAGAACATCCTCTAGGTATTTTTACAGATCTATCAGCTAGTTGGAGTATCACAGATATTGATTTAAGCTCTCATAATCCAAGTTGTGTATAAACAGAATATGGTAATAAATCTATACTGGCTCGTAAATCAAGCAAGGCTCGTTTAATGATGTGATCTCCAATGACACAAGATATTATAAGACAACCATGATCTTTATATTTAATGGGAGTTTTATTATGAATTCTTGAGCTGACATGTTCATCTAAAATGCCTTTCTTCAAACATTTATTTTTATTTCTACAGTGCAAAGATCTTTCAAGAATTTAGAATAAGCAGGCACTTGTTTAATAGCATCAAGAAATGGAATATTTATATGAATGTTTTTAAATATTTCCATTATATCTTTGTATTGTGAACTCTTATCTTTTGTAATAAGTCTTGAGGAAATGGGGCTTTTGGAATATAAGGCTTTTGTTTTTCCTCATAATCTTTTGACTTTGAAACTTATGGTTCACTTGAATTTTTCTTCAGGATTATAGTCATGCTTTTGTATTCCACTTCTAAGGGTAGTTATGGACTGAACTTCTGCATTAGAAGAGTTTACCTCATATTGTCCTTTAGGATTAGGAATGATTGACCCAGAAATTTACCCTTTTCTCTTTCAGGTAAAGTGGTTGCAAGTTGTCCTGTTTGTGTTTCAAGCTTAGGAAAAGCCTGTGAGTCTGATTTTACATCCTGTTGAGTTGATTGGAATATTTGTTGAGTAGATTGCATGAATTGTTGTAAAGTATCTTCCAAAGATGGTTTTTAGCACTGTAGAAGGATATTGGTAAGTATTTGGAGGATATTGGTTAGGACCGATACTTTCTTGATTTGACATGTTCATTTGATGTCCTCCTTGATTCATTGGAGGCATGTTTTGATTTTAGGAAAAGTTTCGATGATTCTCCAATTTGGATTATAAGTTCGAGCAAATGGACTATCTGAAGATTTTCTATATGAGTGTAATGCATTGACTTCTTCATTAAAAATTCCTTGGTTTGTGGACCAGAGGGACAAGATTGAGATGAGTGAAATGATTCCGCACATGAGATGCAAAATTCATTTTTGAGTTTGACGAAGTGGTTGATTGCTTCAAGACTAAGGCATCCACTTTTCATACTAAATCGTCTATAGTATATTTTATTTCAACATCATGTCTAACCTCATAAATTCCACCTTTCTTAGGGGTCCTATGCATTGATTTGGCTCTAGAGTCGAGTGAATTCCATTATTGTGAATTAATTGATAAATTTCCAGTGCAGTCCAAGCTTCATCTCCAATAAGGTGGAGAAATTTTCCACAATGCATTGATTGGATTAATTGACGCTTGTTTGGGGTTAAAACATCATAAAAAGTATTTACCACACGCTATATTCCAAAACCATGATGGGGACACTTGAGGATTAAATCATAAATCTTTCCCAACTCTCACAAAACTCTTCCTTTTTTTTGGAAAAATTATGATATTTCTCTCCTAAGACTATCAGTTTTGGATATTGAAAATAATTTCGCGAGAAATTTATTGACTAGTTGGTCCCGACTATTGATTGTTCCTCCTTGAAGAGAATTTAGCCAGAATTTCGCTTTATCTTTGGGAGAAAATGAAAATAGTCTAAGTTTAACGGATTCCACAGAGAAATTTTAGGATCGGAAAGTAGAACAAATGTCAGAAAATTCCTTGACGTGCATATACAGATTATGTCTTTCCAAACCGTGAAAAGATGGAAGAATTTGGATTAGTGATGGTTTAAGTTCGAAATGAGTTGAATTAGTTGTAGGCAACACTATGCAAGGAGATTAGCAGTTACTAGAGAAAAATATTCCATTCGGATTTTTGATTTCTTCCATTTCTTTATTCTCTTTGTTTGTTGAACTTGAATTTCAGTTAAGGACAATCTTCTTCTCGTTAATCGACCTTTATTATTTCGTTACTAAACTTGCATTCACCGATTTTTGATTCTTTTTTAGCTTGGCATACAAACCAACTAATGATAGTTGATCGAATTTTTAAATCGTTCGAGGCGTCACAACCGTCGTACTTAAAATCCAAATTTCTTAGGCATGTACAACACAAGTTTTTTGCCAAAATTCAGTCGGTTTCTCAAAATCAGTTTGTACAAGATTGATATTTAGCATTTCTTTATTCAAATCGAGCAAAGTAGTAAGTGAACAAAGTCAATACCTTGTTGAATTTTTTAAAAGATTTTATTGCTTTAATTATTTGCTTTTTGAGTTTGTTAATGTTATTATTGTAACTAATAATTATGACAATTATTATTATAATTATTGTTAATTTTTGTAAGATGTAATCGATTGCAAAAGAATAATCCTACTAATTGATCTACGGAAATAATATTATTGATAAACTAAATTCCATGACGAGTAATATGGAATTAAATGTCTAAAAATATTATAAATAAAAAATAATCTGAATTATACCACTAGAAGATTTTAATAAAACTAAAGACAAGGTGTAAATTATTTTAAAATTTTAAGAATCTTTTTGATTTTTCGTTTTTTTTTATTTCATTTTTTTTATATTTTTTAGTTTTTGTAATTTTATTATTTGTACACTAATAACATTAAGCTATATATATGGATATTTTTTTACGGGAATTTTTTTTGAAAGAAAATAAAAGTTAAGAACTTTTATTTTATTTATGCAAAAATAAGAAAAGTGTTTTATTTTACCATTTTTATTTTCAATTTTTCTATTTATGAATTTTCAGGTTTTTAAATATTTATTTTCCAGTATTTTCCCTTTTTATTAAAACTTTCCAATTTTATTTAACAATAGATTTCTGTTTTCATTAAGAACTTCAATGGTCCAAAATAGAAATAAATTTTTTATCATATACATTCCAAATTTTAATTAATTAATCTTTAATATATTTTATTTTTAGATTTTCAGATTTTTAAAAAAAAAAAAGTAAACAGTTTTTCTTATGAAAAGAAATTTGTTTTACCAAACTAAAACTAAAATTAGGAAGTTTTTTCTATAAAAAAATTGTTTTTTAATTATTTATGGAATATAGTAGTCCAGTTTTTTTTTTTATAAAACAGTTTATAAATAAATTATAGATTTTTTTATTTTTGAATTTTAAATAAAAACCTCCGATTTTAATAATAATATTCCAGACTTTTTAATAAAGTTAAAGTTCCATTTTTTTAACTTTCATAGATCTTTTTATATTTTTTAGATATATATATTTTTTATTATTATCACAAAAAATGAACAATGGCTTTATTATTATTAATTATATTATTAATTTTTTTATTATTACAAACTTTTACTAGCTTTTAGATTTTTTATGAACATATAAATAAATAAATTCTACAGCTAATTATTATTTAAACCAACACAATCTAAAATGAATTAAAAGACATATAATAATAACAAAAAACAGTAAAATAAATAATTAACAGAAAAAATTAACTAACTTGGTGACGACAGTCTTCTTGTACCTTATTTGAGCGTCCCTGCAACGGCGTCAAAATCTTGTTGTTAGTTCCCTAAAGTCTAATACTCGCAAGCGCACGATTCATTCGATGTAGAAATTCGGTACGAAGTCAATTCCACAGGGAGGACTATGATGGTGAAGTAAATATATTTGTACGGTATTAAACCAAATTATATTAAATTCAAACATAGTCCTAAATAATTTGGTTGTTGAATGGTTGTAATAATTGCATTAAATAACAGTAACTTTTAACTGAATTTTAAATAAATAGATTTTTAAATAATTTACTAGGATTTAGAATCCACCAATGTCTATTTATTATTTATTTATATATTAATTCCAAGAAATTTAGGAATAGATTTAAAATCAATCTCACTATTTTTCTATAGATTTAACAATAAGTACAAAATTATTATTCAAATATAGATTTTTCCTCACTTGATAGGTGTAATTTCTAAGCACTATATGTATCCAATTTAATGAAAAATAAAAATCAAAGAAATTAACTCATATCAATAATTACAAAGTAGTGAGTGTTCCGGGAAATCCTTTCCTTATTGGTGTCTTACCTAATACTTGTTGTAGGGGGATAGAGTTATGGAAGGTTCTAGACTCTTCCAGAGGTAGTAGGATCCTGTTAGATGTCTTACCTTAACTAGGAATCCTATGTATGGAAGGACTCTCATTGTAATGCCTATATAAAGGCCTCTCTATTCATTATTATCAATACAATTGATTTGATGTCTTTTACTTTCTCCTCAAACACGTTATCAGCACGTAGCTCGAACGAAAAAAAAATCGGCCACCTCGCCGCCACTGCCACCGCGCCACTGCCACCATTGCCGGCATCGCCGTCACCGCCGCGCCGTAGCCCACCGCCACCGCCACCACCGCTAAGCACTGCCGCCACCGCGCCACGCCAGTACCACACTTGCCATCACCACCGCCGCCAGTACCGCCACCACCGCCACCGCCGCCGCCGCGCCAAGCCCGCCCGCCGCGCCGCCAGTCGCCGCCAGCCACCGCCGCTGGCCCGCCGCCCGCCGTCGGACCACCGCTCTAGCCGGAAAGCCGCGATCCAACAATGGAAACGCGCCGATCGATCGGCCTGGAACATCACCGCCGGACCGCCGCCGCCGACTGCCGCCAACCGCCGCCGCCGCCGCCGGCCAGCTCCAGCCCAGCCAAGTCCGACCCGGTTCTGAATCTCGGACCAAAACCCGAACATCAACTTATCTTCGAAAACCGCCAAAATTGCGCCTCCGGTTTCACGTCGTCGCATCGAGTACCAACCGGTAGATCGAAGCACACCACAAATTCAGCACGTGCCTAATTTTATAATCGAGGTAACTATCTGACTTGTCCCTATCCAATTCTCTCCTTTTGGGAATTTTTCTTTTGGGGACATGGGTTCTTGGGTCCTTTATCTCCCACGCTACTTTGCGGTGGATGAGACCGCGAGAGAAGTCGGTATCTCTGCGTGTCGAAGAAAACTGTGTGACGGTCCTGGGGGAGTCACGGAATTATTGAAAGACGATACTTGTGGTTGTTGCATACACCACGTATCTGGGTGCGATCTGATATCGCCGTTTTTTGTCGACTTTACTAAACAACAATTAAGGGAAGTAAATCGAGTAACGGTTATGTTACACGCTTTTAAAAGCATCGATTGTGACCGTTTACATTGTCACTGAAAATCCAACAAGACTAACTTCCTCTTGTTTATATCTTGTAGATGGCACAAAGCTCCAATGTTCATCCGGAGTTCGACATCCTTGACCATGATGGTAAGGAGTACCATAGGTGAGTCTCAGACGTTCGCTTGGCGTTCGTCGGTAAGAGATTTACCACCACCATCTTTCCCTCTAACGAGCCTACCACTCCAGAACCGAGCGAGGAAACCAAGGCTAATGCACTGATGTACTTGCGTAGACATATACATCCGTTGTTGAAAAAGTGTTATATGAATTTACAAACCCCCAAAGAACCATGGGATACACTCGAACAACGATTTAATAATGTGCATGATCAGCGCTTCCCCGAATTGCAACTTTAGTGGGAGCAAATCCGATTTTTGGATTATGCGAATGTGGAAGCCTATAATCAAGCTATCCTCGGTCTTCGCGCTGATCTTGGTTTTTGTGGTGTCAAGAAGTCTGATCAAGATTTGATCGAGAAGACTCTTAACACGTTTCCCGTGGGAGCAAGTGTGATTGCTCATCAGCTGCGTGTTGCCTATGAGGAAGGGAGAATTAAAAATTTTAGTGACCTTATCTCCCACCTCGCGAAAAAAGAAAGGCACCATGAGATTATTCTCAATAGCAATGCGCGCCCAGCTGGTACGAAGCCGATTCCGGAAGTGAATCAGGCTACCCACAGGAAGGCACCACGACAAAATAGAAAAGGCAATGCTACTCAGTTTTTGTAAGCACCACGGGTGCATGACTCGAGCAAGCGAGGGAAAAGACGAGGTCGTTGTTCCAATGTGTGGAAGAGGCAAGGTGGCTCGGCCACGGGACCAAGTGGAACCCAACCACGTGGACCACCTCCTGCCGCCGGGAATGGAACCACTCCAAAGGAAGGCCGGAATTGCTATACTTGCGGATCGAAGAAGCATACTTACCGCAATTGCAAGGCGCCAAAGAACATCCAAGCTTACTACAAGCACTATAAACAGTACTTGAATCAAGAGTCAAATTACATGGAGGAAGATAATGAGAATACGGAGGTGAACCATACTGAGATCCCGATTGAGATCCCTCCTCTCACCATTGCGGACAAAGACCAACATATGGATGTTTCCGACTTTGACTAGATCATTGTATTTTGACTAGTTTTATGCTTTGGTTATGTTTTGTCTTGTTTCTAGTTTCCGAGAACTAATTTGGATTTTCTATGAATGTAATAAAGTTGGCCATGATGAATAAAATTCTTTTAATTGCTGTGATTGTGCAAAAACGAATTTTATTTTTTCCTTTCGAAAGCATGTTTGGTTTATCACAAAATAATTGCTAGCAATGAATTGCTTGGTTAAATTGATACATTGGTGGATTTCATCAAAACTTTTGATCAAGACTAGGCAAATCCTCCTTGGTATTTGTTTATCTTTTGAAAGTTCAAACGGAATCAATGGTTTTTAAACAGCCTTAGATGTACCGACATTCCTACTTTCTCTGCAAGTCTACCAAGTTGGAGTTACCGAAAGGATCATTAGCCGAGATATAAATCGAACACCAAGATGCATTTTGAAGTATTTAAACGCTTCTATGGCCATATTACCATAGTATTGTATCAACAATAATGCCTTTGAAAAAGGCTTCAACCTTGCTCTATCACTCAACAATAGGGAAATACCAAAATAGCAACTTGAAACGAGCACTGAGATCTGAGTTTAATGATCCAGAAAGTGAACGACCAATGGACAGAAAGATACGGAAGTCTAGTTTTCAGAACAATTGACCGTTCGTCTATAGCCTTCTTAATGAAGAAGTTATTGCTGTTTTAGTGAATAAAGGTCAAGTTGCGCGGAAATTATTTCCAGCGATTGTGCTAACTTTGATCCTAACCGACTTGGTCGAATTTCCCCAAACTCGAAGTTAATGAGTTTTCGCTATATCTTTAATCACAAGACTAATCGAGTTTCATGTCTTATTGTAGATGTCTCGTGGCGAAATTGAGTGCCTTGCTGATAGTGGAACAACCCACACTATTCTTCGGAATAGGCAATTATTCAAGGATATTGTGCCATATATATCCTCAGTGACAACAATGATTGGTTCCTCCCAAGTAATTCAATGGAGGGGACCTACTCATTTCTTGCTACCTAATGGTATGCATATTAATGTCACAAATGCTCTCTATGCCCCTAGCGCAAACCGGACCTTGCTAAGTTTTAGGGACATCTGTGCCAACGGTTATCACCTTGATACACATTGTGAGAATGGGACAGAATTTTTGTGTGTTACTCTGGCAGAATGCGGAAGACGCCGCGTTCTCGAGAAACTAATGAGTCTAACTAGTGGTTTATACCAGACTACAATAAGGGTTATTGAATCCTATGCTGTGAGTCACGAACTGTGTGATTCCGAAGCATACCAACTATGGCATGACCGACTCGGTCACCCTGGACGCGACATGATGATTCGCATTTTGAAAAACTCACATGGTCATCTGTTTTTCAAGTCCAGAAAACGATTGGAAGCACCACTCGATATCGGCATTGATGTGAGTGAGCTTGATACCGTATCACCGGGACTAAAGATCGCACTCCCTGATAAGGTTGACGGTGCATCTCTCGTAAATCCTGAGGCTTCCGTGGCAATTTCTAATGCCCATAAATCATTTTGCAAAGCCTGTTCATTAGCAAAAGTTGATACCCTCTCCGTCCTTTGTTAACGACTCAACACAAAACATTCGCTTCTTACAAAGAATTCAAGGGGACATATGTGGACCTATTCAGCCAGAACGCGGACCATTCAGATATTTTATGGTTATGCTGATGCATCGACACGATGGTCACACGTCGCTCTGCTATCCACGAGAAATGCTGCATTTGCTAAACTCCTAGCACAAATCATCAAGTTACAGGCTAACCACCCCGACTTTCCAATCTCGTCATTAAGATTGGACAATGCTGGTGAGTTTACGTCAAAGTCTTTTGACGACTATTGCATGTCGATAGGGATTGAAGTTGAACATCTTGTCCCCCATGTTCATTCGCAGAATGGCCTTGCTGAGGCTATGATTAAGTGGTTACATCTTATCGCCCGAGCATTGGTATTGTGCACCAACTTGCCGATTTCTGCCTGGGGTTATGCAATTTTGCATGCGGCTATACTTATTCGCTTTTGACCCACTGCCAATCAACCGTTTAGTGCGTACCAGTTGGTAACTGGATATGAGCCTGATATTTCACACTTACGCATTTCTGGTTGTGCAGTCCATGTGCCAATTACGTCTCCACAGCGTACTAAAATGGGTCCGCAAAGACGATTAGGTATATATGTTGGCTATGAATCGCCTAAAATTGTCCGCTATTTGGAACCTTTGACGGAGATACATTTCTGCAAGATTTGCGATTGTCACTTTGATGAGACAAACTTCCGTCGTTAGGGGAGATAGGAATCGACCGATTCGATTGACGCCAGAAATTATGCAGTGTGCTCCTCCTTGCCTCATCAAGATCCCCGCGGCTCAATCCGAGCTAGAAGTGCAATGTATTCTCGATCTTGAAAGTTGCGGATTCAATGCCCGGCTTTGCGTCTGCGAAAGTGACAAGATCTACCATTCATTGCGAATGTTCCCGCAAGGTTAGAAGTCGATTATAGGGCAAGGTTCAGCCACCCAAAGGAATGATGCCCAGGCGTCAACCTTAGTGGTGGGGCGGCTGCCAGTGCTCTTATCCACCTCGAAAGAGGGGGAGGCCAGTGGGTAGAAAGGATACCGAACCTCGAAAGAGAAGAGGAACGGAGGCACAAAATCCTCTCATCATAGACACAGTGACTCTGTCACATGAGATTATCTCTGACTACGGATATGTCCTCGAATCAACAATGGAACAATCGACGGACGCGTCGGAAACTTTGTTGATGTCAGAAAATAAAGAAATCTCGATGCAATGTACGAGTGAATATGTACTATTGGACAGGTCGTCCACGCTAGTCGATGATGCTTTTGCCTACTCCGTCGCTCAAGAAATTATTGAAGACGACGACGCTGAGCCACGCTCGGTTGCTGAATGTCAACAATGAGCCGATTGGCCGAAATGGAAAGATGCAACGCAGGCTGAACTAGACTCAATGGCTAAACGTGAGGTATTTGGCCGTATCGAGCTAATACCCGTGGGTGTTAAACCAGTTGGACATAAGTGGGTCTTTGTTCGTAAACGCAATGATAAGGATGAGGTCATGCATTACAAAGCGAGACTAGTTGCCCAAGGCTTCTCGCAGCGCCCTGGCATTGACTACGAGGAGACGTATTCTCCCGTTATGGACATCATCACTTTCCGCTACTTAGTCAGTTTGGTAGTGTCCGAAAAACTGAACATGCAGCTTATGGATGTGGTTACAGCGTATCTTTATGGGGATCTAGATACGGATATTTATATGAAAGTCCCCGAAGGGATTTCATTGCTCAAATCAAGTAGCTCTAAACCACAGAGCGCTTACGCTGTGAAATTGCGTCGTTCACTGTATGGGTTGAAACAATCCGGAAGGATGTGGTACAATCGCCTACGTGAATACTTGGTTGGGAAGGGATACGAGAACAGTGACATCTATCCATGCATTTTCGTGAAAAGAACAGATACATGATTCGTGATTGTAGCCATCTATGTAGATGACATGAATGTCATCGGTACCATAGATGAGGTCAATGAAACGGCCTGCTACCTTAAATCCGAATTCGAGATGAAAGACCTGGGGAGGACTCGATTCTGCTTGGGCTTAGAGCTAGAACATCGAGATGATGGCATACTCATTCATCAGTCTGCCTATGTCCACAAAATGCTCAGGTGAGTTACTATGGACAAGGCACATCCTCTTGCTACCCACATGATTGGTCGAAGTCTGGAAATGAACAAGGATCCGTTTCGTCCCAAAGAGGAGGATGAAGAGGTCCTTGGAGCAGAAACACCATACCTTAGCGCAATCGGTGCGTTGTTGTATCTGGCTCAATGTACTCGTCCAGACATCGCATTCTCTGTGAATCTGTTAGCGAGATTTAGCTCCGCCCCCATGATAAGGCATTGGAATGGAGTAAAACACATCTTTCGATACTTGAAAGGCTCCAGTGACCTTGGATTGTTCTTTCCCTACACAAGAGAGAGTGATATTCCAAAAGGAATTGTTGAGGTTAAGACGATGCATACCGACCGTCGATCTTCCTCTGATATTGCAGCTAAGCATGGTAGCTTGACTACCAGAAGTGCTAATGCAAGCAATCTTACCCATTATGCAGAGAATCCTAACGACACGTTAGTTGGATTTGCTGATGCCGGTTATCTCTCTGACCCGCATAAAGGACGTTCCCAAACTGGTTATGTGTTCACCATTGGGAATACGGCGATATCTTGGCGATCTACCAAGCAGACCTTGGTTGCTACTTCCTCGAACCATGCAGAGATAATTGCATTGCACGAATCCGTAAGGGAGTGCATTTGGCTTCGGTCAGTCATAGACCATATACGAGGAACGTGTGGATTAGATCCCACTACAGCAACCCCTACTTGCATCTTTGAAGACAATGCGGCATGCATTGAGCATATGAAGTTAGGTTTCATTAAGGGTGACAATACCAAGCATATTGCGCCGAAGTTCTTTTATAATCAGCAGCAGCAGAAATTGCTGAATATCGAAGTGAAACAAGTGAGTTCCGATGAGAATATCGTAGACTTGTTCACCAAGTCTCTGCCGAAATCTACATTTGAGAAACATGTGAGAAGCATCGGCATGTGTCGATTATCCGAGCTCAACTAATGATAGCTCGATGGAATGAACCGTCATGTATACCTCAGGGGGAGTATACTTCACATGATTCTGTCATTTGTAGTTGGTGCGTTGTGCTCTTTTTCCTCAGCAAAGTCTTTGTTTTTCCCACGGGGTTTTATTTGACTTGGAAAGGTTTTTTATCGAGGCAACACCTTATGCACCATGTTAGTATTAGTGTTCGACACAGGGGGAGTGTTCCGGGAAATCCTTTCCTTATTGGTGTCTTACCTAATACTGGTTGTAGGGGGATAGAGTTATGGAAGGTTTTAGACTCTTCCAGAGGTAGTAGGATCCTGTTAGATGTCTTACCTTAACTAGGAATCCTATGTATGGAAGGACTCTCATTGTAATGCCTATATAAAGGCCCCTCTATTCATTGTTATCAATACAATTGATTTGCTGTCTTTTACTTTCTCCTCAAACAGTGAGAAATTTATAACTATAAATAATGTTTCTAGTTGTTGCCCAAAATATTTATCCGAAGATTAAATACTGCTGGAATGGACGGACAACAAACAAGGTTGCGGGAGCACTTCCGAGAGAATATGAATAAAGACAAGATTTGCCGTGTTTGTTAGGCCTGGGCTTGAATGCTCTCGCGAGATGTTATTAATACAAATATTCGTGGATACAAGTATTAATGTGAGAATCTAAGTGCAATGAGTGTAAAAAGATCCTGTTATCCAGCTCTTGAGCGAAGCTTCGGTGTTCTTGCTCTTCAGCCGATCGTCTTCTGTGTGAGAGAGGCTGAGAGAGAAGATAGAACCGGAAGATAGCTGTTGTCAAGAGTAAGAGAAAGCCAAGTTGTGTGTAATGCTTGCAAACTGGGCGAAAATCAAAGCCTCTGTCCAAGTGCAGGCAGCCTTATATTTATAGGGGCTGAGTAGCCTCGTTTTCTGGCGGGCGATCGCCTTCCGGCCAATATAATAATGGGGCGATCATCTTCAAGTCACATGGGATGTCTGCCTAAAGTCCAAGGCTGCTGCTGGCAGCCAGCTGTGCGGTCCAATAAGGAGCCAGCACGCGTCCAGAGTCACTGTCACATGCGGTCCTACTGATACCTTTCGGCGGGCCTGTCGGCTGGTGGGAAGATGCTGACAGGCTGTGGTCAATGATCCGTGAAATCCGGATCTTGTCTCGGCGCTGCACGTGGGTTCTGTCCTGGGCTTCGGCCTTTGCCGATTGGATGACCATCGACTTCTCTCGGCATGAGGCGGTCGACATTAGTCGGTCACCAGGGGTCGGCATCGGTCGGTCACCAAGGGTCGATCGGCAAGTGCCGAGAGATGATCGTCTGGTCGTCGGCCACCAGGAGTCGATCGCCAAGTGCCGAGAGACGATCGTCTTAGATGTTGATCGCTCGACACCGGGACCTTCGGTCGGACGATCTATCTCGGCTGCCCGGCTATGACTAGGTCGCCCGATCTCTGGTCGGCAATTCTGCCTTGGCTGCTCGGCTGCGACACGGTCGCCCGGTATCTGAGGCGATCGCCGGTCGGAGAGTATAATTCTCGACACAACAATTGCCCCCCAGCTTGCTCCAATGTTGAAGACATGGGGCGGGGTGGTTCTTGCTGGCAATCGTGTAAGATGAGGACGGGCAACTCGTTGAGCTGACTTTGGATTCGGACTTGGGCGATCATGTCGATTGGCTAGCTATCTTTCGGTCTTGTACCTGCAAAAAACAACATTGGCCGATCCCCCTCAGAAACTTGATGGTTTCGTCGTTTGAGGAATCGTGCACAGTCTCGGAGTTCGATGGACCGACTCCATGACCGTGTCTTGTGCACGAAGACATTGAGTGTCTCGTGACTCATTTTATTGTGAGGGTCCTCTGTTAGGCTGCGCCTCGCCTCGTATTTAAACGAAGAGCGTGCGGTCTTGATCTAGAGGAGTCCTTGCGCGGGGCAGCGTCGGATGATTCAACTCGACGTCCGCGGCTTGTTAGCTCTGCTTCCACCTCGGCCCGCCATGAGAATGGCGAACCTCGACGATGTACGTTGAGACGGAGGTAGTGACGCGTCGCATTGTCCGGGTTCACCATGTTAGGTGATGAACCTTTGAGGGCGGGCGATCATGTCCACTGATTAGTTTTGGAGGGCCCTCAGACTACGCCGGCCTCGTATTTAAACGAAGGGCGGGCGATCTTGGCCCAAAGGGACCTTGCATGGCCAAAGCAGCCGGTTCCATCGACTACCAGGACCATGGCTTTATGATGTGCGGTGGAGGCGATCTCGTGCCTTAGTCCATCATGTTAGATGGTTAACTGTAGATGGCGAACGAGTCCTCCGGGTTTTGGTGATGTAGCTTGATACTGGCGATCGGGCTGGAAGACTGGTGATCGCCGTCTGACTGCCGATCACGTTATAAGTTGATATCGGTGATCGGGCTGGCGGGCTGGAGATCGTCACTCGGGCGCCGATCGCGCTGCTCATGGGCTAAGAAGAAACCTTTGCCTGGCCAGAAAGTCTGCGGCCTTAGCTCGGAAGATCGCGTAGGTCGAGGGTTGGTCCTTCGTAAGATGCCTGAACATAGGCGAAAGACCATGGAACCCTCCTAGGACCGTGTAGAGGGCGATTTCATCGCTTATGGGTCCGCCGTTGAGGATGATCTCGTCTACCCGGTCGATGTAGTCCGAGTCGGACTCATTTTCCCCTTGCTTGATTCACAACATGCGATGGGGACCTTCTGGCCGAGCGACCCTGGTGGCGAAGTACTCTGTGAAGACGTTCGCCAGTTGGTTAAAGGAGCCGATGGACCGAGGTGGCAATGAGGTGTACCACCTGTGGGCGAGGTCGTCCAGCGTCAGAGGGAACATTCGGCACCTCGTCGCGTCAGATGCCCCACACCCGGTCATGTATATGTTGAACTTGCTCAGGTGTGTTTCGGGGTCCGATCTCCCCTCGTTCAGAGGTGTTTGACGAGGAGCGATCTTGTGCTGCACGGGGGCGAGCTCGATGTGGACCGTGAGCGGCTCGCTCGGCTCGGCGATCTTCTGCTTGGCGCCTACCCCGGATTCCAGAAGCGCTTTCATGTCGTCGAGCTGGCGTTTCATTGCGGCCATCGCCGTGGCTCGGTCGCTCGCGGATCGGCTTTGGGAGCGGGAGCCGAGGCGATCGTGTACCGATCTCCTGACTCCGCTGCTGCCGACCTCGGCTATTTGGCGAGGAGCCGGGCAGGTGAGGCGCCTTGGGAGTCGGATAGGCCGAGCTCCTGGTGACGGACTCAAACTCCGTCGTCTCGTGGCTGGGGCCAGACTGCCCCGGTCGCCAAGATGGGTCACTGCCGAGGCGATCGAAAACCGAGGTGCCCCGGCTGGCGAGCGCCTCTCCTTGCGAACGGGAGCCTCATGGCGATCGCTCGGTCAGCAACGCCTTGAACTTCCGTTTGGTCTTCCGGCGGATGGCCGAGGGGGTGATAGCGGGAGGCGCGCCGAGAGCACTCCGTCGCTCTTGTAGGACGGCCATGGCCTCCTCGATCTGTTCCGCGGTTCGGAACTGATCGAGTGAGAGACTTGGGCCGCCGCTCAGGGGCGGGATCGAGCGTCTCGGACCGCGGCGGCTACCTTCCGCCATCGGCTGTGGCTCGGACTGAGACGGAACAAGGCGTCTGGCGGGCTGGCCAGCGGCTTTCTTCGACGCGGAGGCGGAAGACATGATTCTGAAAGCTTTCTCTGAAGAACAGTGAGTGTTTCTTCAGGTATATGCTCCGGAGAACAGTGAGTGTTCTTCGAGACGGTAGGAATAAAAAAATTGAGGGTTAAATGCGTCCTTCCTCTAGCGCCAATTGTTGTTGCCCAAAATATTTATCCGAAGATTAAATACTGCTGGAATGGACGGACAACAAACAAGGTTGCGGGAGCACTTCCGAGATAATATGAATAAACACAAGATTTGTCGGGTTTGTTAGGCCCGGGCTTGAATGCTCTCGCGAGATGTTATTAATACAAATATTCGTGGATACAAGTATTAGTGTGAGAATCTAAGTACAATGAGTGTAAAAAGATCCTGTTATCCAGCTCTTGAGCGAAGCTTCGGTGTTCTTCCTCTTCGGCCGATTGTCTTCTGTGTGAGAGAGGCTGAGAGAGAAGATAGAACCGGAAGATAGCTGTTGCCAAGAGTAGGAGAAAGCCAAGTTGTGTGTAATGCTTGCAAACTGGGCGAAAATCGAAGCCTCTGTCCAAGTGCAGGCAGCCTTATATTTATAGGGGCTGAGTAGCCTTGTTTTCTGGCGGGCGATCGCCTTCCGGCCAATATAATAATGGGGCGATCGTCTTCAAGTCACATGGATTGTCTGCCTAAAGTCCAAGGCTTCTTGGCGGCCAGTGTCGATCGATGAGGAGCCAGCACGCGTCCGGAGTCACTATCACATGCGGTCCTACTGACACCTTTCGGCGGGCCTGTCGGCTGGTGGGAAGATGCTGATAGGCTGTGGTCAATGATCCGTGAAATCCGGATCTTGTCTCGGCGCTGCACGTGGGTTCTGTCCTGGGCTTCGGCCTTTGCCGATTGGATGACCATCGCCTTCTCTCGGCATGAGGCGGTCGGCATTAGTCGGTCACCAGGGGTCGGCATCGGTCGGTCACCAAGGGTCGATCGGCAAGTGCCGAGAGATGATCATCTGGTCGACGGCCACCAGGAGTCGATCGCCAAGTGCCGAGAGACGATCGTCTTAGATGTCGATCGCTCGACACCGGGACTTGTCCTGGGACCTTCGGTCGGCCGATATCTCGGCTGCCCGGCTATGACTAGGTCGCCCGATCTGCAGTGGCCATTACGCCTTATTTGCTCATTATGCGACACGGTCGCCCGGTCTCTGAGGCGATCGCCGTTCGAAGAGTATAATTCTCGACACAATATTTGCTATTAGTGATGAAATAATATCTCCTTTTGAAGCAAAAGTCATAATCATTGAAAATATATAGTTAGAATTATTATATAATGTTACTAATAATATAAATACAGTTTCATCATTATCCCAAGAAAACAAAATTGCTCGCTCATAATAATATTAATAACAACACCAATATATAAATACTCCATAATATTATTATTCCTCAAATATAATATTTATAGTACACTCCTCTCTTTCTCCCGAACGTTCTCTCTCCCTCCAAATTGCAGTTGCTATTTCTAAAAGTGCAACTGTTCAAAATTTTTTTATAAAAGTGCATGTTACAATCATAACCATTTTTATGCATTTTTAATTGTTTAAATTCAGCTTTCCAATGCCTATCATACAGCCTCATCTTATCGAATCCGAGCTGTTGCACATAGTGACGTTATGCTGATGTCATCATCTCCAATATGGTTTTGACACGTGGCAAAATACAATTGGTATGTGTGTTTATTTATCCTCCAAGCTCGAACGGCCATAACTTATTCATACGAATTTGGATTCGGATGAACTCTTCTCAAAACGATCGTCTCGACGAGACGAATAAAACGAGACCACTAATATCTATGTTTGGATTATGAAAAAATATCGCTCTTGAACCAATTGATATATCTTGTACCGGTTGGTTAAACTGCAGATATAATTTAATTCTAATTAATTATCCAAAAATGACACAAAATTAAAGAAAATTCTATCAAAGTGAAATAATATAAATATATGGTAAAAATTATAAATTATAACACAAAACACACAAATATATATAAAATACTGCCAAAAATATACCAAACATATAAAAGATATTAATATTTGGAATGCTTGATTGAATGTTTTTATAATTTAGAATCATAATTATTTCAATTGCAAATATTTAATTGTTCGTCGAAAAATTTATTTTTCATGCTTTTATGTTTACAATATAAATCTATTTCTATTTTGTACAACTCGTTTTATATGTATAATTTAAAAAATATTTATTTTTGAATTCGGGACGAAAGACGAGGCGGAAAAGTGGTCGGACCGGCAGCACAGGGGTGTTGGGAGACTGCCGGCGGCAGCCGGCAGTGAGCTACTTACTCTTGGCAGGCAGAGGCTGAGAGGACTCGACCTCGGCCAAGGCCCGGCAGTCCTGCTGTGCTGTGGGCTTAGCCCGGGTCTTGTGTTCCCAACTCTGTTTTTATATTTTATATTTGGTAAAGTAATTTCCTGCAATTTAAGTTGAATTGAATTTGACTAAAATAAAATTATTGTATTTTTATTTTTAAGTGAACTGATTTAATAAAATATTTATTTTCGCCCATCGTATATTAAAATTATCGGTTGTGTGAATTGATTCGATTATTTCTAATAGCTGGATTATTTCTATATGGATCAATATATTAAACTTATTACATTTTATTTTTGTGATGGTGATGTAGTTCATGGACTTAGCTTTGAATTTTTATTCGATGGGGTTGTAAAGGACTTTTTGAGCCAATTTATTTTATTAGAAAATTTTGTATAGGATGCAATTTTTATTGATGTAATAAATTAGCTATGACGAAGAGCCAAGGATGAACCACCATGAAGGCGAACATTCAAGACATGTAATTTGATTAGTTATATTTCTATCGGGTGATGATAACACGGTACTTAGGAACGGTCCAGGAACTGCATTTTGGTAGATAATAGGTTGAGGATGTTTTGATATATGACAAATAAAAAACACTGTTAAACAGCTTTTACAAACGGATTAATGTGCAAGGTGTAATATATAATCGCGTAATACTCCCACTTACAAACACTAAGTTATAAATGTTATGTTGACTTGAAAAAAAGAAAGAAAAAAAGTTGTAAAGGTTACCAGGTTTCCTACCCTCCATCAAACTCATGAAAAATTAAAATCTAAATCTGAAACACTTTATTCCGAGTATGTCGGGGTATTGTTTTGGGGAAGGTCGATAAATTCTTAGAGTGAATTAAATATGTTGGGATAAAATAAATACCCCGAAGTATTTTGGTAAGTGCATCCTACAGTTTGTCCCTACAGTGATCTTCATACAACGATCAGAGGTCTACTTCCTACAGTTTATGAAGATGCATCTTACACCAAATTGGACTGTTGGCTACAGCGTAGACGCTGTATGTACTTTACTTAGGAAAAGTAGAATACAAATCTAACATGTTTATACTTATACCTTTAAACCATTGTGAAGTAGGTCATTCTTTATTCAGAAAGTATTCAAGATTTCAAAGGTACATTTAATGCTGACAGGACATCATTTAATGGGGCCACAAACTGTGGACTGGGAGCATTTAATGAAGGCCAAAAGAAATATCTGAAGCATTAAATGATGATCTCTTTAATTCCAATATTCAGCAAAATGCCAATCTGATCCATCCATATCTCATCAACCGGCCAACGACTACATTTATAACAGATCTATTTCCAAGGTTATAAGTAGACCAACTCAGAGGACATTGCTCACTTACTAATCGATCAAGAATCTGAAGCACTTCTTATCTAAAAGAGCAATCTATTTCTTTAAGCCTACAACAATCATCTTTGATTGAATAAATACTAAGTTCTCAACTGAGAACAACACACTATAGAAAGGACCTTCAAGCCTACAACTGTTATCTGATACTTGGAAGTACCCATCTTATATGTTGAGTGCATTAGCCCTCTGTGGACTAATTGGAACCTTTGTTACCTATGTGGGATGAAGAGAGTTTGGAATGAAGCTTCAATTTGTGTGAGAAGAAGCGAGTTCAATGAAGCCTACAACTAATCTGTATGAACGTTCGAAAGCTATAGTTAGCTGTATCAATCTGTGTGAATGGTACAATGACTGGTTTAGTTAAAATCATATAGTTTTGTATGTCTTGATTTTAATAAACACTTTACTTCTATGTGGAGGACATGTGGACTTAGAAGAGTTTGCCTCGAACCACATCAAACCCTTTGTTATTGCTTCATGTACTTACTATCTTATTACTCCCTGTGATTTATTGTATACTTACTCTGAAAACCATGTAAGCATCAAGCTACAGGAGACTATCCAGTTGTTGTACTTACAACAACTTTCACTATGACTTTCGCTATGCAGGTTAAATTTCAAAAAAGAGTACAACTTATTCAACCCCCACTTCTAAGCTGTCATTAAAGTATACTGTGACCAACAAGTGGTGTCGGAGCGGTTAATTTTATAAGGAATCAGTCGATTTTTACCATGAATCAGATCAAAAATCACAAGCTTTCAAAAAACTATATTTATTTCTCTTGCATTCATCCTATTACTGCCATGGATAAATCAATGATCAACAAAGTTCCTATGTTATCTATTAATGAGCTTGATGATTGGAGAATCAGGATGGAAGCCCACCTGGTTTCCATGCGCGAAGAGATGCTCTTCGTCATACATGAAGGACCTATCACTATTATAAAGGTCAACACAGCTGCTAGGGTGGAAGGCCAACCACATGCAGAGATGCTCGAGAAGTCCAGGGATCAGTGAACCACTGACGAGCGCAAGCGTGCAAACTTGTATAATGTTGCTAAGTATATACTATTTATCACTCTTGACAAAGGCATATTTTTTAAAGTAAAGAGTTGTAAAACGGGCAAAGGAAAATTGGAAAAAACTCAAGATGATTTGTGAAGGAACTGAGCTCTCAAAAGAAAACAAAATATCAAAACTCACTAAATAGTTTGAATATTTCGAAATGAAATCTACTGAAACTCTTGAGGATCTTGATCTCAGATTCACTGGCATTATTGGTGAACTTGAAGCCTTGGGCAAATTGTACACCCAAAAGGAGAAAATGTTAAAATCTTTAGATCACTCCCTGCCCGATGGGATATTAAGACCACAACTATGCTTGTGTTTTAATCTTAATGATATATCTACTTTTCACATATCCTCTAACCTTAAAGCATTTGAGCATGATATCGAAAAGAGAGAAAGTCCGAAGAATCCCCTGCTAAGACTACAACACTTGCCGTTGTATCCCACAGGAGACACAGCCCTGCACCTAGCACATCCCAAGCGATTAATGATGATGAGGACATGATGTCACAAGATCAAATGGCGTTTCTCATGCACAAAGTCTGAAAATTCATCAAGAAGTCCATAAAGGCTCCCTACAAACCAAAAATCTACAACAAGGTGAGTTCTGAGTCGCCATCATCTGCAAATAGATGCCCTCATCCCAAGGTACAGAAGCTACCGGAAACTGAGCAACATGAGAAGTATTGGCCACAGAGTATGCTATAAACAGCTTAGAAAGGGAGGATACAATAAGCTATATATTTTTCGAAGTTATTTGCGCAGCGGAAGACTAATATTGAGTTGTTGTAAATACATCAACTAGGCACTCTCCTGTTTGCTTCATGCGTACATGGTTTTCACAATATATATACTTTAAATCACAAGTAGATATGAAAACAGTAAGGACAAAATGTAAAATACACACAGATATATGTGGTTCGAGGTAAACCTCTCTACATCCACTGGTCCTCCATATAGAGTAAAATGTTTATTAAAATCACTACATACACAACTATATGACTTTAACTAAACATGTCTCTATATCGTTCAAACAGGTTGATACAGTGACAATAGTTTGGGCCGTTCACACAGATTGGATTTGGCAATTTCGACTTGCTTCTTATCACATAGATCGAAGCTTAATCTTCAATGCTATTCTTCCCACACAGGTCGGAACTAGAAAGGACTCAGTCCACACAGGGATGAAGTTGATTTCAATGGTAGGGGAGGTAGAACAAGTTAAATAGCAGCTGTATGATTTGGCGAGCGATTGCTGTACACTGTGCTGTTTACATTGTATACTGCTATTTCTTAGCTTGATATTCTGATTGCCAGAGCTGATTGTCAGATGTATAGCACGAAGTTCAATAAATGTCTGATGTCCTCTTGCTTGGGGCTATTTATAACCTTGGAAATAGATCCATTATAAATGTAGCAGTTGGCCTGTTGGTGAGCTTTAGACAGCTATGATTTGGCGGCTGCAGAATGTTTGAATAAAGGCAATTCGCATTTAATGCTTCAGACATTCTCTTTGAATTTGAATTAAGTGCTCTGCAGCGCATTCAGACTGTTGTCTCTCTCTCTCTCGGTCACATTAAATGGTGTCCTATCTGTTAGGAATATGCCCTCGAATGCCACTCAGGGGATGAGAGAGTAGGGGCATTGTACTTGTAATTATGGAATAAATATTAAGAAGGCAATACGATTCATTCACTGTTTATTGTATTTCAATTGCATTCTTGACTTGGTAAACATTGAAGTGAAGTCCATGTAAATAAATCGAACATTCCATTCTCGTTATGGGATAAGAGAAAATGCACCGGAAGTGTTTAAAGTTTATTTACGTAAATCGTTCGCAAGTCAATAAACTTAAATGAGCATTACGTTTTAATAAGACTTGTATAACTGATGCTAGGACATGTGGATGTCTTGATAACATAGTTATAAGTATATTGGTGGGACCAGTATACTCGAACATGACTCATACTCGATTCAGTCACACGGTATTCACTCTAGGGGAGTCGATGACGAATCGAAAGGTTGTGATAGTATACGTGGACCTTTGACTTGAGGGTTCAGTAGAAGATGTGCCTGTGACGTTTAGTTTGTCATTAGAGTAGTTAGACTCATTTGCTTAATTTCTGAGTCGACCTCGAAGTGCGGACTATACGGGCAGGTAGCAGTCTTTACTGTACGCCAAGAAAGGATTCTATCTCCTGTTAGTGAGCAGACGAATGTCCTATACGGTTAATGGCAAATAAGATCATAAGTCTTTGGCCAAAGCATTCTAATATAGTAGTATTAGATACACTATTGATCAGTTGGTCTTGATTTGCATTAACACATGTATAGAGTCTAGTCAACAGCAGGGTTTGACATTACCGTGACCCGAAGACTTGACCGGGACATCTGATGAAGGGTCTATACGTATATAGTATTCACGACATAATGGTTCTGGAATGATCCCTTCATTCGTTCTCGATCGGGAGTTCTGATGCGGCCGCTAAGTGGCTAAGTCTTTGCCGCACTCATTAGTTCCTCCCAATGCCTGAGATGGACCTCTGAGTCGCGCATCGAGAACGTTGACGGATAAACATGAATTTATTATCTCTCTATTAATATTAGATATTGGATATCTGATTATGATTTATTGGATAAATCAGATAGCGATCTTATGAATTAAAATATGTTACCGGGTAATTAATTTAATTCATAAATTATATTTCTTAGAGAAATATATTTGTATTTGATATAATTAATTAATTAGATTAATTAATTAATATAAATACATTGATGATTAAATGGAGTGTATTTAACGGAGTCGTTTGACGAACGTCCGGTACACGAGCCGAGTGGCTCGGCTTGTTTCTAGGAAGCTTCCTTGGGCCGCCCCACCTCTCCCCACCTCACATGGCTTGGTCTTGTTTTCACATGGTGTGTTGTGTGTTTGATTGAGATGAGATTCCATGTTGATTTTTCTAACTCAATTATGAGTTGTTATATATATATATATATATATATATATATATATATATTACAACTAAACACATTATGAGATAAAAAAAAGTGATACAACTCATATTCATCCTTTTGGAGTGAGTTCAGCTGTGAGTTGCAAAGTGAGGGAGGAGAATTTTTTTTTTTATTTTCTATTTTTCATCTTGGAGGTGATATAAAAGTTAAGAAAAAGTGAGATATAAATTCCTACAACACTTCCTAGCCGTGTTCTTCATAGAACGGAGTGTTGTAGATTTTTCCGGGCAACTTCCGACGCGTGTGAAGTAGAGGCATCGTATTTTCGGTGTTTGAGACGAAGGATTTTTCGTGCTCGAGCTCGGGTTCGTGATCATCCATTTTTACGAAGATTTATTTCAAATGCTTCAAGTGTATGATTTTTATCTTCGTATTTATATTTTCGTATATACGTTACTTGATCGATCCTGTTTGGGATTCATTTTTATTTTTATTGCGTATTTCGTTTTTATTTTGTAATCCGTGGTGGTATCGGAGCGAGGTCAATGTTTCAGTATATACGATTATTTGTGCATTTTGAATGCTTATGGATGATGATTATGATTTAGAATCATGTTTGGAATAATCATAGATTTTAAATTGTTCGTTGTAGCATCACGTTTTTGGAAAGCAGCGAAAAAGAAGAAAGCGGGGCTACGGCGGTGGTCTTTGGCGGCCTTGCTGGGCTGCCAGTGCGAGCATGCTCGGTCATGTCTCGGCCGCAGCTGTTGAGAGGCAGCCGATGCCTGCCGATCAAGACTCGGCCAGGCAGCCCTCGGGTTTTTGGCCCGATTTTGAATTGGGCCGCGGGCTGGGCCTAAAACCGGATTGTTCGGGACTCCGTTTTAAGTTTGTATTTCGTTGTAATTATTTCCCAAAATTTAAATTGGATTTTAATTTGACTAAATTAATATTTGGAATATTTTTTTAGTTAAGGAAAATAAATTAAACGAAAATATTATTTTGGCCGGATTACTTCGAATGAATTTAAATGACGATTATTAGTATTAATTGGATTAATACCATTAAAATTGAATAGATTAATTTTATATTGATTGGATTAATATATTAATTGATTATTTAATTTTAATGCCACTTTATATTAATTGGATTAATATAGTAGAAATTGAATAGATTAATTTATAGATTAATTAGATTAATTTATATTAAAATTAATTGTTTAATTTCGTTGCCATTACATGTTGTATGGAATCCTTATGTGATGGTGATATAGCTTGTGGACTTAGTTTTTGATTTGTTCGATTCGACTGGGTTGTAAAGGCCGTTTTAAGCCTATTTATATTTACTAGAAAAATTTGTATAGGATGTAATTTTTCAATGATGTAATTATTTTTTTGGGTATGACGAAGACCGAAGACAACCGACCGAGAAGACGAAGATTCGAAGACTATGTTTTTATTTATTGGGTCATTCGCTTGGCCCAGTACTTAAGAATTAGGTCCATGAGCTATATGTTGGTAGTAATTAGGTTACTGTTTTCTGTTTTTCATTTTGAATAATTGACACACCAACAAACGCGCGTATAAATGAATTAATGTGCAAAGTGTAACATTAATCGCGAAATTCTCCCGACTACAAACACACTAAGTTATAAAGGTTACGAGGTTTCCTACCCTCCGTCAAACTCATGGAAAATCGAAATCTAAACCGGAATATTATTCTTCCGAGTATGTCGGGGTAATATTTTTGGGGAAAGTTGATAAATTCCTAGAGTGCATTAGATGCCTTTAGTTGTGACAAATCAAACCCCTATAAACCGTATGGGTTGCCGGGTAAGATTCAATTGTCAGACTAATAGGAGTTGACGGTTTAAACTTAGATAGTTCAGCGAGCCATAGAAACCGAATGGGTTGAGGGCAAGCGAACTAGGGGTAAAAGAAGATCGAATCATCCATTAGATGGGTTGGTATTAGACACCACTTTATAAAGAACAATAGAATAGAAACCGTATGGGTTGCCCTCTATTAAACTTTGTAAAGAAATCGATCACCACTATGAAGTCACTCAAGACTTCCGGATTTAACATGGGAGTATGTAAATGCCGATAAAATAGTGGGAGCCGAGTTATGAATAAAGAAAGCCCTTAAATTCTTTACTCGGATCATAATTAAATAATCACTAACGAATCTTAAATTATTCTCTGCAGTTAACAAAACTCTCAATATGACAATGAACCCACTCGCTATACTACTTGAAAAGAACGTCAGATGGTCCGAACTATGTGGTGGCCGGAACTTGAGTATTGTCCTAACTATGGAAATCTGGGATACGTCTTGGAGGCGGACATCCCGGCTCCTGCAAGAACCCGAGCCAATCAGGAAGATGTCGATGCCCATGAGAAATGGGTAAAAGACGACATAAGAGTGCGAGGGTACATGTTAGGCTCAATGTCCAAAGAGCTTCAACGTGCCCATGAAAAGATGACGTCTTCGAGAGCCATCTTATCGCACCTGGCTGAGCTCTATGGAGAGCATAGCCGAACTGATAGATATGAGATATCGAAGCAATTATTCGGCGCCAGGATGAAGGAAGGAGAGAGGGTTGGGGACCATATCCTCAAGATGATCTCGATGATTGAGAGATTGGAAGCTCTTGATTTTCAGATGCATGCATCTCTCCAAACTGACCTTATCCTGCAGTCACTTCCTGACTCCTTTTCACAATTTGTCATGAACTTCAACTACAATGAGATTGCATGTAACTTAGCTGGGCTAATGAACAAACTGACGATTGCCCAGTCTCATATGAAGACAAAGGGAAAGGAAGTTGCACTTGTGATTTCTTCTAGGACTTGGAAGTCCAAGAATAATAAGAAAAAGTACAAGAAGCAGTTAGGTCCAAAAGCCAAGATCGACAAGGGAAAGGGCAAGGCCCAAATGGTTCAAAAGAGCAAGGGGGCCAAGAAAACGGATGTATGCCTCAACTGTGGTGAGCTAGGCCACTGGAAGAGGTACTATCCAAAGCTTGACCATAATGCGCCTTCAGGTACAGAACTACTGGTTTTAGAAACAAATCGTTCTGTAACTGTATATTCTACTTCTTGGATACTTGATTCCGGTGCGAGTTCTCACATTTGTACAATGAATTAGGATCTGGAACGAAGTAGGAAGCTGGATTCAGGGGAGGTGATGGTCACCGTCGGAAGTGGGCATAGTGTCGAGGCTTCTGATATCAGATCCCTTATGTTGGATTTAGAATCTGGTTTTATTCTTACTTTAGATGATGTACTTGTTTTGCCTAAGGGGCACAAAAATATTGTATCAATTCCGGTCATGGACCGAAAGGGATTTCACTTCTTTATTGGAGATGGGTCCTGTCGTATTTATTTTAGAAATAAATTGGTTGAATCTTGCTACATTATTAAATGGTTTATACCAATTAAATCTAAAGAATAAGACAATCGTGAACACTATAACTAGGAAGCGTGGTAGGGATGAAGCAGACCAAGCACTTAAGTGGCATCTTAGACTTGGTCATATCGGTCAGACCAAGGTTCATAAAATGGAGAAAGATGGGCTTATGGGTCCATTGGGATCAGATCCCTATCCAACTTGTGAATCTTGCCTTCAAGGCAAAATGACTAAGTTACCCTTCGAGGACTTTTGAAAGAGTGTGAAAAACTTGGATTGATCCATACCGACGTCTGTGGCCCTTTTGAAGTGGCACGAGACGGCTTTCAGTATTTCATTACATTCACTGATGACCATATCAGGTATAGATTCATGTACTTAATGAAACATAAGTCTGAAGCTTTTGATAAATTCAAGGAATTTAAAGCCCTAGTTGAAAATCAAACAGGTAACCGTGTTAAGACTCTTCGGTCAGACTGGGGTGGTGAGTACATGAGTACTGAATTTGATGAGTTCTTAAAAGAACTAGGAATAGTGTCACAATTCACTCCTCCAGCTACTACACAATTAAATGGTGTATCAGAAAGACGGAACCGAACCTTGTTGGACATGGTTCACTCCATGCTTAACTATACTGATCTACCGATTTATCTGTGGGGTTACGCGCTCCTTACTGTTGTGCATATCTTGAACAGATGTCCTTCCAAATCCATTCCTAAGACTCTCCATGAGATGTGTAGAGGTAGGAAACCAAGTCTTAATCACATTAGGATTTGGGGATGCCCTGCTTATGTCAAGAAGACTAAAGTAGAGAAATTGGAAACTAGGTCTGTGAAAGGTCGATTCATAGGATATCCAGGGGATTCCATGGGATATCTATTCTACATGCACGAAGATCATAGGATCATCGTTGCTATACAAGCACACTTCCTGGAAGATCAGTTTATTCAGGAAGGAGGGGCAGGTAGAAATATTTCTTTGGAAGAAATAAAAGAAACACCAAATGAGACCCCTATGCAAGATATTAGAACCCAACCTTATGAAATACAAACACAGCCTCGCAAGTCTAATAGAATTTCTCAAATACCTGAGAGGTATGGCTATCTGCATCAAGAGGAACTGGGTGTTCACGAGATGACAGAAAGTAGTCAAGAGAATGATCCTTCTACATACGACCAAGCGATGGTAGACGTTGACTCCACCAAGTGGCAAGAAGCTATGGAAGCCAAGATAGACTCAATGCATGCTAATCAGGTCTGAAATTTAGTAGATCGTCCTAAAGGCATAATGCCTATTGGAAACAAATGGATCTATAAGAGAAAGACTGATGGAGATGGCAAGGTTGATACCTATAAGGCCAGGCTTGTGGCAAAGGGTTATTCCCAAAGAGAAGGAATCGATTACTTTGAGACCTTCTACTTTATAGCTATGATTAAGTCTATTCGCATGATGCTTGCCATAGCACCCACTTAGATTATGAAATATGGCAAATGGATGCAACGGCATTCCTAAATGGATTCCTCGAGGTGGAGATTTACATGGAACAGCCTAAGGGATTCATATCTCAAACCAATATTCATAAAGTATGCAAACTTCAGCGTGCCATTTATGGACTAAAGCAAGCTTCAAGGAGTTGGAATCTTCGTTTTAACGAGGCAGTCAAAGAGTTTGATTTGTCCAAAACGACGAGGAACCCTGTATTTACAAGAAGGTTAGTAGGAGCAAAATTGCGTTCTTAATACTATATGTAGATGACATTCTACTTATAGGAAACGACGTAGGAATGCTCAGTTCTGTGAAAGCTTGGCTTTCTAAAGAGTTCTTAATGAAAGACTTGGGAGAAGCTACCTATATTCTGGGTATTCGTCTCTACCGGGATAGAGCGAAAAGAATGTTAGGTCTTTCCCAAGCCCTCTATATAGAAAAGATCTTGAAGCGATTTAGGATGGAAGATTCTAAAAGAGAGTTCCTTCCTATGCAACATGGTGCAAAACTTTCCCTAGAGATGTGTCCTCAAAGTGAGGAAGACAGAAAGGAAATGAGTAAGGTGCCCTATGCTTCGGCAGTAGGTAGCCTCATGTATGCTATGATTTTCACTAGACCGGACATTGCCTATCTTTGTGAGCGTAGTAAGTCGGTTTGATCAAATCCAGGGTAGGAACATTGGTGCTATAAAAACATTCTTAATTACCTAAGGAAGACTAAAGACTTGGTTCTTACATACGGCGGTGGAGAACTAAGAGTGATGGGTTATACAGACTCAGATTTTTCGGGGGACATGGATGCTCGAGATGTCCACATCGGGGTATATCTTTACTCGAATGGTGGGGCGTTCTTGGAGAAGTGCCAAGCAAAGTTCGACTGCTATCTCTACATGTCAAGCCGAATATCAGGCAGCCACGGAGGCTGCTAAAGAAGCTTTTTGGATAAAGAAGTCCACTGAGGAACATCAAGTGGTTCCTAACGCAGAGAAGCCCGTGACCTTGTTTTGTGACAACGAGTGTTGCCAGAGCTAAGGAGCCTAGGGCTCGCCACAACACCAAACATATTGCGAGAAAATATCACTTTGTTAGAGAAATGGTTCGGGATGGGAATGTTTCTATCACAGAGAGTAGACACAGCAAATAACGCTGCTGATCCGCTTACCAAGCCACTATCTCAGAAGGTATTAGAGAGACATCTGGAGAGTATGGGTATTAGATATCATAGTTTGTGGTATTGAGTGCAAGTGGGAGATTGTTAGGAATATGCCCTCAAATGCCACTCAGGGGATGAGAGAGTAGGGACATTGTACTTGTAATTATGGAATAATTATTAAAAAGGCAATACGATTCATTCATTGTTTATTGTATTTCAATTGCATTCTTGACTTGTTAAACATTGAAGTAAAGTCCATGTAAATAAATCGAACATTCCATTCTCGTTATGGGATAAGAGAAAATGCACTGGAAGTGTTTAAAGTTTATTTACGTAAATCGTTCGCAAGTCAATAAACTTAAATGAGCATTAAGTTTTAATAAGACTTGTATAACTGATGCTAGGACATGTGCATGTCTTGGTAGCATAGTTATAAGTATATTGGTGGGACTAGTATACTCGAACACGACTCATACTCGATTCAGTCACATGGTATTCACTCTCGGAGAGTCGATGATGAATCGAAAGGTTGTGGTAGTATACGTAGACCTTTGACATGAGGGTTCAGTAGAAGATGTGCCTGTGACGTTTAGTTTGTCATTAGAGTAGTTAGACTCATTTTCTTAATTGCTGAGTCGACCTCGAAGTGCGGACTATACGGGCAGGTAGCAGTCTTTATTGTATGCCAAGAAAGGATTCTATCTCCTGTTAGTGAGCAGGCGAATGTCCTATACGGTTAATGGCAAATAAGATCATAAGTCTTTGGCCAAAGCATTCTGATATAGTAGTATTAGATACACTATTGATCAGTTGGTCTTGATTTATATTAACACATGTATAGAGTCTAGTCAACAGTAGGGTTTGACTTTACCGTGACCCGAAGACTTGACCGGGACATCTGATGAAGGGTCTATACGTATATAGTATTCACGACATAATGGTTCTGGAATGATCCCTTCATTCGTTCTCAGTCGGGGTTTACAGTGCGGCCCGCTAGGCTGGCTAAGTGCTGCCCGCACTCATTGGTTCCTCCCAATACCGGCTGAGACAGACCTACGGAGTCGCGCATCAGGAATGTTGACGGATAAATATGAATTTATTATCTCTCTATTAATATTAGATATTGGATATCTGATTATGATTTATTGGATAAATCAGATAGCGGTCTTATGAATTAAAATAAGTTACCGGGTAATTAATTTAATTCATAAATTATATTTCTTAGAGAAATATATTTGTATTTGATATAATTAATTAATTAGATTAATTAATTAATATAAATACATTGATGATTAAATGGAGTGTATTTAACGGAGTCATTTGACGAACGTCCGGTACACGAGCCGAGTGGCTCGGCTCATTTCTAGGAAGCTTCCTTGGGCCGCCCCACCTCTCCCCACCTCACATGGCTTGGTCTTGTTTTCACATGGTGTGTTGTGTGTTTGATTGAGATGAGATTCCATGTTGATTTTTCTATCTCAATTATGAGTTGTCATATATATCTATATTACAACTAAACACATTATGAGATAAAAAAAGTGATACAACTCATATTCATCCTTTTGGAGTGAGTTAAGCTGTGAGTTGCAAAGTGAGGAGGAGAATTTTTTTCTTTTCTATTTTTTATCTTGGAGGTGATATAAAAGTTAAGAAAAAGTGAGATATAAATTCTACAACACTTCCTAGCCGTGTTCTTCATAGAACGGAGTGTTGTAGATTTTTCCGAGCAACTTCCGACGCGTGTGAAGTAGAGACATCGTATTTTCGGTGTTTTGGACGAAGGATTTTTCGTGCTCGAGCTCGGGTTCGTGATCATCCAATTTTACGAAGAATTATTTCAAAGGCTTCAAGGGTATGATTTTTATCTTCGTAATTATATATTCGGATATACGTTACTTGATCGATCCTGTTTGGGATTCATTTTTATTTTCATTGCGTATTTCGTTTTATTTTGGAATCCCAACACTATCGGCATTAAATCTTGTTTTCCTTTGTGAATACTTTATGAATAAACAAAGTTTATTTCACAATGGTTTAAAGCTATTCTTCAATCTTGTTGGATGTGTTTTTACTTTTCCTAAGTAAAACTCCTATAGCAAGATTGTTATATCCAACTCTCTCCAACTCTGCTGTATAAAGATGTAGGCATTGTAGGACCGACTATGTAGGAAGATCTCTTGCTGTATGGATAGGCTGTATGGAGTTTCCTAACAACTTCCATACTTGCGAACTGCTGGCTTTGAAGACTTCATGTTGTATGGTGGAAATTATCAAAACAGGCTGTATTTATCCCAATAATTTCCCCCTTTTTGATAATGCCAAAACTTCCTTGATACCGAGAGGCTGTATTCAAGTATTATGTCGAAACATGTGATCTTCATGACTTAGTCTATAATTTTTAACTGCTCGCATGCAATTTGTAAAATGATAATCCTACAGGTCTTGGTGTATTATAACTTAACTTGTGATTGGTGCACATCCACAATCTTATAGGATGTAATCTTAATTGAATACAACTTAATCTACGAATCGCTCGCAGACAAGTTCTTACAGCTTGTGGATTAACAAGTTTGTACTTGTTGAATATATCAATACTTCATCGTCATTAAAACAGTAAAACAGTAAAACTATATTACGAGCTGTAATCTTTCAAGAAATTGAAATTTTATTGATGATCGAAATTCCAGGGATTGAAAGATAAAAATACTGCATCGAAGAGAATACAGTAGGATAAAGTAAAAAATACAACTAACAGAAGCTAGTCCTTATGATGTTGATGTTTCCAAGTCTTTCGAGAGAGATTATGATTGGTTTCTTTCCACCAGTTGATTAAGGAGTCTCTGCCTCGGTCCCTATATATGCTTCGTCCTTCATAGGATACATCGTGGGCAAATATCCAATCTTCAATATGGGTTACCCTTTCACCCTTTTGATGTATAAACTTCATTTTTATTTGTAAGGGTACCTTTCCTTCTGCCAGTAGCCTCGAGAATTCATTTGCGGCATCCTCCAGTGTTTTGAATTTATTGAACATGGCGGACTCCCTGATGAGCATACAGAAGTATCTCATCAGCGCATTGTTTTTCAGTCCTAATATATCAATACTTTGCTTGAAGTTGTTTTTGAGTGAATACCATATAAGGTGGTATTTATAGGTTTCAAAGCCTAAACTAGCCGCTGGTCACTGTCCTCTTCATAGCGTATGTTAAGCTTACTGCATAGCTTACATAATGCTCTTTAGCATATGTAACCTTTACCTGTTGCGTATGTTCTATCTTTGTCGGTTCGATCCGGTAGCTTTTGTCTCTCCCGTAGGGTACGTTAATTATCTTCGTAGCATACGTTAGATCCTCCATTTAGCGTACGTTAATATCTCTTCATTGCGTACGTTATCTTCACATATCTATTGCATGCTTTCTGACTTTCTGGAATCAATCCAAAGGATTGATTTATTTGAATTCGAACTTCATCTTCTCATAGCGTACGTTAACTCATTTGGTATTAAATACGTTAAGCTCAGATCATTGCGTGCGCTGGTCTTTGCTCGTTGTTGTGCGGCAATTTATATGCCTCGACGGCGATCGATATAAGTGCCGAGCGACCGTGTCCACAACCAAACAAGCTACGGCGAACTTGTTAGAACAAAGGTAGCGGCCCGCCTTCGAGTACCTAGCGATCAACTACCAAGGCGATCGCCTTTTGGCACCTAACGATCGGCTCTGGTGCCCGACCTAGGACGACCGTCCTGTGCCACGAACAAGACCTTCGTCCATCAAAGTCTACGAAGACTAGATCCATGAAAGGCGCCGCATAACATGGATCGTTGACCTGACTTGTCACCACCTTCTCACCTACCGATAGACCCGCCGAAAGGTATAAGGTGGGACCGCCCGTGGTGACGACTCGGAATGCGTGCATACTTCTCATTGGACCGCATGGCCGGTTGCAGCAACTCTGCAGACTTTAAGGAGACCCGGCCCATGTGCTAAAAGACGATCGCCCACTTATTATAATACGGCGAGGCGATCGCGGCATCTCGATCTATAAATAGAGAACCCCGGCAAGCTGGAAAAAGGTTGGCAATTCGTTCCAATCAGTTCGGAAACACATTCATAAAAACGTACACATACGTTCATCTCCGAAGAATACATACACTTTTTTAGGCTCTCGGTTTCCTCTCTTAAATCTACCTCAGGATTTCTCTCTCAGCACCTCTCATCCAGAAGACGGTCGGCAGAGGCAAGAACTCCCTGCAGTACAGATTCAAAGAGACTCGCAAGCCCAAGAGCTCAGACATACAGCTGACACACACCGTGAGAGACTGTCGATTTCTCACGGTCATCACAGCACATCAACGTTGTTACAAGAACTCACAGAGCATCATATCTGGTTCTTCCGGAAATCTTCACGCTCCATAGCTAAGATAACTAGGGTCTTTACACTCATTGTAATTGTACTCTAACATTAATATTTGTACTCCAAAGTATTTGTATTAATAATATCTCGCGAGAGCATTCAAGCCCGGGACTAACGACCCCGGCAAATCTTGTGTTATTTACTTTCCCCACGGAAGTGCTCTCGCACTTTGTTTGCTAGCCATCCATTCTAGCAATATCTATCTCCGGATAATATTTTGGGTAGCAACAATTGGCTCTAGAAGAGGGGGGCATCTTAACCTTCATTTTTATTCCTACCGTCCTGAAGAACACTCACTGTTCTCGGGGCATATACTTGAAGTGACACTCACTGCTCTTCAAAGAAAGCCTTCAGAATCATGACGTCCGCCACTACATCGAAGAGAGCCACTCTCCGAACCGCCGAACATCATATCCCGGCTCGATCCGAGCCCCAACCGACGGCAGAGGGAAGCCGCAGCGACGTGAGACTCTCGATCCCACGCCTGAGGAGTGGCCCCAGCCTCTCGCTCGACCAGTTTCAAACCGCGGAACAGATTGAGGAGGATATGGCCATCCTAAAGGAGCGATGGAGAGCATGCGCGATGCCCGCTATAACTCCCTCAGCCATCTGCCGCGTGGACAAACGGAAGTTCAAGGGGCTACTGGGCGAGCGATCGTCAGAAAGCCCTGATTTGTGAGAAAAGGCTCTCGTAAGGTCGGACGGTTCCATATTCAGTTGCTTGGGAAGCGATCCATCATGGCGACCGGGGCATTCTGGCCCCAACCACAAGACGACGGAATCCGAACCCGTCACTAAGAGTTCGGCCTACCCAACTCCCAGCCAAATACAGGTCAGTCGTCTGGCTCCCGCTTCCAACGCCAGGGGGTTAGTACTTGATCGCCTCGGCTCCCGCTCCGAGCGCCTAGCCGCGAGAAACTAGGCTGCGGTGATGGCCGCTATGCAACGCCAGCTCGACGAGATGAAAGCACTCTTGGATACTGGGGCAACTACCAGTAGAAAGATCATCGGACCGACCGAGCCACTCGCGGTCCACATCGAGCTCGCCCCCGTGCAACCAAGGATGGCTCCTCCCAAGACACCTCTATATGAAGGGAGATCGGACCCCGAAACCCACCTAAGCAAGTTCCGGATTTACATGACCGGGTGTGGGGCATCAGATGCGACCAAGTGCCGAATCTTCCCGTTAACATTGGCTGAGCTGGCCCATAGGTGGTACGTCTCACTACCACCGCGATCGATCATCTCCTTTGAGAAACTGGCGAATGACTTCACGTCATACTTCGCCGCCAAGGTCGCTAGGCCAGACGGCCCCCACCGCATGATGAAAATCAGGCAGGGGGAAGATGAATCCGACGCAGATTACATCAACCGAGTAGACGAGATAGTTCTCACCGGCGAGCCAATCAGCGACGAGCTCGCCCTCTACTCGGTCTTGGGGGGATTCTATGGCCATTTGCCCATGTTTAGACACCTCACGAAGGACATCCCCCCAACTTATGCGATCTTCCGCGCTAACGCTGCCGACTTTCTGGCCAGGCAAAGGCTACTCACCCTCCGCCTAGGCGAGGGAACTCCACCTCCTGTCCGTAAGATGGCGATCGCCCAAACCAAAAAGACGGTCGCCAAGCCATCCGGCGATCTCAAGGCCTTCGAGGATGTGGAAACCCATCTCCTCCACAAGTTCAACCGAACTCCGGCCCACATTTTCTACGCCATCAAGGGGCGCGAACCGCTAAATAAGCCAAAGGCGATAAGGGACCATGGTCATCTGGACCGCAATAAATATTGTGCCTACAACAAGAGTCCCGGCCACAACACCAACCAATGCCGCAACCTCCTCAGACAACTCTGGAGATTGTTCGAAGAAGGCAAGTTGGACAGCTTATTGGCTTAGCCGGAGCCCCTCCAATCTCCCAACACGGTCGCCCGAGTCGAAAGCGAACATGCCAGAAAGCTCATACGAGCCAACCCCTTGATCAACCTCGGCGACCGTATCTACATGCTTCAATCAAAAGAAGGGAACTTCGGAAGTCTCTCCCCGATTTCCCTCCTCATTAAACAAAAAGGCTACTGCCTGAGCAAACGCTTCAAAAAAGAGGATGACTCGCTCACCCTCTAAAGTTCGTCATCAACATGATGGACCTAGGCAGCGATCGCCTCCCCTAGCACAATGTATACCGTCGAGGATCGTCATCTGACATGATGGTCCGAGGTAGAAAAGTGCTGCCATGGTCGAGAAAATCGATTAAACCGACGATCTGTCCTTGCAAGGTTCCTTTAGACTCCGATCGCTCGCCCTTCGTTTAAATACGAGGACTCTCCAAAACAAATCAGATGATTACTCGCTCGCCCTCTAAAGTTTGTCATCTACATGAAGAACCTAGGCAGGCGATCTCCTCCCCTTACACAATGTATACCATCGAGGATCGTCATCTGACTTGATGGTCCGAGGTAGAAGAGTGTCGACATGGTCGTGGAGGACGATGGAACCGTTCTATGTGCCCGTGCAAGGTCCCTTTGGACCAAGATCGCCCGCCCTTCATTTAAGTACGAGGCCGGCGTAGTCTGAGGGCCCTCCAAAACAGATCTGTGGACACGTTCGCCCGCCCTCAAAGGTCCATCACTTAACGTGGTGGTCCTTCCCGGACAATGCGACGCGTCCCTCCCCCGTCTCAACGTATACCGTCGAGAGTCGCCATCTTAATGGCGGTCCGAGGTAGAAAAGAGCTAACAAGCCGCGGACGTGGAGTCGATTAATCCGACGACACCCCGCGCAAGGAATTCTCCAGACCAAGACCGCACGCCCTTCGTTTAAATACGAGGCGAGGCGCAGCCTACGGAGAACCCTCCCAATTAAGTGAGTCGCGAGAACTTAGCCATCAAACAGAATGTCGCTCGCACACAATACATGGTCGTGGAGATCGGTCCATCGAACTCCGCGATCGTGCATGGTTCCTCAAGACCGAGATGGACAACCTTCCTCGTGGAATCGGTAAAATTGAAGACCGCTCACTCAACGATTTATTTTCGTCCCCTTACTTTCACTAAGTAAACAAAAACAAGGGGGAAGTGCGGAGCTATATATACGACGATCGTCCCTATTCAATTACATACGGAGATCGGCATTATTCAGATGTTTGTGCAGCGATCGAGTTTGTTGTAAAAGTTATCTATATGAGATTATCAATTCACTTGGAGCCACACACGCAACAATCTCTCATCACACATTTGTACGAAGTCATGCAAAGACTCAGAAAAGCAATCATTCAAGTAATAAATCGGAGACAAAAACAATCATTTCATTACTTGAAATATCAGAGTACATACACGGTCGCCCGAAGGCCTAAGTACTACAAAGAAAAGCTACGGAATTACAAGTCAAAAATATAAAACATTAAGGACATAAAGCCTCAGGCCCCCGCCTGGCCTTCGCCTAAATTTCAAAGTCATCAACAAGATTAGTTCTTAGAAGCTGGTCAGAGGACTTCCAGAAGAAGTATTCAAGAAGGAAGCTCTCTGTGATGCGCACCAGAAAGGGAAGCAAACAAGAGCATCATTCAAGCCAGTCCAGTCTACCACTCTCATAACAAGAATCTTAGATCTACTTCACATGGATCTATTTGGTCCCATCAAGCCAAGGACCATAAGTGGTAGAAAGCATGCTCTAGTAGTAGTGGATGACTACTCAAGGTACACATGGGTTGTTTTACACTATAAAAAGAGTGAAACACTAACCAAGTTGCCTGAGCTGCTGAGAAGGATCCAGAATGAGAAAACCCTCTCAATTATCAAGATCAGATCAGATAGAGGAGGAGAATTTCTCAACAAAGCAATCACTGATTATAGTGATCATAATGGGATCCTGCATGAAGTCTCTGCAGCCAGGACTCCACAATAGAATGGTGTTGCCGAAAGAAGAAACAGAACCTTGAAGGAAGCAACCAGGTCCATGATTGCAAAAGCAGACCTGCCCAAGAGGTTCTGGGCTGAAGCTGTCAACACAGCATGTCACACTCAAAACAGGAGTATGATAGTAGGGAGACATGGCAAAACTCCCTATGAGGTTTGGAATGGCGAACACTGCGATTGCTTACTTTCATATTTTTGTTTGTAAGTTTTTCATCCACAACAATGGTAAAACCCAACTAAATGCATTTGATGCCAAAACCGATGATGGTCTCTTTATGTGATATTCACAAAGAAGCAAGGCATATAGAGTTTTTAACAAAAGAACCTTAGTTGTGGAGGAAACACCTCATGTTGTATTTGATGAATCTTCTGTTGAGTATAGGGAAAAGGTGGAATTAGTTGAGAACAAACTCAAATCTGCCACCCTATAAGAAGTTATCATCCATGATACATGAATGGTGGACTCACCTGCAGACCCGGCTGAAGACCCATCATGGCGATAAAGACCAATGCGGATCGAGATAGGACCTCGAGAACCTACGATCCGATTCTTCTTGATGAAGACCCATCATGGCGATAAAGGCCCATCTTCAAACCAGACAGGACTTCCACTGCAGATGACAAGGCGGTAGCTGATCGATTGCGAATCAAGGAAGCGAGAATCAAGGCGATCTTTGAGAGAGAAGAAATCGACAAAGCAAATCTACGAGGCAGGACCACGAAGAAGAAGACATTCCTAAGTGGCTTAAAGATCATCCCATCCAACAAATTATTGGAAAGCTACCTGAGAGAGTCAAGACCAGACAGTCCACTCTACCTGCAGGAATGACAATGTTCTCATGCTTTATGTCTCAAATTGAACCCAAGATAACAGAACAAGCTTTGTAAGACTACTCATGGATCAATGCAATGCAAGAAGAGGTTAATCAAATAGAAAGGAAAAATGTTTGGGAACTAACCGATAGATCAGACCACAAGAAGGTTATTGGCACCAAATGGGTGTACAAGAACAAATGCGATGAAGATGGAGTTGTTGTTAGGAATAAAGCCAGACTTGTCGCTAAAGGCTATGCACAATGTGAAGGAATAGATTTTGATGAAACTTATGCACCTATTGCAAGATTAGAAGCCACCAGAATATTCCTTGCATATGCAGCATTCAAGGATTTCATAGTGTACCAAATGGATGTGAAGAGTGCCTTTCTTAATGGAATTCTAGAAGAAGTCTATGTGGAGCAACCCCTTAGATTTGTCAAAGGAGACAAAGTCTACAAGCTTCTAAAGGATCTATATTGACTCAAGCAGGCATCAAGAGCATGGTATGAAACATTATCTGTGTTTCTTGAGAAGAACGGTTTCAGCAAAAGAAAAGTGGACAAGACCCTATTCAGAGTGGAGCATGAAGACCACATATTATTAGTTCAAATATATGTGGATGATATCATATTTCGCTCAACCAATCCAAAGATGTGTGAGAGATTCTCAAATCTCATGCAAGGAAAGTTTGAGATGAGCATGATGGAAAAGCTGAATTTCTTCCTAGGATTGCAAGTAAAACAGATGGAAAATGTAATTTTCATCAACCAGGCCAAATATACCAGAGATTTAATCAAGAGATTTGGAATGGAATCAGCCAAACCAATAAGAATCCCTATGAGCACTAGCACTCATCTAGATACAGATAAAGGAGGCATATCAGTGGATCCAACGCACTATAGAGGACTTATTAGATCACTCCTTTATCTGACTGCAAGCAGACCAGATATATCTTGTGCCGTAGGAGTATGTGCTAGATTTCAGTCCAAGCCTAAGCAGTCTCACCAGGATGCAGCTAAGAGGATAATCAGATACCTTAAGTCTACAATCAATGTTGGACTATGGTATCCTAATGATGATAATTTTGAGCTATCAGGATACTCAGATGCAGACTTCGCAGGATGCAAAATTAATAGGAAGAGCACCAGTGGAACGTGCCAATTCCTAGGAACCAGACTGATATCCTGGTTTAGCAAGAAGCAGATATCTAACTCTATTTCAACAACAGAGTCAGAATACCTAGCTGCAGGTAGCTGTTGTGCTCAAATTTTATGGATCAGACAACAACTAAGGGACTACAACATCATTGCAAATGAAGTTCCAATTTGGTGTGACAACAATAGTGCAATTGTAATAACCAACAACCCAGTATTGCACTCCAGGACGAAGCACATTGATGTTAAACATCATTTCATAAGAGACCATGTGCTTAACAAGAGAGTTAGAGTAGAAAGAGTCAGCACAGAATACCAGATTGCTGACATATTCACCAAACCCTTACCAGAAGAAAGGTTTTGGGAGCTGAGCAGGGAACTTGGATTACTAGATTGGGAATCTAGTACAGACGAGAAAGCGGACTGAAGCAGATCAGACGAAGGACGGACTAAGCTGACCAAAGGCATCAAATCCTACCTATAGCAGACAAGAAGAGTTACCTGATGCAGAGCAGTCAAACGGTCAATCAGCTAAGTTTTATAATCGTGACCAACTCCTTAATTTTAAATTTTTATTTAATTACCCGTGGCAATCTCACGTTCACATGTTTACATGATGACAAGCTCGCACGCTTACACGTTCACACGACCCCACTAATTCAAATTAAAAAATTCCAATCGTCATACATTTTAAAAATTTGAACCGACTCAAAATTAATTTAATATTAAAATTCCAAATGTCGTTTCAATTTTCCTTTTAAAAGACGGAAAAGTCATTTTCACTTTACCTTCTTCAAGCTTACAAACCATAGTTTTCGAGAGCAAAAATTCTTTCGAACTTTCAATACACTCAGAAAATTTTTCTTGCCCAGAAATGGAATCCTACTTCAACGGCGTTAACCTGAAGGCGGTGAAGGACCAGATCATTTTCTCTATGGTGGTCGATTTCGAGGGACTTCTCAAAACCAATCTGGACAACGATGTGCGACATCTTATCAGATCTATGAAGTCGAATGGGATTTACCCATTTTTTGATATCAGCCCCAAATATCTCTTCAAAGAGGCTGTTATTGCATTCTATAGAGAAGCCAGAGTTCTCGAATCAGGCATTAGGAGCTCAATTTTTGGAGTTCAAGTGGATATCACACCGCAATCGGTCGGAAAAGTTTTCGGGATGAAATCTCATGGAATGGCCGTCGAAGCCCTGAAGCAAAACGCAGCCGACACGTGGCTGAAGATCAAGGCTCACGAGAAGCCATCAAAGTTGAAGCTAACCGTCAAGAGAAGCGAAAGAGTATCGCTATTCGTTGGATATTACCAACAAAATAGTGATGGGGATGGCGGGCAGCTACGACCAGTTGTCGTCAGCCAAGTTTATGGTGCTGGGAGCATTAATTTCGGATGAACCAATTGACTGGGCTGACTACATTTTCAGACAACTTGTGCGCGAAGTAAACAAGGTCCAATGTCTAGATGACGAGAAGAGATTCAAATCGAAGATGGCCGTTGGGACGCAAATAAGTTGGATTTTGGAGCAGTTAGGTGTGGCGAAGGGAAATCCTGATTCCTTCCATATCAACAAGAGACTTGGTGACTTGGACCAAGAGACTCTAAAAAGGTTAGGTGGAGAGAGGAAAACAACTCAATTACTAAGGGAAATGTTTGTAGAGCCAACTCCCTACAGATATCCATCAAGCTAATACGAGTCTGATGGAGATCAAACTGCATCCCGGGACCAACCTGCAGACCAGTCTGATTCAGACTCAGACAATACACCTATAGATTTTCGCTTCAAGAGGAGGGGACCAGCCCTTGGAGAGCCATCAGTGATTCATTCTTCACTTGAACCCTCCCCCAAGAGGCCCAGACGATTAGATTTTGAAGAGGAGGAGCAGCCAGATTACTTATCCACTCCCGCACCAGATCACATAGAGGATCAGTATGCTCCCTCCATCCTGGAAACTCAAATGGTTCCTATTCTAACCCCTCAATTCATGTCTGGAGAAGAAAAAGCAGGATTGATTATCCATATTGCCGAAGCAGACTACACTTTCAACCTACTCGAGAACAACTTTCTCAACCTATCTGTAGAGCAACTTCTTGTGGTAAAACATCATGTCCTTAAAGTTTCTTATATAAATGTTTTCTAGGAATGGAAAACTTTGAAATCTGTTCCATTTACTCAACTGCAAATGTTTGTTGAAAAGAGTAGCTGGGACTATCCCCAGGCTACGGAGCAAGTGCTCATGGCCTTCTGTTATGAGACAGATGCAATCTTATTGCTCCAGGAGAACTGGTTCATGACTCATTTTAAAACCAACATGGACCAGTTCATCCATCTTGCTATGGAAGGTGTTTTGGAGGGGATTGATGAAGAAGTTGAAGAAAAGTAAATTAGAATAGAAGAGATAGTGGAGGAAGAAGAAGTAGGAGTTGAAAAGGAAGATGAAGTTGAAAAACAATCTGGAGAAGAAGAACAGGAAAAGACAGAGGAATTGGAAGAAGAAGAAGATGACGAAGGAGAAGAAGTCGAGCAGGAAGAAAAAGAAAATGATGATGATGATGAGGACAAGAAAGGTGTTGAGGATGAGAAGAAGGATGATGAAGAAGAAAAGGAAGAAGATAAGGGAGAAGAGAAAGAAAAGAAGAGAAGGAAAAGGAGGCGGAAGAAGAAAAAGAAGGCAAAGATGAAGCCAGAGCAGATGAGGCTGGGGCTCCTGCCCACTACACCAGCCTAGATGAAGAAGAAGACATATCGGGGACCTCAGAACAGATCCCATCTGATCAGCCGCCTGCAGACAGGAGTCTGCAGATAGGTAGGTCAATTGCACACCTACCTGCAGGCGCAGAAAGCTCAAGTGAGCACTCTCCTCAGACATCACCCATCCCCCACGTGATGACTGAGCTGATCCGCAGCATTGTCAAAGAATCTGTTGAAGAGTTGCTTGGCACAAAAATCTCACCTGACTTGGAGACCATAAATGCCAAAATTTATACCCTAATGCAGAGGAATGTTCCTCAACCTCCTCCTCCTACAAACTCCAGAATGCCCCTTGGCATGTCTGACTGGATGCAAATGGTTGAGCAGCAATTGACTATACTGGATGATGCTGGGAAAAGGGGGAAGGAAGTAAGCAGGGGGAAGTAAGAGAAGTAGCAGAACAAGTACAGGTTCAGGAGCTCATATCAAATAAAAGGCCAGATATCCCCTTAATTGAAGCTGGGACATCAAGCCAAAAGAGTAAGGAAGTAGCTGATCCTGAGCAGACTGAAGATCAACCTACAGAAAAGAAGAGGAGAACAAGGCAAGGAGAAGGGCCAAGGTTCGAATGGGAAGGCAAACAAATGTGGTATGTTAAAGAAATTCTGCCTTCAGAATTTATGACTAGTTGGGCAGAGGCCAAGAAGGAGTTCACAGAGAAGTATTATCTCTAGGAAATACTCCAGGACAGAGAAAGCTCCCCCCAACAGTCATTCATCAACTACATGGAGACCAGATGGCCTACTCTTTGGAAGATCACGCTTAAATATGCAGCCAAATGGGATGTTTATCCTATGATCCCTTCATTTAGAGCAGAAGAAACGCCTACCCATTTGGACAATGAATTGGATGAGCTAGTCCTGCAGAAAGAAATCAGAGCTCTCTGTGAGAAAAATAAATTCTCAACTACAGACGAGCAAGAGTTCGCATCCCAGATCATCAAAAGGAAATATGGTCTGGCACCTGTCTATAAGAGGCCTATTGGAGCTAAGTTATTTAGGCCTCCTAAGCAAACTGTCCGAAGAGGCAGAGGCAGATAGGATTTTCTTTGTAATTTTTTTTTTGAAGTACTTGTAATTTTTTCTGTATTTGTTTGTTCATTCGAAGCTGATGTACTTGTAAACAAACTCAGGAGAATTATATAAACAGTCATTTGAATGACAACCTCTAGTTGTCTCAAAACAAGACTGATTTTAGTTTGTGTCTTGCACTTGTGTGCATACCTATTATTCATTTGAATAATTGCTTAAATTTTGCCATCATCAAAATAGGGGGAATTTGTTAGGAATACTTGTTAGATTTTGATGATGTCATCATTGTATTTGTTTATTCAAATGTATGTTTATTACTTGGCAAAATGTAAGGAAGAACTAGATGAGTATCTTCCATAGGCCAAATTGTGTTAAGTTAGATACTTGGCAAAATGTAAAGAAGAACCAAATGAGTATCTTCTATATGCCATATAAGTTAGGCTTTAAAAATCGGCTAAGTACAAATCACAGATAAGTATCTATCAGCCGAGTCTTGGTCAACTCAACTGTTCGGATACGGTTAACCACAGACGAGCTATATCAGGCAACCCTTATTAGTGAGCAGACGAATGTCCTATACGGTTAATGGCAAATAAGATCATAAGTCTTTGGCCAAAGCATTCTGATATAGTAGTATTAGATACACTATTGATCAGTTGGTCTTGATTTATATTAACACATGTATAGAGTCTAGTCAACAGTAGGGTTTGACTTTACCGTGACCCGAAGACTTGACCGGGACATCTGATGAAGGGTCTATACGTATATAGTATTCACGACATAATGGTTCTGGAATGATCCCTTCATTCGTTCTCAGTCGGGGTTTACAGTGCGGCCCGCTAGGCTGGCTAAGTGCTGCCCGCACTCATTGGTTCCTCCCAATGCCGGCTGAGATGGACCTACGGAGTCGCGCATCAGGAACGTTGACGGATAAACATGAATTTATTATCTCTCTATTAATATTAGATATTGGATATCTGATTATGATTTATTGGATAAATCAGATAGCGATCTTATGAATTAAAATATGTTACCGGGTAATTAATTTAATTCATAAATTATATTTCTTAGAGAAATATATTTGTATTTGATATAATTAATTAATTAGATTAATTAATTAATATAAATACATTGATGATTAAATGGAGTGTATTTAACGGAGTCGTTTGACGAACGTCCGGTACACGAGCCGAGTGGCTCGGCTCGTTTCTAGGAAGCTTCCTTGGGCCGCCCCACCACTCCCCACCGCACCTGGCGTGGTCTTGTTTTCACATGGTGTGTTGTGTGTTTGATTGAGATGAGATTCCATGTTGATTTTTCTAACTCAATTATGAGTTGTTATATATATATATATATATATATATATATATATATATATATATTACAACTAAACACATTATGAGATAAAAAAAAGTGATACAACTCATATTCATCCTTTTGGAGTGAGTTCAGCTGTGAGTTGCAAAGTGAGGGAGGAGAATTTTTTTTTTATTTTCTATTTTTCATCTTGGAGGTGATATAAAAGTTAAGAAAAAGTGAGATATAAATTCCTACAACACTTCCTAGCCGTGTTCTTCATAGAACGGAGTGTTGTAGATTTTTCCGGGCAACTTCCGACGCGTGTGAAGTAGAGGCATCGTATTTTCGGTGTTTGAGACGAAGGATTTTTCGTGCTCGAGCTCGGGTTCGTGATCATCCATTTTTACGAAGATTTATTTCAAAGGCTTCAAGTGTATGATTTTTATCTTCGTATTTATATTTTCGTATATACGTTACTTGATCGATCCTGTTTGGGATTCATTTTTATTTTTCGCTGCGTATTTCGTTTTTATTTTCAGAATCCCGGCAGTGGTATCGGAGCGAGGTCAATGTTTCAGTATATACGATTATTTGTGCATTTTGAATGCTTATGGATGATGATTATGATTTAGAATCATGTTTGGAATAATCATAGATTTTAAATTGTTCGTTGTAGCATCACGTTTTTGGAAAGCAGAAAAGCGAAGAAAGCGAAGTGGCGGTGGTCTTGGCGGCAGCCTGCTTTGCCAGTGCGAGCATGCTCGGTCATGTCTCGGCCGCATTGTCGAGAGGCGGCCGATGCTGCCGATCAAGACTCGGCCAGCGGCCTCGGGTTTTGGCCCGATTTTGAATTGGTAGTGGTGGGCCTAAACCGGATTGTTCGGGACTCGTTTTAAGTTTGTATTTCGTTGTAATTATTTCCCAAAATTTAAATTGGATTTTAATTTGACTAAATTAATATTTGGAATATTTTTTAGTTAAGGGAAATACATTAAACGAAAATATTATTTTGGCAGGATTACTTCGAATGAATTTAAATGACGATTATTAGTATTAATTGGATTAATACCATTAAAATTGAATAGATTAATTTTATATTGATTGGATTAATATATTAATTGATTATTTAATTTTAATGCCACTTTATATTAATTGGATTAATATAGTAGAAATTGAATAGATTAATTTATAGATTAATTAGATTAATTTATATTAAAATTAATTGTTTAATTTCGTTGCCATTACATGTTGTATGGAATCCTTATGTGATGGTGATATAGCTTGTGGACTTAGTTTTTGATTTGTTCGATTCGACTGGGTTGTAAAGGCCGTTTTAAGCCTATTTATATTTACTAGAAAAATTTGTATAGGATGTAATTTTTCAATGATGTAATTATTTTTGGGTATGACGAAGACCGAAGACAACCGACCGAGAAGACGAAGATTCGAAGACTATGTTTTTATTTATTGGGTCATTCGCTTGGCCCAGTACTTAAGAATTAGGTCCATGAGCTATATGTTGGTAGTAATTAGGTTACTGTTTTCTGTTTTTCATTTTGAATAATTGACACACCAACAAACGCGCGTATAAATGAATTAATGTGCAAAGTGTAACATTAATCGCGAAATTCTCCCGACTACAAACACACTAAGTTATAAAGGTTACGAGGTTTCCTACCCTCTGTCAAACTCATGGAAAATCGAAATCTAAACCGGAATATTATTCTTCCGAGTATGTCGGGGTAATATTTTTGGGGAAAGTTGATAAATTCCTAGAGTGCATTAGATGCCTTTAGTTGTGACAAATCAAACCCCTATAAACCGTATGGGTTGCCGGGTAAGATTGATTGTCGACTAATAGGAGTTGACGGTTTAAACTTAGATAGTTCAGCGAGCCATGGAAACCGAATGGGTTGAGGGCAAGTGAACTAGGGGTAAAAGAAGATCGAATCATCCATTAGATGGGTTGGTATTAGACACCACTTTATAAAGAATAATAGAATAGAAACCGTATGGGTTGCCCTCTATTAAACTTTGTAAAGAAATCGATAACCACTATGAAGTCACTAAAGACTTACTGATTTAACATGGGAGTATGTAAATGCCGATAAAATAGTGGGAGCCGAGTTATGAATAAAGAAAGCCCTTAAATTCTTTACTCGGATCATAATTAAATAATCACTAACGAATCTTAAATTATTCTCTGCAGTTAACAAAACTCTCAATATGACAATGAACCCACTCGCTATACTACTTGAAAAGAACGTCCTGACTGGTCCGAACTATGTGGACTGGCTTCGGAACTTGAGTATTGTCCTAACTATGGAAATGCTGGGATACGTCTTGGAGGCGGACATCCCAGCGGCTCCTGCAAGAACCCGAGCCAATCAGGAAGATGTCGATGCCCATGAGAAATGGGTAAAAGACGACATAAGAGTGCGAGGGTACATGTTAGGCTCAATGTCCAAAGAGCTTCAACGTGCCCATGAAAAGATGACGTCTTCGAGAGCCATCTTATCGCACCTGGCTGAGCTCTATGGAGAGCATAGCCGAACTGATAGATATGAGATATCGAAGCAATTATTCGGCGCCAGGATGAAGGAAGGAGGGAGGGTTGGGGACCATATCCTCAAGATGATCTCGATGATTGAGAGATTGGAAGCTCTTGATTTTCAGATGCATGCATCTCTCCAAACTGACCTTATCCTGCAGTCACTTCGTGACTCCTTTTCACAATTTGTCATGAACTTCAACTACAATGAGATTGCATGTAACTTAGCTGGGCTAATGAACAAACTGACGATTGCCCAGTCTCATATGAAGACAAAGGGAAAGGAAGTTGCACTTGTGATTTCTTCTAGGACTTGGAAGTCCAAGAATAATAAGAAAAAGTACAAGAAGCAGTTAGGTCCAAAAGCCAAGATCGACAAGGGAAAGGGCAAGGCCCAAATGGTTCAAAAGAGCAAGGGGGCCAAGAAAACGGATGTATGCCTCAACTGTGGTGAGCTAGGCCACTGGAAGAGGTACTATCCAAAGCTTGACCATAATGCGCCTTCAGGTACAGAACTACTGGTTTTAGAAACAAATCGTTCTGTAACTGTATATTCTACTTCTTGGATACTTGATTCCGGTGCGAGTTCTCACATTTGTACAATGAATTAGGATGCGGAGCAGTAGGAAGCTGGATTCAGGGGAGGTGATGGTCACCGTCGGAAGTGGGCATAGTGTCGAGGCTTCTGATATCGGATCCCTTATGTTGGATTTAGAATCTGGTTTTATTCTTACTTTAGATGATGTACTTGTTTTGCCTAAGGGGCACAAAAATATTGTATCAATTCCGGTCATGGACCGAAAGGGATTTCACTTCTTTATTGGAGATGGGTCCTGTCGTATTTATTTTAGAAATAAATTGGTTGGTACTGCTACATTATTAAATGGTTTATACCAATTAAATCTAAAGAATAAGACAACTGTGAACACTATAACTAGGAAGCGTGGTAGGGATGAAACGAACCAAGCACTTAAGTGGCATCTTAGACTTGGTCATATCGGTTAGACCAAGGTTCATAAAATGGAGAAAGATGGGCTTATGGGTCCATTGGGATCAGATCCCTATCCAACTTGTCAATCTTGCCTTCAAGGCAAAATGACTAAGTTACCCTTCGCAGGGACTTTTGAAAGAGCTGCTGAAAAACTTGGATTGATCCATACCGACGTCTGTGGCCCTTTTGAAGTGGCACGAGACGGCTTTCAGTATTTCATTACATTCACTGATGACCATATCAGGTATAGATTCATGTACTTAATGAAACATAAGTCTGAAGCTTTTGATAAATTCAAGGAATTTAAAGCCCTAGTTGAAAATCAAACAGGTAACCGTGTTAAGACTCTTCGGTCAGACTGGGGTGGTGAGTACATGAGTACTGAATTTGATGAGTTCTTAAAAGAACTAGGAATAGTGTCACAATTCACTCCTCCAGCTACTACACAATTAAATGGTGTATCAAAAAGACGGAACCGAACCTTGTTGGACATGGTTCACTCCATGCTTAACTATACTGATCTACCGATTTATCTGTGGGGTTACGCGCTCCTTACTGTTGTGCATATCTTGAACAGATGTCCTTCCAAATCCATTCCTAAGACTCCCCATGAGATGTGTAGAGGTAGGAAACCAAGTCTTAATCACATTAGGATTTGGGGATGCCCTGCTTATGTCAAGAAGACTAAAGTAGAGAAATTGGAAACTAGGTCTGTGAAAGGTCGATTCATAGGATATCCAGGGGATTCCATGGGATATCTATTCTACATGCACGAAGATCATAGGATCATCGTTGCTATACAAGCACACTTCCTGGAAGATCAGTTTATTCAGGAAGGAGGGGCAGGTAGAAATATTTCTTTGGAAGAAATAAAAGAAACACCAAATGAGACCCCTATGCAAGATATTAGAACCCAACCTTATGAAATACAAACACAGCCTCGCAAGTCTAATAGAATTTCTCAAATACCTGAGAGGTATGGCTATCTGCATCAAGAGGAACTGGGTGTTCACGAGATGACAGAAAGTAGTCAAGAGAATGATCCTTCTACATACGACCAAGCGATGGTAGACGTTGACTCCACCAAGTGGCAAGAAGCTATGGAAGCCAAGATAGACTCAATGCATGCTAATCAGGTCTGAAATTTAGTAGATCGTCCTAAAGGCATAATGCCTATTGGAAACAAATGGATCTATAAGAGAAAGACTGATGGAGATGGCAAGGTTGATACCTATAAGGCCAGGCTTGTGGCAAAGGGTTATTCCCAAAGAGAAGGAATCGATTACTTTGAGACCTTCTCGCCTATAGCTATGATTAAGTCTATTCGCATGATGCTTGCCATAGCAGCCCACTTAGATTATGAAATATGGCAAATGGATGCGAAAACGGCATTCCTAAATGGATTCCTCGAGGTGGAGATTTACATGGAACAGCCTAAGGGATTCATATCTCAAACCAATATTCATAAAGTATGCAAACTTCAGCGTGCCATTTATGGACTAAAGCAAGCTTCAAGGAGTTGGAATCTTCGTTTTAACGAGGCAGTCAAAGAGTTTGATTTGTCCAAAACGAAGAGGAACCCTGTATTTACAAGAAGGTTAGTAGGAGCAAAATTGCGTTCTTAATACTATATGTAGATGACATTCTACTTATAGGAAACGACGTAGGAATGCTCAGTTCTGTGAAAGCTTGGCTTTCTAAAGAGTTCTTAATGAAAGACTTGGGAGAAGCTACCTATATTCTGGGTATTCGTCTCTACCGGGATAGAGCGAAAAGAATGTTAGGTCTTTCCCAAGCCCTCTATATAGAAAAGATCTTGAAGCGATTTAGGATGGAAGATTCTAAAAGAGAGTTCCTTCCTATGCAACATGGTGCAAAACTTTCCCTAGAGATGTGTCCTCAAAGTGAGGAAGACAGAAAGGAAATGAGTAAGGTGCCCTATGCTTCGGCAGTAGGTAGCCTCATGTATGCTATGATTTTCACTAGACCGGACATTGCCTATGCTGTGAGCGTAGTAAGTCGGTTTCAATCAAATCCAGGGTAGGAACATTGGACTGCTATAAAAAACATTCTTAATTACCTAAGGAAGACTAAAGACTTGGTTCTTACATACGGCGGTGGAGAACTAAGAGTGATGGGTTATACAGACTCAGATTTTTCGGGGGACATGGATGCTCAGATGTCCACATCAGGGTATATCTTTACTCTGAATGGTGGGGCAGTTTCTTGGAGAAGTGCCAAGCAAAGTTCGACTGCTATCTCTACATGTCAAGCCGAATATCAGGCAGCCACGGAGGCTGCTAAAGAAGCTTTTTGGATAAAGAAGTTCACTGAGGAACTTCAAGTGGTTCCTAACGCAGAGAAGCCCGTGACACTGTTTTGTGACAACGATGGAGCTGTTGCACAGGCTAAGGAGCCTAGGGCTCGCCACAACACCAAACATATTGCGAGAAAATATCACTTTGTTAGAGAAATGGTTCGGGATGGGAATGTTTTACTGCAGAGAGTAGACACAGCAAATAACGCTGCTGATCCGCTTACCAAGCCACTATCTCAGAAGGTATTAGAGAGACATCTGGAGAGTATGGGTATTAGATATCATAGTTTGTGGTATTGAGTGCAAGTGGGAGATTGTTAGGAATATGCCCTCAAATGCCACTCAGGGGATGAAAGAGTAGGGACATTGTACTTGTAATTATGGAATAATTATTAAAAAGGCAATACGATTCATTCACTGTTTATTGTATTTCAATTGCATTCTTGACTTGTTAAACATTGAAGTAAAGTCCATGTAAATAAATCGAACATTCCATTCTCGTTATGGGATAAGAGAAAATGCACTGGAAGTGTTTAAAGTTTATTTACGTAAATCGTTCGCAAGTCAATAAACTTAAATGAGCATTAAGTTTTAATAAGACTTGTATAACTGATGCTAGGACATGTGCATGTCTTGGTAGCATAGTTATAAGTATATTGGTGGGACTAGTATACTCGAACACGACTCATACTCGATTCAGTCACATGGTATTCACTCTCGGAGAGTCGATGATGAATCGAAAGGTTGTGGTAGTATACGTAGACCTTTGACATGAGGGTTCAGTAGAAGATGTGCCTGTGACGTTTAGTTTGTCATTAGAGTAGTTAGACTCATTTGCTTAATTGCTGAGTCGGCCTCGAAGTGCGGACTATACGGGCAGGTAGCAGTCTTTATTGTATGCCAAGAAAGGATTCTATCTCCTGTTAGTGAGCAGGCGAATGTCCTATACGGTTAATGGCAAATAAGATCATAAGTCTTTGGCCAAAGCATTCTGATATAGTAGTATTAGATACACTATTGATCAGTTGGTCTTGATTTATATTAACACATGTATAGAGTCTAGTCAACCGTAGGGTTTGACTTTACCGTGACCCGAAGACTTGACCGGGACATCTGATGAAGGGTCTATACGTATATAGTATTCACGACATAATGGTTCTGGAATGATCCCTTCATTCGTTCTCGATCGGGGTTTACGATGCGGCCGCTAAATGGCTAAGTCTTGCCCGCACTCATTAGTTCCTCCCAATCTGGTGAGACAGGACCTACGAGTCGCGCATCAGGAATGTTGACGGATAAATATGAATTTATTATCTCTCTATTAATATTAGATATTGGATATCTGATTATGATTTATTGGATAAATCAGATAGCGGTCTTATGAATTAAAATAAGTTACCGGGTAATTAATTTAATTCATAAATTATATTTCTTAGAGAAATATATTTGTATTTGATATAATTAATTAATTAGATTAATTAATTAATATAAATACATTGATGATTAAATGGAGTGTATTTAACGGAGTCATTTGACGAACGTCCGGTACACGAGCCGAGTGGCTCGGCTCATTTCTAGGAAGCTTCCTTGGGCCGCCCCACCTCTCCTCACCTCACATGGCTTGGTCTTGTTTTCACATGGTGTGTTGTGTGTTTGATTGAGATGAGATTCCATGTTGATTTTTCTATCTCAATTATGAGTTGTCATATATATCTATATTACAACTAAACACATTATGAGATAAAAAAAGTGATACAACTCATATTCATCCTTTTGGAGTGAGTTAAGCTGTGAGTTGCAAAGTGAGGGAGGAGAATTTTTTTTTTCTTTTCTATTTTTTATCTTGGAGGTGATATAAAAGTTAAGAAAAAGTGAGATATAAATTCCTACAACACTTCCTAGCCGTGTTCTTCATAGAACGGAGTGTTGTAGATTTTTCCGAGCAACTTCCGACGCGTGTGAAGTAGAGACATCGTATTTTCGGTGTTTGGGACGAAGGATTTTTCGTGCTCGAGCTCGGGTTCGTGATCATCCATTTTTACGAAGATTTATTTCAAAGGCTTCAAGGGTATGATTTTTATCTTCGTATTTATATTTTCGTATATACGTTACTTGATCGATCCTGTTTGGGATTCATTTTTATTTTCCGCTGCGTATTTCGTTTTTATTTTCGGAATCCCAACACTATCAGCATTAAATGCTGTTTTCACTGTGAATACTTTATGAATAAACAAAGTTTATTTCACAATGGTTTAAAGCTATTCTTCAATCTTGTTGGATGTGTTTTTACTTTTCCTAAGTAAAACTCCTATAGCAAGATTGTTATATCCAACTCTCTCCAACTCTGCTGTATAAAGATGTAGGCATTGTAGGACCGACTATGTAGGAAGATCTCTTGCTGTATGGATAGGCTGTATGGAGTTTCCTAACAACTTCCATACTTGCGAACTGCTGGCTTTGAAGACTTCATGTTGTATGGTGGAAATTATCAAAACAGGCTGTATTTATCCCAATAATTTCCCCCTTTTTGATAATGCCAAAACTTCCTTGATACCGAGAGGCTGTATTCAAGTATTCTGTCGAAAGATGTGATCTTCATGACTTAGTCTAAAATTTTGAACTGCTCGCAGGCAAGTTCTAAAATGAAAATCCTACAGGACTAGGTGTATTATAACTTAACTTGTGATTGGTGCACATCCACAATCTTATAGGATGTAATCTTAATTGAATACAACTTAATCTATGAACTGCTCGCAGACAAGTTCTTACAGCTTGTGGATTAACAAGTTTGTACTTGTTGAATATATCAATACTTCATCGTCATTAAAACAGTAAAACAGTAAAACTATATTACGAGCTGTAATCTTTCAAGAAATTGAAATTTTATTGATGATCGAAATTCCAGGGATTGAAAGATAAAAATACTGCATCGAAGAGAATACAGTAGGATAAAGTAAAAAATACAACTAACAGAAGCTAGTCCTTATGATGTTGATGTTTCCAAGTCTTTCGAGAGAGATTATGATCGGTTCCTTTCCACCAGTTGATTAAGGAGTCTCTGCCTCGGTCCCTATATATGCTTCGTCCTTCATAGGATACATCGTGGGCAAATATCCAATCTTCAATATGGGTTACCCTTTCACCCTTTTGATGTTTAAACTTCATTTTTATTTGTAAGGGTAGCTTTCCTTCTGCCAGTAGCCTCGAGAATTCATTTGCGGCATCTTTCAGTGTTTTGAATTTATTGAACATGGCGGACTCCCTGATGAGCATACAGAAGTATTTCATCAGCGCATTGTTTTTCAGTCCTAATATATCAATACTTTGCTTGAAGTTGTTTTTGAGTGAATACCATATAAGGTGGTATTTATAGGTTTCAAAGCCTAAACTAGCCGCTGGTCACTGTCCTCTTCATAGCGTATGTTAAGCTTACTGCATAGCTTACATAATGCTCTTTAGCATATGTAACCTTTACATGTTGCGTATGTTCTATGCTGTCCGGTTCAGTCCAGTAGCTTTTGTCTCTCCCGTAGGGTACGTTAATTATCTTCGTAGCATACGTTAGATCCTCCATTTAGCGTACGTTAATATCTCTTCATTGCGTACGTTATCTTCACATATCTATTGCATGCTTTCTGACTTTCTGGAAACAATCCAAAGGATTGATTTATTTGAATTCGAACTTCATCTTCTCATAGCGTACGTTAACTCATTTGGTATTAAATACGTTAAGCTCAGATCATTGCGTGCGCTGGTCTTTGCTCGTTGTTGTGCGGCAATTTATATGCCTCGACGGCGATCGATATAAGTGCCGAGCGACCGTGTCCACAACCAAACAAGCTACGGCGAACTTGCCAGAACAAAGGTAGCGGCCCGCCTTCGAGTACCTAGCGATCAACTACCAAGGCGATCGCCTTTTGGCACCTAACGATCGGCTCTGGTGCCCGACCTAGGACGACCGTCCTGTGCCACGAACAAGACCTTCGTCCATCAAAGTCTACGAAGACTAGATCCATGAAAGGCGCCGCATAACATGGATCGTTGACCACAGCCTGTCACCACCTTCTCACCTACCGATAGACCCGCCGAAAGGTATAAGGTGGGACCGCCCGTGACAGCGACTCAGATGCGTGCATACTTCTCATTGGACCGCACAGCCGGTTGCCAGCAACTCCTGCAGACTTTAAGGAGACCAGCCCATGTGCTAAAAGACGATCGCCCACTTATTATAATACAGCAGAGGCGATCGCCCGGCATCTCCCAGTCCTATAAATAGAGAACCCCCAGCAACTGGAAAAAGGTTGGCAATTCGTTCCAATCAGTTCGGAAACACATTCATAAAAACGTACACATACGTTCATCTCCGAAGAATACATACACTTTCTTAGGCTCTCGGTTTCCTCTCTTAAATCTACCTCAGGATTTCTCTCTCAGCACCTCTCATCCAGAAGACGGTCGGCAGAGGCAAGAACTCCCTGCAGTACAGATTCAAAGAGACTCGCAAGCCCAAGAGCTCAGACATACAGCTGACACACACCGTGATAGACTGTCGATTTCTCACGGTCATCACAGCACATCAACGTTGTTACAAGAACTCACAGAGCATCATATCTGGTTCTTCCGGAAATCTTCACGCTCCATAGCTAAGATAACTAGGGTCTTTACACTCATTGTAATTGTACTCTAACATTAATATTTGTACTCCAAAGTATTTGTATTAATAATATCTCGCGAGAGCATTCAAGCCCGGGACTAACGACCCCGGCAAATCTTGTGTTATTTACTTTCCCCACGGAAGTGCTCTCGCACTTTGTTTGCTAGCCATCCATTCTAGCAATATCTATCTCCGGATAATATTTTGGGTAGCAACAATTGGCTCTAGAAGAGGGGGGCATCTTAACCTTCATTTTTATTCCTACCGTCCTGAAGAACACTCACTGTTCTCGGGGCATATACTTGAAGTGACACTCACTGCTCTTCAAAGAAAGCCTTCAAAATCATGACGTCCGCCACTACATCGAAGAGAGCCACTCTCCGAACCGCCGAACATCATATCCCGGCTCGATCCGAGCCCCAACCGACGGCAGAGGGAAGCCGCAGCGACGTGAGACTCTCGATCCCACGCTTGAGGAGTGGCCCCAGCCTCTCGCTCGACCAGTTTCAAACCGCGGAACAGATTGAGGAGGATATGGCCATCCTAAAGGAGCGATGGAGAGCATGCGCGATGCCCGCTATAACTCCCTCGGCCATCTGCCGCGTGGGCAAACGGAAGTTCAAGGGGCTACTGGGCGAGCGATCGTCAGAAAGCCCTAATTTGCGAGAAAAGGCTCTCGTAAGGTCGGACGGTTCCATATTCAGTTGCTTGGGAAGCGATCCATCATGGCGACCGGGGCATTCTGGCCCCAACCACAAGACGACGGAATCCGAACCCGTCACTAAGAGTTCGGCCTACCCAACTCCCAGCCAAATACAGGTCAGTCGTCTGGGTCCCGCTTCCAACGCCAGGGGGTTAGTACTTGATCGCCTCGGCTCCCGCTCCGAGCGCCTAGCCGCGAGAAACTAGGCTGCGGTGATGGCCGCTATGCAACGCCAGCTCGACGAGATGAAAGCACTCTTGGATACTGGGGCAACCACCAGTAGAAAGATCATCGGACCGACCGAGCCACTCGCGGTCCACATCGAGCTCGCCCCCGTGCAACCAAGGATCGCTCCTCCCAAGACACCTCTATATGAAGGGAGATCGGACCCCGAAACCCACCTAAGCAAGTTCCGGATTTACATGACCGGGTGTGGGGCATCAGATGCGACCAAGTGCCGAATCTTCCCGTTAACATTGGCTGAGCTGGCCCATAGGTGGTACGTCTCACTACCACCGCGATCGATCATCTCCTTTGAGAAACTAGCGAATGACTTCACGTCATACTTCGCCGCCAAGGTCGCTAGGCCAGACGGCCCCCACCGCATGATGAAAATCAGGCAGGGGGAAGATGAATCCGACGCAGATTACATCAACCGAGTAGACGAGATAGTTCTCACCGGCGAGCCAATCAGCGACGAGCTCGCCCTCTACTCGGTCTTGGGGGGATTCTATGGCCATTTGCCCATGTTTAGACACCTCACGAAGGACATCCCCCCAACTTATGCGATCTTCCGCGCTAACGCTGCCGACTTTCTGGCCAGGCAAAGGCTACTCACCCTCCGCCTAGGCGAGGGAACGCCACCTCCTGTCCGTAAGATGGCGATCGCCCAAACCAAAAAGACGGTCGCCAAGCCATCCGGCGATCTCAAGGCCTTCGAGGATGTGGAAACCCATCTCCTCCACAAGTTCAACCGAACTCCGGCCCACATTTTCTACGCCATCAAGGGGCGCGAACCGCTAAATAAGCCAAAGGCGATAAGGGACCATGGTCATCTGGACCGCAATAAATATTGTGCCTACAACAAGAGTCCCGGCCACAACACCAACCAATGCCGCGACCTCCTCAGACAACTCTGGAGATTGTTCGAAGAAGGCAAGTTGGACAGCTTATTGGCTTAGCCGGAGCCCCTCCAATCTCCCAACACGGTCGCCCGAGTCGAAAGCGAACATGCCAGAAAGCTCATACGAGCCAACCCCTTGATCAACCTCGGCGACCGTATCTACATGCTTCAATCAAAAGAAGGGAACTTCGGAAGTCTCTCCCCGATTTCCCTCCTCATTAAACAAAAAGGCTACTGCCTGAGCAAACGCTTCAAAAAAGAGGATGACTCGCTCACCCTCTAAAGTTCGTCATCAACATGATGGACCTAGGCAGCGATCGCCTCCCCTAGCACAATGTATACCGTCGAGGATCGTCATCTGACATGATGGTCCGAGGTAGAAAAGTGCTGCCATGGTCGAGAAAATCGATTAAACCGACGATCTGTCCTTGCAAGGTTCCTTTAGACTCCGATCGCTCGCCCTTCGTTTAAATACGAGGACTCTCCAAAACAAATCAGATGATTACTCGCTCGCCCTCTAAAGTTTGTCATCTACATGAAGAACCTAGGCAGGCGATCTCCTCCCCTTACACAATGTATACCATCGAGGATCGTCATCTGACTTGATGGTCCGAGGTAGAAGAGTGTCGACATGGTCGTGGAGGACGATGGAACCGTTCTATGTGCCCGTGCAAGGTCCCTTTGGACCAAGATCGCCCGCCCTTCATTTAAGTACGAGGCCGGCGTAGTCTGAGGGCCCTCCAAAACAGATCTGTGGACACGTTCGCCCGCCCTCAAAGGTCCATCACTTAACGTGGTGGTCCTTCCCGGACAATGCGACGCGTCCCTCCCCCGTCTCAACGTATACCGTCGAGAGTCGCCATCTTAATGGCGGTCCGAGGTAGAAAAGAGCTAACAAGCCGCGGACGTGGAGTCGATTAATCCGACGACACCCCGCGCAAGGAATTCTCCAGACCAAGACCGCACGCCCTTCGTTTAAATACGAGGCGAGGCGCAGCCTACGGAGAACCCTCCCAATTAAGTGAGTCGCGAGAACTTAGCCATCAAACAGAATGTCGCTCGCACACAATACATGGTCGTGGAGATCGGTCCATCGAACTCCGCGATCGTGCATGGTTCCTCAAGACCGAGATGGACAGCCTTCCTCGTGGAATCGGTAAAATTGAAGACCGCTCACTCAACGATTTATTTTCGTCCCCTTACTTTCACTAAGTAAACAAAAACAAGGGGGAAGTGCGGAGCTATATATACGACGATCGTCCCTATTCAATTACATACGGAGATCGGCATTATTCAGATGTTTGTGCAGCGATCGAGTTTGTTGTAAAAGTTATCTATATGAGATTATCAATTCACTTGGAGCCACACACGCAACAATCTCTCATCACACATTTGTACGAAGTCATGCAAAGACTCAGAAAAGCAATCATTCAAGTAATAAATCGGAGACAAAAACAATCATTTCATTACTTGAAATATCAGAGTACATACACGGTCGCCCGAAGGCCTAAGTACTACAAAGAAAAGCTACGAAATTACAAGTCAAAAATATAAAACATTAAGGACATAAAGCCTCAGGCCCCCGCCTGGCCTTCGCCTTCAACCTATGGATCGGCCTGCGACCCCTCACCAGCTTCTGGAGTTGCCTCCCCGTCCTCCGGAGCGTCAGGATTAACAAGGTTCACCGGAGTCGGGTACCAGCTCAGGTCCACTCCAATTTCCGAGAGATCCAAGATCGGCACCGAGAAGGCAGGATAAAGAGGGTGCTCCAAAGCATATGCCTTGAAGTTTTCAGCTAGAGGGCCAACATCCAACCCTCCCTTCTTAGCAGCTCGGAGCGAGTCAGCGAACGCCATATAATAGGCAAACTCACTAACGAACTCCACGTTAAGAAAAGGATCGGTCTCGGTCGCCTCTAGCTTCCCTTTCAACTCCGCAACCGCCTGTTGCGTACCTTGGATCTTGGTCTCCCTAGAAGCCGTCTCTCCCCTCGACGCCGCCAGCTCGCTAGTTAGCCGAGCGACAGTCACCTTCAATTGATCGGCCTCCTTCTCAGCGGCCGCATGAAACCGTCGGGCATCTGTCATCTGGTCCCGAAATCGGTCGACCGTCGCCCGAGCTCGCTCGTAATTATCTCTCATCAGCTCAAGATCATGACTCGCCCATTTAGCTGCGTCCAAGGAGTCCTTCTCCATTGCCACAATCCTGTCGGCAAACTCGGCATTCTCTTTCCGAGCGGCCTCGAGGTCCGCCTGCAGACGGGTAGTAGAAGGACGCCCCTCGAATTCCTGCACAGCCTGGGCAGCCATCGTCGCCGCCTGGAGGGAGAGAGCGAAAACATCTTGCATTGTATTCCTGGATCGCTGGCGAGCGATCGCATCTAAGTCCATCATCCAGGCCTTCGGCAAAGCAGAAACGGCCCGGTTGACATACAGTGGGACATCGCAGGCCGCGCGAGGAGATCGGCTAGCGAGGAAATCCAGCACCATCGGCGGGCAAGCTGGGTTAGCACTGCGGATCCTGCACCAAACAATAACAAGTTAGCACATCTCCCACGCAAGTGACGAAACTTAACAAACAAATAAAGTCTACCTCTCGGCTCTCTCGGGGTCGCAACCAAAATATGGTTTCCCGCAAGGGGTCTCAGCCTCGGAGATCGCCATCTCTCGCAAGAAAGCCGCAGAGAGCGTGGGCTCATCCACCGGTGGGACCGCGGTGATCGGAGGCGTGGCGATCGGCACCTCACTGGAAGGGGCAGAAACTGGAGGTTCTCCCGACCTCTGCCGTTTGCGGTTCGTCCGGAGCCCCTCCTCCCGAGCTTCCTCCTCCGCAATGATCGGCTCCACGTTGGGCCTCACCTCCAGAATGAGAGGTAACGCCACCGGAGGAGCTCGAGATGACTTCTTCTGGCGAAGACGGCTCAGAACTCCGGGGTTCGACATGGCTATCTCCGCTGGAGGCTCCAAGAAACGAGGAAAGCGGACTTTTGCAATAAAGAACAATCAAACAACGGTCAAACACACTCTCCAAGAAAGACGATCGCCAAGCAATTGGAGATCGCAGAAACTCATACCTGGGACCGAGAGATGTCGTGGGAAATAGAATAGCAGAGCCGACAGCCAACGTCTCTCTTTGTTAATCCGGCGAGCATCTAAGTCGTCGTCCGGCAGGCTTCGTATCCGCTCCCAAACGACCAGAAAATCGAAAGAAAGCTCGTCGACCGCCGCAATATGGAAACCTGCAAAAGGAAAACCAAATTAGATCAGTTCAGAACATATCCGAACAAAGGGAGAGTCAGAACCCTTACCCAGATTCCTCTCCCGAAAGCTAGTGGGAATATTCAGCTCGTCCGTGGAATTGTCGCTCGCTAATGCCTTCCATGAACCACCGACCCAGAACCACTCCGTCGGATCACCCCGCACCTTGTTCGGGACTCCGAGAATCACCCAACCGGATTGGCCTTGAATGTGATAGCCTCCGACCGACCCTTTCTGAGCCGTCAGCTTGAACAGGTGGTTCATCTCCAATGGCGAAGGAAGGCGGTACAGTCGGTGACCACCGAACAAGGTGAGAGAACAAATGACCTGGAGCCAGGTATTCGGCGTCAACTGAAGCGGCGCCATGTTCCAAGAAGCCAGCAGATGTGAGACGGAGAACGACAAAGGAAACCGTAGCCCAGCCTCCATGATTGCTTCGTTCACGGCGACCATGCCCTCCGAAGGCTGATCGGCTCGTTCATTCTCGGCCGGCGCAAAAAGATCCACATCTGAAGGGACATGATACCTCGTCCTCCAGACGGCCAGGTCCTTCCTGGTCGTCGAGCTCCTTATCTGGCTAAGGGACCATGGAGATCGCTGCGCAGCCCAAAACAGCGACCGCTTGGCAGGTTGATAAGGATGAGGGATCGAGTACACCCGATAATCGAATTTAGGAGACGGACCGGCCAACCTCTCCATGATTTCAGCAAGGGCCAAATAGGCCTGGACAAAGGCACTATGCTGCTCCCAGTAGGCCTTCACCGCCAAGTCTCTCTCCATCTGCGAGCATCTTTGCTCAACCGCCACCTCCCTGGCAATGTCGGCTTCATTTAATAGCGCCTCGACCTCCGCGGGGTCAATACCAGCGCGGATAGCCTCGGCGGCCGTCTCCAAATGGAATTCTACGTATGATCCTCCCCGTGCAGTCGAATCCCCGGCGGCGGAGGTGGTGCCCATTCCGTGCGATGAAGATGTTCCAGACATTTTCGAAAAGAGGAGGAGAAAATGAGTGTTTTCTTACCAAGGATTGAATCGATCGACGATCGGCAGTCAAATCTTTAGAAAATTCTTCGGCAAAATTCTTCTTCTCCGATAAAAGCGCATAAAGAGTCTTAAACACTGCAACCCAGCGCCTTTTTATAGGAGATGGCAGGGACTTCTATGCAATTAAGAAGAATCTCAGGGGTCAAGTGCAACCGTCGCAATTAATGCCTCCCTTGAAACCCGCGATGCGTCATTTCAAGGACACGCCATACGAGGAGTCATAACTAACCGTCGGTCTCCCCCAACAGGAACCCGACACGTGCCCCAGAGACTTTTCCATGACCACTGTCATTTCCCGCTCATTTCAGCGACCGACCCGGTCGTCCAAATTCAAAACCATACCGCTCGAAGACAATCGCCAGTTCCGTAAAATGCAGTTACTCGTCAAAATTCAGTGATTGCCAGCAGAACCACCTCACCCCACGTTTCCAACATCGGAGCGAGCTGGGGGGCAATTGTTGTGCGGCGATTTATACGCCTCAACGGCGATCGATATAAGTGCCGAGCGACCGAGTCCACAACCAAACAAGCTACGACGAACTTGTCAGAACAAAGGTAGCGGCCCGCCTTCGAGTACCTAGCGATCGAATCCCAAGGCGATCGCCTTTTGGCACCTAACGATCGACTCTGGTGCCTGACCTAGGACGACCGTCCTGTGCCACGAACAAGACCTTCGTCCGTCAAAGTCTACGAAGACTAGATCCGCGAAAGGCGCCGCATAACATGGATCGTTGACCACAGTCCGTCACCACCTTCTCACCTACTGACAGACCCGCCGAAAGGTACAAGGTGGGACCGCCCGTGACAGCGACTCAGACGCATGCAGACTTCTCAATGGACCGCACAGCCGGCTTCCAGCAACTCCTGCGGACTTTAAGAAGACCAGCCCATGTGCTAAAAGACGATCGCCTGCTTATTATAATACAGTGGAGGCGATCGCCCGGCATCTCCCAGTCCTATAAATAGAGAACCCCCAGCAACTGGAAAAAGGTTGGCAATTCGTTCTAATCAGTTCGGAAACACATTCATAAAAACATACACATACGTTCATCTCCGAAGAATACATACACTCTTTCAGGCTCTCGGCTTCCTCTCTTGAATCTACTTCAGGATTTCTCTCTCAGCACCTCTCATCCAGAAGATGGTTGGTAGAGGCAAGAACTCCCTGCATTACAGATTCAAAGAGACTCGCAAGCCCAAGAGCTCAGACATACAGCTGACACACACCGTGAGAGACTGTCGATTTCTCACGGTCGTCACAGCACATTAATGTTGTTACAAGAACTCACAGAGCATCATATCTGGTTCTTCCGGCAATCTTCACGCTCCATAGCTAAGATAACTAGGGTCTTTACACTCATTGTAATTGTACTCTAACATTAATATTTGTACTCCAAAGTATTTGTATTAATAATATCTCGCGAGAGCATTCAAGCCCGGGACTAACGACCCCGGCAAATCTTGTGTTATTTACTTTCCCCACGGAAGTGCTCTCGCACATTGTTTGCTATCCATCCATTCCAGCAATATCTATCTCCGGATAATATTTTGGGTAGCAACACTCGTTGCGTACGTTATCCATGTTGTATCTTCAGCTGGGTTTCATTACGTACGTTAGATATGTTGCATAGCGTACGTTATATGTGAATTTGCTTCAGTTCAATGTTTTTCTGTCCAGCTCATGCATATTCGACTTCTTCTTAATTCATTGTTGTTTTTTTTGTTTATCAATTTATCATCAAAACCTCTAAATTAAATGTGTGGAATAAAATGTTCCAACAATCTCCCTCTTTTTTATGATGAAAAAAAAAACAATACTTCGATAGAATTTAGACCTGCAAAAATACAAAAAAATATACAGATCAAAGTTTTCGGCTTTGTCGGTTTCATTAGTTTTCTTATCCCCATCATTTCTTCTCTTTTTCTCTTTTAATCTTCTTCTCCCTCATTTTACTGTTTTTTCCTTTTTCTCGTCATTCTTCTCCCTCTTTTTGTCATTAGCAAAAAGCGCATGAAAATCATAAAATCAATGAAAAATTAAATATAAAAAGAAATGGGTAAAAACTCCCCCTGAAAAATATCTCCCTTTTTAAAAAATAACCCCCCTGAGTTAAATACGATAATTTTGAAATAATTAATTTTGAATTTTGGGGATCCAACCGACTCTCAGTCGTTTTTTATTTGGTAAATAGACGATGTTTGGTATTATGGTTCCTTTTGGAATTCAAAATTTCTTTATTTTGATTGTTCGTCTTGGGCTTTTACAATCTGAAATGTGATACCCGGTTTTTAAACATTTACCATATTGAGGTGTTTTGAAATTTAAGGATTCGTTTTTATCATTATGTTTGAATCCTAAACCTTGTTAATTTAACTAAAGTTTTTGAACACCAAGTAATTTTTCAAATTTCTCATTTACGAGAGAAAATTTGGTCGTTAGATTTTTGAGTTCATTTGAACTTTTAATAAACCATTCTTTAAATTATATTCATTTTCAAGGCATAGAAATGACCAATTTCAATAAATTTTTCCTTTTCTTGTAATTTATAGATTTCGTCTTCCAAAAGTTTACTTTTAATTTTAAGGGAATTATTATATTTTAGCGAATTTTGAAAATCCAAATGTAACCGTTCAAAAGCATTAAAAAGTTCGTCGTGAGCTGAGGTACTTACCTGGCTTTCGTCGTCACTATCGTCAAATCCTGGAACTCAGGTCGAGAACCAGTTACCCTGTATCCTTTCGCTCCATGACCTGGCCCGGGTCCGGCTAGTCGTCCGATGGCAGTAGAAACACTTTCCTACAGTGCAGCCTCCATTTCTTTCTCTTTCTCCAGCCACCACTTCCTGGTAGCCTCGCTCGACTCTTCCCCCTTTTTGGCATTGTCAAGATCTCAGACCTTGCCGTTGTAATATCCAGAATTTCTACTACTGTTGTTTAACGTTATTTTATCCGAGCTATGTTGTACTGTGTGGAATCTGTACAGTATGGATAAAATAATTGAAGGACTGAGACATCTGTATTGGTATAATTGTCGTACTTGGTCGACAATTGCATTTGAGGTTAGTGTGTATCATATAAGAATATTATTGTAAGGAGTATGTGTATTCAGTATGTCGTGTATATGTATCCAGTATGTTGGGACGTTGGACAAGAATAGCTGAAAATGGCTAAGTATAGCCTTATTAGCGCACGCCAATATTCAAGCATAGCGCACGCTATCGTGCAGGTTTAGCTCATGCTAAAGGCAAAGGATAGCGCAGGCTAGTGCAGAACAGATCAGAGGGAATCTACTGTGGACCAGGCTACTTTCGGCGCATGTGCCGATATGGTCAACAGCTGTTTGCAACGTAGTACTAGCGCATGCTAAATCCTAAGGTTAGTGCACGCTAATGGTAGATCGGACAAAAGGGAATCTTATCCTTGTCAGGTTACTTTCAGCATGTGGGGGGCATGGGCATCTTCGGGGTAGGTGCAGACTGTAGCAAGTTAACTATGATTAGCACATGCTATGGTCGGACGCTTGCGTACGCTAAATAGAGGCATTTACGTATGCTATTGCATGGGCATTGCGTACGCAAATCATTGTACGAAACAAGGCAGTAGCTTCTGGACTGCGATAGCGCATGCTATTTTGTGAAGGTAGCGCACGCTAATAACAGCCAGTGTATATATATATATATATATATATATATATATATATATATATATGATTGCAGATGTGAATTATGTTCATTCGGCCATTCCTTCCCTTATTTCGATAGAGAGAGTTCTTAGAGAGAAGTTTGAGGTTCCAAACACTGAGAGATGATCATTCTTAACAATAATAAGATGGAGAGCATGGATTAAAGCCTTGTTCTTGAAGATTATTGATGATTCTTGGAATGGAGTTCGATTGTTCTTCTTCATGGTTCGTATACAAGGTAATTTTCGTATCCCTTTGTTAATGTTTCGTTTTAAAGGATGATTACCCGGGAAGGAGTATGTTGGAATATCATGTGATGATGTTATATGAGGTTTAATGGATGTATATGACTTAGATTATGAATTGGATGATTATTTACATGTTAAAGCATGTTAGATTATGTTGCTTTGATGATTATGAACATGGTTTCGAATCACTTGGTGTTCTTGAAGAACTTATCGATGAATATACCATAGCAAGACGATTGTATGTTGAATTATCGGTGTTTTAGATACGAAGATGAAATGTTCATATCTAGGATTAAGTCATGTTGATTGATTAATGGTATATATCATGTGAGTATGATAATGAGATTGAATCTGGAAAGATTGTCATTGATCTTGGAGTATGATTTCCCTCGTATTCGTAATCGCCATATGTTGATCGGTATCTGAAATGCATGAAACTGCATGTCATTAACGCATGCTAGTGTTACTGGCTAGCGCACGCTAACGGAAGCGACTTAGCGCATGCTATGTTAAGTGATTAACATACGCTATGTCAAAAGACAGTGTACATAATTGTATTACGGTTGTGAGTTCGTAATGGATTGAGTTGGATTATTCGGACTGGTGGTTAATCGAGATATTGTTGAGCCGTTGGGTTTGTGAATTGGTTATATCGATTGTTGATTGTTATCGAACTTGTTATTTATCGATTATTGCAATAGGTTGAGATTATTGATCGGTGATTAGAACCATGTTTTGCGGTCGTATTCGAGAATTTTGTAGATTGCATTGGTCGGGGCTGAGGAGTTCATAGACGACGGCAAGGAATTGGTAACAGCTTCATCGGTATCGAGACAAGTTATTACTTGCACAGTTTATAATATTTAATGAATGGTTTCAGTTTCATTCGGATATAATTCGTATAGCAATGATTATAATTGTGAACACTGGAAATTTGGGATTGTACGTTGCTTTCCGATTTTGGGGAATTAAATCATAATGTATATGATTTACTTTTGTTATTGTTATACCTGAGTATCGAGGATACATTATGGAGAAGATAAGGATATGAGTTATCTATAGTCTATGGTACTTTTGGATCGTCGAATATTGAGGAAATTGTTGGTGATGGTTTTGACATCGAGATTGCTCTCGAAGGACTCGGGGCAAGTACTCTAATCATTTTTTTCATTTTGTGTCGATCATATTTTGATACATTGTGTATTGGTGTTGTCATGCATTTGTGTATTGTTGTTAATATGCATTTATGCATTGTTGTCGTATGTCCACCTCGTGTTGATCTGACGGGATCATCTTGGATCTATGCTAGTGTGGCGCTGGATCATTGGACGAGTTTATCATTGTATTGGTCCGATGGGATCATCTTGGGATCTAGGCAGTGAACGCTGGATCATCGGATTACCCATATGTTGTTGTGCATATGTATATTATGGGTTATCCACCTCGTGTTGATCTATCAGAATCATCATGGGATCTATGCTATGTGCGCTGGATCATCGGATTTCCATAAGTATACATTGTTGTTATTGATGTGAGCATATTGACGTTGTCATACGAGTATGCATATGTAGGTCTTGTGTTAGGACCATGTCCGTATGTGGTATTGATTTGATCTCGGATTAGACTAACGTGATTCGTCGTGGCTTTGCGTAACTCGAGGTATGTTCTGTATTTTCTTCTTGGTTCTCGTCTTTGGATGGACAATCGATTGTCGTGTTGATATTTGTTGATGTTATCCGATGGATTAAATTAGCCAGAGTTGGTATAATTTCCGTATCGCGAGTTGTGATGATGTTTTGAGAACCTTGGGTATTGTTGAGATACAGTACAGATGTTTAGGTATGAGCTTATTGTGTTGTTAAGGATACGAATTGTGAAATTTGGTCTAGTTACGACGGTAAGATTATATTGGTCGTATTCTTACTTAGTATTTTCATTGGTATGTAATTATTGACGTGATGTGATTGTTATCATTGTTGGATATTATGGCTGACTCCGTCGTGGGCCTTCTTTTTAGGTTCTTTAGGCATCGAGCTTGTAGCAGTCGTGAAGAGATGAGCTTCCCGGAGGATACTGGCTATGGCATGTATTTGTGTATTGAGTTTCCTGATCAGTTGTTGTATTCTGCTGCTAGAGTATTTTTAATTTTTGTCTTTTCCGCTGCGTGAGTATTTTTAAATGGCCTTTCGGTATCTGGTAACTTAAGTTACTTTGGAAATCGTTTTCTAAACTATTGAGTTACGTTTGTCTGGCCTTGTCTTTTCAAATGAGATGTTGCGACGGTTTTGATTAACGAGTTTTATAAAGTCTTCGAATGTTTTTAAAAGATAGTACCGTCGTTAACCTCTTGGGCGTTTGTAAATATTTGTAAAAATGTCTTTTAGCCTTGTGGGTTCCATTTCGGGGCTCACAGCGCTGTAATATTCCTGGATGGCTCTGGGGTTGTTACAGAATATGGTATCAGAGCTTAGGTTGAGAAAACCTAGGTAGTCGGGTCGAGTCGAGTCGTGTTTTGTTGCGTCATTCGATTTGTCGATTGACTAATACTACAGCCCTAGATTTTTGTTGTTCACTTGGGCTTGTGCGTTATGTGATTTACCAGTGTGGTACTGGGGTTGTTGTAAACTTTTCCAAATGATACTAACGTGTTTCTTCGAATAGAGATGTGTTATGTTCTCGAGTTGAACTGAGTTTGCAAAATGTGTGTTTTGTAAATATATGTGTCGAGTATTTTACAGAGTTGAGACATGTGCCAGTATTACGGGGAATCGTCGGCTACACGATCTGTAAGTATTTGGATTTTTGAATTGCATTGAGAGTTGTTGCCATTCTAAGTTGATATGCTTTGAGATTCAGAAAGATATTATGCGTCATAGTATGAGGTGATAGAGTTGAGACAAGATTGATGATCTTGAGAAGCTATGATTTTGGAAATCCATATGTCGGTTAAACTTTGGAACGGAGTTGTGCATTTGGGAGAAATGTTGTGGATGGTTGAGAAGAACATGTAGTCATGTTATTTCATTTTGAGATATGTGAGCTATTTTTGAGCATTTTAAAATGATACTTTTCAAAATGAATGTTTTACGGATGTTTTACGAAAAATGATTTTTGGGCCGAGACCCAATCGATTATGAAATAGTTTTATAACTCAGGATTTGAGGTCCAGAAAGGTTTTTCTACTTTATAAACTTCTTGTTATGTGGAAAGGATTATGGGCTGAGGCCCTAATGTTTCTAAAACACTTTCCTGTTTTCAAAAGAACTCTCGAGATTTGTAAAACACTTTACCAATTGTTCATCTATTTTATTAGTGCCTTTCGGGGTCTTGGTTTACTTATTCAAATGAGAGTTCTCAGGTAGTCTTTCGCTGTGTTTGATTTGTTGATTATTAAATGTTTTATCATAGCATAAGTTGAGGTGATCCAGGATGGGTTAATGGTCAACGTTGCGAGCCATATGTGGAAAAAGGAGTTTTTATCGGAGTCTACATATTGAGATTTTGGAACTCTATCGGGTGGTTTTCCGATAGTATATCAGTGGATTTGGTGACGAGCCGAATTGGTATACAGGAGTATGGATGTATACGAGCATTTGCATAATTACATTTTATTTAATCGTGTGTATTCGAAAAGAACTGTTAACGAATACTTGGCATTAGCTAGCCAGTTTAATTTTTCGAAAATTGATTTCGTGGTTTTACGAAAATTTATGTTTTGAGTTTTGAAATTTTTGAAAGAACCTTCGAAAATTTGTCTTCCTGACAAGACTATATGATTTCAAACTAGTTTTGAAAATGTGATTGATATACATACGTATTTAGTGCATAGTGCATATCATGGTGAAGTTATGAGTGTGACTCACGAACTGGATAATACATCAGTATAGTACGATGAAAAGAGGTCCGAACTTTAGTATGGTAGTTTGATTATCCAGGGATGATCGGTCGATTGATCAGATAAGAGAAATATGCTGCGTGTTGTAGATTCATATACAGGGTGTGATTGTGGAACGTCGGGTTTTGTGAAACCGGGGCGTATGTGCTATGTGACTCTATTAGTGTGGTAGTAGTGCGATTATACCATAGTGATTTTTGAATGATTTCTTTGTAAGTGTAGATTTTGGGATGGTGACCTCAGGATGGTTGTTTTGGATATTGATTGGTCGTTCCCACTTCAGGTATGATTGGGTATGTTCGTCGGTTTGTGATTGGTTGTTCGTATGCCGAAGGGTATGTTCAACAGTCGGGTGTGTTTCTTTGAGATCCACTGTATGTGATTTGTGTAACGTTTTGAGAATTTTATTCATCCGTATATCTGTCTCTGTGGTTCTGTGTTCATCATGTTGGAGCTTACCGTGTGAAGGTATTCTCAATTATCATTGATCGTTCGTTGGTTATATTGGAGTTTATCACGTTGATGATATTCTCAGTTGTGTTTTGACCTTTGGATTGGTCGTATTGGAGTTTATCATACCAATGGTATTCTCGGTTAATTTGTTGGTTGATCATTGTTTATGATCCTATGAGCGTTCGAATTTTGTGTCGATGTTTCGGGATTTGTGTCGTTGTTTTGGGCAGTTGTTTCACAAATGTATCGTGTATTATTCGTTTTATCGAAATTGGGACTTGATTGTGCGATCAGGCAGACAGGATTTGACACGGATAGATTATTTCATCCGAAGATGATACATTTTTGTTGAGACTCGTGGAATTGTGATTGTAAGCGTATTTAAGCTTTACAGTGAAGTCACTAGCTAGTATCTCAGGAGATTGTCGACTTTGCGCATATGTAAGTATGCTGTTTTGGTTATTCGTTAATGATGATTGATCGTTGTCGTGATGGTTTTGGAATATTTTTTATTGAATAGTTTGTTTGTTTTTCTATGACGGATTGCTAGTTTCGAGGACGAAACTTATTTTAAGTGGTATAGTATGTAATATCCGGAATTTCTACTACTGTTGTTTAACGTTATTTTATCCGAGCTATGTTGTACAGTGTGGAATCTGTACAGTATGGATAAAATAATTGAAGGACTGAAACATCTGTATTGGTATAATTGTTGTAATTGGTCGACAATTGCATTTGAGGATAGTGTGTATCATATGAGAATATTATTGGAAGGAGTATGTGTATTCAGTATGTCGTGTATACGTATCCAGTATGTTGGGACGTTGGACAAGAATAGCTGAAAATGGCTAAGTATAGCCTTATTAGTGCATGCTAATATTCAAGCATAGCGCACGCTAAAGGCAAAGGATAGCGCACGCTAGTGCAGAACAGATTAGAGGGAATCTATGTGTGGACCCGGCTACTTTCGGCGCATGTGACGATAAGGTCAACAGATGTTTGCAATGTAGTACTAGCGCACGCTAAATCCTAAGGTTAGCGCACGTTAATGGTAGATCGGACAAAAGGTATCTTATCCTTGTGAGGTTACTTTCAGCATGTGGGGGGCATGGGCATCTTCGGGGTAGGTGCAGACAGTAGCAAGTCAACTATGATTAGCGCATACTATGGTCGGACGCTTGCGTACGCTAAATAGAGGCATTTACGTACGATATTGCATGGGCATTACGTATGCAAATCATTGTACGAAACAAGGCAGTAGCTTTTGGACTGCGATTGCGCACGCTATTTTGTGAAGGTAGCGCACGCTAATAATAGTCAGTATATATATGATTGCAGATGTGAATTATGTTCATTCGGCCATTCCTTCCCTTATTTCGATAGAGAGAGTTCTTAGAGAGAAGTCTGAGGTTCCAAACAGTGAGAGATGATCATTCTTAACAATAATAAGATGGAGAGCATGGATTAAAGCCTTGTTCTTGAAGATTATTGATGATTCTTGGAATGGAGTTCGATTGTTCTTCTTCATGGTTCGTCTACAAGGTAATTTTCGTATCCCTTTGTTAGTGTTTCATTTTAAAGGATGATTACCTGGGAGGGAGTATGTTGGAATATCATGTGATGATGTTATATGAGGTTTAATGGAAGTATATGACTTGGATTGTGAATCGTATGATTATTTACATGTTAAAGGATGTTAGATTATGTTGCTTTGATGATTATGAACATGGTTGCGAATCACTTGGTGTTCTTGAAGAACTTATTGATGGGTATACCATAGCAAGACGATTGTATATTGAATTATTGGTGTTTTAGATACGAAGATGAAATGTTCATATCTAGGATTAAGTCATGTTGATTGATTAATGGTATATATCATGTGAGTATGATAACGAGATTGAATCTGAAAAGATTATGATTGATCTTGGAGTATGATTTCCTTTAAACTCGTATTCTAATCGCCATATGTTGATCGGTACCTGAAATGCATGCAACTGCATGTCATTAACGCAAGCTAGTGTTACTGACTAGCGCACGCTAACGGAAGTGACTTAGCGCATGCTACGTTAAGTGATTAACGTGCGCTATGTCAATAGACAGCGTACATAATTGTATTACGGGTGTGAGTTCGTAATGGATTGAGTTGGATTGTTCGGACTAGTGGTTAATCGAGATATTGTTGAGCTATTGGGTTTGTGAATTGGTTATATCGATTGTTGATTGTTTTCGAACTTGTTATTTATTGATTATTGTAATAGGTTGAGATTATTGATCGGTGATTAGAACCATGCTTTGCGGTCGTATTCGAGAATGTTCGTAGATTGCTTTGGTCGGGGTTGAGGAGTTCGTAGACGATGGCAAGGAATTGGTAACGGCTTCATTGGTATCGAGGCAAATTATTACTTTCACAGTTTATAATATTTAATGAATGGTTTCAGTTTCATTCGTTTATAATTCGTATAGCAATGATTATAATTGTGAACACTGGAAATTTGGGATTGTACGTTGATTTTCGATTTTTGGGAATTAAATCATAATGTATATGATTTACTTTTGTTATTGTTATTATCGAGGATACATTATGGAGAAAATAAGGATATGAGTTATCTATAGTCTATGGTACTTTTGGATCGTCGAATATTGAGGAAATTGTTGGTGATGGTTTTGACATCGAGATTGCTCTCGAAGGACTCAGGGCAAGTACTCTAAAAATTTTTGTCATTTTGTGTCGATCATATTTTGATACATTGTGTATTGTTGTTGTCATGCATTTGTGTATTGTTGTTAATATGCATTTGTGCATTGTTGTCGTATGTCCACCTCGTGTTGATCTGACGGGATCATCTTGGGATCAATGCTAGCGTGCGATGGATCATTGGATGGGTTTATCCACCTCGTGTTGGTCCGACGGGATCATCTTGGGATCTAGGCAGTGAACGCTAGATCATCGGATTACCCATATGTTGTTGTGCATATGTATATTATGGGTTATCCACCTCGTGTTGATCTAGCAGAATCATCTTGGGATCTATGCTGTGTGCGCTGGATCATCGGATTTCCATAAGTATACATTGGTGTTATTGATGTGAGCATATTGACGTTGTCATACGAGTATGCATTTGTAGGTCTTGTGTTAGGACCATGTCCGTATGTGGTATTGATCTGATCTCGGATTAGACTAACGTGATTCGTCGTGGCATTGCATAACTCGAGGTATGTTCTGTATTTTCTTCTTGGTTCTCGTCTTTCGATGGACAATTGATTATCGTGTTGATATTTGTTGATGTTATTCGATGGATTAAATTGGCCAGAGTTGGTATAATTTCCGTATCGCGAGTTGTGATGATGTTTTGAGAACCTTGGGTATTGTTAAGATACAGTACATATGTTTAGGTATGAGCTATTGTGTTGTTAAGGATACGAATTGTGAATTTTGGTAAAGTTACGACGGTAAGATTACATTGGTCGTATTCTTACTTAGTATTTTCATTGGTATGTAATTATTGACGTGATGTGATTGTTATCATTGTTGGATATTATGGCTGACCCCGTCGTGGGCATTCTTTTTAGGTTCTTTGGACATCGAGCTTGTAGCAGTCGTGAAGAAATGAGCTTCCCGGAGGATACTGGCTATGACATGTATTTGTATATTGAGTTTCCTGATCAGTTGCAGCACACAAGGTAGCACACATGATGATGACATCCTGTCATAAGATGAAATGACCTTGCTCATGTACAAATTCAAGAAGTTCATCAAACAGTCTAGGAAAGCCCCATACAGGCCCAAGCTATTTAACAGAGTAAGCTCTGAATCCCCTTCATCCAGTGATTCTAACCTCTGCTATAATTGCAGGAATCCAGGACATTATACAAATAAGTGTCCTCATCCAGAAGTGCAAAAGTTGTCGAAGCTGAGCAACGGGAAAAGGATGAGAAGAGACGTGCCAGGAGAAACAAGCTTAAGGCCCTGATTGGTGAATCAGAAGTCACCCGCATCGAGTAAGATCGAGGAGTGCCTACAGGAGATCACTAACAGTAACTCCTCCGATGATGAAATTGAGGATAAAGCATACATGTGCTTTATGGCTAAAGAAATAGAGGATGGTGATGACAGCGATGATGACGTAAGGTCAAAACTCAACTATTCCTATCAATACATCGCATAATTTTGAAAACATGAGGAATGAATTTAAAAACATCCAAAAAGCCCATGAGACACGCGAACGAGAAAATATACAGATCGCCATTTTAAACATGGAGTTGAAAGACGAAAATGACTTGCTCAAAAACAACTATGAAAATATGTCTTTGGATTGCAAAAATAGCAAAGTCACTTATGAAGAACTCATGGAATCCAATCATCAACTTGCAAAAGATTTAAATGAGGCAAAGTCTCATAGTGAGTGCAAGACAAATGATTATGCTTTACTCAAAGTTAAAGTACAAACTCTCGAGAAATGAGAAGGAGAACTCGAGACCATCCTGAAATCATTTGAAAAATCTTTTAGAAGTATGGAAGAAATTATAAGCACTGGGCAGCAAGCCCATGATAAATATGGCATAAGATATGACTCGTTCTCCCATAAGGGAAGATCTAGTAGGATGGTCGTCAGGGGAGTGGAACCGATTCCTGAACCCAAAGTGGCCCCGAGTCCCACAATGGTTACAGCTGCCCCTCCTTGTACACCAAAGGCTGCAATCCCGCCCCTAAATTCCTATCATAAACAGTGGAAACCTCAGCCTCCCAGACTTGTGAGACGTAATCAACAGTATGCTCGCCGAGCATACCAACAGCACCAGCAGCCATCCAGAAAAAAGGTTATATCTAAGTATCAGAGGCACGCACCATAATACTACAAACAGTACAGTACGCCTAGATACTGGATATAGTAGCCCCGTTATCCATCCAGGAAATAGGCCACAGCGCAGTACCACCAACAGCTCTGGGAATCCAACTGGAAACCTAGAAGGCAAGCTGTAAGGCCGAAAAAAATGGTTCCCCCTCCAAGACGGAAATCGTACTAGAATCAAAACCCTAGATTTTTCATGCATAATAATCAAGGTTACAGCAAATACGTGCCTTCCCCACGTGCATATCGCAAAACTGGACCAAAAGAAACATACATCAAACCAATTGCTATCAGGCAAATTTGGATACCAAAAGGCACTAACATCCATGGACCCAATAATCAAAGGGGATCTAAATCTATCTAAACTATTTGGTTACAGGATATCAAGGAAGAAGACATCTGGTACTTCGACGCCGGATGTTTTCGGCATATAACAGGAGATATCAGCAAGCTGTCAGATTATGTAGAAGGTCGTGGTCCAAAGGTACATCAGTGAAAAATACAAAGGAAGAACAAGAGGGAAGGGAACCCTACTTGTAGGAAAGTTTAAAGTCACTGACGTGGCCTATGTTGAAGGCTTATAGTACAATCTACTTAGTATTAGCCAGTTTTGAGACAAACAGTTCTCGGTTAAATTCTATATAGATCAATGTAGGGTGAAGGACATCAAGACCAAGGAAGTCGTCCTCACAGGAAGCTGATCAGGTTATATGTACATTGCTGACTGGAAGCCCATGAGCTCTACTATTCCATATTTTGTTGCCAAAGGCACTACAGATCAAAGCTGGCTATGGCACAAAAGGATGTCGCACATCAAATTCAAGACTATCAACAAACTTGCTAGACAGGAAATGGTCAGAGGTTTGCCCGATGTGTCATTTCATAAAAACAGCGTATGTGGACCCTGTCAAAAAGTTATGTAAGTTAAGACCACCCTGAAAAGCAAGTCATACTGTCCACCCGCAGAGTACTGTATTTGTTACACATGGACCTCTACGGGTAAGAAATACTGTCTTGTTATTGTTGATGATTTTTCCAAGTATGCTTGGACAATCTTTCTAAGCAAAAAGAAAGAAACCACCACAAAGTTGCCAGAGCACCTAAAGAAGCTACAGAATGAGAAAAGCCTGAGTATCGTGTTCATTCATTCCGACAGAGACACTGAATTCACAAATCACTTCATAGAGCAATACTTTACGAATAATGGAATACATCACGAATACTCAGCAGTTCGAACTTCTCAACAAAATGGCATTGCCGAGCAAAAGAACAGGATGCTCAAAGAAGCAACAAGGACCATGTTAGCCGCAAGCAAATTGCCGCAGCGGTTTTGGGGAGAAGCAACAAATACAGCATGCTATACACAAAATCGTTGTATCATCAAGCATCACAACAAAACAGCATATGAGGTATGGAATAATAAAACTCCAATGGTTGCATACTTTCATATTTTTGGATGTAGGTGTTATGTTCTAAACAATGGAAATGATCAACTCAAAACCTTCGACGAAAAGTTGGATGAAGGTATATTCGTAGGATACCCTTCTGTCAGCAAAGCTTTCAGGATTGTTAACAAAAGGAAGCTGACAATAGAATAATTAATCCATGTAGTATTCGGTGAACCTTATTGTGACCCTACATTAGTATAAGACATAACCCATAACATCCAAACACTTTCCATGGACGATGCCCAAACTACAGAAGAACTTGTCATGGACCTAGAAATCAATCCCGCCACTATAAGATCAGAAGCAGTCGAAGTTGATGATGTACAAGCTGAAGCTGAGACTACAACACCACAATATATAGCACGGTATACCGAGTTAGAACCTGACAGGATATAGCTGAGAGATCACCCCTAGGAGTTGATTATAGGAGATATCGATGCTGGTTTAGCCACTCGAAGGAGAATACAAAGTACACAAGGAACTGTACTCTGTGCATAGAAAGAAACAGATTCTGAAAAGTCTCAATTTCCTGTATGGAAATCTCAAGACGGACTTAGGAGACTAGCTATGTGTACTCTAGCTGTATTCTTACCCCAATCTGAACCTATTTCGACTAATGAAGCTCTGAATAATTCACACTGGATCACTTCTATGGAAGAAGAGCTGAATGGTTTCGAAAGAAATAATGTATGGTATCTAGTACTCACACCAGATCATCAAGGTGTAATCAGAACTAAATGGGTATTTAGAAACAAAAAGGATGAAAATGGACTTGTCATAAGAAACAAATCAAGACTAGACGCTCAAGGTTGTAGATAGGAAGAAGGCATAGACTACGATAAAACCTTTGCCCATGTAGTCGGACTAGAAGCCATCAGCATATTCCTAGCATTCGCCGCTCATAAGAAATTTTTAGTATATCAAATGGACGTTAAGAGTGCATTCCTGAACTGAGACCTCGCCGAAGAAGTCTATGTTGAATAGCCACCAGGGTTTGTCAACACTGTCGGCAGAGACCTAGTATATGGGGTAATGAAAGCACTATATGGAATTAAGCAAGCGCCTAGAGCCTGGTATGAAACCCTGTCCATGTAACTAATCAGCAATGGATTTTAGATAGGTGCAGTGGACAAGACCCTCTTTAAGATACAAGAAGGTGACGATCTTTTAATGGTACAAATATATGTTGATGATATTATATTTGGTTCAACTAACCTCGCTTTATGTCAAAGGTTCCCTAGTCTCATGCAAAGTAAATTTAAAATGAGTATGGTAGGAGAACTTAGCTTTTTTTTAAGATTGCAGGTTAGGTAATTGCCTCCAGGCATATTCATTAACTAGGAAAAGTACAGCAAGGAGCTTCTCAACAAATTCGGGATTAACAACTCCAAATCCTCATCCACTCCCATGAGCACTTCTATGCAAATTAGTGCTGGCGAAGCTGGAAAGCCAGTTGATCAATCACTCTACATGAAGCTAATAGGCGCACTCTTGTACCTAACACCTAGCAGACTCGATGTCCAGTTTGTTGTAGGAGTGTTTGCTCGGTATCAGGTAGCACCTAAGGAGTCACACTTTACCACAGCCAAACGAATCCTTAAGTACGTGAAAGGAACAATTGATGTAGGATTGTGGTATCCTGAGGAAGGAGGAATCAATTTGGTAGGCTACAATGACTCGGATCTCAAAGGTTGTAAGTTGGATAGGAAGAGTACAAGCGGTACTTGTCACTTCCTTGGACCTAGACTTGTGTCGTGGTTTAGTAAGAAGCAATTGGCCAACTCGCTTTCTACAGCTGATTTGGAATATTATGCCGCTAGAAGTTGCTATATGCAGATTCTATGGATGCAACAGCAGTTACAAGATTATGGAATCAGCGCTAGAGAAACTCCACTCATGTGCGATAACACGAGTTCAATTGCAATCACGCACAACCCTGTATTGCACTCGCGAACTAAGCATATTTATATGACACATTATTTCATCAGGATTCATGTTGAGAATAAAGATATTCGAACTAATAAGATTCATACAGACATACAGTTAGCTGACATCTTTACAAAATCTCTCAGTATAACCAGAGTCTGCATGCTTCGCCAAGAATTGGAAATGTTATAACCAGACTCCCTATAAGTTTTTACGTTTTACTCATCAATTGAGGGGGAATGCTGTAAGACACAAGAATACAGTATCCACTTTAATTAACTGTACACTCAGAACAAGTCAGATCTTACTGTAGGAAGAAGAAGGCATATAACCTTTCTACAAATGACGTGTGCATTAATTAAGGGGAAATACAGTACGACCACGTATACAGTATTAATCCAAATATTGCTATAAGAATTGAATCCTGTATGTACATTTAAGGGGTAATGCTATATTTTCGCAGATACAACATATACATTGTAGGATATCAATTAACATTATAATCATATCAAATTCATACATTTCACACAGCAAAAAATTTTAAATCCCCATGCTCTGTCTAAATTTAAAACGATTTATCCTTTAATACTTTTATGACACCTGGACTTTACTGCCTCAAATACCGCAATTTCAAAATTCAAACCCCCATTTCATGCAATAGTGGAAGGCGAACTGTGCCAGAAGTGGGACCGCCAATTAATTCCAAAACTGACGGATTAGAGGTACAAGTTACATCTAAGTATATCCTGCATGTTCATTTAAAATATGGTTCACATCCCTTAAATTTGACCGTTTACTGTATAACCTAGTCTTCCCTGCACCCTATAAAAGGTCAAGTGTGTCGATTTGAAGGCTCTTTACGCTTTTTTCATATTATTGAGCCTACAACATATAGCCTACATACTTTCTTGCTTTCTGCTCTCTATTTTCTCAAATATCATTCTGCAAAATGGATTCCCAAACCTCATCGTTCTCAACTAAGAAGAAGGACCTTATCATCGATGGAAGAATTTTTGCTCGCTCAGTTCTGTTGGAGCGTATCACTTTTGAGGATGAAGATGATGTCAGGATGAACTTTGTGGTACCCGTGTGAAGCAAACCGGACTCTACCGCCTGGGTACCCTGTATGTGGAGAGCTACGATAAGCTCTTGTTGAAGAATTATATGTTGACGCTGAGTTCCATTATGTGTCGAACAAAAAGGGTCCTGAAGTCACTGCCATCGTCAGCACCATTCAAGACAAGGAGATAACCCTCAACCGTGAACTCCTTGAATGCTTGTATAGACTTTCCTCTGATGGGTTATCATTGGAGTAACTGGAGTCTTTTGTATTTGAGGATCTTCTGAAAGCCTATTGGGGACTCGTCACTGGGAACTTCTAACATTCCCAAGTCTATATGTCTTGTCACAAGAAAAACTTCACTCTGCCATATCTTTATTTGCATGACTTTTGCTGCAGGGTGGTTGAAAACAGAACAGGTGCATTTGAGATGTGCACAAATCTTCACTTCAGGATAATGATGGCCATTATGTCTGCCGAAAAGGTGAACTGGTGCCAGATTATCTTGAAGAGGCATCAGGAGGAAGCATCAAAATCTGACTCTGCCATAAAATCATTTAGCCTGACACTCAATTACATCCTGACAAGCTGTGGCATACAGCAATCGGCCAGTGCCAAGAAAATTCTGAAGTTCCTTGGTGTCTCAAAGCCAATAGTGTTTAACAAGAACTCGCTTCTTGCCGACAGGCCTGATCCCTTCTCCCTTCCAACATCCAAATATCCTAGGGATGTCACTGTCCTTCCCTCAAACTCCAAATCGGTCGATAGCAAGATGAAAGCTGCCAGCAAAAAAAGAAGTGTTTCCGACATAAGCTCACCTATAGCTGTCGAGAATAAGAAGTAGAAAATCAAGAAATCTGCAAAGCCAGAAGCTGTGCCTACAACAAACCCAGTGGCTACAGCAGCCACTGAGGAAGTCCCGCAAGCTTTAACTACCGAAACAGTAATCCCACAGGGCGCAACCCCTCTGGAAGGAACTCTTGCTGCTCCCACACCAAATCCTGAGCCCGTTGAGGCTATGACGAATGACCATACATTCATGAAAATAGAAGGCTCTAGTGAATCGGATGCCCCTTTGGAGCCGATAACCACCGCTCTAAACAGGGCACCCGCCCCTGTAAGGAGTCCCTCTCCCAACCGGGCATCCCACCCTATTAGGGTTCCGGCTTCTCCACAGACTCCCTTACCTGTTGAGAATCTAACCGGACAGTGGAACCCATTACTGTTCGGAGTCCCTCCCTGACTGATATTATCAATAACACTATCCTTAAAGTCCAGATAGAGGAAGCCTTCGAGCGCTTCAAGGTTTTGAAATCCTACAGGGTCACTCCCTACAACACCCTGTACAACTGGGAGGACTGGAAGGAAGAAGAGTTAATCACTTTGGAGGTGACATACTCCTAAAATGTCGAAGTCCTGATCAAATGGGATAATCACCTTTGCGAGAAGATTATTTCTTCACACTTTGCAGCAAAGTAGAAGACGAGACTGAAAGGGAAGTCTCCTTCCACTGACAAGCCTAAGAGTCCGAGCCACCACTCTGACTCCGACAAATACAATGATGACCTTCAGACAGGTCTGAGGCTGAGCCGGGAAGAGGCTCGTGAGAATGAATATGCTCAGTCCAAGGCTGCAAATGCCCAAGGAACATCTGTCAAGCAACACAATGAATAACCCGCTACTTCTCGCCTACAGGAAGCTCATCCTGTACAAGATGAATCTATCCAGCCGACAGAGGAAGAAGAAGCCACCCACGCCATCCGCCAAGAGGAATCAGTCCCTCTTCCAGAACAGGCGGAAGCTGAGAGTCGGCAGGAGGAATCAGCCCCTCCTATAGTTCCGACTATCGAAATCCAAAAGAGGCAGGAGGAATCGGTCCCTCTGGTCTCCCAGATAGTACCTGCAGCTCAACCTACAGAAACTCTTGGTTCCGAACAAGTTGAATCCCCTATCTTTGTAGGATCCCATTCAGAATCTGATGACAATTTCCATGTTGATGATAAACCATGTAAGCCCCATCACAACATGGTTCTCTAATAGCTCAGAGAACAGTCTGAATCTAAAATTACGCAACTTGGCTCCCCGCACACAGATGCACGAATCGAGCAACTCCAAGCCATCGGTCGCCAAACCATATTCCTGCAGGATGCCGTCAAGGCCCTGTATAACATTGGAAAGGAATCAGACTGGATGCGCGAAACAGATCAGGACGATCTCTCGGAGCTGAAAAGGGCCATTAATGATGTGGAAAAGGCTTTTCACCTCATGCTAATTACACTGTGGCAAACCCTGAATCAACTAAAATAGCATCAGGAGCGGATCCTGAAGCAAGATCAAGAGAAGCTTCGTGTCGCCGAAGCCAAGACTGCTGCCGCCCTTGAATACACTGGCTCAAAACTCACTGACCATGATTATAGGATAGACGATCTTACAGCAGTGGTTGCGAAGCTGGTTGATAGTGTCACTGATTTGAGACCCAACAGGCCGAATCTATGAATCTCCTTCGGGATATTCACAGCTGTAACACCCCCAGAGCCATCCAGAAATATTACAGCACCGTGGGCCCCGAGATGGAACCCACAAGGCTAAAAAACATTTCGCAAACATTTACAAATGCCCAATAGGCTAACGACGGTACTATCTTTTAAAAACATTCGAAGACTTTATAAAACTCGTTAATCAAAACCGTCATAACATCTCATTTGAAAGGACAAGGCCATACAGCCGTAACTCAATAGTTTAGAAAACGATTTCCAAAGTAACTTAAGTTACCAGATACCAAAAGACCATTTAAAAATACTCACGCAGCGGAAAAGACAAACAATTAAAAATACTCTAGCAGTGGAATGGACTTTCACGAGTCTGTAAATCAGCTCCTCAAAGACTTTGAGAAATTAAAATCTGCACACCTATCTGTATCAGCCGAGAAGACCCAACTGCAAGATGAGAATAGGCAGCTGAAAAACGATTTTGAAAAACTCAGCCCAGAGTTGAATAAAACCAAATATGATCTTGAAAACCAGACTGCAGACAACTTTAAAAACCAGGCTGATATCACTACAGCTGAGATAAAACATTAACTGTTTTGAATAGTGAAAAATCAGCTGCACTTCCTCATGTGAAAGATGAGTTTACTAAACTGACTCAGCTAAGTAAAACTCAGGCGAAGGAAATAACCTCCCTGAAGGCGTCTCTAACTCTGGATGAATTGTGTATGAATATAAGGCCACTATATTCCAGATCAGGCCTTGTATATGACCCGAATACTCCCTTTAGTTCTAAAACCACTTTCATCAAGGGAGAAACAATTGTCTCGTCTGCAGAGCCTAATTACAAACTTGTGTTTCAAAATAGGCAGCAGCCAAGTCACAAGTTTAGGCTGCAGCCAAGCTATACAAGGAAGCCACCTAGACATGAGACTAGGCAATGGCCAAGGCAGAAGCAGCAGCCCAGACAACATGCCCATTATTATCAAAGACTCCCCAAAAACAGATTTCAAAATGGGAGGGGTAAATGGAAACCTTAAGGTTATCCTAATTTTCAAAATGAACAGGTGTGGAGACCTCAAAGATTTAATAAATCGTCTCAGCCAAGATTTAGGCATGGCCCACACCATCAGTTTTATGAGGCATATCCAGTACACACCTTTTAAAGGATACAGGCCCAGACCTTACACACCTTTTAGGAGTAATAACAGCAACTTTCATAATCCCAGGAGAAATCAGTTCTCCAGGAAACCAACTAACCCCCGAGGACCCACACATATTTGGGTACTTAAATCTCTACTTGTCTGATTGCAGAAGAGGTGGAAGGACTACTACCACATCTCCACAAATTCAAATATTGGAGGTGAAGAATGGTTTGTAGATTCCGGATGCTCAAGGCACATGACCGAGAACAAGAAGGTGCTGACAAATTATATCAAAGAAAAAGGTCCAGACGTAACTTTGGAGATATCTCTAGAGGATAGACCAAAGGCTTTGTAGAGCTGCACAGAGGAAACATCACTATATCAAAAGTTCATTATGTCAAAGGGCTCAAATACAACCTTTTGAGCATAAGCCAATTTTTTGATGAGAAGAATCTAGTAGTCTTCACCATTTGGAAATGCATGGTGATAGATATCCTATCTGGAGAAGTGAAGCTACAAGGATTCAGAAGGAGAGATGTCTATATGATAGATTAGAACACAGGAACATCTAATACCTATTTTCTATTTAAGACAATAGCTGAGAATGGATGGTTGTGGCACAAGAGACTATGTCACCTAAATTTCAAAGTCATCAACAAGATTAGTTCTTAGAAGCTGGTCAGAGGACTTCCAGAAGAAGTATTCAAGAAGGAAGCTCTCTGTGATGCGCACCAGAAAGGGAAGCAAACAAGAGCATCATTCAAGCCAGTCCAGTCTACCACTCTCATAACAAGAATCTTAGATCTACTTCACATGGATCTATTTGGTCCCATCAAGCCAAGGACCATAAGTGGTAGAAAGCATGCTCTAGTAGTAGTGGATGACTACTCAAGGTACACATGGGTTGTTTTACACTATAAAAAGAGTGAAACACTAACCAAGTTGCCTGAGCTGCTGAGAAGGATCCAGAATGAGAAAACCCTCTCAATTATCAAGATCAGATCAGATAGAGGAGGAGAATTTCTCAACAAAGCAATCACTGATTATAGTGATCATAATGGGATCCTGCATGAAGTCTCTGCAGCCAGGACTCCACAATAGAATGGTGTTGCCGAAAGAAGAAACAGAACCTTGAAGGAAGCAACCAGGTCCATGATTGCAAAAGCAGACCTGCCCAAGAGGTTCTGGGCTGAAGCTGTCAACACAGCATGTCACACTCAAAACAGGAGTATGATAGTAGGGAGACATGGCAAAACTCCCTATGAGGTTTGGAATGGCAGAACACCTGCAGTTGCTTACTTTCATATTTTTGGTTGTAAGTGTTTCATCCACAACAATGGTAAAACCCAACTAAATGCATTTGATGCCAAAACCGATGATGGTCTCTTTATGTGATATTCACAAAGAAGCAAGGCATATAGAGTTTTTAACAAAAGAACCTTAGTTGTGGAGGAAACACCTCATGTTGTATTTGATGAATCTTCTGTTGAGTATACGGAAAAGGTGGAATTAGTTGAGAACAAACTCAAATCTGCCACCCTAGAAGAAGTTATCATCCATGATACATGAATGGTGGACTCACCTGCAGACCAGCCTGAAGACCCATCTGTAGCTGATAAAGACCCAACTGCGGATCAGATAGGACCTCAGAACCTACCTGATCCAGTTGCTGCTGATGAAGACCCATCTGTAGCTGATAAAGGCCCATCTTCAAACCAGACAGGACTTCCACCTGCAGATGACAAGGCGGTAGCTGATCCAGTTGCAGATCAAGGAAGCCAGAATCAAGCTGATGCTGAGAGAGAAGAAATCCAACAAAGCAAATCTACAGGGGGAACAGACCCTGAAGAAGAAGACATTCCTAAGTGGCTTAAAGATCATCCCATCCAACAAATTATTGGAAAGCTAACTGATAGAGTCAAGACCAGACAGTCCACTCTACCTGCAGGAATGACAATGTTCTCATGCTTTATGTCTCAAATTGAACCCAAGATAACAGAACAAGCTTTGTAAGACTACTCATGGATCAATGCAATGCAAGAAGAGGTTAATCAAATAGAAAGGAAAAATGTTTGGGAACTAACCGATAGATCAGACCACAAGAAGGTTATTGGCACCAAATGGGTGTACAAGAACAAATGCGATGAAGATGGAGTTGTTGTTAGGAATAAAGCCAGACTTGTCGCTAAAGGCTATGCACAATGTGAAGGAATAGATTTTGATGAAACTTATGCACCTATTGCAAGATTAGAAGCCACCAGAATATTCCTTGCATATGCAGCATTCAAGGATTTCATAGTGTACCAAATGGATGTGAAGAGTGCCTTTCTTAATGGAATTCTAGAAGAAGTCTATGTGGAGCAACCCCTTAGATTTGTCAAAGGAGACAAAGTCTACAAGCTTCTAAAGGCTCTATATTGACTCAAGCAGGCATCAAGAGCATGGTATGAAACATTATCTGTGTTTCTTGAGAAGAACGGTTTCAGCAAAAGAAAAGTGGACAAGACCCTATTCAGAGTGGAGCATGAAGACCACATATTATTAGTTCAAATATATTTGGATGATATCATATTTCGCTCAACCAATCCAGAGATGTGTGAGAGATTCTCAAATCTCATGCAAGGAGAGTTTGAGATGAGCATGATGGAAAAGCTAAATTTCTTCCTAAGATTGCAAGTAAAACAGATGGAAAATGTAATTTTCATCAACCAGGCCAAATATACCAGAGATTTAATCAAGAGATTTGGAATGGAATCAGCCAAACCAATAAGAATCCCTATGAGCACTAGCACTCATCTAGATACAGATAAAGGAGGCATATCAGTGGATCCAACGCACTATAGAGGACTTATTAGATCACTCCTTTATCCGCGCATGCGGACTGATATATCTTGTGCCGTAGGAGTATGTGCTAGATTTGATCCAAGCCTAAGCAGTCTCACCAGGATGCAGCTAAGAGGATAATCAGATACCTTAAGTCTACAATCAATGTTGGACTATGGTATCCTAATGATGATAATTTTGAGCTATCAGGATACTCAGATGCAGACTTCGCAGGATGCAAAATTAATAGGAAGAGCACCAGTGGAACGTGCCAATTCCTAGGAACCAGACTGATATCCTGGTTTAGCAAGAAGCAGATATCTAACTCTATTTCAACAACAGAGTCAGAATACCTAGCTGCAGGTAGCTGTTGTGCTCAAATTTTATGGATCAGACAACAACTAAGGGACTACAACATCATTGCAAATGAAGTTCCAATTTGGTGTGACAACAATAGTGCAATTGTAATAACCAACAACCCAGTATTGCACTCCAGGACGAAGCACATTGATGTTAAACATCATTTCATAAGAGACCATGTGCTTAACAAGAGAGTTAGAGTAGAAAGAGTCAGCACAGAATACCAGATTGCTGACATATTCACCAAACCCTTACCAGAAGAAAGGTTTTGGGAGCTGAGCAGGGAACTTGGATTACTAGATTGGGAATCTAGTACAGACGAGAAAGCGGACTGAAGCAGATCAGACGAAGGACGGACTAAGCTGACCAAAGGCATCAGATCCTACCTATAGCAGACAAGAAGAGTTACCTGATGCAGAGCAGTCAAACGGTCAATCAGCTAAGTTTTATAATCGTGACCAACTCCTTAATTTTAAATTTTTATTTAATTACCCGTGGCAATCTCACGTTCACATGTTTACATGATGACAAGCTCGCACGCTTACACGTTCACACGACCCCACTAATTCAAATTAAAAAATTCCAATCGTCATACATTTTAAAAATTTGAACCGACTCAAAATTAATTTAATATTAAAATTCCAAATGTCGTTTCAATTTTCCTTTTAAAAGACGGAAAAGTCATTTTCACTTTACCTTCTTCAAGCTTACAAACCATAGTTTTCGAGAGCAAAAATTCTTTCGAACTTTCAATACACTCAGAAAATTTTTCTTGCCCAGAAATGGAATCCTACTTCAACGGCGTTAACCTGAAGGCGGTGAAGGACCATATCATTTTCTCTATGGTGGTCGATTTCGAGGGACTTCTCAAAACCAATATGGACAACGATGTGCGACATCTTATCAGATCTATGAAGTCGAATGGGATTTACCCATTTTTTGATATCAGCCCCAAATATCTCTTCAAAGAGGCTGTTATTGCATTCTATAGAGAAGCCAGAGTTCTCGAATCAGGCATTAGGAGCTCAATTTTTGGAGTTCAAGTGGATATCACACCGCAATCGGTCGGAAAAGTTTTCGGGATGAAATCTCATGGAATGGCCGTCGAAGCCCTGAAGCAAAACGCAGCCGACACGTGGCTGAAGATCAAGGCTCACGAGAAGCCATCAAAGTTGAAGCTAACCGTCAAGAGAAGTGAAAGAGTATCGCTATTCGTTGGATATTACCAACAAAATAGTGATGGGGATGGCGGGCAGCTACGACCAGTTGTCGTCAGCCAAGTTTATGGTGCTGGGAGCATTAATTTCGGATGAACCAATTGACTGGGCTGACTACATTTTCAGACAACTTGTGCGCGAAGTAAACAAGGTCCAATGTCTAGATGACGAGAAGAGATTCAAATCGAAGATGGCCGTTGGGACGCAAATAAGTTGGATTTTGGAGCAGTTAGGTGTGGCGAAGGGAAATCCTGATTCCTTCCATATCAACAAGAGACTTGGTGACTTGGACCAAGAGACTCTAAGAAGGTTAGGTGGAGAGAGGAAAGCAGCTCAATTACTAAGGGAAATGTCTGTAGAGCCAACTCCCTACAGATATCCATCAAGCTCATACGAGTCTGATGGAGATCAAACTGCATCCCGGGACCAACCTGCAGACCAGTCTGATTCAGACTCAGACAATACACCTATAGATTTTCGCTTCAAGAGGAGGGGACCAGCCCCTGGAGAGCCATCAGTGATTCATTCTTCACCTGAACCCTCCCCCAAGAGGCCCAGACGATTAGATTTTGAAGAGGAGGAGCAGCCAGATTACTTATCCACTCCCGCACCAGATCACATAGAGGATCAGTATGCTCCCTCCATCCTGGAAACTCAAATGGTTCCTATTCTAACCCCTCAATTCATGTCTGGAGAAGAAAAAGCAGGATTGATTATCCATATTGCCGAAGCAGACTACACTTTCAACCTACTCGAGAACAACTTTCTCAACCTATCTGTAGAGCAACTTCTTGTGGTAAAACATCATGTCCTTAAAGTTTCTTATATAAATGTTTTCTAGGAATGGAAAACTTTGAAATCTGTTCCATTTACTCAACTGCAAATGTTTGTTGAAAAGAGTAGCTGGGACTATCCCCAGGCTACGGAGCAAGTGCTCATGGCCTTCTGTTATGAGACAGATGCAATCTTATTGCTCCAGGAGAACTGGTTCATGACTCATTTTAAAACCAACATGGACCAGTTCATCCATCTTGCTATGGAAGGTGTTTTGGAGGGGATTGATGAAGAAGTTGAAGAAAAGTAAATTAGAATAGAAGAGATAGTGGAGGAAGAAGAAGTAGGAGTTGAAAAGGAAGATGAAGTTGAAAAACAATCTGGAGAAGAAGAACAGGAAAAGACAGAGGAATTGGAAGAAGAAGAAGATGACGAAGGAGAAGAAGTCGAGCAGGAAGAAAAAGAAAATGATGATGATGATGAGGACAAGAAAGGTGTTGAGGATGAGAAGAAGGATGATGAAGAAGAAAAGGAAGAAGATAAGGGAGAAGAGAAAGAAAAAGAAGAGAAGGAAAAGGAGGCAGAAGAAGAAAAAGAAGGCAAAGATGAAGCCAGAGCAGATGAGGCTGGGGCTCCTGCCCACTACACCAGCCTAGATGAAGAAGAAGACATATCGGGGACCTCAGAACAGATCCCATCTGATCAGCCGCCTGCAGACAGGAGTCTGCAGATAGGTAGGTCAATTGCACACCTACCTGCAGGCGCAGAAAGCTCAAGTGAGCACTCTCCTCAGACATCACCCATCCCCCACGTGATGACTGAGCTGATCCGCAGCATTGTCAAAGAATCTGTTGAAGAGTTGCTTGGCACAAAAATCTCACCTGACTTGGAGACCATAAATGCCAAAATTTATACCCTAATGCAGAGGAATGTTCCTCAACCTCCTCCTCCTACAAACTCCAGAATGCCCCTTGGCATGTCTGACTGGATGCAAATGGTTGAGCAGCAATTGACTATACTGGATGATGCTGGGAAAAAGGGGGAAGGAAGTAAGCAGGGGGAAGTAAGAGAAGTAGCAAAACAAGTACAGGTTCAGGAGCTCATATCAAATAAAAGGCCAGATATCCCCTTAATTGAAGCTGGGACATCAAGCCAAAAGAGTAAGGAAGTAGCTGATCCTGAGCAGACTGAAGATCAACCTACAGAAAAGAAGAGGAGAACAAGGCAAGGAGAAGGGCCAAGGTTCGAATGGGAAGGCAAACAAATGTGGTATGTTAAAGAAATTCTGCCTTCAGAATTTATGACTAGTTGGGCAGAGGCCAAGAAGGAGTTCACAGAGAAGTATTATCTCTAGGAAATACTCCAGGACAGAGAAAGCTCCCCCCAACAGTCATTCATCAACTACATGGAGACCAGATGGCCTACTCTTTGGAAGATCACGCTTAAATATGCAGCCAAATGGGATGTTTATCCTATGATCCCTTCATTTAGAGCAGAAGAAACGCCTACCCATTTGGACAATGAATTGGATGAGCTAGTCCTGCAGAAAGAAATCAGAGCTCTCTGTGAGAAAAATAAATTCTCAACTACAGACGAGCAAGAGTTCGCATCCCAGATCATCAAAAGGAAATATGGTCTGGCACCTGTCTATAAGAGGCCTATTGGAGCTAAGTTATTTAGGCCTCCTAAGCAAACTGTCCGAAGAGGCAGAGGCAGATAGGATTTTCTTTGTAATTTTTTTTTGAAGTACTTGTAATTTTTACGTATTTGTTTGTTCATTGAAGTGATGTACTTGTAAACAAACTCGGGAAAATTATATAAATCATTTGAATGACAACCTCTAGTTGTCTCAAAACAAGACTGATTTTAGTTTGTGTCTTGCACTTGTGTGCATACCTATTATTCATTTGAATAATTGCTTAAATTTTGCCATCATCAAAATAGGGGGAATTTGTTAGGAATACTTGTTAGATTTTGATAATGTCATCATTGTATTTGTTTATTCAAATGTATGTTTATTACTTGGCAAAATGTAAGGAAGAACTAGATGAGTATCTTCCATAGGCCAAATTGTGTTAAGTTAGATACTTGGCAAAATGTAAAGAAGAACCAAATGAGTATCTTCTATAGGCCATATAAGTTAGGCTTTAAAAATCGGCTAAGTACAAATCACAGATAAGTATCTATCAGCCGAGTCTTGGTCAACTCAACTGTTCGGATACGGTTAACCACAGACGAGCTATATCAGGCAACCCTTATTAGATAAGTTCTGGTCAACAATTTAATCAGCGAAGTTGGACCAGACTGCAGTCAAAGAAAAGTCAAGTCATCTAAAGTTTGACCATCAGAATAGTCAAGTTCAATCAGGTCAGTAGACTCTAGACAAGTCGGCACATCAGAGAAGTCGACATCAGAGAAGGTTGACTGCACATCAGACAGTTTGACCACAGAGAGATCAGTTAAGTGATTAGCCAAGTACTCCAGTCCACGTCAGCATGTGTTGAATAGTCAATATTTACGGAAAGTCACATGCGGGCGATAGGGGACAGATTGGAGAGATTCCCAGAAAGGAATTGAATTAAATAATTCATCCAGACCCACCACTGGAGACTTTAATCTTATTATATTCAAAAGATTCGGCGCCATCACATGGAAGTCTTCACAACGGTCGAAAATGGATTAAAATATGGGAATCCAGCCTTGCAACATTCAGAAAGAAAAACAAAGAAGTCTATTTCTCCAACGGACGGATTTGTTACAGATTTGCAATGGCTATGAAGAAAAGCTCAAAGGATCGACATCTATATATATCTGAAGATTTGAAGTTGAGCAACAGAAGGGTGCGAATTATACTTTCAAGCGATCAAAGCAATCTAAGCAATCAAAAATCTATAGCATCATGAAAAGCAATATTCTCATTCATATACGAAGAAAGCTCTTAGTTGGAGAAGACAAAACACTCTTGTCTTAAAACCTGAATAAGAGGTACTTCACTGGTTGAAGTTACGCGACTGATAGGCATCCAAGGATTTGAAGAATCAAGTGGTGCTAGGCAGTCAGAAAGGAGTTGCAAGGACGGGATTTCCACTGGTTGGAAGTTGTTGTAGCTAAGTTATTGAATCACTGTAATATTTATCACTGGTTGAAAATTATAGTGGATTCATCTCCAACTGGTTTGGAGAAAGTGGATTAGTAGAGGATTACCCCACCTCTGAGACCACTATAAATTGCCTGCGTACTTTACTGTTTTAACATCATACTTAATTGCTGCATTCAAAATTGACTGTTCCATTAGCTATTTGCTTTTGTCATCAGCTGACTTCCGCATACCTATCAGCTGAGAAACTCATCCTTTGTGGAAAAGAGTTTCAATAAGTCTATTCACCCCCTATACTTATTCCTGGATGACTTGTGACCTACACTAACCTTGATTTGTGTATGAAGTTCTCTCATCTCGTATAAAGTAAATTTAAAATGAGTATGATGGGAGAACTTAGTTATTTTTTAGGGTTGCAAGTCAAACAATTGCCTACAGGTATATTCACCAACCAGGAGAAATACAGCAAGGAGCTGCTCAACAAATTTGGGATGAACACCTCAAAGTCATCATCGACCCCCATGAGCACTTCCACATAGATAAGTGCTGACGAAGATGGAAAACCAGTGGATCACTTTACAGGAAGCTAATATCTCCTATACCTTACAGCCAGTAGGGCTGATATCCAATTTGTTGTAGGAGTGTGTGCTTAATATCAGGTTGCACCTAGTCACACTTCACCACAGCCAAACGAATCCCTAATTACGTCAAAGGAACAATCAATGTAGGATTGTGGTATCCTAAGGAGGATTCAATTTGGTATGATATAGTGATCAGATCTAGGAGGCTGCAAGTTAGATAGGAAGAGTACAAGTGGAACTTGCTACATCCTTGGACCTAAACTAGTGTCATGGTTCAGTAAGAAGCAATCGACCAACTTGCTTTCTACAGCTGAGTCGGAATATTATGCTACTGGAAGCTGTTGTATGCAGATCTTGTGGATGCAGTAACAACTTTAGGACTATGACATCAAGGCGAAAGAAACTCTTATCTTGTCTGACAGCAAGAGTGCAACTGCAATCATGCACAATCCTGTATTGCACTCAAGGACCAATCACATTAATATGAAACATCATTTCATCAGAAATCATGTGGAGAACAAGGAAGTCCAGATCGAAGAATTCCATACAAATGTTCAGATTGCTGACATCTTCACGAAGTCTCTCGGTACAATGAGGTTTTGTATGCTCTGTCAGGAATTGGGATTGCTATAGCTCGATCAAAACTGCTGTAAATTTTTATTATATTACTCATCATTTGGGGAGAATACTATAAGAACCATGAATACAGTGTCCACACTTGTTAATTATACACACAGACCTACAAGTCATATCATTATTGTAGGAATAAAAGGGTACAGTTACCTTCCTACAACTGTAGTGTGCATCAATTAAGGGGGAAAACAGTAGGACTCTTGAATATAGTATTAATCATCAATTGCTATAAGAATTGAATCCTGTATGTACTAATTAAGGAGGAACGCTATATTTTCATGGATATAACACATATACTGTAGGATTTCAATTAGGGGATGTTTTTTATTTGCATTCACACCTTTTGGAAAGATCCGCTACATTAAATTCTAGCTTAGGTGTTTAAATTTTATTTAATCGTATCCAATTCCATACACTTAACTTTTTCCAAACAACTTTAAGTCCATGTGCACTATCCGAATATAAAACGACTTGTATTTCAACATCAACAACATCTGGAATTTAAAGCCTTGAAAACCATACTTTAAACTTCAAACAGTGTAAACATGCGATAGTGGAGGCTGTAATGTGTCAAAGATGGGACCGGGCATTAAAATCAAAATTGATGGATAAGACGTTACAACCGGATTCATCCTGTATGTTTATTCAAAAATGGTTCACATCCCTTAAATCTGACCGTTCACTGTAACCTAGCTTCTAAGCACCTATAAAAGGGTCAGTATGATGACTTAAAGACTCTTTAATATATTTGCAAATTATACGAGCCTACAGCATACAACCTACATACTTAGAGAATTTTTCTGCAAATTTATCTCTCCGTTTTCACCTCTCTATGAAAATGACTTCATCTCTCTCATTTAAGAAGAAATAAACCATTATCGTTGGCAGACTCCAAAACCGTGCTTCAGGAACATATCATCTCTGAAGAGTAAGACATGGCGGGGATGAACTTGGTGGTTTCCCAATATCCAAAAACAAGGACTTTACAGACTAGGTGTAACACCCCCAAGATTTACCGGGACGTTACAGTGTCGTGAACCCTGTATGGGACCCACAAGGCTAATTTTAAAGATAAAATAAATTCCAATAAATAATTTTTAAGAAAATAATTTCACGATGGCACAAATACGAAATGAAACACTTTAAGGAATTAAACTTGTAAATACGGTTATTACATAATTTTAGAATATTTCAGAGTTTAATTCAAAAGAAACGTATGACAAGACTTCTTCCCAACACTGCTCAAGCCTGACCGGAACCTTCGGGAATGTCCTGCACATATTCAACAAATTTACCTGGCACAACGAATCATGCCATCCAACCTAGGTCATATATTACAATTACAAATTCATCGATAGCATAAGAAAAAATTGCGGTATAATATTATAATTCGATTTGGCAATAGTCACAGAATACTCAATATTATCTTTTCTATCAACACATAAACTCCCAAAGTCGCAACCAAGGGTCACAGAAGTATCTACACAGGAATACTCCGGACGTGGGTACCATTCAGGTTTTGTCCCTCAACACATTCCATACGGGTACCATACAGGTTTTATCCCCAACACATCGACCCATCAATATCAAATCACTAAGGAAGATGAAACACAAAACTCACAAATATCGACACACAATCAACCTCGGAATTTAAACTAGCATAGTCTGAGAAAGATATCACTTGCCTTAACTCCAACGAGAGTAATTTCTTTGCTAACACAACGGCTCGAACGTCCACAATCGAGAGTTCAACCTATTACATATTCGTCGATTAATACCTCATGGTGATAATGATGAATAGCAACAATTACCCCGCCCCGATAGAGTTCTAAACCTAGTTCGATTCATAACATTGGAACCAAAATTCTATGTTTAATAATAATGTGAATTATTTACAATTCTCAATTCCTCGATTAGCAACTCCCTACAATACGTCTCCGATATGATTTCAACTACAATCAACGTTATTAACTTGCTAACTACTTTAGTTCGAATTTTCTCAATTATGGGGTAGATTGGTCCGACATGATTCTAGCTAGAAAAATCTTATGTGCATGATCGTCTTATCCAATTCGGCATTTCGTGATTTAGTTCATCTCAACAATTCTAACGAGTTAAATCAACGACTAACCGAATTACCAACACAATCTACTACACCACTAATCCAATTGCACTAACGTTTTTATAGGTATAATCATAAGCTTGTAATTTGATACATGATTTCTACGGCGGAATACACAATTTGCTATCTCAAGATAAGTTTACATTCAACGGTTATGATTTAACGTTAGTTCTCCCGGTTCGATTATCTTTAGGAGTGCAAAACTACCCAAGGCACCCGAAATCAAATATAATATGGCTAGAAATACCAAAATAGGTTCAAAGATTTGTTAGACTAACCTCAAACGATGAAGAACGAACGAGAAAAATGAAGAACAACAAAGAATGGGGACAACACCTTCAAAAATCTCCTCCGAAGCTTGAACAATCAACTCTACTACGATAATGCACGAGCTAGGAAGGCCGGAAATCAATCAATGTAGCTGGGGGACGTTGAGAGAGAGAGTATATTATTTTATAACATCGGGATGTTCTTAACGTACGTTATGCCTTAAAGTTTATGTACGTAAGGCATCTAATGTATGTTATGTCTTAGCAGATAACGTACGTAAGGTATGTTCAAAAGCTCCCGCCCGGAATGACACCCAACATTACGTATGTAATGACATAGTAGAGTACGTAGAAATTCCAACTTAAATTACGTAATATTTAGTGATTAATGTACATTACGGTCAGTTGGCTCAATTGTCTTCTAGTGCGCTGAAAGTTGTTCTGATAATGCATGATTGAAGATTCTTGTCCGTAGACTGAATACTAGATAATGTACACAATGCGTACTCGTTAACATACATTAAACGAGGCGTGTAGCATATGTAATATATGAAGTTTAACGTACGTAAGGTATGTTTAGTCCTAGTTACTTAACCACATTTAACCATCACACTGTGACTTTCCTTTGGACTCGTCAAGCAATTTTCTCGGGGAACAAGACGTTGACCACCGTCATATTCGCACCGATAATTGCTCAAAGACATCAAGGTACGTCACCGATATATCATCAACATCATACAATTATGTCATATTAACATTAAATAAATGTGGACAACAACACGGTCTAAACATAACGTATAAAAGTACAAGCATCGTGAGATGGAGCACAATATATATTTGCTAAAAATGAAGTACATATTATTTAACAGCATGAAATACCTATGGTATTACACACCACTCTCCCTAAAATAGGGTGACTCTCTCTCATGCTTGACTCGGTCTCCCAAGTTGCTTCTTCAATGCCGTGATGCGACCACTGAACTTTCACAAGAGTTATGGCTTTATTCCTTAGAGTCTTTATGCATCGATCTAGAATCACGATTGGCATTTCTCTGAAGGTAGCATCATTAGAAATATCTACTTCTTCAAAATTGATCTTGTGACTTAGATCGTAAATGTACTTTCTCAATTGGGAGACGTGGAAGACATTATGCACTCCGTCTAACGATGGCAGCAATGTTATTCGGTAAGCAAGTCTACCGACTCGATCCAATATCTCAAACGGGCTGATAAATCTCAGGCTCAACTTGCCCTTTTGTCCGAAATGTCAAATGCCCCGCATCGATGATACCTTAAACCAAACATGATCCCCAACTATGAATTCTAACGGTCGTTGGCGGTCCGTAGCGTATGAATTCTGGCGGTTTTGTGCTGCTAACATATATTTCCGAACAATGGAAATTTTCGTAATAGATTCCTGGATCAGGTCTAACTCGGTAGCGACGACATCGGAAGCATCATCTCATCATAGGGAAGACATGCATCTTCTACCATACAAGGCTTCGAAGGGTGCCATACCTATGCTTGCATGCCAACTGTTGTTGTATGAAAACTCCGCTAAACAGAGGTGTTTAACCCAATCCTTGCCCCAATCAAGTACACATGCTCTCAACATATCTTCCAGGGTCTATATCGTACATTCTGTCTGTCCGTCTGCTTGAGGATGATAGGTTGTGCTGAAGTTTAGTTCAGTACCCATAGACTTGTGGACAGCTTTCCAGAAACAGGACACATACCTAGTGTCTCTATCTGATATAATTGCTGAGGGAACGCCATGTAGTCTTACGACTTCCCGGCTAAAAATGGTGGCCAACTACTCCATTCTGGTGGTCTCCTGGATCGGAATAAAATGTGCCGACTTCGTCAGTCGGTCTACAATGACCCATATCGTGTCCTTTCCTCCAGTCGTAGACTATGTACCCGAGGATATATTGGTATGTGTTGTCATTCGATGTATCCGATTAAATATATTGTGAATAACACTTAGCCAAATTTTCTAATCGAAAATCGTTGTCCTGCTTAAATGGTGAATCGAAGAGTGATACTTGCCCCACGCTCGATGAAGTACGATCGGTGAATGAATATATGATTCGCTTGAATTAGTCAATGCTGAAAACTTATTATAGTTCAAAGTCAATATGTAGATCAAAAGATACCAATAATGATCTTTTCCCAGAAATTCACACTCCTGAATTTCTTAATAGTATTTCATTGTCTGGTATCCCGAGCCACATTTTGAATTTAAAGGCGGGCGTTCCGGTGATGTTGATGGACAAATAGACCATTCCTCTAGACTTTGTGATGGCACTCGTCTTATTATCACCAACTAGGTGAACATATTGTAGAAGCGAGGGTCTTAAATGGAATAAGTACAGGGAAAGAGTTTCCGAGTTCTAGATTGAGTCTCGCTCCATCTGATATAAGACTTCAATTAAATTTTTAATTTTTTTTGAACTTTTCCTATGCGATGACCATTTATAAAAGTCAAGGACAAACTCATACTAATGTAGGTGTTTGTTAAGGAGGTCAGCCTTCACACCGGGACAATTATATTTGGTTGTTTCAAGGGTGACAAATATGAATAGCTTGAAGTTTGTGTTTGTGATGATGAACGAAGCCCGACAGAGTATTCATTAATATTTAGTGTCGATACACCATGTTGGATCAGTTATTATTTTTTGAAATAAGTGATGATGATTCATTTTACTGTCCGCATAGTTGGACATTGCATCATGAGTATATATATGATTTTGAAATGGTTAGAAATCGCAAAATTTTAACAATCATTGAGCTTCGAGCTAACATATCAATTGATTGTTGTATGAACATATCTGCTCGTGCAATGCCATGGGTAGAAAGACACATAAGTAAAAATTTCCAAAAACAGCTTGAACAAACAAATCGTGTCGCATGTCGGTGACTTCGATGTTCCATTTTTTTCGTCTTTTTTACTCGTTGAACTCCGAATGTATTCCAACTCTCTTTTTGACCTTTTTTTATCTATCTTGAGCACAACTAAACCAAAACACATGACATCTCATAAAATAGTGTGAACATATACAAACAATGTCAAGTTTACAGACAAATTATTAGTAAATATAAAATAAAGTAACCTCAATTAACTTGTAACACTCGTGTTTATCACTGATTTTGTTGGGGGAGTCCTAGACAAAAATTAAATTAGTTTCTAAATTTCTACTTATATACACAATTCTATCTTAAAAATTAGATCCAAATATTATTATTTTATTAATGCAATATAAAAATTAGGTATTTTATTATGGTAAATAACTTAACTTTAAATCTAAAATTCAAATGTATATAAGTCCGACATTGGAATTTTAGATTTAAATAAATGTGAGTTTTTTTTTACTTATACATGGGCTTTTCTACCGTTAGGCCAGGAAAAGTTGGCCTGACGTCCGGCCGGTACTAAAATTACTTATTTTTTCATATTTGTCGATTACAATTTGTATATTCTTCTTGTTAGGGTTGAACTGTGCGGAACGGAATCAGCAAATACAAAAAATTATGCAATTTCAGTACCGGCCTAATATAAGACCAAGTTTTCCTAACGTGACGATAAGAAAATACATATTAATTTTACTACATATTTGTTCATATTTGTCGATTCCAGTTTGTATATTCTTCTTGTTAGGTTGAACTGTGCGATTGGAATATACAAATATAAAAAAATAGATAATTTTAGTACCGACCTAACGTGAGGCCAAATTTTCCTGACCTGATGGTAGGGCTGTTCCCGGTCCGGTTCGGTCCGGGTATTGTCTTCCCAGGTTTGGAACGTTAAAACATCGAGTATTACCGGTTTCGAGTCCCAACTTCAATACTTATATCCGGACAGCGAACATTTCGGGTGAGTATCGGTCTCGAGCGGATTCTAGGGTATCTTGGATCGTTAAAAGCCCTAATCACCAAAACCTCATAATCAAAACTAGAATGAAGGGTTTTTTTTCAAATGTATGCTAAGGATATTAAGAGATGAAGTCTTTTAAACTTATTTTTTCTATATGTACTAATACCTTATACAATATTTTTTATGATGTATGTTTACGAAAAATTACCGGGTTTTTTACCGGGTTAACGGTTTCGGTCCTTATCGGTTGCGGTTCTAGCTTGGGTACCAGTATCGAGACCGCTAACGTTGTGAGTATCAGTCCGAGGTCTTATTGGGCAATTCTCGAGTATACTTGAATAGCTAAAAGCCCCTTATACATTTTAGGACCAATAATGCTTAATTATTTGGAAACTGTTAAAGGAATAATACCCATTGTGTGCCTAAGTCTGTTAGTTTATGGGCTTTCCTAGATAGGATTTGGCTGAGGCCTGTTTGTATGTACTTCACCCTATTTAAGGGATCTCATTGATGGAATAATACAACACTTTTGCCCTACTTTCTGTCTTGGTTATTTTTCCTTCAACACGTTATCAGCACGTAGTTCCCCAACTGAGCAAGAAAAAAAAAAACGAAAAATCGGCTGCCAGAAACCCTTGCCGCCACCTCACCTTCCCCCTCGGCCAAAACCCTAGCCGCCGGCCCTCCAATTTCCGATCTGCAACCGCCGCTACACCACAACTGCACCCCCCACACACACACATCTCTCTCCTTCTTCCATGAAAACTCGAGGAAGTAGAGAGATACTACGAAAATCGCAGCATCATCAGAAAGAAGACATGGGGAAGAACACGAGGAAAGCTAAGGTGACAGTCGACGTTGTAATATCCGCATTTTTTTTCCCTTGTAATTGTATTTCCGGTGTAATTCTCGATTTTAGTGACCCTCGAGTATCCTTCAGTGTAACTTTTCCGTTATCTTTTGATCTGATTCTCGTAATTGTTGTGCGGAACCGCCGTTTCGGGGTTGCCGTGGATTCATTGTATGCTATGATGCGTTTTGAGGTGTTCCGTTTGACGTTTCGTTCATAATCCGGTATTTTGGGTCGTTTATATTCTGTATCTAGCGCACGCTAAATTTCCTGTATAGCGCACGCTAGAAATCCATTAGTAGCGCACGCTACGTTTAATTCGTAGCGCACGCTAACGATTTAGCCACAGGAGTGGCATTCACTCTCCCACCTGGACTATCGGATTAGCGCACGCTATCTCGCCTAGCGCACGCTAATGTCGGGAGACTAGCGCACGTTAAATTGTTCGAGCGCGCGCTAGTGTGACTGTCGATCGGGCGCTTTACTACCGAACTCAATCGATGCTAGTTAGCGCACGCTACGCCGGTATGGTAGCGCACGCTAACGGGTCGTGAGGTTTGGGCGCTTGGCTCTTGGACTCGGCCGATGTTCGTGTAGCGCACGCTATTGGTCGATAGCGCGCGCTACCGAGAGGTTATTAGCGCACGCTACGCATGTATGGTAGCGCACGCTAACGGCCAAAACTCAGCTTCGGATCGGGACGCTAACAGAGGGTTTGTAACCTATCCCGTTAGCGCACGCTAACCTTGAGGTCTTAGCGTGCGCTAACACTCCTCGGCTATATAAACCAGGAGTTGACCGAGATAATCACAAAATCTCATTTCTTCCTCTTTCCGCGGCCGAGCGACTCCAGACGATTTGAGGCGATTTTCTTCTTCCAATCACTTCAGAGATCCTTGTGCTTGAGTTCTTGGTGTAAGACTAACATCATCCACTTGTGTTTCTCATCCTAAATCCAAGGTAATCTCTTAGAACCCTACTTTTGGATAATTTGGGGGTTTTGGGATTTTCTTCCGATCCGTTCCGTTTCGTTGATGGATTCATGATGAATATTATTAATCTTATTGGTATTCTTAGTTTCCCTACGGATTCATGGTATATTTCGTGATTTTTACGGAATCGAGAGGGTTTGGTTGTGGTCCGCCCTCGTTGTTGTTTATATACGAATATACATGAATCGTAGGCGGGTTTCCGGGTGTATTCCATTTCCGTAATCGTCTAGAGTTGGTTGTGATTGTGTTATTCGAATCGTTAGGTTCATTTCCACCGGTTCCTTGCGGTCGTGTTCAACTCTTCCGTTCCGTTCGTGTCATCGTCTATTTAATCGAGGCAAGTATCCTTATGAACTTACAATCTTGACATAGTAGTATTGTATGAGAAATGGTGTGTGTGTATGCTCACTACGGGTTAGATCCGACGGGGTCTCGGTAGGGGTCCACAAGAGACGTGGATCGACGAGCTTGCTTTTAACCACTACGGGTTAGATCCGACGGGGTCTCGGTAGGGGTCCACAGAGACGTGGATCGACGGTTAATTGTGGTGAAATTTTACAAATGTGTTTTGATATTGGCATTTCCGGAAATGAGTGATTTCGAACGGTTTTCTTTATTGCATGCATTTACTATATGTGTAAGATGTAAATTGTTCATTTGGTTACTTGTACTAGCGTAATTGCTAACCCCTCTGGGGACCCATTTTGGGGAAATTCATTTTATGAATTTCAGGTCAGGTTCATCGAGACGAACGGGCGCTGGACCAGTATGCGGATGATGGCCGAGCGTGATGATTGTGCCTAAGTGACGTCTTAATGTCTTTTTGTCTTTTCATCTTTTGTGGCTTTTGAACTAATGGTTGTACTCGAGTACTTAAGAGTTCTTGTCCGTCCGGATTGTATTGTTGCCTATATGTTTGTGTTGATTGATGATGTTATGTTTGACCGGTAAACCGGGTGGATTATTCTGTTTTACGTCTTTATGACATGGTTTTGGTTTGTCGTTTATGTGAGTCGATGAGTATGATGTTGTTCAGCCTGGTGGGTCCCATATAGGGATTCACGGCGCTGTAATATACCTCGAATATCTTGAGGGTGTTACAGAAAATGGTATCGGAGCACTAGGTTTATGGATACCTAGGCTTGTCGGTTTATTGGGTCTTGTGGTGTTTTGTTTTGCACATCATCGTCACGCTGCCATGATTCCGGTACTACCAGTGTCTGTAAGTTTTCCTTCCTCTGTTCATTAATTCCTTGTATCGTACCCTTGATTCTCGACTTGTGATTGTTCTTTTCTTGTACTGATCCTCGTATGGCTTTTGCTACTTATTTAACTCCAGTATGGATGCTGGGAGAGGTCGTGGTCGCGGTCGTGGACGCGGCCGGGGACGTGGGGCAGCCGGTGGGGCGGCCACGTCACAGTCTTCGGGAGCCGGCAGTACCGGCGACCGTCATAGCCATGCTTCTTCTCAGGAGCGTGCCGATCTTGGTATTGCGGCCGTTATGCAACAGATGGTGAACCAAATGGCGGCAATAGCTCAGGCGGTTCAGAACCCAGATCAGGCCCATGCTAATCGGGGCGAAGCGGACCGATGGCTCCAAGATGTCATCAAGATGCATCCTCCTCAGTTTTCGGGAGCTTCAGACCCGATTGGCTGGGAAGGGTGGATCAAGGAGATATCTAAAGTCTTCATTGCCACTAACTGTCCCGAGAACCGTAAAGTCCCTATTGCTCAATACTTTCTCACTGGGGACGACACGGACTGGTGGGAGGCCGTCGGGCCCAAAGACCATGCTGCTTCGTGGGCTGAGTTTCAAGAGTTTATGGAGACTGAATATTGCCGTGGCCGCCGATGTGCCTGTACATGCTTTTTATGATGCTCAACCACGGGATATCCCCGTAGCTCAAGCTATTGCTGATTTTAACAAAGAGTTGGGTTATGTGAAGACCCAAGTTGTCGAGGAGAGTGACAAGATTTTCCATTTCTCCAGACGGATGAAGTTGCCGATTCGGGACTATATGTCGGGGCTCGTATGCACTACATTGAAGGATTATCAGAGTAGGGCCCTTGCTTATGATATGTCTGTGACGGCGAGTGAGGCGGCCCGCGAGAGTAAGAAACAAGTCCACCGAACTTTTCGCCACAAGAGTGGGGGTCGGCAGAGATCCCAATCGCTAACTTCCCCACGGAGGTGGTCCACTCGTTCACTGGGGTCCTCGTGGAACTACCGTGCTCCTTTCCGTGATGTGAAGTGTTTCAATTGTGGTCGCATGTGCCACGCTACCGTACTTGTTTGAGCCCTTTGCCGACGTGTAATCAGTGTGGCCACCGGCCACAAAGCCGTCTGGCCGAGAGGGAGAGAATTCTTGGTGCCGGGCTAATCCAGCGCCTAGGGAACCAAGTGTGAATCGAGGATCGTTGCTCTCGCCTCCGCCGAGTGCTAGTCGGGAGAGGTCGGGTCAGCCCTCTAAGGGGGAGCTTCGGTGTCGGCTCCGCCCATCCGCGGGTTTATGAGATGCGGAAGACCGATGACCTGGCGCTACCGTGGCGGCAGTACCGTTTATATTCTTTCTCATCCCGTCGTGTGCTTTTCGATTCGGTGCTACGCATTCGTTCATATCTTTGGATTGTGTGCGCCGTCTCGAGTCTCGACTGCTTGACGCCTTGTGAACCCTTCATCGTTAAGCTTCCTAGCGGCGATAGGATCGTTGGTGATCGGGAGGTTCGAGACTGCTCGTATTTATTTGTGAGAGGACTTGGCCCTCTAATCTTATTGTTGTGAGTATCGAGGGTGAGGATTTGATTCTTGGTGATGATTGGCTCGAGCGGCATGGTGCGATCATGAACTACCGCACGAGAATCATCACTATGTTAGCCGAGATCAAGATTGAGCACTCTTTCGCGGGCGAAAGAGGGGAAACCGTAAATTCGTCATTAATGCCTTGAAGGCGATGAGTCTCCTGCGAAAGGGGTGTACTGGTTATTGGTGCTATGCCTTGAAGGCGGAGAATGGTGGAGTCGAGCTTTCGTCGATTCCAATCGTTAATGAGTTTCCTGATGTATTTCCTGACGAGTTACCGGGATTGCCACCGGATCGTGAGGTTGAGTTTGCTATAGAGTTAGAGCCGGGCGCGGCTCCTATTTCGAAGGCGCCCTATCGCATGGCACCTACAGAGATGTCCGAGTTGAAGAAGCAGTTGAGTGAGCTTCTTGAGTCGGGGTATGTTCGACCGAGCGCCTCGCCTTGGGGCGCACCGGTCCTGTTTGTGCGGAAGAAGGATGGTTCACTACGTTTGTGTATCGACTATCGCGAACTAAACAAGGTGACCATCAAGAACAAGTATCCTTTGCCGAGAATTGATGACTTGTTCGATCAGTTGCAGGGAGCTGCGGTATTCTCGAAAATTGATTTGAAATCGGGATACTATCAGCTCCGGGTGAGAGAGTCCGATGTGCCGAAAACAGCCTTTCGGACGAGGTACGGACATTATGAGTTCGTAGTCATGCCTTTCGGGTTAACTAATGCGCCGGCGGTGTTCATGCAATTGATGAACAAAGTTTTTATCGAGTATTTGGATAAGTGCGTCATCGTCTTTATTGACGATATTCTTATTTATTCGAGGAATGAGGAAGAGCATGCCCAACATTTGCGGATAGTATTAGACATTTTAAGGACCGAGCAACTCTATGCAAAGTTCTCGAAATGTGAGTTAAGGTGAAGGAAGTGATGTTTTTAGGTCACGTGATTTCGTAGGGGGTTCGTGTGGATCCGCAGAAGATTGAGGCCGTATTGGATTGGGCACCGCCAAGAATGTGAAGGAGCTCCGTAGTTTCTTGGGTTTAGTGGCTACTACCGTAGGTTCGCCGAGGTTTCGAAACGGCGGCTCGACCACTTACACAGATTACTCGCAAATCGAGAAGTTAAATGCGGAATGACGAGAGGCGATCGAGTTTGAGGAATCAAGAAGCGTTTGACTTCAGCCCGATTTTGGCATTGCCATGTGGCAACGAGGGTTTTGCCGTTTATAGCGATGCTTCGGTCGTGGTCTTGGGTGTGTATTAATGCAAGACGGTAAGACCATTGCCTTTGCGGCCGAGACAGCTTGAGGCCGTATGATCTTAACTACCCTACTCATGATTTGGAGTTAGCGGCAATGCGTTTTGCGCTCAAGATTTGGCGTCACTATCTTTTCGGCTCGCATGCGATTTTTACCGATCATAAAAGTCGAAATACATATTTACTCGGCGAGAGTTAAATATGAGGCAGAGGAGGTGGTTAGAGTTGATTAAGGATTATGACCTCGAAATCCTTTATCATCCGGCAAGGCGAACGTCGTGGCCGACGCCTTGAGTCGGAAACCAGATTGCGTTGCGAACGCTTGAGATCCTTACGTCTCGCCCCGAGCTTCGGAGGGCCTTGATCGAGTTAGATGTTGAGGTCTCGTTGCCGGAGGTGTCGGGCAACTTTGTGCTTTAGAGATTTCGTCATCCTTGATCGACAAAATTAAGTCAAGCAATCGAGGATCCGATGATTACTCAAATCCGAGAGAACGTTCTTAAGGGAAAGTCTCACGGGTTTGTGATTCACGAGGATGGTATTTTGAGATTCAGTCGGCTTTGTGTGCCGAACGACTCGAGTTGAGGCGAGTATTTTCCGGGAGGCCCATGCTACACCTTACACCGTTCATCCTGGTTCGAGTAAGATGTACAAGGACTTGAGAAGGAACTTCTGGTGGAATGACATGAAGGATGAGGTCGCACAGTTTGTAGCGAGATGTTTGACTTGTCAGCAGGTCAAAATCGAGCATCAGAGACCGGCTGGGTTATTGCAGTCACTTCCCATTCCGGAATGGAAATGGGAGGATATATCGATGGATTTCGTTACGAGTTTGCCGAGATCGAGGTCGGGCATGAATATGGTATGGGTGATTGTTGATCGTCTGACCAAGTCGGCACATTTTCTGGGCATCAAGGACACTTGGGGCCCGGAAAAGTTGGCTCGTGTGTTTATCGCCAGATTGTGAGACTTCACGGTACTCAAGTCTATTGTTTCGGATCGTGACGGCCGCTTTGTATCGCACTCGCAAAGCGGTGCATAAGGCGTTGGGTACCGTTTACACTTGAGTACCTCTTTTCATCCCGATCGATGGACAATCGGAACGCACTATCCGTGACGCTCGAGGACTTGTTACGTGCCCGTGCTCGATTGGAGTAGTGACTGGGAGGAACATTTGCCGCTGATCGAATTCACGTACAACAACGGCACGCGTCGATTCGGATGGCCGTATGAGGCACTTTACGGGCGGCGATGTCGATCACCGATTTGTTGGAATGAGGCGTCCGATTTGGCCGGATGTCGCTTTTAGAGATGAGGCGGAAGATAGAGTTAATTCGGAACGGATGTTGATCGCCCGAGTCGGCAAGTCGTATCCGACATCCGTCGTCGACCTTTGGAATTCGAGGTGGGAGACCATGTTTTGCTAAAGGTGTCGCCGACGAAGGGAGTTTTTCGTTTCGGAAGAAAGGGAAGTTGAGTCCGAGATTTATCGGCCCCTTCGAGATCCTCGAGCGGGTAGGTGGGTTGGCATACCGTTTGGCGTTACCTCCGCCTTGAGTCATGTTCATAGCGTTTTCCATGTTTCCCGGTGAGGAAATATGTCCGGATCCTAGTCACATCATCGATTATGGAGAGATTGATGTCGCCGAAGATGTTACTTTCAAGAACGCCCTTTGAAGATTTTGGAGCATCGTGAGAAACGATTGAGGCATAAGACCATACCTTTGGTCAAGGTGCGTGGTCGAGACACGGTGTCGAGGAGGCAACTTGGGAAACCGAGGATAGCATGCGTGCTAGGTACCCCGAGTTGTTTGTTCCTTAAGTTTCGGACGAAACTTATTTTTAGAGGGGTAGAATGTAATATCCGCATTTTCTTTCCCTTGTAATTGTATTTCCTGTAATTCTCGATTTTAGTGACCCTCGAGTATCCTTCAAAGGTAACTTTTCCGTTATCTTTTGATCGATTCGTAATTGTTGTGCGGAACCGCCGTTTCGGGGTTGCCGTGGATTCATTGTATGCTATGATGCGTTTTGAGGTGTTCCGTTTGACGTTTCGTTCATAATCCAAAGATTTTGGGTCGTTTATATTACGTATCTAGCGCACGCTAAATTTCTGTATAGCGCACGCTAGAAATCCATTAGTAGCGCACGCTACGTTTAATTAAATAGCGACGCTAACGATTTAGCCACGGGAGTGGCAGTCAGCTCCCACCTGCGGACTATCGGATTAGCGCACGCTATCTCGTCTAGCGCACGCTAATGTCGGGAGACTAGCGCACGTTAAATTGTTGAAGAGCGCGGCTAGTGTGACTATCGATCGGGCGGTTTACTACCGAACTCAATCGGATGCTAGTTAGCGCACGCTACGCCGGTATGGTAGCGCACGCTAACGGGTCGTGAGGTTTGGGCGGTTAGCTCTGGACTCGGCTGATGTTCGTAGCGCACGCTATTGGTCGATAGCGCGCGCTACCGAGAGGTTATTAGCGCACGCTACGCATGTATGGTAGCGCACGCTAACGGCCAAAAACCGGCTTCGGATCGACGCTAACAGGAGGGTTTGTAACCTATCCCGTTAGCGCACGCTAACCTTGAGGTCTTAGCGTGCGCTAACACTCCGCTATATAAACCAGGGAGTTGACCGAGAAAATAACAAAATCACAATTCTTCCTCTTTCCGAGTCCGAGCGACTCCAGAGAAGATTTGAGGCGATTTTCTTCTTCAAATCACATAAGAGATCCTTGTGCTTGAGTTCTTGGTGTAAGACTAACATCATCCACTTGTGTTTCTCATCCTAAATCCAAGGTAATCTCTTAGAACCCTACTTTTGGATAATTTGGGGGTTTTGGGATTTTCTTCCGATCCGTTCCGTTTCGTTGATGGATTCATGATGAATATTATTAATCTTGTTGGTATTCTTAGTTTCCCTACGGATTCATGGTATATTTCGTGATTTTTACGGAATCGAGAGGGTTTGGTTGTGGTCCGCCCTCGTTGTTGTTTATATACGAATATACATGAATCGTAGGCGGGTTTCCGGGTGTATTCCATTTCCGTAATCGTCTAGAGTTGGTTGTGATTGTGTTATTCGAATCGTTAGGTTCATTTCCGCCGGTTCCTTGCGGTCGTGTTCAACTCTTCCGTTCCGTTCGTGTCATCGTCTATTTAATCGAGGCAAGTATCCTTATGAACTTACAATCTTGACATAGTAGTATTGTATGAGAAATGGTGTGTGTATGCTCACTACGGGTTAGATCCGACGGGGTCTCGGTAGGGTTCCACAAGAGACGTGGATCGACGAGCTTGCTTTTAACCACTACGGGTTAGATCCGACGGGGTCTCGGTAGGGGTCCACAGAGACGTGGATCGAGGGTTAATTGTGGTGAAATTTTACAAATGTGTTTTGATATTGGCATTTCCGGAAATGAGTGCTTTCGAACGGTTTTCTTTATTGCATGCATTTACTATATGTGTAAGATGTAAATTGATCATTTGGTTACTTGTACTAGCGTAATTGCTAACCCCTCTGGGGACCCGTTTTGGTGAAATTCGTTTTATGCATTTCAGGTCAGGTTCATCGAGACGAACCGGCGCTGGACCAGTATGCGGATGATGGCCGAGCGTGATGATTGTGCCTAAGTGACGTCTTAATGTCTTTTTGTCTTTTCATCTTTTGTGGCTTTTGAACTAATGGTTGTACTCGAGTACTTAAGAGTTCTTGTCCGTCCGGATTGTATTGTTGCCTATATGTTTGTGTTGATTGATGATGTTATGTTTGACCGGTAAACCGGGTGGATTATTCTGTTTTACGTCTTTATGACATGGTTTTGGTTTGTCGTTTATGTGAGTCGATGAGTATGATGCTGTTCAGCCTGGTGGGTCCCATATAGGGATTCACGGCGCTGTAATATACCTCGAATATCTTGAGGGTGTTACAGACGTGGCCGTGATGGATGTCTCACAGTCATACCTCGGTGTCGGGACCCGCGCTAAAACCCTAGCACTCCAGCGCCTACAATCGATCACGCCTTAGCCGCCGCCACAAAGCCCGACGCTGTTACCTTGAGCCGTGGTCGCGGCGCCGAGAAGCACATGCGCTGCACTGCGAATTGCTGGAGATGGCTGTGGTTGGGAAATTGGCAGCCGCGAAGAGTTTCTCCGGGCGGGTAGCGGCCCGGGCTCAATTGAAGGTGAGGATTCGGGAATTGAGGGCTCGTTTTGGGAGAATAACTTGGATTTTGAAGCTGGCGAAAACGAAAGGAATCAAGGCGGCCCAAACGACGATTGAATGAAGATTGCAATTTGCCAAATAAATTGGCGGTATGCCTAAAAAAAAAAAAAGAATGAGATCTTTTTTATACGGTACATCAAGCCGAACCCTACTATCTGCAACGTGTAATTTTACGTGCTTTAATTACTTTAGTTGTATATTTATATTTCATAAATTTGTTTATGCTTAATTAAACCAACTTAAAGCATGATGCATTAATAACTTTAATTAAATTAAAGCGAATTGCTTTAAATAGTTCGGATTAAGATTAATTCACATGAACTAATAATTATATTGCGTCATAAGAGACCTACTTGACTGCATAATACGTATATAGATATATCCCTAGGATTATGTGATTATATCTATAAATATACATATATTTGCATGCATATATAGATATGACATGCAATTAGGCTTCATTTTAGTAGACTTTAGAGGATTTATATCTACTGCCTAAATTCAACTCGAACCATGATAAAGTAGTTTCATTGGTCACCTTCAATAGCATCGAAAGTAATTTTGACCATATCTTGGTTCCGAAAAATAATAATGCTCCCATTATTGAAAATTTTATCATGAAAAGTACTCATGGTAAACTGTGAAAAATCATTTTCCCTTTTCTTGTATTAAGATAGTTTATCCAACTCGCCTCAAATTTGATATCTTGGACTCAAAAGGCTTGAGTACCATAGATGGGTCTCCTACATCGAGACCACGTTTATCACTAAAGAATATAGTGGTACGCTCCTTAACACCACAGACCAAGTACCGTCTGATAAGATAAAAGCGAGTGTACGTATATTCCTTAGGTGACACATCCAACCCAGCTTGAGATGGAAATATCTACAGTTAAAAATCCCTCAAAGAACTGTGGGATGCCCTTAAGGGACGATTTGGGAACATGTGTACTTTGCTCCCAGAACTGATCGTGCAGTGGAATGAAATCCGCTTGCTTGACTATAAACGGATCAACCATTTCCACAAAGATATGCTCTATCTCAAGGCAACGCCTGAATTTCTGTGGAAAGGACATCATAGAAGATGACATGATCCATAAAGATTTTTTTCACCTTCCCTACTTCCGCTCTTATACTAACGAACCAGTATAGGCTGGAGTATGATAATAAAAGCATCACTACCTTCAGTAAGCTAATCAACCTACTGCAAGTGGCTGAGAGGCATAACGAAGTGTTAATGAGAAATAATGCCAGGTTGGTTGGGACAAAGAAAATTCCCAAGGCCAATTATGGCAAAGTGAAGGATGGAAACTACCCCAATGAATAGGGGTCTGGACATGATAGGCTTCGTGGTCAAGAACGTGGGGGTTCTTCCAATGTAATGCGAAGACTTGGTGCTCCCGGCTCTACTAGCCAAGGGAACCAAAAACCGCTTACCCATCATGTCGCCTCTAAGGCTCGAGTTGGCAATGAACCGTGCTATCATTGTGGAGATGCTGGACATGGTACAATAACTGCCATGCAAGCAAGCAAGTCGCATCTCACTACAAGAAATATAGAGAGTCCAAAGAAAGGAGAACTCACAATATGGAGGAATATGATCTAGACAAGTCCCCCTATGTCAATTTCACAGTCACCAATCATCGAATTGAGTCATACGAGCCACAGTCTATAGACTGAATCTTAGTATTATGTTTACTTTCTCGTTTACATTTGGTATAGTTGCCTCAAGACGACTGTGTTGGTGTATTCTTTTCAATAATGGCGTGATGCAATGTTGTTTCACGAACAAGATATTAATATTGCTTACGTTAGATTCTTAGCTTTATTTCGAAGTACTGAATAATGCTTGAATGCTTATGGTTCGAAATTTCACTCTTTTCTAAGAAATGAATCGAGGAGAGCTTGAATGTTCTTAGAATTGGGCTTCTATTCATCGAATTAGTCGCCTGCCAAACCTCGGTAACTACGATGATTGAGTCCTCCCAACTCATCAAATGGCGAGGTAATGCCCAATTTTGATGCCTAAACGGCAGTCTTCTAAGTTACCGATGCTCTGTATGCATCTAGAGCCCTTCGAACCTTACTTAGCTTCAACAATATACGTAGCAATGGTTTCCAGATTGAAACCCACTCTGAGAATGGAATAAAGTTTATTTTATTAATTCTAATGAATGTGGACGTAAACGCATTTAAGAATAATTGATGAGTCGATCTAGTGGACTGTACCTCACTACTATTAGGTTTTTAAAAAAAACCTATGTTGTCACCAACAATGTACTTTGGGACATAGACTCATATAGGCTTTGGCACGATAGACTAGGTCATCTTGGTTGAAGTATAATGATCCATATACTAAAGAACTTGTACGAACATCATTACTTTTCGAGTGAAAATGGGCAACAACTCGACATAAAGAACAATATTGATGTTAATCGTGTTATCCAAAGAACCGGATGCATATCAAATGCCCGTCACTTAGTGTTGCAAAGCCTGCTCTTTAGCCAAAGTAGGAGCGAGACCTTCCTACACTAAAGAAACATAAGCAAACATTCCATTCTTACGCTGAATATAAGGAGAAATTTGTGGATCCATCCACCTAATATGCGGACCATTTACGTATTGATGGTTTTGATGGATTCTCCGACATGTTGGTCACATGTCGCTCTCCTGTCCACTCAAACTGCTGTAGAACTTCCAAGATAACTTATAAGGGCTCACCTCCCTTATAACATCTAAAGGACTTGATGATTAGAGAGTTCACATCAAAAAGTATTTGATGTTTATTGCATGATAGAGATCAATGAATAGCATCTCGTCCCATGTGCATATGCAAAGGTCTCACATAAACCACCGTCGAAAGAATATGTATGGTGATTATGTCATTGGTTATGCGCACCAATTAACATATTTTTGCCTGGGATTATGCAATATTGCATGCAACTTTACTTAAATCGTTCATTCTTAGACCCTCTGCTAACCAATTAGTTTATGCGTACCAGTTGGTAACTGGATAGCCTGATTTCTATATTTTGGACCCAGACGGACTTAAGTGCTAATTGCGCATAATTGGTTACGCATTATATGTGCCTTCTGCACCCCACAACGCATCGGTCTTTAGATACGATTAAGTATTCACGTTGGATAAGAATCTCCAGACGTTTATCCGCTATTTAGAACCTTCACAGTGATCTCTTTACCGCACGATTTGCGGATTGTCACTTTAATGAGACAACCTTCCCGTCGTTAGGGGGAGGAGAGAAAATGTAATTTCTCGGGGAACGACAGGAATTGTCATGGTGTCTCCACTTTGTCTCATTCTGATCCCCGAGCTTCACAATGTTACCGTGAAGCATAAAGAACACTCGATCTTCAGGATGTAGCGGTTTCGATGCCTGATGCATTTACTGATATCGTTCAAGTGACAAGATCTCACATTACAGCTGCAAATGTGCCTGTAAGGTTAGAAGTCCCCTCCAATGGGCACATCACCAATGAACCGGGTGATGCAACCGCATTTGGTGGAGGTGTGGTTGAGGCCATGGCTCCCTGCGAAGGAAGGGGTGAAAGCCACATGGTTCGACTAAATACTCACCCAAGAAAGAGGTAGAGTATGGCACAACTTCACATGTTAACTATCACTGAACTCGTTTCATGAGATCATGCTTGATTTTATTATGTCCATGAATCATGACGAGGGGGACGCCCCAAAGATATGATTCAGAAAATCAAGAATCTCGATGAAATTATGAGGGTGTGGCCTGGTCAACCACCCACTTTGATGACATGTCATGAATCATAAAGTACGATGATGTCGAACCTCGCTCGGTTGGATGAAATCAACATAGAGCTGATTGTCCTGTAAGAAAAACATTCCAGGTAGAACTAGATTCTCCGACAAAGAGACAGGTATTTGGTGTAGGTAGTGCTAACCTAACCAAGTGTAAAGCCTGAAGGACATAATCGAACCTTTGTCGTAAATCATAGTGAGAATAGTAGAGTCCTAATGTACAAGGTTCATGAAGTAATGCTTCTCACAACGCCCTGGAATTGATTATGAGGAAATGTACTCCCACGTATACGTTCCGCTATTTGATTAGCGTAGTAATTTCCGAGGGATTGGAAATGCAGCCAATAGATGTGGTTACTGCGTATCTCTCTGGGGATCTAGATACGGAGATATATAGGGAAGTGCCATATGGCATTTCACTACCCAAATCAAGTAACTCCAGACCACGGAGTGCGTATTCAGTTCGTTTGAAACACTCACTTTACGGTTTGAAACAATCCGGAAGGATGTGGTATAACCGTCTAAGTGAATACTTGATTAGGAAGGGATATAAGAACGATGAAATGTGTCCCTACGTCTTCACAAATAAGATCCAGATTCACATCGCAATGTATGTCGATGACATGAACATAATCGGTCTTGATGAAATAAGAGAAACCACCGGATACTGAAAATCTGAGTTTGAGATGAAAGATCTTGGGAAAACTCGGTTCTGTCGAGGCATTGACATAGACATCGAGTTTGTGGAATTCATTCCACCGATCTTCCTATGTCCAGAAGTTTCTCAGGCACTTTAACATGGACAAGGTAAACCCGACTAGCACCCCATGATAGGTCGAACATTTGGATGCAAAGGAAAGATCCATTTCGTCTAAACGAAAGTGACGAAGAGCTTTGGGAGCTGAAATTCCCTACTTGAGTGCAATAGCGCATTATTGTACTTAGCTCAATGTACACGACCTGCCATCACTCCTCAGTTAATTCGCTGACTAGATTTAGTTCAGCATCGACGCAACATCAATGGAATGGTATCAAGAATATCTTTTGATACTTAAAGGAAACCATTGACTTGTGACTATTCTTTCCCTACAAGCAGGCAAATGAAGCTGCTTACGAAAAGGCAAATGCTAAAGTAAATGCTGGTGCCGAAGCAACTACCACAAAGTATGTGTTGGTATGAATTGCTTATGTCTTGGAAATCGACTATGCAAACCCCTTTTGGCTACCTTCTCGAATCACGACAAGATTATTGCTTTGCATGAATCAATCCGTGAGTGTACATGATTAAGAACTATCATTCTACACTTGTGAGGAACTAGCGGTTAAGTACTGCCACTGATGAGCATACTTACATTTATGAACATGATGTAACTTGTAAATCCCCTTGATTGATGGAATGATCATAACGGGAAATATGTGAGATATAACGTAACATACTCACATAGGTTGCACTCTTTTCCTTAGACCAAGGTTTATTTTTCCCACTGGGTTTTGTTACTTGGCAAGGTTTTTAACGAGGCAATGGTATATGAATGTAAGCATTAGGGGAGCTGTAGAATTTTCCAACTTCCGAGATTGATGTAAAGATCACAAGGAAATGGTGATTTATAAAGAAAGTTAATCACATGTGTTGTACTCTTTTCTTTGACCAAGGTTCATTTTCTCCCATTGGGTTTTGTTACTTGGCGAAGTTTTTAATGAGGCAACGACTACTTGATTGATGTACAAATCAGGGGGAGATGTAGACTTGATGGGGAGTCTTATATCCACACCGTATGTTACACTCTTTTCCTTCCAAGGATCATTTTTCCCACAGGGTTTTTATCACTTGGAAAGGTTTTTAATGAGGTAACAAGATGTACGATTTTAGGGATCGATGGAATGGTCACCTTAGTAGCGCTATGATCAAATGTAACGATCATATGAGAGGATAGATTCAAAGGACAAAGTCTAAACTGTGTCAGAATCAGATTTTTCCCTACGATCAAGACATTTTTCCCACCTGGGTTTTGCTTGACGAGGTTTTAACGAGGCAACATGACATGCGCTGTAGACTAGGCACAAGGGGAGTGTTAAAGGAATAATAATACCTATCAAGTCTGTTAGTTTATGGGCTTTCCTAGATAGGATTTGGCTGAGGCTGTTTGTATGTACTTCACCCTATTTAAGGGATCTCATTGATGGAATAATACAACATTTTTGCCCTACTTTCTGTCTTGGTTATTTTTCCTTCAACAGAAACGTAGATATTTAAATATTTAAATCTTACAACCATTGAGTCAATAAATTTGAAAGAAATGAAACCGTTTAACTCAAAAATCGGAGCGTTCGTACTAGCCGTTTATTTATTCAACGGACATGATGGAGCGGGCAAAAACCGATAACGTTTGATTGAACCCAACGGTCATAACTCAAAATGCTTCATAAAAAATCCCCACTGTGATACAGAATACAGAATACCCCCATTTTGAGAATTCCGATCACCAAATATCTCTCAAGAAAACTGCACCCAAAAACTGCTCTCAAGAAGAGTCAGATTAAACACCCAGATTGCCAGTCCCAATTTTTCTCTTTTCGATTGAAATTATCCAAACCATTTTTCTTTAAAAATAAGGAGGGTTCTTCAAATTCCAGAAACCATGGATTCTTCAGTGGATCTTCAAATATGGAACAACGCTACTTTCGTTAATAATGAAGAAATATCTGAAGATCTGACGGCGAGCAGACAGTCTTGGGGTTCGTTGAAGTCGATTTTCGATAACCCAAAAGCATCTTTCGATTCTGTTTCGGATAAAGAGAATCGGTGTGTTGTGCTGTTGGAGAATAATAATAATAATAATAATAATAATAATAATCAGATTTCCTCTGTTTCTTATTCTCTGGGATCCTCAAACACACCATTTAAGCCCGTCAACACAGTTGGAATAAAATCAAGAATCGAGGGTGTTTCGAAAAAGGGCTTTGATGAGAATCTGTATTGGAATAAAATCCGGGATGAGAAGAAAATAGATGAGGAGATTGAAGAGATTGAGTCTGAAATTCTTCGACTGAAATCAAGATTGAAGGCTTTAAGGCTGGAAAAGGCGGAGCCGATTGTGAAAACTGCCGAAAAGAGAGGAATAGTTGTGCCGGCAAAGTTTATGGATCCAACACAGAGTGTTAACAATCCAAAGAGTGGAAAACTGTTTGAAGAGGTTTCATCCATGAGCGCGAGAACAAAGGTCCAGAGAAGGGGGATCAGTTTAGGGCCTTTGGAAATAGTATCCGGGGACCGAAGGGGTACGAGCATTGGGCTTTCAGAGATTTTCGGAGCCACTAAATTGAAGCAAATGGGGAAACAGGATCTGACTACCCCTACTCAGGGTAGGAGAAAATCTTGTTTCTGGAAGTTGCAAGATATCGATGAAGAGGGCAGGAGTTCGTGTTTGAGCCCGAAATCGAGGAAAGCTGGTTTGAAGACCCAAGTCACAACATCAAGGCAGGCTGTGACCACGATTTCATCAAGAAAGGGTTGGAAAAAAGATGATTCAGTTTTTAATGTGGTTCAGCCCAAGAAATTGTTCAAAGAAGGCGAAAAGCTGTGGGCAACGACTAGCAAGAAGCCGCTGAGGGCAGGAAGGGTTGTGGCCAGTCGTTACAGTCAAAATCCAGCTCAGGCTTCGGCAATTAGAAAAAGGTCGTCGCCGGAAAATGATGGTGATTTTAACCAGAAATCCAATAGCAAACGGGCATTGTCAGTAGGCAAAAGCAAAACCCGAATTAGTGGGACTGAGAGCAGCCAGGTTAAGAAGCGTTGGGAGATTCCGAGTGAGATTGTTGTTCATGGTAGTAATACTAGTAGTGGGAGTAGTGTGGAGGTAGAAAAGTCTCCTCAACAGGCAACTGTTTTGCTACCGGGAATTAAGATCGCTCGGTGCACGAAAGAAAGCCCGCGGGACTCTGGGCCGGCTAAAAAGGTGGTTGAATTGATTGGAAGGAAATCGTTTTTTGCGAATGATGTTGATGATGAGGTTGAGGTGGAACCATCTGTTCGTCAAGCACTGACTTATGATGACGATGAAGAAGAAGAAGAAGAAGTTGAAGAATTTTCGTTCCCGGTATACTGATGGGTAATCTGTAAGGACTTGTTTGGATTCTGGATTTTAGATTCTTGTGTTTGAGGTGATGCGGTTAAAATAGAAAGAAAAGGCATTCTTTTGCTTATTCGCCCTTATGATAATGGTAATATAGTACATAAGCCTGGACGTAATGTTTTTTATCCCTGTAGTGATAATACATAGAATAAGTTGGATTAAGTGTTTTTGATCTTCAGAGATTGGCCAAGCGAGGCATACTTGTGCTTCCTGCTACATATTTTTTTTTCTGTTTTTATATAATGCAAGTGCGAAAGTGCCCACAAATTTAGTTCTCTTTAGGACCATTGAGAAATTCCGTGTTTTATAGTCAAAATTTAATTGATTTGTTTTACAAACCCAATTTAAAGATTACTCGGAGGAAGGAGCATTTTATTTCGTGCAGTGGATCTTTCTTTGGCTGTTGTAGTGCCGTTGAGATACAAAAGTCTCTCTCTCTCTCTCTCTCTCTCTCTCTCTCTCTCTCTCTCTCTCTCTCTCTCTCTCTCTCTCTCTCTCTCTCTCTCTCTACCCCCCCAACCCCAACAAGTGATAGTGCTGACTTAAACCCTTCTTTGTTCTTCTCTTCTCGATCGTTCACGTACTTCAGTTGGATGTTTGCTCTTCAATATCCCCAAATCTTTCAATCACATCTTGGAATTCTTCAGTTAAACATACCAGAGTTGTGTTTTTCTGCAGTTTTAAACATCCCTGAGATGCCAAACTGACTAATAAACTCCCAAGACGCTTTTTTCTTTTTGCAACCTGTCCTTCACCTTCCTTCAGCATATGCCACTAGGCCCCCACCACTGCAAACACACATCAAGCATCGAAAACTGGATGCAAGTGAATCCTGGTGGGGTGCACCTGGCACCATCAGTTTTTTTTCCCCCTAATCTGTAGATCCACAAATAGGGCTTCGAAGAAGCTTGACAAAAAGGAAAATCGACAGACGAAACTAGTTCTTTCGGGCTCGATTTTATGTTGTGTCGATTTTGTCGGAATTTGTTAAATAAGTAATAGTATATTTCACTTTCCTTCGGCATATGTGTAACGCCCCGACTTTCTAGGGTAAATATTTGGGAAAATAAATAAAAGATAAATTTGACGAAAAATAATTTTCTTGAGAATATAAAATTTTTCGCCTACAAAGTCGAGTCGCTACAATGACATAAAAATAAATACCTTTAAATAAGGTAACATTTCATCATAATCACGAGGTAAAAATTTGCGGCGGAAGAATAATTCATAATTTATAAATTTTCAAATCGAAGTTTCCCCAAATGAGTTCCAAAACATTAGACATAAAGAAACATCATATAATAATTCCTCTTTCATATGCCCTCTCGACTCGCTCCTTCGTCCATCCGACTCGATTTAACCTGCGGGATCAATAAAGGTGGGGGTGAGCTTCCTTCCGTTCGTGAAAATCTCACTGATCACAGTAATATACAATCTCATGGAAATCATAACATGAATCATCTATCACATTTTCCTCAACACGAAAGCATACTCACAACATTACGTACAACATGAATCGAGCACGCATAACACGAATATTGAGGTTGCGCAGGTACCCCCGCAACAACATGAAACATACACGTAATACCACATATAACATGAATCGAGCACGTATGTGAATATTGGGTTGTGCAAGTGTCACCACACAACATGAATCTTAAGATAACCTCTTACACGAATACAGGTGAGCCTGATTTACAACTTGCATCATAAATTTTTAAACATGATACAATCCAATTAAAGCAATTAAAGTGATAGTAAAAATTCCCACCTGAATAAATGATGATGTCTGATTTGAAATGAAGATGCTCGACTCACAGTCCTAAGCTCGTAAATCCTTGATAAAGTCTACATATAATAATAATAATGATTATAATCCTTACAATTTATTATTTATATAATAAATGAAAAGATACAAATATCACTATATAATAACTGAAAATAAATTGCTTATTAATATTAATCGAAGAGTTAATATTATAGATGACTGAAATTAAAATATTTATGCATAAATTCAGATTAATTATTAATATTAATTGAAAGTCAACATTTTAATGTTTCGGGATTAAATTTAAGTTTGAAAATTGAGTGGGTTAAAATCGAATCAATTTAAACTGTTTGGGGCTGAATTGAAGGTTTCTGAAAATTGGAAGGACTAAATTGCAAAGCCCTAATAATTCGCGGGTATATAAACCCTTCTCCACCCCTTCATCCGACAGAAACTTCATTTCTCTTCTTCTACTTTCCCGTCGCCCTTCTTCTCCCTTCTCTCTCTTCTCTAACTTCTTTCTCTCTACTTCAAAATTGCTCTGGGCCGATGACAAGTCTTGCAGAACATCACACACACACACACACACTCAAGGTTGACCATGGCTGGACCAAAATCGGGTGATGAACCGAAGGGTTTTCCGCCGGACTTCGGGCCGTGCAATGTGGCAGAGGCGGTCGGTATTCGCAGAGCGGACGGTGACCTCAGCTTCAGGAAGTGCGGTCGCGACTGGTGGTGGCAGCGTGTTCCAGATTTAGGTATGTTCGGGCCGTAACTTTGTTTTTTTTTCAGGTTTGAAAGGGGCTGAAGGGTTGAGTTCGATCGCCGGTTCTGGGTTTTCTGATTCGGGGTTTGGTTTCTGATTTCAATCGGGTATACGTTCGGCTGAAATTTGTGTTGAGAATTCCTGGCTAAAAGCATCGATCAGCGGTTTCAAGGCCGGGCAAATGTAAATCAAGATGAGTTAGGATTCGATTGGAATCGGTTAATGTTTTTGGCTTACTGATTGGAACTGGTTCGCTTTTTATTTTATATTTGTGATTATTGTTGGTTAAATTTCTGGGTTTTGAAATGTTTGGTTGAATTCATGTTTTCGGATTATGATTTTCTGTTTTGATTCATAATCACGACGAAGAAGTATCAGATATTGAGTATTGGCATCATAGCAGGCAATAAGAAAACGAGATTACGATTTTGGAAAATTCGGCAGAATACCTTAAAATTGCTGTTCGGATGACCTGCTGAATTTGGACGAGTTGAGGTTGCTGGGATTGCTGGAAAGTTGGCCGAGAATAAAGCTGCTGGAGAGGTGAGCGAGGCGATAATTTGCAGAAGGTCGAATCTGGTGGCTGGGAAAATCAACCGGGAATATGAGCGAGAACTTGGTGTATTGTATTTTCTGTATATATATATATATATTTTTCTTGATCGATGAAAACAGTGTAAAGGATTTCTGCAGTAGAACTTTGTTTATTTATAGGTGTATATTTTTAAGTGTTTTGATTGAATTAGCTTTGTGTATTAGGATATACATTGAAGAGTTTTGATAAGTTGAAAGAAGGGTAACGATTGACCGGGAAGGAACTGTTCTTAATTGTGGTTAGTTTAGTTTAATCATAGTTGGTTAATGTATAACTCATGGTTAAAATATAAATAGTATAATAATAATAGTAAATGTAGAATAACAATTAATTGGAAATGTCGATAATAAAATCTGAAAATAATAAAGATAATAATAATAATATTAATACTTAATAAAAATGGTATTAATAATATAATTAATAATAATAATAATAATAATAATAATGTTAGTATTATACTCGGATAATTAATAACACTATTATAAAATAAGTAATGACCACTTAATTTATATCTGACAAAATGATTCAGGCTAGGACTTGTGATACGTCGAAATAAATGTTCATGATCCTCTAAATGAAATTAAATAATATGAAATGCATTATAATATTATTATAAATAATAATATTGCATTATGAAGATAGCGGGTATTACATCCTACCCCTCTTAGAAAAAATTTCGTCCTCGAAAATAAATGACATACCTCGATTGAAGAAATTCGGATAACGAGCTTGAAGTTCTTCCTCGCGCTCCCAAGCGGCTTCATCTTTACTGTGGTTACGCCATTGGATCTTGACAAACACCTTCTCTTTGTTTCTTAACTGCCGGACTGATCGGTCGAGAATCAGTTCTGGTTGTTCTTCATAGGTAAGATCTTTGTTTATCTCCACGGCGGTATAGTTGATGACGTGGCTGGGATCGTGCACATACTTCCTCAACAATGACACGTGGAAGACTTGTGTACAGCCGAAAGTTCCGGGGGTAAAGCCAAGCGGTAAGCTAACTCACCGATCCATTCAAGAATTTCGAACGGTCCAATGTATCTTGGCCTCAACTTGCTCATTAGACCAAAACGAACAATTCCCTTGGTAGGAGATACCTTCAGGAATACCTTGTCGTCAACACAAAATTCGAGATCTTTCCTACGCTTGTCGGCGTAAGACTTCTGACGATCCTGTGCTATCTTGATCCTCTCACGAATCTTATTCACCACACCAACTGTATGTTCGATCATCTCGGGACCCAAAATTCTCCCTTCACCTACCTCATCCCAATATAGTGGTGATCGACACTTCCTACCGTATAAGGCTTCATAAGGTGCTATGCCGATCGTCGACTGGTAAGTGTTGTTGTAAGCGAATTCTACCAATGGCAACAGTCGTTCCCAATTATTTCCCATGTCTAACACACATGCTCGCAACATATCCTCAAGGATTTGGATGGTCCTCTCGGACTGACCATCTGTTTGAGGATGATAGGCCGTGCTAAAATGCAACTGCGTTCCCAAGGCTTCTTGCAAACTCTACCAAAAACGCGATGTGAAACGAGTATCCCTATCGGATACTACAAAGACTGGCACTCCATGCAATTTAATAATCTCCCTGATGTAAAGTTGAACATATTGATCCATTCGAAGATTCATCTTAACTGGGATAAAATGAGCTGACTTTGTGAGTCAGTCCACAACAACCCAAATAGCGTGGTTTCCTCTTTCCGTTCGAGGCAAACCTACCACAAAGTCCATCGTAATGTGTTCCCATTTCCATTCCGGAATATGAAGTGATTTAAGTAATCCAAAGGGACGTTGGTGTTCTGCCTTCACTTGTTGACAAACTATACACTTTCTGACAAAGTCTCCCATATCTCTTTTCAAACCTTCCCACCAAAATGTCCCCTTAAGGTCTTGGTACATCTTGGTACTCCCAGGGGGTGCTGTATATGGAGTACTATGTGCCTCCTTCAATATCGCTTCTCTCAACTTAACTTGTGCCATCATCGGACACACTAAATCCCTTGTCCTCACCTGAAAGAGTACGTTCTTTCATCTTGACCAAGAAGTCGTCCTGTCTTTGACCTTCTTTGATTTGTTCCCTCAAGGTTGGTTGTACCAACAAACTAGCCAATAATGACTCAACTTGACTCGATGGTGTATCCATCTCAAGGTTCATCCTTGCAAATTCCTTGACCAAGCTTTCCTCCTTGGTCAACAAACAAGTTAGGTCTCCTCTCGCCGTACGGCTCAGTGCATCAGCAACTACGTTTGCTTTACCAGAGTGGTAATGAATTATACAATCATAGCCTTTGACCAACTCTAGCCATCTGCGCTGCCTCATATTCAATTCCTTTTGTGTGAAAATATATTTCAGACTTTTGTGGTCTGTATAGATTTCACACTTACCTCCATACAGGTAATGCCTCCAAATTTTTAAGGCATGAACTACCGTTGCTAATTCCAAATCATGAGTAGGGTAGTTCAGCTCATGCGGTTTCAACTGTCTCAAAGCATAGGCAACTACCTTGCCCTCTTGCATCAATACACATCCCAAGCCTTGTTTGGATGCATCACTGTAGATGACGAACTCTTTCGTCGGATCGGGAATCGTCAAAACTGGTGCAACAGTCAATCTTCGCTTAAGTTCTTGGAAACTCTTTTCGCATTTCTCATTCCATAAGAAAACCTCTCCCTTTCTAGTCAACTCAGTCATCAGTGCAGCTATCTTTGAAAATCCCTCGATAAATCTCCGATAATAACCGGCTAATCCCAAGAAGCTGCGAACTTCATTTGCATTACTAGGCACTTTCCAATCATTGACTGCTTCAACTTTAATCGGGTCAACCTCAATTCCTTTAGAAGTGACCACATGTCCCAAAAATGCAACTCGGTTATGCCAGAATTCACACTTGTTGAACTTCGCATACAACTTCTCCTTGCGGAGTATTCCCAATACTGTTCTAAGATGCTGCTCATGTTCAACCTTGGTCTTTGAATATACAAGTACGTCATCTATGAACACAATGACAAACTTGTCCAAATAAGCTTGAAATACACGGTTCATGAGGTCCATGAATACTGCTGGCGCATTAGTCAAACCAAATGGCATCACTATAAACTCATAGTGTCCATAACGAGTTCGAAATGCGGTCTTCGGGATATCATCATCCTTAATCCTCAGTTGGTGATATCCGGATCTCAAATCTATTTTCGAGAATACTCCCGATCCTCCAAGTTGATCTAATAGGTCCTATATTCTAGGAAGTGGATATTTATTCTTTATCGTGAGTCGATTAAGTTCACGATAGTCAATGCACATCCTCAAACTTCCATCCTTCTTCTTCACGAAGAGCACTGGCGAACCCCATGACGAAACACTCGATCGAGTAAATCCAGTGTCGAATAGTTCCTGGAGTTGTACTTTCAGCTCTTGTAATTCCTTAGGTGCCATCCTATATGGAGCCTTCGATATTGGTGCCGCTCCTGGCACTAAATCAATCGAGAACTCAACTTGACGATTCGGTGGAACTCCGGGAAAGTCTTCGAGAAAGACGTCTGGATAGCCCTTGACGATAGGTACATCATCTACCGTCTTCTCCGAAGTCGTTTTCCCCATCACATTCACCAAGAATCCTTGGCAATTATGCTTCTTCAACATCTTCACAGCTTTCATGGCTGATATCACCTTCGGGGTACTAGAGTGTCTTACTCCCTCGAATACGGTCTTGACATCCACAGACGGCCATAAGGTTACCCTTGTTTCGGAGCATTCAATTACAGCTCCATGCTTGTTCAACCAATCCATACCCAAAATGACATCAAAATCGCTAAGTTCAACTATGTGCAAGTTGGCTAAGAAGCTATGTTTGTTAATCTCTATCTTCACATTGTTAGTTATCGAGTCTACACGCACTACTCCCCCCGCAGGCATGCTAACTAACAAAGATCTAGGGGCTTTACTACTTATACAACCAATCATAGTACAAAGCTTCCTAGAGATGAATGAATGAGACGAACCCATATCAAACAACACCAAAGCAGGAATATTTGCAACTGATAACATACCTGACATGGTTTTGTGTTCAGTCTCTGCTTCAGCCTTGGCCATGCTATATACTCGAGCTTTGCCTCCAGATCCTTGACCTTGCACATTATTTCCTGGGCCTCTTCCCTTCTTCGGACACGCTGAGGCCATGTGTCCTTCCTCACGGCAATAGTAGCACCGCCTCTGACCAAGCATACATGCACCTTTATGCCCTTTGACACAAGTAGCACATGTAAGGTTGTCGGACTGGGGTTTCACCCCCGAGCATCCAGTCTTAACATTCTTCTTGCTACCACCTCCTTGCTCGTGCCACTTGCATTTGTTATTTGTTGCAACTGTTGGTGCCCTTGCCTTCTCCACATCCAAACTGGCAGAAATGTCCTCGACCCTTGAAACGGCTTCATTGTAGCTCAGACGACCATGACCAGCCAGATGGTGACGAATCCGGTCACGTAGCCCATCCCGGAATTTCTGAGACTTCATGTCATCTATCTCGACCATGTGAGGAGCGAAATGGCACATGTGGTTAAACTTGCGCTCATACTCGGTGACCGACATTCCACCTTGGGTCAGATCGAGGAACTCCTTCTGCATCTTGATTTTGTACGCTCTCAGGTAGTACTTTTCCATAACCGTCTCTTTGAACTGGTCCCAAGTGAATGTGTCCTTCTCATCTTGAGTTTTTAGCCTCCACACTCCAATCCACCATGTCCTAGCATCTTCCTTGAGCTGGAACACGGCACATGACACCTTCTGAGCATCGGTGCATGCCATGTAGTCAAAGATGCTATCTAGATTCAACAACCACTCTTCTATGGTTGCTGGTCCCTCACGACCAAGAAAAACGGGCGGCTTGAAGTGGTTGAACCACTTAATAACTTGAGCTTGAGCTTGCTCAGGGTTATTAGGCGGTAAGATGGTCGCGCCTTGAAGTAAGGTGGCCAATCCAGCCAAAAGTTGATCTTGTGTGGGTTGAGCATTGCGATTTCCGCGGTCAGCCATGAGTCTGCCAACGAGTTGTAAAACTCATTAGTCGACGCAGTGCGAGAAATAAAGAATGAGGAGATAGGTAGAACGCATATAATAGTCGCAACACATAGAAAAATATAAATGCAATAAAAGAAGTGAATTTCATTAATATAATATGTTTGGAATATCCACTCGAAATTTCAACAATAATAGATATAATAAAATGAACTAAGTCTATGACTACTCCTCATCGTCATTGCTAATGATCTCTACAATAGGAATGGGGGGTCGCGGCTTAATCCACGAAGTGACTTCATCTTCAGACTCGATATCTGCCATCAACACGTCCTTCATATTTTTGGCGAGATCCATCTTTGAGCTTTCATCAGGAACTTCTTCTGGATCTTCTTCTGGATCTTCTTCGGGATCCTCCGCTGGGTCTTCTTCAGGATCCTCCTCTGAGTCTTCCTCGTCCGTAGAGTCGGCATCCCAATCTGTAGCTGGAATCGCCTCTCGAGCGAACAAATCCAATAAGCGTCTAGCGACGAACTGAAAATCATCAGCGGACTCTCGCTCTTCTAGCGATCTCTTGATGGCCTTTTTCCAAGCCGGAAGATGCAGCAACTCCAGTCTTCGGATAACTTCTCCATCGGGTGCTCTAGCTGTCGAGTGACGGAACCTTGTTTCCCAGATTGCAGCCACTTACTCAGCCTATTAATGACGTAGTGTGGTGCATTTTCTGGTAGACTAGGGTCGTCCCACCAGTCTTTACGTGCTAGAAGACGCGAGTCAAAAGTAGCTGGGACCTTCTTACGTGGCGTCATTCTAGGTTTGACCATTCTAACAATTCGTACATACATAAATAATTATGTAAATAAAATGAAATGACATATGCATGAATAATGACTGAAATTTGGTACCTTAGACAGAGTGACGAAGTGGCGAAGCTGAGAGCATATGATACTTTACATTTTAGCGAGTCTACAAAAAAGTAAAATCCGCTCTGATACCACTATGTAACGCCCCAACTTTCTAGGGTAAATATTGGGGGAAATAAATAAAAGGTAAATTTGACGAAAAATAATTTTCTTGAGAATATAAAATTTCTCACCTACAAAGTCGAGTCACTACAATGACATAAAAATAAATACCTTTAAATAAGGTAACATTTCATCATAATCACGAGATAAAAATTTGCGGCGGAAGAATAATTCATAATTTATAAATTTTCAAATCGAAGTTTCCCCAAATGAGTTCCAAAACATTAGACATAAAGAAACATCTTATAATAATTCCTCTTTCATATGCCATATCGACTCGCTTCTTCGTCGATCCGACTCGGTTTAACCTGTGGGATCAATAAAGGTGGGGGTGAGCTTCCTTCAGCTCGTGGAAATCTCACTGATCACAGTAATATACAATCTCATGGAAAGCATAACATGAATAATCTATCACATTTTCCTCAACATGAAAGCATACTCACAACATTACGTACAACATGAATCGAGCATGCATAATATGAATATTGAGGTTGCGCAGGTGCCCCGCAACAACATGAAACATACACGCAATACCACATATAACATGAATCGAGAACATATGTGAATATTGGGTTCTGCAGGTGTCCCCACACAATATGAATCTTAAGATAACCTCTTACACGAATACAGGTGAGCCTGATTTACAACGTGCATCATAAATTTTTAAACATGAATAGAATATCATATATACAATCCAATTAAAGCCATTAAAGTGATAATGAAAATTCCCACCTGAATAAATGATGATGTCTGACTTGAAATGAAGATGCTCGACTCACAGTCCTAAGCCCGTAAATCCTTGATAAAGTCTACATATAATAATAATAATGATTATAATCCTTACAATTTATTATTTATATAATAAATGAAAAGATACAAATATCACTATATAAAAACTGAAAATAAATTGCTTATTAATATTAATCGAAGAGTTAATATTATAGATGACTGAAATTAAAATATTTATGCATAAATTCAGATTAATTATTAATATTAATTGAAAGTCAACATTTTAATGTTTCAGTCAATATTAGGATTAAATTTAAGTTTGAAAGTTGACTGGGTTAAAATCGAATTAATTTAAACTGTTTGGGGCTGAATTGAAGGTTTCTGAAAATTGGAAGGACTAAATTGCAAAGCCCTAATAATTCGCGGGTATATAAACCCTTCTCCTCCCCTTCAGCCGACATAAACTTCATTTCTCTTCTTCTACTTTCCCGTCGCCCTTCTTCTCCCTTCTCTCTCTTCTATAACTTCTTTCTCTCTACTCCAAAATTGCTCTGGGCCGATGACAAGTCTTGCAGAACATCACACACACACACACACACACACACTCAAGGTTGACCATGGCTGGACCAAAATCGGGTGATGAACCGAAGGGTTTTCCGTCGAACTTCGGCCCGTGCCATGTGGCAGCGGCGGTCGGTATTCACAGAGCGTACGACGACCTCAGCTTCAGGAAGTGCGGTCGCGACTGGTGGTGGCAGCATGTTCCGGATTTAGGTATGTTCGGGCCGTAACTTTGGGTTTTTTTCAGGATTGAAAGGGGCTGAAGTGTTGAGTTCGATCGCCGGTTGTGGATTTTCAAATTCGGGGTTTGGTTTCTGATTTCACTCGGTTATACATTCGGCTGAAATTTGTGTTGAGAATTCCTGGCTAAAAGCATCGATTTCAGAGTTTTCAAGGCCGGGCAAATGTAAATCAAGATGAGTTAGGGTTCGATTGGAATCGGTTAATGTTTTTGGCTTACTGATTGGAACTGGTTCGCTTTTTATTTTATTTTTGTGATTATTATTGGTTAAATTTCTGGGTTTTGAAGTATTTGGTTGAATTCATGTTTTCGGATTATGATTTTCTGTTTTGATTCATAATCACGACGAAGAAATATCTGATATTGAGTATTGGCATCATAGTAGGAAATAAGAAAACGAGAGTATGATTTTGGAAAATTCGGCAGAATACCTTGAAATTGCTGTTCGGATGACCTGCTGAATTTGGACGATTTGAGGTTGCTGGGATTACTGGAAAATTGGTCGAGAATAAAGCTGCTGGAGAGGTGAGCGAGGCGATAATTTGCAGAAGGTCGAATCTGGTGGCTGGGAAATCAACCGGGAATATGACGGGAATATGAACGAGAACTTGGTATATATATATATATATATATATATATATTCTTGATCGATGAAAACAGTGTAAAGGATTTCTGCGTAGAATTTTGTTTATTTATAGGTGTAGATTTTTAAATGTTTTAGTTGAACTAGGTTTGTGTATTAGGATATATATTGAAGAGTTTTGATAAGTTGAGGTGTGGCTTTGTCTGGGGGAAGTCGGAGTTCAGTGGCTAGCAGAGCTGTTTAACATCCTCCTCAGAGGTTCTAAGATGCCGACGGAGTGGAGGCGTAGTATTGTCGTGCCGTTTTTCAAGAACAAAGGCGATGCCCAGTGTTGTAGTAACTATAGGGGTATTAAACTCCTGAGTCATACTATGAAACTTTGGGAAAGAGTGGTGGAATGCAGGGTTAGAAGAGAAGTTGAGATCTCAGAGAACCAATTTGGCTTCATGCCGGGGAGGTCTACGACTGAGGCCATTCATCTCGTCAGACGACTTATGGAGAATTTTAGAGAGCGGCGTAAGGACCTCCATATGGTGTTCATTGATCTAGAGAAGGCTTATGATAGCATCCCTCGCGATGCTATTTGGAGAAGCCTAGTAGAGAGGAGGGTGTCGTTGCCATTCGTTAGGGTGATCCAAGACATATACTCCCAAGCTAGGACTTGTGTTAGGACCGCAGTTGGTGACACCCAGTATTTCCCGGTTGAGATAGGGCTACACCAGGGGTCAGCGCTAAGCCCTCTTCTCTTCGCTCTAATCCTTGACGTCATTTCGCGGGGGATACAGGATGGCGTCCCGTGGTGCATGCTTTTTGCTGACGACATTGTGTTAGTGGCGGAGTCGAGAAGGGAGGTGAACTCGAAGTTGGAGCTATGGAGGTCTAAGTTAGAATCCCAGGGCTTGCGTGTGAGCCGGTCTAAGACCGAGTATCTCTGGTGTAACTTTAGTGGTGAGGCCAACGAGGAAGATGTAGAGGTAATGATTGCGGATCAGATCGTACCCCGTACGGATAAGTTCAAATATATGGGTTCGATCATTCAGAAAGAAGGTGAGTGTGAAGATGATGTCACTCATCGTATCAAGTCAGGGTGGCTAAGATGGAGAGCAGCGACAGGGGTCATGTGCGACAAGAAAGTCCCTCTAAAGTTGAAGGGTAAATTCTATAGAGCGGCAATCCGACCTGCAATGTTGTATGGCTCTGAATGTTGGGCAATGAAGAAGTCGCTTGAGAGCAAGCTGGAAGCAGCTGAAATGAGAATGTTACGTTGGTCGTGTGGTCGCACAATGTTGGATAGAATCTCGAACGGGGTTTTCAGGAACGCGCTAGAAGTGGCACCCATTTCTGCGAAAGGTAGGGAAGAGAGATTGAGATGGTTTGCCCACGTCCGCAGGAGGCAGGCATCTGCTCCGGTGAGGAGGGTCGAGAGTTTAGTAGTTTTCGGGGAGAGGAGAAGAGGCAGACCGAGGAGGACGTGGGAGGAGCAGCTGAGATTAGATTTGAAGGCCTTAAACCTTTCCGAGACCATGACTGTTTATAGGTGCGCTTGGAGGCGCCAGATCAGAGTTGTGGATTCTTTAGTTGGGAGTGGTGCTGTAGTTGAGAGTCTTAGGGTTGGGTTGTCTCGGTTAGCTTTGACCTAGAGCATTGCATTTTTTCTTCATTTATTGTATATTTTATCCTATTGTTTTTTGCGTGTGGTGTATTTTCGACAGGGAGTTGTGCGCGGAGTCAACCTCTCTTATGTTTGAGCAGCGTTCATCGGGAGTGAAGTAGCCAAATTCCTCTTAGGTAAGTCCCATGTGGATTAAGCCATGGGCTCAGGTATGGTAATGAGTTTTTTTTTCGTATCATTTGCTTCCCTTTGTATTTTTCACTCAATATGTTGTTGTGCACTAAGCTGAGGGTCTTCACGGAAACAGCCTCCCTATAGTAATAGGTAGGGGCATGGTCTGCGTACATCTTACCCTCCCCAGACTCTGCTCTGAGCGGAATATACTGGGTATGTTTGGTTTGGTTTGGTTTGGTTTTGATAAGTTGAAAGAAGGGGAACGATCGACTGGGAAGGAACTATTCTTAATTGTGGTTAGTTTAGTTTATCATAGTTGGTTAATTTATAATTCATGGTTAAAATATAAATAGTATAATAATAATAGTAAATGTAGAATAACAATTAATTGAAAATGTTGATAATAAAATCTGAAAATAATAAAGATAATAATAATAATAATATTAGTACTTAATAAAAATGCTATTAATAATATTATTAATAATAATAATAATATTAATAATAATAATGTTAGTATTATACTCGGATAATTAATAACACTATTATAAAATAAGTAATGACCACTTAATTTATATCTGACAAAATGACTCGGGCTAGAACTTGTGATGCGTCGAAATAAATATTCATGATCATTTAAATAAAATTAAATAATATGAAATGCATTATAATATTATTATAAATAATAATATTGCATTATGAAAATAGCAGGTATTACAATATGCCACTACGCCCCCACCACTGCAAACACACATCAAGCAACGAAAACCGGATGCAAGTGAATCCTCGTGGGGTGTACCTGGCACCATCAATTTTTTTCCCCCAACAAGGAAAATCAACAGACGAAACTAGTTCTTTCGGGCTCGATTTTATGTTGTGTCGATTTTGTCCGAATTTGTTAAATAAGTAATAGTATATTTTACTCATTCTTTACACAATATTTATTAATCTATACCGAGTGTATTGTGATTTTGAAATCTCCCCCAATATGTGATAAACCTTAATTTCATAACCTCAATTTCTTCAAATTGCAAACGTTACCTGAAAAATTACAAATGATACTTGAAATTTTTTCCAACAATACTTGAAAAGAGTCCCCAACTAATACTTGAAAATGATACGAAACCAACTACTCCAAGCGAAGAAGATGAAGTGAGGATTGACGTAAAACACCTTGAACATACTCCTACATACTTAGGCGAGAAAACGAATACGAAATAGACTAGATTTGATGAATTGAAGAAGAGATTGACGATGGCACCGATTTTCCCGGAGTAACCTTGGTGATCGGACTTGGAATAACTTAAACATGGCAACTTGCATCATGTGGGGGTCCAAGTGGTAAGGATAAAATAATAAAGATTTCATCCATTACTTTTGTTGTGTCAAGTTTTAACACCTTCCGACCGGCGATCGACTAGGAGGACGGGCGACCGAGTCACTGCCGAGCGGCCAAGTCGATTCGCGATCAAGAACTCGGCGACCGAGCCCTAACCCAATGGGACATGCTAGATCAAGCAACCGAAGGTCCCAGGACAAGTCCCGTGCCGAGCGATCGACCTCGAGATACGATCGTCTCTCGGTACTCGGCGACCGACTCCTGGCGACCGACATCTGGCGACCCTCTATCGGCATCTGCCGATCGACCCTTGGTGACCGACCATTGGCGGCCTGCCCTTGGTGACCGACCATTGGCGACCTCGGATGATCAGCCAGGGACGACCGCTCATGTCGATCACCACCGATGGACATCCAGTCGGCGAAGGCCGAGCCTCAAGACTAGCACCATGTGCAAAGGCCGGGACAAGATCCGCGAATCCCGGCCATTGACCACAATCCGCAGATTCTCTCCACCACCGACAGGCCGCCGAAAGTTGTCGGTAGGGCCGCATGTTGATCGGCTCCGGACACGTGATGGCTCCTTATTGACCGCCACTGCACCGCCACCGCATTGACTTTATTCGACAGCTGACCTCTTCTCGACTTTAGCCCGACACCAGTGAGATCGGCAGATTATTATATTGCCGACAGCGGTCGGGCAGATTATTCTAATGGCCGGCACGATCGCCACTACAGACAGACCCGGCCGCCTATATAAGCAAGGCACCTGCACTTGGACACTCCTTCAAAGAATATTGCGATTCAAGCACACTATACAGAAGCAAACATTAAGCACTTGGCTAATCTCCAACTCTTGGCAACAGCTTTCTTTCGGTCTTACTTCTCCCGGCCTTTTCTCCTCGAGCAGATTATCGGCAGGACGAAGAACACCAAGCTTCGCTCAAGAGCCGGATTAACAGAGTCTTTGTACACTCATTGTATTTAGATTTCTCTCATTAATACTTGTATCCACGAATATTTGTATTAATAACATCTCGCGAGAGCATTCAAGCCCGGGCCTAACAAACCCGACAAATCTTGTATTATTTATCTTCTCTCGGAAGTGCTCCCGCAATTGTTGTTTGTTGTCCGTCCTCCAGCAGTATTAATCTTCGGATAAATATTTTGGGCAATAAGAATTGGCGCTAGAAGGAGGGTGCCCCTCCAACCCTCGAATTTTTATACTTACCGTTCCGAAGAACACTCACTGTTCTCGGGGCAGATATTTGAAGTGACACTCACTGCACTTCAAAAGAAATCCTTCAGAAATCATGTCTTCCGCCTCCGCGTCGAAGAAGGCCGCTGATCAGCCGGCCAAACCCCCTGTTCCCCTGGGCCCGAGCCGCGGCCGATGGTGGAAGGTAGCCGCCGCGATCGAGACGTTCGATCCGCCCCTCGGACGGCGCCCAAGTTTCTCGCTCGATCGGTTCGAACCAAGGAACAGATCGAAGGGGCTCGCCGCCCTACAGAGCGACGGAGTGCTCTCGACGCGCCTCCAGCCTACCGCCCCGGTCTCTCGCCGAAGATCAAGCGGAAGCTCAAGGCACTACCGCCGAGCGAGCGCCAGAGGCTCTCGCCCGCAAGAAGAGGCGCTCGGCACTGGGCACATCTGTCTTCGATCGCACAGGCGGTGACCCGACACAGCGGCCGGGCGTCCGGCCCGGCCTACGAGACGATGGAGTTGGTGTCCGTTACCAGGAGCTCGGCCTACCCGGCTCCCACAAGGCGATCCAGCCGCCTGGCTCCCGCTCGCCAGATTCCCGAGGTCGGCAGCAGTGGGGTCCGGAGATCGGTACACGATCGCCTCGGCCCCCGCTCCCAAAGTCGATCCGCAAGCAGCCGAGCCACGGCGATCGCCGCAATGCAACGTCAGATCGACGAAGTGAAGGCGCTCCTGCAATCCGGGGCAGGCGCCACCAAGACGATCGCCGCGCCGAGCGAGCCGCTCGCGATCGACATCGAGCTCGCCGGCAAAGACAAGATCGCCTCCTCGGACACCCGTGTACCAAGGGCGATCGGACCCCCAAACACACTCGCACAAGTTCAACATCTACATGACCGGTGTGGGGCATCCGACGCGACCCGGCCGAATGTTCCTCCGACGCTAGACGACCTCGCCACCGGTGGTACACCTCATTGCCACCTCGGTCCATCGCCTTTAACGAGCCGGGCGACGTCTTCACGAATACTTCGCCACTGTGGTCGCCGGCCGTAAGGTCGCCATCGCATGATGCAAATCGAGCAAGGAGAACAGAGTCCGACTCGGACTACATCGACCGGGTTGACATGATCATCCTCAACGCGAGCCCGTAAGCGATGAGACCGCCTCTACGCGGTCCTAGGGGGTTTCGGGGTTTCGCCTATGTTCAGCATCTCACGAAGACCCCGCCGACGACCTACGCAGCCTCTTCCGGCTAGAGCCGCAGATTTCTGTCTGTGCAAAGGCTTCTTCTCAGCCTAGAAGTAGATCGGTCGGCGCCCGTACGACGACCTCCAGTCTCCCGGCCCGATCGCTACTACCCAGCAGAGCCGGAGGACTCGATCCCCGCCTACAGTCCATTCTAACATGAGGGACTAGCCGCCGCCCGATCGCCAATTTCGACCTACGAATAAAGCGATCGGCCGCCGAGCGACGATCGCCAGTTTTCCGGCCAGATCGCAACATCATCAGCAACTCGGTGGACACGATCGCCATCTACAGTCCAGCATATAACATGACGGACTAAGGCATAAGATCGCCTCGACCGCACTTCATAAAGCCATGATCCTGGCAGTCGATGGAACCGGCTGCTTCGGCCATGCAAGGTCCCTTTCGGCCGAGATCGCCCGCCCTTCGTTTAAATACGAGGCCGGCGTAGTCGGAGGGCCCTCCAACATTAATCAGTGGACACATGCCACAACCCCGTCTCAACGTACACCGTCGAGGTCGGCCATCTCCATGGCTGGCCGAGGTGGAAGCAGAGCTAACAAGCCGCGGGCGTGGAGTTGATTCATCCGACGCTGCCCCGCGCAAGGACTCCTCTAGACCGAGACCGCACGCCTTCGTTTAAATACAAGGCGAGGCGCGGCCTAACAGAGGACCCTCATAATAAAGTGAGTCACGAGGCACTCATTGTCTTCGTGCACCAAGACACGGCCATGGAGTCGGTCCATCGATTTCCGCGACGTGCACGATTCCTCAAACAAAGCGAAACCACCAAGTTTCCATGGGGATCGGCCAATGTTGTTTTTGCGGTACAAGACCGAAAGATAGCTAGCCAATCGATCATGATAGCCCAAGTCCGAGTCCTAAGTCGGCTCGGATCGCCCGTCCTCATCCGTACATGATCACTAAGAAGAACCACCTCGCCCCATGTCTTCAACATAGGAGCAAGCCGGGGCAATTGTTGTGTCAAGTTTTAACACCTTCCGACCGGCGATCGACTAGGAGGACGGGCGACCGAGTCACCGCGAGCGGCCAAGTCGATTCGCCGATCAAGAACTCCGGCGACCGAGCCCTAACCCTGGACATGCTAGATCAAGCAACCGAAGGTCAGGACAAGTCCGGTGCCGAGCGATCGACCTCGGATACGATCGTCTCTCTGCACGGCGACCGACTCTGGCGACCGACATCCGGCGACCCTCTATCGGCATCCGCCGATCGACCCTGGTGACCGACCATTGGCGACACCGCCCTTGGTGACCGACCATTGCGACCTCGGATGATCGCCAGTGACGACCGCTCATGTCGATCACCACCGATGGACATCCAGGTCGGCGAAGGCCGAGCCTCAAGACTAGCACCATGTGCAAAGGCCGACAAGATCCGCGAATCCTGCCATTGACCACAATCCGCGATTCTCTCCACCACCGACAGCCGCCGAAAGTTGTCGGTAGGCCGCATGTTGATCGCTCCGACACGTGATGGCTCCTTATCGACCGCCACCGCACCGCCACCGCATTGACTTTATTCGACAACCACCTCTTCTCGACTTTAGCCCGATGCCCAGTGAGATCGGCAGACATTATATCCGACAAAGCGGTCGGCAGATTATTCTAATGGCCGGCAGACGATCGGCCACTACAGGACAGGACCCGGCTGCCCCTATATATGCAAGGCACCCTGCACTTGGACACTCCTTCAGCAATATTGCGATTCAAGCACACTATACAGAAGCAAACATTAAGCACTTGGCTAATCTCCAACTCTTGGCAACAGCTTTCTTTCGGTCTTACTTCTCCCGGCCTTTTCTCCTCGAGCAGATTATCGGCGGGACGAAGAACACCAAGCTTCGCTCAAGAGTCGGATTAACAGAGTCTTTGTACACTCATTGTATTTAGATTTCTCTCATTAATACTTGTATCCACGAATATTTGTATTAATAACATCTCGCGAGAGCATTCAAGCCCGGGCCTAACAAACCCGGCAAATCTTGTATTATTTATCTTCTCTCGGAAGTGCTCCCGCAATTGTTGTTTGTTGTCCGTCCTCCAGCAGTATTAATCTTCGGATGAATATTTTGGGCAACAAGAACTTTATAATAAAAGGGGCATGATTCTCGGCCTACATGGAAGAGACCTACATTGCGTTTTGTTACACGTCAAGTGAATCTTTACATACGGGAGACGGTATTTAAAGAGATCATTGAGACACTAAGAAGTATAGGCCGCAATTCCGCAGTTGCTGATCGAGCTATCGAGAGCTTGACCGAGGGGGTCCAGGGGCGCTTGATTAAAGTTAGGAGGAATGGGAGTTCAAATACTGCCCTACATTTGATTGCCCATCAATTAGAGGGTGATCAAATCCCCCCGGATGAGTCATGGTTCCAGGTTTGCGGGAGGACCATTCGTTTTACGGCCCGTGATTTTGCCATGATCACTGGACTCCATTTTGGAAACTCTACCTTCCATCCCCGGGACGACCATCTCCTTCCGTCTGACGGTATTTTTCACAGAATACTCCATGGCAAAAATATTAAGGTTAGTGTTCTGCGGAAGAGGTTCAATGCTCGAGATTTTGGTAGAGACATGAGAGATTATGTGAAGGTTGCCATTTTGCTTATATACTACTAGTTTATCCTATGTCGTGACGATATGATGGTCGAGACATGGGCATGGGCATTAGTTGAGGATTTCGAGCAGTGGGATATGTTTCCTTGGGGTTCTTATGCCTTTGGGGTTTTATCTTACTACATAGGCAACGTTGCAATGAAGGAGGGACAAGAGCACAAGGACTATCACTTCTATGGTCCTGTTTGGGCTTTACAGATATGGTCGTATGAGATGATTCCTTCATTGGGAGCATTGTGTGGTATTCGAGATAAATCTGTCCAAGTCCCCCGGTGTTTGATGTGGACTACGAGGAAGATGTTTTGTGATTTCACTCATTTCTTCGATGATAAGGTACATAAATTTGTAAGCGTATTTTCTCCTGACTTCATCTCTTAAACGTTATGTGATTGCCCATCTAATGGTATGCTTTAATGACTAATTTTTCAGCACATAGTACTTCCCTCTTTACCGTATTTGGAGAAGGATGAGGCTGAGTACTACTACCTGAGCTTTGAGAATGGCTCGCCATATGACGTTAAGTTCATTAAGCCTATAAGAATATCTGTGAAGAATAAGGAGGATGAGCCTGCGCCGATCCCGAGGAAGAAAGTTATGGATAGGTTGAAGAAGGCTGCTGGAAAATTGATTACATATGATTCGGCACATAAAGTGTCGAAGCGACGCTGGCAGAGTACCCCACGAGTAGATGGTGCAGAGACATCGGACCGGGAGAGGCAGCCAGAGAGGGTGTGTTGTGTCCACGGACTTCCTTGTCCGGACCACACCCAGGACACGAGCAGGGATGAGTACTTCGATCGTCGTTTGAAGGCGATCTTGTACGATGATTCTGAGTCCGGATTTATTGCTCGAGTTTCTCGCCGGGTGCTTTCTGGGATCGTGGATTTCTTCGGACCTATGCATAGACGTTCTAGGAGCTCGGTGCACTACTCAGCTGGGAGCCATGATAGGCCTCGTCATTCTGCATCTGTTAGCAGCGCCCAGCGGAGGATTCCTGACCCTCCACGTCACTCAGTCTCTGGCGCAGCCCACAGTCACCATTCTCAGTGTCAGCCTAGTCATCATTCTCAGCGTCAGCCGAGTCACCATTCTTAGTGTCTGCCTACCCACCATTCCGAGGTCCAGCACAGTCACCATTTTCAGATTCATCATTCTTTTGAGCGGACTCAGCAGCCCCTTGATTACGAGCATCAGTATGAGCCATTTGAGGCGCCATTTCAGCAGTATGGGACGATGTTCGACTGGTTTCAGGACGAGCATCATTATAGTGTGATGTTTTCGAAGTGAGGGTGGTGGTCCTGAGCAGCAGCCTCCATTTCAGATCGAGCAGCCAGTTTTTGAGATCGAGCAGCTGGCTGTACAGCTCTCTGATTGTTATAGTTATGAGAGGGATGCTGAGGGTGATGAAGATGGTGAGAGTGCCGGAACGCAGCATTTGGGTGAGCGTAGTCTTCCACCGTGAGTGAGTCGACCATCTGCTGCTCTTCGGGAGCCTTTTGTGGTTGCGCCTCCAAGAGATAGCGAGGCTCTAAAGAAGTTGTACCTACACTTTAGGAGGGAGCAGCCACGTGATGCTATTGTCCGGTGTTTGGAGACTGGGCATGCTCTGACCCAGGCGTTATTTGACCGGATAGAGTCTAGCCATGAAGACTTTGATGCCGAGGTGATAGACTGTTATATGCTTGCGACTCGAGCGAGGCTTCGGAGGGGAGTCCGTAGTGTTGGTGTCGGTAGAGTTGGCACTGTACTTGCCGGCTCCCAATTTTACCTAAGTTCTATAACCTGCTCGCTTGTACATCATTGGTGTGATGTGGATTTTTTTTAATTTTGTGGTTTGGCTTTTTGTAGTTAGTTTTGGCCAACGAGTTTGCAAGACTCCATCCGGATGATCCACTTGGTATCAAGGTGACAGGGAAGCCGATTTACAAGGAGTGGAAAATTCCTAAATGCATCGAGGACTACATGACAGGTCTTGATACACCACATGCGATTCCATGGTTAAATTGCAACGAAGTAAGTTTGAAATTTATATTTATAAATAATTGACAATTTGTTTCCATTTGAAATTCATATTTATAAATGATTCGCTATTTATAAATGATTTGCTATGTTTGATGTGATGATCTTATATGATTACATATTTTGTTTCAACAGATCATTGCCATTTGTTGCCTCGACCAGAGCCACTGGGTGACTATCAAGATTGACATCATAACATGGACCGTGGAGTTGTACGATTCCTTGTCACACCACCACGAAGATGGTCGATACCGATTCAACCAACTGCGATCGATTATGCGTATGATGCCTCGTGTGCTAGCTCAATCCAGGTATTGGCTGAACAACCAATCGAAGAAGAAGTATGACACGGAGATGAGTTTCAAAATTATGCCACGAGAGCTACAGTTCATACAAAACGACAATCACAGTTGTGGCCCCTTCGCGTGCATGTACTTGGATCGACTCTTCTCTGCAAACCCAGGAGCAAGGCACCAAATCAAGGAACTTAATGAGAAATATATTAAGAAATATCGATATGGTTTAGCTGCTAAAATCTTTATGTTGTCTTTAGACATGTAAAATGGTTTATGGTGTGTTGTGTTGTGGCAAGATTAATGTGTCGTGTTGTTAAATATTTATGTTGTATTTAGACAGTTTTGGCAATATGAATGTGTCGTGTTGTTAAATCTTTATATTTTGGCTCTGTGTTACACACGATGGATGAACACGATCGTGTCCATCGTGGGTCAGGATCGTGTTGTGTTGTTATATCTTTATGTTTTGGCTCTGTGTTACACACGATGGATGCACACGATCGTGGCGATCGTGTGTCACGATCGTGTGCAACCTACCCACGGTCATGGGTTGATGCTGTCGTGTGCGCACGATGGTTGCCATGACCGTGTGCACACGACCGTGGGTCCCATCGTGGGCACGGCCATGCACACGATCGTGTGTCCCATCGTGGGCATGACCGTGTGTCCCATCGTGTGCATATAAACTTTTGGTATTTTTGTCAATTTGATTTATTGTGTTATCTAGAAGGATGTTTTATGATTCAAACATCGGTTGTTCAAACATTAATTACTATATAGCTTCTTATACAAACTCTTATTTGTCATTACGTTGTAATTCATTAGTATGTGAGATATTTCATCCAGATGATTGAACTTATCCGTACGAACTAATACACTGAGAACAGATAGACTACACATGATATGCAATATATTATGTTGTTGGCCACTAAGTATACTGGATACAGCTTGGGAAGTAGTTTAAACAACAAGCTGTACTGATTTTTAAATCTGAGTGCGTAGCGGAAGTCTTAGATACAGTAAGTTGCTGTGGATACATCAACTAGGTGTACAGTGTATACTTAAAGAATCACAGTAAATAAAATAGTAAAAACTGAAGGTAAATAACACAGTATTTAAAGTGGTTCGAGGTAAACCCCTCTACGTCCACTGGTCCTCCACACAGGAGTAAAATGTTTATTATAATTACTACGTACACAACTACGTAATTATAACAGTTATACAATCAATATATCGTTCACACATATTGGTTTGAGCTAAAGCTTGACTGACTTCTTCACACAGAGTTCTGAAGCTTCGTCTTCCTCAGTCCACACAGGGCTGATCTGGGTTTGCTCAAGGTATAGAACAGAGTGTGAACAACAGCTTTGACTTTATGAGCTTGTAGCTGATGAAGTGTTGTTCAAGAAGATGAGCACTGTATATCTCTTTTATCTGAGTTGCAGTAAGCTTGGAGATATATTTTGCTCTGATGATAACTTGATAGCTTTGAATGATTTCGGTTTTGGTAACTGATCTTCAATGCCTTCATGAGATATATATAGTCTGTGGAATATATATCCGTTGAGATGTATCCGTTGAGCAAGATTCCGTTCCAACGGGATTAAAAAGCACGATCCGGATTTAGCGGGATTTGAAGATCTGTTGACTGACAGTATTTAAATACTTTATCCTTGAGTATTTAAATACCTCTTTATTCAACGGGACTTGACTACTGAAGATTCCTTCTTGTCCTGTTGAAAGATGTATGGAAGATAACTGTATTGGTGTTTCGAGACAGTTTCCATACTTGATCTTTATAAGACTTCTTTGCAGTACTGAAGGGTTCCACTTATATGCTGGATTCGAGACAGGTCTTCGATACAGGTTGATGCCTTAACACTTCGATACAGTTTCCTTTACTGTATGTGGATTGGCATATATGTCAAAACCTCTTATCAAATACTATTCGATACAGTGATTGAATATCCCAGCTGTTTCGATACAGGGTTCTTGTTTTCCCAACATATGTTAATTCAATCAATAACTTTTTAAATAAGTGTATCGTTAACAAATAATTGTTAATATATAAGTAACAACACCTAAATTGACGAGTAATTTGAGAAATCGGCGAAATTTTTTGATGTTCTTGTGCACACGATCGTGTGTCCCATCGTGGGCACGACCGTGTGTCCCATCGTGTGCATATAAACTTTTGGTATTTTTGCCAATTTGATTTATTGTGTTATCTAGAAGGATGTTTTGTGATTCAAACATCACTTGTTCAAACATTAATTACTATATAGCTTCTATACAAACTCCTATTTGTCATTTCGTTGTAATTCATTAGTATATGAGATATTTCATCCAGATGATGAACTTATCCGTACGAACTAATACACTGAGAACAGATAGACTACACATGATATGCAATATATTATGTTAATTCCATCAATAACTTTTTAAATAAGTGTATCGTTAATAAATAATTGTTAATATATAAGTAACAACACCTAAATTGACGAGTAATTTGAGAAATCGGCGAAAATTTTTGATGTTCTTGTGCACACGATCGTGTGTCCCATCGTGGGCACGACCGTGTGTCCCATCGTGTTCATATAAACTTTTGGTATTTTTGCCAATTTGATTTATTGTGTTATCTAGAAGGATGTTTTGTGATTCAAACATTGCTTGTTCAAACATTAATTACTATATAGCTTCTTGTACAAACTCCTATTTCTCATTTCGTTGTAATTCATTAGTATATGAGATATTTCATCCAGGTGATGAACTTATCCGTACGAACTAATACACTGAGAACAGATAGACTACACATGACATGCAATATATTTTGTTAATTCCATCAACAACTTTTTAAATAAGTGTATCGTTAACAAATAATTGTTAATATATAAGTAACAACACCTAAATTGACGCGTAATTTGAGAAATCGGCGAAATTTTTTGATGTTCTTGTTCACACGATCGTGTGTCCCATCGTGGGCACGACCGTGTGTCCCATCGTGTGCATATATACTTTTGGTATTTTTACCAATTTGATTTATTGTGGTATCTAGAAGGATGTTTTGTGATTCAAACATCGCTTGTTCAAACATTAATTACTATATTGCTTCTTATAGAAACTCCTATTTGTCATTTCGTTGTAATTCATTAGTATATGAGATATTTCATCCAGATGATGAACTTATCCGTACGAACTAATACACTGAGAACAGATAGACTACACATGATATGCAATATATTATGTTAATTCCACCAATAACTTTTTAAATAAGTGTATCGTTAACAAATAATTGCTAATATATAAGTAACAACACCTAAATTGACGAGTAATTTGAGAAATCGGCGAAATTTTTTGATGTTCTTGTGCCCACGATCATGTGTCCCATCATGGGCACGACCGTGTACACAATCGTGTGCATATAAACTTTTGGTATTTTTGCCAATTTGATTTATTGTGTTATCTAGAAGGATGTTTTGTGATTCAAACATCGTTTGTTCAAACATTAATTACTATATAGCTTCTTATACAAACTCGTATTTGTCAATTCGTTGTAATTCATTAGTATATGAGATATTTCATCCAGATGATGAACTTATCCGTACGAACTAATACACTGAGAACAGATAGACTACACATGATATGCAATATATTATGTTAATTCAATCAATAACTTTTTAAATAAGTGTATCGTTAACAAATAATTGTTAATATATAAGTAACAACACCTAAATTGACGAGTAATTTGAGAAATCGGCGAATTTTTTTGATGTTCTTGTGCACATGATCGTGTGTCCCATCGTGGGCACAACCGTGTACACGATCGTGTGCATACGTGGATACAGTGCCAATTTGACACCAAAGACAACGTGACACCTGGTTGCCAACGTGTCACACGATTGGAACACACTATCGTGGCGATCGTGTGCACATTCGTGTTTACTGCAAAGGTCAACATCAAATTATTTTATTATAAAATCCCATCGTGGGTCGGTCCCCCCTTTTCAATATAAGCCCATCTTCATTGACTGAGAGTGAAATACATGTACCGTAGCCCCCTTTTCACTACAAACCCTAATCAATTAACATCAGTTAAAATCCATTAAGATCAAATACGCGAAATGAGCGGCCGATTACGAGAAAGCAATTTAGGAGGAATCGAAGCACCACCACGAAAAAGAAGAAGGAGGATACCTCCTCCCAACCCACCATACAGAACTAGGCCGAGAGGAAGATACTCAATGCTCAGAGTAAGTTTTTTGATTTTGTTGTATGTGTAGTGACTATCATTGCGAATTAATGTGTTTCATGAAACAGGGCCTATTTAAAAACAGTGCGAGCACTCCAGTCATACTAGATGGTGATGATGATAATGATTTGGAGATTTCTGAGAAGAAAAGCAAAGAAGTTATTTTAGAAGAGGAAGTTCATGAAGATGGTGATACAAGACTAAAGATACAGCAGCAGATGGGGGAAAAGAGATCCAAGTGATTGTGGTTTTTATGTTATTATTAGATATTTTGGTGTGATGGCGATTAAATTTTGTTTTGTAAAGTTATATGCTTTGGATATCCCTTTGCTGTAAACTATTGCTCTTTGAAGTGAGCTACTTTGTTATGGTTAATGGTTGGGTCTATAATCACCTTTATTGGCTTTACATAACTGAACACTTAAATTTCAATTCAAAGATAAAGAAAATAGACACAAAATTATGCATTTCAACTAATAATTAGAATACTGAATCAATACATGGTCCATCGAGGATCAACATATCAGCACATGATTGTTGCTAGTAAGTCACAAAATATAAAAATACATAAGCAATTTAAGTTTCACGGTATGGACATCCCCTTATGTCATGGTCATCATTACGGCAAATGCTACACCTCTTCTTCTGCCGGCGCCTTTGCCTCGTTTGTTCATCCATTCCTTGAGTTTCTTTTAGGGATATTCAAATCCACACCACCTATGGGAATGAATGCTTTGCAAGATTTTCTGTTGTGGCCGGTTCCTTTACACCTACCGCACACCTGAGGCCGTCCACCTGCGGGCAAATTTTCAACAGCGGACCGTGCGCGACTCATCCTTGGCCAGCTGGCTTGTCGTACCCCCTCTGGAGGTACGCAAACGATGGATGAGATCTCCAGTGGGACATTCCACTCATCAGGATATGGGATGGGACTAATATGCTCCTTATAAGTCTCTCTAAGGCCTTGTTGCTTGAAATAACGACTAACAAAATCATACACGGACAAACCATTGCCGGCGCGCCTGTTACAATAAGCAATTATGTCAAGGATGTTGTATAGGATAATGTATTTTTGATATTGATGAGGTGTAGGATAAATCCAGACCAGCCCTGTTTTGCACACGATGGCAGAACACGATCGTGCCGATCGTGGGCTACGATCGTGGCGATCGTGTGTCCCATCGTAGGTTACGATCATGGCGATCGTGGGTTACGGTCATGGCGATCGTGGGGTTACGATCGTGCCCATTGTGGGTTACGATCGTTCCCATCGTGGGTTACGATCGTGCCCATCGTGGGTTACGATCGTGCCCATTGGGTTACGATCATGCCCATCGTGAGTTACGATCATGCCCATCGTGGGTTACAATTGTGCCCATTGGGTTACGATCGTGCCCATTGTGGGTTACAATCGTGCCCATCGTGGGTTACGATCGTGTGCATTCTGCCATGACCGTGTGCACATGACAGCATAGACAAAAACATTGAATGGCCATGACCATGTGCACACAACAGCATAGACAATTACCTTATAGCGGCAACAGCATGACGACATGGAATCTGATCTAAATTAAACTCACGACCACAACGTGTCCATGTTCGAAGGTCGACCTCATAAGAAACTTTGTTTTCTTCAACTTTATAAACAAGTGGGGTGGTAGATCGAACGGTAAGAGTCAGACTGGCTTGCACAGAGCTAGAAAGCTTTTCAAAAGTGTGCATTGTCAACTCATGGTCTCTTGATGTAGCTTCTCCCCGCTTCTCATCAAACCAATTCTCTAAAATTAGGCGAAATATCTCAAGTAACGAGCAAACAGGTAAACGCCTCGCCCACAACATACGATTATTAAAGCATTCAACAGCATTGGATGTCAAGAAGTTATAGCGTCGTACCGGACACTTCGACCTAGCCCACCTCTCTGGCCCAATTTCATAAAGGCGCCTGTGAGCCCCATTAGGGCTTTCGATATGTAGTTTTGAAAAGTAGGTTTCAAAAACTTCTTCACGATGCGTATAGGCAGCAGTTCTAAAGAGTCCTATAGCATGCGCACCGTAGGAGGTCAGATTTTTTGCAAGATGGTGATAGCACAACCCGTGGAATGCATTCGGATAGACGGCTCGAACAGTATTCTGAATGCTCTTATGTTGGCCACTCACAATCAGTAAATCTTCCATCGGATTGTAGCATCTGCGCAGGTTATACAAAAAATAAGTCCATGACTCGTCGTTCTCTATGGGACCGAGACCAACTGTAAGAGGAGATACTTGCTCGTTCCCGTCAAATGTGACAGCCGCAAATAGAGTTCCTTTATTCCTTCCCTTCAGGTGGGTCCCCTCAACTATAATCACCGGTCGAAGGCACGTATCAAATACCCTAATACTCTGTCCGAGTGCAACGAACATGTGGCAAAACACTCCCTCACGAGTCATCTGCAAATCATAAATTGTCCCTGGATTACGCTATTTTAACAAATACAGATAAGATGGGAGCCTCTGATACGACTCATCAAAGCCGCCATATGTATTCTCTATCGCTATATTCCTCGTCCGGAGAGCAAAACTGTATAGCATGTCAATGCCGTACTCCCTACACATCTCTGCAATCATCTCCTTTGGCCTCAAAGTGACCCCCTCACCGATCAATCTTTTAGCAAAATAATGAGCGGCAACCTCAGAAGTGACCGATCGTGCGGCAGCACGGTTCAAATCAGGGTGACAGCTGTGCTCCAATGTCAACTTTGTAATTCTCCAAATAGTTGCACCCTCAATAGCACACAACCTAAACTGACAATTTTTTCGCCCACTCTAACAGACAAACACTATACGTTTATCGGCGGAACGATCAGTGATACACTGTAGCATGTTTTCCAAATGATACATTCCAACAGTTATCCTCAACTCTGTCTTGGAACGAAAGGTGGACCCCACCTCTAGCTGACCGGTAACCGGTGGAGGCTGCTCGACCCAACCCAAAGTCTCGGCACTACCGGGGTCCGGAAATGGAATGATCCAGTTACACATTGATTGTAACACCCCAACCCGACAAGGGTAGAAGTGCCACAAGGATGGTGACATATCAAAGCATACATACATAATATCATACACAACGGAAGTCTTAAACATAATTCAATAAGAAAGACCAAGCCAACACAGCTTAAGTCAAAGTACATAAGTTAAATGATGAAGAAAATAATCCAAAGGAAAAATAAGAACATAATCCAAATCCAAAGTCATAACATAGGGTGGTCATCTAAGGTAAAAGCTTCATCATAAGCTCTAACTCTCATCCCATAGCAAAAGCCCAGCTCCTATCTTAGAAACCTGCCGCAGGGAAAAGGAAATGCGGCTGAGCTTAAAAAGCCCAGTGAATGGATACATAAACAAAGCAACGATAATGAAACAGAATCAAATATAGTGCATTGGGAATATCATAAGGAATAAACAAATGAATAATAGAAATGAAAGAATAGGATAGTCATCTACCACGAGCCCAGAAACATATCATATCATATCATATAAGCCGTCAATATCATAATCTCATAATCAGAGGGGATACCTCTTAGGCAACCAGATAATATGAGGGGTGTCCTCATGTATCATAAAGTGGAGTGATCAGCTCCCAGAAGTTGTGAAAGGCATGTATAGCACATGCACTACCACTGACGTATATCATAAACATAATCATAGTTAAATCCACTAAATGTAATGATCTAGGATGCATCCATACGCCCCCACAGAAATCAGATTGGCCATAATAAATCATATCATAAGTGTGCACATAATATAATAGAAGGGGACGGTGTAGCCAAATCACTAGGGCCACACACTAGTCATGCCAGTGGTGCATCACAGACACGCCTATCGATCTGATTCCGGGTGCTGAACCCATATCTAAAGCTCCAACATTTAAATGATGAAGAAAATAATCTAAATCCATAATCATCAATGCGTCTTTTTCTGCGAGTCTTATGGACCTTAGGATTTGACCCTTAAGACGTTAGGTTTGACTGGTGAGGATTTGGGTAACATAGGTTTCTGCTTCGTCTTCCATTTCGTGCTTATTTTCTCTTATGTTTTGCTAATCCCTTTCCATGATCATTCAGATGGTGAACACCCGCTTTACTCAGTACACTGATGGGGATAATGGTGCCCCTGATTTCCAAGCTATGATTAACGCTGCTGTGGAAGCTGCTATTCCACGAGTAGTGGCTGAAGTGGCCAATAACTTCAGGAATGGGCCGAGTCCTTCTGGTGGTGGTGCTAGACCTCCTACTCCACCAAATGGTCAACCTAATACCCCACCTCATGCTCCCCCAACTGGTATCCATGTGTGGATCGAGAGGTTTAACAAGCTCAAGCCTCTCTCATTCAAGTCCGCTGCTACTCCCCATGAAGCGGAGGACTGGATCACACATGTTGAGAAATTGTTTCGTTCTGGGATGTGGTGACGAGTTTAAAACTCGTTTGGCTACATTCAAATTGGAAGGTGATGCTCGAATGGTGGATCGCTCTTGTTCAGGCCAAAGGAGGTGATTTTGCCGAGACTTGTTCGTGGGCCGATTTCATTGAGGCATTTTACTGCATGATATCTTCCTATGGCGTAACAGCTTAAGGTATGAGAGAGAGTACGGGTCGATCTGTCTGTGGTGACTGGGAGTCATCCGGAGAGTTTATGCAGAGATTCTTGCGTGCCGCTTTGTTGGGCCGAGGTTACCGGTGATGCTGCAAGGCTGCACGTCATTTTAAGTGGGCTTTGAAGAAGTGGGTGTTGGACAAGATCGTTAACACTACTTTTGAGGATGTTCTCGAGTGTGATGCCGCCCGCAACATTGAGTTACTACAGCGGATCGGGTGTCTTATAAGCGTGATAGGGATGGTAACGGTGGATTCTCGTAGTCATGGTCGGCAGACCATAAGCAGGATTCTCGGGTCGACAGGACCAGGGGTATGATCGAGGGCCGTCAGACCGTGGTTATAATAATAGACAGCAGGATTACAGGAACCAGGATCGTCGGGATACCGGTAGGTATGGTGGTGATCGTCAAGGGCGAGTAATAACAACCGACGTAGGGACTCTCGCAGACGCAATCGGGATCGTCGGGTCGAAGAAGATTGAAGCTCTACCCCTCCTCCTACATGTCCTTCTTGTGGGAAGACTCATCCGGTCCTTGTTATAGAGCTTCTGGTGGTTGTTTCGGGTGTGGATCTACTCATCATAAAGTCATCAATTGCCCTAAGAAGAAGACTGGTGGACCTAAGATTGATGATAGGACTGCTCCAAATTCAGGCAGGGTCTACTCTATGACTCGTGATCAAGCAGCTGGTTCCTCAGGTACTATTACGGGCTTTCTTTATATTGGAGATCGTACTGTCTTTGTTTTATTTGACACCGGTGCTACACATTCCATAATATCTACTTCACTTGCAAATAAAATAAACATAACCCCAACACAACTAATGAACCGTATATCTATTGCTACTCCGATGAAAACTCATGTGATTATTGATGTTGAGTATGTGAATTGCCCTCTTCGTTTAGATGATCGTATTCGTGCTGCGAACCTTCTTCCCATCGATATGATTGACTTTGATATTATTCTGGGCATGGACTGGTTGGCTGCTCATAAAGCGACCATTGATTGTTATGCTCGTAAAGTGATCTTTGGTAATCTTCATCATCCTGATTTTGTCTATTCTGGTTCACAACCTCTGAAATCCGTAAAGATTATTTCGGCTATGAAAGCTCGAACACTGATTTCACATGGCTGTATTGGTTTCCTTGCTTCTATCATGGATACTTCTGTGGATGTTCCGAGCATTGATGGTATTCACGTTGTGCGCGATTTTACTGATGTGTTTCCAGATGAACTTCCTGGTATTCCTCCTGTTCGAGAAATTGAGTTCAGTATCGATCTGATTCTGGGTGCTGAACCCATATCTAAAGCTCCATACCGTATGGCACCGATCGAATTGAAAGAACTGAAGGAGCAATTGCAAGAATTGTTAGATAATGGATTCATTCGTCCGAGTGTGTCTCCATGGGGTGCTCCCGTATTGTTTGTTAAGAAGAAGGATGGAAGCATGCGTCTTTGTATTGATTATCGGGAACTTAACCGTATCACAATCCAGAATTACCCTCTTCCACGCATTGATGATCTATTTGACCAATTGCAAGGGGCGAGGCATTTCTCTAAGATTGATCTGAGGTCCGGTTATCACCAACTTCGGGTGAGGGAGCAAGATGTTCCTAAAACGGCTTTTCGAACTCGGTACGGTCATTATGAATTCTTGGTTATGCCTTTCGTGTTGACCAATGCTCCTGCAGTTTTCATGGACCTTATGAATCGGGTATTTCACGAATTCCTCGATAAGTTCGTCATTGTCTTCATTGATGACATCCTTGTGTATTCTAAGTCCGAGGAGGAACACGAGCAACATCTTAGTATGGTTCTGGAGGTTCTTCGACAGCAGAGATTATATGCGAAGTTTTCGAAGTGCGAGTTTTGGTTGGATCGAGTAGCTTTCTTGGGTCACATTGTTTCTGCGGACGGTATTACTATGGACCCTGCGAAGGTTGAGGCTATCACAAAATGGCCGAGACCTACAAACGTGACGGAAGTAAGGAGTTTTCTGGGTCTTGCTGGGTATTATAGGAGATTTGTTGAAGGCTTTTCGCGTCTCGCTTTGCCTTTAACACAATTGATGAGGAAAGGAGAGAAGTTTGTGTGACCGATGAGAGGGAAAGTAGTTTCGAGGAGTTGAAGAAACGTTTAGTGTTCTGCACCTATTTTGACTCTTCCATCCGGTTCGTGGTTTTCAAATATATAGTGATGCATCGAAGAAAGGTTTGGGATGTGTGTTGACGCAACACGGGAAGGTGATTGCTTATGCTTCGAGGCAGTTGAAACCTCACGAGGTGAATTATCCAACACATGATCTAGAGTTAGCAGCTGTGGTTTTCGCGCTAAAGATTTGGCGCCATTATTTGTATGGAGAGTCTTGTGACATTTTCACCGATCACAAGAGTCTTAAATACATTTTCACTCGAAGGAACTAAATATGAGACAGAGGCGGTGGTTAGAACTCTGAAGGACTATGATGTTAATATTCAGTATCATCCCTAGAAGGCGAATGTAGTCGCGGATGCTCTTAGTAGGAAGTCTTGTATGGTTGCGAGTTTAGAGTTTGATCCTCGTGTTCGCATGACTTAGAGCTTCGGATGTGGAGTTTTGTATTCGAGGTCGGGATGGTTATTGGGCTAGTCTTAAAGTTGAGTCCAATCTCATCTTGCGAATAAAGGAAGCTCAGAAGGAGGATGGTGAACTGTGGTCTATAGTTCAAAATGTTGAGGAAGGCAAACAGTCAGAGTTCAGAGTTGACGAATTTGGTGTGGTTTGGTTTGAGGATCGTCTTTGCGTTCCTAACGATCCGGAACTTCGAGAGATTATTCTATCAGAGGCTCATAGTTCCCCGTTCACTATTCATCCTGGTTCTACCAAGATGTATAGGGATCTTAAACAACATTTTTGGTGGAGTGGTATGAAACATGATGTGGCGTTGTTTGTATCGAAGTGTTTGACTTGCCAGCAAGTAAAGATTGAGCATCAAAGAGCGAGTGGGTTATTGCAGCCATTGGAGATTCCGAAGTGGAAGTGGGAAGAGATTTCCATGGATTTCGTTACAGGTTTACCTCTTACCCGTAAGAAGCATGATGCGATTTGGGTGGTTGTTGATCGACTAACCAAGTCTGCTCACTTTCTCCCTATTCGTGTGGACTACAGAGTTAGTAAGTTGGCGGACATATTTCAGCAGGAGATCGTTAGGCTTCATGGTATGCCTACGGCCATCATATCAGATAGAGACCCACGGTTTACATCTCGTTTCTGGAAGGGCTTGCATAAGGCATGGGGTACGCGCCTTAAGTTCAGCACGGCTTTTCACCCTCAGACAGATGGTCAGTCGGAGAGGACCATCCAGACATTAGAGGATATGTTGAGGGCATGTGCTTTAGAGTGGACTAGTAATCGGGACGAATATTTGTGTTTGGTTGAGTTTGCATACAACAACAGCTGGCACGCGAGTATTCGTATGGCTCCTTTCGAGATGTTGTATGGTAGGAAGTGCAGAGCTCCAGTTTGTTGGAATGAGGTTGGTGAGCGCATTATTGAAGGTCCGGAGTTAGTTCAGATTGCTACCGAGAAAGTGGATGTTGCTAGGGAAAAATTGAAGGAAGCACGTGCGCGTCAAAAGAGTTATGCTGATAAGCATCGGCGTGACTTAGAATTTCGGGTTGGTGATCGGGTGTTCCTTAAAGTTTCGCCGTTTCGTGGAGTTAAACGTTTCGGGATCAAGGGCAAGCTTAGTCCTCGATTCATTGGACCGTTTGAAATTTTGGAGCGCATTGGAGAGGTTTCGTATCGTTTGGCTCTTCCTCCAGCTTATCACATGTTCACGACGTCTTTCATGTATCTCTTCCGAGGGATACAATTACCATCCTTTGCATGTGGTGTCCTATCCTTTCGATCGATTCATCTGATATATCTCTTAGGAGGAGCCTAAGTCGTTCTTGATTGCCAAGAGCGAGTTATGAGGCGTAAAGTTATTCCTTTCGTTAAGATTCTTTGGCGGAACCACCCAGAGCGGGAAGCTACCTGGGAAACCGAGGAGTCTATTCGAGCTAGTTATCCTCATTTTGTATTCTGATCTGGTATGTCTCCATTATGTTTCGATTCGTTTCATTTCTGATCTCTTTCAAATTTCGAGGACGAAATTTTTTCTTTTTAGAGGGGAAGAAGTTGTAACACCTAAAATCTGAGAACATGTGAAAAGACCAAAATGCCCCTACATATTTAAAATTTAATTAAAAGCTTATAAGGTCTTCAAATAAGTCCCAAATTTCAAACAATGCACAAGTTATGTATCCAAATAATTTTAACAATTACATTTAACATTTATGCAAGTGGTGAAATTACCAAATTACCCCTCTATGGACCGAATTAATAATAAGTAATTTTAATATTGATTTAAATGGTTTAAATGTTGATAAATAAGGAAGATAATCACAAGAATATTTCTACCAACCAAAAATCCGAAATTCTGGTCTTTCTCCCCCTCATTCACATGGCATTCCTATTTTAAAGAGTCAATCCATATCTTTTATTCCCTAACCCTAATTGCCGATCCAAAAACAAACACACACAAAATTTCTTTGGCCTCCATTCGACAACCCCATCACTCCTAGGTATTTTTCTGTGATCAAACAACATCCAAGAAGTCCTAGAAAAATACCCTTTTGAATTGTTGAAGCTTGGATCGATCGTGGCTTTGGTTTTCTTTTGTCGAGCCCTATAAACAAGGTAATTCGTTTATGATCTGTTCGACCTCCCAAAAATTCGTTTATGATTTTTCTCATAATCCTCATATCATGTATACTCTGGGAAAAATGATAGAAAGGTCGTGGAGAAGCTTTTGGAGTCGTGTGGATTTCTGGTTCGTTTTTGCTCATACGCGTATACAACAAATCGTGCAGCCTTTTCCACACGTTCCATCCTTGGTTTGGTATTTTTCTAAGGTCCCTTACATCATATAAACATCAAATAAAATGGTTGATTCGATCCATGCATGCTCTATATCGTTTTCGTGATTTAAAACCCTAAAAACGTGTTTAAATATGAAATATATGCTCCGATCCAGAATAATTATTAATAAAATTATTATAAACTTATTATGATGTAATATGATCTGGAAAAATGTTGGAAAGAATTGTCATGGCTTAAAACATGTGTTTCGAAATTATTTTGATTTATTGAATTTTGTATAAATCGTATAAAGAGAAAAAGGAAAAATAAATCGTGGGATCTAGGGTTTTGGATTAGGGCTGGAAATGGTGTTAATTAATGATATTAATGATGAGATGATGATTGAGAATTGATTAGAAGGATTAGGGTTTCTAATTCCTTTGTTTTTGGTTTATACGATTTGTATATAAATGTTTTGGGTGAGTTTTGTAAACTTTAAAACTTAAGGGTTAATTCTGGAACTTTATTTGAGCTGTATATAATTCGAATAAAATATAACTTGTGGGTGTTAAGTGTACGTTTTGCAATTAAATGGATTAAAATGTATTTTAAACCTAATTAGGGTTTGTTTTGAAAATAATTAAAAGAGAGGGACTAAACATGTAATTTTCAGTAACTTGGGACTGATTTGAGTAATTTAATATATTCAGGGGGTTATGTGTCATTTTGATAATTTAATGGCCTAATATGTAACTATTAATAATTAAAGATTGAAATCGTAAATTTAAGGGTTAAATATGTAACTTTAATAACTTGAGGGACTTAATGTGTAAATTATGAATACTTGAGTATCCATTCGAATAACTTAATAAAATAAGTGCTCATTATGTAAAATGGATAAGTTAAGGATTTATTGTGTAACTTTGAATACTAAAAGGTTTAAAGTGTAATTTTGGGAAGTAAAGGGTATAAAATGCAAAGTTATGAAACCCTAAGGACCAAATAAGTAAAAAGGTTAAAAGATACTTTATTTCCATTAATAATGATTCAACCTGCTAAAAATGGAAAGTTACTAAAATGGAAAGATATGAATTTAAAGGATGAATTATGATCCCCCCTCTTCTCCTCTAGGTGTGAAGAAGGAGAGGTCCTGAGCCACATCTGTTTTCTGAGTTTGTTTCTATTTTCTGTGCTTGCAATAAGGTACGGATACTCTGCCTTTTCAGTAAAGGCTCCAGTATGCTATTATGACTTTAGAAATATGGTACACTTAAGATTCCCCAAGCCATTGCTATGTTCCCTTTGATTGAACTTTGATACGATTCTGAGATACACATTTGCCATATGACCTTTTGTATGATATGAGACCTGACTCTTAGTTTGATACCCGAGCCATTTCTGTTTCCCTACCTATGGAGGTACCATAGGCGTGTCTGTGATGCACCACTGGCATGACTAGTGTGTGGCCCTAGTGATTTGGCTACACCGTCCCCTTCGTTATATTATGTGCACACTTATGATATGATTTATTATGGCCAACTGATTTCGTGGGGCGTATGGATGCATCCTAGATGCATTACATTTAGTGGATTTAACTATGATTATTTTTATGATATCTGTCTGGTGACTGGTACTGTGTGCTATACATGCCTTTCACAACTTCTGGGAGCTGATCACTCCACTTTATGATACATGAGGACACCCCTCATATTATCTGGTTGCCTAAGAGGTATCCCCTCTGATTATGAGATTATGATATTGACGGCTTATATGATATGATATGAGATGTTTCTGGGCTCGTGGTAGATGACTATCCTATTCTTTCATTTCTATTATTCATTTGTTTATTCCTTATGATATTCCCCAATGCACTATATTTCGGTTCTGTTTCATTATCGTTGCTTTGTTTATGTATCTGTTCACTGGGCTTTTTAAGCTCATCCGCATTTCCTTTTCCCTGCGGCAGGTTTCTAAGATAGGAGCTGGGCTTTTGCTATGGGATGAGAGTTAGAGCTTATGTTGAAGCTTTTACCTTAGATGACCACCCTATGTTATGACTTTGGATTTGGATTATGTTCTTATTTTCCCTTTGGATTATTTTCTTCATCATTTAACTTATGTACTTTGACTTAAGCTGTGTTGGCTTGGTCTTTCTTATTGAATTATGTTTAAGACTTCCGCTGTGTATGATATTATGTATGTATGCTTTGATATGTCACCATCCTTGTGGCACTTCTACCCTTGTCGGGTTGGGGTGTTACAATTATGGTATCAGAGCCCAAAATTTCAAACAATGCACAAGTTATGTATCCAAATAATTTTAACAATTACATTTAACATTCATGCAAGTGGTGAAATTACCAAATTACCCCTCTATGGACCGAATTAATAATAAGTAATTTTAATATTGATTTAAATGGTTTAAATGTTGATAAATAAGGAAGATAATCACAAGAATATTTCTACCAACCAAAAATCCGAAATTCTGGTCTTTCCCCCCCCCCCCCACATTCACACGGCATTCCTATTTTAAAGAGTCAATCCATATCTTTTATTCCCTAACCCTAATTGCCAATCCAAAAACAAACACACACAAAATTTCTTTGGCCTCCATTCGACAACCCCATCACTCCTAGGCATTTTTCTGTGATCAAACAACATCCAAGAAGTCCTAGAAAAATACCCTTTTGAATTGTTGAAGCTTGGATCGATCGTGGCTTTGGTTTTCTTTTGTCGAGCCCTATAAACAAGGTAATTCGTTTATGATCTGTTCGACCTCCCTAAAATTCGTTTATGATTTTTCTCATAATCCTCATATCATGTATACTCTGGGAAAAATGATAGAAAGGTCGTGGAGAAGCTTTTGGAGTCGTGTGGATTTTTGGTTCGTTTTTGCTCATACGCGTATACAACAAATCGTGCAGCCTTTTCCACACGTTCAATCCTTGGTTTGGTATTTTTTTCTCAGGTCCCTTACATCATATAAACATCAAATAAAATGGTTGATTCGATCCATGCATGCTCTACATCGTTTTCGTGATTTAAAACCCTAAAAACGTGTTTAAATGTGAAATATATGCTCCGATACCATAATTGTAACACCCCAACCCGACAAGGGTAGAAGTGCCACAAGGATGGTGACATATCAAAGCATACATGCATAATATCATACACAGCGGAAGTCTTAAACATAATTCAATAAGAAAGACCAAGCCAACACAGCTTAAGTCAAAGTACATAAGTTAAATGATGAAGAAAATAATCCAAACCAAGATCTGACTTATGGATTCAGACGCATTGATGAAGAAAATATCCTAAGACTCGCAGAAAAAGACGCATTGATGAAGAAAATATCCTAAAGTCTTAAGGGTCAAATCTTAAGGTCAAAACCAACATCCTTGTGTATCGATCTGATTCCGGGTGCTGAACCCATATCTAAAGCTCCATACCGTATGGCACCGATCGAATTGAAAGAACTGAAGGAGCAATTGCAAGAATTGTTAGATAATGGATTCATTCATCCGAGTGTGTCTCCATGGGGTGCTCCCGTATTGTTTGTTAAGAAGAAGGATGGAAGCATGCGTCTTTATATTGATTATCGGGAACTTAACCGTATCACAATCCGTAACCGCTACCCTCTTCCACGCATTGATGATCTATTTGACCAATTGCAAGGGGCGAGGCATTTCTCTAAGATTGATCTGAGGTCCGGTTATCACCAACTTCGGGTGAGGGAGCAAGATGTTCCTAAAACGGCTTTTCGAACTCGGTACGGTCATTATGAATTCTTGGTTATGCCTTTCGGGTTGACCAATGCTCCTGCAGTTTTCATGGACCTTATGAACCGGGTATTTCACGAATTCCTCGATAAGTTCGTCATTGTCTTCATTGATGACATCCTTGTGTATTCTAAGTCCGAGGAGGAACACGAGCAACATCTTAGTATGGTTCTGGAGGTTCTTCGACAGCAGAGATTATATGCGAAGTTTTCGAAGTGCGAGTTTTGGTTGGATCGAGTAGCTTTCTTGGGTCACATTGTTTCTGCAGACGGTATTACTATGGACCTCGAAGGTTGAGGCTATCACAAAATGGCCGAGACCTACAAGCGTGACGGAAGTAAGGAGTTTTCGGGTCTTCTTTGGGTATTATAGGAGATTTGTTGAAGGCTTTTGCGTCTCGCTTTGCCTTTAACACAATTGATGAGGAAAGGAGAGAAGTTTGTTTGGGTGATGAGAGGAAAGTAGTTTTGAGGAGTTGAAGAAACGTTTAGTATGCACCTATTTTGACTCTTCCATCTGGTTCAGGTGGTTTTCAAATATATAGTGATGCATCGAAGAAAGGTTTGGGATGTGTGTTGACGCAACACGGGAAGGTGATTGCTTATGCTTCGAGGCAGTTGAAACCTCACGAGGTGAATTATCCAACACATGATCTAGAGTTAGCAGCTGTGGTTTTCGCGCTAAAGATTTGGCGCCATTATTTGTATGGAGAGTCTTGTGACATTTTCACCGATCACAAGAGTCTTAAATACATTTTCACTCAGAAGGAACTAAATATGAGACAGAGGCGGTGGTTAGAACTCCTGAAGGACTATGATGTTAATATTCAGTATCATCCCGGTAAGGCGAATGTAGTCGCAGATGCTCTTAGTAGGAAGTCTGGTATGGTTGCGAGTTTAGAGTTTGATCCTCGTGTTCTGCATGACTTAGAGCTTCTGGATGTGGAGTTTTGTATTCGAGGTCAGGATGGTTATTGGGCTAGTCTTAAAGTTGAGTCCAATCTCATCTTGCGAATAAAGGAAGCTCAGAAGGAGGATGGTGAACTGTGGTCTATAGTTCAAAATGTTGAGGAAGGCAAACGGTCAGAGTTCAGAGTTGACGAATTTGGTGTGGTTTGGTTTGAGGATCGTCTTTGCGTTCCTAACGATCCGAAACTTCGAGAGATTATTCTATCAGAGGCTCATAGTTCCCCGTTCACTATTCATCCTGGTTCTACCAAGATGTATAGGGATCTTAAACAACATTTTTGGTGGAGTGGTATGAAACATGATGTGGCGTTGTTTGTATCGAAGTGTTTGACTTGCCAGCAAGTAAAGATTGAGCATCAAAGAGCGAGTGGGTTATTGCAGCCATTGGAGATTCCGAAGTGGAAGAGGGAAGAGATTTCCATGTATTTCGTTACGGAGTTTACCTCTTACCGTAAGAAGCATGATGCGATTTGCGTGGTTGTTGATCGACTAACCAAGTCTGCTCACTTTCTCCCTATTCGTGTGGACTACGAGTTAGTAAGTTGGCGGACATATTTCGAGAGATCGTTAGGCTTCATGGTATGCCTACGGCTATCATATCGAGATAGAGACCCACGGTTTACATCTCGTTTGGAAGGGCTTGCATAAGGCATGGGAGTACGCGCCTTAAGTTCGGACGGCTTTTCACCCTCGAACAGATGGTCGATCGGAGAGGACCATCCAGACATTAGAGGATATGTTGAGGGCATGTGCTTTAGAGTGGGTAGTAGCTCGGGACGAAGATTTGTGTTTGGTTGAGTTTGCATACAACAACGGTGGCACGCGAGTATTCGTATGGCTCCTTTCGAGATGTTGTATGGTAGGAAGTGCGAGCTCAGTTTGTTGGAATGAGGTTGGTGAGCGCATTATTGAAGGTCGGAGTTAGTTGATTGCTACCGAGAAAGTGGATGTTGCTAGGGAAAAATTGAAGGAAGCACGTGCGCGTCAAAAGAGTTATGCTGATAAGCATCGGCGTGACTTAGAATTTCGGGTTGGTGATCGGGTATTCCTTAAAGTTTCGCCGTTTCGTGGAGTTAAACGTTTCGGGATCAAGGGCAAGCTTAGTCCTCGATTCATTGGACCGTTTGAAATTTTGGAGCGCATTGGAGAGGTTTCGTATCGTTTGGCTCTTCCTCCATGATTATCACATGTTCACGACGTCTTTCATGTATCTCTTCGAGGGGATACAATTACCATCCTTTGCATGTGGTGTCCTATCCTTTCGATCGATTCGGTCAGATATGTCTCTTAGGAGGAGCCGGAAGTGTTCTTGATCGCCAAGAGCGAGTTATGAGGCGTAAAGTTATTCCATTCGTTAAGATTCTTTGGCGGAACCACCCGGAGCGGGAAGCTACAGGAAGCGAGGAGTCTATTCGAGCTAGTTATCCTCATTTTGTATTCGATCTGGTATGTCTCCGTTATGTTTCGATTCGTTTCATTTCTGATCTCTTTCAAATTTCGAGGACGAAATTTTTTCTTTTAGAGGGAAGAAGTTGTAACACCTAAAATCTGAGAACATGTGAAAAGACCAAAATGCCCCTACATATTTAAAATTTAATTAAAAGCTTATAAGGTCTCCAAATAAGCCCCAAATTTCAAACAATGCACAAGTTATATATCCAAATAATTTTAACAATTACATTTAACATTTATGCAAGTGGTGAAATTATCAAATTACCCCTCTATGGACCGAATTAATAATAAGTAATTTTAATATTGATTTAAATGGTTTAAATGTTGATAAATAAGGAAGATAATCACAAGAATATTTCTACCAACCAAAAATCCGAAATTCTGGTCTTTCCCCCCCTCATTCACACGGCATTCCTATTTTAAAGAGTCAATCCATATCTTTTATTCCCTAACCCTAATTGTCGATCCAAAAACAAACACACACAAAATTTCTTTGGCCTCCATTCGACAACCCCATCACTCCTAGGCATTTTTCTGTGATCAAACAACATCCAAGAAGTCCTAGAAAAATACCCTTTTGAATTGTTGAAGCTTGGATCGATCGTGGCTTTGGTTTTCTTTTGTCGAGCCCTATAAACAAGGTAATTCGTTTATGATCTGTTCGACCTCCCTAAAATTCGTTTATGATTTTTCTCATAATCCTCATATCATGTATACTCTGGGAAAAATGATAGAAAGGTCGTGGAAAAGCTTTTGGAGTCGTGTGGATTTTTGGTTCGTTTTTGCTCATACGCGTATACAACAAATCGTGCAGCCTTTTCCACACGTTCAATCCTTGGTTTGGTATTTTTCTCAGATCCCTTACATCATATAAACATCAAATAAAATGGTTGATTTGATCCATGCATGCTCTACATCGTTTTCGTGATTTAAAACCCTAAAAACGTGTTTAAATGTGAAATATATGCTCCGATCCAGAATAATTATTAATAAAATTATTATACACTTATTATGATGTAATATTATCTGGAAAAATGTTGGAAAGATTGAAATTTGATGGCCTAATATGTAACTATTAATAATTAAAGATTGAAATTGTAAATTTAAGGGTTAAATATGTAACCCGTTTTTATTAATAATAACATCATAATAAGTGTATAATACACTTATATTTCAGATATTACATCATATTACATCATAATAAGTGTATAATAATTTTATTAATAATATTTCTGGATCGGAGCATATATTTCATATTTAAACACGTTTTTAGGGTTTTAAATCACGAAAACAATGTAGAGCATGCATGGATCGAATCAACTATTTTATTTGATGTTTATATGATGTAAGGGACCTGAAAAAAATACCAAACCAAGGATTTAACGTGTGGAAAAGGCTGCACGATTTGTTGTATACGCGTATGAGCAAAAACGAATCAAAAATCCACACGACTCCAAAAGCTTCTCCACGACCTTTCTATCATTTTTCCCAGAGTATACATGATATGAGGATTATGAGAAAAATCATAAACGAATTTTAGGGAGGTCGAACAGATCATAAACGAATTACCTTGTTTATAGGGCTCGACAAAAGAAAACCAAAGCCACGATCGATCCAAGCTTCAACAATTCAAAAGGGTATTTTTCTAGGACTTCTTGGATGTTGTTTGATCGTAGAAAAATGCCTAGGAGTGATGGGGTTGTCGAATGGAGGCCAAAGAAATTTTGTGTGTGTTTGTTTTTGGATCGGCAATTAGGGTTAGGGAATAAAAGATATGGATTGACTCTTTAAAATAGGAATGCCGTGTGAATGAGGGGGGGGGGGGGGGGGAAAAGACCAGAATTTCGGATTTTTGGTTGGTAGAAATATTCTTGTGATTATCTTCCTTATTTATCAACATTTAAACCATTTAAATCAATATTAAAATTACTTATTATTAATTCGGTCCATAGAGGGGTAATTTGGTAATTTCACCACTTGCATAAATGTTAAATGTAATTGTTAAAATTATTTGGATACATAACTTGTGCATTGTTTGAAATTTGGGGCTTATTTGGAGACCTTATAAGCTTTTAATTAAATTTTAAATATGTAGGGGCATTTTGGTCTTTTCACATGTTCTCAGATTTTAGGTGTTACAACTTCTTCCCCTCTAAAAAGAAAAAATTTCGTCCTCGAAATTTGAAAGAGATCAGAAATGAAACGAATCGAAACATAACGGAGACATACCAAATCAGAATACAAAATGAGGATAACTAGCTCGAATAGACTCCTCGGTTTCCCAGGTAGCTTCCCGCTCTGGGTGGTTCCGCCAAAGAATCTTAACGAAAGGAATAACTTTACGCCTCATAACTCGCTCTTGGCGATCAAGAACGACTTAGGCTCCTCCGGAAGAGACATATCTGAATCGATCGAAAGGATAGGACACCACATGCAAAGGATGGTAATTGTATCCCCTCGGAAGAGATACATGAAAGACGCCGTGAACATGTGATAAGCTGCGGAGGAAGAGCCAAACGATACGAAACCTCTCCAATGCGCTCCAAAATTTCAAACGGTCCAATGAATCGAGGACTAAGCTTGCCCTTGATCCCAAACGCTTAACTCCACGAAACGGCGAAACTTTAAGGAATACCCGATCACCAACCCGAAATTCTAAGTCACGCCGATGCTTATCAAAGATAACTCTTTTGACGCGCACGTGCTTCCTTCAATTTTTCCCTAGCAACATCCACTTTCTCGGTAGCAATCTGAACTAACTCCGGACCTTCAATAATGCGCTCACCAACCTCATTCCAACAAACTGGAGCTCTGCACTTCCTACCATACAACATCTCGAAAGGAGCCATACGAATACTCGCGTGCCAGCTGTTGTTGTATGCAAACTCAACCAAACACAAATATTCGTCCCAGTTACCAGTCCACTCTAAAGCACATGCCCTCAACATATCCTCTAATGTCTGGATGGTCCTCTCCGACTGACCATCTGTCTGAGGGTGAAAAGCCGTGCTGAACTTAAGGCGCGTACCCCATGCCTTATGCAAGCCCTTCCAGAAACGAGATGTAAACCGTGGGTCTCTATCTGATATGATAGCCGTAGGCATACCATGAAGCCTAACGATCTCCTGCTGAAATATGTCCGCCAACTTACTAACTCTGTAGTCCACACGAATAGGGAGAAAGTGAGCAGACTTGGTTAGTCGATCAACAACCACCCAAATCGCATCATGCTTCTTACGGGTAAGAGGTAAACCTGTAACGAAATCCATGGAAATCTCTTCCCACTTCCACTTCGGAATCTCCAATGGTCGCAATAACCCACTCGCTCTTTGATGCTCAATCTTTACTTGCTGGCAAGTCAAACACTTCGATACAAACAACGCCACATCATGTTTCATACCACTCCACCAAAAATGTTGTTTAAGATCCCTATACATCTTGGTAGAACCAGGATGAATAGTGAACGGGGAACTATGAGCCTCTGATAGAATAATCTCTCGAAGTTCCGGATCGTTAGGAACGCAAAGACGATCCTCAAACCAAACCACACCAAATTCGTCAACTCTGAACACTGACTGTTTGCCTTCCTCAACATTTTGAACTATAGACCACAGTTCACCATCCTCCTTCTGAGCTTCCTTTATTCGCAAGATGAGATTGGACTCAACTTTAAGACTAGCCCAATAACCATCCTGACCTCGAATACAAAACTCCACATCCAGAAGCTCTAAGTCATGCAGAACACGAGGATCAAACTCTAAACTCGCAACCATACCAGACTTCCTACTAAGAGCATCCGCGACTACATTCGCCTTACCGGGATGATACTGAATATTAACATCATAGTCCTTCAGGAGTTCTAACCACCGCCTCTGTCTCATATTTAGTTCCTTCTGAGTGAAAATGTATTTAAGACTCTTGTGATCGGTGAAAATGTCACAAGACTCTCCATACAAATAATGGCGCCAAATCTTTAGCGCGAAAACCACAGCTGCTAACTCTAGATCATGTGTTGGATAATTCACCTCGTGAGGTTTCAACTGCCTCGAAGCATAAGCAATCACCTTCCCGTGTTGCGTCAACACACATCCCAAACCTTTCTTCGATGCATCATTATATATTTGAAAACCACCTGAACCAGATGGAAGAGTCAAAATAGGTGCAGACACTAAACGTTTCTTCAACTCCTCGAAACTACTTTCCCTCTCATCACCCAAACAAACTTCTCTCCTTTCCTCATCAATTGTGTTAAAGGCAAAGCGAGACGCGAAAAGCCTTCAACAAATCTCCTATAATACCCAGCAAGACCCAGAAAACTCCTTACTTCCGTCACGTTTGTAGGTCTCGGCCATTTTGTGATAGCCTCAACCTTCGCAGGGTCCATAGTAATACCGTCCGCAGAAACAATGTGACCCAAGAAAGCTACTCGATCCAACCAAAACTCGCACTTCGAAAACTTCGCATATAATCTCTGCTGTCGAAGAACCTCCAGAACCATACTAAGATGTTGCTCGTGTTCCTCCTCGGACTTAGAATACACAAGGATGTCATCAATGAAGACAATGACGAACTTATCGAGGAATTCGTGAAATACCCGGTTCATAAGGTCCATGAAAACTGCAGGAGCATTGGTCAACCCGAAAGGCATAACCAAGAATTCATAATGACCGTACCGAGTTAGAAAAGCCGTTTTAGGAACATCTTGCTCCCTCACCCGAAATTGGTGATAACCGGACCTCAGATCAATCTTAGAGAAATGCCTCGCCCCTTGCAATTGGTCAAATAGATCATCAATGCGTGGAAGAGGGTAACGGTTACGGATTGTGATACAGTTAAGTTCCCGATAATCAATACAAAGACGCATGCTTCCATCCTTCTTCTTAACAAACAATACGGGAGCACCCCATGGAGACTCACTCGGACGAATGAATCCATTATCTAACAATTCTTGCAATTGCTCCTTCAGTTCTTTCAATTCGATCGGTGCCATACGGTATGGAGCTTTAGATATGGGTTCAGCACCCAGAATCAGATCGATACTGAACTCAATTTCTCGAACAGGAGGAATACGAGGAAGTTCATCTGGAAACGCATCAGTAAAATCGCGCACAACGCGAATACCATCAATGCTCGGAACATCCACTGAAGTATCCTTGATAGAAGCAAGGAAACCAATACAGCCATGTGAAATCAGTGTTCGGGCTTTCATAGCCGAAATAATCTTTACGGATTTCAGAGGTTGTGAACCAGAATAGACAAAATCAGGATGATGAAGATTACCAAAGATCACTTTATGAGCATAACAATCAATGGTCGCTTTATGAGCAGCCAACCAGTCCATGCCCAGAATAATATCAAAGTCAATCATATCGATGGGAAGAAGGTTCGCAGCACGAATACGATCATCGAAACGAAGAGGGCAATTCACATACTCAACATCAATAATCACATGAGTTTTCATCGGAGTAGCAATAGATATACGGTTCATTAGTTGTGTTGGGGTTATGTTTATTTTATTTGCAAGTGAAGTAGATATTATGGAATGTGTAGCACCGGTGTCAAATAAAACAAAGACAGTACGATCTCCAATATAAAGAAAGCCCGTAATAGTACACGAGGAACCATTGCACGATCACGAGTCATAGAGTAGACCTGCCTGAATTTGGAGCAGTCCTATCATCAATCTTAGGTCCACCAGTCTTCTTCTTAGGGCAATCGATGACTTTATGATGAGTATATCCACACCCGAAACAACCACCGAAGCTCTATAACAAGGACCGGATGAGTCTTCCCACAAGAAGGACATGTAGGAGGAGGGGTAGAGCTTCAATCTTCTTCGACCCGACGATCCCGACCGCCGATCTGCCGAGAGTCCCTACGTCGGTTGTTATTACTCTGCCCTTGACGATCACCACCATACCTACCGGTATCCCGACGATCTGGTTCTGTAATCTGCTGTCTATTATTATAACCACGGTCCCGACGACCCCTCCGATCATACCCACGGTCCCGTCGACCCCGAGAATCCGCTTATGGTCCCGCCGACCATGACTACGAGAATCCACCTGTTACCATCCCTATCACGCTTATAAGACACCCGATCCGCATGTAGTAACTCAATGTTGCGGGCGGCATCGCACTCGGCAACATCCTCAAAAGTAGTGTTAACGATCTTGTCCAACACCCACTTCTTCAAAGCCCACTTAAAATGACGTGCACAGCGCACGGCATCACCGGTAACCTCCGCCCAACAAAGCGGCCAAACGCAAGAATCTCTGCATAAACTCTCGGATGACTCCCGATCACTGCAGCGAATCAACCCGTACTCTCTCTCATACCTTAAGCATTACGCCATAGGAAGATCATGCGTAAAATGCCTCAATGAAATCGGCCCACGAACAAGTCTCAGCAAAATCACCTCCTTTGGCCTGAACAAGAGCAGTCCACCAGTTCTGAGCATCACCTTCCAATTTGAATGTAGCCAAACGAGTTTTAAACTCGTCACCACATCCCAGAACACGAAACAATTTCTCAACATGTGTGATCCAGTCCTCCGCTTCATGGGGAGTAGCAGCGGACTTGAATGAGAGAGGCTTGAGCTTGTTAAACCTCTCGATCCACACATGGATACCAGTTGGGGTAGCATGAGGTGGGGTATTAGGTTGACCATTTGGTGGAGTAGGAGGTCTAGCACCACCACCAGAAGGACTCGGCCCATTCCTGAAGTTATTGGCCACTTCAGCCACTACTCGTGGAATAGCAGCTTCCACAGCAGCGTTAATCATAGCTTGGAAATCAGGGGCACCATTATCCCCATCAGTGTACTGAGTAAAGCGGGTGTTCACCATCTGAATGATCATGGAAAGGGATTAGCAAAACATAAGAGAAAATAAGCACGAAATGGAAGACGAAGCAGAAACCTATGTTACCCAAATCCTCACCAGTCAAACCTAAAGTCTTAAGGGTCAAATCCTAAGGTCCATAAGACTCGCAGGCCATGTTTATGTACTACAGGTCGCAGCCTGGGCTCCGATACCATAATTGTAACACCCCAACCCGACAAGGGTAGAAGTGCCACAAGGATGGTGACATATCAAAGCATACATACATAATATCATACACAGCGGAAGTCTTAAACATAATTCAATAAGAAAGACCAAGCCAACACAGCTTAAGTCAAAGTACATAAGTTAAATGATGAAGAAAATAATCCAAAGGAAAAATAAGAACATAATCCAAATCCAAAGTCATAACATAGGGTGGTCATCTAAGGTAAAAGCTTCATCATAAGCTCTAACTCTCATCCCATAGCAAAAGCCCAGCTCCTATCTTAGAAACCTGCCGCAGGGAAAAGGAAATGCGGCTGAGCTTAAAAAGCCCAGTGAACAGATACATAAACAAAGCAACGATAATGAAACAGAACCGAAATATAGTGCATTGGGGAATATCATAAGGAATAAACAAATGAATAATAGAAATGAAAGAATAGGATAGTCATCTACCACGAGCCCAAAAACATATCATATCATATCATATAAGCCGTCAATATCATAATCTCATAATCAGAGGGGATACCTCTTAGGCAACCAGATAATATGAGGGGTGTCCTCATGTATCATAAAGTGGAGTGATCAGCTCCCAGAAGTTGTGTAATATCCTAGAATTTCACTATGAATTTTTCGCATTATTTTATCTGGGATGTACTGTACAGAGTGGGACCGACACGATATGACTGGATAATTTTGGAAACCGTGACATTCGTGCCAGCATGTCTATCGAGGTTATTTTGATTCTAGGATATTACATGCTTGGTGTGTTTTCGATGTCGGATATACCGTATGAGTATTTGTATGATTTCCGTACTTGGTCGATAGTTGTAATTGAGGATATCGTGCATCAGACGTACCGTATGAGAATATATTGGGATTTCGTATATGTGTTCAGTATGTCGTATGTTCATATTTGTTATGTCGAGATGTTGGACAGGAATTGCTGGAAACGGCTAAGTATGGATCTGTTAACGTACGTTAAGACTTTGAGATAACGTACGCTAAGTGGTACGTGTTACGTACGTTATGAGTAAGGTATTACGTACGTAACAAGAGGAATCGGACAGATGGGCCCGGTGTCGGCAACTTTCGGCGCGGATGTGGACAGGTGAGTCAACGGATGGAGTTACGTACGTTATACAGGGTGTATTACGTACGTAATACGAGTATAGTACTGTAGCAAGTCAACGTACGTATTACGTACGCAACGGAACAAGTGTTACGTACGTTACGGGGCGACTGGCCGAGTCGTGGCCGAGATGACCTGGATGGCCGAGCATGGCCGGACGTGACTCGTTGGGATGGCCGAGCATGGTCGGCAGTGACTCGCTGGGGGCTAGGACTGGCCGATTACGTCGTGGCGGTGGCGATTACGGCCGTAATGGCCGTTTACGTACTTAAGGGAGATGCCGGTTTCGTACGTAAGGGTGCCGAACAAAGCTGGACGAAGGTTAGGCCGCGGCCGGCTCGTGCGTAAGGACCCGCCGATTACGTACGTAATCGCCGGCAGTCTCGGCCTATATAAGGCCTGGACCGAGTCACCCTTATCATTTTCCACTTTTCTTCGTTTCTTCCGCGATTTCTTCAGCAAATATGATGGTTTTGGGTAGAATCAACTTATAACAACATGTTTTGGAAGTTGGAATCATGGATTAACATCATCTTCCACCCGGATCGAAGGTAAGAACACATGAACTTTTGGTTTTTGGATGTTCTTGAGGTTTCTTGGTGTTTTGGACGATTTGCTCCATTTTGATTCAGATTATTGATAGAACTTGATTGTATACTCGTAATCATTCAATAATCTTGAAGTTTTGTGGAACAAATTCGAGTATTTCTTCGTTAAAATGATTAAATTGGATTATGCCTTCAAAGTGTTCGATGAAATGCCTCAATGAGTTGAACTTGGGAAATTCTATACGTTTTCGCATGGATGGTGATTGAATTGATATTATTGTGATTTAGGAATGAACTTTTGAAGGAAGTTGAATCGGTACCCTTCCCCTTTGTCGATTTCTTCGCACTGTGCTATTCAAAACAAGTGATTACTTGTGTATGTCATCTTCTAGAGGTATGTTTGATAATCCTCTCCTCGAATTCGGATTTTGATGTTATCGTTGAAGAAGGATTCGCATGAAGATGATTATGGTTTTGGTCTTACGATTTTTGCGGTTATATGAACTATATGTTGAAGACATTGTTTGGATTATTGAACACCGAATTTCGACTTGTGTTCGTATTGTTAAGAGTTGATATGGGTTGGTTTCGTATGATCGAGATATCATTGAACCATCGAGTTTGATTAGTTGGTCATTTCGGTTGTTGATTGTTATTGAACGTATCGTTAATTAATTATTGCATTAGGTTGCGTTTAGTGATCGTTGAAGTTAACCGTTGTGCTGCGGACGAGCTGGGGCTGCGGAGCTTGTAGACGGAGACGGCGGCATTGATAGCGGCTTCGTCGAATTGGTATCGAGGCAAGTTATGCTTGCTCAGTTCATAATGTTAATAAATGATTTCGTTTTCATTTCATTTATGATTCATATAGCAATGGTATTATGGAATATATGAATTGTCGGAATGGTGGTATGTAAGATAAATCATAATGTATATGATTTTAAGGATGTCTAGTGGAAATGGGAACGTGAATTATAATTTGGTCTATTGCATGAGAAGTAGGATATCAAGGTTAGTTATCGTGTCGATGTTGAATTCGGGATGGTGGTTTGGTATTAGTTATGGGCTGTACTTCATTTTGGATTATCGGATAAACCGTGTATTCGTTCAGGGCGGTTGGTCGTGGAAAAGTTGGCGTCTCCAGCTTGAGGTAAATTAATATTGTTAGATTATGATAATCATCATATTGCATTATTGCATGTGTGTATTGATATTTCATGTGGTGAGTGTGCACCATCGTGGTTACGTTTTGTAATGTGCTCTTCCTTTGAGCTGTGATCTGTTGGGCCGATGTGTTAGGGGATAAGACCTATATGGCACCTATGTTCCGGGGCATTCCTGTGTGGATACTTTCGTGACCCTTGGTTGCGACCTTGGGGTATTTTGTAATTGCATGAACTGTGTTAGGGGATAAGACCTATATGGCACCTATGTTCCGGGGTATTCCTGTGAGATGCTTCCGTGACCCTTGGTTGCTGCCTTGGGGTTTATGTGTTAATATTATATGCATTGTTGAGCATGATGTGGACTATTGTCTGATGGAAATACGACATTGTGGTCGTGTCGATCTTTCATGATCGAGTTACTGTTGCTCTTTTGGGAGGTCTTCCGATCCTTGATGGATATGCGATTCTTTGAGATTTGTTGTCATGTTGTATCGTGACATCCATCTTGAGTCTTATTGATTGGTCATTCACAGTCCATGTATAATTGGATCTGTTCGATATTCGGGTTGTCTTTGAAATCCCGTATATATGATTCGTATATGGTTGATGATTTTATTCTCTCGTGTATCTGTACCCGTTGATCCTTTATTGATCTCGTTTGGAGTTACCTTATCGATGGTTAACTTGTTTGTTACCGATCCTTTATTAATCTCGTTGGAGTTTACCATGTCGTCGGTAATCTCGATTATTGATTCTTCATTGATCCTCACCGTGTCGTCGGTATTCTCGGTTGTCGACCCTTTATTGGTCTTGTTGGGATTTACCGTGTCATCGGTATTCTCGGTTATCGATTCTTCGTTGACCCTTACCGTGTCGTCGGTATTCTCAGTTATTGATTCTTCGTTGATCTTGTTGGAGTTACCAGATCATGGTATTCTCGTCCGTGTTGATCCTTTGTCGATCTTGTGTGGAAATATCATGCCATTGATATTTCCGTTGTGATGCATCTATTGTTTATCATTATTGACTGTGTGAGCATTCATGCTTTGTATTGATATCCGGGACTTGCCATTGTTTCGGGACAGTTGATTTGCAGATGTATCGTGTGATATCGGTTTTATCAGGATTGGGATCCGATTGTGCGACCCAGCCGACAGAGTTATTCATGGCCAGATCATTCTATAATTGAGATATGATAAGTTTGGGAATTTTGGTATCGTTTCGGATACAGTACAGGTGGTTACTTTTGAATTCATTCATCACTTAAGGACACGAGGAGTGGGTTGGTAAGAATTGATTTGTTATGGATTGTGACAGGTTGGTAAGGTTACTACGGTGATACTACATTGGAATTATTCTCACCTTGTAATTACATTGATATGTATTGTTTTTGTGATGTGATCGTTATCATTGTTGAGTATTATGGCTGACCCCGTCGTGGGCTTTATTTTTAGGTACTCGGAGTTCGAGCTAGTAGCGGTCGTGAAGGGATGAGCTTTCCGGTGATACTGGCTATGGCGTGATTGTTGGGATTATGTATTCTTTTCTGGTTTTCTAATTCCGCTGCAAATGTAATTAATTATGTTTTTATCCGCTGCGTGTGTAAATTTAAAATGGCTTTCAGTATTCTTTGAACTGTGTTTTTATCCGCTGCGTGTGTGTGTACTTTCAAAGGGCTTTTTGACATTTTTAAACGTTTGCGAAAATGATTTTAGCCTTGTGGGTTCCAATATGGGGCCCACGGCACTGTAATATTCCCGTAAGGTTTTGGGGGTGTTACAGAAAATGGTATCGGAGCTTCGGTTTCGTAAAACCCGGGCGTGTGTGTTATGTGGCTCTACCGGTGCGGTAGTAGCGTGACTTTTGAAAATGATTTTCTGACTTTTGAGTCAAACCGATTTTGGTGGTTTCAAAATTTTTGAAATATTTTCAAATTGCTGTAATTGCGATGCCGGTGTGTTTTTAGTGTGTTGAGACTTTGTATGGGAGTCATATGCTGGTATCACGGAAGATCATCGACTTCACGGACCTGTAAGTATGTTCTTTCAGTTATTTCAGTTTTGATGATGACTATTTGAGTATGGTGTCGTGATTTTGAGATATTTCGGGATTGATATACTGATTATGACAGGTGTTGAGTTTCGAGGACGAAACTTATTTAAGTGGGTGTATATGTAATATCCTAGAATTTCACTATGAATTTTTCGCATTATTTTATTTGGGATGTACTGTACAGAGTGGGACCGACACGATATGACTGGATAATTTTGGAAACCGTGACAGTCGTGCCAGCATGTCTATCGAGGTTATTTTGATTCTAGGATATTACATGCTTGGTGTGTTTTCGATGTCGGATATACCGTATGAGTATTTGTATGATTTCCGTACTTGGTCGACAGTTGTAATTGAGGATATCGTGCATCAGACGTACCGTATGAGAATATATTGGGATTTCGTATATGTGTTCAGTATGTCGTATGTTCATATTTGTTATGTCGAGACGTTGGACAGGAATTGCTGGAAACGGCTAAGTATGGATCTGTTAACGTACGTTAAGACTTTGAGATAACGTACGCTAAGTGGTACGTGTTACGTACGTTATGAGTAAGGTATTACGTACGTAACAAGAGGAATCGGACAGATGGGCCCGGTGTCGGCAACTTTCGGCGCGGATGTGGACAGGTGAGTCAACGGATGGAGTTACGTACGTTATACAGGGTGTATTACGTACGTAATACGAGTATAGTACTGTAGCAAGTCAACGTACGTATTACGTACGCAACGGAACAAGTGTTACGTACGTTACGGGGCGACTGGCCGAGTCGTGGCCGAGATGACCTGGATGGCCGAGCATGGCCGGACGTGACTCGTTGGGATGGCCGAGCATGGTCGGCAGTGACTCGCTGGGGGCTAGGACTGGCCGATTACGTACGTAGGCAGTGGCCGGTTACGGCCGTAATGGCCGATTACGTACGTAAGGGAGCTGCCGGTTACGTACGTAAGGGTGCCGAACAAACTGGACAGAAGGTTAGGCCGCGGCCGGCTACGTACGTAAGGACCCGCCGGTTACGTACGTAACTGGCCGGCAGGTCTCGGCCTATATAAGGCCTGGACCGAGTCACCCTTATCATTTTCCACTTTTCTTCGTTTCTTCCGCGATTTCTTCAGCAAATATGATGGTTTTGGGTAGAATCAACTTATAACAACATGTTTTGGAAGTTGGAATCATGGATTAACATCATCTTCCACCCGGATCGAAGGTAAGAACACATGAACTTTTGGTTTTTGGATGTTCTTGAGGTTTCTTGGTGTTTTGGACGATTTGCTCCATTTTGATTCAGATTATTGATAGAACTTGATTGTATACTCGTAATCATTCAATAATCTTGAAGTTTTGTGGAACAAATTCGAGTATTTCTTCGTTAAAATGATTAAATTGGATTATGCCTTCAAAGTGTTCGATGAAATGCCTCAATGAGTTGAACTTGGGAAATTCTATACGTTTTCGCATGGATGGTGATTGAATTGATATTATTGTGATTTAGGAATGAACTTTTGAAGGAAGTTGAATCGGTACCCTTCCCCTTTGTCGATTTCTTCGCACTGTGCTATTCAAAACAAGTGATTACTTGTGTATGTCATCTTCTAGAGGTATGTTTGATAATCCTCTCCTCGAATTCGGATTTTGATGTTATCGTTGAAGAAGGATTCGCATGAAGATGATTATGGTTTTGGTCTTACGATTTTTGCGGTTATATGAACTATATGTTGAAGACATTGTTTGGATTATTGAACACCGAATTTCGACTTGTGTTCGTATTGTTAAGAGTTGATATGGGTTGGTTTCGTATGATCGAGATATCATTGAACCATCGAGTTTGATTAGTTGGTCATTTCGGTTGTTGATTGTTATTGAACGTATCGTTAATTAATTATTGCATTAGGTTGCGTTTAGTGATCGTTGAAGTTAACCGTTGTGCTGCCCGGGACAGTGGGCTGCGGAGCTTGTAGACGGAGACGGCGGCATTGATAGCGGCTTCGTCGGGTGGTATCGAGGCACGTTATGCTTGCTCAGTTCATAATGTTAATAAATGATTTCGTTTTCATTTCATTTATGATTCATATAGCAATGGTATTATGGAATATATGAATTGTCGGAATGGTGGTATGTAAGATAAATCATAATGTATATGATTTTAAGGATGTCTAGTGGAAATGGGAACGTGAATTATAATTTGGTCTATTGCATGAGAAGTAGGATATCAAGGTTAGTTATCGTGTCGATGTTGAATTCGGGATGGTGGTTTGGTATTAGTTATGGGCTGTACTTCATTTTGGATTATCGGATAAACCGTGTATTCGTTCAGGGCGGTTGGTCGTGGAAAAGTTGGCGTCTCCAGCTTGAGGTAAATTAATATTGTTAGATTATGATAATCATCATATTGCATTATTGCATGTGTGTATTGATATTTCATGTGGTGAGTGTGCACCATCGTGGTTACGTTTTGTAATGTGCTCTTCCTTTGAGCTGTGATCTGTTGGGCCGATGTGTTAGGGGATAAGACCTATATGGCACCTATGTTAGGTATTCTGTGTGGATACTTTCGTGACCCTTGGTTGCGACCTTGGGGTATTTTGTAATTGCATGAACTGTGTTAGGGGATAAGACCTATATGGCACCTATGTTCGGGGTATTCTGTGAGATGCTTCCGTGACCCTTGGTTCTTTGCCTTGGGGTTTATGTGTTAATATTATATGCATTGTTGAGCATGATGTGGACTATTGTCTGATGGAAATACGACATTGTGGTCGTGTCGATCTTTCATGATCGAGTTACTGTTGCTCTTTTGGGAGGTCTTCCGATCCTTGATGGATATGCGATTCTTTGAGATTTGTTGTCATGTTGTATCGTGACATCCATCTTGAGTCTTATTGATTGGTCATTCACAGTCCATGTATAATTGGATCTGTTCGATATTCGGGTTGTCTTTGAAATCCCGTATATATGATTCGTATATGGTTGATGATTTTATTCGCTCGTGTATCTGTACCCGTTGATCCTTTATTGATCTCGTTTGGAGTTACCTTATCGATGGTTAACTTGTTTGTTACCGATCCTTTATTAATCTCGTTGGAGTTTACCATGTCGTCGGTAATCTCGATTATTGATTCTTCATTGATCCTCACCGTGTCGTCGGTATTCTCGGTTGTCGACCCTTTATTGGTCTTGTTGGGATTTACCGTGTCATCGGTATTCTCGGTTATCGATTCTTCGTTGACCCTTACCGTGTCGTCGGTATTCTCGATTATTGATTCTTCGTTGATCTTGTTGGAGTTACCAGATCATGGTATTCTCGTCCGTGTTGATCCTTTGTCGATCTTGTGTGGAAATATCATGCCATTGATATTTCCGTTGTGATGCATCGATTGTTTATCATTATTGACTGTGTGAGCATTCATGCTTTGTATTGATATCCAGGACTTGCCATTGTTTCGGGACAGTTGATTTGCAGATGTGTCGTGTGATATCGGTTTTATCAGGATTGGGATCCGATTGTGCGACCCAGCTGACAGAGTTATTCATGGCCAGATCATTCTATAATTGAAATATGATAAGTTTGGGAATTTTGGTATCGTTTCGGATACAGTACAGGTGGTTACTTTTGAATTCATTCATCACTTAAGGACACGAGGAGTGGGTTGGTAAGAATTGATTTGTTATGGATTGTGACAGGTTGGTAAGGTTACTACGGTGATACTACATTGGAATTATTCTCACCTTGTAATTACATTGATATGTATTGTTTTTGTGATGTGATCGTTATCATTGTTGAGTATTATGGCTGACCCCGTCGTGGGCTTTATTTTTAGGTACTCGGAGTTCGAGCTAGTAGCGGTCGTGAAGGGATGAGCTTTCCGGTGATACTGGCTATGGCGTGATTGTTGGGATTATGTATTCTTTTCTGGTTTTCTAATTCCGCTGCAAATGTAATTAATTGTGTTTTTATCCGCTGCGTGTGTATATTTAAAATGGCTTTCAGTATTCTTTGAACTGTGTTTTTATCCGCTACGTGTGTGTGTACTTTCAAAGGGCTTTTTGACATTTTTAAACGTTTGCGAAAATGATTTTAGCCTTGTGGGTTCCAATATGGGGCCCACGGCACTGTAATATTCCCGTAAGGTTTTGGGGGTGTTACAAGTTGTGAAAGGCATGTATAGCACACAGTACCAGTCAACAGACAGATATCATAAACATAATCATAGTTAAATCCACTAAACAGAACAGATCTCGGACGCATCCATACGCCCCCACAGAAATCAGATTGGCCATAATAAATCATATCATAAGTGTGCACATAATATAACAGAAGGGGACGGTGTAGCCAAATCACTAGGGCCACACACTAGTCATGCCAGTGGTGCATCACAGACACGCCTATGGTACCTCCATAGGTAGGGAAACAGAAATGGCTCGGGTATCAAACTAAGAGTCAGGTCTCATATCATACAAAAGGTCATATGGCAAATGTGTATCTCAGAATCGTATCAAAGTTCAATCAAAGGGAACATAGCAATGGCTTGGGGAATCTTAAGTGTACCATATTTCCAAAGTCATAATAGCATAATGGAGCCTTTCTTGAAAAGCGAGTATCCGTACCTTATTGCAAGCAGAAAATAGAAAACAAACTCGGAAAGCAGAGATGTGGCTCAGGACCTCTCCTTCTTCACACCTAGAGGAGAAGAGGGGGAATCATAATTCATCCTTTAAATTCATATCTTTCCATTTTAAGTAACTTTCAATTTTTAGCAGGTTTCCATAAATAGTAAGTTTCCACTTTTAGAAAGTTTCCATATTTAGAAAGTTGAATCATTATTAATGGAAATAAAGTATCTTTTAACCTTTTTACTTATTTGGTCCTTAAGGTTTCATAACTTTGCATTTTATACCCTTTACTTCCCAAAATTACACTTTAAACCTTTTAGTATTCAAAGTTACACATTAAACCCTTAACTTATCCATTTTACATAATGAGCACTTATTTTATTAAGTTATTCGAACGGATACTCAAGTATTCATAATTTACACGTTAAGTCCCTCAAGTTATTAAAGTTACATATTTAACCCTTAAATTTACAATTTCAATCTTTAATTATTAATAGTTACATATTAGGCCATCAAATTATCAAAATGACACATAACCCCCTGAATATATTAAATTACTCAAATCAGTCCCAAGTTTCTGAAAATTACATGTTTAGTCCCTCTCTTTTAATTATTTTCAAAACAAACCCTAATTAGGTTTAAAATACATTTTAATCCATTTAATTGCAAAACTTACACTTAACACCCACAAGTTATATTTTATTCGAATTATATACAGCTCAAATAAAGTTCCAGAATTAACCCTTAAGTTTTAAAGTTTACAAAACTCACCCAAAACATTTATATACAAATCGTATAAACCAAAAACAAAGGAATTAGAAACCCTAATCCTTCTAATCAATTCTCAATCATCATCTCATCATTTATATCATTCATTAACACCATTTCCAGCCCTAAACTAAAACCCTAGATCCCACGATTTATTTTTCTTTTTTCTCTTTATACGATTTATACAAAATTCAATAAATCAAAATAATTTCGAAACACATGTTTTAAGCCATGACAATTCTTTACAACATTTTTCCAGATCATATTACATCATAATAAGTGTATAATAATTTTATTAATAATTATTCTGGATCGGAGCATATATTTCACATTTAAACACGTTTTTAGGGTTTTAAATCACGAAAACGATGTAGAGCATGCATGGATCGAATCAACCATTTTATTTGATGTTTATATGATGTAAGGGACCTGAGAAAAATACCAAACCAAGGATTGAACGTGTGGAAAAGGCTGCACGATTTGTTGTATACGCGTATGAGCAAAAACGAACCAAAAATCCACACGACTCCAAAAGCTTCTCCACGACCTTTCTATCATTTTTCCCAGAGTATACATGATATGAGGATTATGAGAAAAATCATAAACGAATTTTAGGGAGGTCGAACAGATCATAAACGAATTACCTTGTTTATAGGGCTCGACAAAAGAAAACCAAAGCCACGATCGATCCAAGCTTCAACAATTCAAAAGGGTATTTTTCTAGGACTTCTTGGATGTTGTTTGATCACAGAAAAATGCCTAGGAGTGATGGGGTTGTCGAATGGAGGCCAAAGAAATTTTGTGTGTGTTTGTTTTTGGATCGGCAATTAGGGTTAGGGAATAAAAGATATGGATTGACTCTTTAAAATAGGAATGCCGTGTGAATGAGGGGGGGGGGGGGGGGAAGACCAGAATTTCGGATTTTTGGTTGGTAGAAATATTCTTGTGATTATCTTCCTTATTTATCAACATTTAAACGATTTAAATCAATATTAAAATGACTTATTATTAATTCGGTCCATAGAGGGGTAATTTGGTAATTTCACCACTTGCATAAATGTTAAATGTAATTGTTAAAATTATTTGGATACATAACTTGTGCATTGTTTGAAATTTGGGGCTTATTTGGAGACCTTATAAGCTTTTAATTAAATTTTAAATATGTAGGGGCATTTTGGTCTTTTCACATGTTCTCAGATTTTAGGTGTTACATTGATTGTAGATGCTTATGCTCGCTCGCAGATTGATGGTCGGATGAGAAGTTCCGACGACTCATAATCCTATCCATTTGGGTCGGTTGGCGAACCCAAGCAAGAAATTCCGCAGATAGTGACTCAAGCAAGTCTTTACAACAATCTTCATCTTCGGATGTTTGCACCTCCTCATCTTCCTCGTCTTCCTCATCTTCCTCGTATTGATACTCTTTGGAAGGCATGTCATAATTTATGTTGCCGGGCTCTACTCTCGAGCTGCTACATCCCATATTAACCTCAGGAGTGGAGGAGCTGCTGTTCTCAACATAGACCTCAGGATCCTCCTTGTATTCTACTAGTAATCGAAGTATCTCGGTATCGCCCCATAATAAGACTTTTACTTTGTTTCCCTTGGCCATGTGTGTCCAGTACCATAATTTATAATCGGACTCATTTGGACCACCCAAACCCTCTCTGATAACTCCCACGAGGTTTGCACAACTAACTTTGCTCGTGTCGATATAGACAAAAAAGGAGTCTTCGTCTACATATGTCGATCGCTCCCAATGACCACCGTGGTGTATCAAAATACGCTGCCACGACATCTAATTACAAAAAGATGAATAACTATTCAGAAAACTGAGCGAACAATATTATAAAACGGTCTGCCTTGGACACGACCGATGCACACGGTCGTATACTATCGTGTGCAGTGATCGTGTGCAAGTTTCTGGCCATGAACACGATCGCTGCACACGATTGTAGACGATCGTGTTAAACGATCGTGAACACGTTAGTGGTGCGCACGATGTCAAGGTCGTTGGACACGACCGTTGCACACGGTGGCTTCCCATCGTGTGCAGCGATCGTGTCCGTAAGAACGGATTGGGAATTTTTTTTTCCATCGGTCAAATACTGATGCATACCTTCTTTATGAACTCAGAAGCATGACAAATGAGGTCCTATTTCAACGTCAACTTTTCTTTCAAATAATCTTGTGATTTCTATAAGATTTTTGAGAGACCCTTTGTCAAAAATAAAATGGTTGTGTTGTTTTGATGTATATGTTTGTAGTTAAATTTTGGTTGTTGGACATTAATATCGATCAGAGGAGGAAAGTAAAAAAGAAAAAAGAGAAGAAAAGTAGTTTAAATTAAATAAAAAAAAGTGAGAAGTCAACAATACAACAAAAGAGAGGACATTTTAGTCTTTTTAATCGAAATAGTACTAAAAACTTATAGTTTTATGAAAGAGGATATAGAACTTATCAATTTTATGATTTGGTATTAAAAAATTGATTCCCACTAAAATAAATATCATGAAATAATATCAAGAGAAAATTATCAAATTGGTCCGGTATGTGGGACCAATTGGCCAAAAAACCCCATCTGTCTCCGGCGGACCAAAAAACCCCACATCTCCCCCTACTTTAGTCGGAGCTGACGTGGACGACATGTGGCTGACACGTGGCAAAAAAAATATAAAAACCTAAATAATATAAAAAAATCTAAAAAAAAATAAAAAATCTGAAATATTAAAAAACATAAATTTAAAAAAATTTAAAAAAAGTAAAAAATTTAAAATCTAAAATAAAATTAAAAAAATATAAAAACCTAAATAATATAAAAAAATTTAAAAAATTTTAAAAAATCTAAAAAAATTTAAATAATCTGAAAAATTTAAAAAAAATAGAACCTTAGGTAATTATTTTTAATTCTGAAATATTAATATAAATATATTAGAATTTTTTATTTTATTTTTAATTTTATAATTCTGAAAAGATTTTTTTTCAAAAAAAATCTTTTTAATTCAAAAGATTAATTTTATAATTCCAAAAAAATCTTTTTAATCTTTTTAATTTCTGAAAAATAATATATTTTTTTTAATTTATAATTCTGAAAAAAAAATCTTTTTAATTTCTGAAAAAAATGGGAAAATTATGAAAACGATCTTTTTCAGAATCTTTTTCGAAATTAAAAAGATTCTTTTTTCAGAATTATAAAATTAAAAAAAATATATAATTTTTTATCAGAAATTAAAAAGATTAAAAATATTTTTTTTTTCAGAATTATAAAATTAATCTTTTGAATCAAAAAGATTTTTTTCAGAAAAAAAAATCTTTTCAGAATTATAAAATTAAAAATTAAATAAAAAAATTCTAATATATTTATATTAATATTTCAGAATTAAAAATAATTACATAAGGTTCTATTATTAATTAAATTAAAAATTTATTTTTTTTAGATTTTTTATATTATTTTGGTTTTTATAAATTTTTTAAAAAATTTTTAGATTTTAAATTTTTTAATTTTTTTTTTAATTTTTCTTATTTTTTTTAGATTTTTTAAATTTTTTTAAATTTAGGTTTTTTAATATTCCAGATTTTTTAAATGTTTTAAATTTTTTTATATTATTTAGGTTTTTATATTTTTTTTGCCACGTGTCGTCCACGATAATCCTAGAAATTAGAGATGAAGATAAAAATACTTGTTGATGTTGATTAAAAAAAATATGTTATGAAAGTAGACATAATTATAGCTTTAATGACTTCATAAAACACATAAATTAGATATTACAACAATCCACGAAACAGAACATGAAAGCAAAAATTGAATATGAAGAATTAAAAAAAAACGATAAAACTGAAAAAAGGACGAGTACTAATAATAATAGCGTTTCCCCGTATACGAAGCAGGGGTGGCATTTCGGAATCGAAAACTGAACCGAAAAACCCCGAAAAAAGAATCGAAACACCAAAATCAAAGAAGATTGAATCAAAAAATAGAATAGCAGAACCGAACCGAATTGATTTGGTTCGGTTCTCGGTTCGGGATCGGACAGAACTGAACCGGGCTGAAATGGACCGAAGTCAAAGTCAACATACTAAAACGACATCGTTTTTGTAATTTTGTGTGTTTGTGATTTTAGTGTAATTTGTTTTCTTTTTTAAGACACTCATGGGTCCAAGGAGGACCGATAATATGCTCATGTAATTTGTGATTCAACTAATTTAGGTTGAAAAAATGAGCTACTGTGATTTATGATTGTTATATGTTTTGAGATATTTGTAAATTACTATGCAACTTTATCTTTTACCTTGACTCTTGTTGGCTTGTTGTTATATATAACTTATTCTATTGTATATAATATTTGAATTTATATTGTGAAGAACCGAAAAAATATTAAACCAACCGAATATTTATAAAATCGAACTTAACGGAACCGAACTTCAAAAAGAACCGAACCAAACCAAAACCAAATATTTGGTTTGATACTCAACTTCGGTCAAAAACCGAACCAAATGGAACCGAGTCCGCCTCTAATATGAAGCATCACCAAGATGACTAAACTCGTGAAATCGGAAATTTCTTGTACAAAAGGAATCCCAAGTTACAAAGAACAAATATCCATATTAAAGCAAGGATATAAAATGCTAATACATTTAATAAAATGCGAATTTCCAACAAAAAGTTATATACCATACTATTGTACCTTTTATGCTGCTGGGAGTGAGTAATAATCTCATTATAAGCATAACTCAAACCGACTTATGTAAATAAATCGGTAATTTTTACTATAACTCGTACAAAATATATATTGATTTTTACAACATCATCTCAACACAACCCCGGCACAGGGTAGCTGCTTAATCATCGAACAATCATTAGAAATAGTTGAAATAGTCTATGGAGGGTCATCGTTGAAATAGTCTTTTTTAGCTTAGTACAAAGCATTGTAGGTGCCTTTCAAGATGATTTAATTAATAAATAGACAAGACTTTATATATATTATAGAAAGAAATAGGAAGAGAAAAATAAATTTATTCTCGAATCAAGTTAAATTTAATGATTTACATATGGAAAAGGGAATGTGTAGTGATTGGTGTTGTGATCTTTTTTGGAAAGGGAATGTGTGTGAGTTGTTTATTTCAAGAATAGGCTGGATCTAATTAGCTGTACCCTTTTCTGTTATAACTATGAAAGAAAGGTGCACGATCTCTCGCGAATTACTTCTTAAATTATTATATGTAAGAACCATATAATTTCGTGATTAATTAGCAAATCTACTTTGATTCTCTAGCAACCAACTACGAGCTATTAAGATGGTTAAAGCAAACCGTTTGAAGTCTAGACGCAACATGGTACCCTTTCTATCACTATGTTATTAATATAGAGATGGTTTAAAAATGAAATTATCGATATAGAACACTCATTTTGATAAAAGGATTTGAACCACATATTCTAAAAAAGCACATTTTCTCTCTTTTCTTTAATGCATAATTGACAACCTAGACCTTATGTACAAGTAAGAATAATTTTTTGGGAATTTAAACTGAAGAAAAAAAACGAAACAACTTTATCATTTGAGCTGCGCTTCGTCGTCAATAGTTTCATTATATACATCCAAAAGTTATATTGGCTATATAATATTGTAGAATTATCAAAATATATTATTGAGTGGAGCCAATATATATACATACAAGTTATAATATTTCACAAAGATCAATCTCGAATAAATATATTGTAAATATCATAAGAGGTGTTTACTTTGAATGATATGATAGATAGATAAAATTAATCCACTATTTACTTTGAATGATTCTTTAATTTTGAATTTGTTTAACCATCATATCCTTTAAATACTCAGTCATGTATTTTATTAATCTAACTTATCACTCAAAGAAAATGCCCCTAAAAATACTATTTATATCCTGTGACTGACAATAACATAGAAATATATATGTGATGAATAATAATAATAATATGTATCACTCATACTTAGTGTTGTATGTTATTATCATTATTATTATTAACAATTAAATAAATTCTAAACTTTAACAATTTTATCAATTCTGTCACAAATTTAGAGATCTATCAATTCTCTCCCAATCGTTCCAATTTATACAATTTTATCATCAGGATTTTATCATGACGGTTAGTCATTGTAATACCCGCAATTTCGATTTCCGATAATTTTCTTTTTTGGCGGAAGTCCATTTTGACGACTCGCTGGTGATCGTTTCATCATTCCGAGAGTATTTAATTCTGCACTTTTTGTCATTCGAGTTCGTTTCGGTATCGTTTTGTTGAGTTCCGTGTTCTTAAGCGGTTTTTCCGCACTTGAGTTCGATTCTTGCGAATCTCGTCCAAAACTGTTGTTTCGAGTTTCTCGTAAGGTTATTTAATGTTATTATTCATGTTGCGAGCTTCGGCTTGGTGTTTCGATCGTGTATCGTGTATTTCGGACGTTTTGGGCCATTTTCATAATTTCCCAAAGTTTGAGGTAATTACTTTCCATTGTCGAATTTCGAGCCTTCGGGTGGTCGGAATCATGTGTTCTCTTAGTGCTCGGATTCGCCTTTGCGAGTACTTCGTAACCGTATATTCGATTCATATTCAAGTTCGGGTTTTGAGGTTGTCCGGGCCATCGGAGTTGGCCACGGTCGAGTCATGGCCGGGTAGTCTGGGCCCAGGCCGGCACTGGCCGAGTTACGGCCGGTAGTGCTCGGCAGTTATGGCCATAAGGCCGGTTACGTACGTAAGGCCTTGGCCGGTTACGTACGTAACACTGCCGGCATTTTTGGGCAGTTTCTCGGCCATGGCCGGTTACGTACGTAAGCCCTTGGCCGGTTACGTACGTAACTCTGCCGGCATGCAGCCTATTTAAGGCCTTGCAGATGGGTTTTTCACCCATTTTCTCATTCTTTTCCTTCTATTCCGCGACTGGAGATGTGGTTATCATGGAGAGATGTTGTTGGACAATCAATCCATGAAGTCTTGGAGTTCATATCATCAATCATCCATCCTATAACATCCCTTGATCGAGCGAATCAGGTCAGATTTTCTAGAAATCTAGTTTTGGGGAATTTGGGTGTTTTGGTTGTTTTCATCCGTTTAATCTGATTTAACTTAGGATTGTGATGGATTGATGATTATTTAGATGTATTATATCATTTTCCTTATTATTCCATGGTCGGATCGTATAGGTTCGTCGTTTTGATCGAGCTCTTGATCGATGCCTTGAAGGTGTCCGGTAGAATGTCATACAGGGGTTTTCGGACGTTCTACAATTATTGTTCCTCGTATGATCATTGATTTATTTATTATATGATGTTAGGGTCGAGTTCCTTGCGAAGAAACCGTGTTGAACTCTTCCGTTCGTCGTCGTCTTCCTTTTCGATGGCATCTGGCCTTTCAAAGCTTCCCGGTTGAACCGCGTCCGTTGGATTACATGCGCTCCGATTTCGAGGCAGGTACCTTGTTCATGCGCTTCTAGTTTTATGGATATGATGATCGGCGATCGTCTTGGTGTGTTTATTTGGTCATTTGAAATGAATTTCCAAGAGATTCGTTTTGGCCTCGTTAAGGGCTCTCTTTTAAAAATATGTGTGTGTTTTGTGAACGGTGTGTTTTGGGGAATTTATTATGATTTGATTGTTTTGAACATTGAGGGCTTTGGTGATACCCCTGTTGTTTAAAGTTATGGAATCATGTATTCCGCGTTGATCGTATGTGTTGTGATGACATTGATAACGGTGTCGAGTAAGTGGCCATCTCTAGTAAGTATTCTTGATGAACTTACATTCTTAGCATATTAGTATTGCATGAGTAACGTGTGTGTGTGTATGCTCAATACGGTTTAGATCCGACGGGATCTCGGTAGGGGTCCATGGAGGTGTGGATCGACGAGCTTTACTTTTAACCACTACGGGTTAGATCCAACGGGGTCTCGGTAGGGGTCCACGGAGGTGTGGATCGACGGTTAATTGTGGTGCATTTTACAAATGTGTTTGAAGATTGGCGTTTCCAGAAACGAGCGTTTTTGAACGGCTTTCATGATTTGCATACATTGACTAAGTGTGTAAGAGGTAAGTTGTTCATTGGCCTACTTGGCTATGATGGCCCAAGAGTATTTTGTCGTATGTGATTTAGTCGTTTAATTGTGGGGTTTTGATGTTGGAAAATGAACCTTGCTATCGTTCTCGCGTACTGTGATTTGATGAAATTTGGGGCTAAAATCCCAACGGTTTTGTAAAGGTCATTTTTTGAAAAATAAACCTTTGGGGTGGTGACACCTTTCGTATTTCGAGTTTTGGAAAGAGAAGGATTCGGTAATCCTAAATTGTTTTCAATGAAAACTCTCGATGGCATTTTAAACTATTTTATAAATTGTTTCCATTGATTTGTGATCTTTCGGTTTTGGTATGTTTTTCCCAAACTCTTGCCTCGGGAAGTACTTTTCGTTTCGTTTGGATCTTTGGATTCCTGGTTATTGTTATTCGTGGAATGTGAATTGTATGACTCGTATTTTGCACTTTGTTCTTGCACTAGCAAAACAGTGGAGTTTTGCTAACCCCCGAGTATTCAGGGGGTGGATGTCTGTATTGCATTCAGGTTTCAGGAAGCGTGGCACAGGGTCGGCATGAAGGATGGTGAAAGATGATCGATACTAATCACATGTGGAACCGTACGTTGTGTATTAGTTCAGTTGTACTTTATTTTCCGCTGCAGTAATTTTTTTCCCGTTGTACGGGAGTTGTTGTATTTTGACCCCTGCGTGGGCGTGAATTGTAATTGAGTTGTATGTTTTTATTGAAAGACCAAGTCGGTCTACTGAGTTATTGTAGCCTTAAAGGCATCGTCGAGTTGTTCGTTTGTTGTTACCATCCTGGTAGATCCTTGAGGAAAGGTTCTACGGCGTGTAATACCCCTGAGCGGATTGGGGATGTTACATAAATGGTATCGGAGCTTAGGTTGTGGAAACCTAGGCTGTCGGGTCAAGTCGTGTTGTTTGAGTCTTGTTTCGTCGGATTTTATCTGACTGAGTCATGTCGCGACGCATCGTCTGAGTTTGTTGGTCGTGATTAGTATCGTGGGGTGATCATCATCTTCGTGCGACCTATGGATGTAAGTCTCCCTTCTTTGTGTTTGTGCCTCGTCTGATGCGAGTTACAGGTATGATTATGAGTTAATTGACGGAATCCTCTTATGGATTTTGATTTCGTGATATGTGGTTGTTTGACTCTCATATTTCGTTCATATGAGGAGTAGTGTCGCTGAATTGTGCATGTTGGACTGTATTTCTTTTATCCGCTGCGTGAGTTCTTTTGTAATGGCTTTCGGTATTTTACTGACTTAGTTTTATTTCGAAAACCGATTCCCTTAACCGAGTGTTTGGCATTATGGCCTTGATCGTTTTGGCAAAACTCTTATGACGGTATTTAGTATTTTGTAAATGGCTTTTGTGAGTTTTTGAAATATTACCGTCATCAGCCTTTTTGGCATTTTTGTAAATAGTTTTTAGCCTGGTGGGTTCCGGCGCGGGACCCACGGCGTTATAATATTCCGTGTAATTACCTGAAATTTTTGGGCATTCTAGCCCATTGTATTATCTTTGAAAACCTTGAGTATCTTAGAAAATAAATTTCGAGACGTACTTTTAAAATGAATTATTTTCTCGTGGTACATCCAAGGTGCCACAATATGTTTCAAATTCTTCTACCTCGAGGACCAAAATGTTTTGAGATATTTTCAATATTTTAGAAACACTTTTACTTAGACCCGAGGGTCGGATATTCTGAAAGTTTTTTTACGAAAAGAAAGTGTCCTCATTTTTATCAAATGCGTAATGGTTTTCCAAAGTCTCGATAACGATGTTTCACGTTTGTACTTTTTGAAAGGTGAGACTCAAGATCAATCGGTGTTTCCAAAATTATTTTCAAAAGGAGGTTTTCATTTTTAAAACCTATCCATTCCCGTTTGAGGGCTGGGTATGTATGTATGATGTTCGCGTTGTCGTTATGATGTTTGCTCCCGAGTATGATCGAATTGGTGGCATGAACGTCGAGGCGTTGCCACGCATTTGTTGTACTAGCCCTCTGTGAGAGGTGTGAACTGGTGTTTACTGTTTATCGCCTCATGGTGATTTGCGTGTTGTCGCACGAGGTATTTTGAAATTTAAGGATTCGGTATTATTATGCGGTTTGAATCCTAACCCCTATTTTATTTAAAGAATATTTCTGAACGGAAAGCATTTGTTCAAATTTGTCATTTCCGCAAGAAAAATTATTTGTTTAAAACTTTAAGTTTGTTTTGAACTTTTGAAAGATCATTCTTTAATTTATTTTCAATTTCAAGACTCGTCGAATGATTGGTTTCAATAAATTTCCCTTTTTCATTTATTTTGAAAATTTCAATTTCCAATAATTTATTTTTCAATTGGAGGGATTTAATTTCATTTAAAGCATTTTGAAAATCGGTATGTAAAAGTTCGAATGCTTCAAAAACTTCACCGTGAGAGGATGTACTAACCAGACTTTCGACGTCACTTTCGTCGAATGAACTTCGTGGCATGAGAGCGAGATTATTTTGATTGAAATCATCATCTTCATCTTCATCGCTCCATATTGCAACGAGTACTTCCTTCTTGGAAGTTGAGGCTCGACAGTTCTTAGCAAAGTAGCCTGGTTTACCACAGATTCAACAGTTGTTGTTTAATTTCTTAGATTCGCCCGATTTGATGTCCTTCTTTCTCCGGTTTAATAAGTTTTGAAACTTATTTATATTTTTGGCATAATATGCTGATTCTTCATCACTTTCATTGACAGGATAGGTTCCTCGTTTCACGACACCTTTTTAGCTTTTAAAGCTATCGTTGTTTCCTTCGGCTTTGACTTTGCATTCCGAGATTTTAGAACAATCTGGTAATTTATTAGCGAAGCAACAAGGGCGCTAAAATCAAGTAAATCTTTCGATTCCATAATTGCCGTCGCCTTGCCATCCCATTATCGAGGTAGTGATCGTAGGATTTTCTTTACTTTTTCACTACTTGAGAATAGTTTCCTGTAACAAGCTAATCGATTCGTAATGACCGAAAATCGGTCGAGCATTATTGTAATGGATTCGTCTTCTTTCATTTGGAACAACTTGTAGTCGTGGAGAAGCATGCTAATCTTAGTCTCCTTGACTTGATTTGTGCCTTCGTGAGTGACTTCTAGCATCTTCCATATCTCCTTGACACTATCACACGATGATATCCGGTTGTGTTCTTCCGGATTAAGAGCACAATAAAGCAATTGCGTCGTTTTATAATTATAATGGTCATTTTTTCAATCCGTATCATCATACTCTTCAAATAATTTGGGAGTACCATTGGAGTTTGTTAGAATTTCGGACTAAGGCATATGGCTTTACACAACTCGATGTCGTATGCTCGAATGAATATCGATATCTTCTCTTTCCATGTCATGAAGTTCGATCCATCAAAGAATGGTGGTCGGTTTAAAGCAAGACCTTCGACCGGGGCAAATTGGAGCGCCATAGGATCTTTTTCTCCTCGGATATTAAGCCGATTCTTATGGATACCCGCTCCGATACCAATTATTAGAGCAAGATTGTTGGTATCTCCATTTTGAGATAAGCGCCGAGAATATATAAGAGTTATGAAACTCTTTCGCGTTTTGCGGAAGCGATTTAAAGTGCAGAAAGTAAATGACACAAGATTTATAGGGGTTCAGCCAAACATGCCTACGTCCTCTCTTCGTATCTTTTTCTTTATGCTAAAGATCAACCTCTGCAACTCTCTTCTATCGTTCGAGGGATTACCATAACAATCTCGTCTTCTATCGGTCCGAGATAAACCGTTCTCACACTTGTCTTTTTGTCGGTCAAAGTTAAACCATTTTACTTTTCTATTAGACAAGGAATCAACCTATCTAGCTTTCTATTGGTACTAGACCAACCTCTCTTGGATTTATATGTGATTCTAATATTGCCAGATCAATGATCCTAATAACACCGAATCAATCTACAATCCGTATCTTTCCTGAGATAAACCGTTCACACACTTGTCTTTTTGTCGGTCCAAGTTAAACTGTTTTCCTTTTCTATTGGACAAGGAATCAACCTATCTCGCTTTATATTGGTACTAGTTGGATTTATATGTGATTGAAATAATGCCGGATCAATGATCCTAATAACACCGAATCAATCTACAATCCGTATCTTTCCTCTCGTGTATCCACACTCAAACACTTAACAAATAAGCTCAAATGTAATAACAAGAATGAATATAAAGGTATCTGATCAATATGTAATTTTCTTAGAGTTGTTGTATCGTTTGATACCAAATGGTTTGGTATTTATAGGCTCAAAGGCTCAACTAGCCGTTAGCCTGCCATTCCTCTTTAGCGTGCGCTAGTCTTTCCGCATAGCGTACGTTAAGCTTAATACGTACGTTAAGGCATCTTGCTTGCGTATGTTAACTGCTTGCAACTTTAGTCCAGCAGCTTCTGTCCATACTATTACATGTGTTAGCTTATCGATTACGTACGTTAACTGCTTGCTATAGCGTACATTAATTTATTCATAGTGTACGTTAACTTATCCAAAGTCATAGATCCGTTGCATGCCTTTTTGACTTTGATGCCGAATCTTTCCAACGTTCATCTGTTTGAATTTGTATTCAAACTTCATTACGTAAGTTAACAACTTTGTGTTACGTACGTTAAGCACCTTCGATAGCGTGCGCTATACATTGCATATAGCGTGCGTTAAGCATGTCATCTGTAGTCGTCTGTCTTCAGGTGTATTTTCATTACGTACATTAAACTATGACAATAACGTACGTTAGCTTCATTAAAATGAACTCCGTTGCTTTTCAGTTCGGCTCGAGCATCTTCGACTTCTATATTGTTTTGTTTTGCTTCTTTGTTGTTTTTCTTTGATTAACAACTAATCATCAAAACTCAATTATGAATGTATGGAATAGAATATTCCAACATTGTCATTAGGGATGTCAATGGGTCGGGTAGGGTACGGGTATGCCTCCTCCATACCCTACCCTATTTGATTCGGATCGGGTTCGGGTATTGTCCATCGGGTAATCGGGTACCCAATGGGTATTCGGGTACCCGTATACCCTATATTTAAGAATATAAATATTTTTAATATATATCATGTATACATATAAATGTAATTAATAAGTTCAAGTTAGTATAATAAATATTTAAAATATAATATTTTATATAATAATATATCTAATTTATAATACATTATAATATTTATGTATAATATATAATAATAATATATTTATATAATTCAAACGGGTACGTGGATCGGGTAATCGGGTCGGGTATTCGGGTAATATACTATATCCATACCCTACCCGTACCCGATCATAAAACTTCGGGTTCGGCCGATACCCGACCCGATTTCGGGTTTATCCGACGGGTAGGATCGGGTACGGATAAAATTGACATCCCTAATTGTCATCCCTATCTGACTCGGGATCTGAATGATGGCTGGAGCTCTGAGTCTTGTGGTCAAATTGTTTCTTCCCTTGCAATCGGGTCTTTTCATTTTCCAAGAAATACGATGTGATCAGCGCATGACGAAAGGGATCATCCCATCTGATCAGGACCTCGATGTTTTGGGTGTTCGTGACTTCCAGGACAAACAACTCTTCTGTCGTCCAGTCCTCCCAGTTATACAGGGAGTCATATGGGGCGACCCTATATGCTTCCCATATTTTGAAGCATTCGAATGCTTCATTGATCTGGACTTGGAGAACTGTCTGATTAGTGATGTCGGTGGGGGAGGGACTCCGAATAGTAGAGTGTTCCAATGACCGTTTGGGATCCTCTACAGGTATGGAAGCCTTTTGAGGAGGGGACCATGACAGGGTGGGATTCCCTATTGGGAGAGGGACTCCTTACAAGTATAGGGGCCCTGTTAGGAGTGGTGGCTGTCGGCTCCAAAAGGGCAGCCGATTCGCCAGTACCTTCTAACTTTACAAGAGACTGGTCATCCGTCATAGCCATTACAGGCTCAGGAACTGTTGTGGGATCAGCCAGTGTTTCTTCCATATGAGTTGCGTCCTGTGCGTCAGCTACTGCGACAGAGGGTGCAGTAGGCGGAAGTGCCTCAGTGACCATTGTAGTCAAGAGGGGTGCTGTAGGAACAACTTCCAACTTTGAAGATTTCTTTTTCTTCATCTTCTTCTTTTTCTTCTCGACAGTTGTAGGTGATCTGTTGTTAGGAATGGATCTCTTTTTACTGACGAGCTTCTTCTTGCTCACATCAGCCTTGGTCTTCGAGGAGTGATCGGTAACCTCTCGTGATCACTCGATGTTGGTAGAGAGAAGGGACTAGGCCTGTTGGAAAGAAGAGTCGCTTTGTTGAATATAGTGGGCTTGGAACCACCTAAGAATTTTCCAGTATGGATCATCTTGGCAGCAAGTGACTGCTATATGCCACATCAAGTCAGAATGTAGTTCAGAATCAGGCAGAAAGACTTCCTTGCAGAATATGGCTTGGGAGCTTCCTCCTGAAGACGTTTCATGATAACTTGGCACTGATTAACTTTTTCTCCGGATATGATGGCGACCATCATACGGAAGCTCAGATTGGTTCACATCTCGAAGGCTCCAGTTCGATTCTCCATAACCCTACAACAGAAATCAAGAAGATAAAGGTAGGGGAGGGTGAAGTGTTGGAAATAAAACGCAGTGGAAGGGAGTTGAAGAAAATTTGATAAAAGTGTTTTATTCATCAACGAGCATAAAACCTATTTAGGCATACTAGTTAATTAACTACTATGATTAATAAGCAATTTAAATAATATTTATTATTTAATAAATAATCTTATTGGTAAATTCAATATCCTAATCTAGATCAAAAGACCATAGGATATTTACCTCTTGAAGTGTAGTGGTCGCTACCTTGATCTCTTTCTCAAAATCTTCTAGAGTATGATCTCACATTAATCCGGACGTTGTGTGGACAACGAGCTACCAAATCTTGCTTGGACTACAAAGTAGATCAGACGAACCTATGTTCCTCATAACTCTCGATTTTCTTTTTCTTCAAGTAATTCCGATTTGTGTCAAGAATTAAAGTGTTATCTCAATTGTGGAATAAAAAACACAAGTCAAGATCCACCATTAAACACTAAGAAGAAAAATTAGAATCTCTTGTATGGGTAGTAATGTCACGGCTGACCCCCTGCCTTTGTGTCCCTATTTATAAGTTTTGGACTAATCTAGGGATCTTAAAGAGGATTAGGGTTAGGACTCAGTGCAACCTAACTTTCCATATTAACCCCTTCCTAATATGTTTGAGTTTACTAATACCAGTTCAATCCACTAAAGAATTAATATTGCACTTCCAACCCAATCCCAATTTACGAAATCAGGCTCCTAATAAATATTATATCCCATGTTTAAGATATCGAATGTCTATTAATTAATTTAAGCTACTGACATTTTTAATCAATTAATTTCTTATTCAAGAGTAGTACCACTCGAACCATATTATTATATCAGAATTAAATCCACCTGCAGGGTTTGATTAATAATCATTATCGATCTCCAAAAGGGGACATCATCAACCCGCACGATTCGGGGCACGATTTCTAGTTATAATAATTGTCATATAAATAATATTATTGGCCAAGATACGAAGCATATTGAGTCAATCACTTTGACTCTCACCCATGGTAAATCAAAGCAATAAATATTATAAATACACAATTACATATTATATACTTAGAATTAAGAAATAATAATTTTTAGAGATTTACGTTCTTCTTACAGTTAGTATAGAAGACACTATCTCACTGCGATCCAGTTCAATATATGCAAATATACTAATGCATGCTAATAGCTAAGACCAACTAATCTCAAGCATATATTACAATCTTTCATATAATTTGTCTAGTAATTATATAAGTTGTGAACCATTATATTATTTTATAAGGCACCGATAATGTGATATTCCGTGTGACAGCAACACACCACATTATCTACAATATAAAATAATTAGACATTGCATTTGCATAACCATAACATGAATAAATATGACAAATATTTGATTAAATGTAATCAATATTCTCATAGGTAGTTACAGGAAAATAAGGTAATACAAGCATAAAGTATACTCTGCAGTATACAACCCTAACAATCTCCCACTTATACTCAAGCCTTGCTTTGAAGGTTTCAACCTTATCGTCACCTCATTTCTTTCGCTTGTAGACCCACTTACTCCCAATGGATTGTACTCCATCGGGTAGTTCTACTAGCTCCCACACTTGATTGGAATCCATAGATCCCATTTATGATTATGTTGCTACTTTACAGGAGTCATCACCATTATCTTGGATTGCCTCATTTTTAGTCCAGGGATGTGATTCATCTTCACCTCGGATTGAGTCCAAAGACTGTCCCATGCCTATCAATCATTCTGGTTGATGAACAACCTGCCCATACGACGAGAAAAATCCTGAGTTGGTGTAAAAGTCTCGAAATCGATACGTGGTGCAGTATTAGTTGGTGCTTTCATGATTGGTATAGATGGAGTCTCGCCCCTCAACTCTTCCAAAATTATTCGCTCACGGGCTTGTGACTAATCACATAATCCCCTTATAGGAATCGGGCATTGGTGCTAACAATGACCTTATGATCCTGGGGACTATATGAAACGACCCACACTAACTACCTAATCTAAACTATCATATATCATATTAATGCTTATAAATTATGGTGAAATTTCAGCAGAGTTTCCCCTAAAATAGTACATATATCGCCAACCTATAATAATAGTAACACAAAATCAAGATCACCACTACATAGAGAAATCATGTCTCACACAAAATCAAACTCATGTCATCCATATGGCCTGATATCCCCAAAATCAAAACACCAATAAACACCAAGTCTCTAATTGTCCCACATAATTATTTTTGTATTTCACTAGCTCACTACTTAAACAAACTTTTACATAACCATACCAAAAGTATATAAAACATCAACCTACACACCACCCCACACTCAAGCATATATGTTTTTCTAACTCAATGACATAACATATATTTATAAAATAAAGTTTAGGGAAAGTAACGGTAACACGATAACTCCATAGTTTAGCCCAACAGGTCGCCATCCATATACATCATCTCTCAGCAGCATTGGAACTCCAACCCCTCCAGTAATGGAAATCTCTTACGCAAGGTTACCTACAAGGCATAAACTATGTGAGCTAAAAGCCCAATAAGTAGAAAGCATGCATGTATCATGTCTAACGCTACACATGAAATATGATCATAAATGAGAATCTCTCTCAAAAATCATTTTATTTATATGGGCCTGTTGACCTACATACCAGACACCGGAAGAGCTCAATATCATATCATATCATAAGGCATGCATCTACCATGCCAGATATATAAGTCATGCATCTACCATACCAAATATGTAATATCCTAGAATTTCGCTACGATTCTTCGCATTATTTTATATGAGTTGTACTGTACAAAGTGGGACCCATGGGTGAATAATTTTGGGGACTGTGACAGTCGTGCCAGTATGTCTATCAAGGTTATTTTAATTCTAGGATATTACATGCTTGATGTGTTTTTTGATGTCGGATATACTGTATGAGTATTTGTACAATTGCCGTACTTGGCCGACAGTTGTATTCGAGGTATTGTGCATCAGAATTATCGTATGAGAATGATATTGGGACGAGCATATGTATTCATTATGTGCGTATACGTATCCAGTATGTCGAGACGGACAGGAACAGTTGTATTTTGGCCAAGTATAGAAGGCCATTACGTGCTCTAGCTTTAAGGACTTACGTACGTTAAATTACATATTTTACGTACGTTATGCCTAAGGGATTACGTACGTAACAAAGGGAATCAGACAGGACCGAGCTGTGGTCGGCAGGTGGGGCCTGGTTTCGGTAGCTTTCGGCACGGATATGGACAAGCGAGTCAACCTAGAGCATTACGTACGCTATGCAGGGTGTATTACGTACGTTAAGAGGGTAAGTTACTGTAGCAAGTCAACGGCTATATTACGTACGCTACGGAGAAAGGATTACATACGTAAGCAAGTGAACAAAACAGGTCAGTGAGTTCTGGAATGATGTTACGTATGCTATGTTGGATGTGTAGGGTACGCTAGAGAGCATTACGTACGTTAACATTGAGTGATAACGTACGTAATGAACAATGTAGTTTATAAAATGAAGTGTGGACCTTCATTTTCTCACGAACCAAAGAGATGTTCCTCTCCATATCTATCCTTCTTCACTTCTAAGTGTGTTCGAGACACTTTTAACTTGGTTATGAGCTTGGGAGCATGGATTTGAGGTTTGGATATGATGATGTTAATGATTCTTGAAGTGTTTGATGGTATTATTCATCTTCAAGAGGTATGTTGGATAATCCCTCTCTTCTATTTCGAATTTTGATGTTGTTGTTGTTGATGTCTTCCTCGTATGATGATGGTTATGGTATTATTATTGTGCTTATTGATGATATATGTGTTAGGAGTATGCCCTCGAATGCCACTCAGAGGTTGTTGAGTGAGGGCATTGTACTTGTAATTATGTAAACCATTTATATAAGGCAAATGATTGTTTCTTTATTTACTGGTAGTTACTGGCATTCCTAACTCGTAAATAAACATATAGAAACTAGTCCGTGTATTTGAGAGCAAAACGTTCCACTCCTTATTGGATAAGGGGGTGCTTTGGAAAGGTTTATAGCTCAAATACTTAATCGTTCGCAAGTCGATGAAACTTGACTGGGCGTTAAGTTTATGTAAAGACTTGTATGACGTGTTCTTTGACATGGAGAGTGCCTGTCGAACACTAATGGTTAGTGGAAGCACACGTTATAGGTATGCTAATTAGATTAGTATACTCGAACCGACTCACCCTCGATTCGTCACATGGATTTCACTCAGGGACGATCAATGACGGAATCGAAAAGTTGTGATAGGTATTCGTGAACCTTCGACTTGAGGATTTAGTAGGGATGTGCTTGTGACGTCAAGATTTTCATTAGAGTAGTTCGACCACGTGGCCGGAAGGCGGGGGTCAACCTCGACGTGCATCTTGACGGGCAAGTAGCGAGTCTCTTGAATACCAAGATAGAATTCTTTCTCCCGTTAGTGAGCGGGTTATATGTCCTATGCGGTTATTGGCGGATGAGATCATAAGTCTTTGGCCAAAGCATTGGAGCCAGTTGTATTAGATACACGACGGCTCGATGATCTCGATTTGCATTAACGCATGCATAGCGTCAAGTACGAGATAGGGTTTGGTGACCGTCACCCTAAAACTTAATCGGGAAATATGAAAGAAGGGTTTATCGTTCTTGGTATTCACGAGAATGGTTCTTGAATGATCCCAATCATTCGTTCTCGGTTAAGTGCAGTGTAGGCCGCCAGTGGCTAGGTGGTGCTACTACTCTTTGGTTCCTCCCATTCTTGGTCGAGACGGACCTACCGAGTCGCGCATTAGGATTGACGGAATGAATCGAGCTTAATCTCTCATTATAAATATTAGATATTGGATATCTAATTTGGGACATTGGATGTCTAAATCGATTTATTGGATAAATTGATTTACGGCCTAATGGATTAAATAAATTACTGGGTGATTAATTTAATTCGTGAATATAATTATTTCTTGGAGAAATTAATTATATTATTATGTATTTAATGTGATTAATTGATTGGATTAATTAATCGACACAAATACATCGGAACGGAATAGGAGTTTATCTGTTTGGACTCACAGGAGTTCGAAACGGATCGAACTCGTCCGATACCTTCTAGATGGCTGCCCTCCTTCCACCTACTTTCCACCAAGTCTTCAATTCCATTTTATTAATAGATGATTATGACTTGGTGGGGGAATCTCATGTGATATGATTTGATTTATGTGGATTGAATAAGAATGGCAAGAGGACTTTGATCTCACTTCACTCAACTTTTAGAAAAGGCTTCCAACCGTGAGTAGTGAGAGAGAGAGAAAAATCATTTTCTCAAGTCTTCATCTTGATCTTCTTCTTCACTTTTATTCTTGAGTTTTCTTGGAGAAAATTCAAGATACATTAAGAGAGATATATTATACACTTAGAGTGTAATAACAAAAGCTTCACCACTTGATTCTAGCCGTAACCTTAGAGGTTAATCAAGTGTTGTTGTTCGATCGTTTTCCGGCGCGTGGCAAGTAGAGACGCGGTGTTTTCGGCGTTGGATCGTTCAAGGGCTTGGAGCGGATTGAACTCGTAGAGATCAAACTAAAGCTTGGGGAATAGCTCAAGAGAAGGTTTCCATTTAATCAACGGACTTCGAGGGTTAGTTTCTTACGACTCTTGCTTTTCGTTTTGATATTCGTATATACGTTGCTCGATCGATCCTCGTAGGGATTCGGATCGAATTAATTTTCGTTTTACCGCTTCCGCTGGGCCTTCGTTTTAGGCACCGAATCCCAACAGTGGTATCGGAGCGTAGGTCTTGCGATCGTATATACGATATTGGCATTTGGAATGCTCGATTAAATGGTGAATGATTTGGAATCATTTTAGTCATAATCGTGGTATATGTTTTTCGTTCGTAATAATTGTATTTTTCGTAAGTTTATGTCTAAATATAAATCTTAAATTTCTGGGAAATATGATTTATATTGAAGATATGAAAGTCGGAAAATATTGATATTGGATATCCGGTCGAAAATCTAGCCCCGAATCGTCGTCGGACGACTTTTTGGACAAAAAGGGTATTTTGGCGAGGATGACTCGGCCGTGTCTGGGTGACACGGTCGTGTCCGCTTGATGTGGCAGCCATGCACGGAGACCGGCCGTGTCGGAGACACGGGCGTGTCTGGCCAGTGACTCGGCCGTGTCTGGATGACACGGTCGTGTCCGGCGATCTGCCAAGTCGCTGAGCGACCCGACCGTGTCTGGGTGACTCGGTCGTGTCTGGCGGCATCTTCCGAGGGTGACTCGGCCAAGCGGGAGTGATTGCCGGTAGAGCCGAAGTGACTCGGTCATCTTGGCCGTTTTCACCGGCTCGATTTTCCGTGTATTCTTAAAAATTAATCTCGCATGTTAAATTGGATTTAATATGATTAAAATGATTTATGGTATTTCATTTTATAAGGAAATTTGATTAATTGGAATATTTATGGTCGGCCAAGAATTATTTTGAGCGTTATTACATTACCGATGTGTGAATCGATTGGATCGGTTCGTATTGTTGATTGGATCAATGTATCTCTACGCTTTCCATTTATTTAGTATTTATTGGATGAATGCTTTTGAATGGGGATGTGGTTCGTGGACTTAGTTTTGAATCGTTCGTTTTATTCGATTGGGTTGTAAAGGCCGTTTTGAGCCTATTTATTTTACTAGAAAAATTTGTATCTAGGATGCAATTTTCAATGTAAAATTTATATGTAATGACGAAGACCGGAGGAAGATCCATTTCGAGAAGACGAAGATTCAAGACGAAGACTTGTAATTAGATTACGGAGTTTTGTTTTCTAGGAACGGTCCATGAACCACATGTTGGTAGCAACTAGGTTGTGATTGGTTGTTTCATATTGTATGAATGCCACAAACGCGCTTAAACGATTAATGTGCAAAGTGTAACGTTAATCGCGATAATTCTCCCACAACAAATAATTAAGTTTATAAGGTTTCAAGGTTTTCCTTCCCTCCATCGAGTTTTGAAATTGAAATCCAAACCGGATGTGCTATGCTTCCGAGTTATCGGGGTAGTCGTTCGGGAGGACGGATAAATTACAGGAGCGCATTGGATGCCTTCGGTTGGAGCAAATTTTATCCCTAGAAACACGATAGGTTGCCGGATAAGATTCATTGTGAAACCGATTTGCGTCGATGGTATAAACTTAACTTGTTCACGAACCATAGAAACCGTATAGGTTGAGGGGAGTGAACAAGGGGAAAAAAGAAGATCGAATCATCCATTAGATGGGTTGGTGTTGGACACCACTTTATGAAAATTAATAGACTAGAAACACATTCGGTTGCCCTCTATTAAGATTTATAAAGAACTCGATCACCACTATGAAGTAGAGACGATACTTCCGGATTTCACATGGGAGTGTGTTATTCCGATAAAAATAGTGGGAGCTGGGTAACAAGAATAGAAAGGACCTTAATTCTATACTCAGATCATAATATAACAAGTCACTAATTAATCTGTTATACTTAATGCAGACATAACTCAATATGACAATGAATCCACTCGCAATTCTACTCGAAAAGAACACCTTAATGGGACCAAACTTTGTGGATTGGCTCCGCAATCTGATGATTGTCCTCAGTATAGAGGCACTGGGATACGTCTTGGAGACGGACATTCCGGCGCCTCCTATGCGGACTCGAGCCAATCAGGAAGAGATTGAAAACCACGAAAAGTGGGTTAAGGATGACGTGAAAGTCCGTGCTTATATGATGGCTTCCATGTCTAATGAGCTTCAGAGAGCTCATGAGAAAATGACTACGCTGGCGATTCTATCTCACTTAACCGAGCTTTATGGTGAGCACAGTGAGCGCTAGATATGAGATATCCAAGCAAGCTGTTCGGTGCAAGGATGAAGGAAGGTGAGAAGGTTGGGGAACACGTCCTCAAAATGATATCCATGATCGAGAGATTGGAGGCTCTTGATTTTAAAATGGATACTTCTCTCAAACCGACCTTATCCTACAGTCTCTCACGATTCCTTCTCACAGTTTGTTATGAACTTCAACCGCAATGAGATTGCATGTAATTTAGTTGGGCTAATGAACAAACTTGTGACCGCTCGGTCTCAAATGAAGACTCCGCGGATGAAGGAGTCTGCTCTTGTGATTTCTTACGGACCTCGGAGGTCTAAGAATAAGAAGAAAAAGACCAAGAAGCGGTGGACCACAAGCTAAGGACCTTAAGGGTAAGGGCAAGGCCCCAATGGTTCCGAAGAACAAGAAGAAAAAGGATACTTGTCTCAAGTGCGGTGAGTGGGCCACTGGGCTAGAGACTGTCCGATTCTTCATGGCACTTGGTGCAGAACTTTTAGTTTTGGAAACAAATTGTTCGCTCTTTGTATTTTCTACTTCTGGATCTTGGATTACGTGCTAGTTCTCATATTTGTACCGTGAATCGGGATGCGGAACAAAGTAGGAAGCTTGGAGCTGGAGAAGTTATGATCACGGTCGGAAGCGGGCATAGTGTCGAGGCGACCGACATAGGATCACTTCTTTTGGGTTTAGAATCCGGCTTTGTTTTGACTTTAGAAGATGTACTTGTTTTGCCCAAGGGCACAAAAACATTGTATCCATTAGGTCATGGACCGAAAAGGCTTTTCATTTTTCATTGGTGATGGTTCTGCAAAATTTATTTTAGAAATAAACTAGTGGGTCTTGCTACATTGTTGAATGGATTGTATCATCTAAATCTCAGCAACAAAGTAGTTGTGAATACTATGACTAGAAAACGTGGTAGGGATGAAACCAATCAAGTTTTGAAATGGCATCTTAGACTTGGTCATGTTGGTCGGACCAAGGTTTACAAGATGGAAAAGATGGACTTATGGGTCCATTGGGATCGGATCCCTTTCCTACTTGTGAATCTTGCCTTAAAGGCAAAATGACTAAGTCCCCTTCACGAGGACTTTTGAAAGAGCCGATAAATCGGGATTAATCCATACCGACGTATGTGGTGCTTTAGAAGCGGCACGTGACGGATATCAATATTTCATTACGTTTACGGATGATCATACTAGGTATGGTTATGTATACTTAATGAAACATAAATCGAGGCCTTTGAGAAATTCCAGAATTCAAGGCCCTAGTCGAAACAAGCGGTAATCATATCAAAGCACTTCGGTCGGACCGAGGTGGCGAGTATATGAGTACGGAGTTTGTGAGTTCCTTAAGGAACATGGAATAGTTTCACAACTAACACCTCCAGTACTCCTCGGTTAAATGGTGTGTCGGAAAGAAGGAAGGACCACTGTTGAACATGGTCCGTTCCATCTTGGGCTATCTTGACTTGCCGATTTACGTGAGGGTATGCACTGATTGCCGCGTATATCTTGAGCAGATGTCCTTCCAAATCCGTTCCTAAAACTCCACATGAGATGTGGGAAGGAAGGAAACCAAGTCTTAATCACATTAGGATTTGGGGATGTCCCGCCTATGTCAAGAAGACTAAGGTGGAAAAGTTGGAAGCTAGGTCTGCGAAGGGACGTTTCATAGGATTCCTGCAGGGACGATGGGATATCTATTCTACATGCCCGAAGATCGAAGGATCGTTGTTGCTTTACAAGCACACTTCTGGAAGATGAGTTCATTCGGGAAGGCGGAGCGGTAGAAGTATTTCTTTAGAAGAATACAATGAAACTTCTCGAGAGACACTGTGCAAGAAAGCTGGAACCGAACTTTCAAACACAAGTACAACCACCTCGTAGGTCTAGTAGGGTGTCTCATTTACTCGAGAGGTATGGGCTTGTGCACTTGGAGGAGCCGGGTCTCCATGAGGTTCCAAGTGATAGCCAAGAGACCGACCCGCGACCTATGACCAAGCGATGGTGGATGTAGACTCCGCGAAATGGCGTGAAGCTATGGAAGCCGAGATAGACTCGATGCATGTCAATCAGTGCGGACTCTAGTAGACCGCCCCAAGGGCATAGTGCCTATTGGGAACAAGTGGATCTACAAGAGAAAGGCGATGGTGATGGCAAGGTTGACGCCTATAAGGCCGGGCTAGTGGCAAAGGGTTATACCGGAAGGAAGGAATCGATTACCACGATACCTTCTCGCCCGTAGCCATGATCAAGTCTATTCGCATGATGCTTGCTATATTGCCTACCACGATTATGAGATATGGCAAATGGACGTAAAGACGGCTTTCCTTAATGGATTCCTAGAGGAGAAATCTATATGGAGCGGCCTAAAGGCTTTGTATCCGAAGTCGATATTCGAGAAAGTGTGCAAGCTTGACGTTCCATTTATGGTGAAGCAAGCGTCGCGTAGTTGGAATCTTCGTTTTGTGAGGCGGTCAAAGAGTTTGACTTCGTGCAAAATGAAGAGGAACCTTGTGTATACAAGAGGGTTAGTGGGAGCAAGATCGCATTCTTAGTACTATATGTAGATGACATTCTACTAATAGGAAATGATGTGGGAATGCTCGATTACGTGAAAGCTTGGCTTTGAGTAATTTCTCCATGAAAGACTTGGGAGAAGCTACCTATATTCTTGGTATTCGACTCTCTAGGGATAGAGCGAAGAGAACAATAGGTCTTTCCCAAGCCCTCTATATAGATAAAATCTTAAAGCGATTTAAGATGGATGATTCTAAAAGAGGGTTCCTACCGATGCGACATGGAATAAAACTCACCTTGAAGATGTGTCCTCAAAATGAGGAACAACGAAAGGAAATGAGTAATATACCATATGCTTCGGCCGTGGGTAGCCTTATGTATGCTATGTTGTGTACAAGACGACATTGCGCATCTTTGTAAGCGTGGTGAGTAGGTTTCGAGCAAACCCGGGTAGGGAACATTGGGTGCCGTAAAGAACGTTCTCAAGTACTTGAGAAGGACTAGAGATATGGTTACGATGTATGGTGGTGGAGAATTGGATGTGGTGGGATTCACGATTCGGACTTCCAAGGAGGCGAAGGGCGACTCGATGTCCACTTCGGCTACATATTTACTCTTAATGGAGGAGCAGTATCTTGGCGTAGTGCCAAGCAAAGCGCGGCCTTGATTCCACTGTCATTTGAGTATCAAGCGGCCTCGGAGGCTTCAAGGAAGGGTTACGGATTAAGAAGTTTAAGGAGAACTTCAAGTGATACCATGTCTTTGCTGTTCATTGTCTTTGCGACAACGATGGAGCCGTAGCGCGAGCCAAGGAGCCGAGGTTTCACAACACCAAACATATTGAGAGGAAGTATCATCTCGTAAGAGAATTTGTTCGCAAGGGATACATTGTCCGCATAGAGTAGACTCGGCCGACAACGTCGCCGATCCAGTGACAAGCCACTATCTCGGACTAGCTTGGAGCGTCATCGGAGAACATGGGTATTAGATACCATAGTGTGTGGCATTGAGTGCAAGTGGGAGATTGTTAAAAGTATGCCCTCGAATGCCACTCAGAGGTTGTTGAGTGAGGGCATTGTACTTGTAATTATGTAAACCATTTATATAAGGCAAATGATTGTTTCTTTATTTCTTGGTAGTTCTGGCATTCCTAACTCGTAAATAAACATATAGAAACTAGTCCGTGTATTTGAGAGCAAAGCGTTCCACTCCTTATTGGATAAGGGGGTCGGCCTTTGGAAAGGTTTATAGCTCAAATACTTAATCGTTCGCAAGTCGATGAAACTTGGTAGGCGTTAAGTTTATGTAAAGACTTGTATGACGTGTTCTTTGACATGGAGAGTGCACGTCGAACACTAATGGTTAGTGGGAGCACACGTTATAGGTATGCTAATTAGATTAGTATACTCGAACCGACTCACCCTCGATTCGTCACATGGATTTCACTCGGGACGATCAATGACGGAATCGAAAGGTTGTGATAGGTATTCGTGAACCTTCGACTTGAGGATTTAGTAGGGATGTGCTTGTGACGTCAAGATTTTCATTAGAGTAGTTCGACCACCTGGCCGGAAGGCGGGGTCAACCTCGACGTGCATCTTGACGGGCAAGTAGCAGTCCTGCGAATACCAAGATAGAATTCTTTCTCCGTTAGTGAGCGGGTTATATGTCCTATGCGGTTATTGGCAGATGAGATCATAAGTCTTTGGCCAAAGCATTGGAGCCAGTTGTATTAGATACACGATGACTCGATGATCTCGATTTGCATTAACGCATGCATAGCGTCAATACGAGATAGGGTTTGGTCGACCGTGACCCTAAAACTTGATCGGGACATTTGAAAGAAGGGTTTATACGTTCTTGGTATTCACGGAGAATGGTTCTTGAATGATCCCAATCATTCGTTCTCGGTTAAGTGCAGTGTAGGCCGCCAGTGGCTAGGTGGTGCTACTACTCTTTGGTTCCTCCCATTGCTGACTGAGACGGACCTACCGAGTCGCGCATTAGGATTGACGACGGAATGAATCGAGCTTAATCTCTCATTATAAATATTAGATATTGGATATCTAATTTGGGACATTGGATGTCTAAATCGATTTATTGGATAAATTGATTTACGGCCTAATGGATTAAATAAATTACTGGGTGATTAATTTAATTCGTGAATATAATTATTTCTTGGAGAAATTAATTATATTATTATGTATTTAATGTGATTAATTGATTGGATTAATTAATCGACACAAATACATCGGAACGGAATAGGAGTTTATCTGTTTGGACTCACACGAGTTCGAAACGGATCGAACTCGTCCGATACCTTCTAGATGGCTGCCCTCCTTCCACCTACTTTCCACCAAGTCTTCAATTCCATTTTATTAATAGATGATTATGACTTGGTGGGGGAATCTCATGTGATATGATTTGATTTATGTGGATTGAATAAGAATGGCAAGAGGACTTTGATCTCACTTCACTCAACTTTTAGAAAAGGCTTCCAACCGTGAGTAGTGAGAGAGAGAGAAAAATCATTTTCTCAAGTCTTCATCTTGATCTTCTTCTTCACTTTTATTCTTGAGTTTTCTTGGAGAAAATTCAAGATACATTAAGAGAGATATATTATACACTTAGAGTGTAATAACAAAAGCTTCACCACTTGATTCTAGCCGTAACCTTAGAGGTTAATCAAGTGTTGTTGTTCCGGTCGTTTTTCCGGCGCGTGGCAAGTAGAGACGCGGTATTTTCGGCGTTGGATCGTTCAAGGGCTTGGAGCGGATTGAACTCGTAGAGATCAAACTAAAGCTTGGGGAATAGCTCAAGAGAAGGTTTCCATTTAATCAACGGACTTCGAGGGTTAGTTTCTTACGACTCTTGCTTTTCGTTTTTGATATTCGTATATACGTAGCTCGATCGATCCTCGTAGGGATTCGGATCGAATTAATTTTCGTTTTACCGCTTCCGCTGGGCCTTCGTTTTAGGCACCGAATCCCAACAATATGAGGTATATATTGAAGAAGATGATGATTATGATGGGTATATGTTTCAAGTGTTTATGTTTTAGATATGAACATGGAATGTTGATATTTAGAACAAGTGATGATGATTATGGATTTTAAGGGATAAGTTATGTGAATGGTAATTTGATCTTCCGTATGGTCTTCATGGTATATGAATCATGATTATGAATTTGACAAGAATATTATCTTTCTTTGAGGATATGTGTTCATATGAGTCGAATGATCCTAAGTGTAGTTTGGCATGAGATTGATATATATGAACAAGGGTTAATCATATCATGTTGAATTTAAGTTTGAATTCAGAATTGAATACGTTGATTAAACTCGCTTCGTGCTCGAATCAACTGTTATTGAGATCACCGGATTATGAGATTGAATTGAAGGTATGAATTCAGAGTTGTTGGGCATAAGAACATTTGATCCGTACATAGTTGGAATAGAGTATGTTATGAAATCCTTAATATAGAGATGAATTGATCGTTGATATGATCATCGGTATAGGGAATCGTAGTATGGTTACGGATTCGTGATTGATTGATGTAGGTTGTTTGGATATGTATTTATTCGAGATATTGTGGAACCGTTGGGTTTATTGATCGGTTATATCGGTTGTTGATTATTATCGAATGTATCGTTAATTAATCATTACATTAGGTTGTGTTAAGTGATCGTTGATGATTAACCATTGTGCTGCGATTGGAATTGGAGAATGCATGGATCGCCTTGGTCGGGGCTGCGGAGCTTGTATATGAAGACGACGGGATTAGTAACAACTTCATCGTATCAGTATCGAGGCAAGTTATGCTTGCTCAATTCATAATGTTTAATAAATGATTTTGTTTTCATTTCATTTATGATTTATATAGCAATGGTATCATGGAATATGAAATGTCGGGATGATGGTATATATATTATGCTGGACTAGGAAAAATCATAATGTATATAATTTTAAAGATGTCTAGTGGAAACGGAGACGTGAATTATATTTGGTCTATTGTGTGAGAGATTAGATATTGAGGTTAGTTATCATGCCGACATTGAACTCGAGGTGGCGGTTTGGTATTCGTTATGGATTGTACTTCAACTTGGATTATTCGGATAACTGTGTATTCGTTTAGGAATGTTGGTCGTGGAAAGGTTAGCATCTCCAGCTTGAGGTAAATTAATATTGCTAGATTATGATAATCATTCTGTTGCATTATTGCATGTGTGTGTTGATATTTCATTTGGTGAATGTGCACCATTGTTTGATATGTTTTGTGATGTGCTCTTCTTTGAGCTGTAATCTGTTGGGCCGGTGTGTTAGGGGATAAAACCTGAATGGTTCCCACGTCTGGAGTATTCCTGAGTAGATGCTTCCATGACCCTTGGCTGCTGCCTTGGGAGTTTATGTGATATTGTATGGAGTATTCCTGAGTAGATGCTTCCGTGACCCTTGGTTGCAACCTTGGAAGTTTATGTGCTATTATCATATGCATTGTTGAGCATGCTGTGAACTGTTGTCTGACGGAATATGACATTATGGTCGTGTCGGTCTTTCATGATCGAATTATCATTGCCCTCTTGGAAAGTCTTCTGATCCTTGTTGGATATGCGTTTCTTCGTGATTCGTTGTCATGTTGTATTGTGACATATATGGAGTCAGATACGTTCTGATCGGTCATGTATACGATTTTCAGGACGGGCATGTGTAGTGTATGTTGGTTTCGACCTCATATTGAACCGTGCGCACAAGACGTACTTCGTGAGGCTGATTAGGTATGAGACCAGACGTGTATCTGATCAATACCCGTGGTTGGCTTGTATACAGACACATGTCCAGGTCGGGCATACCGTGACGTCCATCTTGAGTCTTATTGATTGGTGTTCACAGTCCATATATAGTCGGATCTGTTCGATAGTCGGGTTGTCTTTGAAATCCCGTATATATGATTTGTATATGATTGACGATTTTATTCTCTTGTTCATCTGTCCATGTTGACCCTTTACTGATCTCGTTTGGAGTTACCATATGTGGTCAACTCGTTAGTTATCGACTCTTTAGTAATCTCATTTGGAGTCCCCCTATCATTGGTAAGCTCGTTCGTTATTGATCCTTATTGATTCCATTTGGGAGTTTGCCTGACCGTTGGTATTCTCGATTGTTGGTCCTTGATTGATCTTGTTAGAGTTTACCGTGTCGTTGGTATTCTCGGTTGTTGATCCTTTATTGATCCTATTAGAGTTTATTGTGTCGTTGGTATTCTCGGTTGTCTATCCTCTATCGATCTTGTTGGAGTTACCATATCGTTGGCATTCTCAGTTGTTGGTACTTATATATCTTGTTAGAGTTTCTTGTATCGTCGGTATTCTCGGTTGTTGACCCTTTATTGATCTTATTGGAGTTTATCGTGTCGTTGGTTTTCTTGGTTGTCGATCCTTTATCGATCTTGTTAGAGTTTACCGTGTCGTTGGTATTCTTGGTTGTTGATCCTTCATTGATCTTGTTGGGGTTTACCGTATTGTTGGTATTCCCGGTTGTTGATCCTTCATTGATCTTGTTGGAGTTACCACATCATGGTATTCTCGTTCGTGGTTGATCCTTTGTCGGTCTTCTGTGGAGTTATCATGTCATTGATATTCCCGTTTTGATGCATTGATTGTTTATCATTATTGATTGTGTGAGCATTCATGCTTTGCATTGATATTCGGGACTTGCCATTGTCTCGGGACATTTGGTTTACAGATGCGCCGTGTGATATCAGTTTTATCAAAATTTGGATCCGATTGTGCGACCCAGCGGACAGGATTGGTCATGGGCAGATTACTCCGTGTTTGAGATGTATTTATGTTTTCGGGGATCTTGACATTGTTGAATACAATACAGATGATTAATTGGAATTCATTCGTCACTTGAGAATACGGGGTGTGAATTGAGGTAAGGGTTGGTTTAATATAAGTTACCACGAATTGGTAAGGTTATGTCGGTAAGATTACATTGGAAATATTCTTACCTTGTAATTACATTGATATGTAATTGTATATGTGATGTGATCGTTATCATTATTGAGTATTATGGCTGACCCCGTCGTGGGCTTTATCTTTTAGGTACTCGGAGTTCGAGCTAGCAGCGGTCGCGAAGGGATGAGCTTTCCGGTGATACTGGCTATGGCGTGGTTATTGGGATTCAAATGTTCTTTCTTGTTTTTATAATTCATTTGCACATGTATTTAATTATGTCTCTATTATTGCGTGTGAAATTTTATAATGGCTTTCAGTATTTTTCCAACTCGTGTTTACTTTCTAAATGCCCTTTTGGCATCTTGTGCTTTCAAATGGTATTTTAAACGGCAATTGAGAACAACATTTTGAAAAATATTTGAGTATTTAAAACATTACCGTCATTGGTCTTTTGGCATTTTTAAACGTTTGCGAAATTGATTCTAGCCTTGTAGGTTCCAATGTGGGGCCCACGGCGCTGTAATATTCCTGGTCGATTTTGGGGTTTTACAGAAGATGGTATCAGAGCTTGAGTTTCGTAAAACCAGGGCATATGTGTTATGTGGCTCTACCGGTGCGGTAGTAGCATGACCTTTGAAAATAATTTTCCGACTTTCGAGTCAAACTGATTTTTGGAGATTCCAAAATTTTTGAAATATTTTCAAATTGCTATATTTGCGATGCCGGTGTGTTGTTATTGTGTTGAGACTTTGTATGGGAGTTGTATGCTAGTATCACGGGAGATCATCGACTTTATGGACCTGTAAGTATGTTCTTTCAGTTATTCAATTCTGATGATGATTATTTGAGCATGGTGACATAATTTTAAGATATTTCGGGAATGAGATATGGATTATGGCAGGATTTTAAGTTTCAAGGACGAAACTTATTTAAGTAGGAAGATATGTAATATCCTAGAATTTCGCTATGATTCTTCGCATTATTTTATCTGAGTTGTACTATACAGAGTGGAACCGATACAACATGGGTGAATAATTTTGGGGACTGTGACAATCGTCCAGCATGTCTATCGAGGTTATTTTAATTCTAGGATATTACATGCTTGATGTGTTTTTCGATGTCGGATATACTGTATGAGTATTTGTATAATTGCCGTACTTGGTCGGCAGTTGTATTCAAGGTATTATGCATCAGAAGTATCGTTTGAGAATGATATTAGGACGAGCGTATGTATTCAGTGTGTGCGTATACGTATCCAGTATTTCGAGACGGACATGAACAGTTAGATTTTGGCCAAGTATAGAAGGCCATTACGTACGCTAGCTTTAAGGACTTACATACATTAAATTACATGTTTTACGTACGTTATGCCTAAGGGATTACGTACGTAACAAAGGGAATTGGACAGGACCGAGCTGTGGTCGGCAGGTGGGGCCCGGTGTCGGCAGCTTTCGGCGTGGATGTGGACAGGCGAGTCAACCTCGAGCACTACGGACGCTATGCAGGGTGTATTACGTACGTTAAGAGGGTAAGTTACTGTAGCAAGTCAACGGCTATATTACGTACGCTACGGAGAAAGGATTACATACGTAAGCAAGTGAACGAAACAGGTCAGTGAGTTCTGGAATGATGTTACGTATGCTATGTTGGATATGTAGCGTACGCTAGAGAGCATTACGTACGTTAACATTGAGTGATAACGTACGTAATGAACAATGTAGTTTATAAAATTAAGTGTGGACCTTCATTTCCTCACGAACCAAAGAGATGTTCCTCTCCATATCTATCCTTCTTCACTTCTAAGTGTGTTCTAGACACTTTTAACTTGGTTATGAGCTTGGGAGCATGGATTTGAGGCTTGTATATGAAGATGTTAATGATTCTTGAAGTGTTTGATGGTATTATTCATCTTCAAGAGGTATGTTGGATAATCCCTCTCTTCTATTTCGAATTTTGATGTTGTTGTTGATGTCTTCCTCGTATGATGATGGTTATGGTATTATTATTGTGCTTCTTGATGATATATGAGGTATATATTGAAGAAGATGATGATTATGATGGGTATATGTTTCAAGTGTTTATGTTTTAGATATGAACATGGAATGTTGATATTTAGAACAAGTGATGATGATTATGGATTTTAAGGGATAAGTTATGTAAATGGTAATTTGATCTTCCATATGGTCTTGATGGTATACGAATCATGATTATGAATTTGACAAGAATATTATCTTTCTTTGAGGATATGTGTTCATATGAGTCGAATGATCCTAAGTGTAGTTTGGCATGAGATTGATATATATAAACAAGGGATAATCATATCATGTTGAATTTAAGTTTGAATTCGGAATTGAGTACGTTGATTAAACTCGTTTCGTGCTCGAATCAACTATTATTGAGATCGCCGGATTATGATATTGAATTGAAGGTATGAATTGAGATTTGTTGGGCATAAGAACATTTGATCCGTACATAGTTGGAATCATGTATGTTATGAAATCCTTAATATCAAGATGAATTGATAGTTGATATGATCATCGGTATATGGAATCGTAATATGGTTACTGATTCGTAATTGATTTATGTAGGTTGTTTGGATATGTATTTATTCGAGATATTGTGGAACCATTAGGTTTATTGATCGGTTATATCGGTTGTTGATTGTTATCGAACGTATCGTTAATTGATCATTGCATTAGGTTGTGTTAAGTGATCGTTGATGATTAACCGTTGTGCTGCGATTGGAATTGGAGAATGCATGGATCGCCTTGGTCGGGGCTGCGGAGCTTGTAGATGAAGACGACGGGATTGGTAACAACTTCATCATATCGGTGTCGAGGCAAGTTATGCTTGCTCAGTTCATAATGTTTAATAAATAATTTTGTTTTCATTTCATTTATGATTCATATAGCAATGGTATCATGGAATAGGAATTGTCGGGATGATGGTATGTATATTATGCTGGACTAGGATAAATCATAATGTTATGATTTTAAAGATGTCTAGTGAAAACGGAGACGTGAATTATATTTGGTCTATTGTGTGAGAGATTAGATATTGAGGCTAGTTATCATGCCGACATTGAACTTGAAGTGGTGGTTTGGTATTCGTTATGGACTGTAATTCATTTTGGATTATTCGGATAACTGTGTATTCGTTCAAGGATGTTGGTCGTGGAAAGGTTAGCATCTCCAGCTTGAGGTAAATTAATATTGCTAGAATATGATAATCATTCTATTGCATTATTGCATGTGTGTGTTGATATTTCATGTGGTGAGTGTGCACCATTGTTTGATATGTTTTGTAATGTGCTCTTTCTTTAAGCTGTAATCTGTTGGGCCGATGTGTTAGGGGATAAAACCTGAATGGTTCCCACGTCCGTAGTATTCCTGAGTAGATGCTTCCGTGACCCTTGGCTGCTGCCTTAGGAGTTTATGTGATATTTTCCGGAGTATTCATGAGTAGATGCTTCCGTAAACCTTGGTTGCGACCTTGGGAGTTTATGTGCTATTATCATATGCATTGTTGAGCATGCTGTGAACTGTTGTCTGACGGAATACGACATTATGGTCATGTCGGTCTTTCATGATCGAGATATCGTTGCCATCTTGGAAAGTCTTCTGATCGTTGTTGGAATACGGGGTGTGAATTGAGGTAAGGGTTGGTTTAATATAAGTTACCACGAATTGGTAAGGTTATGTCGGTAAGATTACATTGGAAATATTCTTACCTTGTAATTACATTGATATGTAATTGTATATGTGATGTGATCGTTATCATTATTGAGTATTATGGCTGACCCCGTCGTGGGCTTTATCTTTTAGGTACTCGGAGTTCGAGCTAGCAGCGGTCGCGAAGGGATGAGCTTTCCGGTGATACTGGCTATGGCGTGGTTATTGGGATTCAAATGTTCTTTCTTGTTTTTATAATTCCGCTGCACATGTATTTAATTATGTCTCTATTCGCTGCGTGTGAAATTTTATAATGGCTTTCAGTATTTTTCCAACTCGTGTTTACTTTCTAAATGCCCTTTTGGCATCTTGTGCTTTCAAATGGTATTTTCTGACGGCAATTGAGAACAACATTTTGAAAAATATTTGAGTATTTAAAACATTACCGTCATTGGTCTTTTGGCATTTTTAAACGTTTGCGAAATTGATTCTAGCCTTGTAGGTTCCAATGTGGGGCCCACGGCGCTGTAATATTCCTGGTCGATTTTGGGGTTTTACAGAAGATGGTATCAGAGCTTGAGTTTCGTAAAACCAGGGCATATGTGTTATGTGGCTCTACCGGTGCGGTAGTAGCATGACCTTTGAAAATAATTTTCCGACTTTCGAGTCAAACTGATTTTTGGAGATTCCAAAATTTTTGAAATATTTTCAAATTGCTATATTTGCGATAGGTGTGTTGTTATTGTGTTGAGACTTTGTATGGGAGTTGTATGCTAGTATCACGGGAGATCATCGACTTTATGGACCTGTAAGTATGTTCTTTCAGTTATTCAATTCTGATGATGATTATTTGAGCATGGTGACATAATTTTAAGATATTTCGGGAATGAGATATGGATTATGGCAGGATTTTAAGTTTCAAGGACGAAACTTATTTAAGTAGGAAGATATGTAATATCCTAGAATTTCGCTATGATTCTTCGCATTATTTTATCCGAGTTGTACTATCTGCAGTGGAACCGATACAACATGGGTGAATAATTTTGGGGATTGTGACAATCGTCCAAAGATGTCTATCGAGGTTATTTTAATTCTAGGATATTACATGCTTGATGTGTTTTTCGATGTCGGATATACTGTATGAGTATTTGTATAATTGCCGTACTTGGTCGGCAGTTGTATTCAAGGTATTATGCATCAGAAGTATCGTTTGAGAATGATATTAGGACGAGCGTATGTATTCAGTGTGTGCGTATACGTATCCAGTATTTCGAGACGGACATGAACAGTTAGATTTTGGCCAAGTATAGAAGGCCATTACGTACGCTAGCTTTAAACTTACATACGTTAAATTACATGTTTTACGTACGTTATGCCTAAGGGATTACGTACGTAACAAAGGGAATTGGACAGGACCGAGCTGTGGTCGGCAGGTGGGGCCCGGTGTCGGCAGCTTTCGGCGTGGATGTGGACAGGCGAGTCAACCTCGAGCACTACGGATGCTATGCAGGGTGTATTACGTACGTTAAGAGGGTAAGTTACTGTAGCAAGTCAACGGCTATATTATGTACGCTACGGAGAAAGGATTACATACGTAAGCAAGTGAACGAAACAGGTCAGTGAGTTCTGGAATGATGTTACGTATGCTATGTTGGATATGTAGCGTACGCTAGAGAGCATTACGTACGTTAACATTGAGTGATAACGTACGTAATGAACAATGTAGTTTATAAAATTAAGTGTGGACCTTCATTTCCTCACGAACCAAAGAGATGTTCCTCTCCATATCTATCCTTCTTCACTTCTAAGTGTGTTCTAGACACTTTTAACTTGGTTATGAGCTTGGGAGCATGGATTTGAGGCTTGTATATGAAGATGTTAATGATTCTTGAAGTGTTTGATGGTATTATTCATCTTCAAGAGGTATGTTGGATAATCCCTCTCTTCTATTTCGAATTTTGATGTTGTTGTTGATGTCTTCCTCGTATGATGATGGTTATGGTATTATTATTGTGCTTCTTGATGATATATGAGGTATATATTGAAGAAGATGATGATTATGATGGGTATATGTTTCAAGTGTTTATGTTTTAGATATGAACATGGAATGTTGATATTTAGAACAAGTGATGATGATTATGGATTTTAAGGGATAAGTTATGTAAATGGTAATTTGATCTTCCATATGGTCTTGATGGTATACGAATCATGATTATGAATTTGACAAGAATATTATCTTTCTTTGAGGATATGTGTTCATATGAGTCGAATGATCCTAAGTGTAGTTTGGCATGAGATTGATATATATGAACAAGGGTTAATCATATCATGTTGAATTTAAGTTTGAATTCAGAATTGAATACGTTGATTAAACTCGCTTCGTGCTCGAATCAACTGTTATTGAGATCACCGGATTATGAGATTGAATTGAAGGTATGAATTCAGAGTTGTTGGGCATAAGAACATTTGATCCGTACATAGTTGGAATAGAGTATGTTATGAAATCCTTAATATAGAGATGAATTGATCGTTGATATGATCATCGGTATAGGGAATCGTAGTATGGTTACGGATTCGTGATTGATTGATGTAGGTTGTTTGGATATGTATTTATTCGAGATATTGTGGAACCGTTGGGTTTATTGATCGGTTATATCAGTTGTTGATTATTATCGAATGTATCGTTAATTAATCATTACATTGGGTTGTGTTAAGTGATCGTTGATGATTAACCATTGTGCTGCGATTGGAATTGGAGAATGCATGGATCGCCTTGGTCGGGGCTGCGGAGCTTGTATATGAAGACGACGGGATTAGTAACAACTTCATCGTATCAGTATCGAGGCAAGTTATGCTTGCTCAATTCATAATGTTTAATAAATGATTTTGTTTTCATTTCATTTATGATTTATATAGCAATGGTATCATGGAATATGAAATGTCGGGATGATGGTATATATATTATGCTCGACTAGGAAAAATCATAATGTATATAATTTTAAAGATGTCTAGTGGAAACGGAGACGTAAATTATATTTGGTGTATTGTGTGAGAGATTAGATATTGAGGTTAGTTATCATGCCGACATTGAACTCGAGGTGGTGGTTTGGTATTCGTTATGGACTGTACTTCATTTTGGATTATTCGGATAACTGTGTATTCGTTTAGGAATGTTGGTCGTGGAAAGGTTAGCATCTCCAGCTTGAGGTAAATTAATATTGCTAGATTATGATAATCATTCTATTGCATTATTGCATGTGTGTGTTGATATTTCATTTGGTGAATGTGCACCATTGTTTGATATGTTTTGTGATGTGCTCTTCTTTGAGCTGTAATCTGTTGGGCCGGTGTGTTAGGGGATAAAACCTGAATGGTTCCCACGTCTGGAGTATTCCTGAGTAGATGCTTCCATGACCCTTGGCTGCTGCCTTGGGAGTTTATGTGATATTGTATGGAGTATTCCTGAGTAGATGCTTCCGTGACCCTTGGTTGCAACCTTGGGAGTTTATGTGCTATTATCATATGCATTGTTGAGCATGCTGTGAACTGTTGTCTGACGGAATATGACATTATGGTCGTGTCGGTCTTTCATGATCGAATTATCATTGCCCTCTTGGAAAGTCTTCTGATCCTTGTTGGATATGCGTTTCTTCGTGATTCGTTGTCATGTTGTATTGTGACATATATGGAGTCAGATACGTTCTGATCGGTCATGTATACGATTTTCAGGACGGGCATGTGTAGCGTATGTTGGTTTCGACCTCATATTGAACCGTGCGCACAAGACGTACTTCGTGAGGCTGATTAGGTATGAGACCAGACGTGTATCTGATCAATACCCGTGGTTGGCTTGTATACAGACACATGTCCAGGTCGGGCATACCGTGACGTCCATCTTGAGTCTTATTGATTGGTGTTCACAGTCCATATATAGTCGGATCTGTTCGATAGTCGGGTTGTCTTTGAAATCCCGTATATATGATTTGTATATGATTGACGATTTTATTCTCTTGTTCATCTGTCCATGTTGACCCTTTACTGATCTCGTTTGGAGTTACCATATCTGGTCAACTCGTTAGTTATCGACTCTTTAGTAATCTCATTTGGAGTCCCCCTGTCATTGGTAAGCTCGTTCGTTATTGATCCTTATTGATTCCATTTGGGAGTTTGCCTGACCGTTGGTATTCTCGATTGTTGGTCCTTGATTGATCTTGTTAGAGTTTACCGTGTCGTTGGTATTCTCGGTTGTTGATCCTTTATTGATCCTATTAGAGTTTATTGTGTCGTTGGTATTCTCGGTTGTCTATCCTCTATCGATCTTGTTGGAGTTACCATATCGTTGGCATTCTCAGTTGTTGGTACTTATATATCTTGTTAGAGTTTACTGTATCGTCGGTATTCTCGGTTGTTGACCCTTTATTGATCTTATTGGAGTTTATCGTGTCGTTGGTTTTCTTGGTTGTCGATCCTTTATCGATCTTGTTAGAGTTTACCGTGTCGTTGGTATTCTCGGTTGTTGATCCTTCATTGATCTTGTTGGGGTTTACCGTATTGTTGGTATTCCCGGTTGTTGATCCTTCATTGATCTTGTTGGAGTTACCACATCATGGTATTCTCGTTCGTGGTTGATCCTTTGTCGGTCTTCTGTGGAGTTATCATGTCATTGATATTCCCGTTTTGATGCATTGATTGTTTATCATTATTGATTGTGTGAGCATTCATGCTTTGCATTGATATTCGGGACTTGCCATTGTCTCGGGACATTTGGTTTACAGATGCGCCGTGTGATATCAGTTTTATCAAAATTTGGATCCGATTGTGCGACCCAGCGGACAGGATTGGTCATGGGCAGATTACTCCGTGTTTGAGATGTATTTATGTTTTCGGGGATCTTGACATTGTTGAATACAAAACAGATGATTAATTGGAATTCATTCGTCACTTGAGAATACAGGGTGTGAATTGAGGTAAGGGTTGGTTTAATATAAGTTACCACGAATTGGTAAGGTTATGTCGGTAAGATTACATTGGAAATATTCTTACCTTGTAATTACATTGATATGTAATTGTATATGTGATGTGATCGTTATCATTATTGAGTATTATGGCTGACCCCGTCGTGGGCTTTATCTTTTAGGTACTCGGAGTTCGAGCTAGCAGCGGTCGCGAAGGGATGAGCTTTCCGGTGATACTGGCTATGGCGTGGTTATTGGGATTCAAATGTTCTTTCTTGTTTTTATAATTCCGCTGCACATGTATTTAATTATGTCTCTATTCGCTGCGTGTGAAATTTTATAATGGCTTTCAGTATTTTTCCAACTCGTGTTTACTTTCTAAATGCCCTTTTGGCATCTTGTGCTTTCAAATGGTATTTTCTGACGACAATTGAGAACAACATTTTGAAAAATATTTGAGTATTTAAAACATTACCGTCATTGGTCTTTTGGCATTTTTAAACGTTTGCGAAATTGATTTTAGCCTTGTAGGTTCCAATGTGGGGCCCACGGCGCTGTAATATTCCTGGTCGATTTTGGGGTTTTACAGAAGATGTTATCAGAGCTTGAGTTTCGTAAAACCAGGGCATATGTGTTATGTGGCTCTACCGGTGCGGTAGTAGCATGACCTTTGAAAATAATTTTCCGACTTTCGAGTCAAACTGATTTTTGGAGATTCCAAAATTTTTGAAATATTTTCAAATTGCTATATTTGCGATGCCGGTGTGTTGTTATTGTGTTGAGACTTTGTATGGGAGTTGTATGCTAGTATCACGGGAGATCATCGACTTTATGGACCTGTAAGTATGTTCTTTCAGTTATTCAATTCTGATGATGATTATTTGAGCATGGTGACATAATTTTAAGATATTTCGGGAATGAGATATGGATTATGGCAGGATTTTAAGTTTCAAGGACGAAACTTATTTAAGTAGGAAGATATGTAATATCCTAGAATTTCGCTATGATTCTTCGCATTATTTTATCTGAGTTGTACTATACAGAGTGGAACCGATACAACATGGGTGAATAATTTTGGGGACTGTGACAATCGTCCAGCATGTCTATCGAGGTTATTTTAATTCTAGGATATTACATGCTTGATGTGTTTTTCGATGTCGGATATACTGTATGAGTATTTGTATAATTGCCGTACTTGGTCGGCAGTTGTATTCAAGGTATTATGCATCAGAAGTATCGTTTGAGAATGATATTAGGACGAGCGTATGTATTCAGTGTGTGCGTATACGTATCCAGTATTTCGAGACGGACATGAACAGTTAGATTTTGGCCAAGTATAGAAGGCCATTACGTACGCTAGCTTTAAGGACTTACATACATTAAATTACATGTTTTACGTACGTTATGCCTAAGGGATTACGTACGTAACAAAGGGAATTGGACAGGACCGAGCTGTGGTCGGCAGGTGGGGCCCGGTGTCGGCAGCTTTCGGCGTGGATGTGGACAGGCGAGTCAACCTCGAGCACTACGGACGCTATGCAGGGTGTATTACGTACGTTAAGAGGGTAAGTTACTGTAGCAAGTCAACGGCTATATTACGTACGCTACGGAGAAAGGATTACATACGTAAGCAAGTGAACGAAGCAGTCGGTGAGTTCGAATGATGTTACGTATGCTATGTTGGATATGTAGCGACGCTAGAGAGCATTACGACGTTAACACCGAGTGATAACGTACGTAATGAACAATGTAGTTTATAAAATTAAGTGTGGACCTTCATTTCCTCACGAACCAAAGAGATGTTCCTCTCCATATCTATCCTTCTTCACTTCTAAGTGTGTTCTAGACACTTTTAACTTGGTTATGAGCTTGGGAGCATGGATTTGAGGCTTGTATATGAAGATGTTAATGATTCTTGAAGTGTTTGATGGTATTATTCATCTTCAAGAGGTATGTTGGATAATCCCTCTCTTCTATTTCGAATTTTGATGTTGTTGTTGATGTCTTCCTCGTATGATGATGGTTATGGTATTATTATTGTGCTTCTTGATGATATATGAGGTATATATTGAAGAAGAGGATGATTATGATGGGTATATGTTTCAAGTGTTTATGTTTTAGATATGAACATGGAATGTTGATATTTAGAACAAGTGATGATGATTATGGATTTTAAAGGATAAGTTATGTAAATGGTAATTTGATCTTCCATATGGTCTTGATGGTATACGAATCATGATTATGAATTTGACAAGAATATTATCTTTCTTTGAGGATATGTGTTCATATGAGTCGAATGATCCTAAGTGTAGTTTGGCATGAGATTGATATATATAAACAAGGGATAATCATATCATGTTGAATTTAAGTTTGAATTCGGAATTGAGTACGTTGATTAAACTCGTTTCGTGCTCGAATCAACTATTATTGAGATCGCCGGATTATGATATTGAATTGAAGGTATGAATTGAGATTTGTTGGGCATAAGAACATTTGATCCGTACATAGTTGGAATCATGTATGTTATGAAATCCTTAATATCAAGATGAATTGATAGTTGATATGATCATCGGTATATGGAATCGTAATATGGTTACTGATTCGTAATTGATTTATGTAGGTTGTTTGGATATGTATTTATTCGAGATATTGTGGAACCATTAGGTTTATTGATCGGTTATATCGGTTGTTGATTGTTATCGAACGTATCGTTAATTGATCATTGCATTAGGTTGTGTTAAGTGATCGTTGATGATTAACCGTTGTGCTGCGATTGGAATTGGAGAATGCATGGATCGCCTTGGTCGGGGCTGCGGAGCTTGTAGATGAAGACGACGGGATTGGTAACAACTTCATCATATCGGTGTCGAGGCAAGTTATGCTTGCTCAGTTCATAATGTTTAATAAATAATTTTGTTTTCATTTCATTTATGATTCATATAGCAATGGTATCATGGAATAGGAATTGTCGGGATGATGGTATGTATATTATGCTGGACTAGGATAAATCATAATGTTATGATTTTAAAGATGTCTAGTGAAAACGGAGACGTGAATTATATTTGGTCTATTGTGTGAGAGATTAGATATTGAGGCTAGTTATCATGCCGACATTGAACTTGAAGTGGTGGTTTGGTATTCGTTATGGACTGTAATTCATTTTGGATTATTCGGATAACTGTGTATTCGTTCAAGGATGTTGGTCGTGGAAAGGTTAGCATCTCCAGCTTGAGGTAAATTAATATTGCTAGAATATGATAATCATTCTATTGCATTATTGCATGTGTGTGTTGATATTTCATGTGGTGAGTGTGCACCATTGTTTGATATGTTTTGTGATGTGCTCTTTCTTTAAGCTGTAATCTGTTGGGCCGATGTGTTAAGGGATAAAACCTGAATGGTTCCCACGTCCGTAGTATTCCTGAGTAGATGCTTCCGTGACCCTTGGCTGCTGCCTTAGGAGTTTATGTGATATTTTCCGGAGTATTCATGAGTAGATGCTTCCGTAAACCTTGGTTGCGACCTTGGGAGTTTATGTGCTATTATCATATGCATTGTTGAGCATGCTGTGAACTGTTGTCTGACGGAATACGACATTATGGTCATGTCGGTCTTTCATGATCGAGATATCGTTGCCATCTTGGAAAGTCTTCTGATCGTTGTTGGATATGCGTTTCTTCAAGATTCGTTGTCATGTTGTATCGTGATATATCTGTAGTCAGATACGTTCTGATCGGTCATGTGTAGGATTTTTAGGGCGGGCACATGTAGCGTATGTTGGTTTCGACCTCATATTGAACCATGCACATGAGACGTACTTCGTGAGGCTGATTAGGTATGAGACCAGACGTGTATCCGATCAATACCCGTGGTTGGCTTGTATACGGACACATGTCCGGATCGGGCATACCGTGACGTCCATCTTGAGTATTATTGATTGGTCATTCACAGTCCATTTATAGTCGGATCTGTTCGATAGTTGGGTTGTCTTTGAAATCCCGTATATATGATTTGTATATGGTTGACGATTTAATTCTCTCATGTATCTGTCCTCGTTGACCCTTTACTGATCTCGTTTGGAGTTACCATATCTGGTCAACTCGTTGGTTATCGACTTTTTATTAATCTCGTTTGGAGTTCCCCCTATCATTGGTAATCTCGTTCGTTATTGATCCTTATTGATTCCGTTTGGGAGTTTCCCTTACCGTTGGTATTCTCGATTGTTGGTCCTTGATTGATCTTGTTAGAGTTTACTGTGTCATTGATATTCTCGGTTGTTGATCCTTTATTGATCCTATTGGAGTTCATCGTGCCGTTGGTATTCCCGGTTGTCTATCCTCTATCGATTTTGTTGGAGTTACCATATCGTTGGCATTCTCGGTTGTTGGTCCTTATTGATCTTGTTAGAGTTTACTGTATCGTCGGTATTCTCGGTTGTTGACCCTTTATTGATCTTATTGGAGTTTATCGTGTTGTTGGTATTCTGGTTGTCGATCCTTTATCGATCTTGTTTGAGTTTACCGTGTCGTCGGTATTCTCGGTTGTTGATCCTTCATTGATCTTGTTGGGGTTTACCATATTGTTGGTATTCCCGGTTTTTGATCCTTCATTGATCTTGTTGGAGTTCCACATCATGGTATTCTCGTTCGTGGTTGATCCTTTATCGGTCTTGTGTGGAGTTATTGTTGGAATATACAACGCATCAGAAGCGAGTTGGTGGTGATAATTTAATAAAAGGTTTTATAAACTAACCAACGCAAAAACCTGATCTATTTAGGCTTGTCAACTAATTAACTAACTAGATTAGTAAACAATTAAATAAACATATTTATGCAGGGGAGTCGGTAATTTTTACCTTTGGCGCGAAGTGGTTGAAAAATCCCTTTTGGTCGATTTATGTCCTCTTCGTGTTCCTCTCCGATCTTCTTGTATTTCTACTTCAAGATCTTCTATAGTATATCCCGCCTACGTCCGGATGTCGTGTGGGCAACAATCTACCGGACTGCTTGGAGCACTATGTGGATCGGCCGAACCTTTCTTCTCAAGAATCTCACGATTTTTTTTGTTCTCTCTATTTTTCTTGAATATTTTGAGTATTTTGGAAAAATATTGTATTAACCAAATTGTGGAATCCAAGACACAAGTCAAGATCCACAATTAAAACACACACAAAAAAAGCGATTTCTTGGGCAATTAAAAGTTCGAAAATCGGCCATCCCAAGTCTCCTATTTATAGGTGTTTTGGGCTACTCTAGGGACCTTAAGGAGGATATGGTAAGGACTCTTAATAGATATCTTCTTCCCATATTAGGACTCTTCCTAATATTAAGACTCTATTAATATCAACTTAGTCCACTAATAAGTTAATATTGCACTTCCTACCAAAAACCCAAATTACGAAATTAGGCTCCTTTTTGAATTAGTTATTTCCCGTGTTTAAGATATTCCATGTCCATTAATTAATTTAAGCTACTGACAGCTTTTAATTAATTAATGTATTATACATGAGTATACCACTCGACCTTTATTATTATATCAGAAAATTAATTCCACCTGCAGGGTTTAATATAATAATCCTTTCACGTGCCTCAAGGGACATGATCAACCCGACTGGTCGGGACACGATTTCTAGCTATAATATTAATTATCATATAAATAATAATATTGCCCAAAATATCGAGCATATTGAGTCAATCATTGTGGCTCTCACCCATGATAAATCAAAGCAATAAATATTAAATATATATAATTAAATATTAATCACTAGAATTAAGAAATAATAATTATCCGAGATGTACGTTCTTCTTATAGTCAGTACAGAAGAATCTATCTCACCTCAATTCTATTAAACGTATAACGAATACGCTAATATATGCTAATGGTCAAGACCAACCAATCTCAAGCATATACTACAACCTCTCACATAACTTTCTAATGTTATATAGGTTGTGAACTAAATATTACTATATAAGGAACCGATAATGTGATCATCTGTGTGACACTACACACCACATTATCTATAATATAAAGTAATTTAGACTGCATTTGCATAACCATAGCGTGAATAAATATGCAAAACATGTGATAAATGAATTAAATATTCTCATAGATAAAGACCGGGAAATTTGGTAATACAAGCATAAAGTATGCTTTGACGTATACAACCCTAACAATCTCCCACTTATACTCAAAGCATGCTTTTGAAGTATATTATCTAGACTATGTCTATCTATCTCCCACTTATACTCAAAGCAATGCTGCCATACATCTCAACCCCATTCCTTCCACACGAAAGAATCAACTAGGTTGTTTCCAGATGCAATCTTGAACAACACTACGTTCCCTCATTTTACTACATTACTTCGACTGATATGTTTCCTTGCTCTATGGGCTCGTGGTTCCTCCGGGTTTATAAATGCACCAATATTGCCACAATAAAATTGTTATACTTCTATGCAAACCAAGAATCACATCTAAGTCCAACAAAAACATATCTCGAGGTTGACTTAAGCTTAACTTTGTCTGACTGGAAATCTGAGTTGGTGTAATACAAAAGACAAAGTGTATCTGATTGATATACAGGCATATGCTCCCTATTCCTTCTCAGGTACTTGAGTATATGCTTGACAGCAATCCAATGTCCCGGTCCTGGGTTCGACTGATATCTCGCTACTATGCTTACATCATGACAGATATCAGGCCTAGTGCAAAGCATAGCATACATGAGGCTTCCCACTGCCGAAGCATAAGAGACCATCTTCATGTCATCTATCTTCTTCTGTGTCTTAGGACACATAGCCTTAGATAGCTGAATTCCATGTCTGTAAGGTAAGAAACCTTTCTTGGAATTCTCCATGCTAAACCGCTTTAGCACCGTATCGATATAGGATGCCTGAGATAAGCACAACATTCTTTTCTTGCAATCTCGAAAGATCTTAATACCAAAGATGTGCCCAGCTTCTCCCAAATCCTTCATATCGAACTGCTTAGACAGCCATACCCTTACGTCTGATAATACCTGCACATTGTTTCCAATTAGAAGTATATCATCTACGTATAGTACAAGAAACGCCAGCACATTTCCATCGCACTTTTTGTATACACAAACCTCACTAGGACACTGTTCAAAACCATACGATTGAATAACTTCATCAAATCGCATGTTCCAAGACCTTGATGCTTGCTTAAGACCATAAATGGCTCTCATAAGCTTGCACACTAAGTGCTACTCTCCTTCAGCAGTGAATCCCTCAGGTTGGCGCATATAGATTTCCTTATCAAGACTCCCGTTCAAGAACACAGTCTTGACATCCATCTGCCAAATCTCCATATCTAAATGCACAGCTATAGCTAAGAGAATCCGGATCGATTTAAGCATGGCTACTGGCGAAAATGTCTCATCGTAGTCGATGCCCCCCTTTTGAGTGTAACCTTTCGCAACAAGCCTTGCTTTGAAGGTTTCAATCTTCCCTTTCGATCCTCTCTTACGCTTGTAGACCCACTTACTTTCAATGGGTTTTACCCCATTGGGTAGTTCTACTAGCTCCTACACTTGGTTAGAATTCATAGATCCCATTTCAGATTCTATTGCTGTTTGCCAGGATTCAGCATCCTTGTCTTGAACTGCCTATTTGTATATACATGGATCCGTTTCATCCTGGTCTGGGGAGTGGTCCGAAGACGCTCCCACGCCGATGAAACGTTCGGGTTGACGAACAACCCTCCCACTATGACGAGGCGTGTCCTTGGTTTGCGTATCCACAATAGTGTCGATACCTTGTACACTAGGTGTTTGCATAATTGGTATTGTCGAAATCTCGCCCCTAAGTTCTTCTAGAATGACCTCACTCCTAGGCTTGTGGCTTATCACATAGTCCTCTTCTAAAAACCGGGCATTGGTGCTAACAATGACCTTCTGGTCTTTAGGACTATAGAATAAGCCACCATTCGTTCCCTTAGGATATCCTACAAATACTCGTACTTCTATACTAGATGCCAACTTATCAACTTCCTTATTCAGCACGTGTGCTGGAGAACCCCAAATCCGAACATGTCCTAGACTGGGCTTGCGTCCATTCCATAGTTCTGTGGGTGTTTTTGGAACTGATTTCGAAGGCACCAAGTTCAGAATGTACGCCGCTGTTTCTAAGGCATATCCCCAAAACGAAATAGGAAAATCAGAATAACTCATCATTGACCTAACCATCTCTAACAAAGTACGATTCCTACGTTCAGCAACACCATTTTGTTGTGGTGTACCAGGCGCTGTGAGCTGAGAAGTAATCCCCAAGAAATATAAAAACTCTCCACTAAGGTATTCGCCACCACGATCAGATCGTAGTGACTTGATACTCTGCTGATGACGCTTCTCCGTTTCAGCCTTGAATTCTTTGAACTTATCAAAAGATTCATACTTACGTCGCATGAAATAGATGTATCCATATCTCGAATAATCATCTATAAACGTGATGAAGTATTCGAAACCACCCTTAGCCTGGATGTTAATTGGACCACAAACATCGGTATGACCCAATTCCAACACATTTTGTGCACGATTTCCTTTGCTTTGAAAAGCCCTTTTAGTCATTTTACCTTCTAGACAGGATTCGCAGGGTGGAAATGACTCAACTTAGAGCGAATCCAATGGGCCATCGCTGACCAATCTTTGAATCCTTCTAAGGTTAATATGACCCAATCGTAAATGCCACAAATATGTTGGATTTATGCTCGAAGGCTCTTTTCTTTTATTAGGATTAGTCAAAGAATTAAGTGATTTATAAGTATGCAAGGGAGCTGGTGCAGCATTAATGATATAAAGTCCTTCATTATAAGTACTCGTGCAAACATATTCACCGTTTCTTTTAATAACTACATTATCTTCAAAAAAAACTGAATATCCATCACGGTGCAATTTAGAAACTGAAATCAAATTCATTCTAAAATCGGGTACCAATAATATATTATTATGAACTAAAATCATATCATCAACTTTTAGCTGCACGACTCCCACTGCAACAGCCTTCAGCCTGGAATAGTAGCCCCAGCTTATTGTAATCTCATCTGCACTAAGTACCTTGGTTACTTGGAACCCCTGCGAGTCATAACAAACATGATCAGTGGAGCCCAAATCCACTATCCAAGAAGTGATGGAACAGGCAGCCAAACATGTTTTGACTACTAGTGCATGAGACGTACCTTTCTTAGGGCAGTCACTCTTGAAATGTCCTTTGAGACCGCAGTTGAAGCACTTGTCCTTCGGCTTTTTGTTCGCTTCCGGCTGAGGAGCTTTTGACTGAGGAGCCTTGCCCTTAGCTTTGAAGGTTGCCACTTGCTTCTGGCCAACCTGCTTTTTCTTCTTTCCCCATTTGGGTTTTGAAGAAGCAGCACCGGTTGCCGCAAGAATTTGATGATAACCTTGTTTCAAGAGACCTTCGGCAGATTGAAGCTCTGTCAGAAGTTCCGCTAATGTGTAAGTCCTACGATTCATATTGTAGTTGAGGCGGAACTGCTCAAAGCTTCTTGGTAAACTGCCCAAGATAATATCGACCTGCGACTCCGCATCGATAGTGGCCCCCAGTATGCTCAGTTCGTTCAAATGAGACATCATTTTAAGAACGTGATCCCTTACTGGGGTCCCTTCAGACATTTGGATTGTCATCAAAACCCTCATCGCATTTTGCCTAGCCACCCGGTTCTGATGACCAAACATCTCAGTGAGATTTTTCATCATTTCCGCGGCCGAGCCCATCGTCGATCGTCTTGCAATACATTTGTTAATGAAGCCAAAATGTAACAGCGAGCCATCTCATCAGACTTTTTCCATTTCTGGAATTCAGCCAACTCTTCAGGAGTGGCATCCGATTCTGTTCCAAAGGACTCTCCTCAGTTAAAACAAATTTATGCCCCTCGGCAGTGAAGACAATATCAAGATTTCTTTTCCAGTCGGCAAAGTTAGTGCCATCAAGTTTGTTTTCTTTGAGAATAACAGCTAGTTGATTGAAAGACATCTGAGAATAAAATTAAAACACCATTCATCACATAATTCGACGCAAAATATATTGAAAAAACCTAAAAACAATATATATGCAATCAACCAACACCTTGAAAAAACGCACATGCAAGCCACGATAGTGTGGACGTTTACACATACATTTTCAAGTAGATCTTAACGCCTTTAGTTTTACTATCTAGTCAAGATGCGTTTTGACAAGTAAAATTAATAGTTGGTTCCTCTTGGCCATGTATTTAATTAACATAGACTCCGATGGGGAGCTTATTAATTAATACACCTAAGTGAACACCATAATTTAACAAACCTTAGAATATTATTTAATGATAATAGTCCTACAGATGGAGAAGTCCTATCATAAAAATAATATTCACCTTTTTGTTATCAAATTTGAAGTTTAAAACCAGTGAGCCAATAATTTAGCACATCCGATGTGGAGGAAGACTCTAATGTCAACGCGCATGCTAATTATTTCACAATTTAAACCAATTATGGAGGCCAATTTGATTTTGAAAAATCAATTTAAAATCACTTAGTTATTTTGAAAAATTAAGGTTTTTAATTTTCTTGCCCTAACATGCAAGGAAACATATCACGCATACATCCATACATGCCATACATCAAAACAATAAAAACCAACAAAGACTAAAAATTGGATAATTAAATTCAATTATCATGGCTTTTATTCCTTATTTTGAATAACGAGAAAATCTTCAGCTCGTTTGCTCCCACTGCTTCAAGCATCTCGCGGAAAAACGAATTGAACGACCAAAACCGGACGACTTGACCTGCTTGCCCATTGCCCGAATCGCTCGTCCATTGCCATTGCCCGCCCGTCTTCTTGCCCAAACTGCCCGAGCTGACCGAGCTGCCCGAGTTGACCGAGCTGCCCGGATTGACCGACCTGCCCGGACTGTACTGCTGGCCGAGCCACCGATCGTCTCCTTGCTGGTCCTGGTTGGTTCGTCCGATCAGGACTCCTCTTCGCGCTGGACTTCTTTTTCTTTCGTACTTTGAGTGTTCCAACTCGATTACAATTTTATTCAAAATAAAATACATCGAATTTACATCAAATTACAAGAAAAAATAAATCTTATTCTACCCGTGGATTTTCTCACGGGAAAAATTTATACATGCCACAAAAACAGGCCAAATTACCAAAACTCGTAAATAAATAAAACATCACATAGCCATGATAATTGGATCATATTTTCCTGCAAGACAAATTCTAGCAAAATATTCCAAAAAATCATACTATACGAATATTTAATTGCTAGCATATTAATCACCAAATTAATTAAATTGAACAGAACCTAAAGACCGGCTCCGATACCAATTGTTGGAATATAAAACGCAGCGGAAGCGAGTTGGTGGTGATAATTTAATAAAAGGTTTTATAAACTAACCAACGCAAAAACCGGATCTATTTAGGCTTGTCAACTAATTAACTAAACAGATGAATAAACAATTAAATAAACATATTTACGCATGGGAGTCAGTAATTTTTACCTTTAGCGCGAAGTGGTAGAAAAATCCCTTTTGGTCGATTTATGTCCTCTTCGTGTTCCTCTCCGATCTTCTTGTATTTCTACCTCAAGATCTTCTAGAGTATATCCCGCCTACGTCCGGATGTCGTGTGGGCAACAATCTACCGGAATGCTTGGAGCACTATGTGGATCGACCAAACCTTTCTTCTCAAGAATCTCACGATTTTTTTTGTTCTCTCTATTTTTTATGAATATTTTGAGTATTTTAGAAAAATATTGTATTAACCAAATTGTGGAATCCAAGACACAAGTCAAGATCCACAATTAAAACACACACAAAAAATCGATTTCTTGGGCAATTAAAAGTTAGAAAATCGGCCATCCCAAGTCTCCTATTTATAGGTATTTTGGGCTACTCTAGGGACCTTAAGGAGGATATGGTGAGGACTCTTAATAGATATCTTCTTCCCATATTAGGACTCTTCCTAATATTAAGACTCTATTAATATCAACTTAGTCCACTAATAAGTTAATATTGCACTTCCTACCAAAAACCCAAATTACGAAATTGGGCTCCTTTTTTAATTAGTTATTTCCCGTGTTTAAAATATTCCATGTCCATTAATTAATTTAAGCTACTGACAGCTTTTAATTAATTAATGTATTATACATGAGTATACCACTCGACCTTTATTATTACATCGAAAAATTAATTCCAGCTGCAGGGTTTAATATAATAATCCTTTCGAGTGCCTCAAGGGACATGATCAACCCGACTGGTCGGGACACGATTTCTAGCTATAATATTAATTATTATATAAATAATAATATTGCCCAAAATATCGAGCATATTGAGTCAATCATTGTGGCTCTCACCCATGATAAATCAAAGCAATAAATATTAAATATATATAATTAAATATTAATCACTAGAATTAAGAAATAATAATTATCCGAGATGTACGCTCTTCTTATAGTCAGTACAGAAGAATCTATCTCACCTCGATCCTGTTCAACGTATAAAGAATACGCTAATATATGCTAATGGTCAAGACCAACCAATCTAAAGCATATACTACAACCTCTCACATAAATGTCTAATGTTATATAGGTTGTGAACTAAATATTACTATATAAGGAACCGATAATGTGATCTTTTGTGTGACACTACACACCACATTATCTACAATATAAAGTAATTTAGACTGCATTTGCATAACCATAGCGTGAATAAATATGCAAAATATGTGATAAATGAATTAAATATTCTCATAGATAAAGACCGGGAAATTAGGTAATACAAGCATAAAGTATGCTTTGATGTATACAACCCTAACAGTTATCATGTTATTGATATTCCCGTTTTGATGCATTGATTGTTTATCATTATTGATTGTGTGAGCATTCAGGCTTTGTATTGATATCCGGGACTTGCCATTGTCTCGGGACAATTGGTTTACATATGCGCCATGTGATATCGGTTTTATCAAAAGTTGGATTCGATTGTGCGACCCAGCGGACAGGATTGGTCATGGGCAGATTACTTTGTGTTTGAGATGTATTTATGTTTTCGGGGATCTTGGCATTGTTGAATACAGTACAGATGATTAATTCGAATTCATTCGTCACTTGAGAATACGGGGTGTGTATTGAGGTAAGGGTTGGTTTAATATAAGTTACCACGAATTGGTAAGGTTATGTCGGTAAGATTACATTGGAAATATTCTTACCTCGTAATTATATTGATATGTAATTGTATATGTGATGTGATCGTTATCATTGTGAAGTATTATGGCTGACCCCATCATGGGCTTTATCTTTTAGGTACTCGGAGTTCGAGCTAGTAGCGGTCGTGAAGGGATGAGCTTTCCGGTGATACTGGGTATGGCGTGGTTATTGGGATTCGAATGTTCTTTCTGATTTTTATAATTCCGCTGCACATGTATTTAATTATGTCTCTATTCGCTGCGTGTGAAATTTTATAATGGCTTTCAGAATTTTTCCAACTCGTGTTTACTTTCTAAATGCCCTTTTGGTGTCTTTGCCTTGTGCTTTCAAATAGTATTTTCTGATGGTAATTGAGAACAACATTTTGAAAAATATTTGAGTATTTAAAACATTACCGTCATTGTCCTTTTGGCATTTTTAAGCCTTTGCGAAATTGATTCTAGCCTTGTGGGTTCCAATGTGGGGCCCACGGCGCTGTAATATTCCCGGTCGATTTTGGGGTGTTACAAAATATATCATGAGAACATGCATCTATGATGTCTCACACATCATATAAGCACGGTAGATATCGTAAAAGTATGCATCTACTATGCCTCGGTGCTCTAGCTGCGGCCAACAAAACATTTTCCTTTCCGTATTCATTCTATGCATGCAGACACTAGTGAGTCTCATGTTATGCATGCATGTTGAAATGATAATGGATGCAATGTTCATGTAAGGTGCAACAGACACTTTATCGATCATTCCGATCAAGCATAAAATACAATGGAACACTCTTAAGATCTCATCATGCTCAACAAATAGTTATACAAACAATAGTATATTTATGCATTGTAGTTGCAGATGGATTTCTACTTACCTTGATCGGGTAATACCCTTACTTTTATATCAATAGGGGGTGGTTGTGATGATATATCTTCAAACTCTATTTCAAGAAATGTATTTGTAGGATTTACAGGCTATACATAAAGTTTAAATCTCTACATATAAAATGGGCTTTACCGATTCTTACGTAGACGCCTAATCAGTGTTCTATGGATTTTTTGTCTATCTATCCGTATATACCAGCCTATTAACCAATAAATTTGGAATTTCAAGTCATTAACGAATCCATTAGATTCTGTTTATAATATCCATTCAACTCTCACAACCAAAAACTCCAAGATTCTATAACAATACATTTAATTAAGAGAGTTTATCAAAGTCTTGCGATAATCAGATATTATTTTGCTTATAACTACTTGAATATAAGTTGGATTTGAACCAATATTTGATATAATATTCCTAACATACTTAAGAACAAGTATATGGAAACCACTGACCCTGAAACACAATAATTAAGTACCATATACCAATAGTTCCAAAAGGTGGCAGATTTGACTCTTTTATTGTTTTAGTGAGTTTTAAGCCTTATAGATCCATAATAAACACATCGATAAGCCATGGATGAATTCTTAAATAAGAAGTTATACAAGCTCTCACATCTTCTAAATAGCTAAGAAACATAGCAAGGAGAAGGGAGAACAATGGAAACTCACCTTGATTGTCAAAGAAATTGAGGTGTTGATGTTCCGATGGTTTCTTCTTGAATTTTTGGTGATTTTTCGAAGTTTGGAGCTTATTGTTCGAGATCATACAATAAATAAGGGCTGAGTGTTGGTTTTTATCACTTATACAAGTGATAGAGATGGTTTTAGAGGTGAAATGTCCAAAATACTCTCAAATAGTTTCTAGAGATCAGGTATTAAAGAATGGATCAGTTTAAGTAGTTATCATATGATTCTTGGAGTGTTTGGACCGGTTAATAGTATATCTTGACCCCATTTAGGGTATGAATGATCTGTCCAAGGGTTTTGTAGATGATTAGGGTGTACTTTTATTGCTGAAACTCGGTTACTCATGCGAACAATGTTGAAAATGCTAGTGAAGGAGTTTATTGTCAAACTTTCTAAAACTTCACACACGTACTTGAAAAGCGTTATTATATTAAACAATGGTTATCTACTTGAAACATCAATCTAAAGTGGCCTAGTACACACATCAGCTAAAATCCCGAGATAAGCTAGTTAACCTCCGACAGGCACGTCAGTGACACCGTTAGTACTTCTAGGCTTACCATGTGTACTCATAGTTATATAAGATATTTACATATATTTTATTTTCGTATCAAAGTAAGATTCATGAAAATTAGTTCCATAATAGATACCAGAATAGGATCTTGGAGTTTAGTTCAAATGTTTAACACACTTCGGTGCAGTGAGATTAACTATAAGATAAATTGAATGAAATGTCCAGTAATGCAAATAACACATAAGTAACAAGTAATTCACGAATCATATTGACCAAATGAGTAGTGTCAGGCTCGGGTATCACATCCTCTCCCTTCTTACAAAAATTTTGTCCCGAAATTTAACTTACCTGAAAAGATCAGGGTATTTAGCCCTCATTTCATCTTCTCTCTCCCAAGTGGCTTCTTCTACAAGTTGATTTCTCCACAACACCTCAACTAGTGATATTTCTTTATATCCGAGTTTCATTACTTCTCTTAGTAAAATTTCTACAAGAATCTCCTTCTAACTCAAATCTGCCTCTAACTCAACTGGTTCATTCTTGAGAATGTGGGGTAGATTCGAATGTATTTTCTTAGTAGAGAAACGTGAATATATTGTGTGTCTCAGACACTGATGCTGGCAACTCTAGTCGATAAGCCCCTTCACCAACCCGCTCAGTAATAGGAAATGACCCAATGTATCTTGGACTCACTTTTCCTTTCTTACCAAATCTCATTATTCCTTTCATTGGAGAAACTTTCAGGAATACTCGATCATCTACGGCAAATTCCAGTGCTCTTCTTCTAGTATTTGCATAACTCTTTTGTCTACTTTGAGATGTTCTCATTCTTCCTCTGATGAATGAAACTGCTTGCCATTTCTTGAATCATATCAGGACCTAAAAGTCTTCCTTCACCAACCTCATCCCAATGTACTGGTGATTGACACTTCCAGCTATACAAAGCTTCATAAGGAGCCATTCCAATTGTACTTTGATAACTATTATTGTAGGAGAATTCAATTAGAGGTAAATATTTACTCGAGAATATCTTTAAGAGTTTGTATAGTTCTCTCTAACTGCCCATCTGACTGTGGATGTTAAGCAGTGCTGAAAGACAAGTGAGTACCCAATGCTTTATGCAATCTCTTCCAAAAAGTTGATACAAATCGTGAATCTCTGTCTGATATAATAGATAATGGAACTCCATGTAGTCTCACTTTTTCCTATATATAGTTGAGCATAGCGATCTATGGAGTATGTCGTACAAACTGGAAGAAAGTGAGTAGATTTGGTCAATCGATCACTTATAACCCAAATAGAATCGTATCCTTTCACTGTTCTTGGTAAACCTATCACAAAATCTATCATAATGTCCTCTCACTTCCATTTTGGAACAAATAAAGGTTGCAAGGTGCCTGCTGGTCTTTGATGTTCTGCTTTTACCTGTTGATGTGTTAATCGTTGCTCCACAAATGTGCAATATCTTCTTTCATACCTGGCCACCAATAGTGTAATTTCAAGCCTTTGTACATTTTGGTTGCTCCTGGATGTACTGAATAAGGTGTTGAGTGCGCCTATAGTAATATTTCTTTACAAACATCTTCAACATTAGGTACACATAAACGATTTCTAAATCGAATAATATCATCCTCTGACAATTGGAAATGTGGCGATGTTCCTAATTCAATGTTCTTCTTTATTTTATCCAAGTCTTGATGTTGGCCATAGAGTATACAGTAAACAACTTAGACTGTCAAGATTCAATAAGTTGTACTATTTTCAAAGTTAATTACGTAGCGGAAGTCTGTTTAGTGAGTTGCTGTAAATACTGCAACTGGGAGTTCTCTTGTTTGCTCGATGCGTACAGGGTTTAACAATGTATACTTGATAAATCACAGTAGAATGAAAACAGTACAGACAAGAGGTAAATAACACATAGTTTAAAGTGGTTCGAGGTAAAACCATCCATGTCTACTGGTCCTCCACATAGGAGTAAAAAGTTTATTTAAATCACTACGTACACAACTACGTGACTTTAACTAAACCTGTCTCTGTATCGTTCACACAGATTGATACTGGTACTGTAGCTTTGGGCCGTTCACACAAATTGGATTGATCTCTTTCCTCTCACTTCTTCTCACACAGATCGAAGCTTCATGTTCAATGGTATTCTTCCCAGACAATTCGGAATATAAGGATCTTTAGTCCACACAGGGCTAATGATAATCTCAACGGTAAGGGTAGAACAATTCCAAACAACAGCTATATCTTGGATGAACAATCGCTGCATGCTGTGCTATTTGTGTTGAGGACATAGTATATTTCTTTGCTTGAATACTGTTGTATGCTCATGAAATATACTGCTCTTGTTATAGCTCGAATGTCAGAGTAATCTATCAGAGTATGCGCAATAATGAATAACTTCGATCTCCAAAGTCCTCTGGATTGGGAGTATTTATAACCTCGGAAACATATTCGTTATAAATGTATTTGTTGCTGGTTGGTGAGATGTTAATGTCCCTGATTGGCGGCTGCTGAATGTTTGAATTAAAGCAGATCGCATTGAATGCTTCAGACATCTTTCTATCTTTGCATTAAGTGCTCTTCAGAGCATTCAAACTTGTCTATCTCTAGCCGCATTAAATGCTGTCCTATCAGCAATAAATGCTACTTTTAACCGTAAATAATTTATGAATATATAATGTTTATCTCAACCGTTTAAATCTTATTCCCTTTAGTCCTGTTGGATGTGTTTTACTTTTCCTAAGTAAAACACCTACAGCCTTGCTGCTGTATCCAACATACTTTTTCTCATGCTGTATGAAGTAGGCTCTGTAGGATGGACTTTACAGAAGATCTCTTTGCTGTATGGATGGGCTGTATGACGAATCCTAATAGCTTCCATACTTAAAATATCCTGACATCTTTGAGACTTCTTTGCTGTATGTTGGCAATTATCAAAACAAGAATATTTATCCTAACAATTTCTCCCTTTTTGATAATGCCAAAACTTCCTCTAGATACCTTTTTCTGGATAAAGAGATTCTGTCTTCAAGTCTTCTGTCTATTGAGCTGATCTTTATAACTTAGTCTAGAAATTTGAACTACTCGCAGGCAAGTTTTAAAATTAAAATCCTACATGACTTAAGTGTATTACAACTGATCTTATGATTGGCGCGTAGGCACAATCTTACAGGGTAAAATCTGGATTTCATACAAATTAATCTATGAACTGTTCGCAGAAAAAGTTCTTATAGCTTTGAGTATTGACAAGTTTGTACTTGTTGAAAAAAAGCAAAACTACGTAATCAAACAGTAGAAACAGTAAACGTAGATTACAAGTTGTAATCTTTCAAGAAAACAACTTTTATTCATACAGATGGAAAAATTACAAGTGTTGGAATATTTATTCCACATACTATTTAATTTGTGTTTTGATGATTAATGTTGCTAAACAAACAAAACAACACCGAGGCGAAGCAAAACGACGAAGCATACGAAGACGCAAAAAGTTGCAATCTGGACTGCATTAGCGCACGCAAGTGTTCACACATTAGCGCACGCTAAAGAGGAGTCAACTGCATATCAGCCAAGTTCCGAAGTAAGCTGAAGTGAAGTCAGCTGACGAGATAGCGCACGCTACAAGGTATCATTAATGCACGCTATCGAAGTCTTGTTACCGTTGTGAAGGAATTCAAACACAGAATAACATATGCAATGAAGTCAGCATTAGCGCACGCTACAAAGTATCGATAGTGCACGCTAAGAAGTTTGAATCAAGTCAATCAGAACGTTGGGAAAAGCAGGTCAAAGTCAGCATATCAAACGGATACTTTGACAATCCATGCAACGGATATATTGGATTAGCGCACGCTACAATGTGTTATTAACGCACGCTAATACAAGAAGGTTACGTACGTAAGGCAGAAGGCATAACGTACGCTAAAGAAGAAACGAAGCTACTGGACTGAAACTGGGAACAGTCTAGCGCATGCTACAGGCACGCTAAGATATTAGCGCACGCTACCAGAAGAAGGCTAGCACACGCTAGTAAGTCAAAACAGCCAGCAACGGCTAGTTTGTGGAAAATGCCTATAAATACCATTCCTATGGTATTGGTTGAGTACAACAACTTCAAGAAAACGAGATATTCATCTGAGAATCATATACTTACATTGTTGTTGTAATATTGAGCTTATATTGTTAGTTTGAGTGTTTATACATTCAACATTATACACGAGCAAGAAAAAGAAAAGATACGATTTGATTCGGTGTTATTAGGATCAAGGATCCGGCATTGTTAGAATCACAATCGCTATCTTAGTGAGGTTTATCTAGTACCGATAGAAAGCTAGAGTGGTTGATTCCTTATCCAATAGAAAAGGAAAAACGGTTTTACTCGGACCGATAGAAGACGAGCTTGTAACGGTAATCCCTCGACCGATAGAAGAGAGGCGTAGAGGTTTTGATCTTAAGCCTAAGGAAAAAGATACATCGAGAGAGGACATAGGCTTCGTTAATAGCCGAACCTCTATAAATCCTTGTGTGATTTATTTTCCGCAATTTATATTCGCTTCCGCACAAAAGGCGCAAATATCCGATAATATACCAACAATTGGTATCGGAGCGAGGTTCTCCAATACGCGGCTTAACATCCGAGGAGAGAAGATCCAAAATGGCGTTTCAAATGGCTCCCGTCGAAGGCCTTGCTCTCAACCGACCACCATTTTTTGATGGCTCAAACTTCATGACGTGGAAGAAGAAGATGTCTATATTCATCCGAGCATATGACATCGAGCTTTGGAAGGTGATTTGTCTTGGTCTGAAAATTCCGACAAATTCCAACGGTACGCTCAAAACCTTCGAAGAATATGACGATTCCGATTGGAAAAATGACCACTACAATTGTAAGGCAACTCAACTTCTCTATTGTGCTTTAAATCCGGAAGAACACAACCGGATATCATCGTGTGATAGTGCCAAAGAAATCTGGAAAATGCTTGAGGTAACACACGAAGGTACGTCTCAAGTCAAGGAGACGAAGATAAACATGCTCCTTCACGATTATGAATTATTCCAAATGAAGGACGACGAATCCATCTCGATTATGCTTGACCGATTTTCGGTTATCACTAATGGATTAGCATGTTTCGGAAAACCACTTTCGAGTAGTGAGAAAGTAAAGAAAATTCTCCGATCACTACCTCAAGAATGGGACGGTACGGTTACGGAAATAATGGAATCCAAAGATCTAAATACTCTCGATTTTAGTGCTCTCGTTGGTTCTCTTATCAACTACGAGATTGTTCTAAAATCTCGGAATGCCAAACCGAAACCGAAGGAGAGGTCGATAGCCTTCAAGGCTAAAATGTCGAAGAAGAAAGAAGAAACCCCGGTGGACGAAAGCGACGAAGAAATGGCATATTATGCCAAAAATATTAATAAGTTCCAACACTTATTAAACCGGAGGAAGAAGGACATTCAAGCGGGCGAACCTAAGAAATTCGACAACACTTGTCGATTATGTGGCAAACCAGGCCACTTTGCTAAGAACTTTCGAGTAAAGCAAAAGGAGGTTCTAATCGCAACATGGAGCGACGAAGACCCAGATGAAGATTTTCTTGAACAAAATAATCTCGCGCTCATGGCCCGGAGTTCATTCGACGATAGCGACGTCGAAAGCCAAGTAAGTAATTCTTACGACGAACTCTTTGAAGCATTCGAGTTATTGCATACGGATTATCAAAATGCTTTAAATGAAATTAAGTCCCTCAAGTCTAAATATAAAACTTTGGAAATTGAAAATTCCAAAATACTTGAAAAAGGGAAATTTGTCGAAATTGATCATTCGAAATGCCTTGAAAATGAAAATATTTTGAAAAATGATCTTTTAAAAGTTCAAGATGAACTAAAATTTTTGACAAAGAAATTTTCGTGCGGCAATGATAAATTTGAACAAATGTTATGTGTTCAAAAATATACTCTAAATAAAGAGGGGTTAGGATTCAAATCACGTTCGAAAAACGAATCCGTCAATTTCAAAATACCCCGATGTGAAAAATGTTTGAAAATCGGGCATCACATTTCAAATTGCAAAAGCCCAAGACGGACGATAAAAATTAAAAAGATTTGGGTTCCTAAAGGAACAAACATTTCAAATATCGTCTACGTTTCAAAAGAAAAACCAACTATAGGTTGGATCCCCAAAAATAAATTTTGACAAATGATATTTTACAAAGGGGGAGAAGGAATATTTTTGAGGGAAAATAATATTTTCAGGGGGAGTTTATCCCCTTATTAATGCATAAATTGGTATCATGCATATTTATATTTCATTTGATATACTCTATATTTTTATACTTTTTGATGAAGACAAAAAGGGGGAGAAGTAGATGAATTGAGATAAAAATGAGAAAAATCGAAGAAGTCGAAAAGAAAAGAAAAGCATACAAATAGGGGGAGTTGAATGGAGTCGAAAAATAAAGGAGATGTCGAAAAGAAAAGAGAATTGGAGAAACTAACGAAACGATCAAAGCCGAGAACTTTGATTCGTATATATATACATATATTTTTTTTTACAGGTTTTATCCAATTCAAGAGTTGTTTTGTAATCATCAAAAAGGGGGAGATTGTTGGAATATTTATTCCACATACTATTTAATTTGTGTTTTGATGATTAATGTTGCTAAACAAACAAAACAACATCGAGGCGAAGCAAAACGACGAAGCAGACGAAGACGCAAATAGTTGCAATCTGGACTGCATTAGCGCACGCAAGTGTTCACACGTTAGCGCACGCTAACGAGGAGTCAACTGCATATCAGCCAAGTTTCGAAGTAAGCTGAAGTGAAGTCAGCTGACGAGATAGCGCACGCTACACGGTATCATTAACGCACGCTATCGAAGTCTTGTTACCGTTGTGAAGGAATTCAAACACAGAATAACGTATGCAATGAAGTCAGCATTAGCGCACGCTACAAAGTATGGATAGCGCACGCTAAGAAGTTTGAATCAAGTCAATCAGAACGTTGGGAAAAGCAGGTCAAAGTCATCATATCAAACGGATACTTTGACAATCCATGCAACGGATATATTGGATTAGCGAACGCTACAATGTGTTATTAACGCACGCTAATACAAGAAGGTTACGTACGTAAGGCAGAAGGCATAACGTACGCTAAAGAAGAAACGAAGCTACTGGACTGAAACTGGGAACAGTCTAGCGCACGCTACAGGCACGCTAAGATATTAGCGCACGCTACCAGAAGAAGGCTAGCGCACGCTAGTAAGTCAAAACAGCCAGCAACGGCTAGTTTGTGGAAAATGCCTATAAATACCATTCCTATGGTATTGGTTGAGTACAACAACTTCAAGAAAATGAGATATTCATCTGAGAATCATATACTTACATTGTTGTTGTAATATTGAGCTTATATTGTTAGTTTTAGTGTTTATACATTAAACATTATACACGAGCAAGAAAAAGAAAAGATACGATTTGATTCGGTGTTATTAGGATCAAGGATCCGGCATTGTTAGAATCACAATCGCTATCTTAGTGAGGTTTATCTAGTACCGATAGAAAGCTAGAGTGGTTGATTCCTTATCCAATAGAAAAGGAAAAACGGTTTTACTCGGACCGATAGAAGATGAGCTTGTAACGGTAATCCCTCGACCGATAGAAGATAGGCGTAGAGGTTTTGATCTTAAGCCTAAGGAAAAAGATACATCGAGAGAGGACGTAGGCTTCGTTAATAGCCGAACCTCTATAAATCCTTGTGTGATTTATTTTCCGCAATTTATATTCGCTTCCGCACAAAAGGCGCAAATATCCGATAATATACCAACAACAAGTTCTTGAAAAGGAAAGATACAGACAGATGTATGTTGTATGACAAGCCTACAGAAGAAAGGAAATACAGCGAAAAGGCTAGCTCCTATAATGAGAGTGCTTCCAAGGCCTCCGGTCACGATCATTTACAGTTCCTTTCCCCCAGTTGACTAGGGAGTCCTTGCCTCGATCCCGATAAATGCTTCATCCCTCAGGGGATTGATCGTAAGCAAGGATCCAGTCTTCCGGATGGGTGAGTCGTTCACCTTTCTGGTGTCTGGATTTCATTAGCATTTGTAGAGGGAGCCTTCCTTCTGCTAACAGCCTTGATAATTCATTTGCGGCATCCTCCAGCATGTAACACCCCAATCCACTCGGAAATATTACAGCGCCACAGATCCTCTCCATGAGGATCTATTAGGCTAAATACAGAGACAAGACAACATATTACATGCCGACATGGCTAAATAGTGAACCATTAAACCGATTTGGTCTTTCACCACAAACGTACAACTTATACTTCATATACATCTCTATTTCAAAACTCATACCTGCACAGGGATCAAAATACAACAACTCTCCCATAAGACGAGGGAACATTATAGCGGAATGAATAATACAATTCGACCAACGAAAGCCAATATTAGCCTCCATGTGATTAGTATCATTTATCTTCCATCTTTCTTCGTACCGATCCTGTGTTTAGATCCCCAAGGACCTGCATGTACCTGAATGCAATACAGATATCCACCTCCCCGATTACTCGGGGGTTAGCAAAATTCCACTATTTTGCTAGTGCAAGTACAAAGTGCAAATACGATCCATACACAACATACTCCGAGAACATAATTACCGTGAACAACCTGTAATATCCGCAATTTCTGATTTTTTTGGTAAATTTCTTTTTCAGCCGGAGTCCGTTTTGACGACTCGCTCATGACCGTTTCATCATTTCGAGAATGATTAATTCTGGACTTTTTGTCATCCGTGTAATACCCGGTTGTAATTCATTCATTTTCATTCAGTAATTATCAGTCTGTAATTGTCACTCAGTGTATTTTCACTCAATTATAATCATTCATCAATCATGTTCATTCACCGTGTTCACCGTTCGGAAAAACTTCGAGTTGTGTATCATTATTGTTCATTGTTTCAACTTTCCTCTTATGAATTCGACTTTGTTAGATCACCATTAATTTTTGGTAACTCCAAAAATTCCAAATCCTTGCAATATTATAGAACATCGAATTAGCTTTCCAATGGTTCAAACGGTGAGTCAATCGGAGTCCGTACGGGAGAGTTATGGTCGTTTTAGCTCACCCGCTCATTTGGCCGATCACTGCCGACCGGACTCGGCCGTGTCGTCCGACACGGCCCGTGCCGTACTCGTCCGGATAAGCCGGAAGCGACTGCCCAGAGGCCCGACCGTGTTCCAGAACACGGTCGAGTCAATGCCGAGCGCCCCTTCGCGACACGACCGTGTCATGCAGGACACGGTCGAGTCCCTGCCGGCCGATTGCGCGCCACGACCGTGTCGTGTCGGACACGGTCGAGTCTGTCCGCCCTATAAATATGGCCGAGCAGTCGTTTTTTTTCACTCATTTCATTTCCTATCCTTCCTGTCCGCGGCTGGAGTCTTTGGGAAGTCGAAGACATGTTGATATACTATGAATCCACGAAGTTTTGGAGTTCATAACTGTTGTTGCCCAAAATATTTATCCGAAGATTAATACTGCTGGAAGACGGACAACAAACAACAATTGCGGGAGCACTTCCGAGAGAAGATAAATAATACGAGATTTGCCGGGTTTGTTAGGCCCGGGCTTGAATGCTCTCGCGAGATGTTATTAATACAAATATTCGTGGATACAAGTATTAATGAGAGAAATCTAAATACAATGAGTGTACAAAGACTCTGTTAATCCGGCTCTTGAGCGAAGCTTGGTGTTCTTCGTCCCGCCGATAATCTGCTCGAGGAGAAAAGGCCGGGAGAAGTAAGACCGAAAGAAAGTTGCCAAGAGTTGGAGATTAGCCAAGTGCTTAATGTATGTACGTATAGTGTGCTTGAATCGCAATATTGCTGAAGGAAGTTCCAGGTGCACGGTGCCTTGCTTATATAGGGACAGCCGAGTCTTGTTCTTTAGTGGCCGATCGCCTGCCGGCTATTAAAATAATCTGCCGATCGCCTGCCGGCCAATACTTTAATGGGGCGATCTCACGGTCATCGGGCTAAAGTCGAGAAGATCTTGGTGTCCGAATAAAGTCAATGCGATTGGTAGTGCGGTGGCGGTCGATAAGGAGCGAGCGTGTCGGGCCGATCAACATGCGGCCCTACCCGGCTTTGGCGGCTGTCGGCTGGTGGAGAGAATCTGCGGTGTGGTCAATGGCCCGGGATTCGCGGATCTTGTCCCGGTCCTTGCACGTGGTGCCAGTCTTGAGGCTCGGTCTTTGCCGACTGGATGGCCATCGGTGGTGATCGACATGAGGAGGTCGACTCTAGCTGATCATCCGAGGTCGCTATCGGCGAGTGGATGGAGGTCGCCAATGGTCGGTCACCAAGGGTAGGTCGCCAGGGGTCGATCGGAAGATGCCGATAGAGGGTCGCTAGATGTCGGTCGCCAGGAGTCGGTCGCCGAGTACCGAGAGGCGATCGTCTTTGATGTCGATCGCTCGGCACCGTGACTGGTCCTGGGACCTTCGGTCGGTCGATCTAGCATGTTCGCTGAGTTAAGGCTCGGTCGCCTGGTCGCTGGTCGGCAGACTTGTCTTGGCCGCTCGGCAGTGACTCGTCCGCCCGTCTTCCTAGTAGATCGCCGGTCGGAAGGTGTTAAAACTTGACACAACAATTGCCCCCCAGCTTGCTCCTATGTTGAAGACATGGGGCGAGGTGGTTCTTGCTGGTGATCGTGTAAGGATGAGGACGGGCGATCTGAGCTGACTTAGGACTCGGACTTGGGCTATCATGGTCGATTGGCTTAGCTATCTTTCGGTCTTGTACCTGCAAAAAACAACATTGGCCGATCCCCCACGGAAACTTGGTGGTTTCGCCTGCTTGAGGAATCGTGCACAGTCGCGGAGATCGATGGACCGATTCCATGACCGTGTCTTGGTGCGCGAAGACAATGAGTGTCTCGTGACTCACTTTATTATGAGGGTCCTCTGTTAGGCTGCGCCTCGCCTTGTATTTAAACGAAGGGCGTGCGGTCTCGGTCTAGAGGAGTCCTTGCGCGGGGCAGCGTCGGATGAATCAACTCCACGCCCGCGGCTTGTTAGCTCTGCTTCCACCTTGGCCAGCCATGGAGATGGCCGACCTCGACGGTGTACGTTGAGACGGGGTTGTGGCATGTGTCCACTGATTAATGTTGGAGAGCCCTCAGGCTACGCCCGGCCTCGTATTTAAGCGAGGGCGGGCGATCTCGGCGAAAGGGACCTTGCATGGCCGGCGGCCCGGTTCCATGTTGCCCGGGGACCATGGCTTTATGATGCGCGGTGGAGGCGATCTTATGCCTTAGTCCGTCATGTTATATCTTTGGATGTAGATGGCGATCGTGTCCACCGGGTTCTTGATGATGTTGCGATCGGCGGAAGGCGGCGATCGTCGCTCGGCCGATCGCATTATTCGTAGGTCGATATTGGCGATCGGTCGGCGGCTAGTCCTCATTTTAGAATGGATGTAGGCGGGGATCGAGTCCTCCGGCTCTGGGTAGTAGCGATCGGGCCGGGAGGCGGAGGTCGTCGTGCGGGCGCCGACCGATCTACTCCTAGGGCGAGAAGAAGCCTTTGCACAGACAGAAATCTGCGGCTCTAGCCGGAAGGCTGCGTAGGTCGTCGGCGGGTCTTCGTGAGATTCTGAACATAGGCGAAACCACGAAAACCCCTAGGACCGCGTAGAGGCGGTCTCATCGCTACGGGCTCGCCGTTGAGGATGATCATGTCAACCGGTCGATGTAGTCCGAGTCGGACTCTGTTCTCCTTGCTGATTTGCATCATGCGATGGCAACCTTGGCCGAGACCACAGTGGCGAAGTGTTCCGTGAAGACGTGCGCCGGCTCGTTAAAGGAGCCAATGGACCGAGGTGGCAATGAAGTGTACCACCGGTGGGCGAGGTCGTCCAGTGTCGGAGGAACATTCGGCTGGTCGCGTCCGATGCCCCACACCCGGTCATGTAGATGTTGAACTTGTGCGGGTGTGCTTGGGGGTCCGATCGCCCCAGTACACGGGTGTACGAGGAGGCGATCTCGTGCCGCACCGGCGAGCTCGATGTCGATCGCGAGCGGCTCGCTCGGCGGGCGATCGTCCTCACGGCGCTGCCGGATTGCGAGAGCGCCTTCATGTCGTTGAGTTGACGTTGCATTGCGGCAATCGCGCGGCTCGGCTTGCGGATGCGCTTTGGGAGGCGGGGCCGAGGCGATCGTGTACCGATCTCGGACCCAGCCGCTGCCGACCTCGGGAATTTGGCGGCGGGAGCGGGCGGGCTGGATCGTCTTGTGGGAGCCGGGTAGGCCGAGCTCTGGTGACGGATACCAACTCCGTCGTCTCGTAGGAGGCCGGGCGCCCGGTCGCGGTCGGGTCACTTGCCCGGCGATCGAGACGAGAGGTGCCCAGGCGCGAGCGCCTCTTCTTGCGGCGAAAGCCTCTGGCGATTGCTCGGCCGGTAGTGCCTTGAGCTTCGCTTGATCTTCGGCGAGAGACCGGCGTAGGCTGGAGGCGCGTCGAGCACTCCGTCGCTCTGTAGGACGGCCAGGGCCCCTTCGATCATTCCTTGGTTCGGAACCGATCGAGCGAGAGCAGGCCGCCGTCCGAGGACGGATCGGCGTCTCGACCGCGGCGGCTACCTTCCACCATCGAGTGCGGCTCGGGCCAGGACGGAGCAGGGGTTTGGCCGGGTGGTCGGCTTTCTTCGACGCGGAGGCGGAAGACATGATTCTGAAGGATTTCTTTGAAGTGCGGTAAGTGTCACTTCAAGTATACTGCCGAGAACAGTGAGTGTTCTTCGGGACGGTAGGTATAAAAATCGAGGGTTGGATGCCCTCCATCTAGCGCCAATTGTTGTTGCCCAAAATATTTATCCGAAGATTAATCTGTGGAAGACGGACAACAAACAACAATTGCGGGAGCACTTAGAGAGAAGATAAATAATACGAGATTTGCGGTTTGTTAGGCGGGCTTGAATGCTCTCGCGAGATGTTATTAATACAAATATTCGTGGATACAAGTATTAATGAGAGAAATCTAAATACAATGAGTGTACAAAGACTCGTTAATCCGGCTCTTGAGCGAAGCTTGGTGTTCTTCGTCCCGCCGATAATGCGCTCGAGGAGAAAAGGCCGGAGAATTAAGACCGAAAGAAAGTTGCCAAGAGTTGGAGATTAGCCAAGTGCTTAATGTTTGCTTGTATAGTGTGCTTGAATCGCAATATTCTTTGAAGGAAGTTCAGTGCAGTGCCTTGCTTATATAGGGACAAATGAGTCTTGTTCTTTAGTGGCCGATCGCTGCGGATATTAAAATAATCGCGATCGCTGCCGGCCAATACTTTAATGGGGCGATCTCACAGGGTCAGGCTAAAGTCCAGGAAGATCTTTGTCCGAATAAAGTCAATGCGTGGCTGGTGCAGTGGCGGTCGATAAGGAGCGAGCGTGTCGGAGCCGTCAACATGCGGCCCTGCGACTTTTCGGCGGCTGTCGGGTGGTGGAGAGAATCTGCGGTGTGGTCAATGGCCGGGATTCGCGGATCTTGTCGGTCCTTGCACGTGGTGCCGATCTTGAGGCTCGGTCTTTGCATTTGGATGGCCATCGGTGGTGATCGACATGAGGAGGTCGACTCTAGCTGATCATCCGAGGTCGCTATCGGCCAGTGGATGGAGGTCGCCAATGGTCGGTCACCAAGGGTAGGTCGCCAGGGGTCGATCGGCAGATGCCGATAGAGGGTCGCCAGATGTCGGTCGCCAGGAGTCGGTCGCCGAGTACCGAGAGGCGATCGTCTTTGATGTCGATCGCTCGGCACCGTGACTGGTCCTGGGACCTTCGGTCGGTCGATCTAGCATGTTCGCTGAGTTAAGGCTCGGTCGCCTGGTCGCTGGTCGACAGACTTGTCTTGGCCGCTCGGCAGTGACTCGTCCGCCCGTCTTCCTAGTAGATCGCCGGTCGGAAGGTGTTAAAACTTGACACAACAATAACATCAATTGATCATCACGTAACATCCTTCAATCCAGCGAATCAAGGCAAGTTTTCTTAAAATCTAGTTTTGGGGATTTTGTTCGATTTGTCCGTTTAATCCGTTTTAACTCAGAATAGTGATGTATTTATGATTGTTAAACAATATTATGTCGAATTCCTTGCTGTTCCTCGGTTGAATCACCGAGGATTCGTCGTTTTATTGAGTATCTTATCGACGCCTTGAAGGTGTTCGATAAAATGTCGCAAAGAGGATTCGAGCGTTCTACGATTATTCTTCCTCGTTCGTTCGTTAATTTATTGATGGTATGATGTTAGGGTCATATTTCTCGCAAAGAATTCGAGTCGGAACCCTTCCGTTCGTCATTTTCTTCAAGCTTTTCGATCGTGGGTGTATTCGTTGTCTTCGCCGGAGAATCGTAGGTGTTCGAGGTGTCCCGACTGATCCGTGATTGTGGGAGTGTCCGGCATCGATTATCGAGGCAAGTATCTTGCCCATACATTATGTGTTTTGTGGATATTACGGTTGTTAATCATCGATATGTGCTAAATAAATATTAATAACCATTTTTCAAAAGAATCGGAATATTTATCATCATGGTTTTTGTAAAGGTGACCCGTGTGTGTTGGGAATTAATGTGCTTAGTTGAATATGTGTGCTAGTGTCGAGTATAGAATCACCTTACTTTCTTGTGATGTCATTGCGTATGATTATGTCGTTGGTAAATGTAAAGTGTAATTCTTTTGTCAAATTATGTGCTTGGAGTCACGTGTTTATGGATGAATATGTGAGTTTGTGTGATATTAGTTGTGTCGTTCGGTGCTGTTGAAATCTTGTGCTTCCTTGTGAATCGTATCATTACTTGGTCGTGAGTATATGTTGGATGAACTGGCCATTCTAGTAAGGTACCTCGACTATATATACTGTGATTGACCTTCGAGGCTTGTGGTTTGCAACTGTGATTTTGGAACGTGTGTGTGTGTTGTTCCTTCCCCCGGAGTGTCCGACGGGATGTCCGGGAGTCGATACTAGAGTGCGGCAGCGAAGTGGACTTGGGTGCGTGTGTGGATGAACTTCCACCGGAGTGTCCGACGGGATGTGCGGGGGTCGATACTAAGTACGGCCGCGGGTTACCGATTGTGGTTTTCATCTTGAGGATGACGATGTTATCGTTAATTGTGATATTGTCAGGAGTATCACAATGCTTTGTGCTCGGGGTTGAGAGACATTGTATATCGAGTCTTGGTGCTTGGCTAGAATGGCATAGGATTAATGTGTTATGTGTAATGTGTCCTTGTAAGTGAATTGAAGTGGATGATCGGGTCGTGGACCTGTGTTTTGTGACCGGAATGGTTGGGTCGTGGACCCGTGTTTTGTTAAACGGATTTGTATTTTGAAAAATGAACTTTGGGTGTGACCCTAAATGGCTTTCGAGGAATTAAGAACATTTTCAATTTTTGATGTTTTCAAAACTCCCGAGATTTGGAAATGTTTTCAAAATGCTTACTTGCTTCGTTCGCTTTCAAGACTTGAACTATTTTTAACTAAATATATCTCGGGAAGTCTTTCGTTATATTCTCGGAATGTGTTGTGTATGGCTCGTATTTGCACTTTATACTTGCACTAGCGAAACAGTGGAGTTTGCTAACCCCGAGTAATCGGGGGTGGATATCTGTATTGTGTCCAGTACATGCAGGTTTTGGGAGCAAGACACAAGATCGGCACGAGGGATGATGAAAGACGAATGATACTAATCACACGAAGGCCGATTTTGGGTTCGGTTAGTCGGAGTCCATTGTATTGTCTTTTCATTGTCTTATTGTTTGTGGTGGTAATTATCTTACCCTTGCGTGGGTATGAGCACGGATGAATTTATGTAGTTTTATTTGTAAGTCAGAGTCGAAAGACCAAAACGGTCTATTGATTAGTAATTTTAATTCGTCGGTATGTAATGTAATGTGTTGTGTTGATGTCTAGCACGGTGGATCCTCACGGAGAGGGACTGCGCCTTGTAAAATTCCCGTTTAGATCAGGCGGTGTTACATTTATGGTATCAGAGCTTAGGTTGAGGAAACCTAGGCTGTCGGGTCGAGTTATGTGTTGTTGAGTCTTGTATTGTCAGATTTTGTCTGACTGAGTCGTGTCGCGACGCGTCGTCTGGGATGTCGGCCGTGATTAGTATCAAGATGCAGCCATCATCTTCGTGCGATCTGTGGATGTAAGTCTCCCTACTACATGTTGTACCACGAGCTATACGAGCCTGTATGATTCTGTGTTATGTAGTAGAATTTGAAGGTGCATCGTGAGTAAGTGACATATATTTGTTAATTTCCGTTTTGTGCTAGAATGAAGAATGATAGGGCCAAATATATCCTTGTATGAACTGTTTTCCTTGCAAGAGCAACAACAAACTTGGAATTTTTAGTTTCGAAGGCTTCCGGGGAGCCACGTAAATTTTTAAAATGCCCTCCAAGGGAAGAAAAAGCTGATTTTCGTATGTTGACCACAAGGCTGAAAGTTCTAAAAACTCGAATTATTGATAATTCTTTTCCACTGTGTACTACAAGTTTTCAAAACACGAGTTTTGAACTCAAATGAGTTCTACAAAATATACTCAAGACGTGATCCTTGCTTTTAACTTTTCGGTTTTGAATGACAATTGCCTTTTGATGGTTGCTCATGATGTGTTGTAATTATGTGAATCGATGGCTTTGGGATTCGAATATTGTTGTTGTTTAATTGTGAACTTCGATTCCAGTAATGTCGTATATATGTTCGCAATCATGTTACTAAAATAGAACCGTTAGCGCACGCTAAGTGTAAGGCTAGCGCGCGCTAATGCAGCATGGGTAGCGCACGCTAAATATGTGTTGTAGCGAGCGTTAGTCAGTCTGGGCAGAGGATATGGAACCGCATTATAGCCGTTAGGTCTAACTTTTGCGGCCAATCACCTGTAGTTGTATTCTCTACGTGGTGTCTAGTGATAACAACTGTTGTGCGTGAATGTGTGTTAAGACTTTTCGTATTGCAAGGTGATATTTGATTGTGTTTGATGAATTGATAAATTATGTCTGCTACGAGTGTGTTCGAACAAGCTTTTCTAAAACTTTCATAAGTTTGTGCAAGTGCGATTAGCCGGCGGCTTCATATGAACTTTGGAAATTGTTTGAAATTTGCGAGCCGGCCTAGGATTCTCAAATAAAACCTCGACGGTATTTGAAAGAGTTGTTTTAAAGTACCTTGAACATTTTGTAAAAATTTTACCGTCGTTGATGTTTGTGAAGTGTTGGGAGAATTTTCGAAAATGATTTTAACGTATTGTTGCATTTTCAAATAATTCGAGTGAATGATTTTCAAAATCTTTCACACCATAAAAATATTTTATTTCAAAACCAATGCGATTTTTATTTTCAAAAATATATAGTGAAAGATGAGAAATCTCACTCGATGTAAAGTTCAAACTCGGATTCGGAAATGTTAGAGTATGTAAGAATGATTTGATGATCTTGCATGGTTAACTTGTTAGTTGTTGACGGCGATGATGATACGTAGAGGCATGATGACTTCAAATGATTTTAAATGAGACGGTTAAAGTATGTTGTTTGCAAGTTTTGATGAAACAACCCGAGGTACCAAAAGTACTTTTAAAGTTTATTTTAAATAGATATACAAATCGAGGATTTTCAAAAGATTTCCTTTAAAAGGATACCTCGTGGATTTTCTTTTCAAGTTGTTATTGGTTACCTCATGTGATATGTCGTGCTGAGTTGGTACCTTAATATAATATTTTGCGAAGTTGTGCAATCGTATTGAGTGGGAATCCGCTTAGTATGCCGATGGGCAGAGGACGCAGTCGTGACCACGATACTAATGGCCATGAAGATCGGATGTGGACCAAGAGGATATGGTCGGGAAGGTTGCTATTCCAGCACTTCATTCTCGTTGTTTAGGTTTCGGGACGAAACCTCTTTTAAAGGTGATATGATGTAATACCCGCATTTTTCTTTCTTTCTCTTGTTTCGTCCCAATCGTATCGACTCATTGTGTTCGTTGATGCTTCGACACAGTGTTGTTTCTCACCTTTGTCATTCGAGCGAGTTATGATATTGTCCCAAATTGATCTATAAATCGTTGTGACCTTTTCAAGTTCGGAAAATTAGTCTCGTTTTCGATCTTCCAACCCTTGGGCGGTGGAATTCCGTATTTGTTCAGCGATTGGCTCGCGTTTTGATTGATGTACCGTTGGGTTGGTCAATCGTATTGATTTTAAATCCGTTGTGTTTTGTGTTTGTTCGGATAATTGACTTGATTGTATTATCCAGTTGATGACGCTTGTCATTTGTTGGTTTTATTATATCCCTAACGGCGGCGTTGTGTTGGTCGTCGTGGAGCGTGTTTTCACGCCGTATATTCCTTTGCGTTGCTTGTAACGTTTCGCCGATGGGCGTAAGTTACGCGTTTCCTTGCGTATCTCGTTGAGTTTTCCTGGCGGGATATTGCTTCTCCCTACTTGTTTTAAGTTTCGGGACGAAACTTCTTTTAAGGAGGGTAGAATGTAATATCCGCAATTTCCGATTTTTTTGGTAAATTTCTTTTTCAGCCGGAGTCCGTTTTGACGACTCGCTCATGACCGTTTCATCATTTCGAGAATGATTAATTCTGGACTTTTTGTCATCCGTGTAATACCCGGTTGTAATTCATTCATTTTCATTCAGTAATTATCAGTCTGTAATTGTCACTCAGTGTATTTTCACTCAATTATAATCATTCATCAATCATGTTCATTCACCGTGTTCACCGTTCGGAAAAACTTCGAGTTGTGTATCATTATTGTTCATTGTTTCAACTTTCCTCTTATGAATTCGACTTTGTTAGATCACCATTAATTTTTGGTAACTCCAAAAATTCCAAATCCTTGCAATATTATAGAACATCGAATTAGCTTTCCAATGGTTCAAACGGTGAGTCAATCGGAGTCCGTACGAGAGAGTTATGGTCGTTTTAGCTCACCCGCTCATTTGGCGATCACGCCGACCGGACTCGGCCGTGTCGTCCGACACGGCCCGTGCCGTACTCGTCCGGATAAGCCGGCGGCGCGCGAGGCCCGACCGTGTTCCAGAACACGGTCGAGTCAATGCCGAGCGCCCCTTCGCGACACGACCGTGTGATGCAGGACACGGTCGAGTCCCTGCCGGCCGATTGCGCGCCACGACCGTGTCGTGTCGGACACGGTCGAGTCTGTCCGCCCTATAAATATGGCCGAGCAGTCGTTTTTTCACTCATTTCATTTCCTATCCTTCTGTCCGCGGCTGGAGTCTTTGGGAAGTCGAAGACATGTTGTTATACTATGAATCCACGAAGTTTTGGAGTTCATAACATCAATTGATCATCACGTAACATCCTTCAATCCAGCGAATCAAGGCAAGTTTTCTTAAAATCTAGTTTTGGGGATTTTGTTCGATTTGTCCGTTTAATCCGTTTTAACTCAGAATAGTGATGTATTTATGATTGTTAAACAATATTATGTCGAATTCCTTGCTGTTCCTCGGTTGAATCGCCGAGGATTCGTCGTTTTATTGAGTATCTTATCGACGCCTTGAAGGTGTTCGATAAAATGTCGCAAAGAGGATTCGAGCGTTCTACGATTATTCTTCCTCGTTCGTTCGTTAATTTATTGATGGTATGATGTTAGGGTCATATTTCTCGCAAAGAATTCGAGTCGGAACCCTCCGTTCGTCATTTTCTTCAAGCTTTTCGATCGTGGGTGTATTCGTTGTCTTCGCCGGAGAATCGTAGGTGTTCGAGGTGTCCCGACTGATCCGTGATTGTGGGAGTGTCCGGCATCGATTATCGAGGCAAGTATCTTGCCCATACATTATGTGTTTTGTGGATATTACGGTTGTTAATCATCGATATGTGCTAAATAAATATTAATAACCATTTTTCAAAATAATCGGAATATTTATCATCATGGTTTTTGTAAAGGTGACCCGTGTGTGTTGGGAATTAATGTGCTTAGTTGAATATGTGTGCTAGTGTCGAGTATAGAATCACCTTACTTTCTTGTGATGTCATTGCGTATGATTATGTCGTTGGTAAATGTAAAGTGTAATTCTTTTGTCAAATTATGTGCTTGGAGTCACGTGTTTATGGATGAATATGTGAGTTTGTGTGATATTAGTTGTGTCGTTCGGTGCTGTTGAAATCTTGTGCTTCCTTGTGAATCGTATCATTACTTGGTCGTGAGTATATGTTGGATGAACTGGCCATTCTAGTAAGGTACCTCAACTATATATCTTTGATTGACCTTCGAGGCTTGTGGTTTGCAAGCGTGATTTTGGAACGTGTGTGTGTGTTGTTCCTTCCACCGGAGTGTCCGACGGGATGTCCGGGGTCGATACTAAGTGCGGCCACGGAAGTGGACTTGGGTGCGTGTGTGGATGAACTTCCACCGGAGTGTCCGACGGGATGTGCGGGGTCGATACTAAGGGTACGGCCGCGAGTGGTTTCCCACCGGAGTGTCCGACGGGATGTCCGGGGTCGATACTAAGGAGTACGGCCGCGGGTTACGATTGTGGTTTTTCATCTTGAGGATGACGATGTTATCGTTAATTGTGATATTGTCAGGAGTATCACAATGCTTTGTGCTCGGGGTTGAGAGACATTGTATATCGAGTCTTGGTGCTTGGCTAGAATGGCATAGGATTAATGTGTTATGTGTAATGTGTCCTTGTAAGTGAATTGAAGTGGATGATCGGGTCGTGGACCCTGTGTTTTGTGACCGGAATGGTTGGGTCGTGGACCCGTGTTTTGTTAAACGGATTTGTATTTTGAAAAATGAACTTTGAAATTTGTGACCACTAAATGGCTTCGAGGAATTAAGAACATTTTCAATTTTTGATGTTTTCAAAACTCCCGAGATTTGGAAATGTTTTCAAAATGCTTACTTGCTTCGTTTCTGCTTTCAAGACTTGAACTATTTTTAACTAAATATATCTCGGGAAGTCTTTCGTTATATTCTCGGAATGTGTTGTGTATGGCTCGTATTTGCACTTTATACTTGCACTAGCGAAACAGTGGAGTTTTGCTAACCCCCGAGTAATCGGGGGGTGGATATCTGTATTGTGTCCAGGTACATGCAGGTTTTCGGGAGCAAGACACAAGATCGGCACGAGGGATGATGAAAGACGAATGATACTAATCACACGAAGGCCAGTTTTGGGTTCAGTTAGTCGGAGTCCATTGTATTGTCTTTTCCGCTGTCTTATTGTTTGTGGTGGTAATTATATTACCCTTGCGTGGGTATGAGTCTGGATGAATTTATGTACTTTTATTTGTAAGTCAGTGTCGAAAGACCAAATCGGTCTATTGATTCGTTATTTTAATTCGTCAGTATGTAATGTAATGTGTTGTGTTGATGTCTAGCCTGGTGGATCCTCACGGAGAGGGTCTGCGGCGTGTAATATTCCCGGTTTGATCTGGGGGTGTTACACAACCAATCAGTTAAACATAACAAAAGATTTCGTGAGATAATGCACTTGAGCAAAATAGTTCGAACCGTGAAATGTAGGAATAAAACCAATATACATCTTGCAAAACACTTTAAGATTCTCTGGAGTTTGGAAAACATTTCTGATGTAAGCCAATCATCCACATCAACATACAACCAAAGATTATTCGCGTTATGTGCTAGTAAGACACGAACCTCGGATGCTCCTGCAGAACATACCCAAGTGAATAACCCAATGGGAAGCTACACAGTATCGTACATCACCATGACAACAGTCACATAAACAATTCAGCGACTACAGCTTTGTAACATACCATAACATCATTACTCATATTACCAACCTTAAGATTAGTATTCCGGAATAACTAAATCTCATTCCATACCTCATGATTAACCGGATTTGCACTATAAACTACAATCCCTTAAAGGACTCGAAGTCCTATCCCGGAGTGGTTAACCCATAAATATTCAATGGATCGCACTATAAGTAACGACCCCTCAGAGGACTCGAAGTCCCATCCCGGAGTGAACATATAATTATACCAACACGATGTTCAATGGACCGCACCAAAACAACGACCCTTCGGAGGACTCGAAGTCCTATCCCGGAGTGAACACGTGATTATACTCATAAGATTGTTTGATGTATCACACTTTAAGCAACGACCCCTCAGAGGACTCGAATGTAACACCCCGAGATATTCGGAATAATTACAGCACCGTAAACCCTTTAAGTAAGGATTTACAAGGCTAATTAAAAAGGAAAGTAAATATAAGACATCAATACTGCGAAAATTCAAGTTTATGAAAACGTACAACTGGTTCAATGGGTAATTAATACAACCATATTGAATTAATATCAAACGGACACGCGTACTCGAGTACAGAAACCAAACCAAGACAACAAATCCCCAATAACAATAAACATCACTGAGCCCCTTGGTCGTCACGTCGTTACTGTGGTTGTTTCCCTGCTCCTTGGCTACCTGAACATCAAAACAAATGTCCACCCCCGAAGGGGTTAGAAAAACGATGCTAGTACAAGTATCATATTAAACAATTCGAATATGCATCAACAATACATAACAAGATACATCACACGGACTTCCGCTACCGGAATCCGACAATGCGAATCTACAAGATTCCATTACACAGCATGGGTATTCCAATGATCAGCGCCCTCGGCAAAGATAGATCCCAAGATGATCCCGTCGGACCAACACGAGGTGGAAATAACCCGTCCCAATGATCCAGCGCCCTCGGCTAGATCCCAATATGATCCCGTCGGACCAACACGAGGTGGACATCCGATCCAGCGCCCTCAGCATAGATCGTACACGTATACAAACACAACTCATGCATACACATATGCCAAATCATTATGTTCATCAACATGAACATATAAACGCCATATAACGAATATCATGACAAATCAACGAAGTAATTATCATGTTCAACAATAATCATACGCATACTCCAAAAATACCGATATTAACATATCACGATACTTGCCTCGAAGATGGCAAGAACGATATACTTCAATGCTCTCGACGCACTCGAAGGCCGCCCCCTCCGATCAGCGTAACAAGCTCGAACCTTAACAAAAGGAACGATATACAAATCATCTCGAGTCGAACAATGGCCTAACAATTCGACCTACGGCCGAAAAGCTCAAACTTAAACAAGCTGCCTGGATTGCTTAGCGCGCGCTACGTACTATACGTAACGCGGCGCTTAAGTCAATTAGCGACGCTATCGTATAAGACTAGCGTCGCTAGCCACGAATCGGCGATCGACTCGGCCGCCTCATAACGTACGCTACGACGTTTTGTGCGAAAACCAAACCTCGATAGCGCACGTTAACTCACACATGTTAGCGTGCGCTACTCTTGCATGTGAGAATCGCAAACCGAAAGCTGGGTTGAATGATGAAGAACTCATGAATCCTATGGTGATATTACAAGTTATCCTCGGGCATATCATGCTAATAAGGTTTCGGAAGATTTATGATTATGAAATACCAATATACGGATAGTTATCTCGATATCACAATTCCTCTACGATCTTCAAGAAATAAATCTAAGTTCCATCGTCTTACGTTCCAAAACACATGATTCCAACGTATACAACGTATCAATCGGTAATATCCGATTACTTGATCATAAATCGATTTAAACATGCTTAGGAGTCCTTATAATAAGATGGTTCAAAGGTTCATTCGACATCTAGTACCGATCGTCAAAAGTATCCTTCTAACATGCGATGACCGATAAAAACGAGATACTTGCTATCCAAACATGATTCAAACTTCCTTATGAACATTACTAATCATTGGTGAAGAATCACCTACCTCAAAGTAGTGAAGAACACGGATGAAAATGAAGCAATCCAACACCCAAGGCTTGAACACCAATCTCCAATGGTATATGATCTTCAATCTCGAACTAGGAGGTTGATATGGAGTGTTTAGGACGAATGGAGTTATGTTTCAAGTGCAAGAGTTCGGGTTATGGGGGAAGAAAGGACTGAATTCACGAATAGGATGCTGTCCTATTTATAATAAATGGCTATTAGCGCGCGCTACACCCTGTTCGTAGCGTGCGCTAACGGCTCACAGTCTAAACTGTACTCGGCACTTAGCGTACGCTACGCATATACCTGTAGCGTGTGCTAAGGCGTTGACCCGTCTTTTCCCGAAAGCCGTCCAGGTACATCCGACACGATCCGACAGGGGTCCCCCGGCCAGATCTCACCTACCGCACGTCTCAATCAGTCTGACCACGCATAGCGTGCGCTAATTACACTCGGTAGCGTGCGCTATGAAACCATGTTAGCGTACGCTACCCTTAGCCTGTAGCGTGCGCTACATGCACGGAATTTCAATCCTTATATCACATATACGAAATTATATGCTCGACAACATCGGATAATGAAATACAGAGAATAGTACTCATACAAAAGTACAATCATAACAATATCACAAGTTCCAATTACATAACAAAAATCTCGGGTATTACATCCTTCCTCCCTAAAAAGAAGTTTCGTCCCGAAACTTAGGATGAAAACAACTCCGGATATTTAGTCTTCATACCGTCCTCCGTTTCCCAAGTGGCCTCTTCGACTCCATGTCGTGACCATTGTACTTTAACCAAATGTATTGGTTTATTCCTCAATTGTTTGATCCGGCTCTCAAGTATCTTGATTGGTCTCTCTTCGAAGGTGCCATCATTAGCTATCTCGATCTCGTCGAAATCAATGACGTGAATGGGGTCCATTACATACTTTCGCAGTTGGGATACGTGAAACACATTGTGAACATGACTCAGCGATGGCGGTAAGGCCAACCTGTACGCTAAATCCCCAACTCTCTCTAGGATCTCAAATGGTCCGATATATCTCGGACTAAGCTTGCCTCTTCTCCCAAAACGGAAAATCCCTCGTGTAGGAGACACCTTCAATAGTACGTGGTCCCCAGCGTCGAACTCTAGAGGGCGACGACGTACATCTGCATAAGACTTCTGTCGACTCTGGCGATCATCGGTCTCTCTCGAATCACGGCTATCTTCTCTTGAGTCTGAATAATCAATTCCGGTTCCGTCCCGATCAAATCCGAAGAATCATCCCAACACAGGGGTGATCGGCATCTCCTCCCGTACAAAGCTTCAAATGGTGCCATCTTAATAGAAGCATGCCAACTGTTATTGTAAGTGAATTCGATCAAGGGCAAGTGAACTTCCCAATCAGTTGACCAATCCAACGCACAAGCTCTAAGCATGTCTTCTACAGTTTGAATAGTCCTTTCGGACTGACCGTCTATTTGGGGATGATAAGCTGTGCTAAAATTGAGCTCAGTCCCCAAAGCCTTGTGAACTGCTTTCCAGAAGTGCGACACGAAACGACCATCTCGATCCGAAATAATGGTCTTCGGCGTCCCATGCAATCTGACTATCTCCGCAAAAAATACTCGTGCCAATCTCTCGGGTCCCCATGTATCTTTGATTCCTAGAAAATGAGCCAACTTGGTTAGTCGATCAACTACGACCCAAATCATGTTCATTCCTGCTCTAGTCCTTGGCATACTTGTGATGAAATCCATCGAAATGTCCTCCCACTTCCATTCAGGGATCGGAAGCGGATTTAACATCCCGGCAGGTCGCTGATGTTCAATCTTAACCTGCTGACAAATCAAACACTTCGAAACGTATTCTGCTACGTCCTTCTTCATATTCCCCCACCAGAAGTTTTGTTTAAGATCCTTATACATCTTACTGCTGCTCGGGTGAATAGAATAGGGCGCGCTATGAGCTTCTTTCAGAATAGTCCGTCTCAAATCATCATCTTCGGGAACGCAAAGTCGACTCTGAAATCTCAGAACTCCATCATCTTGTATCACGAATCCTGGGGCTTTTCCTTTCTTTACTTCATCACATAATCGGAGGATCAGAGAATCGTCCAACTGCTTGGACTTGATCTTCTCGACTAGTGATGAAGTCAGTTCCATCACATAAAGTCGCCCTTGGATTCCTGGTGCCCATACTTCAATCCCTTCGCGGATCAGTTCTCGTTGAAGGCTGATCTGGGGCGTAAGTGCTTCCAACACTCGAAGAGAAACGGGTTTTCGGCTCAAGGCATCGGCTACTACATTTGCTTTCCCCGGATGATAGAGAATCTCCAAGTCATAGTCCTTGATCAATTCCAGCCACCTTCTCTGCCTCATGTTTAATTCTTTCTGACTGAAAATGTATTTGAGGCTCTTGTGATCCGTAAAGATCTGACAATGAGTGCCGTACAAATAGTGTCTCCAAATTTTCAAAGAAAAAACCACATTTGCTAACTCCGGATCATGAGTCGGGTAATTTACTTAAATGCGGTTTCAACTGCCGAGAAGCATAAGCAATCACTTTATCCTTCTGCATCAACACACAACCCAAACCCTGATTTGAAGCGTCGCTGTATACCATGAATCCCTCAGTTCCCTCTGGCAATGCTAAAATAGGTGCAGTCGTTAGTCTCCTCTTAAGTTCATCAAAACCAGCCTGGCATTTCTCATTCCACGTGAACTTTTGAGTTTTCTGTAACAGCTGAGTGAGCGGACGAGAAATTTTGGAAAATCCCTCTACAAAGCGGCGATAATATCCCGCTAGTCCTAAGAAGCTTCGGACTTCCTTCACGTTCTTAGGAGCTTCCCATCCCAAGATTGCTTCGACTTTCTTCGGGTCCACCTGAACTCCATCGGCGGATATCACATGCCCAAGGAAGGTTACTTCCTTAAGCCAGAACTCGCATTTAGCAAATTTTGCATATAGCTGTTCCTTTCTCAAGATGCTCAAAACCACACGTAAATGTTCAGCATGATCCTCTGCGTCCCTCGAATATATCAAAATGTCGTCAATGAAAACGACCACAAATTTATCCAAGTATTCCAAGAATACCCGATTCATCAATTGCATGAATACCGCAGGAGCATTGGTAAGTCCGAATGGCATCACTACAAATTCATAATGCCCGTACCGGGATCTGAAAGCAGATTTCGGTATGTCCAATTTCTTAATTCTCAATTGGTGGTATCCTGATCGCAAGTCAATCTTCAAGAATACCCTCGCCCCTTGCAGTTGATCAAACAAGTCGTCGATCCGAGGTATATGATACTTATTCTTGATCGTCATCTTGTTAAGCTCCCTGTAATCAATACACAGTCGGAGGGATCCGTCTTTCTTCCGGACAAAGAGAACGGGCGCTCCCCAAGGGGAAACGCTAGGTTGAATATATCCCTTCTGTAGCAATTCCTCCAGTTGCTTCTTGAGTTCATACATCTCGGTTGGCGCCATACGGTATGGTGCCCTGGAAATAGGGGTTGCTCCGGGCTCTAATTCGATGGTGAATTCCACTTCTCTTTGCGGAGGTAACCCTGGTAGCTCGTCAGGAAATACATCTGAGAACTCATTCACAACTGAAATAGACGAGAGCTCTACTCCTTCCTCTTTCCTCATAGCATAGCACCAAAGTCCGTGACATCCCTGCTTCAGTAATTTCACGGCTTTCATTGCTTTGATCACTTTCCCCGAGCTTCCCGGTCTCCATCCTCGGAATAAGTGTTCAGATCCGTCATCAGCAATGATGGAAATGACTCTCTCTCGGTAATTCAGCACAGCTCCATAACGGTTGAGCCAATCATCTCCGAGAATTAAATCGTCACCGCAGATGTCGACTACAATAAGATTCGATGGCCAATCTCTTCCTTCTATAGATACTGGGAAATCCCTAGCTTCAAGTGTTCCCACAATTTTCTCTCCGCTCGGTAATCCCACAACATAAGGTTCACAATTATACAAGCACGGGATGTTCAAACGATTAACACAGTTCAAAGATATAAAAGAATGTGTGGCTCCGGAATCGAATAAAACATTAACTGGTTGCAAAAGGATCTGAATCGTACCTGATGCAACCGCAGTGTTCTGGTCGTCAGATCTCCTCATTTCGTACAGGCGCGGAGGAACGGACCCAGCACTGGATGTCTCTCTCTTCCCAGCGTTCTGCTGCTGGAATCCACTCTGCTGTGTCTGGTTCACACTTATCTCCTTAGGAACTGGTGCTGGAGTGCGGGTACCAAAAGTTCTAGTAGCGGCTCCACAGAAGGCCGCACGGTGCCCTTCTTGCCCACAGTCGTAACAAGTCACAGATGATGTGGGGCAATCACGTCGAACATGCCCTGCTCGACCACAATTGTAACATTTCTTTGATGCGTCCGAAACTGCTGATGCTGTCCGGAACTTCTTTCCGCCTCTGGAAGGATGTGGAGGTTTCCTAGCCGAATAAAAGGAAGACTGGCCCTTGCGGGCCCCACCACTCTTGTTTTCTGCAAAGTTGCCGGTCACCTTCTGCTTCTTTGCTTCTACCGATTTCTCTACCGCCGCCTCTTTCATGTCGTAGGCCAGCGCTTTGTCTTGATACTGTCGCAACGTAGTACACTCGAATCCGGACATGTACTGCTGAATCTCCGGCTTCATCCGCATATCAAAATGAAAAATCTTTTCTGCCTCCGTTCTGACCAAGTGTCGCACACAAGTCAGCTGGTGATTAAAAGTTTTGATTACATCTGTCACAGATGCCTCCGAACTCTGTGGTGAGAAAAACTCTCGGATCTTCGCCTCTCTAACTGGACGAGGACAATACTGTGCTTCCATCATTTGTTTGAATTCCGTCCAATCCGTATTATGATTCTCGGGTCGAATAGCCTCCCACCAATCAAAGGCCTCCCCAGTCAGAAAATACTGGGCAATAGGAACCTTCCGGTCCTCGGGACAGTTAAGACCCGCGAATATCTTTTCCAACTCCTTGATCCAGTGATCCCAAGTAAGTGTCTCAGCAGATCCGTCAAATTTTGGCGGGTGCAATTTAACCACCTCAGCAAGCCATCTGTCTCCCCGGTTATCCTCGTGGTGCTGCTGTCCCATCGCTGTCTGCATGCGAACAACGACCTGGGCGAACTGGTTTATCTGCGCCACCACCTGTTGAAGCACTCCTGGCATGTTAGGATTTGCGTCATCATTCGCTGATCCTTGCTGCCCTCCAGAATGGGAATCGGTTCGACTAGCCGATATTTTTGGGGTAGTTGCGGAATCCTCATGTCTCATGTTACCACGTCCGCGTCCACGACCGCGTCCGCATCCACGACCTCCTCTCAACATACTGTAAACGCAATTTCTCAATATACAGAACAAAATTTTTAGAATAAAGTCCGTCAATACTCACCAAAACAGTAATTAAGTAAAACGGTAGTACAAGAGATTAAGAGACTTACAACCACGGTCCACATGACGACTTCGGCTGAACAGTGATGTTACAAACGACCCGTAAATCAAATAACGTAAACAGACCCAAACAAAACCCGACTGCCAAGATATCCATAAATCTTAGCTCCGATACCATATTCTGTAACACCCCGAGATATTCGGAATAATTACAGCGCCGTAAACCCTTTAAGTAAGGATTTACAAGGCTAATTAAAAAGGAAAGTAAATATAAGACATCAATACTGCGAAAATTCAAGTTTATGAAAACGTACAACTGGTTCAACGGGTAATTAATACAACCATATAGAATTAATATCAAACGGGCACGCGTACTCGAGTACAGAAACCAAACCAAGACAACAAATCCCCAATAACAATAAACATCATTGAGCCCCTTGGTCGTCACGTCGTTACTGTGGCTGTTTCCCTGCTCCTTGGCTACCTGAACATCAAAACAAATGTCCACCCCCGAAGGGGTTAGCAAAACGATGCTAGTACAAGTATCATATTAAACAATTCGAATATGCATCAACAATACATAACAAGATACATCACACGGACTTCCGCTACCGGAATCCGACAATGCGAATCTACAAGATTCCATTACACAGCATGGGTATTCCAATGATCCAGCGCCCTCAGCATAGATCCCAAGATGATCCCGTCGGACCAACACGAGGTGGAAATAACCCGTCCAATGATCCAGCGCCCTCAGCCTAGATCCCAAGATGATCCCGTCGGACCAACACGAGGTGGACATCCGATCCAGCGCCCTCAGCATAGATCGTACACGTATACAAACACAACTCATGCATACACATATGCCAAATCATTATGTTCATCAACATGAACATATAAACGCCATATAACGAATATCATGACAAATCAACGAAGTAATTATCATGTTCAACAATAATCATACGCATACTCCAAAAATACCGATATTAACATATCACGATACTTGCCTCGAAGATGGCAAGAACGATATACTTCAATGCTCTCGACGCACTCGAAGGCCGCCCCCTCCGATCAGCGTAACAAGCTCGAACCTTAACAAAAGGAATGATATACAAATCATCTCGAGTCGAACAATGGCCTAACAATTCGACCTACGGCCGAAAAGCTCAAACTTAAACAAGCTGCCTGGATTGCTTAGCGCGCTACGTACTATACGTAACGTGCGCTAAGCTGAACTGTTAGCGTACGCTATCGTATAAGACTAGCGTGCGCTAGCCACGAACTGGCAGTCTGACTCGGCTGTCTCATAACGTACGCTACGTACGTTTTGTGCGAAAACCGAACCTCGATAGCGCACGTTAACTCACACATGTTAGCGTGCGCTACTCTTGCATGGCAGAATACTGCAAACCGAAAACTGGGTTGAATGATGAAGAACTCATGAATCCTATGGTGATATTACAAGTTATCCTCGGGCATATCATGCTAATAAGGTTTCTGGAAGATTTATGATTATGAAATACCAATATACGGATAGTTATCTCGATATCACAATTCCTCTACGATCTTCAAGAAATAAATCTAAGTTCCATCGTCTTACGTTCCAAAACACATGATTCCAACGTATACAACGTATCAACTGGGTAATATCCGATTACTTGATCATAAATCGATTTAAACATGCTTAAGAGTCCTTATAATAAGATGGTTCAAAGGTTCATTCGACATCTAGTACCGATACGTCAAAAGTATCCTTCTAACATGCGATGACCGATAAAAACGAGATACTTGCTATCCAAACATGATTCAAACTTCCTTATGAACATTACTAATCATTGGTGAAGAATCACCTACCTCAAAGTAGTGAAGAACACGGATGAAAATGAAGCAATCCAACACCCAAGGCTTGAACACCAATCTCCAATGGTATATGATCTTCAATCTCGAACTAGGAGGTTGATATGGAGTGTTTAGGACGAATGGAGTTATGTTTCAAGTGCAAGAGTTCGGGTTATGGGGGAAGAAAGGACTGAATTCACGAATAGGATGCTGTCCTATTTATAATAAATGGCTATTAGCGCACGCTACACCCTGTTCGTAGCGTGCGCTAACGGCTCACAGTCTAAACTGTACTCGGCACTTAGCGTACGCTACGCATATACCTGTAGCGTGCGCTAAGGCGTTGACCCGGCTTTTCCTGAAAGCCGTCCAGGTACATCCGACACGATCCGACAGGGGTCCCCCGGCCAGATCTCACCTACCGCACGTCTCAATCAGTGTGACCACGCATAGCGTGCGCTAATTACACTCGGTAGCGTGCGCTATGAAACCATGTTAGCGTACGCTACCCTTAGCCTGTAGCGTGCGCTACATGCACAGAATTTCAATCCTTATATCACATATACGAAATTATATGCTCGACAACATCGGATAATGAAATACAGAGAATAGTACTCATACAAAAGTACAATCATAACAATATCACAAGTTCCAATTACATAACAAAAATCTCGGGTATTACATCGAAGTCCCATCCCGAAGTGAACATCTTATCAAATACATATACCATACCTCATGATTAACCGTGGCTTCGCACTATAAGCTACAATCCCTCAGAGGACTAGAAGTCCCATCCCAGAGTGGTTAACCCAAAAATGTTCAATGGATCGCACTATAAGCAACGACCCCTCAGAGGACTCGAAGTCCCATCCCGGAGTGAACATATAATTATCACACACCACGAGGAGGTATATACTTCTCGAACAACACCAAATAGAAACACCTTCTTACAAAAGGATCAACAAAGCAATACAACACAACATTAAGCAATCGCCAAGCACAACTTATTAGAAATACAAGACAGCTAATAGTGGCACACAATGGTACCATACGAAAACAACACCTTCCAATATACAACACTATTACACATTCTCAAAACGACACATTCGTTCTTAAACACACAAGTTGATGTTGAAGAAAACCTTTATCCAGAATATACCGATCCATTTCTGAGTTCATTAAAAACATTCAAATTGCGCACATAGTTAATTACCAACTATTACATATATAAAACATGAAGTGTAAGGGCAAGATAGTTGCCTCGAAATCGGCATGCAAATACCCCGACGAACACGGCTCGGTCGAAGTGCCTCAGAACTAACAACTTCCATAAGAAACAACGAAAACACGCTCACAACGAGAAGAAAAACTAATAGAAACAGAAATCGCCTCAAACGAACGGACAAAAACTTATATGAATATTTAATCGAACATTAAATGTTCAAGGTTCCTCCAGAACCCTAGAATCGTCAACCGAGTTGAACAAGTAGGAAATATGAATATACAATCCATAGAACATGGTCAACAACAACATTTAACACTAATCGATTCATCAAAATCAGATTAGAAACGGGATCAAGAACAAAATCTACAAAAATGGTCAACTCAAGAAAAATCAAGGGATTACCTCAATTCGACGAAGACCAGTAGATTAGATGTTGTTATAATCACCTAAGATGCTCCAAAACACCTTTGAATGGACCAAAATCGTCCAAGATCACGAACCCTAGTCGCCCCCGACACACACCCGCGGAGAGAGGAGGAAATGAGAAAGACATGAGGAAATACGACTGCTGTCCGGTTTATATACCAGACAAATTAGCATGCGCTAACACATGCATTAGCGTGCGCTAACGAGACCTCCAGACCCAGTCCAGTAGCATCTGATCGGTCCTCGAACTACCAGTTAGCGTGCGCTACCGTACCCATAGCGTGCACTAACAGCCGCACCTTAGCGTGTGCTATACGGCTCCATAGCATGCGCTGTCGAACTCCCACTTGAATGAAATAGTTTCTGCCCCTCGCGTTAGCGTGCGCTATCTCTGCACAGTAGCGCATGCTACCTAGTAGCGTGCACTACACCTATATCGAACCAACTCATCACAACAACGGTACTCCCCACCGGGACGACAAACACGCGACGATCTTGGAGAAAACGAGCAAATAATGAAGTTCGACATATAACCACATAACACAGGCACCATATATCCACTTGAATCGGTAAGTAATTCAAGATGCCCGGACGCCAAAATCCTGGATATTACACTCCACCCCACTAAAAATAAGTTTCGTCCCAAAACATAAAACATGAAACAATCAGGGCAAGGCAACCTTAGACAACACTCGCTATCATTCTGACAAAGATCTGACAAACCTCGGGCGATACAAAGCGCTTTCTGATCGACTCAATACGCAAGAGTATTTATGATATGAAACGAATATGAATCACTACGGTTGATTAATCCGAACAGCACAACAACCAAAAAACGAGTGTAACTCTGAACAAGTATGTAATTCCGATAGCCTCAGAGGTTTGGAAGATCACATACGAAGACAATCAGCTGAAACTCTTGGAAAATTATGAAGTAGCCTAGACGTTCAATAATCGTGATTCGAGATCGAACAATAACAATTGGACAATAATAATCAAATAACAATGATCGAACAACACGATCGAACAACAACTCTGAAGTTCGCACCTCAACTCAAGACATTAAATGAACTTGTAAGAACTACAAGTGGTTCATTTCGTATAAGGCTCACGAGAGTCGAACCAACTTGAAAAGGTCAATAATGATTAATCCGAAACAATATCACAACTCGTTTGAACGACAAAAACCAAAGCATAGAACAAGTTCAGAAAGTATCAACAACCGCAAGCGAGTCAATAGAAAGCAACTGGCAGACTACACCTTTCAGGGACTTCTAAGAGTCGATCTTGATATCGGTGCTGGAGTCCGTGCCTCAATAGACTCGGTAACCAACTCGCAAAATTGAATTTTGTGTCCCTTGGCATACTAACAAGTAACCACCTAGCGCAACAAAATCATAATACATAATCACACACAACAATTGCCATCACCAGACAGCACATGTAAAATACCGTCACAAGTGATCGGTTTCGGGCAAAACTCGGCTTCCAAAAATTCCTGGAATTCCGCCCACATGGCGACACGATCCCGAGGTTTAATAGCTTCCCACCAATTAGTGGCATATCAACGGGGATTCGTACGAACTACCTCTCGAAGCCATTGGTTAGCACCGACGTTTTGAGTCGCATCTGTGTTACATTGAACCACCTGGGTCAACTGAGTCATCCGTGTCGCTACTTGTTGCAATATAGTAGCAATACCAAGGCCAACGTCATGCCCGATAATATTATCTTGGTCCCGCGTCTGATCCCCGTGGCCATCTATACCACGGTTATGACCAAGACCTCTGCCCCTCGACGTACTGAGCAGATACCCACTCAACACGGTAAAACACAACATCGCAACATAGTATATCAAAGTGCCAACTCAGCACAACATATCAACATAAGGCAACAAATAGCAACACGATAAAAATATCCACTCAGGCTAATAACACGAATACAAAAAAATTACAATTGCAACAGATGAAACTTACAATCGTAACTAACAGATCACATAACCGTATCAACAGAAAATTAACGACCATTATCGTTACAATCACGGCCATAATATACTACACATGGTAGCCAATCATTTTTAACATTCTTTTAAAACTCCCTGGGATATTCATTTAAATAATATCATTTGAAAATATTTGAATTTGCATGTTTATTTGAAATAAAATTTTGAAAGTACTTTTGGTACCTCGGGCTGTTTTAACAAGACTAGAACCACAGTTCATAACCGTTTGTTTTGAAACCTTTGCAAAATCAGTAACTCGAAACAGCAAGTTTCCTTGAAATCGACATCAACAAGATAACCATGTCATCACATATCATCATCTCAAATAACAACACATAAGGTATCGGGTGGCCATGCCCTCTTAGCATCGACCCTCGAAGGTTTCACCGAATCGCTCCCAATTGGACAAACCATTCATATTAGCACTAATCACTTCCAGTATCAACAATCTCATCCGGGTAACATCATACGAGCTACAAATAAGGTCCAACTCATGCAAAACATAATCAAATACTCAGCCAAAATTTCTTAACAAGAAAGGCAACACGAAAATAAATCAAATCACTCGGCCTCACACGTAATTCGAGTTTAAAGTTTAAGCCGAGTAAGATTTTTCATCTTTCACTATTTATTTTTTAAAGTAAAAATCACATTTTTATTTTGGAATATATATATGGTGTGAAAGATTTTTAAAATCGTGCACTCGAATTATTTGAAAATAAAAACAATACGTTTAAATCATTTCCGAAAATCCTCTCAACACGACAAAAGATCAACGACGGTAACATTTTACAAAATATCCAAAGTACTTTAAAATACCTTTTTCAAATAACGTCGTTGGGTTTCATTTGAGAATATAAGGCCGGATCGTCAATTTCAAACAATTTTCCAAAAATCCACACAAAACCGCCGCTTAACCGCGCCGTCAAAACATTTTCGAAAATTGGTTTTCCACAAACTTGGCAAGTCTATGAAATTTTCAGAAAAGCGTCTTCAAGCACACACACGGCAGACATAATTACCAATGTGAATATGTTTGTAGCATATAAGAACAATTAGCCAAAATAGTCAATTCTCAAACACATGCCTATACGACATTCAAGATCGCCAATTCATCAAACACAATCATTACCACCAAATTCAAACACACGTCAACACCATCTATATAAGTTTCTCAACAAACTCTAATGTGGACACATTTCCTGGAACACATCAATGTTGAAGGTTCCATGTCACTCTACACCACTTGGTGTCCAATCCATCAATAACCAGTTCATTACCCACATAATATGCCACTCCATCTCCCAACACACATGTAAACAGAGTTATGAAACATAGATAATACACATAAAAGAGGAGACTTACATCCACAGGTCGCACAAAGATGATGGCTACACCATGATACTAATCACGACCGACACCTCAAATGATGCATCGCGACACGACTCAGTCAGACACAGTCCGACAAGACAAGGCTTGACAATACACTTGACCCGATAGCCTAGGTTTCCACAACCTAATCTCTGATACCATTTTCTGTAACCTCCCAATTCACTCGGGACTATTACAACACCGCAGACCCTCTCCGTGAGGATCTACCAGTCTAAATACAGAGACAAGACAACAAATTACATGCCGACATAGCTAAATAACGAACCATTTGACCGATTTGGTCTTTCACCACAAGCATACAACTTTTACTTCGTATACATCTCTATTTCAAAACTCATACCCGCACAGGGGTCAAAATACAACAACACTCCCATAAGACGAGAGAACATTACAACAGAAAGAATAATACAATTCGACCAACGAAACCCAATACCGGCCTTCATGTGATTAGTATCATTTATCTTCCATCATCCTTCGTACCTATCCTGTATTTAGCTTCCCAAGGACCTGCATGTACCTGAACGCAATACATACATCCACCCCAGATTACTCAGGGGTTAGCAAAATTCCACTATTTTGCTAGTTCAAGTACAAAGTGCAAATATGAGCCATACACAACATACTCCGAGAACATAATAATCGTGAACAGCCAATCAGTTAAATATAACAAAATATTTCATGAGATAATGCACTTGAGTAAAACAATTCGAACCATGAAAGGTAGGAATGAAACTAATATACACTTTAAGATTCTCGGGGTTTTGAAAACATTTGGGAGTTAAGAATCCTCAACTTATCGAAAACCATTTAGGGACATAGCCCCAAGATCATTTCCAAAATACAATTCCCATCCCAAGACACGGGTTCCAAGACCCAATCATCCACATCAACATACTCCCAAAGATTATTCGCGTTCTGTGCTAGTAAGCCACGAACCTCGAATGCTCCCACAAAACATACCTGAGTGAATAACCCAATGGGCAACTACACAGTGCATCACCATGACAACAGTCACATAAACAATTCAGAGACTACAGCTCTGTAACATACCATAACATCATTACTCATATTACCAACCTTAAGATTAGTATTCCGGAATAGCTAATTTTCATACCATACATCATGATTAACCGTAGATTCGCACTATAAGCTACGATCCCTCAGATGACTCGAAGTCCCATCCCAGAGTGGTTAACCCAAAAAAGTTCAATGGATCGCACTATAAGAAACGACCCCTCAGAGGACTCGAAGTCCCATCCCGGAGTGAACATATAATTATACCAACACGATGTTCAATGGATCCCACTAAAAGCAAAAACCCCTCAGAGGACTCGAAGTCCCATCCCGGAGTGAACACGCGATTATACCCATGAGATTGTTCGATGGATCGTACTATAAGCAACAACCCCTCAGAGGACTCGAATTCCCATGCCAGAGTGAACATCTTATCAAATACATATACCATACCTCATGATTAACCGTGGATTCTCACTATAATCTACGATCCCTCAAAGTACTCGAAGTCCCATCCTGGAGTGGTTAACCCAAAAATGTTCAATGGATCACACTATAAGCAACGACCCCTCAGAGGACTCAAGAAAATCAAAGGATTACCTCAATCCGACGAAGAACAATAGATTAGATGTTGTTATAATCACCTAGGATGCTCCAAAACACCTTTGAATGGACCAAAATCGACCAAGATCATCAACCGTAGTCGCCCCCGACTCACACCCACGGAGAGAGGAGGAAATGAGAAAGAAATTAGAAAATACGCCTACTGTCCGGTTTTTATACCGGACAGATTAGCGTGCGCTAACACAAGTGTTAACGTGCGCTAACGAGACCTCCAGACCCAGTCCAGTAGCTTCTGGATGGTCCCCGAACTACCAATTAGTGTGTGCTACCCTACCCGTAGCGTGCGCTAACAACTGCACCTTAGCACGTGCTATAGGGCTCCATAGCGTGCGCTGCCGAACTCCCAGTTGAATGTTTGCCCCTCGCATTAGCGTGCGCTATCCACAAGGTAGCATGTGCTATCTCTACACAGTAGCACACGCTACAACACCTAGTAGCGTGCGCTACACCTATATCGAACCAAACTCATCACAACAACGATACTCCCCACCAGGACGATAAACACGCGACGATCTGGGAGAAAGCAAACAAATAATGAAGTTCGTCATACAACCACATAAACACAGGCACCACATATCCGCTTGAATCGATAAGTAATTGAAGATGTCCGAACAACAAAATCCTGGGTATTACACAACATCTTGAATCGGTTTAAAATGGCTGACTCCCTGATGAGCATACAAAAGTATCTCATTAGTTCATTTTTCTTCCAACTCTTTAGATCATCGGCTGAAGGTTGCCGGTCAGTGGGCAGTAGAATCTCGGATGGATTTCGCACATTGTTCTTCCATGGGATGTTGGGATCCTAGAACTCAGGTCGAGAACCAATTGCAATATATCCATTTGTAGCTTGACTTGACCCGGTTGTGACCAGTTGACCAATTGTAGCAGCAACACTTTATTCCAGTGCTGCATCCATCTCTCTCTCTATCTTCAATCTCCATCTCCGGGCAGCCTCTATGGACTCTTCCCCCTTTTTGGCATCATCAATATCTGATACTTGTGTATGAATCTCCTGTAGGAGTTTCATAGACTCATCTTGTTTGGTCTTTAGATCATTGACGCTTTGAACCAGAGTACCGAACACTAAACACAGATCATCGATCTTATAATCGTGCTAAGTTAGTCTAGTCCCAGTATGTTAAAGGGCGGCAACCATTTTGGCCTCAGAAACTCTGAGCTTTTCTTGTTCTTGTCGCAGGATCCGCTTCTGATGCTATTTTATTTGGTTAGGTGCCTGCCACAATACTGTAGGCATTAGGCGGAACGCATCTTCACAGTGTTGATAGCAGATTTCAGCTTGGGGAGCTCTTCATGTGCAGTCTCACGCATCCAGTGGAGTTCTTTTCTGACGTTGTATAGGGCCTTGATGGCATCCTGCAAGAACACAGTTTGGCGACCAATGGCGTGGAGTTGCTCTATGCGGGCTTCGATGTGTGGCGAGCTAGGGTGCACAATTTTGGAATCCTCCAGTTCTTCAAGTTGATGAAGAACCACATGATGATGAGGTCTTCATGGTCTATCATTGGGCAGAAAACCGTCATCAGATTTTGATTTTGAACTAATGTAGGTGGGAGATGCAGGGGCATATAGAGCAGGAGCTTCAGAAGTATGTGCTTCAGAAGCAGGAGCTTCCGAAGCGGGAGCTTCAGAAATAAGTGTTGTAGGTTCAGTCTCAGAGACAGAAGGGATTGATTCTTCCTGTCTGGGTTGCTCGTCTGTAGTCGGAGGTACAGGAGGGACTGAATCCTCATGCCGACTCTCAGCTTCCACCTGATCTAGTAGATGGATTGAATCCTCCTGGCGGATGGCGCGGGCGGCATCTTTAGGTTAGTGAATAGGCTGGGCGCCCTATTCGCGAACAGCTTGCCCTTCAGAGATGACAGGGGGACTGATTCATCCTGTGTTTGTTGTTGAGCACTTTTGTGGAGGAGGGGACTATTGTCTGTCAAAAGTCCCCTGACCCTATTGGTTATTGAGTTTGGCCATCTCACCTTCCCTAGCTTCTTTGCGGCTAATCCTTAAACCGGCCTGTAGGGCTTCATTGTCGTCATCCGAGTCAGTGTTGGAGTGGTGGCTTAGCGAAGGAGATTTGTCACTGAACTGTGACTTTCCTTTAAGTCTAGCATTCTCTTTTGCCGTGTAGAAGTTTGAGATTAGCTCGCGACAAAAGTAATCCTCCCAGTGGATCAAGACTTCGATGTTCTAGGTGTCCGTGACCTACAGAGCAAATAATTCCTCATCCTTCCAGTCGGCCAAGTGATACAAGATGGCGTACGGGGCGACCCTGTTGGACTTACAGATTTTGATGCCTTCAGAAGCTTCATCTATTTGAACCTGGGGGAGAGTATTATTTATAATGTCAGTTGGGGAGGGACTCTGTACAGTAGTTGGGTCTACCGTCCGGATGGGATCCTCAACAGGTATGGGAGCCTGTTGTGGAGAGGGATCCCGAACAGGGAATAGTTCCCTGTAGGGAGTGGGACTCCGTACAGGTGTGGGTACTCTGTTAGGAGTAACAGCTTTAGGCTCCGAAAGGGCAGCCGACTCATCGGAACCCTCCAGCTTGGAAAATAGTTGGTCATCCATCATAGCCGCCATATGCTCGGGATCTGCTATTTTTGCAGCAATTGTTTCTTCCATAGGGGTTGTGCCCTGTGGGATTGATTCATCTATTGGAACAGAAGGAACATCCATGGTGACCGTTGTAGTCACTGTAGCCTCGACCTTAGAAGACTTCTTGGTCTTCTTCTTCTTCTTCTCTACAGCATTAGGCGAACGACCCTTGGGTCACTTGAGGTCGTCATATCTTGGGAGTGGCCTCTTGGCATGCAGGGAAGATTTGTTTAACACATTGGGTTTCCTCCCACCAATAAACTTCCCTGTTCCAATCTTCTTGCCATCAATAGATTGTCTCACTCCAAAGTGAGTGAGAATATAGTTCAAGATGAGGCCGAATGATTTCTTTGCAGATTCAGGTTTATAAGCCTCTTCCTAAATTCTTTTCAGCAAAATTTGACACCAGTTCACCTTCTCACATGATGGCCACCATAATTCTGAAGTGGAGGTTGGTGCATATTTCAAAGGCTCTTGTTCGGTTCTCAACTACCCGACAACAAAAGTCGTGCAGTAGACATATGGTAGTGTGAAATTTTTCTTGTGGCATGAGGGGTGAACGTTCTTGGCATTCTCATCGCCAATGAATAGTTGCTAGTAGGCAGATAATATGCTTTCCGACCCGAAGGTTTCCAGCTCTTCCATTTTTAGGCCAGCAGACGACAGCCTGTATAGTTTCTCCAGGAGTTCTCTGTTCACAGAGATCTCAATCCCTTGACCCGTTGCAGAGATTTCAGAAATTTCACCTCCTCCCATCTGAGAAGAGTACTTGAACGAAGAGTCTAAATAGACTTCCTCCACGATCTGCTCGTTGTAGAGATCAGCATGGTGACTAGCAAGGAGGTACAACCCTTGGTGTTTCACCCTGGAAACGACAACCTCTATCCCAATGTTGTCTTCTCCTTCAAGAATGATTCTCCCCATCAGAACAGACCTGGCGAAGATACACGCATCGATTATTATTTCCTTCTTCTTCATTGAGAGGCAGGATGTTTGAGAAGTCGACATTTTGCAGTTGAAAAAGGGTGTGAAGTAACAGAGAGTCGCACGAAAAAATGCAGAAAATGCACAAAATATGTAAAGTGTTTGCTTAAGACTCGTTTAATGTGCTGAAAGCGTAAAGAGTCTAAGGAAGCAAAATACAGTCCTTTTATAGGGTGCAGGGAAGATTAGGATTTTAAACAGTGAACGGTTAGATTTAAGGAATGTGAACCGTCTTTTTAAAAGAATATACAGGATGAATTCAGAGTAACTCGTACATCTGATTCATCTGTTTTAAAATGATGACCGGTCCCATTTCTGACAGTTCATCTTCCCTTATTGCATGAAATAGCGGTTTGAAATAATTGAAAACACGGTGTTTGAGGCTATAAAGTCCAAGTGTCTTTAAAACATTAAAGGATAAGACGTTTGAATTATACATAGGGCACGTGGACCTAAAACATTTTCTGTATGAATAGAATAATATTACAATGTTAATTGACATCCTACATTGTATGTGCTGTATCCGCAAAAATATAGCATTCCCCCTTAAAAGGTACATACATGATTTAATTCTTAAACCAATATTTAGATTAATACTGTATTCACGGGTCGTACTGTATTCCCCCTTAATTAATGCACACGTCAGCTGTAGGAAGGTTTCATGCCTTCTTTGTCCTACAGTACTATCTGGCTTGTTCTGAGTGTACAGTCAATTAAAGAGGATACTATATTCTTGGGTCTTACAACATTCCCCCTCAATTGATGAGTAAAATGTAAAAACTTACAGGGAGTCAGGCTGTAGCATTCCCAATTCTTGATGAAGCAAACAGAATCTGGTTATGCTGAGAGGTATTGTAAATATGTCGGCCAACTGAATATCTGTATGAATTTTCTCAATTCTAACGTCCTTATTCTCAACATGATTCCCGATGAAGTGATGCTTCATATCAATATGCTTAGTTCGTGAGTGCAATACAGGGTTGTGCATTATTGCGATTGCACTTGTGTTACCGCACATGATTGGCATCTCTCTGGCACTAATTTCATAATCCTATAGCTGCTATTGCATCCAGATAATCTGCATACAACAAATTCTAGTGGCATAGTATTCTGACTCAGCTATAGAAAATGAGTTGGCCAATTGATTCTTACTGAACCATGACACAACTCTAGGTCCAATAAAGTGACAAGTACCGCTTGTACTCTTCCTATCCATCTTACAGCCTCCGAGATCCGAGTTGCCGAAGCCAACCAAGTCAAATCTACCTTCCTTAATATACCATAATCCTACATCAACTGTTCCTTTCACGTATTTAAGGATTCGTTTGGCTATCATAAAGTGCGACTCCTTAGGTGCTACTTGATACCAACCACACACTCATACAGCAAACTGGATATCAGGCCTGCTAGCTATTAGGTACAGGAGTGAGCCTATAAGCTTCTTGTGGAGTGATTGATCAACCGACTTTCCAGCTTCGTCAGCACTAATTTGCGTGGAAGTGCTCATGGGGCTTGACTAGGTTTTGGAGTTGTTCATCCCAAACTTGTTGAGTATCTCCTTGCTATACTTCTCCTGGTTGATGAAGATTCCCGTAGGCAATTGCTTTACCTGCAATACTAGGAAATAACTAAGTTCTCCCATCATACTCATTTCAAATTTATTTTGCATGAGATGAGAGAACCTTTGACATAGAACAAGGTTAGTAGAACCAAATATAATATTATCGACATAAATTTGCAACATCAACTGGTCATCTCCTTCCTGTATCTTAAATAGAGTCTTGTCTACAGCACCTTTCTCAAATCCACTGTTGATAAGGTACAAGAACAGGGTTTCGTACCAAGCTCTAGGTGCTTGCTTAAGTACAAACAGAGCTTTTCGTAGTCTATATACTAGGTCTCCGCCTTCAGTATTGACAAACCCTGGTGGTTGCTCAACATAAACTTCTTCGGCAAGATCTCCATTTAGGACTCTTAACGTCCATTTAATATACTATAAAACACTTATGAGCGACAAAGGCTAGAAATATCCTGATGGCTTCTAGTCTAGCTATGCCTTCTTCCTGTTTGTATCCTTGTGGGACTAGACGGTATTTGTTCCCAATAACAAGTCCATTTTCATCCTTCTTGTTTCAAAATACCAAGTTGGTTCCAATTACAGCTTGATGTTCTGGCCTGGGTACTAGATACCATACATTGTTTCTTTCGAACCCATTAAGCTCTTCTTCCATAGAAGTGATCCAGTGAGATTCATTCAAAGCTTCATTGGTAGAAACAGGTTTGGATTAAGCTAAGAATACATCTAGGGTGCACATTGCTAGTATCCAAAGTTCAGCTTGAGATTTCTATACAGGAAATAGAGATTTCTCAGAATCAGTTTCTTCTTGTGCACACAACATAGTTCCTTGTGTACTCTGTATTCTTCTACGGGTAGATACACTAGCATCAATATCACCTATAATCAACTCATGTGGATGATCTCTCAACCATCTTCTGTCAGGTTCTAATTTGACATCCCGTACTGTATCTTGTGGTGCTGTAGTCTCGGCTTCAGCTTGTACAACATTGGCTTCCACTACTTATGATATTACAGCTGCGGGATTGATTTCTAAGTCTACAAAAGGCTCTTTTGGAGTTTGAGGTTCATTAATGGAAAGTGTTCGGATATTTTGAGTTAAGTCTTCTACTCCTATAGGATAAAGTCAGGTTCATCGAACACTACATGGACAAATTCCTCTATTTTCAGCTTACTTTTGTTAAAGATCCTGAAAGCTTTGCTGACAGAGGAGTATCCTACAAATATCCCCTCATCTGACTTTTTGTCCAAGGTCTTGAGTTGATCTTTCCCATTATTCATAACATAACACCTGCATCCAAAGATATGAAAGTATGCAACTAATGGAGTTTTATTGTTCCATACCTCATATGTTGTTTTGTTATGATGCTTTTTGATGATACATCAGTTTTGTGTGTAGCACGTTGTATTTGTTGCTTCTCCCCAGAACCTATGAGGAAACTTGTTTGCAGCTATCATGGTTCTTGTTTCTTCCTTGAACGTCCTATTCTATCGCTCGATAATACCATTTTGTTGAGGAGTTTGGGATGTTAAGTATTCGTGATGTATTCCATTGTCTAAACAGTATTGCTCTATAAAGTGATTTGTGAATTCAGTGCCTCTGTCGGAACAAATGGACACGATACTCAACCCTTTCTCATTCTGTATCTTTCTCAGGTGCTATGGCAACTTCATTGTGGTTTCTTTCTTCTTGATTAGAAAGATTGTCCAAGCAGACCTGGAAAAATCATCAATAATAACGAGATAATATTTCTTACCTCCCAAACTTACAGGGTCTATAGGGCCGTAGAGGTACATGTGTTGCATATCCAGAACCCTATGGGTGGACATGTATGATTTCTTTTCAGGGTGGTTTTGACTTATTTGCATTTCTGACAGGGTCCACAGACGCTGTCTTTATGGAATGGCACATCAGTCAAGCCTCTAGCCATTCCCTGTCTGGCGAGTTTGTTGATTGTCCTGAAGTTGATATGAGACATCCTATTATGCTATAGCCAACTTTGATCTGCAGTGCCTTTGGCAATAAAACACAGAATAGTGGAACTCGTAGGCTTCCAATCAGAAACATACATATTACCTGACCTGCTTCCCACGAGAACAATTTCTTTGGTCCTGATGTCCTTTACTCTAAATTGGTCTACATAGAATTTGATCGAAAACTATTTGTCCTAGAACTGGCTGATACTAAGTAGATTGTACTGTAGGCCTTCAACATAGTCTACGTCGGTGACTTTGAACTTTCCTACAAGCAAGGTTCCTTTCCCTCTTGTTCTTTTTTACCTTTGGACCGCGACCTTCTACATAATCTGACAGCTTGCTGATATCACCTGTCATGTGACGAAAATATCCGCTATCAAAATACCAGATGTCCTTTTCTTTGATATCCTGTAAGCAAAGAATTTAAGTAGATTTAGGTCCGCTTTTATTGTTGGGTCCATGTATGTTAATGTATTTAGGTACCCACATTTGCTTGACAATAATTAGTTTGTTGTAGGTTACTTTTGGTCCTATCTTGTGATGTCTACATGGGGCAGGTATGTAGTCACTGTAACCTTGATTATTATGCATATAAAATCTAGGATTATTATTTCAGTATGATTGCTGCCTAGGAGGTGGAGCCATTTTCCTTGACCTTACATCTTGCCTTCTGGGTCTCCAGTTGGATTCCCAAAGCTATTAATGATACTGCTGGGCGACCTGCTTTCTAGATGGATAATGGGGCTCGTATATCTAATTTCTAGGCACACTGTACTATTGGAAGTATATTTTCTAATTTTAAGATCTCATGGTCCTTTTGAATGTTTTTGAAATCATTCATCATATTTTCAAAGGTATGCGATGCATTTACAGGAATAGGTGAATTTGAACTTACTTCATCATCGCTGTCCCCATCATCCTGTATTTTTTTAGCCATAAAGCACATATGTGCTTTATCCTCGATCTCATCGTCGGAGGAGTCACTGCCAATGATTGCTTGAAGGCACTCCTCGGTCTTGTTCGACGTGGGTTTGGGCTTCTGATTCACCAATCAGGGTCTTGAGCTTGTTTTACCAGACATGTCTTCTTTCATCCTTTTCTTGTTGCTCAGCTTCTGGAAACTTTTGCACTTTCTAATGTGGACACATATTTGGATGTCTGGATTTCCTACAGTTGTAGCACAAGTTAGAATCAACGGATGAAGGAGATTCAGAACTCACCTTGTGAAAAAGATTAGGCTTGTAAGGAGTTTTTCCAGACTGTTTGATGAACTTTTTGAACTTGTGCATAAGCAGGGCCATTTCATCTCGTGACAGGATGTCATCATTGCTGTCTGCAATCTTGTGAGTTTATTTGGATGTGCTTGGTGCAGAGCTGCGTCTCCTGTCAGATACACTATCCAGTGTCGTAGTCTTAACAGTTGACTCTTCGGCCTTTTCTCTCCTGCCAATATCATACTCAAACGCTTTGAGGTCCGAGAAAAGGTCAAAGGTAGAAATATTGTTAAGATTGCAGGATACACAAATAGTTGTAGTCGTAATGTCCCATCGGGTAAGGAGTGATCTAAAGAGTTTTAAATTTTTCTCCTTTTGGGTATACACTTTACCAGCACTTCAAATCACCGACAATGATAGTGAATCTGAGGTCAAGCTCCTCAAGCGTCTCAGAAGATTTCATTTCAAACTTGATAAATGTATAGGGTTTAACAATGTATACTTGATAAATCACACTAGAATGAAAACAGTAAAGACATAAGGTAAATAACATACAGTTTAAAGTGGTTCGAGGTAAACCCCTATACGTCCACTGGTCCTCCACACAAAAGTAAAGAGTTTATTAAAATCACTAGGTACACAACTACGTGACTTTAACTAAACCTATATCGGTATCGTTCACTCGGATTGATATAGGGACTGTAGCTTGGGCGGTTCACACAGATTTGCTTGAGCTCTTTCAACTCGCTTCTTTTTACATAGATTGAAGCTTCATCTTCAATGCTATTCTTCCCACACATGTCGGAGTATGCAAGGATCTTTAGTCTACACAGGGCTAATGATAATCTCAACAGTAAGGGTAGAACAATTCCAAACAGCAACTATATCTTTGATGAACAATCACTGTATGATGTGCTATTTGCATTGAGGACTTCGTATATTTCTTCACTTGGATACTGATTTATGCTCATGAAATATACTGATCTTGTTATAGCTAGAATGTCACAGTAATCGGTCAGAATATGCGCGAAAAGGAATAACTTTGATCTCTAAAGTCCTCTGGCTTGGGGGTATTTATAACCTCAGAAATGTATCCATTATAAATATAGCCTTTGCTGGTTGGTGAGATGTTGACGTCTCTGATTGACGGCTGCTGAATGTTTGGATTAAAGCACACCACATTTAATGCTTCAGACATCCTTTCTGTCTTTTCATTAAATGCTCTTCAGAGCGTTCAGACTTGTCTCTCTCCAGTCGCATTAAATGCTGTCCTATCAGCAATAAATGCTATTTTTAACTGTGAATACTTTATGAATAAACAATGTATATCTCAATGGTTTAAAGCTTATTCCCTTTAGTCCTTGGATGTGTTTTACTTTTCCTAAGTAAAACTCCCACAGCCTTACTGCTGTATCCAACGTGCTTTTTCTCATGTTGTATGAAGTAGGTTATGTAGAATGGACTCTATGGAAGATCTCTTTGCTATATGGATGGGCTGCATGACGAATCCTAACAACTTTCATACTTAATAATATTCGGACATCTTTGAGACTTCTTTGTTGTATGTTGGCAATTATCAAAACAGGAATATTTATCTTAACACTTGATCATCTTTATGCCCTTGCGGAATTCTATCAATTAAAGTAGGCTGAAGGATTAGTGCTGACAATTTTGCCTCTATCCATCCATGTTGGATAATTTCTACATCTATATTCATCAAATCGTGTAACTCTGGCTTTTGGATCAAAGTCATGGCCGCAATGGATTGTGCTGATTTTTTGCTTAAGGCATTTGTACCACATTAGCTTTACGAGGATGATAGTTGATAACACAATCATAGTCTTTAACAAGTTCTAACCATCTACACTATCTCATATTTAATTCTTTATGACTGAAGAAATATTTTAGGCTCTTGTGATCGGTATAAATTTCACAGCATTCTCCATATAGGTACTGCCTCCATATTTTAAGTGCAAACAAAACTGCGGCAAGTTCCAAATCATGTGTTGGGTAGTTCTTTTCATACTCCTTCAGTTGTCTAGATGCATATGCTATTACTTTACCATTCTGCATGAATACACAACCTAGACCGTTCTTTGAAGCATCACTGTAGACTTTGAAACCTTCAGTTCCAACTGGAATGGTCAAGATCGGTGCCAATGTCAACCGCTTATTCAGTTCTTGAAAGATATGTTTGAATGATTCTGTCCACTTTAAGGAAACATTCTTTCTAGTTAATTGTGTTAATTGAGAGGTAATTTTAGAGAATCCCTCTACAAATCGATGGTAATATCCAGCTAGCCTAAGAAATCTACGTACTTCTATAGAATTCGTGGGTTGTGGCCAGTTATTGATTGCTTCAACTTTGCTTGGGTCTATTGAAATCCCTTCTCCAGATATAACATGCTCCAAGAATACCACTCGGTCTAACCAGAACTCGCACTTCTTAAATTTAGCATATAACCGCTTCTGTTTTAGAACTTCTAAAACTTTCCTTAGATGCACTGTATGGTCTTCTTTGGTCTTCGAATATATGAGAATATCATCAAGAAACATAATAACAAACTTATCTAGGAAGTCTTTAAACACCCTATTAATTAAATCCATGAATGCTGCTGGGGCATTTGTTAGGCCAAATGGCATCACCAAAAACTCATAGTGTCCATACCTCGTACTGAATGTCGTTTTTATGATATATTCTTTCTTTATCTCCAATTGATGGTACCCTAATCACAAATCAACTTTGGAAAATATAGATGCACCTTGAAGTTGATCAAACAGGTCATCAATTCGAGGCAAAGGATACTTGTTCTTGATCGTGACTTTGTTGAGCTCTCGATAGTCTATACACATACTCAAGGAGCCATCCTTCTTACGAACGGATAATATTGGCACTCCCCATGGTGAATTACCTGGCCTAATAATGCCTTTATCTAACAGCTCTTGCAACTGGGTCTTTAATTCTTTTAATTCAGCTGGTGCCATTCTATATGGTGACTTCGATATTGGTACTGGTCCCAGCTACAAGTTAATCACAAACTCTATTTCACGATTGGGTGGCAGTCCCTGTAGATCATCAGGAAACACTTCAGGATATTCTTTCACCACTGGTACTTCATTAACATTTGAGTAATCTTGCTTTTCAATGCTCATTACACTTACTAGATAGCCTTCACAACCACTGTCTAATAGACGTGCCTTCATTGCTGAGATTACTGGAAATCTAAAATTCTTACTTACCCCGACAAATAAAAAGGTCCTTCCCCAGGTGTTGGAATGTCACGACCTTCCTGCGGCAGTCAATATTAGCATGATATTTTGATAACCAGTTCATACCCAAGATTATATCATAGTCATTTATGTCCAAGACAATTAAATCAGCATAGAGTTCCATACTTTCAATAGGAATATTACAGGCTCGTACGCTCTTATTTGTTTCTTTTGAATCTCTAGAGGGGGTCACTACATTATAACCTACCTCAACTTTTTATGGTACTGTACCCAGCATTCTCACATACTCAGCGGATGCAAATGAATGTGTAGCACCAGGATTAAATAATACCGATGTTGAAATACCAAATATAGGAAGGTTACATGTGATAACAGATGGATTAGCTTCAGCATCTTCTCTGGTTATAGTGAAAACTCTAGCTGGTACCTTTCTTGTGCTTTAGCTTATGTCTTGTTTGGGCAAACGTTTGCCACATGCCTAGGTTGTCCACGAGAAAAGAATACCTGAGAACCCAATAAGAAAACTCCACTATGCTCTTTCCCACAGTTAGAGCAAGTCGGTAATGGTATGAAGGGTTTGCCCTCTTCGGACTTCATATGCTTACTTAGATCTCCTTGTTCTTGCCCCATTTTAGACGGAAAATCAGCCCTTGGGTTCTGAGATTGAGGTGGCCTCTTAATTTCATTCCTAAACTAGTGTTGGCCTTGTCGTTGAGGAAATTGTCACTGAACCTCTTGTACTTGTCAAATTCTCAATTCTACCTGTTCTGCCATCAATGATCTCTCAGCAGGTATTGAATAAGTCGTCCCTTTAATTCTTGCCATGCTAACATTTCGGTAGAGTTCTGGTCTCAAGCCTTCAACGAACCTCTCCACTTTTAGTGCTTTTGTGCTAACCATATGCTCAGTAAACCTAGACAGCAGCTCGAACTTTCAGATATAGTCTGAAACCGTCATACTTCCTTATTTCAATTGTATAAATTCGTTCATCTTCATTGCAAGAACATGAGTTGTAAAGTACTTATTTCTGAAAAGTTCCTTGAACTTAGCCCAAGTCATTATTGCCACATTCTCAATAGCACTTATTGTATCCCACCAATGTCCTGCACTGCTGTAACATGAAGAATGCACAAAGTACCTTATTCTCTTCAGAAACCTTACTATACTGGAACATACTCTATAGTCCTTAGCAAGTCCTCTGCTTCTGTGGGATCCACTGCGTTCTCAAATGTTGGGGGATTCAACTTCCTGAACTCTCCTCCATCCAATTCAACTTGTTCTACTCGAGCTGTAGGTCGATTCATATCATCTCTCTGCTGTCCTCCCATGTCTCTTTGTTGAATGAGTTGTTGGATTTGTTGAGATTGCCTTTCTACCAGTTTAGTCAATCTATTAATGATCAGATCATGATCAAAACTTCTGGATGTCAATTATGGTTCTTGTGTTCTACCCCTTTCACTACTTTTAGATCTTGTTCTCGGCATTATTTTCTAGTTATGACTGAGCCCTATATCATATGGGTAATATAATTCATGAAAAGTACACACAATAAAATAACACTTACTGGAATTGTTATGCTCCACATGCCCTGAGCTCGTGCACATGGACAGTCTAAAGGGCACAAACCGGGCTCTGATACCACCTGAAACGACCTACACTAACTACCTAATCTAAACTATCCTATATCATATTAATGCTTATAAATTACAGTGAAATTTCGACAGAGTTTCCCCTAAAATAGTACATATATCCCCAACCTGTAATAAGAGCAACACAATCAATATCACCACTACATAGAGACATCATGTCTCATCCAAAATCAAACTCATGTCATCCATATGGCTCCATATGCCCAAAATCAAAACACAAATAAACAACAAGTCTCTAATTTCCCCACATAATTATTTATGTATTTCACTAGTTCACTATTTAAACAAACTTTTACATAACCATGCCAAAATATATAAAACATCAACCCACACACCACCCCACACTCAAGCATATATGTTTTTCTAGCTCGATGACATAACCTATATTTATAAAATAAAGTTTAGGGAAAGTAACGATAACACGATAACTCCACGGTTTATCCCAACAGGTCGTTATCCATGTACATCATCTCTCTACAGCATTGGAACTCCAACCCTCCCGCAATGGAAATATCTTACGCATCAAGGTTACCTATAATGCATAAACTACATGAGCTAATGCCCAATAAGTAGAAATCATGCATGTATCATGTCTGACGCTACACATGAAATATGATCATAAATGAGAATCTGTCTAAAAAATTATTTTCTTTTCTTTGGGACCGTTGACCTATATACCAGGCACCGTAAGAGCTCAATATCATATCATATATATAAGGCATGCATCTACCACACCAGATATATAATGCATGCATCTACCATACCAATTATATCATGAGAATATGCATTTACCATGTCTCACACATCATATAAGCACAATAGATATCTTAAAAGCATGCATCTACCATGCCTCGATGCTCTAGCAGCGGCCAACAAAACATTTTTCCTTTCCGTGATCATTCTATGCATGCAGACACTAGTGAGTCTCATGTTATACATTCATGTGGAAATTATAATGGATGCAATGTTTATGTAAGGTACAACTGGACACTTTATCGATCATTCCGATCAAGCATAAAATACAATGGAACACTCTTAAGATCCCATCAAGTTCAACAAATAGTTATACAAATAATGTTTATGCATTGTAGTTGCAGATGGATTTCTACTTACCTTGATCGGGTAATACCCTTACTTTTACACCAATAGGGATGGTTGTGATGATCTATATTCAGACCCTGTTTCAGGGACTGTGTTTATAGGATTTACAAGCTATACATAAAGTTTAAATCTCTACATATAAAAAGGGCTTTACCGATTCCTAGGTAGATGCCTAATCAGTGTTATACGGATTTTATGTCTATCTAACCATATATACCAGCCTATTAATATAACACCCCTAAGTTATTCAGGGTATATAACAGCGCCGTGAGTCCCGCCATGAAACCCACAAGGCTATTTATACGCGGAACTATGAACTTTGACCTAGAAGGTCCAAGTACAATGAAATGAAAGACAATAAAAATGGTATTCAAAGAACCATATACAATACATCCGAATACAATACATCACAAATCAATTCCACGGAAACACAGGCAGAAACATCAAGGAAACCGAAAACAGTACTCAAGTATTTAAAAACCATTCAAGTACAACAACACTGAATGGAGGGAATACAAAACACAACCAGAGACGAGACACAGCATCACGCTTGCCCATCATATTCATGCCGACCCGGTACATGCCTATCCGCTCTCCAGGATCCTGAAATACTTGAAAGGTATTTCCCCCATAAAGGGGTTAGCCGTCGAATAGCTAGTACTAGTATATCGAATATGAAACACAATACTCCTCGACAATAAAGTAAATGTAATCATCATCTCATCAATTCAAGACTAGTATTCCGGAGTAACTAAATCTCATAGCATCACATTCATTACATATATGATTAACCGCGGAACCGCACCAGAGGCTACGGAAGCCTCAGAGGACCCGTCGATCCGTCCCAGAGTGGTTAAACCAAAATATCTGCAGAACCGCACAAGAGGCTACAGAACCCTCAAAGGACCTGTCGGCCCATCCCAGAGTGGATATAAACCATTATACAATTCATATATCTTACATTCAAAGTCGAGAACGCACAATCATAAACATATACTTGCCTTTGAGACATCGAGAATTCGGAAGGAAAAGAGTATAAGTTCAGTAGGTCCAAGAACGCACTTCCAGCACCTAAAAGATTCTTAACGAATACAATAATCAATAATCCAAACTTAAATCACGCGAAGAAACTCCCGAAACCCGCCTACGATTCATGAAACTACAAGGATAATCACTTAGAGGTTTGAAAATCACCCAAACCCTATCAAGTACGGACAAGGTGCAAAACCAACCATATAATCGTAGGGGGAAACATAGGTACGTGGTAGATGCATCATATTCTCAAATAACTCAAGCTCCAAAATGGATAAATCGGACGAATCTAAGAAAGTCCCTAAAATTCCCAAAAACAAGGGTTCTAAGAAATTTACCTTGATTGGAAGATAGAAATGGATTAGATGTTGTGTAAACTTTGTTATTCAACCAAAGATGATGATAGTTGAAGAAGGACTGCCTCAAATCTCCCCAAATCGCCTTCTCCCAAGCTCTCCTGTCGTAATGAGTGAAAAAGATGTAAAATGGCAAGTGCAGGGGTTGACTGCCCCTTATATACAGCGCCAGGTTAGCGCGGGCTAAAAAACAGGGTTAACGTGTGCTAATGGGGTCACCCGGTAGTCCAGTGGCTTCTGTCCTGAGTTGTTAGCGTACGCTATCACACCTTAGCGTGCACTAACTGGTGTCCTGCAAAAATTCCAGTTCACTGCCCAACTCCGCTAGCGTGCGCTACAACTGGACACTAGCGCGCGCTACGAAACACCTATAGCGTGCGCTAGCTGCTGCCTAGCGTGCATTACCTGATAGTCCAGAAAGTAGAAATACCTCATTGCCTCTGTCGACTCAGCTCGTTAGCGCGTGCTACGGGCGATGTTAGCGTGCGCTACTAGACACGAATACTGTGCGCTAGCTACTGCCTAATGTGCGCTAATGGCTAGTTTAGAGAAAAAGATTAGCTACTGTCTCTGCCAAGTCCGGACCGCTAGCGTTCACTAAAGATCAAAGCTAAAATGCGCTACTCAAGTAGAAATAGCATGCGTTAGCCTAGGCCTAGCGTGCGCTATCTGCCTATCCCAGAACACTGCCGAAAGGTCCAGACAACATGATCCTGATCCAAAAAGGTACGGAACTCTAAATCAACATCGACAACATCTCACAGTGTTTACAGAGCGACAAAAGAGGAAGAGCGGCAATGTCAAACATTCAATAAAAAGTACGGATATTACATTCTCCCCCTATAATTAGAAGTTTCGTCCCGAAACTTAGGAAATAAAAAGTTTGGGGTATTCTGATCGCATCTTATCTTCCATCTCCCAAGTTGCACTTTAACCAATGGAATGGTTTTGTGCCGAAGCTACTTCTAACGACGTTCAAGGATCTTCACTGTCCTCTCCGAAAAGGTAACATCCTCGGCTACGTCATTCTCACTATAGTCGATAACATGCCTTAGATCCGGCACGTACTTCCTCAACTGAGACACATGAAAAATGCTATGGACGTGACTCAAAGCTGGAGGCAACGCCAAGCGATAAGCTAAATCTCCAACCCTGTCAAAAATTTCAAAAGGTCAGATATACCTCGGACTAAGTTTCCCCTTTTTGCCGAAGCGAAAAACTCCTCTGGTCGGCGACACCTTGAGTAGAACATGGTCTCCCACTTTGAATTCTAAAGGCTGATGATGGATATCAGCATAAGATTTCTGACGGCTCTGGGCGGTCAACAACCGGTACCGGATAATAGAAATATTCTCCTTAGTCTCCAACAACATGTCCGGTTCTGTTCTGACTAGCTTCGAAGCCTCGTCCCAACATAATGGCGATCTACACCGCCTACCATAAAGTGCCTCGAATGGTGCCATTTTGATCGACGCGTGCCAACTATTATTGTAGGCAAACTCGATCAACGTCAAGTGAAACTTCCAATCATTCCTCCAGTCTAGGGCACAAGCTCGCAACATATCCTTTAACGTCTAAATCGTCCGCTCCATCTGCCCGTATAACTGAGGATGAAAATACGTGCTCAATCTCAACTCGGTGCCCAAAGCCTGATGAACGGCCTGCCAAAAATGCCATTCGAAATGACCATCTCGATCGGAAACAATGGTCTTAGGGGCACTATGCAATCTCACGATCTCAGCTATGAAAGTTCGAGCCAATCTCTCTGGTCCCCAAGTATTCTTAATACCTAGGAAGTGTGCAGACTTGGTCAACCGATCGATGATTACCCAAATCATATTCATTTCGGCTCTAGTTCTTGGCATCCCAACGATAAAATCCATAAAGATATCTTCCCACTTCCACTCGGGGATGGGAAGCGGCTTCAACAACCACGCCGGTCGTTGATGTTCAATCTTGACTTGTTGACATGTCAAGCACCATAGTACAAACTCCGTGACATCTTTCTTCATATTATTTCACCAAAAGTTTCACTTCAAGTCCTTGTATATCTTACTCATTCCGGGGTGGATTGAGTAAGGCGTAGCATGAGCTTCTCGGAGAATTCTCTACCTCAACTCTAGATCATTCGGAACACAAAGCCTGCCTTGAAATCTCATAATACTATCCTTGTGGACAAAGAACCATATCCAAAATGGTATTCAAAGAACCATATCCAACACATCCAAATACAATACATCACAAATCAATACCACGGCAACACAGGCCGAAACATCAAGGAAACCAAAAACAGTACTCGAGTATTCAAAAGCTATTCAATTACAACAACACTGAATGGAGGGAATACAAAACACAACCATAGACAAGACACAGCATCATGCTTGCCCGGTACATGCCTATCTGCTCTCCTAGATCCTGAAATACATGAAAGGGATTTGCCGTCGAATAGCTAGTACAAGTATATCGAATATGAAACACAATACTCCTCGACAATAAAGTAAATGTAATCCTCATCTCATCAATTCAAGACTAGTATTCCGGAGTAACTAAATCTCATAGCATCACATTCATTACATATATGATTAACCGCGGAACCGCACTAGAGGCTACGGAACCCTCAGAGGACCCGTCGGTCCGTCCCAGAGTGGTTAAACCAAAATATCTGCGGAACCGCACAAGAGGCTACAGTACCCTCAAAGGACCTGTCGGCCCATCCCAGAGTGGATATAAACCATTATCCAATTCATATATCTTACTTTCAAAGTTGAGAACGCACAATCATAAACATATACTTGCCTTTGAGACATCGAGAATTCGGAAGGAAAAGAGTATAAGTTCAGTAGGTCCAAGAACGCACTTCCGGCACCTAAAAGATTCGTAAGGAATACAATAATCAATAATCCAAACTTAAATCACGCGAAGAAACTCCCGAAACCCGCCTACGATTCATGAAACTACAAGGATAATCACTTAGAGGTTTGAAAATCACCGAAACCCTATCAAGTACGGACAAGGTGCAAAACCAACCATATAATCGTAGGGGGAAACATAGGTACGTGGTAGATGCATCATATTCTCAAATATCTCAAGCTCCAAAATGGATAAATCGGACGAATATAAGAAAGTCCCTAAAATTCCCAAAAACTAGGGTTCTAAGAAATTTACCTTGATTGGGAAGATAGAAATGGATTAGATGTTGTGTAAACTTTGTTATTCAACTAAAGATGATGATAGTTGAAGAAGGACTGCCTCAAATCTCCCCAAATCGCCTCCTCCCAAGCTCTCCCGTCGTAATGAGTGAAAAAGATGTAAAATGGCAAGTGCAGGGGTTGACTGCCCCTTATATACAGTGCCAGGTTAGCCCGCGCTAAAAAACAGGGTTAACGTGTGCTAACGGGGTCACCCGGTAGTCCAGTGGCTTCTGTCCTGAGTCGTTAGCGTACGCTATCACACCTTAGTGTGCGCTAACTGGTGTCCTACAAAAATTCCAGTTCACTGCCCAACTCCGCTAGCGTGCGCTACAACTGGACACTAGCGCGCGCTACGCAACACCTATAGCGTGCGCTAGATGCTGCCTAGCGTGCATTACCTGATAGTCCAGAAAGTAGAAATACCTCATTGCCTCTTTCGACTCACCTCGTTAGCGCGTGCTACGGGCGATGTTAGCGTGCGCTACTAGACACGAATAGTGTGCGCTAGCTACTGCCTAATGTGCACTAATGGCTAGTTTAGAGAAAAAGATTAGCTACTGTCTCTGCCAAGTCCGGACCGCTAGCGTTCACTAAAGCTCAAAGCTAAAATGCGATACTCAAGTAGAAATAGCATGCGTTAGCCTAGGCCTAGCCTGCGCTATCTGCCTATCCCAGAACACTGCCGAAAGATCCAGACAACATGATCATGATCCAAAAAGGTACGAAACTCTAAATCAACATCGACAACATCTCACAGTGTTTACAGAGCGACAATAGAGGAAGAGCGGCAATGTCAAACATTCAATAAAAAGTACGGATATTACATTCTCCCCTATAAAAAGAAGTTTCGTCCCGAAACTTAGGAAATAAAAAGTTTGGGGTATTCTGATCGCATCTTATCTTCCATCTCCCAAGTTGCACTTTAACCAACGGAATGGTTTTCTGCCGAAGCTGCTTCTCACGACGTTCAAGGATCTTCACTGTCCTCTCCGAAAAGGTAACATCCTCGGCTACGTCATTCTCACTATAGTCGATAACATGCCTTAGATCCGGCACGTACTTCCTCAACTGAGACACATGAAAAATGCTATGGACGTGACTCAAAGCTGGAGGCAACGCCAAGCGATAAGCTAAATCTCTAACCCTGTCCAAAATTTCAAAAGGTCAGATATACCTCGGACTAAGTTTCCCCTTTTTCCCGAAGCGAAAAACTCCTCTGGTCGGCGACACCTTGAGTAGAACATGGTCTCCCACTTTGAATTCTAAAGGCTGACAATGGATATCAGCATAAGATTTCTGACGGCTCTGGGCGGTCAACAACCGGTCCCGGATAATAGAAATCTTCTCCTTAGTCTCCAACAACATGTCCGGTTCTGTTCCGACTAGCTTCGAAGCCTCGTCCCAACATAATGGCGATCTACACCGCCTACCATAAGGTGCTTCGAACGGTGCCATTTTGATCGACGCATGCCAACTATTATTGTAGGCAAACTCGATCAACGTCAAGTGAAGCTCCCAATCATTACTCCAGTCTAGGGCACAAGCCCGCAACATATCCTTTAACGCCTGATTCGTCCGCTCTGTCTGCTCGTATGACTGAGGATGAAAAGACGTGCTCAATCTCAACTCGGTGCCCAAAGCCTGATGAACAGCCTGCCAAAAATGCCATACGAAATGACCATCTCGATCGGAAACAATGGTCTTAGGGGCACTATGCAATCTCACGATCTTAGCTATGAAAGTTCGAGCCAATCTCTCTGGTCCCCAAGTATCCTTAATACCTAGGAAGTGTGCAGACTTGGTCAACCGATCGATGATTACCCAAATCATATTCATTTCGGCTCTAGTTCTTGGCCCAGCAATAAAATCCATAAAGATATCTTCCCACTTCTACTCGGGGATGGGAAGCGGCTTCAACAACCAAGCCGGTCGTTGATGTTCAATCTTGACTTGTTTACATGTCAAGCACAATAGTACAAACTCCGTGACATATTTCTTCATATTATTCCACCAAAAGTTTCACTTCAAGTCCTTGTACATCTTACTCATTCCGGGGTGGATTGAGTAAGGCGTAGCATGAGCTTCTCGGAGAATTCTCTGCCTCAACTCTAGATCATTCGGAACACAAAGCCTGCCTTGAAATCTCAGAATACTATCCTCGTGGACAAAGAACCATATCCAAAATGGTATTCAAAGAACCATATCCAATACATCCGAATACAATACATCACAAATCAATACCACGGCAACACAGGCCGAAACATCAAGGTAACCGAAAACAGTACTCGAGTATTCAAAAACTATTCAAGTACAACAACACTGAATGGAGGGAATACAAAACACAACCATAGACAAGACACAGCATCACGCTTGCCCGGTACATGCCTATCTGCTCTCCTAGATCCTGAAATACATGAAAGGGATTTGCCGTCGAATAGCTAGTACAAGTATATCGAATATGAAACACAATATTCCTTGACAATAAAGTAAATGTAATCATCATCTCATCAATTCAAGACTAGTATTCCGGACTAAATATCATAGCATCACATTCATTACATATATGATTAACCGCGGAACCGCACCAGAGGCTACGGAACCCTCAGAGGACCCATCGGTACGTCCCAAAGTGGTTAACCCAAAATATCTGCGGAACCGCACCAGAGGCTACGAAACCCTCAGAGGACCCGTTGGCCCATCCCAAAGTGGATATAAACAATTATAAAATTCATATATCTTACTTTCAAAGTCGAGAACGCACAATCATAAACATATACTTGCCTTTGAGACATCGAGAATTCGGAAGGAAAAGAGTATAAGTTCAGTAGGTCCAAGAACGCACTTCCGGCACCTAAACGATTCATAAGGAATACGATAATCAACAATCCAAACTTAAATCACGCGAAGAAACTCCCGAAACCCACCTACGATTCATGAAACTACAAGGATAATCACTTAGAGGTTTGAAAATCACCCAAACCCTATCAAGTATGGACAAGGTGCAAAACCAACCATATAATCGTAGGGGGAAACATAGGTACGTGGTAGATGCATCATATTCTCAAATATCTCAAGCTCCAAAATGGATAAATCGGACGAATCTAAGAAAGTCCCTAAAATTCCCAAAAACTAGGGTTCTAAGAAATTTACCTTGATTTGGAAGATAGAAATGGATTAGATGTTGTGTAAACTTTGTTATTCAACCAAATATGATGATAGTTGAAGAAGGACTGCCTCAAATCTCCCCAAATCGCCTTCTCCTAAGCTCTCCCGTCGTAATGAGTGAAAAAGATGTAAAATGGCAAGTGCAGGGGTTGACTGCCCCTTATATACAGCGCCAGGTTAGAGCGCGCTAAAAAACGGGGTTAGCGTGTGCTAACGGGGTCACCCGGTAGTCCAGTGGCTTCTGTACTGAGTCGTTAGTGCACGCTATCACACCTTAGCGTGCGCTAACTGGTGTCCTGCAAAAATTCCAGTTCACTGCCCAACTCCGCTAGCGTGCGCTACAACTGGACATTAGCGCGCGCTGCGCAACACCTATAGCGTGCGCTAGCTGCTGCCTAGCGTGCGTTACCTGATAGTCCAGAAAGTAGAAATACCCCATTGCCTCTGTCGACTCAGCTCGTTAGCGCGCGCTACGGGCGATGTTAGCGTGCGCTACTAGACACGAATAGTGTGCGCTAGCTACTGCCTAATGTGCGCTAACGGCTAGTCCATAGAAAAAGATTAGCTACTATCTCTGCCAAGTCCGGACCGCTAGCGTTCACTAAAGCCCAAAGCTAGAATGCGCTACTCAAGTAGAAATAACATGCGTTAGCCTAGGCCTAGCGTGCGCTATCTGCCTATCCCAGAACACTGCCGAAAGGTCCAGACAACATGATCATGATCCAAAAAGGTACGAAACTCTAAATCAACATCGACAACATCTCACAGTGTTTATAGAGCGACAAAAGAGGAAGAGCGGCAATGTCAAACATTCAATAAAAAGTACGGATATTACATTCTCCCCCTATAAAAAGAAGTTTCGTCCCGAAACTTAGGAAATAAAAAGTTTGGGGTATTCTAATCTCTTATCTTCCATCTCCCAAGTTGCACTTTAACCAACGGAATGGTTTTGTGCCGAAGCTGCTTCTCACGACGTTCAAGGATCTTCACTGTCCTCTTCGAAAAGGTAACATCCTCGGCTACGTCAATCTCACTATAGTCGATAACATACCTTGGATCCGGCACGTACTTCCTCAACTGAGACACATGAAAAATGCTATGGACGTGACTCAAAGCTGGAGGAAACGCCAAGCGATAAGCTAAATCTCCAACCCTGTCCAAAATTTCAAAAGGTCAGATATACCTCGGACTATGTTTCCTCTTTTTCCCGAAGCGAAAAACTCCTCTGGTCGGCAACACCTTGAGTAGAACATGGTCTCCCACTTCGAATTCTAAAGGCTGACGATGGGTATCAGCATAATATTTCTGACGGCTCTGGGCGGTCAACAACCGGTCCCGGATAATAGAAATCTTCTCCTTAGTCTCCAACAACATGTCCGGTTCTATTCCGACTAGCTTAGAAGCCTCGTCCCAACATAATGGCGATCTACACCGCCTACCATAAAGTGCCTCGAATGGTGCCATTTTGATGGATGCATGCCAACTATTATTGTAGGCAAACTCGATCAACATCAAGTGAAGCTCCCAATCATTACTCCAGTCTAGGGCACAAGCCCGCAACATATCCTCTAACGCCTGAATCGTCCGCTCCATCTGCCCGTATGACTGAGGATGAAAAGACGTGCTCAATCTCAACTCGGTGCCCAAAGCCTGATGAACGGCCTGCCAAAAATGCCATACGAAATGACCATTTCGTTCTGAAACAATGGTCTTAGGGGCACCATGCAATCTCACGATCTCAGCTATGAAAGTTTGAGCCAATCTCTCCGGTCCCCAAGTATCCTTAATACCTAGGAAGTGTGCAGACTTGGTCAACCGATCGATCATTACCCAAATCATAATCATTTCGGCTCTAGTTCTTGGCATCCCAACGATAAAATCCATAAAGATATCTTCCCACTTCTACTCGGGGATGGGAAGCAGCTTCAACAACCACGCTGGTCGTTGATGTTCAATCTTGACTTGTTGACATGTCAAGCACTATAGTACAAACTCCGTGACATCTTTCTTCATATTTTTCCACCAAAAGTTTCACTTCAAGTCCTTGTACATCTTACTCATTCCGGGTTGGATTGAGTAAGGCGTAGCATGAGCTTCTCGGAGAATTCTCTGCCTCAACTCTAGATCATTCGGAACACAAAGCCTGCCTGGAAATCTCAGAATACTATCCTCGTGGACAAAGAACCATATCCAAAATGGTATTCAAAGAACCATATCCAATACATCCGAATACAATACATCACAAATCAATACCACGGCAACACAGGCCGAAACATCAAGGAAACCGAAAACAGTAGCCGAGTATTCAAAAACTATTCAAGTACAACAACATTGAATAGGGGGAATACAAAACACAACCATAGACAAGACACAGCATCACGCTTGCCCGGTACATGCCTATCTACTCTCCTAGATCCTGAAATACATGAAAGGGATTTGCCGTCGAATAGCTAGTACAAGTATATCGAATATGAAACACAATATTCCTTGACAATAAAGTAAATGTAATCATCATCTCATCAATTCAAGACTAGTATTCCGGACTAAATATCATAGCATCACATTCATTACATATATGATTAACCACAGAACCGCACCAGAGGCTATGGAACCCTCAGAGGACCCATCGGTCCGTCCCAGAGTGGTTAACCCAAAATATCCACGGAACCGCACCAGAGGCTACGGAACCCTCAGAGGACCCGTCGGCCCATCCCAAAGTGGATATAAACAATTATATAATTTATATATCTTACTTTCAAAGTCGAGAACGCACAATCATAAACATATACTTGCCTTTGAGACATCGAGAATTCGGAAGGAAAAGAGTATAAGTTTAGTAGGTCCAAGAACGCACTTTCGTCACCTAAACGATTCGTAAGGAATACGATAATCAATAATCCAAACTTAAATCACGCGAAGAAACTCCCGAAACCCACCTACGATTCATGAAACTACAAGGATAATCACTTAGAGGTTTGAAAATCACCCAAACCCTATCAAGTACGGACAAGGTGCAAAACCAACCATATAATCGTAGGGGGAAACATAGGTACGTGGTAGATGCATCATATTCTCAAATATCTCAAGCTCCAAAATGGATAAATCAGACGAATCTAAGAAAGTCCCTAAAATTCCCAAAACCTAGGGTTCTAAGAAATTTACCTTGATTTGGAAGATATAAATGGATTAGATGTTGTGTAAACTTTCTTATTCAACCAAAGATGATGATAGTTGAAGAAGGACCGCCTCAAATCTCCCCAAATCACCTTCTCCCAAGCTCTCCCATCGTAATGAGTGAAAAAGATGTAAAATGGCAAGTGCAGGGGTTGACTGCCCCTTATATACAGCGCCAGGTTAGCGCGCGCTAAAAAACGGGGTTAGCATGTGCTAACGGGGTCACCCGGTAGTCCAGTGGCTTCTGTCCTGAGTCGTTAGCGCACGCTATCACCCCTTAGCATGCGCTAACTGGTGTCCTACGAAAATTCCAGTTCACTGCCCAACTCCGCTAGCGTGCGCTACAATTGGACATTAGCGCGCGCTACGCAACACCTATAGCATGCGCTAGCTGCTGCCTAGCGTGCGTTACCTGATAGTCCAGAAAGTAGAAATACCTCATTGCCTGTGTCGACTCAGCTCGTTAGCGCGCGCTACGGGCGATGTTAGCGTGCGCTACTAGACACGAATAGTGTGTGCTAGCTACTACCTAATGTGCGCTAACGGCTAGTCCAGAGAAAAAGATTAGCTACTGTCTCTGCCAAGACCGGACCGCTAGCGTTCACTAAAGCTCAAAGCTAGAATGCGCTACTCAAGTAGAAATAGCATGCGTTAGCCTAGGCCTAGCGTGCGCTATCTGCCTATCCCAGAACACTGCCGAAAGGTCCAGACAACATGATCATGATCCAAAAAGGTACGAAACTCTAAATCAACATCGACAACATCTCACAGTGTTTATAGAGCGACAAACGAGGAAGAGTGGCAATGTCAAACATTCAATAAAAAGTACGGATATTACATTCTCCCCCTATAAAAAGAAGTTTCATCCCGAAACTTAGGAAATAAAAAGTTTGGGGTATTCTGATCTCATCTTATCTTCCATCTCCCAAGTTGCACTTTAACCAACAGAATGGTTTTGTGCCGAAGCTGCTTCTCACGACGTTCAAGGATCTTCACTGTCCTCTCCGAAAAGGTAACATCCTCGGCTACATCAATCTCACTATAGTCGATAACATACCTTGGATCCGGCACGTACTTCCTCAACTGAGACACATGAAAAATGCTATGGACGTGACTCAAAGCTGGAGGAAACGCCAAGCGATAAGCTAAATCTCCAACCCTGTCCAAAATTTCAAAAGGTCAGATATACCTCGGACTAAGTTTCCCCTTTTTCCCGAAGCGAAAAAATCCTCTAGTCGGCGACACCTTGAGTAGAACATGGTCTCCCACTTTGAATTCTAAAGGCGGACGATGGGTATCAGCATAAGATTTCTGACGGCTCTGGGCGGTCAACAACCGGTCCCGGATAATAGAAATCTTCTCCTTAGTCTCCAACAACATCTCCGGTTCTGTTCCGACTAGCTTAGAAGCCTCGTCCCAACATAATGGTGATCTACACCGCCTACCATAAAGTGCCTCGAATGGTGCCATTTTGATCGACGCATGCCAACTATTATTGTAGGCAAACTCGATCAACGTCAAGTGAAGCTCCCAGTCATTACTCCAGTCTAGGGCACAAGCCCGCAACATATCCTCTAACGTCTGAATCGTCCGCTCCGTCTGCCCATATGACTAAGGATGAAAAGACGTGCTCAATCTCAACTCGGTGCACAAAGCCTGATGAACGGCCTGCCAAAAATGCCATACGAAATGACCATCTCGATCGGAAACAAAGGTCTTAGGGGCACCATGCAATCTCACGATCTCAACTATGAAAGTTCGAGCCAATCTCTCCGGTCCCCAAGTATCCTTAATACCTAGGAAGTGTGCAGACTTGGTCAACCGATCGATGATTACACAAATCATATTCATTCCGGCTCTAGTTCTTGGCATCCCAGCGATAAAATCAATAAAGATATCTTCCCACTTCCACTCGGGGATGGGAAGCGGCTTCAACAACCCCGCCGGTCGTTGATGTTCAATCTTGACTTGTTGACATGTCAAGCACCATAGTACAAACTCCGTGACATCTTTCTTCATATTATTCCACCAAAAATTTCACTTCAAGTCCTTGTACATATTACTCATTCCGGGGTGGATTGAGTAAGGCGTAGCAAGAGCTTCTCGGAGAATTCTCTGCCTCAACTCTAGATCATTCGGAACACAAAGCCTGCCTTGAAATCTCAGAATACTATCCTCGTGGACAAAGAACCATATCCAAAATGGTATTCAAAGAACCATATCCAATACATCCGAATATAATACATCACAAATCAATACCACGGAAACACAGGCCGAAACATCAAGGAAACCGAAAACAGTACTCGAGTATTCAGAAACTATTCAAGTACAACAACACTAAATGGAGGGAATACAAAACACAACCATAGACAAGACACAGCATCACGCTTGCCCGGTACATGCCTATCTGCTCTCCTAGATTCTGAAATACATGAAAGGGATTTTCCGTCGAATAGCTAGTACAAGTATATCGAATATGAAACATAATATTCCTTGACAATAAAGTAAATGTAATCATCATCTCATCAATTCAAGACTAGTATTCTGGACTAAATCTCATAGCATCACATTCATTACATATATGATTAACCGCGGAACCGCACCAGAGGCTACGGAACCCTGAGAGGACCCATCGGTCCGTCCCAGAGTGGTTAACCCAAAATATCCGCGGAACTGCACCAGAGGCTACGGAACCCTCAGAGGGCCCGTCGGCCCATCCCATAGTGGATATAAACAATTATACAATTCATATATATTACTTTCAAAGTCGAGAACGGACAATCATAAACATATACTTGCCTTTGAGACATCGAGAATTCGGAAGGAAAAGAGTATAAGTTCAGTAGGTCCAAGAACGCACTTCCGACACCTAAATGATTCGTAAGGAGTACGATAATCAATAATACATACTTAAATCACACAAAGAAACTCCCGAAACCCATCTACGATTCACGAAACTACTAGGATAATCACTTAGAGGTTTGAAAATCACCCAAACCCTCTCAAGTACGGGCAAGTAGCAAAACCAACCATATAATCGTAGGGGAAACATGGGTACGGGGTAGATGCATCATATTCTCAAAGATCTCAAGATCCGAAACAGATAAATTGGACGAATCTAAGAAATCCCCAAAATTCCCAAAAACTAGGGTTCTAAAGAATTTACCTTGATTTGGGGGAAACAACCGCGAAGGTTCAGGCCCCACCAAACTTACCCCATAATGAGCACTAGCCGAGACTAGCCTCCAAACATAATTAATCACAAACGGCAATGATCCCAAGATTACCGAATTCACGAGAATGATAGTGTGATGCCTTGAGTCGGCCAACATGACAACAATGACTCACGGATGGGTACCGTCCTCGGCGGTCCCAATTCAGTACCTCGATTACCTTAGAATGGTCAATCGATGACAACGACACAACGGATGGGAACTATCCTCGACAGACCCAATTCAATACCTCGATTGCCTTAGAATGGTCAACCGATAACAATGATGCAGCGGATGATTCAATATCTCGATTGCCTTAAAACGGCCAATCGATAACGATGATACAATGAATGATTGAGCACCTCGATTGCCTTAGAATGGCTAATCGATGACAATGATATAATGAATGATTGAGCACCTCGATTGCCTTAAAACGGCCAATCGATAATGATGATACAATGAATGATTGAGCACCTCGATTGCCTTAGAACGGCTAATCAATGACAATGATACAATAAATGATTGAGCACCTCGATTGCCTTAGAATGGCTAATCGATGACAATGATACAATTAATGATTGAGCACCTCGATTGCCTTAGAACGGCTAATCAATGACAATGATACAATGAATGATTGAGCACCTCGATTGCCTTAGAACGGCTAATCAATGAAAATGAGACAATGAATGATTGATCACCTCGATTGCCTTAGAACGGCTAATCGATGACAATGATACAATGAATGCCTCGGCACCTTTAATCGACTACCGACGACGAAGATGAGAATGAATACGACAATGACTTCAATCGGCCAATACAACATGAATGACAGGACGCCAACATTAATAACAATGATTACAACAACGTCTTAGATCGACATCAATATTAACTATACATCGATACCGCGAACCGGTGATCGATAATAATATTTGTTGTTTCCCAAAATCTTATCCAGAGATAGTATTTTTGGAATGATCGAGTAACAAACAAATGCGAGAACACTTCCGCGAGAAAATAAATAACACAAGATTTGCCGGGGTTGTTAATCCCGGGCTTGAATGCTCTCGTGAGATATTATTAATAAATATACTGTGGAGTACAAATATTAATGTTAGAATCTATTACAATGAGTGTAAAGACTTCTAGTTATCTAAGCTGTAGAGCGTGTAGATTGCCGAAAGAACCAGATATGAAGATCTGTGAGTTCTTGCTTGGGATGTATTGTAAGTATGTATGAATATCACTATGAATGTGTAAGTAATTGCCAGATGAGACTATGATTCTCTCTCTGTATGTTTTGCACTTGTATTCACGGTAATGACAGCCTTTCTTAGCCACTGTAGTGAGCCTCCTATTTATAGGAGACAAGGTTGCTGGGACCTCTTCGGCGATCGCGGGTGACCGTCGTTTTCTATATTATAATAAGATGGCCGATCGTCCCGTCACATGAGGCTGTTCCCTTAAAGTCTGGGGCTGCTGCTGGCGGCCAGCTGTGCGAGCCAATGGGAAGCCTGCACGCGTCCTGAGTCGCTGTCCGGGGAGGACCCACTTTGTACCTTTCGGCGGCCCTGTCGGTAGGTGAGGTAGGTGACAGGCTGTGGTCAAATGTCTTATCTGTCGGCGCCCTTTGTGGATCTGCACGTGGGCCACCGTCTAAGATTCGGTCTTTGACGACTTTGACGGATGTTGGATTCATACGTGGCACGAGACGATCATCTCTGGTTGGACATCATAAACGATCGCCAATTAACAAAAGACGATCGTCGGATACCGAAAGACGATAGCCGTGGGTGCCGACTGCTGGGTGTTTGCCCGGAGTATGTCTTCTATGGTAGACTCTCTGATCATTATGCCGATCGCCTTCGAGGCGTATTAATCGCCGCACAACAATTGCCCCCCAGCTCACTCCGATGTTGAAAACACGGGGTGAGGTGGCACTGTTGGAGATCGCCAGTGTTTAGATGATCAGGCGATCTGATTTCAAATTTGGACAATCTCCTTTGCGCTGGGAGCAGCGGGAAAGGAAGGCAGGCTCTCGAAGCATTGCGAGGACACGCGTTGCGCTACCATTGGGGGAGTCCGACGGTTTGTCAGACTTGTCGCCCGGCGTGCCCTTGAAAAGACGCGTACGCGGGATTCGAGGGCTGCATTTAATGTGTCCCCCCTCCGACGGTTGCACTCCAGCCGTTGGAATTTCGCCTATTTGCACGGGGACCCCTGCTCCCGCCTATAAAAGGGTTTAGGGCTACTTCATTTTTACTCTTCACGCGTCCTTGCCTTCTTGCTGAAACTCTGCAGAAATTTCCGAAGCTTCTTGTGCCGATCGTCCTCCTTTTTCTTTTTAGGTAAGAAAACCAATCTTCTTTCTCCCTTTACTTTTTATAATATGTCTGGAGGATCTAAGACCTTCGAGACCGGAAGCACCTCCGCCGCCGCAGCTTCGCCTGACCGAGAGGAAATTCCCCCGGGACTTCACATGGAAACGGCCGTTGAAGCCATTCGTGCGGGGATTGCGCCGGCGGAACTAGAGGAGCTCTTCAACGAGGTCGAGGTGGCGAGAACGGAGGTGGCGGTGGAGCAGGGGGGCTCTCCAGCGGATGAGGATGAACTGATGCGGCTGTCTTGGGAGCGGGACAGTGTATTCGGCCCCGCCTATATGGCTTTCGCTAAGCTTATGGAGGGGATCGCCGGACCCTGTCCAGAATTTAATTTCGATGCTTACTCCGCCGCTCATCCTTATGAACATGTGAAGCGGACGGCGTTTCGGGCCGCCGACCCGTCTGAGTGGACCCTTGGTTAGATACGGAGTTCGGCGACCCGGAAAGACTTGAAACGCTGGAGGGCGAAATATCACATTCCTTTTGATGTTTCCCTGCATGTGCCCTCGGAAAACGAGCATGCCGATCAACCTCCCGAGGGTCTGGTCGCCGTCAATGACATGATTATGGAGGCCGGCCTGCGGTTCCCCTTGCCGTTCGCCGTATCCTATTTGCTGATGGCCTGGAATTTGTCACCGCTCCAACTGACGCCGAACGCCTGGCTACAGATCATCTACACTCAGACACTTTTCGGCGGTCACCGGTTGTTCCGTCTCCTTTCTGTGATGGAAATGAACTATCTCTTCAAATTGGCTGCACAGAAAGTGTCGGTCGGCGGTAACCACATTCAAGGCCGAATGGGAAGAGTGGTCCTCGGGGTGCCGAACAAGTCTCGGGGCGATCTGGCAAAATGGTGCTGGGTTGGCGGAGCGTGGAGGTCGGCGTCGAGCGAAAGGCCGGAGGAAGAGTTGGAGGTTCCCACCAATTTTCGGGAGAGAAATCCGAGTAAGGGTTTTAACTCTCCCTTTGATCGGATACGTCTTGGACTGATCTAATTTTGTTTCCTTTTTGCAGGATCTCTTGTTCCGGCGATCAGTGATCTCCCCTTCGATTTCTTGATCGTTTGGGAGCGAATTCGTGCCTTGCCGGATTCCTACATAGACGTTCGCTCACTCGGTCACGAACTTCATCGGCTGGGGGCTCGGTTGTTTCGCTTCCCTCGTCATCTAAATGTTCCAGGTATAAATTTTACTTCTTCCTTGCTTGACGATCGTCTGATTGAAGGAGGTGTTTAACTTGTTCGAATTTGTTCTTTGGCAGAGATTCATTTTCCCCGCTTCGTCGAGCCACCACAAGAGATCGCCATGTCTAACCCTGGTCTCATCGGTCGTCTTCACCTGGGAAAGAAGACGGGTCGTGTTCCTGCGACGACGTCTCGACCCGTTCCTGTGGTGAGGCCCGCTGTGGTGCCGGTCGCCAAGCCGGAAATTCAAGAGGAGGAACAACTTCAGCGCAACTGTAAGAGGCGGAGGCCGGAGGGGTCCGTGCCGACAGCTGAGGCGGACTTAGCTATCTTGGAGCCGCCAATCGCCGCTCCCCCCGTTTCTTCCGTTCCGATGGCGGAGGGGTCTGGTCCTAGGCCCTCGGCGTCCGGCTCCAGGTCATCGGCCGATTTCTTGAAAAAAGTGGCGATCGCCGAAGCTGAAACTTCTCGGGGCAAGCCCTATTTTGGCCGCGACCCCGAATTGGTCAACAGGTAAGACCGGATTGATCTTTCCGAATTAGGTAATCTGAGTAAGGTATATTCTAACTCCTTTGCCTCTTTTGTCTGTGTTGCAGGGTCCGTCTTGCTGATCCAGATGTCTCACCGATGGTGCTGGACTTCCTGGCGAGCAAGTCTCCGCAGAAGTCCCTCGACGTCCCTGCTTACGTCCAGAAGGCCATCACCTCTCTGCCCAATGCTTGGACAACCGATCTCGATGCAATCGCTCGTCGGCGATCTGGAGATGCCATGCAGGCGACCCTTGCCCTGGCTCTCCAGACGGCGACGATGGCCATCCAAGCTGCAAGGGATTACGAGGGGCGACCTTCTAATGCTCGTCTCCATAGTGACCTCGAGGCCGCCCGGAACAAAAATGTTGAATTTGCTAACCGGATCCAGGCTATGGAGAAGGAGTACATAGAGATGGCCAAACGAGCTAAACAGGACAACGATCGGATGAAGCAGGAGCTGAGCCGCTCCAAGGAAGTGGCCGATCGGTTCCGCGACCAGGAGAAGGAGGCTCCCCGGATGCACGTGACCTCGCAGGAGGAGGCGGCCGGGCTGAAGGCGACGGTGGATCGGCTCAACCGCGAGCTGGAGGCGGCGAAGGGAGAGCTGGAGAAGGCTAAGGGGGAAACGACCTCTAAGGTAGTCGAACTAGCAGTAGCTGAGAAGACGACCACTGAGCTGAGAGGGCAGCTAAAGGCGATCGAGACCGATCCCTACCTCAATGTGGAACTCGTCGGTGAGTTCGCCTATTATGTGGCCTATGCCGACGCTGCTCGAGCCACCAAAAAGGTAGGGATCGAGATCGGTCCTTTGATGGAGAACTTTAAGTCCTATGCACTCGAGCACCCTTTGCATCCGGAGTTTTCCCTGCCGATCCTTGACCTCGTCGACTTGGGGATCGACTTGAGTTGGTATCCTTTTCCGGATAAACTCATTCATCCTGAGGCCGAAGGGGGAGCGCATGCCGATCCGCCTCCTAGGGGCGAAGACCAGCCGGAGGGACCCTGAGTGACTTCTTTGTTTTCTTTCACTTGTAATTTTTGCTCTTTCTTTGTATTGCCTTCGGGCTTTGTATTGTTTGATCTCCTTGATAATGGATAAAATACTCCTTTTTGCATCTGTGTCTGTATACGTCCGATCGCCTTTGAATGTTTGCATGCGAATTTTTACAAGTATGTGTATGATTGCTTCCGATGTCTTGTTCACCCGACCGATTGTCTGAATGTTTGAAAGTATTGACATGTTTGGAAATTCTTACTTGTAAATGTTGTTGAACAATTTCGATCGTCTTGCGTGTGTCTGAACGAAGCCGATCGAGTACGGTTCCTTCTGTCTGATCGCATTTAGGATTAGCTCCCCTTCTCTGCCCCCTTGTTTTTGTTTACTTATTGTAAGTAAGGGAACAAAAATAGTGTGTTTGGTGAGCTATTTTCAGTTTTGACGACTCTGAGGAATCGTGCACGGTCGCGGAGTTCGATAGACCTGTCTCCACAACTGTGTCTTTGTGTGCGAGGGATATTCACGCGACTCACTTAATTGTGAGGGTCCTCCGTTAGGCTGCGCCCGCCTTGTATTTAAACGAAAGGTGGGCGGTCTTGGTCTGGAGGAGTCCTTGCACGGGGCGTTGTCGGTTTATTCGACTCCACATCCGTGGCTTGTTAGCTCTGCTTCCACCTTGGCCCGCCATGAAGATGGCGACCCTCTACGGTGTACGTTGAGATGGGGGTAGTGGCACATCGCATTGACCGGGTTCACCATGTTGGATGATAAACGTTTGAGGGCGGGCGATCATGTCCACTGATTAGTTTTGGAGGGCCCTCAGACAACGCCGGCCTCGTATTTAAACGAAGGGCGGCAATATCAGCCCAAAGGGACCTTGCATGGCCGAAGCAGTCGGTTCCATCAACTAACAGGACCAGGGCTGCACTCTTCTACCTCGGATCGTCATGTTAGATGGCGACCCTCGACGGTATACGATATGCCTGGTGGGGCGATCGCTAGAATAGATGAGATAGGAAGAAGTCTCATTATATTCCTTGTACATAGGGTAGTATAAACTGAATACAAAGTTTTCACTGGTAGTACATCTTCAGATGTACGGTGTTCCAAGGATATTGGTGCGAAGTACCGTCAGGGTGTTCAAATTCGTAGGCTCCCTGAGTTATCCATTTAGATATCCTGAAGGGGCCTTCCCAGTTCGGACCAAAGACACCTGTGTGGGTTTGGATCTTCTTGAGGACGAGATCGCCCACTTGAAAACGTCTTTCCTTGACCTTCGAATTGAAGAACTTCTCGGATCTCCTTTTGTGGATAGTGTTCTTCATTTCTGAGGTCAGTCGTCGTTCTTCGAGCATGTCGAGGTCGATCCGTCGGGACACATCATTATCGGTCGTCATCTCTTGTTCGGTTCGATGGCTGAGGACGGCGATCTCCGAGGAGATCACCGCTTCTGTTCCGAAGGCGAGGGCGAATGGGGTTTCGCCGGTTAAATTACGGGTCGTTGTTCGATAAGACCACAAAACGTCCGGGAGCTCGCTCGCCCATCGTCCTTGCCTGGACTCGAGGCGCGCTTTAATCGTGTGTTTTAGGATTTTGTTTACGGCTTCTACCTGCCCGTTCGTCTGAGGGTGGTAGGGGGCCGAGAACAACTTTTTGATTCCCCACTTCTCGCAGAATTGCATGACTTCTAAACCGTCGAACTGCTTTCCGTTGTCGGAGATAATGGCCTGGGGCAGACCGAAGCGGCATATGATGTTTTTCCAGACGAACTTGATTACTTGCTCTTGACCGATCTTGTTGAGCGGTTCGGCTTCAGCCTATTTGGTGAAGTAGTCGACCCCTACGATGGCAAACTTACACCCCCCTGGCGCCGTCGGCAAGGGACCTATAAGGTCGATGCCCCATTGGGCGAAAGGCCATGGGCTATACATTGAAGTGAGATGCTCGGGGGAGAGTTTGATGTTTGGTCCCATTACTTGACACCTATGACACGATCTGGAATAGGCGATCGCATCCTTCTGAAGTGACGGCTAGAAAAAACCTTGCCTGGTTGTTTTGTGGATGAGAGCTCGTCCGCCAGCATGGTTTCCGCAGATCCCGTTATGGATCTCGGCTAAAATGAGCCGACCTTCTTCCGGTGTAATACACTTGAGGAGGGGAAGGCTGAATGCTCGCTTGTAAAGCCGGTCGTCCAATAGGGTATATCTGGTCGCGCGGAGCTAGAGTTGGTGAGCTTTGATACGGTTGTCAGGGACATGGTAACCATGGTAACAGCAACCATGGTAACCAGGCTTCTGTCGATCGCCGGCCTTGCTGATTTTGTGATTTGGATATTAGAGAAATCGGCTACCCCATCTGATGACGCTAGTTTGGATAGGGCATCGGCCTGGGAGTTGTGCTCTCTCGGGACTTGTTCGATTAGCACTTCCTCAAATTTCGTGCACATTTCGGCGACCAGCTCTTGGTATTTGACCATTTGTTCGCCGCGCGCCTCATATTCTCCCTTGACTTGGTTCACGACCAAGAGGGAGTCCATGAAGATATGGAGGCGACGAACATATAGGGCGAGGGCTAGATCGAGCCCGCCTACCAAAGCTTCGTATTCGGCTTCATTGTTGGTCGCTCGAAACCCGAAACACATGTCATTTGTGAAACTTTGTCCATCGGGACTGATGAGGACAATTCCTGCCCCTGCTCGGAAGTTGGTCGCCGAGCTATCCACATATATATTCCAGGCAGGTCGTCCGATCTGGGTTGGACTGTGAGGGAATGTTAATTCCACCACGAAGTCTGCCAGAGCTTGGCCTTTGATCGCCGTGCGAGGAGCGTATGTGATACCGTATTGGGCGATCTCTAGCGACCACTTGAGGAGTCGCCCGTTGGTGTCTGGCCGGTGTAGAACTTGCCTTAGAGGTAGAGTTGTCAGAACTTCCACTTGATGTTCGAAGAAGTAAGCCCTTAGCTTGCGAACACTCATGACTAGAGCGTAGGCGATCTTCTCCAATGGTGCATACCGTGTTTCTGCGTCGTGGAGTGCTTGACTAACGTAGTAGATCGGAAAGTGGACTTGTCCATCCACTCGCACCAAAACGGCACTCAGTGCGACCTCCGAGGCCGCTAGGTAAAGGAATAATTTCTCACCGGGGATCGGCTTTGCCAGGATCTGGGGGTTAGACAGATATTCCTTGATTTTGGCGAACGATACTTGACTCTCCTTCGTCCATGCGAACTTCTTGTTCTTGATGGTCGCGAAGAAAGGCTTGCTTTTATCGCCGAGCCGAGATATGAAACGGTTGAGGGCGGCTAGACAACCTGTGAGTCGTTGCACCTGCTTGACATTCCGTGGCTCCTGCATGTCGAGGATCGCCTGAATCTTGGTGGGTTTGCCTCGATCCCCCTTTTGCTCACTATGTGCCCCAGGAATTTTCCGGAGCCCACCCCGAAGTTGCATTTCTTGGGGTTCACTTTCATGTTGAACTTCTCGAGGATGGCGAATGTCTCGGCGAGGTCATTGAGGTGGTCTTCCTTCTTGAGGCTTTTGACCACAATATCGTCAATGTAGACCTCCATGGTCTTGCCTATCTGATTGGCGAACATTCCATTAACTAGAGACTGGTAGGTTTCTCCCGCATTCTTCAAGCCGAACGGCATCCGGACCGAAAAGTATATGTCTTTTTCCATGTGGAAAGATGTGTGCTTTATGTCTTTCTCCGCTATTGGGATTTGATGGTATCCGGCGAAGGCATCCATGAACGACATCATTTCGCAGCCTGCAGTACTATCGACCAAGTGATCAATATGAGGCATCAGAAAGTGATCTTTTGGACATGCCGCGTTGAGGTCGGTGAAGTCGATGCATAACCTCCAAGAGCCAGTTAGCTTTTTGACGAGTACCGCATTGGCGACCCACTGTGGATCGTCTGTAGCTACTCCGATTAGTTTGTTGTTGACCAGCTTTTTGACTTCTATGTCGAGCGCTGCATACTTCTCAGGACCGAATTTCCTACGTTTCTGGTGAATAGGCTTCCTAGCCGGGTCGATCTTTAGATAGTGGCAAGCGTGTTGAGGACTTATGCCAACCATATCTTGATGCGACCAGGCAAAGACTCCGATGTTCTTACGTAGTAAATTGATCAGGTCCTCTTTTAATTGGCGATCTATGCTTGCGCCGATCTGTACTTCCCGCTTCAGGCGAACCGTATCTATCGCTATAATCTCCAACTCTTCAACGGGGGATGGTCACCTCTTGTTTGGAACGATTTCTGGACTCAATCCTTGGATCGATGTCGAGACTTGGCTCGAAACCAATCCTGGGCTCGATGTCGTCCGTTACTCGATCCGAGATGGCATCCTCTAAGTCGGGTTGGTACGATGTGCTTGGCTCGTCGATCTCCATGGGTTGATCATGTATCGTTTCAATGTTACACATAGCGTGGGAAGTATCGAAAGAAGTAACGACATAGGAGTAATTCAAACATTTCTTTGACATTAGCTGGTCTCCTTTTACAGTACCGATCGTCCCATCGGCAGTGGGGAATTTGATACAGTAAAAGAATGATGAGGCGACCGCCTCAAAGGTTTCTAGAAAGGGGCGACCTAGGAACCCATTATAGATGCTGGGCCTATCTATGATTACAAAATTTAGGTTCCTAGTAATCCTAACCTTGGGATCGTAAAAGCATATTAGCTCGATAGAGAGCTTGATCTTTCCGTAGGCTTGGACTGTGCTGTCGCCGAACCCTTGGAGCACGGTGCCGAACGGCTTGATGAACTTGGTCAAGTTGCCGAGCTGGTCCAGGGCGGATTTGAATATGATGTTGCAGAAGATCCCATTGTCGACCAGCACTCGATCGACCATCTTCCCAAGGATACACGCGGAGATCACCAATGCATCCTCTTTGGGGCACTGCACTCCCTCCCTGTCCTTGTTGGAGAAGGTGATGAGCGCGTCTTTAGAGATGGTTGGCTCTGGAGGTACCACGACATGGACCCCGGCGAACGCCCTCAGTTCTGCCTTTCGCTTCCTGTTTGACATGGTGGAAACCGGGGAAAGGCCCCCGAGGTTTCCACCTCATGCTTGAAGCATATTAATCCGACCGCCAGGGTTGATTGGAGGGATTGATTCATCAGAATACTCCGGCTCATGCTCGATCCTGGGGACCGGATTGGGAGGGGTCCTTTCGTTTTGTCGGCGCTCGTGCCCTCCGGTCCTCTCTGTCCTAGGTTCTGGCTTGATGACCAAGTTGTCCAATTTGCCTTCCTCAAACAGTCACCAGAGTTGTCTGAGGAAGTCGCGACATTGGATGGTGTTGTGGCCGGGACTCTTGTGGTAGGCACAGAATTTGCTGTGGTCTAGATGACCGTGGTCCCTTATCGGCTTTGGTTTGGAAAGCCATTCACGCCCCTTGATCGCGTTGAAGATGTAGGTCGGAGATATGTTGAGGTTGTGGAGAAGGTGGACCCCCACATCCTCGAAGGCTTTGAACTCACCAGGCAGCTTTGCGACCGCCTTTCTGGGCTTGGCGACCGCCTTCTTCTGGACATGGGATGGCGTCTTCCCTTCTCCGGAGGGTCCCTCGCCTAAGCGGAGGGAGAGCATCCTCTGCCTGGCCAGAAAATCGGCGGCTCTGACGCGGAAGACCGAGTAGGTCGGGGGGATGTCCTTAGTGAGGTGCGTGAACATGGGTGAGTGGCCGCAGAATCCCCCCAGGACTAAGTAGAGTGCGAGCTCATCGCTGATGGGCTCGCCGGTGAGGACTATCTCGTCTACCCGGTCGATGTAATCTTTATCCGATTCGTCCTTCCCCTGCCTGATTTTCATCATGCGGTAGGGGCCTTCTGGGCGAGCAACTTTGGCGGCGAAATACGACGTGAAGTCGTTCTCCAGCTTCTCAAAGCAGTTGATTGAGCGAGGTGGCAGTGAGATGTACCACCTGTGGGCGAGGTCGCCAGAGTTAATGGGAACATTCGACACTTCGTCGCATCTGATGCTCCGCATCCGGTCATATAGATCCGGAATTTGCTCAAATGGGTCTCCGGATCTGATCTCCCCTCATACAGAGATGTTTGTGGGGGAGCGACCTTCGGTTGTACCGGGGCGAGCTCGATCTGGACCGCGAGTGGTTCACTTGGTCCAGCGATCGATCTCCTGGCACCTGCCCCAGTTTCCAGGAGCGCCTTCATCTCGTCGAGCTGGCGCTGCATGGCGGCCATTGCCGTCGCCTGACTGCTTGCTGATTGGCTCCCAGAGAGCGAGCCAAGGCGATCGTGCACAGATCCCTTGGCCCCATGGTGGACGATGAGTTCCTTGCCAGCGGGCTCATTTCTTGGGCGAGCGGGGGCTTGCTGACCGGCCTGTCTTCTGGGAGTCGGATATGCCGAGCTCCTGGTAAAGGATTCGGATACTGATGTCTCCCGGCTGGGGCCTGAGTGCCCGGGTTGCCATGAGGGATCGCTTTCCAGGCGGCTGAAGACGGAGTCATCCCGCCTGACGAGAGCCCTCTCCTGCAGCTCAGGGCTTTTTGTTGATTTCTCAACATAGATCCCCTTGAGTTTCCGCTTGCCTGCTCGGCGGATGGCTGACGGAGTGATGGTGGGCGAGTCGCATGCCCTCCGTCGCTCCCTGAGGATGGCCATAGCTTCCTCAATATGTTTCGAGGTCTGGAAGTGATCGAGTGAGAGGCTAGGACCATCCCTCGGGGGCGGGAGTGAGAGCCTTGCGTCGCCGTGGTCACCTTCCGCCGTGGGCTAGGATTCGGTCCGGGCCGGAGTGAGGTTTCCAGCAGATCGCAGGGTGGCTCTCTTGGAGGTCGTTGCAGATGTCATTTTTCTGAAGGCTTTTCTTTTGAAGAACAGTGAGTGTTTCTTCAAGTATAGGTCCGGAGAACAGTGAGTGTTCTTCGAGACGGTAGGAATAAAAATGAAGGTTTATAGGCTGCCCTCCTTCTAGCGCCAATTGTTGTTACCCAAAATATTATCCGGAGATAGTATTGCTGGAATGATCGAGTAACAAACAAATGCGAGAACACTTCCGCGGGAAAATAAATAACACAAGATTTGCCGGGGTTGTTAATCCCAGGCTTGAATGCTCTCGCGAGATATTATTAATAAATATACTGTGGAGTGCAAATGTTAGAATCTATTACAATGAGTGTAAAGACTTCTAGTTATCTAAGCTGTAGAGTGTGTAGATTGCCGAAAGAACCAGATATGAAGATCTGTGAGTTCTTGCTTGGGATGTATTGTAAGTATGTATGAATATCACTATGAATGTGTAAGTAATTGCCAGATGAGTCTATGATTCTCTCTCTGTATGTTTTGCACTTGTATTCACAGTAATGACAGCCTCCCTTAGCCACTGTAGTGAGCCTCCTATTTATAGGAGACAAGATTGCTGGGACCTCTCCGGTGATCGCGGGCGACTGCCGTTTTCTATATTATAATAATATGGCCGATCGTCCCGTCACGTGAGGCTGTTCCCTTAAAGTTTGGGGCTGCTGCTGGCGGCCAGCTGTGCAAGCCAATGGGAAGCCTGCATGCATCCTGAGTCGCTGTCCGGGGAGGACCCACTTTGTACCTTTCGGTGGCCCTGTCGGTAGGTGAGGTAGGTGACAGGCTGTGGTCAAATGTCTTATCTGTCGGCGCCCTTTGTGGATCTGCACGTGGGCCACCGTCTAAGATTCGGTCTTTGACGACTTTGACGGATGTTGGATTCATACGTGGCACGAGACGATTGTCTCTGGTTGGACATCATAGACGCTAATTAACAAAAGACGATCGCCGGATACCGAAAGACGATCGCCATGGGTGCCGAATGCTGGGTGTTTGCCCAGAGTATGTCTTCTATGGTAGACTCTCTGATCGTAATGCCGATCGCCTTCGAGGCGTATTAATCGCCGCACAACAATATTAACAACGAATATCTCAATGCCTTACCGGCCATTAATGAATGATAATAAACATTTGGCATAATTGCCGAAGAGTATCGTATCGAACGATCCCCTAATATCAACGAACTTATGAAGAGACTAAGTCTCGGAACGATACAACACATTCATACACATATATGATAACATTAATCTCATTGACTAGTACAAGTATAAAACTTGCCTCAACCGAAGGCGATGAATTCCTTCCACGAACAACGAACGACATCCTCCGATAAACACAAGTACTCGAACCACCTTGAATGAAATACAATTCATTCAATAACACAATATCAATCGAAATCAACATAACAACCGAAAGAAACTCTTTGAGGCATTTAATCGAACACTAAATGTTCAAAGTTCCTCAAGAGCCTAAGAATCATTAATCGGGTTGAACGAATCGAAAATATGGATATACAATCCATAGAGCACGATTAATAATGTTTACTAACATCAACCGATTCATCAAATTCGGACGAACAACGAAAATCAAGAAGAAATCTCGAAAAATCAAATTCTAGGAGATTTCAAGAAATTACCTCGATCCGACGAAGAACAATGATTTGATGTTGTTATAATCGATAAGGATCCTCAAAAAAGCTTAGAAATCGAGTGGAATCGACCAAAAACTCCATTTCCCGATTTTTCCCGTCGCCAGCCGCACCCGGGTGAGGAAATGATGAAAAAATGAGGGCTTGGCCGGTCACAGCCTATATATGGCCGACCGGGTTACGGCCGTAACCCGAAGGGCCTTACGGCCGTAACCGGAATGGCCTTACGGCCGTAACCGGCATTCGTCAAAACCACGTCCAGCGCCTGCCGATCGTTTACGGCTGTAACCGACAGGGTCTTACGGTCGTAACTCGGCACTTACGGCCGTACCCCGCAGGTTCTTACGGCCGTAACCGGCATTCGTCCGAACACTTCCTGGCACCCATACGGCCGTAACTGACAGCCCTTACGGCCATAACCGGCATTCGTCAGGCCATGCCTGCCGATCACTTACGGCCGTAACCGGCACCTTACGGTTGTAACTCGGCCAGGCCAGGCCAATTCCAAACTATGCGGCCGTGGCTCGGCCGTGGCCACTCTGACTGCCCGGACGACGCCGAAACCCGAACCTGAATATGAATCGAAGATACGGTTACGAAGTACTCGCAAAGAAGAATCCAAGCGCTAAGAGAACACACGATTCCGACCACCCGAAGGCTCAAAATTCGACAACGGAAAGTAATTACCCCAAACTTTGGGAAATTACGAAAATGGCCCAAAACGTCCGAAATATACGATACACGATCGAAACACCAAGCCAAAGGTCGCAACATGAATAATAACATTAAATGAACTTACGAGAAACTCGAAACAGCAGTTTCAAACGAGATTCGTAAGAATCGAACTCAAGTGCGGAAAAGCCGTTTAAGAACACGAAACTCAACAAAATGATACCGAAACGAACTCGGATGACAAAAAGTGCAGAATAAAATATTCTCAGAATGACGATATGGTCATGGGCGAGTCGTCATAATGGACTTCCGCCAAAAAAAGAAAATTATCGAAAAATCGAAATTACGGGTATTACATACTACCCCCCTTAAAAGAAGTTTCGTCCCGAAACTTAAAACAAGTAGGGAGAAACAATATCCCGCCAGGAAAAATCAACGAGATACACACGAACAAGAATGACCACAATGAATGATAATGAATCGAAATCCAACAAGGATCAAGAATGACTCACCGGGGTGAAATGATAACCTAATGAGTGATAGCTCAAATGAAATGATTGGAATCATAGTTCCCCGTGAAGTGAATGATTAGTTTGATAATTATAAGTCTCAACGTGATTGATATATGATGAATGACTTATTCGAATGAATGAACGACGATGAAATGAATGATTATCCTATTACCGAGCAAGAATTAACTTGCTCAAAACCGGTGATGATCACAGTTAAAGCAAACAACAGTCAAACTCGTCGTCTGAGATGAAGATGCTCTCCCAGCACGAAGACGACTAGAAAACGATCTCTTGGACGTTGGAGTCCGATGTCCCTCTGACATCTCTTTCCATACCGAGGCAGGAAAGTCACGTGATAATTACAGATCTCGTATGAAGATCGCATTATGATTACGAGACGGAATGATAACAATGAGCATACACGCTCTAACACAATGAATGCATTAATAATGCAATAAAATGATCGTCGACATGACGCCGAAATATGATAAGATCGCATGAAAGATCAAGTGAGGTGACATGACTATCTGATGAAATTCCTGAAATGATTACCTTGAACAAGTTAACAAGGTTGAAAATTTGATCCACAAGATCAACAACTGAACCGTGAGATGGACTGGATGATTAATGAATTAACTGAACAATGAGATTGACTGAGTGATGAATGAATTAACTGAGCGATGAGATTGACTGAGTGATGAATGAATTAACTGAGCGATGAGATTAACTGAGTGATGAATGAATTAACTGAACAATGAGTTTAACTGAGTGATTAATGAATTAACTGAACGATGAAATTGACTGAGTGATGAATGAATTAACTAAACGATATGAATTAACTGAACGATGAGATTGACTGAGTGATGAATGAATTAACTGAACGATGAGATTGACTGAGTGATGAATGAATTAACTGAACGATGAGATTGACTGAGTGATGAATGAATTAACTGAACGATGAGATTAACTGAGTGATGAATGAATTAACTGAATGATGAGATTGACTGAATGATGAATGAATTAACTGAACGATGGGATTAACTGAGTGATGAATGAATTAACTGAACGATGGGATTAGCTGAGTGATGAATGAATTAACTGAACGATGAGATTGACTGAGTGATGAATGAATTAACTGAACAATGAGGTTGACTGAGTGATAAATGAATTAACATGATCGACAAGATCAAAATGATGATTGAGGATTATTAACTGATGAATGAGTTGATCCTTAACGCTTACACAGGTCACACGTGCTCCAAAACAATTAGTCATGAATCAATCGTAACACTAATATCACATATAGGTTTCAACAAAGCATGAACAATTAATGACATGATGAATGTATGAACATAAAGAGAATCGAGTCCTTACACAGGTCATACGAAGCTTCGGGGTCTCACGATAGTAGTCTTCACTGACGATGACTCGATGAATGAATGACTCATGCAGTCGTATAAATATTACGACTCACAAAACCCGACTGACTAGATTGTCATAACCTGATAGTCCCACTACTACCGCGTCGGTAGAGCCACATAACTCACATATCAGGGTATCTCACAACCCAATTCTCTGATACCATCTTCTGTAACACCCCCAAATCCTATTGGGTTATTACAGTGCCGTGGACCCCACGCTAGGAGATCCACCAGGCGAACATGACTAAATACATTAAATTAAACAACAAGGGAAAATCATAGTCCCTACCATGATATCCGACACAATATTCCGATAAGGAATTTCAATAACAACGATGGGCTTACATGGCCAAAAATAAAATACAACAACATCCACGAGCATCTGCTCGGGTAATACATAGTGACAATGACTGACAAACTGGAGAACACTCCAACTGACTGACCAACATGAACAACTCGGACTAGTATCGCTCGAATGCCTCGTCGCCATCATCATGCCCCTGTGTCTCAACTCTCTCCTCGCAAACACCTAAAACATGAAAACATGTTCCGCCCCCACGGGGTCAGTCATCCAGATAATGAACATCAAATACATGTATAACATGATATGCATCCAAAGGCAGAATTAAATGGTACAATGATAATAATAATACGAGATGCTCACAAACCAAGGTAAGAACCGAGCATTCGTGAAACACTATGCCCACGGCATACTATTAATACCTGTTCGACAGGTTAGAACATAAATGCCCAACGACGAATCATAATTATAGAGTACCACAATGAATTACACGACATGAACCAAACCAGAACTGAATTAATTATGAATCACAATGCCCGAAGGATCCAATGAAATTACCAAGACAATCACAAAGTCCTGAAAGCCACTCAGCCGAAGCTGTCAAATATCACAATCACATGAAGCCAAAACAGTCTGAAGCTGTATCGATTAGGGCCGAAGCCACGGCACAAGGCCGTATCACAACTAGGGCCGAAGCCACGGCACGAAGCCATATCACAATTAGGGCCGAAGCCACGGCACGAAGCCGTATCACAATTAGGGCCGAAGCCACGGCACGAAGCCGTATCACAATTAGACCAACCAATGGTCGTGACCTACTGAATTGTAGGTTTTGGGAAACCAACCACGAAGGTTCAAGCCCCAAACTTACCCATAATGAGATCACCCAGTGACCGTGACCTGCTGAATTGCAGGTGCTGGGAAACCAACCGCGAAGGTTCAAGCCCCAGACTTACCCATAATGAGATTATAAACATGACCGTGACCTACTGAGTTGTAGGTGTTGGGAAACCAACCGCGAAGGTTCAAGCCCCAAGCTTACCCATAATGAAACCATCCAATGGCTGTTGACCTACTGAGTTGTAGGTGTTGGGGTAAACAACCGCGAAGGTTCATGCCCCACCAAACTTACCCCATAATGAGCACTAGCCGAGACTAGCCTCCAAACATAATTAATCACAAACGATAACGATCCCAAGATTACTGAATTCACGAGAATGATAGTGTGATGCCTTGAGTCGGCCAACATGACAACAATGACTCACGGATGGGTACCGTCCTCGGCGGTCCCAATTCAGTACCTCGATTCCCTTAGAATGGTCAATCGATGACAACGACACAACGGATGGGAACTATCCTCGACAGCCCCAATTCAATACCTCGATTGCCTTAGAATGGTCAACCGGTAACAATGATGCAGCGGATGATTCAATATCTCGATTGCCTTAAAATGGCCAATCAATAACGACGATACAATGAATGATTGAGCACCTCGATTGCCTTAGAACGGCTAATCGATGACAATGATACAATGAATGATTGAGCACCTCAATTGCCTTAGAATGGCTAATCGATGACAATGATACAATGAATGATTGAGCACCTCGATTGCCTTAGAATGGCTAATCAATGGCAATGATACAATGAATGATTGAGCACCTTGATTGCCTTAGAACGGCTAATCGATGACAATGAGACAATGAATGATTGAGCACCTCGATTGCCTTAGAACGGCTAATCGATGACAATGATACAATGAATGCCTCGGCATCTTTAATCGGCTACCGACGACGAAGATGAGAACGAATACGACAATGCCTTCAATCGGCCAATACAACATGAATGACAGGACGCAAACATTAATAACAATGATTACAACAACGTCTTAGATCGACATCAATATTAACTATACATCGATACCGTGAACCGGTGATCGATAATAATATTAACAACGAATATCTCAATGCCTTACCGGCCATTAATGAATGATAATAAACATTTGGCATAATTGCCGAAGAGTATCGTATCGAACGATCCCCTAATACCAACGAACTTATGAAGAGACTAAGTCTCGGAATGATACAACACATTCATACACATATATGATAACATTAATCTCATTGACTAGTACGAGTATAAAACTTGCCTCAACCGAAGGCGATGAATTCCTTCCACGAACAACGAACGGCGTCCTCCGATAAACACAAGTACTCGAACCACCTTGAATGAAATACAATTCATTCAATAACACAATATCAATCGAAATCAACATAACGACCGAAAGAAACTCTTTGAGGCATTTAATCGAACACTAAATGTTCAAAGTTCCTCAAGAGCCTAAGAATCATCAATCGGGTTGAACGAATCGAAAATATGGATATACAATCCATAGAACACGATTAATAATGTTTACTAACATCAACCGATTCATCAAATTCGGACGAACAACGAAAATCAAGAAGAAATCTCGAAAAATCAAATTCTAGGAGATTTCAAGAAATTACCTCAGTCCGACGAAGAACAATGATTTGATGTTGATATAATAGATAAGGATCCTAAAAAACGCTTAGAAATCGAGTGGAATCGACCAAAAACTCCATTTCCCGATTTTTCCCGTCGCCAGCCGCACCCGGGTGAAGAAATGATGAAAAAATGAGGGCTTGGCCGGTCATAGCCTATATATGGCCGACCGGGTCACGGCCGTAAACGGAAGGGCCTTACGGCCGTAACCGACATTCGTCAAAACCACGCCCAGCGCCTGCCGATCGCTTACGGCGTAACCGACAGGGTCTTACGGCCGTAACTCGGCACTTACGGCCGTACCCGACAGGTTCTTACGGTCGTAACGGGCATTCGTCCGAACACTGCCTAGCACCCGTACGGCCGTAACTGACAGCCATTACGGCCGTAACCGGCATTCGTCAGGTCAGGCCTGCCGATCACTTACGGCCGTAACTGGCACCTTACGGCCGTAACTCGGCCAGCAAAGGCCTAAATGCGGCCGTGGCTCGGTAGCGGCCGTGGCGGCCACTGACGACGCCGAAACCCAAACCTGAATATGATACGAAGATACGGTTATGAAGTACTCGCAAAGACGAATTCAAGTGCTAAGAGAACACATGATTCCGACCACTCAAAGGCTCGAAATTCGACAACGGAAAGTAATTACCCCAAACTTTGGGAAATTACGAAAATGGCCCAAAACGTCCGAAATACACGATACACGATCGAAACACCAAGACAAAGGTCGCAACATGAATAATAACATTAAATGAACTTACGAGAAACTCGAAACAGCAGTTTCAGACGAGATTCGTAAGAATCGAACTCAAGTGCGGAAAAGCCGTTTAAGAACACGGAACTCAACAAAATGATACCGAAACGAACTCGAATGACAAAAAGTGCAGAATTAAATATTCTCAGAATGACGATACGATCATGGGTGAGTTGTCAGAACAGACTTCCGCCAAAAAAAGAAAATTACCGAAAAATCGAAATTACGGGTATTACAGTTGGGTTGTGAGATAATCTGATATGTGAGTTATGTGGCTCTACCGGCGCGGTAGTAGTGGGACTGTCAAGTTATGACAATCTGGACAGTCGGGTTTTGTGAGTCGTAATATTAGTACGACTGCACGAGTCATTCATTCATCGAGTGGTCGTCAGTGAAGACTAGTATCGCGAGACCTCGAAGCTTCGTATGACCTGTGTAAGGACTCGATTATCTTTATGTTCATACATTCATCATGTAATTAATTATACATACTTTGTTGAAACCTATATGTGACATTAGTGTTACGATTGCTTCATGACTAATTGTGTTGGAGCACGTGTGACCTGTGTAAGTGCTAAGGATGAACTCATTCATCAGTCAACAATCCTCAATCATCATTTTGATCTTATCTATCATGTCAATTCATTAATCACTCAGTCAATCTCATTGCTCAGTTTTGATCTTGTGGATCGAATTATCAACCTTGTTAACTTGTTCAAGGTAATCATTTCAGGAATTTCATGAGATAATCATGTCACCTCACTTGATCTTTCATGCGATCTTATCATATTCCGGCGTAATGTCGACGATCATTTTATTGCATTATTAATGCATTCATTCTGATAAGCGTGTATGCTCATTATTATCATTCCGTAATGTAACCATAATACGATATTCATGCGGGATCTATAATTATTATGTGACTTTCCTGCTTCGGGATTGATAGAGCTGTCAGGGGACGCAGGGGAAGAGGCCGCGGTACGGGACGAAACCCGGGATCTCGTGTGAATACCGGCCCGCGCGAATGCAAGGGATAACATTTGTTCATCAGTTAGCTATGCTACTCATTCACTGTCAGATAATCATTCACTATCAGGGAGTCGTACCCGAGAAGAAGCTCAATCAGAAGGTGTTCGGGTGGACCCATTCATATGCATGCAGGGCATGATGGCCCAGATGACTCAGATGACGCGGATAGTGGAGACCATGCAGACCTCGATGGTTAGTGGTCCACCACAGCAGGGATTCCAGGTGCCGTTTCATGGACAGACTGGAGGAGTGATCCAGATTATCGGCAATATCTCTCGTCAGAGGCCGCCTACTTTTGAGGGTTCGTCGGAACCAGCTGATATTGTTCATTAGATTGAGCATTTTGATAAACTCTTCTACATGGTTCAGTGTCCGGAAGAGAGTAAGGTGGCAGTAGCGGCTTACTACTTGAGTAAGGGTGCTTATTCTTGGTGGCTTTCTGTGAAACCCACCGATCGTGATTGTGTTTGGAGCGAGTTCAAGACTCTCATGTTAGAGAGGTATTATCCGGATCTACTTCGTGAAGCCAAGTTATCAGAGGTTTTAAACCCCTAATTCTTCGAGGACGAGGGTGTTATTGTCATTGCTGAAAAGTTTCAGGGAATACTTCAGTTTGCTCCGTCTGTTATCCGTACTGAGGCGGATAAGATCAAGTATTTTAGCAAGAGGCTAATCCACAGTTGTGGATGCAGTTGTTCAATCACAATTGTAATTCATTTAGTGAGTTCATTGAGAAGGCTCTTGGAGCAGAGCTTTTGATCAAGGAGCTTACTCAGAAGTACCCTTCAGTTTCTTCTGGTGAGAGGACTAGGATGCCGGTTCGTTCTGAGGGACATCGGGATCCGACGCCCAAGAGGTCATTTCTAGTCGTCTTCATGCTGGGAGAACATCTTCTTCTCAGGCGAGGAGTTCGACCGTTGTTTGCTTTAACTGTGATACAATAGGACATCGCAGTACCCGGTGCTCGATGCAGGTCGTTGTTTGTTTTTTGTGTGGGAGGCAGGGACACCTCCAGAAATACTGCAGGAGTTCTAGTGCCAATAGATTTCGAGAGAGATCGCAAGCCTCGAGAGATTTTATTACTCCAACCCGTACTTCATTCAAGGGGTCCTATCAGGCTTCGAGAGCCAAAGGTAAGGACATTCATCACTAGTGTTAGAGGATTATCATTCTGTTCGTTGTTGTTCATTCATGCATGTAAATATTCATAATATATCAATCATGTTGAGTCTTGTAATTATCAAACTAATCATTCAATTCACGAGGGATGACGACCCCAATCATTTCATTGAGCTATCATTCATTGCGTCATTATTCACCTCGGTGAGTCATTCTTGATCCTTGTCGGATTTCGATTCATTATCATTCATTGTGATCATTCTTGTTCTTGTGACCTGCCGGGATCATATTGAGCAATGAGTTCAGATTTGGGTCTCCTTAAATCGATGAGATCCAGGAGATCGATTTATCTGGAGGATATCGATGTTGGGTACATTTGAGATGTAGCCTTAATTTTTCTATTTTCCTTTCTCTGTTTTTGGATTAATGTGTAACTTAATCCGTAATAATGTATCGTGGTTGTGGAGCATTACTATTGATTTATTTTATAACGATCGTATTTAAGAATCTTGAGATTTGGGTCATTTGATGTATTTCCTTTCTTTGTGTTGTACTCGAGATTTCGTGATAATCTGGGTAATTGTTCATTGTAATTCTAGACATCAAGTCATGGGACTTGGGCGTGCGATTGATATGGTCCCGAGGACTATATGTGCATTGCTGTTTTTTGGAGGCGTGAATCAGTGTTTGTATGGGCGTCCGATGCTGATGAAAAGCGAATTTTCGGTTCTTGTGTATCTCGTTGAGTTTTTATGGTGGGATATTGCTTCTCCCAACTTGTTTTAAGTTTCGGGACGAAACTTCTTTTAAGGGGTAGTATGTAATATCCGCAATTTTGATTTCCGGCAATATTCTTTTTTAGCGTAAGTCCATATTAGCGACTCTATTGTGACCATTTCGCAATTCCAAAAATAATTAATTCTACACTTTTTGTCATCCGAGTTCGTCTCGGTGTCGTTCTGTTGAGTTCCGTGTTCTTAAGCGACTTTTCTATGTATGAGTTCGACTTTGTAAAATCATCATTAATTCTTGGAAACTCCAAAAATTTTGAATCTTTTCTATATTATAGATCATCAAGTTAGATTTCCAATGGTTCAAACGGTGAGTCAATCGGAGTCCGGACGAAGTAGTTATGGTCGAAATAATTAAGACTGCACCATGTGCCTTTTGGTACTGGAGCGGGCTGTACCGCGGGCCGCGGCCCTGATGGCCGGGCCGCGGTACTAAGCTGATTGCTGGGCTTTTTTGGCTGTGGGCCGCGACACACTCAGCCTGTGCCGCGGCACACAGTGCAGTTTAGCTTATTTCAGCGGATTTTGTGAGATGAATGCTCATTTCATCATTCTCCTTCCTTCTCCTCTCCTTGGGCGATCTTATGGCGATTTTTGGGCGTTTATGATCATCAATCTCAGATATTTCATCCTCCTTGAGTTCTTGGTGTGGATTAACAACATCTTTTTGGATTCTTCATCCTAAATCCAAGGTAATTTCTTCAAACCTTAGATTTCGATTTTTCAATGGGAATATGATGATTTGGATGTTGTAATCATGATACGTGAAGGGATATATGTATGATTATGAGTTTTTATGAATTATCATTCGATTGTTGGAGGAATATTCAAGAATATGTTGGATGTTGATTTTGGAATTGGGGGTTTCGATTAGATGTTGTTGGAATCTCGAATTGTGTATTCCTATGAGAATATTGATTGTATATAAGATGTTTTGTTGGATTGAATCATTCATTGAAGGTTTGGTATCGATATAATCGAGATTGGTTGTAAACAATTGGAGGTTGTCTACAACGTGTTTGTTGAATTGCTTCAATGAGTTTGGGTATTGTTGTATCGACTTTTGAGTTGGTTGTGATCATCCTTGATTTGTATATTAAGCGAATCGTTGGTAATTGTGTTATTCAAGGTTGTTTCGAGGACCGATAATAACTTCAAGGACGTTGCTCGTGGAAGGACTTTCTCGCTGTCGGTTTGAGGCAAGTTTTATACTTGTACTAGTCAATGAGATTAATGTTATCATATATGTGTATGAATGTGTTGTATCATTCCAAGACTTAGTCTCTTCATGAATTTATTGATATTGAGGGATCGTTCAATACGATACTCTTCGGCAATTATACCAAATGTTTATTATCGTTCACTAATGGCCGGTTCAAGGCATTGGAATACTCGTTGTTAATGTTATTGTCGATATCCGGTTCGCGGTATCGATGTATCGATTGTTGTTGTTGATATTGATGTCGATCTAGGACATCATTGTAATCATTGTTATTAATGTTGGTGTTTTGTCATTGATGTTGTATTGGCCGATTGAAGGCATGGGCGTAATTCATTTCTCATCCTTGTCATCGATAACTGATTAAAGGTGCCGAGGCATTATTCGTATCATTGTTATCGATTGGCCGTTCTAAGGCAATCGAAGTGTTCAATCATTCATTGTATCATTGTAGCCGATGACATAAGGAAAAGTCTCAATAAATTCTATCCACTTAGCATGTCTTTTGTTGAGGCTATGTTGTCCCTTTAAGTGTTTTAGAGACTCGTGGTCCGTATGGATTACGAACTGTTTTGGCCATAAATAATATTGCCATGTTTTCAATGCTCTGACCAACGCGTAGAGTTCTTTGTCATATGTAGGATAATTAAGTGTGGGACCACCCAATTTCTCACTAAAGTAAGCTATCGGTTTCCCTTCTTGCATTAGCACGGCTCCTATCCCTGTTCCGGATGCGTCACATTCAATCTCAAAAGACTTAGTGAAATTGGGAAGTGATAAAACCGGGGCCTTAGTTAGCTTTTCTTTTAATAATTTAAAGGCCGTTTCTTGCGCTTCTCCTCATTTAAACCATACGTTCTTTTTTAGTATTTCGGTCATTGGTGCGGCTAGGGCGCTGAAATTAGGCACAAAGCATCGATAAAAACTAGCGAGTCCGTGAAAACTTCTTACGTCGCCAATATTTTTAGGACTTGTCCATTCTTGAATAGCTTTGACCTTTTCCGTGTCTACTTGAATTCCTTGCGCACTAACAACAAACCCAAAGAATACTAACTTGTCCGTGCAGAAAGTGCATTTACTTAGGTTGGCATACAACTTTTCTTCCTTAAGTATTTCCATTATCGTTCGAAGATGCTTAACGTGTTCGCCTAAGTTTTTGCTATAGATTAGTATATCATCGAAGTATACCACCACAAATTTTCCTAGGTAAGCATGAAAAATATGATTCATTAGGCGCATAAAAGTACTAGGAGCGTTTGTGAATCCGAATGTCATGACCATCCATTCATAAAGTCCGTATTTAGTTTTAAACGCGGTTTTTCATTCGGCTCCTTCTTTCATTCGTATTTGGTGATAGCCACTTTTAAGATCGATTTTAGAGAATATGCTAGAACCATGTAATTCATCTAACATATCGTATAAACGAGGAATGGGTGTCGATACTTTACTGTGATGTTGTTGATAGCTCGACAATCAATACACATTCTCTAAGTAGAATCCTTTTTCGGTACGAGCAACACGGGGATGGCACATGGGCTTAAACTCTCTCGTACATGGCCTTTGCTCACGAGTTCGGTTACTTGCCTATGAATTTCTTTTGTTTCTTCTGGATTAGCCCGATACGCCGGTTGGTTCGGGATTTGTGCTCCAGGAATGAAGTCTATTTGATGTTCGATACCGCGAATTGGAGGTAATCCGGGTGGGGCCTCATCTGGAAATATATCTTGGTATTCCTGTAAAAAAGAAGAAACAACATCGGGTAAAGAGCTCTTAAGCTCGTTACTCGTTAGTAGTGTCTCTCTAAACAATATTACAATTATGGGTTGATGCTCTTTTATTGCCCGTTCTATTTCTCCCGCCTTAGCGTAGAGGCTAATTTTAGAACTTTCGTTTTGTTTTCCTTTGATCTCAGCATTCCTTCTTAGATCGTCCGCTTCTTGCATTTTGAGTTGGTCCTTGTAGACTTGTTGCGGTGTTAAATGGGCAAGGGTAATTTGGCGTTGATTAAAATCGAACGAGTACATATTAGTATACCCATTGTGCATTACATGCCGATCGAATTGCCAGGGCCGTCCTAGCAACAAATGTCCAGCTTGCATTGGTACGACATCACAGAGTATTTCGTCATGATACTTACCGATCTGAAATGCTACTAAAACTTGTTTAGTGACTTTAGTTTCGCCACTATTATTCAACCATTGTAGTTTGTATGGTTTCGGATGTTTTGTAGTAGGTAGTCCGAGTTTTTCTACCATTATGGTGCTTGCGACGTTCATGCATGACCCTCCATCTATAATCATGCTACAAACATTATCATTTACGTAACATCGTGTATGGAATAGGTTCTCCCGCTGCTCGTTCGTTTCATCCTTCGCTTGTATGCTTAAAGCTCTACGAGCGACTAAGGTGATGTCTGTTGGTAATTCATCCACAGATCCGTCCTTCGGCTGAACATTGTCCTCGTTGTCACTCTCGGACTCAATATCTCCGTTAGGTCGTATGATCATTACCCGTTGATTTGGACAATTATTTGCATAATGTCCTATTCCATGGCATCGATGGCATTGAATATCACGAGTACGATTAAGATTGGGACTCGGTTGAACTTGCTTTTTTGGTTCATTTGCTTCGGCCTTGGGTTTTGACGTAGAGGGTCCCCCCTCAAATTTCCATGAAGGATTCTTTCCATTCGAAGTATAATGATTTGGGGTTGCTTTCCAAGTAGAGGTATTAGGAGTAGTTCGAGTGTTACCTCTTCTTTTGAGTTGATTTTCGATTTTGATTGCCATGTGAACCATTTCTTCTACTTCAAAATAAGGATGGAGTTCCACCATGTTTTGTATTTCACGATTTAGTCCTGATAAGAATCTCGCCATGGTAGCCTCTTGGTCTTCTTCAATGTTAGCTCGGATAATCAAAATTTCCATTTCCTTGAAATATTCTTCAACACTTTTAGTACCTTGACGTAGCGTTTGTAAACAGTTGTAGAGTTCTCGATAGTAATAGTTTGGTACAAACCGTTTTCTCATCAATGTCTTCATCTCTTCCCACGTCTCAATAGGAGGCTCACAATATCGTCTTCGGTTGTTCACCATTTGATCCCACCAAATGATGGCGTAATCGGTGAACTCAATGGCCGCCATCTTCACTTTCTTTAGGTTCGAGTAGTTATGACATTCGAACATGAGTTCGACTTTCCTTTCCCAATCAAGATATGCTTCGGGGTCACTCTTACCTTGAAATGGAGGGACGTTGAGTTTGATATTGCTCAAGTTTCCATCTTGACGATTATCCTCATTGTTACCTCGTCGATGTCTTCTTGGATTTCTTTCGAAATCCTCTTCATCCGAGTATTCATCATTAACTCGCAAGGCACGCCTTGGGAGAAATGTTCGTCTAGATTGAGGGTTCTCTATTTGTTCCATGCGTGCATGCATAGGTTCAAGTTGAGCTTTAAGTTTAGTATCAAACATTTGCTCTATTTGCTCCATCATAGTTGCTATGTCGAACTTTTGGGAATTTTCTTCGGCTTCAGTCATGATGTTCACGTGATTAAAAGGTGGTATGAGGGTAAGGTATGGTTGAAATATTATGAAGATAGGAAGGCTAAGAACTCGTGTATATGGTACGATAAATTTTGGTAATAGGGTGAAGGAAGGTAAGGGAGATAATAAGGATGAAGGTATGAAATATATATATATATATATATATATATATAGTTGATATAGGATGATGTAGTATGGTAGAGATGATGATAAAATGAAATGAATCAAACCGTGTGTATGGATGGTGAGGAAATTCGAATGATGAAGATGATGTTGGAACGGCTCCAAGTCTCCAATGCCAAATGATATGATCCTCTCCGAAAGATGATCAATTTTGCGGAAGCGATTTGAATGATGTTCAAAATATAAGTGATGACAAGTAACGTAACCGAGATGGATGAATTTTGGCGGATGAAACGGTCCTTAACCCGACAAAAGTGTAATGGCAAACTCTAGCAAGATAACTAGAACCCAACAATTATACGTTCGACGAACCTTGGAATCAAAGGGAAAAACAACACTTCGGGTGATAAATGAAGTGCTATTTTATATATATCAAAACCGAAACAATAAGTTATTAAACTTATGCAAATACAAAGTATTTATGAGTCTTTCAAATTGTGTCCTTACAAAAAAACGAAAATGCTCCTTATATAGGTGAGAGGAGCTTGTAAGTAATGATAACACCAAAAGAAAGTTTAAGACTAAAATGAGAAGAACAAAATGATGGTGTTGGCCATGATTTGAAGCTTGCAACGGCTAGTGAGGTGATGATGATGGCCAAGACTTTTGAAAATGGACCAAGACTTGTAGTAACATTATCATTATGTGTGGAAGACTAAAATGGTAATGATGATAGCCAAGGCTTTTGAAAATGGACCAAGACTTGTAGTAGCAAAAGTGGCAAGACTTTGAACCAAGATCTTCACTTTAAGGCTTTGAAGATACACCAAGATTTAGCAGCAAAAGTGGCAAGACTTTGAAAATGCACCAAGACTTTGTATCATGTATAGAAGACTTTGTGAAACTTTCTTCTTTGTTCTTCTTTATTCCAACGGCTAGTGACTTGAATTTGGGCCGAAAATCTTCATCCCATAATGATGCCCAGATCGTATATCTTGATGACATTGACAGGTACTTTGCTTTTGACGTCTGTCTCGATCGGTTTCTTATCCAATTCTCTCTCCCAAATAATTTGAACTAGACCGTTGATGGAGTCTTTGAATCTTTTAGCTCTTGCCCTTGTGATTGGTCCGAGGGGTACTTGAATCGGTTCCTTTGCCCTTGTAATTCAAGGGATTAAGGCCATAAATGAAAACCAAACAGTTTATCATATTAAAGAAATTCATTAACCGAGGTGGCGAGCATATGAATACAGAGTTGATGAGTTCTTGAAGGAACAAGGAATAGTGTCACAATTTACACCTCCAACTATTTCACAATTAAATGGTGCGTCAGAAAGAAGGAACCGAACCTTGTTGGACATAGTTCACTCAATGCTTATCTATACCGATTGACCAATTTACCTGTGGTGTTACGTGATCCTTACTACTACACATATCTTGGACCTATATCCTTCTAAATCTGTTTCTAAAACTCCACATGAGATACGGGGATGTAGGAAGCCAAGTCTTAATCATATTAGGATTTGGGTATGTCCTGTTTATGTCAAGAATACTAAAGTAGAGAAGTTTGAAGTTAGGTCTCTGAAGGGTCATTTCATAGGATAAACAGGGGATTCCATGGGATATCTATTCTACATACACGAACATCATAGGATTACTATTGATTTACAAGTACACTTCCTTTAAGATGAGTTTATTCAGGAAGGAGGTGGATGTAGAAATATTTTCTTAGAAAAAAAAAAAGAAACACCAAATGATACACCTATACAAGATATTGGAACAGAACCTTCTGAAATACAATCACAACCTCGTAGGTCTAGTAGAGTTTTTCATTTACCTGAGAGGTGTGGTTACCTGCATCAAGAGGAACTGGGTACCCATGAGATGACAAAGGGTAACCAAGAGAATGATCCCTCTACATATGACCAAGCTATGGTAAATGTAGACTCGGCAAAGTGGCGAGAGGCTATGGAAGTTGAGATAGACTCTATGCATGTTAATCAGGTCTGGACTTTAGTAGATCGTCCTAAGGACATAGTGCCTATTAGGAATAAATGGATCTACAAGAGAAAGACAGATAGAGATGGAAAGGTTGAAACCGATAAGGCCAGGATTTTCGAAAATGGTTATTTCCAAAGAGAGGGAATCAATTACTTCGAGACCTTCTCGCCAATAGCCATGATTATGCCTATTCGCATGATACTTGCCATAGCAGCCCATATAGATTATGAAATATGGCAATGGATGTGAAGACGGTATTCTTAAATGGATTCCTCGAGGAGGAGATCTATATGGAACAACCTAAGGTATTCATATCTGAAACCAATATTCATAAAGTGTGCAAACTTCAGCGTGCCATTTATGGACTGGAGCAAGCTTGGCGAAGTTGGAATCTTTGTCTTGATGAGTCAGTCAAAGGGTTTGATTTTGTCCAAAACGAAGAGAAGCCATGTATTTACAAGAAGATTAGTGGGAGCTGAATTTTGTTCTAAATACTATATGTGGATAACATTCTACTTATAGGAAATGATATAGGAATGCCCAACTATGTGAAAGCTGGGATTTCTAGTGAGTTCTCAATGAAAGACTTGAGAAAAGTACCTATATTCTGGGTATTCGTCTCTACCAGGATAGAGCGAAGAGAATGTTAGGTCTCTCTCAAGTCCTCTATATATAAAAGATCTTAAAGTGATTAAGGATGGAAGATTCTAAAAGAGGATTCCTGCCTATGCGACATGGTATAAAACTCTCCTCAGATATATGTCCTTAAAGTGAGGAAGAAAGAAAGGAAATGAGTAAGGTGCCCTACGATTCGGCAGGGGGTAACCTCATGTATGTTATGATTTATACTAGACCGGATATTGGTTATGCGGTGAGAATGGTAAGTCGATATCAGTCGAATCCAGGTAAAAAACATTAGATTGATGTAAAGAACATTTTTAAGTACATTAAAAGGACTAAAAACTTGGTTCATATATATAGAGGTGGAGAACTTAAAGTAGAGAGTTATACGGGCTCATATTTTTTGCGAGACATGGATGTGAAGATTGTCCACTTCAGGATGGTGGAACCGCGCGACTGCAATTTCCACCGGTTAAGCCGAATATCAGGCAGCCAGGGAGGCTGCTAGAGAAGCATTTTGGATTAAGAAGTTTATTTAGGAACTTTAAGTGCTCCTTGACTCAGATCAGCCCATGGCACTGTTTTGCAACAGCAACGGAGCTGTTGCACAGGCTAAGGAGCTTATGAGTCACCACAACACCAAGCATGTTGAGGGGAATATCATTTTGTTAGAGACATGGTCAAGAAGGGTAATGTTATGCTGCAGAGAGTAGACACATCAAATAACGTTGCTGATCCACTGACCAAACCACTATCTCAGATGGTCTTAGAGCGACATCTGGAGAATATGGGTATTAGATACCATAGTTCGTGGTATTGAGTGCAAGTGGGAGATTGTTGTCAATAATCCCTTGAATGCAGTGTTTTTTCGCCTGTATTTTCAAGCAGTATTTTTTTCGATAATTGTATTGGAATATTGATATGGTGAATTTATTTTAGTGATTTAATTTGAATGAGATTGAAGATGTCGGATGGTATTTTCTAGTCCCATCGAATAATCATTGGTAGAACGCAGCGGTGTACAACATTATATTCTCCGATAAATTATTCGATGAAGGTTAGAGAAATTATTCGGATTAAGTAAGGAATTCTTGAGTTGTCATAGATATATTGAAGATGCAATTATATTCTCGGATGATTTAAAGTACGAAAAAGTGCTGAAAGTATTAGTGAAAATAAGATTGGATATTTTTTTGGAAAGTGTTGTGCACAAGGTTTGACTTTGGAAAATCACCACCAATTTTTGAAAACTTTAAAAATTATGAAACATAATAATTTGAAACATCATCTAGTTAGATTTCCGATGGTTTAAAAATTGAGTAAATCTGAGTTCGAACGAGAAAGTTATGGTCGAATTAGTGGAAACTATGTGCAGAAATTTCATTCTGTCAACGGACATGGTCCGTATCCGATCCGATATAATCACGTCGTATGGAAGCAGTTGTGTGGTAATATTTATCATATATAGTTTTTGTTGTACTGCATATTATTTTACCATCAGCATCTAGAGAATTTCGTTCGGTTTTAATTTCGATTCTTGAAGAGTTGTACTGTAATTCACGAGTGAAGATATTCACCCATGCTGCAATATTACGGATATAACTAACAGAAATATAACCGTCGGATTAATCTGAAATTTTCTCAGTCTGTTCTCAACACCATAAAGTATATTTTGAACGGTGGAGATTGGGTTTGGATATAAAATGTGAGCGTAATAATTAAAAGAACGAGAGGTTCCTGTTTTCGAATTCATATTGAGAAGTCTTGGTATTTTGTAGATTTACAAAGATTTAACCGTTGGATTATGCTAAATTTTGGATATGTTATTCATAAAATAGTTTGGTATAATATTAATGGTGAAGATTATATTTATATTTTGTTTATAAGAGTTATGGCTCTCGGACAGTAGTTGTGTTTTGAAGGATGTGTTTTATCCCACATCGGTTGAGAATAAAGATGAGAAGCATTGGTTATCCTATAAGAATGTAGTTTTATCCCATATCAGTCGATAATGAAAGAGAAAATCCTTCTTTATTCTATATAAGGAGTCTTGGTGTCTTTCTTAGAAGTACACCCAAGTAATACACTTTAGTCTTATTTGATTCAAATTAAATTCCTTTCTTGTATTCTCTTTAAAGAGAGTGGTGACAAGGGTGAGAATCATGTAGACTTGTAATAGTGTAGAGGTGTCGAGTTTAAAGAAAGAAATTCTATATGATTGTAGAAATTTATCATATAGTGAAGTCTCTTTTGAGTGGATCGTGGTTTTCTTCCGTATTTGGAGTTCCATTTTCGGTGGAGCAGCCGTGATTGAATAGCTCGATGAAGGGGAAGACGTGGTCCGATTTTACTGAATTTTGGATAGCTTGTTGCCGACTCATGGTCCTTCATTTTGACTAGTTTGATCATGATTTTAAGTTCTATACCGTGAGTTATTTCTACTTCACGTTACTGGGCAGATTCGGCTTCGTCGTATCGACATTGAGGCAAGTTTATACTTATTCAGTTCATAATGTTTAATGAATGCTTTAGATTTCATTTCATTTATAATTCATATAGCAATGATATTATAAATATGAATTGTGGATATAATAGTTTGTAGGTTGTGCCTTGATTGATTAAATCATAATGTGTATGATTTAAATGTGTTTGGTGAAGGCGGAGATGTGGGTTATCTTCGATTTGTGTTATGGATTGTCGGATATCGAGGGTAGTTTATCATGACGATATTTATATCGAAATAATGGTTTATTGGTACTGAATTGACTGTATTTCATTTGAGGTTCTTTGAATAGTTGGGTATTCGTTTAGAGACGTTTGTTCGTGGAAAGAAGTTATCTTCGGCCTTGAGGTAAGTTAAGTGTGGTTCAGTTATGTGGATAATTATTTTCGGTTGAGTTATTGTATATGTTGTATGTTGAGGTTTCGTATAATGAGATTCGTATTGGCTGTTCGTTGAGGGATGTTGATCCCAGTACCATTGTTTGGTATTGATGGTTGTGTTGATTGTTTCGTTGAGGTATGTTGATTCCAGGACTCTTGTGTTGGGATTGTTGATCGTATTGATCATTCTTTGGGAATTGTGATCCCAAGATGGTTGTTTTGGATATTGTCGGTCGTGTCGATCTTTCATTATTCGTGTGTCATTATTCACTTCGGTGAGTCTTTTGGTCCTTATTGGATATGTGATTCCTTGAGTTTCGTTGTCATGATGCATCGTGACATATCTGGAGTCATATCTGCGTGCCGATTGGTTATGTGTAGGATTTTCAGGGCGGTCACGTATAGTCATGTGATGGGTTCATGTCCTCACATTGAGCTATGCACACGAGATGTACTTCGTGAGAGTGATTAGGTACAAGACCACACGTGTATTTGATCGATACCCGTGGTGGCTTGTGCACGGACACATTTCCGGAACGGGCGTACTGTGACGTCCATCTTTGAGCCATATTAATTGACCGTTCATCCTCCATTTATGGTTGGGTATGTTCGACGGTTTGCGACTGGTTGCTCATACGCCTGAGGGGTATGTTCGGCAGTCTGGGTTATTTCTTTGAGATCCATTATATCTGATCTTGTTGGAGATTACCATGTCGATGGTATTCTCGGTTATTGTTGATAGTTTGTTGATCGTGTTGGAGTTTATCATGTCGATGATATTCTCGGTTGAGTTATTGGTTGATCTGGTTATTGATCGTACGAGTATTCGAACTATACGTCGTTGTTTCGGGACTTATTATCATTGTTTTGTGGTAGTTGATCTACAGATGTATTGTATATGTTTGGTTCTTATCAGGATTGCTATTTGATTGTGCGATCCGACGGACAGGGTTTCGCACGAATGGATTATTTCACACTTATGAGTTATGATGATGTTTTGATAATCCTTGGTATTGTTTGAATACATTACAGGTGGTTGTAGTTGATTTCATTTCGTCATTTGAGAATGCGAATGTGGGTTATGGTAAGTATTGGGTTGATATGGATTATCACGAGATGGTGAGGTTATGACGGTAAGATTACTTTGGCAGTATTCTTACTTGTAATTACATTGGTATGTAATTATTTATTTTTTTTTATTTTTTTTTTAAAGAAAAAACCGAAATTTATTAAATGGACCAGAAATGTGGGGGGACGAGGCCCACTACACGCCCAAAGAGATTGAGGGAGGACGAGCCCCTCTACACGCCCCAATTAACGACAATAACAGCCGAGGAGATTATTTAAACCTAACATATGGAAAATTATTTTTATCGAGCCTAATCAAGCCATTAATCTTCCCGGGCAGATCAGACGGGCTATAAAGCTGAAAATTTCTGAACTTATATCCTTCATTAGCCAGGTGGTCCGCAATGGTGTTCCCTTCCCGATAAATGTGAGAGAATGAGATATCCATGACACGCCTGAATGATGCAATTTTGTGACAGATGTTTAGCACTTGCCAATTACCCTTGTTAGGCGAGTTGACTAGAGAAAGGGCAATGGCCGAGTCCGTCTCAACCCAAACCTTACGAATGTTTCTGTCGTGGCAAAGGTCCAGCGCTCTCCAAATAGCAAAAAGTTCGGCAAAATTATTAGAATGGTTGCCGATAAATTCGTGAAAAGCAAAGATAGGTTCGCCCAAAAAATTCCTAGCAATCCCCCCCACCGCTGACTCCCCGGGGTTGCCTTTTGAGGCCCCGTCTGTGTTGATTTTGGTTGTCCCAGGAGTCGGCCTGACCCATCTCACTATGTAGATTTTTTTCTTTTTTTTGTTTATACAATTACATACAAAATTATTAATAAAATTGCAGGGCGAAATGAAGACCCAAAATATACAAAGCAATGGGCGCCTAGCCAGCCCGCGGAATGCATTTGTGGCCTTTAATCATGAACAGGAAGTCCCAAATTCGATCGCACACACGCTGAGCCGTGAACGGAATCTTCTTGACCCGCATGTCGTTCCTAGAGCACCAAATAAACCACAGAATGAGTATAGGAATGATGCGTAAAATGTGGATAGCACCCGAGGCTTTATTAAACCAATGGGACAAAACTAAAGTAATAGATCTGGTTTGTAAAAGAGGGATGCCCAATAAGGTACAAAAGTTGGCCCAAACCGAAAATGCGATCGGGCAATTAAGAAAAAGATGAGGCAGGTCCTCGGTGCTATCACAACAAAAACAAGAATTATCAGCAATAATGCCCCTCGTTCTAAGGCCGTCCGGAGTGGGAATCCATTTTTTCAAAAGTCTAACCATGAAAAACGACATAGTAGGGGTAATAATTTGATTCCAACAATGTTTTAAAATAAGATGAGTATCATGACGTTGGCAGATAGCCTCCCACGCACTTTTAAAGGAAAAACCGCCGTGGGAGGTAAGTTTCCAGACGGCCTTATTAGCGATAAGGCCCGACTCAACATGAGTGGGAAAGGTCATAACATAATCCCCAAGATCCGAGGGAATGACGGAGAGAAGTTTGGATCGATCCCACCCGTTTGAAGTCCAAAAATGGTTAATGGTGGTGTTTAGCCGGGGGTTAGAGGCCCATTGGGACAGCGGGCTAAAGTCACACCAATTGTCATGCCAAAACGAGATATCGCCATCACCAATATACCAAAAAATCCATTTATCAGCTAAGGAACGAATGTCACAAAGATTTTTGCATGTAGGAGAGTCATTGGGGTTCGATTTAACCACCATGGGGTGGAGACGTTTACAATACTTAGCCTTCATGAATTGGGTCCAAATATTAGATGAGGTACGAAACCTCCACCAACGTTTAATTTGAGCCGCTTTAATGATGTCCCCCAAACTCCTACAACCAAGACCACCTTCTTCCTTAGGGTAACAGAGCTAAGCCATGCTGCCCAATGAAGTCTCTTTCTATTGTCGTTGGAACCCCAAAGAAATTTGTTAAAAAGCCGTTCGAAGAAGATAATGACATTTTTAGGGGGTTTAAGGACTTGGAGACAATAGAAAGGAATAGAGCTCAGGGTAGTTTTAATAAGTTCAAGTCTGCCATAGGAGGTAAGTAATAGGTGATTCCACATTTGGAATTTGGCGCAGGTTTTAGCAATAAGGTCACCATACATGTCAAAAGTTTGATTCCCTTTCCACAAGGGGGCTCCCAAATAATTAATTGGGAGACTCATTTGAGAGAATCCAGTCGTTTGTTTCACCATACGAACCAACAAATTGTTCGGCTTGGCAAAAATAAAAGAACTTTTAGAGTTATTAATTTTTTGTCCTGAGCTCGCGGTGTAGTGATCAAGGCAATTTTTGAGAATGAGGAGATTGTTGTAGGAAGCATTGGTAAAGATTAACACATCATCAGCATAAGCAAGATGAGAAATCCGAGCCTTCTTCCTGATTTTGAAAAACATATCGGGGTGGGTAAGAAAAGTTTTATCCAAAAGTCTAGATAAATAATCGGACGCAATCACAAAGAGGAGAGGCGACAAGGGGTCACCTTGCCTAATGCCCCTGTCGGATTTAAAAAAGCCCATAGGACTCCCATTAATGAGAATCGAGAACCAACAATTCGAAATGCAACGATAGATCATGTCAGCCCAAGCATCCGAGAAACCGAAAGCTTTTAAAATTTTTAATAGAAAACCCCAATTAGGCCTATCGTAGGCTTTTTCCATATCTAATTTAATCAAGACGTTCGAATGAGAAGTAGATATGTCATGACAAACTTCTTGGGCCGTTAAAATATTATCAGTGATGAGCCGGCCTTTAATGAAGCCAGATTGGGCAGGGCTGATAATTTTCGGAAGAAGGCGGCCCAATCTGGTACTAAGGATTTTCGCAATAATTATATAAGATGTATTACAAAGGCTTATCGGCCTAAAATCCTTCCAAGCAAGGGGGGGAGCATTTAGGAATAAGAGATATAGTACTACACGAAAAAGATTTGGGCATGGGGTTTCCGGAGAAAAAATCCCACACTGCCTCACATACATCAGTAGCAATAATATCCTAGCACTTATGAAAAAATAAGGCATTAAAACTATCCGGGCCGGCCACACTGCCTGGATCAATACTAAAAACAGCTTGTTTAATTTCATCCACATCCGGCATGGCACACAAATTGTGGTTGTCATCAGTATTAATGACGCAGGGGATAATATCAAAAAAAAAAAATGGATCAGTTAAAGGACACAGCTCGCGTTCCTCTTGAAAATACAAAACCCACTTGCAGTGGGAATAAAATAACATCTCCTTCACTCTCTCTACCGTCCTCCCCCAAAAAAACACTGGAGTTCTCCAACAACCCCTTCTGTGGCAATAATCCTCCACCTTCTTTATGCCCTATTCATAACCCTCCTATTATTCATAACCCACGGTGCTGTAATATCCCGGATGGTTTCGGGGGTGTTACATATAGTATCATTGCTATACGAATTATAAATGAAATGACATCAAAATCATTTATTAACTACTATGAACTGAACAAGTATAAACTTGCCTCGATACCAATACAACGAAGCCGTTACCAAAATCCATTGCCTTTGTCCACGAGCTCCTCATCCCCGACCAAAAGCAATCTACGAACTCTTCAACCTCAACCGCAACACAACAGTCACAATCAACGATCAAACATCTCAACCTATTGAAGTAATCAATCAACAACAATCCGATAACAATCAGTAACCGACATAGCCAACCAATCAAACTCAACGGCTCAACAATACCTCGATCATATACACAACCAAACAATCCAACTCAACAATTACGAACTCATATCAACAATACAAGCCGAAATTCGATAATCAACATTAACAATCAATATAACCGATAACAAACCCAATTCAATTAATCACTAACCCATAACCACAACACGAAAATACTACACTGTCTACCTACTTACGCATGTTAAACACATTACATAGCGTGCGCTAATGGTCACCAGTTAGCGTGCGTTATCCAGTCAGCTAGCGTGCGCTAACCTCGTGCAGCTGCATGCATTCCAAGCATCGACTAACACCTTGCGACTACGAATATGAATGAAAGGAAATCTTATCTCAAGATCAATCACAACCTTTCCAAATTCAGTCCCATCATCATGATCCATATCTTATCATACGAACTCAATCACTAAAATCAACATAATGTTGGTTTTAATTATCTCATCCAGGTTTATAATCAAAACCATTATATATCCTTCCTCTTTGATGTGATATATACCAAGAACACCAAGAACACCATGATTCCATAATCATGTTCATGACAACCAACATAATTGAAGACATATATCATCATACTCTCCAATATACAATTCACATAACCTCAAGAATCACAACAACAACACCATAACTATCATCATACGAAGAAAAACATCAATAACAACATCCAATCCGAAATGAAGGGAGATATTAACCAACATCTCTTGAATATAAACAACACCATTCATACACAAGAATCATAATTAACATCCAAAATCTCTTATCACAATTTCAATAAATCTCATATAGCATCATCACATGGTAATCCAACATGCTCCCTCACAAGTAATCATCCTTTAAAAACGAACCACTATCAAAGGGATACGAGAATTACCTTGTATAGATGAACCAAGAAGAAGAACAATTGAACTCCATTCCGAGAATCATCAATAACTTCAAGAACAAGGCTTTAATCCATGCTCTTCATCTTAATCTTGTTTAAGAGGATCATCTCTCAGTGTTTCGGAACCTCAAGTATCCTCCCAAGGCTCTCTCTATCGAGTGAAGGGAAGAAAATGGCCGAAATGAACAACATTACTCCACTGCACACACACACACACACACACACATATATATATATATATATATATATATATTGACTATTATTAGCGTGCACTAACATCTTCATTTAGCGCATGTTACATGCTTTCGCGTGCGCTAACTGTTGGGAGTATACCCTCGAATGCCACTCAGAGGATGATGAGTGAGGGTATTGTACTTGTAATTATGTAAATCATTAATATAAGGCAATTGATGTTTCTTTATTTACTGGCAGTTACTGGCATTCCTAACTCATAAATATACATATAGAAACTAGTCCGTGTATTTGAGAGCAAAACGTTCCACTCCTTATTGGATAAGGGGGTCGGCAATGGAAACGTTTATAGCTCAAATACTTAATCGTTCGCAAGTCAATGAAACTTGACTGGGTGTTAAGTTTATGTGAAGACTTGTATGGTGTGTTCTTTGACATGGAGAGTGCCTGTCGAACACTAATAGTTAGTGGGATCACACGTTATAGGTATACTAATTGGATTAGTATACTCTAACCGACTCACCCTTGATTCGTCACACGGATTTCACTCTGGGACAGTCAATGACGGAATCGAAAGGTTGTGATAGGTATTCGTGAACCTTCGACTTGAGGATTTAGTAGGGATGTGCTTGTGACGTTAAGATTTTCATTAGAGTAGTTCGACCCTATAAACTGGGAGGTGGGGGTCAACCTCGACGTACATCTTAACGGGCAAGTAGCAGGTCCTACTGAATACCAAGATAGAATTCTTTCTCCCGTTAGTGAGCGGTTTATATGTCCTATGCGGTTATTGGCAGATGAGATCATAAGTCTTTGGCCAAAGCATTGGAGCTAGTTGTATTGGATACACGAGAGCTCAATAATCTCGATTTGCATTAACACATGCATAACGTCAAGTACATATAGGGTTTGACTGACGGTGACCCTATAACTCGATCGGGACATTTGAAAGAAGGGTTTATACGTATACTGGTATTCACGACAGAATGGTTCTTGAATGATCCCAATCATTCGTTCTCAGTTGGGGTACAGTGTAGGCCGCCAGGCTGGCTAGGTGGTGCTACTACTTTTTGGTTCCTCCCATTGGTGACTGAGACGAACCCACCGACTCGCGCAATAGGATTAACGACGGAATGAATCGAGCTTAATCTCTCATTATGAATATTAGATATTGGATATCTAATCTGGGACATTAGATGTCTAAATTGATTTATTGGATCAATTAATTTACGACCTAATTAATTAAATAAATTACCGGGTCATTAATTTAATTTATGAATATAATTATTTCTTGGAGAAATTAATTATATCATTTTGTATTTGATATGATTAATTAATTGAATTAATTAATCGATATAAATACATCGGGAGTGAATCGAAGTTTATCTGTTTGGACTCACGGGAGTCCGAAACGGACCAAACTCGTCCAGCCCCTTCTAGATGGCCACCCATTTTTCGTCCCCCTTTCCTTTAGTCATTGTCTCCACATGTTGGTGGATGACTTGTGTGATTTAAAGGGACAAGTTCATATTATTTTATCGATATAGGGGATTTGGTCTTGATTGTGGATGAGATTTTTATGTAGAATATAGTGAAAACTCTCATAACTTTTACCTTACCAATTCTTACGTGAGTTGATAGGAGTGAGAGAGAAATAATTTTTTCTTAAGTCTTCCTCTTGTTCTTCATCTTGTTCTTGAGTTTTCTTGGAGAAAATTCAAGATACATTGAGAGATATATATTATACACTTAGAGTGTAATAATAAAATGCTTCATCACTTGATTCTAGCTGTAACCTTAGAGGTTAATCGAGTGTTGTCATTCCGGTCGTTTTTCCGGCGCGTGGCAAGTAGAGACGCGGTGCTTTCAATGTTAGATCGTTCAAGAGATTGGAGCAGATTGGATTCATAGAGATCAAGAAAAGCTTGGGGAATAGCTCAAGAGAAGGTTACCATTTAATCAACGGACTTTAAGGGTTAGTTTCTTACAACTCTTGCCTTTCATTTATATATTCGTATATACGTAGCTCGATCGATCCTCGTAGGGATTCTGATCGAATTAATTTTCATTTTACCGCTTCCGTTGGGCCTTCGTTTTAGGCCCCGAATCCCAACAATGGTATCAGAGCGTAGGTCTTGCGATCGTATATACGATATTGGCATTTGGAATGCTCGATTAGATGGTGAATGATTTGGAATCATTTTAGTCATAATCATGGTATATGTTTTCGTTCGTAATAATTGTATTTTTCGTAAGTTTATGTCTAAATATAAATCTTAAATTTCTAGGAAATATGATTTATATTGAAGATATGAAAGTCGGAAACTATTGATATTAGATATCCGGTCGAAAATCTAGCCCCGAATCGTCGGCGGATGACTTTTTGGATAAAAAGGGTAATCTGGCCGAGAGTTACTCGCCCGTGTCCTGGGTGACTCGGTCGTGTCCGGCAGTCTGGACAGGCCACTGCCAGGCAGACCCGACCATGTCAGGCGACACGGGCCGTATCTGGCCGGCATGCTTCCGGAGGTGACTCCACCGTGTCAGGCGACACGACCGTGTCTGGCAGGAATGTCTAGGACACTGCCAGCACGACCCGACCGTGTCAGGCGACACGAGCCGTGTCTGGCCGGCAGGCTGCCGGCAGTGACTCGGCCATGGCAGGCCATTTTCGCCCCGGCTCGATTTTTCGTGTATTCTTGAAAATTAATCTCCCGCATGTTAAATTGGATTTAATATGATTAAAATGATTTATGGTATTTCATTTTATAAGGGAAATTCGATTAATTGGAATAATTGTGGTCGACCGAATTATTTTGAACGTTATCATATTACCGATTGTGTGAATCGATTGGATCGGTTCGTATTGTTGATTGGATCAATGTATCTCTACGCTTTCCATTTATATAGTATTTATTTGATGAATGCTTTTGAATAGGGATGTGGTTCGTGGACTTAGTTTTGAATCGTTCGTTTTATTCGATTGGGTTGTAAAGGTCGTTTTGAGCCTATTTATTTTACTAGAAATGTTTGTATATAGGATGCAATTTTCGATATAAAATTTATATGTAATGACGAAGACCGGAGGAAGATCCATTTCGAGAAGACGAAGATTCAAGATGAAGACTTGTAATTACATTACGAAGTTTTTGTTTTCTAGGAACGGTCCATGAACCACATGTTGGTAGCAACTAGGTTGTGAATGGTTGTTTCATATTGTATGAATGCCACAAACGCGCTTAAATGATTAATGTGCAAAGTGTAACGTTAATCGCGATAATTCTCCCACAACAAATTATTAAGTTTATAAGGTTTCAAGGTTTTCCTTCCCTCCATCGAGCTTTCGGGAAATTGAAATCCAAACCGGATGTTCTATGCTTCCGAGTTATCAGGGTAATCGTTCGGGGAGGACGGATAAATTACCGGGAGCGCATTGGATGCTTTCGGTTGGAGCAAATTTTATCACTAAAAACCTGATAGGTTGCCGGATAAGATTCAATTGTGAAACTGTTTTGCGTCGATGGTATAAACTTAACTTGTTCACGAACCATAGAAACCGTATAGGTGAGGGGAGTGAACAAAGGGAAAAAGAAGATCGAATCATCCATTAGATGGGTTAGTGTTGGACACCACTTTATGAAAATTAATAGACCAGAAACCTGTTCGGTTGCCCTATATTAAGATTTATAAAGAACTCGATCACCACTATGAAGTAGAGCGATGATACTTCCGAATTTCACAAGGGAGTGTGTTACTCCGATAAAAATAGTGGGAGCTGAGTAACAAGAATAGAAAGGACCTTAATTCTATACTCAGAAAATAATTGAACGAGTCACTAATTAATCTGTTATACTTAATGCAGACATAACTCTCAATATGACAATGAATCCACTCGCAATTCTACTCGAGAAGAACACCCTGATTGGACCTAACTTTGTGGACTGGCTCCGCAATCTGATGAATGTCCTCAGTATAGAGGCACTGGGATACGACTTAGAGACGGACATTCCGGCACTTCCTGTGTGGACCAGAGCCAATCAGGAAGAGATCAAAAACCATGAAAAATGGGTTAAGGATGACATAAAAGTCCGTGCTTACATGATGGCTTCTATGTCTAATGAGCTTCATAGAGCTCATGAGAAAATGACTTCTGCTAGGTAGATTCTATCTCACTTAACCGAACTTTATGGTGAGCACAACAGAACTGCTAGATATGAGATATCCAAGCAACTGTTTGGTGCAAGGATGAAGGAAGGTGAGAAGGTTGGGGTGTAACACCCCAAAGTAGGCGACTATTACAGTGCCGTGGACCCCCGACTGGGACCCACTAGGCGAATGAAAATTAATGACCTAGACAATATAATCGCAGTACCGAACCACATTATATCATCCATTACTCCGATAAGGAGTTTCAATTACAACACACCCAAGATAATACAGAATACATGTATATTTTATATGAAGATAAAATATACAGCACTGAATGAAACGGAGTATCAAAACGAAAAATCTGCAGCGGAAAATAAAATGACGACAACATGAATGACTGAAAGGATTGGGGCCCCCTACTAGTATCACTGGGACTCCTCGCCGTCAACGTTCTCTTCCCGTGCTTTTGCCTTGCCATGACCTGAAAACAAAATCCCCCAACGGGGTCAGTTACACAGAACAACAATCCTCAAGGGTTGAATATACACAATCATGATATATCTCAATTATGAAATATCTTTTAGTGATGAATTTAAGCTGAAGAGGGGCATCGTAGTACGCCCGTAATGGTATGTGCATGTGCACAAGACTATTGACCAGACACACCCGTCCTTGTACCTAATTAGTCTCATGGAGGTACGTTACCATGTGCACGGTCAATTATGTCGGTGAACCCGAACACATGACCATCATGTGCCGGACTAAAAATCCCATACATCACCACCTGGCCACGCAATACAAACCCAGAAGGTCATATGAACGAGAATGACCATGATGACTATTAATGAATGATAATCCGACAAAGTCAAGAATGACTCACCGAGATGAAATAATAGTGAAGTGAATGATAGCTCGATGAAATGATTGGAACCGTCGCTCCTCGTGAATGAAGTGATTATTCGACAATTACAAGTCTCAATATGGTTAATACAATATGAATAAGTTATGATTATGAATGAACAACAACGAAAGGAATGAATATCCTTTTTAACCGAGTAAGAATTAACTTACTCAACACCGATGAAGAATGTCCTTCCACGAACAAACGTCCTAAATGAGGTGTCGGTCGCTAGAACAACCTTGAATAACACAATTACCAACAATCCGTTCAACATACGAATCAAACACGATTATAACTAACTCAAAACGTCGATACGACTAAACCAAGATCATTGGGGCATTATATCAAATACGTTGCAACCAATCTTCGATTGTTTACAACCAATCCTTAACTATACCAATATCAAATCCCCAATGAGTGTTCCAAACCAATAAAACATCTCCAACACAATCAATAATCCAATATGAATATCCAAATTCGTGATTACAACAACAACTAATCGAAAACCCCCAAATCCAACTCAATATTCAAAGTGTTCTTGAATAACCCTTCAATAATCCAATAAATATTTATACACATTCATAATCATACGCATATCTCTTCATACAACATGATTATAACATCCAAAACATCATATCTCAACACAAAATCAAAATCCAAGATGTTGAAGAATATTACCTTTGAAGATCCAAATACTTTGATCCGATGAACACGCATTAGATCGACTATCCAAGCTTCATAAATGAATGAAGATGATGAAAACCGAACACCCAAGTGATTGATGATGAAAAATCTCTCCCTCAAGCTCTCTCTCTCGGAACAAGGTGAAGAAAATGATAGAAATGAGCTCAAGGTCCCGTCCAAGTCCTTTAAATACATCCATAGTTACAGCCGTAACTCGGCCTACTTACGGCCGTAACATCCCAAGTCAACGGCCTTACGGCCATAACCAGCCACTTCATTCGGGCGTAACTCGCCCTCGTCCGAACACCTGCCGACAGTCACACAGACGTACCGCACATGCCTTACGGGCGTAACTTGCCTGTTACGGCCGTACTCGGCAAGGCTTACGGGCATACGACACCTTCGTCGAAACTGACTAGGCACCCTGCCTGCAACGTACGGCCGTATCATGCCAAGCCTTACGGCCGTACCTGCCTCATCTTACAGCCGTATGACGCAACCCTGACGGCCGTAAGCCCTCTTCATCCGACATTACCTGAAAATCACGAACACATCATACGGCCGTAGCCTGCCTACCTTACGGCCGTATCTCGTCTTCGGCCAACACAACCTTGAGCCAACGAATGCATGTTACGACCGTAATGCCTGACTAGTTACGGCCGTAACTCGCTGCTGGAAGTGACAAAAATCCAACAACTCCGTCTACTCGTTACAGCCGGTGAATGATCCGAACTTTAATACTTGTATGAATGTAATTAAGTCCAATAACATGTGATAGATGATACTTCCAATACAAGACTATATTCACGATGATTATGATAATACTCTCGTCTCGACTCTCAATCGGAGATGAATGACGATCGGTAACTGATACACGGTTACAAAATGCCAACGTGAATACAAATGAATGGATCATGAATGATGAGTGATTATTAATGAGTGAAAATTACTGAATGACCATTACTGACTAATAATTACTGAATGATAATGAGTGAATTACAACCGGGTATTACATACTCCCCCCTTAAAAGAGTTTCGTCCTCGAAACTAAGGGTCAAACAACTCGGGATAACTCTCCCGCATACTATCCTCGGTTTCCCAAGTAGCCTCTTCGACTCTGTGTCTAGACCACTGAATCTTGACCAAAGGAATCGTCTTGACCACTCTGTTTGTTCCTCATACGAATGATCATCCGCGATCTCGATTTCGTCAAACTAAAGTATGTGACTTGGTTCGGCAACATACTTCCGCAACTGATAGATGTGAAACACATTATGAATTCGGCTTAATGACGGAGGTAAAGCCAATCGATAAGCCAGACTGCCTACTCGATCCAAAATATCAAATGGTCCAATGAATCTCGGACTCAACTTCCCCCGTTTTCCGAAACGGAAAATACCTCGACTCGGGGATACCTTGACCAACACGTGGTCACCTGTCTCGAACTCTAGTGGTCGACGACGATTATCTGCATATGATTTCTGTCGACTCTGACCTGTCAACAAACGACCCCTGATAGCTACCTTCTCACGGGTGGCTATAAGCATATCGGGCTTGGTGCCGATTGATTCTGATAAGTCGTCCCAACACAAAGGAGATCGACAACAACGACCGTACAAGGCCTCGTAAGGTGCCATATTAATCGAATCATGACAACTATTATTGTACGTGAACTCAATCAATGGTAGTTGGGCTTCCCAATCGTCTTTCCAATCGAGGACGCATGCCCTCAACATGTCCTCCAATGTCTGAATAGTCCTCTCTGATTGTCCGTCGGACTCAGGATGAAAAACAGTGCTGAGATTAAGCTGAGTTCCCATATCACGATGAACTGACTTCCAAAAATGAGACACGAATCGTCCATCACGATCAGAAACGATACTCTTAGGAGTACCATGCAATCTCACTATCTATTTGATGAACAACTGGGCAAGTCTCTCGGGACCCCACGTATCCTTAATCTCGAGGAAATAAGCTGACTTAGTTAAACGGTCCACAACTTCCCAAATTGTATTCATGCCACGACGACTCGTCGACAAACTTGTGATCAAGTCCATAGAAATATCTTCCCACTTCCACTCTGGAATAGGGAGCGGCTTCAGCATACCTGCCGGTCGCTGATGTTCTATCTTGACTTGCGGACAGGTTAAACATCCCGAAACAAATTATGCGACTTCTCGCTCCATATTACTCCACCAGTAATTTTGTTTCAAGTCCTTGTACATCTTGCTAGACCCCGGATGAATGGAGTAAGGGGTAGCATGATCTTCTCTCAAAATCGAGTTTTTCAACTCGTCATTCGCCGGTACGCATAACCGATTCTTAAATCGCAATAGTCCATCCTCGTGGACCACAAATCCAGGTGCTTTCCGCTGAGCCACATCCTCATGGATGCGCAACAATGATGGGTCTGAACCCTGATTCACTCTGACTGCCTCCTCAAGTGGCGATGAAATCTCTAACATGCAAAGTTGCCTTTGCACTCGTTTAAGCCAGACCTCGGTCTCGGGTCTAAGGAATTCATGCTGAAGCTCCTTCTGAACTGTTAAACGAGCAAGCATTTGCTCCTGAACGGTCTTACGACTCAAGGCATCGCCAACCACATTTGTCTTACCCGGGTGGTACAAGATCTCGATATCATAATATTTGATTAGTTCCAACCACCGCCTTTGTCGCATATTTAACTCTTTCTGAGTAAATATATACTTCAAACTCTTATGATCGGTGAATATCTGACAGGTGACACCATAAAGGTAATGACGCCAAATCTTCAACGCGAAAACCACTGCTGCTAGCTCCAGGTCGTGGGTCGTATAATTAACCTCGTATGGTCTCAATTGCCGTGAAGCATAGGCAATAACCTTCCCATTCTACATTAATACACATCCGGGACCGTGTCCGGACGCGTCACTATAAACCACGAATCCCACCATCCCTTGTGGCAAGGAAAGGACAAGTGCTGAAATTAACTGGCTCTTGAGTTCCTCAAAACTCCGCTGACACGCGTCGGACCACGTGTATTTCTTATCCTTTCGCAAAAGGTTCGTCATTGGTTGAGCGATTTTAGAAAATCCTTTCACAAACCGTCGATAATAACCAGCTAATCCGAGAAAGCTTCGGATTTCCTTAACATTCTTCGGAGGCAGCCAATCACGGATAGCCTCTGTCTTCTGAGGATCAACTCGTACACCGTCTGATGAAATGACATGTGCGAGAAACGTCACTTCGGACATCCAGAACTCACATTTGGAAAACTTTCCATAGAGTTGCTCCCGTATCAACACGTCGAGAACCTGATGAAGGTGAACCTCGTGCTTCTCTCGGTCACGAGAATAAATCAAAATGTCATCAATGAAAACAACCACGAACTGATCCAGATAATCGATGACGACTCGATTCATTAGCTCCATGAACACTGCAGGTGCATTAGTCAACCCAAACGGCATTACCACGAACTCATAATGACCATAGCGTGTTCGAAATGCCGTCCTCGCGATATCCGACTCTCGAATTCGCAACTGATGATATCCAGATCTTAAGTCGATCTTGGAAAATACTGAAGCTCCCTGAAGTTGATCTAAGAGATCATCAATACGGGGTAGAGGATACTTATTCTTTATCGTCACCCTGTTCAACTCCCGATAATCAATTCACAAGCGAAACGAACAATCCTTCTTCTTGACAAACAACACTGGTGCTCCCCACGGGGATGTACTCGGTCGGATATAACCTTTCTCTAACAATTCCTCAAGTTGATTCTTCAACTCCTACATTTCGGTTGGGGCCATCCGATACGGTGCCTTCGATATTAGAGACGTACCAGGCTCCAACTCAATCGTGAATTCCACATCTCACTATGGAGGTAAACCAGGTAACTCGTCTGGAAATACATCGGCATATTCTCTCACTACCGGAATATCCGCCAACATTATTGATGATTTCTCGGTTTTGGTCATAAATCACCAATAACCAACACACCCCTGACTGAGTAATTTCACTGCTTTCATCAAATTAATGACCTTACCAGAATAGCCGGGATTACCTACCTGAAAAACACATTCGACTCCATCGTCTGAAATGATAGTGACCATACGCTTACGGACACTAATGATGGCATCGTGACGATCCATCCAATCAATACCCAAAATGACATCGTCTCTCGGTAAATCTACCATGGTTAGGTCTGCTAACCAATCATGGCCATGAAGTTGAATCGAACAATTCTTAATCTCACGATTTCCGATAATTCGTCTACCATCAGGTAGACCAATGACATACGGCTCACAACTAGTAGCACTACCCAAACGTAGTCTACTCAAACATGATTCGGAAATGAATGAATGCTATGCACCAGTATCAAAAAGGGTACACAGGTTGAGATATAATATCGAGTGTACCTGAGATCATCCGGGCCTCCGGATCGTCGGTCTTCTTCATCTCATAAATTCGGGGCTTAGGACCCGAATCGGACGCTCCGTCCTCGATAGCTCTTGGCTCCGCCTTTGTTTGCTCCCGTCGTCTTGAACGACGCAGACTGAGTGGCCTGATTATGAACAGCTGACTGCTTCGGGGCCTAAGATGATGCCGAAGTAGGTTTGGAGTCCCTTCGCCAAAAACGGGCCTTATGCCCAGCAATCCCACACTTATGGCATGTGATAGTCTACCTTGGACACTTGGTGCTGACATGACAAAGTTCCCTACAGTTGAAACAGGTGATGGCCGAACTGGCCGCTCGGGACTGCGATTCCGCCGGTCTGGGCATTACAGGATGTCGCTCAGAGAAAGTAGAGCCTGCACGAGGCTTCTTGAAGGTTGCCTGACCGCCTTCAGACTGATTACGATTCTTTGACTTCTTGCTAGCAGATGAAGGTTGTTGCTTAGCAATCTCCTTAGCAGTAAGCTCATAAGTAAGAGCTTTCTCAATGAATTCGGCCAGAGTGATTCAATTATGATTAAGCAACTGCATCCGCATACGGAGTTTCAGCCTCTTGCTAAAATACTTAATCTTATCCATCTCGGAGTGAATGATAGATGAGGCGAAAGGAAGAAGTTCCTGAAATTTCTCGGAAATGGTGAGAACATCCTCGTCTGCTGAGGGGTCGGGAGTGAGTAGCTCTGATAGCTTGGCCTCTCTGAGTGGGGCCGGATAGTACCTCTCCATCATGAGAGTCTTGAATTGATCCCAAGTACAACACCCGTCGGTGGGCTTCAACGACAACCACCATGAATGAGCGCTCTTACCCATATAGTAAGCCGCAACTAAAACTTTGTGTCCTTCGGGACACTCTACCATAGCAAATAACTTCTCGAAATGCTCGAGCCAATGAACAATATCCGCCGGCTCAGATGAGCCCTCGAATGTAGGTGGCCTCTGGCGAGAGATGTCGCCAATAATACTGCTACACCCCTCTCTTGCCCCTGAGGTGGCGGCGGAGGAGCCTGCTGATTATGAGCTGTTGAGTTCTGCATCGTCTCCATGAGACGTGCCATCTGTGTCATCTGGGCCATCATGTCTTGCATAAAAGTGAGTGGATCAACCCAAACACCTTCAGACTGAGCTGTGTCCCGGGTACGACTCCCTGACAGTGAATGATCATTTATGGGTGAATGAGTGGCAGTGTCGTGGATCGATGAATTAACATTATTCCTCGCGTTCGCGTGTGTATTCACACGAGCTCTCGGGTTTTGGCCCGCACCTCGGCCTCATCCCCCGCATCCTCTGACTGCTCTCTCCATACTGAAGTAGGAAAGTCACATGATAATTATAGCTCTCGTATGAATATCACATTATGATTACGTCATGAAATGATGAAAATGAGCATACGCACTCTAACACAGTGATTACATGAATGATTAACTGAGGTGACATGACTATCTGATGATATTCTTGAAATGATTATCTTGAACAAGTTAACAAGATTAATGATATGATCCTCAAGATCAACAACTGAACAGTGAAATGAACTGAGTGATTAATGAGTTAACATGATCGTCCTGATAAAAATGAATGATGTTGAGGATTGTTGACTGTTGAATGATGAATGAATGATTCTCATTGCCAGAAATTATACTATGGCGTTAGAAATCTTACGGTTCTTTCGGTCTGAGGGGCTCGGCATTTGCACAGGTCACATGTGACGCGAAAGTCCAATGATACTAGTATGATGACGATGATTTCAAATGAGACATGACTCGGAAGGTAGTATTCAAAACCACGCTCCGATACCAACTCTGTAACACCCCAAAGTAGGCGACTATTACAGTGCCATGGACCCCCAACTGGGACCTACCAGGAGAATGAAAATTAATGACTTAGACAATATAATGGCAGTACCGAACCACATTATATCATCTATTACTCCGATAAGGAGTTTCAATTACAACACACCCAAGATAATACAGAATACATGTATATTTTATATGAAGATAAAATATAAAGCACTGAATGAAACGGAGTATCAAAACAGAAAATCTGCAGCGGAAAATAAAATGACGACAACATGAATGACTGAAAGGATTGGGGCCCCCTACTAGTATCACTGGGACTCCTCGCCGTCAACGTTCTCTTCCCGTGCTTTTGCCTTGCCATGACCTGAAAACAATATCCCCCAATGGGGTCAGTTACACAGAACAACAATCCTCAAGGGTTGAATATACACAATCATGATATATCTCAATTATGAAATATCTTTTAGTGATGAATTTAAGCTGAAGAGGGGCATGGTAGTACGCCCGTAATCGTATGTGCATGTGCACAATACGAGTGACCGGACACACCCGTCCTTGTACCTAATTAGTCTCACGGAGGTACGTTACCGTGTGCACGGTCCATTGTGTTGGTGAACCCGAACACATGACCATCATGTGCCCGACTAAAAATCCCACACATCACCACCCGACCACGCAATACGAACCCAGAAGGTCATATGAACGAGAATGACCATGATGACTATTAATGAATGATAATCCGACAAAGTCAAGAATGACTCACCGAGATGAAATAATAGTGAAGTGAATGATAGCTCGATGAAATGATTGGAACCGTCGTTCCTCGTGAATGAAGTGATTATTCGACAATTACAAGTCTCAATACGGTTAATATATTATGAATGAGTTATGATTATGAATGAACAACAACGAAAGGAATGAATATCCTTTTTAACCGAGTAAGAATTAACTTACTCAACACCGATGAAGAATGTCCTTCCACGAACAAACGTCCTAAATGAGATGTCGATCGCTCGAAAAACCTTGAATAACACAATTACCAACAATCCATTCAACATATGAATCAAACACTATTATAACTAACTCAAAACGTCGATACGACTAAACCAAGATCATTGGGGCATTATATCAAACACGTTGTAACCAATCTTCGATTGTTTACAACCAATCCTTAACTATACCAATATAAAATCCCCAAGGAGTGTTCCAAACCAATAAAACATCTCCAACACAATCAATAATCCAATATGAATATCCAAATTCGTGATTACAACAACAACTAACCGAAAAACCCCCAAATCCAACTCAATATTCAAAGTGTTCTTGAATAACCCTTCAATAATCTAATGAATATTCATACACACTCATAATCATACGTATTTCTGTTCATAAAAAATGATTCTAACGTCCAAAACATCATATCTCAACACAAAATCGAAATCCAAGAGGTTGAAAAATATTACCTTTGAAGATCCAAATACTTTGATCCGATGAACATGTGTTAGATCGACTATCCAAGCTTCACAAATGAATGAAGATGATGAAAACCGAACACCCAAGTGATTGATGATGAAAAATCTCTCCCTCAAGCTCTCTCTCTCAAAACAAGGTGAAGAAAATGATAGAAATGAGCTCAAGGTCCCATCCAAGTCCTTTAAATACAGCCATAGTTACGGCCGTAACTCGGCCTACTTACGGCCGTAACATCCCAAGTCAACGGCCTTACGTATGTAACCAGCCACTTCATACGGGCGTAACTCTCCCTCGTCCGAACACCTGCCGACAGTTATACAGCCGTACAGCACATGCCTTACGGGCGTAACTAGCCTATTACGGCCGTACTCGGCAAGGCTTACGGGCGTACGAGACCTTCGTCGAAACTGACCAGGCACCCTGCCTGCAACGTACGACCATATCCTGCCAAGCCTTACGACCATACCTGCCTCATCTTACGGCCGTATGCCGCAACCCTGACGGCCATAAGCCCTCTTCGTCCGACATTACCTGAAAATCACGAACACATCATACGGCCGTAGCCTGCCTACCTTATGGCCGTATCTCATCTTCGGCCAACACAACCTTGAGCCAACGAATGCACGTTACGGACATAATGCCTGACTAGTTACAGCCGTAACTCGCTGCTGGAAGTAACGAAAATCCGACAACTCCGTCTACTCGTTACAGCCGGTGAATGATCCGACGTACAATACTTGTATGAATGTAATTAAGTCCAATAACATGTGATAGATGATACTTCCAACACAAGACTATATTCACGATGATTATGATAATACTGTCGTCTCGACTCTCAATCGGAGCGGTTACAAAATGCCAACGATGAATACAAATAAACGAATCATGAATGCTGAGTGATTATTAATGAGTGAAAATTACTGAATGACCATTACTGACTGATAATTACTGAATGATAATGAGTGAATTACAACCGGGTATTACATGGGGAACACGTCCTTAAAATGATATCCATGATCGAGGGATTGGACGCTCTTGATTTTAAAATGGATACTTCTCTCCAAACCGACCTTACCCTTCAGTCTCTCACTGATTCATTCTCACAGTTTGTTATGAACTTCAACTGCAATGAGATTGCATGTAACTTAGCTGGGCTAATGAACAAATTGGTGACCGCCCAGTCTCAGATGAAGACTCCACGGATAAAGGAGTCTGCTCTTGTGATTTCTTCTGGACTTCGGAAGTCTATGGATAAGAAGAAAAAGACGAAGAAGCAGACTGGACCACAAGTTAAGGACCTTAAAGGAAAGGGCAAGGCCCCGATGGTTCCAAAAAGCAAGAAGAAGAAAGATACTTGTCTCAAGTGCGGTGAGCTGGGCCACTGGGCTAGAGACTGTCCGATTCTTCATGGCACTTCAGGTACAGAACTTTTAGTTTTGGAAACAAATTGTTCTGCTACTGTATTTTCTACTTCCTGGATACTGGATTCTCGTGCTAGTTCTCATATTTGTACCATGAATCAGGATCTGGAACAAAGTAGGAAGCTTGGAGCTGGAGAAGTTATAATCACAGTCGAGGCAACCGACATAGGATCACTTCTTTTGGGTTTAGAATCCGGCTTTGTTTTGACTTTAGAAGATGTACTTGTTTTGCCCAAGGGGCACAAAAACATTGTATCCATTCCGGTCATGGACCGAAAAGGCTTTTCATTTTTTATTGGTGATGGTTCCTGCAAAATTTATTTCAGAAATAAACTAGTGGGTACTGCTACATTGTTAAATAGAATGTATCATCTAAATCTCAGCAACAAAGTAGTTGTGAATACTATGACTAGAAAACGTGGTAGGGATGAAACCAATCAAGTTTTGAAATGGCATCTTAGACTTGGTCATGTTGGTCAGACCAAGGTTTACAAGATGGACTTATGGGTCCATTGGGATCGGATCCCTTTCCTACTTGTGAATCTTGCCTTAAAGGCAAAATGACTAAGTCCCCCTTCACAGGGACTTTTGAAAGAGCCGCTGATAAACTGGGATTAATCCATACCAACGTATGTGGTGCTTTGGAAGCAGCACGTGATGGATATCAATATTTCATTACGTTTACGGATGATCATACTAGGTATGGTTATGTATACTTAATGAAACATAAATCCGAGGCCTTTGAGAAATTCTAGGAATTCAAGGCCCTAGTCGAGAAACAAACTAGTAATCATATCAAAGCACTTCAGTCGGACCGAGGTGGCGAGTATATGAGTACGGAGTTTGACGAGTTCCTTAAGGAACATGGAATAGTTTCACAACTAACACCTACAGGTACTCCTCAGTTAAATGGTGTGTCAGAAAGAAGGAACCGGACCTTGTTGAACATGGTCCATTCCATGCTGGGCTATACTGACTTACCGATTTACCTGTGGGGGTATGCACTCCTGACTGCCGCTTACATCTTGAATAGATGTCCTTCCAAATCCATTCCTAAAACTCCACATAAGATGTGGGAGGGCAGGAAACCAAGTCTTAATCATATTAGGATTGGGGAATGTCCCGACTATGTCTAAAAGACTAAGGTGGAGAAGTTGGAAGCTAGGTCCGCGAAGGGACATTTCATTGGATTCCCGTCTGGGACGATGGGTTATCTATTCTACATGCCCAAAGATCGAAAGATCGTTGTTGCTTTGCATGCACATTTCCTAGAAGAAGAGTTCATTCAGGAAGGCAGAGCACGTAGAAATATTTCTTTGGAAGAATACAATGAAACTCCTCAAGAGACACCTATGCAAGAAAAATGGAACCGAACCTTCTATAACACAAGTACAACCACCTCGTAGATCAAGTAGGGTGTCTCAATTACCTGAGAGGTATAGTTTTATGCACTTGGAGGAACTGGGTTTCATCGAGGTTCCAAGTGATAAACAAGAGACCGACCCGCGGCCAATGACGTAGCAATGGTGGATGTAGACTCCATGAAATGGATTGTAGCAGTCTTCATGTAGTCGGGACCTTCATTTTGACGAGACGGTCAAAGAGTTTGACTTCGTGCAAAATGAAGAGGAATCTTGTGTATACAAGAGGGTTAGTGGGAGCAAGATCACATTCTAAGTGCTATATGTAGATGACATTCTACTAATAGGAAATGATATGGGAATGCTCAATTCTGTGAAAGCTTGGCTTTCAAGTAATTTCTCCATGAAAGACTTGGGAGAAGAAATCTATATTCTTAGGATTCGACTCTACTGGGATAGATCGAAGAGAATGATAAGTTTTTTCCATGCCCTCTATATAGATTAGATATTAAAGAGGGTTCCTTCCAATGCGACATGGAATAAAGCTCACCTTGAAGATGTGTCCTCATAGTGAGGAACAATGAAAGGAAATGAGTTATATACCACATGCTTCGGAAGTGGGTAGCCTTACATATGCCTTATTGTGTACGAGACCTGACATTGCGCATGCTGGGAGCGTGGTAAGTAGGTTTCGGGCTAACCCAGTTCGGGAACATTAGACCTCCATAAAGAATGTTCTCAAGTACTTTAGAAGGACTAGAGATCTGGTTCTTATATATGGTGGTGGAGAACTGAATGATGGGATTCACTGATTCAGACTTCCTAGGACAGAAAGATGACTCTATGTCTACTTCTGGCTACATTTTACTCTTAATAGAGGAGCAGTATCTTGGCATAGTGCCAAGTATAGCGCGACTGCTGATTCCACCAGTTAAGCTGAGTATAAAGCGGCCTCGGAGGCCTCCAAAGGAAGGGTTAAGAAGTTACTAGGTAAATTTCTCGTGACACTTTGTGCTACGCTTCCAGAGCGGTAGCACAGGCCTAGGAGCTGAGTTTTCACAACAGTACCAAACATATTGAGAGAGTATCATCTCGTAAGAGAATTTGTTCGCATAGAGATACATTGTGCTGCATAGAGTAGAGTCATCCGACTACGTCGCTGATCCACTTACCAAGCCACATTTTCAGATTAGCTTGGAGCGTAATCTGGAGAACATGGGTATTAGATACCATAATGTGTGGCATTTGAGTGCAAGTGGGAGATTGTTGGGAGTATACCCTCGAATGCCACTCAGAGGATGATGAGTGAGGGCCTTGTACTTGTAATTATGTAAATCATTAATATAAGGCAATGGATGTTTCTTTATTTACTGGCAGTTACTTGCATTCCTGACTCGTAAATATACATATAGAAACTAGTCCATGTATTTTAGAGCAAACCGTTCCACTCCTTATTGGATAAGGGGGTCGGCACTGGAAAGGTTTATGGCTCAAATACTTAATCGTTCGCAAGTCAATGAAACTTGACTGGGCGTTAAGTATATGTGAAGACTTGTATGGCGTGTTCTTTGACATGGAGAGTGCCTTTCGAACACAAATGGTTAGTGGGAGCACACGTTATAGGTATGCTAATTGGATTAGTATACTCGAACCGACTCACCCTCGATTCGTCACACGGATTTCACTCTGGGACAGTCAATGACCGAATCGAAAGGTTGTGATAGGTATTCATGAACCTTCGAATTGAGGATTTAGTAGGGATGTGCTTGTGACGTTAAGATTTTCATTAAAGTACTTCGACCCTATAAACCGGGAGGTGGGGGTCAACCTCGACGTGCATCTTAACGGGCAAGTAGCAGGTCCTACTGAATACCAAGATAGAATTCTTTCTCCCGTTAGTGAGCGCTTTATATGTCCTATGCGGTTATTGGCAGATGAGATCATAAGTCTTTGGCCAAAGCATTGGAGCTAGTTGTATTGGATACACGAGAGCTCAATGATCTCGATTTGCATTAACGCATGCAATGCGTCAAGTACAGATAGGGTTTGACTGACTGTGACCCTATAACTTGATCGGGTGATTTGAAAGAAGGGTTTATATGTATACTGGTATTCACGACATAATGGTTCTTGAATGATCCCAATCATTCGTTCTCAGTTGGGGTACAGTGTAGGCCGCCAGGCTGGATAGGTGGTGCTACTACTTTTTGGTTCCTCCCATTGCTGACTGAGATGAACCTACCGAGTCGCGCAATAGGATTGACGACGGAATGAATCGAGCGTAATCTCTCATTATGAATATTAGATATTGGATATCTAATTTGGGACATTGGATGTCTAAATTGATTTATTGGATAAATTAATTTACGGCCTAATTAATTAAATAAATTACCGGGTGATTAATTTAATTTATGAATATAATTATTTCTTGGAGAAATTAATTATGTCATTATGTATTTGATATGATTAATTAATTGGATTAATTAATCGATATAAATACATCGGGACTGAATCGAAGTTTATCTGTTTGGACTCACGGGAGTCCGAAACGGACCGAACTCGTCCAGACCCTTCTAGATGGCCGCCCCCTTTTCCTCCCCCTTTCCTTTGGTCATTGTCTCCACATGTTGGTGGATGACTTATGTGATTCAAAGGGACAAGATCATATTATTTTATTGATATAGGTGATTTGGTCTTGATTGTTGATGAGATTTTTATGTAGAATAAAGTGAAGACTCTCACAACTTCTACCTTACCAATTCCTACGTTAGTTGAGAGGAGTGAGAGAGAAATAATTTTTTCTTAAGTCTTCCTCTTGTTCTTCATCTTGTTCTTGAGTTTTCTTGGAGAAAATTCAAGATACATTGATATATATATATATATATATATAGTGTAATAATAAAAAGCTTCATCACTTGATTCTAGCCGTAACCTTAGAGGTTAATCGACTGTTGTCATTCCGGTCGTTACTCCGGCGCGTGGCAAGTATAGACGCGGTGCTTTCGGCGTTGGATTGCTCAATAGCTTGGAGCGAATTGGATCCGTAGAGATCAAGCAAATCTTGGGGAATAGCTCAAGAGAAGATTACCATTTAATCAACGGACTTCAAGGGTTAGTTTCTTACAACTCTTGCCTTTGGTTTATATATTCGTATATACGTAGCTCGATCGATCCTCGTAGGGATTCGGATCGAATTAATTTCATTTTGCCGCTTCCGCTGGGCCTTCGTTTTAGGCACCGAATCCCAACACTAACTTGATTTGTTAGCATGCGCTATCGAGGTCCAGAGGCTACTGCCTTGCTTCACACAGTAGTTTGCGTACGTAATGCCCATGCAATAATGTACGTAAACACTCTATTTAGCGTACGCAAGTCTCAAAACTTAGCGTGCGCTAATCGTAGTTGACTTGCTACAGTCTGCACCTACCCCGAAGATGCCCGTGCCCACACATGCCGAAAGCACCCGCGATTACAGGGATTCCCTCTGATTGATCTGAAATTAGCATGCGCTAACAGTATGCATTAGCGTGCGCTAAATGCCAATAATAATCAGCCTGGGCCTACCTGTCGGCCACCTTCCGAACCTTATCCAGAATACCTTACGTACGTTAGGGGTCCTCCTTAGCGTACGTAATCCAAACCTCTTAGCATGTGCTAAGTATACATCATAGCGTGCGCTAAGCATACACTGTAGCGTGCGCTAAGTATACATCGTAGCGTGCGCTATCGTGGCTGTACTTAGCCATTTTCATCTATTCTTGTCCAACGTCTCGACATACAGAATATGAACATACGGCATACTGAATATATATACTCAATTAAATAACATTATCATACGATATACCCAATATCAAAATTAAAACAACCTGATACCCGATATCCTCAATTATGATTGTCAACCAATCATGTCAATTGTACAAATACAACTGTCTCAGTCCTCAAATTATTTTATCCACACTGTATAGACACCAAGCTATCCAGTATATCTCAGGTAAAATAACGCGAATTTTTTTTTACTGAAAATCTGGATATTACAACAATCCGGTACAAACCATGAACACGATCACATGAGTTCCTACAATACGTATCTAATCCAGCTTCTTTCTATCACCAGATATATCTTTTGGTTAACCGACCATGATTTAGGCTATTCGATTCCATTAAAATATTAATCGTGACTTTACTAAAACTTCAATTCTTCATTAAGGTAGTTTCTCCTACACGAGTTCTAACCATTCAACATGTTTACCATCATATTCTTCTCTTAACAACGATCAATATAGGAAGGATACTCAATCTACAATCTCTACAAAGGCAAGGATTATACTTTTTATAAATGCTTCTATATTTCTCATTATCCTTCACCTATAATGAGTAATTTCAACTGCAAGTCACCTAATCCTTATTTAATTCGAAATCATCAATGAGAAGACATGAATATAACTGAAAACTTCATCATACTACTCAACATAATCATAGGCCAACATATAAATGTATAGACAGGGGAAAAACCCAGGTTTAATTGTTTGAAGCCTCCTAAATCATGATGTTCAGTTCATTAAGTGATCAATGAAGCCTAATAATCTTAGAATTGTATTCAAAACAATCCTAGAAACAAGAACTCAAGTCTGGAGTAGCATCAACATACCTTATATGGAGAGAAGTGACGAAACGATCAGATCTTGAACACTAATCCAAGCTGCCTGTGATCTTCAAAACCAAGTTGAGGGGCTGATATAAGGGTTTTGTAAGGCTGGAAGGACTATAAAAGGGGTAGAGTTTGGACAAGACTAATGAAATAAATGAAAGGGGGCTGGTGTCTTTAAATAGAAACCTATACCTTGCATACGCTATCAGTCGGAGTTCACGTACGCTATATACTTAACACACGCTAATGCACGAACATTGCGCACGCTAGCAATCTTCGTAGCTTGCTGTCTCATTCTGTCCTTGTCTTTGCGTACGTTATTTACATCATGTAATGGAGACTAATAGTCGTTGACTTTATGTTTTTCGAAAGTTCTCCAGGTGCATGCGAGAAAATCCGACAAGATCCAACATCCGGCTCCACATGCCGACCACGCCTTATCTGATGCTGACTACCTCTTGCGTACGTTAGGTAGCTGTCTTAACATATGTTAGCTCTAACCATTAGCATACGCTAGATACATCATTTAGCATATGCTAGTATCATGCAGGTACATGTATGAAATAAAAATATTCACACAATGCGATCATGAATACTGGAATACGAATATGGGAAATCGTACTTCAATTAATTTTATTACATAATCATACACCACATGGTTCAAATACAGATAGAAATACACCACAAATATTTGGGTATTACATTTCTCGGATTCAATTCGGGGACGAATACCATGATAATTGGATAATTTAATTATCATTGTGTTTTATTTATGTTTCTTACTATTTTAAATATATGGAATATATGATGTATGCGTGATATGTTTTCTTGCATGATATGACGAGAAAATTAAAACTTAAGGCAAAATACCTAAGTGAATAAATGTATTTAACGTGTCAAAATCAAATCAAATCAGCCCCCGTAATTGGTTTAAATTGTAAAATAATTAACATACGCGTTGACATTAGGGTCTTTTTTCATATAGGATATTCTAGTTATAGATTCACTGGTTTTAAATTCCAAATGTTAACAAAAATTAAGTATTATTTTTATGATAGGCCCTCTCCATCTCTGAGACTATTATCAAAAAGGAGAATACTTTAATGTTGTTAAATTATGATGTTCACTTAAGTGTATTACTGAATAAATTCCTCATCGGAGTTCATGTTAATTGATACAAGGCCAAGAGAAACCAACTATTGGTTTTACTTATCATAACGCAAGTTGACTAGATAGTAAAATTGAAGATGTAAATTCTACTCTAGAAATATGTGTCTAAACATCCATATGATTGTGGTTTAGATGTGTGGGTTTTTTGGGGTGTTGGTTGCTGGCATATATATTCCGTTTTTAAGGTTTTTTTAAATATATTACTTGCATTGTGTGATGAATATTTTAATTTTATCTCAAATGTCTTACAATCTACTTGATGTTTTTCTCGAAGAAAATAAACTTGATGGCACTAACTTTGTTGATTGGAAACATAATCTTTGCTGAAGAACATAAATTTGTTCCAACTGAGCCCACTTGAACCAGATGGGGATTCAACACCTGAAGAGGTACCGCAAATGGAAGAAATCTGAAGAGATGGCTCACTATTACATCTTGACTTCTTAGCATTAAAGTATGGGCACAGTCACGGAAATAATAAAAAATCTCGACGATATGTTCGGGCATCAGAATCAGGCAGCCATGCAAAATGCTATGAGGGTCTTGATAAGAACCCAGATGCCTGAAGGGACCTTGGTAAGAGATCATGTTCTGAATATGATTTCTCCTCTAAATGGACTTGATATTTTAGTGGAAACTATCGATGCATAAACACAGGTCAATATCATCTTACGTAGATAACTATAAGGTTTGAGCAGTTCCGCCTAAACTACAATATGAATCATAGAAAATATACTTTGGCGGAATGCTGACATAACTTCAAACTGCTAAAGGTCTCTTCAAACAAGGGTATCAAGTTCATGCAGAACTGGACTTCAACTTCTAAACCCAATTGGGGGAAGAAAAAGAAGCAAGAGGGCCAGAAGCAAGTGACACACCTCAAGATGAAAAGCAAGGCTCCCCAGCATGAGGCGAACAAGAAGCCAAAGGGTAAGGGTTATAAGTGCGATCAGGAAGGACACTTTAAGGTGAGTTGCCTTGCTATATTGAGAAAGGTATGTCTCCTGCACTAGTAGGGAACATGTTTGGCAGCTTGTTCTACCATTCTGTGGACAGTAGATTCAGGCTCCAAGGATGATGCTTGTTTCGACTCGCGTAGTTTTCAGGTAACTAGGCGGATAAGTGCGGGCGAGATCACTATCAACATGAGGGATTATTCTAGGCTTATGACAGTATCATTGGGAGTCATACGATTGAGGATTAAGGATATGATTTTAGTTCATAATAATGCATTATTGGTACCAGATTTAGAATGAATTTAATTTCGGTTTCTAAATTAAGTTGTGATGGTTATTCAATTTCTTTTGATGATGATGCTATTATTAAAAATGTAAAGATATCTATACTGTGGATGGTATATCATTAATACTGCACGAAATCCCACATATAAAAATAAACCACTTAACTCTTTGTCTAATCTTAAAAAGAAAAAAGAACATTCAAACATAAACCAAATGTATCTGTTGCATTTATAATTAGGTCATATAAACCTTATAAGGATCCAAAAATTAGTAGATGATGGCCCACTTGATGAACTCCAGGTTTAGTGATTTCTAATATGTGAATTTTGTCTGGAAGGAAACTGACCAAAAGTGTTTCTAAAACCAAGGGAAATCGTACCTAGAATGTGTTAGATATGGTTCATAATGATGTATGTGGGCCACTGTCATAGCTCCCTACTTCAGATGGTAAAATTCGTCTCTCCTAGCCTCCCCAACAACAGCCAATATATACTGAGCTCATAATTCAGTTTGGATATTTGCTCAAGTTCGTTATCAGTTCTCCACGATCGATCTTGCATCCATATTTCTACATCAGTCGAGCGATGCCGATTCCAGTCAGAATGTAGCGAGTGTGACATGTTGTTCTTTAGTACATCGTAGAGCGTCAAATATTCTTTCTACATTTTTGAGTCATGATTCATCATTGAGGTCATCTAGTTTGCCATCAAAGGTTGACCGTCAAAATGCAGGAACCTCTCAGGAGTGCTATCGCTTGCCTCTCCAGCATTCTGATTGGAAGCCTGTTGTTGAATGAAGGTCAATTGCACAAGATCTTATGCAATCGTGTCATTTCCATCACTATTTTGCGGTGGCGACTAAGCACATCGTCCATGTCTGCTTCTATCGGCCATCTATTAAGTCAGCATGAAAGGATAATTAGCAGCAGTTTTATTTGATTATGGAGTTAAGTTAGTATGCAAGATTTTTTAAGTAAATGCTAACAAAATGAAGGATAATAATATTAGCATTCAAGATTATAACATCATTAATTTTAATAACCATGATACCCTTCAAACAAGTTTTAACATTTGACCTTCATGACATAATAATTTAAATTAACCCAAAAGCCTAAATACTCTAATCTAAACATGATACTCTCAGTGCTCTGCGAAATCCATCTCTATGCCTCCTCCTTAAGGTCCTTCTCAGGGTCCTGAGAATGCGCGGAGTCCGTCGGTGGTGCCCGTGATATCTCTCCTACCTCAATTGTAGAGTCTGTAAATAGCCTCATCACCGCATCTAGCTTCTTCTTGACCACCATATCGAACTCCTTGTTCCCATGGTTCACAGATAGGTCCTAGTTCTCAAGTATCTTGATTTGGTGTATTTGGAAGAATCGGGTACTGCGAAGCTAGGTAATGGTTTGGTCCTTTAGGCATAGCTTACTCTCCAAGAAAGACAACTTGCATTCCAGCTACTCCGACTCTAGTATCCCGTGCACTAGTGCCTCGAGCATCTCATCCCTCTGACTGCAAAATGCCGATGCATCCCATACACGCGGACAATCACTTCCCTTAAAGACTGGATCTATCGCTCGTGGGTATCGTCCGAAGCTATTACATCCCCAATAGGTCTCGTGGCGCTCTCATTCAGTGCATGTCGTAGTTGCTTTTCGGTAATCAATCACGAAGTTTCAGGGGTGGTCTAGGTCTCGTTGGCCAACTGCTTACCCTTAGATGGGTCCATCTAAAAACAACCAATATGTAAGTCAGTAACTCACATAAGGTGCTAACACATCTAAAGAAAACTCAACAACTAATTATGTAAATCATCAAGAAAGTAAATCTAATGACAATAATTATGTTAACGAGATACTAATCACAAAACAACAATACTACATGTTAAGAATTAATGAAGTTTTAACCTTGAGTTGTATAAGATTAGGTCAGTTCCATCTATTCCAAATGAATAGTGAAATGACTCGAACAGATTAATAAGATGAAAAAAAAATCATATCGATTTCAAATGGATAGCTAGGGCAGTTAATTTGATTAGAATGTGCGATAGATACTCCAATCAAGTAGCAAATTGAATGATTCAAAGACTTTGAGTTTAACTAAGCGTATTCCAAATGAATAGTTAAGAATTAAAAAGAGTGTTCAAAAAATGAGAATTGACTTAGAAATCTATCTTAAGTCTCACTCTAACAGAATTTTTACTTCGTCCTAGGAAATTCCATCTAAGTCCAAAGAATCTTTACCATGGATAATCGTTGTAAGTATCTTTCCTATAGGCATGCTCTGATACCACTTACGTCACACCCCAATATTGGGTAGGATGAAGACGCAACACAACAATACCATCATTCGATATACACATCTATGTATAACAGAAGCAGAATAATTAGTTGAATAAATTCGAGGTGATAGTCATCTTGATTTACCGAGTCTCACAAACAATGGCAATAAGTATCTCAAAACCACGATTGAATAAAATAGTAGCAGGAATAATTTGTTCAAAATGAATGAAATCCTATTAATACAAAAGACAACATCACATTACAATACGATTACAAGCATAAGTCTCTGCAGCAGAATAAAGTAATAAGTCTAGTACAGAGATCCATAATGTCTTCAATGAAGTCACACAGTTTTCTCTTTGGTCTTGTCTTCAGTAGTCTGTTCTTCGTCTAGTTTGAAATAAAAATGGTGGTGCGAGACAAAAGGTCTCAATGAGTGGGTGTTCGGGTGCTAGTGTGATTTACTTTCTTTATAAAATATTTTAGTGATGGCATGTCTCGTTCTTCGAGAAATATGTAAGAGATGATGATTTGAAATATAAAAAATATTTTATGCAATAAAAACATTCACCCAATGAAAATACATTAACAGTATCCAGCCACGTGGAAAATAATTATAAATTAATCAATCAGTTAATCGATACACTTTAGCTTTAGAAGCTGTTGATTTGGACTTGAAACCTAAGATCTTCCTCGTAACTCCCAACAATATAAAATGTCGCCCCAACATTTGGACTATTACCCCACTTTTTGAGTCGAAGCTCCAATTTTGGACCGTTAAGTCCCCACCTTATATCTGACCTGAGTAGGACACGCCCTGATCATGGACCTTTCTCGCAGATCATGCCATAATCGCGATTATCCCACATTTTATGACACAGGTCCCTCGAAAAACATTATTCATTGGTTATGGGAATAGACAACAATGACAACCTTATCAAGAACCACAACCACGCTGCTCCATTCAGGATCTAACCATCCTGACTTGATTTTGGAATTCTAGAGGCGACCCCTAAAAGTTCCATAGGTGGCCTCCTGATTGTGAGGTGGTGCTCTGTCTCGTATGAGCTCGAGAGGTGGACCCCACTCGAAGACTTGGCACTTTGACCCATAGAGTTCTAGGCGACCCCATCCATGGCACTTTTTTTATAGAGCAGTTAGTCCCAGATCAATCACAATTATCAGATAGACACGACGCAAAGAATTCTCAAGCACAGGGTTTTATTCACACGATCAATTGATGATAGAATTTAGTTTATATTTATTATGTGTTAGAATTTTATTATTAAATTATGGCATGAGTAGTTGGAGTCTTAAAGATTGTGTTATTATTTATTTGGTAAATTCCAAGGGGAAAGAAAATGAGAGTTCGATTGTATATTGCCATAGCAGTAGAGATTTGGTAACTTTAAAAATTACCAAGGCAAGAGAAAATATGAGTTCATGCCATGTCGTAGTAATCCATATCGCAATTCGATATTAAGTTCAAGATATTTCCAATAAGGATGTGTTGGCAAACTTTCGACCCTCTACGAAACTTGTTTGAAGAAAACCAAAAGGTGCGGGGTTTCAACAACGCCAAAAAACCAGTAATAGATTTTTGTAAATAAATCGAGACACTCACAGACGTGTATTCAACAACACCACGAAGTCAGGATCACTTTGTTAAGTTAATTGAAATACAAAGGTATGTATGTTTGGAATCCTCAACAAACAAAACACATGAAATATACACAAATAGTAACTTTTCTTATCCTCAATTAAAGTCCCCAGTTATAAAGGAATGTCAGGCTATTTATAGCCATAATTCTACACCTAACACTCTCTCACATGGAGACACATTTCATGAGATAAGGTACCATAAATGTTAAGTCAAAAATGAAGAAAAACAAAAGGAATCAAAGCATTTCAAAAGACAGAAATTCTGGTCGCGGGTTTCAAGGGGGTTTGTCTACTTGTGTCCTCCAGAAACTCTGCTGAATTATGACACCAACTTGTAGGACTTTGTCTTTGGTTCACGTGGCTACTTCAAACGCGTCCAGCCGACTCTGTACGAGTGAATTATGACTAAAATACAAAAGAGTGCAAATTTCTCTCACGCTCAGAAATTCTGCCATCGTTGCTCATCTTAGTCCTATTTCGACTCGATACATTTTAGTCGTTATATTAGGCATTATTACAACTCAAAATACATATATTACATGTCTCGACATAAAAATTAAAATACAACACAACAACACTTTAAATTATCGACATTGACACACCCAATGCTCGGTGGCTGCATTTATTACACAATACAATTATTGTTAGGTAAAATTTATGACGCAATATAGCTTTGAGTTTTCGCCTTCGGCTATATTCGTTATCAATTTAGTTTACTCGACAATCTATTAGTTCAATGCGGCTATTGGGATAAACAATCCTATACCTTTTTTTGATAAGTTCCAACATACAGCAAATTCCGCACTGCCATCATTCAGCAAGTTATATAGTCAACAGACATCAAGCTATCTCAAGAATATTTGCCATCATACAGCGAAGGACTCGATATACCGCTAAGTATGGAAGCTGTCTTGTATCTTCATACAGCGGCTTCCATACAGCATGAGCGATAGCCTACAGCGTTGAAGTCTACCACTAACAACAATAAGACGCACTATGCTGAATACAGCATACGGGCTGAGTGTTAGGATAATAAACACTTATCCAACAGATCTGAAGACCGTTGAGAAGGAATCTACTTTATACGCTAAAGTCAGAACGTCATTTGAAAGAAGTATTTAAATACTGACTAGATAAAGTATTTAAATACCAACCGACAAGGATCCCCAGACAAGGAGCAAAATCCGGATCTTGTTCTTGAAAGTCAATGAACCAATCAGAATGGATCTCAGCTCACCAACCCAGCCAACGGACATATTTATATCGGATCTATTCCAAGGTTATAAATGGTCCATACAGGAGGACATTGCATACGAACACACGAATACAATACGAATAACAAACTAAGATCAAACGACTGAATATTCATTATCGTCAAATCAAAGCTTACAAGAGCAATTATATTTATGCAAGCATTTATCTATATCCGAAGAGGAGAAATATACTCAGTCACCAAGAACAGCATATCATCAGCTCAAGATCATTGTGTTCAAGCTGCTGTTCCAAACCTATTACTTTATCATTTTACCTTTGTGTAATACTTAGCCCTGTGTGGACTAAGAAAGTTATTCTTACATGTGTGGGATGAATAGGACGAAGCTTCAATCTGTGTGAGAAGAAGCAAGTCAAGAGACACCATCAACCAATCTGTGTGAACATTTGAAAGCGACAGTCTTTGTATCAATCTGTGTGAACGATACAAGGATAGGTTTGATTATAGTCACGTAGTTGTGTACGTAGTGATTATAATAAACATTTTACTTCTGTGTGGAGGATCAGTGAACGTATAGGGGTTTACCTCGAACCACTTTAAATACTATGTTATTTACCTTCTTCATTTACTGTTTCTCATTATTGTGATTATTTATAAGTATACATTGCATACCCTGTACGCACCAAGCTACCAGGAGAAAGCCTAGTTGATGTATTTATAGCAACTAACATTGAAACGAACTTCCACTATGCACTCATATTTGAAAAACGTACAGCTTGTTGTACTAACACTTTTCCAAGCTGTATTCTGTATACTTAGTGGACAACAAGTGGTATCGGAGCGGTTGATTCTAAAAAGAAACATTCGTATTTTTAGCCGAATCAGATCCAAAATCACACATTCCTTTGAAAACAGTCTTATCCTTTCTATTCTTACTCATGGATACCTCACTGATAAATAAGGTTCCGATATTTTCAATTAACGATTTTAATGATTGGAGAATTAGGATGGAAGCACATCTTGCAGCAATGCATGAAGAGATGATTTTTGTCATCCAAGATGGCCCCATCAAGATAATGAAGGTAAATCCCGCCGCAAAGATTGAAGGCCAAGATCATGCTGAGATGCTTGAGAAAGTGCACGAATAGTGGACAACTGATAATCGGAAGCGCGCCAACCTCGACAATGTATCTAGGAATGCGCTATTTGTCACTCTCGATAAAGGCACATTCTCAAAGGTAAAGAGCTGTAAGACAGCCAAGGAAATTTGGGATAAACAAAAGATGATTTGTGAGGGAACTGAGCTCTCAAAAGAAAATAATATTTCAAACTCACTCAGCAATTTGAATCTTTCGAAATGAAATCATCTGAAACTCTTGAGGAACTTGACCTCAGATTCACTGGCATTGTCGGCGAACTTGAAGCATTGGGTAAAGTGTAAACCCAAAAGGAGAAAAATTTGAAAATATTTAGATCACTCCCTGCCCGATGGGACATAAAAACCACAGCTATGCGTGTGTCATGTAATCTCAATGACATATCTACTTTTGACCTCTTATCTGACCTAAAAGCTTTCGAGTATGACATTAACAGGAGAGAGAAGGCTGAAGAGTCACCTGCTAGGACTACAGCATTAGCCGCTGTATCCAACATGAGACACAGCATGCCCAACACATCCAAATCTGCCTACAAGAATGCTGACAATGACGATGATATCCTGTCACAAGATGAAATGGCCCTGCTCATGCACAAATTCAAGAAATTCTTCAAACTGTCTGGAAAGTCTGCATACAGGCCCAAGCCTTTTCACAAGGTAAGTTCTGAATCTTCCCCATCTAGTGATTCTAATCTATATTATAATTGTAAGAAACCGGGACATTATGCAAATAAGTGTCCGCATCCTAAAGTCCAAAAGTTTCCAGAAGCCGAGCAACAAGAAAAGGATGAAAGGAGGCGTGCTTGGAAGAACAAGCTCAAGGCCCTGATCGGCGAATCAGAAGCCTCGCCCGCTCAAACCAAGACCGAGGAATGTCTTCAGGCAGTTACTGACAGTAACTCGTCTTATGATGAGCTCGAAGATAAAGCATACATGTGCTTTATGGCTAAAGATATTGAAGACGATGAAGACAGCGATGATGAGGTAAGCTCAACATCCAATATTCCCATTAATGCATCTCATACTTTCAAAAATATGATGAATGATTTAAAAACATTTAAAAGGCCCATGAGACATTAAAACGAGAAAATATATAGCTAGAAATTTCTAACTTAGAGCTGAAAGATGAAAATGACTTGCTAAGAAATAATTACGAAAATATGTCTATCGATTGTGAAAATAGCAATTTCACAGTGGAAAAACTCATGGAGAGCAATCATCAACTTGCTCATGATCTAAATGAGACCAAGTCTCATTGTAATGCCCGATTATCCCCTTCTAAGACAATAACCATTTTATACCTAAATACATTTACACAATATGCATTAGGGAAGCATGGCATACAAGTAGACATTTCATGAGAATGAATAATTTCTATTTATGAGCTTAATTATGCTTTATGTCTATGATACATGCAACATGTTATTTATTCCTCCTAACATGGTAAAATATGTCTTTATAAATGTCTCATTGCAGTGAGAAGCTTAGTTTCTCGGTTAAAGGAGATCGATGTGCTAAATGACTACAAGTGATTTTATTTGTTAATTGGATTTTTACATTTACTTTCACATATGATGATTCACTCCACCTCATAGTTAAATCACTATGGTGAAGAGTATTGAACATATTAAATTAGCTCTAAGCATAGGTGGCAAATATATAAGTACTAATAGGGTCACTGACAAGTCTATCGTAGGTTAACCAGTTTAACACCGGAGCCTAGTGGTGTGTGTGTTGAGTAAATTTAGATATATGAATCAAGTAGATAACATTTGTTTAACCTAATAAAAAGTGTCAAATATTTGATTCCTACATTATAATTGGTTCAATTGGTAGTTGCATATGGCATCACCTGTTAAATAATTGGATATGTCACTTCCCTATTCGTCTCAGTTGCGGTCGGAACCAGTTGAACTTGTCTTTGGTTTTATCATCATCATCATATCATATTGATAAGTGAGCCCTTTCATTCTTATCTATAGCGTTATAGGTAGGAAGGTCTAGAAAGTTTGACAATAAAATCCCTTATTAGCATTTTTAATGCTTTCTGCATAGTAGCCGGTTTAAATAATAAAAACACACCTTAAACTTCTACAAAACCACTAGACCTGACATTTATACCCTAAATATGTTCAATATCTATTAAGAACCGGTTTAAACCAACTAATAACCGGCCTATAATTACTTGAATTGATCCAGTCCTTCAAACACGATTTATAGAAGCTATTTGAGGGTATCTTCGGTATTTCACCCTCAAAACTGCCTCTCTCACTTGGATAAGAATGGAAAACCAACCCTCAACCCTCATTAACACTCTGGACTTGACCAAGAAGCATTCATCTCCGAAAAATCACCAAAAAATTCAAGGAAAATCATCAAAACACCAACACCTCATATCCTTTGAGAATCAAGGCGAGTTTCCTTTGTTTTCTTCATGTTCTTGATGTCTTTATTGATTATTTCGATGAAAGGAGGGTTTGTTCAGGACCTTATACATGTCATGATAATGTTAAAAATTCATCCATGGCTTAACCTTGTGTTTATTGTGGGTTTATAGAGCCCAAATCATCACTAGACAATATAGAACTCAATTCTGCCACCTTTTATAAACATATATGGATTGTGCATATTTAGTATAGTTCAGGGACTGGTGTTCCCATATATTTGTTCTTCAGTATGTTAGGGATGTTATATCAAAATTTGATGCAAATCCAACTTATAATCAAGCGGTTATAAGCTAAATAAATTCTGTTATTAAAAGGTTTTGATAAACTCTCTTGAACAATTATGTTGTTGTAAAATAGGTTACACAAATTACTATATGTTCATATTTTCAGAATAAGTTTTCTTTTATAAGTAAAGGATAAGGATATAAAGTTAAAACGTAGTATAAATGGGTATATATGTGTAATTATTGCATCACAGTAACTAGTTGTGAAGGGATAAGTCATAGATGATCCTAAATTGTATTCCAAACATTTTGTAGCATTCATGAAAGTAATGTTAAGTGCAATATGGTTAATTAATTCAAGGCTTTTAGCACATCCATATAGCTAGAAAATCTGATCTTTTGATCTCAATACGCAGCTGGACCCGAGGTAAGATGAGGCTTTTCCTTGCTGTATCATAAGGATCATATATTGATTGATATTTGCATATGTGACTGTTATTGAACGATCATGCATAACATGTGTATGTCAAAGAATGTTTAAGAACATGAAGTATGGTACTTGATTGATGGCAGGTAGTCACGGGACGCGGGGGACCGGCGTACCCAACACATGGTGGCAAATACTTGCGGCTGAAAGTCGGTCAAGGAAACCCACACTGAAGCAAAAAGGTTGAATACGGCTAATACCATTGGTTGAAAAACCAGTATGGGAACCCCCTATACATGCTTTATTAGCCAATTATATGAACAGGTTCCGAAAACCATGGCCTATCACTATCAGTCGAGTGTCACACTTCAAGGGTACCCGAAGAAAGGATTTTACAAGAACATGACTATATCATATAAAGTAGTTATTTGTTGATGAATGTGATATGTGATATCTTGCTATTAAAGAAGTCTCATCTTACTGAGCCATTATCTCACTATATTCTTATGATACAGGTGACGATGCTCATGTTTAGGGGTTGACCATCCTTCTTTAGTGTTGCCCATTGGCGACTTGTCCATATGCCATTCCCCAGCTATTTTGCCCCTCTGCTGGAAGACTATGCTGTGTTTTGAATAAGATCGCTCTGTTATGATTTTGTCTATGTATTAAACTTATGGTTGTGTAATGTTTTGAACAAATAATACCAGTTTTCGTTATTTCTCCGAGTTCTTGCTTTTACCAAATTTACAATTATGGCTTTTCAAATTATAAAAGAGTGATACTCCCCAACTTAGTAGCACGGACCCCTTTGCGGTTCAGCTGCTAGGTTAGGGGGTGTTACAGTTGTGGTATCGGAGCGAAGGTTTAAATCTTTCCTGCAGACAGAAGATGGCATATGGACATTCTCGACTGAGGGATATGGTCAACTTTTATCTGTTAAGTATTATGTTTAATAGATTACAATCTATTAGTTGTCATAATCATTATTGTGTGTTTGTTATTGGCTTATAAATGGGTGAGATTGGGCAGTACAACAGAAGTGATGGCACCCAAAAGGAAGACGAAAGATGATCCAAATCCAAACCACAACCTTCTTGAGAATTTGACTGAGCTAATGCAGCAACAGACAAGGATGTATGGTGAACAGATACAACAATTGCTGAATATGCAACAAAGAAACCAGTAACAAAACCGAGAACCTCCACCAAGAAACAATAATGGACCAGCAGTGTATGAGAAATTTAGGAAAATAGAACCTCCTGATTTTCATGGTGGGTCTGGTCCTATGGTTGCAGAGGAATGGGTCAAATCACTTGATGTTATTTTTGATTACATGCACATCGAAGATGCTGAGAAGATACTTTGTGTGGTCTTTCAACTCAAAAAAAGATGCCAGAACTTGGTGGGAAGGAGCCAAACTTGCAGTCAACATGGAAGAGATGACAAGAGAGAGATTTAAAGTAATATTTTATGATAAATACTTCACCAGGGATACCCGATCTCTCAAGGTCAGAGAGTTTTTAGATCTGAAGCAAGGGGATATGTCTGTTTGTGAATATATCCGAAAATTTGAAGAAGGCTGCAGGTATGTTCCTTATATTGCTAGGGATAATGCTGAGAAGATGGATCATTTCCTAAGAGGCCTCCGACCTGAAATTAGAAGAGATGTGAGACTGTCTGCATTAACTGAGTTCAGAGAAATAGTTGACAAAGCGCTGCTCGCAGAAGATGACAAAAAGGAGATACAAAAGTCTTATCAGCGGAAGAGGCAAGCATTTGCTTCAAAAAATTCAGCACATTGGAAGAAACCGAAGCAAAAACTAGGCAAAGCCAATCAGAAGCATCCTACAGCGAGACATGATCCAAATACAACTGAGAAGCCTAAGTGTACTAAATGTGGGAAAAATAACTTTGGAGAATGTTTTGTCGGGTCCAATAATTGTTTCAGATGCAAGAAGCTCGGACATATGGCGAGAGATTGCCCAAACCCGTAGAATAAAGTTCAAGGAAGGGTGTTTGCAATGACACGAGAACAAGATGATGCAGATGCTTCTGTAGTCTCAGGTACTATTCTGATCTCAGTAATTCCTGCACTTACATTGATAGACCCAGGTTCCACACATTCATTTGCATCATATGCATTTATGAGAAAATCGGTGATTAAACCAGAGCTATTGAAAGTTGGTTATAATGTGTCTGCTCTGTTTGGAGAAAATATGGATTCGGAGCAAATGTTGAGGGCTTGTACAATTCAAATTGGCGAGAGAGTACTCTACGCCGACCTTGTTGTCCTACCAATATCTAATTTTGATGTTATCCTTGGTATGGATTGATTAGCTAAATATTGTGAAAATGTCGATTGTAATAAGAAGATTGTGGCATTTCAACCAGAAAATGGAGGACGGTTTATTTTTAGAGGTAATTTATATTTGTGCTCTTTGCCAATTATAACTGCACTGAAAGCTAGGAAGATGTTAAATAAGGGGTGTAATGGCTATTTGGCTAATGTTTTGGACACCTCCCTTGAAATGAAATTGAAGCCTGAAGATGTAGATGTGGTTAGAGAATTTCCTGAGGTGTTTCCAGATGATCTACCAGGGTTGCCGTCATATCAGGAAATTGAGTTTGCAATCGATGTAATGCTTGGGACTACCCCTATTTCTAAAGCCCCGTACAGAATGGCACCAATAGAATTGAAAGAATTAAAAGTTCAACTACAAGAATTACTTGATAAGGGATTCATCCATCCTAGTTGTTCACCTTGGGGATCGCCTGTCTTATTTGTGAAAAAGAAAAATGGCTCATTGCGATTATGCATTAACTATAGAGAACTGAATGAGGTGACCATTAAGAACAAATATCCTCTTCCAAGGATAGATGATTTATTTGATCAGTTGCAAGGAGCATCAGTATTCTCAAAGATTGATTTACGTTCCGGATATCATCAACTGAAGGTCAAAGAAGAAGATATCCAAAAGACAGCATTTAGAACGCGATATGGTCACTGTGAATTTTTAGTGATGCCTTTTGGTTTGACAAATGCTCCAGTAGCATTTATGGATCTGATGAACTGGGTATTCAAAGAGTTCCTTGATAAATTTGTGGTGGTATTTATCGATGATATCTTTATCTATTCACATGATAAAGATGAATATAAAGAACTATTGGGATTCAGTGTCTAAAACGAAGGCCCAGCAGAAGCGGTAAAATGAAAATTAATTCGATCCGAATCCTACGAGGATCGATCGAGCAACGTATATACGAATATAAAACGAAAAACAAGAGTTATAAGAAACTCACCCTTGAAGTCCGTTGATTAAATGGTAACCTTCTCTTGAGCTATTCCCCAAGCTTTGATTGATCTCTACGAATCCAATCCGCTCCAAGCTCTTGAACGATCCAACGCCGAAAGCACTGCGTCTCTACTTGCCATGCGCCGGAGAAACGACCGGAATGACAACACCCGATTAACCTCCAAGGTTACGACTAGAATCAAGTGATGAAGCTTTTTGATTATAGCACTCTAAGTGTATAATCTATCTCTCAATTTTATCTCTTGATATTTTTCTCTAAGAAAACTCTCAAGAACACATAAAGAAGAAGATGAAGATGAAGAAGTTTTTCTCTCTCTCTTGAAAGGCTTCTCTCACGTTTTTTTGATCAATTATGTGAGGTGAGAGATAGTCTTCTTTTCATTCTTCTCAATTTTGGACCAAATCACCTAATATCATATTTAATATGATATTGTCCCCTTGGTGGCCATCTAGAAGGAGCCGGGACGAGTTCGGTTCGTTTCGGACTCTCGTGAGTCCAAACAAATAAACTCCGATTCCGTTCCGATGTATTTATATCAATTAATTAATCCAATTAATCAATGATATCAAATACAAAATAACATAATTAATTTCTCCAAGAAATAATTATATTCATGAATTAAATTAATCACCCGGTAATTTATTTAATTCATTAGGCCGTAAATTAATTTATCCAATAAATCAATTTAGACATCCAATGCCCCAAAGTCAATTAGACATCAAATATCCAATAAATTAGATATTCAATATATAATATTAATAATGAGAGAATAAGCTCGATTCATTCCGTCGTCAATCCTATTGCGCGACTCGGTAGGTTCGTCTTAGTCAGCAATAGGAGGAATCAAAGAGTAGTAGCACCACCTAGCCAGCCTGGCGGCCTACACTGTACCCCAACTGAGAACGAATGATTGGGATCATTCAAGAACCATTCTGTCGTGAATACCAGTATACGTATAAACCCTTCTTTCAAATGTCCTGATCAAGTTATAGGGTCATGGTCAGTCAAACCATATCTGTACTTGACGCTATGCATGCGTTAATGCAAATCGAGATTATTGAGCTCTCGTGTATCCAATACAACTAGCTCCAATGATTTGGCCAAAGACTTATGATCTCATATGTCAATAACCGCATAGGACATATAACCCGCTCACTAACACGAGAAAGAATTCTATCTTGGTATTCAGTAGGACCTGCTACTCGCCCGTTAAGATGCACGTCGAAGTTGACCCCCACCTCCCGGTTTATAGGGTCGAACTACTCTAATGAAAATCTTAACGTCACAATCACATCCCTACTAAATCCTCAAGTCGAAGGTTCACGAATACCTATCACAACCTTTCGATTCCGTCATTGACTGTCCCGAAGTGAAATCCGTGTGACGAATTGAGGGTGAGTCGGTTCGAGTATACTAATCCAATTAGCATACCTATAACGTGTGCTCCCACTAACCATTAGTGTTCGACAGGCACTCTCCATGTCAAAGAACACGTCACACAAGTCTTCACATAAGCTTAACGCCCAGTCAAGTTTCATCGACTTGCGAACGATTAAGTATTTGAGCTATAAACCTTTCCAGTGCCGACCCCCTTATCAAATAAGGAGTGGAACATTTTGCTCTCAAATACACGGACTAGTTTCTATATGTATATTTACGAGTTAGGACTGCCAGTAACTGCCAGTAAATAAAGAAACATCCATTTGCCTTATGATAATAAATTACATAATTGCAAGTACAATGCCCTCACTCAACATCCTCTGAGTGGCATTCGAGGGCATACTCCTAACAATCTCCCACTTGCACTCAATGCCACACACTATGGTATCTAATACCCATGTTCTCCAGATGACGCTCCAAGCTAGTCTGAGAAAGTGGCCTGGTAAGTGGATCAGCGACGTTGTCGGCCGAGTCTACTCTTTGCAGCACAATGTATCCCTTGCGAACAAATTCTCTTACGAGATGATACTTCCTCTCAATATGTTTGGTGTTGTTGTGAAACCTCGGCTTCTTGGCCTGCGCTACAGCTCCGTCGTTGTCGCAGTACAGCGGAACAAGCAGCTCAGCACATGGTATCACTTGAAGTTCTCCCAGAAACTTCTTAATCCAGAACCCTTCCTTGGAAGCCTCCGAGGCTGCTTGATACTTAGCCTGACAGGTGGAATCAGCAGTCACGCTTTGCTTGGCGCTACGCCAAGATACTGCTCCTCCATTAAGAGTAAATATGTATCCAGAAGTAGACATCGAGTCGTCCTTCAGTCCTTGGAATTCTGAATCAGTGAATCCCAGCACATCCAACTCTCCACCGCCATACATCAGAACCATATCTCTAGTCCTTCTTAAGTACTTGAGAACGTTGTTTACGGCAGTCCAATGTTCCCTACCTGGGTTTTCCTGAAACCTACTCACCACTCTTACAGCATGCGTGATGTCAGGTCTTGTACACAACATAGCATACATAAGGCTACCCACGGCCTAAGCATATTATATATTACTCATTTCCTTTCTTTGTTCCTCACTTTGAGGACACATCTTCAAGGAGAGTTTTATTCCATGTCGCATCGGTAGGAACCCTCTTTTAGAATCATCCATCTTAAATTGCTTTAAGATCTTATCTATATAGACGGCTTAGGAAAGACCTATTGTTCTCTTCGCTCTAACCCAGTAGAGCCTAATACCAAGAATATAGGTTGCTTCTCCCAAGTCTTTCATGGAGAAATTACTCGAAAGCCAAGCTTTTACAGAACTGAGCATTCCCATATCATTTACACAAGGTTGCTCTTCATTTTGCATGAAGTCAAACTCTTTGACCGCCTCATCAAAACGAAGGTTCCAACTACGTGACGCTTGCTTCAGTCCATAAATGGAACGCTGAAGCTTGCACACTTTCTGAATATCGACTTCGGACACAAAGCCTTTAGGCTGCTCCATATAGATTTCCTCCTCGAGGAATCAATTAAAGAAATCCATCTTTACGTCCATTTGCCATATCTCATAATTGTGGTAGGTAGCTATAGCAAGCATCATGCGAATAGACTTGATCATGGCTACTGGCGAGAAGGTATCGTGGTAATCGATCCCTTCTTTCTAGGTATAACCCTTTGCCACAAGCCTGGCCTTATAGGCATCAACCTTGCCATCACCATCAGTCTTTCTCTTGTAGATCCACTTGTTCCCAATAGGCACTATGCCCTTGGGGCAGTCTACTAGAGTCCAGACCTGATTGACATGCATCGAGTCTATCTCAGCTTCCATAGCTTCACGCCATTTCGTGGAGTCTACATCCACCATCGCTTGGTCATAGGTCGTTGGGTCAGTCGCTTGGCTATCACTTGGAACCTCATGGAGACCCAGCTTCTCCAAGTGCACAAGCCCATACCTCTCAGGTAAATGAGATAGCCTACTAGATCTACGAGGTGGTTGTACTTGTGTTTCAGAAGGTTCGGTTCTAGTTTCTTACACATGTGTCTCCCGAGGAGTTTCATTGTATTCTTCTAAAGAAATACTTCTACCTGCTCCACCTTCCTGAATGAACTCATCTTCCAGGAAGTGTGCTTGTAAAGCAACAATGATCTTTCGATCTTCGGGCATGTAGAATAGATATCCCATCGTCCCATATGGGAATCCAATGAAACGTCCCTTCGCGGACCTAGCTTCCAACTTCTCCACCTTAGTCTTCTTGACATAGGCAGGACATCCCCAAATCCTAATATGATTAAGACTTGGTTTCCTGCCCTCCCACATCTCATGTGGAGTTTTAGGAATGGATTTGGAAGGACATCTGTTCAAGATGTAGGCGGGAGTCAGGAGTGCATACCCCCACAAGTAAATCGGTAAGTCAGTATAGCCCAACATGGAACAGACCATGTTCAACAAGGTCCGATTCCTTCTTTCTGACACACCATTTAACTAAGGAGTACCTGGATGTATTAGTTGTGAAACTATTCCATGTTCCTTAAGGAACTCGTCAAACTCCGTACTCATATAGTCGCCACCTCGATCCAACCGAAGTGCTTTGATATGATTACCAGTTTGTTTCTCGACTAGGGCCTTGAATTCGTGGAATTTCTCAAAGGCCTCAGATTAATGTTTCATTAAGTATACATAACCATACCTAGTATGATCATCCGTAAACGTAATGAAATATTGATATCCGTCACGTGCTGCTTCCAAAGCACCACATACGTCGGTATGGATTAATCCCAGTTTATCAGCGGCTCTTTCAAAAGTCCTTGTGAAGGGGGTCTTAGTCATTTTGCCTTTAAGGCAAGATTCACAAGTAGGAAAGGGATCCGATCCCAATGGACCCATAAGTCCATCTTTTTCCATCTTGTAAACCTTGGCCTGACCAACATGACCAAGTCTAAGATGCCATTTCAAAACTTGATTGGTTTCATCCCTACCACGTTTTCTAGTCATAGTATTCACAACTACTTTGTTGCTGAGATTTAGATGATACAATCTATTTAACAACGTAGCAGTACCCACTAGTTTATTTCTGAAATAAATTTTGCAGGAACCATCACCAATGAAAAATGAAAAACCTTTTCGGTCCATGACCGGAATGGATACATTGTTTTTGTGCCCCTTGGGCAAAACAAGTACATCTTCTAAAGTCAAAACAAAGCCGGATTCTAAACCCAAAAGAAGTGATCCTATGTCGGTTGCCTCGACACTATGCCCGCTTCCAACTGTGATCATCACTTCTCCAGCCCCAAACTTCCTACTTTGTTCCAGATCCTGATTCACGGTACAAATATGAGAACTAGCACCAGAATCCAGTATCCAGGATGTAGAAAATACAGTAGCAGAACAATTTGTTTCGAAAACTAAAAGTTTTGTACCCGAAGTGCCATGAATAATCGGACACTCTCTAGCTCAATGGCCCAGCTCACCGCACTTGAGACAAGCGTCTTTCTTCTTGCTCTTTGGAACCGTTGAAGCCTTGACCTTGCCCTTGAAGTCCTTAACATGTGGTCCAGTCTGCTTCTTGGTCTTCTTCTTCTTATTCTTAGACTTCCGAAGTCTAGAAGAAATCACAAGGGCAAACTCTTTCATCCGTGGAGTCTTTATCTGAGACTGAGCGGTCACCAGTTTGTTCATTAGCCCAGCTAAGTTGCATGCAATCTTGTTGTAGTTGAAGTTCATAACAAACTGTGAGAAGGAATCAGGGAGAGACTGAAGGATAAGGTCGGTTTGGAGAGAAGTATCCATTTTAAAATCAAGAGCCTCCAATCTCTCGATCATGGATATCATTTTGAGGATGTGTTCCCCAACCTTCTCACCTTCCTTCATCCTTGCACCGAACAGTTGCTTGGATATCTCATATCTAGCAGTTCTGCTGTGCTCACCATAAAGTTCGGTTAAGTGAGATAGAATCTGCCTAGCAGAAGTCATTTTATCATGAGCTCTCTGAAGCTCATTAGACAAAGAAGCCATCATGTAAGCACGGACTTTTATATCATCCTTAGCCCACTTTTTGTGGTTTTCGATCTCTTCCAGATTGGCTCTGGTCCCCACAGGAGGCGCCGGAATGTTCGTCTCCAAGACGTATCCCAGTGCCTCTATACTGAGGACAATCATCAGATTGCAGATCCAGTCTGATGCGACCCCCACACGACCCGCCGTGGTAACCGACACCGCTAGATGAATTCGTTCCCAGGATCTTTCCAAAATAAGCAAAAAGGGGCTTTACTTCCAAACCTCTACGTGACAAGTCGTAGCAACTCGGAAGGGGTGGAATACAAATACTAACAAGAATTTGCACTTGATAAGTATATGAATCACACAAGGGAGGTTTTGGAGACACACTCAACAAAACAAGAAAGAACTCACAAAGGTTTGTTAATACAAACACTCTCAAATTTCATAAAATCTTAGGTGTCCTCTTACAATGAAACTTCAAGGCTACTTATAGCTAAAATCTTACACCTAACTCTAGTGTGAACAAGGAAACAACTAGAAACCTACAAAATAGAAAAATCAACATTCAAATATCCTAAAATCTGGTACAAAGTCAGTCAACATATGTTTAGGGGACAAAATATCAAAGACCAAGATTTTAAGGTGTGAAAACAAGGACAACAAGTCACCATAAATCCGATGCTGTCTGTTTTATCATTTCTGAGCTCCAATGGCTCCGAATTTGGTCCAATGGTCTGAACAATATTTGTAGCTCTCTTTCTTATATTTTCATAGACACCTGAATCACCTGAATCGGATTTCGGACAAGTATATTATGGCCAAAATACGAGACTGCTGCGTGTCAGTCTTACGCGCGGGAATTTGCATCCTTGTTTGTTTGTTCATCTTTTCCGATCGTCTTCGACATTAATATTACACGACTCGATTATATACAACTCAAAATATAAAAATACAACTCAAGAAATACAATTCAAATTAAAATACACCAAGATAAAATAAACGAAAAACTTATTGTTCGACACTTCGACACTACTCACGAATTTGTTGTCTTTGATAACATAGTTATTTTTAAACATATCAATGACGAGTGTCGATAAATTATTTTTGAACTTCTTTGATCGAGACCTCGTTATTGGTCCAGTCGGCATGCTCAAGTCCTCATCCGGATTCTTCATAATATCTTGATTCACATCATTCCCCCGTTCCTCAAAAGGATTCGTCCTCGAATCTGAAATTTCAAAAGGACTTAAATCAGCGACATTGAAAGTAGTGGAAACATTATACTCACCAGGTAGATCTACTTTATAGGCATTGTCGTTAATCTGCTCTAAGATTTGGAATGGTCCATTTCCCCTTGGCATTAGCTTCGATTTTCTTTGAATGGGAAATCGTTCTCTCCTCAAATGAACCCAAACCCAATCACCTGGTTCAAAGAGTACTTGTTTGCGTCCCTTGTTCTTCATTCTTGCATTGTGTTCGTTGCGCTTCTCAATTTGTTCACGAACTTTGGCATGTAATTGCTTCACCATCTACGCCTTTGTCTTGCCATCAAGGTTACTCCTGTCATCTATTGGAATAGGCAACAAGTCTAAAGGAGTTATTGGATTAAAACCATACACGATTTCAAATGACGAAAATGTTGTAGTAGAATGTACGGTTCGATTATATGAAAACTCGATAAATGGTAAAGATGTTTCCCAATTTTTCAAATTTTTGTTAACAATAGTTCGCAACAATTGACCAAGCGTTCGGTTAACAACCTCGGTTTGACCATCAGTTTGGGGATGACATGTTGTAGAATAAAGCAATTTCGTCCCCAATTTTGCCCATAAGACTCTCCAAAAATGACTCAAAATTTTGGTATCTCTATCGGATACGATGCTTTTGGGCATATCATGTAAACGAACAATTTCTTTGAAAAATAGATTAGCAATATGTGTGGCGTCGTCCGTTTTATGACATGCAATGTAGTGTGCCATTTTGCTAAATCTATCAACTACAACAAAAATGGAGTCACAACCGGATTTCGCCCTGGGTAATCCTAATACAAAGTCCATAGAAAGATCAACCCAAGGTTCGGAAGGTACCAGAAGTGGCATATACAAACCATGCGGTAACACTCGTGATTTTGCTTTCCTACAAACAATGCATGAATTTACAACTTTAAAAACATCATGTTTCATTTTTGGCCAAAAGAAATGTTCATGCAATATTTTGTAAGTTTTAGCAATCCCAAAATGTCCCATTAGACCTCCACTATGTGCTTCTCTTACCAATAATTCCCATGTTGAACAAAAAGGAATGTAAAGTTTATTTTCACGGAACAAGAATCCATTATCCTGATAAAATTTTTCTACTCCTTTTTTCTCGCAAGCGACATAAATATCATGGAAATCTTTATCCCCCTCATATGCTTCTTTCAATAAATCAAATCCCAAAAGTTTACAAGAAAGTGTATTGAGTAATACATACCTTCTTGACAAAGCGTCGGCGACAATGTTTTCCTTACCTTGTTTGTATATGATGATATAAGGAAAGGATTCAATTTCTTCTAACCACTTGGCATGTCTCTCGCTCAATTTACCTTGTCCTTTGAGATGCTTTAAGGATTCATTATCGGTATGAATCACGAACTCCTTAGGCCATAGGTAGTGTTGCCACGTACGTAGGGCTCGAACCAAAGCATACAATTCCTTGTCATAGGTCGGGTAATTCAATGTAGCTCCTCCAAGTTTCTCACTAAAATAGGCTATCGGCCTTATTCCCTGCATTAATACTGCTCCTATTCCTACTCCTGAAGCATCACACTCAATTTCAAAAGTGTTAGAAAAATCAGGTATTGCTAAGACAGGTGCGGTGCACAATTTATCTTTCAGAGTGTTAAATGCTTTTTCTTGTTCATTTCCCTAATTAAACTGAGCATGTTTCTTAACAAGTTCGTTTAATGGGGCTGCAATTGTGCTAAAATCTTTTACGAAGCGTCCGTAAAACCCTGCTAGGCCATGAAAACTTCTTACCTCGGACGCATTCGTCAGTCTAGGCCATTCTCGAATAGCCTTAACCTTTTCTTCATCAACTTTTATGCCGTCAGCACTAACGACATATCCAAGAAAAATAACTTCATTCATGCAAAAAGAACATTTCTTAAGACTAGCATATAATTGTTCCCTTCTCAAGGTAATTAAAGCTAATCTTAAATGTTCAACATGTTCTCCAACATTTTTGGTATAAATGAGTATATCATCAAAGTATACAACAAATTTTCCGATGTATGCACGTAAAACATGATTCATTAATCTCATAAAAGTACTTGGTGCGTTCGTTAGTCCAAAGGGCATTACCAACCATTCGTATAATCCGTATTTAGTTTTGAAAGCCGTTTTCCATTCATCTCCTTCTTTCATACGAATTTGGTGATATCCTTTCATTAGGTCAATTTTAGTGAAATCACATGAACCATGTAATTCATCTAACATATCATCTAACCTTGGAATAGGGTGTCGATACTTAACCGTGATATTGTTTACCGCTCGGAAATCGGTGCACATTCTCCACCTTCCATCTTTCTTTGGCACGACGATCACAAGAACGGCACAAGGACTTAGACTCTCCCGGATATACCCAAGACTTAACAACTCCTCGACTTGTCTTTGGATTTCATTGGTCTCTTCGGGGTTGTGTCGGTATGTCGGTCTATTTGGAATGACCGCTCCGGGTACAAAGTCTATTTGATGTTCAATCCCTCGGATTGGTGGCAACCCTGCAGGTAGTTCTTCCGGAAAAACATCAACAAATTCCTGCAATAAAGATTCCATAGAACTCGGAATTATCCGGTTCCCGGAGTTAGTAGTAGCGCAAACTTTTCGAAAAATAATCAAGTACATGGGTGCATTTTCCTTGATATCTTCTTCAAGTTCCTTTGCACTTACAAGCATGCATTTTCTCAAGTTTTCTTTTTCTTTGTTTTTTTCATTTTTTTTCATTTTTTTTCATTTTTCTCATTTTTTTCATTTTTTTCATTTTTCTCGTTTTTTTCATTTTTTTCATTTTTCTCGCTTTTTTCATTTTTTTATTTTTCTTTTCCTTTATTTTCTCGATTTTCCTTCAACTTCCTTTTCAAGACGAAGTTGATCTTCTTGTATTTGTACCTTAGTCATGGGAGCTAAGGTAATTTTCTTTCCGTCCTTCTCGAACGAGTAACGATTTTTCCTTCCGCTCAAAGTAGCATCTCGATCAAAATGCCATGGTCTTCCCAACAAGATATGGCAAGCATGCATCGGAACGACATCACATAGGATTTCGTCTTGATACCTTCCGATGGTGAGATCCACAAGTACCTGTTTATTAACTCGAACTTCCCCACAATCATTTAGCTAATGTAAATGATACGGTTTAGGGTGTCTTCTTGTTGGAAGATCGAGTTCTTCCACTAGCATAGCGCTAATGACATTAGTGCAACTCCCGTTATCTATTATCACACTACAATTTTTATTTTTAATAAAACAACGTGTGTGAAATAGATTTTCTCTTTGTTCGTTAACTTCCTCCTCTTTTGCTTGAGAAGTTGACACCCTCCGAACAACAAGTGCGGGTGCATACTCATACGTCTCATCATCACTCTCCACCTTTCTTGTCTCTTCTTCTTCTTCTTCTTTTTCGCTTTCCGTTTCAATCTCCCCATCCCGAAGTACCATCACCCGTTTGTTGGTGCATTCGGATGCTATATGTCCACGACCCTGACACTTATAGCATTGGATGTCCCGGTTTCTCCTTTGGGTGCTCTCGACGGGTTTAGGTTTCCCATCAAATTTTGGTTTGCTAGTACTCCCAACTTCAAACTTTCCTTTCAAGACACTCCCTTCTCTTTTATCAAAATTTTTAAATTTGTCTGAACTTACTTGAGATTGTTGTTTCCAAGGAGTAGAGTGTCCCGTGGAATAGTTGTTGTTGCTCCCTCTTCGTAAGCTCCGTTCGATTTTTACCACCGCATATACCATGTCCTCGAATTCAACAAAGTGTTGTTTGTCAACTTCTTTAGCTATCTCGGCTCTCATCCGTGTAAAAACCTCGCCATGGTGGCCTCTCTCGATTCCCGAACATTGGCCCGGATCATCAACATCTCCATTTCCTTTCGAAAATCTTCAATGTTTCTCGAGCCTTGTTTTAAAGATTGTAAGCGAGAAAATAGTTCCTTAAGATAGTAATTAGGAACAAATCTTTTTCGCATAACAACCTTCAATTCTTCCCAACCGCTAACCGGTCTATCCCGACTCCTCTTTCTCTCCGTCACAAGTTCGTCCCACCAAATGCTTACATATTCTGAAAATTCGATTATTGCTAACCTCATTTTCTTCTCATCGGAATAGTTGTGGCAATCGTAAATGGTCTCCAACTTCCCTTCCCAATCGAGATATGTGTCCGGATCACTTCTCCCTTCGAAAGATGGGATTTTCATTTTGATGTTTCCCATATTCCGATCCTCCTCGTCTCGGACATATCTTCCTCGCCTTCCTTCATACTCTCTCCTTCCTCCTCGTCCTTCTCGCCCTCCTCGATGTACAAACCTCAGAGTTTCCTCCTCGGAATTCATCGAATCTTCATCATCATAGCCTCCAAATCGAATGGGTTCCGGTCCCCTTCGTACAGGCTCCTCTTCTCTACCCTTCGTGAGAGTAGCAATTGTTTCCTCTTGCTTATCTAGTCTTCCGACTATTTGAGCAAGTTGTTGTACAATATTTTGAAGGATAAGATTTTGCTCGTCTCTTTCGGTTCCTGACATTTTTCTTTCTTTTCTTTTTTTTTCTTTTTTTTTTTCTTTTTTTCTTCTTCTTCTTTTTTTTTCTTTTTTTTTTCTTTTTTTCTTTTTTTTCTCTTTTTTTTTGGTTTTTCTTTGTTTTTTTTACAAGAAAATTTCGTCACAATATCCTCACGTGTATCGCTCGATCGCTCACACTCGCGTATCTCTCGTTTGCCTTTTTCTTAATTCCTCACAATTTTTTTTTTTTGCCTTTTTCCACACAACTTACAAGGTGATTTTAGGTGATTCAAATCAAGTTTCTTCTTGAAAGAACTCAAATCCCACGATCCCCCCAAAGATTGTGAATGACGATAAGAAAAAAAAATGGAAAGATGGGAGCAAACGATTCGGAATAGTTTAGAATATGGAACGGAACGAAAAGTATGATAATTGTTTGATAAGATCGATCAAAATTCGTTCTTCTCTTCTTCCTTGATATTTTTTTTTTCTTCTTTTTTTTTGGTAATGAAATTAATGGATTGATATTTGATATTCGATCCGCAAGCTTAAAATCACCAGACGCTCGAAGGCTAAGGAATAAGTTCTTCCCCTGGCCTCGGCTTGAAGAGTTATAAAAAACAATCAAAACCTTCACGACTTATAATTTTTTTTTAGTAATGAAATGAATGAATTGATATTTGATATTCGATCCGCAAGCTTAAAATCACCAGACGCCCGAAGGCTAAGGAACAAGTTCTTCCCCTGGCCTTGGCTTGAAGAGTTATAAAAAACAATCAAAACCTTCACCACTTATATATATATATATATTATTTTGTGTGAAGAAGATGGAAGATTTAGAAGATAAAGGAAATAATAGGATGGTAAGAAAGGAAGATTATGGTAATGAAGGAAAATAGATGATACCACTTAGTTTTGGAGTAACCGAGCTCTGATACCAACTGATGCGACCCCCACACGACCCGCCGTGGTAACCGACACCGCTAGATGAATTCGTTCCCAGGATCTTTCCAAAATAAGCAAAAAGGGGCTTTACTTCCAAACCTCTACGTGACACGCCGTAGCAACTCGGAAGGGGTGGAATATAAATACTAACAAGAATTTGTACTTGATAAGTATATGAATCACACAAGGGGTGTTTTGGAGACACACTCAACAAAACAAGAAAGAACTCACAAAGGTTTGTTAATACAAACACTCTCAAATTTCATAAAATCTTAGGTGTCCTCTTACAATGAAACTTCAAGGTTATTTATAGCCAAAATCTTACACCTAACTCTAGTGTGAACAAGGAAACAACTAGAAACCTACAAAATAGAAAAATCAACATTCAAAGATCCTAAAATCTGATACAAAGTCAGTCAACATATGTTTAGGGGACAAATATCAAAGACCAAGATTTTTAGGTGTGAAAACAAGGACAACAAGTCACCATAAATCCGATGCTGTCTGTTTTATCATTTGTGAGCTCCAATGGCTCTGAATTTGGTCCTATGGTCTGAACAATATTTGTAGCTCTCTTTCTTATATTTCCATAGACACCTAAATCACCTGAATCGGATTTCGGACGGGTATGTTATGGCCAAAATACGAGACTGCTGCGTGTCAGTCTTACGCGCGGGAATTTGCATCCTTGTTTGTTTGTTCATCTTTTCCGATCGTCTTCGACATTAATATTACACGACTCGATTATATACAACTCAAAATATAAAAATACAACTCAAGAAATACAATTCAAATTAAAATACACCAAGATAGAATAAACGAAAAACTTATTGTTCGATAACTTCGACACTACTCACGAATTTGTTGTCTTTGATAACATAGTTATTTTTAAACATATCAATGACGAGTGTCGATAAATTATTTTTGAACTTCTTTGATCGAGACCTCGTTATTGGTCCAGTCGTCATGCTCAAGTCCTCATCCGGGTTCTTCATAATATCTTGATTCACATCACAATCCACAAAGTTAGGTCCTATCAAGGTGTTCTTCTCGAGTAGAATTGCGAGTGGATTCATTGTCATATTGAGAGTTGTGTCTGCATTAAGTATAACAGATTAATTAGTGACTTGTTATATTATGTTCTGAGTATAGAATTGACGTCTTTTCTATTCTTGTTACCCAACTCCCACTATTTTTATCGGAACAACACTCCCATGTGAAATTCGGAAGTATCGTCACACTACTTCATAGTGGTGATCGAGTTCTTTATAAATCTTAATAGAGGGCAACCAAACAGGTTTCTAGTCTATTAATTTTCATAAAGTGGTTTTCAACACCAACCCATCTAATGGATGATTCGATCTTCTTTTTCCCCTTGTTCACTCCCCTCAACCTATACGGTTTCTATGGTTCGTGAACAAGTCAAGTTTATACCATCGACGCAAATCAGTTTCACAATTGAATCTTATCCGGCAACCTATCAGGCTTCTAGTGTAATATCCGCATTTTTCTTTCCCTTGTATTTTTATTTCCGGTGTATTTTCTTCGACTGTAGTAACCCTCGTGTATCTTTCAGTGTATATTTTCCCTGTCATCTATCGATCTGATTCTCGTTATTGTTGTGCGGAACCGCCGTTTTGGGGTTGCCATGGGTTCATCTCGTGTTATTGTTTCCCCGATGTTGATTCCTATCGCTTTTATTCTCTTTCCGGATCATTTTCATCTTTTTGGGACCAACAGGGGGTGTGAGCCGCGGCACAAGGTGTGTGCGCCGCGGCACACACATTTCTCCAGTTGTTGGTCGGGCGAACTGTACTGTGTGCCGCGGCACACCCATCCGGTGCCACGGCACAGTGCCAAGTCAGTGCCGCGGCACACCCGTCCGGTGCCGCAGCACACTCGTGTGACATCTGCGACCAAAGCCCGACTGTACCGGGTGCCGCGGCACACGCAGCCGTCTTGCACACCGCCGAACCACAGGAGTAATTTTTGGCTCGTGCGCGGCACACTTCGGATGTGCCGAGGCACACCAAGCAGTCAACTGTGTAATCTCGTTCTTATTAGACGAGATCGGCCATCTTCCTTCATTCTTCACGTGCGCGAGAGAGAGAGAGGACTAAGGGGGAGAACTTCTCAAGCATTCATCAATTTGGGGGTTGATTTTCATCATTTCCCTTCGGTTGTGAGGCCCGGATAATCAATCTAACGCGTGTTCTACGGATCTTAGTACTTGAATCTCCAAAGGTAATATCTCTAGAACCCTATTTTCGAATAATTTGGGGGTTTTGGGATTTTCTTCCGATTCGTTCCGTTTTGTTGGAGGATTCATGATGAATACGATTAATATTGTTAGTATCTTTAGTTTTCCTACGGATTCATGGATATTTTGTGGGTTTTTACGGAATCGAGAGGGTTTGGTTGTGGTCCGCCCTCGTTGTTATTTTTGGTACGAATATACATGAATCGTAGGCGGGTTTTCGGGTGTATTCCATTTCCGTATTCGTTTAGAGTTGGTTGTGATTGTGTTATTCGAATCGTTAGGTTCATTTTCGCCGGTTCCTCGTGGTCGTGTTCGATTCTTCCTTTCCGTTCGTATCACCGTCTATTAACCGAGGCAAGTATCCTTATGAACTTACAATCTTGACATAGTAGTATTGTATGAGAAATGGTGTGTGTGTGTATGCTCACTACGGGTTAGATCCGACGGGGTCTCGGTAGGGGTCCACAGAGACATGGATCGACGAGCTTGCTTTTAACCACTACGGGTTAGATCCGACGGGGTCTCGGTAGGGGTCCACAGAGACGTGGATCGATGGTTAATTGTGGTGCATTTTACAATGTGATTTGATATTGACATTTCCGGAAATGAATGTTTTGGAACTATGTTCTCTTGAATTGCATGCATTACTATTTGTGTAAGATGTAAATCGTTCATTTGGTTACTTGTACTAGCGTAGTTGCTAACCCCTCTGGGGACCCGTTTTGGGGAAATTCGTTTTATGAATTTCAGGTCAGGTTCATCGAGACGAGCGGGTGCTGGACCAGTATGCGGATGATGGCCGTGCGTGATGATTGTGCACGAGTGGTGTCTTATTGCTTTCTATCTTTTTATTTTTATGGTCTTTAAACTAGTAGAAGTACTCGAGTACTTAAGAACTTTTACTCGTCGGGATTGTATTGTTGTTTATTATGTTTGTGTCGGATTATGGTGTTATGTTAGACCGGTTGAACTGGGTGGATTATTTTGTTGGGCGTCTTTATGACGAGATATTTTTATGTTGCTTCTGTGAGTCGATGAGTATGATGCTTGATCAGCCTTGTGGGTCCCATATAGGGATTCACGGCGCTGTAATATACCTCGGATATCCTGGGGGTGTTACATCTAGGGATAAAATTTGCTCCAATCGAAGGCATCCAATGCGCTCCCGGTAATTTATTCGTCCTCCCGAATGACTACCTTGATAACTCGGAAGCATAGCACATGGATTTCAATTTCCCGAAAGCTCGATGGAGGGAAGGAAAACCTTAAAACCTTATAAACTAAATAATTTGTTGTGGGAAAATTTTCGCGATTAACATTACAATTTGCACATTAATCATTTTAGTGCGTTTGTGGCATTCATACAATATGAAAAAACCATTCACAACCTAGTTGCTACTAACATGTGGTTCATGGACCGTTCCTAGAAAACAAAAACTCCGTAATCTAATTACAAGTCTTCGTCTTGAATCTTCGTCTTCTCGAAACGGATCTTCCTCCGGTCTTCATCATATATATAAATTCTACATTGAAAATTGCATCCTAGATACAAATATTTCTAGTAAAATAAATAGGCTCAAAACGGCCTTTACAACCCAATCGAATAAAACGAACGATTAAAAAACTAGGTCCATGAACCACATCACCATTCAAAAATAATGCATCCAACACATTAAATAAATGGCATTCATAATGAAAATAAATATTGATCCAATCAATATAAAACAATCCATCCAAAACGAATTAATCCAATTAATTCAAACAATTTAACTTGTTCCGGACGAGAAAATATTTCATTAAATTAATTCCCCTAAGAATAAAATTATCTTAATTAAATATTAGTAAATTAAATCCAATTTAATTTGTGGGAAATTAATTATCGAACGAAATATAAAAAACGAAGTCGGAAAACACGGCCGGGCCAAGCAGGACAACGCCTGACAGTGCCGATCGGGGCACACAAGTGCCGAGCATGGCCGGAAGGCTTCCGGCCAGACTCGCTCCTGGCTGCATCATGTCCATACAGCGGGCCGCGGCGGTGCCACAGCGGCTCAAGTTGGGTCCGTTTACATTTTCGGCTCGTTTTTTTGCCCCGATTCCAAAAATAATATTTTTCTAATCTTTATATTACTCATTTAAATCAGTTTTTTAAAAGAAAAATAGATTTATATTGTAACATAAAATCATGAAAAATTAATTTTTAGATGAACAATAGAAAATCAACGATTAATACGATTATGAATCCTAATCATACACCATCAAATCAAGCATTCCAAATGCTAATATCGTATATACGATCACAAGACCTACGCTCTCATACCATTGTTGGGATTCGGTGCCTAAAACGAAGGCCCAGCGGAAGCGGTAAAACGAAAATTAATTCGATCTGAATCCCTACGAGGATCGATCGAGCAACGTATATACGAATATAAAACAAAAAAGAAGAGTTATAAGAAACTCACCCTTGAAGTCTGTTGATTAAATGGTAACCTTCTCTTGAGCTATTCCCCAAGCTTTGATTCATCTCAACGAATCCAATCCGCTCCAAGCTCTTGAACGATCCAACGCCGAAAGCACCGCGTCTCTACTTGCCACGCGCCGGAGAAACGACTGGAATGACAACACTCGATTAACCTCCAAGGTTACGGCTAGAATCAAGTGATGAAGCTTTTTGATTATAGCACTCTAAGTGTATAATCTATCTCTCAATTTTATCTCTTGATATTTTTCTCTAAGAAACCTCTCAAGAACACATAAAGAAGAAGATGAAGATGAAGAAGTTTTTCTCTCTCTTGAAAGGCTTCTCTCACGTTTTTTTGATCAATTATGTGAGGTGAGAGATAGTCTTCTTTTTATTCTTGTCACTTTTGGACCAAATCACCTAATATCATATTTAATATAATATTGTCCCCTTGGTGGCCATATGTCTTCCACCTAACAAGGAGAAGACCAAGACAAAGGGAGGGGTTAGGTATGGGGCGGCCATCTAGAAGGAGTCGGGATGAGTTCGGTTCGTTTCGGACTCCCGTGAGTCCAAACAGATAAACTTCGATTCCGTTCCGATGTATTTATATCAATTAATTAATCCAATTAATCAATGATGTCAAATATAAAATAACATAATTAATTTCTCCAAGAAATAATTATATTCATGAATTAAATTAATCACCCGGTAATTTATTTAATTCATTAGGCCGTAAAGTAATTTATCCAATAAATTAATTTAGACATTCAATGCCCCAAAGTCAATTAGACATCCAATGTCCAATAAATTAGATATCCAATATCTAATATTAATAATGAGAGAATAAGCTCGATTCATTCCGTCGTCAATCCTACTGTGCGACTCGGTAGGTTCGTCTTAGTCAGCAATGGGAGGAACCAAAGAGTAGTAGCACCACCTAGCCAGCCTGGCGGCCTACACTGTACCCCAACTAAGAACGAATGATTGGGATCATTCAAGAACCATTCTGTCGTGAATACCAGTATACGTATAAACCCTTCTTTCAAATGTCCTGATCAAGTTATAGGGTCACGGTCAGTCAAACCCTATCTGTACTTGACGCTATGCATGCATTAATGCAAATCGAGATCATTGAGCTCTCGTGTATCCAATACAACTAGCTCCAATGCTTTGGCCAAAGACTTAGGATCATCTATCAATAACCGCACAGGACATATAACCCGCTCACTAACGGGAGAAAGAATTCTATCTTCGTATTCAGTAGGACCTGCTACTCGCCCGTTAAGATGCACGTTGAGGTTGACCCCCACCTCCCGGTTTATAGGGCCGAACTACTCTAATGAAAGTCTTAACATCACAAGCACATCCCTACTAAATCCTCAAGTCGAAAGTTCGTGAATACCTATCACAACCTTTTGATTCTGTCATTGACTGTCCCAGAGTGAAATCCGTGTGACGAATCGAGGGTGAGTTGGTTCGAGTATACTAATCCAATTAGCATACCTATAACGTGTGCTCCCATTAACCATTAGTGTTCGACAGGCACTCTCCATGTCAAAGAACACGTCATACAAGTCTTCACATAAACTTAACGCTCAGTCAAGTTTCATCGACTTGCGAACGATTAAGTATTTGAGCTATAAACCTTTCCAGTGCCGACCCCCTTATCAAATAAGGAGTGGAACGTTTTGCTCTCAAATACACAGACTAATTTTTATATGTATATTTACGAGTTAGGAATGCCAGTAACTGCCAGTAAATAAAGAAACATCCATTTGCCTTATGATAATAAATTACATAATTGCAAGTACAATGCCCTCACTCAACATCCTCTGAGTGGCATTCGAGGGCATACTCCTAACAAGAACACCTCAGAATTGTGCTTCAAATTCTCAAAGAAAAATGGTTGTATGCTAAATTCAAGAAATGTGAATTCTGGATAGAACAAGTGGTATTTTTAGGGCATGTGGTATCCAAAGATGGCATTTCAGTTTATCCAAACAAGGTAGAGGCGGTGAGTAATTGGCCAACACCAACAAATGTATCAGAGGTTCGAAGTTTCTTAGGACTAGCTGGCTACTACCCTACGGTTTGTACAAGGATTCTCAAAGATTGCAACCCCATTGACATTGTTAACAAGAAAGAATACAAAGTTTGTTTGGACTGATGCATGCGAGGAGAGTTTCCAGGAATTGAAACGTAAATTAACTACAGCTCCTGTCCTTGCCACTCCTATAGGAACATGTAGCTTTGTAGTTTACACTGATGCTTCTAAAAATGGTTTGGGTGCTGTATTAATGCAACATGGGAAGGTAATAGCCCATGCCTCCAGGCAATTAAAAGAGTATGAAAATAATTATCCAACACATGATCTAGAACTGGCTGCTGTTGTCTTTGCATTAAAAATTTGGAGGCATTACCTATATGGTGAAAAGTGTGAAATCTATACAGACCACAAAAGTGTGAAGTACTTTTCACACAGAAGGAGCTGAATATGCGACATCGAAGATGGTTAGAATTGGTGAAAGACTATGATTGTGAGATCAATTTTCATCCTGGTAAGGCAAATGTGGTTGCAGACGCAATAAGTAGAAAGTCTATGTCTTCCTTTCTAATCACACAGAAGCCATTATTATTAGACTTGCAAAAATTAGAACTGGAAATTGTGCCCAAAAGGAAGATTTGTTCGTTATCAGAACTCATATTGAAACCTGCACTTCAAGATATAATCAAAGAAACCCATAAGGCGGATCAGTACATAGGCAAATTGAGGGAAAAAGTTGATGAGAGCAAATTACCAAACTTCTCAGTATCTAGTGATAAAATATTGCGATATAAAGGGAGATTGTGTGTGCCAGTCGACGCAACCATCATAGGGGACATTCTGAAGGAGGCTCATTCCAGTCCTTATTCAATACATCCAGGTAGCACAAAAATGTATAAAGACTTGCAACAACATTATTGGTGGCCTAACATGAAGAAGGATATTGCAAAATTCATGGCAGAATGTCTAACTTGCCAGCAGATCAAAATTGAACATCAGAGACCAGCAGGATTATTGAAGCCTTTACTAATTCCGTAATGGAAATGGGAACACATTACAATGGATTTTGTGCATGGGCTACCAAGGACTCAAAGTGGGTATAATTCGATATGGGTGACTGTTGATAGATTGACCAAATCTGCTCATTTCCTTCCAGTAAAATCCACATATAATATGGATCGATATGCTCCAGAATATATTAAAGAGATAGTGAGGCTACATGGGGTGCCAATATCAATAGTATCTGACAGGGACCCAAAATTCACATCTGTATTTTGGAAAATTTTACATAACGCAATGGGTACGAAGCATACTTTCAGCACCACATTTCATCCCCAAAGTGATGGGCAGTCAAAAAGAGTTATTCAAATAATCGAAGATATGTTGAGAGCATGCATACTAGATTCCAAGGGCAATTGGGATACAAAGCTTCCATTGGTAGAGTTCACCTACAACAACAGTTACCAATCTACAATTGGGATGGCACCTTATGAAGCACTGTATGGGAGAAAATGTAGATCTCCCGTACACTGGGATGAAGTTGGAGAACGAAGTCTACTGGGCCCAGAGATGATACAACAGACTGCTATGGTAGTAGAAAAGATAAGAGAACGAATGAAGATTGCACAAAGTAGACATAAGAGTTATGCAGATATTCGAAGAAGAGATTTAGAATTTGCAGTTGGAGACCATGTGTTCTTGAGGGTATCTCCAATGAAAAGCATAATGAGATTTGGGAAGAAAGGAAAACTTAGCCCGAGATATGTTGGCCCATTTGAAATTCTTGAGAGAGTTGGTGATAGAGCTTATAGAGTAGCCTTACCTCCTTCACTATCTGGTGTGCACAATGTCTTCCATGTGTCCATGTTAAAGAAGTACATTTCAAACCCCTCACATGTGATAAATTATGAGCCGTTGGAATTATCCCCAGATTTGTTCTATGAAGAGAAGTTGGTACAGGTTCTTGATAAGAAAGTAAATAAACTAAGAAACAATGAGATTCATTTGGTAAAGATTTTGTGGAGGAACCATGCTGTTGAAGAGGCTACATGGGAAAGAGAGGAGGAAATGCAAAGTAAGTATCCAGAACTATTAGGTATGTCAATTTCGAGGACGAAATTTTATAAGGAGGGGAGGATTGTAATGCCCGGTTATCCCCTTCTAAGCCAATAACCATTTTATACCTAAATGCATTTACATAATATGTATTAGGGAAGCATAGCATACAAGTAGACATTTCATGAGCATGAATAATTGCTATTTATGTGCTTAGTTAAGTTTTATATCTATAATACATGAAACATGTTATTTATTCCTCCTAACATGGTAAAATGTGTCTTTATAAATGTCTCATTGCAGTGAGAAGCTCCGTTTCTCGGTTAAAGGAGATCGATGTGCTAAATGACTACAAGTGATTTTATTTGTTAATTGCATTTTACATTTACTTTCACATATGATGATTCACTCCACCTCATAGTTAACTCACTATGGTGAAGAGTATTGAACATATTAAATTAGCTCTAAGCATAGGTGGCAAACATTTAAGTACTAATAGGGTCACTGACAAGTCTATCGTAGGTTAACCAGTTAAACACCGGAGCCTAGTGTTGTGTGTGTTGAGTAAATTTAGATATATGAATCAAGTAGATAACATTTGTTTAACCAATAAAACATGTCAAATATTTGATTCTTATAAACATTATAATTGGTTCAATTGGTAGTTGCATACGGCATCACCTGTTAAGTAGTTGGATATGTCACTTCCCTATTCGTCCCAGTTGCGGTCGGAACTAGTTGAACTTGTCTTTGGTTTTATCATCATCATCATCATATCATATTGATAAGTGATCCCTTTCATTCTTATCTATAGCGTTATAGGTAGGAAGGTCTAGAAAGTTTGACAATAAAATCCCTTATTAGCAATTTTAATGCTTTCTGCATAGTAACCGGTTTTAAACAATTAAAACACACCTTAAACTTCTACAAAACCACTAGAACTGACATTTATACCCTAAATATGTTCAATATCTATTAAGAACCGGTTTAAACCAACCAATAACCGGCCTATAATTACTTGAATTGATCCAGTCTTTCAAACACGATTTATAGAAGCTATTTGAGGGTATCTTCGGTATTTCACCCTCAAAACCGCCTCTCTCACTTGGATAAGAGAGGAAAAGAGACCCTCGACCCTCATTAACACTCAGGACTCGACCTAGAAGCATCCATCTCCAAAAAATCACCAAACAATTCAAGAAAAATCATCAAAACACCAACACCTCATATCCTTTGAGAATCAAGGTGAGTTTCCTTTGTTTTCTTCATGTTCTTGATGTCTTTATTGATTATTTCGATGAAATGAGGGTTTGTTTAGGCCCTTATACATGTCATGATAATGTTAAGAATTTAGGCTTAACCTTGTGTTTATTGTGGGTTTATAGAGCCTAAATCATCACTAGATAACATAGAACTCAATTCTGCCACCTTTAATAAACATATATAGATTGTGCATATTTCGTATAGTTCAGGGACTGCTGTTCCCATATATTTGTTCTTCAGTATATTAGGGATTTTATATCAAAATTTGATGCAAATCCAACTTATATTCAAGTGGTTATAAGCTAAACAAGTTCTGTTATTAAAAGGTTTTGATAAACTCTCTTGAACAATTATGTTGTTGTAAAATAGGTTACACAAATTATTATATGTTCATATTTTCAGAATAAGTTTTATTGTATAAATAAAGGATAAGGATATAAAGTTAAAACGAAGTATAAATGGGTATATATATGTAATTATTGCATCACAGTAACTAGTTGTGAAGGGATAAGTCAAAGATGATCCTAAATTGTATTCCAAACATTTTGTAGCATTCATGAAAGTAATGTTAAGTGCAATATGGTTAATTAATTCAGGGCTTTTAGCACATCCATCTAGCTACAGAATCTGATCTTTTCATCTCAATACGCAGCTGGACCCGAGGTAAGATGAGGCTTTTCCTTGCTGTATCATAAGGACCATATATTGATTGATATTTGCATATGTGACTATTATTGAACGATCATGCAGAATATGTGTATGTGAAAGAATGTTTAAGAAGAGGAAGTATGGTACTTGATCGATCGCGGGTAGTCACGGGATGCGGGGGACCGGCGGACCCAACACATGGTGTCAAATACTTGAGGCTGAAAGTCGGTCAAGGAAACCCACACTGAAGGAAAAAGGTTGAATACGGCTAATACCATTGGTTGAAAAACCAGTATGGGAACCCCCGTATACATTCTTTATTGGCCAATTATATGAACAGGTTCCGAAAACCATGGCCTATCACTATCAGTCGAGTATCACACTTCAAGGGTACCCGAAGAAAGGATTTTACAAGAACGTGACTATATCATATAAAGTAGTTATTTGTTGATGAATGTGATATGTGATACCTTGCTATTACAGAAGTCTCATCTTACTGAGACATTAGCTCACTATATTCTTATGATACAGGTGATGATGCTCATGTTTAGGGGTTGACCATCCTTCTTTAGTGTTGCCCATTGGCGACTTGTCCATATGCCATTCCCCAGCTATTTTGCCCCTCTGCTGGAAGACTATGCTGTGTTTTGAATAAGATCGCTCTGTTATGATTTTGTCTATGTATTAAACTTATGGTTGTGTAATGTTTTGAACAAATAATACCAGTTTGCGTTATTTCTCCGAGTTCTTGCTTTTACCAAATTTACAATTATGGCTTTTCAATGTATAAAAGAGTGATACTCCCCAACTTAGTAGCACGGACCCCTTTGCGGTTCAGCTGCTAGGTTAGGGGGTGTTACAATCATTCTGAGAGCAAGACAAATGATTTCGTTCTACTCGAAGCCAAAGTAAAAATTCTCGAGAAACGAGAAGGAGAACGAGAGACCATCTTGAAATCTTTCGAGAAATCATCTAAAAGGATGGAAGAAATTCTAAGTACCGGGCAACATGCTCATGATAAAAGTGGCTTAGGATACAACTCATTCTCCTATAAAGGGAAAACTAGTACTGTGTTCGTCAGGGTTGTGGAACCCATTCCTGTACCTGAGGAGACCCCAAGTACTGTAAAGGTACCTGTTGCACCGCGTACAGCAAAGGTTGCCATTCTGCCACCAAAATCATATCACAGACAGCGGAATCCTCAGCCACCCAGACCTGTGAGGCGTAACCTACAGCATGCTCCCCGAGCATATCAAAAGCGCCAATAGTTGTTCAAGGCTGTACTCAAATATCAAAGGCCCACACATCAGTACTTCCAACAGTACAGCACGCCTATATACTGGATACAGGAGCATTGTTATCCATCGATAAAGCAGGTCGCCGCACAATATCAGCAACAGCTTTGGGAATCCATCTGGATACCCAGGAGGCAAGCTGTAAGGCCAAATAAAATGGTGCTACCTCCAAGACGGCATCCGTACTGGATTAATAATAATAACCGTGAATTTTACATGCATAATAATTATCAAGGTTACAACGACTACTTGCCTGCCCCACGTAGATATCGCAAGAACGGACCTAACTAACCTACAGCAAGCCAATTGCTGTCACGCAAATATGGGTACCTAAAGGCACTAACTTCCATGGACCCAACTTACAAAGGGGACCTAAATCTACTTATTTTCTTTGCTTACAGGACATCAAAGAGAAGGATATCTGGTACTTCGACATCGGATGTTCTCGGTACACGACAGGAGATAGAAGCAAGCTGTCAGATTATGTAGAAGGTCGCGGTCCAAAAGTGCTCTTCGGTGATAGATCCAAAGGAAGAACAAGAGGGAATGGAACCCTGCTTGTAGGAAAATTCAAAGTCACCGATGTAGCTTGAAGGCTTACAGTATAATCTACTTAATATTAGACAGTTCTGTGACAAATAGTTCTCGGTGAAATTCTATATAAATCACTGTAGAGTCAAGAACATACTGACCAAAGAAGTTGTGCTCACAGGAAGCATATCAGGTAACATGTATATTGCTGACTGGATGCCTACGAGCTCCACAATTCCTTGTTTTGTTGCCAAAGGCACTAAGGATCAAAGCTGGCTATGGCACAAGAGGATATCTCACGTCAACTTCAAGACGATCAACAAGCTCGCTAGACAGGGAATGGTTAGAGGTTTTCCCGATGTGTCATTCCAAAAAGATAGTGTCTGCTTACCCTGTCAAAAGGCAAACAAATCAAGACCACACTGAAAAGCAAATCCTACCTGTCCACTCACAGAGTTCTAGAAATGCTACACATGGATCTCTATGTTCCTATAGACCCGGTAAGTTTGGGAGGTAAGAAATACTGTCTTGTTATTGTTGATGATTATTCCAGGTATGCTTAGAGAAATCTGCCCGAGCACTTGAGAAATCTTCAGAATGAGAAAGGGTTGAGTATCGTGTCCATTCGTTCCGACAGAGGTACTGAATTCACTAACCGCTTCATAGAGCAATACTGTTCGGACAATGGGATACAGCACGAATACTCAGCTACCCGAACACCTCAACAAAACGGTGTTGCCGAGCAAAAGAACAAGACCCTCAAAGAAGCAACAAGAACCATGATTACCGCAAGCAAGTTTCCGCAGCGTTTCTGGGGTGAAGCAACAAATACAGCATGCTATACACAAAACCGCTGTATCATCAACAAATATCACAACAAAACAGCAAATGAGGTATGGAACAATAAAACTCCATTAGTTTTGCACTTTCACATATTCGGTTGCAGGTGTTATGTTTTGAACAACGGGAAGGATCAACTTAGAACCTTCGAATAGAAGTCGGATGAAGGGATATTTGTAGGATATTCCTCTGTCAGCAAAGCTTTCAGGATCTTTAACAAATGGAAGCTGACAGTCGAGGAATCAGTACATGTAGTGTTCGACGAACCTCACCATGATCCTACAGGAGTAGAATATCTTACTCATAACATCCAAGAACTCTCCATTAATGACCCTCCAAGTCCAATAGAGCATGTCGTTAACTTAGATATCAACCATGCTGCTGTAAGAACAGAGGTAGTTGAAGCTGATGCTGTACAAGCTGAAGTTGAAACTACAGCAACTCAAGATACAGTACGAGATGCTGAACTAGAACCCGACAGAAGAAGGTTGATAGATCACCCACAAGAGTTGATCATAGGAAACACTGATGCTATAGTATCTACCCGTAGGAGAATACAGAGTACACAAGGAAATGTACTATGTGCACAAGAAGAACCTGAATCTGAGAAATATGCATTTCCTGTATGGAAATCTCAAGCAGAACTTAGAAGACTTAATATGTGCACCCTAGTTGTATTCTTAGCTCAATCTGAACCTGTTTCTACCAAAGAAGCTCTAGACAATTCTCACTGGATCACATCTATGGAAGAAGAACTTAATGGTTTCGAAAGAACCAACGTATGGTATTTAGTACCCAGACCTTAGCATCAAGCCGTGATTGGAAATAAATGGGTATATAGAAACAAGAAGGATGAGAATGGACTTGTTATTAGGAACAAATCCCGCCTAGTTGCACAAGGCTACAGACAAGAAGAAGGCGTAGACTAGGATGAAACATTTGCCCCTGTAGCCAGACTAGAAGCCATTAGGATATTTCTAGACTTTGCTGCCCATAAGAGTTTTATTGTATATCAAATGGACATCAAGATCGCATTCCTGAATGGATACCTCACCGAAGAAGTCTATGTTGAACAACCACCAGGGTTTGCCAACATAGAAGGCAGAGACCTAGTATACAGGCTACGGAAAACACTGTATGGACTTGAGCAAGCACCCAGAGCGTGGTATGAGACCCTGTCCCTGTACCTTACCAATAATGGATTCGAGAAAGGTGCTGTGGACAAGACCCTATTTAAGATACAGGAAGGTGATGACCTCCTGATGGTTCAAATATACGTAGATGATATTATATTTGGTTCCACTAACCTTGATTTGTGTCAAAGGTTCTCTCATCTCATGCAAAGTAAATTTGAAATGAGTATGATGGGGGAACTTAGTTATTTCCTAGGATTGCAGGTAGGGCAGTTACCTACAGGAATCTTTATCAACCAGGAAAAATACAGCAAGGAGCTTCTGAACAAGTTTGGAATGAATAACTCCAAATCTTCGTCAACTCCCATGAGCACTTCCGTGCAAATTAGTGCTGATGAAGCTGGAAATTCGGTTGATCAATCACTCAACAGGAAGATAATAGGCTCACTCATGTACCTAGCAGCTAGCAGACCCGATATCCAGTTTGATGTAGGAGTGTGTGCTCGGTATCAGGTAGCACCTAAAGAATCACATTTCACAACATCCAAACGAATCCTTAAGTACGTCAAAGGAAGAGTCGGTGCAGGACTATGGTATCCTAAAGAAGGCAGATTCAATTTAGTTGGCTACAGCAACTCGGATCTTGGAGGTTGCAAGCTAGATAAGAAGAGTACAAGCGATACTTGTCACTTTCTTGGACCTAGACTTGTGTCCTGGTTCAGTAAGAAACATTGACAAACTCGCTTTCCACAGCTGAATCGGAATACTGTGCTGCTGGTAGTTGCTATATGCAGATCTTTTGGAGGCAACAACAGCTGTCAGACTATGGAATCATTGCCAAGGAAACACCAATTATGTGCGACAGCACGAGTGCAATTGCAATAATGCACAATCCTGTATTGCACTCGCGTACTAAGCATATTCATATGAAGCATCACTTCATTCGGAATCATATTGAGAACAAGGATGTTCGGCTCGAAAAAGTTCATACAGATATTCAGTTAGCCGACATCTTTGCCAAGCCTCTCAGCACAGCCAAATTCTGTATGCTTCGACAAGAATTGGGAATGCTACAGCCCGACTCCCTGTAAGTTTCAACGCTTTTACTCATCAATTGAGGGGGAATGCTGTAAGAACCAAGAATACAGTATCCACCGTTAATTAACTATACACTCAGACATTCAGACATCACTATAGGACCAAGAAGACATGAAATCTTCCTACAGCTAATTTGTGCATTAATTAAGAGGGAATACAGTATAACCCATGAATATAGTATAAATCCAAAAATTGCTTCAAGAATTGAATCCCGCATGTACCTTTTAAGGGGGAACGCTGTATTTTCGCGGATACAGTACATACTATGGGACATCAATTAATATTATATTATATTAATATTTTATTCATTTTAAAACTGTTTTAAGTCCACGTGCCCTGTTTTAAAATTCAAAACACTTCATATTTAATGCTTTACACGACATCTGGACTGTATTATCTCAAATGCCGCGAGTTTTCAATTAATTAATTATTTCAAACCGTCATTTCGGGCAATAAGGGAAGTAGAAACATCAGAAGTGGGACCAGTTATCATTTCAAAATCGGATGGATAAGATGTACTAGTTACGCTCGATTCATCATGTTCGTTCATTTACAAAGACGGTTCTCATCCCTTAAATCTGATCGTTCACTGTTTGTAAACCCTAATCTTTCCTGCCCAGTATAAAAGGACTGTATACTGCTCACATCGACTCTTTACGCATTCTGCATATTAAACGAGTCTTCGAGCATACAGCCTACACAGTTTTCTGCAAATAACTACATATTTTATCACTTCATTTTTTTTTGCAAACAATGGCATCTTCTCAGACTTCCTCCCAGACATTGAATAAAAGGGACAACATCATTGATGGATGTCTCTTCGTTCGATCTGTTGTCACTAGCTATTCGATGGCTAACCCCTTTTTGGGGAAAATACTTTTCATGTATTTCAGGATCCAAGAGAGTGGATAAGCATGTACCGGGTCGGCATGAAGATGATAGGAAAGCGTGATGTTATGTCTTGTCACTGTTTGTATTTTGTATTTCATCCATTCAATCTTATTGTATTTGAAATGGTTACGAGTACTCGAGTACTGTTTCTGACTTTCTTGATGTTTAGGCCGGTGTTGCCTTGGGATTGATTGCCGATGTATTATATTCTATCTTATTGAGTATTATCTTGGTTGTCAATTTTATTGTCTTCCAATGGATTATGTTTAAACCTTATCGGTCAAAGTTCATGGTTCCGCGTATGTATAGCCTTGTGGGTCCCACGGTGGGGCTCACGGAGCTGTAATATACCTTGAATAACTTTGGGGTGTTACAGAATATGGTTTCAGAGCTTAGGTTTTTTGATACCTTGGATGTCGGTCTTTTGGGTCGATTGAGTCATCGTTTGTCTACAGTATCACTACCTTGCCATCATCGCCGTGCGACCGGTACTTGTAAGTCCTCTTACTCTTCTTGTGTTTTCTTAATCGCCTCGCTTTTGATTTGGTATCCTTGGGAATCGTTCACCTCGATGACGGGCGATTTGAATTATACTTATGTATTTTCACTACTATGAAAATAGGATTCAACATCGCCCAATTTACATCGGTTTTTAAGAAAAATGATGTAAAAAAGGCGGTGGTGTAATTGTAATTTTCTTTTACGTTCACATCGGTTCTTACTAGCACCAATGTGAATTTTAGTAGTTTAACATCCGTTTTATGAAAATCGGTGTGAATTATACTAATATTAACATTGGTTAGGTAGAAACCGATGTGAATATACTCGTTTAACATCGGTTTTTACAAGAACCGATGTGAATTTAAGTGGTTTTTAACATCGGTTAATAGAAAACCAATCTGAAATCGTAACATAACATTGGTTTTAATATGCAACCGATGTGAATCGTTTATATTTTCTTTAACCCTATGTGTTGAAACGAGCATAACACTCTTTTCGGCCTTTGAAACGAACGCACTGTCTTCCACGTTTCTTCTATCTTCTCAAAACATGTCAAAGAAGAGCGTTCTCTGAAACGATAATCTGAGTGTTCCTTCATCATCTCTGAAGACAAGGACGTTCGTCAAGTAGGCCACGACCCAGTGGTGGTGCTAACAGGCTTTTTGGCCTTTGATTTCTGGTCGAGGCTTCGGAGGCGCTAGATTTCCGACCGAGTATTCAGTTAAAATTTTGTTCATCTTAGTGGTCGATTCGTGATATTTTGCTTGATTCTTGTCGCATTTTTCGTGGTATTTTCCTTCTCTTTTTTTTCTTAGTCGCATCTTACTGGGCAGCAGGCCTTTATGTTGTCCAATATTTTAGCCGATCTCAATGTGTTGCGTTCGAGCTAAGTGATATGTACTAGTGATATTCAGTTTATCTACATTTGAATAATTGAATGAAGAGATGTTATCTACAATTCTACATATGAATGGACAACTTGTATAGCTTGCTAACACTAACAAGTTTTTAAATTATAACAGTAGAAGTGAATTTAAACAGTTATAAAGGTTTCAACTTGCATACCTTGATACTGACAAGTTTTTAAATTATAATGAAAAAAGTTTTGGACATTCGAGTTAACGATGGACAACATAGTGTCAAAACAAACATAATACCACAATAGTTACATTCTTGCGGATTCTTACTAGTTACATTCTTGTTAGATGTTAACTTTCATTTTGAATATCTTCTCGTCATTTGGTTTTGAAACTATTTTGTTTCTCCAAATTGATCTAACAGTCTTAAAGTGGATCGAGTTTGGATGAAAGCTAGTCGAATAAGTGATGAATATGAGAATGGAGTTGAGCAATTTCTAGAATTTACACAAAGAAATCGACCAGAACTCAATCAAAAGTATTGTTGTCCTTGTATCAATTGTGTGAATGGAAGAAGACATGAAGTTGGCAAGATTCGAGAACATCTTCTTTGTGATGGAATTAACAAGAATTATAAAATATGGACATGGCATGGTGAATTGGTGGACTTTTCAAGTGAGCACACGAAAGACACTCATGACATTGATGTATATACATATGATCGAGTTGAAGACATGATTCGTGATGTTGGACAAGAATCTTTTCAACGAGCACATGTGTACGATACGTTGAAAAGTGATTCCCAGATACCTTTGTGGCTAGGATGTAAACTCTTTACACGATTGTCAACAGTGTTAAAACTGGTTAATCTGAAGGCAAAAAATCGATGGAGTGATAAAAGCTTTACCGAATTGCTTGAACTGTTGACGGAGATGCTTCCAGAAGATAACACATTATCAAATCGTAATTATGAGGCGAAGAAGATATTGTGTCAGATGGGAATGGAGTACAAGAAAATACACGCATGCCCCAATGATTGCATATTATACAGAAAAGAGTTTGAAACATTGCATAAGTGTCCCACATGCAGGGTATCGAGGTACAAATCCAAGTCTGATGATTGTAGTGATGATAGCACAAAACAAGGTTCCCCTTGTTAGGAGTATGCCCTCGAATGCCACTCAGAGGATCTTGAGTGAGGGCATTGTACTTGTGATTATGTAAATCATTTATATAAGGCAATGAATGTTTCTGTATTTACTGGTAGTTACTGGCGTTCCTGACTCATAAATATATATATATATATATATATATATAAACTAGTCCGTGTTTTTGAGAGCAAAACATTTCACTCCTTATTGGATAAGGGGATCGGCACTGGAAAGATTTATAGCTCAAATACTTAATCGTTCGCAAGTCGATGAAACTTGACTGGGCGTTAAGTTTATGTGAAGACTTGTATGACGTGTTCTTTGACGTGGAGAGTGCCTGTCGAACACTAATGGTTAGTGGGAGCACACGTTATAGGTATGCTAATTGGATTAGTGTACTTGAACCGACTCACCCTCGATTCGTCACACGAATTTCACTTTGGGATAGTCAATGACGGTATCGAAAGGTTGTGATAGGTATTCGTGAACCTTCGACTTGAGGATTTAGTAGGGATGTGCTTGTGACGTCAAGATTTTCATTAGAGTAGTTCGACCCTGTAAACCGGGAGGCGGGGGTCAACCTCGACGTGCATCTTGACGGGCAAGTAGCAGGTCCTACTGAATACCAAGATAGTATTCTTTCTCCTATTAGTGAACGGGTTATATGTCCTATGCGGTTATTGGCATATGAGATCATAAGTCTTTGGCCAAAGCATTGGAGCTAGTTGTATTGGATACACGAGAGCTCGATGATCTCGATTTACATTAACTCATGCATAGCGTCAAGTAAAGATAGGGTTTGACTGACCGTGACCCTATAACTTGATCGGGACATTTGAAATAAGGGTTTATACGTGTACTGGTATTCACGACAAAATGGTTCTTGAATGATCCCAGTCATTCATTCTCAGTTGGGGTACAGTGTAGGCCGCCAGGCTGGCTAGGTGGTGCTACCACTCTTTGGTTCCTCCCATTGCTGACTGAGACGGACTTACCAAGTCGTGCAATAGGATTGACGACGGAATGAATCGAGCTTCTTCTCTCATTATGAATATTAGATATTAGATATCTAATTTATTGGGACATTGGATGTCTACGTTGATTTATTGGATAAATTAATTTACGGCCTAATGAATTAAATAAATTACTGGGTGATTAATTTAATTCATAAATATAATTATTTCTTGGATAAATTAATTATATTATTATATATTTGATATGATTAATTAATTGGATTAATTAATTAATATAAATACATCGGAATGGAATCGGAGTTTATCTGTTTGGACTCTCGGGAGTCCGAAACAAACCGAAATCGTCCGTTTTTCATCATGGCCGCCCCAACCCATTCCACCCACCTTCCCATTGTCTTGTTGTTTCCTTTTTTATATTAAGGAACATGGCTTGTGGGGCAAAAAATCATATGGTATGATTTGTTGTGCATGCGAGTGGAAATTGAATAAAGAGAGGAAGACTTCCCATCATTCTCACTCCATTCATTTTGATTCCTACGTGAGAAAGAGAAAGAGAGAGAAAAGTTTTTCTCAAAGTCTTCTTCTTCATTTCATTTCATGTTCTTGATTTTTCTTGGAGGAAAATTGAGAGGTATAAAAGAGAGATTGTGAGTTATACACTTAGAGTGTGATAATCACATAGAAAGATTCATCGTCCTAGATCTAGCCGTATCCTCAGAGGATAGCAAGGAGATCGTCGTTCCATTCGTTTCTCCGGCGCGTGGCAAGTAGAGACGCGGTACTTTCGGTGTTGGATCATCCAAGAGCTTGGAGCGGATTGGATCGTAGGAAAAGTAATCTAAAGTTTGGGGAATAGCTCAAAAGAAGGACACTGTTTAATCAACGACTGCAAGTGTATGTTTTCTCGTATTCTTTGTATTTCGTTTTAATATTCGTATATACGTAGCTCGATCGATCCTCGTAGGGATTCGGATCGAATTAATTTTCATTTGACCGCTTCCGTAGGGCCTTCATTTTAGGCACCAAATCCCAACACTGGTATCGGAGCGTAGGTCTTGCGATCGTATATACGATATTAGCATTTGGAATGCTTGATTAGATGGTGAATGATTTGGAATCATTTTAGTCATAATCGTGGTTGATGTAACCGAGCTGATCGGCCACCAAGAACCTGGTTAATCTTAGGAGTTTAGCTAAGAAAACCCAAAATGTATGAAGTATTGCCTTTTTCTCTCTCTAAAATATGCTGTAATCTCAGAATTCTCTCCCTTCAAGGAAAACCCCCCTCCTCCTTTTATAGAAGGGAGAGGTGCCTATTCTATAAGATCTTCCCTGATTTTTAGAGAAGATCCCGGATATCCAGGGATTCAGGTTGCGATTTCCCATCCCTGGATTTCTGGGATTGCAAAGTATGGGCTCTCAGTCCCTGAATCTCAGGGATTCTGTCAGGTGAGTCAGGATCTCCTTTCCCGAGAGTTCAACCTTCATGAGCCCGGAGACCTTAGGTCGGCTCATATTATAAAGGATCACTTAGGTCGGGACATTCTTATTTAAGTCCGTAGGTCGGAGAGACCTTCGAGGTCGGCAACCTTTTAACAGATGTCACAGGTCAGCGGGGCCTCCGAGGTCGGTGCCCTTTTATCTGAGGTTATAGATCGGAGGACTCTGAGGTCGCCATCCTCTTGTCTGAGAACCTAGGTCGGACTTTATTACTCTAAGAAAACCCTTCTTTACTAAGAGGTCGGTACCCCGGCTTATATTGGTCCATATTTTAAACCGGGTTTTCAGGGAGCGTACATTCGTCGTCCTATCAACCAGTCCCCCCTACTCTAGTCGAGCTGTAAGACCGAGTAGAGTAAGATTTGTTTACAATCTGACGACCTTGACACCATAGTCGTTGGGATTCCCGTTCCCAGGTAACTAGGTTCCTCGGACTTCGTGCGCTTTAATATCTACGTCTTTTCCTTTCCTCGCCTCCCAACCGTCGCGTCTATGGTCAAGTTCAGGTGTCAACCTGCTATAGGTCGGATGAGGCGGTGCCAGATCCAAGCCGTTCTTTTACAGGAGGCATCGGACGCTCGAGATCGCCCGTTATCTTCTTGATTTTCGCCCTCCTTCTCTATAAATAGAAATCTTCTACCCCCCTCAGCCACTTCCGCTCTTTTTCCTACCAAATACTAGTGTGAGGGTATTCCGGCGACACTTGCGACCTTGGTTTCCGGCCTCCGGTGGTGCTTCCACTACCTTTCTCCGGCGATCTTCCACCCAATATCATGGGTATGTTTATCTAAACACCTCTTTACTTTTTCTTTTGGTTTGTTACTGATATTTTCCTCTTCTCCTTCCTCCCTTTTCTTCCTTTTATTATGTCGTCTGCTTCGGATTCTCAGAATCTTTCCGGCCAATCGGCCGTGGACTCCTTTTTAGAAGCTCTATCCTCTTCTGATGGGGACTCGGGGGGTAGGTCGGGGCGAGCTACTGGCTCCTCCCTCTGTCTTAGAGATGAGCCCCTAGGTGTTGTAGATTTGTCCGAGCTGGGTGACATCCCTTCTAGCCTTCCCTCTGGCATTCCCCTAATCATTGTAGATCCCCCTTCCCCTCCTCCTATGAACGAAGTAACTATGACCGTCCTTTTAGCTGATCCATATCAAATGGTCGCAGTAGCGACTCGAGTTCTCCCTCCTCATCCTCTATCTAGGACTATCCCAGCCGCGCTGGATAGTTTTATAAAATTTCTTAGACTTCCTCCGGGGTGGGAATTTGTCACGCCTCAGGCTAGTGACACCCCTAATCATCATCCCCCGGGGCATATTACTTGGTTCGTGGATCAAGTGAGCAGTGGTCTTTGCTTTCCACTCCATCCCTTCCTTGTCTCTCTCTCCGTTAAATACAATCTTCCCCTCAACCAGTTTTCTCCGAACTCTTTTCGTTATATGGTTGGTTTTCTCATGCTGTGTCATTACAGACATGAGGAACCCGACCTGGGTTTTTTCTATTTTTGTTTTGGGATAAAGAGTTTTAAAGGCTCCTTTTACTTGACTTCCCGAAACAACACCCATTTCTTTACCCACCTCCCTTCCAATGTGAAGGACTGGAGGTCGCGTTTCTTTTTTCTTCGGCTCCCTACAGCTGACTCTTGGGGTTTCCCCACGGAATGGATGCAGGTCACTCCGAGCCAAGATCCTATTCCTAGGCACAGTTCCATCCGAGCTGCGTGGGTCGAGAAAGTTCGGGAATGGAATACATTCCCTACAACGCTTTCCAGCTGACGCAATTTCATGATCTTCTGTTCCATTGTGGACTAAGCTCGAATCCTTACCCAACTATCCCTGATATTGGTAGGCTTTATCGGTTCTTTCCATAGTATAATCTTTGTTATTTTGATTTTTAGCTATCTCCCTGACCGTTTGTATTATTTTGCGTAGATCGGTTCATGCGGACCTGCCAGTCTGATGCCTCCAAGCCGGCTGAACCGACGAAAGAGAAGGTCCCCAAATCGACGAATCCCCCTAAATAGAGGGAGGAGGGCCATCAAAGACTAAACGGAAGCTCCCCTCTCGCCCCAAATCTGGGGTGACTCTCCCCTCCGACCTGGCTCCTACCTTGACCACTGGGCGAAGCCCTGCAAGCTCGTCTCGACAGCTTCAGGTCACCCAGAGGGCCCCTTCTCCTAGCTCCCCCGCTTCCAAACAGCCGAAGACTGCAGGTCCCCCTGGTCCGGCTCTGGAGACCTTTCTCCGTTGCAAGGAGTTTGAGAAATTTCTTCCATATTTCAGCTCCATGATCCCGGCTAGGGATAAGCAGGCATTACAAGATGCCGCGGAGGACCCTCGCTTCGATGCTATGATGATGTATTTTGGGAAGGTATTCCCCTTTTTGCCTTCCTCCCTTTTTGACTATTTTTATGTTTATTATTACCCTTTGCCGTCCTGATGTGACTTTCTTTTTTGTGCAGTTCTTCGCCACTTTTGTGACCTTCACAGAAGATCATAAGATCGGCGCTTCGTCTTCCTCCCAGCTCACCCAGATGTTAGCCGATCTGGCGGCCGCCCTGGAGGCTAAGTTGGATCTCTCAGCTCAGCTACAGGAGAGGGAATATCGTTAAGAGGCTGCCCTTAAGAAAAGCTCTGAGCGGGAGGCGGTTTTGGAACGAGCTCAGATGGCCAATGTTCAGCTGAACCAAGAGCTGAAATTTTGGAAGGCCCTGTCTCAAGCTGAAACGGAGAAGGTGGGCCAGCTCGAGGCTCAGTTGTCGGAAGCTAAGGCCGAATCTGAGAGGATTGCCCAGCTTGAGGCCCATGCTAACGCGGAGTTGGAGAAGGTCGCCCAACTCGAAGCTCAGGCTCGAGCAGAATCAGAAAGGGTCACCCAATTGGAAGCTCAACTAGCCGAGGCTAGATCCGAGGGATCATCTTATGAGCGCGGGTGATGGTAGGCCGACGTCAATTTCTGACCAGTGACGTTGGTCACTCTTTATTGGGGGCCTACCGTTCTACCCTCCTATCCCGGTATCACAATTCTACCGCTTACCTGGTCAAGCTGGCTCCTGCCGCGATGCAATATTTCGATTTTGCTCTAACTCGCGCTCGTGAGCAACTAGCTTCTTTGGGTTTTGTGGGCGAGCTGGACCGGGATGCTGCATTGAAAGGGGCTCTTGTCCCTTTGGGTTGGTCCGGGGACATGGAAGAATCTCCGGAGGCAGCCTGGTGGGAGGATGCCCTTGGGGAGTCTATAGAGAAATCCGGCCTGGATTTGGAGCTGCCTTCTATCCCTCCTAACTCACCTGTTAAGGCCAGCACTCCTAATCCCGAGGTGACCGGGACCGACCTTGATGCTTCTCCTTCGTCGCCCCCTCTATCTTCCGAGCCTGTAGTTTAGTCTTTTTAAGTTTTATGTGTAGACATATATTATTTTTTTTGTCTTGTTCGTTGTACTGGCACAACTGTTTTTAATGAAAAGTCTCTTTTTTTTAGTTGAATACATTTTGGATTTGTACGATAGTGATGTGCTTTGTTTCATAGCTTATCTCTGTCAATTCAAGTTAATATAGCTCGGCGTCGATTGTAACCTCGATATATCTGAACTTGTCTGAATTAATACGACCACTCCCAAATATGACCCGGCCTATTCCTAGTATAGCTCTGACTATTTTAAATTTCGCAACATCTTAAATATAACCCGACCACTTCGATCTTTACAAGTTGTAATAATGGTTTGGTGGTTTTTACGTTGATTTAACCTAACCTTTTCACCGATCTTTAGTATAGGTTGGGTCTTTTTAGATAAGTTTTTGGAGTTTAAGGCTGCTGGGATGTTTCCAACACTTTCAGGTGGGATAGCCTGGACAGGATCCCCCCTTTTTTATAGGTCGGCTTGTACTCTACGCCTGAGACTATCTATATATCGGGGCGGTTTACCTTTACCTGAAATCGAGGATATTTCCCTTAGTCATAGCTTCACAGGGCGGCTCACCCTTACTCAGATCCGAAGGCATTTCACCTGATCGGATGTCACAGGGCGGTTCACCCTTACTCGGATCTGAAGGCGTTTCACCTGATCAGATGTCACAGGGCAGTTCACCCTTACTCGGATCTGAAGGCGTTTCACCTGATCAGATGTCACAGGGCGGTTCACCCTTACTCGGATCTGAAGGCGTTTCACCTGATCAGATGTCACAGGGCGTTTCACCCTTACTCGGATCTGAAGGCGTTTCACCTGATCAGATGTCATAAGGCGGTTCACCCTTACTCGGATCTGAAGGCGTTTCACCTGATCAGATGTCATTTCTAGTTTTACACATTCACAGGGATTTTATTTGTAATAAACTTTTGTTAAAACAACACAAGCTTTTCTCCACACTTCTTCATACAAAATACTTTTTTAAGTGACATATGTTCCAAGGTCTTTTGATGGGGTGCCCTTCCATATACTCGAGCTCATAAGCTCCTCCTGTATAAATTCGGATTACCTTGTAAGGGCCCTCCCAGTTCGGCTCCAGCTTTCCTGTTTTTCTGAGGGCATCAGCCCGCCTAAGCACCAAATCACCGACTTGGAACTGTCTCTTCCTGACTCTTTTGTCGTGAGCTGCTTTTGTCAGGCTTTTGTATCTTTCAGTTCATGCTGCGGCCGCTTCCCTTCTTCTTCTATGGTATCTAATGCCTCCTTCATTATTTCCTCGTTTTCCACCTCGTTGAACCATCGAACCCGATGAGACATTTCTCCGACTTCTGCCGGGATGACGGCTTCGGACGCGTATACCATACTGAAGGGTGTTTCCCCCGTTGAAGATCTAGGTGTGGTCCTGTATGACCATAGTACCGAGCTAATCTCATCCACCCATCCTCCTCCAGCTTTGTCTAAGCGGGTTTTGATCCCTTGCAAGATTGTTCTGTTAGTTACCTCCACTTGTCCATTAGTCTGCGGGTGAGAAACCGCAGCGAACCTTTACTTGATATGCATACCCTCGCACCAGGACTGGGTTCTTTTCCCATTGAATTGAGTTCCATTGTCTGAGATAAGTATCTGGGGCGCTCCGTACCTGCACGAAATGTTGTTAAACAGAAAACTTATGATTCTTTGCTCGGTTATGGTGGCCACGGGCTCGGCCTCTACCCACTTGCTGAAGTAGTATATGGCTACTACTAAGAACTTCCTTCCTCCCGAGCCAGGTGTAAACTTCCCCATGATATTAATTCCCCATTTAGCGAAAGGACAGGGTGCTCCCATGGTAATCATATCTTCAGCTGGGATGTGAATTAAGGGTGCGTGCATTTGACATTTTTGGCATCGCTTAACCATCTCTACTGCTTTCTTGCTCATGGTCGGCCAGAAAAAACCAGCTCTTAGTGTTTTTCTAATTAGCGCTTTTCCTTTGGTATGATCTCCGCAGCACCCTTCATGGATTTCTTCCAGTATACCCCGCCATTCTTCTTCCGAAACGCACCGTAGGTATGGACCGAGGTAGGATCTCTTGTATAGTTCATCGTTAATGCAACAGAACCTCGCTACTCTTCGCACAATCTTCATTCTTTCTTGCCTTTCCTTGGGTAGTTCTGCCCTTCTTAGGTATGCCAACAAAGGAGTTCGCCAGTCTTCCATCTCGTTCACTTCCATCACCTGTTTCATGATGCTACTCCGGGCTGCTCCCAAAATCGTTACTGTTCATGAGCGGCAATCCACTAAGGAGCTTCCCATTTTTTCTAGGTAATCAGCTTTTGCATTTTACGCCCTAGGTATATGGATCAACTTCCATTCCCCTAGTTTTTTGGCAGCCTCTCTCACTTCCTCAACATACTTCTTCATCCGATCCTCATTTATCTCAAATTTTCCTTCTACCTGTTGTGTGACCAGTTGAGAATCAGAGTAAGCAATGAGTCGTCGCGCGCCTAAGTATATCCCCAACTGCATTCCCTTAACCAGGGCTTCATATTCGGCCTCGTTGTTAGATGCTTTGAAATCGAATTTTATGGCATACTCTAATTGTTCACCCTCTGGGGTATTAAGGACTATCCCTGCCCCAGAACCACTGGTTGTTGCCGATCCATCCACATATAATAACCACTGTCCCTCTGGCGGTGATGGCATGGCCCCGTCTTGGATGAAGTCCGCTAGGTCCTGAGCTTTAATTTCCGTTATCGGCTCATACTCCATGTCGTATTCCCCCATTTCTACCGCCCACTTCACCAGGCGACCTGACGCATTAGGTCGCCCTAATATTTCTCCTAAGGGCAAGTTGGTTCGCAGTTTTATCCGGTGGGCTAGGAAATACGTCCTCAATCGCTGGGCTATAACTACTAACGCCAGTGCCCCCTTTTCTAGCTCGGAGTAATTCCATTATGCTCTTTGCAAAATTCGGCTTGTATAATAAATGGGTTTTTGCTTACTCATTTCCTCTCTTAGCAAGACCGAGCTAACCGCCCCCTCTCCTGCGGATAAGTAGAGTACGAGCTCTTCTCCTGGTACTAGTTTGGTGAGCAGAGGCAGCTCGGCCAAATATTCTTTTAATTTTCCGAATGCTGTTTGCGCTTCGGGGGTCCATTCGAACTTGCTCCCTTTTCTTAAGAGTTTAAAAAATGGGAATCCCTTCTCGGCCGAGCGTGATATGAACCGGATCAGCCCCACTATTCTTCCTGTTAGTATCTGGATATCCTTGATATTTTTTGGAGGATTCATTTGCAGCACTACCTTGACCTTTTCCGGGTTGACCTCGATTCCTTGTTCTGTGACTACATATCCCAGGAATTTTCCCGATTTTACTCCAAAAGAACATTTTGATGGATTGAGCTTCATTCCGTATGTGCGCAGGTTTTCGAACGTCTCTTCTAGGTCTCTGATATGCTCTCCTGCCTTTACGCTTTTAACTAGCATGTCATCAACGTACACTTCCATATTTCTGCCGATTTGGGATCTAAAGATTCGGTCAACCATCCTTTGATATGTGGCTCCTGCATTTTTTAACCCAAAAGGCATGCGTACATAACAAAAAGTTCCTTTTAATACCACAAAAATAACCCTCTTTATGTCCTCGGGTGCGAGAGGAATCTGATGATCTCCCTGAGAAGCATCCATCATACTGAGCAACTCGCACCCCGAGGTTGAATCCACTAGCTGGTCTATGCGGGGTAATGGGTAGTGATCCTTTGGACATGCTTTATTTAGGTCCCGGAAGTCCATGCACATCCTCCACTTCCCCTGGCCTTTCCCTACCATGACAGCGTTGGATAGCCACTCCGGAAACTGGATCTCCGTTATGTGTCCAGCTCGGAGGAGCTTGTCAACTTCTTCCCCAATGATCTCATCCATCTCCGGCCCAAAATGCCTCCTCTTCTGCTTTACTGGTCTTACGGTTGGGTCGATGTTTAATCTATGCTCGGCAACCGTTGGGCTGATTCCCACCATATCCTCAGCTGCGAACGCAAAAATGTACACAAATCTCCTTAGTAGGCCGATAAGGCTTTCCTTTATCCCATCGTCTAACCGACTTCCCATGCGAGTTTTTGTTTCTGGCTTTCCTGGAACCAATTCTATTTATAGCAACTCCTCATTGGGCTTGACGCCTTCTTCCTCAGCTTCCTCGGGCGCCTTTGATTGTTTATTCTTCTTAAACTCTGGATCCGGGCCTCCTAGATCAGACGTCCTCTTTCCGCGCTGCACTCCCTGTTTTACCGTTGTCTGGTAACAAGATCGAGCTACAAACTGATCCCCGGCTACTTCCCCTACCTCACCTCCTATGGGGAATTTTACTTTCATATGTAGGGTAGAGGCCACTGCTTCGAACTTGTTGAGTCCCGGTCGTCCTAGAATGGCATTATAGGCCTATTTGGTGTCCACCACTAAAAACCTGAGCGTCTTGACCTTCCGATGAGGCATCCGACCTAGTGCTACCGGAAGCACCACTTCTCCAACCGGTTGCACCTCGGTCATGCAGAACCCATAAAGCGCGGTATCTACCTTCTTTAGTTCCACCTCTAGGTTCATCTGTTTGAAACAGTCATAGAATAAGATGTCTACCAAGCTTCCCGTATCGATAAATACCCTTTGCACATCGTAACTGGCGATCTCCGCGGTGATGACCAACGCGTCATTATGGGGCGCATGTATCCCGTTATAATCCACGGGGCCAAACTAAATGATAGGCCCGCTGCCTACAGAGGCGACCTCCTTGAACTGATGACACCTAGCCTTTCGCGTGTGGGCTTTCCTAGCCTGATTAGAACCTCCGTCGGTTGGTCCTCCTGATATCATGTGGATCACTCCTTTCTTAGCTGGGGGAGCAGCGGGTCCCCGAGGGGCTTCTCTTTTCATCCCCGTCCCCCCTTGGGGCATGGGTGGTTGCCTCCGACCTCCATTCCTCTGCTGATATGTAAACTCCATTAGATGCCCCGCTCGAACCAGCCTTTCGATCTCGTCTTTAAGGTGCTTGCACTCATCTGTTTTATGCCCATAATCATTGTGGAATCGACACTAAAGCTCTGATTTCGGCTGGGTGGGCCTATTAGGACGAGATGCAGGCCACTCGATAACCCTGTTCATCTTATCTTCAATTGCTTCCAAAACCTGAGCTCCCCTCATTGTTAATGGGCTGTATTGGTCAAATCTTGGTCACCTTAGAACGGTATCGCTCTTCTTTCGGTCTATTTTTCCCAGCGGCATTTCCTTCCGAGGTAAATTTCCTTGAAAGGTATACTCCTCGCTCCGTATCAATCTGCTAGACCCCCTTTCTTCATCTTCGGGCTTTTCTTGCAATTCTTTCATATCCTTCTCAGTTTCCTCAACATTAATGTATTTTGAACATCGGGCTAAGACCTCGTTATATGTTCTGGCTGGTTTTTTAGCTAATGAGGTGCGTAGCAGTCCAGGCCTTAGTCCCTGTGTCAAGGCACTGGTTTTTACCTCTTCCGACGACGAGGGTACCTCCAGACATGCCTTTGTAAATCGGGTCACATAAGCTCTGAGCACTTCTCCGGAGTACTGCTTGATACTGAACAAGGACATGAAGGTCTTTTGGTGTGCCCTGGCGCTTGCAAAGTGAGTCAAGAACGCGGAGCTGAAAGTTTTGAAGCTGGTGATTGGCCCAGAGGGTATCTGGTGGAACCAATCCTGAGCTAACTCTGTCAGCGTAGCCAGGAATGCTCTGCAACTCACGGCATCCGAATATCGATGTAGTACCGCCATGTGTTCGAATTGGTATAAATGTCGGGTAGGATCTGAGAGTACATCGTAGGTGAAGGTGACAACCCTAAACCCATATGGGAGCTCGGCCTGCAGTATGCCTTCTGAGAAGGGATGGCCTGGATGACTGTCCATGTCCTTCCCCGCAACCCTCTGTCGCAACTCCTCCAGCTCGTCTTGCATACTGAATATCAAGGGATCCAGCGTTCTTTCCTGTTTAGATCGCTCCCATATTCTTGGATAACTCTCCCCATGCTCTTCCTGCTGATCAATTTCCTCCGGCCCATCCGAAAGGATGGGTATTACTTTTCGTGGTATTCTTTGTTTTTCGACCTCCCGACTCTTCTGGATCGCATTGGCGATTATGTCGGCTAAGGCTTCCTTCGTCAGTGTGATTGTGCTGGGTGCAGCTTCTTCTACCGGGGTGACGGGTGTTTTTTCCAGAGTCGATTCTCCACCCGCAGCTGCTAGTTCCTCTTCTAAATTTCGGGGTATCAACTCCCCTATTTTCTTCTGGTTCATTTCTTCCGCCATTACTGACCTCACGTCTCAGCTCAAAGTGACTCGATGTCACACTTCCCACAGACGGCGCCACTTGATGTAACCGAGCTGATCGGCCACCAAGAACCGGGTTAATATTAGGAGTTTAGCTAAGAAAACCCAAAATGTATGAAGTATTGTCTTTTTCTCTCTCTAAAATATGTTGTAATCTCAGAATTCTCTCCCTTCAAGGAAAACCCCCCTCCTCCTTTTATAGAAGGGAGAGGTGCCTATTCTCTAAGATCTTCCCTGATTTTTAAAGAAGATCCCGGATATCCAGGGATTCAGGCTGCGATTTCCCATCCCTGGATTTCTGGGATTGCAGAGTAGGGGTGAGCACAAAAAATCAAAATCCCGATCCCGTCCCGGTCCCATCCCAAAATTATCCGGGATGGGATGGGATCCAGAATTAAAAACACTAGGCCCGTCCCGTCCCATCCCATTAGAGTAACTACGGGACGGGACACGAGACAAAAAATCTGAGGCCCGTAAGGCCCGTTCCGTCCCGCTAAGTTTTTAACCCTTTTTAAAACCGCATGTTTTTATTAGTTCTAACCCTTTTTTAATTAATTTAATAACAAACTATTTTTAATTTTTACTATCTATATTTTATAATTATACACAAACCTAATCAACCGATATAAAGTTAGTAACTGATATTTTTTCAAAAAAAAATGGATATGTTGTATTCAATGTTAATAATTGTTATTTTAAAAGTTTAATTTAGGCTATTAAATTAGTTTTTTGGATATTTTTCCCGAATTTAGATGTATAAAATTATAGATTTTCTTACTTTTTTCTAATTTATATTTTGAACTTTTTTATGCGGGACTAAACCCGTCCCGTCCTGTTCCGTCCCGTCCCAACCGGGATAAGGCCCGCGTGGGATGAAATTTTGAAATCACCAATCCCGTCCCGTCCCGTCCCGCTTGTTATAACACGGGACGGGACGTGGGATGACCCAGGCCCGTCCCATCCCATCCCATGCCCACCCCTATTGCAGAGTATGGGCTCTCATTCCCCGAATCTCAGGGATTCTGTTAGGTGAGTCAGGATCTCCTTTCCCGAGAGTTCGACCTTCATTAGCCCGGAGACCTTAGGTCGGCTCATATTATAAATGATCACTTAGGTCGGGACATTCTTATTCAAGTCCGTAGGTTGGAGAGACCTTCGAGGTCGGCAACCTTTTAACAGATGTCACAGGTCAGCGGGGCCTCCGAGGTCGGCGCCCTTTTATCTGAGGTTATAGATCGGAGGACTCTGAGGTCGGCATCCTCTTGTCTGAGAACCTAGGTTGTACTTTATTACTCTAAGAAAACCCTTCTTTACTAAGAGGTCGGTACCCCGGCTTATATTGGTCCATATTTTAAACCAGGTTTTCAGGGAGCGTACATTCGTCGTCCTATCAGTGGTATATGTTTTTCGTTCGTTCTAGTTGTATTTTCGTAAGTTTATGTCTAAATATATATCTTAAATTTCTGGGAAATATGATTTATATTGAAGATATGAAAGTCGGAAAATATTGATATTGGATATCCGGTCGAAAATCTAGCCCCGAATCGTCGTCGGATGACTTTTTGGACAAAAGGTGTAATCTGGGTGAGGGTGACTCGACCATGTCCTGGGTGACTCGGCCGTGTCCGGCAGTCTGCAATGTCACTGCCAGGCAGACCCAATCGTGTCAGGCGACACAGGCCGTGTCTGGCCGGCAGGCTGTCGGGACAACCCGACCGTGTCATTTTGACACGGCCGAGTCTGGCAGGATAGTCTAGGACACTGCCGGCAGTGTCTCAGCCGTGGCAGGCCAGTTTTGCTCCGGCTCGAGTTTTTCGTGTATTCTTGAAAAATTAATCTCCCACATGTTAAATTGGATTTAATATGATTAAAATGATTTATGGTATTTCATTGTATAAGGGAAATTTGATTAATTGGAATATTTATGGGTGACCGAATTATTTGAACGTTTTTCATATTACCAGTTGTGTGAATCGATTGGATCGGTTCATATTGTTGATTGGATCAATGTATCTCTATGCTTTCTATTTATATAGTATTTATTGGATGAATGCTTATGGGGATGTGGTTCGTGGGCTTAGATTTGAATCGTTCGTTTAATTCGATTGGGTTGTAAAGGCCGTTTTGAGCCTATTTATTTTACTAGAAATATTTGTATCTAGGATGCAATTTTCAATGTAAAATTTATATGTAATGACGAAGACCGGAGGAAGATCCGTTTCGAGAATACGAAGATTCAAGATGAAGACTTGTAATTAGATTACAGAGTTTTTGTTTTTTAGGAACGGTCCATGAACCATATGTTGGTAGCAACTAGGTTGTGAATGGTTGTTTCATATTGTATGAATGCCACAAACGCGCTTAAATGATTAATGTGTAAAGTGCAACGTTAATCGCGAAAATTCTCCCACGACAAATTATTAAGTTTATAAGGTTTCAACGTTTTCCTTCCCTCCATCGAGCTTTCGGGAAATTGAAATACAAACCGGATGTGCTATGCTTCCGAGTTATCGGGGTAGTCGTTCGAGGAGGATGGATAAATTACGGGGAGCGCATTGGATGCCTTCAATTGGAACAAATTTTATCCCTAGAATCCTGATAGGTTGTCGTAAGATTCAATTGTGAAACTGATTTGCGTCGATGGTATAAACTTAACTTGTTCACGAACCATAGAAATCGTATAGGTTGAGGGGAATGAACAAGGGGAAAAAGAAGATCGAATCATCCATTAGATGGGTTGGTGTCGGACACCACTTTATGAAAATTAATAGACTACAAACCTGTTCAGTTGCCCTCTATTAAGATTTGTAAAGAACTCGATCGCCACTATGAAGTAGAGCGAACGATACTTCCGGATTTCACATGGTTCCGATAAAAATAGTGGGAGCTGGGTAACAAGAATAGAAAAGACCTTAATTATATACTCAGATCATAATTGAACGAGTCACTAATTAATCTATCGTACTTAATGCCGAAATAACTCTCAATATGACAATGAATCCACTCGCAATTCTACTTGAAAAGAACACCTTGATGGGAACTAACTTTGTGGATTGGCTCCGCAATCTGATGATTGTCCTCAGTATAGAGGCACTGGCATACGTCTTAGAGACGGACATTCCGGCGCCTCCTGTGCGGACCAGAGTCAATCAGGAAGAGATTGAAAACCACAAAAAGTGGGTTAAGGATGACATGAAAGTCCGTGCATATATGATGGCTTCCATGTCTAATGAGCTTCAGAGAGCTCATGAGAAAATGACTTTTGCTAGGCAAATTCTATCTCACTTAACCGAGCTTTATGGTGAGCACAGTCGAACGGCTAGATATGAGATATCCAAGCAATTGTTCGGTGCTAGGATGAAGGAAGATGAGAAGGTTGGGGACAACGTCCTCAAAATGATATCCATGATCGAGAGATTGGAGGTTCTTGATTTTAAGAAGTATACTTCTCTTCAAACCGACTTTTTCTTACAGTCTCTCCCTGATTCCTTTTCACAATTTGTTATGAATTTCAACTGCAATGAGATTGCATGTAACTTAGCTAGGCTAATGAACGAACTAGTGACCGCTCAGTCTCAGATGAAGACTCCGCGGATGAAGGAGTCTGCCCTTGTGATTTCTTATGGATCTCGGAGGTCCAAGAACAAGAAGAAAAAGACCAAGAAGCGGACAGGACCACAAGTCGAGGACCTTAAGGGTAAGGGAAAGGCCCCGATGGTTCCGAAGAGCAAGAAGAAGGACGCTTGTCTCAAGTGCGGTGAGCTGGTCCACTGGGCAAGAGACTGTCCGATTCTTCATGGCGCTTCAGGTACAGAACTTTTAGTTTTGGAAACAAATTGTTCTGCTACTTTATTTTCTACATCCTGGATACTGGATTTTGGTGCTAGTTCTCATATTTGTACCATGAATCAGGATCTGGAACAAAGTAGGAAGCTTGGAGCTGGAGAAGTTATGATCACAGTCGGAAGCGGGCATAGTGTTGAGGCAACCGACATAGGATCACTTGTTTTGGGTTTAGAATCCGGCTTTGTTTTGACTTTAGAAGATGTACTTGTTTTGCCCAAGGGGCACAAAAACATTGTATCCATTTCGGTCATGGACCGAAAAGGTTTTTCATTTTTCATTGGTGATGGTTCCTAGAAAATTTATTTCAGAAATAAACTAGTGGGTACTGCTACTTTGTTGAATGGACTGTATCATCTAAACATCAGTAACAAAGTAGTTGTGAATAATATGACTAGAAAACGTGGTAGGGATTAAACCAATCAAGTTTTGAAATGGCATCTAAGACTTAGTTATGTTGGTCAGACCAAGGTTCAAGATGGAAAAGGATGGACTTATGGGTCCATTGGGATCGGATCCCCTTCCTACTTGTGAATCTTGTCTTAATGGCAAAATGACTAAGTCCCCCTTCACAAGGACTTTTGAAAGAGCCGCTGATAAACTTGGATTAATCCATTCCAACATATGTGGTGCTTTGGAAGTAGCACGTGACGGATGTCAGTATTTCATTACGTTTACAGTTGATCATACTAGGTATGGTTATGTATATTTAATGAAACATAAATCCGAGGCCTTTGAGAAATTCCAGGAATTTAAGGCCCTAGTCGAGAAACAAACTAGAAATCATATCAAAGCACTTCGGTTGGACCGAGGTGGCGAGGATATGAGTATGAAGTTTGACAAGTTCCTGAAGGAACATGGAATAGTATCACAACTAACACCTCCAGGCACTCCTCAGTTAAATGGTGTGTCATAAAGAAGGAACCAGACCTTGTTGGACATGGTCCGTTCCATGCTGGGCTATACTGACTTACCGATTTACTTGTGGGGTATACACTCCTGACTGCTGCATATAACTTGAATAGATGTCCTTCCAAATCCGTTCCTAAAACTCCACGTGAGATGTGGGAGGACAGGAAACCAAAGTCTCAATCACATTAGGATTTGAGGATGTCCCGCCTATCTCAAGAAGACTAAGGTGGACAAAATGGAAGCGAGGTCCGTGAGGAGGCATTTTCATTGGATTTCCATCTAAGACGATGGGTTATCTATTCTACATGCCCAAAGATCAAAAGATCGTTGTTGCTTTGCATGAACACTTCCTGGAAGATGAGTTCATTCAGGAAGGCGGAGCAGGTAGAAATATTTCTTTAGAAGAATACAATGAAACTCCTCACGAGACACTTGTGCAAGAAATTGGAACCGAACCTTCTGTAACACAAGTACAACCGCCTCATAGGTCTAGTAGGGTGTCTCATTTACCTGAGAGGTATAGTCTTATGCACTTAGAGGAACTGGATTTCCACGAGGTTCCAGGTGATAAACAAGAGACCGACCCGCGACAAATGACCTAGCAATGGTGGATGTAGACTCCATGAAATGGACTGTAGCAGTCTTCATGTAGTTAGGACCTTCGTTTTGATGAGACGGTCAAAGAGTTTGACTTTGTGTAAAATGAAGAGGAACCTTGTGTATACAAGAGGGTTAGTGGGTGCTAGATCACATTCTTAGTACATATGTAGATGGCATTCTACTAATAGGAAATGATGTGGGAATGCTCAGTTCTGTGAAAGCTTGGCTTTCGAGTAATTTCTCCATGAAAGACTTGGGAGAAGAAACCTATATTCTTGGGATTCGACTCTACTAGGATAGATCGAAGAGAATGATAAGTTTTTTCCAAGCCCTCTATATAGATAAAATCTTAAAGCGATTTAAGATGGATGATTCTAAAAGAGGGTTCTTACCGATGCGACATGGAATAAAACTCTCCTTGTAGATGAGTCCTCAAAGTAAGGAACAATGAAAGGAAATGAGTAATATACCATATGCTTCGGCCGTGGGTAGCCTTATGTATGCTAAGTTGTGTATGAGACCTGACATTGCGCATGCTGTAAGCGTGGTGATAGGTTTCAGGCAAACCTATGTAGGGAACACTAGACCACTGTAAATAACATTCTCAAGTACTTTAGAAGGACTAGAGATCTGGTTCTTAAATATGGCGGTGGAGAACTGATTGTAAAGGGATTCACTGTATTGGATTTCCAAGGATAGAAAGACGATTCTATGTCTACTTATGGCTACATTTACTCTTAATGGAAGAGCAATATCATGGCATAGTGCCATGTATACCGCGACTGCTGGTTCCACCTGTTAGGCTGAGTATAAAGCGGCTTCGGAGGCCTCCAAAGGAAGGGTTAAGAAGTTACTCTGTAAACTTCACGTGACACCATGTGCTGCACTGCCTATTTTCATTTTTATACGATAATAATAGAGCGGTAGCACAGGCCTGGGAGCCAAGATTTCATAATAATATAAAACATATTGAGAGAGAGAGTATCATCTCGTAAGGGAATTTGTTCGCAAAGAGATACATTTTGCTGCATAGAGTAGAGTCAGCCGACTACGTCGCTGATCCACTGACCAAGCCACTTTCTCAGATTAACTTAGAGCGTCATCTGGAGAACATGAGTATTAGATACCATAGTGTGTGGCATTGAGTGCAAGTGGGATATTGTTAGGAGTATGCCCTCGAATGACACTCAGAGGATCTTGAGTGAGGGCATTGTACTTGTGATTATGTAAATCATTCATATAAGGCAATGAATATTTCTTTATTTACTAGTAGTTACTGGCGTTACTGACTCGTAAATATATATATAGAAACTAGTCCATGTATTTGAGAGCAAAACATTCCACTCCTTATTGGATAATGGGATCAGCACTGGAAAGGTTTATAGCTCAAATACTTCATCGTTCGAAAGTCGATGAAACTTAACTGGGCGTTAAGTTTATGTGAAGACTTGTATGACGTGTTCTTTGACATGGAGAGTGCCTGTCGAACACTAATGGTTAGTGGGAGCACACGTTTTAAAAATGCTAATTGGATTGGTATACTCGAACCGACTCACCCTCGATTCATCGCACGGATTTCACTCCGAGACAGTCAATGACGGAATCGAAAGATTGTGATAGGTATTCGTGAACCTTCGACTTGAGGATTTAGTAGGGATGTGCTTGTGACGTCAAGATTTTCATTAGAGTAGTTCGACCCTGTAAACCGGGAGGCGACGGTCAAGCTCGACGTGCATCTTGACGAGCAAGTAGCAGGTCCTACTGAGTACCAAGATAGAATTCTTTCTTCTGTTAGTGAACGAGTTATATGTCATATGTGGTTATTGGCAGATGAGATCATAAGTCTTTAGCCAAAGAATTGGAGCTAGTTGTATTGGATACACGAGAGCTCGATGATCTCGATTTGCATTAACTCATGCATAGCGTCAAGTACAGATAGGGTTTGACTGACCGTGACCCTATAACTTGATCGGGACATTTGAAATAAGGGTTTATACGTATATTGGTATTCACGACAGAATGGTTCTTGAATGATCCCAATCATTCATTCTCAGTTGGGGTACAGTGTAGGCCGCCAGGCTGGCTAGGTGGTGCTACTACTCTTTGGTTTCTCCCATTGCTGACTGAGACGGACCTACTGAGTCACGCAATAAGATTTACGACAGAATGAATTGAGCTTATTCTCTCATTATGAATATTAGATATTGGATATCTAATTTATTGGGACATTGGTTGTCTAAGTTGATTTATTGGATAAATTAATTTATGGCCTAATGAATTAAATAAATTACTGGGTGACTAATTTAATTCATAAATATAATTATTTCTTGGAGAAATTAATTATGTTATTATGTATTTAATATGATTAATTAATTGGATTAATTAATTAATACAAGTACATCGGAACGGAATCAGAGCTTATCTGTTTGGACTCTCGGGAGTCTGAAACGAAGCGAACTCGTCCGTTTTTCATCATGGCCGCCCCAACCCCTTCCACCCACCTTCCCATTGTCTTGTTGTTTCCTTTTTTATATTAAGGAACATGGCTTGTGGGGCAAAAAATCATATGGTATGATTTGTTGTGCATGTGAGTGGAAATTGAATAAAGAGAGGAAGACTTCTCATCATTCTCACTCCATTCATTTTGATTCCTATGTGAGAAATAGAAAGAGAGAGAAAAGTTTTTCTCAAAGTCTTCTTCTTCATTTCATTTCATGTTCTTGATTTTTCTTGGAGGAAAATTAAGAGGTATAAAAGAGAGATTGTGAGTTATACACTTAGAGTGTGATAATCACATAGAAAGCTTCATCGTCCTAGCTCTAGCCGTATCCTCAGAGGATAGCAAGGTGATCGTCGTTCCGTTTGTTTCTCCGGCGCGTGGCAAGTAGAGACGCGGTGCTTTCGGCGTTGGATCATCCAAGAGCTTGGAGCGGATTGGATCGTAGGGAAAGCAATCTAAAGCTTGGGTAATAGCTCAAGATAAGGACACAGTTTAATAAACAACTACAAGGGTATGTTTTCTCGTATCCTTTGTGTTTCTTTTTAATATTCGTATATACGTAGCTCGATCGATCCTTATAGGGATTCGGATCGAATTAATTTTTATTTTACCACTTCCGCTGGGCCTTCGTCTTAGGCACCGAATCCCAACACCCTTGTGAAGGTGTTATGGTATCATCCAATAATTCCAAGGTTTAAGCGATTGTTTGCTAATGCAGATGATGTGAAGAACCTCATATGGCATGCAGATGGGAGAAAATGCGATGGACAGCTTCGCCATCCGGCTAATTCTTTAAAGTGGAAGAAAATTGATAACTTGTTTCAATATTTTGGGAATGAGGCAAGAAATCTTAGACTCGGAATTGCTACAGATGGGATGAATCCATTCGGTAACATGAGTTGTAAGCATATTTCATAGCTGGTTATGCTTGTGATTAACAATCTAGTTGGTTGTGTATGAAACGGAAATATGTTCAGTTATCTATGATGATTTCAGGCCCAAGACAACCAGGAAATGACATAGATGTTTATCGAAGTCCTTTGACTGAAGACTTGACAATGTTATGGGTGGAAGGGATAAATGTGTTTGATGGGTATCGTCAGCAGAGTTTCAAGTGGCGTGCATTGTTATTTTGCACCATTAACGACTTTCCAACATATAGAAATGTGAGTGGGTAGGGTGTTAAGGGGAATCACGCCTATTTTATATGTGAAGAAAACACAAGTTACATACAACTAAAGCATGGGCAAAAGACTTCTTACACTCGACATCGAAGGTTTCTTGAACGTTATCACCCTTATCGTAGATTAAAAAAAGCTTTTAATGGATCTCAGGAAGATGGAACTGCACCTACACCTTTGACGGGTAAACAGGTTTATGATCGGGTTAAAACATAAATACTATATTTGGGAAGACCAAGAAGAAGGCTATTGAGAAAAATATCTGGAAGAAGAGGTCAATATTGTTTGATCTACCGTACTGGTCCCATCTAGATGTTAGGCATTGTATTGATGTTATGCATGTGGAGAAGAATGTGTGTGATAGTGTAATTGGTGTAACACCCCCGAGATATTCGAAGTATATTACAGCGCCGTGGACCCCTACATGGGACCCACCAGGCTAAAACATGAAAAACACAACTCGACTAACCATCTCAGTTAGCAAGGCCACGCATTTAAATAATACAACATATAAAGATACGTCCGGAGCAACCGGCGTAATAAACATCAACCGACAATATAGCAATTTGAGTTAATACAAAACGAAGTTCGGAGTGAAAAGGGCCTAAGTACTCGCGAGTACAATATATAAGTTTACAAATGTGGAAAACAACCATATCGAAGTAGACAAAATAAATAAGAAGACTCGAATGCACATGTCAGCAACCCTGGCCAACATCCTCGTACTGTCCCAGCGCCCGCTCGTCCGGCAGAACATAACCTGAAATCTATAACAAGAATTTCCCCAAAACGGGTCCCCAAAGGGGTTAGCAATTACGCTAGTACAAGTAATCAAGGCAAACCATTCGCTTACATGTTTCATAGTACAATGTACCAAATCATTTCAAACCAAAACCAGACATGTCTTTTCTGGAAACAAACAGTCAATCGCATTTGCCTAGGACCGGGACGAAGCCACAAATCCCACTCGAGGCCTCTAAGGACCCTCCCGAGCTGGCCATATCATAAAACAAATCACGCACATACATCGCCTAGGACTGGGACGAAGCCACAAATCCCACTCGATGCCTCTAAGGACCCTCCCGAGCTGGCTAGCTATACAAACTCATGAATCTAGGGCACAAACCATTGGACTCCCTTCGTGATCCCATCGAACCCTCCCGAGGTGAGAAAATCACACACAATATATATTACCATTTCACGTTAAGCATAAAGGTTTCCAAAAATACTTGCCTTGAATAATTGATGACGCAACAAACGGAAAGGAAAAATCACCAACGAACGCTAGGAACCAACGGAACCGAACCTAACGATTCGAAGAACATAATCACAACCAACTCTAGACCAATACGGAAATGGAATACACCCGAAAACCCGCCTACGATTCATGTATATTCGTATAAAAATAACAATGAGGGCAGACCACAACCAAACCCTTTCGATTTCGCAAAACCATGAAAATATACCTTGAATCCGTATGAAAACTAATGATATCAACAATATTAATCATATTCATCCTGGATTAACCAACAAAACGGGACGAATCGGATGAAAATCCCAAAACCACCAAATTATCCAAAAGTAGGGTTCTAAGATATTTACCTTGGATTTGGATGAAAAATTCGTGTTGATGTTGTTATTATACACAAAGAACTCAAAGAAGATGATGGTTGAGATGATTGGAGGATGAAATCGCCAAGAAAATCGCTCAAAATCGCCAAGTCCGCGGAGAGGGGGAGAAATAAGAAAAATACGTACATCTGGGTCAACTCCCTGGTTTATATAGCCAGGGAGTGTTAGCGCTCGCTAACACTCCGAAGTTAGCGTGCGCTAACGGGACAAAACTCCAGTGCAGAAGTTAACGTCCCAGTCCAGTAACAAGATTTATGGGCCATTAGCGTGCGCTACCCGAAACGTAGCATGCGCTAATAGCCTCTCGGTAGCACGTGCTATCGGCCATAGCATGCGCTACTTTGACATCAGCCGAGTCCAGAAGTTAAGTGCCCAGTATTCACCTGACCCCATTAGCGCGCGCTATCGGCCATAGCGTGCGCTACCTGAGCACCTGACCTAGTCCAGTAGCAAACTGTCCAGTAGTGGACATATTCGCTAGCGCGCGCTACAAAAACAATAGTAGCGTGCGCTACTGAAGGGTGCTTAGCGCGCGCTATACCGTAATATTTGCGCGCGTTAGGCACAGGATGAAAACAGTCCTCAATACCGAAACATCGCCAAAACATCAAACGGAACCACAAAATACGCATAATAACATACGATGTATTTACGGCAACCCCATACGGCGGTTCCGAGCAACAATTACGAGAATTAGATCAACAAATGACGAACGAACCGAGAAACGTAGAACTGGATGACAAAGAGTCTCGAAACAAATATTCTCAAAAATTAATACGGTTACACGAGGGTCGCTAAAAACGAGAAATACGCCGAAAAGTGCAAATACCGGGAAAAGAAAATGCGGATATCACATTCTACCCCTCTAAAAATAAGTTTCGTCCCGAAACTTAAGAAATAAACAACTAGGGGTACCTAGCACGCATGCTATCCTCGGTTTCCCAAGTTGCCTCCTTGACACCATGTCTCGACCACTGCACCTTGACCAAGGGGATGGTCTTATGCCTCATTTGCTTCTCACGATGCTCCTAAATCTTCAAGGGACGCTCCTCAAAAGTAATATTCTCGGTGACATCAATCTCACCATAATCGATGACGTGACTAGGATCCGGGACATATTTCCTCAGCTGGGAAACATGAAAAACGCTATGAACGTGACTCAGGGTCGGGGGTAACGCCAAACGGTATGCCAACCCACCGACTCGCTCGAGAATCTCGAAGGGCCCAATAAACCTCGGACTCAACTTCCCTTTCTTCCCGAAATGAAAAACTCCTCTCGTCGGCGACACCTTTAGCCAAATGTGGTCCCCCACCTCGAATTCCAAAGGTCGGCGACGGACATCGGCATATGACTTCTGTCCACTCTAGGCAGTCAACATCCGTTCCCGAATTAATTCTATCTTCTGCCTCGTCTCTAAAACGATATCCGGCTCAGTCCCGACTATATCGGACGCCTCATTCCAACAAATCGGTGATCGACAACGCCGCCCATAAAGTGCCTCATACGGTGCCATCTGAATCGACGCGTGCCAACTATTGTTGTACATGAGTTCGATCAGTGGCAAATGCTCCTCCCACTCATTGCTCCAATCGAGAGCGCAAGCACGCAACATATCCTCGAACGTCTGGATAGTGCGTTCTGACTGTCCATCTGACTGAGGATGAAAAGAGGTACTCAAATGCAAACGAGTACCCAACGCCTTATGCACCGCCTGCCAAAAGTGTGATACAAAACGGCCATCACGATCCGAAATAATAGACTTCGGAGTACCGTGAAGCCACACGATCTGCGCGATAAACACACGAGCCAACTTCTCCGGGTCCCAAGTGTCCTTGATGCCTAGAAAATGTGCCGACTTGGTCAGACGATCAACAATAACCCATACCATATTCATGCCCGACCTCGATCTCGGCAAACTCGTAATGTAATCCATCGATATATCTTCCCATTTCCATCCCGGAACGGGAAGTGACTGCAATAACCTGGCCGGTCGCTGATGCTCGATTTTGACCTACTAACAAGTTAAACATCTCGCTACAAATTGCGCGACCTCCTCCTTCATATCATTCCACCATAAATTCCTTCTCAGATCCTTGTACATCTTACTCGAACCAGGATGAACGGAGTAAGGTGTAGCATGGGCCTCACGCAAAATACTCTGTCTCAACTCTGAGTCGCTCGGTACACAAAGCCGACTCTGGAATCTCAAAACACCATCCTCGTGAATCACAAACCCAGGAGATTTCCCTTTAAGAACGTTATATCGGATTTGAGTAATCATCAGATCCTCCAGCTGCTTTAGTTTAATTTCATCGATCAAAGACGACGAAATCTCTAAAGCACAATGTTGCCCGACAGCTCCAGGCAACAAAACCTCAACATCTAACTCGACCAAAACTCGCCGAAGCTCAGACTGAGACGTAAGGATCTCAAGCATTCGCAACATAACCGGTTTCCGAGGTCATAATCCTTAATCAACTCTAACCACCTCCTCTGCCTCATATTCAACTCCCGCTGAGTAAATATGTATTTCAGACTTTTATGATTGGTAAAAATCTGACACGCAGAGCCGAAAAGATAGTGACGCCAAATCTTGAGCGCAAAAACATTTGCCGCTAACTCCAAATCATGAGTAGGGTAGTTAAGCTCATACGGCCTCAACTGTCTCGACGCATATGCAATGGTCTCGCCGTGTTGCATCAATACGCACCCAAGACCCTCACCCAAAGCATCACTATAAACAGCAAAACCCCCGTTGCCACACGGTAATGCTAAAATCGGGGCTGAAGTCAAACGCCTCTTCAGCTCCTCAAAACTCGACTGTCTCTCGTCATTCCGCATTTAACTTCTGATTACGGAGCAACTGTGTAAGTGGCCGAGCCAGTCTCGAGAAGCCCTCGACGAACCTACGGTAGTAGCCGGCCAAACCCAAGAAACTACGGATATCCTTCACATTCTTGGGCGGCGCCCAATCCAACACTGCCTCAATCTTCTGCGGATCCACACGAACCCCCTCGGCTGAAATCACATTACCTAAAAACATCACTTCCTTCAGCCAGAACTCACATTTCGAGAACTTCGCATAGAGTTGCTCAGTCCTCAAAAGGTCTAACACTACCCGCAAATGATGGGCATGCTCTTCCTCGTTCCTCGAATAAATAAGAATATCGTCAATAGCGGGCTGACCCCGACCTCTACCTCGGCCGGCACTCGGTGAAGGATGCGTAGCAAACGAGCCCTGGTTCACACTCGGCTCTCTAAGTGCTGGAAAAGAATCACGGGACTCGCGAAACTATCTGACTTGTTCACAAAAGAGGGCCTTGTGGCCCGACTGACCACAAGTATGACAAGACAACTTCGGACAAGAACACTGCCAGTTCCTATGGCCCTGCTGGCCACAGTTAAAGCATGTGGGTTCACGAACGGAGGTTCCGGCGGCACCTCGAAAACTCCCAGAGAAACGAGCCGAACTGCCCGTAGAAATATTCGCAGCCTGGGATTTCTGCTGGCCTCCACCCTTGGGACCAGAAAAATTTCCGACCGACTTCTACTTCTTGCTCTCATGAGCCACATCACTAGCCGTCACCGACATATCGTAAGCAAGAGCCCTACTCTGATAATCCTTCAAAGTAGTGCAGACGAGCCCAGACATATAGTCCCGAATTGACAGCTTCATCCGCCTGGAAAAATGGAAAATTTTGTCGCTCTCTTCGACAACTTGGGTCTTCACGTAACCCAACTCCTTGTTAAAATCGGCAATAGCTTGGGATATGGGAATATCCCGTGGTTGGGCATCATAGAAAGCATGGACTCGAGCCTATCTAACCGGCCACGGGCAATATTCAGTCTCCATCAACTCCTGAAATTCGGCCCACGAAGCAACATGTTCTTTTGGCCCAACGGCCTCCCACCAATCTGTAGCGTCCCCAGTGAGAAAGTACTGGGCAATAGGGACCTTACGATCTGCAGGACAGTTGGTGGCAACGAAGACTTTAGATATCACCTTGATCCACCCCTCCCATCCGATCGGGTTTGATGCTCCCGAAAACTGAGGAGGATGCATCTCGATGACATCTTGGAGCTAACGGTCTGCTCCGCCCCGATTAGCATGGGCCTGATCCGGGTTCTGAACCACCTGAAATATCGCCCCCATTTGGTTTACCATTTGCTGCATAACGGCTGCAATACCAAGGTCGGCGCGCTCCTGAGAAGAAGCATGACTGTGATGGTCACCGGTACTCCCGGCTCCCGAAGAATGCGATGTGGACGCCCCACCGGCTGCCCCACATCCCCGACCGCATCCACGGCCATGACCACGACCACGGCCCCTTCCAGCATCCATGCTGATGATAAGAGGTGGAAAAAGCAACTCGATGATAAGTAAAACAGGGAGAATAACCAGAGTTCAAGAAACGAAAATACGGTACGAGAAAGTAAAGAATCGAGTAAAAAACTTACGAACATTGGAAGTACTGAGATGCCGGCAGTGGTGTGACAATGTGCAAAACAAAACACAACTAGACCAAAATAACCGACAAGCCAAGATATCCATAAACCTAGAGCTCCGATACTATTTTCTGTAACACCCCCGAGATATTCGAAGTATATTACAGCGCCGTGGACCCCTACATGGGACCCACCAGGATAAAACAAGAAAAACACCACTCGACTAACCATCTCAGTTAGCAAGGACACACATTTAAATAATACAACATATAAAGATACGTCCGGAGCAACCGGCGTAATAAACATCAACCGACAATATGGCAATTTGAGTTAATACAAAACGAAGTTCGGAGTGAAAAGGGCCTAAGTACTCGTGAGTACAATCTGTAAGTTTATAAATGTGGGAAACAACCATATCGAAGTAGACAAAAGAAATAAGAATACTCGAATGCACATGTCAGCAACCCTGGCCAACATCCTCGTACTGTCCCAGCGCCCGCTCGTCCAGCAGAACATAACATGAAATCCATAACAAGAATTTCCCCAAAACGGGTCCCCAAAGGCGTTAGCAATTACGCTAGTACAAATAATCAAGGCAAACCATTCGCTTACACGTTTCATAGTACAATGTACCAAATCATTTTAAACCAAAACCAGTCATGTCTTTTCTGGAAACAAAGAGTGAATCACATTTGCCTAGGACCGGGACGAAGCCACAAATCCCACTCGAGGCCTCTAAGGACCCTCCCGAGCTGGCCATATCATAAAACAAATCACATACATGCATCGCCTAGGACTGGGACGAAGCCACAAATCCCACTCGAGGCCTCTAAGGACCCTCCCGAGCTGGCTAGCTAAACAAACTCATGAATCCAGGACACTCGCACTTCTGGCAGCCAGCAACTGCTGCGGACTTTAAGGAGACCAACCCATGTGCTAAAGACGATCGCCCGCTTATTATAATACAGCATAGGCGATCGCCCAGCAACTCCCAGTCCTATAAATAGAGAACCTCCAGCAACTGGAGAAAGGTTCACAAAAAGGTTCACAAAAAAGGTTCCAGAAAACGTTCAGAAAAACTCAAAAGAACTCTCTCTTCTCGACTTTCCCTCTTGAATCTATTTTAGGATTTCTCTCTCAACACCTCTCAACCAAAAGACGGCTGACAGATGCAAGAACTCCCTACAGTTTAGATTTGAAGAGATTCACAAGATCAAAAGCTCAGATACTCAGCTAAGTCACACAGTGAGAGACCGTCGATTTCTCATAGTCAGGACAGCACTCCATCATTGTTACAAGAACTCACAGAGCATCAACTCTGGTTCTTCCGGCAATCTTCAGCACTCGTTAGCTAAGATAACTAGGGTCTTTACACTCATTGTAATTGTACTCTAACATTAATATTTGTACTCCCAAGTATTTTAATAATATATCGCGAGAACATTCAAGCCCGGGACTAACAACCCCGGCAAATATTGTGTTATTTACTTTCCCCACGGACATGCTCTCGCACTTGTTTGTTACTCGACCATTCCAGCAATATCATCTCCTGATAATATTTTGGGTAACACCAATTGGTGCTAGAAGGAGGGTTTAACCTTCATTTTCATTCCGACCGTCCCGAAGAACACTCACTGTTCTCCGGGGCCTATACTTGAAGAAACACTCACTGGTCTTCAAAGAAAAACCTTCAAAATCATGTCATCTGCCACCACATTGTGGAGAGCCTCTCTCTGATATGCCGGACGCCTTATTCCGGCTCAATCCGAGCCCCATCCAACAGAAGAGGGTGGCCGCAGCGACGCGAGACTCTCGATCCCGCACCTGAGGGACGGCCCCAGCCATTCGCTCAACTAGTTCCAAACCGCGGAAAAGATCGAGGAGGCTATGGCGATCCTAAGGGAGCGACGGAGAGCATGCGCAGCGCCCGCAATAACCCCCTCGGCCATCCTCCGGGCGGGCAAACGGAAGTTCAAGGGGTTACTGGTCGAGCGATCGTCAGAAAGCCCCGATTCGCGAGAAAAGGCTTTTGCAAGGTGGGACGGTTCCGTCTTCAGTCGCTTGGGAAGTGATCCATCATGGCGACCGGGGCATTCTGGCCCCAACCACAAGTCGATGGAATCCGAGTCCGTCACCAGGAGTTCGGCATACACAACTCCCAGCGAAATACAGGACAGCCATTCGGCCCTCTTCCGCCGAATAGTTGAGCCACGCGGAAAGGACATCATGGACAGCAGAGCCAGGGGATCAGTACTTGATCACCTCGGTTCCCGCTCCGAGCACCTAGCCACGAGCAGCCAGACCGCGGCGATGGCCGCTATGCAACGCTATCTCGACAAGATGAAAGCGCTCTTGGAAACTGGGGCGAGCGCCAGGAAAAAGATCATCGGACCGACTGAGCCACTCGCGGTCCACATCGAGCTTGCCCCCGTGCAACCAAGGATCGCTCCTCCCAAAACACCTCTATATGAAGGGAGATCGGACCCCGAGACTCACCTAAGCATGTTTCGGATTTACATGACCGGGTGTGGGGCATCAGACGCGACCAAGTGCTGAATATTCCTGTTAACCTTGGGCGAGCTGGCCCATAGGTGGTACGTCTCACTACCACCGCGATCAATCATTTCCTTTGAGAAACTGACGATTGACTTCACGTCATACTTCGCCACCATGGTCGCCAGACCAGAAGGCCCCCACCGCATGATGAAAATCAGGCAGGGGGAAGACGAATCCGACGCAACTCGCTCTCTACACGGTCTTAGGGGGATTCTATGGTCATTCACCTATGTTTAGGCACCTCACAAAGGACATCCCCCCGACCTACGCGATCTTCCGCACTAAGGCTGCCGATTTTCTGGCCAGGCAGAGGCTGCTCACCCTCCGCCTAGGTGAGGGGACGCTGCCTCCCGTCCGAAAGACGGCGATCGACAAAACCAAAAAGGCGGTCGCCATGCCACCCGGCGATCTCAAGTCCTTCGAGGATATGGAAGCCCATCTCCTCCACAAGTTCAACCGAACTCCGCCCCACATTTTTTACGCCATCATGGGGCGCGAACCGCTAAACAAGCCAAAGGTGATAAGGGACAACGGTTATCTGGACCACAATCAATTTTGTGCTTACCACAAGAGTCCCGGCCACAACACCAACCAATGCCGCGACCTCCTCAGACAACTCTGTAGATTGTTCCAGGAGGGAAAGTTGGACAGTTTATTGGCTTAGCCGGAGCCCCATAGATATCACAATATGGTAGCCAGAGTCGAATGCGAACAGGCCGAGCAACTCATACGAGTCGACCCCTCGATCAACCTCGGCCACCGGATCTATATGCATCAATCAAGAGGGTGAACTTTGGAAGTCTCTCCCCGATTCCTGCCTCATCAAACCAAAGGCTACTACCTGAGCAAACGCTTCGAAAAAAGAGGATAACTCGCTCGCCCTCTAGAGTTCTTCATCAACATGATGGACCTAGGCAGCGATCGCCTCCCCTAGCACAACATATACCGTCGAGGATCGTCATATGACATGATGGTCTGAGGTATAAAAGTGCCGCCATGGTCACGAAAATCGATGAAACCGACGATCCGTCCATGCAAGGTTCCTTTGGGATTTGATTGCTCACTCTTCATTTAAATACGAGGCGGGCATAGCCGTAGGACCCTCCAAAAACAAATCAGAAGATGACTCGCTCGCCCTCTAAAGTTCGTCATCAACATGAAGAACCTAGGCAAGCGATCGCCTACCCTTACACAACGTATACCATCGAGGATCGTCATCTGATATGATGGTTCGAGGTAGAAGAGTGTCAACATGGATGTGGAGGACAATGGAACCGTTCTATGTGCCCGTACAAGGTCCCTTTGGGCCTCGATCGCCCGCCCTTCGTTAAATACTAGGCGGGCGTAGCTAAAGGGCCCTCCAAAACAGATCTGTGGGCACGTTCGCCCGCCCTCAAAGGTCCAGCACCTAAACGTGGTGGATCTGAACAATGCAACGCGTCCCTCCCCCCGTCACAACGTATACCGTCGAGGATCGCCATCTTATATGACGGTCCGAGGTCTAAAAGTGCTAACAAGCTGCGGTCGTGGAGTCGATTAATACGACGACGCCCCGCGCAAGGACTCCTCCACACCAAGACCGCACGCCCTTCGTTTAAATACGAGGCAGGCGCAGCCTACGCAGGACCCTCACAATTAAGTGAGTCACGAGAACTTAGCCATCATACGGAATGTCGCTCGCGCACAAGACATGGTCGTGGAGGTCGGTTCCATCGAACTCCGTGATCGTGCACAGTGACCGAGATGGACGGCCTTCCTCGAGGAATCTGCAAAATTGAAGACCGCTCACTCAACGATTTATTTTCGCCCCCTTACTTTCACTAAGGAAACAAAAACAAGGGGGAAGGGCGGAGCTATATATACGACGATCGTCCCTATTCAATTACATACGGAGATCGGCATTTTTCAGATGTATGTGCAGCGATCGACTTTGTTGTGAAAGTTATCAATATGAGTTTATCAATTCACTTGGAGCTATACACGGAACAATCTTTCCCCAAACATTTGAATAAAGTCATGCAAAGACTCATAAAGACAATCATTCAAGTAATACATCAAAGAAGAAAACTTTCATTTCATTACTTGGAATGCAAAAGTATAAACACGGTCGCCCGAAGGCAGAAGTACAACAAAGCTACAATAATTACATGCCAAAAACAAAAACAAAAGAGATGTAAAACCTCAGGCTGCCCCTGCCTAGCCTTCGCCTTCGACCACTGGATTGGCCCGCGATCCCCCACCGGCTTCCGGAGCGGCCTCCACGTCCTCCGGGGCATTTTAATGAACAAGATTTTTGGGAGTCGGGTACCAGCTCAGGTCTACGCTGATATCCGAGAGGTCCAAGATCGGCACGGAAAAGGAAGGATGAAGAGGATGCTCCAGTGCGTATGCCTTAAAGTTTTCAGCGAGAGGGCCGACCTCCAGCCCTTCCTTCTTAGCGGCGCGGAGTGAGTGAGCGAATGCCATGTAATAGGCAAACTCGCTGACGAACTCCACGTTGAGAAATGGATCGGCCTCGGTCGCCTCCAGCTTTCCTTTCAACTCCGCAACCGCCTGTTGCTCACCCTGAAGCTCGGACTCCTTAGCAGCCGTCTCTCCCCTCGACGACGCCAGCTCGTTAGTCAGCCGAGCGACAGTCACCTTCAGCTGATCGGCTTCCGTCTGAGCAGCCGCGTACGACCGACGGGCCTCTGTCATCTGATCCGGAAGCCGGTCGACCGTCGCCCATGCTCGCTCAGAATCCTGTCTCGCCAGCTCAAGATCCTGACTTGCCCGTTTAGCCGCATCCAAGGAGTCTTTCTCCATAGCCACGATCTTGTCGGCAAACTCGGAGTTCTTTTTCCGAGCGGCCTCGAGGTCCGCCTGAAGACGGGAAGTAGAAGGACACCCTTCGAATTCCTTCATAGCTTGGGCAGCCATCGTCGCCGCCTGGAGAGAGAGACAGAGCGAAGGCAGCCTGCATCGTGTCCCCGGATCGTTGGCAGGCGATCGCATCCAAGTCGATCGTCCAGGCCTTCGGCAGAGCAGAAATAGCCCGGGTGACGTATTGCGGGACGTCATAGGCCTTGCGAGGAGATCGGCTCGCGAGAAAATCCAATAACAGTGGCGGGCAAGCCGGGTTAGTACAGCGGATCCTGCATCAAGAACAGAAGAGTTAGCACATCTCCTACGCAAGTGACAAAACTCAGCAAAACAATCAAAGTTTACCTCTCGGCTTTCTCGGGGTCGCGGCCAAAGTACGGTTTCCCGCGAGGGGTCTCGGCCTCGGCAATCGCCATGGCCTGAAGGAAAGCCGACGAAGGCGTAGGCTCATCCACCAAGGGGACCGCGGTGAGCGGAGGCGCGGCGATCGGTGGCTCACCAGCAGGGGCAGAGACTGGGGGTTCCCTCGACCTCTATCGCTTGCGGTTCAGCCGGAGTCCCTCCTCCCGAACCTCCCCCTCCGCTGCGACCGGCTCTACATGAGGCCTCACCTCCGGAATAAGAGGTAGCGCCACCGGAGGAACTCGACTCGACTTCTTCTGGCGCAGGCGACTCAAAACTCCGGGGTTCGACATGGCAATCTCCGGCGGAGGCTCCAAGAAGCGAGGGAAACGGACCTCTGCAATAAGAAACAACAAACAACGGTTAGACACATTCTTCAAGCAGGACGATCACCAAGCAAAAGGAGATCGTAGAAATTCATACCTAGGACCGAAAGGTGTCGCGGAAAATGGAATAACCGAGCAGACAACCAACAGCTCTCTTTGTTAATTCGGCGAGCGTCTAAATCGTCATCCGGAAGACTGCGTATCCATTCCCAGACCACCAGAAAATCGAAAGGTAGCTCGTCAGCCGCCAGAATATGGAAACCTGCAAAAGGAAGACCAAATTATATCAGTTCAGAACACATCCGAACAAAGGGAGAGTCATAACCCTTACTCGGATTCCTCTCCCAAAAGCCAGTGGGAATATCCAGCTCGCCTGTGGGATTGTCGCTTGCTGATGCCTTCCATGCCCCGCCGACCCAGAACCATTTCGCCGGATCGCCCTGCACCTTGTTCGGTACCCCAAGGATCACCCGACTGGAACGGCCTTAGATATGATAGCCTCTGACGGACCCCTTCTGAACCGTCAGCTTGAATAAGTGGTTCATCTCTAATGGCGAGGGAAGATGGTACAGTCGGTGACTGCCAAACAAGGTGAGGGCACAGACGATCTGGAGTCAGGCGTTCGGCGTTAGCTGAAGCGGCGCCACATTCCAAGCAACCAGCAAATGGGAGACGGCAAACGACAGAGGGAACCGCATCCCAGCCTCCATTATCGCCTCATTCACGGCGACCATACCCTCTGGAGGTTGGTCGGCTCGTTCGTTCTCGGTCGGAATGAAAAGATCCACATCTGAAGGGACATGATACCTCGCCCTCCAGATGGCCAGGTCCTTCCTAGTCGCTGAGCTCCTGATCTGGCCAAGGGACCACTAAGAGCGCTGAGCGGCCCGGAAGAGCGACCGCTTTGCGGATTGATAGGGATGGGTGATCGAGTACTCCCGATAGTCGAACTTGGGACACGGACTGGCCAACCTCTCCATGATTTCTACGAAGGCCAAATAGGCTTGGCCAAAGGCGCTATGTTGCTCCCAATACGCCCTCACCGCCAAATCATTCTCCATCAGCAAACGTTTTTGCTCAGCCGCTGCCTCCCTGGCAGCGTCGGCCTCGTTGAATAGTGCCTCGACTTCCGCTGGATTAATACGGGCGTGGATAGCCTCAGCAACCGTCTCCGTATGGAATTCTGCGGAGGATCCTCCACGGACAGTCGAAGTCCCGGTGGCGGAGGTGGTGCCTGTTTCAGACGATGAAGGTACTCCAGACATTCTCGAAAAGAAAAGGGAGAAAAGGGAGTGTTTCTTACCGAAGGGTTGAGTCGATCGACGATCGGCAGACAAAAGCTTCAGAAAATTTTCTGCTATATTCCTCTCCGATGAAATCGCATAAGATTTCTAACTCTGTAACCCAGCCCCTTTTTATAGGAGAAGGCGGGGGCTTCCGTGCAAATAAGGAGAATCTCGAGGGATGATGTGCAACTGTCGGTAAGAGTCGCAATCAATGCCGCCCTTGAAATCTGCATATGCATCGTTTCAAGGACATGCCAGACGAGGAGTCTTAACTAACCGTCAGTCTCCCCCAACAGGAACCCGACGCGTGCCCCGGTGACTTTTCCACGACCGATGTCATTTCCCGCTCATTTCAGCGACCGAAAAGGTCGTCCAAATTCAAAACTAATCCGCTCAAAGACGATCGCCCGTTCCGTAAAATGCTGAGTCACTCGTCAAAGTTAAGCGATCGCCAGTAGAACCACCTGTAACACCCCGAGATATTCGGAATAATTACAGCGCCGTAAACCCTTTAAGTAAGGATTTACAAGGCTAAATAAAAGAAATGTAAATATAAGATATCAATACCACGGAAATTCAAGTTTACAAAACCGGTTCCAACTGGTTCAACGAGTTAATTAATACAACCATATCAAAATGATATTAATAAGACACGCGTACTCGAGTACTGAAATTAAACCGAGAAGACAAATCACCAACAACAACAAACATCACTGAACCCCTTCGTCGTCACATCGGTACTGTGGCTGTTTCCCTGCTCCTCGGCTACCTGAACATCAAAACAAATGTCCACCCCCGAAGGAGTTAGCAAAACGATGCTAGTACAAGTATCATTTAAACAAATCGAATATGCATCAACAATACATAACAAGATACACCACACGGACTTCCGCTACCGGAATACTACAATGCGAATCCAAAAGATTCCATTAACACAGCAAGGGTATTCCAATGATCCAGCGCCCTCAGCATAGATCCCAAGATGATCCCGTCGGACCAACACGAGGTGGAAATAACCCGTCTAATGATCCAACGCCCTCAGCCTAGATCCCAAGATGATCCCGTCGGACCAACACGAGGTGGACATCCGATCCAGCGCCCTCAGCATAGATTGCACAACATACACAAACACAACTCATGCATACATATATGCCAAATCGCTATGTCCATCAACATGAACATACAAACACTAGATAACGAATATCATGACAATTCAACGAAATAAATCTCATGTTCAACAACATGAATAAACCACATGCATGCTCAAAAATACCAATATTAACACAATACGATACTTGCCTCGAAGATGGCAAGAACGAAACACTTCAATGATCTCAACACACTCGAAGTCTGCCTCCTTCGATCAACGTAGCAAGCTCGAACCTTAACAAGAGAAATGATATAGAATTCATCTCAATTCGAACGATTGCCTATCAATCCGGTCTACGGCCAAAAGCTCTAAATATGCAATCTGCCTGAACCACTTAGCGTACGCTACGTACTCTACGTAACGTGCGCTAAGCCTGCCTGTTAACATACGCTATCATCTAAGTCTAGCGTACGCTAGCCATGTACTGACAGTTCTCTCTGATCAGCCGACTGACTCGACTAATAACATAACGTACATTACGTACCAAATGTAGCGTACGTTAACTTATTCCCGATAGCGCACGTTAACTTACATATGTTAGCGTGCGCTAACCATGCATGGCAGATTACTACTGGCAGAAAACTTGATCTAATGGTGATGAACTCATGAATTCTATGGTGATAATACATGTCATCCCCGTGCATATCATGCTCATAAGGTTTTGTGAAAGTTCTATACGGATTAAATGACTACGAGATAAAAGGTTGCGCATAACCATCACAACACCATAATTCATCTTGATTTTCAAGGAATATCCTAAGTTCAATCCGTTACATGTCCCAAAACGTATGATTCCTTTATGTAAAGACATAAGAAGTTGGTAATCTCCATATACTGGTCATAATCGGTTTTGAAGATACATGAATATGCTTAGGAGTCCATATACTAAAAAGGTTCAATGGATTATACGATGAATAAGTGCCGAAACGTCAAAAATATCCTTCTAATACATGATGTTCGACTACTAACGAATTTAACTGACTAGATAATCATGATCAAAACGTCCTTCATACTAGTACTTAATATTGGTGAAGAATCACCTACCTCAAAGTAGTGAAGAACAAGGAGGAATTCGAAGCAATCCAACGCCGAAGGCTTGAACACCAATCCCCAATGATCTACAATCTTCAACTCGAGCTAGGATGCTGATATGAAGTGTTTAGGATGAAGAGAGTGACTCTCTAAGTTCAAGAATTCGGATGTGGGAAGTGAAAAGTCTGAAAATATGAAAAAGGATGTTGTCCTATATATAGAAAATGGTTATTAGCGCGCGCTAGTCCATATTCATAGCGTGCGCTAACGGCTATTTGAAACTTACTGATTTCACTGTACTCAGCCTTTAGCGTGCGCTATCCTCATCTGAGTAGCGTGCGCTAACGCGTTGACTTGGCTTTTTCCCGAAAGCCGTCCAGGTTCATCCCGACATAATCCGACCAAGATCCCCGGCCTGATCTCACCTACCAACACGTCTTAATCATATTGACCACGTATAGCGTGCGCTAAGGTTCCTTCACAGTGTGCGCTATGGATCCAAGTTAGCGTACGCTACACTTAGTCGATAGCATGCGCTACATACGCAGAATCACAATTTTAAATCACATTCATGAAATCATACGCTCAACAACACCGGATTATGAAATACGGAGAATAATACTCAGATCAAAATGCAACAATTACAATATCACAATTTCCAAATACATAGCAGAAATCTCGGGTATTACATCCTTCCTCCCTAAAAAGAAATTTCGTCCCAAAACTTAAGATGAAAACAACTCTGGATATCTAGTCTTCATACTGTCCTCCATTTCCCAAGTGGCCTCTTCAACTCCGTGCCGTGACCACTGTACTTTAACCAAGTGTATTGGTTTATTCCTCAATTGTTTTATCCGACTCTCAAGTATCTTAATTGGTCTCTCCTCGAAGGTGCCATCATTAGCTATCTCGATCTCATTAAACTCAATGATATGACTAGGATCCGGTACATACTTCCGCATTTGGGATACGTGAAACATATTGTGAACGTGACTCAGCGATCGGGGTAAGGCCAACCTGTATGCTAAATCCCCAACGCTCTTGAGGATCTCAAATGGTCCGATATATCTCGGACTTAGCTTACCCTTTTTCCCAAAACGGAAAATTCCTCGTGTAGGGGACACCTTCAATAGTACGTGGTCCCCAATGTCGAACTCTAGAGGGCGATGACGTGCATCTGCATAAGACTTCTGTCGACTCTGGGCAGTCAACAGTCTTTCCCGAATCAAAGCTATCTTCTCTTGAGTTTGAACTATCAATTTCGGTTCCGTCCCGATCAAGTCCAAAGAGTCATCCCAGCACAAGGGTGATCGGCATCTTCTCCCGTACAAAGCTTCAAATGGTGCCATCTTAATAGAAGCATGCTAACTATTGTTGTAGGTGAATTCAATCAGTGGAAAGTGAACTTCCCAATCGGTCGACCAATCTAAGGCACAAGCTCTAAGCATGTCTTCTACTGTTTGTATAGTCCTTTCGGACTGACCGTCCGTTTGGGGATGATAAGCCGTGCTAAAGTTGAGCTCAGTCCCCAAAGCCCTGTGAACTGCCTTCCAGAAGTGCGACACGAAGCGACCATTTCGATCTGAAATAATGGTCTTCGGCATCCCATGCAATCTGACTACCTCTGCAATGAATACTCGCGCCAATCTCTCGGGTCCCCAAGTATCTTTAATTCCTAGGAAATGAGCCGACTTGGTTAGTCGATCAACTATAACCCAAATCATGTTCATTCCCGTTTTGGTCCTTGGCATACTGGTGATGAAATCCATCGAGATATCCTCCCACTTCCACTCAGGGATCGGAAGCAGCTTTAACATTCCGGCAGGTCGCTGATGTGCAATCTTAACCTGCTGACAAGTCAAACACTTCGAAACGTACTGTGCTACGTCCTACTTCATATTTCCCCACCAGAAGTTTTGTTTAAGATCCTTATAGATCTTACTGCTGCCCGGGTGGATAGAATAGGGCGCGCTGTGAGCTTCCTTCAGAATTGCCCGTCTCAAATCATCATCCTCGGGAACGCAAAGTCGACTCTGAAATCTCAGAACTCCATCATCTTGTATCACAAATCCTGGGGCTTTTCCTTTCTTTACATTGTCACATAACCGAAGGATCAGAGAATCGTTCAACTGCTTAGATTTGATCTCCTCGACTAGCGATAAAGTCAGTTCCATCACATATAGTTGCCATTGGATTCCTGGTGCCCATACTTCAATCCCTTCGCGGATCAGTTCCCGTTGAATACTGGTTTGGGATGTAAGTGCTTCCAACACTCGAAGAGAAACAGGTTTACGGCTCAATGCATCGGCTACTACGTTTGCTTTACCTGGATGATAGAGAATTTCCAAGTCGTAATCCTTGATCAATTCCAGCCACCTTCTCTGCCTCATGTTTAATTCTTTCTGGCTGAAAATGTACTTGAGGCTCTTATGATCTGTAAATATCTGACAATGAGTGCCGTACAAATAATGTCTCCAATTTTTCAATGCAAAGACTACAGCTGCTAGCACCAGATCATGAGTCGGGTAATTAACCTCGTACGGTTTCAACTTCCGAGAAGCATAGGCAATCACACACATCCCAGACCCTGATTTGAAGCGTCGCTGTATACCATGAATCCATCAGTCCCATCTGGTAACGCTAATATAGGTGCTGTCGTCAGTCTCTTCTTAAGTTCATTAAAACCAGCCTGGCATTTCTCATCCCACGTGAACTTTTGAGTTTTCTCTAACAGCTGAGTGAGCGGACGAGCAATTTTGGAAAATCCCTCTACAAAACGGCGATAATATCCAGCAATTCCTAAGAAACTCCGGACTTCTTTCACGTTATTAGGAGCTTCCCATTCCAAGATTGCTTCGACTTTCTTCGGGTCCACCTGAACTCCGTCAGCTGATATCACATGCCCAAGGAAAGTTACTTCCCTAAGCCAGAACTCGCATTTGGAAAGCTTTGCATACAACTGTTCCTTCCTCAAGGTGCTCAAAACCACACGCAAATGCTCGGCATGCTCCTCTGTGTCCTTCGAATATATCAAGATGTCATCAATGAAGACAACCACAAATTTATCCAAGTATTCTAAAAATACCCGATTCATCAATTGCATGAATACCGCAGGAGCATTGGTAAGTCTAAATGGCATCACTACAAATTCATAATGCCCGTACCGGGATCTGAAAGCAGACTTTGGTATATCCGATTCCTTAATTCTCAACTGATGGTATCCCGATCGCAAGTCAATCTTCGAGAATACCCTTGCCCCTTGCAGTTGATCAAACAAGTCGTCGATCCGAGGTATAGGATACTTATTCTTGATTGTCACCTTGTTGAGCTCCCTGTAATCAATACATAATCGGAGGGATCCGTCTTTCTTCCGGACAAAGAGAACGGGCGCTCCCCAAGGAGAAACGCTAGGTTGAATATAACCCTTCTGTAATAATTCCTCCAGTTTCTTCTTTAGTTCATACATCTCGGTTGGCGCCATGCGGTATGGTGCTCTGGAAATAGGAGCGGCTCCAGGCTCTAATTCGATGGTGAACTCCACTTCTCTCTGCGGAGGTAACCCAGGTAGTTCGTCAGGAAATACATCTGAGAATTCATTCACAACTGGAATAGATAAGAGCTCTACTCCTTCCTCTTTCCTCATGGCATAGCACCAAAGTCCATGACATCCCTGCTTCAGTAATTTCACGGCTTTCATTGCTTTGATCAATTTTCCCGAGCTTCCCGGTCTCCATCCTCAGAATAAGTGTTCAGATCCGTCATCAGCAATGATAAAAATGACTCTCTTTCGGTAATTCAGAATAGCTCCATAACGGTTGAGCCAATCGTCTCCGAGAATTAAATCGTCACCGTAGATGTCAACTACAATAAGATTCGATGGCCAATCTCTCCCTCCTATAGACACTGGAAAATCTCTAGTTTCTAGGGTTCCCACAATTCTCTCTCCGCTCGGCAAACCCACAACATATGGTTCACAATCAAGTAAGCACGATATTTTTAAACGATTAACACAGTTCAATGATATGAAAGAATGTGTATCTCCGGAATCGAATAAGACACTAACTGGTTGCAAAAGGATCCGAATCGTACCTGATGCAACAACAGTGTTCTGATCGTCAGATTTCCTCATCTCGTACAGGCGCGGAGGAACGGACCCAGCACTGGATGTCTCTCTCTTCCCAATATTTTGCTGCTGAAATCCACTCTGCTGAGACTGGTTCACACTTATCTCCTTTGGAACTGGCGCTGGAGTGCGAGTACCAAAAGATCTAGTAGCAACTCCACAGAAAGCCGCACGGTGCCCTTCTTGCCCACAATCGTAACAAGTCACAGAAGATGCGGGGCAATCACGTCGAATATGCCCTGCTCGACCACAATTATAGCATTTCTTTGATGCGTCTGAAACTGCTGATGTTGTCCGGAACTTCTTTCCACCTCTAGAAGGATGTGGAGGTTTCCTAGCCGAATAAAAGGAAGACTGGCCCTTGCGGGGCTCACCACTCTTGTTTTCTGAGAAGTTGCCGGTCATTTTTTGCTTCTTTGTCTCCACTGATTTCTCCACCGCCGCCTCTTTCATGTCGTAGGCCAGCGCTTTGTCTTGATACTGTCACAACGTAGTACACTCGAATCCGGACGGTAACTACTTAAACCGATCCATTCTTTCAAACCTGATTTCTAGAAACTATTTGAGGGTATTTTGGACATTTCACCTCTAAAACCGTCTCTCTCACTAGGATAAGTGATAAAAACCAACCTTCAACCATTATTTACAGTATGATCTCGAACAAGAAGCTCCACACTTCGAAAATTCACCAAAAATTCAAGAAGAAACCATCAAAACATCAGCACCTCAATTTCTTTGACAATCAAGGTGAGTTTCCATTGTTTATCCCTTATTCTTGCGATGTTTCTTAGCTATTTTGAAGATGTGAGAGCTTGTATGTCTTCTTAGGCATGTTATAATTATGTTGAGAATTCAACCATGGCTTATCATTATGTTTATTATGGATCTATAAGGTTTAAAACTCACTAAGAAAATAAAAGAGTCAAATCTGCCACCTTTTGGAACTATTGGTATATGGTACTTAATTCTTGTGTTTCAGGGTCAGGGGTTTCCATATACTTGTTTACAAGTGTATTAGGAATATTATATCAAAAATTGGTGCAAATCTAACTTATATTCAAGTAGTTATTAGCAAAATAAAATCTGATTATGGCAAGACTTTGGTAAACTCTCTTAATCAAGTGCATTGTTATAGAACCTTAAAGTTTTTGGTTGTGAGAGTTGAATGGACATTATAAACAGAATCTAATGGATTCATTAATGACTTAAAATTCCAAAATTGATTGGTTAATTGTAATAACCATACTTTTTATTGAATGTCTGACCTTGCCGTTCTTCCTCTTTTGTCGCTCTGTAAACAGTTTGAGATGTTGTTGATGTTGATTTAGAGTTTCGTACCTTTTTGGATCATGATCGTGTTGTCTGGCCCATTCGTAAGTGTTCTGGGACAGCAGATAGCGCACACTAGGCCCAGGCTAGTGCATGCTATTTATACTTGAGTAGCGCACGCTAGCTTTGAGCTTTAGCGCACGCTAGCGGTCCGGACTTGGCAGAGACAGTAGCTAATCTTGTCCTCTGGACTAGCAGTTAGCGCACGTTAGGAAGTAGCTAGCGCAGGCTATTCGTGTCCTGTAGCGTGTACTAACATCGCCCGTAGCACGCACTAACGAGTTGAGTCGGCAGAGGCAGTGAGGTATTTCTACTTTTTAGACTATCAGGTAAAGCACGCTAGGCAGCAGCTAGCGCATGCTATAGGTGTTGCGTAGCACGCGCTTCTGCCGAGTTGTAGTGCACGCTAGCGGAGTTGGGAAGTGAACTTGAATTTTTGCAGGACACCAGTTAGAGCACGCTAAGGTGTGATAGCGCGCGCTAACTTCTCAGGACAGAAGCCACTGGACTACCGGGTGACCCTGTTAGCGCACGCTAACCTAGCGTTGTATGCAGTCAACCCATGCACTTGCCATTTTACATCTTTTTCATTTATTTCGACTGGAGAGCTCGGGAGAAGGCGATTTGGGGAGGTTTGAGGCGGTCCTTCTTCAACTATCATCATCTTTGTTTGAAGAACAAAGATTACACAACATTTAATCAATTTCTATCTTACTCAGTAGGTCAACGACCATTGGATGGTTTCATTATGGGTAAGCTTGGGGCTTAAACCTTAGCGGTTGGTTTCCCAACACCTACAACTCAGTAGGTCACGGTCATGTTTATGATCTCATTATGGGTAAGTCTAGGGCTTGAACCTTCACAGTTGGTTTCCCAGCACCTGCAATTCAGCAGGTCACGGTCACTGGGTGGTCTCATTATGGGTAAGTTTGGGGCTTGAACCTTCGCGGTTGGTTTCCCAACACCTACAATTCAGTAGGTCACGGCCATTGGTTGGTCTAATTGTGATACGGCTTTGTGCCGTGGCTTCGGCCCTAATTGTGATACGGATTCGTGTCGTGGCTTCGACCCTAATGGTGATACAGCTTCGTGCCGTGGCTTCGGCCCTAATTGTGATACGGACTCGTGCCGTGGCTTCGGCCCTAATCGATACAGCTTCGGGCTGTTTTGGCTTCATGTGATTGTGATATTTGACAGCTTCGGCTGAGTGGCTTTCAGGCCTTTGTGATCTTCTTGGTAATTTCATTGGAGCCTTCGGGCATTGTGATTCATAATTAATTTAGTTCTGGTTTGGTTCATGTCGTGTAATTCATTGTGATACTCTATAATTATGATTCGCCGTTGGGCATTTACGTTCTAACCTGTCGAACAGGTATTAATAGTATGTCGTGGGCATAGTGTTTTCATGAATGCTCGGTTCTTACCTTGGTTTGTGAGCATCTCGTATTATTATTATCATTGTACCGTTTCATTCTGTCTTTGGATGCATATCATGTTATACATGTATTTGATGTTCATTATCTGGATGACTGACCCCGTGGGGGCGGAACATGTTTTCATGTTTTAGGTGCTTGCGAGGAGAGAGTTGAGACATAGGGGCATGATGATGGCGACGAGGCATTCGAGCGATACTAGTCCGAGTTGTTCATGTTGGTCAGTCAGTTGGAGTGTTCTCCAGTTTGTCAGTCATTGTCACTATGTATTACCCGAGCAGATGCTCGTGGATGTTGTTGTATTTTATTTTTGGCCATGTAGGCCCATCATTGTCATTGAAATTCCTTATCGGAATATTGTGTCGGATATCATGGTAGGGACTATGATTTTCCCTTGTTGTTTAATTTAATGTACTTTAGTCATGTTCGCCTGGTGGATCTCCTGGCGTGGCGTCCACGGCACTATAATAACCCAATAGGATTTGGGGGTGTTACACCAACTCTCTGATACCATCTTCTGTAACACCCCCAAAACCCATTGGGTTATTACAGTGCCATGGACCCCACACCCGGAGATCCACCAGGCGAACATGACTAAAATACATTAATTTAACCAACAAGGGTGATCGCAGTCCCTACCATGATATCCGACACAATATTCCGATAAGGAATTTCAACGACAACGATGGGCCTACATGGCCAAAATAAAAATACAACAACATCCACGAGCATCTGCTCGGGTAATACATAATGACAATGACTGACAAACTGTAGAACACTCCAACTGACTGACCAACATGAACAACTCGGACTAGTATCGCTCGAATGCCTCGTCGCCATCATCACGCCCCTGTGTCTCAACTCTCTCCTAGCAATCACCTAAAACATGTAAACACGTTCCGCCCCCACGGGATCAGTTGTCCAGATAATGAACATCAAATACATGTATAACATGATATGCATCCAAAGGCAGAATGAAACGGTACAATGATAATAATAATACGAGATGCTCACAAACCAAGGTAAGAACCAAGCATTCGTGAAACACTATGCCCACGACATACTATTAATACCTGCTCAACATGTTAGAACATAAGCACCCAATGGCGAATCATCGATATAGAACACCACAATGAATTACACAAAGATGAAACAAACCAGAATTGAATTAAATATGAATCACAATGCTCCAAGGCTCCAACGAAAATACCAAGACATCACAAGGGCATGAAAGTCACTCAGCCGAAGCTGTCAATCAACACAATCACCTGAACCTAACAGCCCGAAGCTGTATTAATGACGGTCGAAGCCATGGCACTAAGCCGTATCGCAATGAGACCATCCAATGGTTGTGACCTACTGAGCTGTAGGTGTTGGGAAACCAACCGCGAAGGTTCTAGCCCCAAACTTACCCATAATGAGATCACAAACATGACCGTGACCTACTAAGTTGTAGGTGTTGGGAAACCAACCGCGGAGGTTCAAGCCCCAAGCTTACCCATAATGAGGTCACCCAGTGACCGTGACCTGCTGAAGTGCAGGTGCTGGGAAACCAACCGCGAAGGTTCAAACCCCAGACTTTCCCATAATGAGATCCTAACCATGACCGTGACCTACTGAGCTGTAGGTGTTGGGAAACCAACCGCGAAGGTTCAAGCCCCAAGCTTACCCAACGAGCACTAGCTGAGACTAGCCTCCAAAATACAATTAACCACAAACGGCAACGATTCGAAGATTACCGAATTCACAAGAATGGTAGTGTGCTGCCTTGAGTCGGCCAACACAACGACAGTAATTCACGGATGGGCACCATCTTCGACAGTCCTAATTCAATACCTCGATTGCCTTAGAATGGCTAACCGATAACAATGATGCAGCGGATGATTCAAAACTTCGATTGCCTTAGAATGGCCAACCGATAACAATGATACAATGAATGATTGAACACTTCGATTGCCTTAGAATGGCCAATCGATAACAATGATACGAAGAATGCCTCGACACCTTTAATCGGTTACCGACGACAAGGATGAGAAATGAATTACACCCATGCCTTCAATCGGCCAATACAACATCACTGACAAAACACCAACATCAATAACAATGATTACAATGATGTCCTAGATCGACATCAATATCAACAACAACAATCGATACATCGATACCGCGAACCGGCTATCGACAATAACATTAACAGCGAGTATCCCAATGCCTTGAACTGGCCATTAGTAACAATAATAAACATTTGGCATAATTGCCGAAGAGTATCGTATCGAACGGTCTCTCAATATCAATAAATTCATGAAGAGACTAAGTCTCGGAAGATACAACACATTCATATACATATATGGTAACATTAATTTCATTGACTAGTACAAGTATAAAACTTGCCTCAAACCGACGGCGAGAAAGTCCTTGCACGAGCAACGTCCTTGAAGTGATTATTGGTCCTCGAAACCTTGAATAACACAATTACCAACGATTCGCTTAATATACGAATCAAGCATGATCACAACCAACTCAAAAGTCGATACAACAATACCCAAACTCATTGAAGCAATTCAACAAACACGTTGTAGACAACCTCCAATTTTTTACAACCAATCTCGATTATATCGATACCAAACCTCCAATGAATGATTCAATCCAACAAAACATCTTATATACAATCAATATTCTCATAGGAATACATAATTCGAGATTCCAACAACATCTAATCGAAACCCCCAATTCCAAAATCAACATCCAACATATTCTTGAATAATCCTCCAACAATCCAATGATAATTCATAAAAACTCATAATCATACGTATATCCCTTCACATATCATGATTACAACATCCAAATCATCATATTCCTATAGAAAAATCGAAATCTAGGGTTTGAAGAAATTACCTTAGATTTAGGATGAAGAATCCAAGAAGATGTTGTTAATCCACACCAAGAAGTCAAGGAGGATGAAATATCTGAGATTGATGATCATAAAAGCCCAAAAATAGCTCACAAGATCGCCCAAGGAGAGGAGAAGGAAGGAGAATGATGAAATGAGCATTCATCTCACAAAATCCGCTGAAATAAGCTAACCGCCTTTGTGTCTGTGGCCAGCCGAGTGTGCCACGGCCCACGGCCAAAAAAAGCCCAGCAATCAGCTTAGTGCCGCGGCCTGGCCATCAGGGGCCGCGGCCCGCGGTACAGCCCGCTCCAGTACCAAAAGGCACATGGTGCAGTCTTAGCTATTTCGACCAGAACTCCTTCGTCCGGACTCCGACTGACTCACCGTTTGAACCATTGGAAAACTACCTTGATGCTCTATAATATTGAAAATATTCAGAATTTTAGGAGTTTCCAAGAATTAATGGTGATTTTACAAAGTCGAACTCATACGTGGAAAAGTCGCTTAAGAACACGGAACTCAACAGAACGACACCGAGACAAACTCGGATGACAAAAAGTGTAGAATTAATCATTTTCGAAATGACGAAATGGTCACAGCGGAGTCGCTAATATGGACTTCCGCCAAAAAAAAAATTACCAGAAATCAAAATTGTGGATATTACACAGTGGACGTAGAGGGGTTTACCTCGAACCACTTTAAATACTGTGTTATTTACCTTCTACATTTACTGTTTCTCATTACTGTGATTATTTATAAGTATATATTGCATACCTTGTAAGCACCAAGCTACCAGGAGAAAACCTAGTTGCTATATTTACAGCAACTCACATTAAAATGAACTTCCGCTACACTCTTATTTGAGAAGGTACAGCTCGTTGTACTAACACTTTTCCAAGTTGTATTGAGTATACTTAGTGGCCAACAACGGCTTTAAGCCTCTTCACCTTTGACCACGTTATTGATCCTTCTGGGACATGTAGTTACTTACGTGATATGATGTCGGACTGGTTCACATCACTTTCGGTGGATGCAATCTCAGAATTTCCGAATTTTAGAAAAAGGCCATTTTACCCTTAAAGCTCAACTTGACTATTTTTTGGTAAAAATTATCGTGGGGTCACGAGTTTAACTTGGACGGATATAATAATTTACGAGGAGGTCTAATACAAGTATAAGGCTCAGATTCTAGAAGGTTTAACATAACTATAGTTTTATTTGAGATATTTTATGTATTATCTAATCGACCCTAAAATTTCACTTGAAATTTTTAAAAAAATATCCCTCGAGTTCAACTCGGATGATGATGAAAATTTACGAGAAGTTTTTTTAAGAACCTGGAATTCCAGAACTGAGGAAAATTCCCCCAAAAAAACGGACATGGTACATAGTTTTTGTTTCCTTGCAATTTAACCCCAAAAAGTGTCTGAGATTACACTTTGACAACAAGGTTTAGGAATCGGGATCCGATCCTTATAAAAATTTTCAGGCAGAGGAAGTATAATTCGGCAAACTCAATTTTTATTTTTGAGACTGAAAATTTATCCTCGTCCAGAAATTTCAGAAAATCACGAATTGGCCCTGAAATATTCAGAAATTACGTTTTGGCTCATAGTCTTTGAAAATGAGTTTCAAACTTTATAAAATTTTATAGACATAGTATATACTTCAATATTTATTACATTAAATCCAGAAACGAAATGTTTTCAAAATTTTCAGTTTAGCCCTGTAAAATCCGATTTCTTCACTTCAAGTCTTGATTATACACATATTAATTGTATAATAACTAATATACAAATATTCAACATATAATGATAATACTTAAAGAATTTCAGAGGGTTGAAAATATACATCTACTATGCACAACAATCATATTTAAACAACTTATTTCAACAAAATGCAACTTTGAGCATCTAAAATCATAGTGCTTCAATTTATAACACTTGAACATATTCTTTTTAACATCTATCATGCACATAGACAATCTTTGAAGTTCAGTTGTAGTCTTCCATATATGAAACCTCGTCGTAATCATGTTTGATTCTTCCTATGCGCACAATATAATTTGTTGTGGACTATTATGTGCTCCTCTCTTGGTGGTGACGCCTGCATCAATGCATATGGTCACCAGTTCATTTGGTTGATCTCTTAGCCAACTCCTATGAGGCTCCAACTCTGCATTTCCCGTTGTATCTTGTTATGCTGTATTCTTTGTATCACGTTCTACATCAATTCGTACAACTGCAGGATTGATTTCAAGTATGGCGACCGGTTCCCCCTTGATCTGTAGGATATTTTCTAGGGTGATAATTCTAACAGATTGAGTCACTCCATCAATTAAGGTATGATCGGTGTGCGGCTCATTGGAAATTATGTGGATTGATTCCTCAATGGTTAGTTTCTGATTTTTGAATCTCCTAAAGGCTTTGCTCACGTTCGAGTATTATAGGAAGACCGTCTCATCGAATTTTTCATCCAAGGTTTTGAGTTGGTCTCACCTCCATCTGAAATATAAAAATATGCAATGGAAGGTTTTCTATTTTTCCATACTCATAAGGAGTCTTGTTCAACTTCTTGTTGACGAGACAGTTGTTTTCTGTATAACACGTTGTGTTTGTTGGCACGACTCAAAACCATTTTGGTAATTTTCATCCAGGGATATTGATTTTTGTGGCTTCTTCCGTGTCTTGTTATTTCGCCCAACAACACTATTTTTTTAAGCAGTCCTAGTGGCCGAGTACTCCTGTTGTATCCTATTGTCCGTACAGTACTTCTCTATGAATCTGTGAATGAATTCTGCCCCTGTTGGATCTAATGGTTACGAGGCTAAAAATTTTTATCATTCTGTAGCGTCTTCAGATGTTATGAAATCTTGTCCAATGACTCCTTCTTGTTTGCCAGGAAGATGGTCCATGTGTATCTAGAATCAACAATAACCAAATAGTATTTTTTACCTCTCAAGCTGATTAGCGCCATATAAGTCCATATATAATAAGTCTGGCACCCGATGATATCACTGCCTTGCTTTTAGAGTGATGTTGATATGTTTGCTCTATGGACATGCTCCACATAGGCTGTCCTTATGATATGTTACATAGGGCAAACTCTGAACCATATCATTTCTTGCAACTTTGTTGATTGTATTGAAGTTAAAGTGTGACATTATTTTATGCCATAACTAACTTGGATCTGTTGTACCCTTTGCTATCAAACATGATATGTCGCTTCATGTAGGGATCTAGTTGGCAGTCTACATATTTCCTGATTGAGTTTTTGTAATAATAACTTTATTGGTTTTGATGTCCTTCACCCTATAGTTGCCCTTGAAGAACTTCACCGATTTTTTTTTAAAGATCTAACTAACATTTAGAAGATCAAATTATAGTACTTCCACGTATGCAACATCAGTGACTTTGAATTTTCCTACAAGCAAGGATCCATTCACCCTTGTTCTTCCATTAAATTTTACATTGACACGGACTTATGGCCACGACAATCAACATTCAGTCAACTTGTTTGTCTCCTATTATGTGTCGAGAACATCCATTTTTGAAGTAACATATCTACTCCTTCTTTATATCAGTAGGTCAAGCAGATATAGGTACCCATCTTTGAGTGGGTCCTTTCTTAACTGTATCTTTAGGAATTCAAATTTGCCTCACAATAATTTTTACTGTACAGTTTTCTTGGTCTATTCCTGTGGGATCTACATGTGGCAGGATATATTCCCTGTAACAATGATGATTATGCACATGATTATGAGTGTTCTAGTTCCTGCACAATTGATGTCTTGGAAAGGAACCATATGTCACATTATTTGACCGTCTCTGTAATGGCCTTGGTCTCCAATTGGCTCCCCAGAGTTATGCTTCATTATAAGGTACATCTTGTCTAGTGCATGGGGCATCTGGGGTGTTGTACTCTTTGTTGAGATATAACCCGCCTCTTTTAATTTTGTCACTGAGCTTGAGGTATAGCATTTTTCTACTACCGTCTCCATTGCTGTTTGTTTACGAGAGGAGCGTAATGTCTTCGAGCTCTTGATAATGTACAAATTGTGTCCAGCACTGTATCATTTCTCTTGGTGTATTAGTCCTTTTATGTTGAGCAACATTTTATCTTCTCTCCGATCTGAGCATTCTGCGTGGTTGTGCTGTACGTTGTTGATATATATGATCTATGATGTGGTACAACAACTTTCATACTCTATAGTAAGATACAGCTACAACCTTTACTTTGTATTTTCCGTCGAGGTCAACCTTCTGTATATCTACCTTCTTTTTCTTCCGTCTATACACTCCAATGCTTCAAGTTTTAAAATAACGCAATGAATCTAGGATCGAGTTCCTTAATAGTTCAATTAGATTCCTTTTCAAAAGACTCAAACTCTTGAGTCAGGTTGGGAATTTTATTTTATTTGGAAAGTTTTGTGCCTTCACAGATCACCTTGATTTCATCCCAGATTTTCTTGGCTGTCTTACAACCTTTTAACTTGGAGAATGCACCTTATTCAAGACTGACGAACATTGCATTCTTGGTGATGTTACCCAATTTGGCTCGTTTTTTTTCGTCTGTCATCCACTGGTCTCTGGGTTTCTCTAAGATTTTCGTCTGTCATCCACTGACCTTCAAACTTTTGATAGGTTCATCATGTATGACAAAGATCTTCTCCCCGTGCATGGCAGCAAAATGTGCTTCCATTCTAGTTCTCCAATCATCAAATTCATTAACGGATAACAAAGGACTTTATTAATCATGGAGTAGTCCATAATAATGTATGATTTTAGAAAGACAAAGGTATGCAAATTTTTGAAAACTTATGATTTCTTGAATCTAGTTGAAGTTAGAAATCAAATCGACTGATCTTACTTGTTGATTACAATATACTCAAGGAACTGCTAGAGGGTGGGAGGGGAGAGGGCGAATAAGATGTACCCTCTTTTAAAAATTAGTGTGATATGGAAGTCTTTAAAGTATTATTATAGTTACAACAACAGTGTGTAGACTTGTGGGCTTAATGCTCATATGAGGTTTTAAGAGGAAGTATGTTGGTCACTGTATACTTAAAGGACAACTTGGGGGGGGGAAGGGGTGCGTGACTAAGTTGTACCCTATTTTTGAAAATAAAGTCTTTGAAATGCGTTGATTAAAATGAGCCTCCATCCTAATTCTCTAGTCTGTTAGGAATATGCCCTCGAATGTCACTCAGGGGATGAGAGAGAAGGGGCATTGTACTTGTAATTACGGAATTATCAATAAAAGGCAATATGATTCATTCACTGTTTATTTTATTTCAAATGCATTCTTGATTTGGTAGACATTGAAGTGAAGTCCATGTAAATAAGAGCGAACATTCCACTCTAATTATCGAATAAGGGAAAATGCACTGGAAGTGTTAAAAGTTTATTTACGTAAACCGTTCGCAAGTCGATAAACTTAAATGGGCATTAAGTTTTGAGTAAGACTTGTATAACTTATGCTAGGACGCGTGCATGTCTTGATTGCATAGTTATAAGTATATTAGTGGGACCAGCATACTCGAACACGACTCATACTTGATTCAGTCACACGGTATTCACTCTTGGAGAGTCGATGACGAATCGAAAGGTTGTGATAGTATACGTGGACCTTTGACTTGAGGGTTCAGTGAGAGATGTGCCTGTGACGTTTAGTTTGTCATTAGAGTAGTTAGACTCATTTGCTTAATCGCTGGGTCAACCTCGAAGTGCGGCCTATACGGGCAGATAGCAATCTTTACTGTATGCCAATAAAGGATTCTATCTCCTGTTAGTGACCAGGCGTATGTCCTATACGGTTAATGAAAAATAAGATCATAAGTCTTTGGCAAAAGCATTCTGATCTAGTCGTATTGGATACACTAGTAATCAGCCAGTCTTGATTTGCATTAATACATATATAGTGCTAGTCAACAGTACACTTTAACTTTACTGTGACCCGAAGACTTGACCGGGACATCTGATGAAGGGTCTATATGTATATGGTATTCACGACATAATGGTTCTGGATTGATCCCTTCATTCGTTCTCAGTCGGGGTTTACAGTGCAGCCCGCTAGGCTGGCTAAGTGCTGCTCGCACTCATTGGTTCCTCTAATGCCGGCTGAGACGGACCTACATAGTCGCACATCAGGATCGTTGACGGATAAATAAGAATTTATCATTTCTATTAATATTAGATATTGGATATCTAATTATGATTTATTGGATAAATCAAATAGCGGTCTTATGAATTGAAATTAAGTTACTGGTAATTACTTTAATTCATAAATAATATTTCTTAGAGAAATATATTTGTATTTGATATAATTAATTAACTAGTATAAATACATTGGTGATAAAATGGAGTGTATTTAACGGATTCATTTGACAAATGTCCGGTACACAAGCCGAGGGACTCGGCCCGTTTTCTAACACCTTCCTCATGTGGACCGCCCTTCCCTTTCAATATTGTCATCATGTGATGTTTTGCTGTTTAAGGGAAGCATGTTACTTCCACACATGCTTCCAAATGACATGATTATATCATATCATTTTATATCTCATTATTCATATTATATATCAAGACAAAATCACAACACACACCTATCCATCCTTGCTCACGGCCGAGAGCTTCTTAGAGGGAGAGAAAATATTTTTGTCTTCATTTTGTTCATCATCTTTGAGGTGAAATACAAATAAGAAAAACAGAGAGAAAAATTCCTATAGTAATTCCTAACCGTGTTCCAACAAGAACGGATTACTGTAGATTTTTCCGGTCAAGTTTCGACGCGTGTAAAGTAGAGATATCATATTTTTAGTGCTTGGGACGAAGGGATTTTGTGCTCTTGCTCGGGTTCGTGATCATCATCTAATTATGAAGATATTATCAAAGGCTCAAAGGTATGGGACTTTCATCCTTTGTCTTCGTTCGTTTTATTTTTCGTATATACGCTACTTGATCGATCCTGTTTGGGATTCTTTAAATTGAGTTTTATTATTGCGCTGCGTACTCGTTTTTGTATTCGGAATCCCAACACAAACTCATTAACGAAAAACATAAGAACCTTGTTAATCAGAGATGAGTCCATGTCGTATGGATGAGATGATTATTGGAAAACCAAAGGATGTAGTTTTTAGAAACTTGTGATTTTAAGATCTAGTTCAAGTTAAAATTCCAATTGATTGAGTCTTTGACAAGGAGAGTGTCTGTCTTCACTAAGGTTAGTGGGAGGACACGTAAGTCGCCTAATGGGATTAGGATACTCGGACTCAACTCATTTAGATTCAATCACATGGATTCTACTCTGGGATAGTCAATGACTGACTCGAAAGGGTGTGATAGGTATACTTGAATCTTTGACTTGAGGATTCACTAGAAGATGTGCTTGTGACATTAACTTAGTCACTAGAGTAGTTCGATCCAATCACCAGCTGGTGGGGTCAATCTCGAAGTGCAACTTGGTGGGCAAGTAGCAGTCTCTACTGAATAGCAAGATATGATTCTTTCTCCTCTAAGTGAACAAATAAATGTCATATGCGGTTAGTGGCAAATGAGATCGTAAGTCTTTAGCCAAAGCATTTAGAGCTAGTTGTATTTGATACAAGAGGGCTCGGTGATCTTGGTTTGCGCTAATAAATGCATAGAGTCGAGTTACAACAGAGTTTGACATTGCCATGACCCTAATACTTGATGGGGGCATATGATTGAAGGTTTTATACATTAGGTATATATAATGTAAATATTTTAGAATAATCTCTATCATTCATTCTCATTTGGGTTATAGTGTAGGCCACAGGAGTGGCTAGGTGGTGCTAGCACTCTTTGGATCCCCCCAATGCTAACTGAGATGAACCTACAGAGTCCCATCACATGATTAGACGACAAATTATATTTAGCTTATTCTCTCTTGATTAATATTGGACATAAAATATCTAATTTAATTCATTAGATAAATTAAATTCGTCTCGTGATTTAAATAAATTACTAGGTAATAAATTTTATTCATTTTTCTTTGAGGATGAATATTTATATAATTAATTAATTGTATTAATATTGAAACGTACCAAGGTTTATCCATCAGACTAGATACATGATGGTCGATTTCAAGGATCGAAACGAACCAACTCACAAACATTATCACTTCCCCACCCCCACCCCCCCACCCCCACCCCCATTTGATGGTGATTAATCTCTTTTGTCTTGATGTGAGATATGATGAGATTATGTGGGATATTATATAATATACTTGGTGTATTAAATAGTAGGATTTTTGTTTTGTGGTGGAAAGATGTTTTATTTATATCATCTTATCCATACATCAAAACTACAACTTCATCATCCTGTTGTGTGTGTGTTCGTCTGTGTGTTCTGTGTGTCTGCTCGTGTGCGTGTGTGTGTGTTGTGTGTGTTGCTGTGTTTGTGTGTGGATGTGTGTGTATGTGAGTGTGTTGTGTGTGTGTGTTGGTATCTGTGAGTTGTGTGGGTTAGTATGCGAGTTCAGGGTGTGCCGACTTGGGGAATTAATGTGTTTTTACCAGTGTTTTCAATTGCGTTTTTAATGTGCGTAGCGTTTTTATTCCACCATAGCGTAGCGTAAATAGCGTGGTGTATAGCGTAAACTATTCGAGAATGTCAATTAATTATTTATAATAATATAGATATATATATATATAATATATATTTATATTAGCAAATATATGAGATGGGGCGATTTACATTTGACTACCTTTTTAGATGGTCTAATTACAATTTGGTCCTTATTGTTTCATATATTAGAATGAAGGACAAACTTTGCACTGGCCAGAAACTATATTTACAACGAAGGACAAAAGTCAAATTTTCAGATGATGTCACTAGAGAGAGTACTGATATTCCGAATTTGCCCTTTTATTTTTCCTTTTCTTGTTTACCCATTTATTTTTCGCCTCACGTGGGTGGCACATGCTGAACCTCATTGTAATATATATAACATTTTTGGACTTCAGTGTAATAAATTTTCAAGCTTTCTAGAAAAAAATATTTTTTCCAAAAAAGAAAGTATTTTCCGAAAAAAAATATTATTTTTCGAAAAAATAAAAAAAAATATTTTCTGGGAAAAAAATTATCTTTTCGAAAAAAAATATTATTTTATGGAATTTTTATTTTTTTCAAAAAATTAAAAAATTATTTTTGGGCAAAATAATATTTTTTCAAAATTAAATTATTTTCTGGAAAAAATATTATTTTATGGAAAAAATATTATTTTTTTGAAAAAAGAAAACTATTTTCTGGAAAAAAAAATATTTTTTCGAAAAAATTAAAAAAATATTTTCTGGAGAATAAGGTATTTTTGGCAAAATAATATTTTTTTCGAAATTAAATTATTTTCTGGAAAAATTTTTATTTTTTCGAAAAATTAAAATTATTTTATCGAAAAAAAATAAAAAGAATATTTTTTCGAAAAAATTTAAAAAATATTTTCTGGAGGAAAAAATATTTTTTTGTAAAATAATATTTTTTCGAAATAAAATTATTTTCTTGAAATAATATTATTTTTTCGAAAAAATAAAATTATTTTCTGGAAAAAAATAAATAAAATATTTTTGCGAAAAAAAATATATTTTCTGGAAAAAAATTATATTTTGAAAAAAATTATTTTCTGAAAAAAGAATATTTTTTAAAAGAAATATATTAGCCAAACACTTTAATAACTTATAAGTTGTTTGCAAAATAATATATGAAATGTATTTTAAAAGAAATGTTTTATTTAAGTAAATAGAGGGGCATTTTCGTCTTTTTAATAGAAGTCAACACCAATTTAGATTTTTATCCTTCGCTGTAATTTATGAAACATAGGGACTAACGTGTAAAGAGGCCATCTAATAGGGTAGTTGGCTGTAATTTCCCCATATGAGATAAATAACCATACAACCATAATAGTCCATCATTACATTCCAAAATAACTCAATCCAATTATCCAAAAACACCAATATGAAATGTTTTACATCACTAGTAGAGATAATCACTATCTTCCAATATTATATGACTATCATCATCATCAATAGTATCAATAATTGGAAAATTGCCGCTATCATAGTTTGTTGGAGCTTTGAAAATTTGATCAAAATTACGAGTCTCCTCTTCCTCATCAACAAGATTCAATCGACATCTTTTCTCTTTGCCTTTGGCTCCACATAATTTTACAAGATAATTGATTGTTAAAAATGAATGATTATGTGAAATAAACTACAAACAAAAATTTCCATATACTTGAACTTTCACTCACTCTTTTTTGAAATAAGATAGTCATCCTCGATCACATTTTCAACAATTTCGACTTGTTTACCAGAGTCCAAAAGATTTTCAAACTCATCCCCAGTCACACTAATGATTGGATCACTCTCAAATAACTCATCATTTTCAAACCACTTTGTGCCTTGGGGGAGGACGGGGTCTTCTTTTTCAGTAATCCATTCGTCATCCGCTTCAATTTCGTCAACTATTACGGGAACAACTTTGTTTCTCCTCCTTATACTTATCTCTCGAAGCTTCAAGTTATACTTCACAAACACCAATGCATTCAACTTGGCATGTTCGAGTCTATTCCTCTTTTTGGTATGAATCTAATATTATAAAAAATAGTTGCATATAAATAAAAAGTTAATGTGCAAAGCATTAAAAATATTGATATGCATATTTACCGATTCAAAGGTGCTCCAATTTCTTTCACATCCTGAAGCATTACATGTTAGACTTAGCACTCGAATGGCAAAACTAGTAAGCTCGGGCGTCTTGCTTCCAAAGCATTCCTACCACATGGCTAGTAACATAAAGCATAAGGAATATAAATATAGTATACATGGATATAGTTATGAATAAATAAATAAAATAACTACTTTACCCGAAGTCCATAACATTCTTGTTTTTTTCGCCATTGGGGTCCCAAATTCTCCTTGGGATGTGTTATACAAGTCCAATTTAATGTCCGCATTAAGACGATCTTCGGAAGACATCATCTTGTCCATGCAACCATACAACCCGTCCCTCACTTCATCACAATCCGAAAACGTTTCCCTATAACGTAATTGTGGGTTCAAATAATAACCGGCCGCATGTAAAGGATGATGAAGTTGTAGAGTCCAATGTGCACGACTTTCCTACAAAATTGGCCTATACTGTCTTTCAACGCCCCCGCAATTGAATTTGATTGTCTCCTTTGCTTTTTCCATCAGTTCATAAATATATCCCATTGCCGGTCTCTCCTCCGAATCAACTTCTCTCAAGACACAAACAAGCGGAACAACACTCTTGACACAAAATGCAACGTGTGGCCAAAAGTTGGGATCGTTGATGACAATCCTCTTTACAACATTTCCTTGGATTGTTTGAGATAAACGAGAATTAACCCACTCATCCAAAAAGATCATTTGTTCGAGTTTCCTTTTAACCTTATAAATGCTTTGAAGAGTGAGGAAACATGTAGCAAGTTGAGTAACTGCCGGACGAAGAATTCTTTATCATTTGTATATTTTCTCATTAAAGAGAGTATAGTCCCATGACCATAGATGAACTTCGAAACCGTCTTAGCAAGCTCTATAGTGTCTGCAAATATCTTCAACTTTGCAATATCTTCCAACATTAAATCTATGCAATGTGCCGCACACGGTGTCCACCAAATTCTCTTTCGTTTCTCTTCAATTCTTTTCCCCACATTAAAATAATTTGAAGCATTATTTGTGATAATTTGAATCACATTTTCCTCTCCTACCTCATCAACAACATCATCGAGACATTTAAAAAGCAACTCACCATTTTTGATAGACGCCGATGCATCAATAGATTTCAAAAAGAAAGTATCGGCGGGACTATTGATTAAAAAATTTATCAAACTTCTACTCTTTCCATCGGTCCAACCATCGGTCATAATCGTGCATCCATGTGTATTCCACACCTTCTTATGTTCTTCAAGTATAACACTAATGTCATCAACGTCGGCCTTCAAAATCCAAGTATGCAATTCGTGCATAGAAGGAGCTTTGAACCCTTTGGCATACTCGGCAATCCCCTCATCCATAGGCAACCAATGAGGATCATTTACAACATTGAAAGGAAGTGCAGCGGAGAAAATAAACCGACTGACTCTACGCTTAACATCAACAAGCAAATCTTTTTTTAATGCGGTATTAAGGGTCGTTTGCCTAGGTTCGGAGCTAATAAAGCTATCAAGAGTGCCTCTAGGTTTGCTACTATCACCGAAGCCAATTGAGCTACCTCCCTCACTTGTAAATTTTGATGATTGCATATTACCCCGGGGTCCTTCACCAATCTCTTTCTACAATTCATTTCTCTTGTTTTTTGTATCTTTAGTGTTGTTCAATGATTCTTCAATCTCTTTCCTAACATCATCCGGTACACTAACACAAGGATAAACACCTATCCGGGTTCGAGCTAAGTGATGCTTCAAACGAGTTATACGTCCATTGGTTACATGTTGACAAAATTTACATACAACAGACTTTTCTCCTTTATTTGTGATCCATACTTCCAAGAAACATCTTCTTTGGATGAATTTTTCGACATTCGAACCTAATAAAATCTGCCCAGACTTTTCAAAAAATAAAAAAACTGCTCAGAAAAAAATCATGTTAAAAAAAACTGCTAAAAAAAACTCCTCAAAAAACTGCTAAAAAAAAACTCAAAAAACCTGCGACTGAATAATCGAGGCGTAGGCGACTGGTGATTGCGGCTTGTGCTACTGGAGGCGACTGGCGATTTGCGGCCTGTGCTACTGGAGGCGACTGGCTTTCGCGGTGGCTATTGTAGGCGACTGGGGATTGCGGTGGAAAAGATCGACCGAACAATCGAAGGTTTTAGACTGACGAAGGGACGCGACTTATACCTGAAGAGGGTTTTATTTTGCTGGGGTTGGGATTTTACAGAATTGCTCTCCAAAATTTCAACAGGTTTCACAAGTGCACAAAAAGCGTACGCCTTACCTACTTTAGCGTAATAGCGTATGCTATTTAAGCTATGGCGCACGCTACGTCTAAAAGGCCTAAGCAAACCGAGCATCGAGTAAAAACAGCAGCGCTATGTAGCGTTGCGGCCCTGTAGCACGCGATAGCGCGAGTTTTAAAACACTGGTTTTTACGTATAAAAATAATGTTAATCAATGATAAAGAAACTCTCGGTTAGGTTATGTTAGATGGAGGGAGATTAAAATGAGAAATTGGCCATATAAAGTTTTGGGGTAAAAAACATAAATTTTTGAAAGTTTAGGCTATGCTTTAGGGAATTAGAAATAAATTTGGACTTGATTGAAGTTTTCTAAATTATAAGTTTGACCCTAAAACTATATTCTTTGGTACTTTACAATTTGACCCCAAATCAAGTCTTTAATTATTCTAGATGGACCCCTGAACTTTTAAAAAAGTTTTAAAAATTATGTTTTGACCCAAATACTTTAATTTTTTCTTTAAAAATTGTACAACCTTCCCGATTTTGATCCAAAATAGGTCAAATGACCTTCAAATGGCTCTCAAATTGAAACACCACTCTCTTGTACCTCTATAACACGCGAGTACTAGTGATTATATTTTTATCCTTAAATCGACTAAACGTGATATTGGAGTTCCAATATTTATTTAATTCGTAACAATTATCCTTGTAGTAATCATATAATATTATATTATTCATTCTAGGTGGAAAGTGTGTGAATCGCTCATTCCATATTCTTGTCAATCGAACTTTTCCATTCGTTCGCAAGTACTCGATCGTGATTTATGTATTATCTTGCGTTTGGAATCGTATAATGATGTTTTTTTAAAAATTGTACCAATGTTGATATTCTTGAGATGTTTTGAGACTTGTGGATCGGGTAAAGCCAGGGATTGCCTTGATGAGGGGTATGGAGTATATGTAATTGTTCAGGTAGTTTGGCCGACTCCTGACTTGTTATGTACCAGCCGGAGGGTAATCTAACCAAGGACGTCTCGATGGGGACTCTGGCGTATATATTATCATCTAGAACATGTGTTCGGACCGGGTATGTACCTGGATGCCCAGTTGTTTGATGAAATATGATGTGCACATTATTCCGAAATAATGACTTGATATGATACTGCTTATGCTTTGATTATGATGATGATGTTGATGTATTTTCGCACATTATACATATTCATGTTATTAATGTACTTGCACCGGCTGTTTGCTGACCCCTTCAGGGGTGGTTACATTGTGTATGTATCTAGGTTTGAAATTCCGTGATGAGCAGGCGCAGGGAGAGTACAAAGGCAAAGAGCACCAGTGATATTGCCTCCGGATATCCCAGTTGTTTATTTAGTTGTTTCGTCTTAGTTTTGTTTGATCACTCATGAGTGCGGGTTGTCATTTATTTTGGTTATGCCCGTGTATGGGCTGGGTTGAATCAGGTAAGTGGTTTGTATGTTTAAAAAGATGTTGTCAGATAGTTTTGTGACGGTGTGGACTGCCAGTGGCAGATGTGTTGTTCATCGACCTTAACGGTCGATTCTAGTCCTGGAGTTTTTATTATGCGTCCTAGTCGGTCGATGTATTATTGTGTTGCAGTTTTTTGCCTTGTGAATTCCCAAGATGAATTCACGATGCTGTAGCAGTCCTGGCCCGGGACGGGATTGTTTCAAAATTTGGTATCGGAGCTTAGGTATACAGATACCTAACCCGTCGGTTTATTGGGGGAATTTCTCTGTGTTGCCATCATCTCGTGCGACCTACGTTGTAAGCCTCTCTAATCCTTAACTTTCTTTTTGAACCTATTCGAATTTTTTTTCGAGATAAAGGATTCTCATTCTCTTGTGAACTGTCTTTCATCGGAATTGTCCTAATTGATCTTATTTTGGTTAAATTTGAGTCATGCGAGGAATCAAGGCATTCTTTTTGTACTTCGACCTTATTCAAACCATGTTAATTACTTTCCTTCCCCTATAAGTTTAAGGAGTTTGTTCTTGCTGACATATGGTGATGGTCATCGAGAACAAAACTCCTTAAGTACTGGAATAAAATGCATTGATCTTTTGCTTGAAACCCATACCTACAAGATCACACTCATTGGGTTGAAGACATCAGACTCCAATGAGATAAGACATGATCTTTCAGAATAATGAATCTATAGGTGGATTGAACATACTCAATGGTACTTAGGCTCATAATTTTATTTGAATGAGAGTAACATATTTTACATGCGATAATGTTACTAATTTTTTAAATGACATTTAAAGTGTAAATTCGAACTCTTTTTTGAAAATAGTGAAGTACACCATCTTCAAAAAGGAAATTTAATTTTGCAATTTTGATCCAAATGTTCGTATGAAAACCGGTAAATTTAATTTTGGATTTCAGATCAGATATGTGACGTAAATATTTATCATGCAAAATAAATTATGTTGCAACTTGTTTCCGACTAAATGTATGTTGTAATTTTTTTTTGAGAATAATGGAGATGGGAAATGGCTCTGTTTTGAGAAGATGTTGGTATTTTTTCATGATAGACAATGGTTTTGCATCTTTTCAAATCTGATGTTTTCAGGTTTGAAAAAAAAAAATAGATTTCTACGAAGGGGGTGTATATATATATATATATATAAAGTAACATGTGGTTGTAAAAGAGTTTTCAAAAGGCAGGTATACAAACCCCTATACCAGAGAGTAAGAATTCAGTATATCTATAGTGTAAATGAGAACCATATGAATGGTCAGGCAAGGATTACTCACGGGCGATGTCATTAGCACATAGCGACCAGGAGAACGAATTCGTGATCAGAATTTGTGACCTGATCATCCCAAATTCAAATGCGCAATATTGGCACTCCAATCCGTTGAGTATGAATTTCCCTTCATGGTATAAACGTCTTTCGATATTGCCTTGTGTGTGAAGCACATCTCGCCCTCTATACTTGATTGGACAATTTAAACCGGAATCAACTCTTGTTAATGTATGACCCACTCCTTGATACACTTATGTTATGTGCGTCGAGTTGAACATCGACATAATATTTTTCCCTGAGCCCTTTTATTATGGGCATGTTAGGTGAGAAGAAAAGGACCAAATCTTATTAGACTAGTTAAAGAGACCCGACGAAAAGCCTAGAGAACGTGTATAGAAATCAAAGTTAGCATTGGAGCCCATAGGCTCCAAAATACAAATAAAATAAAAAAAATCTATAAGAGTGGTGGAAGGCATGAATCTTCTCTTAACTGAAGGCCTAGGTGCCTTAGGGACTGGCACCATGGTGGATAAAAAGAAATTGGAGTCAGAAATCTCGTTAGAAAGAGAAAGTGAGGGGTTAATAATTTCATATGTTTCTATGAAGTTCGGAGGAGCGTGATTATGGGTGGTCCATTGGGATGATGGATATTAGTGAAAATCGATATTAGTATAAAATTTTGATGTCTGAGTAGTTAGGCTAATAAGAAATTTTTGTATGCCTTTTGCTGGATTTACAAGTCTGAACTAGAAGGGCAGTAGGTTATGTATCTCGTTGATTTACAATTTTGACAGTGGCAACGGTAAAGTGTGGGGTGTGGTCCGAGACAGTCGTTCTAGGCTCAATGGTTATATATTTTACAAGTTATTATGAAAAATATGTATTTGGTGATTTCAAAGGAAATATGTGAATTCAGTATTTTAAAATGAAGAAGTTATTTTGCAATTTTGACAAAACCGTTATTTTTGTTCTTGAACATACAGTAATCTGAGGAAAGGAAATCATTATTATATTTTGGATACTCTGTAGTTTTGAATATAGCTGAGAGTTCTAAATTTTAAAAATGGAATCTGTTGATTTAATTCAATAAACAGAATTTGTTTGATATCCCGGATAGATATGGCGAATTTCTTTTTATAAATTGGAGTAGGAAATATTCTTTTTATGGAAAATTTTAAAGGTAGAACCACCAGAATTATAATAACGGCCGCTATGTATAACGGCTGACCGACTTTGAGAACCACGGAATCGCCATAATTATAATTGCCGCTAATAAGCCATTGTAACACCTGATAGGGCCACCGACTTAAGGTCGGCTTATCGCATATATATAACACCCCGAGAGTACTTCTTTAAAAAACTTGGCATGTAAACCGAAAATAAAGGATAGAATAATTTATAAGAATGAATCTAATAACCAAACATACTCATTGCCGGAAACATATTAGCTACTTAGAAACACTGACACAATTCCATTGCCACGCAAGTGAGGCTGCACAGCAAGAGGCTGCAAGGAAACACGAGCATATCTTGCGCTAGAAGCCTAACTGGCTACGATGCAGCACACTCTTCAAGAAAGAGAGACTCATTCCAATCAAGCAAGGGAGGCCCTTCAAGACCAGATCCACCAAGAGAGGGCGATGATACGAGCCAGTGCGGAAGAAATTCTTGTTGTCCACCTGACTGCCCCAGTTCCGATAGTGGAACGCAAAGCCGCGGAAGTTGAAGAATATCCCGAAGAGGACCCCGAAGAAGAGAGCGAGGAAGAACCTATCGGTTATCAACCCAAAAAGATGTAGATATTTTCATAGCCGATAGGTTCTTCCTTGTTTTTTAGCGAATGGTCCTCCCCCCTCCCTGTTTTTTAGCGATGTGATATTTCTGCTTAAAAATATAATTACTTGTGAACATGACCAAGGTTATAGTGCACAGAATATTTCAGCGAGTGCACGATACATTATAATCCTAACATATTTTAACATCCTCTGTTTTGATCCAAGTTTCGAGGACGAGACTTCTTTTTAGGGGAGAAGGATGTGATACCCCGTAATAGTTAAACCGGATGATTTTATATTTTGCGAACTAAGGAATATAATTTGGTTATTATGTCATACTTGAGAATTATACTGCACCGAGTTGTTTGCTATGACAAACATAAACTTCCATAATTACGTTATGCTGCTATATATTTCATACGATAATTTATACATCACCACCTTATCGATGAATAGTCGGAATGAAAAATGGAAATAATGATAATGATAACTATAAGGATAAATATACATAGATATGGTTAAACCATTGCTGTAAATATGGTATATATATATATATATATATATATATACACACACACATTATGAAAACATATGTGATAACATCGAGTAAGAAATTAATAATGATCGTGATAATAGTAATTAAAGAAGAGTAAATTGTAAAAATCGTCCCTAAAGTTTGGCCAAATTGCATGCTTCGTCCCAAACGTTTAGAAAGTGCAAGGATCGTCCCGCTGAGAAACCTTTGGGGCAAATATCGTCCCTGACCAACATCAAATAACTAAAATACCCTTGTCTTCTTCTTTTTCTATATATCTTTTCAGTTTCTTGCACAAATGGTCCTTGTGTTTCGCCAGGTTTTACAAATTTAGTCCTGATTTTTTTAAATGATTTATTTAACTATTATTATTAATATTATTTTTTATACGTTTTCGACCGTTTTTCTTACGTTTTTGTCCGTTTTTCTTATGTTTTTTCCGTTTTCATACGCTTTTGTTTGTTTTTTCTTACGTTTTTTCCCGTTTTTCTTACGTTTTTTCCGTTTACATACGTTTATGTCCGTTTTTATAATTTTCGTCCGTTTTTATACGGTTTAGCCCGTTTTCTTATGTTTTCATCTGTTTTTATACGTTTACGTCCGCATTTCTTAAGTTTTTGTCCGTTTTATCGGTTTTTGTCAGTTTTTGTTCATTTTTCTTACGTTTTTGTCCGTTTTTCTTACGTTTTTTCTGTTTTTATACGTTTTCGCCTGTGTTTCTTACGTTTTTGTCCGTTTTTATCCGTTTTTGTCCATTTTCTTACCTTTTTGTCAGTTTTTCTTATGTTTTTTCTGTTTTCATATGTTTTTGTCCGTTTTTATATGTTTTTACCCATTTTCTTATGTTTTCATCCGTTTTTATGCATTTTCGTCTGTTTTTCTTAAGTTTTTGTCCATTTTTATCGGCTTTTGTCAGTTTTTGTCCGTTTTCCCACAGGTTTCCCACAGGGACGATCCTTGCACTTTCTAAACGTTTGGGACGAAACATGCAATTTGGCCAAACTTTAGGGACGATTTTTGCAATTTACTCATTAAAGAATAAATATTGCGAATTCTTTTTGTTATTATTATTATTATTATTTTACAATAATTATTATTAAAATAAATATTAATTATTCTCTTATATGAATATATAAGTGTATATATATATATATATATATATATATATATATGGATAAACAAGCAGTACTACCCCACTGCCTTACCTCCGCCACCCATCGTCTTTCACCCAGTGTCGTGTATTTTCGTGTCGTGTACTTTCGTGTTTCGTGTACAAAAAGTCCAAACCCATACACGACACTAAATGAATTCGTGTCATGTCGTGTCATGTACCGCGCAAATTCGTGTTGTTTCGTGTCGTGTTTTCATGTCAGGCACATAATATAAAATAAATACTAAAATATTATAAAAATAATAATTTTAATATTATAATATTATTTTTATAGGTTTTAGTAGACGAAATGAAACGAATGGCAACGAAAACATGAATGTTTACACGAAATTTATGAAAATTCACATTATATTTTCAAATTTTAAAGTTTAGTATAAACAGAATTCATAAAATATATATTTTTATTAAATTAAATATAAAATATTATATTTATTTATTTATTTTGTGTACCTCGTTTCGTGTCGTGTACCCAAAGGGTAAACAAAAAACTGACACTAAATCTCGGTCGTGTACTTTCGTGTCCGTGTATTTTCGTGTCATGTACTCAAAATGCAAACCCAAACACTAAATTTTCGTGTCGTTTTCGTGTCGTGTGGTAAATTGTCGGGTCTATGTTTCACACACACACCCGCCTATATATATCGCTTGCACAAAGGCTGGGGAAAGCCTGGAAAAGAAAAAAAAAAAAAAAAAAGAGAGAGAGAGAGATAGAGAGAGAGAGAGAGAGAGAGAGAGAGAGAGAGAGGAGAAGGGAGTAGAAGACGAATAGGATTTCTGAGGTAAAATTTGTCAAACTATATATCGATTTGTTCGTCGCGATGTGTAGAATATGAATCTATGTTCAGTTTTTCAAACTCATACCGGAATCGTCGGGACCGGGCAAAAACATCATTTGCCTTCGGGTCGCGCGTACCGATTCTTCGGCCATCAGAATTTTACAAACTTTATACAGTTGTGAAGGTATTGTTACAAAGGACATGTTTCTAATATAAGTGTTAGGTGTGTGTTTGTTCGTGTTTATGGTGGTGTGTGTGTTCGTATGTATTGTGTGTATGTGTGTGTGTGTGTTCGTGTGTGCGGGCTCTCTCTCTCTCTCTCTCTCTCTATATATATATATATATATATATATATATATATATATATATATATATGTGTGTGTGTGTGTGTGTGTGTGTGTGTGTGTGTGAGTGTGTGTGTTGTGTGCGCGCTTGTATGTATGTGTTGTGTGTAATACCCGAGATTTCTGATGTGTAATTGAACCTTGTGATATTGTATTTGTTGCATTTTAATCTGAGTATTATTCTCCGTATTTCATGATCCGGTGTTTTTGAGCGCATGATTGCATGAATGTGCTCTAAGTGGTGATTTTGCACATGTAACGCACGCTATCGACTTAGCGTAGCGTACGCTAAATTAGATTCGTAGCGCACGCTACTTATGCACCTTAACGCACGCTATACGTAGTCAGCATGATTAAGACAGGTGGTAGGTGAGATCAGCCGCGGATCTTGGTCGGATCATGTCGGGATGAACCTGGACGGCTTTCGGGAAAAGCCAAGTCAACGCGGTAGCGCACGCTAATGATATGAGGATAGCGCACGCTAAATGCTGAGTACAGTGAAGTCAGTAAGCTTCGTATGACCGTTAGCGCACGCTATGGATAGGGACTAGCGCGCGCTAATAACCCTTTTCTATATATAAGACAGCTCACTTTTTCATTTTTTCAGATTTTTTCACTTCCCTAATCCGAATTATTAGACTTAGAAAGTTACTTCCTCCATCCTCAACCTCTCATATCATCATCCTAGCACGAGTTGGAAGATTGTAGATCATTGGAGATTGGTGTTCAAGCCTTCGGCGTTGGATTTCTTCAAGTTCCTCCTTGTTCTTCACTACTTTGAGGTAGGTGATTCTTCACCAATATTAAGTAATGTTCTGAAGGACGTTTTGATCATGATTTGGGATTATCTAGTCAGTTAAATTCGTAAGTAGTCGAACATCATGTGTTGGAAGGATATTTTCGATGCTTCGGTACTTATTCATCGTATAATCCATTGAACCTATTAGTGTTTGAACTCCTAGCATATTCATGAAGCTTCAAAACCGATTATGACCAGTATATGGAGATTACCAAGTTCTTATGTCTTTACATAAAGGAATCATACGTTTTGGGACATGGAATGGATTGAACTTAGGATATTTTCTTGAAGATCAAAGATGAATTATGGTGTTGTGATGATTATACGTATCCTTGTATCTCGTAGTCGTTTAATCCGTAAAGATCTTTCACAAAACATATGAGCATGATATGCACAGAGATGACATGTATTAACACTGTAGATTTCATGAGTTTCATCACCATTAGATCAAGTTTTCTGCCCAGTAGTAAACTGCCATGCACGGTTAGCGCACGCTAAGATATGTGTATTAACGTGCGCTATCGGGAATGAGTTAATGTACGCTACGTTTGGTACGTAACGTACGTTATGTCATCAGTCGAGTCAGTCGGATGACCAGAGAGAACTGTCAGTACATAGCTAGCGTACGCTAGACTTGGTCATTCGCGTACGTTAGCAGGCAGACTTAGCGCACGTTACGTAGAGTATGTAGCATACGCTAAGTAGATCAGGCAGATTACATTTTTAGAGTTTTCGGCCGTAGACCGGATTGTTATACATTCGTACGACGTGAGATGAATCCTTTATTATCTCTTTTGTTAAGGTTCGAGCTTGCTACGTTGATCGAAGGAGACGGCCTTCGAGGGTGTCGAGATCATTGGAGTGATTAGTTCTTGCCATCTTTGAGGCAAGTATCGTAATTTGTTAATATTGGTATTTTAAGCATACATGTGGTTTATTCATGTTGTTGAACATGAGATTTATTTCGTTGAATTGTCATGATATTCGTTATCTAGTGTTTGTATGTTCATGTTGATGGACATAGCGATTTTGCATGAGTTGTGTTTGTGTATGTTGTACGATCTATGCTGAGGGCGCTGGATTGGATGTCCACCTCGTGTTGGTCCGACGGGATCATATTGGGATCTAGGCTGAGGGCGCTGGATCATTGGACGGGTTTTTCCACCTCGTGTTGGTCCGACGGGATCATCTTGGGATCTATGCTGAGGGCGCTGGATCATTGGAATACCCATGCGGTGTTAATGGAATTGTGTGGATTCGCATTTTCGGATTCCGGTAGCAGAAGTCCGTGTAATGTATCTTGTTATGTATTGTTGATGCATATTCGATTTGTTTAATATGATACTTGTACTAGCATCATTTTGCTAACCCCTTCGGGGGTGGACATTTGTTTTGATGTTCAGGTAGCCGAGGAGCGGGGAAACAGCCACAGTACCAACGTGATGACGAAGGGGCTCAGTGATGTTTGTTGTTTTTGTGATTTGTTTTCTTGATTCATTTTCAGTACTCAAGTACGCGTATCTTATTAATATCATTTCGATATGGTTGTATTAATTAACTCTTGGGATCAGTTGGAACCGGTTTGTAACTTGAATTTTTGTGGTATTGTTGGATTATATTCACATTTCTTTTAATTAGCCTTGTAAATCCTTACTTAAAGGGTTTACGGCGCTGTAATTATTCCGAATATCTCGGGGTGTTACAGAATATGGTATCGGAGCTAAGATTCATGGATATCTTGGCAATCCGGTTTTAGTTGGGTCTATATACGTTATTTGATTTACGGGTCGTTCGTAACATCACTGTTCAGCCAAAGTCGTCATGTGGACCGTGGTTGTAAGTCTCCTAATCTCTTATACTATCGTTTTACTTGATTTCTGTTTTGTGAGTATTTGACGGGCTTTATTTTGAAAATTTTGTCCTGAATATTGAGAAATTGTGTTTACAGTATGTTGAGAGGAGGACGTGGACGCGGACATGGTAACATGAGACAGGAGGATTCCACAACTACCCCAGAATTATCGGCTAGTCGAACCGATTCCCATTCTGGAGGGCAGCAGGGATCAGCGAATGACGACGCGAATCCTAACATGCCGGGAGTGCTTCAACAGGTGGTGGCTCAGATAAGCCAGTTCGCTCAGGTAGTTGACCGCATGCAGACGGCGATGGGACAGCAGCACCACGAGGATAACCGGGGAGACAGAGGGCTTGCTGGGGTGGTCAAATTGCACCCGCCAAAATTTGACGGATCTGCTGAGGCACTTACTTGGGATCATTGGCTAAAGGAGTTAGAGAAGATATTCGCGGGTATTAACTATCCCGAGGACCGGAAAGTTTCTATTGCCTAGTATTTTCTGACTGGGGAGGCTTTTGACTGGTGGGAAGCTATTCGACCTGAGAATCATAATGCTGAATGGACGGAATTCAAACAAATGATGGAAGCACAATATTGTCCTCATCCAGTTAGAGAGGCAAAAATCCGAGAATTTTTCTCACCACAGAGTTCGGAAGCATCTGTGACAGACTTAATCAAAACTTTTAATCATCAACTGACTTGTGTGCGACACTTGGTCAGAACGGAGGCAGAAAAGATTTTTCATTTCGATATGCGGATGAAGCCGGAGATTCAGTAGTACATGTCCGTATTCGAGTGTACTACGTTGCGACAGTATCAAGACAAAGCGCTGGCCTACGACATGAAAGAGGCGGCGGTGGAGAAATCGATGGAGGCAAAGAAGCAGAAAGTGACCGGCAACTTCTCAGAAAACAAGAGTGGTGGGACCTGCAAGGGCCAGTCTTCCTTTTATTCATCTAGGAAACCTCCACATCCTTCTCGAGGTGGAAAGAAATTCCGGACAACATCAGTAGTTTCAGACGCATCAAAGAAGTGCTATAATTATGGTCGAGCAGGGCATATTAGACGTGATTGACCCGCATCTTTTGTGACTTGTTTCGATTGTGGGCAAGAGGGGCACCGTGCGGCTTTCTGTGGAGTGGCGACTAGATCGTTTGGTACTCGCACTCCAGCGCCAGTTCCGAAAGAGATAAGTGTGAACCAGATGCAGCAGAGTGGATTTCAACAGCAGAATCTTGGGAAGAGAGAGACATCCAGTGCTGGGTCCGTTCCTCCGCGCCTGTACGAGATGAGGAAATCTGACGATCAGAACACTGCTGTTGCATCAGGTACGATTCAGATCCTTTTGCAACCAGTTAGTGTCTTATTCGATTCCGGAGCTACACATTCTTTCATATCATTGAACTGTGTTAATCGTTTGAAAATCTCGTGTTTATTTGATTGTGAACCATATGTTGTCGGTTTGCCGAGCGGAGAGAGAATTGTGGGAATCCTAGAAACTAGAGATTTTCCAGTGACTATAGGAGGGAGAGATTGGCCATCGAATCTTATTGTAGTTGACATTCATGGTGACGATTTAATTCTCGGAGACGATTGGCTCAACCGTTATGGAGCTATTCTGAATTACCGAAAGAGAGTCATTTCTATCATTGCTGATGACGGATCTGAACACTTATTCAGAGGGTGGAGACCGGGAAGCTCGGGAAAATTGATCAAAGTGATGAAAGATGTGAAATTACTGAAGCAGGGATGTCATGGACTTTGGTGCTATGCCATGAGGAAAGAAGAAGGAGTAGAGCTCTCGTCTATTCCAGTTGTGAATGAATTCTCAGATGTATTCCCTGACGAACTACCTGGGTTACCTCCGCAGAGAGAAGTGGAGTTCACTATCGAATTAGAGCCTGGAGCCGCTCCTATTTCCAGAGCACCATACCGCATGGCGCCAACCGAGATGTATGAACTAAAGAAGCAACTGGAGGAATTATTGCAGAAGGGTTACATTCAACCTAGCGTTTCTCCTTGGGGAGTACCCGTTCTCTTTGTCCGAAAGAAAGATGGATCCATCCGAGTATGTATTGATTACATGGAGCTTAATAAGGTGACGATCAAGAACAAGTATCCTATACCTCAGATCGATGACTTGTTTGATCAACTGCAAGGGGCAAGGGTATTCTCGAAGATTGACTTGAGATCAGGATATCATCAGTTGAGAATTAAGGAATTGGATATACCGAAATCTGCTTTCAGATCCCGGTACGGGCACTATGAATTCGTGGTAATGCCATTCGGACTTACCAATGCTCCTGCGGTATTTATGCAATTGATGAATCGGGTATTCTTAGAATACCTAGACAAGTTTGTGGTCGTTTTGATTGATGACATCTTGATCTATTTGAAAGACACAGAGGAGCATGCCGAACATTTGCGTGTGGTTTTGAGCACCTTGAGGAATGAACAGCTTTATGCGAAGCTTTCCAAATGCGAGTTCTGGCTTAGGGAAGTAACCTTCCTTGGGCATGTGATATCAGCTGACGGAGTTCAGGTGGACCCGAAGAAAGTCGAAGCAATCTTGGAATGGGAAGCTCCTAATGACGTGAAAGAAGTCCGAAGCTTTTTAGGACTTGCTGGATATTATTGCCGTTTTGTAGAGAGATTTTCCAAAATTGCTCGTCCACTCACTCAGCTGTTGCAGAAAACTCAAAAGTTCACGTGGGATGAGAAATACCAGGCTAGTTTTGATGAACTTAGGAAGAGACTGACGACAACACCTATATTAGCATTACCAGATGGAACTGATGGATTCATGGTATACAACGACACTTCAACTCAGGGTCTGGGATGTGTGTTGATGCAAAAGGATAAGATGATTGCCTATGATTCTCGGCAGTTGAAACCGTACGAAGTTAATTACCCGACTCATGATCTAGAGTTAGCAGCTGTGGTCTTTGTCTTGAAAATTTGGCGACATTATTTATATGGCACTCATTGTCAGATCTTTACAGATCATAAAAGCCTCAAGTACATTTTCAGTCAGAAAGAATTAAACATGAGGCATAGAAGGTGGCTCGAATTGATCAAGGATTACGACTTGGAAATTCTCTATCATTCGGGTAAAGCAAATGTAGTAGCTGATGCATTGAGCCGTAAACCTGTTTCTCTTCGAGTGTTGGAAGCACTTACGTCCCAAACCAGCATTCAACGAGAGCTGATCCGCGAAGGGATTGAAGTATGGTCACCAGGAATCCAAGGGCAACTATATGTGATGGAACTGACTTCGTCACTAGTCGAGGAAATCAAATCTAAGCAGTTGAACGATTCTCTGATCCTTCGGTTATGTGAAGAAGTAAAGAAAGGAAAGGCCCCAGGATTCGTGATACAAGATGATGGAGTTCTGAGATTTCAGAGTCAACTTTGCGTTCCCGATGATGATGATTTGAGGCGGACAATTCTGAAGGAAGCTCACAGCGCGCCCTATTCTATTCACCGGGCGTGATAAGATGTATAAGGATCTAAAACAAAACTTCTGGTGGGGAAATATGAAGAAGGACGTAGCAGAGTACGTTTCGAAGTGTTTGACGTGTCAGCAGGTTAAGATTGAACATCAGCGACCTGCCGGAATGTTAAAGCCGCTTCCGATCCCTGAGTGGAAGTGGGAGGATATCTCGATGGATTTCATCACCAATATGCCAAGGACCAAAACAGGGATGAACATGATTTGGGTTATAGTTGATTGACTAACCAAGTCGGCTCATTTCCGAGGAATTAAGGACAGATGGGGACCCGAGAAATTGGCACGAGTATTTATTGCAGAGATAGTCAGATTGCATGGGACGCCAAAGACCATTATTTCAGATCGAGATGGTCGCTTCGTGTCGCACTTCTGGAAGGCAGTTCACAGGGCTTTGGGGACCAAGCTGAACTTTAGCACGGCTTATCATCCTCAAACGGACGGTCAGTCCGAAAGGACGATACAAACAGTAGAAGACATGCTTAGAGCTTGTGCCTTGGATTTGTCAACTGATTGAGAAGTTCATTTGCTGTTGATTGAATTCACCAACAACAATAGTTGGCATGCTTCTATTAAGATGGCACCATTTAAAGCTTTATACGGGAGAAGATTCCGATCACCCCTGTGCTGGGATGATTCTTCGGACTTGATCGGGACAGAACCGGAATTGATAGTTCAGACTCAAGAGAAGATAGCTTTGATTCGGGAAAGACTGTTGAATTCCCAGAGTCGACAAAAGTCTTATACAGACATGCGTCGTCGCCCGCTAGAGTTCAACATTAGGGACCACGTACTATTGAAGGTGTCTCCTACACGAGGAATTTTCCGTTTTGGGAGGAAAGGTAAGCTTAGTCCGAGATATATCAGACCATTTGAGATCCCCAAGAGAGTTTGGGATTTAGCATACAGGTTGGCCTTACCGCCATCACTGAGTCACGTTCACAATGTGTTTCACGTATCCCAATTGCGGAAGTATGTACCAGATCCCAGTCATATCATTGAGTTCGATGAGATCGAGATAGCTAATGACGGCACATTCGAAGAGAGACCAATCAAGATACTTGAGAGTCGGATCAAACAATTGAGGAATAAACTAATACCCTTGGTTAAAGTACAATGGTCACGACACGGAGTTGAAGAGGCCACTTGGGAAATGGAGGACAATATGAAGACTAGATATCCGGAGTTGTTTTCATCTTATGTTTCGGGATGAAACTTCTTTTTAGGGAGAGAGGATGTAATACCCGAGATTTCTGATGTGTAATTGAACCTTGTGATATTGTATTTGTTGCATTTTAATCTGAGTATTATTCTCCGTATTTCATGATCCGGTGTTTTTGAGCGCATGATTGCATGAATGTGCTCTAAGTGGTGATTTTGCACATGTAGCGCACGCTATCGACTTAGCGTAGCGTACGCTAAATTAGATTCGTAGCGCACGCTACTTATGCACCTTAATGCACGCTATACGTAGTCAGCATGATTAAGACAGGGTGGTAGGTGAGATCAGCCGCGGATCTTGGTCGGATCATGTCGGGATGAACCTGGACGGCTTTCGGGAAAAGCCAAGTCAACGCGGTAGCGCACGCTAATGATATGAGGATAGCGCACGCTAAATGCTGAGTACAGTGAAGTTAGTAAGCTTCATATGACCGTTAGCGCATGCTATGGATAGGGATTAATGCGCGCTAATAACCCTTTTCTATATATAAGACAGCTCACTTTCTCATTTTTTCAGATCTTTTCACTTCCCTAATCCGAATTATTAGACTTAGAAAGTTACTTCCTCCATCCTAAACCTCTCATATCATCATCCTAGCATGAGTTGGAAGATTGTAGATCATTGAAGATTGGTGTTCAAGCCTTCGGTGTTGGATTTCTTCAAGTTCCTCCTTGTTCTTCACTACTTTGAGGTAGGTGATTCTTCATCAATATTAAGTAATGTTCTGAAGGACGTTTTGATCATGATTTGGGATTATCTAGTCAGTTAAATTCGTAAGTAGTCGAACATCATGTGTTAGAAGGATATTTTCGATGCTTCGGTACTTATTCATCGTATAATCTATTGAACCTATTAGTATTTGAACTCCTAGCATATTCATGAAGCTTCAAAACCAATTATGACCAGTATATGGAGATTACCAAGTTCTTATGTCTTTACATAAAGGAATCATACGTTTTGGGACATGGAATGGATTGAACTTAGGATATTTTCTTGAAGATCAAAGATGAATTATGGTGTTGTGATGATTATACGTATCCTTGTATCTCGTAGTCGTTTAATACGTAAAGATCTTTCACAAACCGTATGAGCATGATATGCACAGAGATGACATGTATTAACACTGTAGATTTCATGAGTTTCATCACCATTAGATCATGTTTTCTGCCCAGTAGTAAACTGCCATGCACGGTTAGCGCACGCTAAGATATGTATATTAACGTGCGCTATCGGGAATGAGTTAATACGCTACGTTTGGTACGTAACGTACGTTATATCATCAGCCGAGTCATTCGGGTGATCAGAGAGAACTGTCAGTACATAGCTAGCGTACGCTAGACTTGGTCATTCGCGTACGTTAGCAGGAAGAGTTAGCGCACGTTACATAGAGTACGTAGCGTACGCTAAGTAGTTCAGGCAGATTACATTTTTAGAGTTTTCGGCCGTAGACCGGATTGTTAGACATTCGTACGACGTGAGATGAATCCTTTATTATCTCTTTTGTTAAGGTTCGAGCTTGCTACGTTGATCGAAGGAGACGGCCTTCGAGGGTGTCGAGATCATTGGAGTGATTAATTCTTGCCATCTTTGAGGCAAGTATCGTAATTTGTTAATATTGGTATTTTAAGCATACATGTGGTTTATTCATGTTGTTGAACATGGGATTTATTTCGTTGAATTGTCATGATATTCTTTATCTAGTGTTTGTATGTTCATGTTGATGGACATAGCGATTTTGCATGAGTTGTGTTTGTGTATGTTGTACGATCTATGCTGAGGGCGCTGGATCGGATGTCCACCTCGTGTTGGTCCGACGGGATCATCTTGGGATCTAGGCTGAGGGCGCTGGATCATTGGACGGGTTTTTCCACCTCGTGTTGGTCCGACGGGATCATCTTGGGATCTATGCTGAGGGCGCTGGATCATTGGAATACCCATGCGGTGTTAATGGAATCGTGTGGATTCGCATTTTCGGATTCCGGTAGCGGAAGTCCGTGTAGTGTATTTTGTTATGTATTGTTGATGCATATTCGATTTGTTTAATATGATACTTGTACTAGCATCGTTTTGCTAACCCCTTCGGGGGTGGACATTTGTTTTGATGTTCAGGTAGCCGAGGAGCGGGAAAACGACCACGATCTGGCGTGACGACGAAGGGGCTCAGTGATGTTTGTTGTTTTTGTGATTTGTCTTCTTGATTCATTTTCAGTACTCGAGTACGCGTGTCTTATTAATATCATTTCGATATGGTTGTATTAGTTAACTCTTGGGATCAGTTGGAACCGGTTTGTAACTTGAATTTCTGTGGTATTGTTGGATTATATTCACATTTCTTTTAATTAGCCTTGTAAATCCTTACTTAAAAGGTTTACGGCGCTGTAATTATTCCGAATATCTCGGGGTGTTACATTGTGTGTGTGTGTATGTGTTCGTATGTGGGTGTTGTGGGTGTTCGTAGTGTGTGTTGTGTGTGTGTGCATACGTGTGCGTGTACGTACGTGTGTGTGTTGCTCTGTGTGTGTGTTGCTGTGTGTGTGTGTGTTCGTATGTGTGTATTTTGTGTGTGTGTTCGTATGTGTGAGTTGTGTATGTGTGTGTTCGTATGTCTGAGTTCGGGGTGTGCTGAATTGGGGAATTAATATGTTTTTACGTATAAAAATAATGTTAATCAATGATAATTAAAGAAGCTCTCGGTGAGGTTACGTTAGATGGAGTGAGATTAAAACGAGAAATAGGTGGCCGTATAAAGTTTTGGGCTGAAAAATATAAATTCTTGAAAATTTAGGGTTATGCTTTAGGGAATTAGAAATAAATTTGGACTTGATCGAAGTTTTTTAAATCTTCAATTTGAACGTAAAACTATATTCTTTGGTACTTTATAATTTGACCCCAAATCAAGTCTTTAATAATTCTAGATTGGCCCCTAAACTTTTAAAAAAGTTTTAAAATTTATGTTTTGACCCAAATAATTTAATGTTTTCTTTAAAAAATGTACAACCTTCTCAGTTTTGATCCAAAATAGGTCAAATGACCTCCAAATGGCTCCTAAGTCGAAACACCACTCTCTTGTACCTTTATAACGCGCGAGTATTAGTGATTATATTTTTACCCTTAAATCGACTAAACTTGATATTAGAGTTCTAATATTTATTTAACCCGTAACAATTATCCTTATAGTAATCATAATATTATATTGATAGACCAGGCAAGTACTCGATCGTGCTTTATGTATTGTCTTGTTTGGAATCGTATGATGATGCTTTTTGAAAAGTTGTACCAATATTGATATTCTTGAGAAGTTTTGAGACTTGTGGACCGGGTAAAGCCATGGGATTGCCTTGACGAGGGCCCTGGGGTATATGTTATTGTTCAGGTAGTTCGACCGACTCCTGACTTGGTATGTACCACACGGAGGGTAATCTAACCAGGGACGTCCCGACGGGGACTTTAGGTTATATATTATCGACCAGAACATGCGTTCGGACCGGGTATATACCTGGATGCCTAGTGGTTTGATGAGATATGATGTGCACATTATTCCGGAATAATGACGTGATATGGTACTGCTTATGCTTTGATTATGATGATGATGTTGATGTATTTTCACACGTTATACATATTCATGTTATCAATGTACTTGCACTGGTTGTTTGCTGACCCATTCTAGGGTGGTTACATTGTGTATGTATCCAGGTTGGAAATTCCATGGTGAGCAGGCGCAAGGAGAGTATGAAGGCGAAGAGCACTAGTGATATTGCCTTCGGATATCCCAGTCGTTTATTTAGTTGTTTCGCCTTAGTTTTGTTTGATCACTCATGGGTGCGGGTTGTCATTTATTTTGATTATCCCAATGTGAATCGGGTAAGTGGTTTGTATGTTTAAAAAGGTGTTGTCAGATAGTTTTGTCACGGGGTGGACTGCCAGTGGCAGATGTGTTGTTCATCGACGACGGTCGATTCTAGTCATAGAGTTTTTATTATGTGACCTGGTCGGTCGATGTATTACTATGTTGGTTTCCGCCTTGTGAATTCCTGAAATGGCCTCACGGCGCTGTATTAGTCCTGGCTCGGTATGGGGTTGTTACAGCCCCGAGCTGCCGGGAGGCTGCCGGCAGCGACCGATGGCAAGCTGCCTGCACTCGGCAGGCAGCGACTGGGAGGGGCTGACCTCTAGGCCATGGCCTTGTGTCTCCAACCTCCGTTTTATATTTCATGTTTGGTAAATTAATTTTCCACAAATTAAAATAAATTTAATTTGACTAAAATATAAATATGGTATTTTTATTTTTAAGGAAAGTAATTTAATGAAATATTTAAGTTCATCCGGAATAAATTAGAATTATAGGTTGTGTCAATTAGTTGGACTAATTGTAATAGATAGATTAATTTTATATTGATTGGGTCAATATTTAGATTAATTATTTATGCCATTACTTTAATATATTTATTACATTTATTTGGTGATGGTGATGTATTTCATGAACTTAGTTTTGAATCTTTATTCGATGGGGTTGTAAAGGCCATTTTGAGCCAATTTATTTTATTAGAAAATTTATATAGGATGCAGTTTTATTAGATGTAATAAATTAGCTATGACGAAGAACCAATTACGAACCGCCATAGTTTGATTACCTGTAATTTTACTAGGTCGATGATGACTCGGTACTTATGAACGATCCCTGAACCGCATGTTGGTAGATTTAGTTTGTGGATGTTTTTATATTGTATGACAAACAAATAAACTGATAAACCGACAAACCGATTAATGTGCAAAGGGTAATTTATAATCGCATAATACTCCCACTTATATACACTAAGTTATAAAGGTTACGAGGTTCATACCCTCGGTCAAACTCATTGAAATTTGAAATCTAAACCAAAATATTATTCTTTCGGGTATGTCGGGTAGTGTTTTGGGGAAGGTCGATAAATTCCTAGAGTGCATTAAATGCCTTCGATTGTGACAAATCAAACCACTAGAAGCCCTATGGGTTTCCGGGTGAGATTCAATTGTCAGACTGATAGGAGTTGACAATTTAAACTTAGATAATTCATCAAGCCATATAAACCGTACGGGTTGAGGGCAAGTGAACTAGGGGTAAAAGAATATTGAATCATCCATTAGGTGGGTTGGTGTTAGATACAACTTTATAAAGAATGATAGAATAGAAACCGAATGGGTTGCCCTCTATTAAACTTTGTAACAAACTCGATCACCACAATGAAGTCATCCATGACTTCCGGATTTCACATTGGAGTGTGTAATGCCGATAAAATAGTGGGAGACGAGTTATGAATAAAGAATGTTCTTAAATTCTATACTCTGATCATAATTAAACAATCACTAACGAATCTAAAATTATTCTGTGCAGTTAACAACACTCTCTCAAAATGACAATGAGCACACTCGCTATTTTACTTGAGAAGAACACTTTTACTGGACCGAACTTTGTGGATTGGCTCCGCAATATGAGGATAGTCCTCAATATGGAGTCATTGGGCTACGTCTTGGTGGTGGACATACCATCGGCTCCTACAAGGACTAGGGCTAATCAGGATGAAGTTGATGCAAATGAGAAATGGGTTAAAGATGATGTCAGGGTCCGAGAGATTGCAGACTCTTGATTTCAGGATGCATGCTTTTTTCCAGACTGATCTTATCCTATAATCATTTCCTGACTCCTTCTCTCAATTTCTAATAAACTTCAACTTCAATGAAATTTCTTGCAACTTAGCTGGGCTGATGAACAAACTGAGTATGCTACAGTCTCAGATGAAGACTAATACTAAGGAGGCTGCTCTTGTAATTTCTTATGGGTCTTGAAGGTCTAAGAACAATAAAAAAAGGGGCAATAAGGAGTTCAAGCCCAAAGGCGGGGTATAGAAAGATAAGAGCAAGGCCCCAATATTCCAAAGAGTAAAGGGGCCAAGAAGATAGATGTATGCCTCAACTGCAGTGAGCTAGGCCACTTGAGGAGAACTGTCCAAAACTTGACCGCAATGAGCCTTTAGGTACGGAACTACTAGTTTTGGTAATGAATTGTTATGTAACTGTTTTTTCTACTTGATTATGTCGCGGGTTCTCACATATGTACAATGAATCAGGATCTGTAATGAAGTAGGAAGCTGAGAGCTAAAGAAGTGATGGTGACAGTCCGTAGTGGGCATAGTGTCGAGGCTATTGATATCGAATTACTTATGTTGAATTTACAATCTGGCTTTATTATTACTTTGGATGATGTACCACTTTTACCCAAGGGCCCCAAAAATATTGTATCAATTCCGGTCATGGACCGTAAGAGATTTCATTTCTTTATTGGATACGGGCCTTGTCATATTTATTTTAGAAATAAATTTGTTAGTACTGCTACAATATTGAATGGTTTATACCATTAGAATCTAAACAATAAAACTACTGTGAACACTATAACTATGAAGCGTGGTAGGGATGAAACAAACCACGCACTTAAGTGGCATCTCAGACTTGGTCATATTGCTCAGCCCAAGGTTCATAAAATGAACAAAGATGGGCTTACGGGTCTAATGGGTTTGTGATATGATCCTCTCCGAAAGATGATCAATTTTGCGGAAGCGATTTGAATGATGTTCGAAATGTAAGTGATGACAAGTAACGTAACCGAGATGGATGAATTTTGGCGGATGAAACGGTCCTTAACCCGACAAAAGTGTAATGGCGAACTCTAGCAAGATAACTAGAACCTAACAATTATACGTTCGACGAACCTTGGAATCAAAGGTAAAAACAACACTTCGGGTGATAAACGAAGTGCAATTTTATATATATCAAAACCGAAACAATAAGTTATTAAACTTATGCAAATACAAAGTATTTATGAGTCTTTCAAATTGTGTCCTTACAAAAAAACGAAAATGCTCCTTATATAGGTGAGAGGAGCTTCTAAGTAATGATAACACCAAAAGAAAGTTTAAGACTAAAATGAGAAGAACAAAATGATGGTGTTGGCCATGATTTGAAGCTTGCAACGGCTAGTGAGGTGATGATGATGGCCAAGACTTTTGAAAATGGACCAAGACTTGTAGTAACATTATCAATATGTGTGGAAGACTAAAATGGTAATGATGATGGCCAAGGCTTTTGAAAATGGACCAAGACTTGTAGTAGCAAAAGTGGCAAGACTTTGAACCAAGATCTTCACTTTAAGGCTTTGAAGATACACCAAGATTTAGTAGAAAAAGTGGCAAGACTTTGAAAATGCACCAAGACTTTGTATCATGTGTAGAAGACTTTGTGAAACTTTCTTCTTTGTTCTTCTTTATTCCAACGGCTAGTGACTTGAATTTGGGCCGAAAATCTTCATCCCATAATGATGCCCGGATCGTGTATCTTGATGACATTGATAGGTACTTTGCTTTTGATGTCTGTCTCGATTGGTTTCTTAGCCAATTCTCTCTCCCAAATAATTTGAACTAGACCGTTGATGGAGTCTTTGAATCTTTAGCTATTGCCCTTGTGATTGGTCCGAGGGGTACTTGAATTGGTTCCTTTGCATTCTCTAGTATGTTCGCATCATTCCCCTCCTCTTGAAGAGGATTTGACCTCAAATCCGTTTCGTCACCTGCATCAAAACAGCTTAAGTCAGCCACATTAAAAGTAGCACTGACATTATACTCACCTGGCAAATCCAATTTGTAGGCATTGTCGTTGACGCGCTCCAGGACTTGGAAAGGACCATCTCCCCGCGGAAGTAGCTTAGATCGTCGTTGATTAGGAAATCTTTCCTTTCGCATATGTAACCAAACCCAATCTCCTGGTTCAAAAATTAGCTTTTGGCGCCCTTTGTTGGCTTGTTTTGCATATTGCTCAGTCCTTCTTTCAATGTTTAAGCGTGTCTGCTCGTGTATTTTCTTGACAAACTCAGCCTTTTTAGTACCATCTATATTAACAAACTCAGAAATAGGCAAAGGAATTAGATCCAAGGGAGTTAGAGGATTAAAGCCATACATAATTTGAAACGGTGAATATTTAGTAGTCGAATGCACTGATCGATTAAGAAAATTCAACGTGGGGTAGGCATTCTTCCCATATTTTAATATTCTTCTTGATAATTGATCTGAGTAGAGTAGATAAGGTTCAATTAACAACTTCAGTTTGTCCGTCCGTCTGGGGATGGCAAGTAGTTGAAAACAGCAATTTTGTGCCCAATTTTCCCCATAAGGTTTTCCAAAAATAACTTAAGAATTTAGTATCTCTGTCAGAAACGATTGTTCGAGGCATCCCATGTAACCTTACTATTTCTTTAAAGAATAGAATAGCGACATGTGAAGCATCATCAGTCTTGTGACATGGAATAAAGTGGGCCATTTTTGAAAACCTGTCAACTACTACAAAAACTGAATCCCTTCCATTTTTACTTCTTGGTAGACCTAAGACAAAATCCATTGACAAATCCACCCAAGGTTCGGTTGAGATAGGTAAAGGAGTATACATTCCATTAGGTAACACTTTTTATTTAGCTTGTTTACATGTTATACAACGATTAAAAATTCTTTCGACGTCACGTTTCATACGTGGCCAATAAAAATGTTCATGTAGAATAGCTAAATTTTTTGATATACCAAAGTGTCCCATTAAACCACCGCTATGTGCTTCATGCACAAATAATTCTCGCAACGAGCAAGCAGGAATACATAACTGATTTCCACGAAACAAATAACCCTCATGTTTGTAGAATTGGTCGTGGGCCATTTGTTCACATGTTTTGTAAATTTTCCCGAAATCAAGATCAATGGCATATGATTCTTTAATATGTTCAAACCCGAGTAATTTAGCATCAAGAGTGGAGATAAGCGCATACCTAAGTGGGAGGACATATCGATGGACTTTATCACTAATATGCCGAGAACCAGGATAGGAATGAACATGATTTGGGTAATAGTTGATCGTTTAACCAAATCAGCTCATTTTCTAGGCATTAAGGATACGTGGGGACCAGAGAGGTTGGCACGAGTATTTATTTCGGAGATAGTTCGATTGCATGGTACGCCGAAGACCATTGTTTCTGACCAAGACGGCCGTTTTGTGTCTCACTTTTGGAAAGCAGTTCATAAGGCCTTGGGGACCGAATTGAACTTCAGTACAGCTTATCACCCGCAAACTGACGGACAATCTGAGAGAACTATACAAACGGTGGAAGAAATGCTAAGGGCCTGCGCCTTAGATTGGTCAAACGATTGGGAAGTTCATCTACCGTTGATTGAATTTACCTACAACAATAGTTGGCATGCTTCCATTAAGATGGCACCGTTTGAGGCATTATACGGAAGGAGATGCAGATCGCCCCTATCTTTGGGACGATTCATCGGACTTGATCGAGCAGAACGAGTTGATCGTGCGGACTCGAGAGAAGATAGCCTTGATCCGTAAAGGTCATTGACCGCCTGCAGTCGCCAGAAATCCTACGCGAACGTACGTCGTCGCCCATTGGAGTTCAATACTGGAGACCATGTACTTTTGAAGGTTTCTCCTACTCGGGGAACCTTTCGTTTCGGAAGGAAAGGAAAGCTGAGTCCGAGATATATCGGACCATTTGAGATCCTTGAGAGAGTTGGAGAGTTGGCATACGGATTGGCATTGCCACCGGCGTTGAGCCATGTTCATAACGTATTCCACGTATCCCAGTTACGGAGATATATACCCGACCCTAGTCATGTCATTGATTTTGGGGAAATCGAAGTCGCTCAAGATGGGACGTTTGAAGAAAGACCGGTCAAGATACTCGAGAGTCGGGTTAAACAATTGAGGAACAAACCCATCGCTTTGGTCAAAGTTCAATGGTCACGCCACGGAGTGGAAGAAGCCACTTGGGAAACGGAAGCTGATATGAAGACTAGATATCTCGAGTTATTTTCGTCTTGAGTTTCGGGACGAAACTCCTTTTTAGTAGGAGAGTATGTAATATCCGGATTTATTACTGTGTATTTCATCTGTACATTGAACCCTGTATTATTTTGGGAATGATGATATTGATAATGGAGTATGATCATTATCGTATTTGTATCTTTATACATGGGTATAGCAACATATAAATTTTTCTCCATGCATATACGTGGTAACGTACGTTAAGAATGTAACTTAACGTACGTAACCTGCTAATGTTAACGTACGCTACGAATGAAGTGTAGCGTACGTAATGCGGTCAATTATTGGGTGGGCCGGCTAACACATGGGGTACATGGGGGTGGGCTCGACCAAGATACCCGCCAGATTCGCACGGCATGAACCTGGACACTTTTTAAGTCAACGGACTTTAACGTACGTTATGGGCATCAGGTAGCGTACGTAAATTATATGGGTTACGTACGTAACACGGTTAATGTAGCGTACGTAATGAAGACCAGAAACAAGACAGTGAACCATTTTGAACGGTAACGTACGTTATGAAGAAGTCCTAGCGTACGTAACACTCAGAAAATTATAAAAGGAGCAGCACCCCATTTCATTTCAGCTCATCCTTTTGCCCCTAAACTTCATCATATTCGTCCCCAGAAGAATTCCAACCCCTTTTAACACCTTAAGATCATTTGTCACTGAATCATTGAGATCATATGACACTACTTGATCATTGAAGACAACTTATATTGGATTTTGGAGTAGAAACCATCACAAGTCGGCGTTGAAGCAACCGGAGTTGGATTTTACTTATAGTCTCAGTACTTTCTTCCTCTTAAGGTATGTTATACTACTTCCAACTTTGATATTATGTTGTTAAAGACGATATGATCACACTACCAAGAATAGTAGATCACTTTGACGATATATGCGACCTAGTATCATATTTAAACTATGATGATCGAATTATTATGGTTTAGAACACCGAAGTTGAACCTTGTTGTGACAAAGATAAGAATAATGGATTGTAAACCGTATCAAATGTTATCGTCATTTTGATCGTAGACTTAGTGCCGATTTCCATCTTTACTATATGGATTTTGGAAAGAATCATCATAGTTGTAATCTTACTTGCATAGATGGAATAAATAGTTCACTTTCAATATAAGCCTGGATTTAATGACGATATTAGATCTGTTATATCAACCTTAGACCAACCGAATCTTGCATGGGTATTACAATCAAGATTGAGAATAGTATTACGATGATATTCGTATCCTTGGAATTGAAGATATTAATCCATAGATCATTCATGAGTATGATATATATATCTGAAGGTATATTAGGTTACTCACTAAGGATTTCGTAATACTCCGTCACTAATCGAGGCAGTCAGCTGCCCAATGAGAAACTGACATACATGTTTAACGTACGTTAAGTTTGGCAGTTAACGTACGTTATATTATGTTATCAACGTACGTTACGTCTGGTATGTAACGTACGTTACACTATCAGGCGAGTCAAGTCGACTGATCAGAGAGGAACTGTCATTATATGGTTAACGTACGCTAGACTTCATAGTTTATGTACGCTAACGAGTAAGTCTAACGTACGTTACAGAGGACATGTAATGTACGTTATGTAAGTCAGACAGTTTTCGTTTTGTGGACTTCAACCGTAATTTGGATGGTTAGATGTTTCGTTTGACCTAAGATGAATTCCATGTTATTTCTCTTATTTAAGGTTCGAACTTTGCTACGTGATTGATCGAGAGGGGCGACCTTCGAGTGTCTCGTTTTCGTGGAAGTATTGTTCTGTCTTCTAATCGAGACAAGTACTCTAATTAGAATTGTTTATATTATGACAATTATCATGTGATTGTATCGTGTAAATATGTTGTGAATATATGTCCACCATGCGTTGATCCGACGGGAATCATCATAGGAATCTATAGCTGTGTGCGCTGGATCGTTGGACAGGTAGTTCCACCATGTGTTGGTCCGATGGGATCATCATGGGAATCTATAGCTGTGTGCGCTGGATCGTTGGAATACCACCAGTATGTTGAAACTGTTATGATATGATATGTGTTGTGGATGTTCTCGTTGGAGAAACTTGTTATGATATAATTGTTGGTTATATCACTGTTGTATGATTATTGTACTTGTACTAGCATCGTTGTGCTAACCCCTTCGGGGGTGAACATTGTGTTTGTTCAGGATCCAGGAGAGCGGGGAAACAATCACTGGAGATGCATGATGACGAGGGTGCAAAGTGATGTTCCGGACGGGTTTACTGTCTGTTATTTGTTGGTTATTTCAATAAGTACTCGAGTACGTCGTCCATTTATAATGTTTGGATTTTTGTGATGTAATAATAACTCTTCATTGGATATTTGTATTTCGGTTTTTGAACCAGACGGTTGTATTTTACTTCAGCAATTTCATAAATCGGTATCTGTTATTGTCTTTCCTTTTAATCAGCCTTGTAAATCCTTATGTAAAGGATTTACGGCGCTGTAATATTCCTGAATATATCGGGGGTGTTACAAATTCCTTGAAGAAAAACAAAAATCCAGAGTTATGAGAAATTTGTTTCGGTCGATCCATCTCAACTGGCAAGCAAGATTCGGTAGTTTGTTGCCAACACAACATCCGTATTAAGGAGGGAACATACTATAGAAGGTTTTGAGGATGAGATCAAAATTAGCAACCACTTTGCTTCAAAAGGTAGTATCCTATGATCATTAGATCTAGATTATGATATTAAATTCACCAACAATATTATTTAATAAATAATAAATTATATTTAAATTTCTTTTTAATCTTCGTAATTAATTAATTAGCATGCCTAAACAGATTTTGTGCTCATGGATGCATAAAATGCTTTATTCAAATTTCACCAACTTCGTTTCCACTGCAGTTTACTTCCAAATTAGCACCACTTAGCTAGTCCTCTAGCCTACATCGTAAGCTAATTGAGAACGAATGATAGGATCATTCCAAAACCATTATGTTATGAATACCGTATACGTATAAACCCTTCAATCATATGTCCCAGTCAAGTATTAAGGTCACTGTAAACTAAAACCCTATTATAACTTGACTCTATGCATTTTTAATGCAAACCGAGATCATCGAGCTCTCGTGTATTAAATACAACTAGCTCTAAATGCTTTGGCCAAAGACTTATGATCTAATTTGCCATTAACTGCATAAGACATTTACCTGCTCACTTACAGGAGAAAGAATCATATCTTGGTACTCAGTAGAGACTGCTACTTGACCACTAAGTTGCACTTCGAGGTTGATCCCACCAACCGACAATTGGATCGAACTACTCTAATGACTAATTTAATGTCACAATCACATCTTCTACTGAAACCTCAAGTCAAAGGTCAACACATACCTATCACAACCTTTCGATTCAGTCATTGCCAATCCCAAAATGAAATCCATGTGACCGAATCGAGGTGAGTTGAGTTCGAGTATAGTAATCCCATTAGCACACCTATAACGTGTGCTCGCACTAACCCTTAGTGAATACAGGCACTCCACATGTAAAAGCACATGTTATACAAGTCTTGTATAAACTTATTGCCCAGTTAAATTTTATCGATTTGCAAACTAGTTAAGCATTTGAGCCCTAAACACTTCCAGTGCCTATTTCCTTATCTCCATAAGAAGTGGAATGCTTGCTCTGAAATACAAGGACTATGATTCTATATACCAAATTATAATGTCAGTGATATACAATAATATAGTAATAATAAATGCCTTATTTAATTTAATATTTATAATTACAATACAATGCTCTCACTCTCTCATCCTCTTAGTGGCATTCGAGTGCATATCCCTAATAGTTACTCCACCAAAAAGTTTGCTTCCGATATTTATACATCTTAATGGTGCCTATATAAATTGAATAAGGTGTGTTATGGGCTTCTTTCATGATCAGTTGCTTCAATATATCATCATTCGGGGCATAAAGTTGATTTCAAAATCTCAAAACTCCATCTTCATGGATTACAAAGCCTGGGACGTGTCCCTTGCTCACTTCATCACGTAACCGGATCATCATTGGGTCATCTAATTGCTTAAATTTAATTTCGTCATTCAAGGATGAATTTAATTCCATTACACTTAGTTTTTCTTCAACTCTTTGTAACCATATTTCAATTTATTCACGAATCAATTTCTTGTCGAATCTTAGGTTGTTTTGTGAGGGCCTCCAACATATGAATAGACGCTTGTTTGCGACTCAATGCATAAGCTACTACATTCACTTTGCCTTGGTGATAATGAATCTCTAGGTCATAGTCTTTAATCAATTCCAGCCATCTTGTCTGTCACATGTTTAGCTCTTTCTGACTGAAAATGTACTTAATACTCTTATGATCTGTGAGACAATGGGTTCTGTACAAATAGTGTCGCCATAATTTTAGTGCAAAAAACAACAGCTGCTAACTCCAAGTCATGTGTGGGGTAATTGACCTCATACGATTTCAACTATCCTGAAGCATAGGCAATTATCTTATCATTATGCATTAGCACACAACCTAGGCCTTGAATCGAAGCATCACTAGAAACTATGAGCCCTTCAGTTCCTTGTGGTAGTGCTAAGATTGGAGCCGGTGTTGGTATCTTCTTGAGTTCGTTAGAACTAACCCGACACTTCTCATTCCACTCGAACTTCCGAGTTTTCTGCAATAATTGAGTAAGTGGGCAAGTGATTTTGGAAAACCCTTCCACGAATAGACAATAGTATCCAATAAGTCCTTAGAAGCTTCTGATTTCTTTCACATTCATGAAGACTCCCATTCGAAAATTGCCTCGACTTTCTATGGGACTTCTCGGACTCCCCTGCTGATATTACATGACCAAGGAACATTACTTCCTTTAGACAAAATTCACGTTTAGACGGTTTTGCTTATACTTGTTCTTCTTTCAGGAGGTCCAGAATGATCTGTAAGTGTTCCGCACGCTTCTCTGGACTTTTAGAGTAGACCAGTATATCGTTGATGAAAACAAATCTAAATTTATCCAAATACTCTATGAATACCCGATTCATTAATTACATAAATCAGGCACATTGGTTAGACCAAATGGCATCACTATAAACTCATAGTGCCCATATCGTTATCTAAATGCTAACTTCAGAATGTCGGATTCCTTAATCCTTAATTATTGGATCCTAATCTCAAATCGATCTTTGAGAACATTGTCGCTCCTTGCAACTGGTCGAACAAATTATCAATCTGAGGCAATGGGTACTTATTCTTGATCGTCACTTTATTTTGCTCCTGATAGTCAATACATAATCAAAGTGATCCATCTTTCTTTTCAACAAATAGAGCTGGTGCACCCTAGGGGGAAACACTTGGTCGGATATAACCTTTGTCCAACATCTCTTCAAGTTGCTTCTTTACCTTGTACATCTCAGTGGGTGCCATTCCATATGGCGCCTTGGAAATAGGTGTGGCTCTCGGTTATAACTCGATGGTAGAATTTATATCTCGTTGTGGAGGTAATCCAGGTAATTCATCAGGGAATACATCCAAAAATCGTTTACAACAGGAATAGATGAAAGTTCTACTCTTCCTTCTTCTTTCTTTATTGCATAGCACAAGTATCCGACAGAACTCTATTTCAGTAGTTTGATAGCCTTCATTGCTTTAATCACTTTTCTTGAGCTCTCTGGTCTCATCCTTCAAATACATATTCAGATCCGTGCTTAGATATCATTGAAATATTTCTCTTTCGGTAGTTCATAACACCTCCATAATGGTTAAGCCAATCGTCTCCGAGAATCAGGTCATCTCTTTGAATATCTACCACGATCATAATTGAAGGCCAATTCTTGCCTCCAATTGATGCAGGATAATTTCTAGCTTCTAAATTTCCCATAATCCTTTCCCCGCTTGCTAAACCACAATATAAGGCTCACATTTATGAGAAGAAGAAATTTTCAAACGATTAGTGATATAAAAGAATGTGTAGCTCCTGTATCGAACAAAACACTAACTGGTTGCAAAAGGATATGCGCCATACCCGATGAAACCGCCATACTCTGATCATCTATACTCCTCATCTGATAAAAGCATAAAGGAACAGACCCCAGCACTCGATGCTTCCTTTTTTTCATACTGACCTCCACCTCTCCCTCGACCAATGTTCTGGTGTGGCTAACCACTCCGCTGTGTTTGATTGACACTTGCTTATTTTTGGGCCTGCTGTGAAGTATGAGCTCGGAAAAATCTAGCAACACCTCTGCAAAATATCGCACAATGTCATTTTTTTCCACATTCATAACACATACAAAAGGAAATGAGCTGTCACATTGGAAATGCCCTGATCGGTCACAGTTAAAACATTTCTTCCTGGCTCCATCTATAATTGTTGATGCTGATCTGGAACTCTTTCCACCTCTTGATGGACGAGGGGCCTCCTGGATGAGTGAAAATATGATTGCACTTTATGGGGCCCACTATTCTTGTGCTCTGAAAAACCACCAGACTTTCTGCTTTTGCTCTCGTAAAATTTCTCCACCTCTATTTCTTTCATTTCATATGCCAAGGCCTTATCTTGACACTGACAAAGAGTGGTGCATTCAAATCCCGACATGTATCGTTGTAACTCCGGTTTCATCCTCATTTTAGAATAGAATATATTTTCTGCATTGGTTCTGACCAGGTGTCGAACAAATGCCAATTGATGATTAAAGGTCTTAATCACTTGAGCCACTGGTAAGTGTAGAGGTTGCGTGGATAAGAATCTCCAACTTTAGCCTCCCTGATAGGATGAGGGCAATACTGAGCTTCCATCGTCATCTTGAATTCTCCCCAATCCGCATCATGGTCAGCAGGTCGGATGGCCTCTCATTGCTGTAACTCCGGTTTCAACCTCATTTCAGAATGGAACATCTTTTCTGCATCGGTTCTAACTAGGTGTCGAACAAATGCCAATTGATGATTAAAGGTCTTAATCACTTGAGCCACTGGTAAGTCTAGAGGTTGCGTAGAGAAGAATCTCGAACTTTAACCTCCCTGATAGGACGAGGGCAATACTGAGCGTCTATCGCCATCTTGAATTCTCCCCAATCGGTATCATGGTCAGTAGGTCGGATGTCCTCCCAGTGCTCAGACTTCTCCAGTCAGAAAATATTGGGCCATGGGGACTTTTCGGTCATTCGGGCAGTTGATTCCTGCAAACATTTTCTCCAATTCCCTCAGCCAGTGATCCCCTGTCGGTACCTCAGAAAATCCATCGAATATTGGTAGATGTATCATCACCACTTCCTTGGCCACTTTTCCACGCAATACCCTAGGTTTGGAACGCCTTGATATCCTTCTCCCGGTTGTAGACCTATCGCCACTTGCATTCAGTCCACCACTTGAGAAAATTGGGTCATCTGGTTGACCACTTGACAAAGCGGGTCAGGAACATCAGGATTATCGTTTGTCTCCACAGTTTGCTCTCGATCATTACTGACAGATTCCTATTGCTCGTCAGAACTGAGATAAGCCTGGTTATCAAAACAGAGGGTGAAGCTTCCTTTCCAGCATTCCCACATCCACGTCCACTGCCGCGACCACGTCCAAGACATCCTCTCAAAATACTGTAAGCATATATACTCATTATACGAGGAACAATATCATTCTAGTGTTTAATATCGAAAAAGGCATAATATTAGAGGACAATAATTGAGTTTTAGGAAACTTACAACCACGACTGGCATTACGATATAGGCAGTACAGTGATTTTATTTGCGTCCGGTTAACCAAAAGATACTTCTGGACCCTAAATTAACCCGACTGCCAAGATATCGATAATCTTAGCTATGATACAATATTTTAACACCCCGAGATATTCAGGATTATTACAGCGTCGTAAATACTTTATGTATAGATTTACTGGGCTGATAGATAATACACACACTTATTAAAATACCAACAACGAAGTTATTATTACAAACCTTTTTTTTAAAAGTAAACGACACATTGAATAGAATTCTTCCATATATAACCATCCAAATCAACACAAAGATATAATGTACTCTAGTACTTATTCAAACGCCAACACCAACTGAAAGAACTTCTTTAGACAATCAACATCGTTGTGCACCCTCGTCATCATGTTGCCCATGTGGTTATTTTCCCGATCCCCTGAATCCTGAACATAAAACACATGTCCACCCCCGAAGGGGTTACCAAAACAATGTTAGTACAAGTACGTTAATTATGAAACAAGAAATTATTCGACAATTAAACGAATAACAATAATAGCTTACAAACTTCTCCTATGAGAAAACCTACAATGCATTACTCAACATGAGCATGTCAACATATGGTAATCCGTGATCCAACATTCATTGCCTAGATTCCAACATGTGGTGGAAAACATGTCCAATGATCCAACGCACACTAGCATAGATCCCTATATGATCCCGTCGAACGAACACATGGTGGACAAACAATAACGAGACTTATATGCACGACAATATGAATGACATTAAAATGGAGAACATAATTAAAGTACTTGCCTTAGAATGACATTGATATTCAATACTCCCAATGAACATTCACGCACTCGAAGGACATTCCTTCGATAAACCTCTTTGCAACACCCGAACCTTAATTATCAAGTTAACACCATAATCACTATCGGTTTAGGATAATTGACTCATAACACTACTTAGCACAATTATAACACCCCCAAAACCATCTGGGGATATTACAGCGCCGTGGGCCCCGACGGAACCCACCAAGCTAAAAACTATTTACGCAAACATTTCAAATACGCCAACAGGCGAAAGATGGTAATATATTTTAAATAATTACCAAAAATCCAGTTTCCAAATACCGTCACAAAATAAAATCATTTAAAAGTACAAGGCGAAGACGCCAAAACTCGAAAGTTTCGAAATGTACGTTAAGCCACTACTTATACGTACTGATGAAATAGTTTAGGGAAAAGGGTTTAGCGAAATAACCCAAGTTTTTGAAATACCCAAAAAGGCCATTTGAAAGTTATACACGAGTTGGTAAGAATACCGGAAAAGTGATTTTGAAATACACACGCAGCGGATAAAACACAGATCAAAGTACACATTTGCAGCGAAAATAAAACAACTAGAAAAGAATACTCAATTCTCCGAAAACATGTCACAGCCAGTATCACCCGGGAAGCTCACCCCTTCACGACTGCTACTAGCTCGATCTCCGAGTACCTAAAAATAAAGCCCACAACGGGGTCAGCCATAATACTCAATAATGATAATGATCACATCCTCATAAATAATTACATACCAATGTAATAACATAATAAGAATATTACCGACGTAATCTTACCATCATAACCTCACCAACCCATAGCAATCAATACCAAATCAATCCTTACCATAATCCACATTTCGCATTCTCAAATGATGAAATGAACTCAACTACAACTATCTGTACTGAATTCAAACAATACCAAGAATCCTCTAAACATCATCATAGCTCATACGAGTGAAATAATCCGTTCGTGCCAAATCCTGTCCGTCGGATCGCATAATCAAATACCAATCCTGATAAGGACCAAACATACACAATATATCCGTAGAACAACTACCACTTAACAATAATAACAAGTCCCGAAACATCGACGTACAGTCCGAATGCTCATACGATCAATACTAATGATCAACCAATGGATCAACCGAGAATATCATCAACATGATAACTCCGATACGACCAACAAAGGATCAACGATAACCCAGAATACCCTCAACATGGTAAACTCCAAATACGATCAACAAAGGATCAACAATAACCGAGAATACCCTTAACATGGTAAACTCCAATCACGATCAACAAAGGATCAACAATAACCGAGACTACCCTCAACATGGTAAACTCCAAACACGATCAACCAAGGATCAACAATAACCAAGAATACCCTCAACAAGGTAAACTCCAAACGATAAACAATAATGGATCTCAAAGAAATAACCCCGACTGTCTAGCATACCCCTCGGGCGTATGATCAACCAGTCACAAACCATCGAACATACCCTACCATAAATGGAGGATGAACGACCAAACAATATGGATGAAAGATGGACGTCATAGTACGCCCGATCCGGAAATGTGTCCGTGCACATGTCCACCCCGTATACGAAATCCAGGATATACGTGGGACATGTACCTAATTAGCCTCACAAACTACGTCTCGTGTGCACGGTCCAATGTGGAAATATCAACACATGACCATAGTGTGCCCAGCTAAAAGTCCTACACAATAACCAATCGGAACGCAGATATGACCCCAGATATGTCACGACGCAACATGACAACGAAACTCAAAGAATCACATATCCAATAAGGATCAAAAGACTCACCGAAGTGAACAAAGATACACGGATAATGAAAAATCGACACGACCGACAATATCCGAAACAACCATCCTGGGATCATCATCCCCAATGAATGATCAACATGATAAACGATCTCAATACAAATTGTCATGGGATCAACATCCCCCCCCCCACCGAACAACCAATACAACCATTACTACCAAACACTGGTTCTGTGATCAACATCCCTCAATGAACAGTCAATATGAATCTCATTATACGAAACCTCAACATATACAACAACTCAACATACTAATTATCCTCATAACTGAACAATGCTTAAATTACCTCAAAGCGGAAGACAATATCCTTTCCACGAACAAACTATCATCCCGACAATTTACATTTATAGTATCATTGCTATACGAATTATAAATGAAATGAAATCAAAATCATTTATTAACAACTATGAACTGAACAAGTATAAACTTGCCTCGATAGCAATACAATGAAGCCTTTACCAAAATCCATTGCCTTTGTCCACGAGCTCCTCAGCCCCGACCAAAAGCAATCTACGAACTCTTCAACCTCAACCGCAACACAACGGTCACAATCAACGATCAAGCATCTCAACCAATTGAAGTAATCAATCAACAACAATCCGGTAACAATCAATAACCGACATAGACAACCAATCAAACTCAACGGCTCAACAATACCTCGATCATATACAAAACCAAACAATCCAACTCAACAATTACGAACTCATATCAACAATACAAGCCAAAATCCTATAATCAACATTAACAATCAATATAACCGATAACAAACCCAATTCAATTAATCACGAACCCATAACCACAACACGAAAATACTACATTGTCTTCCTACTTAGCGCACGTTAAGCACATAACGTAGCATTCGCTAATGGTCACCAGTTAGCGTGCATTAGCCAGTCAGCTAGCATGCGCTAACCTCGTGCAGCTGCATGCATTCCAAGCATCGACTAACACCTTGCGACAACGAATATGAATGTACAGGAAATATTATCTCACGATCAATCACAACCTTTCCAAATTCAATACCATCATCATGATCCATATCTTATCATACGAACTCAATCACTAAAATCAACATAATGTTGGTTCTAATTATCTCATCCAGGTTTATAATCAAAACCATTACATATCCTTCCTCTTTGATGTGATATATACCAAGAACACCAAGAACACCATGATTCCATAATCATGTTCATGACAACCTACATAATTGAAGACATATATGATCATACTCTCCAATATACAATTCACATAACCTCAAGAATCACAACAACAACACCATAACCATCATCATACGAAGAAAAACATCAATAACAACATCCAATCCGAAATGAAGGGAGATATTAACCAACATCTCTTGAATATAAACAAAACTATTCATACACAAGAATCATAATTAACATCCGAAATCTCTTATCACAATTTCAATAAATCTCATTTAACATCATCACTTGGTAATCCAACATGCTTCCTCACAAGTAATCATCCTTTAAAAACGAACCACTATCAAAGGGATACGAAATTACCTTGTATAGACGAACCAAGAAGAAGAACGATTGAACTCCATTCCAAGAATCATCAATAACTTCAAGAATAAGGCTTTAATTCATGATCTCCATCTTAATCTTGTTTAAGAGGATCATCTCTCAGTGTTTCGGAGCCTCAAGTATCCTCCCAAGGCTCTCTCTATCGAGTGAAGGGAAGAAAATGGCCGAAATGAACAACATTACTCCACTGCACATATATATATTGACTATTATTAGCGTGCGCTAACATCTTCATTTAGCGTACATTACATGCTTTAGCGTGCGCTAACTTACTTTGTTATCATGCGCTATCGAGGTCCAGAGGCTACTGCCTTGCTTCGCATAGTGGTTTGCATACGTAATGCCCATGCAATAATGTATGTAAACACTCTATTTAGCATACGCAAGTCTCCAAACTTAGCGTGCGCTAATCGTAGTTGACTTTCTATAGTCTGCACCTACCCCGAAGATGCCCGTGCCCCCACATGCCGAAAGCACCCTCGATTACCGGGATTCCCTCTGATCGATCTGAAATTAGCATGCGCTAACAATATGCGTTAGCATGCGCTAAATGCCGATACTAATCAGCCTGGGCCTACCTGTTGGCCACCTTCCGAACCTTATCCAGAATACCTTATGTACGTTAGGGGTCCTCCTTAGCATACGTAATCCAAACCTCTTAGCGTGCGCTATGTAAACATCATAGTGTGCACTAAGCATACACTATAGCGTGCGCTAAGTATACATCGTAGCGTGCGCTATCGTGGCTGTACTTAGCCATTTTCAGCTATTCTTGTCCAACATCTCGACATACAGAATATGAACATACGGCATATTGAATACATACACTCAGTTCAATAACATTATCATACGATATGCCCGATATCAAAATTAAAACCACCTGATACACGATATCCTCAATTATGACTGTCAATCAATCACGTCAATTGTACGAATACAACTATCTCAGTCCTCAAATTATTTTATCCACACTGTATAGACACCAAGCTATCCAGTATATCTCAGATAAAATAACGCAAAAAATTTATACTGAAAATCCGGATATTACATACTACCCTCCTTAAAATAAGTTTCGTCCTCGAAACTTGCAATCCTGTCACAAAGAACAGATCAATCCAAAATTTCCAAACTCATCACAAAAGCAGTCAATCGTCGCTACAAGCGAATAACTAAACCAACATACTTACAGGTACGTGAAGCCGATGATCTCCCGTGATACTAGCACACGACTCCCATACGAAGTCTCAACACAACCAACACACACCAATATCACAACTGGCAATTTCAAAAGATCTCAAAAATTTTGGAACCTCCAAAAATCGGTTTGACTCAAAAGTCAGAAAAATTATTTTCAAAAAATCACACTACTACCGTACTGATAGAACCACATAACACACATGCTCGGGTTTCACAAAACCCAAGCTCTGATACCATCTTTTGTAACACCCCCAAAACCATCTGGGGATATTACAGCGCCGTGGGCCCCGACGGAACCCACCAGGCTAAAAACCATTTATGCAAACATTTCAAATACGCCAACAGGCGAAAGACGGTAATGTATTTTAAATTATTACCAAAAATACATTTTCCAAATACCGTCACAAAATAAAATCATTTAAAAGTACAAGACGAAGACGCCAAAACTCGACAGTTTCGAAATGTACGTTAAGCCACCACTTATACGTACCGATGAAATAGTTTAGCGAAAAAGGGTTTAGCAAAATAACCCAAGTTTTCGAAATACCCAAAAAGTCCATTTGAAGGTTAACACGAGTTGGTAAGAATACCGGAAAAGTAATTTTGAAATACACATGCAGTGGATAAAACACAGTTCAAAATACACATTTGCAGCGGAATAAAACAACCAGAAAAGAATACTCAATTCTCCGATAACATGTCACAACCAGTATCACCTGGGAAGCTCACCCCTTCACGACCGCTACTAGCTCGATCTCCGAGTACCTAAAAATAAAGCCCACAACGGGGTCAGCCACAATACTCAATAATGATAATGATCACATCCTCATAAATAATTACATACTAATGTAATAACATAATAAGAATTCTACCGACGTAATTTTACCATCATAACCTCACCAACCCATAGCAATCCATACCAGATCAATCCTTACCATAATCCAAATTTCGCATTCTCAAATGATGAAATGAACTCAACTACAACCATCTGTACTGAATTCAAACAATACCAAGAATCCTCTAAACATCATCATAGCTCATAAGCGTGAAATAATCCATTCGTGCCAAATCTTGTCCGTCGGGTCGCACAATCAAATATCAATCCTGATAAGGACCAAACATACACAATATATCCATAGATCAACTACCACAAAACAATGATAACAAGTCCCGAAACATCGAAGTACAATCCGAATGCTCATACGATCAATACTAATGATCAACCAATGGATCAACCTGGAATATCATCGACATGATAACTCTGATACGACCAACAAAGGATCAACGATAACCGAGAATACCCTCAACATGGTAAACTCCAAACACAATCAACAAAGGATCAACAATAAACGAGAATACCCTCAACATGGTAAACTCCAAACACGATCAACAAATGATCAACAATAACCAAGAATACCCTCAATATGGTAAACTCCAAACACGATTAACAAAGGATCAACAACAATCGAGAATACCCTCAACAAGGTAAACTCCAAACGATCAACAATAATGGATCTCAAAGAAATAACCCCGACTATCGAGCATACCCCTCGGGCGTATGATCAACCAGTCGCAAACCGTCGAACATACCCTACCATAAATGGAGGATGAACGACCAAAAAATATGGCTGAAAGATGGACGTCATAGTACGCCCAATCCGGAAATGTGTCCGTGCACATGTCCACCCCATATACGGAGTCCAGGATATACGTGGGACATGTACCTAATTAGCCTCACGAACTACTTCTCGTGTGCACGGTCCAATGTGGAAATATCAACACATAACCATAGTGTGCCCAGCTAAAAATCCTACACAATAACCAACCGGAACGCAGATATGACCCCAGATATGTCACGACGCAACATGACAACGAAACTCAAAGAATCACATATCCAATAAGGATCAAAAGACTCACCGAAGTGAACAAAGACGCACGGATAATGAAAGACCGACCAACAATATCCGAAAAAACCATCCTGGAATCATCATCCCCAATGAATGATCAATATGATCAATGATCTCAATAGAAACAGTCCTGGGATCAACATCCCCCCCAACGAACAACCAATACAACCATTACTACCAAACACTGGTTCTGGGATCAACATCCCTCAACGAACAGTCAATATGAATCTCATTATACGAAACCTCAACATATACAACAACTCGACATACTAATTATCCTCATAACTGAACAATGCTTAAATTACCTCAAAGCCGAAGATAATATCCTTTCTACGAACAAACCATCATCCCGACAATTTACATTTACAGTGTAATATCCTGAATTTTCAAGCAATACTATTTTTCCGATGATTTTATTGGAATATTGATATGGTAAATTTATTTTCGTGATTTCATTTGAATGAGATTTAAGATGTCGGATGGTATTTTCTAGTCCCGTCGAATAATCATTGGTAGAACGCAGCGGTGTACAACGTTATATTCTCCGATAAATTATTCGATGTAGGTTAGAGAAATTATCCAGATTAAGTAAGGGATTCTTGAGTTGCAGATATATTGAAGATGAAATTATATTCTCGGATGGTTTAAAGTACGAAAAAAATACTAAAAGTATTAGTGAAAATAAGATTGGATATTTTTGTGGAAAGTGTTGTGCACAAGGTTTGACTTTGGAAAATAACCACCAATTTTTGAAAACTTCAAAAATTATGAAACATAACAGTTTGAAGCATCATCTAGTTATATTTTTGATGGTCCAAACGGTGAGTCAATCTGAGTTCGGACGAGAAAGTTATGGTTGGATTAGTGGAAACTATGTGCAGAAATTTAGTTCTGTCAACGGACATGGCCCGTATCCGATCCGATATTATCATGTCGTATGGAAGTAATCATGTGGTAATATTTATCATATATAGTTTTTGTTGTACTGCATATTATCTTACCATCAGCATCTAGAGAATTTCGTTCGGTATTAATTTCGATTCTTGAAGAGTTGTACTGTAATTCACGAGTGAAGATATTCACCCGTGCAACAATATTACGGATATAACTTACAGAAATACAACCGTTGGATTAATCTGAAATTTTGGCAGTCAGTTCTCAACACCATAAAGTATATTTTGAATGGTGTAGATTTGGTTTGGATATACAATGTGAGCGAAATAATTAAAAGAACGAGAGGTTCCTGTTTTCGGATTCATATTGAGAAGTCTCGGTATTTTGTGGATTTCTGAAGATTTAACCGTTGGATTATGCTAAATTTTGGAAATGTTATTCACCAAATAGTTTGGTATAATATTAACGGCGGAGATTATATTTAGATTTTTTTGTTAAGAGTTATGGCTCTCGGACAGTAGTTGTGTTTTGAAGGATGTGTTTTATCCCACATCGGTTCAGAATAAAGATGAGAAGCATTGGTTATCCTATAAGAATGTATTTTTATCCCACATCAGTTGAAAATGAAAGGGAAAAGCCTTCTTTATTTAATATAAGGAGTCTTGGTGTCTTTCTTACAAGTACACCCAAGTAATACACTTTAGTCTTATTTGATTCAAATTAAATTCCTTTCTTGTATTCTCTTTAAAGAGAGTGGTGAGAAGGGCAAGAATCATATAGACTTGTAATAGTGTAGGGGTGTCGAGTTAAGATAAAGAAATTCTATATGATTGTAGAAATTTATCATATAGTGAAGTCTCTTTTGAGTGGATCTTGGTTTACTTCCGTATTTGGAGTTCCAATTTCGGTGGAGCAGCCGTGATTGAATAGCTCGATGAAGGGCAAGACGTGGTCCGATTTTACTAAATTTTGGACAGCTTGTTTCCGACTCATGGTCCTTCATTTTGACTGGTTGGATCGTGATTTTAATTTGTAGACCGTGAGTTATTGCCGCTTCACGTTACTGGGCAGATTCAGCTTCGTCGTATCGACATTGAGGCAAGTTTATATTTATTCAGTTCATAATATTTAATGAATGGTTTCGATTTCATTTCATTTATAATTCATATAGAAATGATATTATAAATAATAATTATGGAGATAATAGTTTGTAGTTTGTGCCTTGATTGATTAAATCATAATGTGTATGATTTAAATGTGTTTGGTGAAGGCGGAGATGTGGGTTATCTTCGATCTGTGTTATGGATTGTCGGATATCGAGGGTAGTTTATCATGACGATATTTATATCGAAATAATGGTTTATTGGTACTGAATTGACTGTATTTCATTTGAGGTTCTTTGAATAGTTGGGTATTCGTTCAGGGACGTTTGTTCGTGGAAAGAAGTTATCTTCGGCCTTGAGGTAAGTTAAGTGTGGTTCAGTTATGAGGATAATTATTTTCGGTTGAGTTATTGTATATGTTGTATGTTGAGGTTTCGTATAATGAGATTCGTATTGGCTGTTCGTTGAGGGATGTTGATCCCAGTATCATTGTTTGGTATTGATGGTTGTGTTGATTGTTTCATTGAGGTATGTTGACTCCAGGACTGTTGTGTTGAGATTGTTGATCATATTCATCATTCTTTGGGAATTGTGATCCCAAGATGGTTGTTTTGGATATTATCGGTCGTGTCGATCTTTCATTAACTGTGTCTCATTATTCACTTTGGTGAGTCTTTTGATCCTTATTGGATATGTGATTCCTTGAGTTTCGTTGTCATGTTGCATTGTGACATATCTGGGGTCATATCTGCGTGCCGATTGGTTATGTGTAAGATTTTCAGGTCGGGCACGTATAGTCATGGGATGGGTTCATGTCCTCACATTGAGCTGTGCACATGAGACGTACTTCGTGAGACTGATTAGGTACAAGCCACACGTGTATTTGATCGATACCCGGGGTGGCTTGTCCACGGACACATTTCCGGATCGGGCATACTGTGACGTCCATCTTTGAGCCATATTTATTTATCGTTCATCCTCCATTTATGGTTGCGTATGTTCGACGGTTTGCGACTGGTTGCTCATACGCCTGAGGGGTATGTTCGACAGTCGGGGTTATTTTTTTGAGATCCATTATATTCGATCTTGTTGGAGATTACCATGTTGATGGTATTCTCGGTTATTGTTGATCCTTTGTTGATCGTGTTGGAGTTTATCATGTCGATGATATTCTCGGTTGAGTTATTGATTGATCTGGTTATTGATCGTATGATCATTCGAACTGTACGTCGATGTTTCGGGACTTGTTATCATTGTTTTGTGGTAGTTGATCTACAGATGTATTGTGTATGTTTGGTTCTTATCAGGATTGCTATTTGATTGCGCGATCCGACGGACAAGATTTGGCACGAATGGATTATTTCACACTTATGAGTTATGATGATGTTTTGAGAATCCTTGGTATTGTTTGAATACAGTACAGGTGGTTGTAGTTGAATTCATTTCGTCATTTGAGAATGCGAATGTGGGTTATGGTAAGTATTGGGTTGATATGGATTATCACGAGACGGTGAGGTTATGACGGTAAGATTACTTTGGCAGTATTCTTACTTGTAATTACATCGGTATGTAATTATTATGTGATATGATCGTTATCATTATTGAGTATTGTGGCTGACCCCGTCGTGGGCTTTATTTTTAGGTACTCGGAGATCGAGCTAGTAGCGGTCGTGGAGAGATGAGCTTCCCGGATGATACTGGCTATGGCATTATTTTGGGAATCGAGTACTCTTAACTGGTTGTTTTATTCCGATGAAAATGTATATTTTGAACTGTGTTTATATCTGTTGCGTGTGTATTTTAAAATGGCTTTTCTGGTATTTTTACCAACTCGTGTATAACTTTCAGAATGGCCTTTTGGGTATTTCGTAAACTCGGGATATTTGGTTAAACTTTTTTTTTTAAAACTATTTTATCGGTACGTATAAGTAGTGGCTTAACGTACAATTTGAAACTGTAGAGTTTTGGCGTTTGTCCTTGAACTATTAACGGTTTTATTTTGTGACGGTACTTGGAAAATGGATTCTTATAAAATATTTAAAATATTACCGTCATCGGCCTTTTGGGCATTTTGAACATTTTTGAAAATGGTTTTTAGCTTGTGGGTTCCGGCACGGCCCCACGGCGCTGTAATATCCCGGATGGTTTCGGGGGTGTTACATATAGTATCATTGCTATACGAATTATAAATGAAATGAAATCAAAATCATTTATTAACTACTATGAACTGAACAAGTATAAACTTGCCTCGATACCAATACAACGAAGCCGTTACCAAAATCCATTGCCTTTGTCCACGAGCTCCTCAGCCCCGACTAAAAGCAATCTACGAACTCTTAAACCTCAACCGCAACACAACGGTCACAATCAACGATCAAACATCTCAACCTATTGAAGTAATCAATCAACAACACTCCGATAACAATCAATAACCGACATAGCCAACCAATCAAACTCAACGGCTCAACAATACCTCGATCATATACAAAACCAAACAATCCAACTCAACAATTACGAGCTCATATCAACAATACAAGCCGAAATCCGATAATCAACATTAACAATCAATATAATCGATAACAAACCCAATTCAATTAATCACGAACCATAACCACAACACGAAAATATTACACTGTCTGCCTACTTACGCACGTTAAACACATAACATAGCGTGCGCTAATGGTCACCAGTTAGCGTGCGTTAGCTAATCAGCTAGCGTGCGCTAACCTCGTGCAGCTGCATGCATTCCAAGCATTGACTAACCCCTTGCGACTACGAATATGAATGAAAAGGAAATCTTATCTCAAGATCAATCACAACCTTTCCAAATTCAATCCCATCATCATGATCCATATCTTATCATATGAACTCAATCACTAAAATCAACATAATGTTGGTTTTAATTATCTCATCCAGGTTTATAATCAAAACCATTACATATCCTTCCTCTTTAATGTGATATATACCAAAAACACCAAGAACACCATGATCCCATAATCATGTTCATGACAACCAACATAATTGAAGACATATCATCATACTCTCAAATATATAATTCACATAACCTCAAGAATCACAACAACAACACCATAGCCATCATCATGCGAAGAAAAACATCAATAACAACATCCAATCCGAAATGAAGGGAGATATTAACCAACATCTCTTGAATATAAACAACACCATTCATACACAAGAATCATAATTAACATCCGAAATCTCTTATCAAAATTTCAATAAATCTCATATAACATCATCACATGGTAATCCAACATGCTCCCTCACAAGTAATCATCCTTTAAAAACGAACCACTATCAAAGGGATACGAGAATTACCTTGTATAGACGAACCAAGAAGAAGAACAATTAAACTCCATTCCAAGAATCATCAATAACTTCAAGAACAAGACTTTAATCCATGCTCTCCATCTTAATCTTGTTTAATAGGATCATCTCTCAGTGTTTCGGAACCTCAAGTATCCTACCAAGGCTCTCTCTATCGAATGAAGGGAAGAAAATGGCCGAAATGAACAACATTACTCCACTGCACATATATATTGACTATTATTAGCGTGCACTAACATCTTCATTTAGCGTACGTTACATACTTTAGTGTGCGCTAACTTACTTTGTTAGCGTGCGCTATCGAGGTCCAGAGGCTACTGCCTTGCTTCGCACAGTGGTTTGCGTACGTAATGCCCATACAATAACGTACGTAAACACTTTATTTAGCGTAGGTCTCCAAACTTAGCGTGCGCTAATCGTAGTTGACTTGATACAGTCTGCACCTACCCCGAAGATGCACGTGCCCCCACATCATGCCGAAAGCACCCGCGATTACTGGGATTCCCTCTGACCGATCTGAAATTAGCGTGCGCTAATAATATGCATTAGCGTGCGCTAAATGCCGATAATAATCAGCCGGGGCCTACCTGTCGGCCACCTTCCAAACCTTATCCAGAATACCTTACGTACGTTAGGGGTCTTCCTTAGCGTAAGTAATACAAACCTCTTAGCATGCGCTAAGTATACATCATAGCATGTGCTAGGCATACACTGTAGCGTGCGCTAAGTATACATCGTAGCATGCGCTATCGTGGCTGTACTTAGACATTTTCAGCTATTCTTGTCCAACATCTCGACATACAGAATATGAACTTATGGCATACTGAATACATGTACTCAATTCAATAACATTATCATACGATATACCCGATATCAAAATTAAAACCATGTGATACACGATATCCTCAATTATGACTGTCAACCAATCACATCAATTGTACAAATACAGCTGCCTCCGTCCTCAAATTATTTTATCCACACTATATGTACACCAAGCTATCCAGTGTATCTCAGATAAAATAACGCGAAAAATTTATACTAAAATTTCGGATATTACAACAATCCGGTACAAACCATGAACACGATCACGTGAGTTCCTACAATACGTATCTAATCCAGATGCTTTCTATCACCAAATATATCTTTTGGTTAACCGACCATGTTTAGGCTATTCAAGTCCATTAAAAGATTAATCGTGACTTTACTAAAACTTCAATTCTTCATTAAGGTAGTTTCTCCTACACGAGTTCTAACCATTCAACATGTTTACCATCATATTCTTCTCTTAACAACAATCAATATAGGAAGGATACTCAATCTACAATCTCTACAAAGGCAAGGATTATACTTTTTATAAATGCTTCTATATTTCTCATTATCATTCACCTATAATGAGTAATTTCAACTTCAAGTCACCTAATCCTCATGTAATTCGAAATCATCAATAAGAAGACATGAATATAACTGAAAACTTCATCATACTACTCAACATAATCATAGGCCAACATATAAATGTATAGACAGAGGAAAAACCCAGGTTTAATCGTTTGAAGACTCCTAAATCATGATGTTCAGTTCATTAAGTCATCAATGAAACCTAATAATCTTAGAATTGTATGCATAACAATCCTAGAAACATGAACTCAAGGCTGGAGTAGCATCAACATACCTTATATGGAGAGAAATGACGAAACGATCAGATCTTGAACACTAATCCAAGCTGCATGTGATCTTCAAAACCAAGTTGAGGGGTTGATATAAGGGTTTTGTAAGGCTGGAAGGACTATAAAAGGGGTAAAGTTTGGACAAGACTAATGAAAGAAATGAAAGGGGGCTGGTGTCTTTAAATAGAAACCTATACCTTTCATACGCTATCGGCCGGAGTTCACGTACGCTATGTACTTAACACACGCTAATGCACGAACATTGCGCATGCTAGCAATCTTCGTAGCTTACTGTCTCATTCTGTTCTTGTCTTTGCGTACATTTCCAAGCCGAGTTACGTACGCTACATGTTGATTTAGTGCACGTTATTTACATCATGTAATGGAGACTAATAGTCGTTGACAGATGTTTTTCGAAAGTTCTCCAGGTGCATGCGAGAAAATCCGACAAGATCCGACATCCAGCTCCACACGCCGACCACGCCTTATCTGATCCTGACTACCTCTTGCGTAAGTTAGGTAGCTGTCTTAACATATGTTAGATCTGACCATTAGCATACGCTAGATACATCATTTATCGTATGCTAGTATCATGCAGGTACATGTATGAAATAAAAATATTTACACAATGCGATCATGAATACTGGAATACGGATATGGGAAATCGTACTTCAATTAATTTTATGACATAATCATACACCACATGATTCAAATATAGATAGAAATAAACCACAATTATTTGGGTATTACATTTCTCGGATTCAATTCGGGGACGAATACCATTATAATTGGATAATTTAATTATCCTTGTGTTTTATTTATGTTTTTTACTATTTTAAATATATGGAATATATGACGTATGCATGATATGTTTTCTTGCATGATATGACGAGAAAATTAAAACTTAAGGCAAAGTACCTAAGTGATTAAATGGATTTAACGTTTCAAAATAAAATCAAATCGGCCCCCGTAATTGGTTTAAATTGTGAAATAATTAACATACGCGTTGACATTAGGGTCTTTTTCATATAGAATGTTCTAATTATAGGTTCACTGGTTTTAAATTCCAAATGATAACAAAAATTAAGTATTATTTTTATGATAGGCCCTCTGCATCTCTGAGACTATTATCAAAAAGGAGAATACTTTAAAGTTGTTAAATTATGATGTTCACTTAAGTGTATTACTGAATAAGTTCCTCATCGGAGTTCATGTTAATTTATACAAGGCCAAGAGGAACCAACTATTGCTTTTACTTGTCATAACGCAAGTTGACTAGATAGTAAAATTGAAAATGTAAATTCTACTTGAGAAATATGTGTCTAAACATCCGTATGATTTTGGTTTACATGTGTGGTTTTTTTGTGGTGTTGGTTGCTGGCATATATATTCTGGTTTTAAGGTTTTTTAAATATTTTACTTACATTGTGTGATGAATATTTTAATTTTATATCAGGTGTCTTCTAATCTACTTTATGTTATTCTCGAAGAAAATAAACTTGATGGCACTAACTTTGTTGATTGAAAATATAATCTCTGCTGAAGAACATAAATTTGTTCCAACTGGGCCCGCTTGAACCAGATGGGGATTCAACACCTGAAGAGGTGAAAGAATACCGCAAATGGAAGAAATCTGAAGAGATGGCTCATTGTTACATCTTGACTTCTTAGCATTAAAGTATGGGCACAGTCGCGGAAATGATAAAAAATCTCGACGATATGTTCGGGCATCAGAATCGGGCAGCCATGCAAAATGCTATGAGGGTCTTGATGAGAACCCAGATGCCTGAAGGGACCCTGGTAAGAGATCATGTTCTGAAGATGATTTCTCCTCTAAATGGACTTGATATTTTAGGGGCAACTATCGATGCATAAGCACATGTCAATATCATCTTACGTCGATAACTATAAGGTTTGAGCAGTTCCGCCTAAACTACAATATGAATCATAGAAAATATACTTTGGCGGAATGCTGACAGAACTTCAAACTGCTAAAAGTCTCTTCAAACAAGGGTATCAAGTTCATGCAGAACAAGACTTCAACTTCTAAACCCAATTGGGGGAAGAAAAAGAAGCAAGAGGGCCAGAAGCAAGTGACACACCTCAAGATGAAAAGCAAGGCTCCCCAGCATGAGGCGAACAAGAAGCCAAAGGGTAAGGGTTATAAGTGCGATCAGGAAGGACATTTTAAGGTGAGCTGCCCTGCTATTGAGAAAGGTATGTCTCCTGCACTAGTAGGGAACATGTTTGGCAGCTTACCATTTTGTGGACAGTAGATTCAGGCTCCACTGATCATGCTTGTTTCAACTCGCGTGGTTTTCAGGTAACCAGGCGGATAAGTGCGGGCGAGATCACTATCAACAGGAGGGATTATTCCAGGCTTATGACAGTATCACTGGGTGTCAAACGACTTAGGATTAAGGATAAGATTTTAGTTCATAATAATGCATTATTGGTACCAGATTTAGAATGAAATTAATTTCGGTTTCTAAATTAAGTTGTGATGGTTATTCAATTTCTTTTGATGATGATGCTATTAGTAAAAATATAAATATATCTATACTGTGGACTGTATATCATTAATACTGCACAAAATCCCACATATAAAAATAAACCACTTACCTCTTTGTCTAATCTTAAAAAGAGAAAAGAACATTCAAACATAAACCAAACGTATCTGTTGCATTTATAATTAGGTCATATAAACCTTATAAGGATCCAAAAACTAGTAGATGATGGCCCACTTGATGAACTCCAGGTTGAGTGATTTCTAATATGTGAATCTTGTCTGGAAGGTAACTGACCACAAGTGTTTCTAAAACCAAGGGAAATCGTGCCTAGAATGTGTTAGATATGGTTCATAATGATGTATGTGGGCCACTGTCATAGCTCCCTACTTCAGATGGTAAAATTCGTCTCTCGTAGCCTCCCCAACAGCAGCCAATATATACTGAGCTCATAATTCAGTTTAGAAGTTTGCCCATGTTCGTTATTAGTTCTCCACGATCGATCTTGCATCCATATTTCTCCATCAGTCGGGCGCGGCCGATTCTAGTCGGAATGTAGCGAGTGTGACATGTTGTTCTTTAGTACATCGTAGAGCGTCATGTAACACCCCAAACTAGGCGGATATTACAGTGCCGTGAATCCCCGACTGGGACCCACCAGGCGAATGAAAATGATGAATTAAATAATATAATTGTAGTACCGAACCACATTATATTACCAAATACTCCGATGAGGAGTTTAAGTACAACACACCAGGACAATACCGAATACCAGTATATTTTATATGAAGATAAAATACACAACACTGAATGAAACGGAGTATCCAAATGAAAGTATGCAGCGGAAATTAAAGGACAACAACATGGATAACTGAAAGATCGGGGCCCTCTTCTAGTATCACTGGGACTCCTCGACGTCAACATGCTATTCCCGTGCTTTTGCCTTGCCATGACCTGAAAATGTAATCCTACCGGGCCGCCATACGTAACAACAATCCTCATGGGTTGAAAAATACACAATCATGATTTAACTGAAGTTATGAAATATCCTTAGTTATGAATTACGCTGAAGAGGGGTATCATAGTACGCCCGTAGTGTTCTGTGCAAGTGTACAAGACGGATGACCGGACACACCCGTCCTTGTACCTAATTAGTCTCACGAAGGTAATCGTTACCGTGTGCACAGTCCAATGTATCACTCCCAATACATGGCCATCATGTGCCCGACTAAAAATTCCACACATCTGCACCCGGCCACGCAATATGAACCCAGAAGGCCATATGAACGAGAATGACCATAATGAATATCAATGAATAATAATAATCTGACAAAGTCAAGAATGACTCACCGATATGAAAGTGATAATGAAGTGATTGATAGTTTCAATGAAATGATTGGAACCGCCGTTCCTTGCTAATGAAGTGATTATTCGACAATAACAAGTCTCAATATGATTAATACAATGATGAATGAGTTATGATTATGAATGATCAACAACAAAAGGAATGAATATCCTTTTAACTGAGTAAGAATTAACTTACACAATACCGATGACAATTATCCTTCCACGAACAAATGTCCTAAATGCGATGTCGGTCGCTCGAACAACCTTGAATAACACAATTACCAACAATCCGTTCAACATACGTATCAAACACGAATATAACGAACTCAACACGCCGATACGACTAAACCAAGTCCATTGAGGCATTATATCGAACACTATGTGGCCAAACTTCGATTGTTAACAACCCAACCTTGATTATACCCACATGAAAACCCAAAAAGTGTTTCAATCCAACAAAACATCTTCCAAATGGTCAATAATCCAAAATGAATATCCAAATTCATGATTACAACAACAATTAATCGAAAACCCCCAATCCCAATTCAATATTCAAAGTGTTCTTGAATAATCCTTCAATAATCTATTGAATCTTTATACAAACTCATAATCATATACATATCCCTTCATATAACATGATTATAACATCCAAAACATCATAACTCAACACAAAATTGAAATCCAAGATGTTGAAGAAATTACCTCTTGAAGATCCAACCACTTCGATCCGATGAAGAACAATGATTTGATGTTGATATAATCGATAAGGATCCTCAAAAACGCTTAGAAATCGAGTGGAATCGACCAAAAACTCCATTTCCCGATTTTTCCCGTCGCCAGCCGCACCCGGGTGAAGAAATGATGAAAAAAATGAGGGTTTGGCCGGTCACAGCCTATATATGGCCGACCGAGTTACGGCCGTAACCGGCAGGACTTACGGTCGTAACCGGCATTCATCAAAACCCGCCCACTTAAATGATCGCTTACGGCCGAATCGACGAGGACTTACGGCCGTAACTTCGACTTACGGCCATACCCGGCAGTCCTTACGGCCAGAATCGCATTCGTCGTGAAGCCGCCGGCACCGTCTGGCCGTAACTCCGACTTATGGCCGTAATCGCATTCGTCAAGCCATGCACGCGAGCACGACGGCCAGAATCGCACCTTACGGCCGTAACTCGGCGAGCAGCCCGGCTCCGGCCGTGGCCACTCCGACGGCCCGACGACCGAAACCCGAACACGAATACGAATCGAAGATATGGTTACGACGTACTCGCAAAGACGCATCCAAGCGTTAAGAGAACACACGATTCCGACCACCCGAAGGCTCGAAATTCGACTACCGAAAGTAATTACCCCAAACTTTGGGAAATTACGAAAATGGCCCAAAACGTTCGAAATACACGATACGCGATCGAAACACCAAGCCAAAGCTCGCAACATAAATAATAACATTAAATGAACTTACGAGAAACTCGAAACAAGCTTTGGACGAGATTCGCAAGAATCGAACTCAAGTGCGGAAAAGCCGTTTAAGAATACGGATCTCAACAAAACGATACCGAAACGAACTCGGATGACAAAAAGTGCAGAATTAATCATTCCCAGAATGACGATACGGTCATGAGCGAGTCGTCAAAACGGACTTCCGCCAAAAAATGAAAATTATCGGAAAATCGAAATTGCGGATATTACATACTACCCCCCTTAGAAGAAGTGTCGTCCCGAAACTTAAAACAAGCAGGGAGAAGCAATATCCCGCCAGGAAAAATCAACGAGATACACACAAACAAGAATGATTACAATGAATGATAATGAATCGAAATCCAACAAGGATCAAGAATGACGCACCGGGGTGAAATGATAACGCAATGAGTGATAGCTCAAATGAAATGATTGGAACCATTGTTCCCCGTGAAGGGAATGATTAGTTTGATAATTATAAGTCTCAACGTGATTGATATATGATGAATGAATTATACGAATGAATGAACGACGATGAAATGAATGATTATACTATTACCGAGCAAGAATTAACTTGCTCAAAACCGGTGATAAATGTCCTATTGTATCACAGTTAAAGCAAACAACAGTCGAACTCGTCGTCTGAGATGAAGATGCTCTCCCAGCACGAAGACGACTAGAAAACGATCTCTTGGACGTCAGAGTCCGATGTCCCTCTGACAGCTCTTTCCATACAGGCAGGAAAGTCACATGATAATTACAGATCCCGTATGAAGATCGCATTATGATTACGAGACGAAATGATAACAATGAGCATACACGCTCTAACACAATGAATGCATTAATAATGCAATGAAATGATCGTCGACATGACGCCGGAATATGATAAGATCGCATGAAAGATTAAGTGAGGTGACAAGACTATCTGATGAAATTCCTGAAATGATTACCTTAAACAAGTTAACAAGGTTGAAAATTTGATTCACAAGATCAACAACTGAACCGTGAGATGGACTGGATGATTAATGAATTAACTGAACAATGAGATTGACTGAGTGATAATGAATTAACTGAGCGATGAGATTGACTGAGTGATGAATGAATTAACTGAGCAATGAGATTGACTGAGTGATGAATGAATTGACTGAACAATGAGATTGACTGAGTGATTAATGAATTAATATGAACAATGAGATTGACTAAGTGATGAAGGAATTAACTGAGTGATGAATGAATTAACTGAGCAATGATATTGACTGGGTGATGAATGAATTAACCGAGTGATGAATGAATTAACTGAGTGATGAATGATATTGACTGAGTGATGAATGAATTAACTGAGTGATGAAAACGGTAATGAGATTAAGCTGAGTTCCCATAGCACGATGAACTGATTTCCAAAATGAGACACGAATCACCCATCACGATCAGAAACGATACTCTTAGGAGTACCGTGCAATCTCACTATCTCTTTGATGAACAGCTGGGCAAGTCTCTCGGGACCCCACGTATCCTTAATCTCAAGGAAATGAGCTGACTTAGTTAAGCGGTCCACGATCACCCAGATCGTATTCATGCCCCGACGACTCGTCGGCACTCTCGTGATGAAATCCATAGAAATGTCTTCCCACTTCCATTCTAGAATAGGGAGCGGTTTCAGCATACCCGCCAGTCGCTGATGCCAGACCTCGATCTCGGGTATAAGGAATTCCTGCTTAAGCTCCTTCTGAACTGATAAACGAGCAAGCATCTGCTCCTAAACGGACTTATGACTCCAGGCGTAGGCGACAATGTTCGCCTTGCCTGGGTGGTAAAGGATCTCGATATCAAAATCTTTGATTAGTTCCAACCACCGTCTTTGTCGCATATATAACTCCTTCTGAGTAAATATATATACTTCAACTCTTGTGATCAGTGAAAATCTGACAGGTGACGCCAAAAAGGTAACGACGCCAAATTTCCAACGCGAAAACCACGGCTGCTAGCTCCAGGTCGTGGGTCGGATAATTAATCAGCTAATCCGAGGAAACCTCGGATTTCCTTAACATCTTTCGGAGGTTGCCAATCTCGGATAGCCTCCATCTTCTGAGGGTCGACAAGAACTCTGGCAGATGAAATTACATGCCCGAGAAAAGTCACTTCGGACATCCATAACTCACATTAAGAAAACTTTCCATAAAGTTGCTCGCGTCTTAACACGTCGAGAACCTGATGAAGACGTACCTCGAGTTCCTCTCGATCACGAGAATAAATCAAAATGTCATCGATGAAGACAACAACAAACTGATCCAAAATGTCGATGCAAACCCAATTCATTAACTCCATGAATACCGCAGGTGCATTACTTAGCCCGAACGGTATAACTACGAACTCATAATGACCCTAGCGTGTACGAAACGTCGTCCTTGCGATACCCGACTCTTGAATTCGTAGCTGATGTTATCCAGATCTTCAGTCGACCTAGGAAAATATTGAAGCTCCCTGAAGTTGATCTAAGAGATCATCAATACGGGGTAGAGGATACTAATCTTGATCATCACCCTGTTCAACTCCTGATAATTAATACACACACGAGACGAGCCATCCTTCTCCTTAACAGATCACAGTGGTGCTCCTCACGGGGACACACTCGGTCGGAGATAACCTTTCTCGAACTATTCCTCAAGTTGAATCTTCAACTCCTGCATTCTGGTCGGGGCCATCCGATACGGTGCCTTCGATAACGGGGACGTACCGGCTCCAACTCACTCCTAAATTCCACTACTCTATGTGAAGGCAACCAGATAACTCGTCTGGAAATACATCGTCAATTGATGACAATGATACCATGAATGATTGAACATTTCGATTGCCCTAGAATGGTCAATCGATAAAAAGTGATACCAATAATGATTGAACAACTCGATTGCCTTAGAAAGGCCAATCGATGAAAATGATACCTGAATGTTTGAATAACTCGATTGCCTTAGAAAGGGCAATCGATGAAAATGATACAATGAATGATTAAATAACTCGATTGCCTTAAAAAGGCCAATCGATGAAAATGATACACTGAATGATTGAATAGCTCGATTGCCTTAGAGAGGCCAATCAATGAAAATGATACAATGAATGATTGAATAGCTCGATTGCCTTAGAAAGGCCAATCGATGAAAATGATACACTGAATGATTGAATAGCTCGATTGCCTTAGAGAGGCCAATCGATGAAAATGATGCAATGAATGATTGCACAATTCGATTGCGGAATTTCTCTGCTTTCGCCATAATAATAATTCTTCTGGAACAACGGGGATTACTTCCCTGAAGCACACATTCGACAACCAACGACGGAAAGATAGCGACCAAACGCTTACAAACACTGAGGATAGTATCAAGACGATCCTGTTGGGATTCGGTGCCTAAAACGAAGGCCCAGCGGAAGCGGTAAAACGAAAATTAATTCGATCCGAATCCCTACGAGGATCGATCGATCTACGTATATACGAATATAAAAAATGAATTCACAAGAGATATAGAAACTCACCCTTGTAGTCCGTTGATTAGATGGATAACCTTCTCTTGAGCTATTCCCCTAGCTCTTGAACGATCCAACGCCGAAAGCACCGCGTCTCTACTTGCCACGCGCCGGAGAAACGACCGAAACCACGATCACCTTGCTATCCTCCGAGGATACGGCTAGAGCTAAGTGATGAAGCTATTTATTACTACACTCTAAGTGTATAATATATCTCTCAATAATTTATCTCAATTTTTCTCTAAGAAAAATGAAGAAGAAGTTGATGAACAAAGATGAAGAAGACTTGGAGAAGTCTTTTCTCTCTCTTTCTCTACACTCTCACGTTGGAAATAATGTGGAATCAAGTGAGTGAAAGTGATTGTCATCATCTACATATATTCAACTCCCCACCACTTACCAACAACTCATACATGTGGGAATCTAACCCCACCATATATCATAATCCATTAAAGAATGGAACAAGAGTCCACAAGGAAGGTGGGTGGAATGTGGGGGGCGGCCCATGCTAGAAATCGGACGAGTTCGGTTCGTTTCGGACTCCCGAGGGTCTAAACAGATAAACTCCGATTCCGTATCGATGTATTTATATCGATTAATTAATCTAATTAATTAAACATATCAAATACAAAATAATATAATTAATTTCTCCAAGAAATAATTATATACATGAATTAAATTAATCACCCAGTAATTTATTTAATTTATTAGGCCGTAAATCAATTTATCCAATAATTCGATTTAAACATCCAATGTTCCAAAATTAGATATCCAATATCTAATAATCATAATGAGAGAATTAGCTTGATTCATTCCGTCGTCAATCCTATTGCGCGACTCGGTAGGTCCGTCTCAGTCAGTAATGGGAGGAACCAAAGAGTAGTAGCACCACCTAGCCAGCCTGGCGGCCTACACTGTACCCCAACTGAGAACGAATGATTGGGATCATTCAAGAACCATTCTGTCGTGAATACCAGTATACGTATAAACCCTTCTTTCAAATGTCCCGATCAAGTTATAGGGTCACGGTAAGTCAAACCCTATCTGTACTTGACGCTATGCATGCGTTAATGCAAATCGAGATCATCGAGCTGTCGTGTATCCAATACAACTAGCTCCAATGCTTTGGCCAAAGACTTATGATCTCATCTGCCAATAACCGCATAGGACATATAACCCGCTCACTAACGGGAGAAAGAATTCTATCTTGGTATTCAGTAGGACCTGCTACTTTCCCGTCAAGATGCACGTCGAGGTTGACCCCCGCCTTCCGGTTTACAGGGTCGAACTACTCTAATGAAAATCTTGACGTCACAAGCACATCCCTACTAAATCCTCAAGTCGAAGGTTCACGAATACCTATCACAACCTTTCGATTCCGTCATTGACTGTCCCGAAGTGAAATCCGTGTGACGAATCGAGGGTGAGTCGGTTCGAGTATACTAATCCAATTAGCATACCTATAACGTGTGCTCCCACTAACCATTAGTGTTCGACAGGCACTTTCCATGTCAAAGAACACGTCATACAAGTCTTCACATAAACTTAACGCCCACTCAAGTTTCATCGACTTGCGAACGATTAAGTATTTGAGCTATAACCTTTCCAGTGCCGACCCCCTTATCCAATAAGGAGTGGAACATTTTGCTCTCAAATACACGGACTAGTTTCTATATGTTTATTTTACGAGTTAGGAATGCCAGTAACTACCAGTAAATAAAGAAACATTCATTTGCCTTATATAAATGGTTTACATAATAACAAGTACAATGCCCTCACTCAACAACCTCTGAGTGGCATTCGAGGGCATACTCCTAACAGATCCAACCAACTAATACCGAGAATTACATCGTCCTAAGATAAATTCACCACGATTAGGTCCACCAACCAATCGCGGTCACTAAGCTTACTTCGGTATGATTTCCGAAAATTCTCCCATCGTCAGGTAGACCGATGATATGAGGTCCACAAGCAATAGGACTATTCCAAAATAAGTCTATTCAAACATGATTCGAAAATGAATGAATGCGGTGTACCAGTATCAGAAGGTACACACAGTATACCTGACATCATTCGGGCCACCGGATCGTCGATCCTCCTCATCACATGAATCCGAGACTTGCCGGCCCCCAAACCGGATGCTCCCGTCTGATAAATATGAGCTCCGACTTTATTTGCTTCCATTGTCCTAAACAATGTTGACAGAGCAGTCTGATTCTGAATCGCTGTTTGCTTCGGGGCCTGAGATGCCGCCGGAGCCGACTTGGAGTCCTTTCGGCAAAAATGGGCCTTATGCCCAAAATTCCCACAATTATAGCACGTGATAGACGGTTTGCACGATTAGTCTCAGAATGACTCGGCGTTCCACAATTGTAACAGGTGATGGCCGAATCGCCGCCGGATCGAGATCCCGCACGATTATGCACCGTAGAGGTCGCCGAAGCGATAGGACTCACACGAGGCTTATTGAAGGTTGGTCGACCGCCTTCGGATTGATTACGCCGTTGATTTCTTCTCGACAGATGAAGGTTGTTGTTCAGCACTTTCCTTAGCAGCTGGCTCATACGGGAGAGTTCTCTCGATTAATCCGGCCAGAGTGGCGCAATGATGATTGAGCAATTGCACATGGGTCATCATGGCCTGCATAAAAGTGAGTGGATCAACCCGAACATCTTCTGATCGAGCCGAGTCCTGGGCACGATTTCGCGACAGCGAGTGATTATTTCTCGGGTTTCGGCCCGCACCGCGGCCTCTCCCCGTGCATCCCCATACTGAAGTAGGAAGGTCGCCTAATGATTATATTTCCCCGCATGATTATCACGTTATGATTATGTCATGAGATGATGAAAATGAGTATACATGCTCTAACTTAGTGATTATATGAATGATTTACTGAAGTGACATGATTATCTGATGAAATTCTTGAAATGATTATCTTGAATAACTTAACAAGATTAATAATATGATCATCCAGATCGACAACTGAGTAATGAAATGAATTGAGTAATTAATGAATTAACATGATCGTCCTGATCATTAACTAAGTAATGAAATGAATTAAGTGATTAATGTGTTAACATGATCGTCATGATCATTATCTGAGTAATGAATTGAATTAGGTGATTAATGAGTTAACATGATCGTCCTGATCACAATGAATGGTGATGTTTGAGGATTGTTAATTGATGAATGATGAATGAATGACTTGCCAGAAATTATACCATGGCGTTAGAAATCTTACAGTTCTTTCGGTCTGATTGGCTCGGCATTTGCACAGGTCACACGTGACGCGAAAGTCCAATGATACTAGTCTGATGACGATGATTTCAAATGAGACATGACTCGGAAGGTAGTATTCAAAACCACGCTCTCTGATACCAACTCTGTAACACCCCAAACTAGGCGGATATTACAGTGCCGTGAATCCCCGACTGGGACCCACCAGGCGAATGAAAATGATGAATTAAATAATATAATTGTAGTACCGAACCACATTATATTACCAAATACTCCGATGAAGAGTTTAAGTACAACACACCAGGACAATACCGAATACTAGTATATTTTATATGAAGATAAAATACACAACACTGAACGAAACGGAGTATCCAAATGAAAGTATGCAGCGGAAATTAAAGGACAACAACATGGATAACTGAAAGATCGGGGCCCCCTTCTAGTATCACTGGGACTCCTCGACGTCAACATGCTATTCCCGTGCTTTTGCCTTGCCATGACCTGAAAGAAACAGAATCCCCAACCGGGGTCAGTTACACAGAACAACAATCCTCATGGGTTGAAAAATACACAATCATGATTTAACTGAAGTTATGAAATATCCTTAGTTATGAATTACGCTGAAGAGGGGTATCATAGTATGCCCGTAGTGTTCTGTGCAAGTGTACAAGACGGATGACCGGACACACCCGTCCTTGTACCTAATTAGTCTCACGGAGGTAATCGTTACCGTGTGCACAGTCCAATGTATCACTCCCAATACATGGCCATCATGTGCCCAACTAAAAATTCCACACATCCGCACCCGGCCACGCAATATGAACCCAGAAGGTCATATGAACGAGAATGACCATAATGAATATCAATGAATAATAATAATCTGACAAAGTCAAGAATGACTCACCGATATGAAAGTGATAATGAAGTGATTGATAGTTTCAATGAAATGATTGGAACCGCCGTTCCTTGCTAATGAAGTGATTATTCGACAATAACAAGTCTCAATATGATTAATACAATGATGAATGAGTTATGATTATGAATGATCAACAACAAAAGGAATGAATATCCTTTTAACCGAGTAAGAATTAACTTACACAATACCGATGACAATTATCCTTCCACGAACAAATGTCCTAAATGCGATGTCGGTCGCTCGAACAACCTTGAATAACACAATTACCAACAATCCGTTCAACATACGTATCGAACACGAATATAACGAACTCAACACGCCGATACGACTAAACCAAGTCCATTGAGGCATTATATCGAACACTATGTGGCCAAACTTCGATTGTTAACAACCCAACCTTGATTATACCCACATCAAAACCCAAAAAGTGTTTCAATCCAACAAAACATCTTCCAAATGGTCAATAATCCAAAATGAATATCCAAATTCATGATTACAACAACAATTAATCGAAAACCCCCAATCCCAATTCAATATTCAAAGTGTTCTTGAATAATCCTTCAATAATCTATTGAATCTTTATACAAACTCATAATCATATACATATCCCTTCATATAACATGATTATAACGTCCAAAACATCATAACTCAACACAAAATCGAAATCCAAGATGTTGAAGAAATTACCTCTTGAAGATCCAACCACTTCGATCCAATGAAGAACAATGATTTGATGTTGATATAATCGATAAGGATCCTCAAAAACACTTAGAAATCGAGTGGAATCGACCAAAAACTCCATTTCCCGATTTTTCCCGTCGCCAGCCGCACCCGGGTGAAGAAATGATGAAAAAATGAGGGTTTGGCCGGTCACAGCCTATATATGGCCGACCGGGTTACGGCCGTAACCGGCAGGACTTACGACCGTAACCGGCATTCGTCAAAACCCGCCCAGCCCCAGCCGATCGCTTACGGCCGTAACCGACAAGGACTTACGGCCGTAACTCGGCACTTACGGCCGCACTGGCAGTCCTTACGGCCAGAATCGCATTCGTCAGAAGTTGCACAGCACCGTCTGGCCGTAACTCTCGGCCCTTACGGCCAGAATCGCATTCGTCAAGCCATGCTCGCCGAGCACGACGGCCGTAATCGCACCTTACGGCCGTAACTCGCCAAAGCAGGGCCGGCGGTCGTGGCCACTCCGACTGCCCGACGACCCCGAAACCCGAACCTGAATACGAATCGAAGATATGGTTACGACGTACTCGCAAAGACGCATCCAAGCGTTAAGAGAACACACGATTATGACCACCCGAAGGCTCGAAATTCGACTACCGAAAGTAATTACCCCAAACTTTGGGAAATTACGAAAATGGCCCAAAACGTCCGAAATACACGATACGTGATCGAAACACCAAGCCAAAGCTCGCAACATAAATAATAACATTAAATGAACTTACGAGAAACTCGAAACAACAGTTTTGGACGAGATTCGCAAGAATCGAACTCAGGTGCGGAAAAGCCGTTTAAGAATATGGATCTCAACAAAACGATACCGAAACGAACTCGGATGACAAAAAGTGCATAATTAATCATTCCCAGAATGACGATACGGTCATGAGCGAGTCGTCAAAACGGACTTCCGCCAAAAAATGAAAATTATCGGAAAATCGAAATTGCGGATATTACACGTCAAATATTCTTTCTACATTTTTGAGTCATGATTCATCATTGAGGTCATCTAGTTTGCTATCAAAGGTTGACTGTCAAAATGCAGGAACCTCTCAAGAGTGCGATCGCTTGCCTCTCCAGCATTCTGATTGGCAACCTGTTGTTGCAAGAAGGTCAATTGCACAATATCTTCTACAATCGTGTCATTTCCATCACTATTTTGGGGTGGCGACTAAGCACATCGTCCATGTCTGCTTCTATCGGCCATCTATTAAGTCAGCATGAAAGGATAATTAGCAGCAGTTTTATTTGATATTATTATGAAGTTAAGTTAGTATGCGAGATTTTTTAAGTAAATGCTAACAAAATTAATGATAATAATAGTAGCATTCAAGATTATAACATCATTAATTTTAATAACCATGATACCCTTCAAACAAGTTTTAACATTCGACCTTCATGACAATAATTTAAATTATCTCAAAAGCCTAAATACTCTAATCTCAACATGATACTCTCAGTCCTCTGTGACATCCATATCTATCTCCTCCCCCTCAAGGTCCTTCTCAGGGTCCTGAGAATGTGCGGAGTCCGTCGGTGGTGCCCGTGATATCTCTCCTACCTCAATTGTGGAGTCAGTAAATAGACTCATCACCGCATCTAACTTCTTCTTGACCACCATATCGAACTCATTGTTCCCATGGTTCACAGACAAGTCCTAGTTCTCAAGTATCTTGATCTGGTGTATTTGGAAGAATCGGGTACTGCGAAGCTAGGTAACAGTTTGGTCCTTTAGGCGTAGTTTACTCTCCAAGAAAGCCAAATTGCATTCCAGCTCCTCCTACTCTGGCGTCCCGTGCACTAGTGCCTCGAGCATCTCATCACTCTGACTGCAAAATGCCGATGCATCCCCATACACGCGGACAATCACTTCCCTTAAAGACTGGATCTATGGCTCGTGGGTATCGTCCGAATCTACTACATCCCCAATAGGTCTCGTGGCGCTCGCATTCAGATCCAGTGCATGTCGTAGTTGCTTTTCGGTAATCAATCACGAAGTTTCAGGGGTGGTCTAGGTCTCGTTGGCCAACTGCTTACCCTTAGATGGGTCCATCTAAAAACAACTAATATGTAAGTCAGTAACTCACATAAGGTGATAACACATCTAAAGAAAACTCAACAACTAAGCATGTAAATCATCAAGAAAGTAAATCTAATGACAATAATTATGTTAACGAGATACTAATCACAAAACAACAATACTTCATGTTAAGAATTAATGAAGTTTTAACATTGAGTTGTATAAGATTAGGTCAGTTCCATTTATTCAAAATGAATAGTGAAATGACTCGAACTGATTAATAAGTTGAAAAAAAATCATATCGATTTCAAATGGATAGCTAGGGCAGTTAATTCGATAGATACTCCGATCAAGTAGCAAATTCAATGATTCAAAGACTTTGAGTTTGACTAAGCATCTTCCAAATGAATAGTTAAGAATTAAAAAGAGAGTTCGAAAAATGAGAATTGACTTAGAAATCTATCTTAAGTCTCACTCTAACAGAATTTTTACTTCGTCCTAGGAAATCCCATCTAAGCCCAAAGAATCTTTACCATGGATAACCGTTTTAAGTATATTTCCTATAGGCATGCTCCGATACCACTTATATCACACCCCAATATTGGGTAGGATGAAGACGCAACACGGCAATACCATCATTCGATATACACATCTATGTATAAAAGAAGCAGAATAATTATTTGAATAAATTCGAGGTGATACTCATCTTGATGTACCGAGTCTCACAAACAATGGCAATAAGTATCTCAAAACCATGATTGAATAAAATAGTAGCAGGAATAATTTGTTCAAAATGAATGAATCCTATTAATACAAAAGACAACATCACATTACAATACGATTACAAGCATAAGTCTCTGCAGAAAAATAAAGTAATAAGTCTAGTACAAAGATCCATCATGTCTTCAATGAAGTCACGCACTTTCCTCTTCGGTCTTGTCTTCAGTAGTCTGTTCTTCGTCTAGTTTGAAATAAAAATGGTGGTGCGAGAGAAAAGGTCTCAATGAGTGGGAATTCCGGTGCTAGTGTGATTTGCTTTCTTTATAAAATATTTTAGTGATGGCATGTCTCGTTCTTCGAGAATTATGTAAGAGATGATGATTTGAAATATAAAAATATTTTATGCAATAAAAACTTTCACCCAATGAAAATACATTAACAGTATCCAACCACGTGGGAAATAATTAGAAATTAATCAATCAGTTAATTGATACACCTTAGCTTCAGAACCTGTTGATTTGGACTTGAAACCTAAGCTCTTCCTCGTAACTCCCAACAATATAAACATTCGTCCCAATATTTGGACTGTTACCCCACTTTTTAAGCCGAAGCTCCAATTTTGGACCATTAAGTCCCCACCTTATATCTGACCTGAGTAGGACATGCCCTGATCATGGACCTTTCTCGCAGATCATGCCATAATTGCGATTATCCCACATTCTATGACACAGGTCCCTCGGTTATGGGAATAGACAACAATGACAACCTTATCAAGAACCACAACCACGCTGCTCCATTCAGGATCTAACCGTCCTGACTTGATTTTGGAATTCTAGAGGCGACTCCTAAAAGTTCCAGAGGTGGCCTCCTTATTGTGAAATGGTGCTCTGTCTCGTATAAGCTCGAGAGGTGGACCCCATTTGAAGACGTGGCATTTTGCCCCATAGAGTTCTAGGCCACCTCATCTGTGGCACTTTTTTTGTAGAGCACTTAGTCCCAGATCAATCACAATTATCAGATAGACATGACGCAAAGAATGCTCAAGCACAGGGTTTTATTCACACTATCAATCGATGATAGAATTTAGTTTATATTTATTATGTGTTAGAATTTTATTATTAAATTATGGCACGAGTAGTTGGAGTCTTAAAGAATGTGTTATTATTTATTTGGTAAATTCCAAGGGGAAGGAAGATGAGAGTTCGATTGTATATTGCCATAGCAGTAGAGATTTGGTAACTTTAAAAATTACTAAGGCAAGAGAAAATCTGAGTTCATGCCATGTCATAGTAATCCATATCGCAATTCGATATTAAGTTCAAGATATTTCCAATTAGGATGTCTTGGCAAACTTTCGACCCTCTACGAAACTTGTTCGAAGCAAACCAAAAGGTGCGGGGATTCAACAATGCCAAAAAAACGGTAATAGATTTTTGGTAAATAAATCGAGAAACTCATAGACGTGTATTCAACAACACCACAAAGTCGGGATCACTTTGATAAGTTAATTGAAATATAAAGGTATGTATGTTTGGAATCCTCAACAAACAAAACACATGAAATATACACAAATAATAACTTTTCTTATCCTCAATTAAAGTCCCCAATTATAAAGGAATGGCAGGCTATTTATAGCCATAATTCCACACCTAACACTCTCTCACATGGAGACACATTTCATGAGATAAGGTACCATAAATGTCAAGTAAAAAATGAAGAAACAAAAGGAATCAAAGCATTTCAAAAGATAGAAATTCTGGGCGCGGGTTTCAAGGGGGTTTGTCTGCTTGTGTCCTCCAGAAACTCTGCTGAATTAGCACTTTGTCTTTGCTTCACGTGGCAACTTCAAACGCGTCAATCCTGTAATACCCAGTTGTAATTCAGTCATTATCATTCAGTATTTATCATTCAGTAATTGTCAATCAGTAATTTTCACTCATTAATGATCCTTTGTCACTCTTATGAATAATCATTGTATTCACCGTTCAGAGTATTTGCATCGTGTATCAATCGTCATTCATCATCAATCTAGTTGGAGTATCGTGCTGTGTTTATCATCATTGTCATATTCATAGTGTGCTGTGTGTGAGGAGTAGCGCACGCTACGTACTCTCTTTAGCATGCGCTAATTGAGTACGGGTAGCGCATGCTACCTCTCAACACTAGCGCACGCTAGTGTAGTTCAAGCAGGCAGTCCAGAAGGCACTGGACTGTAGTTGGGTTGTAAGTAGCGCACGCTACGAATGGTAAGTAGCGCGCGCTAGTAGGCCGGAGTAGCGCACACTATACAGTCGGTGTAGCGCGCGCTAAGGTCGGATCAGGCTGAGTCCAGTGGCTACTGGACTGAATTGGATAAATTCCTAGCGCACGCTACGAGTAGTTATTATCGTGCGCTAATTGAGGTTAGTAGCACACGCTGAATCTTGTGTGTAGCGCGCGCTACCGCGAATCAGACCAGAGAACAGAAGGTTCTGGACTCCAGTACTGGACATCAGATAATTCGTTAGCGCACGCTAACCATTTGTGTTAACGCACGCTAAGTACATGGTTGTAGCGCACGCTATAAGAGGTACGTAGCGCATGCTACCGTTGCGAACAGAGAATGCTGGACTACCCATTTCACCCGTTAGCGCACACTACGCACAGGATCTAGCATGCGCTAACCTGAGGACAGTATATATGGGACAGTGCAGTCCATTTCGTCATTTCATCATCTCACTTCATTCCTTCGACGGTTTTGGGCGATTTCGGGCGATTTGGAGAGTTTTCTTCAAGCTGAATCCACAAATCATCATCTTCAAGCTTATCATTCGGATTAATCATCATTTCATCATCCCCATCACACCAAATCAAGGTAATGATTTCTTGAATCTAGAAATTCGGAGTTCAAGTGTTTTCCTTCCGAGTTATTCGTGTAAGCTTGGATTATTGTTGGAATATGTTAGATATGGATTATCTACCTCGGATAAATGTATTCCTATGGATTTTATGGCATATATTTGGATTTCATGATTTGTTTGGGGTTTGATTCAAGAACACATTAGAGTTGACTTTGATATTTTTGGGGGTTTTCGATTAGATGTTGTCGTTAACTCGAATTGTGGATTCCTATGGGATTATTGATATCATTGAAGTTGTTTTGTTGGTTTGAAATACTCATTTTGGAGTTGGTCTTGATATATTCGGGATTTGGACATTATCGAAGGATGTATGTTGTTAAGTATTCGCTAGAATGCCTCAATGAGTTTGGATATTGTTGTATCGACGTTTGAGTTGGTTATAATCGTGTTTGATACGTATATTGAGCGTTTGTTGGTAATTGTCATTCAAGGTTGTTCGAGCGACCGACATCTCATTGTAGGATGTTTGTTCGAGGAAGGACATTCTTCACCGGTTGAGTAAGTTAATTCTTACTCGGTTAAAAGGATATTCATTCTTTTTATTGTTGTTCATTCATAATCATAATTCATTCATAATGTATTAACCGTATTGGGACTTGTAATTGTCAATTAATCACTTCATTCACAAGGAACGATAGTTCCAATCATTTCATTGAGCTATCATTCGTTTCACTATCATTTCATCTCGGTGAGTCATTCTTGATTTTGTCGGATTGTTATTCATTATTACTCTTCATGGTCATTCCTTTCCCATATGACCTTCTGGGTTCATATTGCGTGGCCGGGTGGGGATGTGTGGATTTTTTAGTCGGGCACGTGATGCTCATGTGTTGGGTTCACCGACACATTGGACTGTCACACGGTAATGTACCTCTGTGAGACTAATTAGGTACAAGGACGGGTGTGTCCGGACACTCATCTTGTGCACTTGCACATACCATTACGGGCGTACTATGATGTCTCTCTTCGGCGTCATTTCATAGTTAAGATATATCATGATTGTGTTTATTCAACCTTGGAGGATTGTTGTTCTGTGTAACTGACCCCGTTGGGGGATGTGGTTTTCAGGTCATGGCAAGGCTAAGGCACGGGAAGAGAACATTGACGGTGAGGAGTCCCAGTGATACTAGTAAGGGGCCCCAGTCCTTTCAGTCATTCATGTTTTCTTTATTTTATTTCCACTGCAGATTTCCATTTGGATGTTCATTTTCATTCAGTGTTGTATATTTTATCCTCATATAAAATATACTTGTATTCTGTGTTTTCCTGGGTGTGTTGTACTTGAAACTCCTCATCGGAGTATTTAATGATATACTGTGGTTCGGTACTACAATTATATCACTTAATTCATTAATTTTCATTCGTCTAGTGGGTCACAGTCGGGGGTCCACGGCACTGTAATATTCACCTAGTTTGGGGTGTTACAGAGTTGGTATCGGAGCGTGGTTTTGAATACTACCTTCCGAGTCATGTCTAATTTGAAATCATCATTCATTAGACTAGTATCATTGGACTTTCGCGTCATGTGTGACCTGTGCAAGAGACGAGCCCCTCAGACCAAAGAACAGTAAGATTTCTGACGCCATGGTATAATTTCTGGCAATAAGAATCACTCATTCATCATTCAACAGTCAACAATCCTCATTCATCATTTTCATTTTTGATCAAGACGATCATGTTAATTCATTAATCACTCAGTTCATTTCATTGTTCAGTTGTTGATCTTGAGGATCATATCATTAATCTTGTTAACTTGTTCAAGATAATCATTTCAAGAATTTCATCAGATAATCACATCACTTCAGTTGATCATTCATGTAATAATTGTGTTTGAGAACGTATGCTCGTTTTCATCATTTCATAATATAATCATAATGTGATATTCATGCCATATATATAATCATCATATGACTTTCCACTTCAGTATGGAAAGAGCTGGCAGAGGACGCGGGGGAAGAGGCCGTGGTGCGGGCCGAAACCCGAGAGCTCGTGTGAATACATGCGCTAATGCAAGGAATAATGCTAACTCATCGAGCAGTGACGCTGCCACTCATTCACCTAGACGTAACCATTCACTATCAGGGAGTCATACCTGGGACACAGCTCAGTCAGAAGGTGTTCGGGTTGATCCACTCGCTTTTATGCAGGGCATGATGGCCCAAATGACTCAGGTGGCACAACTGATGGAGACGATGCATAACTCGACTACTCAAAATCAACAGGCTCCTCTGCCGCCACCTCAGAGGCAAGAGAGGGGTGTGAGCAGTATCATTGGCGACATCTCTCGCCAGATACCACCTACCTTTGAGGGCTCATCTGAGCCGGCGGATATCATTCACTGGCTTGAACATTTCGAGAAACTGTTTGCTATGGTGGACTGTCCCGAGGATCACAAAGTTTCAGTTGCGGCTTACTATCTTGGTAAGGGCGCACATTCATGGTGGTTATCGTTGAAGCTCACCAACGGGTCTTGTACATGGGATCAATTCAGGACTCTCATGATGGAGAGGTATTATCCGGCCCCACTCAGAGAGGCCAAGTTGTCAGAATTACTCACTCCCGACCTCTCAGTGGACGATGAAGTTCTCGCCATCGCCGAGAAATTTCAGGAACTACTTCCGTTCGCCTCGTCCATTATTCACTCTGAGGCGAACAAGATCAAGTGTTTCAGCAAGAGGTTGAAGCCTCGTATGCGGATGCAGTTGCTTAATCACAATTGCACCACTTTGGACGAATTCATTGAGAAAGCTCTTACTTATGAGCTTACTGCTAAGGAGATTGCTAAGCAACAACCTTCATCTACTGGCAAGAAGTATAAGAATCGTAATCAGTCTGACAGCAGTCAGGACACTTTCAAGAAACCACGTGCAGGCTCTACTTTTTCTGAGTGACCCCCTATGGTGCCTAGACCCGCGAAATCTCAGTCACGAGCGGCCAGTTCGGCCATCACCTGTTTCAACTGTGAAAAATAGGGTCATTTCAGCACCAAGTGTCCGAGGCAGACTGTCACGTGCCATAACTGTGAGATTACTGGGCATAAGGCCCGTTTTTGCCGAAGAGACTCTAAACCTACTCCGGCGTCATCTCAGGCCCCGAGACATTAAGCGGTGCAGAATCAGGCCACTCAGTCCGCGTCGTTCAAGACGACGGGAGCAAATAAAGGTAGAGCCAAGAGCTATCATATGGGAGCGTCCGGTTCGGGGGCCGGCAAGTCCCGAATTTATGAGATGAAGAAGACCGACGATCCAGAGGCCCGAATGATCTCAGGTACACTCGATATTCTATCTCAACCCATATGTATCCTTTTTGATACTGGTGCATCGCATTCATTCATTTACGAGTCATGTTTGAGTAGACTATGTCTGGGTAGTGCTACTAGTTGTGAGCCTTATGTCATTGGTCTACCTGATGGTAGAAGAATTATTGGGAATCATGAGATTAAGGATTGTCCGATTCAGCTTCTTGGACGTAATTAGTTAGCAGACCTAATTGTGGTAGACTTACCGAGAGACGACGTCATTCTGGATATTGATTGGATGGATCGTCACGATGCCGTCATCAGTGTCCGTAAGCGTATGGTCACTATTATTTCAGACGATGGGGTCGAATGTGTATTTTAGGGAGGTAATCCTGGCTACTCCGGAAGGATCATCAACTTGATGAAAGCAGTGAGATTACTCAATCAGGGGTGTGTCGGTTATTGGTGCTATATGACCAAGACCGAGAAACCATCAGTAATGTATTTCCAGACAGGATATTCCTGTAGTGAGAGAATATGCCGATGTATTTCCAGACAGGATACCTAGTTTGCCTCCACAGAGAGATGTGGAATTCACGATTGAGTTGGAGCCCGGTACGTCCCCTATATCGAAGGCACCATACCGGATGGCCCCGACCGAAATGCAGGAGTTGAAGAATCAATTAGAGGATTTGAGCGAGAAGGGTTATATTCGACCGAGTGCACCCCCGTGGGGAGCACCAGTGTTATTTGTTAAGAAGCAGGATGGTTCGTTCTGCTTGTGTATTGATTACCGGGAATTGAACCGGGTGACGATCAAAAATAAGTATCCTCTACCCCGTATCGATGATCTTTTGGATCAACTTCAGGGAGCTTCAGTATTTTCCAAGATCGACTTAAGATCTGGATATCATCAGCTGCGAATTCGAGAGTCGGATATCGCAAGGACGGCGTTCCGAACACGCTGTGGTCATTATGAGTTTGTGGTTATGCCATTTGGGTTAACTAATGCACCTGTGGTATTCATGGAGTTAATGTGTGATACCCGAGCCTAACATTACTCACTTGGTCAATATGATTCATGCATAACTTGTTAATTATGTGTTATTTGGATTACTTGATGTTTCATGGTTCAGTTGATCTTATAGTTAATTTCACACATAGGAATGTGCTAAACATTTGAACTCATGTCTAAAACACAATCGTGGTATATGTTACGGGACTAAGTTATGTTATTCATAGTATTTCTAATACGAAAATAGAATATATGTAAAGATCTTATAAAACTATGAGTACACGTGGTAGGCCTAGAAGTAATAAAGGTGTCACTAACGTGTCTATCGGAGGTTAACTAGCTTATCTCGAGATTTTAGTCGGCGCGTGTAGTGGGTCACTTTAAATCGACGATTCAAGTGGATAACCATCATTCAATAAACTAACACGTGTCAAGTGCGTTTGATTCTTGTCAATACCTAATAGGATACAATTTATGATTGTATCTGATAACGTCTGTAAAATACTGTGATTTGTCTATACCTCATTCGTTCCAACTGCGGTAGGAATTGAACTTATCTTTTAGTTTATCATAGTAATTATATTTTTATAAATGATTCCTTGCATTCTTACCTACAGTGTCGCATTTGTGAAGTTTTAGAAAGTTTGACAATAATGTCCTTCACTAACATTTTCAACATTGTTCGCATGGGTAATCGAGTTTAAGCAATAAAAATACACCGTAAACTTCTACTAAACCATTGTAAAGATCATCCATACCCTAAATGAAGTCAATACCTACTAGGAACCGTTTAAAACACTCCAAGAACCGGATCATAACTACTTGAATCGATCAATTATTTCAAACCTAGTCTCTAGTAGTCATTCGAGGGTATTTTGGACATTTCACCATCATAACCGACTTAAGACACTTGTTTGATGGATAAATCCGACCCTCAACCCTCATTTACCGCCTGTACATGAATAAGAAGCTCCCCACTTCTAAAAATCACCAAACATTCAAGAAGAAATCATCAAAAACATCAACACCTCAATTCCTTTGACAATCAAGGTGAGTTTCCTTTGTTTCTTCCTTATTCTTGCTATGTTTCTTAGCTATTTCGAAGGTGTGAGAGCTTTTATAAATTCTTATACATGTTATAATGATGTTAAGAATTCAGACATGGAAAACTCTTGTGTTTAATATGGATTTATAAGGCTTAAAACTCACTAAGGCAATAAAGGAATCAATTCTGCCACCTTTTGGAAGTAATAGTATATGTTACTTGATCCGTATGTTTCAGGGTCAGGAGTTTTAGTATACTTATTTTTAAGTATCTTTGGGATATTATGTCAAAAATTGGTGCAAATTCAACTTATATTATAGTGGTTATAAGCAAAACAAAATCTGATTATGACAAGACTTTGATAAACTCTTATAAAACCTTGAAATTTTAAGTTGTGAGAGTTGAATGAACGTTATAAACAGATACTAATAGATTTATTAATGAATTATAAGTCCAAAATTGATTGGTTAATGGGCTGGTATACATCGATAAATTGACATAAAGTACGTAGAACACTGGTTATGCGAAGTGGTAAACCCTTTCGATATGAAGAGAGTTAAACCTTGCGTGTGGTATGTAAATCCTTGAAACACATTCCTTGAAATAGGTTCTGAAGATATATCATCCCAACCACCCCCTATTGGTATAAACTTAAGGGTATTACCCAATCAAGGTAAGTAGAAATCCATCTGCAACTACAATGCATAAACATAGTATTGTTTGTAAACTTGATGATATCTTGAGAGTGTATTGTATTGGATGATTGATCTGTATTATGCTTAAAGTGTTTGGTTTCACCTTACATGATCATAAAATCCACTAGCACCTTCACATGCATGCATAACAGGATACTCACAAGTGTCTGCATGCATGGTACGATCATGGAAAGAAAGAAAAGAAAAATGTTTTGTTGGCCGCTGCTAGAGCACCGAGGCATGGTAGATGCATGCTTTTACGATATGTTTAGCACGGTAGATGCGTGCTTATATCATGTGTCAGACATGGTAGATGCATGTTCTCACGATATATTTGGTGTGGTAGATGCATGCCTTATATGTCTGGCATGGTAGATGCATGCCTCATGATATGATATGATGTTGAGTTCATTCCGGTGCTTAGTACGTGGTTCAACGGGCCCAAGGATAAGAAAATGATTTTGAAAGATTCTCATTGATAATCATATGTCATATGTTGCATCAGACATGATATATAACATGCATGATTTCTACTTATTGGGCTTTAGCTCACGTAGTTTATGCATTGTAGGTAATTCTGATGCTTGAGTATGTTCCCTCGCTAGATGAGTTGGAGTTCCACCGTTGTTGAGGGTCGACGTACATGGATGACGACCTGTCGGGCTTAACCATGGGCTTAACATATTTTTGTTTTTGTTTGTGAACCTTACTTTATAAATATGTATTGCAGTAATGTACTCATAGGTCCGAGTGTCGTTGATGGTGTGATGGGTACTTAAAGTTCACTTAGTATGTTTGTTTAACCTGTGAGGTTTTTTAAATATCGTAATGTAAAATAAATAAGTGATTTGGGAAGCTCGAAGTTTTGTGGTTTACTAATCTCTTGTAGTTATAGCTATGGGGATATTGATGTCATGTGTTTGATTCGGATTGAGACTAGATGTCTCTGTATGATATTTGTGTTGGTTTTATGTCACAGGTTTGGGATAGGTACTAGTTTAGGGGAAACTCTGTCGAAATTTCACCGTAATTTATAAGTACTAATATGATATAAGATAGTGTAAGTTAGGTAGTTAGTGCGGGTGTGTTACAGGTGGTATCGGAGCCCGATTTGTGCCCTGTAGACTGTCCATGTACACGAGCTCAGAGCATGTGGAGCACAACAAATCCAGTAAGTGTTATTTTATTTGTGTGCACTCATATTTCATGAATTATATTGACCATATGATATAGGGCTCAATCATAAATAGAAAATAATGCCGAGAACAAGAACTGAAGGCAGTGATGGGGGTAGAACACAAGACCCATAAATGACATCCACAAGTTATGATCGTGATCTGATCATTGGTCGATTGACTGAACTAGTAGAAAGGCAATCTCAACAAATCCAACAACTCATCCAACAAAGAGACATGCGAGGACAGCAGGGAGACGACAAGAATCGACCGCCACCTCGAGTAGAACAAGTTGAATTAGATGGAGGAAGGTTCACGAAGTTGAATCCACCGACATTTGAGAGCGCAGTGGATCCTATAGAAGCAGAAGATTGGCTTAGGACTATAGAAAACATGTTCCAGTATAGTAAGGTTTCTGAAGAGAACAAGGTACTTTGTGCAGCCTTCATGTTACGGGGCAGTGCAGGTCATTGGTGGGATACGATAAGTGCTATTGAAAATGTGGCAACAACGACTTGGGCTAAGTTCAAGGAACTCTTCAGAAATAAGTACTTTACAGCTCCTGTTCGTGCAATGAAGATGAACGAATTTATACAGTTCAAACAAGGAAGCATGACGGTTTCAGACTACATCTGTAAGTTCGAAATGCTGTCTAGGTTTGTTGAGCATATGGTTAGCAGGGAAGCACTGAAAGTGGAGAGGTTCCTTGAAGGCTTGAGACCAGAGCTATACAGAGATGTCAGCATGGCAGGAATTCAAGGGACGACTTATTCAATAATTGCTGAGAGAGCATTGCTCGCAGAATAGGCAGAACTGAGGATTCGACAAGCACAAGAGGTTCGGCGGAAATTTGCCCAACGACAAGGCCAACGCTGGTTTAAGAATGGAAAGAAGAGGCCACCTCAATCGCAGAATCCAGAGGCTGATTTTCCATCTAAAAAGGGGAAGGAACAAGGAGGACCATGTAAGCGCATGAAGTCTGAAGAGGGTAGACCCTTTGTACCATTACCGGCATGCCCTAATTGTGGAAAACAACATAGTGGAGTTTGCTTATTGGGTTCTAAAGTATGCTTTTCATGTGGACAACCTGGACATATGGCGAACGTTTGCCCAAACAAGACAAAAGCTAAAGCACAGGAAAGGGTACCAGCTAGAGTTTACACTATAACCAGAGAAGATGCTGAAGCTAATCCGTCTATTATCACGGGTAACCTTCTTATCTTGGGTATTTCTGCATCGGTATTATTTGATCCTGGTGCTACACATTCATTTGCATCTACCGAGTATGTGAGAAGGCTGGGTAGAGTACTAGAAACAATTGAGGTAGTTATAATGTAGTTACCCCCTCTGGAGATCCAAAACAAACAGATAAGATCATACGAGCGTGTAGTATTCCAATCGAAAATAGGGAACTCTATGCTGATTTAATTGTGTTGGACATGAATGACTATGACATAATCTTGGGTATGGATTGGTTATCAAAATATCATGCTACTGTTGACTGTCGGAGAAAGATTGTGACACTACAACCACCTGGGGAAGAACTTTTTTATTTTGTCGGGGTTAGTAAGAATTTAAGATTTCCAGTAATCTCAGCAATGAAGGCACAACATTTATTAAACAGTGGTTGTGAAGGCTATGTAGTTAGTGTAATGAGAATTGAATAGCAAGATTTCTCGAACGTCAATGAAGTACCAGTGGTGAAAACATACCCTAAAGTGTTTCCTGATGATCTACCGGGACTGCCACTAGATCGTGAAATAGAGTTTGTGATTAACTTACAGTCGGGAACGGCACCGATATCAAAGTCACCATACAGAATGGCACCAGCTGAATTAAAGGAATTAAAGACCCAGTTGCATGAGTTGTTAGATAAAGGCTTCATTAGGCCTAGTTATTCACCATGGGGAGCGCCAATATTGTTTGTTTGTAAGAAGGATGGTTCCTTGAGGATGTGTATACACTATCGAGAGGTCAACAAAGTTACGATCAAGAACAAGTATCCTTTACCTCGAATTGATGACTTGTTTGATCAACTTCAAGGCGCATCTATCTTTTCCAAAATTGATCTGCGATCAGGGTACAATCAATTCAAGATAAAGGAAGAGGACATCCCAAAAACGGCATTCAGTACGAGGTACGGACACTATGAGTTTTTGGTGATGCCGTTTGGCCTAACAAATGCCCCAGCACAATTTATGGATTTAATGAATAGAGTGTTTAAAGACTTCCTGGATAAGTTTGTTATCGTGTTTATTGGTGATATTCTCATATATTCGAAGACCAAAGAAGACCATACAGTGCATCTAAGGAAAGTTTTAGAAGTCTTAAAACAGAAACAATTATATGCTAAGTTTAAAAAGTGTGAATTCTGGTTAGACCGAGTGGTATTCTTGGGGCATGTTATATCCGGAGCAGGTATTTCAGTAGACCCAAGCAAAGTTGAAGCAATCAATAACTGGCCGCAACCCACAAATTCTACAGAAGTACACAGCTTTCTTGGTCTAGCTGGATATTACCGTCGATTTGAGGGATTCTCTAATATTGCCTCTCCATTAACACAATTGACTAGAAAGAATGTTTCCTTCAAGTGGACAGAATCATGCGAGCAAAGCTTTCAAGAACTGAAGAGGCGGTTGACATCGGCACCGATCTTGACCATTCCAATGGGAACTGGAGGTTTTAAAGTCTACAGTGATGCTTCAAAGAATGGTCTGGGTTGTGTATTGATGCAGAATGGTAAAGTAATAGCATATGCATCTAGACAACTGAAGGAGTATGAAAAGAACTACCTGACACATGATTTAGAACTTGTTGCAGTGGTGTTTGCACTTAAAATATGGAGGCATTACCTATATGGAGAACGTTGTGAAATTTATACTGATCACAAGAGCCTGAAATATTTCTTCACTCAGAAAGAATTAAATATGAGACAGCGGAGATGGTTAGAACTTGTTAAAGACTATGATTATGTCATCAACTACCACCCTGGTAAAGCTAATATAGTAGCAGATGCCCTAAGCAGAAAATTAGAACAATCCATTGCGGCCATGACCTTGATCCAGAAGCCAGAATTACATGATTTGATGAATATGGATGTGAAAATTATCCAACATGGATGGCTAGAAGCAAAATTGTCAGCACTAACCCTTCGACCTACTTTAATGGGTAGAATTCAGCAAGGCCAGAAAGAGGATCAAGAGTTGGAGAAAATAAAGAAGAACATTAAATTAGGAACCTCGTCAGATTTCCAATTGTCAGAAGATGGTATTATTCGATTTAGAAATCGTTTATGTGTGCCTAATTTTGAAGATGTTCGCAAAGAAATATTACTAGAGGCGCACTCAACACCATATTCAGTACATCTAGGAGCAACCAAAATGTACAGAGACTTGAAACTACACTATTGGTGGCCAGGTATGAAAGAAGATATTGCACAATATATGGAGCAATGCCTAACATGTCAACAGGTAAAAGCTGAGCATCAAAGACCAGCAGGAACCTTGAAACCTTTATTTGTTCCAAAATGGAAGTCGGAGGACATTACGATGGATTTTGTGATAGGTTTACCAAGAACGATTAAAGGACACAATTCTATCTGGGTTATAGTTGATAGATTGACTAAATCTGCTCTCTTTCTCCCAGTTTGTACGACATACTCCATCGATCGTTATGCTCAACTCTACATACAGGAAATAGTGAGGCTACATGGGGTTCCATTATCTATTGTATCGGACAAAGATTCACGATTTGTATCAGCTTTTTGGAAGAGTCTGCATAGAGCATTGGGTACCCACTTGTCTTTCAGCACTGCTTATCATCCACAGTCGGATGGGCAATCAGAAAGAACTATACAAACTCTTGAAGATATGCTCAGATCCTGTGTTATGGACTTTCAAGGCCAGTGGATCAAACATTTACCCCTAATTGAATTCTCCTACAATAACAGTTATCAGAGTACAATTGGAATGGCTCCTTATGAAGCTTTGTATGGCCGGAAGTGTCGATCACCAGTACATTGGGATGAGGTTGGTGAAGGAAGAGTTTTAGGACCTGATATGATTCAAGAAATGATGTAAGTTTCACTAATCAGAGAAAGAATGCGAACAGCTCAAAGCAGACAAAAGAGTTATGCAGATACCAGAAGGAGAGCACTGGAATTTTCCGTGGGTGATCGAGTATTCCTGAAGGTTTCTCCAATGAAGGGAATAATGAGATTTAGTAAGAAAGGAAAACTGAGTCCAAGATACATTGGGCCATTTCCTATTACTGAGCGGGTTGGTGAAGTGGCTTATCGACTAGAGTTGCCAGCATCAATGCCTCAGATACACAATGTATTTCACGTTTCTCTACTAAGAAAATACATTGCAAATCCATCTCACATTCTCAAGAATGAACCAGTTGAGATGGAGGCAGATTTAAGTTACAAGGAGATACCGGTACAAATCTTACTAAGAGAAGTAAAGAAACTCAGAAATAAAGAGGTGCCACTAGTCAAAGTATTGTGGAGAAATCAACTCGTAGAAGAAGCCACTTGGGAGAGAGAAGATGAAATGAGGGCTAAATACCCTGATTTTTTCAGGTAAGTTAAATTTCGGGGACGAATTTTTTATAAGGAGGGGAGGATGTGATACCCGAGCCTAACATTACTCACTTGGTCAATATGATTCATGCATAACTTGTTAATTATGTGTTATTTGGATTACTTGATGTTTCATGGTTCAGTTGATCTTATAGTTAATTTCACACATAGGAATGTGCTAAACATTTGAACTCATGTCTAAAACACAATCGTGGTATATGTTACGGGACTAAGTTATGTTATTCATAGTATTTCTAATATGAAAATAGAATATATGTAAAGATCTTATAAAACTATGAGTACACGTGGTAGGCCTAGAAGTAATAAAGGTGTCAATAACGTGTCTATCGGAGGTTAACCAGCTTATCTCGAGATTTTAGTCGGCGCGTGTAGTGGGTCACTTTAAATCGACGATTCAAGTGGATAACCATCATTCAATAAACTAACACGTGTCAAGTGCGTTTCATTCTTGTCAATACCTAATAGGATACAATTTATGATTGTATCTGATAACGTCTGTAAAATACTGTGATCTGTCTATACCTCATTAATTCCAACTGCGGTAGGAATTGAACTTATTTTTTAGTTTATCATATTAATTATATTTTTATAAATGATTCCTTGCATTCTTACCTACGGTGTCGCATTTGTGAAGTTTTAGAAAGTTTGACAATAATGTCCTTCACTAGCATTTTCAACATTGTTCGCATGGGTAATCGAGTTTAAGCAATAAAAATACACCGTAAACTTCTACTAAACTATTTTAAAGATCATCCATACCCTAAATGAAGTCAATACCTACTAGGAACCGTTTAAAACACTACAAGAACCGGATCATAACTACTTGAATCGATCAATTATTTCAAACCTAGTCTCTAGTAGTCATTCGAGGGTATTTTGGACATTTCACCTTCATAACCGACTTAAGACACTTGTTTGATGGATAAATCCGACCCTAAACCCTAATTTACAGCCTGTACATGAATAAGAAGCTCCCCACTTCGAAAAATCACCAAAAATTCAAGAAGAAATCATCAAAAACATCAACACCTCAATTCCTTTGACAATCAAGGTGAGTTTCCTTTGTTTCTTCCTTATTCTTGCTATGTTTCTTAGCTATTTCGAAGGTGTGAGAGCTTTTATATATTCTTATACATGTTATAATGATGTTAAGAGTTCATCCATGGAAAACTCTATTAGGAATACTTGTTAGATTTTGATGATGTCATTAATTTAAAATCAAATGTTTATTACTTGGCAAAATGTAAGGAAGAACCAAATGAGTATCTTCCATAGGCCAAAATATGTTAAGTATAACTTGGCAAAATGTAAAGAAGAACCAAATGAGTGTCTTCTGTAGGCCAAAGTTAGTTAGGCTGAAAATCGGCTAAGTACTAAAGCACAGCCTAGTCCATCAGAGAAGTACAGCCGACTCGGTCGAGTAGCTCGGTCAACTAAATTTATCGAGAAGTTTGACCAGATCGGCCTGAGGTACCTCGGGAAGTCACACGATCAGACAAGTCTCAAACAGTGAACAGCCGAGAGGACCTACCTGCAGAAGATGTAAGCTGCACATCATCCTACTCAACTACAGCCTAGTACTCCAAGTCCACGTCAGCATGCTTTGAAAAGTCAAAAATTACGGAAAGCTCACATGCAACGTGAAGAGACAAATTGGAGTGATTCCCGCAAGAGATATGATTTAATTAAATTATCCTGACCCACCGTGAAGACTTTAATCCTTTTATATTCAAAAGATTCGGCGCTCACATGCAGAAGTCCTCACAACGGTCGGAAGATAAAATTAAATAATGGGAATCCAGCCTCGCAACGTTCAGAAAAGATTAAACAATGAAGTCTCCCTCCAACGGACGGATTTGTTCAAAGATTTGCAACGGCTACAAAGAAGAAGCTCAGAGATCTGACCTATATATATCCAGAGATTTGAATCTGAGCAACTAACGGTGCGAACATACATTCTAGCGATCAAAGCAAACAAAGCAATCTCAAGCAATCAAATAGCATCGTGAAAAGAGCAGATCCAAAAAGTTCATATTTAAGGAAGCTCTTAAGTTGGAGAAGACAAACACTCTTGTCTATAATCTTGAGTACGGGGTACTTCACTGGTTGAAGTAAGAGACTGTAAAGGCATCTGTTGGTAGTCGATCCGCCTTGGCGTCCACACAAGTGCTTCGGGTAGCTGAACGGCCGAGCAGATCCCCGGGCCGAACCGGTCATAAACTTGATCGTTTCTCGGGTTCGCACAAAAGAAAACCGGACCGGGCAGAGACCTTAGAGCCGACCCAGAATCCGGACCAGAAAGACCGAGCAGACCCTATATGAGTACGCTCCATAACCACGAATAAGGCCGACCAGAGTAGCAGGAAGCTCGAGGGCCGACCTCATTGTCGGTCATAACAGATAAATATCGAAAGCCCGAAGAACAGGCAGACAGGACAGTAAAAGAGAGCTGTCATGTCCCTTCCCAAAGCACACTTAAGAAAATGACACGTGTCAAAGGAGTCACCTTCATCGTGACAGATGTCATCAGCATATTCACTTCAATCTTCCTATTGTCACCTTATGAATGGCTGACATTGCCTATATATATGGCAGGAGAAAGTACAATAGAGGGGACTTCGGGAAAAAAGAGAAAAAGGGGAGATAGATAGAGAGAGAAAAAAGAGAGACCTGAGACATACAAAAAAATAAGAAAAAAGACTTGTAATTAACAAGCAAACTTGATAGACCGGCATACATTATTCTGCCCGGCTCCATGCTATCAAGAGATCATTAATAAAAATTTAGTGATCAAATATCCTCCATTTTATTTATTATCTTCTACGTGTCTTCGATCCATTCGTCCAGATCAGTTCACGTGACGTTGACCAAATCAGACGTCAACAGAATGGCGCTAGAAGGAGGGGTCGAACCTTCGACCTTGTGGTTAACAGCCACAAACTATGCTCTTCTCGTTCATATTGCAAGCCAATCCTATGCTTTTCTTTAAAATATTTCTTGTTAAGTATATGATTCTCCATCTCTAACCACAAGTGACGAATTACCATCAGGCCCATCCAAAGGGCCCGTTATACAATAGAGGACACCATTATAAGGTGTACACGCTAAGGAGTTCTCTATCATGCCTGGACGTATTGGACCATTTTTAGTGTGCGCATGACGGACACGACTTTGAGCCGAACTACAATCAGCACGCAGATGTTTTGAAAGGCAATCTGCTGGCGGGGCACTTTGACACACCTTGCGTTCATTCGGAAATAACCACACCCACCGACAGATGGTAAGATGAAAGCATAGGAATCATCGTAACTACGAGTCGAAAGCATAGGAATCATCGTAATATGAAGTTGAAAGCACAGGAGCCATTGTGATCACGGGTTCCTGCTCGACTCGGCTGACCTCTTGGAGGTCATAATTCGAAGGATATTGAGCGTAGCTCAGAACTCAAAGTGATGAAAAATCCGCAGAAAGTGGAAAATACCAGTAAGACTAAAATGTGCCAAGGAATAATCTCTATAAGAAAAGAGGGGCCCGGCCGATCGAGTCACTAACAATCCTGCAACGGCCGGCCCAGGAAGAATCAGGCGTTCTACGATGACCCCGGTCGAAATTGGGACACGCCCACAGAAGAATTCGTTTCAAAAAACAAGGGCAAGGTGACCCCAAGAACCTGGACCTCGTCGCCCAAAAAGGCGGAACGTCTTCTACAAAACATCCGAAGATCATCAGAGTCTCCAGGCCAATGATCTCATTATTAAACGAGCACTGGGGCCCGACACGGGACCTCCTGAATCCAAGTAACAAAGCTCGTCAGAACGGAGGTTGCTAGCTAGAATATGTAGATGACCAAGGATTAATTCATTTGTCGAATGCCATGAAGGTACAATCAATAAAATTCGACTCTATGTTCATCTTGGAATCAAATGCACTATAAGACCGAGTTCGTCTCGGCAACTCGAATGACCGGCTCCTCCGGCACTATAAGACCGAGTTCGTCTCGGCAACTCGAATGACCGGCTCCTCCGGCACTATAAGACCGAGTTCGTCTCGGCAACTCGAATGACCGGCTCCTCCGGCACTATAAGACCGAGTTCGTCTCGGCAACTCGAATGACCGGCTCCTCCGGCACTATAAGACCGAGTTCGCCTCGGCACCTCAAAAGACCGGTCCACCCAGCACTGAAAGTCCGAGCTCGCCTCGGCACCTCACAAGACCGGTCCACCCGGCACTGAAAGTCCGAGATCGCCTCGGCACCTCAAAAGACCGGTCCACCCGGCACTGAAAGTCCGAGCTCGCCTCGGCACCTCACAAGACCGGTCCACCCGGCACTGAAAGTCCGAGCTCGCCTCGGCACCTCACAAGACCGGTCCACCCGGCACTGAAAGTCCGAGCTCGCCTCGGCACCTCACAAGACCGGTCCACCCGGCACTGAAAGTCCGAGCTCGCCTCGGCACCTCAAAAGACCGGTCCACCCGGCACTGAAAGTCCGAGCTCGCCTCGGCACCTCACAAGACCGGTCCACCCGGCACTGAAAGTCCGAGCTCGCCTCGGCACCTCAAAAGACCGGTCCACCCGGCACTGAAAGTCCGAGCTCGCCTCGGCACCTCACAAGACCGGTCCACCCGGCACTGAAAGTCCGAGCTCGCCTCGGCACCTCACAAGACCGGTCCACCCGGCACTGAAAGTCGGAGCTCGCCTCGGCGCCTCAAAAGACCGGTCCATCCGGCCCAATCAGCGAAGGGTGAGCAGAAAAAACGGCGGTCTGACCAACCGGGCCCAAACACAAAAAAGCAACAAAAGCCATAAAAAGATTTTATTCATTCAAAATAAGCTCCATGTCAGAATACAAAAGAAATCAAGGAAGAACGGCACACAGGCCATACATGGAATAAAACAAAAAATCTACTCGGCCTGGTACTCCTGATCGGTCGCCTGAGAAGACTGCCCTCCACCTTCGCCAGACACGGTCTCCACAGGATCTTCGGCAGCTTCGGCGGCCTTCGGCTCATCATCTCCGAGAGCTTCAACCTTTAGGTCGGCCGCCTGAGACCTTATGTAGGCCTGGACCTCCTCAACGGTCTTCCCTTCCTTCATGAGATCCAATATCTCATAACAGGTGGAGAGGTAGTTAAGGTTGATCAATTCCTCGTATTCGGGTGTCTTCTGAAAAGCAGCCGCCCCGTCAGCCAGGCCCTTGTCATAACCCGCAGACTCGCAAGTCCGGACCCGCTCGGTCAATTGCTCAAGCTGGGCCTTAGCACTTTGCAAATGAGCCTCGTACTCGGCCATGATATCCAGGCACTGTTTTTGCGCCTTCCCAGCCGCCGTGGCCATCTCGTCAGCCTTCCCTTTCCATACATCGGCCTTGAAGGCCCGCCTCTCCAGAAGCTCCATCTTACCCTTCAGAGAAGCCATCTCCTCCTCCAAAGATTTGATAAGCGAAGGGCAGAGATGGTGTTCCTCCTGCAAGGCCTTGAGATCAGCCTCTGCCTTCTTATGTTTCCCAGCTGAGGCGGTCAGCTCCCCAGCGGCCTTCACATAGGTGCACAACGCCCGGCCCAAAATAGCGTTTCCAAAATGGATCTGCTCATCCGGGTCCATGTCGTTGGTCACCATCTCCATCTTCGGCGTCCAGCCCAAAATGGGGACATAGCTGGACTCAACCACCGATGGGGGGACCCGATCGAGCAGTTCGGCGGTGGGAGTGGCTGCTCGGACGTAGTCGAGAAACCAGCGCGGTCTCCGCCCTCTCATCCGGGCACAAGGTTCTTCCCGATCCTTATTCACCGGGAGATAGTGGCCCTCCAAATCAATCAAGGGCTCCTTACCCTTCGCCCGGCCCGTCCGAACAGGGCTCAAGGAAGGCACAACAATCTCAGGAAGGGGGAAACCCTCGGTCCTGGTCATGTTATCCTCAGACCCGGCCTCTACTCTCTTCCGCTTGCCTGCGCGCTCCCTACGCTCGGCGGCCTCCGCAGCCAGCCTCGCCACCCGCTGCGCAGGCGTCTCTTTCCGTCCCGACGAACTCCTGCCCCTGGAGCCTGGATGAGGAAGATGTGTTATAAAAAAAAAAAAAAAAAAGAGCTACCTGATGAAGACATTCTGCTCGGGTTAGTGGATCGAAGTCCCGCGGCCCAAAGATTGTCCTCAGTAACCAGAAGGTATGACTTCCTCCGATCAGCGGGAAGATCCAAGAGCTGTTCAACCCGGTCGTCGAATAAAGAGGAGGTCTCTGAAGCCGGGATACGTTCTGCACAAACAACAAATTATGAGCGTTAGACAAAAAAGGAACAGCAGCAAAGAACACGACACTTACTCATTTTAGCAACAAAGTATTCGGGGACCCGAAGCTCGGCGTCTATCACGCCAGGTTCCCACTCATCAACCGAGCTCATCCACGGCCCCCCTACATAGAACCATTGTTCTTTCCAGCTATGTATGGTCTCCGGCACATCCACCAATTCTTTATACATTGCGTGCCGGGCTGTCAAATAAAACCAGCCGGAACCAGATTGGCCGACCGACCTCCATAAAAAGAGACTGCTAATCTCTTCAAAACTGGGCTCGGTCCATCCATGCTGACTAAAAAGAATTAGAAGACCCACCATCCGAGCCCAAGAATTCGGATGAATTTGGGCTATACAAAGGCCCCACTGCCTCAACCACCGGGAAAGTACCAACGGCAGAGGAAACCTTAGCCCAGACAGCAAAGAGCGGTAATACACCGCCGTACATCCGACAGGAGGGGTGTGGGGTCTCTCCTCTGGGCCCGGAACAAACATCCGCACCACCGCGGGTATCTTAAAACGCCCCCGCCAAGTCTCCAACTGCCCATCGGTGACCGTGCTGCGTATCGAGGCCGAATCCCATTCCGCCTCAACAAAAGGAGACGACCGAGGCCGAACCCAGGCTCCAGTCTCGCCAACCGCCGTCAGCGACGTCGCCACCTCCACGTCTCCAGAATCTGCATCTCCAGAATCCGGCGATCTTGCAACCTCGCCTCCATTCTCATCGCTCCAGTCAACGGGAGCATCACCAATCGACAAATCCGCCACTCCCGTGCGGTCTGGGGACACAACCGACTCCTCCGCCGTATTCCTCAGCTCCGACATCGTGAAACAAGAAAAAAGGGGAGGAAAAGTAAGCTTACCAGGAAAATCTGCGAAACCGGAAAAGAAGAAAAATTGCCGGAAAAGATCTCTCTACAATAAAAATGGCGAAGGAAGCAATGAAGAAGAAGACACTCTATATTTATAGGATGAGACAGGGGCATTAAATACTAAAGCGGCGATTCATAATCATCACAAAGATTAAGAACGCGTGAGACACCGCGACGAATTACATCACGCCACGCGTCCCCCTCACTATGACTCTTGGAGATCCCGAAGTCAAATCGATGCGACTCTCAAAGATATGTCCCTTCAAGGGATCTTATCCACCCCCAAATCGGATCGACCTCAATCTGAAACGAGTCCAGCACCGGCCAAACCGGCACGACCCTGGACTCGGGGGCCCTTGTTGGTAGTCGATCCGCCTTGGCGTCCACACAAGCGCTTCGGGCAGCTGAACGGCCGAGCAGATCCCCGGGCCGAACCGGTCATAAACTTGATCGTTTCTCGGGTTCGCACAAAAGAAAACCGGACCGGGCAGAGACCTTAGAGCCGACCCGAAATCCGGACCAGAAAGACCGAGCAGACCCTATATGAGTACGCTCCATAACCACGAATAAGGCCGACCAGAGTAGCAGGAAGCTCGAGGGCCGACCTCATTGTCGGTCATAACAGATAAATATCGAAAGCCCGAAGAACAGGCAGACAGGACAGTAAAAGAGAGCTGTCATGTCCCTTCCCAAAGCACACTTAAGAAAATGACACGTGTCAAAGGAGTCACCTTCATCGTGACAGATGTCATCAGCATATTCACTTCAATCTTCCTATTGTCACCTTATGAATGGCTGACATTGCCTATATATATGGCAGGAGAAAGTACAATAGAGGGGACTTAGGGAAAAAAGAGAAAAAGGGGAGATAGATAGAGAGAGAAAAAAGAGAGACCTGAGACATACAAAAAAATAAGAAAAAAGACTTGTAATTAACAAGCAAACTAGATAGACCGGCATACATTATTCTGCCCGGCTCCATGCTATCAAGAGATCATTAATAAAAATTTAGTGATCAAATATCCTCCATTTTATTTATTATCTTCTACGTGTCTTCGATCCATTCGTCCAGATCAGTTCACGTGACGTTGACCAAATCAGACGTCAACAGCATCCGAGGATCGAGGATCAAGAGGTGCAAGGCAGTCAAGTGTGTGTACAACGACACGGATTTCCACTGGTTGGAAGCTGTTGTATTGTGGTTGAATCACTGTAATATTTATCACTGGTTGAAAATTATAGTGAATTCATCTCCAACTGGTTTGGAGAAAAGTGGATTAGTAGAGGATTACCCCACCTCTGAGACCACTATAAATTGCCTGTGTTATTTCTTGCTTTCTTGTATCATACTCTAATCTTTGCATACATTGTTAAGTGTTTCATTAAGTTAATTTATATTCGTCATCAGCTGACTTCCGCACATATCCAAGAACAAACGACTCCAAGTCATTTGTTTGACCATCAGCTGAAGAAACTCACTCTTCGAGAAAAAGAGTTCAAGAGTTTCAACAAGTCTATTCACCCCCCCCTCTAGACTTGTTCCTGGACGACTTGTGACCTACAAGTGGTATCAGAGAGGTTGGTTCATTTTTTTCACGAACCAGATCTATACTAGATATATATCTTATCTCTCACTTTATAATGGAACACATGCACTCTAGACTACCTGTCTTTTCGATTGTGAGTATGATCTCTGGAAGATAAGAATGCAGGCACACTTATCTTCAATTCACGACGACATGTGGTGCATCATTGAAGACGGTCCATTCATTTTCGAGAAGGACAACACAGCCGAGGAGATCGCAGCTGGGAGGCCCGAAAAGATCCCTAAGAAGAGAACGGAGCTGACCCCTGAAGAGAGAAAGCTGGCCAATCTTGACAACAGGGCCAGAGATGTGTTATACCAAACTCTTGACAAATCCACAATGGTCAAGATCAAAAATTGTAAGAATGCCAAAGAGATTTGGGACACATTAGCTCTAATGTGTGAAGGAACGGAGCTGATCAAGGAAAACAAGTTGTCAATAGCTATCCAAAAGTTTGACAACTTTAAAATGAAGAATGGAGAATCTATAGACCAAGTGGACACAAGGTTCACTGAAATTATCAATGAAATCAACTCCCTGGGCAAAACCTATGGCAACAGGGAAATGGCACTAAAGGTCCTCAGATCTCTAAATCCCGAATGGAGCATGAAGGCTGTAGCCATGAGAGAGTCCAAAGACCTGAATAAGATAAAGATTCAGGAGCTGTTCTCGGATCTAAAGGCTTATGAGTTCGAGCTTCCAAGCTCATCCTCAACTGAGCCTGCAGAGAAGGGAATCGCATTTGCAGCCGAGTCCCCTGCTAAGAGCCTATCTGATGTGAAACCTCCAAATCCACTAGATTTTGAGGAAGAAATGGCTTTCATAATGCAAAGGTTCAGCAATTTCAGAAAGAACTACTCCAAGTATAAGAAAAACTACAAGGAGAACCCAAGAAGGAACCAGAAGGCCGGAAGCTGGAAAGTTGAATGCTACAACTGTCACAAAATAGGACACATCCAAATGGATTGCCCCGAGCTCAAGAAGGACGAAACCAAGAAGGAGGTGGGCAGAAAGGAAGACAGAAGAAAAGCTCTCATCGGAAAAGACCAGGAGCATGTCGAATCAAGCGGCGGTTTCTTTTCTGATGAAGACGAGGAGTATGATTGCCTGATGGCAAACTTAGCTGATGAAGAGGTAACCTCTAAACTTACCGGTTCAAATAATAGCTCAGCCATGTCACAAGATATGGATTTACATGAATCGGTAAATCAGTTATTCAAAGATTTTGAAACACTTAAATCGCACACCAAGTCAGACAATGAGAAGACTCATTTGCAAGATGAGAATAGGCGGTGAAAAATGATTTCAAAAACTCGGCTAGATTTAAATAAGGTCGAGACAACTACGGTGATTTTAAAAACTGTGCAAGTGTAAATACAAGTGAGATAGACCGGCTAAATATTTTACTTAAAGAAAAGTCACCGCACTTGCTCATGCCAAAGATGAGTTTACTAAGTCGGCACGTATAAATAAAACTCAGCGCGAAATAACCTCCTCAAGGCGTCTTCAACTCGGGCGATTGTGTACTTATAAAAGGTCATTATATACCAAATCGGGCCTTGGATATGATTCTCACACTCCCTCTAGTTACGAAACCAAGTTTATCAAGGAGAAACAATAGTCTCGATCACTGAGCACTGTATAAACCGATATTCAAAAAGCAGAGCAGCGGAGTCAAACGTCTAAGTGCGGTCGGAGTTACACTGCATGACCACCTAGACAGCGACTAAGCAATGGCCCGAGCAAAAGCGGCCTGCAGACAACATGCCCACTATTACCAACAACTCCCCAAAAATAGATTTCATAATGGGAGGGGCAGATGGAAACCTCAAGGTTATCCTAATTACCAAAATGAACAAGTGTGGAGACCACAAAGGTTTAATAAATGGTCTCAGCCTAGATTTAGAAATGGCCCACACTATTTTGAGGAATATTCGGTATACAATCCAACCAGGAGATTTAGACCTCGACCACAGGCACCTTATAAGGGTTATAATAATAATAATAATAATTTCCATAATCCAAGGAGAAATCAATTCTCCAGGAAACCAACTAACCCCAAAGGACCCACACAAATTTGGGTACCTAAATCTCTGCTTGTTTAATTGCAGAAAAGGTGGAAGGACTACAACCACATCTTCTCAAGCTCAAATTTTGGAGGAGAAGAATGGTTTGTAGACTCTGGATGCTCGAGGCATATGACCGGGAACAAGAAGATGCTGACCAAATATGTCAAAGAAAGAGGTCCCGATGTAACCTTTGGAGATAGCTCTAGAGGACAGACAAAAGGCTTTGGAGAGCTGCACCGAGGAAACATTGTAATATCCAAAGTTCATTATGTCAAAGGGCTCAAGTATAACCGCATGAGCATCAGCCAGTTCTGTGACGAGAAGAATCTAGTAGTCTTCACCATCTTGAAGTGTATGGTGATAGACATCTTATCTGGAGAAATAAAGCTACAAGGTTTCCGAAGAAGAGATGTATACATGATTGATTGGAACACAGGAACACCTAACTCCTGTTTTCTATCCAAGACTGTAGGCGAGAATGGATCATGTGGCACAAAAGACTATGTCACCTGAACTTCAAAGCCATCAACAAGATTAGCTCTCAGAAGCTGGTCAGAGGACTTCCAAATGAAGCATTCAAGAAGGAAGCACTCTGTGATGCATGTCAGAAGGGAAAGCAGACCAAGGCATCGTTCAAGCCAGTTCAGCCTACAACGCTCACAACAAGGATCTTAGATCTACTCCACATGGATCTATTTGGTCCTATCAAACCAAGGACTTTGAGCGGGAGAAAGCATGCTCTTGTGATTGTAGATGATTATTCAAGGTACACTTGGATCATTTTTCTATTCAAGAAAAGTGAAACCCTGACCAAGTTACCTGAGCTGCTGAGAAGGATCCAGAATGAGAAATCCCTCTCCATAATCAAGATCAGATCAGATAGAGGAGGAGAGTTTCTCAACAAGGCGATAACTGATTTCAGCGATCAGAATGGGATCCAGCATGAGCTCTCTGCAGCCAGGACGCCCCAGCAGAATGGTGTTGCTGAAAGAAGGAAAAAACCCCTGAAGGAAGCAGCAAGGTCCATGATTGCAGAAGCGGACCTTCCCAAAAGGTTCTGGGCTGAAGCTGTCAACACAGCCTGCCACACCCAGAACAGGAGTATGATAGTAGGGAGACATGGAAAAACTCCCTATGAGGTTTGGAATAATAGAACTCCTACTGTTGATTACTTTCATGTTTTTGGTTGTAAGTGTTTCATCCACAACAACGGTAAAACACAGCTAAATGCCTTTGATGCTAAAACTGATGATGGTCTATTTATGGGATATTCCCAAAGAAGCAAGGCATATAGAGTTTTTAACAAAAGAACCTTAGTTGTGGAAGAAACACCCCATGTTGTTTTTGATGAATCTACTGTTGAGTACAGGAAACAACTTGAGCAAATTGAGAACAAGCTCAAGTCAGCAACCCTTGAAGAAGTCATTATACATGACACTGGAATGGTGGACTCACCTGCAGATCAGCCTGATGACCCAATGCGGTGATGAAGACCCAACAGCAGATCGACAGATCACCAAACCTATCGATCGATTCTTTGCGGAAGAAGACCCAGACGGAGCTGACAAAGACTCATCTGCAGTTCAGAATCAAGCTGCAGATGACAAGGCGGTAGCTGATCCAGTTGCGGACCAGAATCCAGCTGATGTAGATAACCACCAGAGCAATCCAACAGGGGGAACAAACCCAGAAGAGGACGAGATCCCCAAATGGCTCAAGGATCATCTAATTCAGCAAATCATCGGAAAGTTGACTGATGGAGTCAAGACAAGACAGTCAACTCTACCAGCAGGAATGGCGATGTTCTCATGTTTCATGTCACAAATTGAACCCAAGACTACAGAACAAGCCTTGGAAGATTATTCATGGATTAATGCCATTCAAGAGGAATTGGAGCAGATGGAAAGGAACAAAGTTTGGGAACTAACAGACAGACCTGATCACAAGAAAGTTATTGGCACCAAATGGGTGTATAAAAACAAGAGTGATGAAGACGGAACTGTTGTTAGGAATAAAGCCAGACTCGTAGCAAAAGGTTATGCACAGTGTGAGGGAATAGATTTTGATGAAACTTATGCACCTCTTGCAAGATTAGAAGCCATCAGACTATTCCTCGCATATGCTGCATTCAAGGACTTTGAAGTCTACCAGATGGATGTAAAAGTGCGTTTGAATGGAATCCTAGAAGAAGAAGTCTATGTAGAGCAACCCCGTGTTTTGTCAAAGGAGACAAAGTCTATAAGTGTTGAAAGCTCTGTATGGACTCAAGCAAGCACCGAGAGCATGGTATGAAACACTGTCTGTGTTTCTTGAGAAAAATGGATTTTGCAAGGGAAAAGTGGACAAGACCCTATTGAGTGGAACACGAAGGCCACATTTTAATAGTTGATTTATGTGGATGACATCATATTCGGATCAACCAATCGAACTATGCGAAATTCTCCAACCTCATGCAAGGAGAATTTGAGATGAGTATGATGGGAAAGCTTAACTTCTTTCTCGGATTACAAGTTAAGCAGATGGAAAAAGGAATTTTCATCAACCAAGCAAAGTATACTAGAGATCTTATCAAGAGATATGGAATGGAATCAGCCAAGCCCGCAAGAATTCCAATGAGCACAAGCACTCACCTGGATGCAGACGAGGCAGGCATATCAGTGGACTCAACCCACTACAGAGGACTCATCGGATCTCTTCTGTACCTCACTGCAAGCAGGCCAGACATATCATATGCAGTTGGAGTGTGTGCAAGATTCCAGTCCAAGCCGAAGCAATCACACCTAGATGCAGCCAAGAGAATAATTAAGTACCTAAAGTCTACAATTAATGTTGGACTGTGGTACCCCAAGGATGACAACTTCGAGCTGTCAGGATACTCAGATGCGGATTTCGCAGGATGCAAAATCAACAGGAAGAGCACTAGTGGAACGTGTCAATTCCTAGGAACCAGACTGATATCCTGGTTTAGCAAGAAGCAGGTTTCTAACTCCATATCCACTACAGAGTCAGAATACCTAGCTGCAGGTAGCTGTTGTGCACAGATTCTATGGATCAGACAACAGTTAAGGGATTATAATATTATTGCCAACGAAGTTCCAATATGGTGTGACAACAATAGTGCTATTGCAATAACCAACAATCCGGTTTTGCACTCAAGGACGAAGCACATTGACGTTAAGCACCATTTCATTCGAGACCATGTGCTTAACAAAAGGGTTAGAGTTGAAAGAGTCAGCACAGACTACCAAATAGCTGACATCTTCACCAAACCCCTGCCAGAAGAAAGATTCCTAGAGCTTAGCAGAGACCTTGGATTACTAGATTGGGAATCTAGTTCTGAAGCAAGTTGAAGGAAGGACGGACACTCAGAATCAGCCTAAGCTGATGCAGGCGAGAAGACGAAGGCCAGACGAAGCAACTTAGCTGTACAGAATACCAGGCGAGAAGTCAAACTCACTGTTGCGAGTGGTCAACAAATAACAAAATCAGACTAGCTAAGTTCTCTAAACTGATCTCTAAATTTTTAATTATTATCTGTCACATTTATAAATATTATTTTGGCTAAAATGGCATTTAAAATATACATCTTTATTAGCCAAGTGGCAATTTTAATACACGTGTCAAATGCCTATTTAATTAACCTCTACGGTGGCCAATCAGAATCAACCGTCAAATTTTAAATAGGGCCACCGATTCAAATTTGAAATTCATAAGAATATCAAAAGGCGTACCACCGTTCAAATTTATAATAAACTAATACAAACGTCTTTTCATCTTCTTTATAAGGAAGAAAACCTTTCACTTTACTCTTTACGCTTACAGAAACCCTAGAACTTACAGAGCAAAAATACACACTAAAAAATCCTAAAATCCTTTTTGCAGAAATGGCATCTTTTGAAGGCGTAAACTTGAAGGCGGTGAAGGACCAAGTCATCTTCTCCATGGTCGTCGATTTCGAAGGTTTATTGGAAGCAAATCTAGAGGACTTCGATATGCTCAACTTAATCCGGGCGATGAAGCTGAACGGAATCTACCCGTTTCTCGACATTAACCCGCAACATTTGTTCAAGGAAGATGTTGTTGAATTTTATCGTAATGCCTCTCTGATTCAGCACGGGATTAACAGCTCAGTCGGCGGAACCCCTATCACCATAGATCGAGAAAAGATTCGTTCTGTATTCGGGATGAAACATCGCGGTTTGGCGGTCGAAACTCTTAAACAATCACCCGCCGAAACATGGAAAACGATCAAAGCCGAGAATATCCCAGAGAAATTGAAGTTTACAGCAAAGAGGAATGAGCTGAAAAGGATTTATCGAGTTGCTTTGGACATCACAAACAAGATAGTGATGGGGATGGCAGGCAGCTATGACCAACTGTCATCATCCAAATTCATGGTGTTGGGTGCGTTGATCCAAGAAGAAGAAGTTGATTGGGCGGACTATATTTTCAGACAACTTGTTCGCGAGGTGAACAAAGTCGAATGGCTCGAGGATGAGAAGAAATTCAAAACTAAGTTGGCGTTCGGAACGCATCTTAGTTGGCTTTTGGAGAAAATCGGAGTGGCCAAGGGAAACATTGACCCTTTCCACCCGAACAAGAGGCTAGGTCACATGGACCATGACAAGAAAAAAGTTGGAGTCACTGGGAGAGCAGCCCAGTTGTTGAAGGATTTGCCAGACTCTCCGTATTGCCCAAGATACGATTTATCAGAGGAATCGGACCAACCTGCAGCTGAGATCGGAACTGCAGTCGAGTCCGGGAATGAGTCTGACGATACACCAATCGCCATCCGATTCAAGAGACGGGGACCAGCCCCAGCAGGACCCTCTAACCTGCAGTCATCACCTGAACCCTCACCAAAGAGGCCAAGGAAGCTGCAGTTCAGCGAGGGAGAGCAGTCTGAGCATCACGCCAGCCCATCAGTTCAGTCACCAATCCATCCGGACCTGCTTGCACCAGATACTGAAACTCGGATTGTACCTGTTATTACACCTCCTGTGTACATAACCGAAGAAGAGGAAGCAGGTCTTGTTATCTCTATTCCTGAAGCAGATTACACTTTCAACCTTTTAGAAAATAACACTTTTAATCTCTCTATTGAGCAACTTCAGCTTGTCAAACCACAAGCAGAAAAACACTCTTTTGTAAATATTTTTAAAGAGTGGAAAACTCTCAAAACCATGTCTTTTACAAATTTTCAAACCTTTGTTGAAACTAGTGGTTGGGAATATCCCCAAGCCACTGAGGATGTTCTGACTAATTTTTGCAAAGAGTCAGATTTAGCTTTACTCCTCCAGGATAATTGGTTCATGTCACATTTTGAGACCAACATGGACCAATTTATCCATTCTATAATGCTCAGTATTTTTGATGGCACTTTTGGAGATGAGGAGGAAGAGGAAGTAGAGAAGGAGATTAGGATTGAAGAAGTTGATGGTGAGAATGAAATTATCAATCTGGAGGCTGAAGAAGAAGAAGAAGAAGAGAAAGAATCTGAAGAAAATATACCAGTTGAAAAACAAACTGAGGAGATTGAGAAAACAGAAGAAGTGATGGATGAAGGAGATGAAGAAGAAGGAGAAGAAGTAGAGCAGGAAAAAGATGAAGAAGAAAAAGATGATGAGGATGATGAAGGAGAAGAGAAGGAGAAAGATGATGATAAAAATGATGATGATGATGATGACAATGATGATGGAGGTGAAGGAGGAGCAGAAAAAGAAAAATAAAAAGATGAGGAAAAAGAGAAAGAAAAATCTGGAGAAGGAGAAGGGAAAGAAGGAGAGAGAGAAGGAGCCAAAGAGCCAGAGCCAGAGCCAGAGGCTACTCATGAAGCTGCAGATAGGATTGTTGTACTGCCGCACACGGCACCAGACGCAGAGCTCATGAAGACTCAGTCGGGGACCCCGGAGAAAACCCAATCTGATCTACCAGCTGCAGCCAGGAGCCTGCAGTCTAGTGGTTCTCTTGCAGAGGGTTCAAGAGAGCACTCTCCATCAGCTCAGTTATCACCTACCATGACTGAGCTGATCAAGCAAATTGTCAGAGATACTATTGGGGAGCTGCTATCAACTCAGGTCACTCCTGACCTTCAGACCATTAATGCCAAGATTGACACCCTACTTCAGAGAGAGATCCCTCAGCCTCCTCCTCCTACAAACAACAGAATGCCTTTTGGCATGTCTGATTGGATGAGCTGCATGGAACAGCAGTTGACAACCCTTATTGATGCTGGCAAAAAGGGGGAAGAGAGGATTCAGGGGGAAGAGAGAGAAATCAGAAGCAAAAAGAAGCAGGATGTCCCTCAGATTGAAGGACCCTCCAATCTAAAGAGAAAGGAAGCTGTAGATCGAGATGATCAGGCTGACCAGCCTGTAGGAAAAAGAAGAAGGACCAGAGGCGGCTTCGAACCTACTCTAGAATGGGAAGGGTTGGAGCTATGGTATGTTGAGGATTTCGTTCCATTTGAAGCTCTTGAGATGTGGGGAGCTGCTAGGAAGAGGTTTATCAGAGACTATTATGTCTGGGAACACATTCAAGATGACAAACTCTCCCCACAGGAAATTTTCATAAACTTCATGGAAGAAATCTATCCGAAGCTTTGGGCTGTTCTCAAAAAACACGCTAAAGAGCAAAAATCTTTTCCCATGATCCCTCCATTCAGAGCTGAAGAAGCACCAATCCGTATGGATGGTGAACTTGATGAATTACAACTTCAAAAGGAAATCAAGCTAGTGTGCCTCGAGAACAGATTCAGATCTCAGCAAGAGCAGGATTTCGCAGCACTCGTGGTAAAAAGGAAATATGGTCTTGCTCCAGTAAAGATAAGACCTATCGGAGCCAAACCATTCAAGCCTGCCAAGCAGCCTACTCGAAGAGGCAGAGGAAGAGGCAGATGACCTTAGTTATTTCTCTTACTTGTAATTTTATTTTCTGTACTTAAAACATTCTTGTAAAATTTCAATGATAAGTCAGAAAAGTTTATAAACAGTCTGTTGAATGACAATTTCCAGTTGTCTCAATATTAGATCGATTTCGCTTTTGTCTCGCACTTAAGTGCAGACTTGGTCATTTGATTTCTTACTTAGTTTTGCCATCATCAAAATAGGGGGAATTTGTTAGGAATACTTGTTAGATTTTGATGATGTCATTAATTTAAAATCAAATGTTTATTACTTGGCAAAATGTAAGGAAGAACCAAATGAGTATCTTCCATAGGCCAAAATATGTTAAGTATAACTTGGCAAAATGTAAAGAAGAACCAAATGAGTGTCTTCTGTAGGCCAAAGTTAGTTAGGCTGAAAATCGGCTAAGTACTAAAGCACAGCCTAGTCCATCAGAGAAGTACAGCCGACTCCAGTCAGAGTAGCTCTGGTCAACTAAATTTATCAGAGAAGTTTGACCAGACTGCAGCCGAGGTACCTCAGGGAAGTCACCTGATCAGACAAGTCTCAAACAGTGAACAGCCGAGAGGACCTACCTGCAGAAGATGTAAGCTGCACATCAGCCTACTCAACTACAGCCTAGTACTCCAAGTCCACGTCAGCATGCTTTGAAAAGTCAAAAATTACGGAAATCTCACATGCAACGTGAAGAGAAAAATTGGAGTGATTCCCGCAAGAGATATGATTTAATTAAATCATCCTGACCCACCGTGAAGACTTTAATCCTTTTATATTCAAAAGATTTGGCGCTCACATGCAGAAGTCCTCACAACGGTCGGAAGATAAAATTAAATAATGGGAATCCAGCCTTGCAACGTTCAGAAAAGATTAAACAATGAAGTCTCCCTCCAACGGACGGATTTGTTCAAAGATTTGCAACGGCTACAAAGAAGAAGCTCGGAGATCTGACCTATATATATCCAGAGATTTGAATCTGAGCAACTAACGGTGCGAACATACATTCTAGCGATCAAAGCAAACACCAATCTCAAGCAATCAAATAGCATCGTGAAAAGAGCAGATCCAAAAAGTTCATATTTAAGGAAGCTCTTAAGTTGGAGAAGACAAACACTCTTGTCTATAATCTTGAGTACGGGGTACTTCACTGGTTGAAGTAAGAGACTGTAAAGGCATCCGAGGATCGAGGATCAAGAGGTGCAAGGCAGTCAAGTGTGTGTACAACGGCACGGATTTCCACTGGTTGGAAGCTGTTGTATTGTGGTTGAATCACTGTAATATTTATCACTGGTTGAAAATTATAGTGAATTCATCTCCAACTGGTTTGGAGAAAAGTGGATTAGTAGAGGATTACCCCACCTCTGAGACCACTATAAATTGCTGCGTTATTTCTTGTTTCTTGCATCATACTCTAAGCCGTTGCATACATTGTTAAGTGTTTCATTAAGTTAATTTATATTCGTCATCAGCTGACTTCCGCACATATCCAAGAACAAACGACTCCAAGTCATTTGTTTGACCATCAGCTGAAGAAACTCACTCTTCGAGAAAAAGAGTTCAAGAGTTTCAACAAGTCTATTCACCCCCCCCCCCCCCCTCTAGACTTGTTCCTGGACGACTTGTGACCTACAAACTCTTGTGTTTAATATGGATTTATAAGGCTTAAAACTCACTAAGGCAATAAAGGAATCAATTCTGCCACCTTTTGGAAGTAATAGTATATGTTACTTGATCCGTATGTTTCAGTGTCAGGAGTTTTAGTATACTTATTCTTAAGTATCTTAGGGATATTATGTCAAAATTTGGTGCAAATTTAACTTATATTATAGTGGTTATAAGCAAAACAAAATCTGATTATGACAAGACTTTCATAAACTCTCTTAATCAAGTGTTTGTTATAAAACCTTGAAATTTTAAGTTGTTAGAGTTGAATGAACGTTATAAATAGAGACTAATAGATTTATTAATGAATTATAAGTCCAAAATTGATTGGTTAATGGGCTGGTATACATTGATAAACCGACATAAAGTACATAGAACACCGGTTATGCGAAGTGGTAAACCCTTTCGATATGAAGAGAGTTAAACCTTGCGTGTGGTATGTAAATCCTTGAAACACATTCCTTAAAATAGGTTCTGAAGATATATCATCCCAACCACCCCCTATTGGTATAAACGTAAGGGTATTACGCAATCAAGGTAAGTAGAAATCCATCTGCAACTACAATGCATAAACATAGTATTATTTGTAAACTTGATGATATCTTGAGAGTGTATTGTATTGGATGATTGATCTGTATTATGCTTAAAGTGTTTGGTTTCACCTTACATGATCATAACATCCATTAGCACCTTCACATGCATGCATAACAGGATACTCACTAGTGTCTGCATGCATGGTACGATCATGGAAAGAAAGAAAAGAAAAATGTTTTGTTGGCCGCTGCTAGAGCACCGAGGCATGGTAGATGCATGCTTTCACGATATGTTTAGAACGGTATATGCGTGCTTATATCATGTGTGAGACATGGTAGATGCATGTTCTCACGATATATTTGGTGTGGTAGATGCATGCCTTATATGTCTGGCATGGTAGATGCATGCCTCATGATATGATATGATGTTGAGTTCATTCCGGTGCTTAGTACGTGGTTCAACGGGCCCAAGGATAAGAAAATGATTTTGAGAGATTCTCATTGATAATAATATGTCATATGTTGCATCAGACATGATACATAACATGCATGATTTCTACTTATTGGGCTTTAGCTCACGCAGTTTATGCATTGTAGGTAATTCTGATGCTTGAGTATGTTCCCTCGCTGGATGAGTTGGAGTTCCACCGTTGCTGAGGGTCGACGTACATGGATAACGACCTGTCGGGCTTAAACATGGGCTTAACATATTTTCGTTCTTGTTTGTGAACCTTACTTTATAAATATGTATTGCAGTAATGTACTCATAGGTCCGAGTGTCGTTGATGGTGTGATGGGTACTTTAAGTTCACTTAGTATGTTTGTTTAACCTGTGAGGTTGTTTAAATATCGTAATGTAAAATAAATAAGTGATTTGGGAAGCTCGAAGTTTTGTGGTTTACTAATCTCTTGTAGTTATAGCTACGGGGATATTGATGTCATGTGTTTGATTCGGATTGAGACTAGATGTCTCTGTATGATACTTGTGTTGGTTTTATGTCACAGGTTTGGGATAGGTACTAGTTTAGGGGAAACTCTTTCGAAATTTCACCGTAATTTATAAGTACTAATATGATATAAGATAGTGTAAGTTCGGTAGTTAATACGGGTGTGTTACATAATGAATCGGGTTTTCATCGACTATTTGGATCAGTTCGTGGTTGTCTTTATTGATGACATTTTAATTTATTCTCGTGACCGGGAGGAGCATGAGTTTCACCTTCATCAGGTGCTCGACGTGTTGAGACGAGAGCAACTTTATGGGAAGTTTTCCAAATATGAGTTCTGGATGTCCGAAGTGACGTTTCTCGGACATGTAATTTCATCAGACGGAGTTCGTGTCAACCCTTAGAAGACGGAGGCTATCCGAGATTGGCTACCTCCGAAGAATGTTAAGGAAATCTGAAGTTTCCTCGGATTAGCTGGTTATGATCGGCGATTTGTGGAAGGATATTCTAAAATCGCTCAACCCATGACGAACCTTTTAAGGAAAGATAAGAAATACCCATGGTCCGACGAGTGTCAACAGAGTTTTGAGGAACTCAAGAGTAGGTTAATTTCAGCACCTGTCCTTTCTCTACCGCAAGGGACGGAAGGATTTGTGGTTTATAGTAATGCGTCCGGACAGGGTCTCGGATGTGTACTAATGTAGAACGGGAAAGTTATTGCTTATGCTTCACGGCAATTGAGACCTTACGAGGTTAATTATCCGACCCACGACCTGGAGCTAGCAGCCGTGGTATTCGCATTAAAGATTTGGCGTCATTATCTTTATGGAGTTACCTGTCAGATATTCACCAATCATAAGAGTTTAAAGTATATATTAACTCAGAAGGAGTTAAATATGCGATAGAGACGGTGGTTGGAACTAATCAAGGATTATGACATTGAGATACTTTACCACCCGAGCAAGGCGAACGTTGTCGCCGATGCCTTGAGTCGTAAGTCCGTTCAGGAGCAGATGCTTGCTCGATTAACAGTTCAAAAGGAACTTCAGCAGAAATTTCTAAGACCCGAGATCGATGTCTGGTTACAGCGAGTACAAGGGCAACTTTGTATGCTAGAGATTTTATCGCCACTCGAGGAGGCGATCAGGGAGAATCAGGGTTCAGACCCATTTTCGTTACGCATTCGAGATGATGTGACTCAGGGGAAAGCCCCTGGGTTTGTGGTCCACGAGGATGGACATTTGCGATTTAAGAATCGGTTGGGCGTACTGGCGAATGACGAGTTGAAAAACTTGATTTTGAGAGAAGCTCATGCTACCCCTTATTCCGTTCATCTGGGGTCTATAAAGATGTATAAAGACTTGAAACAAAATTACTAGTGGAGGAATATGAAGCGAGAAGTCGCGGAATTTGTTTCGAGATGTTTGACCTGTTAGCAAGTCAAGATAGAACATCAGCGACTGGCGGGTATGCTGAAACCTCTCCCTATCCCAGAGTGGAAGTGGAAGGATATTTCAATGGACTTCATCACGAGTTTTCCGACGAGTCATCGTGGCATGAATACAATCTGGGTAATTATGGACCGCTTAACTAAATCGGCTCATTTCCTTGAGATTAAGGATACGTGGGGTCCCGAGAGACTTGCCCAGTTGTTTGTCAAAGAGATAGTGAGACTACACGGTACTCCTAAAAGTATCGTTTCCGATCGTGATGGACGGTTCGTGTCTCATTTTTGGAAATCAGTTCATCGTGCTATGGGAACTCAGCTTAATCTCAGTACAGCTTTTCATCCTCAGTCCGATGGACAATCAGAGAGGAATATTCAGACTTTGGAGGACATGTTGAGGGCATGTGTTCTCGATTGTAAAGATGATTGGGAAGCCCAAGTAACGTTGATCGAGTTCACGTACAATAATAGTTGGCATGCTTCAATTAAGATGGCACCTTACGAGGCCTTGTACAGTCGTCGTTGTCGATCTCCTTTATGTTGGGATGACCTATCATAATCTATCATCATCGAGCCTGATATGCTTATACCCACCCGTGAGAAGGTAGCTTTGACCAGGAGTCTTTTGTTGACCACTTAGAGTCGACAGTAATCTTATGCAGATAATCGTCGTCGACCGTTAGAGTTCGAGACAGGTGACCATGTTTTGGTCAAGGTATCCCTGACTCGAGGTATCTTCCGTTTTGGGAAGAGGGGAATGTTGAGTCCGAGATTCATTGGACCGTTTGAGATTTTGGATCGAGTAGGCGAGTTTGCTTATCGATTGTCCCTACCTCCGGCGTTGAGCCGAATTCATAATGTGTTTCACGTCTGTCAGTTACGGAAGTATGTTGCCGACCCGAGTCACATACTTCAGTTTGACGAAATCGAGATCGCTGATGATCATTCATATGAGGAGCGTCCTATACGAGTCTTAGAGCGGCGAATCAAACTGTTGAGGAACAAGATGATTCTTTTGGTTAAAATTCAGTGGTCTAGACACGGAGTCGAAGAGGCTACTTGGGAAACCGAGGATAGTATGCGGGAGAGTTATCCTGAGTTGTTTGACCCTTAGTTTCGGGGACGAAACTCTTTTAACGGGGGGTATATGTAATACCCAGTTGTAATTCAGTCATTATCAGTCCGTATTTATCGTTCAGTAATTGTCACTCAGTAATTTTCACTCATTAATGATAATTTGTCACTATTATTCAATCATTGTATTCACCGTTCAGAGTATTTGCATCGTGTATCAATCGTCATTCATCATCAATCTAGTTGGAGTATCGTGCCGTGTTTATCATCGTTGTCATCTTCATAGTGTGCTATGTGTGAGGAGTAGCGCACGCTACGTACTCTCTTTAGCATGCGCTAATTGAGTACGGGTAGCGCACGCTACCTCTCAACACTAGTGCACGCTAGTGTAGTTCAAGCAGGCAGTCCAGAAGGCACTGGACTGTAGTTGGGTTGTAAGTAGCACACGCTACGAATGGTAAGTAGCGCGCGATAGTAGGCCGAAGTAGCGCACGCTATGCAGTCGGTGTAGCGCGCGCTAAGGTCGGATCAGGCTGAGTCCAGTGGCTACTGGACTGAATTGGATTAATTCCTACTGCACGCTACGAGTAGTTATTAGTGTGCGCTAATCGGGGTTAGTAGCGCACGCTGAATCTTGTATATAGCGCTCGCTACCGCGAATCATATCAGAGAACAGAAGGTTCTGGACTCCAGTACTGGGCATCAGATAATTCGTTAGCGCACGCTAACCATTTGTGTTAATGCACGCTAAGTACATGGTTGTAGCGCACACTACAAGAGGTACGTAGCGCACGCTACTATTGCGAACAGAGGATGCTGGACTACCCATTTCACCCGTTAGCACACGCTACGCACAGGAGCTAGCGCGCGCTAACCTGAGGACGGTATATATGGGACAGTGTAGTCCATTTCGTCATTTCATCATCTCACTTCATTCCTTCGGCGGTTTTGGGCGATTTCGGGCGATTTGGAGAGTTTTCTTCAAGCTGAATCCACAAATCATCATCTTCAAGCTTATCATTCGGATTAATCATCATTTCATCATCCCCATCACATCAAATCAAGGTAATGATTTCTTGAATCTAGAAATTCAGAGTTCAAGTGTTTTCCTTCCGATTTATTCATGTAAGCTTGGATTGTTGTTGGAATATGTTAGATATGGATTATCTACCTCGGATAAATGTATTCCTATGGATTTTATGGCATATATTTAGATTTCATGATTTGTTTGGGGTTTGATTCAAGAACACATTAGAGTTGACTTTGATATTTTTGGGGGTTTTCGATTAGATGTTGTCGTTAACTCGAATTGTGGATTCCTATGGGATTATTGATATCATTGAAGTTGTTTTGTTGGTTTGAAATACTCATTTTGAAGTTGGTCTTGATATATTCGGGATTTGGACATTATCGAAGGATGTATGTTGTTAAGTATTCGCTAGAATACCTCAATGAGTTTGGATATTGTTGTATCGACGTTTGAGTTGGTTATAATCGTGTTTAATACGTATATTGAGCGTTTGTTGCTAATTGTCATTCAAGGTTGTTCGAGCGACCGACATCTCATTGTATGACGTTTGTTCGAGGAAGGACATTCTTCACCGGTTGAGTAAGTTAATTCTTACTCGGTTAAAAGGATATTCATTCCTTTTGTTGTCGTTCATTCATAATCATAATTCATTCATAATGTATTAACCGTATTGGGACTTGTAATTGTCAATTAATCACTTCATTCACAAGGAACGACGGTTCCAATCATTTCATTGAGCTATCATTCGTTTCACTATCATTTCATCTCGGTGAGTCATTCTCGATTTTGTCGGATTGTTATTCATTATTACTCTTCATGGTCATTCCTTTCCCATATGACCTTCTGGGTTCATATTGCGTGGCAGGGTGGGGATGTTGTAATACCCGTAATTTCGATTTCTGGTAATTTATTTTTTTCGGCAGAAATCCGTTTTGCTCATGATCGTTTCATCATTCTGAGAATTATTAATTCTACACTTTTTGACATCCGAGTTCGTTTCGGTGTCTTTTTGTTGAGTTCCGTGCTTTTTAGCGACTTTTCCGCACTTGAGTTCGATTCTTGCGAATCTCATTCGAAACTGTCGTTTCGAGTTTCTCGTAAGTTCATTTAACGTTGTTATACGTATTGTGAGCTTCGGTTTGGTTATTCGTTGTCGTATCGTGATTTTTCGGATATTTGGGGCTGTTCTGTAATTTCCCAAAGTTGTGGGTATGTCGTCATACCCATTCCTGAGATGTTCTGTTGCTTTCTCTCTGAGTTTTTAGCGCACGCTACGCTTTGTGGCTAGCGCGCGCTAGGTTGCCGAAGTTAGCGCACGCTAAGTGTTGCCGTTAGCGCGCGCTAACGGGTGGTGCGCTTGATCCGAGGCTACCGGTAGGTTAGAACGTTGGTTAGCGCACGCTATTTAGTAACATAGCGCGCGCTAGGGTGCATTGGTAGCGCACGCTGGGGGGAGGATTGCGCGCGCTATCCGGTGCCGAGCGATCCAGAGCTACCGGAGTGCAGGGTCTCGTTAGCGCACGCTAACATTTGTAGCTAGCGCGCGCTAACTGTACATTTTGGCAGAATGTTTTGTTCTGATGCTTCGATAGCGCATGCTAATCAGGTAGTATTAGCGCACGCTAATCAGGTAGTATTAGCGCATGCTAAGATGTCCAGTATATAAACTGGACAACAGTCATTACTCTTCATTTTTCTTCACTTATTCTTCTTCCTCCGCGGGTTGAGACGAGGGCGACTAGGGCTTGGGTTCCTGGCCGATTTCCACTCCATCCAAGGTGTTTTGGAGTATCCTAGGTGATTATAACATCATCTAATCCATTGTTCTTCACCGAATCAAGGTATTTTTCTTGAATCCCTAGAGTTGACTTTTTGGGGGATTTGTTCTTGATTTCGTCTTCCATCCATTTTTGATGAACCGATTGTTGTTAAATGATGTTGTTAAACATATCCCATGGATTGTATATCCATATTTCGGTCTGGAATTCCCTTTTCATGTTTTGGTCGGTCGATTTGCGTTCTTGGCCGTATGGGGGAAACCCTTGAACTTTCGTCGTTGGTTCTTTGAATTCAACGACTTTGGGTCGTACTTTGGAATTCATTTTCATTGTTGTTATTGTTGTCCGTAGTTTATTGTCGCGGGTTAGCGTTCGGTGGAGTCGGCAGGTTCGTGGTCGGTTCGTGCCAACCTACTTCGGTTGATTCTTCTCGTTGTGATTACTCGAGGCAAGTACCTTGCCCATACTTTTCTTGTTTTGTGGATATGATAATTAGTGATCGTCTAAATGTGTTTGTTGGTCGTTTGCATTGAACTTTCAAAGATTCGGGTTAGCCTTGTTAAAGGCTTGTTTTCAAAACGCGTGTATTGTGAATGGTGTATCTTGTAAATGACTATGTGAATCCTATGGACATGTTTGGTGCTGATGTTGCACTTAGTATTGCGTGTGGACGTATATTATTTCATTTCGGTGCGTTGTGGATTGACGTGGTGTTTTGCTAAGTGTTTGATGCCTCTGGGCGAATTATTTGAATATCCTTGATGTGATATGTTATTTGTGTGAATGTGTGGATATGGTTGAAGGTCTACGGAGACACATGACACGTGATCATGTGGTCAGGATGCAACAAGTGATTGATACAACCGTGAGAGCCTGAGATAATCTACGGTGGCACATGGCATGCGATCATGTGGCCAGGATGAAACAAGCGATTGATCCAACCGTGAGATGTGTGTGATTTGTTTCGCTAGCCAGCTCGGGAGGGTCCTTCGAGGCCTCGGTTGGGATGTCTGTGGTGGCATCTCGGTCCTAGGTGATGCACGTGCGTGATTATGTTTCGTTGATTTTATGTCCGTAGAGGACACATGATGTTGGGCTCTGACCCTGTAAATTGTTGGTGGTTTCCTATTTGCGAAAACAAAACCTTTGGGCTGTGACCCCTGTTGATTTTTGGAAAGAGAAGGATTCGGAAATCCTAAATTGTTTTCTATTAAAACTCTCGATGGCATTTTAAACTGTTTTATAAATTGTTTCCCTTGATTTGTGATCTTTCGGTTTTGGAATGTTTTACCAAACTCATGCCTCGAGAAGTACTTTTCGTTTCATTTGGATCTTTGAGGATTCCTGGTTATTGTTATTCGTGGAATGTGGATTGTATGGCTCGTATTTGCACTTTGTTCTTGCACTAGCAAAACAGTGGAGTTTTGCTAACCCCCGAGTATTCGGGGGGTGGATTTTTGCATTCAGGTTTGGGAGCATAACACAGGGTCGGCACGAAGGATGATGAAAGATGAACGATACTAATCACACAAGGATCTGTTGATGTCGTATTGGTCTAGTTGTATTTTCTTTTCCGTTACAGTATGTTTTCCCCGTTGTACGGAAGTTTATTGTATTTTGACCCCTGCGTGGGTATGTGTTTGGAATTGAGTTGTATGTTATTATTGAAAGACCAAATCGGTCTACTGAGTCATTTTAGCCTTAAAGGCGATGTTTAGATGTTTGATTTTAATTATCAGCCTGGTAGATCCTCGAGGAGAGGGTCTACGGTGTGTAATATCCCTGAGTGGATTGGGGGTGTTACATAAATGGTATCGGAGCTTAGGTTGTGGAAATCTAGGCTGTCGGGTCAGTGGTGTCTGTTAAGTTTTGTCTCGTCGGATTTTGTCTGACTGAGTCGTGTCGCGATGTGTCGTCTGAGTTTGTTGGTCGTGATTAGTATCGTGGGGCGATCATCATCTTTGTGCGACCTGTGGCTGTAAGTCTCCCTTCTTTGTGTTGTGCCTCGCGTGACACGAGCTATTTTTATGATTATTTGTTCAGTGACGGAATCCTCTTATGGATTTTGATTTCTTGATATGTGGTTATTTGACCCTCATATTTCGTTCATATGAGGAGTAGCGTTGCTGGATTGTGCATGTTTGACTTTATTTCTTTTATCCGCTGCGTGAGTTCTTTTGAAATGGCCTTCGGTATTTTACCAACTGAGTTTTATTTCGAAAACCGATTACCTTAACCGAGATTTTGGCATTATGGCCTTGATCATTTTGGCGAAATTCTTATGACAGTATTTAGTATTTTGGTAAATGGCTTTCGTGAGTTTTTGAAATATTACCGTCATCGGCCTTTTTGGCGTTTTTGTAAATGGTTTTATCCTGGTGGATTTCGGCGCGGGACCCACGGCGCTATAATATTCCGTGTAATTACCTGAAATTTTTGGGCATTCTAGCCCATTGAATTATCTTTGAAAACCTTGAGTATCTTAGAAAATAAATTTCGAGATGTACTTTTAAAATGAATTATTTTCTCGTGGTACATCCAAGGTGCCACAATATTTTTCAAAATTCTTCTACCTCGAGGACCAAAATGTTTTGAGATATTTTCAATGTTTTAGAAACACTTTTACTTAGACCCGAGGGTCGAATATTCTGAAAGTTTTTCACTAAAAGGAAAGTGTCCTCATTTTTGTTCAAACGCAAGATGATTTTCAAAGTCTCGATAATGGTGTTTGTACTACTTTTTGAAAGGTGATACTCAAGATCAACTAGTGTTTCCAGAATCTTTCTTTTTTTTAAGGTGGTTTTCGTTTTTAAAACCTATCATTCCTGTTTGCAGTCCAGGAATGTATGTATGATATTCACATTGTCGTTAGAATGTTAGCTCCCGAGTATGATGGAATTGGTGGCGTGAATGTTGAGTCGTTTGCCATGCATTTGTTGTGATTAGCCCTCTATGAGAGGTGAGATGTTGGTAATGAATGTTGTCCCTTTGTGATGATTTGTGTGTTATCGCACTTGTGCGAGCTATTAGAACTGGAGTTTGTATGATTGTGTACATACATGGTTGTTTCGTGATGTTTTGTAATTGTGCACTGGTCATCGTTCGAGTCGTTGATGTCGCCGAACGATGCCGTCGTTGCTTTGATATTCATGTGTGTGTTGCCTTACGATGGTAATCGTTGTATGTGTTATGTGTTATGATTTTCTGTTGTGCTGAGTGGTTACTTATTCAGTATGCCGAGGGGCCGAGGTCGTGGTCGTGGCGATCGGACGCGTGGTCGAGATCATGCTGTCGGTGATGATATCGGTATCGGTGTCGCTACTATTTTACAGCAAGTATCCACACAGATGACTCAGTTGACTCATGCAGTTCAGCGTGTTACAGATGTGACCCAACATACTGGTGCAAATCAGTGGCTTCGAGAAGTGGTTCGTATGAATCCCCCTCGTTTCGCTGGTGCTGCAGATGCTTTAGGCTAGGATGGTTGGCTTTTCCAGTTGGAAAAGATTTTCGAAATAGTTGATTGTCTAGAAGAACGTAAGGTCCCGGTAGCGCAATATCTTTTCGACAAAGATGCCGCTAGCTGGTGGGAGGCTGTTAAGCCTCAAGATTGTGTTGTCACATGGGCAGAGTTCCAGAGATTCATGAGAGATGAGTTTTGTCCGGAGCTGATCATAAATCAGAAGATTAATGAATTCTTTTCGGCGAAACCGCAGGATGTACCGCTGTCTCAAGCTATTATTGATTTTAGCAAACAGCTCGGCTATGTGCAGAATCAAGTAAGGACAGAGGAGGACAAGATTTGTCATTTTAGTAGGCGGATGAAGCCGGAGATTCGTCGATTACATGTGAGTCTCGCTTGTACTTCCTTGAGAGATTATCAGAATAGAGCGTTAGCCTATGAGCTATCCAGATTATCGACCGAGAGTATGTCTGACTCGAAGAAATAGAAAACCGCTGGGAACTTTTCAGGGGATCAGATGAGTGGGCCCCTTGAGGTTGGGACTTCGTTTCGTCATCCCAAGATGGTTCCTAGATCGCGTGATCAGAGGAGTAGTACCCCTGCAGTGAGTAATGTGAGCAGCTCGAAGATATGTTATAACTGTAGTCGAGTAGGCCATAGTGCGAAGAATTATCGTTCACCGTTAGTCAGCTGTTTCGAGTGTGGCCAGATGGGTCACCGAGCCGTATATTGCGAGACGGTAGCTGAGAGATTTGGGGATCGAGGTTGCGTCTCTGCTCCAAAAGTACACGGAGATGCCTAGTGTGGTTTTGAGGATTTCGGCGTAGTCTGAATTGTTTATGATTTCCCTTATGGATCGTTTGTGTTTACTTTCTGTTTTCTCGACTGTGCGTGTTTCCTTGTAATAGGTACTTTGTGTTTTGTGAATGTTCGGATAATTGACTTGATAATATTATCTGTTTGATGACGCTTGTCACTTGTTGGTTTTATTATGTTTTTACCGGTGGCGTTGTGTTGGTCGTCATGGAGCGCGTTTTCACGCTGTATGTCTCTTTGCGTTTCTTGCAGCGTTTCGTCGTCGGGCGCGAGTTTTCGGTTTTTATGTATCTCGTCGATTTTTCCTGGCAGGGGATATTATTTCTCCCTACTTATTTTAAGTTTCGGGACGAAACTTCTTTTAAGGAGGGTAGAATGTAATACCTATAATTTCGATTTCCGGTAATTTCTTTTTTTCGGCGGAAGTCCGTTTTGATGAATCGCTCATGACCGTTTCATCATTCTGAGAATGATTAATTCTACACTTTTTGACATCCGAGTTCGTTTCGGTGTCGTTTTTTTGAGTTCCGTACTTTTTAGCGACTTTTCCGCACTTGAGTTCGATTCTAGCGAATCTCGTTCGAAACTGTCATTTCGGTTTTCTCGTAAGTTCATTTAACATTGTTATATGTGTTATGAGCTTCGGTTTGGTTATTCGTTGTCGTATCGTGATTTTTCGGATATTTGGGGCTGTTTTATAATTTCCCAAAGTTGTGGGTATGTCGTCATACCCATTTCTGAGATGTTCTGTTGCTGTCTCTCTGAGTTGTTAGTGCACGCTACGCTTTATGGCTAGCGCGCGCTAGGTTGCCTAAGTTAGCGCACGCTAAGTGTTGCCGTTAGCGCGCGCTAACGGGTGGTGCAGAAACAGTCCAGAGGCTACTGGACTGGGTTAGAACGTTGGTTAGCGCACGCTATATAGTAACATAGCGCGCGCTAGGGTGCATTGGTAGCGCATGCTGGGGGGAGGATTGCACGCGCTATCCGGTACTTGAGCGATCCGGGAGCTCTCGGGTAGTGCTGGGTCTCGTTAGCGCACGCTAACATTTGTAGCTAGCGCGCGCTAACTGTACATTTTGGCAGAACGTTTTGTTCTGATGCTTCGATAGCGCACGCTAATCAGGTAGTATTAGCGCATGCTAATCAGGTAGTATTAGCGCACGCTAAGCTGTCCAGTATATAAACTGGACAGCAATCATTACTCTTCATTTTTCTTCATTTATTCTTCTTCCTCCGCGGGTTGAGACGAGGGCGACTAGGGCTTGGGTTCATGGCCGATTTCTACTCCATCCAAGGTGTTTTGGAGTATCCTAGGTGATTATAACATCATCTAATCCATTGTTCTTCACCGAATCAAGGTATTTTTCTTGAATCCCAAGAGTTGACTTTTTGGGGATTTGTTCTTGATTTCGTCTTCCATCTGTTTTTGATGAACCAATTGTTGTTAAATAATGTTGTTAATCATATCCCATGGTTTGTATATCCATATTTCGGTTTGGAATTCCCTTTTCATGTTTTGGTCGGTCGATTTGCGTTCTTGGCCGTATGGGGGAAACCCTTGAACTTTCGTCGTTGGTTCTTTGAATTCAGCGACTTTGGGTCGTACTTTGGAATTCATTTTCATTGTTGTTATTGTTGTCCGTAGTTTATTGTCGCGGGTTAGCGTTCGGTGGAGTCGGCGGGTTCGTGGTCGGTTCGTGCCAACCGACTTCGGTCGATTCTTCGCGTTGTGATTACTCGAGGCAAGTACCTTGCCCATACTTTTCTTGTTTTGTGGATATGATAATTAGTGATCATCTAAATGTGTTTGTTGGTCGTTTGCATTGAACGTTCAAAGATTCGGGTTAGCCTTGTTAAAGGCTTGTTTTCAAAACGCGTGTGTATTGTGAATGGTGTATCTTGTAAATGACTATGTGAATCCTATGGACGTGTTTGGTGTTCATGTTGCACTTGGTATTGCGTGTGGACGTATATTATTTCATTTCGGTGTATTGTGGATTGACGTGGTGTTTTGCTAAGTGTTTGATGCCTCTGGGCGAATTGTTTGAATATCCTTGATGTGATATGTTATTTGTGTGAATGTGTGGATATGGTTGAAGGTCTACGGAGACACATGACACGTGATCATGTGGTCAGGATGCAACAAGTGATTGATACAACCGTGAGAGCCTGAGATAATCTACGGTGGCACATGGCATGCGATCATGTGTGATTTGTTTCGCTAGCCAGCTCGGGAGGGTCCTTCGAGGCCTCGGGTGGGATGTCTGTGGTGGCGTCCCGGTCCTAGGCGATGCACGTGCCTGATTATGTTTCGTTGATTTTATGTCCATTGGGGACACGTGATGTTGGGCTCTGACCCTGTAAATTGTTGGTGGTTTTGCAAAAACAAAACCTTTGGGCTGTGACCCCTGTTGATTTTTTGAAAGAGAAGGATTCGGAAATCCTAAATTGTTTTCTATTAAAACTCTCGATGGCATTTTAAACTGTTTTATAAATTGTTTCCCTTGATTTGTGATCTTTCGGTTTTGGAATGTTTTACCAAACTCATGCCTCGGGAAGTACTTTTCGTTTCGTTTGAATCTTTGAGGATTCCTGGTTATTGTTATTCGTGGAATGTGGATTGTATGGCTCGTATTTGCACTTTGTTGTTGCACTAGCAAAATAGTGGAGTTTTGCTAACGCCCGAGTATTCGGGGGGTGGATGTCTGTTTTTGCATTCAGGTTTTGGAGCATAACACAGGGTCGGCACGAAGGATGATGAAAGATGAACGATACTAATCACACAAGGGTCTGTTGATGTCGTATTGGTCTAGTTGTATTTTCTTTTCCGCTGCAGTATGTTTTCCCCGTTGTACGGGAGTTTATTGTATTTTGACCCCTGCGTGGGTATGTGTTTGGAATTGAGTTGTATGTTATTATTGAAAGACCAAATCGGTCTACTGAGTCATTTTAGCCTTAAAGGCGATGTTTAGATGTTTGATTTTAGTTATCAGCCTGGTAGATCCTCGAGGCGAGGGTCTACGGAGTGTAATATCCCTGAGTGGATTGGGGGTGTTACAGATGTGTGGAATTTTTAGTCGGGCACGTGATGGTCATGTGTTGGGTTCACCGACACATTGGACTGTGCACACGGTAATGTACCTTCGTGAGACTAATTAGGTATAAGGACGGGTGTGTCCGGACACTCGTCTTGTGCACTTGCACATACCATTACGGGCGTACTATGATGCCTCTCTTCAGCGTCATTTCATAATTAAGATATATCATGATTGTGTTTATTCAACCCTCGAGGATTGTTGTTCTGTGTAACTGACCCCGTTGGGGGATGTTGTTTTCAGGTCATGGCAAGGCTAAGGCACGGGAAGAGAACGTTGACGATGAGGAGTTCCAGTGATACTAGTAGGGGCCCCCAGTCCTTTCAGTCATTCATGTTTTCTTTATTTTGTTTCCGCTGCAGATTTCCGTTTGGATGTTCATTTTCATTCAGTGTTGTATATTTTATCCTCATATAAAATATACTTGTATTCTATATTTTCTTGGGTGTGTTGTACTTGAAACTCCTCATCGGAGTAATTAATGATATACTGTGGTTCGGTACTACAATTATATCACTTAATTCATTAATTTTTATTCGCCTAGTAGGTCCCAATTGGGGGTCCACGGCACTGTAATATTCGCTTAGTTTGGGGTGTTACAAATCCAACTCTGTACGAGTGAGTTATGACTAAAATACAAAAGAGGTCCAAATTTGTCTCACGCTCAGAAATTCTGCCTTCTTTGCTTATATTAGTCCTATTTCGACTCGATACATTTTAGTCGTTATATTAGGTATTATTACAACTCAAAATACGTATATTACATAAATCGACATAAAAATTAAAATACAACACAACAACACTTTGAATTATCGACATTGACACACACAATGCTCGGTGGCTGCATTTATTACACAACACAATTATTGTTCGGTAAAATTGATGATGCAATATAGCTTTGAGTTTTCGCCTTCGGCTATTCTCGTTATCAATTTAGTTTTCTCGACAATTAATGAGTTCAATGCGGCTGTTGGGATAAACAATCCTGTACCTTCTTTTGATAAGTGCCAACATACAGCAAATTCCGCACTGCCATCATACATTAAGTTATCTAGTCAACATACAGCAAGCTATCTCAAGAATATTTGCCATGATACAGCGAAGGACTCGATATACCGCTATGTATCGAAGCTGTTTTGCATCTTCATACAGCGCCTTCCATACAGCATGGGAGATAGCCTACAGCGTTGAAGTCTACAACTAACAGCAATAAGACATACTATGCTGAATACAGCATACAGGCCGAGTGTTAGGATAGTATCACTTATCCGACGTATCAGAAGACCATTGAGAAGGAATATACTTTATACGCTAAAATCAGAACGCCGTTTAAAAGAAGTATTTAAATACTAACTGGATAAAGTATTTAAATACCAACCGACAAGGATCCTCAGACAAGGAGCAAAATCCGAATCTTGTTCTTGAAAGCCAATCAACCAATCAGAATGGATCTCAGCTCACCAACCCAGCCAACGGACATATTTATAACGGATCTGTTCCAAGGTTATAAATAGTCCATGCAAGAGGACATTGCATACGAACACACGAACGCAATATGAATAACAAACTAAGAACGAATGACTAAATATTCATTATCATTAAATCAAAGCTTACAAGAGGAAGTATATTTATTCAAGCATCTATCTATATCTGAAGAGGATAAATATACTCAGTCACCAAGAACAGCACATTATCAGCTCAAGATCATCGTGTTCAAGCTGCTGTTCTGCTAGATGTATTTTTATGCGCTTATTTATCATTATTTTATATCCATTTTTAAGTCTAAATCTGCATAAATGAGCTTTTAATGCACTATCTTTATATGTTTGAAGGAAATTGGAGTCTCGAAGCCTAAACGACGAAAAATGGGCGAAATCGACAATTTCTGGTCAGGGGCCGCGGCACAATGAAGCTGAGCCGCGGCACACACACGGTCAGCATGAAGCGGTACACACTGTACCGGGGGCCGCGACACGAAGATGCTGAGCTGCGGCCCATGAAGAAAATAGCACCCAGGGCTGCTCTCAGCACAACTGGGGCCGCGGCTCACTAAAGTCGGGCCGCGGCCCCCGGTGCGGGTTTGCTGATCCAGCCCTCGTTTTTTGGACTGTTCTAAAGCCCGTTTCCGACCTAATTCCCGGATGCATTTTATAGACTATTGGTGGTTATAAATAGGGATTAAAGGTCTGAAGAGATATCATCGAAGAGAAGGAGAAAAACACCGATCAAGCAGAGAGCAGAAGCTAGAGAATGGAGGAATCCAAGTTCTTCAACTGTGTTTGATTTCTTTTATGCTTTCTTCAATTCTTTCTGTATTATTTTCTAGCATGTCGGGCTAGAACCCTATTCTAGGATTTTGATGAAACCGAGGTTTTGACGAATTAACTTTTGATTTTGCATTATTAAAATATATTTCCCTTTCTTATTGAGTTTTCCCAATTCTTTTAATTACTATCAATTATGTGGCCTATGATTGATTTGTTTTGATTACGCAACTCGAATCGGAAGAGGAGAGTTGGTAGGAAAAATTAGTGAGAACCGTTTTATCTTGTGAGATAAGAATATACTCATAAGAATTACGTGGCCTGTATGAAGATTTTGTATTTTTTGCGTATTGACGAATTAATTCACCTAGGAATAGAGTGTTTTATTCGCCTTAGAAAAATTTATTGACCTCGGGAGAGGCAGTAGAGTATTTTACCAATCTTCGCCTTCAATAAATTGAGAAATCATTTAATTCATATAAATCAAGAGTAATTCGGATAAACCGAGGTGGATTCACAATCCTAGAATAATTCCCTATTTGATCTTCTTTCTTCGAACAATCGATTTTACTATTTATTCTTTTATTAATTTTCATTAATTATTACTTGCACCTCCAATTTCGATAGTTCAAATAAAATTAGAATACACATAAATCGGTAATTAGTGAGTCAGTCCTCGAGGAAACGATAACTTTCTTACCACTTTATTACTTGCTTACGACAACGTGCACTTGCGTTCACAAAAATTTGTAACATGTTCCAAACCTATTACTTTACCATTTTACCTTTGTGTAATACTTAGCCCTGTGTGGACTAAGAAAGTTATTGTGACCTGTGTGGGACGAATAGGACGAAGCTTCAATCTATGTGAGAAGAAGAAAGTCAAGAGACACCATCAACCAATCTGTCTCAATGGTTGAAAGCGTCAGTCTTTGTATCAATCTGTGTGAACGATACAAGGATAGGTTTGATTATAGTCACGTAGTTGTGTACGTAGTGATTATAATAAATATTTTACTTCTATGTAGAGGATCAGTGGACGTAGAGGGGTTTACCTCGAACCACTTTAAATACTGTGTTATTTACCTTCTGCATTTACTGTTTCTCATTACTGTGATTATTTATAAGTATACATTGCATACCATGTACGCACCAAGCTACCAGGAGAAAACCTAGTTGTTGTATTTACAGCAACTAACATTAAAACGAACTTCCGCTAGCACTCATATTTGAAAAACGTACAGCTTGTTGTACTAACACTTTTCCAAGCTGTATTTTGTATACTTAGTGGACAACAAGTGGTATCGTAGCGGTTGATTCTAAAAAGAATCATTCATATTTTTAGCCGAATCAGATCCATTATAATCACCGATGATGCTATTCGTCTGCAGATTTTTCCTTTCTCTCTAAGAGACAAAGCCAAGTTTTGGTTGAATTAATTACCGTCGGGCTCTATCACGACTTGGGCGGAATTAGCACAATCCTTTCTAGCTAAGTTCTTTCCACCATCGAAGACAGCGAGACTTAGGAACGAGATAACTACTTTCAGGCAATTTGATATGGAGTCACTTCATGAAGCTTGGGAGCGATACAAGGATTTGCTAAGGAGATGCCCACACCATGGTCTACCTGATTGGCTGCAAATTCAGACATTCTATAACGGATTGAGTGCTTCTACATGCACTCTTGTTGATGCAGCCGCTGGAGGAGCGTTAATGGGAAAGACGATGGCGGAAGCTCATTCTATACTAGAGGCGATGGATGCAAATGCTTATCAGTGGCCTTCCGAACGAGTGAACCCAAAGCGAGTTATGGGAGTTTCCGACAACGATCCGATCTCTACACTATTAGCCCAAGTCGCAGCGCTGACTCAACAATTGCAAGCTTTTTCACATGCTCCTTCCTCCGTTACCACGGAATCATGTAATTGGTGCAATGAATCTCACCCTAGTGCGGAATGTCAAGTTGGAAATCCTTTCGAGCAATCTCCGATGGAACAAGCTCAGTTTGTGGGGAACGGAAATAGGCAGAACAACCCATATTCCAACACATATAATCCGGGGTGGCGAAATCACCCTAACTTTTCGTGGAAAAATGGACAAAACTTAAACCAACTTCGGTTTGATCAACACCAACAGCAACCTCCTCCCGCTCCAAAGATCTCTCTAGAGGAAGCAATGGCGAAATTAGCAGCAAATACGAGTCAGTTCATGATCCGTACGGAAGCAACCTTGCAAAACCATTCCGCCTCTATTCGAAACTTGGAAGTCCAATTGGGTCAAATAGCAAATGTGTTAATAGCCCGCCCTGAGGGTACCTTGCCAAGTACAACTGAGACGAACCCCATAGAGAGTATTAATGCCATTGGTTTGAGAAGCGGTAAGGAAGTGTGTGAGCAGCCCAGGCAGAACGAAAAGAGAGGTGATGATGAGGAGAAGAAAAATTCGGTGACTGAGGAATCAGAAATTTCTAGATCCTCGAAATTGTTTCCAGATAATCGGACAGCCTATGTGCCACCCGTCCCATTTCCGCAGCAATTGCAAAAGCAAAAATTGGACAAACAATTCTCCAAGTTTCTTGACTTCTTCAAGAAACTACATATCAACATTCCATTTGCTGATGCCTTGGAACAAATGCTGAGCTATGTAAAGTTCATGAAACAAATCTTATCGAACAAAAGGAAGCTCGGAGAAAATGAGACTGTGGCATTAACGGAAGAGTGCAGCGCCATCTTGCATAAAAAGCTCCCACCAAAATTGAAGGATCCAAGAAGTTTCAATATACCGTTCACTATAGGAAACCTGTATTTTGATAGAGCGTTGTGTGATCTCGGCGCCAGTATTAATCTTATGCCCCTTTCCATTTTTAAGAAGCTAGGTATTGGGGAAGCCAAGCCGACGACAATCTCGCTGCAATTAGCTGACCGATCTATCAAGTACCCGAGGGGGGTAATAGAAGATGTTTTAGTCAAGGTCGATAAATTCATTTTTCCGGCCAATATTATTGTGCTCGATATGGAGGAGGACCAAGACATCCCAATTATTTTGGGAAGACCATTCTTAGCTACCAGCCGAACTCTCATTGATGTGGACAAAGGGAAACTCACTCTACGGGTTCAAGATGAGCAAGTCACTTTCCAAGTGTTTCAATCCTTTCCGTGTCCAAGTAGTGTCGAGAAGTATTTACAAATTGAAAGCGTAGATATCTTTGCGAAAGACGCACACCGGGAGAGTTGTCAGTCGAAGTGTTCAGAATCCGTTTTAGCTGCTCCGACATCTAACAAAAATGAAGAACGAATCATGTATCTTAAGCATTTGAATATGTTGTCTTCAACATCCATTCATCCACCATCGAAAAATTTTCATGCTGTCATAAGTTTGCCTGTGGAATTGAAAATTAAGCCGGAAGTCAAACGAGTGCCAAGTCAGTTGCAAAATGGGTGTTTTCGGAGGATACTATTGTTAAAGCCATTTCGCAAAGAACGTTGGATGTCCAAACCAAAAGTCGAACGGTTGAAAACTAATGGTCAAAAATTTAAATTACGTGATAACGATTCGATGGACTGTGCGGAGTCTAAATGGTCTTTGCGAAATGCAAACTAATTTTCAATAAGTCCGGCTGAAGACTATAAACTTAGCGCTTCTCGGGAGGCAACCCGAGTATTAGTTGTAGATTTTTATTTTTCAGTGTTTTCATTCAATTTTAGAGTCTATTTCGTCATTTTTGCTTGGATATGCTTATCTCTCATGTTCTAGGTGTTTTCCTTTGAAATTTATGTGCAGAAACCTTCCAGGGGGTTTGGGCCGTGGAACAATGATAGCGAGCCGCGGCACATAAAGTCAAGAAAACCTGCCAACTTTTCTGTACTCTGTGCCGTGGCACGAACTTGCTGAGCTGCGGCACACTCGACCCCTGAGCCGCGGCACGTTGAAGCTGAGCCGCGGCGCGCCAAGACCCAGAAAAACAGCCCAAGAAATTGTACTCCGTGCCGCGGCACGCACCAAATGAGCAGCGGCACAATTACACTACGAGCCGCGACACCCGTACGTTGAGCCGCGGCACACGGCAAAATAACAAAAATGCCCAGGCAAGCTGTACTCTGGGCCGCAGCTCACTTAAGCTGTGCCGCGGCCCCTGCTGCGAAGTTCAACCGCCCAGGACTCCTTCATAAACTCGATCGGCCGACACAAACAGGTAAGTTTCATTCCCTTCTTCGCGCAGCGCTCAGACAACTTCTATTCAATTCTTCTTCTTTCCTTCTTCAATCCAAAGCAAGGTAACTCTCATCTCTGAATCTTAATTGCAACATAGAATTAAAAGTGAGGTAATGTTCCTCATTCATGGTTGAATATGTTGTTAGTTTTCTTAAAAGTTCTATCAAAGTCGAGTTGGAATATGGTGATTATTGATTGATTGTTGATGTTATTTGTTGATTATCTATGGATTGTTGATGTTATTTGCGACTATCGATTGTTGTTATTATTGTTGGGGATTGGATTAAGCCATTATAAAATGCGTCAACGAAAATTTTTGAGCCAAACGTTTTCAAACTATATGCAACGAAGTTGATTATCGGATTACATTGTACCCCCAAACCTTACATCATGTTTAAACTTGAAAGCTCAGCCTTAATTCCCTCTTACAAGGGTGCAAGCTCAATCGACTCTATAATCACATTCCGCGTATCTTAAGTCGAGAGTGGTGTAGTTTTCTTTAAAAGTTGTGTAATTTCCGGTGCTTATTTTTCAGGAACCTCGCCATGGATAGAAAAAGGAAGATGAGTACGAGGGCCAGGACACGATCATCCCCAACAAGAGGGGAGACATCACAAAACCAATCCGATTTGGAATCTCACCAATTCTCCGATCCGGACATTCATAGAATATTCAACGAGAGAATCCGGCCTCGACCAATAATCCCGGAGCGTGGATTCACTCTCGCCCCCCAGGACGGTGAGCTTTTGACTATGATCAACGAGAGGGTATGGACTCGTTTCACTGCGCCCCCCGAGCTGGTGGTGATCTCTATTGTCCAGGAATTCTACGCCAGTGCCCTTTTGCGGTATATTCAAGCAGGGCAGATGATGGGGCGACCAGATACATGGACTGAGGTCATCGTCCGAGGCCAAACTGTGGATTTTTCGATGGCCGCAATTCGGAGACTATACGAGCTACCAGTGGTGGAAGAGACGGAGTATATGCGGATTATGAGTAGCCTCACGAGGGAGGCTCTGCTGGAGGCACTCACTCAGCCTGGTTCCGTCTGGGAGAAGCGCGCCCCGGGTTCTTCAGCCTTCTATTTTAAGAGTTCTCGCCTCAGTCGGCTCGGGCGAGCCTGGCTATACTTCCTCTATGCACGAGTCGACCCTACCTCACAGATCCGCTCGGTCTTACTTTCTCGAGCCCGACTACTGTATGCTATCACTACCGGACTCAGATTCGATGTGGCCCCTTATCTGGTCTGATCTATCCTTCAGTGCATTCAAGGAGGGGCCAAGATGGGGCTGAAGCACCCCTCTCTCATTTGTGCTCTATGCCGCCAGTCGGGCATGACTTGGTCAGATGATGAGCCAACGCTAGCACCCCAGGGTCCGATAGATCATCGCATTATTTCTCACTTTGACCAGTGGGGTGGAGCATGGGCACACGCTCGGGGATGAGGATTTCTTCTTGATGAGCCACATGAGCAGTCCCCCGAGCCTCTTCTTCTGACACATGCGCAAGCGGAGTCCGGCCCGCCACCCGAGAGAGAGCACCTTCAGGCGATGTTTGACAGCCTGAGAGAGGAGATGAGGAGAGAGAAAGAGAGCCATCTAGCTGCTTTGAGAGAGGAGATGCGGACAGAGAGAGAGCCTCCTCGCAGCTGTCTGGGAGAAGATGAGAGAGTAGGCCCGCCGGGCCAATCAACGTGAGGAGAGGCGCTTGGCGGCGAGGGATGCTTACCATCAGACTACCTTGCTGCGTGGACGAGCCATATACTCCATCCGGACGGGCCCTTCATCCCACCAGTCAGGCCATCCACACCAGCCTCCTCGCTGGACGAGGCCGGCACCAGTTCCTGGGTTGATATTAGGGGAGTACTTGACCTTTTCTCTTATTGCATATTACTATCTGTGTCCATTGAGGTCAATGTGCGTCCTAAGTTTGGGGGGTTTACTTTCAGTTGCTATTTACTTATTCGTTGTTATTTTTCGTTGTTTTTTTTACTCTAGCCTTTCTTGTCTTGATTTTATTTGCATTCGTGGATTTTACGTGCTTCCTTATGTAAAACTGATGATATGATACTGATTTCTTTTTGAAGAAACGGTTGAGTTTTGGTCGAGTTTGCAGTCTGCGATATTTGTTTCCTTTGAGTATTCATTTAGGTCTGAAATTTTTCGTTATTGTAGAAATCTTAGCGTATAAGAAAGGAGACATACGTGTTTTCAAATCGCCGTCTATATATTTGGTTACACTTTTCGCGTAGCTAGTCGTCCAGTAACATGAGTCTTGTTGGCACTTAAATTGAGTTTAGAGTCGGATAGTCTTTCCCAAAAAGTCGAGAAATTATACATGTTCTGTGATGGGAAGTCTAGCAACCGGGGGTATTCACGTGACCGTTGTTTATTCTCGCGTAAAACGACAACCCTGAATAGACTAATGGTTTAGAGATATCGCATTTGCCAATGATGAGAAGCCTAGTAACCAGGGGTATTCACGTGACCCGTTGTTTACTCTCGCGTAAAACAGCAACCTTGAATCGGACATGTGGGAATAGCTATTCGAGTTTTTTCTCCGCTTTAGAAGGCAACTTAGTGACTAGAAGCATCCATGTACCCCATGAGTGTCTTTTACGTCAAATGGTTTCCCAATACATGATAATGGAAATCCACCCTAGGGTTATCCCGATGAAACATCCCGAGATCCGAAACTTAGTGGTTAACTCGAATCATTTTATTGATCATACATAAGGGAATGCTGTCCGAGGATTATTTTTGACGATGAAACTCTTGAATTTTTGCCACTAGACTGTGGAACTGGGCAAGTTGCCTTGATTAATCTAACCCTTCATATTGGCGGTCGGTTAAATTCATGCTTGTTAATCTTTGAGCTTGATTTTCTTCATGAACGATTGATTAGCACTAAAAATGGTTACTTTGTGGAATCAGTGCCGTGATGTGACTCACTAATACGATACTCATATTATTCTTTGAGATTTTAAGGGTAGTATTGATTAAGTTGAGCACTATGGATTTGCACGATCATTCACGATACTTCTTATTTGAAATTGATTTTTGCTTGAGGACAAGCAAAGGCTCAAGTTTGGGGGTATTTGTTAGATGTATTTTTATGCGCTTATTTATCATTATTTTATATCCATTTTTAAGTCTAAATCTGCATAACTGAGCTTTTAATGCACTATCTTTATATGTTTGAAGGATATTGGAGTTCGGAAGCCAAAACGACGAAAAGCGGTAGCGATAATTTACAGTGGGGTCAGCGGCCTGATGAAGCTGAGCCACGGCACACACACGGTCAGCATGAAGCGGTACACACTGTACCGGGGGCCGCGGCACGAAGATGCTGAGCCACGGCCCATGAAGAAAATAGCGCCCAGGGCTGCTCTCAGCACAACTGGGGCCGCAGCTCACTAAAGCCGGGCCGCGGCGCCGGTTTGCAGATCCAGCCCTCGTTTTTTGGACTGTTCTGAAGCCCATTTTCGACCTAATTCCCGGACGCGTTTTGGAGACTAATGGTGGTTATAAATAGGGATTAAAGGTCTGAAGAGATTTCATCGAAGAGAAGGAGAAAAACACCGATCAAGCAGAGAGCAGAAGCTAGAGAACGGAGGAATCCAAGTTCTTCAACTGTGTTTGATTTCTTTTATGCTTTCTTCAATTCTTTCTGTATTATTTTCTAGCATGTCGGGATAGAACCCTATTCTAGGATTTTGATGAAACCGAGGTTTTGACGAATTAACTTTTGATTTTGCATTATTAAAATATATTTCCCTTTCTTATTGAGTTTTCCCAATTCTTTTAATTACTATCAATTATGTGGCTTGTGATTGATTTGTTTTGATTACGCAACTCGAATCGGGAGAGGAGAGTTGGTAGGAAAAATTAGTAAGAACCGTTTTATCTTGTGAGATAGGAATATACTCATAAGAATTACGTGGCCTGTCTGAAGATTTTATACTTTTTGCCTATTGACGAATTAATTCACCTAGGAATAGAGTGTTTTATTCGCCTTAGAAAATTTTATTGACCTCGGGAGAGGCAGTAGAGTATTTTAGCAATCTTCGCCTTCAATAAATTGGGAAATCATTTAATTCATATAAATCAAGAGTAATTCGGATAAACCGAGGTGGATTCACAATCCTAGATTAATTCCCTATTTGATCTTCTTTCTTCAAACAATCGATTTTACTATTTATTCTTTTATTAATTTTCTTTAATTATTACTTTCACCTCCAATTTCGATAGTTCAAATAAAATTAGAATATGCATAAATCGGTAATTAGTGAGTCAGTACTCGAGGGAACGATAACTTTCTTACCACTTTATTACTTGCTTACGACAACGTGCACTTGCGTTCACAAAAATTCGTAACATGTTCCAAACCTATTACTTTACCATTTTACCTTTGTGTAATACTTAGCCATGTGTGGACTAAGAAAGTTATTGTGACCTGTGTGGGACGAATAGGACGAAGCTTCAATTTATGTGAGAAGAAGAAAGTCAAGAGACGCCATCAACCAATCTGTGTGAACGGTTGAAAGCGACAGTCTTTGTATCAATCTGTGTGGACGATACAAGGATAGGTTTGATTATAGTCACGTAGTTGTGTACGTAGTGATTATAATAAATATTTTACTTCTATGTGGAGGATCAGTGGACGTAGAGGGGTTTACCTCGAACCACTTTAAATACTGTGTTATTTACCTTCTGCATTTACAGTTTCTCATTACTGTGATTATTTATAAGTATGCATTTCATACCCTGTACGCACCAAGCTACCAGGAGAAAACCTAGTTGCTGTATTTATAGCAACTAACATTAAAACGAACTTCCGCTATCACTGATATTTGAAAAACGTACAGCTTGTTGTACTAACACTTTTCCAAGCTGTATTTTGTATACTTAGTGGACAACAAGTGGTATCGTAGCGGTTGATTCTAAAAAGAATCATTCATATTTTTAGAGGAATCAGATCCATAATCACACATTGTTTTGAAAACAGTCTTATCCTTTCTATTCTTACTCATGGTTACCTCACTGGTAAATAAGGTTCCTATGTTTTCTATTAACGATTTTGATGATTGGAGAATTAGGATGGAAGCACATCTTGCAGCCATGCACGAAGAGATGATTTTGTCATCCAAGATGGCCCAATCAAGATAATGAAGGTAAATCCCGCCGCAAGGATTGAAGGCCAAGATCATGCCGAGATGCTCGAGAAAGAGCACGAATAGTGGACAACTGATAACCAGTAGCACGCCAACCTCGACAATGTAGCTAAGAATACGCTATTTGTCACTCTCGACAAAGGCACATTCTCAAAGGTAAAGAGATGTAAGACAGCCAAGGAAATTTGGGATAAACTCAAGATGATTTGTGAGGGAACTGTGCTCTCAAAAGAAAATAAGATTTCAAACTCACTCAGCAATTTGAATCTTTCGAAATGAAATCATCTGAAACTCTTGAGGAACTTGACCTCAGATCACTGGCATTGTCGGCGAACTTGAAGCATTGGGTAAAGTGTATACCCAAAAGGAGAAAAATTTGAAAATATTTAGATCACTCCCTGCCCGGTGGGACATAAAAACCACAGCTATGCGTGTGTCATGTAATCTCAATGACATATCTACTTTTGACCTCTTCTCTGGCCTAAAAGCTTTCGAGTATGACATTGACAGGAGAGAGAAGGCCGAAGAGTCACCTGCTAGGACTACAGCATTAGCCGTTGTATCCAACAAGAGACATAGCATGCCCAACACATTCAAACCTGCCTACAAGAATGCTGACAGTGACGATGATATCCTTTCACAAGATGAAATGGCCCTGCTCATGCACAAATTCAAGAAATTCATCAAACAGTCTGGAAAGACTGCATATAGGCCCAAGCCTTTTCACAAGGTAAGTTCTGAATCTTCCCCATCCAGTGATTCTAATCTATGTTATAATTGTAAGAAACCGAGAAATTATGCGAATAAGTGTCCGCATTCTAAAGCCCAAAAGTTGCCGGAAGCCGAGAAACAAGAAAAGGATGAAAGGAGGCGTGCTTGGAAGAACAAGCTCAAGGCCCTGATCGGTAAATCAGAAGCCTCGCCCGCTCAAACCAAGACCGAGGAATGTCTTCAGGCGGTTACTGACAGTGACTTATCTGATGATGAGCTCGAAAATAAAGCATACATGTGCTTTATGGCTAAATATATTGAAGACGATGAAGATAGCGATGATGAGGTAAGCTCAACATCCAATATTTCCATTAATGCATCTCATACTTTCGAAAATATGATGAATGAATTTAAAAACATTCAAAAGGCCGATGAGACATTAAAACGAGAAAACATACAGCTCGAAATTTCTAACTTAGAGCTGAATGATGAAAATGACTTGCTAAGAAATAATTACGAAAATATGTCTATCGATTGTGAAAATAGCAAGTTCACAGTGGAAAAACTCATGGAGAGGAATCATCAACTTGCTCACGATCTAAATGAGACCAAGTCTCATAGTGAGACCAAGACAAATGATTTCGTTCTGCTCGAAGCCAAAGTAAAAATTCTCGAGAAACGAGAAGGAGAACGAGAGACCATCTTGAAATCTTTCGAGAAATCATCTAAAAGGATGGAAGAAATTCTAAGCACCGGTCAACATGCTTATGATAAAAGTGGCTTAGGATACAACTCATTCTCCAATAAAGGGAAAACTAGTACTGTGTTCGTCAGGGGTGTAGAACCCATTCCTGTACCTGAGGAGACCCCAAGTACTATAAAGGTACCTGTTGCACCGCATACAGCAAAGGCTGCCATTCCGCCACCAAAATCATATCACAGACAGTGGAATCCTCAGCCACCCAGACCTGTGAGGCGTAACCTACAGCATGCTCCTCGAGCATATCAAAAGCGCCAACAGCCGTTCAATGATGTACTCAAATATCAAAGGCCCGCACAGTAGTACTTCCAACAGTACAGCCACCTAGATACTGGATACAGGAGCATCGTTATCTATCGAAAAAGCAGGTCGCCGCACAATATCAGCAACAACTTTGGGAATCCAACTGGATACCTAGGAGGAAAGCTGTAAGGCCAAAGAAAGTGGTGCCACCTCCAAGACGGCATTCGTAATGGATTAATAATAATAACCCTGAATTTTACATGCATAATAATTATCAAGGTTACAACGACTACGTGCCCGCCCCACGTAGATATCGCAAGAACGGAGCTAAGTAACCTACAGCAAGCCAATTGCTGTCAGGAAAATATGGGTACCTAAAAGCACTAACTTCCACGGACCTAACTTACAAAAGGGACCTAAATCTACTTAATTTCTTTGCTTACAGGACATCAAAGAGAAGGACATCTGGTACTTCGACAGTGGATGTTCTCGGCACATGATAGGAGATAGAAGCAAGCTATCAGATTATGTAAAAGGTCGCGATCCAAAAGTGCGCTGCGGTGATAAATCCAAAGGAAGAAGAAGAGGGAAGGGAACCCTGCTTGTAGAAAAATGCAAAGTCACCGATGTAGCGTGAAGGCTTACAGTATAATCTACTTAGTATTAGACAGTTCTGTGACAAACAGTTCTCGGTTAAAGTCTATATAGATCACTGTAGAGTCTAGAACATACTGACCAAAGAAGTTGTGCTCACAGGAAGCATATCAGGTAACATGTATATTTCTGACTGGATGCCTACGAGCTCCACAATTCCTTGTTTTGTTGCCAAAGGCACTGAGGATCAAAGTTGGCTATGGCACTAGAGGATGTCTCACGTCAACTTCAAGACGATCAACAAGCTAGCTAGACAAGGAATGGTTAGAGGTTTGCCCGATGTGTCATTCCAAAAAGACAGCGTCTGCTTACCCTGCCAGAAAGGCAAACAAATCAAGACCACCCTGAAAAGCAAATCTTACCTGTCCACTCACAGAATTCTAGAAATACTGCACATGGATCTCTATGGTCCTATAGACCCGGTAAGTTTGGGAGGTAAGAAATACTGTCTTTTATTGTTGATGATTAGTCCAGGTATGCTTGGACAATCTTCCTGAGCAAGAAGAAAGAAACCACATCAAAGCTGCCCGAGCACCTGAGAAAGCTTCAGAATGAGAAAGGGTTGAGTATCGTGTCTATTCATTCCGACAGAGGTACTGAATTCACTAACCGCTTCATAAAGCAATACTGTTCAGATTATGGGATATAACACGAATACTTAGCTGCCCGAACACCTCAACAAAATGGTGTTGCCGAGCGAAATAACAGGACCCTCAAAGAAGCAACAAGAACCATGATTGCCGCAAGCAAGTTGTCGCTGCATTTCTTGGGTGAAGCGACAAATACAGCGTGCTATACACAAAACCGCCATATCATCAACAAACATCACAACAAAATAGCATATGAGGTATGGAACAATAAAAATCCATTAGTTTCGCACTTTCACATATTCGGTTGCAGGTGTTATGTTTTGAACAATGGGAAGGATCAACTTAGAACCTTCGAAGAGAAGTTGGATGAAGTGATATTTGTAGGATATTCCACTATCAGCAAATCTTTCAGGATCTTTAACAAACGGAAGCTGACAGTCGAGGAATCGGTACATGTAGTGTTCGACGAACCTCACCATGATCCTACAGGAATATAAGATCTTACTCATAACATCTAACAACTCTCCATTAATGACCCTCCAACTCCAATAGAGCCTGTCATTGACTTAGAGATCAACCCCACTGCTGTAAGAACAGAGGTAGTTGAAGTTGATGCTGTACAAGCTGAAGCTGAAACTATAGCAACTCAAGATACATTACGGGACGCTGAACTAGAACCCGACATAAGAAGGTTGAGATATCATCCACAGGAGTTGATCCTAGGAAACACTGATGCTAGAGTATCTACCCGTAGGAGAATACAGAGTACACAAGGAAATGTACTGTGTGCGCAAGAAGAACCTGAATCTGAGAAATCTGCATTTCTTGTATGGAAATCTCAAGCAGAACTTAGAAGACTTAATATGTGCACCCTAGCTGTATTGTTAGCTCAATCCGAACCTGTTTCTACCAAAGAATCTCTAGACAATTCTCACTGGATCACATCTATGGAATAAGAGCTTAATGGTTTCGAAAGAAACAACGTATGGTATCTAGTACCCATACCTGAGCATCAAGCCGTGATTGGAACTAAATGGGTATTTAGAAACAAGAAGTATGAGAATGGAGTTGTTATTAGGAACAAATACCGCCTAGTTGTACAAGGCTACAGATAGGAAGAAGGCATAGACTACGATGAAACATTTGCCCCTATAGACAGACTAGAAGCCATTAGGATATTTCTAGCCTTTGCCGCCCATAACAGCTTTATTGTATATCAAATAGACTTCAAGATCGCATTCCTGAATGGAGACCTCGCCCAAGAAGTCTATGTTGAACAACCACCAGGGTTTGTCAACATAGAAGGCAGAGACCTAGTATACAGGCTACGGAAAACACTGTATGGACTTAAGCAAGCACCTAGAGCCTAGTATGAGACCCTGTCCCTGTACCTTACCAATAATGGATTCGAGAAAGGTGCTGTGGACAAGACCTTATTTAAGATACAAGAAGGTGATGACCTCCTGATGGTTCAAATATACGTAGATGATATTATATTTGGTTCCACTAACCTTGCTTTGTGTCAAAGGTTCTCTCATCTCATGCAAAGTAAATTTGAAATGAGTATGATGGGGGAACTTAGTTATTTCCTAGGATTGCAGGTAAAGCAGTTACCTACAGGAATCTTTATCAACCAGGAAAAATACAGCAAGGAGCTTCTCAACAAGTTTGGAATGAATAACTCCAAATCTTCGTCAACTCCCATGAGCACTTCCGTGCAAATTAGTGCTGATGAAGCTGGAAAGCCGATTGATCAATCACTCTACAGGAAGCTAATAGGCTCACTCCTGTACCTAACAGCTAGCAGACCCGATATCCAGTTTGTTGTAGGAGTGTGTGCTCGGTATCAGGTAGCACCTAAAGAATCATATTTCACAACAGCCAAACGAATCCTTAAGTACATCAAAGGAAGAGTTGATGCAGGACTATGATATCCTAAAGAAGGCAGATTCAATTTGGTTGGCTACAGCGGCTCGGATCTCAGAGGTTGCAAGCTAGATAGGAAGAGTACAAGTGATACTTGTCATTTTCTTGGACCTAGACTTGTGTCCTGGTTCAGTAAGAAACAATTGACAAACTCGCTTTCCACAGCTGAATCAGAATACTATGCTGCTGGTAGTTGCTGTATGCAGATCTTTTGGATGCAACAACAGCTGTCAGACTATGGAATCATTGCCAAGGAAATACCAATTATGTGCGACAGCACGAGTGAAATTACAATAACGCACAATCCTATATTGCACTCACGTACTAAGCATATTCATATGAAGCATCACTTCATTCGGAATCATGTTGAGAACAAGGATGTTCAGCTCGAAAAAGTTCATATAGATATTCAGTTAGCCGACATCTTTATCAAGCCTCTCAGCACAGCCAAATTCTGTATGCTTCGACAATAATTGGGAATGCTACAGCCAGACTCCCTGTAAGTTTTAATGCTTTTACTCATGAATTGAGGGGGAATGCTGTAAGACCCAAGAATAGAGTATCCACCGTTTAACTGTACACTCAGACAGTCAGACATCACTGTAGGACCAAGAAGACGTGAAATCTTCCTATAGCTGATGTGTGCATTAATTAAGGGGGAATACAGTATGACCCATGAATACAGTATAAATCCAAAAATTGCTTCAAGAATTGAATCCCGCATGTACCTTTTAAGGGGGAACGCTGTATTTTCGCGGATACAGTACATATTATGGGACATTAATTAATATTATATTATATTAATATTTTATTCATTTTAAAACTGTTTTAAGTCCACGTGCCCTGTTTTAAAATTCAAAACACTTCGTATTTAATGCTTTAAACGACATCTGGACTGTACTATCTCAAATGCCGCGAGTTTTCAATTAATTAATTATTTCAAACCGTCATTTCGGGCAATAAGGGAAGTAGAAACATCAAAAGTGGGACCAGTTATCATTTCAAAATCGGATGGATAAGATGTACTAGTTACGCCCAATTCATCATGTTCGTTCATTTACAAAGACGATTCTCATCCCTTAAATCTGACCGTTCACTGTTTGTAAACCCTAATCTTCCCTGTCCAGTATAAAAGGACTGTATACTGCTCACATCGAATCTTTACGCATTCTGCATATTAAACGAGTCTTCGAGCATACAGCCTACACAGTTTTCTGCAAATAACTGCATATTTTATCACTTCATTTTTTTTTCAAACAATGGCATCTTCTCAAACTTCCTCTCAGACAATGAATAAAAGGGACAACATCATTGATGGATGTCTCTTCGTTCGATCTATTGTGATGAAAAGGATCTAAGCTGAGGTCGAGGACCTTGACGGCATGGAGCGTGTCGTCTCCAGGATCAAACAACAAGGCCTCTACCGCCTTTGTAGTCAACACGCTGAAGCTTATGATGAAAGCATTGTGGAGGAGTTCTACCTTGACACCTCCATCAAGTTTCCTTTCCTGAAAAGAGGAGACGTTTCCGACATTTCTGCTACTGTCCGTGGAGTTCAGATCTGCATTGACCAAGAGCTGCTGCAGAATATTTACAGGCTGCCGTCCGATGGCCTGAAAATGGAAGAGCTGGAGACCTTCAGGTCGGAAGAATTGCTAATCGCCTATTGGGGATCATTTACAGGTGATGGTTCGGACAAGAATGTCCATCCATCTTGTCACAAAAGAATATTTTGCTTTCCCTACATGTACTTGCATGATTTCTGTTGCGGTGTCATTGAGAACAGAACTGGTGCATTCGAGATATGCACTAATCTGCGCTTTAGAATGATGGTCGCCATCATGTCAGGCGAACGCGTCAGTTGGTGCCAGATTGGTCTCAAGCGCCTACAAGAAGAGGCTTCCAAGCCCAACACCCAGAAGAAATCATTTGGACTTATCCTTAACCACATTCTCACTCATTGTGGAGTACAACAATCTTGAGATGCCAAGAAAATCGGCCCCAGAAAATTCATCGGTGGGAGCAAGCCAACAGTCTTCAACAAAGACAGATTGTTCTCTACCAGAGCCCATATCTGACAATCCAAGGGATGTCACTGACAGGGCTGCTAGCCAGGACAAAAAAAGGAAAAGAAGTGCTTCGCACAGCAAATCTCCTCTTGCTATTGAGAAACCGAAGAAGACGCAGAAGAAGGCTTCCAAAGCCAAGGCTACGGCGCAACCCGCTATACAACACCCATAGGACGCTGTTGGATTTCCGAAAATAAAATGAAATACGCAGCGGAAATAAATACGAATCCTAAATAGGATCGATCAAGTAACGTATATACGAAAATATAAATACGAAGATAAAGATCATACCCTTGAAACCTTTGAAATAAATCTTCGTAAAAATGATGATGATCACGAACCCCGTCCCGAACACGAAATCCCTTCGTTCCAAGCATCGAAAGGTACGAATACTCTATTTCACACGCGTTGGAAGTTGCCCGGAAAAATTCAATTGCAATTCGTTCTCTAAGAATACGTCTAGGAATTACTATAGGAATTTATATCTTATTTTCTTTCTTATTTTGTATCATCTCAAAGATGAAAAATTGAAGAAAAAAAAATTCTCTCTCTCTCACAAAAGAACTCACGGCTGGACTTCAGCTCTTCAGCATGAAAAATATGATGTCAACTTCTCAAGACAACATCACACCATTTTCTTATAATGTAATGATATATAAAGGAATAAAATATTCCTTTACAACTATCATTCACAATTATGTGGGAATCTCAACTCTAAGTGAGTTCCCACACACATGCAAGATCATGCCATGCCATGAGGGGTGGGTGGCCACAAGGAAGTTTCCTAGAAAACGAGCCTAGCCACTCTGCTCGTGTAATGGACGTTCGCCCAACGACTCCGTTAAATACACTCCGTTTAATTATCAATGTATTTATATTAATTAATTAATCTAATTAATTAATTCTATCAAATACAAATATATTTCTCTAAGAAATATAATTTATGAATTAAATTAATTACTTGGTAACTTAATTCAAATTCATAAGACCGATATTTAATTTATCCAATAAATCATAATTAGATATACAATATCTAATATTAATAGAGAGATAATAAATTAACATTTATCCGTCAACGCTACTGATGCACAACTCCGTAGGTCCGTCTCAGCCGACATTGGGAGGAACCAATGAGTACGGGCAGCACTTAGCCAGCCTAGTGGGCCGCACTGTAAACCCCGACTGAGAACAAATAAAGGGATCATTCCAGAACCATTATGTCTTGAATACTATATACGTATAGACCCTTCATCAGATGTCCCGGTCAAGTCTTCGGGTCACGGTAAAGTCAAACCCTACTATTGACTAAACTCTATACATGTATTAATGCAAATCAAGACCGACTAATTAATAGTGTATCTAATACGACTATATCAGAATGTTTTGGCCAAAGATTTATGATCTTATTTGCCATTAATCGTATAGGACATTCGCCTGCTCACTAACAGGAGATAGAATCCTTTCTTGGCGTACAGTAAAGACTGCTACCTGCCCGTATAGTCCGCACTTCGAGGTCGACTCAGTAATTAAGAAAATGAGTCTAACTACTCTAATGACAAACTAAACGTCACAGGCACATCTTCTACTGAACCCTCAAGTCAAAGGTCCACGTATACTATCACAACCTTTCGATTCGTCATCGACTCTCCGAGAGTGAATACCGTGTGACTGAATCGAGTATGAGTCGTGTTCGAGTATACTGGCCCCACCAATATACTTATAACTATGCTATCAAGACGTGCACACGTCCTAACATCAGTTATACAAGTCGTATTAAAACTTAATGCCCATTTTAAGTTTATTGACTTGTGAACAATTTACGTAAATAAACTTTAAACACTTCCAGTGCATTTTCTCTTATCCCATAACGAGAATGGAATGTTCGATTTATTTACATGGACTTCACTTTAATGTTTACCAAGTCAAGAATGCAATTGAAATACAATAAAGAGTGAATGAATCGTATTGCCTTTTTATTAATTATTCCATAATTACAAGTACAATGCCGTTACTCTTTCATCCCCTGAGTGGCATTCGAGGGCATATTCCTAACAATCTCCCACTTGCACTCAATGCAACACATCATGGTATCCAATACCCATGTTCTTGAGATGTCTTTCTAAGACGGCCTGAGATAATGGCTTAGTCAGCGGGTCAGAGACATTGTCTTCTGAGTCTACTCTTTGCAATGAAACATATCCTTTTCCCACCATCTCTCAACGATGTGGTATTTTCTCTCTATATGCTTGGTGTTGTGGTAAGCCCTAGGCTCCTTAGCTTGGGCGACAGCTCCATCATTATCACAGAATAGTGATATAGGCAGCTCCGCATTAGGCACCACTTGAAGTTCTTGCATAAACTTCTGCATCCAAAATGCTTCTTTGCTAGCCTCTGAGGCAGCTAGATACTGTGCTTGGCAGGTGGAATCTCCAGTAGCAGTTTGCTTGGAGCTTCTCCAAGATAGTGCTCCTCCATTAAGAGTAAACAAATACCCAGATGTCGACTTAGAGTCGTCATTGTCTCCTTGAAAATCAGAATCGGTGAATCCAATCACCCTCAGTTCTACACCATCGTAAGTAAGCACCAAATCTATAGTTCTTCTTAAGTACTTAAGAATGTTCTTTACGGCAGTCCAGTGTTCCCTACCCGGGTTTGCTTGAAATCGGCTTACCATACTCACAGCATAGGCTAAGTCCGGTCTCGTTCACAATATAGCGTACATGAGGCTACCCACTGTCGAGGCATAGGGTACCTTACTCATCTCTCTTGTATTCCTCACTTTGAGGACACATTTTCGTGGTGAGATGAATTCCATGTCGCATGGGAAGGAACCCTCTTTTAGATTCATCCATCTTGAATCTTCTCAGGATTTTATCTATATAGAGGTCTTGGGAAAGTCCTATCATTCTTCGCGGTCTATCTCTGTAAAGACGGATCCCTATAATATAGGAAGCTTCTCCCAAGTCTTTCATGGAGAACGTTTTAGAAAGCCAAGCTTTCATAGTGCTGAGCATTGCTACGTTATTTCCTATAAGTAGAATATCATCTACATATAGTACTAAGAACGCAATGTTGCTTCCACTGACCTTTTTGTAAACACACGGTTCCTCCTCATTTCGTATGAAGTCAAAGTCCTTGACTGCTTCGTCAAATCGAAGGTTCCAACTCCGAGAAGCTTGCTTCAGCCCATAAATGGCTCGTTGCAGCTTACACACCTTATTAGACCTTCAAAGTGGAGGTTGTGTCAAAATAGGTTCGGTTCCTTATCCCTGATCAGATGTCTCCTTAGGACCTTCATTATGCTCTTCCAAAGAGATATTTCTACCCGAGCCACCTTCCTGAATGAATTCATCCTCAAGGAAGTGCGCTTGTAATGCCACAACGACCCTATGGTCTTCTGGCATGTAGAATGGATAACCCATCGAGTCCTCTGGGTATCCAATGAAACATCCTTTGATGGGCCACGCTTCCAGCTTGTCCACCTTAGCCTTCTTGACATAGGCTGGATATCCCCAAATCCTTATGTGATTCAGACTTGGTTTCTTACCATTCCACATCTCATGTGGAGTGATAGGAAAGGATTTGGAAGCACATCTATTAAGGATACAGGCAGCGGTTAGTAAGGCATACCCCCACAGGTAAATAGGTAAATCAGTGTAATTTAACATAGAGCGAACCATGTCCAACAAAGTTCGATTTCTCCTTTCTGAAACACCATTTAACTGTGGGGTTCCTGGCGGCGTCAATTGTGAAACTATTCCATGTTCCTTAGGGAACTCATCAAACTCTGTGCTCATATATTCGCCACCTCGGTCCGACCGAAGTGCTTTGATATGACATCCAGTCTGTTTTTCAACTAGGGCCTTAAATTCTTTGAATTTAGTAAAGGCTTCGGATTTATGTTTCATTAAGTACACAATCCCATACCTAGTATGATCATCTGTGAACGTTATGAAATATTGATATCTGTCTCGGGCCACTTCTAGAGCACCACAAACGTTGGTATGTACCAATCCAAGTTTATCGGCAGCCCTTTCAAAAGTCCCTGTGAAGGGGGACTTAGTCATTTTGCCTCTAAGGCAAGATTCACAAGTTGGATAGGGTTCTACACCTAATGGACTTAGAAGTCCATCTTTCTCCATTTTCTGAACCTTGGTCTAACCAACATGACCAAGTCTAAGGTGCCATTTAAAAGCTTGATTAGTATCTTGCCTACCATGTTTCCTAGTTATAGTTTTCACTGTTGTTTTATTTTGTATGCTCAGATGATATAAACCATTCAAAAATGTAGCTATGCCAACCAATTTATTTCGAAAATAAATTTTACAACTACCATTTCCAATGAAGAAACAAAATCCTTTCCGGTCCAAGACTGGAATGGATACAATGTTTTTATGACCCTTGGGCAAAACAAGTACTTCATCTAATGTCAAAATAAAACCGGATTCTAAACCCAGTAGGATTGATCCAATATCGGTTTCCTTGACACTTTGTCCGCTTCCGATAGTGATCATCATTTCCCCAGCTTCAAGTTTCCAGATCCTGATTCATAGTACAAATGTGAGAAGTGGCACCTGAATCCAGAATCCATGAAGTAGAATATACAGTAGCGGAACAATTTGTTTCAAAAACAAAAAGTTCCGTACCTGATGCGCCATTAATCTTAGGACAAGTCCTTCGCCAGTGAACCAGCTCACCGCATTCAAGGAATTTGTCAGTAGGTTTTAGACCGCCTACCTTTTGTACCTTTTGGGCCTTGCCCTTTCCTTTCTGTACCCCTTTCTTGGGTTTGTACTGCTCGTAGGTCTTTTTCTTCTTGTTCTTGGACCTCCTAGGCCCAGAAGAAATCACAAGAGCAACCTCTCTCGGTTTAGTCTTCATATTAGACTGTGCCGTCACCAGTTTATTCATTAGCCCAGCCAATTTGCATGTAATTTTATTACAAACTGTGTGAAAGAGTCAGGGAGAGATTGAAGGATGAGATCAATTTCAAGGGATAAATCCATATTAAAGTTGAGCACCTCGAGCCTCTCAATCATAGAGATCATCTTGAGGACGTGGTCTCCTACTTTCTCTCCTTCTTTCATCCTAGCACTGAACAACTACTTTGATATCTCATATCTAGCAGTCCTACTGTGCTCTCCATAAAGTTCAGTCAAGTGTGCGAGAATCTACCTAGCAAAAGTTATTTTCTCGTGCGCTCTCTACAACTCATTTGTCATTGAGCCCATCATAAAGCCACGGACTAGAACGTCATCCTTGTCCCATTTTTCATGGACGTCAATATCTTCCTGATTACCCCTGGTTTGGATTGGAGTCGGTGGAATGTCCGCCTCCAAGACGTATCCCAGAGACTCCATACTGAGTACAATCATCGATTCGCAACCACCAACAAAATTGGGTCGATTAGGAGATTCTTTTCAAGTAGTATTGCAAGTGGGTTTTTAGCCATTTTTAGAGAGATTCAGTTTCGTTTTCTGCAAAGATTTAGACAAGATTCAATTAGTGACTTGTTTAATTATGATCCGAGTAAAGAATTTAAGGACTTTCTTTATTCATAACTCATCTCCCACTATTTTATCGGCATTTACACACTCCCATGTTAAATCCGGAAGTCTTGGGTGACTTTATAGTAGTGATCGATTTCTTTACAAAGTTTAATAGAGCGCAACCCATACAGTTTCTATTCTATTATTCTTTATAAAGTGGTGTCTAATACCAACCCATCTAATGGATGATTCGATCTTCTTTTATCCCTAGTTCACTTACCCTCAACCCATTCGGTTTCTATGGCTCGCTGAACTATCTAAGTTTAAACCGTCAACTCCTATTAGTCTGACAATTGAATCTTACCCGGCAACCCATACGGTTTATAGGGGTTTGATTTGTCACAACCAAAGGCATCTAATGCACTCTAGGAATTTATCAACTTTCCCTAAAAATATTACCCCCACATACTCGGAAGAATAATATTCCGGTTTAGATTTCAATTTTCCATGAGTTTGACGGAGAGTAGGAAACCTCATAACCTTTATAACTTAGTGTTTGTAAGTGGGAGTATTAACGCGATTATATGTTACACTTTGCATGTTAATCCGTTTATAAGCGAGGTTTGTGGTTTGTCAATCATTCAAAATGAAAAAAACAGAAAACAGTAACCTAGTTACTACCAACATATAGCTCATGGACCTAATTCCTAAGTACTGGGCCAAGCGAATGACCCAATAAATAAAAACACATTCTTCGAATCTTCGTCTTCTCGGTCGGTTGTCTTCGGTCTTCGTCATACCCAAAATAATAATTACATCATTGAAAAATTGCATGCTATACAAATTTTTCTAGTAAATATAAATAGGCTCAAAACGGCCTTTACAACCCAATCGAATCGAACAAATCAAAAACTAAGTCTACGAGCTATATCACCACCACATAAGGATTCCATACATGTAATGGCAACGAAATTAAACAATTAATTTTAATATAAATTAATCTAATTAATCTATACATTTCTACTATATTAATCCAATTAATATAAAGTGACATTAAAATTAAATAATCAATTAATATATTAATCCAATCAATATAAAATTAATCTATTGAATTTTAATTGTATTAATCCAATTAATACTAATAATCGTCATTTAAATTCGTTCGAAGTAATCCGGCCAAATTAATATTTCCCTTAATAAAAATATTCCAAATATTTTATTAAGTCCAATTAAATCAAAATAAATACAAAAACGGAGTCCCGGAAAAACCGGTATCAGGCCCAGCCCACGGCCCGATTCAAAATCGGGCTGAAAACCCGAGAACCGCCCGGACCGAGTCACTCTCGCCATCGCCGGCAGTGGCCGAGTGATCGCCAGCGATGAGCCGACCGAGTCACTCTCCGGCCGTGCAATGTATCAGCTGCCGCCAAGAATGCATCTTCGTGCGGTATTCGTGTTTAACCACCATTTTTCTCGTTTTTTCGGCCCGTTTTCCAAAAACGTGATGCTACAACGAACAATTTAAAATCTACGATTATTCCAAACATGATTCTAAATCATAATCATCATCCAAAATCATTCAAAATGCACAAAAAATCGTATATACGGAAACATTGACCTCGCTCCGATACCACTGTTGGGATTCCGAAAATAAAACGAAATACGCAGCGGAAATAAATACGAATCCCAAACAGGATCGATCAAGTAATGTATATACGAAAATATAAATACGAAGATAAAGATCCAACCCTTGAAGCCTTTAAAATAAATCTTCGTAAAAATGATGATGATCACAAACCCCATCCCAAACACGAAATTCCTTCGTTCCAAGCATCGAAAGGTACGAAGCCTCTACTTCACACGCGTCGTTAAGTTGCCCGGAAAAATTCGATAGCAATCCGTTCTCCAAGAACACGGCTAGGAATTACTATAGGAATTTATATCTTATTTTCTTTCTTATTTTGTATCATCTCAAAGATGAAAAATTGAAGGAAAAAAAAACTTCTCTCTCTCTCACAAAAGAACTCACGGCTGGACTTCAGCTCTTCAGCATGAAAAATATGATGTCAAGTTCTCAAGACAACATCACACCATTTTCTTATAATGTAATGATATATAAAGGAATAAAATATTCCTTTACAACTATCATTCACAATTATGTGGGAATCTCAACTCTAAGTGAGTTCCCACACACATGCAAGATCATGTCATGCCATGAGGGGTGGGTGGCCACAGGGAAGTTTCCTAGAAAACGAGCCGAGCCACTCGGCTCGTGTACCGGATGTTCGTCAAATGACTCCGTTAAATACACTCCTTTTAATTATCAATGTATTTATATTAGTTAATTAATCTAATTAATTAATTATATCAAATACAAATATATTTCTCTAAGAAATATAATTTATCAATTAAATTAATTACTTGGTAACTTAATTTAAATTCATAAAACCGATATTTAATTTATCCAATAAATCATAATTAGATATCCAATATCTAATATTAATAGAGAGATAATAAATTCACATTTATCCGTCAACGCTCCTGATGCGCGACTCCGTAGGTCCGTCTCAGCCGACATTGGGAGGAACCAATGAGTGCGGGCAGCACTTAGCCAGGCTAGCGGGCCGCACTGTAAACCCCGACTGAGAACGAATGAAGGGATCATTCCAGAACCATTATGTCGTGAATACTATATACGTATAGACCCTTCATCAGATGTCCCGGTCAAGTCTTTGGGTCACGGTAAAGTCAAACCCTACTGTTGACTAAACTCTATACATGTGTTAATGCAAATCAAGACCGACTAATTAATAGTGTATCTAATACGACTATATTAGAATGCTTTGGCCAAATGCTTATGATCTTATTTGCCATTAACCATATAGGACATTCGCCTGTTCACTAACAGGAGATAGAATCCTTTCTTGGCGTACAGTAAAGACTGCTACCTGCCCGTATAGTCCGAACTTCGAGGTCGACTCAGTAATTAAGCAAATGAGTCTAACTACTCTAATGACAAACTAAACGTCACAGGCACATCTTCTACTGAACCCTCAAGTCAAAGGTCCACGTATACTATCACAACCTTTCGATTCGTCATCGACTCTCCGAGAGTGAATACCGTGTGACTGAATCGAGTATGAGTCGTGTTCGAGTATACTGGCCCCACCAATATACTTATAACTATGCTATCAAGACGTGCACATGTCCTAGCATCAGTTATACAAGTCGTATTAAAACTTAATGCCCATTTTAAGTTTATTGACTTGCGAACAATTTATGTAAATAAACTTTAAACACTTCCAGTGCATTTTCTCTTATCCCATAACGAGAATGGAATGTTCGATTTATTTACATGGACTTCACTTCAATGTTTACCAAGTCAAGAATGCAATTGAAATACAATAAACAGTGAATGAATCGTATTGCCTTTTTATTAATTATTCCATAATTACAAGTACAATGCCCTTACTCTCTCATCCCCTGAGTGGCATTCGAGGGCATATTCCTAACAGACGCAACCCCTGCGGAAGAAATAGCTACTACTATTCATACAGTAAATCCCGAGCCTTTGGCGGCAACGACAGATATACAGCTATTTGCCAACTTAGAAGGCTCTAACGAGTCGGCTGCCCCTTAGGAGCCCAAAGCCACATCTCCTATAGGGGATTCCACACCCTTAAAGGATCCCTCTCCCATCAGGGTACCAAACCCTGTTCGGGATCCATCTCCAAAACAGGCTCCCACACATGTCGCGGATCCCATTCCTACAGTACCCATGTATTGTACGGAGCCCCCCTCTATGCTATCATTAAGGAAACCCTATTTCAAGTGCAAATTGAGCAAGCATTTGAAAGTTTTGTCCAATGGAAGTCATACAGGGTCGCACCTTATGACATTATGTACAATTGGGAGGATTGGAGAGAAGAAGAAAAATTTGTTCTGGAGGTGACCGATTCCCAGAATATTGAAGTCCTTATCCAATGGGACAACATCTCTTGCCAAGAGATGATCAAGAGATACTTTCTGGTGAAAGAGCATGCACGATTGAGAGGAAAATCCAAATTCGAAGACTATGTTCCCAACAGCCCAGCATCTGACCACAACTCAGATGACGACGACGCCTTTCAGACAAGTCTGAGAATGAGTCGCAAGGAAGCTAGAGAATAGGAACTCTCTCGGATGCAGAACCAACAGGGTCAGGGGACCTCAAACCAACAGCATTCCCCTCCCCGTCAAAAGGAAGCTGCCGAAGACCAGGAGGAATTAGTCCCTAATGTCACAGAAGAAGTGACAGTTTATGAACAGGCACCCGAGCCTGTCGTCTCTGCTGAAGAAGAAGCCCGCGCCATCCCGCACGAGGAATCAGTCCCTCTGCCGGAGTAGGTGGATGCTGAGAGACAGAAGGATGAATCAGTCCCTTCTTTACCCATGTCTACAGAAGCCCAACCGGAAAAGGTGGAATCTATCCCCCTGTCGCCGAGACTGAACAGGCTGAACAACCAACAGCCATGCCCGCACCTGATGCCTCTGCATCACCTCCATCCATAGAATCCGATGACGGTTTTCTACCTTATGATAGACCACAACATCCGCACAACCATATAGTCATGCGCCAGCTCAATGGAGCGAAGAAGAGAAACTAGCGCGCCCTAACTTTCCCCATACAGAAGCAAAGATCGAGCAATTGCACGCAATCGGTCGCGAAACATTGTTTCTACAGGATGTTGTAGATGCCCTATACAATGTTGGCAAAAAACTTGATTGGCTACACGAGAATGCCATCGATGAGATGACTGGCCTGAAGCGAGAGCTTATGAAGGTTGAAGAAGCTTTTTGCATTCTGCCGAGTGCATTGAAGCAAGCCCTCTCAGAACATCAAAAGCATCAGGAACAGATTCTCAAAGAGGAACAAGCAAAGCTCCGCATCTACGAAATCAAGACTGTCGTTGCCCTACAGGAGACTGGCTCCAGGCTCACAGTACATGACCAAAAAATCGATGACATGTTTGTGCTGCTCAGTTCCCTGGTGGCCAAAATCTCAAGCATAGAGACCAAACAGGACAACGCAATGAAAGTCCTGGAACATATTGATTCCAAGGTCTCCTATCTTGCTGAAGCTAAAAAGGGGGAAGAGTCCAGAGTGGCTGCTAGTCAATGGAGGATAGAGAGAGAGAGAAAGAGATAGAGAATTTGATGCTGCCTTAGAAGACAGCGTCACTGCTGCAATCAACCGTTTGGTCGTGCCTCCACAAAGTTACAGGGTAACTGGTTCTCGCCCAGAGTTCCACGACCCCAACTTTCCTTGGAAGAATAATGTGCAGAAGCCATCGGAGATTTGCCTGCCCGCCAACCGTCAGCCTACAGCTGATGAAATGAAGCAATGGAGGAAGAATGAACTGATGAGGTACTTCATCAAGCTCATCAGGGAGTCCGACATCTTCCAAAAATGCAATACATTAGCGGAGGCTGCGGACGAATTTGCAAAGATGCTGGAAAGAGGACTGCTCTCATTGCAAATTTCAATGAAATCAAGGCATCGGAAGGGAGATCGGGTTACTCACCCTGAAGACTGGATACTTGCCTTCAACCAATCGGCTGAAGGAAGAGCAATCTATCTAGATCGAGGCAAGGATTCATTAGTGCACTGGTGGAGAGGAACCGAAAATGATCCTGATAAGAGGCCTTGGAGACACGCTCATTATAGGAGCTAGCATGGAGTATCCTTTTTGCATTGAACTTAGCAGCATAAAATCTCTGCATCTTTATTTCTTCTATAATTGTAAACTTCGACTGATATCAATAAAACTCTATCTTTGTCTTGAAAGATTACAACTCGTAATCTACGTTTACTATTTGATTACGTATTTAAATTCAATTTATATTGCTATAAAGAACAAGTATGAAACTTGTTAAGTATCAAGCTGTAAAAACTAGTCTGCGAACAGTTCATAGGTTAAGTTGTATGCAACATAGATCACACTGTAAGATTGTGCCTGCGCGCCAATCATAAGTTTAAGTTCTAATACACATCCCTGTAGATGTTTTATTTAATGCTTAGAACTTGCCTGCGAGCAGTTCATACTTTTAGACTAAGTGCTGAAAACTAGATCATTCGATAGAAGATCAAGAAGTCAACCTCTCTGGATCAAGATGTTATCGATAAAGAGGGAAATTGTTTCGGCATAAAGAGGTTTTGGCATCATCAAATAAAGAGGTTTTGGCATTATCAAAAAGAGGGAAGTTGTTGGATAAACAATCCTGTATCTTGTTTTGATAAGTGCCAACATACAGCAAATTCCGCACTGCCATCATACAGCAAGTTATCTAGTCAACATACAACAAGCTATCTCAAGAATATTTGCCATCATACAGCGAATGACTGGATATACCGCTAAGTATGGAAGCTGTGTTGTGTCTTCACATAGCGCCTGCCATACAACATGGGAGATAGCCTACAGCGTTGAAGTCTACAGCTAACAACAATAAGACGCACTATGCTGAATACATCATACAGGCTGAGTGTTAGGATAATAAACACTTATCCAACAGATATCAAGACCGTTGAGAAAGAATCTACTTATACGCTAAAGTCAGAACGCTGTTTGAAAGAAGTATTTAAATACTGGCTGGATAAAGTATTCAAATACCAACCGACAAGGATCTTCAAAGAAGGAGCAAAATCTGGATCTTGTTCTTGAAAGTCAATCAACCAATCAGAATGGATCTCAGCTCACCAACCCAGCCAACGGACATATTTATAACGGATCTATTCCAAGGTTATAAATAGTCCATGCAAGAGGACATTGCATACGAACACACGTCAGAGGCTAACATCGAAACAGTCCTCATTCTATAATTCATGATCGCCCCATGACGGTCCAGCCAATCCTCACCCAGAATCAAATCCTCATCTCTAATATCTACCGCAATCAGATTAGAAGGCCAAACCCTCCCCGCGATACTCACTGGAAAATCCCTAATCTCACGATCCCCCACGATGCTATCCCCACTAGGCAGTTTAACAACAAATGGTTCACACGCAACCAAGCAATCAATAAGCAGACGACGCACACAATCCATAGATATAAAGAATGCATAGCAACAGAATCGAACAATACGGAAACAGGATGATCAAGGATACGGACGGTACCGGTAGTCACCGTCGCGTCGGGATCTCCGACTCGCCTCATCTCATACACACGGGGCGGAACAGACCCCGCACTAGAAGCTCCCCCTCTAGAAGCCTGTCCACGTCCTCGACCTTTACCAAAACTCTGCTGCGGCTGAGGAACTGTCGGTGCCTGATTCACACTCGGCTCTCCCGCAGCTGGGGCTGATATCTGAGTAACCGGAGCTCGAGCTGCATCCGTACAAAACTTAGCACGATGACCCATCCGACCACAAGCAAGACACTGAATCGGAGGCCTATCACACTCACTCATCATGTGGCCCGGACGACTACAGTTGAAGCACGTAGGACCACGAACGGAACCAGCAGGAGCATACCTAGAACCGTTTCCTCGACCAACTGATGGCGACTGACTTCCGAAGACTCGCGAACCAGACTGAGCCTTCGGATACCCTCCAGACTTGCCCCCCGAAAACTGACCGGAGGTCTCTGCTTCTTCCCTTCGGTTGCCGTCTCTGTCGCAGAAAACGACATCTCATAAGCCATCGCTTTATTCTGATAATCTTTCAAAGTCGTACACCCTAGACCAGACATGTATTGGCGCACCCTCGGTTTCATCCGCATATCAAAGTCGCGGATCTTATCAAGCTCATCTCGGACTTGGTTTCTCACATAATGCAGTTGTTGATTGTAGTCTTTGATAGCTTGAGAAATAGGAACATCCTGGGGTTTAGCCTCAAAGAAGGCTCGTATCCTCCCCTCTTTCACTGGCCAAGGACAGAATTCGTCTTCCATCAGATCCCGAAACTCTGCCCACGTAGCTTCCCGGTCACGCGGCTTCACCGCTTGCCACCACATTGCTGCCTCCTTGGCGAGGAAGTACTGGGCAATGGGTACTTTCCTCTCCTCGGAATAATTAGCAGCCTCAAATACTTTCTCCATCTCGAATAGCCAATTCTCCCAACCGGAAAGGTCGGAAGCACTATCAAACTGTGGAGGACGCATACGAATCACGTCCTGAAGCAACTTATCATTGCCGAATCCAGTAGGCGGAACCGGGTTGGCATTAGCTTGGCCGACTAGAACGACCTGAGTCAGTAGCGTCATCTGGTTCGCTACTTGCTGCAAAATGTTGGCCACTCCAACATTCTCATGTGCATTACCGGAGCTAGCAGACTGGTCCTGCTGACCTCCGAAACTAGGGGGGACACTGTTCGACGAAGAAGGCATCGTCTAATCAGTTCCCGAGTGATCGGACATGGCCTCCCCACCGGCTGCGCCACGTCCCCTACCGCGTCCGCGTCCTCTACCAGCAGGAATTTTGAAGAAGTAACGGGTAAGTACAATTCAAACGCAAAATGCAACAAGATACTAAGACAGGAATAGAACAGAACGATGAAACGAGTCAAGTTAGGAAAAACTTACGAGCACCGACGTACTGAGATGATGGCATAGCAACGATATTGTCCCAAAAACGACACTTAACTAGACCCAAATAACCGACAGCCTAGGTATCCATAACCTAAGCTCTGATACCATATTCTGTAACAGCCCCAAGACATTCAGGGCATATTACAGTGCCGTGGACTACACACTATGGAATCTACCATCTAACGTACCAACAAGACATTTGACACCGACAAACAATCATCAATAATACGACAATTCAAATAAGATTACAATCCGACAATAAAATCCAACACTAATCCATTTCCCAAAACAGGAACACAACATTAATAATTTTGAAACAAGAAGTACTCGAGTACTTAAACCAATTTTATAATACAAAAGTCCCAAAACATGACATCAAAAGTAATAGACTGAAATGAACACCAATAAATGACTACTGATCAGTATCATGCTTGCCCATCATCCTCATACGGCTCAAGTGCTCGTTTGTCCCCACGATCGATACCTGAAATACAAAATGATACGAATTATCCGGGGAGAGGTGGATACGTATCGGTCGGAGTATATGTAGGAATATCGTAGCGGAAGTCTTTTTACGAGTAGGGGGTTTTTGGATGTATTTTGTGGGAGTAATATCGAATATAACAATAAAATATCGAACAAGAAGACTTGAACGATCAAGAACAAGAGTTTATCGAATTAGACCTATAACTCGATAAGGTGATTTCTTCCCAAGACCTATTGAGAATCAATCGGATTAATACTCAAAAACACGTCGAATAAAAATCAAGTTTCGGTAAAAATCATTTACCAATGATAGAAACACAAAGTGTATTCTTTCACATTCAACATTCATAATTCTCTCATATTACAAGGCTAATCAATGACTACTTATAGGAGGTGAAACCTTCTTACAACTAAGGAATCTAAAACAACAAGATCACATGATCTTTGAAATGAAAAACAAAAAAACCAAGTAAAGAAATCAAAAGCAAGATCAAATGATCTTGAAAAGGAAGACAAGAATCAAAATAAAACTATAAAAATAACAACATCAAATAATAGGGGGATAAAGAAAGAAAAAGGAGACAAAAACAACACACAATGTGTATAAAGAAAAATGGGCTGGCTGGCGGACACATCGACACGGCCGCGGCTGCATGTGCCATGTGCGGCAGGACTCGACCGTGTTCGACTGACACGGTCGGGCTGGTCGGCAAGCGTTTCGGCGCTTCTAGGCGAGTAGGACTCGACCGTGTTCGTATGACACGGTCGGGCTGGTCGGCAGACTTGCGATGCTTTCCGGAAGAGTAGGACACGGTCGTGGCTCGGGACACGGTTGGGCTGGTCGGCAGTTCGTTCGGCATTTTCCAGAGGAGTGCGACACGATCGTGTCCTGGGACACGGTCGAGCTCGGCAGCAGTTCGTTCGGCCAATTCCGGAAGGGTGTGACCCGGTCGTGTCCTGGGACACGGTCGAGCTCGGCAGCTTGGTCCTTTTACGTCTTGTGTCCGTTTTCTCGCCTAAAAATGTCGCCGTACGTGCATGACGCGTTGTAAGGCCATTTACGTCGATCCTTGTTTCGTTTTCTTTATTCGGACTAGTCAATTCCGTATCATTCCCTCCCCCTTTAAAGGGAATTGTCCTCAATTCCGAACTTCCTTCGTCGTCAAGATAATTAATTAAGGCTTCTAAGTACTTGATCTCGAAAATGTCCGCAGTACGTACATGGCCAAAAATCTTGAGACGATAGGTAGTGGGGCCCCCTCGAGAATCACCAATAAAATAACTATCATTATTAATAAAATAATAATAATTACTCCGCCAGGTAATACCGATATCATGACATGACTGGATATCTGAAATGGGACGCACGGTTAACTCCACATCGGGTTCCTCCTCCAGAATTGGAAACACTGATAATTCCATATCGGGTTCATCATCAAGAATGGGAAACACATGATTTATTACGGACTCCTCTTCACAATCGTTCTCGCATCAAAGACCGGTGGCCCTTCATAATCGGACCCAATTTCCATGACACTAAAAGGCTCCTCATCATTAAAATAATTTGGTCCGTTTTGGTCAATTTGGCCAACACAACCAACTGACCCATGCTCAAAGTAGCAAGATCCAGGTTCGTCGACTAGGGAGACACGGCTCAACTCATCTTCTTCGTTGAATTGCTCCGTTGAAAACTCTGTCTTGTCTACTTCATTAAAATGGTGGTAGGGACATCGTCTTCGTCAAAAAAAAAACTTCACTGGAAATTCTTCGATGAAAAAAAATCTTTGATCAAAGGTTGGCGGAGGGGCGTCGAAGGATTGGTGGTGGGGAAAAAATGACTGGTGATAAGATGCTGCTTTGAACCTTCGCTTGAAATATTTTCTGAATTTTTGCCAATCTGTAATTTTAGGCTTACGTTGTTGTGAACGGGACTGTTTCAATTTTTGCCACCAGAAGGCGGCGCTACCGCGGAGGCGCTTTGTCACCAGCGAAACGCGGCGGTTGATTGGGGCAGCCTTGAAGTCCGCATGCTCCTCACAAGCATGGAGCGAATCCATGCACGCATCTGGATTACTAGATCCGTGGAACTCCGGTATGCTGCAGAATATAGCCAAGAAATCAATATCGTTGGTGTCGTCTCTGCGTCTTGCTTGCATATGTTGCTCCGGTAAGCCGTTTAGTGCATCACGGAGTTTGATCAAGAAATCGAGATCGGAAAAATCCATAACAAGAATCAAGAGATAGTTCTTCACAAGAAATCGTTGAAGAAAATCGCCCAAGGAGATGACCCTGGGCTCTGATACCACTTATGATACGAATTATCCGGGGAGAGGTGGATACGTATCGGTCGGAGTATATGTAGGAATATCGTAGCGGAAGTCTTTTTACGAGTAGGGGTTTTTGGATGTATTTTGTGGGAGTAATATCGAATATAACAATAAAAATATCGAACAAGAAGACTTCAACGATCAAGAACAAGAGTTTATCGAATTAGACCTATAACTCGATAAGGTGATTTCTTCCCAAGACCTATTGAGAATCAATCGGATTAATACTCGAAAACGCGTCGAATAACAATCAAGTTTCGGTAAAAATTATTTACCAATGATAGAAACACAAAGTGTATTCTTTCACATTCAACATTCATAATTCTCTCCTATTACAAGGCTAATCAATGACTACTTATAGGAGGTGAAACCTTCTTACAACTAAGGAATCTAAAACAACAAGATCACATGATCTTTGAAATGAAAAACAAAAAACCAAGTAAAGAAATCAAAAGCAAGATCAAATGATCTTGAAAAGGAAGACAAGAATCAAAATAAAACTATAAAAATAACAACATCAAATAATAGGGGGATAAAGAAAGAAAAAGGAGACAAAAAAAACACACAATGTGTATAAAGAAAAATGGGCTGGCTGGCGGACACGGGCCGTGTTGATGGACACGGCCGTGGCTGCATGTGCCATGTGCGGCAGGACTCGACCATGTTCGACTGACACGGTCGGGCTGGTCGGCAGGCGTTTCGGCGCTTCTAGGCGAGTAGGACTCGACCGTGTTCGTATGACACAGTCGGGCTGGTCGGCAGACTTGCGACGCTTTCCGGAAGAGTAGGACACGGTCGTGGCTCGGGACACGGTTGGGCTGGTCGGCGCCTGCTCGGCATTTTCCGAGGAGTGAGACACGATCGTGTCCCGGGACACGGCCGAGCTCGGCAGCCAGCCTGCTCGGCCAATTCCGGAAGGGTGTGACCCGGTCGTGTCCTGGGACACGGTCGAGCTCGGCAGCTTGGTCCTTTTACGTCTTGTGTCCGTTTTCTCGCCTAAAAATGTCGCCATACGTGCATGACGCGTTGTAAGGCCATTTACGTCGATCCTTGTTTCGTTTTCTTTATTCAGACTAGTCAATTCCGTATCACAAAAAGTATTTCCCCCATTTAAGGGGTTAGCGATAACTGCTAGTGCAAGTACAATCCATTTGAACTACATTCTAATCAGATGAATATATGCGCCAAAAATCATTTTAGAAAACATTTTATATTCCAGAATATTTACAATGTACAATCACAAAACACATTATCTCCAACAAATCACAATTCAAAGTTAACCGTCGGTACGAGACTCACGGCCACCGTACCCCGCAGAGCCCCGTCGGACATCCCTGGGTGGCTAACCACAGTTCGCGATACGCACACTTACGACAATACGTATCCCCAGAGGTCCCGTCGGACCATCCCTAGGTGAACATACACATAACCATCCACAACAACCACGATACAGCCATAATTCAAATACTAGAACATGTAAACAAATGTAAAGTACTTGCCTTTGAGACATTCTTGAAGAAACGGAAGTGAAACACGACTACGAACGGTCCGGGTGGAAAACGACGGTTCCTAAACGAAGGATCAACATAGTTCAGTCCCAACGGACAACAATAACCGATCGGAATACACCCATAATCCCCGATTACAATTCATGACAAAAACGTTTAATCGATACGGGCGAGGGTTTACGCAAAATCTCCCCGTATCAACCATTCGCGGATAAAAAAAAAAAGAAAAACGGATTGGGAATCACCCAACAACAATAATCAGTGAGGAATATCACAACATACTAGAATAATTCGAGTCCAGTTAGCAAAACCTGGAAAAACCCCCAAATTTGACGAGTTAGGGTTCTAGACGAAAATACCTTGAATTCGGACGATGGATGATGATTATGCTGATGATAATATGTTAACACGACTCTACGGTGATGGAATTTGAAGAGAACTCCGATCAGAACCGGTGGAAATTGCCTCTAAGGTCGCACGTCGAAAGAACGAAGAGAAAAGAATAAAACTGCTGTTCTGAAACTGCCCGCTGACTTATATAATCTGTGAAGTTAGCGCACGCTAACTGCCATATGTAGCGCGCGCTAACGGGGCCGTGACAGGTCCAGTGGCTACTGCCACCATTCGTTAGCGCACACTAACAATAGGGAGTTAGCGTACGCTAAATGCATATCGGTAGCGCACGCAAGGTAACAGGAGTAGCGTGCGCTACCTGCACAGCAGTTCAGTACTGCTGATGTCACATCAGCAGTAAGCTGCTGTCGAGGGTACAAAACACGAAACGCACGATAAGACCAGAATCCAGGAACATAGGCGCGAAGCATACAAGACGACGGAGCTAAGCGCTGAAAGAAAATACAATTCCCTAAACTATTAGGAAACTACAAAAATGGCCCAAGTGCCCGAAAATCACGAAACGATGTCGGATTTGCAAACCGAAAGTCTCCACATGACCAACTCAACCATACAAACTTGTACAAACCAAGAAACAACGAAAACGAATGAGTTTTACAAGAATCGAACGTTCATACGGCAAAACATGTCATAAAACGAAATTACGTGAAAACATCATCAAAACTCGTCCAAATGGAAAAACTCCAAGAACAAAGTAGATTCAAAATGTCGAAACGGTTACAAGCGAGTCGATAAAAATAGACATACACCAAAAATGGAAACTGCTAAAAATGGAAAATTACGGATATTACAATTTTAACCTCTCAATGTAACACCCCCAATCCACTCAGGGATATTACACGCCGTAGACCCTCTCCTCGAGGATCTACCAGGCTGATAACTAAAATCAAACATCTAAACATCGCCTTTAAGGCTAAAATGACCTAGTAGACCGATTTTGTCTTTCAATAATAACATACAACTCAAATCCAAACACATACCCTCGCAGGGGTCAAAATACAATAAACTCCCGTACAACGGGGAAAAGATAATGCAGCGGAAAAGAAAATACAACTAGACCAATACGATATCAACGGATCCTCGTGTGATTAGTATAATTCGTCTTTCATCATCCTTCGTGTCGACCCTGTGTTATGCTCCAAAACCTGAATGCAAAAATAGACATCCACCCCCGAATACTCGGGGGTTAGCAAAACTCCACTGTTTTGCTAGTGCAAGTACAAGTGCAAAAATACGAGCCATACAATTCAAGTTCCAAGAATAACAATAACTAGGAATCCTCAAAGATTCAAATACACGAAACGAATACTTCCCGAGGCAAGAGTTTGATTAAAACTTTCCAAATCCGAAAGATCACAAATAACGAGAATGATTTGCAAAATGGTTTAAAATACCCTCGGGAGTTTTAATAGAAAACAATTTAGGATTATTAAATCCTTCTCTTTCCAAAATCAACAGGGTCACAGCCCAAAGGTTTTGTTTTCACACATAGAAAACCGACAACAATTCACAGGGCCAAAGCCCAAAATCACGTGTCCTCGACGGACATAAAAGTCAACAAAACATAATCGCACATGCGCATCGCCTAGGACCAGGACGAAGCCACAAATCCCACTCGAGGCCTCGAAGGACCCTCCCGAGCTGGCTAGCGAAACAAATCACACACACGCAACGCCTAGGACCGGGACGAAGCCACAAATCCCACTCGAGGCCTCGAAGGACCCTCCCGAGCTGGCTAGCGAAACAAGTCACACACAAATCACTGTTAGGAGTATGCCCTCGAATGCCACTCAGAGGATGTTGAGTGAGGGCATTGTACTTGTAATTATGTAAACCATTTATATAAGGCAAATGAATGTTTCTTTATTTACTGGTAGTTACTGACATTCCTAACTCGTAAATAAACATATAGAAACTAGTCCGTGTATTTGAGAGCAAAACGTTCCACTCTTTATTGGATAAAGGGGGCGGCACTGGAAAGGTTATAGCTCAAATACTTAATCGTTCGCAAGTCGATGAAACTTGACTGGGCGTTAAGTTTATGTGAAGACTTGTATGACGTGTTCTTTGACATGGAGAGTGCCTGTCGAACGCTAATGGTTAGTAGGAGCACACGTTATAGGTATGCTAATTGGATTAGTATACTCGAACCGACTCACCCTCGATTCGTCACACGGATTTCACTCCGGGACAGTCAATGACGGAATCGAAAGGTTGTGATAGGTATTCGTGAACCTTCGACTTGAGGATCTAGTAGGGATGTGCTTGTGACGTCAAGATTTTCATTAGAGTAGTTCGACCCTATAAACCTAAGGCGGGGTCAACCTCGACGTGCATCTTGACGGCAAGTAGCAGTCCTACCGAATACCAAGATAGAATTATTTCTCCCGTAAGTGAGTGGGTTTTATGTCCTATGCGGTTCTTGTGATGAGATCATAAGTCTTTGGCCAAAGCATTGGAGCTAGTTGTATTAGATACACGGCGGCTCGATGATCTCGGTTTGCATTAACGCATGCATAGCGTCAAGTACAGATGGGGTTTGATCGACCGTGACCCTATAACTTGATCGGGACATTTGAAAGAAGGGTTTATACGCCATCGGTATTCACGATGTAATGGTTCTTGAATGATCCCAATCATTCGTTCTCGATCAGTGTACAGTGTAGGCCACCAGTGGCTAGGTGGTGCTACTACTCTTTGGTTCCTCCCATTGCCGATCGAGACGGACCTACCGAGTCGCGCATTAGGATTGACGACGGAATGAATCGAGCTTAATCTCTCATTATAAATATTAGATATTGGATATCTAATTTATTGGACATTGGATGTCTAATTGATTTTGGGACATTGGATGTCTAAATTAATTTATTGGATAAATTAATTTACGGCCTAATGAATTAAATAAATTCTTGGGTGATTAATTTAATTCATAAATATAATTATTTCTTAGAGAAATTAATTATGTTATTATGTATTTAATGTGATTAATTGATTAGATTAATTAATCGATATAAATACATCTAACGGAATCGGAGTTTATCTGTTTGGACTCTGAGTCCGAAACGAACCGAACTCGTCCGATTTCTTCTAGAGGCCGACCCACCTTAATTTCCTACCTTGATCATAGTCTTGTTTTCTTGTTGGATGACTTTTGACATTTGAGATTTCATATCTCTTATATTAAGGGAAAAGGAGATATGGTGGGTGACTTAATCTTGTGAATATATTTTGAATACAAAAATAAAAGCCTCTTATCCCCTCTCATTTCAGCAACTCACGGCAGACAGCATTGTTGAGAGGAAAGAGAAAAAAATTTTTGAGTTCTTCTTCACTAATTTCTTCTTCATTTTTCTTGGAGAAAAATTGAGAGAAAATCATATAGAGAGAGTAAGATTAAAACACTTAGAGTGTAGTAATCTTTACATATATAGCTTCATCACTTAGCTCTAGCCGTATCCTCGGAGGATAGCAAGGTGATCGTCGTTCGGTTGTTTTTCCGCGTGGCAAGTAGAGACGCGGTGTTTTCGGCGTTGGATCGTTCAAGAGCTTGGGGAATAGCTCAAGAGAAGGTTATCCATTTAATCAACGGACTACGAGGGTATGTTTCTCGTATCTCTTGTTTTTCTTTTGATATTCGTATATACGTAGCTCGATCGATCCTCGTAGGATCTGGATCGAATTAATTTTCGCTTTACCGCTTACCGGGCCCGTTTTAGGCACCGAATCCCAACAGTGGTATCGAGCGTGGTCTTGCGATCGTATATACGATATTAGCATTTGGAATGCTTGATTAGATGGTGTATGATTTGGAATCATAATCGTATTAATCGTTGATTTTCTATTGTTCATTCAAAATTAATTTTTCATGATTTTATGTTACAATATAAATCTATTTTTCTTTGAGAAACTGATTTAAATGAGTAATATAAAGATTAGAAAAATATTATTTTTGGAATCGGGCAAAAACGAGCCGAAAACGTAAACGGACCCGGCGGCCTTGAGTCGCCAGGCACCGCCATGGATCGGGCAGCAGGAGCGAGTCTGGTCGGGCAGTGCAACCGCCGTTTCGCACCTGTGCAGGCCACCTTTCGCCGGCACTGGCGATGTCCTGGGCTTGGCCCGGCCGTGTTTTCCGACTCCGTTTTTTATATTTCATTCGATAATTAATTTCCCACAAATTAAATTGGATTTAATTTGACTAAGATTTAATTATGGTAATTTTATTCTTAGGGGAATTAATTTAATGAAATATTTTCTCGTCCGGAACAAGTTAAAATTAACGGTTGTTTGAATTAATTGGATTAATTCGTTTTGGATGGATTGTTTTATATTGATTGGATCAATATTCAGATTCATTATGAATGCCATTTATTTAATGTGTTGGATGCATTATTTTTGAATGGTGATGTGGTTCATGGACCTAGTTTTGGAATCATTCGGTTTTATTCGATTGGGTTGTAAAGGCCGTTTTGAGCCTATTTATTTTACTAGAAATATTTGTATCTAGGATGCAATTTTAAATGTAAAATTTATATGTAATGACGAAGACCGGAGGAAGATCCATTTCGAGAAGACGAAGATTCAAGACGAAGACTTGTAATTAGATTACGGAGTGTTGGTTTTCTAGGACGGTCCATGAACCACATGTTGGTAGCAACTAGGTTGTGAATGGTTTTTTCATATTGTATGAATACCACAAACGCGCTAATATGATTAATGTGCAAAGAGTAACGTTAATTGCGAAAATTCTCCCACGACAAATTATTAAGTTTATAAGGTTTCAAGGTTTTCCTTCCCTCCATCGAGTTTTCGGGAAATTGAAATCCAAACCGGATGTGCTATGCTTCCGAGTTATCGGGGTAGTCGTTCGGGGAGGACGGATAAATTACCGGGAGCGCATTGGATGCCTTCGGTTGGAGCAAATTTTATCCCTAGAAACCTGATAGGTTGCCGGATAAAATTCAATTGTGAAACTGATTTGCGTCGATGGTATAAACTTAACTTGTTCACGAACCATAGAAACCGTATAGGTTGAGGGGAGTGAACAAGGGGAAAAAGAAGATCGAATCATCCATTAGATGGGTTGGTGTTGGACACCACTTTATGAAAATTGATAGACTATAAACACGTTCGGTTGCCCTCTATTAAGATTTATAAAGAACTCGATCACCACTATGAAGTAGAGCGACGATACTTCCGGATTTCACATGGGAGTGTGTTATTCCGATAAAAATAGTGGGAGCTGGGTAACAAGAATAGAAAAGACCTTAATTCTATACTCAGAACATAATATAACAAGTCACTAATTAACTGTTATACTTAATGCGACATAACTCAATATGACAATGAATCCACTCGCACTGCAACGAAAAGAACACCTTAATGGGACCTAACTTTGTGGATTGGCTCAAATCGATGATTGTCCTCGTATAGAGGCACTGGGATACGTCTTGGAGACGGACATTCCGGCGCCTCTGTGCGGACTTGAGCCAATCAGGAAGAGATTGAAAACCACGAAAAGTGGGTTAAGGATGACGTAAAGTCCGTGCATACATGATGGCTTCTATGTCTAATGAGCTTGAGATAGCTCATGAGAAAATGACTTCTAGGCGATTCTATCTCACTTAACCGAACTTTATGGTGAGCACAGTGAATCGCTAGATATGAGATATCCAAGCAACTGTTTGGTGCAAGGATGAAGGAAGGTGAGAAAGTTGGGGAACACGTCCTCAAAATGATATCCATGATCGAGAGATTGGAGGCTCTTGATTTCAAAATGGATACTTCTCTCCAAACCGACCTTATCCTGCAGTCTCTCCCGATTCCTTCTCACGGTTGTTATGAACTTCAACCGCAATGAGATTGCATGTAATTTAGTGGGCTAATGAACAAACTTGTGACCGCTCGGTCTCGGATGAAGACTCGCGGATGAAGGAGTCTGCTCTTGTGATTTCTTACGGACCTCGGAGGTCTAAGAACAAGAAGAAAAAGACCAAGAAGCAACCTGGACCACAAGTTAAGGACCTTAAGGGTAAGGCGGGGCCGATGGTTCCGAAGAACAAGAAGAAAAAGGATGCTTGTCTCAAGTGCGGTGAGTGGGCCACTGGGCTAGAGACTGTCCGATTCTTCATGGCACTTCGTCTGTAACTTTTAGTTTTGGAAACAAATTGTTCTCTCGTATTTTCTACTTCTGGATCTTGGATTACGGTGCTAGTTCTCATATTTGTACCGTGAATCGGGATGCGGAACAAAGTAGGAAGCTTGGAGCCGGAGAAGTTATGATCACGGTCGGAGCGGGCATAGTGTCGAGGCGACCGACATAGGATCACTTCTTTTGGGTTTAGAATCCGGCTTTGTTTTGACTTTAGAAGATGTACTTGTTTTGCCCAAGGGGCACAAAAACATTGTATCCATTCCGGTCATGGACCGAAAAGGCTTTTCATTTTTCATTGGTGATGGTTCTGCCAAAATTTATTTTAGAAATAAACTAGTGGATCGCTACATTGTTGAATGGATTGTATCATCTAAATCTCAGCAACAAAGTAGTTGTGAATACTATGACTAGAAAACGTGGTAGGGATGAAACCAATCAAGTTTTGAAATGGCATCTTAGACTTGGTCATGTTGGTCAAACCAAGGTTTACAAGATGGAAAAAGATGGACTTACGGGTCCATTGGGATCGGATCCCTTTCCTACTTGTGAATCTTGCCTTAAAGGCAAAATGACTAAGTCCCCTTCACAGGGACATTTGAAAGAGCCGATAAATCGGGATTAATCCATACCGACGTATGTGGTGCTTTGGAAGCGGACGTGATGGATATCAATATTTCATTACGTTCTGAGATGATCATACTAGGTATGGTTATGTATACTTAATGAAACATAAATCCGAGGCCTTTGAGAAATTCCAGAATTCAAGGCCCTAGTCGAAAACAAACGGTAATCATATCAAAGCACTTGGTCGGACCGAGGTGGCGAGTATATGAGTACGGAATTTGACGAGTTCCTTAAGGAACATGGAATAGTTTCACAACCGACACCTCCAGTACTCCTCGGTTAAATGGTGTGTCGGAAAGAAGGAACCGGACCACTGTTGAACATGGTCCGTTCCATCTTGAGCTATCTTGACTTGCCGATTTACGTGGGGGTATGCACTGATCGCCGCGTATATATTGAGCAGATGTCCTTCCAAATCCGTTCCTAAAACTCCACATGAGATGTGGGAGGCGAGAAACCAAGTCTTAATCATATTAGGATTTGGGGATGTCCCGCCTATGTCAAGAAGACTAAGGTGGAAAAGTTGGAAGCTAGGTCTGCGAAGGGACGTTTCATTGGATTCCCGTCTGGGACGATGGGATATCTATTCTACATGCCCGAAGATCGAAGGATAATTGTTGCTTTACAAGCACACTTCCTGGAAGATGAGTTCATTCAGGAAGGCGGAGCAGGTAGAAGTATTTCTTTAGAAGAATACAATGAAACACCTCGAGAGACACCTGTGCAAGAAACTGGAACCGAACTTTCTGAAACACAAGTACAACCACCTCGTACTGAAACACAAGTACAACCACCTCGTAGGTCTAGTAGGGTGTCTCATTTACCTGAGAGGTATGGGCTTGTGCACTTGGAGGAGCTGGGTCTCCATGAGGTTCCAAGTGATAGCCAAGAGACCGACCCGACGACCTATGACCAAGCGATGGTGGATGTAGACTCCGCGAAATGGCGTGAAGCTATGGAAGCTGAGATAGACTCGATGCATGTCAATCAGGTCTGGACTCTAGTAGACCGCCCCAAGGGCATAGTGCCTATTGGGAACAAGTGGATCTACAAGAGAAAGACTGATGGTGATGGCAAGGTTGACGCCTATAAGGCCAGGCTTGTGGCAAAGGGTTATACCCAGAAGGAAGGGATCGATTACCACGATACCTTCTCGCCCGTAGCCATGATCAAGTCTATTCGCATGATGCTTGCTATAGCTGCCTACCACGATTATGAGATATGGCAAATGGACGTAAAGACGGCTTTCCTTAATGGATTCCTCGAGGAGGAAATCTATATGGAGCAGCCTAAAGGCTTTGTGTCCGAAGTCGATATTCAGAAAGTGTGCAAGCTTCAGCGTTCCATTTATGGACTGAAGCAAGCGTCGCGTAGTTGGAACCTTCGTTTTGACGAGGCAGTCAAAGAGTTTGACTTCGTACAAAATGAGGAGGAACCTTGTGTATACAAGAAGGTTAGTGGGAGCAAGATCGCATTCTTAGTACTATATGTAGATGACATTCTACTAATAGGAAATGATGTGGGAATGCTCGATTACGTAAAAGCTTGGCTTTCGAGTAATTTCTCCATGAAAGACTTGGGAGAAGCAACCTATATTCTTGGTATTCGGCTCTACCGGGATAGAGCGAAGAGAACAATAGGCCTTTCCCAAGCCCTCTATATAGATAAGATCTTAAAGCGATTTAAGATGGATGATTCTAAAAGAGGGTTCCTACCGATGCAACATGGAATAAAACTCACCTTGAAGATGTGTCCTCAAAGTGAGGAACAACGCAAGGAAATGAGTAATATACCATATGCTTCGGCCGTGGGTAGCCTTATGTATGCTATGTTGTGTACAAGACCTGACATCGCGCATGCTGTAAGCGTGGTGAGTAGGTTTCAGGCAAACCCAGGTAGGGAACATTGGACTGCTGTAAAGAACGTTCTCAAATACTTGAGAAGAACGAGAGATATGGTTCTTATGTATGGCGGTGGAGATTTGGATGTGGTGGGATTCACTGATTCGGACTTCCAAGGACTGAAGGACGACTCGATGTCCACTCGGCTACATATTTACTCTTAATGGAGGAGCGATATCTTGGCGTAGTGACAAGCAAAGCGCGTGCTGATTCCACTGTCAGTGAGTATCAAGCGGCCTCGGAGGCTTCCAAGGAAGGGTTACGGATTAAGAAGTTTCTAGGAGAACTTCAAATGATACCATGTCTTGAAATGCTGTTCATTTGTCTTTGCGACAACGACGGAGTCAGCACGTGCCAAGGAGCCGAGGTTTCACAACAAGACCAAACATATTGAGAGAAAGTATCATCTCGTAAGAGAATTTGTTCGCAAAGGGATACATTGTCTTGCCTGAGTAGACTCGGCCGACAACGTCGCCGATCCAGTGACCAAGCCACTTTCTCGGACTAGCTTGGAGCGTCATCGGAGAACATGGGTATTAGATACCATAGTGTGTGGCATTGAGTGCAAGTGGGAGATTGTTAGGAGTATGCCCTCGAATGCCACTCGAGAGGATGTTGAGTGAGGGCATTGTACTTGTAATTATGTAAACCATTTATATAAGGCAAATGAATGTTTCTTTATTTCTTGGTAGTTCTTGACATTCCTAACTCGTAAATAAACATATAGAAACTAGTCCGTGTATTTGAGAGCAAAACGTTCCACTCTTTATTGGATAAAGGGGCGGCCTTTGGAAAGGTTATAGCTCAAATACTTAATCGTTCGCAAGTCGATGAAACTTGGTAGGCGTTAAGTTTATGTGAAGACTTGTATGACGTGTTCTTTGACATGGAGAGTGCCTGTCGAACGCTAATGGTTAGTAGGAGCACACGTTATAGGTATGCTAATTGGATTAGTATACTCGAACCGACTCACCCTCGATTCGTCACACGGATTTCACTCCGGGGCCGATCAATGACGGAATCGAAAGGTTGTGATAGGTATTCGTGAACCTTCGACTTGAGGATCTAGTAGGGATGTGCTTGTGACGTCAAGATTTTCATTAGAGTAGTTCGACCCTATAAACCGGAAGGCGGGGTCAACCTCGACGTGCATCTTGACGGGCAAGTAGCAGTCCATCGAATACCAAGATAGAATTCTTTCTCCCGTAAGTGAGTGGGTTATATGTCCTATGCGGTTCTTGTGAGATGAGATCATAAGTCTTTGGCCAAAGCATTGGAGCTAGTTGTATTAGATACACGGCATTTCGATGATCTCGGTTTGCATTAACGCATGCATAGCGTCAAGTACGGATGGGGTTTGGTCGACCGTGACCCTATAACTTGATCGGGACATTTGAAAGAAGGGTTTATACGTTCTTGGTATTCACGAGAATGGTTCTTGAATGATCCCAATCATTCGTTCTCGATCAGTGCAGTGTAGGCCACCAGTGGCTAGGTGGTGCTACTACTCTTTGGTTCCTCCCATTCTTGATCGAGACGGACCTACCGAGTCGCGCATTAGGATTGACGACGGAATGAATCGAGCTTAATCTCTCATTATAAATATTAGATATTGGATATCTAATTTATTGGACATTGGATGTCTAATTGATTTTGGGACATTGGATGTCTAAATTAATTTATTGGATAAATTAATTTACGGCCTAATGAATTAAATAAATTCTTGGGTGATTAATTTAATTCATAAATATAATTATTTCTTAGAGAAATTAATTATGTTATTATGTATTTAATGTGATTAATTGATTGGATTAATTAATCGATATAAATACATCGGAACGGAATCGGAGTTTATCTGTTTGGACTCTCGGGAGTCCGAAACGAACCGAACTCGTCCGATTTCTTCTAGAGGCCGACCCCACCTTAATTTCCTACCTTGATCATAGTCTTGTTTTCTTGTTGGATGACTTTTGACATTTGAGATTTCATATCTCTTATATTAAGGGAAAAGGAGATATGGTGGGTGACTTAATCTTGTGAATATATTTTGAAGACCAAAATAAAAGCCTCTTATCCCCTCTCATTTCAGCAACTCACGGCAGGACCAGATTGTTGAGAGGAAAGAGAAAAAAATTTTGAGTTCTTCTTCACTAATTTCTTCTTCATTTTTCTTGGAGAAAAATTGAGAGAAAATCATATAGAGAGAGTAAGATTAAAACACTTAGAGTGTAGTAATCTTTACATATATAGCTTCATCACTTAGCTCTAGCCGTATCCTCGGAGGATAGCAAGGTGATCGTCGTTCCGGTTGTTTTTCCGGCGCGTGGCAAGTAGAGACGCGGTGTTTTCGGCGTTGGATCGTTCAAGAGCTTGGGGAATAGCTCAAGAGAAGGTTATCCATTTAATCAACGGACTACGAGGGTATGTTTCTCGTATCTCTTGTTTTTCTTTTTTGATATTCGTATATACGTAGCTCGATCGATCCTCGTAGGGATTCGGATCGAATTAATTTTCGTTTTACCGCTTCCGCTGGGCCTTCGTTTTAGGCACCGAATCCCAACAATCACAACCATAAGTTATCCCGGCATCAGGCTAACAAGCCACGAACCTCGGAGACCCCGCAAGACATACCCGATGATAACCCCACTAGTTATCCCGGCATCGGGCTAACAAGCCACGAACATCGGAGTCCCCGCAAGACATACCCGGATTGGATAACCCTACGGTCTCGCCCGACCCATACTAGCAAGTATGGATCCCGGAGATTCAACAATCCTACCCGGAGGCACATCACGTATAACAAGCACACAACAATAATCGATTATGAAACGAAACAACATTAAGCATCGCAACCTCCTTTCAAAGGAGTAACAACTAACATCACATCATGTCAAACCGCAATACACTGAAATGAAGCCATATACGTACACACGCATTATCAAACACCACATCAACTCCAAACATATCCAAAGGATACATGTAGTTACTTACAACCCACACACTTACAAAACACACGCGTTTTGAAAGAGTGCCTTTAGCAAGGCTAATCGAATCTTTTGAAAATAACTTTCAAACAACCAAACAAACACATTTAGATGATCACCAATTATCATATCCACAAAACAAGAATTATATGGACAAAGTACTTGCCTCGAATAAGAACAACGCGGAGAATCGACCGAAGTAGGTTGGCCCGAACCGACTACGAACCCGCCGACTCCACCGATCGCCAACTCATGTTCATAAACTACGAAGGACAATAACAACGATGAAATGAATTCCATAACACACTCAAAGCCGTTGAATTCAAAGAACGAACGACGAATGTTCAAGTGTTTTCCCCAAAACGGCCAAGAACACGATTCGTCCCGACAAAACACGAAAACGGAAATCAAAGTTGAAATATGAATATACAATCCATAGAATATGTTTAACAACATCATTTAACCACAATCGATCCATCAAAAACGGATGAAAAACGAGATTGAGAACAATTCCCCCAAAAAGTCGATTTGAAGGAAATCAAGAAATATACTTCGATTCGACAAAGAGCAATGGATTAAATGATGTTAAACACAAGAATACTACCAAGATTAATCATACCCATCATGAATTAATCAACAACACGGAACGAATCGGACGAAAATGCAAAAACCCCCAAATTCACGAAATTAGGGTTCTAAGGAAGATTACCTTGATTTGCTGGATCAAAGGATGATAACGGATGATTGATTGATGTTATAACCTCAAGAACTTCATGGATTTATTGTTAAACAACATGGCTTTAAGATTCCCAAGACCACATCCGCGGAAGAGAAAGGAAAGATTGAGAAAAATGGCCAAAAACCCGTCTGCAGGGCCATAAATAGGCTGCACAGTGTGCCGCGGCCCAGTGGGAGTGTGCCGCGGCACGAGGCCATCTGCCGGCGGTGACTCGGCGGTGTCTGCGGCCTCGCTGCATGTGCCGCGGCACAAGGTACAGTGTGCTCGGCCAAAAACTGGGAATGAGAGTGACTTAGCTATTTTGACCATAACTCCCTCGTCCGGACTCCGATTGACTCACCGTTTGAACCATTGGAAAGCTAACTCGATGATTTATAATATTGCAAAGATTCAGAATTTTTGGAGTTTCCAAAAATTAATGGCGATCCAACAAAGTCGGACTCATACGTGGAAAAGTCGCTAAAGAATACGGAATTCAACAGAACGACACCGAAACGAACTCGGATGACAAAAAGTGTAGAATTAATCATTCTCAGAATGACGAAACGGTCATGAGCGAGTCGTCAAAACGGACTTACGCCGAAAAAAAAGAAATTACCGGAAATCGAAATTACGGGTATTACATTCTACCCTCCTTAAAAGAAGTTTCGTCCCGAAACTTAAAATAAGTAGGGAGAAGCAATATCCCCTGCCGGGAAAACTCGATGAGATACGCAAAAACCGAAAACTCGCGCCCGACGGCGAAGCGCTGCAAGGAACGCAAAGAGACATACGGCGTGAAAACACGCTCCACGACGACCAACACAACGTCGCCGTTAGGAATATAATAAAATCAACAAATGACAAGCGTCACCAAACGGATAATATAGTAAATTCAATTATCCGAACATTCACAAAACACAACGAATGAACATCAATATGATTGACCGACCCAACGGTACATCAATCAAAACGCGAGCCAAACGCTGAACAAATACGGAATTCCATTGCCCAAGGGTTGGAAGATTGAAAATGAGACTAATTTCCCGAACTTGAGGGAATTAGGAAGGAGCCTGAACGCTCAACAATCACAAAACGAGAACAAAAACCGAACAAACAAACGATCGAGACAATAAAAATCGAACAATCATGTCCGAAACACGAAGGATAATAAAACTCAAACAACAACTCCCAGGATGATCTGGTGAGAACTACAAGACATGCATTCCCATAAGATCCACAGGAAAGGGAATAGCGATTGAAAAGTCACAGCGACAAACGAGTTATTCCAAAACAATACCACACTCGTTTGATCAACAAAAGCAAGGGATAGGGAAAGTTCAGAAAATGTCAACGAACATAAACGAGTCGACAGAGTCGAAAATACAGAAATTCAAAATCCGATCCACGTCGAATAGAAGAGCTAGTAGAACCAAAGGGTGTTACTTCGGAACAAGGTTCACAAGAATCGAACCGAACTCGAAAAAAAGTTACAGCGATAACCAGATCGACCCAAAACAAGATCACCGCTCGTTCGGATGATGAAACCGAAATACAGAACAAGTTCAGAAAGTATCAACGAACACGAGTGAGTCGATAGACATGAGAAAGAGGAAATGCGGAAGTCAAAAATGATACGGGCATTACATTCGACCTCTTATAAAAGAAATGTCGTTCCCGCAACTCACAACAACGGGAGTAAGGTGACAACACAAAAAGCAAACGACAGAAACATCTCCCATTGGCCTCTCAGAGCCGATCCTCATATATGTACTGAAGTTCGCGCCCCGAAAGACTCGAAACCCAACTCGCAAAACTGGATCCTCTGTCTCTCGGGTCCACACTTGAAAAGCGTTACTGACGAGAAGGACAATTTGCACGTACATGCCCCCGGCACAACACGTTCGAAATGCCTCGGCTTGGCATATCAAAAATACAGATGCTAAATACAATGGAACATAACACCGCAAAACAACATACCGGAGATGTCAACTCAGCATAACATATCAACATATACAAAAATCACAACAACAGCATCGTTCGACGATTACAACGGCCCGAACGATAGCCAGCACACAATCATAAACATCATGAAACAATCACCAATGTGCATAAACGCACAAAAATCCAAGCTTTAACAGCTCACATAGGTGCGATAACACGCAAGCCACCACGAAATGACAACATCAAAGATCATCATCACACCTCCCACAACGGGCTAACAAAACATATGCATGGCGAATGACTCAACGTTCACACCACCAATTCAATCACAATTCGGAGGGCTAACACCCTAACAACAATACCAACATCGTACACACCTTCTCCGACCACAAGCATGAAATGATGGGTTTTAAAAACGAAAACCACCTTTTGAAAATAGTTTGGAAACACCAGTTGATCTTGAGTATCACTTTACAAAAAGTAGTGCAAACATTGTTATCGAGACTTTGAAAATCATCTTGCGTTTGAACAAAACTGAGGACACTTTCCTTTTGGTGAAAAACATTCAGACATATTCGACCCTCGGGTCTAAGTAAAGGTGTTTATAAAACATTGAAAATATCTCAAAACATTTTGGGTCCTCGAGGTAGAAGAATTTTGAAACATATTGTGGCACCTTGGATGTACCACAAGAAAATAATTCATTTTGAAAGTACGTCTCGAAATTTATTTTCTAAGATACTCAAGTTTTTCAAGGATAATTCAATGGGCTAGAATGCCCAAAAATTTCAGGTAAATACACGAAACATTATAGCGCTGTGGGTCTCGCGCTGGGACCCACCAGGCTAAAAACCATTTACAAAAATGCCAAAAAGGCCGATGACGGTAATATTTCAAAAACTCACAGTAGCCATTTACAAAATGCTAAATACCGTCATAAGAATTTCGCCAAAACGATCAAGGCCATAATGCCAAAAACTCGGTTAAGGGAATCGATTTTCAAAATAAAACTCGGTGGGTAAAATACCGAAAGTCATTACAAAAGAACTCACGCAGCGGATAAAAGAAATACAGTTCAACATGCACAATCCAGCAACACTACTCCTCATATGAACGAAATATGAGAGTCAAATAACCACATATCACGAAATCAAAATCCATAAGAGGATTCGAACCGATGTTATGTTGATTGTAGTGGAAGACTTTGTACGTTCTTGATGAAATATGCGTCATGATATAAGGATAAATCCGGAAAGATTGTGGTTAATCTTAGAACATGATTATCAATGGTATTGAACTATTTGGATAAGTCGGATTGTCGATTATGTTGGTAGTATTATTTTACTATGAATTTATGATTATGAACAAGAAGGAATCTTGTTAATTCGTATATGAGATTAAAGCCGGGATAGAGTATGTTACCTAATCATTGTTATCGGGTTGGATAAATTGTTGATATGATTATCGAGTTGCGGTTTGTATTGTGGATATGAGTTTGTATTTGTTGAGTCGTATTATTTGGTTTGTATATGATCGAGATATTGTGGAACCGTTGAGTTTTATTGGTTGGGTATGTCGGTTGTTGATTGTTATCGGATTATTGTTAATTGATTATCGCAATAGGTTGTGATGATCGATTATTGGTTAGAACCGTGCTTTGCAGTCGTGTTCGAGGATGTTCGGGAATTTCTTTGGCCGGGGCCGAGGAGCTTATGGACGAAGTCAAGAAAATTGGTAACAACTTCATCATCGTCGTGGCGGTATTGAGGCAAGTTATTACTTGTTCAGTTTATAATACTTAATGAATGGTTTTAGTCTCATTTCTGTTATAATGCATATAGCAATGATTATTGTAAACATGAGGATATGAGTTATCTATAGTCTATCGTACTTTTGGACCGTCGAATGTTGAGGATAATCGTTGGTGATGGTTCTTGACATCGAGATGGCCCTCGAAGGACTTGGGGCAAGTAAATATGAGTTAGCTCATAATGTATATGATTTACATTCGTTATTGGTATAATTGGGTATCGAGGATATATTATTGTAAAGACGAGGATATGAGTTATCTATAGTCTATGGTACTTTTGGACCGTCGAATGTTGAGGATAATCATTGGTGATGGTTCTTGACATCGAGATGGCTCTCGAAGAACTTGGGGCAAGTAAATATCATTTTTGTCATGTTGTGTCGATCATGTTGTGATACATTCGTGTATTGTTGTTGTCGTGCATTTGTGTATTGTTGTTAATGTGCATTTGTGCATTGTTGTCGTATGTCCACCTCGTGTTGGTCCGACGGGATCATCTTGGGTATCTATGCTGTGTGCGCTGGATCGTTGGATGGGTTTTCCACCTCGTGTTGATCTGACGGGATCATCTTGGGATCTATGCGGTGTGCGCTGGATCATCGGATTACCCATGTGTTGTTGTTGTGCATATGTATATTATTGGTTATCCACCTCGTGTTGATCTAACAGGATCATATTGCGATCTATGTTGTGTGTGCTGGATCATCAGATTTCCATTGAGTATATGTTGTTGTTATTGCTGTGAGCATATTGACATTCTCATATGAGTAAGCATTTGTAGGTCTTGTGTTAGGACCATGTCCATATGTTTTTTGATCTGATCTCGTATTAGACTGACATGATTGTCGGGGCATTGCGTATCTTGAGGTATGTTCTGCGTTTTCCTTTGGTGTTTGTCTTTTGATGTACAATCGATTATCGTGTTGGGATTTGATGATATTACCGGATGGATCGAATTGGTCAGAGTTAGTATATTTTCGTATTGCGAGTTATGATGATGTTTTGAGAACCTTGGGTATTGCTTAAGGTACAGTACAGATGTTTGTGTGTGATTTTATTGTATTATTGAGGATATGATATGTGAATTTGGTAAGTATTTACTTTGGTAAGGATTATCACGAGTTGGTAAAGTTATGGCGGTAAGATTACCTTGCTAGTATCCTTAGTTAGTATTTTCATTGATATGTAATTATTGGTGTGATGTGATCGTTATCATTGTTGGATATTATGGCTGACCCCGTTGTGGCCTTTGCTTTTAGGTTCTTGGGATATCGAGCTTGTAGCGGTCGTGAAGAGATGAGCTTCCCGTAGGATACTGGCTCTGGCGTGTGTTTGTGAATTGAGTACTTTGACTAGTTGTCATTTTCCGCTGCAATAGTATTTCTTAGTCAATTGTTATATCCATTGCGCGTATGTTTGAAAATGGATTGCTAGTATTTTGAGAACTTGGGTTTATTTTGGAAAATCATTTTTTAAACTATTTTGTCGGTACGTGTAAGTGATGGCTTAACATATGCTTTTAAACTATTGAGTTTTGGCAATTCGGGCCTTGTATTTTCAGATGAGATTTTCGACGGTTTTGATAAATGGATTTTATAAAGTCATCGAATATTTTTAAAGACGTTACCGTCATCGCCGCTTAGGCGTATTTGAAATGTTTGCAAAAATATCTTTTAGCCTTGTGGGTTCCGTTTCGGGGCCCACAACGTTGTAATATTTCCAAATGGCTCTGGGGGTGTTACAGAATATGGTATCGGAGCTTATGTTGTGAAAACCTAGGCTGTCGGGTCGAGTTGAGTTGCGTTTTTGTCATGTCATTCGAGTTGTCGGTTGACAAGTGTTAGAGTTTTGGGATTTTATTGATCACCGGTGCTTGTGTGTTATGTGATTTACCGGTGTGGTACTGTGGTTGTTGTAAACTTTTCCAAATGGTTTAATGTGTTTCTTTGGAAAGAGATGTGTCGTATTTTGAGTTGAACTGATTTTGCAAAATGTATGTTTTGAAAATATCTGTACCGAGTATTTTCTAGAGTTGAGGTAGGTGCCAGTATCACGGGGAATCATTGGCTTCACGATCTGCAAGTATCTGGATTTCTGGATTGTATTGAATTATTTGTAGTTATAAGTTGATGTGTTTTGAGATTCAGAAGGATATCATGTGTTACAGTATGAAATAACATAATATAATAGTTAGGACAAAACCGGTAATCTTGAGGAACTATGATTATAGAAAATCAATAGGTCGAGTAAACTTGGAAAATGGAATTAAGTACTTGGGAGAACTATTGTGGATTGTTGAGAGGAACATGTAGTCATGCTAGTTCATTTTGAGGTACACGAAACTGTTTATGAACATCTGAAAATGATACTTTTCAAAATGAATGTTTTACAAATGTTTTACCGAAAATGATTTTGGGCCGAGACCCAATCGATTTTAAAATAGTTTCATAACTCTGGACTTGGGGTCCAAAAGGGTTTTATACTTTATAAACTTTTTGTAATGTGGAACGGGATATGTGCTGAGACCCTAATGTTTCAAAAAGGCTGTAAAACTTGGAACTTGAAGTCGTAAAAGGCTTTTCTGTTTTCTAAAATTCCCGAGATTTGTAAAGCACTTTACCAACCGTTTATCTATTTTATTAGTGCCTTTCGGGGTTTTGGTTTATTTGTCCAAATGAAACTTCTCGGGTAGTCTTTCGCTGGGTTTGATTTGTTGATTATTCAATGTTTGTCATAGCATAGTTGAGGTGATCCAGGATGGGATAATGGTCGATGTTGTGAGTCATATGTGGAAAAAGAGTTTTTATCGAAGTTTATACATTAAAATTTTGGAACTCTATCGTGTGGTTTTCCTATGGAATGTCAGTGGAATTGGTGACGAGCCGAACTGGTATACAGGAGTATGGATGTAGTGGAGAATTTGCATAATTTCATTTTATTTAATCATATGTATTCAAAAAGAATTGTCATCGAGTACTTGACATAAGCGAACATGTTTAAATTTTTTTTTTCGGAAAATGTTTTTTGTAGTCTTACGACTATATATGTCTTGAGTTTGAAATTTTTGAAAGAACTTTCGAAATTTGGTTTTTTTGACAAGATTATATGATTTCAAAACTGGTTTTGAAAATGTGATTGGTATACGCACAAATTTAGTACATAATGCATATCATGGTGAAGTTATGAGTGAGACTCACAAACTAGATAACACATTAATGGTACGATGAAAAGAGATTCGAACTTTAGTATGGTAGCTTGGTTATCCAGGGATGGTCGGTTGGTTGATAAGATAAGAGGAATATGCTGCATGTTGTAGATTCATGTACAGAATATGATTTTGGAACTTTGGATTTTGTAGAACCGGGGCATAGGTGCTATGTGGCTCTATTGGTATGGTAGTAGCGTGATTTTGATATAGTGATTTTTTGACTTTTGAGCCACAGTGATTAGTCGTTCATACTCCGTGTAGGATAGGGTATGTTCGTCGGTTTGCGGCTGGTTGTTCATACGCCGATGGGTATGTTTAACAGTTGGGCGTGTTTATTTGAGATCCACTATATGTGATTTGTGTAACGTTTTGAGAATTTTACCCTTTCATATATCTATCTTTGTGGTTATGTGTTGATCGAGTTGGAGTTTACCGTGTGAGGGTATTCTCGGTTATTGTTGATCGTTCATTAGTAATATTGGAGTTTATCATGATGATATTCTCGGTTGTGTTTTAACCTTTGGCTGGTCGTATTAGAGTTTATCATGTCGATGATATTCTCGGTTGAAGTATTGGTTGATCATTGTTATTGATCGTATGAGTGTTCGGACTTTGTGTCGATGATTCGGGATTTGTTACCATTGTTTTGGGCAGTTGTTTCATAGATGTATCGTGTATTATTCGTTTTATCAGGATTGGAACTTGATTGTGTAATCAAGCAGACAGGCATTGACATGGATTGATTATTCCATAATTGAGTTATAACGATGCATATTGTTGAATTCATGAAATTGTGATAGTTAGCGTGTTGAGTTGTTGAAGGGGAGTCATTTGCTAGCAATTACGGGAGATAATCGACTTCACGCATTTGTAAGTATACTGTTTCGTTTATTTGCTTTTGGTAATGATTGATCGTTTTCGTGATGATTCTAGATATTTTGGTTGAACTGTTATTTATGACGGATTGCAAGTTTCGAGGACGAAACTTATTTTAAGTGGGGTAGAATGTAATATCCTGAATTTCTACTATAGTTGTTTAATGTTATTTTATCCGAGTTATACTACGCAGTGTGGAATCTGTACAGTAGGGATAAAATAATTGGAAGACTAAGACAGTTGTATTGGTATAATTTTCGTACTTGGTCGACAATTACATTTGAGGATATTGTGTATCAAGTGTATCGTATGACAATGCTATTGGAAGGAGTATGTGTATTCAGCATGTCGTGCATACGTATTCAGTATGTCGAGACGACAGGCAAGAACAGTCGTAAATGTCCAAGTATAGAAGCCCTAGCGCACGTTAAGCATAAGAGCTTACGTACGTTAACATACAAGCATAACGTACGTTACGAAGAGTACATAACGTATGTTATGAGAGGATTATGACATGATCCAGGATATGAACGACGAGTGGGCCCTGTGTCGGCAACTTTCGGCACGCATGTAGACAGGAGAGTCAACGAAGAGGTTAACGTACGATATGGATTGCTCATTACGTATGTTAAATGGACATACTACTGTAGCAAGTCAACTATGTGTTACGTACACTATGTCACAAGGGTTATGTACGTAAGCAATCGAACGAATTGAGACAGTAGCCTCTGGACTATGATTACTTACGCTATGGAGGTCAGATAACATACGTAATGGTTGTTACGTACGCTAGGAAGGTCACGCAGCGTACATAATGTCTGAATTTTTATAAATATGAGACCTCCGTCATTACATCATTTTGAGAGTTCGTCTTCATTTTTCGTCTCCCAACTTCCACAGACCGATTTTGGCGTCTCTAAGTTGATTGTAAACTTAAGAACACGGACTTGGAGCTTTGTTCATAGAGTTGATGATGATTCTTGGAAGGAGTTCGATTGTTCTTAATCGTAGTTCATCAATACAAGGTAATATTCATATACCTTTGATTGTAGCTCGGTTTTTGGAAGGATGTTTACTTGCTAGGAAGCATGTTTGTTTACCCCTCCATTTACTTTCGGATTTTGAAGTTGTTATTGATGATTAATTCGTATGATGATGGTTAAGGTGGTATTATTGTGATTCTTGATGTTAGGTGAAGTGTATGTTGGAGAGTTTGATGATATATACCTTGGATTATGTGGTTTTGTTGATTATAAATATGGTTCTGGATATAAACATGGATTTGATGATTAGAACCGATGTTATGTTGATTGTAGTGGAAGACTTTGTACGTTCTTGATGAAATATGCATCATGATATAAGGATAAATCCGGAAAGATTGTGGTTAATCTTAGAACGTGATAATCAATGGTATTGAACTATTTGGATAAGTCGGACTGTCGATTATGTTGGTAGTATTATTTTACTATGAATTTATGATTATGAACAAGAAGGAATCTTGTTAATTCATATATGAGATTAAATTCAGGATAGAGTATGTTACATAATCATTGTTATTGGGTTGGATTAAGTGTTGATATGATTATCGAGTTGTGGTTTGTATTGTGGATATGAGTTCGTATTTGTTGAGTCGGATTATTGTTAATTGATTATTGCAATAGGTTGTGATGATCGATTATTGGTTAGAACCGTGCTTTGCGGTCGTGTTCGAGGATGTTTGGGAATTTCTTTGGCTGGGGCCGAGGAGCTCATAGACGAAGGTAAGGAAATTGGTAACGACTTCATCTTCGTCATGGCGGTATCGAGGCAAGTTATTACTGGTTCAGTTTATAATACGTAATGAATGCTTTCATTCTCATTTCTGTTATAATGAATATAGCAATGATTATTGTTGTGAACTCTGGAGATTTGGATTGTATGTTGTTTTTTGATTTTTGGGAGTTAACTCATAATGTATATGATTTACATTCGTTATTGGTATAATTGGCTATCGAGGATACATTATGGTAATGACGAGGATATGAGTTATCTATAGTCTATGGTACTTTTGGACCGTCTAATATTGAGGATAATCATTGGTGATTGTTCTTGACATCGAGATGGCTCTCGAAGGAGTCGATGCAAGTAAATATCTATTTTGTCATGTTGTGTTGATCATGGTGTGATATATTCATGTATTGTCATTGTCGTGCATTTGTATATTGTTGTTAATGTACATTTGTGCATTGTTGTCGTATGTCCACCTCGTGTTGGTCTGACGGGATCATCTTGGGTATCTATACTGTGTGCGCTGGATTGTTGGACGGGTTTTCCACCTCGTGTTAATCCGACGGGATCATCTAGGGATCTATGCTGTGTGCGCTGGATCATCGGATCTCCATTGAGTATATGTTGTTGTTATTGATGTGAGCATATTGACGTTGTCATATGAGTAAGCATTTGTAGGTCTTGTGTTAGGACCATGTCCATATGTAGTTTTGATCTGATCTCGGATTAGACTGACATGATTGTCAGGGCATTGCATATCTTGAGGTATGTTCTGTATTTTCCTTTGGAGTTTGTCTTTTGATGGACCATCGATTATCGTGTTGGGATTTGATGATATTACCCGATGGATCGAATTGGTCAGAGTTGGTATATTTCCGTATTGCGAGTTATGATGATGTTTTGATAACCTTGGGTATTGCTTGAGGTACAATACAGATGTTTGGGTATGAGTTTATTGTATTTTTCCAGTCCTTTCAGTCATTCATGTTGTCTTCGTTTTATTTCCGTTGTAGATTTCTGTTTGGACACTCATTTTCATTCAGTGTGGTATATTTTATTTTCATATAAAATATACATGTATTCTGTATTATCTTGGGTGTGTTGTATTTGAAACTCCTCATCGGAGTAATTGATGATACAATGTTGTTCGGTACTACAATTATATTATTTCAGTCATTAATTTTCATCCGACTGGTGGGTCCAAGTCGGGGGTCCACGGCACTATAATAGTCGCCTAGTTTGGGGTGTTACAGAGTTGGTATCGGAGAGTGGTTTTGAATACTACCTTCGGAGTCATGTCTCATTAAAATCATCGTTCATCAGACTAGTATCATTGGACTTTCGCGTCACGTGTGACCTGTGCAAGAGTGGAGCCCCTCAGACCAAAGAACAGTAAGATTTCTAACGCCATGGTATAATTTCTGGCAATAAGAATCACTCATTCATCATTCTACAGTCAACAATCCTCAATCATCATTTTCCTTTTGATCATATCGATCATGTTAACTCATTAATCACTCAGTTCATTTCATTGCTCAGTTGTTGATCGTAAGGATCGTATCATTAATCTTGTTAACTTGTTCAAGATAATCATTTCAAGAATTTCATCAGATAATCATGTCACCTCAGTTAATCATTCATGTAATCATTATGTTAGAGCGCGTATGCTCATTTTCATCATTTTATGATGTAATCATAATGTGATATTCATACGAGAGCTATAATTATCATGTGACTTTCCTACTTCAGTATGGAGAGAGCAGGCAGAGGACACGGGGGAAGAGGCCGCGGTGCGGGCCGAAACCCGAGAGCTCGTGTGAATACACGCGCGAACGCGAGGAACAATGCTAATTCATCGAGCAGCGACGCTGCCACTCATTCACCCAGAAATGATCATTCACTGTCAGGAAGTCGTACCCGGGACACAGCTCAATCAGAAGGTGTTCGAGTTGATCCACTCGCTTTTATGCAGGGCATGATGGCCCAGATGACACAGATGGCATGCCTCATGGAGACGATGCAGAACTCAAAAGCTCAGAATCAGCAGGCTCCTCCGCCGCCACCTCAGGGGCAAGATAGGGGTGTAAGCAGTATTATTGGCGACATCTCTCGCCAAAGGCCACCTACTTTTGAGGACTCATCTGAGCCGGCGGATATTGTCCACTGGCTCGAGCATTTCGAGAAGTTATTTGCTATGGTAGAGTGTCCCGAAGGGCACAAAGTTTCAGTTGCGGCTTACTATCTGGGTATGAGCGCCCATTCATGGTGGTTATCGTTGAAGCCCACCAACGGATCATGTACTTGGGATAAATTCAAGACTCTCATGATGGAGAGGTATTATCCGGCCCCACTCAGAGAGGCCAAGTTATCAGAATTACTCACTCCCGACCCCTCAGCGGAAGATGATGTTCTCGCCATCGCTGAGAAATTTCAGGAACTTCTTCCTTTCGCCTCATCTATTATTCACTCCGAGGCGAACAAAATCAAGTATTTCTGCAAGAGGGTGAAACCCCGTATGTGGATGCAGTTGCTTAATCACAATTGCACCACTCTGGCCGAATTCATCGAGAAATCTCTTACTTATGAGCTTACTGCTAAGGAGATTGCTAAGCAACAACCTTCATCTGCTAGCAAGAAGTCTAAGAATCATAATCAGTCTGAAGGCAGTGAGGCAACATTCAAGAAGCCTCGTGCGGGCTCTACTTTCTCTGAGCGACCTTCTATGGTGCCCAGACCTGCGGAATCACAGTCCCGAGCGGCCAGTTCGGCCATCACCTATTTCAACTGTGGAGAACTTGGTCATGTCAGCACCAAGTGTCCGAGGCAGACTATCACATGCCATAACTGTGGGATTGCTGGACATAAGGCCCGTTTTTGCCGAAGGGACTCCAAGCCTACTCCGGCGTCATCTCAGGACCCGAAGCAATCAGCTGCTCATAATCAGGCCACTCAGTCTGCATCGTTCAAGACGACGGGAGCAAACAAGGGCAGAGCCAAAAGCTATCAGAGGGGAGCATCCGGTTCGGGGGCCGGCAGGCCCTAAATTTATGAGATGAAGAAGACCGATGATCCGGAGGCCCGATGATCTCAGGTGCACTCGATATTCTATCTCAACCTGTGTGTACCCTTATTGATACTGGTGCATCGCATTCATTCATTTCCGAGTCATGTTTGAGTAGACTACGTCTGGGTAGTGCTACTAGTTGTGAGCCGTATGTCATTGGTTTACCTGATGGTAGACGAATTATCGGAAATCGTGAGATTAAGAATTGTCCAATTCAACTTCATGGCCATGATTGGTTAGCAAACCTAATCGTGGTAGATTTACCGAGAGACGACATCATCTTGGGTATGATTAGATGGATCATCACGATGCCAATTTAGTGTCCGCAAGCGTATGGTCACTATCATTTCAGAAGATGGGGTCGAATGCGTTTTTCAGGGAGGTAATCCCAGTTGTTCCGGGAGAGTCATCAACTTGATGAAAGCAGTGAAATTACTCAGTCAGTGGTGTGTTGATTATTGGTACTATATGACCAAAACCGAGAAATCATCAATAATGTTGGAGGATATTCCGATAGTGAGAGAATATGCCGATGTATTTCCAGATGAGTTACCTGGTTTGCCTCCACACAGAGATGTGGAATTCACAATTGAGTTGGAGCCTGGTACGTCCCCAATATCGAAGGCACCGTATCGGATGGCCCCGACCGAAATGCAGGAACTGAAGAATCAATTGGAGGATTTGACCGAGAAAGGTTATATCTGACCGAGTACGTCCCCGTGGGGAGCACCAGTGTTATTTGTCAAGAAGAAGGACGGTTCATTTCGTTTGTGTATTGATTATCGGGAGTTGAACAGGGTGACGACCAAGAATAAATATCCTCTACCCCGTATTGATGATCTTTTGGATCAACTTCAGGGAGCTTCAGTATTTTCCAAGATCGACTTAAGATCTGGATATCATCAGTTGCGAATTCGAGAGTCGGATATCGCAAGGACGGCTTTTCGAACACGCTATGGTCATTATGAGTTTGTGGTAATGCCGTTTGGGTTAACTAATGCACATGCGGTATTCATGGAGTTAATGAATTGGATTTTCATCGACTATTTGGATCAGTTCGTGGTTGTCTTCATTGATGACATTTTAATTTATTCTCGTGATCAGGAGGAGCACGAATTTCACCTTCATCAGGTTCTCGACGTGTTGAGTCGAGAGCAACTTTATGGAAAGTTTTCTAAATGTGAGTTCTGGATGACCGAGGTGACGTTTCTTAGACATGTAATTTCATCATACGGAGTTCGTGTTGATCCTCAGAAGACGGAGGCTATTCGAGATTGGCTACCTCCGAAGAATGTTAAGGAAATCCGAAGTTTTCTCGGTTTAGCCGGTTATTATCGGCGGTTTGTAGAAGGATTTTCTAAAATTGATCAACCCATGACAAACCTTCTGCTGAAGGATAAGAAATACACGTGGTCCGACGCATGTCAACGGAGTTTTGAGGAACTCAAGAGCTGGTTAATTTCAGCACCTGTCCTTTCCTTGCCGCAAGGGACGGAGGGATTCGTGGTTTATAGTGACGCATCCAAACACGGTCTTGGATGTGTATTAATGCAGAATGGGAAAGTTATTGCTTATGCTTCACGGCAATTGAGACCTTACGAGGTTAATTATCCAACCCACGACTTGGAGCTAGCAGCCGTGGTGTTCGCATTAAAGATTTGGCGCCATTATCTTTATGGCGTTACCTGTCAAATATTCACCGATCATAAGAGTTTGAAGTATATATTTACTCAGAATGAGTTAAATATGCGACAGAGGCGGTGGTTGGAACTAATCAAAGATTATTATATTGAGATCCTGTACCACCCGAGAAAGGCGAACGTGGTCGCCGATGCCTTGAGTCGCAAGTCCATTAAGGAGCAAATGCTTGCTCGTTTAACAGTTCAGAAGGAGCTTCAGCAGGAATTCCTTCGACCCGAGATCGAGGTATGGTTTCAGCGAGTAGAAGGACAACTTTGTATGTGAGAGATTTCATCGCCACTTGAGGAGGCGATCAGAGTGAAGAGATAAATTCACCACTAGAAGGGGGGTTGAATAGTGGTAATGCGGAATACCGAAATTTCTTGCGAATAAATAGAGAATAGTGCGGAAATTAAAGACTCAAGGATTTATAGAGGTTCGGCAACTTGCCTACGTCCTCTCTCCGACTTTCTTTTTCTATTGGCTTAAGAGCAACCACAATCTTGACTCGTCTTCTATCGGTCCGAGTTCACAACCGTTACAATCGCTTGTCTTCTATCGGTCCAAGCTCAACCTCTCTCTCAATATAAATGTTTGTTTATCTAGTGTTCTATAAGAACTAGATAATCCTCACTATACGAATATGGGAGTATAATCCTAACAATGCCGGATCAAAGATCCTAATAACACCGGATTAGTGACTCTTGATTCGTTTCTTTTACGCTCAAGTGTAAGTGATGCAACACTTACAATCAAATGAAAGAATACAAAGAATAATAGATATTACAATGAAAATCACTCTTGTATATTTCTTTCCTCACAACTTGAAATGCAATAAACGATATAAAACTGAGCTCAAGTATGCTTTGATTGCTTGTATGCTTGTATGCTTGAATGCTTGAAGTTGTGTGTTTGATACCCAAGTCCTTTGGGTATTTATAGGTGAGAGCCATCCTTCAAATGCTGAAAAACATATTATTAGCGTGCGCTAATCACGTCCTGTAGCGTGCGCTATCGATTTTTGACTTGAAATCTCTGAACGGTCACAAAGACTGTTGCAACGGTAAAATAGTATGGCTAGCGTGCGCTAGTCATGTATCGGTAGCGTGCGTTAACGTCTGGTCAACAAGTCTTCGATCTTGACTTTGAAAATGTCTGTTTGTCTCTCCAACAACTCTTTATCCAACGGCTAAATTTGAGATTAGCGTGCGCTAGCAAGTATGCATAGTGTGCGCTAGCATTAATTAAATCCAACTTTTCCAGATTTTCCGGATCTTTATTGACTCTTGCCTTCCAACGGTAGAAAATCAAACGGTAATATGCTGACTCCTTTTAGCGTGCGCTAATGCCTATACCTTAGCGTGCGCTACTAATTTCTTTCATTAACGTACGTTACCCTGTGTAGCGTACGTAAAGACCTTAACGTATTGAGTCCAGTAGCTACTGGACTACTGACCGTAATATCGGTAGCGTGCGCAAGAGCTGAGTAGTAACGTGCGCTACATCCTTGCTTTAGCGTATGAAAGATGTTGTATGTAGCGTGCGCAAAATCCGTTTCCGATTTCCTTCCAAACTTCACTGTCCTCTGGAATAATACGATAGCGTGCGTTAATATTTAGTGTATAGCGTGCGCTAACTGTAGTTACTTAGCGTGCGCTAACATTGAATAACTTGCGTGCGCTATCCATCAGGTGACTTCACTTGGCTGCAGCTGACTGTCTGGGCTGTAGATATATATCTCGATAGCGTGCGCTACTATAAGATGAGTAGCGTGCGCTAACAATGTTTAGCTCCTTCAAAATACTATCGATCTGAGATTGATCTAATTAAATGTTTTGAATGGAATAATCATCAAAATACATTTTGAGTCAACAATCTCCCCCTTTTTGATGATGTCAAAACATTTAATTAATACCTGCAAAAACATTTTAAATGATTCGAATCAAGGTAAACTTGTTCGATATATTAGTATATTTTGGTTTTTTGGAGCATTCTCCCCATTTTTGACATAAACAAAAAGGAACTCCCCCTGAATTGTTGCGTTATAACAAATATCAATGAAAATGCCATTATTAAAGCAAAATTACGTAAACAACAATACTTGTAAACAACGAATGCCAAATGAAGTGAAATGGGAATATTATTAAGATTATTCGAACAATAAGATTCTACAACCAAGCATCAAAATCCTCAAATCTAAGGGTCGGAAGAAGACGAGGGGAAAGGAAACGAAGGGTGTGTGTAACGGATGAAATCGGATATCAACCCGCGCACTTCCCGGACTTCCGAACGTAGAGCCCGAACATCCTATCGAATCTCAGCCTGAGAGGTCTCGATGCTCCGCATCTGAGCACAAAGGTCGCTTTCCTCATCCTCCGTGACAACATCTCTCATCGGGCGCTTTCCTTTCGAAGTGGGCTTCCTCACGAACTCCCCGGTTTGCATCTCTCGAAGAGTATGAGGTCCCCGGCGAGTGATTTTCTCCTCTGCAGTAGGCATGCGCGATCCTTTTTCCACTTGGTCGTCGTCGCGAAGATACGGGAATAGGATCCAGCCTCGGTTGGACGTCCGGACATAGTGCATAACCTTAAGCGAAGAGTCTGAAATCTCATGACCGAGAGAGACGGGGACAGCCTTGTCTTTCGACAAATCGACGTGGTGAAAACTGAATATGTCCGTGAGAATGGAGCCATAAGGCATTCCAGCCTTGCGTGAGCGAGATGCGTAGTTTTTCGACCGAAAAAGGTCGCCCTTCACCTTCATCCAGCTGATGATGATATCGGCAAAATTAACTTTATCATCATTAAGAACTCGATACACCACTTGCTTGTCGACTCCCACTAATTTGTGATGGGAATTCACCTTCGGCATTAAGCACTTTGTGAGAGCTACTAGGAGTAGACGAATGTTGATCCCAAAATCATTGTTTTCGAAGAAATCGTCCGCTATGTCAATAACAGCCTTTGAGCTACGGAACTCTTTGACATCGATTTCCCCGACTTCATTATCATCGGCAATAGTTTTTCCACTACACACAAATCCGTCAGATGATAAACCAAAAATTTGCGACAAAATATCCGAGGAAACTTTCACTCGTGTTCCTCCGACAAAACTTCCTAAAACAAGGGATGAAGACCCTTCACTTTGGGCCACATGGAGATTGGCATAGAATTCTCAGACAAGTTCAGGGAAAATGGGGTTTTTACATTCTACAAAACGGGCAATTCCAAGCGAAGAGAAGAAATTAGAGATATCGACATTTACCCGTTCCAGACTCGAAAGATTGAAGAAATAACAGTCCGTTATATGTTCTTGTGGAAGGATTTCAAAGAATACCCTCGAGGCGGTGGATGAGATGAAACGAGTCGCCTCAAATTGGGCGTTGAGAGGATGTTTGAGGTTATTGTATTGTTTTGCCATGGCTGTTCGGTTCTTGCTCGACATCAATCGGAGAAGAATTGAAGATCTGAGGAAGTTTGAAGAATCCGATTAGCGGCTAGGGTTTCTTGCAAGAAGGAAATTTTCTGTCGATTGCGTATGTTAGGAAGTGTGTTTGTGTTTCTGGGTAGTACGGGATATATATAGTCAACGGATTTTTAGTTAGCGTACGCTAGGAACAAGGAGTTAGCGTACGTTAGGTATAAAATGAAAAGCTTACTCGACTGTCCAGTAGCTAAAATGGAATTCGAAAAGTTTTGGATTAGCGTACGCAAGGCAGTGAGGTTAGCGTATGCTATCGAAGGCAGTTTTTAGCGCGCGTTAAGAAAATGAAGCTAGCGCGCGCTAGCGAGTGAACCGAATCAAGGATTTTGATATTTTGAGTAGTAAGCTTATTTCAAAAGTTGTCTACATGTCCCATACCAAGTTGTAAACGAATGGAATTAAATGATTCTTCAGGAAGAGGTTTTGTAAAAATATCAGCAAGTTGGTCCTTCTTCCCGACAAAAATTAAACAGATATCTTTTTTCTGAACATGATCACGTAAAAAATGATGTCTAATATCTATATGTTTGGTTCTACTATGCAACACAGGATTTTTGCTCAGATTAATTGCACTAGTATTATCACATATGATAGGGGTATTTTCAAAATGTATGCCGTAGTCGCGGAGTTGATTTTTAATCCATAACACTTGAGCGCAGGCGCTCCCTGCAGCGACATATTCGGCCTCAGCTGTAGACAGTGCTACACTGGTTTGCTTTTTACTTCCCCAAGATATTAAACATGATCCAACAAAATGACATGTACCACTGGTACTCTTTTTGTCAATTTTACATCCACCGAAATCGGCGTCACTATATGCAATTAAATTAAAATCCAAGCAAGAAGGATACCATAGACCTAGTCCAATAGTTCCTTTCAAGTAACGAAAAATGCGTTTACAAGCAATTAAATGTGATTCCTTGGGATTAGCTTGGAATCGAGCACATAAACATGTAGCAAATATTATATCTGGCCTAGATGCAGTCAAATATAACAGAGATCCGATCATACCTCGATATAATTTTTGATCTACGGATTTGCCATTTTCATCTTTCTCAAGCTTTAATGATGAAGACATTGGCGTAGATATCACTTTGCTACTATCCATATTGAATTTCTTGAGGAGGTCGTTTGAGTACTTCGTTTGATGGATAAAAATTCCATCTTCGCATTGCTTGATTTGAAGCCCGAGGAAGAACGTTAATTCTCCCATCATACTCATTTCGAACTCTCCTTTCATAAGAATAGAAAAATCTTGGCACAAGGATTCATTAGTAGCTCCAAATACAATGTCATCAACATAGATTTGGCAAACAAGTATATCATCATTCAATATTTTAACAAACAAGGTATTATCGACTTTGCCTCTTTTATAATCATTTGCAATTAAAAATTGACTTAAACGATCATACCATGCTCGGGGTGCTTGCTTCAACCCGTAGAGTGCCTTGTTGAGCTTGTAGACATGATTCGGAAATTGATGATCTTCAAAACCGGGAGGTTGCTTGACGAAGACTTCTTCTTGAATGTAACCATTCAAGAATGCACTTTTCACATCCATTTGAAATAGTTTGATCTTCTTATGTGCGGCAAATGCACATAGCAAGCGAATGGCTTCGAGTCGAGCCACGGGAGCAAAACTTTCTTCGTAATCAAGACCTTCCTCTTGATTATATCCTTGAGCGACCAAACGAGATTTATTTCGAATTGGATAGCCGTCTTCGTCACTCTTGATTTTATGCACCCATTTAGTTCCGATAATTGTTTTATCTTTAGGAGCGGGAACTAAATTACATACATTATTGTACTTGAATTGCACAAGCTCCTCTTGCATTGCCATCACCCAACTTTCATCATCGAGAGCTTCGGATATATTCTTGGGAACTATTTCGGATACAAAAGCACAATGAGCCATAAATTCGGTGGTTCTCCTTCGGGTTTGAACACCGTCTTCAATGTTTCCAATCACGAGATCCTTTGGATGATCTTTGATGTGCCTCCAATCTTTCCGTAAACCAACGATTGTGTTCGTTTCGATTTCCGAAATTTTCTTCACTTCGGGTGAGGGATCCGGAAAAGTACCTGCATCATCAAAATATTCTACCTTTCTCGGGGGTGAGATCATATCATTGAATTTAACATGTATGGACTCTTCAACTTTATTCGTTCTAATGTTATAAACACGATATGCTTTGCTATTAGTACAATAACCAAGAAATATTCCAGAGTCGTATTTGGCATCAAACTTGCCTAAGTTATCCTTGCCATTGTTCGAAATGAATACATTGCAACCAAAAGGATGAAAATAAGCAATATTGGGCTTTTTGCCCTTCCATAATTCATAGGGGGTTTTAAGATGAGTTCTACGAATGTGAACTCGGTTAATCACATAGCATGCCGTAAAAATTGCTTCGGCCCAAAAGTATCGTGGAAGAGAGTATTCATTAAGCATTGTCCTCGACATTTCTTCGAAAGATCGGTTTTTCCTTTCAACAACTCCATTTTGTTGAGGCGTTCTAGGAGCCGAAAAATTATGATTAATACTGTATTTATCACATAAAAGTTCAAACGGGGTGCAATCAGATTCACCTCCATGATCGGTGCGAATAGAAATTATGGAGAGATTTTTCTCATTTGATACCAAACGACACCATTTAGAAAACTCGGAAAATGCATCATCCTTATGTGCTAGAAATCTAACCCAAGTAAATCGAGAGAAATCATCAACAATAACCAAAGTGTAAAGTTTACCATTTAAACTAACATGTCTAGATGGTCCAATCAAATCCATATGCACAAGTTCAAGAACTCGACTAGTGGAAACCTCGAATTTTGGTTTAAAAGATTCTCGAGTGTGTTTCCCTTTTATGCATGATTCACACAAATGCTTTCTATCAAACTTGAGTTTGAGCAATCCACGAACAAGGTCGTGTCTAGATAAAATAGAAATGATAGGTAGAGAAGTATGCCCCAATTTTCGATGCCATAAATATGCATTATCATCTAAAGTAATAAGACATTTTTCATTGAATGAGCTCTTATCATTAAGATCAACAATGTAGATGTTTCCACATCTCAAACCAATGAATGCAATTTTATTATTTCTAAATGCCGTGCAATGCGTTTGCTCAAATAGAATTTTAAAACCTTCATCACAAAGTTGCGAAACGCTAAGAACATTATGATGCAAACCTTCAACAAATAATACTTTGTTGATAGAAGGAGAAGGTTCCTTACCTACTTTGCCGATGCCTTTGATTTTTCCCTTTTGATTATCTCCAAAGGTCACATGTCCTTGATCTTGATATTCGAGGTCTTCAAATAAGTCCTCGGAGCCGCACATGTGCCTTGAGCATCCGCTATCAATGTACCACTTGTTTTTCCTTGGTGCCGGTACCTACAAAAGTAGAATTTATCGGTTGTTTCGGTACCCAAGCCCGTTTGGGTCCTCCAAAGTTAACTATGCTTACAGCATTCGGAACAATTTTCCCTTTAGGAACCCATATTTGCTTAACTTTGATGGTTCTCAACTTTGAATGAATATCGACATTATGAACTCGTTTGGAAGAGTCTTTTGAGTTCTCGGTTTCGGTTTTCTTTATTTTGTCAAGGTTGATAAGGGATTGTTCCCGTTTGAAAGGATTGAAACCAAGACCGTGTTTGAGCAAGGGCGATTTTTGAATAGATAGGAGCCTTTCGAATTTCTCGTTTCCGAGAGTAAATTTGTTTAAAATATATTTTAGCTCCTTTTGAGTTTTTGTTAACTCGATTTTCAAAACATTTTCTTTTTCAAGGCATGATGTATGGTCAATCTCGATAGTTTTGCCTTTGTTTTGAAGAGAGGAATTCTCGAGTTCTAGAGATTTTATTTTTCTCTTTAAAGATATGTTTAATTTAACCATCTCGTCATACTCCGTATTCAAGGATTCAAACGCACTCAATAACTCATCATCATGATGAACTTGTGAATCACAAAAATCAAAAGAGTCATATTCGTCATCATTTAGTTTAGAGCTTACCTCGATATTACTTTCGGAGTCGAGGGCCATGAATGCAAGATTTGCGTCTAGAGATCTTTCATTCTCCTCCTCGTCATCACTCCAAGAAGCGATTAGGACCTCCTTCTTTTTGAATCTTTCCATTTGAGGTTTTGAAGAGGATCCTCGGCATTCTTTGGCATAGTGACCGGCTTCACCACATTTCCGACAATTATTGTCGAACCTTTTGATGGGAGTATAGCCACTCTTCTTTTGCTCCGGTTTCCCATCCCGACCAAGAAAACTTTGCCTCTTTTGAATTAGGTTTTTATACCTTCTAAAGTTTTTGGCATAGAGAGCGAGTTCCTCGTCGTCTTCATCTTCGGGAACATCTTCCTCAACGTCGCTATCAACATTGAATGCGACTACTCTTTCCCGAGGCTTTGGTTTTGTGCCTCTAGACTTGAGAATGATCTCATAATTGATGAGTGACCCGATGAGGGCACTAAATTCGAGCTTGTTGAGATATTTGGACTCCATGATCGCGGTGACCGTGGCATCCCATTCTCGTGGCAACGATCGAAGAATTTTCTTAGCTTTGTTGCTGCTCGATATAGGCTTTCCGAAAGATGCAAGACCATTTGTTATAGCCGAAAAGCGATCCAACATATTTGTGATCGTTTCCTCGTCTTTCATGGAAAATAATTCGTAGTCATGGAGTAACATGTTGATTTTGGTCTCCTTGACTTGGGTGGTTCCCTCATGAGTGACTTCGAGAATTTCCCAAATTACTTTTGCACTTTCATAGGACGATATCCTATTTAGTTCTTCGGGATTAAGAGCGCAATAGAGAAGTTGAGTAGCTCGTGAGTTGACGTGCGTGTTTCTCCAATCCTCGTCGTTGAATTCTTCGATCTTTTTCAACGATCCATCCTCTTTCTTAGCAAGTTTAGGACCAAGAGCAATAACTTTCCAGATTTCAATATCGTAAGCTTGAACGAAGATCGCCATCTTCTTTTTCCATGTCATGAAATTGGAACCGTCGAAGAAAGGAGGACGGTTGAGAGCATTTCCTTCAATTTGGCCAAGAAGTGCCATTTGCGGATCTTTTTTCTCTTAGGTTGTTAAACCTTTAAAAAGAGACCCTCTCCGATACCAACTGAAGAGATAAATTCACCACTAGAAGGGGGGTTGAATAGTGGTAATGCGGAATACCGAAATTTCTTGCGAATAAATAGAGAATAGTGCAGAAATTAAAGACTCAAGGATTTATAGAGGTTCGGCAACTTGCCTACGTCCTCTCTCCGACTTTCTTTTTCTATTGGCTTAAGAGCAACCACAATCTTGACTCGTCTTCTATCGGTCCGAGTTCACAACCGTTACAATCGCTTGTCTTCTATCGGTCCAAGCTCAACCTCTCTCTCAATATAAATGTTTGTTTATCTAGTGTTCTATAGGAACTAGATAATCCTCACTATACGAATATGGGAGTATAATCCTAACAATGCCGGATCAAATATCCTAATAACACCGGATTAGTGACTCTTGATTCGTTTCTTTTACGCTCAAGTGTAAGTGATGCAACACTTACAATCAAATGAAAGAATACAAAGAATAATAGATATTACAATGAAAATCACTCTTGTATGTTTCTTTTCTCACAACTTGAAATCTCTGAACGGTCACAAAGACTGTTGCAATGGTAAAATAGTATGGCTAGCGTGCGCTAGTCATGTATCGGTAGCGTGCGTTAACGTCTGGTCAACAAGTCTTCGATCTTGACTTTGAAAATGTCCGTTTGTCTCTCCAACGACTCTTTATCCAACGGCTAAATTTGAGATTAGCGTGCGCTAGCAAGTATGCATAGCGTGCGCTAGCATTAATTAAATCCAACTTTTCCAGATTTTCCGGATCTTTATTGACTCTTGCCTTCCAACGGTAGAAAATCAAACGGTAATATGCTGACTCCTTTTAGCGTGCGCTAATGCCTATACCTTAGCGTGCGCTACTAATTTCTTTCATTAACGTACGTTACCCTGTGTAGCGTACGTAAAGACCTTAACGTATTGAGTCCAGTAGCTACTGGACTACTTACCGTAATATCGGTAGCGTGCGCAAGAGCTGAGTAGTAACGTGCGCTACATCCTTGCTTTAGCGTACGTAAGATGTTGTATGTAGAGTGGGCAAAATCCATTTCCGATTTCCTTCCAAACTTCACCGTCCTCTGGAATAATATGATAGCGTGCGTTAATATTTACCATATAGCGTGCGCTAACTGTAGTTACTTAGCATGCGCTAACATTGAATAACTTGCGTGCGCTATCCATCAGGTGACTTCACTTGGCTGCAGCTGACTGTCTGGGCTGTACATATATATCTCGATAGCGTGCGCTACTATAAGATGAGTAGCGTGCGCTAACAATGTTTAGCTCCTTCAAAATACTATCGATCTGAGATTGATCTAATTAAATGTTTTGAATGGAATAATCATCAAAATACATTTTGAGTCAACACAGAGTGAATCAGGGTTCAGACCCATTTTCATTGCACATCCGAGAGGATGTGGCTCAGGGGAAAGCCCCTGGATTTGTGGTCCACAAGGATGGACTATTGCGATTTAAGAATAGGTTATGCATACCGGCGAACGACGAGTTGAAAAAATCGATTTTGAGAGAAGCTCATGCTACCCCTTGTTCCATTCATCCGGGGTCTAGCAAGATGTACAAAGACTTGAAACAAAATTATGGGTTGAGTAATATGAAGCGAGAGGGCGCAGAATTTGTTTTGAGATGTTTAACCTATCAGCAAGTCAAGATGGAGCATCAGCGACCAGCGGGTATGCTGAAACCGCTCCCTATTCCAGAGTGGAAGTGGGAGGATATTTCAATGGACTTCATCACGAGTTTGTCGACGAGTCGTCACGGCATGAATACAATTTGGGTAATTGTGGACCGTTTAACTAAGTCAGCTCATTTCCTTGAGACTAAGGATACGTGGGTGTTAGGGATATGCCCTCGAATGCCACTCAGAGGATGAGAGAGTGAGAGCATTTGTATTGTAATTATGAATATTTAATAAGGCAATAATTATTTCTATATTATTGTATATCACTGGCATTGTGATTTGGTATATAGAATAATAGTCCTTGCATTTGAGAGCAAACATTCTACTCCTTATGGAGGTAAGGAGATAGGCACTGGAAGTGTTTAGAGCTTGAATGCTTAAATCGTTCGCAAGTCGATAAAACTTAACTGGGCAATAAGTTTAGACAAGACTTGTATAACATGTACTTTGACATGTAGAGTGCCGGTCTTCACTAAGGGTTAGTGGGAGCACACGTTATAGGTGTGCTAATGATATTAGTATACTCGAACACAACTCACCTCGATTCGATCACATGGATATCACTCAGGGTTTGTCAATGACTGGATCGAAAGGTTGTGATAGGTATACGTGGACCTTTGACTTGAGGTTTCAGTAGGAGATGTGCTTGTGATATTAAGTTAGTCATTAGAGTAGTTCGATCCAATCGCCGGTGGGTGGGGTCAACCTCGAAATGCAACTTAGTGGGCAAGTAGCAGTCTCTACTGAATACCAAGATAGAATTCTTTCTCCTGTAAGTGAGCAGGTAAATGTCCTATGCGGTTAGTGGCAAATGAGATTATAAGTCTTTGGTCAAAGCATTTAGAGCTAGTTGTATTTGATACACGAGAGCTCGATGATCTCAATTTGCATTAACAGAAAGCATAGAGTCAAGTTACAGTAGGGTTTGACTTTACCGTGACCCTAATACTTGACCGGGACATATGATTGAAGGGTTTATACGTATACGGTATTCATGACGTAAAGGTTTTGAAATGATCCCTATCATTCGTTCTCAATTGGGTTACAGTGTGAGCCACGAGACTGGCTAAGTGTTACTCACACTCTTTGGTTCCTCCCATTGCCGACTGAGACGAACCTATGGAGTCGCGACATAAGATTGATGACGGAATATAATTAAGGATATTCTCTCTTTATAAATATTAGACATTAGATGTCTAATTTAATTATTGGATAATAGTTATTTTAAATTATTGGATAAATTAAAATCAGACTAGTGAATTAAATAAATAATCAGGTAATTAATTTAATTCATATTATTTCTCAGAGAATTTATATTTAATATAATTAATTAATTGGATTAATTAATTGTATTAATATTGAAACGTACCAAGTTTTATCTATTGGACTAGATACACGAGGCCCGTTTCACTGACCGAAATGAACCCACTCCTATTTTCTTACCTTGGCCGCCTCACCCCATCACATCATATGTGAATTATTTCATTTGACTTTGAAATAATTTGTATAACATGTGAGGTGTATAAATTATTATGGTTAATAATGGAGTGAGGTAGTGGTGTGAGGTGGGAAGAGTTTTGTTTATAAAAACAAAACATAGCCTTCCTCCTATGCTAAGGGTTGAAGGTTCACGGAGAAGTAGGAGAGAACAGAGAGAAGGAAGAGAGGAAAAAGAGAAAGAAAAAGAAAAGGAGAGAAAATTGTTTCTTCCATTTAATTTTCTTTGAGATATTATTTCTTCTTCAAATTTAATTCTTTGAGAGTTAAAATTAAAAGAAAAATTTATCCTTTCATCACTTCAAATAGCCGTCGACCTTGGAGGTCTTGGAGTGACGATTATATATTTCCAGCATCTTTCCGATGCGTGATACGTAGAGGCACGATATTTTTGGTGCTCGGGAATTTCCAGAAGCTCGTTCGGTTGGACACTTGTTCGTGCTCGGAAACAAGAAGATATGGTCAAAGGTCTACGAGGGTATACTTTCTAAATTTATCTTGATCTATTTATATTTATTTATGCGATGCTTGATCGATCCGTTTTGGGATTTGGTTTTTATCCGGTTTGATTGGTTTATTTTCGCTGCGTAACTCGTTTTTAATCACCGAATCCCAACAGTGGGGTCCCGAGAGACTTGCCCATTTGTTCATCAAAGAGATAGTGAGATTGCACGGTACTCCTAAGAGTATTGTTTCTGATCGTGACGGACGATTCGTGTCACATTTATGGAAATCAGTTCATCATGCTATGGGAACTCAGCTTAATTTCAGCACAACTTTTCATTCTCAGTTCGACGGACAATCAGAGGGAACTATTCAGGCATTGGAGGACATGTCGAGGGCATGCGTCCTCGATTGGAAATATGATTGGGAAGCCCAACTACCGTTGATTGAGTTCACATACAATAGCAGTTGGCATGCTTCGATTAAGATGGCACCTTACGAGGCCTTGTACGGTCGTCGTTGTCAATCTCTTTTATGTTGGGATGACTTATCAGAATCAATCGGCACCAAGCCCGATATGCTTATAGCCGCCCGTGAGAAGGTAGCTTTGATCAGGAGTCATTTGTTGACCACTCAGAGTCGACCGAAATCATATGCAGATAATCGTCGTCGACCACTAGAGTTCGAGACAGGTGACCACATTTTGGTCAAGGTATCCCCGAGTCGAGGTATCATCCGTTTCGGGAAGCGGGGAAAGTTGAGTCCGAGATTCATCGGACCGTTTGAGATTTTGGATCGTGTAGGCAGTCTGTCTTATCGATTGGCCTTACCTCCGGCATTGAGCCGAATTCATAATGTGTTTCACGTCTCTTAGTTGTGGAAGTAAGTTTCCGACCCGAGTCACATACTTCAGTTCGACGAGATCGAGATCACGGATGATCATTCGTATGAGGAGCATCCCATACGAGTTTTAGAGCGGCGAATCAAATAGTTGAGGAACAATACGATTCCTTTGGTCAAGATTCAGTGGTCTAGACATGGAGTCGAAGAGGCTACTTGGGAAACTGAGGATAGTATGCGGGAGAGTTATCCCGAGTTGTTTGACCCTTAGTTTCGAGTACGAAACTCTTTTTAAGGGGGGATTATGTAATACCCAGTTGTAATTCATTCATTATCATTCGGTAATTATCAGTCAGTAATTGTCACTCAGTAATTTTCACTCATTAATAATCACTCATCATTCATGATTCATTCATTTATATTCATCGTTGGCATATTGTAATCGTGTATCAGTTACCGATCGCCATTCATCTCCGTTTGAGGATCGAGACGAGAGTATTATCATAATCATCGTGAATGGTAGTCTTGTGTTGGAAGTATCACCTATTTCATGTTAGTGGACTTAATTACATTCATACGAGTTCTGTATGTCGGATCATTCGCCTTTTGTAACGAGAAGACGAAGTTGTCGGATTTTTGTCACTTCCAGCAGTGAGTTACGGCCGTAACTAATCAGGCATTACGTCCGTAACATGCATTCATTAGCTTAAGGATGTTTTGGCCGAAGGGTTGATACGGCTGTAAGGATAGACAGGCTATGGCCGTATCACGCGTTCGTGGTTTTCAGGACATGTCGGACGAAGAGGGCTTACGGCCGTAAGGGTTGCGGCATACGGCCATAAGATGAGGCAGGTACGGCCGTATGATTCGAGCAGGGTGCCCGGTCAGTTTCGACAAAGGTTTCTTACGCCCGTAAGTCTTGCGGAGTACGGCCGTAACAGTCTAGTTACGCCCGTAAGGCATATGCGGGTACGGCCGTATGTCTGTTGGCAGACGTTTGGACGAGGGAGAGTTACGCCCGTATGAGATGGCTGGTTACGGCCGTAAAGCCGTTGACTTGGGGATGTTACAGCCGTAAGTAGGCCGAGTTACGGCCGTAACCATGGCAGTACTTAAGGACTTGGACGGGACTTTGAGCTCATTTTTCTCATTTCTTCACCCTGTTTCCGAGAGAGAGAGAGATTGAGGGAGAGATTTTTCATCATCAATCACTTGGGTATTCGGGTTTCATCATCTTCATTCATTTGTGAAGCTTGGATAGTCGATTTAACACGATTTCACCAGATCAAAGTATTTTGGATCTTCAAGAGGTAAATTCTTCAACACTCCGGATTTCGATTTTGTATTGGGTTATGATGTTTGGACGTGATGATCATGATATATGAAGTGATATACTTGTGATTATGTATTGTTAAGGATTATCATCGGATTATTTCGGTTTATTCAAGAACATCTTGAATATTGATTTAGATTTGGGGATTTTTGATTAGATGTTGTTTGAAATCTCGATTTGGGTATTCATTCTGGATTATGGATTGTGTTGAAGATGTTTTGTTGGATTGAAACACGCCTTGGAAGTTTGGTATTGATTAATTGAGAATTGGTGGTAAACAATCGAATATTGTTTACAACGTGTTTGTCATAATACCCCAATGAACTTGGATTTGTCATATCGATGTTCTGAGTTTGTTATAATCGTGCTTGTTGCGTATATTGAGCGGATTGTTGGTAATTTTGTTATTCAAGGTTGTTCGAGCGACCAACATCTCATTGTAGGACGTTTGTTCGAGGAAGGACATTCTTCACCGATATTGTGTAAGTTAATTCTTACTCGGTTAAAAGGATACTCATTCCTTACGTTGTTGTTCATTCATACATGTAATTCACTCATAATATATCATTCGTGTCGAAACTTGTAATTATCAACTAATCATGTAACTCACGAGGAACGACGATTCCAAAATCATTTCATTGAAGCTATCACTCGTTGTATCATTATTTCATCTCGGTGAGTCGTTCTTTATCATTGTCAGATTTTATTCATTATCTCTTATCTTGGTTGCTTTTGTTCTCGTGACCTTTCCGGGATTGTATTACATTGCCGGGTGGTGAATGTGTAGAATTTTTAGTCGGGCATACGATGGTCATGTGTATATGCGGGACTCCGGACACATTGGACTGTGCACACGGTAAAGTACCTCCGTGAGACTAATTAGGCCAAGTTGCGGGTGTATATGCGGGACTCCGAACACTCGGCTACTTGTGCACTTGTACATTCCATTCGGGCGTACTATGATGCCCATCATTCAACTCTATTTCTTAATTCATTCATGTGATTGTTGTATATTGTTCAACTCTTGAGGATTGTTGTTCTGTGTAACTGACCCCGTTGGGGGACATTGTTTTCAGGTCATGGCAAGGCAAAGGCACGGGAAGAGAACGTTGATGGCGAGGAGTCCTAGTGATACTAGTAGGGGGCCCAGTCCTTTCAGTCATTCATGTTGTCTTCGTTTTATTTCCGCTGCAGATTTCCATTTGGATACTCATTTTCATTCAGTGTGGTATATTTTATCTTTATATAAAATATACATGTATTCTGTATTGTCTTGGGTGTGTTGTACTTGAAACTCCTCATCGGAGTAATTGATGATATAATGTGGTTCGGCACTACAATTATATTATTTCAGTCATTAATTTTCATCCGCCTGGTGGGTCCCAGTCGGGGGTCCACGGCACTGTAATAGTCGCCTAGTTTGGGGTGTTACACTTGGGATATCGAGCTTGTAGCGGTCGTGAAGATATGAGCTTCCCGGAGGATACTGGCTATGGCGTGTGTTTGTGAATTGAGTACTTTGACTAGTTATCATTTTTTCGCTGCAATAGTATTTCTTAGTCAATTGTTATATCCGCTGCGAGTATGTTTGAAAATGGGTTGCTAGTATTTTGAGAACTTGGGTTTATTTTGGAAAATTATTTTCTAAACTATTTTGTCGGTACGTTTAAGCGATGGCTTAACGTATGCTTTTAAACTGTTGAGTTTTGGCCATTCGGGCCTTGTGGTTTCAAAGGAGATTTTGGACGGTTTTGATAAATGGATTTTATAAAGTCTTCGAATATTTTCAAAGATATTATCATCATCGCCGCTTAGGCGTATTTGAAATGTTTGCAAAAATGTCTTTTAGCCTTGTGGGTTCTGTTTTGGGGCCCACGACATTGTAATATTCCCGGATGGCTCTGGGGATGTTACAGGAACTGGGTCTCCATGAGGTTCCAGTTGATAGCCAAGAGACTAACCCCGCGACCTATGACCAAGCGATGGTGGATGTAGACTCCGCGAAACGGCGGGAAGCTATGGAAGCTGAGATACACTCGATGCATGCCTTCAAACAATAATTTGCGGCTGTCAACAACTCAAGAAAAGTACAGCATGAACAAGTACCGTCACAATAGATATAAAAAATATAATTAAATGAGATGCAATAAATAATAGAAGCCAGAAGGATAGTGTGATACCTTAAAATTCGACTTTGCAGATTCCAAGAATTGTCAATTAAAAGACACGTGACAGCCATATAGCCTTTTCTTTGGTTGTTTGCTGTCCACATATCAGTAGTCAAGGCAATTCTACACTTGGCTTTCCTTAAAAGTGCACTAATATTTAGCTTTTCATATTCATATCTTTGTATAATGTCTTTCTTTATCATGTTATGAGAAGGTACTTTGAATCCTGATTGAAGTGTCTTGGAGTACCTCACAAAACCAAAGTGCCCAACCATGGTAATAGGATATTCATGGAGAATAATCATTTGTGCTAAGTCTCTTCTCCCGTTCTCTTGACGAAATTCGTAGGGTGCCAATGACAGTATCTCATTTTTTCACTAGGACTAGCTTTTGTACCAAATAACTTCATCTGCCGAAGATCTTTACATATTCTCTTTGGACAAATTTTTGTATGATCTTTCAAATGACTAGTCCCGGATTTTGCCCCAGCAGCAAGTAATTTATTACAGTGAATGCATTCATCTTTTATAGCCTCGCCAACTCGCTTTCTCTTGAAACCCTTCCAAACTATTGACGTGTGTCTAGTGGTTAAAGGTATAAGAGAAGGGTCTTCTGAAATATTTCCATTTGGATTTGGACTCTCATCGTCGATATTAACTGAAATGTGACTATTACTTTATGAATTTGACCGTTTTGAGGGATCTGAAGTAAACTCATCTTCACCATTTGATGTCATTCTCCTTAAAGATATATGCAACAAGTCTTACATCAAAATTAGTTACAAATACAAAGAGTGAATACAATATGAAAGAAAATGAATGGTACAAGCACATCATAATTCAAAATAAAAATTAAAATGAGAAAAATTAACCATATTAAGATAAAAATTCAAAACAGAAAGCAAGACAGGAACTAAAACATAAATTAAAATAGAAATCAAAAACAAAAGTTAAAAAACAAAGTGAAAATGAAAATCCAAACTGAAATTAAAAAAGACCTCATTTTCACGAAATTAAAAAGAGAAAAATAAAATCTTGTTTGAGGAGAAAGTAAAGACAGCAAATCAATTGTATTGATAACAATGAATAGAGGGGCCTTTATATAGGCATTACAATGAGAGTCCTTCCATACATAGGATTCCTAGTTAAGGTAAGACATCTAACAGGATCCTACTACTTATGGAAGAGTCTAGAACCTTCCATAACTCTATCCCGCTACAACCAGTATTAGGTAAGACACCAATACGGGAAGGATTTCCCAGAACAATCCCCCTGTGTCGAACACTAATACTAACATGGTGCACAAGGTGTTGCCTCGGTAAAAAACCTTTTCAAGTCAAATAAAACCCCGTGGGAAAAACAAAGACTTGGTGAGGAAAAAGAGCACAACGCACCAACTACAAATGACAGAATCATGTGCGATATCGCCCGAGGTATACATGACAGCTCATTCCGTCGAGCTATCATTAGTTGAGCTCGGATAATCGACGCATGCCGATGCTTCTCACATGTTTCTCAAATGTAGATTTCGGCAGAGACTTAGTGAACAAGTCTGCGCTATTCTCATCGAAACTCACTTGTTTCACTTCGATATTCAGCAATTTCTGCTGCTGCTGATTATAAAAGAACTTCGGCGCAATATGCTTGGTATTGTCACCCTTAATGAAACCTAACTTCAGCTGCTCAATGCATGCCGCATTGTCCTCAAAGATGCAAGTAGGGGTTGCTATAGTGGGATCTAATCCACACGTTCCTCGTATATGGTCTATGACTGACCGGAGCCAAATGCACTCCCTCACGGATTCGTGCAATGCAATTATCTCTGCATGGTTCGAGGAAGTAGCAACCAGGGTATGCTTGGTAGTTCGCCAAGATATTGCCGTATTCCCAATGGTGAACACATAACCAGTTTGGGAACGTCCTTTATGCGGGTCAGAGAGATAACCGGCATCAGCAAATCCAACTAACGTGTCGTTAGGATTCTCTGCATAAGGGGTAAGCTTGCTCGCATTAGCATTTCTGGTAGTCAAGCTACCATGCTTAGCTGCAATATCAGAGGAAGATCGACGGTCGGTATGCATCGTCTTAACCTCAATAGTTCCTTTCGGAATATTGCTCTCTCCTGCGTAGGGAAAGAACAATCCAAGGTCACTGGAGCCTTTCAAGTATCGAAAGATGTGTTTTACTCCATTCCAATGCCTTATCGTGGGAGCGGAGTTAAATCTCGCTAACAGATTCACAGAGAATGCGATGTCTGGATGAGTACATTGAGCCAGATACAACAACGCACCGATTGCGCTAAGGTACGGTGTTTCTGCTCCAAGGACCTCTTCATCCTCCTCTTTGGGACGAAACGGATCCTTGTTCATTTCCAGACTTCGACCAATCATGGGGGTAGCAAGAGGATGAGCCTTGTCCATACTAAATCGCCTGAGCATTTTGTGGACATGGGCAGACTGATGAATGAGTATGCCATCATCTCGATGTTCTAGCTCTAAGCCCAGGCAGAATCGAGTCCTCCCCAGATATTTCATCTCGAATTCGGATTTAAGGTAGCGGGCCGTTTCATTGACCTCATCTATGGTACCGATAACATTCATGTCATCTACATAGACGGCTACAATCACGAATCCTGCATCTGTTCTTTTCACGAAAATGCATGGACAGATGTCACTGTTCTCGTATCCCTTCCCAACCAAGTATTCACTTAGGCGGTTGTACCACATCCTTCCGGATTGTTTCAACCCATACAGTGAGCGACGCAATTTCACAGCGTAAGCGCTCCGTGGTTTAGAGCTACTTGATTTGGGCAATAAAATCCTTTTGGGGACTTTCATATAAATATCCGTATCTAGATCCCCATAAAGATACGCTGTAACCACATCCATAAGCTGCATGTTCAGTTTTTCGGACACTACCAAACTGACTAAGTAGCAGAAAGTGATGATGTCCATAACGGGAGAATACGTCTCCTCGTAGTCAATGCCAGGGCGCTGCGAGAAGCCTTGGGCAACTAGTCTCGTTTTGTAACGCATGACCTCATCCTTATCAACTAGTCTCGCTTTGTAACGCCCACAGGTATTAGCTCGATACGGCCAAATACCTCACGTTTAGCCATTTAGTCTAGTTCAGCCTGCATTGCATCTTTCCATTTCGGCCAATCGGCTCGTTGTTAACATTCAGAAACCGAGCGCGGCTCAGCGTCGTCGTCTTCAATAATTTCTTGAGCGACGGAGTAGACAAAAGCATCATCGACTAGCATGGACGACCTGTCCAATAGTACGTATTCACTCGTACATTGCATCGAGATTTCTTTATTCTCTGACATCAACAAAGTTTCCGACGCGTCCGTTGACTGTTCCATTGTTGATTCGAGGACATATCCGTAGTCATATATAATCTCATGTGACGGAGTCACTGTGTCGATGACGAGAGGATTTTGTGCCTCCGTTCCTCTTCTCTTTCGAGGTTCGGTATCCTTTCTACCCACTGGCCTCCCCCTCTTTCGAGCAGGGATAAGAGCAGCCGAAGCAGCCGTCCCACCACTAAGGTTGACGCCGGGGGCATCATTCCTTTGGGCGGCTGAACCTTGCCCTATAATTGGGACTTCTAACCTTGCAGGAACATTCGCAGCGGGAATGGTAGATCTTGTCACTTTCGCAGTATCAGTAAATCTGTCGGGCATCGAATCCACAACTTTCTGAAGACTGAGAATATGTTGCACTTCTAACTCGGATTGAGATGTGCGGGGATCTTGATGAGGCAAGGAGGGAGCACACCAGACAATTTCCTGGCGTTCAACTGGAATCATTCGATTCCTCTATCCCCCTAATGACGGGAAGTTTGTCTCATCAAAGTGACAGTCTGCAAATCTTGCAGTAAACAGATCTCCTGTCAAAGGTTCCAAATAGCGGACAATTTTAGGCGATTCATAGCCAACATATATACCTAATCATCTTTGCGGACCCATTTTAGTACGCTATGGAGGCGTAATTGGTACATAGACTGCACAACCAAAAATGCATAAGTGTGAAATATCAGGCTCATATCCAGTTACCAACTGGTACGCACTAAACGGTTGATTGGCAGTGGGTCGAAAGCGAATAAGTATAGCCGCATGCAAAATTGCATAACCCCAGGCAGAAATTGGCAAGTTGGTGCGCAATACCAATGCTCGGGCGATAAGCTGTAACCGTTTAATCATAGCCTCGGCAAGGCCATTCTGCGAATGAACATGGGGGACGGAATGTTCAACTTCAATCCCAATCGACATGCAATAGTCGTCAAAAGACTTTGACGTAAACTCTCCAGCATTGTCCAATCTTAATGACGAGATTGGAAAGTTGGGGTGGTTAGCCCGTAACTTGATGATTTGTGCTAGGAGTTTAGCAAATGCAGCATTTCTCGTGGATAGCAGAGCGACGTGTGACCATCGCGTCGATGCATCAACCAGAACCATAAAATATCTGAATGGTCCGCATTCTGGCTGAATAGGTCCATAAATGTCCCCTTGAATTCTTTGTAAGAAGCGAATGTTTTGTTTTGAGTCTTTAGCAAAAGACGGAGAGGGTATCAACTTTGCTAGTGGACAGGCTTTACAAAACGATTTATGGGCATTAGAAATTGCCACGGAAGCCTCGGGATTTACAAGGGATGCACCGTCAACCTTTTCAGGGCGTGCGATCTTTAGTCCCGGTGATACGGTATCAAGCTCACTCACATCAATGCCGATATCGAGTGGTGCTTCCAATCGTTTTCTAGACTTGAAAAACGGATGACCATGTGAGTTTTTCAAAATGCGAATCATCATATCGCGTCCAGGGTGACCGAGTCGGTCATGCCATAGTTGGCATGCTTCGGAATCACACAGTTCGTGACTCACAGCATAAGATTCAATAACCCTTATTGTAGTCTGGTATAAACCACTACTTAGACTCATTAGTTTCTCGAGAACGCGGCGTCTTCCGCATTCTGCCAGAGTAACACACAAAAATTTTGTCCCATTCTCACAATGTGTATCAAGGTGATAACCTTTGGCACGGATGTCCCTAAAACTTAGCAAGGTTCGGTTTGCTCTTGGGGCATAGAGAGCATTTGTGATATTAATATGCGTACCATTAGGTAGCAAGAAATTAGCAAGTCCCCTCCCTTGAATTACTTGGGAGGAACCAATCATTTTTGTCACTGAGGATATATATGACACAATATCCTTGAATAATTGCCTATTCCGAAGAATAGTGTGGGTTGTTCCACTATCATCAAGGCACTCAATTTCGCCACGAGACATCTACAATAAGACATGAAAATTGATTAGTCTTGTGATTAAAGACATAGCGAAAACTCATTAACTTCGAGTTTTGGGAAATTCGACTAAGTCGGTTAGGATCAAAGTTAGCACAATCGCTGGAAATAATTTCCGCGCAGCTTGACCTTTGTTCACTAAAACAGCAATAACTTCTTCGTTAAGAAGGCAATGGGCGAACGGTCAGTTGTTCTGGAAACTAGACTTCCGTATCTTTCTATCCATAGGTCGTGCACTTTATGTATCATTAAACTTAGATCTCAGTGCTCTTTTCAAGTTGCTATTTTGGTATTTCCCTATTGTTGAGTGATAGAGCAAGGTTGAAGCCTTTTTCAAAGGCATTATTGTTGATACAATACTATGGTAATATGGCCATAGGAGCATTTAAATACTTCAAAACGCGTCTTGGTGTTCGATTTATATCTCGGCTAATGATCCTTTCGGTAACTCCAACTTGGTAGACTTGCAGAGAAAGTAGGAATGTCGGTACAGCTAAGGTTGTTTAAAAACCACTGATTCCGTTTGAACTTTCAAAGCATAAACAAATACCAAGGAGGATGCGCCTAATCTTGATCAAAAGTTTTGATGAAATCCACCAATGTATCAATTTAACCAAGCAATTCATTTACTGAGCAATTGTTTTGTAATAAACCAAACATGCTTTCGAAGGGAAAAATAAAATTCGTTTTTGCACAATCATAGCAATTAAAAGAATTTTATTCATCATGGCCAACTTTATTACATTCATGAAAATCCAAAGTAGTTCTCGAAAACTAGAAACAAGACAAAATATAACCAATGCGTAAAACTAGTCAAAATACAATGATCTAGTCAAAGTCGGCAACATCCATATGTTGGTCTTTGTCCGCAATGGTGAGAGGAGGGATCTCAGTCTGGATCTCAATATGGTTCACCTCCGTGTTCTCATTATCTTCTTCCATGTAATTTGACTCTTGAGTCAAGTACTGTTTATAGTGCTTGTAGTAAGCTTGGATGTTCTTTGGCACCTTGCAATTGCGGTAAGTATGCTTCTTCGATCCGCAAGTATAGCAATTCCGGCCTTCCTTTGGAGTAGTTCCATTCCCGGCGGCAGGAGGCGTTCCACATGGTTGGATTCCACTAGGTCCCGTGGCCGAGTCACCTTGCCTCTTCCACACATTGGAACGAAGACCTCGTCTTTTCCCTCGCTTGCTCGAGTCATGGACCCGTGGTGCTTGCAAAAACTGAGTAGCGTTGCCTTTTCTATTTTGTCGTGGTGCTTTCCTGTGGGTAGCCTGATTCACTTCCGGAATCGGATTCGTACCAGCTGGGCGCGCATTGCTATTGAGAATAATCTCATGGTGCCTTTCTTTTTTCGCGAGGTGGGAGATAAGGTCACTAAGATTTTTAATTCTCCCTTCCTCATAGGCAACGTGCAGCTGATGAGCAATTACACTTGCTCCCACGGGAAACGTGTTAAGAGTCTTCTCGATCAAATCTTGATCAGACTTCTTGACACCACAAAAACCAAGATCAGCGTGAAGATCAAGGATGGCTTGGTTATAGGCCTCCACATTCGCATAATCCAAAAATCGGATTTGCTCCCACTGAAGTTGCAATTCGGGGAAGCGCTGATCATGCACATTATTAAATCGTTGTTCGAGTGTATCCCATAGTTCTTTGGGGGTTTTCAAATTCATATATCATTTTTTCAACAACGGATGTATATGTCTACGCAAGTACATCAGTGCATTAGCCTTGGTTTCCTCGCTCGGTTCTTGAGCGGTAGGCTCGTTAGAGGGAAAGATGGTGGTGGTAAATCTCTTACCGACGAACGCCAAGCGAACGTCTGAGACCCACCTATGGTACTCCTTACTAGCATGGTCAAGGATGTCGAACTCCGGATGAACATTGGAGCTTTGTGCCATCTACAAGATATAAACAAGAAGAAGTTAGTCTTGTTGGATTTTCAGTGACAATGTAAACGGCCACAATCGATGCCTTTAAAAACGTGTAACATAACCGTTACTCGATTTACTTCCCTTAATTGTTGTTTAGTAAAGTCGACAAAAAACGACGATATCAGATCGCACCCAGATACGTGGTGTATGCAACAACCAAAAGTATCGACTTTCAACAATTCCGTGACTCCCCCAGGACCGTCACACAGTTTTCTTCGACACGCAGAGATACCGACTTCTCTCGCGGTCTCATCCACCGCAAAGTAGCGTGGGAGATAAATAACCCAAGAACCCATGTCCCCAAAAGAAAAATTCCCAAAAGGATAGAATTGAAATAGGGACAAGTCAGATAGTTACCTCGATTATAAAATTAGGCACGTGCTGAATTTGTGGTGTGCTTCGATCTACCGGTTGGTACTCGATGCGATGACGTGAAACTGGAGGTGCAATTTTGGCGGCTTCTGAAGATAAGTTGATGTTTGGGTTTTGGTCCGATAGTCAGAACCGGGTCGGACTTGGCCGAGCTGGAGGCGGCTGGCAATGGCGTCGACGGCGGCGGCAAGGCGGCGGTCCGACGGTGATGTTCCGCCTGGATCGGGCGCGGGCGCGGGCGGTCCCGGGCGGCGGCGGCGGCGGGCGGCTGGGCAAGGGCCGGGCGCGTGTGGGCGGTGCTTGGTGGCGGTCTTTGGCGGCGCCGGGTAACGGGCGGCCAGTATCGGGCGGCTCTAGCGCGGGCGGGCGTGTTTCGGTGGCAGTGGCGGGCGCGGTGGCGCAGCGTGGCGAATCGATGGTTGCCGCTTTACCGGGTACCGGGCAATGGCGGCGGCGGCAAGCGAGTGCGGATGATGGCCGATTTTTTTTTTCGTTCGAGCTACGTGCTGATAACGTGTTTGAAGAGAAAGTAATGACAACAAATCAATTGTATTGATAACAATGAATAGAGGGGCCTTTATATAGGCATTACAATGAGAGTCCTTCCATACATAGGATTCCTTGTTAAGGTAAGACATCTAACATGATCCTACTACTTATGGAAGAGTCTAGAACCTTCCATAACTCTATCCCCCTACAACCAGTATTAGGTAAGACACCAAAACGGGAAGGATTTCCCGGAACAAATCTTAAGTTAAAGTAAAAACAAAAATAGAAACTAAGAAAGAAATTAAAATAGAAATAAAAATGTAGAAATTAAAAATATAGATAAAGAATACAAATTTTAAATGAAAATCAAATGAAAATAAAAATAAAATCAAAAAAGTCGCAATTCTCACGATTTCCCTATGAGTAGAGTTATATTAAATACCAAACTTTTCTTACATACCAAGGGACTCATCCCCACCATCCATCCAAAAAGAAATCAATGGTTGAGATTAAAAGCATTTAATATTTTACACATTTTTTATAATTTAAATATCTCTTAAACTGCTAATCGTTGTTTAAAATAATTACACCATCGCGACGAGCATTTAATTATCTTTCTATAGACGGGCACTTTGATATACTTTCGACAAAAAAAATTCATTTTTTTCACGTTTTTTTTCGTGGCCGAAAAAATCATATATGATATGTAATATCATATATGATATACATATGTGATTTTTTCGGCCACGAAAAAAAACGTGAAAAAAACAAAAAAAAAATTGTCGAAAATATATCAAAGTGTCTATCTATAGAAAGATAATTAAACGCTCGTCGTAACGGTATATTTTTTTTGACTTAACCATTAACGGTTTGAAGGATATTGATATTTGAAAAAAATAATGAAAGTGGATTTTTTAAATTGTTGGGATTAATCTCATCCATTAGATCAAATAAAGATGGAGGGAAGATGGAGGATGGAGATTAGTCCCTTGGTATGTAAAAAAAGTTTGGTCCTCAGATGATCTTAAATCTTTCCCTATATTTTCAATAAAGAAATGAAAATTAAAAGGAGAAATTAAAACAGAAAATAAAAATAAAAAATTAAAAAAATAGAAACTAAAAGCAGAAACTAAATCAGAATCAAGACACAAAATTACAAAACTAGGTGTCCTTATCATCACTCTTTCTCGATCGAAGGCACAAGCGGATGAGCTATATGTGCAGTTTAAAACAACCCTAATTTCATTATGTTCCTTGTATTTTCAATCAAAAATTATAATTGAAAGAGATGAAGATAAAAAAATACATGTTAGTATTGATTCTGAAGTTGCGATCGATGATGCAAGAGAAGCTTGAAGTTGATGGGGAGCAGAAGAGGCGATGGGATTTGGGTTTGGTAACTGATTCAAGTGACGGCGGATGGAAGTGGAATTAAGTGTATCTATATTAGGATTGACGATAAAATGTAAAACAAATTATATTTTATAATATGTGTATATGGCGGGCGGGGTGGGGTGGGGCGGGGATGTGGAGTGTATAACTAAATATCCATGCCTGCTCCATCAACCATGGCAGGTACAATTTTTTCCCCATCCCCGCCCCATCCCCATTAAATTTTCCTCCATCCTATTGGGGCGGATGCGGGGCGGGGTCTCCACTAAAATCCGCCCCATTGATATCCATAGCCGAGCGGGGCCTTACATCGATCCTCGTCCGCTTCGAAAGTATTCAATTAGGGATGACCATGGGGCCGGTTGGGCCGGGGTCATAAGACCCAGACCCGCCCCACAAGACGGGTCGACTCATTACGAGGGCGATCGATCCGCATAGGAAAATATTCCTTTAAAACTAATAAAATAAAATATTTTTAATAGTTTTGTATCTAGTTTTTTATTTTTATAATACATATTATTTATAATTTTTTTGATTATTAACATAATATATAAGATATAATAATAAATGTATAAAAGTATATAAATATATATAGTATATATAAAAAATATATATTAAATATATTAATATTATAAAAAAATAATGCGGAGCGGGGCAAGGCGGGTAACTACGAGACCAGAATGATACCCAGACCGGTCTCGTCTTAGTGGGGGTCACGGGTTTTTGGAGTATGCCCTCGAATGTCACTCAGATGATATTAGAGTGAGGACATTGTACTTTTTGTTATGTAAATCATTATAAGAAGGCAATTATATGTTTCTTTATTTACTGGTAGTCGCTGGCATTCCTGACTCGTAAATATATATACAGAAACTAGCCCATGTATTTGAGAGCAAAACAGTCCACTCCTTATTGGATAAGGGGATCACACTAAAAAGATTTATGGCTCAAATACTTAATCGTTCGCAAGTCGATGAAACTTGACTGGGCGTTAAGTTTATGTGAAGACTTGTATGACGTGTTCTTTGACTTGGAGAGCGCCTGTCGACCACTAATCGTTAGTGGGAGCACACGTTATATGTATGATAATGAGATTAGTATACTCGAACTGACTCACCCTCGATTCGTCATACTGATTTCACTCCGGGACAGTCAATGATGGAATGGAAAGGTTGTGATAGGTATTCGTGAACCTTCGAGTTGAGGATTTAGTAGAGATGTGCTGGTGACGTTAAGATTTTCATTAGAGTAGTTCGACCCAGAAAACCGGAAGGTGGGGGTCAACCTCGACGTGCATCTTGATGGGCAAGTAGCAGGTTCTACTAAATATTAAGATAGGATTCTTTCTCATGTTAGTGAACGGGTATATGTCCTATGCAGTTATTGACAGATGAGATCATAAGACTTTGGCCAAAGCATTGGAGCTAGTTGTATTGGATACACGAGAGATCAGTGATCTCATTTTGCATTAACTCATGCATAACATCAAGTACAGATAGGGTTTCACTACCCTATAACTTGATCGGGATATTTGAAATAAGGGTTTATACGTGTACTAGTATTCACGACAGAAAGGTTTTGGAATAATCTCCATCATTCGTTCTCAGTTAGGTACATTGTAGGCCGCGGGACTGGCTAGGTGGTGCTATCACTCTTTGATTCCCCCATTGCTAACTGCGATGGACCTACCGAGTCGCGCATTAGGATAGACGACGGAATAAATCGAGCTTATTCTCTCTTTATAAATATTAGATATTGGATATCTAATTTATTAGACATTGGATGTCTAATTAATGTTGGGACATTGGATGTTTAAATTAATTTATTGTATAAATTAATTTACCGCCTCATGAATTAAATAAATTACTGGGTGATTAGTTTAATTCATTAATATGATTATTTCTTGGAGAAACTAATTATCTTATTTGTTATTTGATATAATTAATTAACTAGATTAATTAAGTGATATAAATACATCGGAACGGAATGGAGTTTATCTGTTTGGACACACGATAGTGCGAAACGAACCGAACTCCATAAATTCTTCACATGGCCGCCCCACCCAACCATGATACTTGTCTTGATTCTCTTCTTTTGTTAAAGTTGAAGAATCAAGCCTTATGATCAATTGTGCATTTAATAACATGAGATGTTTATTAATATGGGACATGGTGAGTCTTCTCCCTCAAGGGTAACATACGGTTCACACCAAAGGGAGGGAGAGAGAGAGAGGGAGGGAGGGAGGGAGGGAGGGAGAGAGAGAGAGAGAGAGAGAGAGAGAGAGAGAGAGACTTTGTAATATTGGCTTCTTCATTCTTCCATAACCAACATCATTTTCTTCATTTTTTCTTAGAGAAAAACTGAGAGAAAAATAGAGAGAAATATTTCTAAACACTTAAAGTATAGATAATATTAGCAAGCTCCAACCACCTTTTTCTAGCCGTATCCTTAGAGGATAACAAGGTGTGTGTTATTCCGGTCGACTTTCGACGCGTGGCAAGTAGAGGCACGGTGTTTCGGTGCTTGGGATTTTCTAAAGCTTGACGAATCAGATTTGTTTCGGAGATCACCAAAAGCTTGACGAATCGGATTCGTGGCGGAGATTACCAATAGCTTGGCGAATCGGATTGTGGCGGAGATCACCAAAAGCTTGGCGAATCGGATTTGTGGAGGAGATCACAAAATACAACCATTTAATCGGACTACAAGGGTATGATTTCGTATCTTCCTCTTTGTTCGTTTTATATTCGTATATACGTAGCTTGAATCGATCCTCTTGAGGGATTCGTATTGCACTTTCTGTTTCTTGCTTCCGCTACGCCCTTCGTTTTTGTTTGCGAATACAAACAGTGGTATTGGAGCATGGTCTTGCGGTCGTATATATATGATATATAGCATTTGGAATGCTTGACCGAATGGTTTATGATTTGGAATCATTTATTGTTATAAATGTGGTATATGTTCAATTCTTCATTGTAGTTATATTTTTCGTAAATCTATATCTAAATATAAATCTTTAATTTCTTGGAAATATGATTTATATTGAAGATATGAAAGTAAAAAAATATTGATATTGGATATCCGGTCGAATATCAAGCCCCGAATTGTTGTTGGACGGAACCGGGGACAATGCTGAAATTGGCTAGGCTAAAATCAGGACTGCAGTGCGGTCTGCCCCCTTGGGATCGCGATCTGGGCTTTGGATCGCGATCCAGTATGCTCGGATCGCGGTCCAGCACTGTCCCAGCACTGTCCGGGCTCGTTTTTCCATCCGTTTTAGAAAAAATTATTCTTCCACATCTTATATTGGATATAATTTGATTAAAATGGAATATGGTATTTCATTTTAAAGTGGGAAACTTGATTTGTTGGAATGGTTTTGATTGAGCGAGTTACGATTGAACATTTTTCCATTTATTAGTGTTTATTGGATGAATGCTTGTGAATAGTGATGTAGTTCATGGACTTAGTTCCCGGCAGAATGCTGCCTGCACTGGGCAGGCAGCGGCCGAGAGGGATGCTCCTCTCGGCCATGGCCTGGTAGTGGCTGCAGGGCCCGGGACGGGCTTCGAAATCTTGGTTTCGACTCCGTTTTAATTTTTATATTTCGTTATAATAATTTCCGACAATTTAAATTGGATTTAATTTGACTAAATAAAAATACTTGGTGTTTTTATTTTGAGGAAATTAATTATTGTGAAATATTTAAAAACGTTCGGATCATACGAACGAATTAAAATTACCATGCTCGCGAATAAATTGGATTAATTCTATTAGATGGTTATTTTGATATATTGGTTGGATCAATATATTGTATTCCTTGAATCCGTTTATTTAGTATTTATTAGATGAATGCTTGTGAATGGTGATATAGTTCATGGACCTAGTTTTGAATCGTTCGGTTTTATTCAATTGGGTTGTAAAGGCCATTTTGAGCCTATTGATTTTACTAGAAAAATTGTATAGGATGCAATTTTTCAAATATAAAATTTATATGTAATGACAAAGACCGGAGGAAGATCCGTTCGAGATGACGAAGATTCAAGACCGAAGACTTATAATTAGATTACGATGTTTTGTTCTATGAAAGGTCCATGAACTACATGTTGGTAGCAACTAGGTTGTGTATGTTTTATTCATATGGTATGAATGCTTCAAACGCACTTAAATGAATTAATGTGCAATGTGTAACATAAATCGCGAAATTGTCCCACGATAAAATATTAAGTTTAAAACGTTCCGAGGTTTTCCTTCCCTCCATCGATCTTTTGGAAAATTGAAATCCAAACCGAATGTCATATGCTTCCGAGTTATCGGGATAGTCGTTTGGGGAGGGTCAATAAATTCCGAGAGTGCATTGGATGCCTTCGGTTGGAGCAAATTTTATCCCTAGAAACCTGTTTAGTTTTCGGATAAGATTCAATTGTGAAACTGATTAGCGTCGATGGTATAAACTTAACTTGTTCAAGAATTATAGAAACCGTATAGGTTGAGGGGAGTGAACACAGGGAAAAAGAAGATCGAATCATCCATTAGATGGGTTGGTGTTGTAAACCACTTTATGAAGATTAATAGACCACAAACCTATTCGGTTGCCCTCTATTAAAATTTATAAAGAACTCGATCACCACTATGAAGTAAAGCGAAGTAATACTTCCGGATTTCACAAGGGAGTGTGTTATTCCGATAAAAGTAGTGCGAGCTGGGTTAAAAGAATAGAAAAGACCTTAATTATAGACCCAGATCATAAGAACGAGTCACTAATAAATTTGTCATACGTAATGCAGACAAACAAAATATCAACTCTGAAAATTACAATGAACCCATTTTCAATCCTACTCGAAAAGAACACCTTCAATGGGCCTAACTTTGTGGATTCGCTCCACAACCTGCTGATAGTCCTCAGTATGGAGGCGCTGGGATACGTCTTGGAGGCGGACATTTCGGCGGCTCCGGTGCGGACCAGAGCTAGTCAGGAAGATGTTTAAAACCACTAAAAGTGGGTTAAGGATGACATTAGAGTCCGTGGCTATATTATGGCCTCTATGTCTAATGAGCTTCAGAGATCTTACCTCACTTAACCGAGCTTTATGGTGAGCATAGTCGAACTGCTAGATATGAGATATCCAAGCAACTGTTCAGTGCCAGGATGAAGGAAGGTGAGAAAGTTGGGGACCACGTCCTCAAAATGATCTCCATGATCGAGAGATTGCAGGCTCTTGATTTTAGGATGCATGCTTCTCTCCGGACCGACCTTATCCTTCAGTCTCTTCTTGATTCCTTCTCACAGTTTGTTATGAACTTCAACTGCAATGAGATTGCTTGCAATTTAGGAGGGTTGATGAACAAACTTGTAACCGCTCATTCTCAGATGAAGAATCCACGGATGAAGGAGTCCGCCCTTGTGATTTCTTCTGGATCTCGAAGGTCCTAGAATAAGAAGAAAAATACCAAGGAGCAGATGAGACCAGGAAGCAAGGATTCTAAGGGTAAGGGCAAGGCCCCGATGGTTCCTAAGAGCAAGAAGGTGAAGTCAGACGAATGTCTCAAATGCAGTGATCTGGGACACTGGGCAAGAGACTGTCCGATCCTTCATGGTGCTTCAGGTACAGAACTTTTAGTTTTAGAAACGAATTGTTCTGCTACCATATTTTCTACTTCTTGGATACTGGTTCAGGTGCTAGTTCTCACATTTGTATCGTGAATCAAGATCTAGAACAAAGTAGAAAACATGGAGCTCGGGAAGTGATGATTACTATCGGAAGCAGACATAGTGTCAAAGCAACTGATATAGGATCACTTCTTTTGGATTTGGAATCTGGCTTTGTTTTAACATTGGATGATGTACTAGTGTTGTCCAAGGGGCATAAAAACATTGTATCCATTCCGGTCATGGATCAGAAAGGCTTTTCATTTTTCATTGGTAATGTTCCTGCAAAATTTATTTTAGAAATGAACTAGTGGGCACTGCTACATTGTTAAATGGGTTATATTATCTAAACCTAAACAACGAAGTCGTTGTGAATACAATAACTAGGAATCGCGGTATTGATGAAACTAATCCAGTTTTGAAATGGCATCTTAAACTTGGTCATTTTGGTCAGACCAAGGTTTACAAAATGGAAGAGATGGACTTATGGGTCCATTGGGATCGGATCCTTTTCCAACTTGTGAATCTTGCATTAAGGGCAAAATGACTAAGTTCCCCTTCACAGGGACGTTTGAAAGAGCCGCTGATAAACTTGGATTAGTACATACCAACGTATGTGGTGCTTTGGAAGCAGCAGGTGACGAATATCAATATTTCATTATGTTTATGGATGATCATACTAGGTATGGTTATGTATACTTAATGAAACATAAATACGAGGCCTTTGAGATATTCTAGGAATTTAAGGCCCTAGTTGAAAAACAAACTGGTAATCATATCAAAGCACTTCAGTCGGACCGAGGTGGCAAGTATATGGGCACTGAGTTTGATGAGTTCCTATAGGAGCACGGAATAGTCACAACTTACACCTCCAGGATCTCCTCAGTTAAATGGTTTGTCGGAAAGAAGGAACCGAACCTTGTTGGACATGGTTCGTTCCATACTTAGCTACACCGACTTATCGATTTACCTGTGGGGTTATGCGCTCATGACTACTGCTTATATCTTGAACAGATGTCCTTCCAAGTCTGTTCCTAAAACTCTGCATGAGATGTGGGAGGGTAGGAAAGCAAGTCTTAATCATATTAGGATTTGGGGATGTCCCACCTATGTCTAGAAGACTAAGGCAGAGAAGTTGATAGCAAGGTCCATGAAGGGATGTTTCATTAGATTCCCTTCTGGGACGATGGGTTATCTATTCTACATGCCTGAAGATCGAAAGATCATTGTTGCTTTGCAAGCACACTTCCTGGAGGGTAAGTTCATTCATGAATGTGGAGCAGGTAGAAGTATTTCTTTGGAAGAATACAATAAAACTCCTCAGGAGACACCTGTACAACAAGTTAGAACCGTACCTTCTGAAATACAAGTACAACCACCTCGTATGTCTAGTAGTGTGTCTCAATTACCTGAGAGGTATGGTTTTTATGCACTTGGAGGAACTGGGTCTCCACGAGGTTCCAGGTGATAACCAAGAGACCGACCCGTGACCTATGACCTAGCAATGATAGATGTAGACTCCGTGAAATAGACTGTAGTAGGATTCACGTAGTTGGGACCTTTGTTTTGACGAGGCAGTCAAAGAGTTTAACTTCGTGCAAAATGAAGAAGAACATTGTGTATACAAGAGGGTTAGGGAGAAAAATCGCATTCTTAGTACTATATATAGATAACATTGTACTAATAGGAAACAATGTGGGAATGCTCAGTTCGGTGAAAGCTTGTCTTTCGAGTAGGTTCTCCATGAAAGACTTGGGAGAAGAAACCTATATTCTTGGGATTCGACTCTACTGGGATAGAGCAAAGAGAATGGTAGGTCTTTCCCAAGCGCTCTATGTAGATAAAATCTTAAAGCGATTTAAGATGGATGATTAAAAAAAATGGGTTCCTACCGATGCGATATGGAATAAAACTCACCTCGAAGATGTGTCCTCATAGTGAGGAACAACGAAAGAAAATGAGTAATATACCATATGCTTCGGCCATGGGTAGCCTTATGTATGCCTTGTTGTATACGAGACCAGTCATTACGTATGCTAGGAGCGTGGTAAGTAGGTTTCAGGCTAACTTAGGTAGGGAACATTGGATCACCGTAAAGAATATTCTCAAGTACTTTAGAAGGACTAGAGATCTGGTTCTTATGTATGGTGGTGGAGAACTGAATGTGATGGGCTTCACTGATTCAGACTTCCAAGGACAGAAAGACGACTCTGCGTCTACTTCTGGCTACATTTTACTCTTAATGGAGGAGCAGTAACTTAGCATAGTGCCAAGCATAGCGCGACTGCTGATTCCACCTGTTAGACTGAGTATCAAGCGGCCTCAGAGGCCTCCAAAGGAAGAGTTTTGGATTAAGAAGTTACTGGGTGAACTTCAAGTGACACCATGTGCCATGCTGCTTGTTTTTGTTTTTTATACGATAACAATGGAGAGGTAACAGAGGCCTAGGAGCCGAGGTTTCACAGCGGTACAAAACACGTTGAGAGAAAGTGTCATCCCGTGAGAGAATTTGTTCGCAAAAGGATATATTGTGCTGCATAGAGTAGACTCAGTACACATTGACGCCAATCCACTGACCAAGCCACTTTATCAGATAAGCTTGGAGCGTTATCTGGAGAACATGGGTATTAGATACCATAGTGTGTGGCATTGAGTGCAAATGGGAAATTGTTAGGAGTATACTCTCGAATGCCACTTAGAGGATGTTAGAGAGAGGGCATTGTACTTGTTGTTATGTAAATCATCATCAGAAGGCAATTGTATGTTTCTTTATTTACTGGTAGTCGCTGGCATTCCTGACACGTAAATATATATATAGAAACTAGCCCGTGTATTTGAGAGCAAAATATTCCACTCCTTATTGGATAAGGGGATCGACACTGGAAAGGTTTATGGCTCAAATACGTAATCGTTCGCAAGTCGATGAAACTTGATTGGGCGTTAAGTTTATGTGAAGACTTATATGACGTGTCCTTTGACTTGGATTGTGTCTGTCGATCACTAATGGTTAGTGGGAGCACACGTTATAGGTATGATAATGAGATTAGTATACTCGAACTGACTCACTCTCGATTCGTCACATGGATTTCACTCCGGGACAGTCAATGACGGAATTGAAAGGCTCTGATAGGTATTCGTGAACCTTCAACTTGAGGATTTAGTAGGGATGTACTTGTGACGTTAAGATAATCATTAGAGTAGTTCGACCCAGAAAATTGAAAGGGGGGGTCAACCTCGACGTGCATCTTGACGGGCAAGTAGCAGGTTTTACTACATACCAAGATAAGATTCTTTCTCTTATTAGTGAACGGGTATATGTCCTATGCAGTTATTAGAAGATGAGATCATAATTCTTTGGCCAGAGCATTGGAGCTAGTTGTACTAGATACACGAGAGCTCAGTGATCTCGATTTGCATTAATTCATGCATAGCATTAACTACAGATAGGGTTTGACTGACCGTGACCCTATAACTTGATCGGGACATTTGAAAGAAGGTTTTATACGTGTACTGGTATTCACGACAGAAAGGTTTTGGAATGATCCCCATCATTCGTTCTCAGTTAGGTTACAGTGTAGGCCGCAAGACTGGATATGTGGTGCTATCACTCTTTAGTTCCTCCTATTACTAACTGAGACGGACCTACCAAGTCGCGTATTAGGATAGACGACGAAATAAATTGAGCTTATTCTCTCTTTATAAATATTAGATATTGGATATCTAATTTATTGGACATTGGATGTCTAATTAATGTTGGGACATTGGATGTCTAAATTAATTTATTGGATAAATTAATTTACGGCCTGATGAATTAAATAAATTACTGGGTGATTAGTTTAATTCATAAATATGATTATTTCTTGGACAAATTAATTATATTATTTTGTATTTGATATAATCAATTAATTGGATTAATTAATTGATATAAATACATGAGAAGGAAATGAAGTTTACCTGTTTGGACACACGATAGTCCGAAATGAACCAAACTCCATAAATTCTTCAACATGGCCGCCCCACCCTACCATGATACTTGTCTTGATTCTCTTTTTTTATTTAAGTTGAAAAATCAAGCCTTGTCATCAATTGTGAATTTAATAACATGAGATGTTTATTCATATGGGACATGGTATCATGTGAGGTGGTTGGTGATGCATGATTAAGGACTTGATAAAAATTCTTATGCACCTTCTCTCAAGGGTAACATACAGTTCACACCAAAGAGAGAGAGAGAGAGAGAGAGAGAGAGAGAGAGAGAGAGAGAGAAACTTTGTTATCTTGTCTTCTTCATTCTTCCATCACCATCATCATCTTCTTCATTTTTTTCTCAGAGAAAAATTGAGAGAAAAATTGAGAGAAAAATAGAGAGAAATATTTTTAAACACTTAGAACTCTATAGTTAATATTAGCAAGCTCCAACCACCTTGTTCTAGCCATATCCTTGAGGATAACAAGGTATGTGTTATTCCGGTCGACTTCTGGCGCGTGGCAAGCAGAGGCACGATATTTTGGTGCTTGAGATTATCTAAAGCTTGACGAATCGGATTCGTGTCAGAGATCACAAAAAGCTTGACCAATCGGATTCATGGCGTAGATTACCAATAGCTTGACGAATCGGATTCGTGGCGGAGATCACCAAAAGCATAGCGAATCGGATTTGTGGAGGAGATCACAAACTACAACCATTTAATCAACGGACTACAAGGGTATGATATCGTATCTTCCTCCTTGTTCGTTTTATATTCGCATATACGTAGCTTGATCGATCCTCTTGAGAAATTCGTATTGCACTTTGTGTTTTTCGCTTCCGCTGCACCCTTCGTTTTTGTTTGCGAATCCCAACAATGGGTCGGGGCGACCCATACGCCATGAGCAGGGCGGGGCCGTACGAGTTTGCCATCCTTATATTCAATTATGTTTTGTTATTATTTTTAAAGAGTTTATTAAAATATCATGTATTCAATTTTGATTTTAAATTTATATAAATAATACGTAGAAATTGTAGGGTATCCATTCGTAAATTTTATTAAGTTCTTATTCAAAGTATCTTCGAATTGTGTAGGATTTAAAAAATAATGGATTCTCCTGGATTTGAAAGCCTCAAGTATAAATATCAAAACTCCAAATAAACCTGGGTAGTTCTATGGTCCACTAGGCTTGTACCTGGTGAACATTCTCTAAATAGATGTAGTAAGTATTAACTGTTGGATTAATTGTATATTTAATAATATCAATTGTATGAAATCGCACCATTAGATTATGTAGAACCAAAAACAAGAAAATACCAAATAATCTAAAACTAATACGAAAGAAATTAACTATTTTACTAATATACCCTTACTAATTAAATAAGTAATAATTGTAAAAAAAAATCAAAAAGCAAGTTACCTAAAATTAAAACGATTGCAGATTCTCTTCATCCCAACTTCTTCATCGTGAATGACCTGGGGTTTCTGGCTTGGAACAGGCAAGTAGTTGATAATCTCGAGCAAAGAAAAGAGTTTTCTTCAATCAAAGAGTTGGCTTAATAGGAAGAAGCCAGTTAGATAATAGATACCGATCTAAAATGCGAATCTGCCAAACTTCAAAGAAAGAGCCCACTGCAAATCCTCTCACAGTATTTCTCACAACCAACATAAGTGCTTCCCATCGTATTGGTTTCGCGTACCCAGCAGCATTATTTCACTTTCAGTAAATCCCTCTAGTAAGATTTCTAATTCCCATTTATCTTGTCCGTGTTTGCCTGTTCAGGGACTGATCCGGTGACTTTACTTAAAACAAAGGGGTATCTTCTTACGAAGCTTCCCCCTTCACCAACTAAATGAAAGTGTCATTCGAAGAACGAACAAGAGTGATAGCTTATTCCATTTCTCCATCACATTCCAAATAGATTCATTAGGTTAATGGGCGGCAAGAGTTACTGGAACGACTGCCAGACGTAGCTCTCTGCTAGGCTAGGAATAAGAAGACTTGAAAATATTTTGATTTTCACTTCCTCCATTGCTAATGCTGCTAAGGGTCTTCTTCTAGTATAGTCCTTTGAATATCGTGCTTTTACAAACCAAACATTTAGGAACGACATAAGAATTAGATTTTATTCGTTTCTTCATGTGGTTCATATATCCTTAATTGTAATCTATGTTGAATGAAGTGCAAAATTGAGGTGATGCAATCGCAGTATAATTTGAATATAAGAAGTTTATTTTTCTTTGCTTATAAGGGATTTTAGTTGATAATCAGTTTATAAGACCCACTTAATAAAAAGTTGGCTCATTGTAGAATAAAGTGCAATAAGTATGTATTTTTTCCTAATTGGGGATAAATAAGTCATGAATCGAGTCACCGCAACCTACAAATTATCGAATTAGTCAGATTATCAAATTTCTTACACTATTTAATGAAGATTCCACAGGTTTGTTGTGTTTTCTTTATTTTTAGGGTTTAAAAATCACATGATAGTTATTTTTTGTATACTGTGGACAATGAACTAAGTGTGTATATATTATTTGAGTACTTGCTCACAACCAACACCATAGATAGGTCGGTAGTTATGTTCTGTCTGCTGAGCCGAGAATCCGTTTTTTGGTCTGGACGGAGAGAGGCTTTGCAAGACCAATGGATGCCTTGATTTCGTAGACTTTATTCATTCCCTTGAAATTCTGAGCTTTCTTCCCCTTGAAATTCTGAGCTTTTCTGTTCATATGAATAAACTAGAATTTATTTTAACAATCATTAATTAAAACTCATCCTTCTTTAAGTGACCTTGGGGCAACAATAAATATTTAATTGTAATAATTACAAGCTGTAATACCGGAGATTTTCGTTCTGGTTGCGTTATTTTTTTCTACTGTTTAATAGATTATATGCTGTTCGTGCCTATATGATCGTATGTCATGTCGTGTAACGTGCTTGTTTGCAACTTAGTTGTTGGTGGTGGACGTTGGCGTTTTATCGCATGTTGCATAATTTCTCGTCCCGTTGACAGGTATCACTGTTGTGATGAGTTTTGATGCAATCCTGCTGCCTGTGCAGTAGGAATAGCGCATGCTACGAGCATGGATAGCGCATGCTACCAGGGCGTTGCTAGCACATGCTAAAGCTCCGTTAGCGCACGCTAACTGGAAATGCAGAATCGATGCAGAAGCCACTGCCTTGGGCTAGGAAGTCGATAGCGCATGCTATGTAGTTGGATAGCGCGTGCTAAGTTGCATCAGTAGCGCATGCTATGGTGAGGATAGCGCACGCTAACTGGTGGTGCAGGTCAGTCCAGAAGCTACTAGACTGGGTGGAAGGATTCGTTAGCGCACGCTAAGGTTTGTAGTTAGCGCATTCTAACTGTGCATTTGGCAGAATGATCTATAGTGAGGCTTCGATAGCACGCGCTAAATCATGTTGATTAGCGCACGCTAATCTGTTCGGTATATAAACCGGACAGCGGGCTTATTTTCTCATTCTGACCTCATTTCTTCTCCTCTCTGCGGGTTTGAGGCGAGGGCGATTAGGGTTCGAGTTCTTGGCCGATTATGCTTCATCCAAGGGTGTTTTGGAGAGTCCTAGGTGACTGTAACATCACTTAATTCGTTGTTCTTCGTCGGATCAAGGTATTTTCCAATTTTTCCTTGAGTTGACCTTTTTGAAGGTTTTGTTCTTGATTTTGATTCTAGTCCAATTTTTATGAATCAGTTGGTGTTATATGATATTATTAATCGTGTTCTATGTATTGTATATCCACACTTCGAGTTTGTTTAACTCGATTGATGATTTGGGTGTTCTTGGGAATTATTAAATATTTAACGTTCGATTAAATGTTTCAATGAGTTTTCCTTCGATGGTTTGAGATGATTTCCATTATTACTGGTCTTGATCCTCGTTGTGATAGTGTTCTCATTGTTTCTTGAAAAAGTTGTAGGTTTCGAGGCACTTTGACCGCGTCGTGTTCGTCGGAATAGTTGCGTGACGATTCGAGGCAAGTATCTTGCTTGTACGATTTGTGTCTTGTGAACAGAGATTACGTGTTAGGTTTACAATGATTGATTTACCACCGTGAATATATATTTCATATGTAGTGAATTTGAACTATTTGTAATAATTACTTCGTGTTGGTTGTGTTGTGCTTGACTGTTCATGATTAAGGAATCATGATGATTGTGATGTTTGTGTCGGATTGGTTTTACGGTGGACGTGTATTGTGTTTTGTGTTGATTATGGGAATAGTCGACTGTGTATTGTTTGGGATGATGGTTGAAATGTCGGCATCGTGCTATGTGTGTTGGTTGTGTGAAGTTGTAATAGTCAATGTGATTGATTGATCGTGAACGTGTTGGTATAATGCGAATATGAATGTTGTGTGCTGTGTTGCTAAGTTCACTCGTGTGGGTTCGACGGGGCCTATGAGGATTCAGGGCACAGGTCCATAGGATCAGAAGTTAGTATGTGGTGCTGAGGTCCAATCTTGTGGGTCTTATGAGGCCTACGATGGCACATGGCACATGTCCCTGGGGTCAGGACACAGTATGTCCAACCATGCGGGTTCGACGGGACCTACGGTGACACGTGACACAGGTTCACGGGGTGAGGACTAGTTGTTGTGATTGTTGTGTTGGATCAATCCCTGTGGGTTGTTGAACCTACGGAGACTCGTGGCAAGCGATCACGGAGTCATGATCATGATTGATTGCTGTGATTGTTGTGATTGGTTAAGTCCGTGGGGGTTGTTGAATCTACGGAGACACATGATAGGGGTTCACAGTGTCATGAATTATGTTTATCTATCAAATATTTGAAGGAAAGTTTTTATGAAATGAATGCTCGGCTGAGGTCCACGCGATTGAAAAAAAAAATGATTCTATGTTATAAATTGTTGAGATACGAACTGAGATTTGGGCTAAGACCTTAATATTTTCGAAAAGGTTTACAATTCAGGATTCGAGGTCCTAAAGGTTTTCTAGTTCTAAAACCCCGAGATGAGGATTTTATTTTCAAATACTTCTTTGCTTATTTTCGAAATTCTAAAACCTCTCGGGAATGCTTTGGCAGTTGATTGTCGCATCTGATTCGTGGTTACTATTTGCTTGCTACAATTCGTTATGGTATGATACTTGTACTAGCCATTCAAATGCTAACCCCTTAAATGGGGGAAATGCGTTTCATGCATTTCAGGTATACTCAGTCTGAGGGAGCAGTCATAGGATCGACATGGAAGATGATGAGCTACGATACTAATAGAGTGAGAGTTTGGTTTGGTCTTGTTGTACTGTCAAGTTGTAATTAGTCTTCTGATGTACTGTACTTCGACCCCTGCATGGGTATTGTTGTAAAGAGTTGCATTTTACCGTTTGAGTTAGTCGTGAGACCACATTGGTCCGGATAGTTATTTGTGTGTGACCTTAACAGTCTGTTTTGTTATTTTGTTTGACCCGGCCGGTCGAGCCTTTAGTCATCTGTGATGTTTTGCCTGGTAGATCCTAGTGGGAAGGGTCTACGGCGTGTAATATTCCCGGTGGATTTCTGGGGGTGTTACATTTATGTTATTAGAGCTTAGGTTGTGGAAACCAAGGCTGTCGGGTTAAGTCGAGTCGTGTTTTGTCGTGTCATCCGAGTTGTAGAGTTATCTGAGTTTTACATTAGCACCGTATGTCATATAAGTTGTCGGTTGAGATTAGTATCGTGCGCGTCCGTCATATTCGTGCGATCTGTGGATGTAGGTCTCCTCTTTTATGTGAGATATCTGTGTTTCATAATTTCAATTATGTGCATGACGTGTGTTAAAATTCGTGTTTGATACTTGTCGTATACCGCTTGTGTATTGAGCTGAATGTAGTGATGGTTTGGACACCGAGTGGTCTGGTATGATGTGAAGGTTGTGAACCTTAATGTGTTCCATGAAATGTATCGACGATAGAGTTTATGAGAAGCTCAGATGGATGATTTTGATGTATGTTTAAACATTGGTGTTCACGAGTTGTATTTGATTGAATTGGTGATCTTGTATGCCGGATGGGCATGTGGTTTAAATGCGGTTATTTTGGATAGTTGTAGTTATGTACGCTGCGTGTAGATATGAAAACGGTTTTCTAAAAGATTTCACAAGACTTGAGTATGTTGTGGAAAATCGATTTTCGAAAATATTTTGATGGTTCGTTTAAGCAACGGTTTTGTATAGATTTTAAAATTGGTTGAACTTTGACGAGTTGGTCATGTATTTTCAAATGACACCTTTAGGCGGTATTTGAAATATGTATTTTAGATTATTTCAGACATTATAGAATATTACCGTCATTTTTGGATATGTTGAAAGGATTTTGGAAAATTTTTTATTTGTAAAACGACTTTCATTTCAGAACTAAGAACATTTAATGTGTCGGTGTGTTGAGGCTCAATTGTTGCAACAATCTTGTTATGTTGTTATACTCGTCGGAGAATTTTGCAGTATTTCTTAGTGTCGGAATACATTGTTAGTTGTTCCTTAACCTTTGGAGCCGTTTTGATGCTGCTGAGTTAATTGTGCTGTTCTGCAGCTATTGGTTACGACCATAAGATGGTTGCCGTTATAGCCGTAATCTGTTAGATGTTACAGCCGTAAGGGGTTAGTGTTACGATCGTAAGCTCCTAGTCATTACGGCCGCAAGTTGTATGCTATTACCGCCATAAGCTTGTGTTTGTCATGGCCGTAATCTTGTTGTTACAGCCATATCTAAGATCTGTATCGGTCGTTTGATTTCCTATTGAAATGGTCATATGTTCCATCAGTGACGATCGTAATCTTTATCATTTGTAAAAGCAATATATGTACTCGGTTGCTTATCCTGTGTGGATATTATTGTCGTATTATTAATTGTTGCAATATATCGTATGTGCATTGTGTAATTATTTGGGTGAGATGATTATGTGATGTTATGCTTCCTTGCACTAAGTAATTGTGTGTTCAGTATGCCTATAGGTCAAGGCCAAGGACATGGTCGTGGTCGTGGACGTAATCAGGAGCATGAGACGACGACTCGCTCCTTCTCGAGTGCCAATCAGCTCAGTACAGATGGTTGGGATGACCAGTCGCATGATCAGGGGCAATCATCTGGAGGTAATGTTGATGTTGGAACCGCCACCATCCTTCATCAAGCGGCTGATCAGTTGGCACAGATGAATCAAGCAATACATCGGAATGAGCCTCCAGAAGGGGATAATGGAGCTAGTAGGTGGTTGCGAGAGGTGATGAGAATGTATCCGCCTCGTTTTACGGATTCCTCTGAATTGTTAGGTTGGGAAAACTTGCTCTTCCAGTTGGGAAGGATATTTGATGTTGTGGCATGTCCGGATGAGAGAAGAATACCTATTGCTCAGTATCTTCTCGATAAAGAAGGTGCAGACTGGTGACAGGCCGTAGCACCTGCAGATCGTACATCTACTTGGGCTACTATGGAGGCAGAGTATTGCCCGTTGCCTATCTGTGAGTGTGTAGGATCGTTGAGTTCTTCTCGGCTACGCCCCAGGAGGTGCCGATATCCCAGGCGATAATTGATTATAATCAATAGCTGAGTTATATTCGTGATCAAGTGAGAAGTGAAGCGAACAAGATCCGATACTTCAATATGCGCATCAAACCCCATATCTGTGAGAGTATGGCTCCACTCATGTGTACCACTTTGAAGGAGTATCAGGATCGAGCTTTAGCCATCGAGATGGCTATTTCTGTGACAGAGGCAAGTTCAGAAGGTAAGAGGCAGAAGACCTCGGGTAACTTTTCTAGAGGTCAGAGAAGTGAGTTTCATGAGCCTGTTCCTTTGCATTGTCCTTCTGGGAGCACTCCTCGTTCGTTTGATCTGTCTAAGAATCTTACTCCATATGTGAGTAAGGTGAATGATGTGAAGATGTGTTTCAACTGTAGCCGTATGGGCCATACTCGGAGGAATTGTCACTCGCCGCAGGTTAACTATTTCAAATGTGGTCATTTTGGACACCAAGCGGTGCACTGCGAGTCCGTCATTGAGATGTTCGGAAACCGGAGTTCCGCTCCTACTCGTAGAGGGCCCAGTGATGTTATTGCGTGTTGTTTTGTAAATGTTATCTCATGTGGAGAGTTGATATTCGTTGTGTGAACTTTTTGATTTCGTTTGTGCTCTACCTTGATGTTTCTTGTTTTAATTTTCGGGATGAAACTTACTTTAGTGAGGTAGAATGTAATACCCGAGATTTTCGTTCTGGTTGTGTCGATCTTTTTCTACTATTTAATGGATTATATGCTGTTCGTGCCTATATGATCGTATGTCATGTCATGTCACGTGTTTGATTGCAACTTGGTTTTTTGTGTTGGACATTGGCGTTTTATCGCATGTTGCATGATTTGTCGTCCCGTTGACAGGTATCGCTGTTGTGATGAGTTTTGGCGCAATCCTACTACATGTACAGTAGAAATAGTGCACGCTACGAGCATGGATAACGCGTACTACCAGGTCGTTGCTAGCGCACACTAACTGGAAATGCAGAACCGATGCAGAAGCCATTGCCTTGGGCTAGGAAGTCGATAGCGCACGCTATATAGTTGGATAGCGTGCACTAAGGTACATCAGTAGCGCACGCTATTGTGAGGATAGCACACGCTAACTGGTGGTGTGGGGAAGTCCAGAAGTTACTGGACTGGGTGGAAGGATTAGTTAGCGGGCGCTAAGGCTTGTAGTTAGCGCATGCTAACTGTGCATTTGGCAGAACGATATGTAGTGAGGCTTCGATAGTATGCGCTAAATCATGTTGACTAGCGCACGCTAATCTGTCCGGTATATAAACCGGACAGTAGGCTTATTTTCTAATTCTCACCTCATTTATTCTTCTCTCCACGGGTTTGAGGTGAGGGCGATTAGGGTTCGAGTTCTTAGCCGATTTTGCTCCATCCAAGGGTGTTTTGGAGAGTCCGAGGTGATTGTAACATCACTTAAGCCATTGTTCTTCGTCGGATCAATGTATTTTCCCATTTTTTCTTGAGTTGACCTTTTTGAAGGTTTTGTTCTTGATTTCAATGCTAGACCAATTTTGATGAATTAGTTGGTGTTATACGATATTATTAATCGTGTTCTATGGATTGAATATACATATTTCGAATTTGTTTAACTCGATTGATGATTTGAGTGTTCTTGGGAACTATTGAATATTCAATGTTCGATTAAATGTTTCAATAGTTTTCCTTCGATGGTTTGAGGTGAATTCCGTTATTACTGGTCTTGATCCTCGTTATGATCGTGTTTTCATTGTTTCTTGCGGTAGTTGTAGGCTTCGAGGCACTTCGACCGCATCATGTTCGTCGGAGTAGTTGCGTGACGATTCGAGGCAAGTATCCTGCTTATACGATTTGTGTTTTGTGAATAGAGATTACATGTTAGGTTTATGATGATTGATTTACCCCCGTGAATATGTATTTTCATATATAGTGAATTTGAACTATTGTACTAAATACTTCGTGTTGGTTGTGTTGTGCTTGATTGTTCATGATCAAGGAATCATGATGATTGTGATGATTGTGTCGGATTGATTTGATTGTGATTGATTTTACGTTGGATGTGTATTGTGTTTTGTGTTGATTATGGGAATAGTCGACTGTGTATTGTTTGGGATGATGGTTGAAATGTCGACATCGTGCTATGTGTATTGGTTGTGTGAAGTTGTGATAGTCAATGTGATTGATTGATCGTGAACGTGTTGGTATAATGCGAATATGAATGTTGTGTGCTGTGTTGCTAAGTTCACTCGTGTGGGTTCGACGGGGCCCACGAGGATTCATGGCACAAGTCCATGGGATCAGAACTTAGTACGTGGTGCTGAGGTCCAATCGTGCGGGTCTGAGGAGGCCTACGATGACACATGGCATAGGTCTATGGAGTCAGGACATAGTCCGTCCAACCGTGCGAGTTCGACGGGACCTACGGTGACACATGACACAGGTTCACGGGGTCAAGACTGGTTGTTGTGATTGCTGTATTGGCTCAATCCGTGTGGGTTGTTGAACCTATGGAGACTCGTGGCATGTGATCATGAAGTCATGAGCATGATTGATTGTTGTGATTGGTTAAGTCCGTGCGGGTTGTTGAATCTACGGAGACACGTGACATGAGTTCACAGTGCCATGAATTATGTTTATCAATAAAAGTTTTTGAAGGAAAGTTTTTATGAAATGAATGTTGGGCCGAGGTCCACGCGATTGAAAAAAAATGTTTCCGTGTTATAAATTGTTGAGATGCGAACAGAGATTTGGGCTAAGACCCTAAAATTTTTGAAGAAGGTTTTACAATTGAGGATTAGAGGTCCTAAATGTTTTCTAGTTCTAAAAACCCAAGATGAGGATTTTATTTTCAAATACTTCTTTGCTTATTTTCGAAATTCTAAAACCTCTCGGGAATGCTTTGGTAGTTGATTGTCGCATCTGATTCGTGGTTACTATTTGATTACTATAATTCGTATGGTATGATACTTGTACTAACCATTCAAATGCTAACCCCTTAAGTGGGAGAAATGCTTTTCATGCATTTCAGGTATACTCAGTCCGAGGGAACGGTCACACGATCGGCATGGGTGATGATGAGCTACAATACTAATCAAGAGTGAGAGTTTGGTTTGGTCTTGTCGTACTGTTAAGTTGTAATTAGTCTTCCACTGTACTGTACTTTGACCCCTGTGTGGGTATTCTTTTAAAGAGTTGTATTTTACCATTTGAGTTAGTCGTGAGACCACATCGGTCCGTATAATTATTTGTGTGTGACCTTAACGGTCCGTTTTGTTATATTTTTTGACCCAGCCGGTCGATTCATTCTGTGATGTTTTGCCTGGTAGATCCTAGTGGGAAGGGTCTACTGTAACACCCCCAAGACGTTCAGGGCATACTACAGCACCGTGGACTCCACCCTTTGGAATCTACTAGTCTAACACAAAAGCTTGACATTACGACGGTGATAAACATCATCAACATACGAATGACTTCTCAATCCAAGACATACAAAATAAGTAGACCGAACCCAATAGTGCAAATCAACGTCAAAACCAACCCCAAATCGGGTACACAACAATTACAATGTTCAAAAGAAAGAAGTACTTGAGTACTGAATCAAACGACATGATTAATAAAATTTAAAAGAAATGACATCAACGAACGACCATTGAACAGAATCACCCTTGCCCATCATCCTCGTACTGTCCGCATGCTCGTTCGCCTCCAAGACCTGTACCTGAAATACAAAAGTATTTCCCCCATTTAAGGGGTTAGCGACAACAACTAGTGCAAGTATAATCCATTTGGACTACCATTCTAATCAGATGAAATATGCGCCGAATCATTTTAGAAAATATTTTTACATTCCGGAATATCACGGTGCACAAGCACAAAACACAGTTCTCCAACAAAATGTTTCAAAGGTTAATTGTTGGTACGGGACTCACGGCCACCGTACCCTGCATAGGCCCCGTCGGACCATCCCTGGGTGATTAACCTCAGTTCATGATACACATATACACTGCACTATGTATCCCCAGAGGCCCCATCAGACCATCCCTGGGTGAACATACACATTCACATCCACAACATACACGGAAGCCATAATTCAAATACTAGAATATGCAAACAATGTAAAGTACTTGCCTTTGAGACATCTTTGACGAGACGAAATGTCAACGATGGCTAGGAATGCCCCAGAGTGACCACGACCGATCCTAAACGCAAGGTTAACACAACTCAGTCCTAAATGATAACAATAATTGAACGGAATACGCCTACAACCCCGATTACAACCATAACAATACGTAATGCTCAATACGGGCGAGGGTTTTCACAAAACCTTCCCAAATCAACAATCCACGGATTAAACACGATAGAAACAGATTGGAAATCATCCGATAACATCAATCGATAGGAAATATTGCAACACAAACGAACGATATGAGTTTAGGAAGACACCAAGAACTAGGCAACCTCCTCGAAGAAGTTTCACCGCTTTCATAGCGCTAACCAAGAATCTCTGACTACTCCATTTGCGTCCCACAAAGGAGTGTTCAGTACCATCATCAGATAACATTGAAATGGTTCTCGCTCTATAGTTCATGATCGCCCCATGTTGATCCAGCCAATCCTCACCAAGAATCAAATCCTCATCCTTAATGTCTACCACAATCAGATTAGAAGACCAAACCCTCCCCGCAATACTCACTGGAAAATCTCTAATCTCATGATCCCCGCTATTGTGAGGATAGCACACGCTAACTGGTGGTGTGGGGCAGTCCAGAAGTTACTGGACTGGGTGGAAGGATTAGTTAGCGGGCGCTAAGGCTTGTAGTTAGCGCATGCTAACTGTGCATTTGGCAGAACGATATGTAGTGAGGCTTCGATAGTATGCGCTAAATCATGTTGACTAGCGCACGCTAATCTGTCCGGTATATAAACCGGACAGTAGGCTTATTTTCTAATTCTCACCTCATTTATTCTTCTCTCCACGGGTTTGAGGTGAGGGCGATTAGGGTTCGAGTTCTTAGCCGATTTTGCTCCATCCAAGGGTGTTTTGGAGAGTCCTAGGTGATTGTAACATCACTTAAGCCATTGTTCTTCGTCGGATCAATGTATTTTCCCATTTTTTCTTGAGTTGACCTTTTTTAAGGTTTTGTTCTTGATTTCAATGCTAGACCAATTTTGATGAATTAGTTGGTGTTATACGATATTATTAATCGTGTTCTATGGATTGAATATACATATTTCGAATTTGTTTAACTCGATTGATGATTTGAGTGTTCTTGGGAACTATTGAATATTCAATGTTCGATTAAATGTTTCAATAGTTTTCCTTCGATGGTTTGAGGTGAATTCCGTTATTACTGGTCTTGATCCTCGTTATGATCGTGTTTTCATTGTTTCTTGCGGTAGTTGTAGGCACTTCGACCGCATCATGTTCGTCGGAGTAGTTGCGTGACGATTCGAGGCAAGTATCTTGCTTATACGATTTGTGTTTTGTGAATAGAGATTACATGTTAGGTTTATGATGATTGATTTACCCCCGTGAATATGTATTTTCATATATAGTGAATTTGAACTATTATACTAAATACTTCGTGTTGGTTGTGTTGTGCTTGATTGTTCATGATCAAGGAATCATGATGATTGTGATGATTGTGTCGGATTGATTTGATTGTGTCGGATTGATTTTACGTTGGATGTGTATTGTGTTTTGTGTTGATTATGGGAATAGTCGACTGTGTATTGTTTGGGATGATGGTTGAAATGTCGACATCGTGCTATGTGTATTGGTTGTGTGAAGTTGTGATAGTCAATGTGATTGATTGATCGTGAACGTGTTGGTATAATGCGAATATGAATGTTGTGTGCTGTGTTGCTAAGTTCACTCGTGTGGGTTCGACGGGGCCCACGAGGATTCATGGCACAAGTCCATGGGATCAGAACTTAGTACGTGGTGCTGAGGTCCAATCGTGCGGGTCTGAGGAGGCCTACGATGACACATGGCATAGGTCTATGGAGTCAGGACATAGTCCGTCCAACCGTGCGAGTTCGACGGGACCTACGGTGACACATGACACAGGTTCACGGGGTCAAGACTGGTTGTTGTGATTGCTGTATTGGCTCAATCCGTGTGGGTTTTTGAACCTATGGAGACTCGTGGCATGTGATCACGAAGTCATGAGCATGATTGATTGTTGTGATTGGTTAAGTCCGTGCGGGTTGTTGAATCTACGGAGACACGTGACATGAGTTCACAGTGTCATGAATTATGTTTATCAATAAAAGTTTTTGAAGGAAAGTTTTTATGAAATGAATGTTGGGCCGAGGTCCACGCGATTGAAAAAAAATGTTTCCGTGTTATAAATTGTTGAGATGCGAACAGAGATTTGGGCTAAGACCCTAAAATTTTTGAAGAAGGTTTTACAATTGAGGATTAGAGGTCCTAAATGTTTTCTAGTTCTAAAAACCCAAGATGAGGATTTTATTTTCAAATACTTCTTTGCTTATTTTCGAAATTCTAAAACCTCTCGGGAATGCTTTCGTAGTTGATTGTCGCATCTGATTCGTGGTTACTATTTGATTACTATAATTCGTATGGTATGATACTTGTACTAACCATTCAAATGCTAACCCCTTAAGTGGGAGAAATGCTTTTCATGCATTTCAGGTATACTCAGTCCGAGGGAACGGTCACACGATCGGCATGGGTGATGATGAGCTACAATACTAATCAAGAGTGAGAGTTTGGTTTGGTCTTGTCGTACTGTTAAGTTGTAATTAGTCTTCCACTGTACTGTACTTCGACCCCTGTGTGGGTATTCTTTTAAAGAGTTGTATTTTACCATTTGAGTTAGTCGTGAGACCACATCGGTCCGTATAATTATTTGTGTGTGACCTTAACGGTCCGTTTTGTTATATTTTTTGACCCAGCCGGTCGATTCATTCTGTGATGTTTTGCCTGGTAGATCCTAGTGGGAAGGGTCTACTGTAACACCCCCAAGACGTTCAGGGCATACTACAGCGCCGTGGACTCCACCCTTTGGAATCTACTAGTCTAACACAAAAGCTTGACATTACGACGGTGATAAACATCATCAACATACGAATGACTTCTCAATCCAAGACATACAAAATAAGTAGACCGAACCCAATAGTGCAAATCAACGTCAAAACCAACCCCAAATCGGGTACACAACAATTACAATGTTCAAAAGAAAGAAGTACTTGAGTACTGAATCAAACGACATGATTAATAAAATTTAAAAGAAATGACATCAACGAACGACCATTGAACAGAATCACCCTTGCCCATCATCCTCGTACTGTCCGCATGCTCGTTCGCCTCCAAGACCTTTACCTGAAATACAAAAGTATTTCCCCCATTTAAGGGGTTAGCGACAACAACTAGTGCAAGTATAATCCATTTGGACTACCATTCTAATCAGATGAAATATGCGCCGAATCATTTTAGAAAATATTTTTACATTCCGGAATATCACGGTGCACAAGCACAAAACACAGTTCTCCAACAAAATGTTTCAAAGGTTAATTGTTGGTACGAGACTCACGGCCACCGTACCATGCATAGGCCCCGTCGGACCATCCCTGGGTGATTAACCTCAGTTCATGATACACATATACACTGCACTATGTATCCCCAGAGGCCCCATCAGACCATCCCTGGGTGAACATACACATTCACATCCACAACATACACGGAAGCCATAATTCAAATACTAGAATATGCAAACAATGTAAAGTACTTGCCTTTGAGACATCTTTGACGAGACGAAAAGTCAACGATGGCTAGGAATGCCCCAGAGTGACCACGACCGATCCTAAACGCAAGGTTAACACAACTCAGTCCTAAATGATAACAATAATTGAACGGAATACGCCTACAACCCCGATTACAACCATAACAATACGTGTACGTTCAATACGGGCGAGGGTTTTCACAAAACCTTCCCAAATCAACAATCCACGGATTAAACACGATAGAAACAGATTGGAAATCATCCGATAACATCAATCGATAGGAAATATTGCAACACAAACAAACGATATGAGTTTAGGAAGACACCAGTAACCAGTGCAACCTCCTCGAAGAAGTTTCACCGCTTTCATAGCGCTAACCAAGAATCTCTGACTACTCCATTTGCGTCCCACAAAGGAGTGTTCAGTACCATCATCAGATAACATTGAAATGGTTCTCGCTCTATAGTTCATGATCGCCCCATGTTGATCCAGCCAATCCTCACCAAGAATCAAATCCTCATCCTTAATGTCTACCACAATCAGATTAGAAGACCAAACGCTCCCCGCAATACTCACTGAAAAATCTCTAATCTCATGATCCCCCACAATAATATCTCCACTAGGTAGTTTAACAACAAACGGTTCACATGCAACTAGACAATCAACATGCATACGACGCACATAATCCAAAGAGATGAAAGAATGCGTAGCACCAGAATCGAATAGCACGGAAAAAGGATGGTCAAGGATGTGAACGGTACCTGTAGCCACTGTCGCGTCAGGATCTCCAGCTCGTCTCATCTCATACACACGGGGCGGAACAGACCCCACACTAGAAGCTCCCCCACTAGAAGACTGTCCACGCCCTCGACCTCTGCCGAAACTCTGCTGAGGTTGACTAGCTGTCGGCGCCTGATTCACACTCGGTTCTCTCGTGGTCGGGGTTGACACCTGAGTAACTGGTGCCCGACTTGCATCTCCACAATACTTAGCACGATTCCCCATGCGACTGCAAGTAAGACACTGTAGCGGCTGTAACACCCGCAAAACCATTTGGGAATATTACAGCGCCGCAGAACCTCCCCGTGAGGTTCTACCAGGCTGAATACAGAAAAAAAAACACGACATATCAATACATGCCAATATGGCTAATAATGAACTACTAGACCGATTTGGTCTTTTACCACAATATACACATCAAGCATATATAACTCTTCCTCATAATTCGTATTCATGCAGGGGTTAGAATACATCAACATTCCCATAGAACGGGAGAATAACACAACGGAGCGACAAACAACAAAACTCTACCAAAATACTCAACGACGGGTCCACATGTGATTAGTATCATCATCTTCTATCATCCTTCATACCGATCCTGTGATTCGCTCCCCAGCAACCTGCAAATACCTGAACGCAATACATACATCCACTGTAATACCCAGTAATTATCATTCAGTAATTATCACTCAGTAATTATCATTCAGTATTTATCATTCAGTAATTGGTACTCAGTAATTTCATTATTGATCATTTATCACTCAGATTCAGTCATGGTATTCATCATTCAGAGTAATTGTATCGTGTATCAATCGTCATTCATCACTAATCTGATTGGAGTTTCGTGCCGTGTTTATCATCATTGTCATTTTCAAGGTAAGTCAGGCTTGAGGGTAGCGCACGCTACATACTCCTTTAGCGTACGCTAATTGGGTATAGGTAGCGCACGCTACCGCCAGCCTTTAGCGCACGCTAAGGTTACCTTGCCGCAGCCCGTAAGGTACCGGACCGCAGTGAGAATAATTGTAGCGCACGCTACGAGTGGTGAGTAGCGCGTGCTAACGGTTGTAGTAGCGCACGCTATATGTGTGGAGTAGCGCGCGCTAGGGACGGATCGTGCTGAGTCCGGGCTACCGGATCGCACCGGATTAATTCATAGCGCACGCTATGAGTTATATTTAGCGACGCAATCAATATTATAGCGCACGCTAATTGGTTGTTGTAGCGCACGCTATCGAGGTTAGATCGAGGGCGACGGTTTTCTCGACTCCGATCGGGCGTCGAATATTTCGCTAGCGCACGCTAACAATGGATATTAGCGCACGCTAGTAATATGGCCGTAGCGCACGCTACAAATAGGTACGTAGCGCGCGCTACCGTGTTCGGACAGGGTTACCGGACTACCCAAATTACACGTTAGCGCACGCTATGCACAAGGGCTAGCGCACGCTAACATGGACCGAGTATAAATTGACAGCTTTAGTCGAGTTCGTCATTTCCCATCTCATTTCATTCCTTCGGTAGTTTTGGGCGATTTCGAGCGTTTGAGAGGATTCTTCGAGGTGTAATCATCAATCATCATTTTCAAGCTCATCTTTCGGATTGATCATCATTTCATCATCTTCATCACATCGAATCAAAGGTATTAAACTCTTGGATCTAGAATTTCGATTTTTGGGTTTTCCTTCCGATTTCTTCGTAAGCTTGGATTATCATTGGAATATGTTAGTTATGGATTATCTAACTTGATAAATATATTCCTACGGATTTTAACGGTTATTTTCGGAATTATTCCAAGAAACCTTGGGGTTGACTTCGGTTAATTGGGGATTTTCCGATTGATGTTGTTGTAATCATGAGTTATGGATTCCTAATGGATTATTGATATCCTTGAAAGTGTTTTGATGGTTTGAAATACTCATCTTGGAGTCGGTTTCGATTCATTCGAACTCGGATATCGTTGTGTCGATGTTTGAGTCGTTTATGATCGTTTTTGATTTGCGTAATGATCGGATTATTGGTAATTGTGTTATTCAAGGTGGTTCGAGCGACCGATATTTCATTTAGGACGTTGTTCGTGGACGGACATTCATCATCGGTATTGTGTAAGTTAATTCTTACTCGGTTAAAAGGATATTCATTCCTTTTGTCGTTGTTCATTCATAATCATAACTCATTCATCTTTGTATTAATCGTATCAAAGCTCGTCATTGTCAATTAAGCACCTCAGTCATAAGGAACGACGGTTCCGATCATTTCATTGAGCTATCATTCATTTCACCATCATTCAATCTTGGTGAGTCATTATTCATTTTCATTGTCACTTTTGTCATATTGTGGCATTCCGGGTCATATCGGGCGTGCTTGTTGGTATGTGTAGGATTTTCATGTCGGGCACATTATAGTCGTGTGTTGGTTGGCGGCCTCACATTGGATCGCACACGAGTCGATTGCTCGTGAGATCGATTAGGTACAAGACCACGCGTGTTTGATCGTTGGTGGCTTGTGCACGACACATTTCCATCCCGGGCGTAGTGTGGCGCCATTCCTTTGAGCCGCATCGATTAGTCGATTCATATAGCATGTTTGATTGCGTATGTTTTGACAATAATAATTCATAATTTCGTATATATCATGATTGTGTATTTTCAACCCTTGAGGATTGTTGTTCGTGTAACCGACTTCGTTGGGGATCTTGCTGTGTCATGGCAAGGCTAAGGCACGGGGAGAGCATGGTGACGGCGAGGAGTCCAAAGTGATACTAGTAGGGGCCCTAATTGCTCACCATTTATTCAGTCATTTGTGTTTCCTTTATTTATTCCGCTGCAGACATTCCGTTTGAATGCTCATTTCATTCAGTGTTGTGTATTTTATCGTCACATAAAATACACATGTATTCTATTTTATCCTGGGTGTGTTGTATTAAACTCCTCGTCGGAGTAATTGATGTTGTAATGTGGTTCGGTACTACATTTACCTGTGTAATTCATTCATTTTCATTCGCCTGGTGGGTCCCAGTCGGGGGTCCACGGCACTGTGATATCCGCCTAGTTTGGGGTGTTACATCCACCCCCCGAATACTCGGGGGTTAGCAAAACTCCACTGTTTTGCTAGTGCAAGTATAAAATACAAATACAAGCCATACATATAATACTCCCAAACATAATAATTGTGAACATACTTCCCGAGATAAATCACTTGATCAGAACAATTCAAGTCATGAAAGCTGGGGATGAAACCCCTATACATCTTAAAAAACATTTAAGATCTCGGGAGTTTTGAAAAAATTGGGATTTAAGATTTCCCAAGCCTTTCAAAACCATTTAGGGACACAACCCAAAAGTCATTTTCCCAAAATACAATTATGATAACAACACACGGGGTCATTCTGTTTCTTTGACTCGGGCGCACGCTCCGACAATAACAAAGCTAGCTCGTAAGCTAAAGCTCAATCCTGGTAATCTCTCAACGAAGTGCAAGTGAATCCCGCCATATACTGGCGAATCTCCAACTTCATCCGTCTGTAAAAATGAAGGATCTTCTCTTCTTCGATTCTCACCTGATCTCGCACATAACTGAGTTGTTTGCTATAATCGATAATAGCCTGCGATACCGATACATCTTGCAGTTCTGCGAAAAAGAATTCACAAATTCTCTGTTCCCTAATCGGTTTCGAACTGAACTCAGCTTACATAAATGCCTGGAACTCCGCCCACGTGACATCACGATCACGAGGTGTAACAGCTTCCCACCAATTAGTGGCATCTTTGTCAAGAAGGTACTGAGCGATAGGCACCTTCTGCTCTTTGGGACAATCGACAGCCTCAAATATCTTCCCCAAATGGAAAAGCCAACCATCCCAGCCCAACGTATCTGCGGCATCGGCGAATCGAGGGGGATTCTTATGGATTACCTCTCGAAGCCATTGATTTACACCGACGATCTGAGTTTCGTCAGTATTGCGTTGAACAACCTGGGTCAACTGAGTCATCTGTGCTGCTACTTGTTGCAATATAGTAGCAACACCAATACCAATATCATTCCCGGCAATATTCTCTCGATCACGCATCTGATCCCCGTGGTCGTCAGTACCACGGTTACGACCACGACCTCTGCCCCTCGGCATACTAATAAGCAACAACCTAACACAACGAAAATCACATAATCACACATAGCATCCACTCATAGATGATCGACTAGAAAGATTAGGCCAGGCGGCCAAAATACAGTCCCATAACTTATGCCTAGCCAGAAAGCACGCTCCACAACAAAAGATGACGTGCGCTAGCTATGCAAGTTTGGTAACACATACATATTCACCTATCAACGGTGCTAGACCGAAGGTTACAAATAAACAACAACATACAAATCCAACGCCAACGGTTCACGTAATTACAGCATCAAACAAATAACCATCAAAAGTTAATTAACATTCAAAACCGAATTTCCACCTCTCGGTAGAGAACACTATCTTAATGCGTGCATACCGAACGACTCAGCATTCGCACCATCACCAAATCACAACTCTGAGTATTATAGCCGAAATAATGACAACATCACTACCATGTACCTTTTTAACGAAATGCATGGAACTGAAAAGTTAAAAGCGAGAGTCACGTTTCAAGTAAGTTTTTGGTAGACCTCATTTGAGTTTTAAAATCAATTTTTTTTTCGAAAACTTGCAACACAAAAATGGAAATAAAATATAAGTAGTTTGAATTCTCAAAATTTTCGACCTCGAGGTCATCACACGAAAATTAAGCTTTTCCTTTCTTGAAGGATGTTTTAAAATAAAATTTAAAACTTTAAAGTATCAAATTGGTAAACCTTCTTAGTGTAACCACACCAAAACATTACTCCTGGAGAAATGATTTATACAAGGATATATATATATATATATATATATATATATATATACACACATATATACATATACACCAGCACATTTCAAAAATCAACAAACATGGCGTACGTATTCATGATTCACATTTAACTCCTCATCATAACACAAATATCACACAAGCTTGTATAACACGAGACACAACAATATAGTGGGGAGACTTACATCCACAGATCTCACGAAGATGATGGATGTACCTTGATACTAATCACGACCGACATTACAGACGACGCGCTACGACACGACTCAGTCAGACAAAATCTGACAAGACAAGACTCGACAACACATAACTCGACCCGACAGCCTAGGTTTCCACAACCTAAGCTCCGATAGCATATTCTGTAACACCCCCAAAACCATTTGGGAATATTACAGTGCCGCAGACCCTCTCCGTGAGGATCTACCTGGCTAAATACAGGAAAAAAAACACGACATATCAATACATGCCAATATGGCTAATAACGAACCACCAGACCGCTTTGGTCTTTTACCACAATATACACATCAAACATATATAACTCTTCCTCATAATTTGTACCCACGCAGGGGTTAGAATACATCAACATTCCCATAGAATGGGAGAATAACACAACGGAGAGACAAACAACAAAACTCTACCAAAATACTCAACGAGGGGTCCACATGTGATTAGTATCATCGTCTTCCATCATCCTTCGTACCGATCCTGTAATTCGCTCCCCAGCATCCTGCAAGTACCTGGACGCAATACAGACATCCACCCCCGAATACTCGGGGGTTAGCAAAACTCTTCTGTTTTGTTAGTGCAAGTATAAAATACAAATACAAGCCATACATATCATACTCTAAAATATAATAATTGTGAACATACTTCCTGAGATAAATCACTTGATCAGAACAATTTGAACCATGAAGGGTGGGGATGAAACCCCTACACATCTTACAAAACATTTAAGATCTCGGGAGTTTTGAAAATGTTGGGATTTAAGAATTCCCAAGCCTTTCGAAACTATTTAGGGACACAGCCCAAAAGTCATTTTCCCAAAATACAATTATGATAACAACACACGGGTTCTACAACCGAATCATACCATTCCGATCACAAAGCACGGGGTACAAGACCCTATCATATCATAACAGCATGTTTCCACATATTACTCGCGTCCCGTGCTAGCAAGCCACGGACCTCCGATGCTCCCACAGAACATACCCTAGTGAATAACCCACAAGGAAACCATACCAAATCACATGTCACCGTAACAGCAGTCACGTGACCACAATCATAGATACGTTCATAGTTATCCCGGCATCGCACTAACAAGCTACGAACCTCGGATGTGCCTATAGAACATTCCCGATTGGACAACCCATGACACGTACAACACATAACCAAATCACAACCATAAGTTATCTCGGCATCGCACAAACAAGCTACGAACCTTGGAGTCCCCGCAAGACATACCCGATGGATAACCCCACAAGTTATCCCAGCATCGGGCTAGCAAGCCACGAACCTCGGAGTCCCCGCAAGCTCAAATATTCCAAATACACATTTATCCACGAATCATACAAGTTATCTTGAAGGGAACCCTTTTTATCGAGAATATACCGATCCTTTAGAAGGTTCATTAAAATATTCAAGTTCCACAAATAATCAATTACCAACTATCACGTCTACGAAACACGAAGTGTTTGGGCAAGACACTTGCCTCGATACCACGAGCAACCGAATAACGAATGGACACGGTCGGATAGTTCTCGAACTTCCAAAAATGACCAATGATCCGGCAATTCCACGAATACTACGAAAATAACATCACCACGAATCAATAACACTAATCGGAATCCGAAATGATCCTAAAAACAACAAAGATCTAAGTGTTCTCAAGGAAATCAAGAATCATTGTTCTGGGTGATACAAAATCAATAATTGGGTTACCAATCCGAAGACTGCGGTCAAGACAATCAAGAATACACCACCGATCGGATCAGGTAAGAATTACAAAACCAAGGAAAACCCTCAAATTCAAGATACTAGGGTTCTAAGAAGAAAATACCTTGATTTGGACCAAGAAGATGATTACATGATGCAAGATATACATAAATCCACCCCAAGATAAAGCTTGAAGAAGAGGGTCGCTCAAAATAGCCTCCAGAGCTCACTCCCGTCGGAAAGGGATGAAGAAGGGTGAGAAATGATGAATTAACGTTGTTGTCCAGTATTTATACTGGACAGTTATTAGCGTGCCGTAGCACACTACATTAGCGTGCGCTAATGGGGTCAACACTCCAAAACAACCCGCCTGTAACACAGTTAGCGTGGGCTAGCCAATATGCATAGCGTGTGCTAACAAGTCACGGATCCAGTCCAGTAGCTCCTGGACAGATCTGCACCTACCAGGTAGCATGCGCTAGAAAAAACAATTAGCATGCGCTAAAACAGTCGATAGCGTGCGCTAGCTACCAACCTTAGCGTGCGCTAACGAGACTACAGTCCCAGTCCAGTAGCTCTTGGACTATCTCTGGACTACTAGTTAGCGTGCGCTACACACCCGGTAGCGTGCGCTACACCACAAGCGGTAACGTGCACTACACTGAAATTGTAACACCCAAAATTTATATTATTTTTTTTTTATTTTTTTTTATATAAAGTTTGACACCAATTCATAAAGGAACTTCATTTATTTAATTTAATAAGCCAATAATGGCAGTCAAGTTATCAAACTTCTAAAGAAAACATCATAAGTAAAATTTTCTAATATAGAAATGTCAAAAGCGGAAGTACTAAAAATGTTCATTGACTTAATATAAATAGCAGTGTGTCACGAATGCTCCCGTCAGTCCATAGCCTCTTTAATCGTAATACCTGAAAATGTTAAGTAAAACCGTAAGCACAAAGCTTAGTGAATTCAAACACAACATTATACCAATATCCACAATCACTAGACCTAGATTTAAATATATGGTTATAACATTTAAACATAAGCCAAGAACAAATCAAGGCTCATAAGGAGGGCTAGTAGGTTACCCGCATCTCACAAACCGAAGAGTATTGGGTTAATCTTACCCTCACCTCACATCCCGGAGGGTATTGGAGTAATTATACCTAACCACGCGCACCGGACAAAAGCCGGATAATTGCTATGATCCCCTCAACAATAAACATACAGTGCACATGTATGATTAACAATTTAAGCATGCATTCATATTATCATACCATAATAATAATTTAACACTCACGTACTAACCTAGCAGTCATAAATATTGAGACAATGGAGTGAGAGAACTCACCTTGAATACTTAAGGGAGATTGCTAAATCAAAACTGGCTACCACACTTGAGCAAATGCCAAAACTTCACCTATTATAAACTAGGAGTTAGGATATACCCAAAGATGAAGCTTAAAGACTTAAACAAAAATCTGGACAGCAAGGTCTAAAAACAGACCCGCTGTTAAAGATGGATTTACTTAATTTTCCTAAGTATTAACATATCAATATTAAATTTTTCTAAGAAACGAGAGTCTTTCACCTTTTTAAAACAGTAAAGAACTCACTCTAACTCCAAAATATGAATTTATTATGATGCTTTTAAAAAGACATCGCTGTGCAGTCCCAAATCATAGGAATCAGTAGTGTTGGCCAATTCTACCCAACTTGTGGGTAGACATCGTCCAAACTAAAAATCACAGAGATAATAGACATAAATACCAAAGTCTCAGAGTTGGAATCGACCAAAAAGGGTTTCCCAAACTCTAGATATGAAATTCACAACATGACTAATTACAAAACCCTTAAAAGCTGATGACAGAAAACTGATCTGGAGTGTGAACTCAATATGACCAAGAAATACTTGGAGATAACATCCCATAAACTCCAGATCACAACTTTAGGTCATAACACACATGTGGGAACTTGGAATTCCATTAGATCATTTCCCAAGCCCTAGAAACGAATAAAACAAGTTGACCTATCAGATCAGACCAGGATCAGACCTACCAGCAAAGGTGCTGTTCTTGCCCATGGATAAAGTCCTAATTAGTGAGAGTGACCTTCATAAGAAAGTTACCCAACACAATTTGTAAACTTTTGGCACAGGTTTGAGATCCGTTTGAGTTACAGAATTCAAGTTATGATTTTTGTAAGATGACTACAAATCTGATGGAAACAGAATCGTAGCCAACCCTTAATCTTTTTAACCAATCAATTCCTCTCCCTTTTGAAACACATTCCTAGATGTGTTTATCACCCAAATTCAGTCCCCTATGAACATGGTGGCACTAAAAAGGGCTAGGGGTCATTGGCATTTCATTTATTCACAAGGAAAAGAATCAAATCAACATAATATATGACAAACCACTTAAACTCATAATTTTCCCCTTTTTTAAGGGTTCCTTGATTTTTCAAATACACAAACATTTATATACACATCTTAGAAGATGCTATAAAGTTGTATACTTAGATCTAAACATATTGATATGGATATGTTGAGAATCAAAATAATAACTAACAAGAATTATAACCATTCACAAGATCTATCACATTTTATCACCTAAATAAAACTTGGTGATTTCCATGATTTATTTAGACCTTGTATTTTTATATAATCATCTAGATCCATCATACACCATGTATAGGGTGTAGATATAATCTAGAGATGATGATAACATACAACTTATAACAATAACAACATTGGTTAAAACCATAAGATCTATCTTCTTTAAATCACACAAGTTACAACTTGATGATTTTTATGAATCATATAGATCTTTTACATAATATGATCATCTAGGCTCATCATACACCATGTATAGGAGATGTTGATGAATTTTCTAGATGATAAACAACACTTAAAACAATTAATTGATTATAAATCAAAAGAAAAGATTAAAACACCTTAAAGATCTTACCTTAGCTTGTTACACCAACAAGGAAATGAAGGAGAAGATGATTGTGGCTTGGAAGAGAAAAATGAGAGAGAGAGATGGGAGATGGGATCGGCCGAAATGAGGAAGAAAAGGAGGGAGTTAGGGTTTGTGATATTTTTATAAGTCATTTTAGGATAAAGCCTAATGACTACCCTAATGGGCTAGGCTCAAAACTCATTTCTTACTAGCCCAATATAATTAAATCTTTTAATTAACTTAGCCCAAACTTGTATTTTAATCTAACTTGGCTAATTAATTAAACCCATCATTTAAAATAATTAAATACCATGAAAATAATTAACGTACCGAAAAAAAAAAGAAACCGAGCGTTACAACTCTCCCTTACTAAGAAGGGACTTCGGCCTCGAAGTCAGTCCCTCTGAATAACTCGGGATAATGCGCCCTCATCTCGTCTTCAGGTTCCCATGTACACTCAGATCCCTTCCTATGCTGCCACTGAACCTTAACAGAATAAACAGTCTTACCGCTCCGAAGGGTCTTTGACTTTCGATCAACAACCGCGATAGGTCTCTCAACATAGTTGAGCCGTTCATCAATTTGGATGTCTTCCAGAGGTACTACGGCGGTATCGTCAACAATGCACTTCCTCAACTGAGACACGTGGAAGGTGTTATGAATCAAACTAAGCTCGTCAGCGGCTCCAACCGGTACGCTACTTTACCAACGCGAGCTATGATCTTATAAGGTCCAATAAACCGAGGTCCCAGCTTCCCACGCTTGCGGAACCTAATCACACCCTTCCAAGGGGAGACCTTTAATAACACATGATCCCCAACCTGAAACTCAAGATCGGAGCGTCGCTTATCTGCATAACTCTTCGACGACTCTAGCGGTGACCAAATGATCCCCGATCATTTTGATTTTCTCCGTGGTCTCGCAAAACAATATCGGTGCTACCGAGCACCCTCTCGCCCAACCTCACCCCAACACACTCGGGTTCTACACTTCCTACCATACAAAGGCTTCATACGGGGCATGTCGATGCTTGAATGATAATCGTTGTTATATGAAAACTTCGGCTAAATGAAGATGATCATCCCAATCGCTCCAAAATCAATTGCACATGCCCGAAGCATGTCCTCCAAAGTCTCGTATCGTCCGCTCACTCGCCCATCGCCATGGATGGAACGCAGATCGAAATGCACGGGTACCCAATTCTTCTTGGAATTTCGCCAAAATCGAGAGGTGAATCGAGTATCTCGATCGAGACAATAGATACGGGCACCTGCAATGAAACTATCTCCCGAACAAAAATCTCGCCAATTTTTCACCGATGAACTTTCCTTGATGGCCAGAAATGAGCACTCTTCACAATCGATCCACAACTACCCATATCGTATCCGCTCCCTTTGCAGCCTTAGGAAGTTTTGTAATAAAGTCCATGGTTAAGTGCTCCCATTTCCACTCAGAATCTCCAAAGGTTGCAATTTCCCATGAGGTTTCGGTGTTCGGCTTTGACCTTCCGCATGTCGCACTCTTCTACATATCGAGCCACATCATTCTTCATCCCGTGCCACCAATAACCCTCACGAAGATCTCGGTACATTTTTGTAGCACCTTGATGAATAGAAAACTTGGACTCGTGAGCTTCTTCCATAAGAGTTTTCCGGTTCCCACCAAGAATGGAACCCAAACCCTACCATAACGAGTTAGTAATCCACGCCCATCTCGCTCCATCTTAGGTAACTCATTCACGATCCTTTCACGATTTAGGTTCCTCGTGAGTCGCCACATCTTGAGCATCTCGTATCATACCCAATAATGATGTCTCCATAGTCATCCGAAGACATTTAGCTCGAATCGGTTCGATGATTGCTTACGATCGAGTGCGCCTACCACATTAGCTTTACTGGGTGGTAGTGAATCTCACGGTCGTAATCTTTCACCACATCTAACCATCTAACCCGCCTCATATTCAAATCCCGCTGATCGAAAAGGTACTTCAAACTTTTATGGTCGGTGTAAATGATACACTTAACCCCGTAAAGGTAGTGCCTCCATATCTTGAGAGCAAAAACAATGACTCCTAATTCCAGGTCATGAGTGGGGTAGTTCCTTTCGTGCGGTTTTAGCCGGCGAGACGCATAAGCTATCACCTTACCCCGTTGCATCAACACAAAGACCAAAACCCGGGAGGGATGCGTCGCAAGACACTACCATGTCCTCCACTCCTTCCAGAAAGTCAAAACCGGGCATTACACAACCGCGTCTTAAGATCTTCGAATGCAAACCGTTGTTCGGACCCCAAACAAATTTCTCCGACTTCTTGGTCAATCGCGTAAGAGGTAGAGCAATCTTTGAGAAATTTTCAATAAACCTACGATAGTAACCGCCAAACCTAAGAAACTACGAATCTCCGAAGGCGATTTAGGAGCTTCCCATTTCTTAACCGCATCAATCTTGGCGGATCGACCTTGATACCTTCCTTGTTCACCACGTGGCCCAAGAATTGAACCTCTTCTAACCAAAATTCACACTTAGAAAATTTAGCATAAAGCCGTTCTCTCCGTAGTGTCTCAAGAAGTTCCCGAATGTGCTTTTCATGCTCCTCCTCGGTCTTAGAATAGACCAAAATATCGTCAATAAACATAATGACCGAACGGTCGAGCATCGACCACACACCCGATTCATAAGATCCATAAAAGCGGCGGGTGCATTAGTGAGTCCGAAAGGCATCACCACAAATTCAAAGTGTCCGTATCGGGTTCGAAACGCCGTTTTCTCAATGTCACGATCACGAACTCGCATCCGATGATAACCGAACGCAAATCAATCTTGGAAAACCAAGACGCTCCTTGGAGTTGGTCGAAAAGATCATCGATACGAGGTAAAGGATAACGGTTCTTTATCGTGAGTTTATTCAACTCCCGATAATCTATGCACATTCTTTGAGAGCCGTCCTTCTTCTTCGCGAAAAGTATAGGAGCACCCCACGAGAAACTTGGCCGTATAAACCCCTTATCGCTAAGCTCCTGTAATGATCTTGAAGCTCTTTCATCTCGGATGGCGCCAAACGATAAGGAGATTTGGCGATCGGAACAGCGCAGTGTACTAAATCAATGCGAAACTCCACTTGCCTAATAGGTGGCAAACCCGGAGTTCCTCAGAAAGACGCTACCAAAGTCAAACAATCGAACATTATCGAGTGCAATAGCAGAGGTACAAGAAGCAATATCCAAATGGGGAATATCTCCTTGAATAATAAGTTCTCCACCCTGTGGTTTTGAACACGAACTTGTCTCTTGCGACAAAGAATTTCGCATCGAATGCATCGAGCCAATCCATACCCACAATAACGCAAAGTTCCCTCATAGCAATAGGGATAAGATCAATGGGGAATTCAACTCCCGAAAATTCAAGGGTACAACCCCGATAAACATCAAGAATTTAAGATAGTTCGATTGTCGCAACTTCGATAACCATGGGACGTGCTAGTTTCCCGACACCACGCCCAAACGATTTATGAATGTGCGTGACACGAAGGAGTGAGTAGCGCCGTAATCAAACATAACAATGCGTGGTGAGAATCTAATGATAAGTGCACGATTCATAATATTTAAGCAATAAATCAATTACTCTATGGCATAGCATAAGATAAAAGATAAGGAAGAGATGTTTACTCATGATCGCAGCTTCGCAGCTCCTCCCTCGTAAGTCGGTGGACACGTCCTCGTGTCAACATAGTTGGTCCGTTAGAGGTCGGGCGATTGGGATTTGCATTCCCATTCTTCTTGCCTTTGGGCAATCAGGCTTCTTGTGCCCCTTCTATTGGCAATTGTAACAAACCGGTACCGCCGCAAGTGGTAGTAACTGGGACCGAAATGGCTTTTGGAGCCTTGCAATTCTTCCAGTGATGCCCTTCCTTCTTACGGTTATAACACACCATTGGGGGTCGATCACCGTCGCAGATGGCTTGTATTCATATCTTGGTTTATCCCCAAATTTTGTCTTCTTATGAGCCTCATTAGAAGTTTTAGAAAAAGTGCTCTCCGCTTCCTCTTAGATTGAGTTTGCACTCAATCTCTCTCTTCGAGCCGCCCATGATCGCACCCAAGGTCGCAAAGTCTTGCATGCTCACAAATTCCCGGATGTCGGACGTAAAATCGAGATGTACCGACTAACAAGCCATGCTTCATCTCCAAAGAAAAGTAGGATGTAAAGAAAGCATCTCCATGAACTTGGCGTTGATCACTAATGCACTCGGTGGTCCGTTGTAACGCCATGAACTCTGCATCATTCTTTGTTGCTCCACCCTAGGCACATACCGTGCCTCGAACCACTCCACAACCGGGCCCAAGTAATCGCCTCTACAGCCTTCTTCACTATTCTTCCCGTGGTGGTGTTCCACCATGTCTTACCCCGCTCTCACCGGGTTCTTTGCTACCAACACTCTAAACCGGTCCGGGCACCCTATAGTCATAAAGGCGCTCCACGCGATAACCAAAGGCTTAGTCAAGCATCGGATCGTCCTCCCCATCCCAATGAGGTGGGCTGCACTTGCCGAACTTCTCGTAGTAGTACATTAAATCACGAACAGGAGGATCAGGAGCCCTACCCCCAGGCGGAGGTGCATCTGCCATGCGCTCATCAAGCAGAGCACGAACTTGATCAATGATGTTAGCCGTGACATTCGGAATGATCTCGTTAAAAGCATTATTGAACTCCTCAGAAACGAGTTCCCTAACTTGAGCTATTTGAATTGCATTGAGGCGAACAAAGTGAGCCATCTAAAATTGATAAGAAAAGAAAACGATTCAACCTATGCATGTCTAAGAGATCGAAAACACTCACTTGTCGAAAACTTTTCAACCTTGCCCCCAAAACCGGCTCCAATATATTGAATAGTAGGGGCCCTTCTATTATTCAATATAGAAGTTCCAATTTCGGTTTCAGGTCTAGTTTCAAAATTTCAGCTTGCTCCTAGCCGTAACAGTTTAATTCACACTCATGGTAGATCTAAAAGGCCTAAATTCTCACATGGTAGATAGTAGCACTAAAGGCATATAATTATTCTCCTAGGCTAGTCTTTGGGATATGTCATAAATGGAGCATACTATTGTGTTTGATAAGTAATAAAATTTAAACTCAATTAGTAAATAAAACTTACTGGTCAATCGACCGCGCACCGTGACATCTTCACTGCTAGTTTTTAATAAACTTTGAACAAGAGAAATAAAATGTTTTAAATTTGAGTCTAGACATCCCTAAGAAGGCCTAGTTCACTCAAATGAAAGTCTCTGATACCAACTTGTAACACCCAAAATTTATATTATTTTTTTTTTTTTTTTTATATAAAGTTTGACACCAATTCATAAAGGAACTTCATTTATTTAATTTAATAAGCCAATAATGGCAGTCAAGTTATCAAACTTCTAAAGAAAACATCATAAGTAAAATTTTCTAATATAGAAATGTCAAAAGCGGAAGTACTAAAAATGTTCATTGACTTAATATAAATATCAAAGGTGTCACGAATGCTCCCGCTACCCATAGCCTCTTTAATCGTAATACCAGAAAATGTTAAGTAAAACCGTAAGCACAAAGCTTAGTGAATTCAAACACAACATTATACCAATATCCACAATCACTAGACCTAGATTTAAATATATGGTTATAACATTTAAACATAAGCCAAGAACAAATCAAGGCTCATAAGGAGGGCTAGTAGGTTACCCGCATCTCACAAACCGAAGAGTATTGGGTTAATCTTACCTCACCTCACATCCCGAGGGTATTGGAGTAATTATACCTAACCACGCGCACCGACAAAAGCCGGATAATTGCTATGATCCCCTCAACAATAAACATACAGTGCACATGTATGATTAACAATTTAAGCATGCATTCATATTATCATACCATAATAATAATTTAACACTCACGTACTAACCTAGCAGTCATAAATATTGAGACAATGGAGTGAGAGAACTCACCTTGAATACTTAAGGGAGATTGCTAAATCAAAACTGGCTACCACACTTGAGCAAATGCCAAAACTTCACCTATTATAAACTAGGAGTTAGGATATACCCAAAGATGAAGCTTAAAGACTTAAACAAAAATCTGGACAGCAAGGTCTAAAAACAGACCCGCTGTTAAAGATGGATTTACTTAATTTTCCTAAGTATTAACATATCAATATTAAATTTTTCTAAGAAACTAGAGTCTTTCCCCTTTTTAAAACAGTAAAGAACTCACTCTAACTTCAAAATATGAATTTATTATGATGCTTTTAAAAAGACATCGTTGTGCAGTCCCAAATCATAGGAATCAGTAGTGTTGGCCAATTCTACCCAACTTGTGGGTAGACATCGTCCAAACTAAAAATCACAGAGATAATAGACATAAATACCAAAGTCTCAGATTTGGAATCGACCAAAAAGGGTTTCCCAAACTCTAGATATGAAATTCACAACATGACTAATTACAAAACCCTTAAAAGCTGATGACAGAAAACTGATCTGGAGTGTAAACTCAATATGACCAAGAAATACTTGGAGATAACATCCCATAAACTCCAGATCACAACTTTAGGTCATAACACACATGTGGGAACTTGGAATTCCATTATATCATTTCCCAAGCCCTAGAAACGAATAAAACAAGTTGACCTATCAGATCAGACCCGGATCAGACCTACCAGCAAAGGTGCTGTTCTTGCCCATGGATAAAGTCCTAATTAGTGAGAGTGACCTTCATAAGAAAGTTACCCAACACAATTTGTAAACTTTTGGCACAGGCTTGAGATCCGTTTGAGTTATAGAATTCAAGTTATGATTTTTGTAAGATGACTACAAATCTGATGGAAACAGAATCGTAGCCAACCCTTAATCTTTTTAACCAATCCATTCCTCTCCCTTTTGAAACACATTCCTAGATGTGTTTATCACCCAAATTCAGTCCCCTATGAACATGGTGGCACTAAAAAGGGCTAGGGGTCATTGGCATTTCATTTATTCACAAGGAAAAGAATCAAATCAACATAATATATGACAAACCACTTAAACTCATAATTTTCCCCATTTTAAGGGTTCCTTGATCTTTCAAATACACAAACATTTATATACACATCTTAGAAGATGCTATAAAGTTGTATACTTAGATCTAAACATATTGATATGGATATGTTGAGAATCAAAATAATAACTAACAAGAATTATAACCATTCACAAGATCTATCACATTTTATCACCTAAATAAAACTTGGTGATTTCCATGATTCATTTAGACCTTGTATTTTTATATAATCATCTAGATCCATCATACACCATGTATAGGGTGTAGATATAATCTAGAGATGATGATAACATACAACTTATAACAATAACAACATTGGTTAAAACCATAAGATCTATCTTCTTTAAATCACACAAGTTACAACTTGATGATTTTTATGAATCATATAGATCTTTTACATAATATGATCATCTAGGCTCATCATACACCATGTATAGGAGATGTTGATGAATTTTCTAGATGATAAACAACACTTAAAACAATTAATTGATTATAAATCAAAAGAAAAGATTAAAACACCTTAAAGATCTTACCTTAGCTTGTTACACCAACAAGGAAATGAAGGAGAAGATGATTGTGGCTTGGAAGAGAAAAATGAGAGAGAGATGGGAGATGGGATCGGCCGAAATGAGGAAGAAAAGGAGGGAGTTATGGTTTGTGATATTTTTATAAGTCATTTTAGGATAAAGCCTAATGACTACCCTAATGGGCTAGGCTCAAAACTCGTTTCTTACTAGCCCAATATAATTAAATCTTTTAATTAACTTAGCCCAAACTTGTATTTTAATCTAACTTGGCTAATTAATTAAACCCATCATTTAAAATAATTAAATACCATGAAAATAATTAACGTACCGAAAAAAAAAAGAAACCGAGCGTTACAGAAATGAGTCAAAACTCAAGAAATGATCTGGAATGGGAATCAAACATGTGTCAACTCATGACCCACCCATACGTGGCACAACATTCCAAAGACACGGACAACGCCAAACGGTAATCTATAGAAACTGGAACAAAGATCTCGGGTATTACATCTACCCCTCTTAAAAGAAGTTTCGGCCCCGAAACTTAAAACACAAAACGATCAATGCAAAACAACCTCAAATTACACACGCTATTCATTGCCGACGTCTTGAAACGAATCACATGTAGCACGTGGCTTCTACCATCCATATTGCTACGCCAGAATGATAACGATACGCAACGAACAAAATCAATATGGTTGACCAGCCCGAACAGTACAACAATCAAGATGCGAGCTCATCGCTGCACAAATACAAAATTCTACCACCCGAGGGCCGGAAGATCGACAAGGAAGCTAGTTTCCCGAACTAAAGGGAATTACAAAGTGCTCTGAATGATCAAAAATCATGATACGGGAGCAACAAAAATCAGACAACAAACGATAGAACCACAACGATCGAGACAATAACGGTCGAATTGTCAAATTCGAATCACGACGCCTACAAGAATCAAATAGCACCTCGAAGTTTACACCTCGACTCACGACAGTAGGTGGTCTGGTAAGAACGACAAGATATGTGTTTATATAAGATTCATAGCAATAGAGCCAAATTCGGAAAAAGTCACAACAACAAACGGATTTCTCCGAAACAATACCACAACTCATCCAACAATGAGAAGTGAAGAAAAAATAGGACGATTTCAGAAAATATCAACGAGCACAAATGAGTCGACATGACTGGAAATACAGAAATTCAACAATACGATTCTCTTCTAATGAAAGAAGTTTATTCCCGAAATTCGAAACAACAAAGCAAGAAAATAACATGACATACAACTGGTAGAATACACTCTCAGGGACTTCTTAGAGTCAGCCCTGATATCAGTGCTCACATCCGTGCCTCGGAAGACTCGGTGACTAACTCGCAAAACTGAACCCGGTGTCCCACGAGTCCGCACTTGTAACACATTACTGGCGGCGAAGGGCAATATGCACGAACATGCCCCGACACATTGCAGTTGAAACACCTCCCGGCATTACCAGGAGTCAAATATGACGATTTGGAACTCTCAGTCCCACGCATCGAGTGATGGATCTTCACAGCAGAAAGACTGCGATGTTGCAATCCAGAAATATTAACTCCTGCACTGTCCATAAGGTCAACGGACATCTTCTGTTTCTTTGACTCGGCCACACGCTCCGATGATAATGAAGCTAGCTCGTAAGCTAAAGCTCGATCCTGGTAATCTCTCAACGAAGTGCAAGTGAATCCCGCCATATACTGGCGAATCTCCAGCTTCATCCGTCTGTCAAAATGAAGGATCTTCTCTTCTTCGGTTCTCACCTGATCTCGCACATAACTGAGTTGTTTACTATAATCGATAATAGCCTGCGACACCAATACATCTTGCGGTTCTTCCAAAAAGAATTCACGAATTCTCTATTCCCTAATCAGTTTCGAATAGAACGCAGCATCCATAAATTCCTGGAACTCCGCCCACGTGACATCATGATCACGAGGTTTAACAGCTTCCCACCAATTAGTGGCATCTTTGTCAAGAAGTTACTGATCGATAGGCACCTTCTGCTCTTCGAGATAGTCAACAGCCTCGAATATATTCCCCAAATGGAAAAGCCAACCATCCCAGCCCAACGTATCTGCAGCACCGGCGAATTGAGGGGAATTCATACGGATTACCTCTCGAAGCCATTGATTTACACTGACGTTCTGAGTTGCGTCAGTATTGCGTTGAACAGCCTGGGTCAACTGAGTCATATGTGCTGCTACTTGTTGCAATATAGTAGCAACACCAATACCAATATCATTCCCGGCAATATTCTCTCGATCACACATCTAATCCCCGTGGTCGTTAGTACCACGGTTACGACCACGACCTCTGCCCCTCGGCATACTAATAAGCAACAACCTAACGCAACGAAAATCACATAATCACACATAGCATCCACTCATAGATGTTCGACTGCAAAGATTAGGCCAGACGACCAAAATACAGTCCCATAACTTATGCCTAGCCAGAAAGCACGCTCCACAACAAAAGATGGCGTGCGCTAGCTGTGCAAGTTTGGTAACACATACATACTCACCTATCAACAGTGCTAGACCGACGGTTACAAATAAACAACAGCGTACAAATCCAACGCCAACGGTTCACATAATTACAACATCACACAAATAACCATCAAAAGTTAATTAAGATTCAAAACCGAATTTCCACCTCTCGGTAGAGAACACTATCTTAATGTGTGCATACCGAACGACTCAGCATTTGCACCATCACCAAATCACAACTCTGAGTATTATAGCCGAAATAATGATAAAATCACTACCACGTACCTTTTTAACGAAGTGGAACCGAAAAGTTAAAAACGAGAGTCACGTTTCAAGTAAGTTTTTTGGTAGACCTCATTTGAGTTTTAAAATTAAATTTTTTTTTGAAAACTTGCAATACAAAAATGGAAATAAAATATAAGTAGTTTGAATTCTCAAAATTTTCGGCCTCGAGGTCATCACACGAAAATCAAGCTTGTCCTTTCTTGAAGGATGTTTTAAAATAAAATTTACATGACTTCCCAAAATATTCAAAAATTTAAAGTATCAAACTGGTAAACCTTCTTACTGTAACCACACCAAAACAGTACTCCCGGAGAAACGATATATACAAGGATACATATATATATATATATATATATATATATATATATATATATATATATACATATATACATATACACCAGCACATTACAAAAATCAAAAAACATGGCGTACGTATTCATGATTCACATTTAACTCCTCATCATAACACAAATATCACACAAGCTCATATAACACGAGACACAACAATATATTTGTAACGCCCACAAAATAAACCGGGACGCCACCGTGCTGTGAATCCCGTATGGGACCCACAAGGCAAATTTTAAAAGGTATTTTTTTTTTAAAAAAACAATTTATTCAACGGGTAGTATACGGAAGCATTTTTATGAAAGCATTCATTCATACAAATCGAAATACAAAAAAAAAATAGTGTCCGTACATACGGTTATTACACAACGTGGAATATTCAAATTTAATTTAAGAGTTTAACAGGCCTTCTTCCCAACACTGCTCACGCCTGACCAGAACCTTCGGGAATGTCCTGCACATATTCCACAAATTTGCCTGACACGACGTATCGTGTCAGTCAACCTAGGTCAGACAAATCGAACCAAATTTAAAGATAGAGTCAAATAAATTCAGGGAACAAAGTTGTCACCGAATATTCAACGTCTTTCCTTTTATCAGCACATAAACTCCCAAGGTCACAACCAAGGTTCACGGAAGTATCTACACAGGAATATTCCAGACGTGGGTACCATTCAGGTTTTATCTCGCAACACAGTTCCACAAGATGTATCAACAGATAAACTCCCAAGGCCGCGGCCAAGGGTCACGGTAGTATCTACTCAGGAATACTCCGGACAAAATAAATCGAACGAGCACCATTCCACAAATAGTAACACATACAGTATTCTAAATTTTCAAGACGTAAGGTCTGAGCAAGATTCACTTGCTTCAAGTCCGACGAGAGTTACTCCTTTGCTAACACAACGGCTCGATCGACCACACCCGAAAGTTCAACCTATCACATGTTCATCGATTAATACCTATGGTAATAATGATGGTTAACGATAATTTCCCCATCCCATTAGGAACCTAAACCTGGTTGATTTTTTTTCCGAGATCGAAATTCTCTGTTTTTTGACCACAATGCATTTTACCAAATCTTTGGTTCGCCATTTTACAATTTATTATCCTGTTGAACAACAATGTTCTAATACAACATTCCTACGTTGATTATGGCTAACAACCACCGTAATTTCATCACTTATTCTAATTCGAAGGTCCAGAATAGAATGATTGAGCGTTAATCTTCGAAATCTTAACATGTTCGACATCTATACGTCTAGACAATCGTTAGTGAGTTTATCAAGGATTTATCAACGATAATACAGTTATAAATGAAATTCTTCACAAGATGATTCCGAGAAGTTGGTGATTAACAAACCGATTGTGAGTTCTTCCATCTAACTACGAGTATTACCATTATTCATTCTAATTACTAGCTTTGATAGATATCGATTAACAATTGTGATAGTTTTACACCAGTCGGATCACTAACGAAAGTTCTAGGCTACCCAAGGCATCCGAAATTTAACATGACTCGTTAAACAACACTGAAATGAGTTCAAGGTTGGATAAACTTACCTTATTTGACAAAAGACGATGAAGAACGACGAACAACGAGAGGATAACACCTTAAAGACCTTCTCCGAAGCTTGATTAACGCACTCTAATAGGATAGCACTTGATTTGGGAGGTTGAAATCGGTTTAAGGGTGGTGCAGAGCAGTGTACATGAGGGAGGAATGATTTTTCGGTCGGATGAAATGAAAGGAAAATTATCCTTTTATAAACTCAGAAAGTCTTTACGTACGTTATGTCTGAAGACTTACGTACGTAAGGTGTTTTACGTACGTTATGAAGAAGGATTAATGTACGTAAGGAAAAACTCAGAACTTACTGGACTAATTTACGCACATCGTTACGTACGTGACGAAAATCGATTAACGTACGTAACACCCATTGACTTGCCTATCGCCATCGCGCCGAAAGTTGGTCGGCAACGCGTACTATCCGATGAAGATTCGTATACGAAGCCTGAAGACCACATTACGTACGTAAGTAACAATCTTCAGCATACGTAATGTCTCAACTTTAGCATACGTAATAGCTGGTGGATAACGTACGTAAGGTTCAGTCTTGTTCACTAAGTTATTATCACATTAATTTCTTATAACGCGACTCCCTCTCAATGTCGTCAGGTAATTCCTCGGGGAACAAGACGTTGGCCACCATCATATTCGCATCGATAATTTCCCAACGACATCAAGGTATGTCACCAACGAATCGTCAATCATCACACAATCATAATACACGAATAACAGGTGCGAAAACGCTTTATTCATGAAAATACAGTACGAACATATCATATAATCAACACACTATTTGTCATTTTTGACCTCTTCTCCTCCTTTGGGCGATTTCCGGCGATTTTGAGCGATTTGTGAAGATCCCCATGAGATATCATCATCTACCAACATTTTCAAGCTATTAGTCCAGATTATTCAACGTTTAATCTTCCCCACAGCTCCAAATCGAGGTAAACTTCGCATAACCCTAAATTTTTGGGAATTAGGGTTTTTTTCGGGATTTGTCCAATTGTGTGCGAATTGTCCATTGATATTGTAGTATTCTACGTCGATTAATGTTTATGAGTATTTCCCAATTCGTTTCCGCGATCATTCAACCCGTGCGTGTGATTGTGAAGTGTAGTTGGGGTTGTGGATGTTTTCCACTCAATTTTTGGTGTCGTTTAGGACTGATTCGTGTTAACCTTTCATCTAGGAACGGATGTTGTCATTCCGGGTCATTCCTAGTCATCGTATATCTCCCGTTTCGATCATCAATGTCTCAAAGGCAAGTACTTTACATTTGTTTTCATATTCTAGCAGTGAATTATAGCTTTGCGTGTATGTGTGGATGTGAATGCGTATGTTCACCTAGGGATTGGTCTGACGGGGCCTATGGGGATACGTAGTTCCGTGTGTATGCGTATCATGAACTGGGGTTAACCACCTAGGGATGGTCCGATGGGGCCTCTGGGGGTGCGATAGCCGTGAGTCTCGTACCAACGGTTTACCTTTGAAATGTTTTGTTGGAGAACTGTGTTTTGTGCATGTGCACCTTAATATTCCGAAATATAAATGTTATAGAAAATGTTTTTGGCACATATTTCATGTGTATACAATGATAGTTCAAATGTTATTGTACTTGCACTAGCAGTTGGCGCTAACCCCTTAAATGGGAGAAATACTTTTGTATTTCAGGTACAGGTCCAAGGGACGAGCGAGCACGCGGTCAGTATGAGGATGATGGGCGAGAGTGACACTGTTTAGTTAGTCGATTGAGCCATGTCCTGTAATTTGAGTTTTATTAAATGTATCATTTGCTTCAGTACTCGAGTACTTTCTTCATTTTATTTGTATTGTTTTTGGACCCGGTTTGGGAAGTTGTTTGATTGTTGAGTTAATGTTGTTTGGGGACAGTCTGTTTATTATCGTTTGTTTTTATTAAATAAAGCGGTATTTATTGTGTAGTGTTTGTCGTTGGTCTTGAGTGGTCGGGATGTGTGTTAGCCTTGTGGACTCAAATGGTTGGGTCCACGACACTGTAATATGCCCTGAACGTCTTGGGTATGTTACAGAAAATGTTCTTAGAGCCTAAGGTTTATGGATACCTAGGTTGTCGGTTATTTAGGTATAGTCGAGTGTCATTTCTGAACGGTATCACTGCTACACCATCATCTCAGTACGCCGATGGTCGTAAGTTTTTCCTAACTTGACTCGTTGCGTTATCCGATGTTGTTCATTCTTAGTATCGTGATGTGTTTTCCGTTTGAACTGTACTTACTAGTTGCTTCTTCAGAGTGCCTGTTGGTAGAGGACGCGGACGTGGCCTCAGACGCAGTAGGGGACGTGGCGCAGCCGGTGGGGTGACCATGTTTAATAGCTCTGAGGCTGGTTCAGCAGCGCCGTCTTTGTCGAGCAGTGTTCATCCTAGTGTCGAAGGTCATCAGGACCAGTCTACTAGATTCGGTAATGCTAATGATAACATCAGGGTACCTAATATTCTGCAACAAGTAGCGAATCAGATGGCGCTACTAACTCAGGCTGTCCTGGTTAATCAAGCTAACGCTACTACGGTTCCGCCTACTGGTTCTGGTACCGACAAGTTGCTTCAGGATGTGATTCATATGCATCCTCCGCAGTTTGATGGTACTTCCGACCCTTTCTGTTGGGAGAGTTGGCTATTTGAGATGAATAAGGTATTCGAGGCAGCAAACTGTTCCAAGGAGAGGAAAGTACCAATTGCTCAATACTTTATCACCAAGGAGGCGGCGACTTGGTGGCAGGCGGTGAAACCGCGTGACCGGGCAGCTACATAGGATGAGTTTCAGAAACTGATGGAGGCCGAGTATTGCTCGTGGCCGGTGAAAGAGGGAAGGATTCGAGCCTTTTTTGAGGCAAAACCACAGGATATTCCCATCTCATAGGCAATTAAGGATTATAATCAGCAGCTACATTACGTGAGGAATCAGATCCGAGATGAACAAGACAAGATCCGCCACTTTTACATGCGGTTGAAACCGAGGGTTCGCCACTACATGGCAGGTCTCAGGTGTACGACTCTGAAAGACTATCAGAATAAGGCGATGACTTACAAGATGTCTTTTTCCGCGACGGAGGTGGCAACAGAGGGTAAAAAGCAGAAGACTTCCGGTCAGTTTTCGGGAAGTAAGTTTGGCGGACATCAGAAGACTCAGTCCGGATCGCGACCTATGGGGAGTCAGCCCCGATCATTTGGGGGAGGCCAAGGCTCTAAGTCTGCTCCCACTGTTCCTGCTCGTGGGCATACTTTTTTAACTGTGGTCGTCCAGGACATATGATGAGTGAGTGTGACAAGCCACCGCTACAGTGTCATAATTGTGGTCGTATGGGGCATCATGCTATGTGTTGTGGAAATGCGAGTCGGGCACCAGTTACTCAGGTGTCATCCTCGGCTACGAGGGAATCGAGCGTGAATCAGGCTCCGACAGCTAATCAGCCTTAGCAGAGTTTCGGCAGGGGTCGGGGACGTGGGCAGCCTTCTAGTGGGGGAGCGTCTAGTGCGGGGTATGTTCGGCCCTGTGTGTATGAGATGAGACGAGATGAAGATCCTAATGTGACAGTGGCTATAGGTACCTTCCACATCCTTGACCATCATGTTTCTGTACTTTTCGATTCTGGTGCTACACATTCTTTCATCTCTTTGGATTGCATGCATCGTATGCGTGTTAATTGTTTGGTTGCATGTGAACCATTTATCGTTAAACTGCCTAGCGGAGATATTATCGTGGGGGATCGTGAGGTTAGAGATTTTCCGGTGAGTATCGCAGGGAGGGCTTGGCCTTCTAATGTGATTGTGGTAGACATTAAGGACGAGAATTTGATCGTTGGTGAAGATTGGTTACACAGGCATGGGGCGATCATGAACTGTAGAACGAGGACCATTTCGATATTATATTCTGACGGTACCGAACACTCCTTTGTGGGATGCAAACGGAGTAGTCAGAAATTCTTGATCAGCGCTTTGAGGGCGGTGAAATTTCTTCAAGGAGGGTGCATTGGTTATTGGTGCTATGTCATGAGGTCATAAGAAGGGGGAATCGAGCTTTCTACTATTCTGATAGTAAATGAATATCCTGATATTTTTCCAGATGAGTTGCCGGTTTGCCACCGGACAGTGAGGTTGAGTATACCGTTGATTTAGAGTCGGGTGCGGCTGATTTCTAAAGCACCGTACCGCATGGCACCTGCGGAGATGCGAGAGTTGAAGAAACAGCTGGGGGGACTGCTATACAAGGGCTACATTCGACCGAGCGCTTCGCCTTGGGGCGCACTGGTCTTGTTGGTAAGGAAGAAGGATGGGTCACTACGGTTATGTGTCAATTACCGAGAGGTGAACAAGGGAACTATCAAAAACAATTATCTGCTTTCGAGAAGTGACGACTTGTTTGACCAATTACAGGGGGCTACAATGTTCTCAAAAATCGACCTGAGGTCCAGGTATTACCAGCTCCAAGTGAAGGATTCAGATATCCCGAAGACAGCTTTTTGGATGAGGTGCGTCCATTATGAGTTTGTGGTTATACCGTTCGGGCTAACCAACGCCCCAGCCGTGTTCATGCAGTTAATGAACAAGGTCTTCATCGAATATATCGATATGTGTGTAGTCGTCTTTATCGATGATATGATCTATTCGAGGAATGAAGAGGAGCATGCGCACCATCTGCGCATAGTGTTGAACATTTTGAATGCGAAGTTCTCTAAGTGTGAGTTCTGGTTGAGAGAGGTTATGTTTATTGGTCACGTAATCTCGTCCGAGGGTGTTCGTGTGGACCCACACAAAATAGAGGCAGTTTTGGATTGGGCACCGCCCAAGAATGTGAAGGAAGTTTGTAGCTTTATGGGTCTGGTCGAATATTATCGAAGATTCGTTGAGGGGATCTATAAGCTTGCTTGACCGCTTACTCAGTTGTTTTAGAAGTCATAGAAGTTTGTGTAGACAGACGAGAGGCAGAAGAGTTTCGAAGAGTTGAAGAAGCGGTTGACTATCGCTCTCATCTTAGCCTTACCGTGCGGTAATGAGGGTTTTTCAGTTTATAGCAATGCCTCAGGCCAAGGACTCAGATGTGTACTCATGCAGCATAGAAAGACGATTGTCTATGCTTCCCGTCAGTTGAAATTTTATGAGTTGAATTACCCTACACACGATCTAGAGTTAGCCACGGTCGTGTTTGCGTTGAAGATTTGCCGTCACTATCTGTATGGCTCTTCTTGTCAGATGTTCACCGACCACAAGAGCTTGAAGTATATATTCGCTCAGAAGGAGTTGAACATGAGACAGAGGAGGTGGCTAGAATTGATCAAGGATTATGACCTCAAAATCTTTTATCACCCGAGAAAGGCAAATGTGGTGGCAGATGCCTTGAGTCGGAAATCGATATCGCTTGGGGCGCTTGAGTTACGCACGGCTCATCTAGAGATCCAACGAGAGCTAATGGATTTGGGAATCAAGGTTGTGTTACCGAGAAGCGGGGGACAATTGTGCGCCCTTGAGATTTCTTCGTCGCTAGTCAACGACATTAAATCGAGACAGTTACAGGATCCGATGTGCATCCAACTTCGTGAGAATGTAGTTGAAAGGAAAGCCCTGGGATTTGTGATTCATGAGGATGATGTGCTGAGATTCCAATATCGGTTGTGTGTACCGAACGACTTGGAATTAAGGCAGGGCATTATGCAATAGGCTCATGCGTCACCTTACTCAGTTCATCCGGCTCGAGTAAGATGTATAAGGATTTGAGGAAGAACTTTTGGTGGAATGACATGAAGAATGAGGTAGTGCAGTTTGTGGCTAAGTGTTTAACTTGCCAGCAAGTCAAAATCGAACATCAGCGACCAATCGGGTTGTTGAAACCACTTCTCATTCCGGAATAGAAGTGGGAGGACGTCTCTATGGATTTTGTCACGAATATGCCGAGGACGAAGACGGGAATGAACATGGTAAGTCAGCACATTTTCTGGTCATCAAGGACACTTGGAGTCCAGAGAAATTGGCTCGTATATTTATTGCGCAGATCATGAGGCTTCATGGTACGCCGAAAACTATTATTTCACACAGGGATGGTCGGTTTGTATCGCATTTCTGGCAGGCGGTACATAAGGCATTGGGAACATGTTATGTTTGAGCACTTCTTTCCACCCTCAAACCGATGGACAATCCGAGCGTACCATTCAAACGTTCGCGGATATGTTACACGCGTGTGCGTTAGACTGGAGTAGCAACTGGGAAGAACATTTGGCTTTGATCGAGTTCACTTACAATAATAGTTGGCACACCTCGATCAAAATGGCACTGTATGAGGTGATTTACGGTCGATGTTGTAGATCACCGATATGCTGGAACGATCCGTCCAATTTAGTTGGCATTGATCCAGATCTTGTGCTGGAGACAAAAAGGAAAGTCGAGTTGATTCGAGAGAGATTGTTGACTGCCTAGAGTCGACAGAAGTCTTACGCGGATGTTAGGCATTGACCCTTAGAATTCGAGGTAGGAGAACACGTTTTGTTGAAGGTATCTCCATCGAAGGGAGTTTTCTTTTCAGGAAAAAGGGGAAGCTCAGTCCAAGATATATTTGACATTTTGAGGTATTGTAAAGAGTTGGCGAGTTCGCTTACCTTTTGGCATTACCTCCGTCCTTGAGCCATGTTCATAGCATGTTTCACGTTTCTTAGTTTAGGAAGTACGTTCCGGACCCTAGTCACATTATCGATTTTGGTGAAGTGGAACTCGAGAAGGATGTCACGTTTGAGGAGAGGCCAGTGAGGATTTTGGAACGTCGGGTTAAACAGCTAAGGCACAAAACCATCCCTTGGTTAAGGTGAAATGGTCGAGACATGAAGTGGAGGAAGCTACATGGGAATTGGAGGAGAATATGCGTGCGAGATACCCTGAGCTTTTCGATCCTCAAGTTTCGGGACGAAACTTCTTTTTAAAGGGAGAAAATGTAATATCCATACTTTCTATCTTTAGCAGCTTCGATTTTTGGTGTATGTCTATTTTTAGCGGATCGCTTATTGTAACACCCCCAAGATAATCGAGGTATATTACAGCGCCGTGAACCCCTACATGGGACCCACCAGGCGGGACGACCAAACAAACTCAACGACTTGTGAAATCAACATAACAACCCCTCGTCATGAAGACGAAAAACAAAACGATTCACCTGGTTCAACCGGTCAACCACACTCCACACATCCAACACAAACATAACGGACAAATATCACAACCTGAAAAAACGGAAATTCCTAAGTACTCGAGTACTTCTTATTAGTTTACAAATGGATAAACGCATCAAAAGAAAGAAGAACCACAAAAACACACTCATGCACAGTCATCACGCCCGGCCATCATCCGCGTACTGGTCCAGCGCCCGTTCGTCTCGATGGACCTGACCTGAAATTCATGAAACGAATTTCCCCAAAACAGGTCCCCAAAGGGGGTTAGCAATTACGCTAGTACAAGTAACCAAATGAACAACTTACACCTTAAACATATAGTCAATACATGCAAACAAGAAAAAAAAACATAATTCCAAAACTCTCATTTCCGGAAATGCCGATAATCAAATCACATTTGTAAAATGCACCACAATTAACCGTCGATCCACGTCTCTGTGGACCCCTACCGAGACCCCGTCGGATCTAACCCGTAGTGGTTAAAAGCAAGCTCATCGATCCACGTCTCTGTGGACCCCTATCGAGACCCCGTCGGATCCAACCCGTAGTTAGCATACACACACACACACCATTTCTCATGCAATACTACTATGTCAAGATTTGTAAGTTCATAAGGGTACTTGCCTCGATCGACAGACGGTGACACGGACGGAAATGAGGAATCAAATACGACCACGAGGAACCGATGAAACCGAACCTAACGATTTGAAGAATACGATTACAACCATTCTAAATGAATACGGGAAAGGAATACACCCGAAAAACTGCCTACGATTCATGTATATTCGTATAAAAATAACAACGAGGGCGGACCACAACCAAACCCTCTCGATTACGCAAAAACCACGAAATATACCATGAATCCATAGGGAAACCAAGGATACTAACAAGATTAATTATATTCAACATGAATTAATCAACAATACAGAACGAATTGAAGGAAAAATCCGAAAACCCCCAATTTACCCAAAATTAGGGTTCTTAGAAGATTTACCTTGGATTAGGATGATAGATTCGTGTTGAAGTTGATATAATACACCAAGAACTCAAGGAAGAGGATGGTTGAGATGGTTGGAAGAAGGAATCGCCAAGAAATCGCCCAAAATCGCCAAAGCCGCGGAGGAAGGATGAGAAATGAGAATAGACGTACATCTGGGTCAACTCCCTGGTTTATATAGCCAGGGAGTGTTAGCGCGCGCTAATCTTCAGAAGTTAGCGTGCGCTAACGGGACAAAACTCCAGTCCAGAAGTTAACGCCCCAGTCCAGTAACCAGATTTCTGGGCCGTTAGCGTGCGCTACCCGAAACGTAGCGTGCGCTAATGGCCTCTCGGAAGTGCGCGCTATCGGCCATAGCGTGTGCTACCTGGACATCAGCCGAGTCCAGAAGTGAACTGCCCAGTACTCACCTGACCCCGTTAACGCACGCTATCAGCCAAACATAGCGTGCGCTAAAAGCATATCGGTAGCGCGCGCTATTGGCCATAGCGTGTGCTACCTAGGCACCTGACCGAGTCCAGTAGCAAACTGTCCAGTACTGGACAGACTCGCTAGCGCGCACTACAAAATAAGCGTAGCCTGCGCTACTGAAGGATGATTAGCGCGCGCTATAAAGTAACATTAGCGTGCATTAGGCACAGTGTAACAACGGTCCGAAACACCGAAACACGAACGAAGCATCAAACGGAACATCTCAAAATGCATAATAACATAGAATGGATCCGCGGCAACCCCGAAACGGCAGTTCCGCACAACAATTACGAGAATCAGATCAATAGATGACGGAAGAAATACACTGAAAAATACACGAGGGTCGCTACAATTGGAAATACACCGAAAAATGAAAATACTGGGAAAAGAAAAATGCGGATTTTACATTCTACTCCTGTAAAAAACAAGTTTCGTCCCGAAACTTAAGAAACAAACAACTCGGGGTACCTAGCACGCATGCTATCCTCGGTTTCCAAAGTTGCCTCCTCGGCACCATGTCTCGACCACTGCACCTTGACAAAAGGGATGGTCTTATGCCTCAGTCGCTTCTCACGATGCTCCAAAATTTTCAAAGGACGTTCCTCAAAAGTAATATCCTCGGCGACGTCAATCTCACCATAATCGATGATGTGACTAGGATCCGGAACATATTTCCTCAGCTGGGAAACATGGAAAATGCTATGAACGTGACTCAAGGCCAGAGGTAGCGCTAAACGGTATGCCAACTCGCCGACTCGCTCGAGAATCTCGAAGGGTCCAATAAATCTCGAACTCAACTTCCCCTTTTTTCTGAAAAGGAAAACTCCCCTCGTCGGCGACACCTTTAGCAAAACGTGGTCTCCCACCTCGAATTCCAATGGTCGACGACGGACATCGCCATATGACTTCTGTCGACTCTAGGCAGTCAACATCCGTTCCCGAATTAATTCTATCTTCTGCCTCGTCTCTGAAACGATATCCGGCTCGGTCCTGACTAAATCGGACACCTCATTCCAATAAATCAGTGATCGACAATGCCGCCCATAAAGTGCCTCATACGGTGCCATCCGAATCGACGCGTGCCAACTATTGTTGTACGTGAATTCGATCAATGGCAAATGCTCCTCCCAGTCACTACTCCAATCGAGAGCACAAGCACGTAACATATCCTCGAACGTCTGGATAGTGCGTTCCGACTGTCCATCTGACTGAGGATGAAAAGAGGTACTCAAACGCAAACGAGTACCCAACGCCTTATGCACCGCCTGCCAAAAGTGCGATACAAAGCAGCCATCATGATCCGAAACAATAGAATTCGGAGTACCGTGAAGCCTCACAATCTGTGCGATAAACAGACGAGCCAACTTCTTCGGACCCCAAGTGTCCTTGATGCCCAGAAAATGTGCCGACTTGGTCAGACGATCAACAATCACCCAGACCATATTCATGCCCGACCTCGATCTCGGCAAACTCGTAATGAAATCCATCGATATATCTTCCTATTTCCATTCCAGAACGGAAAATGACTGAAATAACCCGGCCGGTCGCTGATGCTCAATTTTGACCTGTTGACAAGTCAAACATCTCGCAATAAACTGTGCGACCTCTCCCTTCATATCATTCCACTAGAAATTCCGTCTCAGGTCCTTGTACATCTTACTCGAACCAGGATGAACAGAGTAATGTGTAGCATAGGCCTCACGCAAAATACTCTGTCTCAACTCTGAGTCGCTTGGTACACAAAGCCGACCCTGGAATCTTAAAACACCATCCTCGTGAATCACAAACACAAGAGACTTTCCCTTAAGAACGTTCTCTCGGATTTGAGAAATCATCGGATCTTCCAACTGCTTCAGCTTAATTTCATCGATCAAAGAAATCTCTAAAGCAAAAAGTTGTCCGACATCTCCAGGCAACAAAACCTCAACATCTAACTCGATCAAAACCCATCGAAGCTCAGACTGAGATGTAAGAATCTCAAGCGTTCGCAACGCAACCGGTTTCCGACTCAAGGTGTCGGCCACGACGTTCGCCTTACCCGGATGATAAAGGATTTCGAGGTCATAATCCTTAATCAACTCCAACCACCTAATCTGCCTCATATTCAACTCCCGCTAGGTGAATATGTACTTCAAACTTTTATGGTCGGTGAAAATCTGACATGAGGAGCCAAACAGATAATGACGCCAGATCTTGAGTGCAAAGACTACCGCCGCTAACTCCAAATCGTGAGTATGGTAGTTAAGCTCATACGGCCTCAACTGTCTCGATGCATATACAATGGTCTTGCCGTTCTGCATCAATACGCACCCAAGACCCTGACCCGAAGCATCGCTATACACAGCAAAACCCTCGTTACCACACGGTAATGCCAAAACCAGGACTGAAGTTAAACGCCTCTTCAGCTCGTCAAAACTCGCCTGCCTCTCGTCATTCCAGACGAACGTCTCGGATTTCTGAAGCAACTTTGTAAGTGGATGAGCTAGTTTCGAGAAACCCTCAACGAACCTACGATAGTAGCCGGCCAAACCCAAAAAGCTACAGACCTGCTTCACATTCTTAGGCGGTGCCCAATCTAGCTCAACCTTGATCCTCTGCGGATCTACACGGACTCTCTTGGCTGAAATTACGTGACCCAGAAACATCACTTCCTTCAGCCAGAACTCACATTTCGAGAACTTCGCATAGAGTTGCTCGGTCCTCAAAATGTCTAACACTACTCGTAGGTGATGCGCGTGATCCTGCTCGTTCCTCGAATAGATAAGGATATAGTCAATGAAGACGACGACACACTTATCTAAATACTCGATAAAAACCTTGTTCATCAACTGCATGAACACTGCCGGCGTGTTGGTTAACCCAAAGGGCATGACTACAAACTCGTAATGTCCGTATCTCGTCCGAAAAGCTATTTTCGGAACGTCGGACTCCTTCACCCAAAACTGATAGTACCCCGATCTCAAGTCGATCTTCGAGAATACCGCAGCTCCCTGCAACTGATCAAACAAGTCATCAATCCTCGGCAGAGGATACTTGTTCTTGATGGTCACCTTGTTTAGCTCGCGATAATCGATACACAAACGCAGTGAACCATACTTCTTCCGCACAAACAGGACCGGTGCACCCGAAGGCGACGCGCTCAGTCGAATATACCCTGACTCAAGAAGCTCACTCAACTGCTTCTTCAACTCGGCCATCTCTGAAGGTGTCATGCGATACGGCACCTTTGAAATCGGGGCTGCACCCGGCTCTAATTCAATAGCAAACTCTACCTCACGGTCCGGTGGTAACCCCAGTAACTCGTCAGGAAAGACGTCAGGAAACTCACTAACAACTGGAATCGACGAAAGCTCGACTCCACCACTCTCCGACTTCAAGGCAAATCACCAATAACTAATACACCCCTTTCGAAGGAGTCTCATCGCCTTCAAGGCGTTAATAACTGGTTTCTCTTTCGCCCCGCGAAAGAGTGCTCGGTGCCGTCCTCGGCTATCATGGTGATGATCCTAGTGTGGTAGTTCATGATTGCACCATGCCGCTCGAGCCAATCATCCCCGAGAATCAAATCCTCACCCTCAATGCCCACAACAATAAGATTAGAGAGCCAAGCCCTCTCACAAATAGACACATAACAGTCCCGGACCTCTCGATCGCCAACGATTATATCACCGCTAGGAAGTTTAACGATGAAAGGCTCGCACGGCGATAATCAGTCAAGACTCAAACGGCGCACACACTCCATAGAAATGAATGAATGCGTAGCACCCGAATCAAAAAGCACACTGACAGGATGGGAATAGATGTGAACGGTACCTGTCGCCATAGTAGCTGCTGGGTCATTAGCTCTCCTCATCTCATAGACGCGCGGGTGGGCGGAGCCGACACTGGAAGCTCCCCCCTTAGCGGGCTGACCCCGACCTCTCACTCGACTAGCACTCGGTGGAGATTTAGAAGCAAACGATCCTTGATTCACACTTGGTTCCTTAGGCACTGGAATGGAAGCCTGAGCACCAAGCATTCTCTCCCTCTCAGCACAGAAAGCGGCCTTATGGCCCGGCTGGCCACACTTATTACACGTCAGCAAAGGGCTCAAACAAGTACGACTGACGTGGCCTGTACGGCCACAATTAAAACACTTCATATCACGAAAAGGAGCACTGGTAGTTCCACGGGGACCCCCAGTGGAACGAGCTGGACCACTACCGGTGGGAAAATTAGCAGATTGGGATTTCTGCTGACCCACACCTTTGTGGCCCGAAAAATTCCCGGTGGATTTCTGCTTCTTGCTCTCGCGGGCCACCTCACTAGCCGTCACAGACATATCATAAGCAAGGTCCTCACTCTGATAATCCTTCAAGGTAGTGCATACGAGACCAGACATGTAATCGCGAATCGACAATTTCATCTGCCTAGAGAACTGAAAAATTTTGTCGTTCTCCTCGACAACTTGGGTCTTCACGTAGCTCAACTCCTTGTTGAAATCGGCAATAGCTTGAGAGATAGGGACATCCTGCGGTTGAGCATTATAAAAGGCATGAACTCGAGCCTGTCTAACTAGCCACGGGCAATATTCGGTCTCCATTAGGTCCTTGAATTCCGCCCATGAAGCAACGTGGTCCTTAGGCCAAACGGCCTCCCACCAGTCAGTAGTGTCCCCAGTGAGAAAATACTGGGCAATAGGGACCTTACGGTCCTCGGGACAGTTGGTGGCGACAAAGACTTTGGATATCTCCTTGATCCACCCTTCCCAGCCAATCGGGTCAGAGGCTCCCGTGAACTGAGGAGGATGCATCTTGATGACATCCTGGAGCCAACAGTCAACTCCGTCCCGAGCAGCATGGGCCGGATTCTGAACTGCCTGGGCTATCGCCGCCATTTGGTTCCCCATCTGTTGCATAACAGCCACAACACCAATGTCAGCGCCATCTTGAGAAGAAGCACGACTATGCTGGTCACCGGTGCTGCCGGCTCCCGAAGAATGCGACGTCCACGACCACGACCACGACCTCTTCCAGCATCCATACTGGAGTTAAATAAGTAGGAAAAGCCATACGATGGTAAGTACAAGAAGAAAAACAATCACAAATTGAGAATCAAAGGTGCAATACAAGGAAACAAGGAATAAAGGAAGGAAAAACTTACGGACACTGGAAGTACCAGAATCATGGCAGCGTGACGATAATGTGCAAAACGAAACGCAAAAAGACCCAATAGACTGACAAGCCTAGGTATCCATAAACCTAGTGCGCTCCGATACCATTTTCTGTAACACCCCTAAGATAATCGAGGTATATTACAGCGTCGTGAACCCCTACATGGGACCCACTAGGCGGGACGACCAAACATACTTAACGAATTGTGAAATCAACATAACAACCCCTCATCATGAAGACACAAAACAAAACGATTCACCCGCTTCAACCGGTCAACCACACTCCACATATCCAACACAAACATAACGGACAAATATCACAACCTGAACAAACGGAAATTCCCAAGTACTCGAGTACTTCTTATTAGTTTACAAATGGATAAACGCATCAAAAAAAATGAGAACCACAAAAACACACTCATGCACAGTCATCACACCCGGCCATCATCCACGTACTGGTCCAGCACCCGTTCATCTCGATGGACCTGACGTGAAATTCATGAAACAAATTTCCCCAAAATGGGTCCCCAAAGGAGGTTAGCAATTACGCTAGTACAAGTAACCAAATAAACAACTTACACCTTAAACATATAGTCAATACATGCAAACAAGAAAAAAAAACATAATTCCAAAACTCTCATTTCCGGAAATGCCGATAATCAAATCACATTTGTAAAATGCACCACAATTAACCGTCGATCCACGTCTCTGTGGACCCCTACCGAGACCCCGTCAGATCTAACCCGTAGTGGTTAAAAGCAAGCTCGTCGATCCACGTCTCTGTGAACCCCTACCGAGACCCTGTCGGATCCAACCCGTAGTGAGCATACACACACACACACACACCGTTTCTCATGCAATACTACTATGTCAAGATTTGTAAGTTCATAAGGGTACTTGCCTCGATCGACAGACAGTGACACGGACGGAAAGGAGGAATTAAACATGACCGCGAGGAACCGATGAAACCGAACCTAACGATTCAACGAATACGATTACAACCATTCTAAATGAATACGGGAAAGGAATACACCCGAAAAACCGCCTACGATTCATGTATATTCGTATAAAAATAACAATGAGGGCGGACCACAACCAAACCCTATCGATTACGCAAAAACCACGAAATATACCATGAACCCGTAGGGAAACCAAGGATACTAACAAGATTAATTATATTCAACATGAATTAATCAACAATATGGAACGAATCGAAGGAAAAATCTGAAAACCCCCAATTTACACAAAAGTAAGGTTCTTAGAAGATTTACCTTGGATTAGGATGATAGATTCGTGTTGAAGTTGATATAATACACCAAGAACTCAAGGAAGATGATGGTTGAGATGGTTGGAGGAAGGAATCGCCAAGAAATCGCCTCAAATCGCCAAAGCCTCAGAGGAAGGAGGTGAAATGAGAATAGACGTACATCTGGGTCAACTCCCTGGTTTATATAGCCAGGGAGTGTTAGCGCGCGCTAATCTTCAGAAGTTAGCGTGCGCTAACGGAACAAAACTCGATCCAGTTAACGTCCCGATCCGATGGCAGTTTACGGGCCATTAGCGTGCGCTACCCGAAACGTAGCGTGCGCTAATGGCCTCTCGGTTGTGCGCACTATCGGCCATAGCGTGCGCTACCTGGACATCAGCCGAGTCCAGAAGTGAACTGCCCAGTACTCACCTGAACCCGTTAGCGCGCACTATCAGCCAAACATAGCGTGCGCTAAAAGCGTATCGGTAGCACGCGCTATCGGCCATAGTGTGCGCTACCTGGGCACCTGACCGAGTCGAGTAGCAAACTGTCCCGTACTGGACAGACTCGCTAGCGCGCGCTACAAAACAAGCGTAGTGTGTGCTACTGAAGGATGATTAGCGCACACTATAACGTAACATTAGCGCGCATTAGGCACAGGGTAACAATGGTCCGAAACACCAAAACACGAACGAAGCATCAAACAGAACATCTCAAAATGCATAATAACATAGAATAGATCCACGGCAACCCCGAAACGGCATTTCCGCACAACATTTACGAGAATCAGATCAATAGATGATGGAAGAAATACACTGAAAAAATACACGAGGGTCGCTACAATGGGAAATACACCGAAAAATGAAAATACTGGGAAAAGAAAAATACGAATATTACACTTATAACCATTTCGAAGTTTTGAAACTATTTTGTTCTTGGTGTTTTTCCATTAGGTTGAGTTTTGGAGGTGTTTTTACGTATTTTGCTTTATGTTATGATGTTCATCGCATGTACGTTCGATTCGCATAAAACTCGTTCGAATATATTGTTTCTTTGTTCTTACAAGTCCGTAAGGTAGAATTTTCCATGTTGTGGACTTCTGTTCAGCATTTCGATGTCGTATCGTGATTTTCAGACGTTTGGGCCATTTTGTAATTTCCTAAAAGTTTAGGAAAATTACTCCCATTGTCGTACTTCGAACCTTCAGGTGGTCAGAATAATGCTTTCTTTTAGCGCTTAGTTTCTTCGTCGCGAATACTTTGTATATGTGTCTTTGGATCCCATCTTTGGTTGCGTTTCGCTTTCATGCCTTCTTGAATAGTGGACTGCACTCAGGAGTACTAAACTGCTACATGCATAACGTACGTTATGTTGGGATTCGGTGCCTAAAACGAAGGCCCAGCGGAAGGGGTAAAACGAAAATTAATTCGATCCGAATCCCTACGAGGATCGATCGAGCTACATATATACGAATATATAAACGAAAAACAAGAGTTATAAGAAACTCACCCTTGAAGTCCGTTGATTAAATGGTAACCTTCTCTTGAGCTATTCCCCAAGCTTTGATTGATCTTTACGAATCCAATCCGCTCCAAGCTCTTGAACGATCCAACGCCGAAAGCACCGTGTCTCTACTTGCCACGCGCCGGAAAAACGACCGGAATGACAACACTCGATTAACCTCTAAGGTTACGGCTAGAATCAAGTGATGAAGCCTTTTATTATTGCACTCTAAGTGTTTAATATTTATCTCTCAATGTATCTTGAATTTTCTCCAAGAAAACTCAAGAACAAGATGAAGATAATTGAGAAAAATATTTTCTCTCTCTCAATGTGTAACTCACGGTTGGAATGACTTAGGAGAGGTTGGGAGATGTCTTCATTTATTCTACTTCCAAATCCCACACAATCCCTTTATCTTTATTATAAGAGATATCATATCTCTTAGGTGATAAGTCTTCACCCACCAAAGCATGACAAACACTAAAGGTAAGAGATCAAAAGTGGGGCCGGCCTCTAGAAGGAATCCGACGAGTTCTGTTCGTTTCGGACTCCCGAGAGTCCAAACAGATAAACTCCGATTCCATTCCGATGTATTTATATCGATTAATTAATCCAATTAATTAATCATATTAAATACATAATAACATAATTAATTTCTCCAAGAAATAATTATATTCATGAATTAAATTAATCACCCGGTAATTTATTTAATTAATTAGGCCGTAAATTAATTTATCCAATAAATCAATTTAGACATCCAATGTCCCAAATTAGATATCCAGTATCTAATATTCATAATGAGAGATTAAGCTCGATTCATTCCGTCGTCAATCCTATTGCGCGACTCGATAGGTTCGTCTCAGTCAGTAATGGGAGGAACCAAAGAGTAGTAGCACCACCTAGCCAGCCTGGCGGCCTACACTGTACCCCAACTGAGAACGAATGATTGGGATCATTCAAGAACCATACTGTCGTGAATACCAGTATACGTATAAACCCTTCTTTCAAATGTCTCGATCAAGTTATAGGGTCACGTCCACTCAAACCCTATCTGTACTTGACGCTATGCATGCGTTAATGCAAATCGAGATCATTGAGCTCTTGTGTATCCAATACAACTAGCTCCAATGCTTTGGCCAAAGACTTATGATCTCATTTTTCAATAACCGCATAGGACATATAACCCGCTCACTAACGGGAGAAAGAATTCTATCTTGGTATTCAGTAGGAGCTGCTACTTGCCCTTTAAGATGCACGTCGAGGTTGACCCCCACCTCCCGGTTTATAGGGTCGAACTACTCTAATGAAAATCTTAACGTCACAAGCACATCCCTACTAAATCCTCAAGTCGAAGGTTCACGAATACCTATCACAACCTTTCGATTCCGTCATTGACTGTCCCAGAGTGAAATCCGTGTGACGAATCGAGGGTGAGTCGGTTCGAGTATACTAATCCAATTAGCATACCTATAACGTGTGCTCCCACTAACCATTAGTGTTCGACAGGCACTCTCCATGTCAAAGAACACGTCATACAAGTCTTCACATAAACTTAACGCCCAGTCAAGTTTCATCGACTTGCGAACGATTAAATATTTGAGCTATAAACCTTTCCAGTGCCTACCCCCTTATCCAATAAGGAGTGGAACGTTTTGCTCTCAAATACACGGACTAGTTTCTATATGTATATTTACGAGTTAGGAATGCCAGTAACTACCAGTAAATAAAGAAGCATCCATTGCCTTATATTAATGATTTACATAATTACAAGTACAATGCCCTCACTCAACATCCTCTGAGCGGCATTCGAGGGCATACTCCTAACATGTTATGCATGCTCCCTTACGTACGCTAAAGTATACTGTTAATGTACGTTAACTCTTAGTCATAGCGTACGTTAACGTCTGCAGCGATTTGGGTAGTAGGTTCTGGACTCTGAATTCTGGGCTCTAACTACCAGGTAGCGCGTGCTAGTAGTCTTCCTAGCGCACGCTAAATGAGCAGGTAGTGAACGTTAAGCTCTCGTAGCACATGCTAACGACACCGGGCAGAAGCTATTGGACTACTCGGTGAACCTGTTAGCGCGTGTTATTTTCAAGTATTAGCGCACGCTAATATACTTAGTATAAATAGGACTCATCAGCACACTATTCTTCATTTTTTCATCTCTTCTCTTACCTTGGGCGATTTCTGGCAATTTTGGGCGATTTGTGAAGATCCTAATGAGATATCATCACCTACCAACATTTTCAAGCTATTAGTCCAGATTATTCAACGTTTAATCTACCCAAAGAAGGGTTCTGGGTTAATTTTGAGTTAATGTTGTTTGGGGACACTCTGTTTATTATCGTTTTTATTGCGTAGTGTTTGTTGTTGGTCTTGAGTGGCCGGGATGTGTGTTAGCCTTGTGTACTCAAATGGTTGGGTCCACGACGCTGTAATATGTCCTGGACGTCTTGGGGGTGTTATACTATTGATCTCGGCGTCAATCCGATTACCATCAAAGACACCCGAGATCATCTGAAGCACTGAATCACCAACTATATCCCACTTAGCCTAATAAAACCACATATGGATCCCATCAATACTAGGGGACTTATTCGGGGCCATATCAAACAAAGCTCTCGGCACTTCTGTTGAACAAATCAATTTTGATGATGTGTTTTCTCAAAACATTTAAAGTAAAACATTAAAGACTCGTTCATACAAAAATGACACCTATTGCATCAAAGATAAAATCTTCCGAACAACATAAATAACACGCGCTATTCCTATATAATAGTGCACGCTATCGAGCTCATAGTGGCTAGTACTTTGAAGACAGTAACGCAAGCAATATGCCACTTCAATGTCTCAATGAAATCACTAGCACACACTACCTACATACAATAGCGCACGCTACCTGCTACTTCATTATAACAAGTCAGTAAGGGCAATAAGGTCAGACCGACACAATAGTGCACGCTACAGTGTTATGCAACGTACGTTAACGGGCCAAGACAATAAGCATTGCAAAATTCAAGGAAGTCAATAACGCACGCTAACATCTTTTATAACGTACGCTAAAGTCTCAGGACAATAAGATCTGGAATTCTTATATGTAAGAAGATAACGCACGCTGTGGAAGCAAGATAGTAAGGTTTTATATTCTTATACAACAAGCAACAAACACACATTAAAGGATGAAGCAACGCACGTTAAACTAAGAATATGACCATTGCATAAGATACAGATAACGCACTCTAATGGCTAATATTAGCGCACATTATGTTTGAAATTCTACCGTTGGACATACAACCACTGGAGGACCTTTTCAACGTGTAAATCACGCGATATTTGAAAAGCAAAGAGTGACCAACTAGTGCCGCTATGAAGGACTAATAATGCACACTATGTTTAAATTATATCCATTGCACAAAGACGTTAAGCAACAGGACCATTCCTTTTTCAAAGTCAAAAGTAAAGATGCTTGACTACTCCGATAACGCACGCTAAGCTGTTCATTAGCGCATGCTAATGAAGTCAGATGATGAGGGTGCAAGTCTTGCTAAATGTTCAGGACACATAACTACAAGATGATTGATATACATTCTGAGCTTTTGATTATCAATATATGCTATCTTTGCCTCATTTAGTTATGCCAAGAAATAAACGACTGTTGTACTTACTTTGTATTAATCACTTATACTTTGTGTCTTCTTTGATTGGTGTGTTTGAGTGTTGTACCAATCCTACATGAGCTTGAGAAAAACGAATCTAGAACTTCAATCTAGTGGTATTAGGATCATTGATCCGACATTGTTAGGATTGAATTCTGAAGTTCGTAAGTAAGGTTTATCTAGTTCCGATAGAATACTAGAGAGAAAATATCTATTGTGTGTTTGGTTGTGCTTGGACCAATCGAAGAAAAGCTGTGTAACGGTTTAGCCCGAACCTATTTGTGGTTCTTCTTGATCCAATAGAAAAATGAATGAAGGGAGGATGTAATCAAATTGCTGAACCTCTATAAATCTCCGGGTCGTTTGGTTTCGATACCTTTAGTTAAAATCATCAAGGAAATCAAATTTTATTATCACCACTATTAAACCGCCCTTCTAGTGGAATTCTCAACTCTTCAGTTTGTATCGGAGCGGGTCTCTTTTAAAACCGATTTAATCACGGAAGAGGAAAAGATCCGCAAATGGGTCTTATGGCTCAAACCGAAGGCAATGCTCTCAACCGTCCACATTCTTTGACGTATCCAACTTCATGACTTGGACGACGAAGATGGTTATCTTTCTCCAAGCCTGTGACATTAATATTTGGAAATTTATTGCTCTTGGTCCAAAAATTTCCAAGAAGGAAGATGGGTAGTTAAAAAGTTTGATGAATATAACGACAAAGATTGGGAAAACATGCACATCAACTTTCATGCCACTCAACTATTATACTGTGCTCTAAATCCCGAAGAACTTAATCGCATATCTACATATAAAAGTGCTAAACAATATGGAAAATTCCGAAGTGTATGAAAGAACAACTCAGGTCAAAGAGACCAAAATCAACATGTTGTTTCATGATTATGAATTATTCTCTATAAAAGACGATGAAACAATCACAAATATATTAGATCATTTCTCGGCTATAAGAGATGGTCTTGCTTCATTTGGCACACCTATATCAAGCAGTGATAAGGCAAAGAAAATTCTTCGTTCTTTACCTCGAGAATGGGATGCCATAGTCATGACAATTATGGAGTCCAAAGATCTTAATAAATTTGAATTTAGTGCTCTTATCGGATCACTTATTAATTACGAGACCATGCTCAAATCTAGAGGATCCAAACCTAAGCCTCGTGAAAAAATGATCACTTTCAAAATTGATAGCTACATTAAGGAATAAGGGTTGGAAGATGAAGACAACGAGGAACTTGCCTTACATGCTCGGAATTTCAGAAGATATAAAAATTTAATTCAAAAACGACGAAACTTCCTTGGTCGGGATTCTAGCCCACGAGATAAGGTTTGCATATGCGATCATGCCCTGTTCTTGAGCTAATTCCTTGGCTTTGAAGAAAGAGATTGTTCTAAATTAGAAGTTTTCGAAAAAAACTAAGAATGATTCTAAACTCAAAGTACGTATGAAATTCGACAACAACTGACGAAAGGGCCACCAACTCGGATTATGCTAAAGAATGCCGAGGGTCTACTTCCAAACCTCAAGTGGAAAAACATAGAAAGAAAGAAGTATTGGTCGTCTCTTGGAGTGATGACAAGGAGGAAATCGAAGGATCCATAGATGCAAATCTAGCACTAATGGCCCTTGAATCGGAAAAGACTACCAAGGTAGTTCTAGTTTCGACGATAATCTTTTAGATAGTTTCGACTCAAAAACCAAACCAAACCAAATCAAACATACCCAGTATATCCCGCTCAGAGCAGGGTTTGGGGAGATTTAGATGTATGCAGACCATGCCCCTATATTTTACGGTAAGGAGGCCTAAAATGCATTTTTTGCGGCCAGCGAGATTTGAACCCGCGCGGCCGTGAAGGGGAGAGGCGCGCTCGGCCATTTGGGCTAGGGATCCAGATTTAGTTTCGACTCACAAGAGTCAAATCATGATGATGAACTTTTAAGTACATTGGAATCCTTAAATATCGAATATGACGAGATGGTAAAGCTTAATATGAAGTTGAAAAGAAAAATTAAAAACTTAGAACCTGAAAATTCTAAAATTCAAAACAACTACAGAAATAGTGAAATTGACCATACTTCTTGCCTTAATAAAGAAAATAATTTGAAGATTGAATTATCTAAACCTCAAAAGGAATTAAAATATATAATTAATAAATTTACACTTGGAAACGAGAAATTTGAAAAACTGCTGTCTATTTAAAAATCTCTTTTTCTAAAACATGGTATTGGTTTTGATCCGTTTAATAGAGAACAATCTCTTATAAATCCTAGCAAAGTTAAAGAAACCAAGAATTCAAATATTCCACCCCAACAAAGAAATTCTAATGATAAAATAATAAGAATCCGTTAAAAATTAAGAACAATAAAATTTAAACAAATTTGGGTTCCTAAAGGAACAATAATTCCAAATGCGATTAAAATCATTAATTTTGGAGGACCAAGAAGGGATTGGGTACCTAAACAATGAAAACAAAATATTTTTATAGGTACATCTTTCAAAGAAAAGTAAATGGTACATCAGTAGCAATTGCTCAAGACACATGTGTGGCACCAAAGAGCCGTTCGAAGATCTTGAATATCAAGAATAAGGACACAACTTTTGGTGACAACAAGAAAGGGAGAATTATGGGCACCGATAAAGTAGGTAAGGAGCCTTAACCTTCTATCAATAAAGTTTTATTTGTTGAAGGCTTGCATCATAATCTACTTAGCGTATCTCAATGTGTGATGAAATATTTACAATTCTTTTTGAAAAAACCCATTGCAATGCTTTCAAAAATAACAAAATTGCATTTTTTGGATTAAGACATGGAAGTATTTATATTGTTGATCTTTGTGATGAAAACTCCTTAAACAGAAAATGTCTTATGACTACATACTTCATTACCAATTATCTCAAATTTATCGAGACATAATTTAGTTTGTGGTTTACCTAAATTGAAATTTTACCGAAAACACTTATGTGAATCATGTATTAAAGGGAAACACACAAGAGAATCATTTAAACCGGAATTTGAAGTTTCTATTAATCATATTCTTGAACTTGTTCATATGGATTTGATTGGTCCATCTAGATATACTAGCTTAATGACAACTTTTATACTTTGGTAATTGTAGATGATTTCTCTTGTTTTACATGGATTAAATTTCTCACTCACAAAGATGATACTTTTATTGAATTTTCTAAATGGTGTCGTTTAGTTCAAAATGAGAAAAATCTTTCTCTCATTTGTATTCGAACCGATCATGGTGGAGAATTTGGTTGCTCACCTTTTGAAAGTTGGCACGACAAATATGGTATTAATCATAACTTTTCAACTCCTAGACCTTCTCGACAAAACAGAGTTGTTGAATGAAAAATCGATTTTTGGAGGAAATATCTAGAATCATGTTAAATGAATACTCTCTTCCACAATATTTTTGGGCCGCATCTATCAATACGACATGTTATACAATAAATCGAGTTCATCTTCGTAGATCTCAACTCAAAACCCCATAAGAAATTTGGAAAGGTAAAAATCCAAATATTTCTTATTTCATCCATTTTGGCGCAAAGTGTTTGTTTTAAATAACACTAAAGGAAACCTAGGAAAATTTGATTCAAAATCCGATTCAGGTATTTTTCTAGAATATTCATTTAATAGTAAAGCTTTCAGTGTGTATAACTTAAGAACAACAAAGTAGAAGAATCAATTCATGTCAAATTCTATGATGCCATTTCAACTTGAGAAAGGTAGAATATCTTGATGATGCAGGTACACTTCCGGATCCTCAAACCTCAAAAGAAATGGAGAAAAATCATGAAATTCAAGAAATTGATTTGCCTATAGGATGGAGACATATCAAGGACCATCCAAAAGATCTTATAATCGGAAACATAGAAGAAGATGTTCAAACTCGAAGGAGAACTTTAGACTATTTGAACATATCGCCTTTGTGTGCGAGGTCAAACCCAAAAATATTTCGAAAGTGTTAATTGATGAAAATTGGATAATGGCAATGCAAGAAGAACTTGCATAATTCCAATGAAACAAAGTATGGAACTTGGTTCCCGCACAGGAAGATAAAACTATTATCGGGACTAAATGGGTACATAAAATTAAGTGTGACGAAGACGGATATCCAGTAAAGAATAAATCCCGTCTAGTTGCCCAAGGCTATAATCAAGAAGAAGGCCTTGATTATGAAGAAAGTTTTTCACCAGTTGCTCGACCTGAAGCCATTCGACTTCTCTGTGCATTTGCAACTCATAAGAAGATCAAGTTATCGTAAATGGATGTTAAAAGTGCATTCCTAAATGGCATTATTCAAGAAGAAGTTTATGTGAAACAATCTCTAGGCTTGAGGATTATGAATTTCTAGACTGTGTCTACAAGCTCAACAAAGCCCTTTACGGATTCAAGCAAGCACCTCGAGCATGGTATGATCGTCTAACTGAATATTTAATTTCGAATGACTAGAAACGAGGTAACATAGATAACACACTCTTTGTGAAAACTTTAGATAAAGATATTTTTGTGTGTCAAATCTATGTAGACAATATTTTTTTTGGAGCTACTAATGACTCTCTATGTCAAGAATTTGCAAATATAATGAAGCGATAGTTCGAAATGAGCATGATGGGGGAATTAACATTCTTTCTTGGGCTTCAAATTAAGCAATGCATGGATGAAATTTTTATTCATCAATCTAAATACTCAAAAGACCTACTCAAGAAATTCAAGATGGAAAGTAGCAAGTTTATCTCCGCACCAATGTCATCAACACTAAAGCTAGATAAAAATGAAAGTGGAAAACCAATTGATCAAAAACTTTTTCGAAGTATGATCGGATCTTTACTGTATTTAACCACTTATAGACCTGATATAATATTTGTTACATGTCTATGTGCTAGATTCCAAGCTAATCTAAGGAATCACATCTTATTGTCTGTAAAGAATCTTTCGTTGTTTTAACGAAACTATTGAACTAGGATTATGGTACCCATCTTGTCTTAATTTTAATCTAATTGCATATAGTGATGCCGAATTTGGCGGATGTAAAATTGATAAAAAGGTTACAGGTGGAACATGTCATTTTATAGGGTCATGTTTGATTTCGTGGGTTAGTAAGAAGCAAACACGTGAAGCATTATCCACAACTGAAGCTGAATATGTAGTTGCCGGCAGTACATGTGCACATGTCCTTTGGATTAAAAACCAACTTCGGATTATGGCATGCTTATTAAAAATATTCATATTCTGTGTGACAATACCATCACCATTAATCTCAGTAAAAATCATGTTCTGCACAGTAGAACTAACACACATAGATACACGCATCATTTTTTACGAGATCATGTATAGAAGAAAGATATCTATTTAATTTTTGTCGGTACAAATGATCAATTAGCAGATATTTTTACAAATACCTAAGGAATCTTTTAAAACTATTCGCTTGCAACTCGGTATGGGACATATCGACAATTTTTAAAAAGTACTTTTCTAATATTGCTCTTAAAAGTAAAATCAAAACATGAAAAATTTCTTGCTTAGACCTAGCGCAAGCTAGTTTCTTCAATAGCGTGTGCTAAAAAAACCTCCAAATTTTACTCAGCCACTCGACAGTACACTCAGTTCTTTATTTTAACCCCAATAGCGCACGCTATACGTTACACCTAGCACGCGCTAATTCATCAACTTAAAAAACCAACTCAGCTACTAGACAGAATACTTAGTTCCTACTTCTACCTCGATAGCGCATGCTATATGAAGAATAGCGCATGCTTACGACTATCTATTATTATTAAAAGTAAATATCGGCAGATCTCCTTTCATTATTTCTCAAGCCCTATTCTCATAAGATGATCGAAATCTTCAAATACTCATCCAAAACTCCAAATTCAACTGATAAATCTCCTATCTATCGAATCCTAAGCTCATCCCAATCATCAATGGCAAGTATATCCAAGGCCCCAACAAAGAACTCAACCAAGCGAACCAGAACCTCCAATTTGGATGCCTCCTGACTCGTATCTTCAAATGCACAAAAGGTACTCTCAGAAATTATGCCTCAGGAACATCTTACGGTTTGTTACTACTTTAATTTAAGTAGTTTGTTAAATGTAGGAGTTAAAATTCGAGATTCTTTTGCTAAATTAGGGGTTGAAAAGTTTGTGGAATGTAAGGAAGCTACGTACCCTAATCTAGTGTGAGAATTTTACGCAAATATGCGTATTGGTGATCATGCTTCGTCAAAATTGTCTGTCATACACTCTATGGTTGGGGGAACGCCTCTATTTTTGTCTATTGAAAATTTGAAAAAGGTGTTTCGGCTGAAAAATGAAGGTTTCATGTGTTCTAGAAAATCTAATGATGATGATGAGTTCAACGACTTAGAAATTCGAGAATTCCTAAGTTCAAAAGCGGTTATTGATATTACTGACAATGTGTTTGAAAAAAATGACTTTGGAATAGATATTCGTTTGTTTCTGGTGGCCTTAACTAAATATATAATGCCTAAAGTCAATACTCAACACTAGTTAGTCAGAGTGGTTAAACAGGTCGTGTATCACGTGTTGAACGAAGATGCGGTGGATTTTGCTCATCTTGTATTTCAGTGGATTATATCTAAAACTGAACTTTTTCGGTCTAAAAATATGCCTCTAGAACAAGGAAAGCCGGTATGCCTTTTGGTTATATTCTTACAACAATCTTTATATATCATAATGTTTACCTATCCAACGAAGTTGCCGTACCTGTTTCCCGAGGGCATGAAATTTCAGATTCGTCTGTCAAAGCCATGCACTATGTATAGACGTTGAATCTTGGATGGGTTCTTTTCTCCTATCTGAGGGAAGACGACAATGTGCATAAAGGGACACACATGTCGTCTTCTGAAGAACAAATTACCAGCGGAGGTCCGAGGACCTTAAGAAAACTGCAAACCAGGACGTTCGTTCGTAAATATCAATCGAAAGGCAAAAGACCAATGGGTGAAGTATATAGTGTGAGAGAAGAGGATGATCTCGTGTCTGAATGCGCAGCCTTGAAACCAATCAAGTAGAAATTCGGGATAATATTCGAGCCCTTAGGACAGAAGTGAAGGAAGCAAGGGATGAAATTTTTGCCCACACAGTATATATTAAACAACTTAGAAGGAGGGGGGTGAATAAGCTGTATTTTTTTTGAAGTTATTTGCGCAGCGGAAGATTGATTTTAAGTTGCTGTAAATACAGCAACTTGGTAATCTCCTGTTTGCTTGGTGCGTACAGGGTTTTGCAATATATATACTTTAAATCACACAGGCAGATATGAAAATAGTAAAGGACAGAATGTGAAATACACATAGATATAAGTGGTTTGAGGTAAACCCCTCTACATCCACTGGTCCTATACACCGGAATAAGATGTTTGATTAAAATCACAGCATACACAACTATGTGACTTTAACTAAAAATTGTCGTTGTATCGTTCACACATATTTGTTGGGATTCGGTGCCTAAAATGAAGGCCCAGCGGAAGCGGTAAAACAAAAATTAATTAGATCTGAATCCCTATGAGGATCGATCGAGCTACGTATATACGAAAAAATAAATGAAAAGCAAGAGTTGTAAGAAACTAACCCTTGAAGTCCGTTGACTAAATGGTAATCTTCTCTTAAGCTATTCCCCAAGCTTTGCTTGATCTATACGAATCCAACCCGCTCCAAGCCCTTGAACGATCCAACGCCGAAAGCACCGCCTCTCTACTTGCCACGCGCCGGAAAAACGACCGGAATGACAATCACCCGATTAAACTCTAAGGTTACGGCTAGAATCAAGTGATGGAAACTTTATATTCAAGATTATAACACTCTAAGTGCTTAATCTATATCTCTCAATTTTATCTCTTGATATTTTCTCCAAGAATATATCTCAAGAACAATGAATAATCATGAAGACCTCTCTCTCTCTTTCTTAAGTCACGTATGGAATGGTTGGTGTGTAGAAGTGAGAGTAGTCTTCACATTTATTCTTATTCAAATCCCTCAAAATCTCCTACTTTAGACAATATCACCAAGGGTTGATATTTGTCCCATTGATTGGTCGCAAGTCTACCACTTACAAAATGAAGACCAAGACCAATTGAGGGAGTAGGTGATGGGGAGGCCATCTAGAAGGAATCGAGCCATGCATGTGTTAATTCAAATCGAGATCATCGAGCTCTCGTGTATCCAATACAACTAGCTCCAATGCTTTGGCCAAAGACTTACGATCTCATATGCCAATAACCGCATAAGACATATAACCCGCTCACTAACGGGAGAAAGAATTCTATCTTGGTATTCAGTAGGACCTGCTACTTGCCCGTCAAGATGCACATCGAGGTTGACCTCCACCTCCCGGTTTATAGGGTCAAACTACTTGAATGAAAATCTTGACGTCACAAGCACATCCCTACTAAATCCTCAAGTCGAAGGTTCACGAATAGCTATCGCAACCTTTCGATTCCGTCATTGACTGTCCCGGAGTGAAAATCCGTGTGACGAATCGAGGGTGAGTCGGTTCGAGTATACTAATCCAATTAGCATACCTATAACGTGTGCTCCCACTAACCATTAGTGTTCGACAGGCAGTCTCCATGTCAAAGAACACGTCATACAAGTCTTCACATAAACTTAACGCCCATTCAAGTTTCATCGACTTGCGAACGATTAAGTATTTGAGCTATAAACCTTTCCAGTGCCGACCCCCTTATCCAATAAGGAGTGGAACTTTTTGCTCTCAAATACACGGACTAGTTTCTATATGTATATTTACGAGTTAAGAATGCCAGTAACTACCAGTAAATAAAGAAATATTCATTTGCCTTATGATAATAAATTACATAATTACAAGTACAATGCCCTCACTCAACATCCTCTGAGTGGCATTCGAAGGCATACTCATAATAATCTCCCACTTGCACTCAATGCCACACACTATGGTATCTAATACCCATGTTCTCCAGATGACGCTCCAAGCTAGTCTGGGAAAGTGGCTTGGTCAGTGGATCAGCGACGTTGTCGGCCGAGTCTACTGCGGCAAGACAATGTATCCCTTGCGAACAAATTCTCTTACGAGATGATACTTCCTCTCAATATGTTTGGTGTCTTGTGAAAACTTCGGCTCCTTGGCTGCGCTGACTGCTCGTCGTTGCCGCAAGATAGCGGAGCAATTTCAAGACATTGTATCACTTGAAGTTCTCCGAGAAACTTGTTATTCCAGAACCCTTCCTTGGAAGCCTCCGAGGCTGCTTGATACTCAGCCTGGCAGGTGGAATCAGCAGTCACGCTTTGCATGGCGCTACGCCAAGATACTGCTCCTCCATTAAGAGTAAATATGTAGCCAGAAGTAGACATCGAGTCATCCTTTAGTCCTTGGAAGTCCGAATCAGTGAATCCCACCACATCCAATTCTCCGCCGCCATACATCAGAACCATATCTCTAGTCCTTCTTAAGTACTTGAGAACGTTCTTTACGGCAGTCCAATGTTCCCTACCTGGGTTTGCCTAAAACCTACTCACCACGCTTACAGCATGCGCGATGTCAGGTCTTGAACACAACATAACATACATAAGGCTACCCACGGCCGAAGCATATGGTATATTACTCATTTCCTTTTGTTGTTCCTCACTCTGAGGACACATCTTCAACAAGAGTTTTATTTTATGTCGCATCGGTAGGAACCCTCTTTTAGAATCATCCATCTTAAATCGCTTTGAGATCTTATCTATATAGAGGGATTTGGAAAGACCTATTGTTCTCTTCGCTCTATCCCGGTAGAGAAGAATATAGGTTGCTTCTCCCAAGTCTTTCATGGAGAAATTACTCTAAAGCCAAGCTTTCATAGAACTGAGCATTCCCACATCATTTCCTATTAGTAGAATGTCATCTACATATAGTACTAAGAATGCGATCTTGCTCCCACTAACCCTCTTGTATACACCGCCTCATCAAAAGTAAGGTTCCAACTACGCGACGCTTGCTTCAATCCATAAATGGAACGCTGAAGCTTGCACACTTTCTGAATATCGACTTCGGACACAAAGCCTTTAGGCTGCTCCATATAGATTTCCTCCTTGAGGAATCCATTAAGGAAAGCCGTCTTTACGTCCATTTGCCATATCTCATAATCATGTTAGGCAGCTATAGCAAGCATCATGCGAATAGACTTGATCATAGCTACGGGCGAGAAGGTATCATGGTAGTCGATCCCTTCTTTCTGGGTATAACCCTTTGCCACAAGCCTGGCCTTATAGGCGTCAACCTTACCATCACCATCAGTCTTTCTCTTGTAGATCCACTTGTTCCCAATAGGCACTATGCCTTTGGGGTGGTCTACTAGAGTCCAGACCTGATTGACATGCATCGAGTCTATCTCAGATTCCATAGCTTCATGCCATTTCGCGGAGTCTACATCCACCATCGCTTCGTCATAGGTCGTTGGGTTAGTCTCTTGGCTAGCACTTGGAACCTCATGGAGACCTAGTTCCTCCAAGTGCACAAGCCCATACCTCTCAAGTAAATGAGACACCCTACTAGACCTACGAGGTGGTTGTACTTGTGTTTCAGAAGGTTCGGTTCCAGTTTCTTGCACAGTTGTCTCCCGAGGAGTTTCATTGTATTCTTCCAAAGAAATACTTCTACCTGCTCCGCCTTCCTGAATGAACTCATCTTCCAGGAAGTGTGCTTGTAAAGAAACAACGATAGTTCGATCTTCGGGCATGTAGAATATATATCCCATCGTCCCAGATGGGAATTCAATGAAACGTCCCTTCATGGACCTAGCTTCTAACTTCTCCACCTTAGTCTTCTTGACATAGGCGGGACATACCCAAATCCTAATATGATTAAGACTTGGTTTCCTGCCCTCCCACATCTCATGTGGAGTTTTGGGAATGGATTTGGAAGGACATATGTTCAAGATGTAAGCGGCGGTCAGGAGTGCATGCCCCCACAGGAAAATAGGTAAGTCAGTATAGCCCAGCATGGAACGGACCATGTTCAACAAGGTCCGGTTCCTTCTTTCTGACACACCATTTAACTGAGGAGTACCTGGAGGTGTTAGTTGTGAAACTATTCCATGTTCCTTAAGGAACTCATCAAACTCCGTACTCATATACTCACCACCTCGGTCCGACTGAAGTGATTTGGTATGATTACCAGTTTGTTTCTCGACTAGGGACTTGAATTCCTAGAATTTCTCAAAGGCCTCGGATTTATGTTTCATTAAGTATACATAACCATACCTAGTATGATCATCTGTAAACGTAATGAAATATTGATAACCGTCACGTTCTGCTTCCAAAGCACCACATACGTCGGTATGGATTAATCCCAGTTTATCAGCGGCTCTTACAAAAGTCTCTGTGAAGGGGGACTTAGTCATTTTGCCTTTAAGGCAAGATTCACAAGTAGGAAAGGGATCCGATCCCAATGGACACATAAGTCCATCTTTTTCCATCTTTTAAACCTTGGCCTGACAAACATGACCAAGTCTAAGATACCATTTCAAAACTTGATTGGTTTCATCCCTACCACGTTTTCTAGTCATAGTATTCACAACTACTTTGTTGCTGAGATTTAGATGATACAATCCATTTAACAATATAGCAGTACCCACTAGTTTATTTCTGAAATAAATTTTGCAGGAACCATCACCAATGAAAAATGAAAAGCCTTTTCGGTCCATGACCGGAATGGATACAATTTTTTTGTGCCCCTTGGGAAAAACAAGTACGTCTTCTAAAGTCAAAACAAAGTCGGATTCTAAACCCAAAAGAAGTGATCCTATGTCGGTCGCCTCGACACTATGCCCGCTTCCGACTGTGATCATAACTTCTCCAGCTCCAAGCTTCCTACTTTGTTCCAGATCCTGATTCACGGTACAAATATGAGAACTAACACCAGAATCCAGTATCCAGGAAGTAGAAAATACAGTAGCAGAACAATTTGTTTCCAAAACTAAAAGTTCTGTACCTGAAGTGCCATAAAGAATCGGACAGTCTCTAGCCCAGTGGCCCAGCCTACCACACTTGAGACAAGCATCTTTATTCTTCTTGCCCTTTGGAACCATCAGGGCCTTGCCCTTTCCTTTAAGGTCCTTAACTTGTGGTCCAGTCTGCTTCTTGGTCTTTTTTTTGTTATTCTTAGACTTCCGAAGTCCAAAAGAAATCACAATGGCAGACTCCTTCATCCGCGGAGTCTTCATCTGAGACTGAGCGGTCACCAGTTTGTTCACTAGCCTAGCTAAGTTACATGCAATCTCATTGCAGTTGAAGTTCATAACAAACTGTGAAAAGGAATCAGGGAGAGACTGTAGGATAAGGTCGGTTTGGAGAGAAGTATCCATTTTAAAATCAAGAGCCTCCAATCTCTCGATCATGGATATCATTTTGAGGACATGTTCCCCAACCTTCTCACCTTCCTTCATCCTTGCAGCGAACAGTTGCTTGGATATCTCATATCTAGTAGTTCTGCTGTGCTCACCATAAAGCTCGGTTAAGTGAGATAGAATCTGCCTAGCAGAAGTCATTTTCTCATGATCTCTCTGAAGCTCATTAGACATAGAAGTCATCATGTATGCACGGACTTTTACGTCATCCTTAACCCACTTTTCATGGTTTTTGATCTCTTTCTGATTGGCTCTGGTCCACACAGGAGGCACCGGAATGTCCGTCTCCAAGACGTATCCCAGTGCCTCTATACTGAGGACTATCATCAGATTGCGGAGCCAGTCCACAAAGTTAGGTCCAATCAGGGTGTTCTTCTCGAGTAGAATTGCGAGTGGATTCATTGTCATATTGAGAGTTATGTCTACATTAAGTACGACAGATTAATTAGTGACTCGTTCAATTATGTTTTGAGTATAGAATTAAGGTCTTTTCTATTCTTGTTACCCAGCTTCCACTATTTTTATCGGAATAACACACTCTCATGTGAAAATCGGAAGTATCATCGCTCTACTTCATAGTGGTGATCGAGTTCTTTATAAATCTTAATAGAGGGCAACCGAACAGGTTTATAGTCTATTAATTTTCATAAAGTGGTGTCCAACACCAACCCATCTAATGGATGATTCGATCTTCTTTTTCCCCTTGTTCACTCCCCTCAACCTATACGGTTTCTATGGTTCGTGAACAAGTTAAGTTTATACCATCGACGCAAACCAGTTTCACAATTGAATCTTATCCGGCAACCTATCAGGTTTCTAGGGATAAAATTTGCTCCAACCGAAGGCATCCAATGCGTTCCCGGTAATTTATCCGTCCTCCCCGAACGACTACCCCGATAACTCGAAAGCATAGCACATCCGGTTTGGATTTCAATTTCCCGAAAACTCGATGGTGGGAAGGAAAACCTTGAAACCTTATAAACTTAATAATTTTTCATGGGAGAATTTTCGCGATTAATGTTACACTTTGCACATTAATTCATTTAAGTGCGTTTGTAGCATTCATACAATATGAACAACCATTCACAACCTAGTTGCTACCAACATGTAGTTCATGGACCGTTCCTAGAAACAAAAACTCCATAATCTAATTACAAGTCTTCGTCTTGAATCTTCGTCTTCTCGAAACGGATCTTCCTCCGGTCTTCGTCATTACATATAAATTTTATATTGAAAATTGCATCCTAGATACAAATATTTCTAGTAAAATAAATAGGCTCAAAACGGCCTTTACAACCCAATCGAATAAAACCGAACGATTCAAAACTAAGTCCATGAACCACATCACCATTCAAAATAATGCATCAAACACATTAAAATAAATGGCATTCATAATTAATCTAAATATTGATCCAATCAATAAATTATTCCATCCAAATGAATTAATCCAATTAATTCAAACAACCGTTAATTTTAGCTTGTTTCGAATGATAAAACATTTCATTAAATTAATTCCCCTAAGAATAAAATTACCATAATTATATCTTAGTCAAATTAAATCCAATTTAATTTGTGGAAAATTAATTATCGAACGAAATATAAAAAACGGAGCCAAAAACACAAGGCCCGGACCAAGCCCGCGGCCCGGCAGGGGGCTGCCAAGCCCAGCCCAGCAGTCCTGCGCAGCCCACCCGCAGGCGGCCCGATCCAGCCACCTTCGCTGCCGGCGATCCTGGCGACCAGCGACCCAGTGGCGGGTCCGGCCATTTTTCGGCTCGTCTTTTCGTCCCGAATCCAAAAATAATATTTTTTTAATTTTAATATTACTCAATTAAATCAGTTTTTCAAAAGAAAAATAGATTTATATTGTAACATGAAATCATGAAAAATTAATTTTAAATGAACAATTGAAAATCAACGATTAATGCGATTATGATTCCAAATCATAAACCATCCAATCAAGCATTCCAAATGCTAAATATCATATATACGATCGCAAGACCTACACTCCGATACCACTCTTGGGATTCGGTGCCTAAAACGAAGGCCCAGCGGAAGCGGTAAAACAAAAATCAATTCGATCCGAATCCCTACGAGGATCGATCGAGCTACGTATATACGAAAAAATAAACGAAAAGCAAGAGTTGTAAGAAACTAACCCTTGAAGTACGTTGATTAAATGGTAACCTTATCTTGAGCTATTCACCAAGCTTTGCTTGATCTCTACGAATCCAATCCGCTCCAAGCCCTTGAACGATCCAACGCCGAAAGCACCGCGTCTCTACTTGCCACGCGCCGGAGAAATGACCGGAATGACAATCACCCGATTAAACTCTAAGGTTACGGCTAGAATCAAGTGATGGAAACTTTATATTCAAGATTATAACACTCTAAGTGCTTAATCTATATCTCTCAATTTTATCTCTTGATATTTTCTCCAAGAATATATCTCAAGAACAATGAATAATCATGAAGACTTGAGAAAAAACTTTTCTCCCTCTCTCTCTCTCTCTCTCTATCTCTATCTCTCTCTCTCTCTCTCTCTCTCTCTTTCTTCACTCACGTATGGAATGGTTGGTGTGTAGAAGTGAGAGTAGTCTTCACATTTATTCTTATTCAAATCCCTCAAAATCTCTTACTTTAGACAATATCACCAAGGGTTGCTATTTGTCCCTTTGATTGGTCACAAGTCTACCACCTACAAAATGAAGACCAAGACAAATTGAGGGAGTAGGTGATGGGGAGGCCATCTACAAGGAATCAGACGAGTTCGATTCGTTTCGGACTCCCGTGAGTCCAAACAGATAAACCCTGATTCCATTCCGATGTATTTATATCGATTAATTAATCCAATTAATGAATCATATCAAATACATAATAACATAATTAATTTCTCCAAGAAATAATTATGTTTATGAATTAAATTAATCACCCGGTAATTTATTTAATTCATTAGGCCGTAAATTAATTTAACCAATAAATCAATTTAGACATCCAATGTCCCAAATTAGATATCCAATATCTAATATTCATAATGAGAGATTAAGTTCGATTCATTCCGTCATCAATCCTATTGCACGACTCAGTAGGTCCATCTCAATCAGCAATGGGAGGAACTAAAGAGTAGTAGCACCACCTAGCCAGCCTGGCGGCCTACACTGTACCCCAACTGAGAACGAATGATTGGGATCATTCAAGAACCATTCTGTCGTGAATACCAGTAAACGTATAAACCCTTCTTGCAAATCTCCCGATCAAGTTATAGGGTCACGGTCAGTCAAACCCTATATGTACTTGACGCCATACCTGCGTTAATGCAAATCGAGATCATCGAGCTCTCGTGTATCCAATACAACTAGCTCCAATGCTTTGGCCAAAGACTTATGATCTCATCTTCCAATAACCACATATGACATATAACCCACTCACTAATGGGAGAAAGAATTCTATCTTGGTATTCAGTAGGACCTGCTACTTGCCCGTCAAGATGCACATCTAGGTTGACCCCCATCTCCCGGTTTATAGGGTCGAACTACTCTAATGAAAATCTTGACGTCACAAGCACATCCCTACTAAATCCTCAAGTCGAAGGTTCACGAATACCTATCACAACCTTTTGATTCCGTCATTGACTATCCCAGAGTGAAAATCCGTGCGACGAATCGAGGGTGAGTCGGTTCGAGTATACTAATCCAATTAGCATACCTATAACGTGTGCTCCTATTAACCATTAGTGTTCGACAGGCACTCTCCATGTCAAAGAACACGTCATACAAGTATTCACATAAACTTAACGCCCAATCAAGTTTCATCGACTTGCGAACGATTAAGTATTTGAGCTATAAACCTTTCCAGTGCCGACCCCCTTATCCAATAAGGAGTGGAACGTTTTGCTCTCAAATACAAGGACTTGTTTCTATATGTATATTTACGAGTTAGGAATGTCAGTAACTACCAGTAAATAAAGAAACATTCATTTGCCTTATGATAATAAATTACATAATTACAAGTACAATGCCCTCACTCAACATCCTCTGAGTGGCATTCGACACAGATTGATACAACTGGCAATAGCTTGGGCCGTTTACACAGATTGGCTTGGCTCTTTTGACTTTCTTCTTCTCACACAGATTGAAACTTCATTTTCAATGCTATTCTTCCGACACAGGTCGGAACTATCAAGGGCTTAGTCCACGAAGGGTTAAGCTGATCTCAACGTAAGGTTTGGGTAGAACAAGTTCAAACAGCAACTATATGCTTTTATGAGCGTTTGCCGTAAGGTGTGCTGTTTGCATGGAGGACTGTATATTTCTACTCTTGATGATGTTGTATGCTCAAGGAAATATATGGGTATTTGTTAGCTTGATATACAGGTTGTCGGAGTTAATGCGTCAGATGTATTTCACGAGGTAATATACTTAGTGAGCAATGTCCTCTTGCTTGGGGCTATTTATAACCTTGGAAATAGATCTATTATAAATGTAGTCATTGGCCGGTTGGTGAGATTCAGACTGCTCTAATTGGCGGCTTCTTAATGCTTGACTTAAAGGCGATTCGCATTTAATACTCCAGACATTCTTTTTGACTAGCATTAAATGCTCTTTAGACTGTTCAAACTGTTGTCTCTTCGGACGCATTAAATTTTGTCCTATCAGTATTAGATGCTAGTTTAACCATGAATACTTTGTGAATAAATAATGTTTCTTTCAAAGACTTAAAGTTTTTCTTCAGTCCTGTTGGATATGTGCTTTACTTTTCCTAAGTAAAACACCTACAACAAGCTTGTTGTGTCCAACTTCTTCATCTCTTGCTGTATAATGATGAAAGCGCTGTAGGAACAGACTTCTGACTATGCTGGAAGATCTTTTATTGTATGGGCATGCTGTATATAGTTTCCTAACCACTTCCATACTTAGACCGAAATGCTGACTTTGAAGAAATATGCTGTATGGGGGCAATTATCAAAACACAGGGCTAATATATTTTTCCTAACAATTTCCCCCTTTTTGATAATGCCAAAACTTCCTTGATAAGGGGAGGCTGTCTCCAGGTCTTCTGTCGAAAGATCTGATCTTCATGACTTAGTCTAAACATTTGAACTGCTAGCAGGAAAGTTCTAAAATGAAAATTCCTACAGGACTGTGTATTACAACTTAAATTATGATTAGCTCGCAGACACAATCTTACAAGATGTAATCCTAATTGAATACCACTTAATCTATGAACTATTCGCAGACAAGTTTTTATAGCTTGAGGATTATCATGTTTTTATACTTGTTGAATATTTTAATATTTAATCATAATCAAAATAGTAAAGTAGTAAAAGTAGATTACGAGCTGTAATCTTTTGAGACAATGAAATTTTACTGGTAACTGAAATTACAGTGTTGAATGAGATGAAAGTACTGCATTGGAGAGCATACAATAGGAGAAATAAAAGTACAACTTATTTGAGGATAATCTCTATAATGCTGATGTTTCCAAGTCTTGCGAGAGGGATCAGGTTCGGTTCCTCTCCACTAGTTTATTAGAGAATCTATGCCTTGATCCCTATAGATGTTTCGTCCTTTGAAGGAGACATCACGGGCGGGAATCCAGTCTTCAGGATGAGTTATCTGATCACCCTTCTGATGCTTAGACATCATTTTGATTTGCATGGGGAGCTTTCCTTCTGATAGGAGTCTCGAGAACTCATTAGCGGCATCCTCCAGGGTTTCGAATTTGTTGAACATGGTGGACTCCCTGATGAGAATATTGAAGTATCTAGCAGTTCATTGTTCTTCCATGCCTTCAGTTATTCTCCTGTAGACTGTCGGTTTGTTGGGAGCTTTATCTCAGCTTGCTTGCGAACTATATTTTTCCAAGGAAAGTTGGGATGCTAGAACTCAGGCCGAGAACCAGTTACCATGTATCTTTAGCTCCATGTCCTCACCTGGGTCCGTGGCAGATGCAACATATTATTCAAGCATAGCCTCCATTTTATTTTCTCTCTCTAGGCACCACTTCTTCGCAGCCTCTCTAGACTCTTCTCCTTTTTTAGTAGTATCAAGATCTGAGACTTTGTCGTGAATATCTTGAAGGAGATCTATTGATTTAGCTAGTTTGTCCTTAAGATCAGTGACACTTTCAACTAGTCTTGCAACCAATGCAGTCAGGTCGTTTATCTTGTGATCATGTGGAGTGAGCTTTGATCCTGTGAATTCTAGGGCGGCAACAGTCTTGGCTTCAGTAACATGCAGTTTCTCTTGTTCTTATCTCAGGATCCGCTCCTGATGCTGCTTCATCTTATGGAGAGCTTGCCATAAAGCTATGGGCATGAGGCGGAAAGCCTCTTCTGTGTTTTTGATGGCCCTCTGCAGCTTTCGGAGCTCATCCTGAGCTGTTTCCCTCATCCACTTGAGTTCCTTCCCGACGTCATACAGGGCCTTCGCGGCATCCTGTAAGAACACAGTTTGATGACCGATGGATTCGGCTTGCTCGATACATGCCTCTACGCGCGGTGAGTGTGGGTGCGCTATATTTGAGTCATATGGTTCTCCAAGCTATTTAAGAACCACATTGTGACGAGGCTTGCATGGATTGTCATTAGCATGGAATTCGTCATCTGATCTAGATGGGGATCCTGTAGCGACAGGAATGTCAACCCATTCGGAAGTAGGTGCTTCTATAGGTTTTGCTATATTTGCTGTCTGGGAGACAGAAGGGACTGATTCTTACTATCTATGTTTGGATTCGGTAGTCGAATGTATATGAGGGATTGATTCCTCCTGCCGACTCTAAGCTTCTACCGGATCTTTAGAAGGAACTGATTCCTTCTGTAAGATGGCGCTAATGGCATCTTTCTCCAATGGCTGACAAATTCCTCCTGAACGGGAGATGCTTCTTGTTGGGTGGAAGTAGCAGCTTCGTCATTATTGACCGGAGGGACTGATTCCTCTTGTTTGTTTTCTTCTTAGGCTATTTATTCTTACGGGGTTGGGGACTGATGTTTGTCAGTGGATGTCCCCTGGCTCTATTGAGTCTGAATCTTAGCAAATTCTCCGTCCAGAGACTCTTCACGGCTCATTCGAGGTCCGGACTATAGGGCCTTATCATCGTCGTTGGAGTTGAGATTGGAGTGATGGCTTGCGGTCGGAGCTTTGTCATCGGACTGTGATTTCCCTTCTAGTCGGGCCTTTTCTTTTGCCATAAAGTAAGATGTTATGAGCTCTTGAAAAAGCGATCTTCCCATTTTGTTCAAGACTTCAACGTTCTGGGTGTCCGTGACCTCCAGAGCAAACAGTTCTTCTTCTCTCCATTCTTCCTAGTTATACAGGGTTTCGTATGGGGCGACCCTATATGACTTTCATATTTTTAAGCGTTAGAAGGCTTCATATATTTTAGACTTGGAGGACTGTTTTGTTTATGATAGCTGTTGGGGAGGGACTCCGAACAATATATGGCTCTACTGTCCGGTGGGGATCCTCAACAGATATGGGAGCCTGTTGGGAAGATGGATCCCTGGAAGGGTGGGGTGCCCTATCCGGAGAGGGACTCCTTACAGGGGTGGGTGCCCTATTTGGAGTTGTGGATCTTGGCTCCGAAGGGGCATCCGATTCGCCATAACCTTCAAGCTTAGCAAACAATTGTTCTTTTGTCATAGCTGCCATAGGCTCAGGAACTGCTGTAGGAGCAGCAATTGTTTCTTTCATAGGGGTTGCGCCCTGTGGGTTGGTTTCAGCAGTTGATGGTGCGCTAGATGGGACTTCTATAGTGACCATTGTGATCACTGTCGGAACAACTTTTGAAGACTTCTTTGCCTTCTTTCTCTTTTTCTCTATTGCTTTGGGGGAGCTGCTGTCAGGAAGTGCTCTTTTCTTTTTCTTCTTCCCATCATCTGTACTTCTGAGTGTAACACCCCAAGGATCACTAGAAGTTGGCATGCTGTAAGGGTTGGGCCTGTCGTCAAGAATGGTCTATTTGTTGTAGACGGTGGGCTTGAAACCACCAATGAATTTTCTTGGCCTTAGCAGATTGTTGTACTCCGCAGCGAGTAAGGACATGGCTTAGAATTAGGCTAAAGGATTTCTTCCCCGTCTCAGGCTTGGATGCCTCCTCCTGAATGCGCTTCAGAATAATTTGGCACAAGTTGACTTTTTCACCAGACATGATGGCAACCATCATTCTGTACCTCAGATTGGTGCACATCTCAAAGGCACCAGTTCGATTCTCAATCACCCTACAACAAAGATCATGGAGATAAACATAGGGGAGGATGAAGTTCTTCTTGTGACAAGAAGGATGGACGTTTGTGGCCATGGAGGTGCCAGTGAAAAGCTTCCAGTAGGCCAACAACAAACTTTCAGACCCGAACGTCTCTAAATCCTCCATTTTGAGCCCGTCAGATGGCAATTTGTAGATTTTCTCCAGAAATTCCTTATTAACAAAGACTTCTATCCATTGCATAGTTCCAATGACGTCTGTAATCTCAGAACCTTTCCTCCGCGATGCATAATTGAACGTTGCATCCAGGTACAATTCCTCGATGATTTGTTCGTCGTAATTATATGAGTAATGACTTCCCAGACGATACAGACCATGTTGCTTCACACGATTAATAACTAGGTTCATCCCAATAACATCCTCATTCTCAGAGGCAATCCTCTCCAGAAGCACGAATTTTGCGAAGATGCGTCCACTAATATAATGATTTATTTCTTTTTCAGTGAGATCTATGAAGTCTGTGAAAAAGACATTTTCGAAAGAGAGTTGTGAATTAACAAGAAATTAAGCAAAGGTACTTAGAAAATATGTAGACAGATTGTTGTAAACTCTTTAATTTGTAGAAAACGTAAAGAGTTTGTGGGAGCAATGTGCTGTCCTTTTATAGAGTGCAGGAAGACTAGGTACACAGTCAACTGTCAAATTTAAGGGATGGGAACCGTATTTGAATGAACATTCATGATAGATTCAGATGTAACTCATACGTATAATCTGCCAGTTATGAAATTAATGAGTGGTCCCACTTTTTACATAGTTCGTCTTCCACTATTGCACGAAACGGCTATTTGAATTTTGAAATCGCGGTTTTAAGGGAGTAAAGTCCATGTGTCTTTATAGTATTGAAATATTTTTTTTAAATTCAGACAGTGCACGTGGACCGAAAACAGTTTGTTGCATATAAGATATGAATTTGGATACGATTAAAATATTAATTAATATCCTATAATGTATGTGTTGTATCCGGAAAAATACAACGTTCCCCCTTAAAAGCTACATACATGATTCAATTCTTACAGCAACATCGGATTAATACTGTATTCTCGGGTCATACTGTATTCTCCCTTAATTAATGCATATGTCATCTGTAGGAAGGTTATATGCCTCCTGCTTTCTACAATAAAGATATGACTTGAAGTTCTGAGTGTACAGTTATTTAAAATGGATACTGTATTCATGGGTCTTACAACGTTCCCCCTCAATTGATGAGTAAAATATAAAAACTTACAGGGAGTCTGGTTGTAGCATTCCCAATTCCTGGTGAAGCATGCAGAATCTGGTGGTGCTGAGAGGTTTTATAAAGATGTTGGCTAACTGGATGTCTGTATGAATCTTCTCAATCCGAACATTTTATTCTCAACCTGATTCCTTATGAAATGATGTTTCATATCAATATGCTTAGTTCACGAGTGCAATACAGGGTTGTGCGTGATTGCAATTGCACTCGTGCTATCGCACATGATTGGTGTCTCTCTGGCATGGCTTCCATAATCTTGTAATTGCTGTTGCATCCAGAGAATCTGCATACAACAAATTCCAGCAGCATAGTATTCCGACTCAGCTGTAGAAAGCGAGTTGGCCAATTGGTTCTTACTAAACCAGGAGACAAGTCTAGGTCTAAGGAAGTGACAAGTGTTGCTTGTACTCTTCCTATCCAACTTACAACCTCCGAGATTCGAGTCGATGTAGCCTACCAAATTGAATCCTCCTTCCTTGGGATACCACAATCCTACATCGATTGTTCCTTTTACGTACTTAAAAATTCATTTAGCTGTGGTGAAGTGTGACTCCTTAGGTGCTACCTAGTACCAAGCACACACTCTTATAGCAAACTGGATATTGGGCCTACTGGATATTAGGTATAGGAGTGAGCCTGTTAGCTTCCTTTAGAGTGATTGATCAACCAGCTTTCCAACTTCATTAGCACTTATCTGTGTGGAATTGCTCATGGGGTGGACGAGGATTTGGAGTTGTTCATCCCGAATTTGTTGAGCATCTCCTTGCTGTACTTATTCTGGTTGAAAAATCTACTTGTTGGGAGTTGCTTCACCTGCTGTCCTAGAAAATAACCAAGTTCTCCCATCATACTCATTTCAAATTTACTTTGCATGAGAGGAGAGAACATTTGACATAAAGCAAGGTTAGTTGAACCAAATATAATATCATCGACATATATTTGCACCACAAGTCGATTGTTGCCTTCCTATATTTTACAGAGAGTCTTGTCAAATGAACCTTTCTCAAATCCATTGGTGATTAGATACAGTGACATGGTTTCATACCAAGCTCTAGGTGCTTGCTTAAGTCCATACAGTACTTTTCTTAGCCCGTATACAAGGTCTCCGCCTTTAGTGTTGCTAAGCCCTTGTGGTTGTTCAACATAGACTTCTCCGGCGAGGTCTCCATACAGAATGCCCTATTAACGTCCATTTGATAGACTATAAAGTTCTTGTTAGCGGCGAGTGCTAGGAATGTTCTCATGGCTTCTATTCTGGATACAAGGGCAAAAGTTTCATAGTAGTCTATGCCTTCTTCCAGTCTGTAACCTTGAGCGACTAGTCAGGATTTGTTTCTTATGACAAGTCCATTTTCATCGTTTTTGTTTCTAAATACCCATTGCTTCTAATTACAGCTTGATGGATTGGTCCGGGTACTAGATACCATACATTGTTTGTTTCGAAATCATTAAGATTTTCTTCCATTAAAGTGATCCACTGAGAATTATTTAGAGCATCATTAGTCAAAACAGGTTCAAACTGGGCTAACAATAGAGCTAAGCTGCACAAAGCGAGTCACTTAAGTTTGTATTGATATTTCCATACAGGAAATTGAGACTTTTCAGAATCTATCTATTCCTGTGCACAAAGTACAGTGCCTTGTGTACTCTGTGTTTTCCTACTAATGGTTACACCAACATTGATATCTCCTATTATCAACTCATGGGGATGATCTCTTAGCCACCTTATGTCAGGTTCTAGCTCGGCATCTAGTGTTATATCCTGTGGTGCTGTAGCCTCAGCTTCAGCTTGTACAACATCAGCTTCGACTGCTTATGTTCTTACATCGGCAAGATTGATTTTTAGGTCGAAAACAAGTTCTATTGGAGTTTGGGGACATCAATAGAGAGTGTCTGAAAACTTCGGGTTATGTCTTTTACTCCTGTAGGGTGAAAATGGGGTTCATCAAATACTACATGGACAGATTCCTCTATTGTAAGCTTCTTTTTGTTAAATATCCTGAAAGGTTTGCTGATAGAGGAGTATCCAATGAAAATGCCTTCATCCAACTTTTCGTCGAAGGTCTTCAGTTGATCTTTCCCATTGTTTAGTACATAACACCTGCAACCAAAACTGTGAAAGTATGCAGCCATTGGAGTTTTGCTATTCCATACCTCATATGTTATTTTGTTGTGATGCTTGTTGAGATACAACGGTCACAACACCAAAAATAGGATTTTGCGACATTGAACCTTGTTGGATTTGTGACTGTCAATGACAGTCACAATTTTATGACTGCCAATAACAGTCACAAAGACCAAACAGTGATAAATCGAAATATTTGTGACTGTTAATGACTGTCACAAGTGTTCTGAATGTCTTTAGCAGTCACAAATCCAAATATTTGTGACTGTCTTGAGCAGTCATAACCTTTCAGTTTAATGTATAAATACCTTTTGGCAAACCCTTAGTACAGGGGACGGCCACATCTGAAATAAGGGTAATAAGGCAAAATCGGTCTAAAGTCCCCAGTTCCCATTCTGTACTTCTCCTATCTCTATGTGACTCCTCTCCCCCAACAGGTGGTCTCTCTCTCTATGTCACGCAGAACCGGTGGTCGGAGTACACGATAAGAGCAGCAATTGGACTCTCCATGATTCCGGGACTCGGGTCAGATCTCCACGAATCGCCCTTTGAATTTTCCGGCAAAAGAAAAACGAAGTCGCACTCTTCGGTTCGGTAGAGCTTAGAGGCGGCGACGATGTTTCGAATCTAGAAATGAGGGTATAGTGGAGGAGTGGATGAAGATTGAGTTTGTAGTATCCGAATAAAATCTCAGATTTGAATTCCTTTAGTTTTTTATTTCGGTCCTAAACAAATATATGGGATTGTGCTATTGAATAATTTGGGTATTTGGTTTCCTGGTTCTGACATTTATGTGTGTGTGTGTATGAATGTTTGAAGATGAATTGGTTTCCTGCTATTGGAGCACCTTTTTCCCTTCCTTGTTCTTATATTAACCTTTTTTCTCCACTCTCTATATTTGTCATGAGCGGTAATTTAAAATGAAAACCCATGAGATCAGAAGGGAAGGAGAAACGGAAATATTGACCAAGCGTATACTGTGACTATAATCTAGGCCTCCCTTATTTCAGGCATGACAATGTGCAGTATTTAGAAAAGATGAAGAAGTTGGTGATTTTCATTGAGAAAAACTTGGAGAAGTTGATTTATTTTGACAGCATCTACATGTCAAATCATCTTTTTTTCGTAGCCGCAATTTCGAACTTCACATTCTTTTCGTATTTTTTATTTATTTGGAAGCATTTGTTTTTTTGACAAGCATACGTTTTGATTTATAGGATGCCGTTCCATTGAGCTTTTACGCACAACCTAATGACCGATCCTGGGTAACAACCCTAGTTCGCGGTTTGATGCACAGGTATGTTTTGTTCTTACTGCTTTTCCTATGCTTCTATTAGTTTTTCTCATCAGTGAGTCCCCTATTGTGGATCTTATTGTGTTACTGTATCTTTACCAATGATAGAGCGAAGGAAGCATTTTATGTGGCCCCTCCTGCAAAGGGCAAGCTTCCCAAGGTTTTGCATTACTTGAAGTCTTTCAGTTATCCAATAGAAGATTATAATCATTGTTTGAAGACTTCTTGTGATGATTTGGAGTTATTTTTGAGTGATCAAGACCAAATTGATATTTATGGTAGAGATTTATACCAGGAACTATTATGGAGAAAGAAGTTTTTCCAAGTTGAAGTTAGGGTTGGTCCTGCCTTGTCGTACGGGTTTTCTTCTTTTTTCCTCTTTCAAGATGGATATACTCAGGTGCATAATTTTGCAAGGTTCTTGAAATAATGAATCTGATGAGCTTTATTTACTTGAAATTGCTCGATGCTACAACTATTAAAACTAATAATATAATACTCCACAAAAAGGTGTTTTATCTTTATTTATTTTGGTTAATAACTAATTTAGATGTTTTATTTTGTGGTTCAAACGGAAGGTGCTCCTAAAATGGTCGTCTTAGTAGGCATAGATCGACCTGTATGTTCCACGAATGAAGCTTGTGATCCCATTAGTGCAATTTGTTAGTTGTTGGTATTTTTCAATGTATAACTAGTACCCTGTACTTTTTTTGTCCACAATGGGTTGGTTCGGAGTGTTTTTCTACACATGTTAATTTTCAGCACTAGATTGTGATTTGTAAAAATCTATTTGAGTGTTGTGTTACATTGAGAAATTTGATTGGATGTCATTATGAATTCCTTGTGAAAGAATATTGAATTACATGCAGAAAAAAATGTGTTTTTAATATTTTTTTGTATTTTTTACAGCATTTGTAACTTCTAAAAACAGTCACAAGTTATAGAAATGGTGACTAGCTTGTGACTGTCAAGGTAGTCATGAAAGGTGACTAGCTTGTGACTGCTAATGACGGTCATAAATGGCTGTCATGGAAACTGGTATTGTAAAGTCATATAAATGAGGTTTTGTCCTTTGTTTTGTATTTGTCTTTGTGATCCCAAAAAATTGTGATTTGGTGATTTTATGTGATCATTTGTATTATTTTTGCCATTTGTGACAGTTTTTGACAGTCACAAAATCGTGATTCTGGTGTAGTGGGTTTTGTGTATAGCATGCTGTATTTGTTGCTTCTCCCTAGAAATGCTGCAGCAATCTTGCGGCTAACATGGTCCTTGTTGCTTCCTTGAGCGTCATGTTCTTTTGTCCGGCAACACATTTTGTTAAGGAGTTCGGGCTGCTGAGTATTCATGTTGTATGCCATTGTACGCACATTGTTGCTCTATAAAGCGATTTGTGAATTCTGTGCCTATGTCAGAACGAATGGATACAATATTAAGCCCTGTCTCATTCTGCAGCTTCTTTAGGTGCTTTGGCAATTTTGTGATGGTGTCTTTCTTCTTGCTCAGAAAGGTTGTCCAAACATACGTGAAAAAATCATTAACAATAACAAGACAATATTTTTTACCTCCCAAGTTTACAGGGTCTACAGGGCCGTAGAGGTCCATGAGTAACAAATCCAGGGTAACATACGTGAAAAAATCGTTAACAATAACAAGACAATATGTTTTACCTCCCAAACTTACAGGGTCTACAGGGCCATAGAGGTCCATGAGTAACAAATCCAGTACCCTATGAGTGGACATATATGACATGCTTTTCAGGGTGGTCTTAACTTGCTTGCATTTCTGACAGAGTCCACATCCGCTTTATGAAATGACACATCGGGCAAGCATCTGACCTTTCCCTGTCGAGCGAGCTTATTGACAGTCTTGAAGTTGATGTGCAATATCCTTTTGTGCCATGGCCAACTTTGATCTGCAGTGCGTTTGGCAACAAAATATGGGATAATGGAGCTTGTGGGCTTTCAGTCAGCAATGCACATATTACCTGACCAGCTTTCTGTAAGGACGACTTGCTTGGTCTTGATGTCCTTCACCCTAGAGTGATCTACATAGAATTTGACCGAGAACTGTTCGTCAAAGAAATGGCCAATACTAACAATATTATACTGTAATTCTTCAACATAGGCTACATCGTTGACTTTAAAATTTCCTATAAGCAGGGATCCTTTCCCTCTTGTTCTTCCTGTGGATTTGTCACCGAATCACACTTTTGAATCGCGGCATTCTATATAATTTGACAGCTTGCTAATATCTCCTGTCATGTGCCGATAACATCCGCTGTCGAAGTACTAGATGTCCATCTCTTTGATGTCATATAATCAAAGAAATTAGGTAAATTTAGGTCCCCTTTGCTTTTTGGGTCCATGAATGTTAGTGCATTTTAGTACCCAAATTTGCCTGATAGTAATTGGTTTGTTGTTGGTAACTTTTGGTCCCATTTTTCTTGATTTACGTGGAACAGGCACGTAATCGTTGTAATCTTGAATATTATGCATGTAAAAGCTAGGATTTTGGTTCCAGTATGATTGCCGTCTCGGAGGGGGAACCATTTTATTCGGCCTCACAGCTTGCCTTCTAGGGTTCCAGTTGGATTCCCAGAACCATTTTCTTCAGCCTCACAGCTTGCCTTCTAGGTTTCCAGTTGGATTTCTAGATCTGTGGATAGTAGAACTGGTCGACAGCCTACTTCCTGGATGGATATCTAGGTTCCTGTATTCAGTATCTAGGTGCACTGTACTGTTGGTAGTGCTGCGGTGCGTGTAATTGATACTTAGATACAACCTTCTTTCTAAATGGCTGCTGGCACTGTTGGTATGATCGGGGATCATACTATTGATGATTAGCATTGCGTCTTACAGGTCTGGGAGGCTGGGATTTCCGCTGCTTATGATAGGAACTCAGGGGTGGAATTACAGCCTTTGCTGTCTGAGAAAGGGCAACTGTAACTTTACGGGCCTCGGGGCCTCTTTGGGTTCAGAAATGGGATCTACTCCCCCAACTTACCCTGTTTAGGCCTGTATGGGGCCTTTCCAGATCTCTTGATGGATTTATTGATTTTGTGCATGAGCAGGGCCATGTCGTCTTGCGACAGGATGTCATCGTCGTTGTCTGATGCCTTGCATACCGATTTGGATGTGATGGATGTGGAACTATGTCTCCTATTAGATAAAGAAGATAGTGATGTAGTCTAGGCATGTGACTCTTCAGATTTCTATCTTCTGGCTGTCACATTCTAATTCCTTTTGGTTAGAAAAGAGATCAAAAGTGGAAATATCATTTAGATGTGGGTTTTATGTCCCATCGCACGGGAAATGATCTAAATATTTTTAAATTTTTCTCTTTTTTGGTATACACTTTACCCAATGCTTCAAGTTCACCGACAATTCCGGTAAATCTGAGGTCAAGCTCCTCAAGCATTTCTGAAGATTGCATTTCAAAAGACTCAAGCTGCTGAGTTAGTTTAGAAGTTTATTTTCTTTTGAGATCTCAGTTACCTCGCAAATAAGCTTGAGTTTCTCCATATTTGTTTGGCCGTCTTACAGTTTTTTGCCTTAGAGAATGTGCCTTTGTCGAGAGTGACAAACAGCGCATTGTTTGCAACATTGTCCAGGTTCGCACGCTTGCGATCGTCCGTTGTCCACTATTCTCGCTCCTTATCGAGCATCTCCGCATAGGGTTGCCCTTCTATTCTTGTTGCTATATTGACCTTCATTATCTTGATTGGTCCTTCCTGAATGACAAAGATCATCTCTTCGTGCATCACTGCAAGATGAGCTTCCATCCTAATTCTCCAATCATCAAATTTATTAATGGAAAACATGAGGATTTTATTGATCATTGAGCCATCCATTATAAAAGTAAGATAAATGATGAAGATATGAAAATAAAGTTTTCAAAAGCTAGTGATTTTTGTGGATCCAATTCAGTTAAAAATAGATTGATTCTTTTTAGAATCAACCACTCTGATACCACTTGTTGGCCACACAGTATACAGTAAACAGTCTGGGGGGGGCAATGAATAAGCTGTATCTTTTTCGAAGTTATTTGCAGAGCAGAATACTGATTTTAAATTGCTATAAATACAGCAACTTGGTAATCTCTGGTTTTCTTGGTGCGTACAGGGTTTTGCAATATGTTTACTTTAAATCGCATGGGCAGATATGAAAACAGTAAAGAACATAATGTAAAATACACACAAATATATGTGGTTCGGGATAAATCTCCTATCTATATAATCCTGATCTCATCTCAATCATCAATGGCAAGTAGATCCAAGGCCCCGATGGATAAATCAATCAAGCGACCCAGAACCTCAAATTTTGATGCCTCACGATTCGTTCTTCAAATGCACAAAGCGTACTCTCAGAAATTATGCCTCAGGAACAGCTTACGGATTGTTACTACTTTAATTTTTGTAGTTTGTAAAAGGTAGGAGTTAAAATCTGAGATTCTTTTTCTAAATTAGGGATTGAAAAGTTTGTGGAGTGTAAGGAAGATACGTACCCTAATCTAGTGCGATAACTGTATGAAAATATGCATATTGGTCATCATGCTTCATCAAAATTGTCTATTACACTCTATGGTTGGGGAAACGTCTCTATTTTTGTTTAATGAAAATTTCAAAAAGGTGGTTGGGCTTAAAAATGAAGGTTTCATGTGTTCTATAAAATCTAATGATGATGTGTTCAATGACTTGGAAATTCGAGAATTCCTAAGTTCAAAAGCGGTTATTGATATTACTGACGACGTGTTTGAAAACAATGACTTTGGCATAAATATTCATTTGTTTCTGGTGGCCTTGACTAAATGTATAATTCCTAAAGCCAATACTCAACACTGGCTAGTCAGAGTGGTCAAACATGTCATGTATCACGTGTTGAACGAAGAGGCGGTGGATTTTGCTCATCTTATATTTCAGTGGATTATATCTAAAACTAAACTTTTCAGCCTAAAATATGCCTCTAGAACAAGGAAAGCCAGTATGCCTTTTGGTTATGTTCTTACAACAATCTTTATATATCATAATGTTGACCTGTCCAACGAAGTTGCCGTACCTGTTTCCCGAGGGCATGAAATTTCAGATTCGTCTCTCAAAGCCATGCACTATGTAGAGACATTGAATCGTGGATGGGTCCTTTGTCCTATCTGAGGGAAGACGACTGGGTGCATAAAGGGACACACATGCCGTCTTCTGAAGAACGAATACCAGGAGAGGTCCGGAGACTTTAAGGGGACTGCAAACCAGGACGTTCATTCGTAAATCTCAATAGAAAGGCAAAAGACCAATGGGTGAAGCATCTAGTTGGAGATAAGAGGATGATTTTTTTCTCCGAATGCGCAGCCTTGAAACCAATCAAGTAGAAACTCGGGATGATATTCGAGCCCTTAGGACAGAAGTGAAGGAAGCAAGGGACGAAATTGTTGGCCACACAGTATACAGTAAATAGCTTAGAAGGAGGGGGTTGAATAAGCTGTATCTTTTTTGAAGTTATTTGTGCAGTGGAAGATTGATTTTAAGTTGCTGTAAATACAACAACTTGGTAATCTACTGTTTGCTTGGTGAGTACAGGGTTTTGCAATATGTATACTTTAAATCACACATGCATATGTGATAACAGTAAAGGACAGAATGTAAAATACACACAGATATAAGTGGTTCGATGTAAACCCCTCTACGTCCACTGGTCCTACACACAGAAGTAAGATGTTTTATTAAAATCACGGCAGACACAACTATGTGACTTTAACTAAAAACTGTCGCTGTATCGTTGACACAGATTGATACAACTGATAATAGCTTGGTCCGCTCACACAGATTCGCTTGGATCTTTTGACATGGTTCTTCTTAAACAGATTGAAGCTTTGTCTTTAATGCTATTCTTCCGGCATAGGTCGGAACTAGCAAGGGCTTAGTCCACACAGGGCTAAGTTGATCTCAATGTAAGGTTTGGGTAGAACAAGTTCAAATAGCAGCTATATGCTTTTATGAGTGTTCGCTGTAAGGTGTGATGTTTGCATTGAGGACTATATATTTCTTCTCTTGATGATTTTGTATGCTCAAGGGAATATACTGCTATTTGTTAGCTTGATAAACAGATTGTCAGAGCTAATGCGTCAGATGTATTTCGTGAGGTATTATACTTAGTGAGCAATGTCCTCTTGCTTGGGGCTATTTATAACCTTGGAAACAGATATGTGATAAATGTAGCCATTGGCCGGTTTGTGAGATTGAGACTGCTCTGATTGACGGCTTCTTAATGTTTGAAATAAAGGCGATTCACATTTAATACTCTAGGCGTTCTTTTTTACTAGCATTAAATGCTCTTCAAACTGTTCAGACTGTAGTCTCTTCAGACGCATTAAATGTTGTCCTATCAGCATTAGATGCTACTTTAACCGTGAAAACTTTGTGAATAAATAATGTTTCTTTCACAATAGTTTAAAGTTTTTCTTCAGTCCTGTTGGATATGTGCTGTACTTTTCCTAAGTAAAATACCTACATCAAGCTTGTTGTATCTAACTTGTTCATCTCTTGCTATATAATGATGAAAGCGCTGTAGGAACTGACTTCTGATTATGCTGGAAGATCTTTTGCTGTATGGACAGGCTGTATGAAGTTCCCTAAATGCTTTCATACTTAGACCAAAATGCTGTCATTGAAGAACTATGCTGTATGGGGCAATTATCAAAACACGGGGCTGATATATTTTTCCCAACAGAATTACATTCAGTAAAGCATATACTGGAAGAATACATCCTCTTCGCACATCCTACATTCCCATTTCCTGCTCCTTCCACTGACCAAAATCCTTGAAATTCATGTGTCGATAAATTTTTAAGAATAATATTTTGTTGGTTTGGTTTGGAACTTGTTCTTATGTTTTGTTTTTGATATGGTTTTTATATTTCTTAATGTTTATGAATATCTTTGTTTTTTCATAGTATGTGTTAGATATTCCTATACAACAAGCAGCTAACGCATGCTAAAGGATAAAGCAACACACGCTAAACGAAGGATATGACAGTTGCATAAGATACAGATAGCGCACATTTTGTTTTAAAGTCTACCATTGGACATACAACCGTTGGACAACCTTTTCAACATGGAAATCACGCAATATCTGAAAAGCGGAGCTTGACCAACTAGTGCACTTATGAAGGATTAATAACGCACACTAAGCTCGAATTATATCCATTGGATAAAGATGTTAAGGAACAGGACCATTCCTTTTTCAAAGTCAAAAGTAAAGATGCTTGACTACTCCGATAACTCATGCTAAGCCATTCATTAGCGCACGCTAATGAAGTCAAATGACAAAGATGCAAGTCTTGCTGAATGCTATAAATATCCACACCTTTGGGTACTTCAAGACACACACCTACAAGATGATTGATATACATTCTGAGATTTTGATTATCAGTATAAGCTATCTCTGCCTCATTTAGTTGTGACAAGAAAGATACGAGTGTTGTACTTTATATTAATCACTTATACTTCGTGTCTTCTTTGATTGGTGTGTTCGAGTGTTGTACCAATCCTACACGAGCTTGAGAGAAACAAATCTAGAACTCCAATCCAGTGTTATTAGGATCACTTAGCCAACATTGTTAGGATTGAATTCTGAAGTTCGTAAGCAAAGTTTATCTAGTTCCAATAGAATACCAGAGAGAATATCTATTGTATTTGGTTGTGCTTGGACTAATCAAAGACAAGCTGTGTAATGGTTGAGCCCGGACCTATAGAAGACGAGGCAAAGTTGAGTGTGGTTCTTCTTGATCTAATAGAAAAAGGAACGAAGAGAGGACATACGAAAATTGTTGAACCTCTATAAATATTTGTGTCATTTACTTTCGGTACCTTCATATAAAATCATCGAAGAAAAATCAGATTTTATTATCACTACTATTCAAACCCTCTTCTAGTGGAATTATCTAATTTCATCAAAATCAGCATGCAGTACCGAGGGAAACTAGCCTCTGTATGGGTATAAGTCGTGTATGCTATAGTCTATCGTGTATAAGGTTTTATAAAAGTCTACCGCCACCTCTTTAATATGATTACTATCAAAGCACCATTCATTATCCTCCAACCTCAGAGCCTTATTACGATTCTGTTTCCAATGCAACATGTTTTTTTTGTGGAAATACCCCATATTATGCCATGAAGACGAATATTCAAGACTTGTAATTAGATTACTTGTATTTTATTGAGTCGATGATGACTCGGTACTTAGGAACGGTCCATGAACTGCATGTTGTTATATTTAGGTTGTGTATATTTTTTCATATTGTATGACAAACAAACTAACCGACAAACCGAGATTATAAACAGATCAATATGCAAAGTGTAACAAATAATTGTGTTATCATGTAGGTCATAAGTCGTCAGGAATAAGTCTAAGGGGTGAATAGACTTATTAAACTTTTTCTAAGTTATGTCAGTTAAGTAACCTCAAATGTGATTGTATACAGCTAACAAACCTCGACTGCAGATAAGTAATGCGGAAGACACAGTTGATAATATTGCAGATGACTTATGTCAGCTGTAAAACTTGTTTTGCGGAAGGACAACTGACTTTATAATGGAACAGTAAATATGAATGCAGTAGTTAAGTATGATGATAATGCAGTAAATCACACAATCACTTATAGTGGTCTCAGATGTGGGGTAATCCTACACTAATCCACTTCTCTCCAAACCAGTTAGATATAAATTAACTATAACGTTCAACCAATGATTGTTACAATGAATACTCAGTTACAACATCTTCCAACTGGGGGAAACCCGTGGCCGTTGCAACCCCCTTTTGCTGCCTAGCACCTCTTGATCGAAAACCCATGGATACCTCAACAACTCGCAAGCTGTCTATCACCTTCCAATCAAAAACCCGTGGATGCATTTACAACCTTGAACTTCTAAGAACCTCCCACTACTCAAACTTTAATACAAGAGTGGTGTCTTCTCCAACTTAAGAGCCTCTTTGTGTTAGACTTTTGAAACTAGCTCTTCACGATGCTATAGATTGCTTTGATAGCTTTGTTTGCTTTGTTCGCTTGAAAGTATTGTTCGCATCATACTTATGCTCAATCTATCATATATTTATAATACTATTCATTGAGCTTCCTCATAGCGTTGCATCTTTGTAACAAATATGTCCGTTGGAGAGTGGACTTCATTGTTTTAACTTTTCATCTCTTTGCAAGGCTTTGTCTCTTTCTTCAAATTCAACCGTTTTAAGATGTACTTCCTGTTGCGTTGCTTTTCTTGTTTACTATAATTGTAAAGTCTTCTGGGCACGAATCTTTAGGAATAAAGAATTCCTTAACTTTCTGGAATAACTCACTTTGTCCCTTGACCTTTACGTCTGCATATGTCTTGCCGTTATTGTTGACTTTTCAATGCTTGCTGACATGGACTGAGATTCCATTCAGATACTCATACTTGGTTGCAGTATTGGTTTGGTCAACCTACTTTGATATTTAGTTTGACCAAAAACCTCGACTGATAAAAACTTGCTTGTGGTCAAACCTCATCTAATATAACTGTTTGACCAAAAACTCGTCTGCTTTTAGTTGGAGTAAAAACTAGCCTGATATTTTCATTGTCTGAAAGCTCGGCTGATAATATACTCGCCCGTGGTCAAACTTCTCTGATATTTTGTGTTGACCAGAACTCGTCTGATAATATCTCGCCTGATACTTATGTTGGTCAAACCTCTCTGATATTTTGTGTTGACCAAAACTCGCCTGATAGTATCTTGCCTGAATGATGCTTTGGTTTGCTTTCCCTTCTAGCATGCATCACAAAGAGCCTCTTTCTTGAATAATTCTGCTGGAAGTCCTCTGACCAACTTTTGAGAACTTATTTTGTTGATGGCTTTGAAGTTCAGGTGACAGAGTCTCTTATGCCAGAGCCATCCATTCTCAGCAATTCTTTTTGATAAGAAACAAGTGTTTGGTGATCTTGATTTCCAATCTATCAGGTAGATATTTCTCTTCTGTATCCTTGTAGCTTTACTTCTCCAGTGAGTAGACCAATCACCACACATTTCCATCTTGTGGAGACTACCAGGTTGTTCTCATCACAGAATTGCCTTATGATTAGGAGATTGTATTTGAGCCCTTTGACATACTGCACTTTTGTGATGATTATGTTTCCTCTATGCAGCTTCCCATAACCTTTGGTTTGTCTACTTGAGCTATCTCCAAATGTTACATCTGGACCTCTTTCTTTAACATATTCTGACAGAATCCTCTTGTTTCCTGTCACGTGTCTTGAGCATCCAGAGTCTACAAACCATTTTTCACCTCCTACTGTTGAACTTGAGGTGACATGGTAGAAGTCCTCCCACCTTTTCTGCAATCAAGAAAGAAGAGATTTAGGTACCCAAATCTGAGTGGGTCCTTTAGGGTTAGTGAGTTTCCTGGAGAATTGATTTCTCCTGGTGTTTTGAAAGTGAAGTTGGCTATTCCTATGGGGTGCATAGTGTCTTGGTATATATACTTGATTTGGATTGTATATGGGATATGACTGATAATGGTTTTTGGTGTGGTCCATTTCTAAATCTTGGCTGAGACCAGTTATTAAAATGGGTCTCCACACCTGGTAATTTTGAAAGCTTGGATTACCTTGTGGTTTCCATTTACCTCTCCCATTGTGAAATGCATTTTGTGGGAGTCTTTGGTAATAAGCAGAGTAATATTTTGACTGATGATGCTATCTTGGCCATTGCCTAGTCTTCTGTCTAGGTGGATGCCTTGTGAACCTTGGCTGCTGCCTAAACTTTTGACTGGGCTGCTGCCTATTTTTAAATACAGGTTTATTTGTAGGCTCAGTAGTTTGGACAATTGTTTCTCCCTTGATTAAAGTGATTTTTGAACTAGAGAGAGTGTTTGGGTCATATTCGAGGTCTGATTTTAAATTGAGTGGCCTCTGGTTTACACACAAGACATCTATGGTTATAAATGCTTTTAAGGCTGTTATTTCTTTATCCTATGTATTACTCAGCAAGTGCAGCTGATTTTTCACTGTTTAAAGCAGTCATCCTTTTGATCTCAGCTGTGGTAATTTCAGCTGAGTTTTTCAAGTTTTTACTAGTCTGTTTATCAAGCTCAGATCTGATGTTTGCTGATTCTAGGCTGATTTTGTCAAAATCATTTTTCAACTGCCTATTCTCATCCTTCAACTGTCTGTTCTGTTCTGTCACAGTCAAGTGTGCAGTTTATAATGTTTCAAAGTCTTTAAAGAGCTGATTTACAGATTTATGTAGATCAATATCTTCAGACATGTTTGAGCTAACATTATCTGAAATTGGAGGTTTAGATGTTACCTCTTCATCATCTAGGTTTGCCATTGAGCAGTTGTAGTCATCATCATCATAAGAGAAGAATCCTCCGCTTGATTCTACTCTTTCTTGAATTTGATCTTCACCAATGAGGGCTTTTCTTTTATCATCCCTCTTGCCTACTCCTTTCTTGTCTTCATCTTTATTGAGATCAGGGCAGTCAAAATGGATGTGCCCTATTTTTTGGCAGTTGTAGCACTCAACTTTCTAATTTCCAACTTTTTGATTTCTCCTTGATTGTCTTTGTCGTTCTTCTTGTACATGGAGTAATTCTTTCTGAAATTGCTGAATCTTTGCAGATGAATGCCATTTCTTCCTCAAAGTTTAGAGGGCTTGGAGGATTGACTTCAGCTTGATTCTTTGCAGGGGACTCAGCCGCAAATGTTATTCCCTTCTTAGTTAGCTCATCTGATGATGAGCAGGGCAGCTCGAACTCATAGGCCTTCAGGTCTGATAACAGCTCATGGATCTTTATTTTACCTAAATCCTTTGATTCTCTCATGGCCACAACCTTCATACTCCATTCTGGATTGAGAGATCTTAGAACTTTCAGGGCCATCTCCCTATTGCCATATGTCTTTCCAAGGGAGTTTATCTCATTGATTATCTCTGTGGATCTTGTATCAACATGATCAATTGTTTCAACTGTATCCATTTTGAAATTGTCAAATTTCTGAGTAGCTATTGATAGTTTATTCTCCTTGATAAGCTCTTCTCCTTCACACCTTACATCTAATGTGTCCCATATCTCCTTTGCATTTTTGCAATTTTTGACTTTCACCATTGTGGCTTTATCAAAAGTCTGATACAAGACATCTCTGGATCGGTTGTCAAGGTTGGCCAACTTCCTTTCTTAAGGGGACATCTCTGTTCTCTTCTTGGCAATATTGTGTGGTTTTCCATTTGCTATTTCTTCATATGTGTTGTCCTTTATGAAGATGAAGGGTCCATCCTCGATTATACACCATAATGGATGGATGATAGATGGGCCTGTATTCTTATTTTCCAAAGGTCATACTCATCAACAGAGAAAACGTGTAATCTAGAATGCATATGTTCCATGTGTTCCATTTTAAGAAATTAAAATATATATGCTCAAATATATATGGATCTGATTCAGTAAAATCAAACCAATCTCTCTGATGAGGGCTTGCGTCCTCCTATGAATTTGCCAGGGCCAATCTTCTTGGTATCTCTAGACTGCAGGACACCTCAGTGAGTTAAGATGTAGTTAAGGACGAGGCCAAAGGATTTCTTCTGTGACACAGGCCTGGAGACCTCTTCCTGTAACCTCTTCAGAACAACTTGGAACCAGTTAACCCATTCGCCAGACATGATGGCTACCATCATCCTAAAGCGAAGGTTAGTGCACATCTCAAATGCTCCACTTTCGCCTTGTACTTTCAACTGGTATCTTATGACGGTATTTGAGAACTATATTTTGGAAAAAATTTGAGTATTTAAAATATTACCATCTTTGCCTCTTTGGCGTGTTTGAAATATTTTTTGAAATGAGTTTTAGCCTGGTGGGTGCCGGCGCGGGGCCCACGTCACTGTAATATTCCTGAATGATTTTGGGGGCGTTACAGAAGATGGTATCGGAACATGGATTTTGTGAAACCCGGGCATGTGTGTTATGTGGCTCTACCAGTACGGTGGTAGCGTGATTTTTGAAAATGATTTTTCTAGACACTCGGCTACTTGTGCACTTGCACATTCCATTAGGGCATACTATGATGCCCATCATTCAACTCAATTTCTTAATTCATTCATGTGATTATTGTATTTTGTTCAACTCTTGAGGATTGTTGTTCTGTGTAACTGACCCCATTGGGGGATATTGTTTTCAGGTCATGGCAAGGCAAAGGCACGGGAAGAGAATGTTGACGGCGAGGAGTCCCAGTGATACTAGTAAGGGTCCCCAGTCCATTTATTTGTTCATGTTTTCTTGATTGTATTTTCCGCTGCACTTCCTTTTGGATTGTCATTTATTCAGTGTTGTATATTTTATCTTCACATGAAATATACATGTATTCTGTTTTCCTGGGTGTGTTGTACTTGAAATTCCTCATCGGAGTAATTGATGATGTAATGTGGTTCGGTACTACATTTGCACTGTGTAATTCATTAATTTTGACTCGCCTGGTGGGTCCCAGTCGGGGGTCCACGGCACTGTAATATCCGTCTAGTTTCGGGTGTTACAAGTACTTGCCTCGATTCGATGACAATAATAATACTTCGACATGTATTAATACACTCGAAGGTTGGTCCTTCGATCAATCATGTAGGAAAACTCAGACCTTAAAAAAAGGAATAAAAAGAGTTCATCTTACATCGAATAACTAACGAACGAACATCTAACATTCTAAACTACTGCCGAAAGCTCAATAATACGAACCCTGCATGTACTCTTATAACGTACATTACGGATCAAACATAACATACGTTAAGTATGTTCATTAGCGTACGTAAGCTCCAAAGCCTAACGTACGCTAATCATGTATTTGGCAGTTCACTCCTCTGATCAGATGACTGACTCGTCTGATGATATAGCGTACGTAATTCTTAGTGTTTAACATATGTTATCCTAATACATACTATACTCATGAAATAATCGATTAACACATATTCGATAATAATCAACAACCGATATAACCAACCAATCAAACTCAATGGCTCAACAATACCTCGATCACATACAAAATCGAACAATACAACCCAAACAATTACGAACTCATAACCACATAACGATATACCACAATGTCTGCCTACTTAGCGCACGTTAAACACATAACGTAGCGTGCGCTAATGGTCACCAGTTAGCGTGTGTTAAGCCAGTCAACTAGCGTGCGCTAATGACATGCAGTTGCATGTATTCCAAGCATCGACTAACACCTTGCGGCTACGAATCCGAATGTAAAGGAAATCATACTCCAAGATTAACAATAACTTTTCCAAATTTAATCTCATCACCATACTCGAAATCATATTCATATTCTTATACGAATATTATATCAAAACACATAACTAAGTTCTAGATATGAATATCCCATATCCATACCCAAAACACCAACACCTCCTGTACATAATCATCATATCATATAATTCAAGAGTTCTTCAAGAACATGAAATATCCGAATCACGTTCAAAACAACATAATCTGATGTATATATCATCATGTTATCACTTTCTTCATCATGCAATTCACATAACCTCAAGAATCGCAACAAAACCACCATAACCATCATCATATGAAGAAGATAGCAACAACAACATCAACATCCGAAAATGAGGAGAGGGATTAACCCATATATCTCAATAAGACGAACAACACCATACAAAACCACACGAATCATATCAATATCTGCATATCAACAATAACATCAAGATAGTTCGGTAATCTAATACAAAATCATACTCATCAACTCATTAATATGATAATCATTAACTCAAGAACACCAATATTCAATCCCCAAAACGAAATCCAAAGTGAAGGTTAATTACCTCTTTGAATAAATGGATTGATTATCAAGATTGAATCCGTTTCCAATCATTTCCAAGCTCCAAATGTTGATAAGGATGATCAACTCCATCATAATCCAGTATTTGGAACCTCAAGACTCTCTCTATGAACTCCATTCCAATAATGATTAATAATTTCAAGAACAAAGCTTTGAATTCATGTTCTCCATCTTAATCTTGTTAAAAGGGATCATCTCTCAGAGTTTAGGATCTTCAAGTATCCTCCTAAGGCTCTCTCTATCGAGTGAAAGGAAAGAAATGGACGAAATGCCTCTTAACACCTGTCGGTCCCCTTTTATAAAGTACATTACTAGCATGCGCTAAACTTTACATTTAGCGTGCGCTACAGACCTAGCGTGCGCTATCCTTCCTTGATAGCGTGAGCTATCGGGTAGTCCAGAGACTACTGCCTTGCTTCGCATAATGCTTTACGTACGTAGAACCCAAGCCATAGCGTACGTAACATAGCGTTGACTTGCTACAGTAAAAGGTTCATTAGCGTACGCTATTCTTCACCCATAGCATGTGTTAATCATAGTTGACTCGGCAGTCTCCACCTACCCGAAAGATGCTTGTGTCCCACATGCCGAAAGCACCCGCGATTACCGGGATTCCCTCTGACCGATCTAAAATTAGCTTGCGCTAACCTTAGGATTTAGCATCCGCTAGTCCTTCATAGCAAACATCCGTTGACCTTATCGGAACATGCGCCGAAAGTGGTCGGGTCCACACGTAGATTCCCTCTGGTCTGTTCTACACTAAGGCGCGCTATTCTTGGCCTTTAGCGTGCGCTAAGCCTGCACATTAGCGTACGCTATGTGCACATACTAGCGTACGTTAATTCAGACTATACTTAGCTAATTTCAACTGTTCTGTCCGTCATCTCAACCTACAGAGTACGAACATACGGCATACTAAATACATATACTCAATTCAATAACATTCTCATACGATATACCCGATATCAAAATTAAAACAACCTGATACACGATATCCTCAATCATAACTGTTAACCAATCACGTCAATTGTACAAATACAACTGTCTCAGTCCTCAAATTATTTTATCCATACTGTATAGACACCAAGCTATCCAGTACATCTCAGATAAAATAACGCGAAAAATTTATACTGAAAATCCGGATATTACATACTACCCCCCTTAAAATAAGTTTCGTCCTCGAAACTTGCAACCCTATCACAAACAACAGATCAACCCAAAATTTCCAAACTCATCACAAAAGCAGTCAATCGTCGCCACAAGCGAATAACCAAAATATTATACTTACACGTACGTGAAGCCGATGATCTCCTGTGATACTAGCATGCGACTCCCATACGAAGTCTCAACACAATACCAATACACACCAATATCACAAATAGCAATTTGAAAAGATCTCAAAAATTTTGGAACCTCCAAAAATCGGTTTGACTCAAAAGTCAGGAAAATCATTTTCAAAAAATCACGCTACCACCGTACTGGTAGAGCCACATAACACACATGCTCGGGTTTCACAAAACCCAAGCTCTGATACCATCTTCTGTAACGCCCCCAAAATCATCTGGGAATATTACAGTGACGTGGGCCCCACGCTGGAACCCACCAGGCTAAAACTCATTTCAAAAAACGTTTCAAACACGCCAAAGCGGCAAAGATGGTAATATTTTAAATACTCAAATGTTTTCCAAAATATAGTTCTCAAATACCGTCATAAGATACCAGTTGAAAGTACAAGGTGAAGACGCCAAAACTTAATAGTTTTAAAAATGTACGTTAAGCCACCCCTTATACGTACCGCTAAAATAGTTTAGGGAAAAGGGTTTAACGAAATAACCCAAAGTTACGAAATACCCAAAAAGGCCATTTTGAAATATACATGAGTTGGTAAAAATACCGAAAAATCATTTTAAAATACACACGCAGTTGAATAAAACAACCAGTCAAAATACTCGGTTCTCTAAAACATGCCAAAGCCAGTATCACCCAGGAAGTTCATCCCTTCACGACCGCTACTAGATCGATATCCGAGTACCTAAAAATAAATCCCACGACGGGGTCATCCACAATACTCAACAATGATATCGATCACATCATCATAAATAATTACATACCAATGTAATAACAAAGTAAGAATACTACCAATGTAATCTTTCTGTCACAACCTTATCAACCCATAGCAATCCATACCAAATCAATTCTTAACATATTCCACATTTCGCATTCTCAAATGACGAAATGAACTCAACTACAACCATCTGTACTGTATCACAACAATACTAAAAAAATCATCAAAACATCATCATAACTCATAAGTGTGGAATGAACCATCAGTGCCAAATCCTGTCCGTCGGATTGCACCGTCAAATCTCAATCTGGAATAGAAACCAATAACACACAATATATCTGTCGATCAACTACCACCAAACAGTGATAACAAAACCCGAAACATCGACGTACAGTCTGGATGCTCATACAATCAATAACAATGATCAACCAATACATCAACCGAGAATATCATCGGCATGATAAACTCCAATACGACAAACAAAGAATCGACGATAACCGAGAATACCATCAACATGATAAACTCCGACACGATCAACAAAGGATCAACAATAACTGAGGATACCCTCAACATGGTAAACTCTAACACGATCAACAATAACCGAGAATACCCTCAACAAGGTAAACTCCAAACGATCAACAATAATGGATCTCAAAGAAATAACCCCGACTGTCGAGCATACCCCTTGGACGTATGATCAACCAGTCGCAGACCGTCGAACATACCCAACCATAAATGGAGGATGAACGACCAATCAATATGGCTCAAAGATGGACGTCATAGTACGCCCGATCCGGAAATGTGTCCGTGCACATGTCCACTCCGTATACGGAATCCAGGATATACGTGGGACATGTACCTAATTAGCCTCATGAACTATGTCTCGTGTGCACGGTCCAATGCAGAAATATCAACACATGACCATAGTGTGCCCAGCTAAAAATCCTACACAATAACCAATCGGCACGCAGATATGACTCCAGATATGTCACGATGCAACATGACAACAAAATTCAAAGAATCACATATCCAATAAGGATCAAAAGACTCATCGAAGTGAACAATGACACATGGATAATGAAAGATCGACACGACCGATAATACCCAAACAACAATCCTGGGATCATCATCCCCAATGAATGATCAACATGATCAACGATCTCAACCCTACCGTCCCAGGATCAACATCCCTCAACGAACAACCAAATATGAATCTCATTATACGAAACATCAACATACAATAATTCATCATAATAATTATCCTCATAACTGAACAATACTTAAATTACCTCAAAGTCGAAGACAATATCCTTTCCAAGAACAAACCATCATCTCGACAATTTACATTTATAATATCATTGCTATATGAATTATAAATGAAATGAAAGCGAAACCATTCAATAAATATTATAAACTGAACAAGTATAAACTTGCCTTGATATTGATACGACAAAGCCGTTTACCAATTCCATTGCCTTTGTCTACGAGCTCCTCAGCCCCGACCAAAAACAATCTACGAACTCTTCAACCTCAACCGCAGCACAACGGCCATAATCAGCGATCAATTATCACACCCTATTGAAATAATCGATTAACACACATTCGATAATAATCAACAACCGATATAACTAACCAATCAAAATCAATGGCTCAACAATACCACGATCACATATAAAACCGAACAATACAACCCAAACAATTATGAACTCATAACCACACCATGATATACCACATTGTCTGCCTACTTAGCGCACCTTAAACACATAACGTAGCGTGTGCTAATGGTCACCAGTTAGCGTGCGTTAAGCCAGTCCGCTAGCGTGCGCTAATGACATGCAGTTGCATGCATTCCAAGCATCAACTAACACCTTGCGGCTACGAATCTGAATGTAAAGGAAATCATACTCGAAGATTAACAATAACTTTTCCAAATTCAATCTCATCACCATACTCGAAATCATATTCGTATTCTTATACGAATGTTATATAAAAACACATAACTAAGTTCCAGATATGAATATCCCATATTCATACCCAAAACACCAACACCTCCTGTACATAATCATCATATCATATAATTCAAGAGTTCTTCAAGAACATGAAATATCTGAAATAACGTTCAAAACGACATAATCCGATGTATATATCATCATGTTATCACTTTCTTCATCATGCAATTCACATAACCTCAAGAATCGCAACAAAACCACCATAACCATCATCATATGAAGAAGATATCAACAACAACATCAACATCCGAAAATAAGGAGAGGGATTAACCCATATATCTCAATAAGACGAACAACACCATACAAAACCACACGAATCATATCAATATCCGCGTATCAACAATAACATCAAGATAGTTCGGTAATCCAATTCAAAATCATACTTATCAACTCAGTAATATGATAATGATCAACTCAAGAACACCAATATTCAATCCCCAAAACGAAATCCAATGTGAAGGTTAATTACCTCTTTGAAGAAAAGGATTGATTATCAAGGTTGAATCCATTTCCAATCATTTCCAAGCTCCAAATGTTGATAAGGACGATCAACTCCATCATAATCCGGTATTTGGAACCTCAAGACTCTCTCTATGAACTCCATCCCAAGAATCATTAATAATTTCAAGAACAAAGCTTTGAATCCATGTTCTCCATCTTAATCTTGTTAAAAAGGATCATCTCTCAGAGTTTAGGATCTTCAAGTATCCTCCCAAGGCTCTCTCTATCGAGTGAAAGGAAAGAAATGGACGAAATGCCTCTTAACACCTGTCAGTCCCCTTTTATGAAGTACATTACTAGCGTGCGCTACAGCCCTAGCGTGCGCTATCCTTCCTTGATAGCTTGCGCTATCGGGCAGTCCAGAGGCTACTGCCTTGCTTCGCACAATGTTTTACATATGTAGAATCTAAGCCATAGGGTACGTAACATAGCGTTGACTTGCTACAGTAAAAGGTTCATTGGTGTATGCTATTCTTCACCCATAGCGTGCTCTAATCATAGTTGACTCGGCAGTCTGCACCTAACCTGAAGATGCCTGTGTCCCACATGCCGAAAGCACCCGCGATTACCGGGATTCCCTCTGACCGGTCTGAAATTAGCGTGCGCTAACCTTAGGATTTAGCGTGCACTAGTCCTTTATAGCAAACATCCGTTGACCTTATCAGAACATGGGTCGAAAGTGGCCGGGTCTACACGTAGATTCCCTCAGGCCTGTTCTGCACTAGCGCGCGCTATTCTTGGCCTTTAGCGTGCGCTAAGCCTGCACATTAGCGTACGCTATGTCCACATACTAGCGTACATTAATTCAGATTAAACTTAGCCAATTTCAACTCTTCTGTCCGTCGTCTCGACATACAGAGTACAAACATACGGCATACCGAATACGTATACTCAATTTAATAACATTCTTATACGATATACCCGATATCAAAATTAAAACAACCTGATACACGATATCCTCAATCATAACTGTCACCAATCACGTCAATTGTACAAATACAACTGTCTCAGTCCTCGAATAATTTTATCCATACTGTATAGACACCAATCTATCCAGTATATATCAGATAAAATAACGCGAAAAATTTATACTGAGAATCCGGATATTACATACTACCCCCCTTAAAATAAGTTTCGTCCTCGAAACTTGCAACCCTGTCACAAACAACAGATCAACCCAAAATTTCCAAACTCATCACAAAAGCAATCAATCATCGCCATAAGCGAATAACCAAAACAGTATACTTACAGGTACGTGAAGCCGATGACCTCCCGTGATACTAGCATACAACTCCCATACGAAGTCTCAATACAATACCAACACACACCAATATCACAAATAGCAATTTGATGGAGTCCTGCATATACAGACGCAACTAGGCCTAATTAGTCTCACGGAGGCACGTTACCGTGTGCGCAGTCCAATGTGTCCGGAGTCCCGCATATACACATGACCATCGTGTGCCCGACTAAATATTCCACACATCCACCACCCGACAACATAATACAATCCCGGAAGGTCACAAGAACAAAAGCGACCAAGATGAGGAATAATGAATAAAAATTCGACAAGGGTCGCGAATGACTTACCGAGATGGAATAATGGTGCAATGAATGATAACTTCAAATGAAATGATTGGAACCGTCGTTCCTCGTGAATTAAATGATTAGCTTGATAATTACAAGTCTCAACATGATTGATATATTATGAATGAATTATATGTATGCATGAACAAAAACGAAAGGAATGCGTATCCTTTTAACCGAGCAAGAATTAACTTGCCTCAAATACCGGTGAATAATGTCCTTCCTCGAACAAACGTCCTTAATGGAGGTATTGGTCGCTCGAACAACCTTGAATAACACAATTACCAACAATTCGCTTAATATACGTATCAATAGCGATCATAACCAATTCAAGAGGTCGATACAATAAATCCAAACTCATTGCGGCATTTCGACAAACACTTTGTAAATAATCTCCCATTATTTAGAACTAATCCCAATTGTATCGAAAACCAACCTTTAATGAATGATTCAATCCAACAAAACACCATCAACACAATCGATAATCTAATATGAATACTCAATTCGAGCTTACGATAACATTTAATTGAAAATCCTAATTCAAAGTCAACCTTCAAAGTGTTCTTGAATAAAACTTCCAACAATCCGATGATAACTCATAAAAACTCATAACCGTACGTATATCCTTCACAAATCAAGATTACATCATCCAAAATATCATGCTCCAACTCAAAATCGAATCTAGGGTTGAAGAAATTACCTTGAATTAGGATGAAGAATCGACAAATATGTTGTTAATCCACACCACAACTTGAACAAGATGAAATTCTCTGAGTTTGATGATGCTAAATCGCCCAAAATATCGCCCACAAATTTCCCAATGATAGGAGGAAGAAGGAAGATGATGAAATGAGCTTTCTTCTCACAAAAAGGCTATTCTGCATCGCGCGCCGCGGCACGGACTGAGTGTGCCGCGCCCCGCGGCCAAAAAACTGCCCAGCACCTGGCTTAGTGCCGCAGCCTGGCCAGTAGGGGGCCGCGGCCCGCGGTACAGCCGGCACCACCACCAAAAGTGCAATGTGTGTGCCGCGGCGCACAATCCCCTGTGCCGCGGCGCACACTCTTCGGGCCCAAAAATGACGAAAAATGACCCGGGAAGAGAATTAAGGCCATATAACTCAAAACCTGGGAATAATAACACAAAATGGAAGTGGGGAAACCCCAAAACGGTGGTTCCGAACAATGATTACAAGGGTTTGCCCAACAATAGCATGATTCGAACAAGTAGTAAATTTTGAAATGGTATGAACTCCAATATCAACACTGACTAACGAAGCAATTACAACAATCAAGATAATATTCTCGTCTCGATTCTCAAGCAAGGTTGAAACAGTGAACAATATCGATACACGACTCAAAGTTACTCCGAACGGTGAACACGAATGAATGAATGTGAATGATTAATGATTATTAATAAGTGAAAAATTACAGAGGAATGATTTAGTGAATGAGAATGAATGAATTTACAATTGGGTATTACATACTCCCCCTCTTAAAAATAGTTTCGTCCTCGAAACTAAGGGTGAAACAATTCGGGATAACTCTCCCGCATTCTATCCTTGGTTTCCCAAGTAGCCTCTTCGACTCTGTGTCTCGACCACTGAATTTTAACCAAAGGAATCGTCTTGTTCCTCAACTTTTTTATTCGCCGCTCTAGGATTCGTACGGGACGCTCCTCATGCATATGATCATCCGCTATCTCGATTTTATCAAACTGAAGTATGTGACTAGGGTCGGCAACATACTTCCACAATTGGGAGACATGAAACACATTATGAATTCGGCTTAGGGCTGGAGGTAAAGCTATCTGATAAGCCATATCGCCTACTCGATCCAAAATCTCAAATAGTCCAATGAATCTCGGAGTCAACTTTCCTCACTTTCGAAACAGAAAACACCTCGACTTGGGGATACCTTGACCAAGACGTGGTCACATGCCTCGAACTCTAATGGTCGACGACGATTATCTGCATATGATTTATGTCGACTTTGAGCGGTCAACAAATGACTCCAGATCAATGCTACCTTCTCACGGGCAGCTAATAGCATATCAGGTTTAGTGCCGATCGATTCTGATAAGTTACCCCAGCATAGGGGAGAACAACAACGACGACCGTATAAGGCCTCTTAAGGTGCCAACTATTATTATACGTGAACTCGATTAACGGTAGTTGGGCTTCCCAATCATCTTTCCAATTGAGGATGCATGCCCACAACATGTCTTCCAACGTCTGAATAGTTCTATCTGATTGTCCGTCGGACTGAGGGTGAAAAGTCGTGCTGAAATTGAGTTGAGTTCCCATGGCACGATGAATAGATTTCCAAAAATGCGACATAAATCGCCCGTCATGATCCGAAACGATACTCTTAGGGGTACCGTGCAATCCCACGATCTCTTTAATAAATAACTGGGCAAGTCTCTCAGGACCCCACATATCCTTAATCTCGAGGAAATGAGATGACTTAGTTATACGGTCCACCACAACCCAAATAGTATTTATGCCGCGTGACTCGCTGGCAAGCTCGTGATGAAGTGCATGGAAATATCCTCCCACTTCCATTCTGGAATAGGAAGTGGCTTCAGCATACCCGCCAGTCGCTAATATTCTATCTTGACTTGCTGATAGGTCAGACATCTCGAAACAAATTCTGCGACTTCTCACTTCATATTACTCCACCTGTAATTTTGTTTCAAGTCCTTGTACATCTTGCTAGACCCTAGATGAATATAATAAGGGGTAGCATGGGCCTCTCTCAAAATTGAGTTTTTCAACTTGTCGTCCGCCGGAACACATAACCAATTCTTAAATCTCAAAAGTTCATCCTCGTGGACCACATATCCAGGGGCTTTCCCCTGAGTCACATCATCTCGAATGCGTAACAAAAATGAGTCTGAGCCCTATTTCAATCTGATCGCCTCCTAAGTGGCGATGAAATCTCCAGCATACAAAGCTTCTCTTGTACACGCTGTAACCAAACCTCGATATCATGCCTTAGGAATTCCTGTTGAAGCTCTTTCTGAATGGTTAAACGAGCAAGCATTTGCTCCTGAACGGACTTACAGCTCAAGGCATCGCCGACAACATTTGCCTTACCCGGGTGATATTGAATCTCAGTATCATAATCTTTAATCAGTTCCAACCACCGTCTCTGACGCATATTTAACTCCTTCTGAGTAAATATATACTTCAAACTCTTATGATCAGTGAAAATCTGATAGGTGACGCCATAAAGATAATGACGCCAAATCTTCAACCCAAAACCACGTACGCTAGCTCCAGGTCATGGGTCGGATAGTTGACCTCATAAGGTCTCAGCTGCCGTGAAGCATAGGCAATCACTTTCCCATTCTGCATTAATACACATCCGAGACCTTGTCCGGACGCGTCACTATAAACCACGAATCCCTATGTCCCTTGTGGTAAAGAAAGGACAGGCGCTTAAATTAAACGACTCTTGAGTTACTCGAAACTCCACTGACACGAGTCAGACCACGTGTATTTCTTATCCTTTCGCAAAATGTTCATCATCGGTTGAGCGATTTTAGAAAATCCTTCCACAAATCGCCGATAATAGCCATCTAATCCGAGAAAGCTTCAGATTTCCTTAACGTTCTTCGGAGGTTGCCAATCTCGTATAGCCTCTGTCTTCTGTGAGTCGACACGTACTCCGTCTGATAAAATCACATGCCCGAGAAACGTCACTTCGGACATCCAGAACTCACATTTGAAAAATTTCCCATAAAGCGGCTCTCATCTCAACACGTCAAGAACCTGATGAAGGTGAAATTCGTGCTCCTCTCGATCACGAGAATAAATCAAAATGTCATCTATTAAAACAACCACAAACCGGTCTAAATAGTCGAAAACTCGGTTCATCAACTCCATGAATACAGCAGGTGCATTAGTTAACCCAAACAGCATCACCACAAACTCGTAATGCCCATAGTGTGTTCGAAACGCCGTTCTAGCGATATCTGACTCTCGAATTCGTAACTGATGATACCCAGATCTCAAATCGATCTTGGAAAATACTGAAGCTCCCTAAAGTTGATCCAAGAGGTTATCAATGCGGGGAAGGGGATATTTATTCTTGATTGTCACCTTGTTCATCTCTCGATAATCAATGCACAAGCGAAAAGAACCATCCTTCTACTTGACAAATAATACTGGTGCTCCCCACAGAGACGCACTCGGTCGTATATAACCCTTCTTGGTCAATTCCTCCAGTTGATTCTTCAATTCCTGCATTTTGGTCAGGTCCATACGATATGGTGCTTTCGATAATGGAGATGTACTGGGATCCAATTCAATCGTGAATTCCACATCTCTCTGTGGAGGCAAACCAGGTAACTCGTCTGGAAATACATCGGCATATTCTCTCACTACCGGGATATCCGCCAATGACACTGATGATTTCTCAGTCTTGGTCATATAGCACCAATAACCAACACACCCCTGATTGAGTAATTTCACTGCTTTCATCATATTGATAACTCTTTCGGGACAGCTGGGATTACTCCCCTGAAATACACACTCGACTCCATCGTCTGAAATGATAGTGACCATACGCTTACGGAAACTAAGGATGGCATCATGACGATCCATCCAATCAATTCCCAAAATGACATCATCTCTAGGTAAATCTACCACGATCAGGTCTGCCAACCAAACACGGCCATGAGGATGAATTAGATAATTCTTAATCTCACGATCTTCGACAATTCTTCTACTGTCACGTAGTCCACTGATATAAGGTTCAAAACTAGTAGCACTATCCAGATGAAGTCTACTCAAGCATGACCCGGAAATGAATGAATGCAATGCACCAGTATCAAAAAGGGTACATATAGGTTGCGTTAAAATTTTGAGTGTACCTGAGATCATTCGGGCCTCTGCATCGTCGGCTCTCTTCATCTCATAAATTCGGGGCTTGCCAGCCCCGGAATCGGATGCTCCTGTCTGATAGCTATGGGCTCCACCTTTATTTGCTCCGGTCATCTTAAACGATGCGGACTAAGTGGCCTGATTCTGAACCGCTGACTGCTTCGGGGCCTGATATGTCACCGGAGTAGGTTTGGAGTCTCTTCGGCAGAAATGGGACTTATGCCCCGCAATCCCACAGTTATTGCACGTGACAGTCTGCCTCAGACACTTAGTGCTGAAATGACCCTGTTCACCATAATTATAACAGGTGATGGCCGAACTGGCCACTCGGGACTGAGATTCCGTATGTTTAGGTGCCGCAGGAGGTCGCTCAGAAAAAGTAGAGGCCGCACGAGGCTTCTTGAAGGTTGCCTGACTGCCTTCAGACTGATTACGCTTCTTCGATTTATTGCCAGAAGATGAAGTTTGATTCTTAGAAATTTACTTAGCAGTAAGCTCATAAGCAAGAGCTTTCTCGATGAATTCGGCTAGAGTGGTGCAATGATGATTAAGTAATTGTAGCCGCATATGAGGTTTCAACCTCTTGCTGAAGTACTTGATCTTATCCGCCTCGGATTGGATAATGGATGAGGCGAAGGGAAGTAGCTCCTGAAACTTCTTGGCAATGGCGAGAACATCTTCTTCCGTTGAGGGGTCGGGACTGAGTAACTCCGACAACTTGGCCTCCCTGAGTGGGGCCAGATAATATCTTTCCATCATGACAGTCTTGAACTGGTCCCACGTGCAAGATCCTTCGGTGGGTTTCAAAGATAGCCACCAAGAGTTAGTGCTTTTACCCAGGTAGTAAGCCGCAACTGAAACTTTGTGTCCTTCGGGACACTCCACCATAGCAAATAACTTCTCGAAATGCTCCAGCCATTGAATAATGTCCGTCGGCTCAGATGAGACCTCAAAGGTAGGTGGCCTCTGGCGAGAGATGTCATTGATGATACTGCTCACACTCCTCTCTTGCCTCTGAAGTGGCGGAGGAGGAGCCTGTTGAGCTCTGCATCGTCTCCATCAGACGTGCCATCTGAGTCATTTGGGCCATCATTCCCTCCATAAAAGTGAGTGGATCAACCCGAACACCTTCTGATTGAGTTGTATCTCGGGTACGGCTTCCTAACGGTGAATGATTATTTCCAGGTGAATGAGTAGCAGCGTCGTTGCTTGTTGAGTTGACATTATTCCTCGCGTTCGCACGGGTATTCACTTGAGCTCCCGGGTTTCGGCCCGCACCGCGGCCTCTTCCCCTGCATCCTCTAACAGCTCGATCCATATTGAAGGTAGGAAACACCTGATATTTATAGATCTCGTATGAATATCGCATGAAAGATCAACTGAGGTGACATGATTATCCGATGAAATTATTCAAATGATTATCTTGAACAATTTAACAAGATTGATGATACGATCCACAAGATTAACAACTGAGCAATGAAATTAACTGAGTGATTAATGAATTAACATGATCGACATGACCAAAGATAATGATGATTGAGGATTGTTGACTGATGAATGATGAATGAGTGATTCTTATTGCCAGAAATTATATCATCGCGTCAGAAATCTTACTGTTCTTTTGGTCTGAGGGGATTGGCGCTTACACAGGTCACACGTGACGTGAAAGTCCAATGATACTAGTCTGATGAACGATGATTTCGAATGAGACATGACTCGGAAGTAGTATTCAAAACCACGCTCCAATACAAACTCTGTAACACCCCAAACTAGGCGGATATTACAGTGCCGTGGACCCCCGACTGGGACCCACCAGGCGAGTGAAAATTAATGAATTACACAGTGCAAATGTAGTACCGAACCACATTACATCATCAATTACTCCGATGAGGAGTTTCAAGTACAACACACCCAGGAGAACAGAATACATGTATATTTCATGTGAAGATAAAATATACAACACTGAATAAATGACAATCCAAACGGAAGTGCAGCGGAAAATACAATCAAGAAAACATGAACAGATAAATGGTCTGGGGCCCCCTACTAGTATCACTGGGACTCCTCACCGTCAACATTCTTTTCTCGTGCCTTTGCCTTGCCATGACCTGAAAACAATATCCCCCAACGGGGTCAATTACATAGAACAACAATCCTCAAGAGTTGAACAAAATACAATAATCACATGAATGAATTAAGAAATTTAGTTGAATGATGGGCATCATAGTACACCCGAATGGAATGTGCAAGTGCACAAGTAGCCGAGTGTCCGGAGTCCCACATATACACCCACAACTTGGCCTAATTAGTCTCACGGAGGCACATTACCGTGTGCACATTCCAATGTGTCTCGAGTCCCGCATATACAGATCATCATCGTGTGCCTGACTAAAAATTCTACACATCCACCACCCGGCAACGTAATACAATCCCGGAAGGTCACAAGAACAAAAGCGACCGAGATGAGGAATAATGAAAAAAATCCGACAAGGGTCGAGAATGACTTACCGAGATGGAATAATGGTGCAATGAATGATAACTTCAAATGAAATGATTGGAACCACCGCGCCTCGTGAATTAAATGATTAGTTTGATAATTACAAGTCTCAACATGATTGATATATTATGAATGAATTATATGTATGCATGAACAAAAACGAAAGGAATGAGTATCCTTTTAACCGAGCAAGAATTAACTTGCCTCAAATAATGTCCTTCCTCGAACAAACGTCCTTAATGGAGGTATTGGTCGCTCGAACAACCTTGAATAACACAATTACCAACAATTCGCTTAATATACGTATCAATTGCGATCATACGAATTCAAGAGGTCGATACAATAAATCCAAACTCATTGGGGCATTTCGACAAACGCTTTGTAAATAATCTCCCATTATTTACAACTAATCCCAATTGTATCGAAAACCAACCTTTAATGAATGATTCAATCCAACAAAACACCATCAACACAATCGATAATCCAATAGGAATACTCAATTCGAGCTTACGATAACATTTAATTGAAAATCCCAATTCCAAATCAACCTTCAAAGTGTTCTTGAATAAAACTTCCAACTCATAAAAACTCATAATCGTACGTATATCCTTCACAAATCAAGATTATATCATCCAAAACATCATGCTCCAACACAAAATCGAATCTAGGGTTGAAGAAATTACCTTGAATTAGGATGAAGAATCGACAAATATTTTGTTAATCCACACCACAACTTGAAGAAGATGAAATTCTCTGAGTTTGATGATGTTAAATCGCCCAAAATATCGCCCACAAATCGCCCAAGGAGAGGAGGAAGAAGGAAGATGATGAAATGAGCTTTCTCCTCACAAAACCCGCTGAAAAAGGCTATTCTGCATCGCGCGCCACGGCACGGACTGAGTGTGCCGTGCCCCGCGGCAAAAAAAACTGCCAAGCACTTGGCTTGGTACCGCAGCCCGGCCAGCAGGGGGCCGCGGACCGCGGTACAGCCGGCACCACCACCAAAAGTGCAATGTGTTTGCCGCGGCGCACATTCCCCTGTGCCGCGGCGCACACTCTTCAGGCCCAAAATGACGAAAAACGACGCGGGAAGAGAATTAAAGCCATAGAACTCAAAACTTGGGAACAATAACACAAAATGGAAGTGCGGAAACCCCAAAACGGTGGTTCCGAACAATGATTACAAGGGTTTGCCCAACAATAGCACGATTCGAACAAGTAGTAAATTTTGAAATGGTATGAACTCCAATATCAACACTGACTAACGAAGCAATTACAACAATCAAGATAATATTCTCATCTCGATTCTCAAGCAAGGTTGAAACAGTGAACAATATCGATACACGACTCAAAGTTACTCCGAACGGTGAACACGAATGAATGAATGTGAATGATGAATGATTATTAATAAGTGAAAAATTACAGAGGAATGATTTACTGAATGAGAATGAATGAATTTACAATCGGGTATTACATACTTTCCCCCTTAAAAATAGTTTCGTCCTCGAAACTAAGGGTGAAACAATTCGGGATAACTCTCCCACATTCTATCCTTGGTTTCCCAAGTAGCCTCTTCGACTCTGTGTCTCGACCACTGAATTTTAACCAAAGGAATCGTCTTGTTCCTCAACTTTTTTACTCGCCGCTCTAAGATTCGTACGGGATGCTCCTCATGCGTATGATCATCTGCTATCTCGATTTTATCAAACTGAAGTATGTGACTAGGGTCGGCAACATACTTCCGCAACTGAGAGACATGAAACACATTATGAATTCGGCTTAGGGCTGGAGGTAAAGCTAACCGATAAGCCATATCACCTACTCGATCCAAAATCTCAAATGGTCCATTGAATCTCGGACTCAACTTTCCTCACTTCCGAAATAGAAAACACCTCGACTTGGGGATACCTTGACCAAGATGTGGTCACCTGCCTCGAACTCTAATGGTCGACAATGATTATCTGCATATGATTTATGTCGACTTTGATCGGTCAACAAATGACTCCAGATCAACGCTACCTTCTCACGGGCAGCTAATAGCATATCAGGTTCAGTGCCGATCGATTCTGATAAGTTATCCCAGCATAGGGGAGATCGACAACGATGATTGTATAAGGCCTCTTAAGGTGCCATCTGAATCGAAGCATGCCAACTATTATTATACGTGAACTCGATTAACGGTAGTTGGGCCTCCCAATCATCTTTCCAATTGAGGATGCATGCCCTCAACATGTCTTCCAACGTCTGAATAGTTCTATCTGATTGTCCGTCGGACTGAGGGTGAAAAGTCGTGCTGAAATTGAGCTGAGTTCCCATGGCACGATGAACAGATTTCCAAAAATGCGACACAAATCGCCCGTCACGATCCGAAACGATACTCTTAGGGGTACTGTGCAATCCCACGATCTCTTTAATGTATAACTGGGCAAGTCTCTCAGGACCCCACGTATCCTTAATCTCGAGGAAATGAGATGACTTAGTTAAACGGTCCACCACAACCCAAATAGTATTCATGCCGCGTGACTCGCTGGCAAGCTCGTGATGAAGTCCATGGAAATATCCTCCAACTTCCATTCTGGAATAGGAAGTGGCTTCAGCATACCCGCCAGTCGCTGATGTTCTATCTTGACTTGCTGACAGTTCAGACATCTCGAAACAAATTCTGCGACTTCTCACTTCATATTACTCAGCCAGTAATTTTGTTTCAAGTCCTTGTATATCTTGCTAGACCCTGGATGAATATAATAAGGGGTAGCATGGGCCTCTTTAAAAATTGAGTTTTTCAACTTGTCTTCCGCCGGAACACATAACCGATTCTTAAATCTCAAAAGTTCATCCTCGTGGACCACATATCCAGGGCTTTCCCCTGAGTCACATCATCTCGAATGCATAACAAAAATGAGTCTGAGCCCTATTTCAATCTGATCGCCTCCTAAGTGGCGATGAAATCTCCAGCATACAAAGCTGCTCTTGTACACGCTGTAACCAAACCTCGATATCATGCCTTAGAAATTCCTATTGAAGCTCTTTCTGAATGGTTAAACGAGCAAGCATTTGCTCCTGAACGGACTTACAGCTCAAGGCATCGGCGACAACATTCGCCTTACCCGGGTGATATTGAATCTCAGTATCATAATCTTTAATCAGTTTCAACCACCGTCTCTGATGCATATTTAACTCCTTCTGAGTAAATATATACTTCAAACTCTTATGATCAGTGAAAATCTGACAGGTGACGCCATAAAGATAATGACGCCAAATCTTCAACCGAAAACCACGGACGCTAGCTCCAGGTCATGGGTCAGATAGTTGACCTCATAAGGTCTCAGCTGCCGTGAAGCATAGGCAATCACTTTCCCGTTCTGCATTAATACACATCCGAGACCTTGTCCGGACGCGTCACTATAAACCACGAATCCCTATGTCCCTTGTGGTAAAGAAAGGACAGGCGCTTAAATTAAACGACTCTTGAGTTCCTCAAAACTCCACTGACACGAGTCAGACCATGTGTATTTCTTATCCTTTCGCAAAAGGTTCGTCATCGGTTGAGCGATTTTAGAAAATCCTTCCACAAATTGCCGATAATAGCCAGCTAATCCGAGAAAGCTTCAGATTTCCTTAACGTTCTTCGGAGGTTGCCAATCTCGTATAGCCTCTGTCTTCTGCGAGTCGACACGTACTCCGTCTGATAAAATCACATGCCTGAGAAACATCAATTCGGACATCTAGAACTCACATTTGGAAAATTTCCCATAAAGCTGCTCTCATCTCAACACGTCAAGAACCTGATGAAGGTGAAATTCGTGCTCCTCTCGATCACAAGAATAAATCAAAATTTCATCTATGAAAACAACCACAAACCGGTCTAAATAGTAGATGAAAACTCGGTTCATCAACTCCATGAATACAGCAGGTGCATTAGTTAACCCAAACCGCATCACCACAAACTCGTAATGCCCATAGCGTGTTCGAAATGCCATTCTAGCGATATCTGACTCTTGAATTCATAACTGATGATACCCAGATCTCAAATCGATCTTGGAAAATACTGAAGCTCCCTGAAGTTGATCCAAGAGGTTATCAATGCGGGGAAGTGGGTATTTATTCTTGATTGTCACCCTGTTCAGCTCTCGATAATCAATGCACAAGCGAAAAGAACCATCCTTCTACTTGACAAATAATACTGGTGCTCCCCACAGAGACGCACTCGGTCGTATATAACCCTTCTCAGTCAATTCCTCCAGTTGATTCTTCAATTCCTGCATTTCGGTCTGGGCCATACGATATGGTGCTTTCGATAATGGAGATGTACTGGGATCCAATTCAATCGTGAATTCCACATCTCTCTGTGGAGGCAAACTAGGTAACTCGTCTGGAAATACATCGGCGTATTCTCTCACTACCGGGATATCCGCCAATGACACTGATGATTTCTCGGTCTTGGTCATATAGCACCAATAACCAACACACCCCTGATTGAGTAATTTCACTGCTTTCATCATATTGATAACTCTTCCGAGATAGCTGGGATTACTCCCCTGAAATACACACTCGACTCCATCGTCTGAAATGATAGTGACCATACGCTTACGGAAACTAAGGATGGCATCATGATGATCCATCCAATCAATTCCCAAAATGACATCATCTCTAGGTAAATCTACCACGATCAGGTCTGCCAACCAAACACGGCCATGAGGATGAATTAGATAATTCTTAATCTCACGATCTTCGACAATTCTTCTACCGTCACGTAGTCCACTGATATAAGATTCAAAACTAGTAGCACTATCCAGATGAAGTCTACTAAAGCATGACTCGGAAATGAATGAATGCAATGCACAAGTATCAAAAAGGGTACACACAGGCTGCGTTAAAATTTCGAGTGTACCTGAGATCATTCGGGCCTCCAAATCGTCGGCTCTATTCATCTCATAAATTCAGGGCTTGCCAACTCTGGAACCGGATGCTCCTATCTGATATCTATGGGCTCCACCTTTATTTGCTCCCGTCATATTAAACGATGCGGACTAAGTGGCCTGATTCTGAACCGCTGACTGCTTCGGGGCCTGATATGTCGCCGGAGTAGGTTTGGAGTCTCTTCGGCAGAAACGGGCCTTATGCCCCGCAATCCCACAATTATTGCACGTGACAGTCTGCCTCAGACACTTAGTGCTGAAATGACCCTGTTCACCATAATTATAACAGGTGATGGCCGAACTGGCCGCTCGGGACTGAGATTCCGTATGTTTAGGTGCCGCAGGAGGTCGCTCAGAAAAAGTAGAGCCCGCACGAGGCTTCTTGAAGGTTGCCTGACTGCCTTCAGACTGATTACGCTTCTTCGATTTATTGCCAGAAGATGAAGTTTGATTCTTAGAAATTTACTTAGCATTAAGCTCATAAGCAAGAGCTTTCTCGATGAATTCGGCTAGAGTGGTGCAATGATGATTAAGTAATTGTAGCCGCATACGAGGTTTCAACTTCTTGCTGAAGTACTTGATCTTATCCGCCTCGGATTGGATAATGGATGAGGCGAAGGGAAGTAGCTCCTGAAACTTCTTGGCAATGGCGAGAACATCTTCTTCCGTTGAGGGGTCAGGACTGAGTAACTCCGACAACTTGGCCTCCCTGAGTGGGGCCAGATAATATCTTTCCATCATGACAGTCTTGAACTGGTCCCACGTGCAATATCCTTCGGTGGGTTTCAAAGATAGCCACCAAGAGTGAGCGCTTTTACCCAGGTAGTAAGCCACAACTGAAACTTTGTGTCCTTCGGGACACTTCACCATAGCAAATAACTTCTCGAAATGTTCCAGCCAGTGAATAATGTCCATCGGCTCAGATGAGACCTCAAAGGTAGGTGGCCTCTGGCGAGAGATGTCATTGATGATACTGCTCACACTCCTCTCTTGCCTCTGAAGTGGCGGCGGAGGAGCCTGTTGAGCTCTACATCGTCTCCATCAGACGTGCCATCTGGGTCATTTGGGCCATCATTCCCTACATAAAAGTGAGTGGATCAACCCGAACACCTTCTGATTGAGCTGTACCTCGGGTACGGCTTCCTAACGGTGAATGATTATTTCCAGGTGAATGAGTAGCAGCGTCGTTGCTTGTTGAGTTGACATTATTCCTCACGTTCGCACGGGTATTCACTTGAGCTCCTGTGTTTCGGCCCGCACCGCGGCCTCTTCCCCTGCATCCTCTAACAGCTCGATCCATACTGAACGTAGGAAACACCTGATATTTATAGATCTCGTATGAATATCGCATGAAAGATCAACTGAGGTGACATGATTATCCGATGAAATTATTCAAATGATTATCTTGAACAATTTAACAAGATTGATGATACGATCCACAAGATTAACAACTGAGCAATGAAATTAACTGAGTGATTAATGAATTAACATGATCGACATGACCAAAGATAATGATGATTGAGGATTGTTGACTGATGAATGATGAATGAGTGATTCTTATTGCCAGAAATTATACCATCGCGTCAGAAATCTTATTGTTCTTTCGGCCTGAGGGGCTTGGCGCTTGAACAGGTCACACGTGATGCGAAAGTCCAATGATACTAGTCTGATGAACGATGATTTCGAATGAGACATGACTCGGAAGTAGTATTCAAAACCACACTCCAATACCAACTTTGTAACACTCCAAACTAGGCGGATATTACAGTGTCGTGGACCCCCGACTGTGACCCACCAGGCGAGTGAAAATTAATGAATTACACAGTGCAAATGTAGTACCGAACCACATTACATCATCAATTACTCCGACGAGGAGTTTCAAGTACAACACACCCAGGAGAACAGAATACATGTATATTTCATGTGAAGATAAAATATACAACACTGAATAAATGACAATCCAAACGGAAGTGCAGCGGAAAATACAATCAAGAAAACATGAACAAATAAATGGGTTGGGGCCCCCTACTAGTATCACTGGGACTCCTCGCCGTCAACATTCTCTTCTCGTGCCTTTGCCTTGCCATGACCTGAAAACAATATCCCCCAACGGGGTCAATTACATAGAACAACAATCCTCAAGAGTTGAACAAAATACAATAATCACATGAATGAATTAAGAAATTTAGTTAAATGATGGGCATCATAGTACACCCGAATGGAATGTTCAAGTGCACAAGTAGCCGAGTGTCCGGAGTCCCACATATACACCCACAACTTGGCCTAATTAGTCTCACGGAGGCACATTACCGTGTGCACAGTCCAATGTGTCTGGAGTCCCGCATATACACATCATCATCGTGTGCCCGACTAAAAATTCCACACATCCACCACCCGGCAACGTAATACAATCCCGGAAGGTCACAAGAACAAAAGCGACCGAGATGAGGAATAATGAAAAAAATCCGACAAGGGTCGAGAATGACTTACCGAGATGGAATAATGGTGTAATGAATGATAACTTCAAATGAAATGATTGGAACCACCGCTCCTCGTGAATTAAATGATTATCTTGATAATTACAAGTCTCAACATGATTGATATATTATGAATGAATTATATGTATGCATGAACAAAAACGAAAGGAATTAGTATCCTTTTAACCGAGCAAGAATTAACTTGCCTCAAATACCGGTGAATAATGTCCTTCCTCGAACAAACGTCCTTAATGGAGGTATTAGTCGCTCGAACAACCTTGAATAACACAATTACCACCAATTCGCTTAATATACGTATCAATTGCGATCATAACCAATTCAAGAGGTCGATACAATAAATCCAAACTCATTGGGGCATTTCGACAAACGCTTTGTAAATAATCTCCCATTATTTACAACTAATCCCAATTGTATCGAAAACCAACCTTTAATGAATGATTCAATCCAACAAAACACCATCAACATAATCGATAATCCAATAGGAATACTCAATTCGAGCTTACGATAGCATTTAATTGAAAATCCCAATTCCATGTCAACCTTCAAAGTGTTCTTGAATAAGACTTCCAACTCATAAAAACTCATAATCGTACGTATATCCTTCACAAATCAAGATTATATCATCCAAAACATCATGCTCCAACTCAAAATCGAATCTAGGGTTGAAGAAATTACCGTGAATTAGGATGAATAATCGACAAATATGTTGTTAATCTACACCAGAACTTGAAGAAGATGAAATTCTCTGAGTTTGATGATGTTAAATCGCCCACAAATCGCCCAATGAGAGGAGGAAGAAGAAAGATGATGAAATGAGCATTCTCCTCACAAAACCCGCTGAAAAAGGCTATTATGCATCGCGCGCCACGGCACGGACTGAGTGTGCCGCGCCCCACGGCAAAAAAAACTGCCAAGCACTTGGCTTGGTGCCGCAGACCGGCCAGTAGGGGGCCGCGGACCGCGGTACAGCCGGCACCACCACCAAAAGTGCAATGTGTTTGCCGCGGCACACACTCCCCTGTGCCGCGGCGCACACTCTTCAGGCCCAAAATTGACGAAAAACGACCCGGGAAGAGAATTAAAGCCATAGAACTTAAAACTTGGGAACAATAACACAAAATGGAAGTGCGGAAACCCCAAAACGGTGGTTCCGAACAATGATTACAAGGGTTTGCCCAACAATAGCACGATTCGAACAAGTAGTAAATTTTGAAATGGTATGAACTCCAATAGCAACACTGACTAACGAAGCAATTACAACAATCAAGATAATATTCTCGTCTCGATTCTCAAGCAAGGTTGAAACAGTGAACAATATCGATACACGACTCAAAGTTACTCCGAATTGTGAACACGAATGAATGAATGTGAATGATGAATGCTAATTAATAAGTAAAAAATTACAGAGGAATGATTTACTGAATGAGAATGAATGAATTTACAATTGGGTATTACATACTCCCCTCCTTAAAAATAGTTTCGTCCTCGAAACTAAGGGTGAAACAATTCGGGATAACTCTCCCGCATTCTATCCTTGGTTTCCCAAGTAGCCTCTTCGACTCTGTGTCTCGACCACTGAATTTTAACCAAAGGAATCATCTTGTTCCTCAACTTTTTTATTCGCCGCTCTAAGATTCGTACGGGACGCTCCTCATGCGTATGATCATCCGCTATCTCAATTTTATCAAACTGAAGTATGTGACTAGGGTCGGCAACATACTTTCGCAACTGAGCGACATGAAACACATTATGAATTCGGCTTAGGGCTGGAGGTAAAGCTAACCGATAAGCCATATCGCCTACTCGATCCAAAATCTCAAATGGTCCAATGAATCTCGGATTCAAGTTTCCTCGCTTCCGAAACAGAATACACCTCGACTTGGGGATACCTTGACCAAGATGTGGTCACCTGCCTGGTCGACGACGATTATCTGCATATGATTTATGTTGACTTTGAGCGGTCAACAAATGACTCCAGATCAACGCTACCTTCTCACGGGCAGCTAATAGCATATCAGGTTCAGTGCCGATCGATTCTGATAAGTTATCCCAGCATAGGGGAGATCGACAACGACGACCGTATAAGGCCTCTTAAGGTGCCATCTGAATCGAAGCATGCCAACTATTATTATACGTGAACTCGATTAACGGTAGTTGGGCTTCCCAATCATCTTTCCAATTGAGGATGCATGCCCTCAACATGTCTTCCAACGTCTGAACAGTTCTATCTGATTGTCCCTCGGATTGAGGGTGAAAAGTCGTGCTGAAATTGAGCTGAGTTCCCATGGCTCGATGACCAGATTTCCAAAAATGCGACACAAATCGCCCGTCACGATCCGAAACGATACTCTTAGGGGTACCGTGCAATCCCACGATCTCTTTAATGAATAACTGGGCAAGTCTCTCAGGACCCCACGTATCCTTAATCTCGAGGAAATGAGCCGACTTAGTTAAACGGTCCACCACAACCCAAATAGTATTCATGCTGCGTGACTCGCTGGCAAGCTCGTGATGAAGTCCATGGAAATATCCTCCCACTTCCATTCTGGAATAGGAAGTGGCTTCAGCATACCCGCCAGTCGCTGATGTTCTATCTTGACTTGCTGACATGTCAGACATCTCGAAACAAATTCTGCGACTTCTCGCTTCATATTACTCCACCAGTAATTTTGTTTCAAGTCCTTGTACATCTTGCTAGACCCTGGATGAATATAATAAGGGGTAGCATGGGCCTCTCTCAAAATTGAGTTTTTCAACTTGTCGTCCGCCGGAACACATAACCGATTCTTAAATCTCAAAAGTTCATCCTCGTGGACCACATATCCAGGGGCTTTCCCCTGAGTCACATCATCTCGAATGCGTAACAAAAATGAGTCTGATCCCTATTTCAATCTGATCGCCTCCTAAGTGGCGATGAAATCTCCAGCATACAAAGCTGCTCTTGTACACGCTATAACCAAACCACGATATCATGCCTTAGGAATTCCTATTGAAGCTCTTTCTGAATGGTTAAACGAGCAAGCATTTGCTCCTGAACGGACTCACAGCTCAAGGCATCGGCGACAACATTTGCCTTACCCGGGTGATATTGAATCTCAGTATCATAATCTTTAATCAGTTCCAACCACCGTCTCTGACGCATATTTAACTCCTTCTGAGTAAATATATACTTCAAACTCTTATGATCAGTGAAAATCTGATAGGTGACGCCATAAAGATAATGACGCCAAATCTTCAACCGAAAACCACGGACGCTAGCTCCAACTCTGTAACACCCCAAACTAGGCAGATATTACAGTGCCGTGGACCCCCGACTGGGACCCACCAGGCGAGTGAAAATTAATGAATTACACAGTGCAAATGTAGTACCGAACCACATTACATCATCAATTACTCCGATGAGGAGTTTCAAGTACAACACACCCAGGAAAACAGAATACATGTATATTTCATGTGAAGATAAAATATACAACACTGAATAAATGACAATCCAAACGGAAGTGCAGCGGAAAATACAATCAAGAAAACACGAACAAATAGATGGGCTGAGGCCCCCTACTAGTATCACTGGGACTCCTCGCCGTCAACATTCTCTTCTCGTGCCTTTGCCTTGCCATGACCTGAAAACAATATCCCCCAACGGGGTCAATTACACAGAACAAAAATCCTCTAGAGTTGAACAAAATACATTAATCACTTGAATGAATTAAGAAATTTAGTTGAATGATGGGCATCAAGTACACCCGAATGGAATGTGAAAGTGCACAAGTAGCCGAGTGTCCGGAGTCCCACATATACACCCACAACTTGGCCTAATTAGTCTCATGGAGGCACGTTACTGTGTGCACAGTCCAATGTGTCTGGTGTCCCGCATATACACATCACCATCGCGTGCCCGACTAAAAATTCCACACATCCACCACCCGGCAACGTAATACAATCCCGGAAGGTCACAAGAACAAAAGCGAGCGAGATGAGGATTAATGAAAAAAAATTCGACAAGGGTCGAGAATGACTTACCGAGAAGGAATAATGGTGCAATGAATGATAACTTCAAATGAAATGATTGGAACCACCGCTCCTCGTGAATTAAATGATTAGCTTGATAATTACAAGTCTCAACATGATTGATATATTATGAATGAATTATATGTATGCATGAACAAAAACGAAAGGAATGAGTATCCTTTTAACCGAGCAAGAATTAACTAGCCTCAAATACCGGTGAATAATGTCCCTCCTCGACAAACGTCCTTAATGGATGTAATGGTCGCTCGAACAAGCTTGAATAACACAATTACCAACAATTCGCTTAATATACGTATCAATTGCGATCATAACCAATTCAAGAGGTCGATACAATAAATCCAAACTCATTGGGTCATTTCGACAAACGCTTTGTAAATAATCTCCCATTATTTACAACTAATCCCAATTATATCGAAAACCAACTTTTAATGAATGATTCAATCCAACAAAACACCATCAACACAATCGATAATCCAATAGGAATACTCAATTCGAGCTTATGATAACATTTAATTGAAAATCTCAATTCCAAGTCAACCTTCAAAGTGTTCTTGAATAAAACTTCCAACTCATAAAAACTCATAATCGTACATATATCCTTCACAAATCAAGATTATATCATCCAAAACATCATGCTCCAACTCAAAATCGAATCTAGGGTTGAAGAAATTACCTTGAATTAGGATGAAGAATCGACAAATATGTTGTTAATCCACACCACAACCTGAAGAAGATGAAATTCTCTGAGTTTGATGATGTTAAATCGCCCAAAATATCGCCCACAAATCGCCCAAGGAGAGGAGGAAGAAGGAAGATGATGAAATGAGCTTTGTCCTCACAAAACCCGCTGAAAAAAGCTATTCTGCATCACGCGCCACGGCACGAACTGAGTGTGCCGCGCCCCGCGGCAAAAACAACTGCCAAGCACTTGGCTTAGTGCCGCAGCCCGGCCAGCAGGGGGCCGCGGACCGCGGTACAGCCGACACCACCACCAAAAGTGCAATGTGTGTGCCGCGGCGCACACTCCCCTGTGCCGCAGCGCACACTCTTCAGGCCCAAAAATGACGAAAAACGACCCGGGAAGAGAATTAATGCCATAGAACTCAAAACGTGGGAACAATAACACAAAATGGAAGTGCGAAAACCCCAAAACGGTGGTTCCGAACAACGATTACAAGGGTTTGCCCAACAATAGCACGATTTGAACAAGGAGTAAATTTTGAAATGGTATGAACTCCAATATCAACACTGACTAACGAAGCAATTACAACAATCAAGATAATATTCTCGTCTCGATTCTCAAGCAAGGTTGAAACAATGAACAATATCGATACACGACTCAAAGTTACTCCGAACGGTGAACACAAATGAATGAATGTGAATGATGAATGATTATTAGTAAGTGAAAAATTACAGAGGAATGATTTACTGAATGAGAATGACTGAATTTACAATCGGGTATTACATACTCCCCCCTTAAAAGTAGTTTCGTCCTCGAAACTAAGGGTAAAACAATTTGGGATAACTCTCCCGCATTCTATCCTCGGTTTCCCAAGTAGCCTCTTCGACTCTGTGTCTTGAACACTGAATTTTAACCAAAGGAATCGTCTTGTTCCTCAACTATTTGATTCGCCGCTTTATGATTCGTACGAGACGCTCCTCATGCGTATGATCATCCGCTATCTCGATTTTATCAAACTGAAGTATGTGACTAGGGTCGGCAACATACTTCCGCAACTGAGAGACATGAAACATGTTATGAATTCGGCTTAGGGCTGGAGGTAAAGCTAACCGATAAGCCATATCGCCTACTCGATCTAAAATTTCAAATGGTCCAATGAATCTCGGACTCAACTTTCCTCGCTTCTGAAATAGAAAACACCTCGACTTGAGGATACCTTGACCAAGACGTGGTCACCTGCCTCGAACTCTAATGGTCGACAATGATTATCTGCATATGATTTTTGTCGACTTCGAGCGGTCAACAAACTACTCCAGATCAACGCTACCTTATCACGGGCAGCTAATAGCATATCAGGTTTAGTGTCGATCGATTCTGATAAGTTATCCCAGCATAGGGGAGATCGACAACGACGACCGTATAAGGCCTCTTAAGGTGCCATCTGAATCGAAGCATGCCAATTATTATTATACGTGAACTCGATCAACGGTGGTTGGGTTTCCCAATCATATTTCCAATTGAGGATGCATGCCCTCAACATGGCTTCCAACGTCTGAATAGTTCTGTCTGATTGTCCGTCGGACTGAGGGTGAAAAGCCATGCTGAAATTGAGCTGAGTTCCCATGGCACGATGAACAGATTTCCAAAAATGCAACACAAATCGCCCGTCACGATCCGAAACGATACTCTTAGGGGTACCGTGCAATCCCACGATCTCTCTAATGAATAACTGGGCAAGTCTCTTAGGACCCCACGTATCCTTAATCTCGAGGAAATGAGATGACTTAGTTAAACGGTCCACCACAACCCAAATAGTATTCATGTCGCGCGACTCGCCGATAAGCTCGTGATGAAGTCCATGGAAATATCCTCCCACTTCCATTCTGGAATAGGAAGTGGCTTCAGCATACCCGCCAGTCGCTGATGTTCTATCTTGACTTGCTGAAAGGTTAGACATCTCGAAACAAATTCTGCGACTTCTCGCTTCATATTACTCCACCAGTAATTTTGTTTCAAGTCCTTATACATCTTGCTAGACCCTGGATGAATAGAATAAGGAGTAGCATGGGCCTCTCTCAAAATCGAGTTTTTCAACTTGTCGCCCGCCGGAACACATAACCGATTCTTAAATCGCAAAAGTTAATCCTCGTGGACCACAAATCCAGAGGCTTTCCCCTGGGTCACATCATCTCGAATGCGTAACAAAAATGAGTCTGAGCCCTATTTCAATCTGATCGCCTCCTAAGTGGCGATGAAATCTCCAGCATACAAAGCTGCTCTTGTACACGCTATAACCAAACCTCGATATCATGCCTTAGGAATTCGTGTTGAAGCTCTTTCTGAACGGTTAAACGAGCAAGCATTTGCTCTTGAACGGACTTACGGCTCAAGGCATCGGCGACAACATTCGCCTTACCCGGATGATATTGAATCTCAGTATCATAATCTTAATCAGTTCCAACCACCGTCTCTGACGCATATTTAACTCCTTCTGAGTAAATATATACTTCAAACTCTTATGATCAGTGAAAATATGACAGGTGACGCCATAAAGATAATGACGCCAAATCTTCAACCAAAAACCATGGACGCTAGCTCCAGGTCATGGGTTGGATAGTTGACCTCATAAGGTCTCAGCTGCCGTGAAGCATAGGCAATCACTTTCCCATTCTACATTAATACACATCCGAGACCTTGTCCGGACACATCACTATAAACTACGAATCCCTATGTCCCTTGTGGTAAAGAAAGGACAGGCGCTTAAATTAAACGACTCTTGAGTTCCTCAAAACTCCACTGACACGAGTCAGACCACGTGTATTTCTTATCCTTTCGCAAAAGATTCGTCATCGGTTGAGCAATTTTAGAAAATCCTTCCACAAATCGCCGATAATAGCCAGCTAATCCGAGAAAGCTTCATATTTCCTTAAAGTTCTTCGGAGGTTGCCAATCTCGTATAGCCTCCGTCTTCTGCAAATCGACACGTACTCCGTCTGATAAAATCACATGTCCGAGAAACGTCACTTCGGACATCCAGAACTCACATTTGGAAAATTTCCCATAAAGCTGCTCTTATCTCAACACGTCAAGAACCTGATGAAGGTGAAATTCGTGCTCCTCTCGATCACGAGAATAAATCAAAATATCATCTATGAAAACAACCACGAACCGGTCTAAACAGTTGATGAAAACTCGGTTCATCAACTCCATGAATACAGCGGGTGCATTAGTTAACCCAAACGGCATCACCACATACTCGTAATGCCCATAGCGTGTTCGAAATGTCGTTCTAGTGATAACTGACTCTCGAATTCGTAACTGATGATACCCACATCTCAAATCGATCTTGGAAAATACTGAAGCTCCCTGAAGTTGATCCAAGAGGTTATCAATGCGGGGAAGGGGATATTTATTCTTGATTGTCACCCTGTTCAGCTCTCGATAATCAATGCACAAGCAAAAAGAACCATCCTTCTACTTGACAAATAATACTAGTGCTCCCCACGGAGACGCACTCGGTCGTATAGAACCCTTCTCGGTCAATTCCTCCAGTTGATTCTTCAATAACTGCATTTCGGTCGGGGCCATACGATATGGTGCTTTCGATAATGGAGATGTACCGGGCTCCAATTCAATCGTAAATTCCACATCTCTCTGTGGAGGCAAACCAGGTAACTCGTCTGGAAATACATCGGCATATTCTCTCACTACCGGGATATCTGCCAATGACACTGATGATTTCTCGGACTTGGTCATATAGCACCAATAACCAACACACCCCTGATTGAGTAATTTCACTGCTTTCATCATATTGATAACTCTTCCGGGATAGCTGGGATTACTCCCGTGAAATACACACTCGACTCCATCATCTGAAATGATAGTGACCATACGCTTACGGACACTAAGGATGGCATCATGACGATCCATCCAATAAATACCCAAAATGACATCATCTCTAGGTAAATCTACCATGATCAGGTCTGCCAACCAAACACGGCCATGAAGCTGAATCGGATAATTCTTAATCTCATGATCTCCGATAATTCTTCTACCGTCAGGTAGTCCAATGATATAAGGTTCACAACTAGTAGCACTATCCAGATGAAGTCTACTCAAGCATGACTCGGAAATGAATGAATGCAATGCACTAGTATCAAAAAGGGTACACAGGTTGCGTGAAAATTTCGAGTGTACCTGAGATCATTTGGGCCTCTGAATCATCGGCTCTCTTCATCTCATAAATTCGGGGCTTGCCAGCCCCGGAACCGGATGCTCCTGTCTGATAGCTATGGTCTCCACCTTTGTTTGCCCCCGTCATCTTAAACGATTCGGACTGAGTGGCCTGATTCTGAACCACTGACTGCTTCAGGATCTGAGATGTCGCCGGAGTAGGTTTGGAGTCTCTTTGGCAGAAACGGGCCTTATGCCCCGCAATCCCACAGTTATTGCACGTGACAGTCTGCCTCAGACACTTAGTGCTGAAATGACCCTGTTCACCACAATTATAACAGGTGATGGCCGAACTGGCCACTCGGGACTGAGATTCCGTAGGTTTAGGCACCACAGGAGGTTACTCAGAAAAAGTAGAGCCCGCACGAGGCTTCTTGAAGGTTGCCTGACTGCCTTCAGACTGATTATGCTTCTTTGATTTCTTGCCAGAAGATGAAGTTTGATTCTTAGAAATTTCCTTAGCAGTAAGCTCATAACCAAGAGATTTCTCGATGAATTCGGCTAGAGTGGTGCAATGATGATTAAGTAATTGTAGCCGCATACGAGGTTTCAACCTCTTACTGAAGTGCTTGATCTTATCCGCCTCGGATTGGGTAATGGATGAGGCGAAGGGAAGTAGCTCCTGAAACTTCTCAGCAATGGCGAGAACATCTTCTTCCGTTGAGGGGTCGGGACTGAGTAACTCCGACAACTTGGCCTCCCTGAGTGGGGCCAGATAATATCTTTCCATCATGAGAGTCTTGAACTGGTCCCACGTGCAAGATCCATCGGTGGGTTTCAAAGATAGCCACCAAGAGTGAGCGCTCTTACCCAGGTAGTAAGCCGCAGCTGAAACTTTGTGTCCTTCGGGACACTCCACCATACCAAATAACTTATCGAAATGCTCCAGCCAGTGAATAATGTCCGCCGGCTCAGATGAGACCTCGAAGGTAGGTGGCCTCTGGCGATAGATGTCATTGATGATACTGCTCACACTCCTCTCTTGCCTCTGAAGTGGCGGCGGAGGAGCCTGTTGAGCCTGAGTGGCTGAATTCTGCATCGTCTCCATCAGACGTGCCATCTGAGTCATTTGGTCTATCATTCCCTGCATAAAAGTGAGTGGATCAACCCGAACACCTTCTGATTGAGCTATATCTCGGGTACGGCTTCCTGACGGTGAATGATTATTTCCAGGTGAATGAGTAGCAGCGTCGTTGCTCGTTGAGTTGACATTATTCCTCGCGTTCGCACGGGTATTCGCTCGAGCTCCCGGGTTTCGGCCCGCACCGCGGCCTCTTCCCCTGCATCCTATGACAGCTCGATCCATACTGAAGGAAGGAAACACATGATATTTATAGATCTCGTATGAATATCGCATGAAAGATCAACTGAGGTGACATGATTATCCGATGAAATTATTGAAATGATTATCTTGAACAAGTTAACAAGATTGATGATACCACAAGATTAACAACTGAGCAATGAAATTAACTGAGTGATTAATGAATTAACATGATCGACATGACCAAAGATAATGATGATTGAGGATTTTTTACTGATGAATGATGAATGAGTGATTCTTATTACCAGAAATTATACCATCACATCAGAAATCTTACTGTTCTTTCGGTCTGAGGGGCTTGGTGCTTGCATAGGTCACACGTGACGCGAAAGTCCAATGATACTAGTCTGATGAATGATGATTTCAAATGAGACATGACTCGGAAGGTAGTATTTAAAACCACGCTCCAATACCAACTCTGTAACACCCCAAACTAGGCGGATATTACAGTGTCGTGGACCCCCGACTGGGACCCACCAGGCGAGTGAAAATTAATGAATTACACAGTGCAAATATAGTACCGAACCATATTACATCATCAATTAGTCCGATGAGGAGTTTCAAGTAATACACACACAGGAGAACAGAATACATGTATATTTCATGTGAAGATAAAATATACAACACTGAATAAATGACAATCCAAACGGAAGTGCAGCGGAAAATACAATCAAGAAAACATGAACAAATAGATGGACTGGGGCCCCCTACTAGTATCACTCGGACTCCTCGCCATCAATATTCTCTTCTCGTGTCTTTGCCTTGCCATGACCTGAAAACAATATCCCCCAACGGGGTCAATTACACAGAACAACAATCCTCAAGAGTTGAACAAAATACAATAATCACATGAATTAATTAAGAAATTGAGTTCAATGATGGTCATCATAGTACACCCGAATGGAATGTGCAAGTGCACAAGTAGCCGAGTGTCCGGAGTCCCACATATACACCCACAACTTGGCCTAATTAGTCTCACGGAGGCACGTTACCATGTGCACAGTTCAATGTGTCTGGAGTCCCGCATATACACATCACCATCGTGTGCCCGACTAAAAATTCCACACATCCACCACCCGGCAACGTAATACAATCCCGGAAGGTCACAAGAACAAAAGCGACCGAGATGAGGAATAATGAAAAAAAATTCGACAAGGGTCGAGAATGACTTACCGAGATGGAATAATGGTGCAATGAATGATAACTTCAAATGAAATGATTGGAACCACCGCTCCTCGTGAATTAAATGATTAGCTTGATAATTACAAGTCTCAACATGATTGATATATTATGAATGAATTATATGTATGCATGAACAACAACGAAAGGAATGAGTAACCTTTTAACCGAGCAAGAATTAACTTGCCTCAAATACCGGTGAATAATGTCCTTCCTCGAACAAACGTCCTTAATGGAGGTATCGGTCGCTCGAACAACCTTGAATAACATAATTACCAACAATTCGCTTAATATATGTATCAATAGCAATCATAACCAATTCAAGAGGTCGATACAATAAATCCAAACTCATTGGGGCATTTTGACAAACACTTTGTAATAATCTCCCATTATTTACAACTAATCCCAATTGTATCGAAAACCAACCTCTAATGAATGATTCAATCCAACAAAACACCATCAACACAAGCGATAATCCAATAGGAATACTCAATTCGAGCTTACGATAACATTTAATTGAAAATCCCAATTCCAAGTCAACCTTCAAAGTGTTCTTGAATAAAACTTCCAACAATCCGATGATAACTCATAAAAACTCAAAATCGTACGTATATCCTTCACAAATCATGATTATATCATCCAAAACATCATGCTCCAACTCAAAATCGAATCTAGGGTTGAAGAATTTACCTTTAATTTGGATGAAGAATCCACAAATATGTTGTTAATCCACACCACAACTTGAAGAAGATGAAATTCTATGAGTTTGATGATGCTAAATCGCCCAAAATATCGCCCACAAATCGCCCAAGGAGAGGAGGAAGAAGAAAGATGATGAAATGAGATTTCTCCTCACAAAACCCGCTGCAAAAGGCTATTCTGAATCGCGCGCCGCGGCACGGACTGAGTGTGCCGCGGCCCATGGCCAAAAAAACTGCCCAGCACTTGGCTTAGTGCCGTGGCCCGGACAGCAGGGGGCCGCGGCCCGCGGTACAGCCGGCACCACCACCAAAAGTGCAATGTGTGTGCCGCAGCGCACACTCCCCTGTGCCGCGGCGCACACTCTTTGGGCCTAAAAATGATGAAAAACAACCCGGGAAGAGAATAAAAGCCATAGAACTCAAAACTTGGGAACAATAACACAAAATGGAAGTGCGGAAACCCCAAAACGGTGGTTCCGAACAATGATTACAAGGGTTTGCCCAACAATAGCACGATTCGAACAAGGAGTAAGTTTTGAAATGGTATGAACTCCAATATCAACACCGACTACCGAAGCAATTGCAACAATCAAGATAATATTCTCATCTTGATTCTCAAGCAAGGTTGAAACAATGATTAATATCGATACACGACTCAAAGTTACTCCAAATGGTGAACACGAATGAATGAATGTGAATGATGAATGATTATTAATAAGTGAAAAATTACAGAGGAATGATTTACTGAATGAGAATGAATGAATTTACAATCGGGTATTACAGTACTTTAATTTTATTTGTGCGTATTAATGTCGACTATGTTATTGTTGTATTGTTACGTACTTGTAAATTGTCCACCATGCGTTGGTCTAATGGGATCATCATGGAAATCTTTAGATATGTGCGCTGGATTGCTGGACAGGTATTTCCACCATGCGTTGGTCCGACGGGATCAACATGGGAATCCATAGCTGTGTGCGCTGGATCGTTAGAATACCACGAGTATGTGGACATTGTCATGATATGATATGTGTTATTATTATTTCTCGTTGGAGAAACATGACGTGATTATGATTGATGATATTTATGTAATTATTTAAGGATTGATGAGTAAATTCTTGTTGTACATTTATCGTACTTGTACTAGCATCGTTGTGCTAACCCCTTCGGGGGTGAATATTTGTTTTATGTTCAGATTCTAGGAGAGCGGGAAAACAACCACTAGAGCTGCACAACGATGAGGGTGCAGAGTGATGCTCCGGCCGGAGAGATTGTCAAAATGTTTATGTCGTTTTATTAAGTACTCGAGTACGTGGTCTTTTTTGATTTGGAGTTGGTTGTGTAATAATAATTCATTGTTGGACGTTTGTACTGTCGATATTGTTTCGGACTCGTTGTATTTTATTTCTATAGACATTGTTTATTGGTGTTGGTTATTGTCATTTCTTTTTCCTCAGCCTTGTAAATTCTTACGTAAATGATTTACGACGCTGTAATATTCCTGAATATATCGGGGGTGTTACAGAATATGGTACAGGAGCTAAGATTATGGATATCTTGGCTGTTGGGTTAAAATAGGGGTCGTATGTGTCTTTTAAGACAAACCAGCCGTGAATAACATCACTGTACTACCTATGTCTTCGTGCGAGTGGTGGTTGTAAGTTCCTAAACTCTATCTCAGCATTCATAGGATATACCTCTTTATACTTGAAAATTTGAACGATATTGCTCCATGTATATTGAGTGTTTATGTTTACAGAATGTTGAGAGGAGGAGACGTGGTCGTGGACGCGGATGTAGGAATGCTGAAACAGAAGCTTCGCCTTCTAATCAGGCCAGCCACAGCTCAGGCGAGCCATAGGAATCTACTACCGATGAACTGGAACCCGCTGTTCTCGATATCCTTCATCAGGTGGTTAACCAGATGACTCAATTTTCTCAGGTTGTGGACCGAATGCAGGTGGTAGTAGAATTGCAACCGGGAGAAAGACAACAGGGCATCCCAGACATCGAAAATCGTGGAGACTGATGGCTACATGAGGCGGCGAAGATGCAACCACCTAAATTCGACGGCTTTTATGAGACACCGGCATGGGATCACTGGTTGAAAGAGCTAGAGAAATTTTTGCTGGAATCAATTGCGCAGACGACCGGAGAGCCTCTATTGCTTAGTATTTTCTGACAGGGGAAGCGTCCGAGTGGTGGGAGGCCATCCGACGCATAGATCATGATGCCGACTGGGGAGAATTTAAATTGATGATGGAAGCTCAGTATTGTCCCCGTCTGGTGAGGGAAGCTAAAGTTCGAAAAAATTTCTCCGCACAACCTTCAGATGTGCAAGTATCTCAGGCGATTAAGTATTTAATCAGCAGCTGGCGTTTGTTCGACACCTGGTCAGAACTGATGCGGAAATGATGATCTGTTTTGATATGAGGATGAAACCGGAGATACAGAGGTACATGTCAGGTTTTGAATGCACCACTCTCCGTCAGTATCAGGATAAAGCGCTGGCGTATGAGATTAAAGAAGCAGCGATGGAAAAGTTTGTCGAATCCAAGAAATAGAAAGTCTCTGGAAGTTTTACAGAGCAAAAGAACAGTGGCCCCGCAAGGCCCAGTCATCTTTTCATTCATTCAAGAAACCTCCGCACCCATCAAAATAACTTCAGAGCAGTATCAGCACAGACAGATGTCGTCAAGAACTGTTTTAATTGTGGACGCCCAGGACACCTCTGGCGTGATTGTCTCTGTTCTCCAGTAACATGTTATGATTGCGGATAGGAAGGGAATCGTGCAATGTTCTGCAAGGATGCCACGAAGATAAATGGAGCTCGTACTTCGCAGCTGGCTCAAAAAGAAGCGAGTGTTCTGCAGACGCAGCAGAGTGTCCAGCTACCCCAGAGTTTTGGTCGCGGACGAGGCAGAGGATAGTTCGACCGAAAGGGGACATCGAGTGTCGGATCCGTTCCCCCACGTCTGTATGAGATGAGGAGGACAGACGATTAGGATGCTGGGCTCAAAGACGTAAAGTAGCATTTTTTAAATTGTTTCAAACAAAAGTGCATTCCCCTCTTTTTTTGGACAGACTAAAAAATTTTTTGTATAGGCAATAAAAATCAAGATATTTTATACACGCCCAAAGAGTCTCCTTTTTATATGCCGATAAATATCCTCCTTAAGAAGTATCTAAATAATAATAATATAGAAATGGCCACTACTTTTTATATAAAAAAAATAACCGATAGGAAATTTTTTGATTGTATGAGAATGAATAAAATAATGCTAAAGGATTCCATATCAAATCTTGAATCTTGTTTATTCCCAGAATTGGTATTGCTTTATAATGCATTCCGGATCTCCCAAGAGCTGAAGCGCCCAAGCAAGAAAGGAAAGATTCTCTAAGCCAATTGCCCTGGAACTGAGAGAAGTCAACGGAGGCTTCTTCCTCTTAGTTTTCCTTCGACATGTTGTTCCCCGAAGTCAGATTGAAGCGAATCCAATTCAAATTTTTGCTTATTCAATGAATTAGTAAGCTCAATTTAATTCTTTTGAAAATTTTAAGTGTATAAATATAGACAATCCATCTATATTATATAAAATATTCTATGTTCTTGGAATTTGAATTCGAATTCTATTTATATTACGATTCATTGTTTTTATTTTATTAGCTCTTCTCTTATTGACTCTTATTATTTTTTTTATTTCCGCATATTAGTTTATGGAGCTATTCAACTCTCGCTAGGGAGGATATAGTAGTTTAGGAACACGCTTCTATTAGGGCTTATAAAACCTTATCTGTCCTTTCCTTGTATAGAAGGACTGAGCGAGCAATACACATAGCTCTCGAACGTTCTCCTGAGGTCTTTCAGAGCGTTGGCTTTATTTCTCTCTGGTGATTGACTTCCGGTGAGTTACCTTCTTAGATTAGACTGGAATGGGGAAGTTGCTTGAAAGAGATTACTATGAGCCTCATGACACTGAAGAAGACATCACAAAGAAGGTGAAAGTAGACGTCTTCCTCCAGTAATCAAGAATTTATTTCGGGAAGTATCATGATCATCCGATTTCCATTTTTTGGCGAGTTCTTTTCCCTGGAAAGGGCTAGGGTCTCATCCTTCTCTGCTTCATCTATGGCGCCATACGAAGACTGAAAACCGGTATAGTAAAGAACTATCGAGGGTTCGAATCCCTCTCTCTCCTTTTTTGTTCATTGAATTTTGGAAATTGAATGCAGTTACTAATTCATGATCTGGCATGTACAGAATGAAAACTTCATTCTCGATTCTACGAGAATTGTTATGAAAGCCTTTTATTTGCTTCTCTTCGATGGAAGTTTGATTTTCCCATAATGTATCCTAATTTTTGGCCTAATTATTTTTCTGATGATCGATTAAACCTCTGATCAAAAAGATATACCTTGGTTATATTTCATCTCTTCAACAAGTTTAGTAATGAGCATAATGGCCCTGTTGTTCCGATGGAGAGAAGAACTTATGATTATCTTTTCGGAAAATTTCCAAACGAACAATTTCAACGAAATCTTTTAATTTATTATTTTACTATTGGCCATAATTCACAAGAACATTCTTCAGTCTTAGTAAGAGGGGGAAGGGTTAAGGATTTACCCGGTGTAAGATATCACATTGTTCGAGGAACCCTAGATGCTCAATAGGCTCTTCAAGACCTTTAGTAAGTTCCAGAAAGAAGCAAAGGAAGTGCTGCTGCTTGCTATCCCATTAATCAGATGTCACTAGGCCGTCCTGATAGTCAATCCTCTCTCTTGCCTATAAGCGCCTAAGTGATTGTGAAGTCTGATTTGTTCCCGAGGGATTCTAATAGACTTTCTGGACTCCTCCTTTTTAGCGAGTTTAGGATTTATGTTCAAGGTCTGGAGTACTTTACTTAATTTCCTCTACAGTCTTAGGCTTTGGCGCGCCGTGACCTTCTCTTTAATTCTCAAAACTTCTGCCGCTCCATGCCCCCAGGTTGTGTTAATCATTTGAACATTCTGGTTTTCCTTATTGTGAGCCTTATGTTATGGGTTTACCGAGCGGAGAGAGAATTGTGGGAAACTTTGAAACTAGAGATTTTCCCATATCAATTGGAGGTAGAGATTGGCCCTCATATCTGATTGTGATATAAATGCAAGGAGACGACTTAATTCTCGGAGATGATTGACTTAATCGATATGGAGCTATTATAAGCTACCGTAAGAGGAATATCTCGGTGATAGCAGAAGATGGTTCCGAAATATTGTTCGAGGGATGGATACCAGGAAGCTCAGGAAAGATGATCAAAGCAATGAAAGTTGTCAAACTACTTAAACAGGGCTGTACTGGATACTGGTGTTATGCAATGAAGAAGGAAGACAGAAAAGTAGAACTTTCATCACTGTCGTGAACAAATTCCCGGATGTATTTCCTGACGAATTACCTGGACTACCTCCACGATGAGATGTAGAATTCACCATCGAGCTGGAACCAAGAGCTACACCGATTTCTAAGGCGCCGTATCGTATGGCACCGACTGAGATGTACGAATTGAAGAAGTAACTGGAAGAGTTACTGGACAAAGACTATATTCAGCCAAGCATTTCGCCCTCGGGTGCACCAGTTCTTTTTGTCCGGAAGAAAGATGGATCGCTTCGATTGTGTATTGACTATGGAGAGCTAAACAAGATGATGATCAAGAACAAGTATCCGTTGCGATGGATTGATGATTTGTTTGACCAGTTACAAGGAGCAACAGTATTTTTTTTTAAGATCGATCTGAGATCGGGATATCATCAGTTGAGGATTAAGGAATCCGATGTTCTGAAGTCAGCATTCAGAACTCGCTACGAAAACTATGAGTTTGTAGTGATGCCGTTTGGTCTCACTAATGCACCTGCCGTGTTCATGCAGTTGATGAATGGAGTGTTCATAGAATATTGGACAAATACGTGGTTGTGTTTATTGATGATATTATGGTTTATTCCAGGAGCCCAGAAGAGCATGCGCAACACTTACGGATCATTTTGGACCTCTTAAGAAGCAAGCAGTTATATGCCAAGCTTTCTAAGTGTGAATTCTAGCTAAAGGAAGTGATGTTACTAGGTCACGTGGTATCAGCAGAAGGAGTCCGAGTAGACCCCTAGAAAGTCGAAGCGATTTTGGATTGGAAGCCTCCTAAAAACGTTAAAGAAGTCAGAAGTTTTCTAGGACTTGCTGGGTACTATCGTCGGTTCGTGGAAGGGTTTTCCAAAATTACCCGACCACTTACTCGATTACTGCAGAAGACCCAAAAGTTTGAGTGGAACGAGATGTGCCAGGCCAGCTTTGATGAAGTGAAGAAGAGATTGACGATGACACCAATTTTATCACTACCACAGGGAACTGGGGGATTCATAGTTTATAGCGACGCTTCAAACCAAGGTCTCGGGTGTGTACTGATGCAAAATGAGAAGGTAAACGCCTATGCTTCACGGCAGTTGAAGCCTTATGAAGTAAATTATCCAACACACGATTTGGAGTTGACAGCTGTAGTTTTTGCTTTGAAAATCTGGAGACATTATCTGTACGGGACTCACTGTCAGATCTTCATGGATCATAAGAGTCTCAAATACATTTTCAGTCAGAAGGAGTTAAACATGCGGCAGAGGAGATGGCTGGAATTGATTAAAGATTACGACTTGGAGATTCTTAATCATCCAGGCAAAGCAAATGTGGTGGTTGTGCACTGATTCGCAAACCCATTTCTATTTGATTGCTAGAGACTCTCACCTCCCAGCCTAGCATTTAACGAGAATTGATTCGCGAAGGAATTGAAGTATGGGTGAAAAGAGTCCAAGGTCAATTGTGCGTGATGGAACTAACTTCATCATTAACTGAAGAAATCAAATCTAAGAAATTAGATGATCCTGTGATGATTCGGTTATGTGATGAAGTGAGTAAGGGAAAGGCCCCATGATTCGTAATTCATGATGATGGAGTTTTGAGATTTCAGAGCTGACTTTGTGTTCCCAATGTCGATGTTTTGAAAAAGACAATCATGAAGGATGCTCACAGCACGTCCTATTCTATCCACCCGAGTACCAGTAAGATGTATAAGGACCTGAAGCAGAATTTCTGGTGGGACAACATGAAGAAAGAGGTAGTGGATTATGTCTCGAAATGTTTGATTTGTCAGTAGGTTAAGATATAACATCAACGACCCGCCGGAATGCTGAAGCCGCTCCTGATTCATGAATGGAAGTGGTAAGATGTATCGATGGACTTTATCACTAGTATGCCGAGGTCTAGAATAGGGATGAACATGATTTGGGTGATAGTTGACCGTCTAACCAAATCGGCTCATTTTCTGGGCATTAAGGACACTTGGGGACTAGAGAAGTTAGCACTAGTGTTTATTGCAGAGATAGTCCGATTGCATAGTACTCCAAAGACCATTATTTCTTATCGAGACGGTCGTTTCGTGTCACATTTTTGGAGCACAGTTCATAAGGCCATGGGAACCGAATTGAACTTCAGCACAACTTATCATCTACAGACGGACGGACAGTCCGAGAGGACTATTCAAACAGTGGAAGACATGCTGAGAGCTTGTGCCTTAGATTGGTCGGCTGATTGAATTCACCTACAACAATAGTTGGCATACTTCCATTAAGATGGCACCTTTTGAGGCATTATACGGGAGGAGATGCAGATCGCCCCTGTGTTGGGATGATTTATCAGACTTGATCAGAACATAACCAGAGTTAATCGTACAGACACAAGAAAAGATGGCCTTGATCCGCGAAAGATTGTTGAACGCCCAGAGTCGGCAGAAATCTTATGCAGACGTGCGTCGTCGCCCATTAGAGTTCGGTATTGGAGATCATGTGCTTTTAAAGGTTTCTCCTACTCGGGGAATCTTTCGCTTTGGGAAAAAGGGAAAGATGAGTCCGAGATACATCAGACCGTTCGAGATTCTTGAAAGAGTTGGAGAGTTAGCATACAGGTTGGCGTTACCGCCGTCGCTGAGCCATGTTCATAACGTTTTCCATGTATCCTAGTTATGGAAGTATATACCAGATCCCAGTCATGTCTGATTTCGGCGAGATTGAAGTCGCTAAGGGTGGCACGTTTGAAGAGAGACCGATCAAAATACTCGAAAGTCGAGTTAAACAATTGAGAAATAAACCGATCACTTTGGTTAAGGTTCAGTGGTCGCACTACGGATTTGAATAAGCCACTTGGGAGACGGAGGATAGTATGAAATCCAGATACCCAGAGTTATTTTCGTCTTGAATTTCGGGACGAAACTCCTTTTTAGAAGGAGAGTATGTAATATCCGGATAATTATTGAGTATTTTCGTCTATATTTGAACCCTGTATTATTCAGATTTGTGATGTCGATAATCGAAGTATTATCTTATCCGTATTTGTGTCCACATGCATGATAATATCATCATATAATTTTCACATGCAACTACGTCATAACGTACGCTAAACAGTAAGCATAAAGTACGTTATGAGCCAAGAGTAGCATACGCTATGAACGAAGCATAGCGTACGTAAGGCAACCAATAATTGATCAAGGCGGCTAGCACATGAGACAGCTGGTGGTGGGCTCGGCCAGATTCTCACAGCATGAACCTGGACAGTTCTAAGTCAACGGGTGTTGACGTACACTAAAGTATGTATATAGCGTACGCTAATTGTATTGATTACGTACGTAACTTGATAGTGTAGCGTACGTAAGCGTGTACATAAATGAGACAATAAGCTACCATTGGACGATAACGTACGCTATGCACAAGGGTTAAGGTACGTTAAGGTCAAAAAAGTATAAATGGGACCGCACCCCATTTCAATTCATTTCGTTTCTTTCACTTGGCCTTCAACTTACTCCATTTCCAGAGAGTTCTCAGCCACCTTGTACACCTATAGAACACCTATACTTGATCATTGAAGTTGAGGAACATCTTGGGTTGGCACACAAGCAACCGTAGCTGGATTCTACCTATTATCTCGGTATTTTCTTCATCTTAAAGTATATTAATGCTATATCCAATCTTGTATTCGTGTTCTTAAGGATGTTATGATCATGCTACCGAGAATATTAGGTTCCATAGATGACTTATTAAACCAAACATCGTGTTTAGAAGTTGTGATGATTATGCTTAAGTTAACATTGTTGACAACATTATAGTTAGAATCTTGTTACGGCAAACAATAAGTGTAGTGTTCTGAGATTGATAATCCGTATTGAATGGTGTTGCCATAATGATCGTAGGCTTGGTATTGATATCACTTTTGCTAAACGGACTAAAGAAAAGGATCATCGAAGGTTGCATCATTTCTTATAAGTTGGATTGATTAATTAATCTTCATGATGAAGTTTGAATGTATTGATGATATTGGTAACAAATGTATCAACCTTAGATTACCCGAACTCCGTAAGAGAAGTTGTAATCAAGATTGAGTATAGCGTTGTGATGTTATATGTATCCTTGAATTCGAAGATGTCTTAAACTGTAAGATCATTCAAGTTTGCATGAGTATAGTATGTATGAGAATAACGTATGTTAAACACTGAGAATTACGTACGCTATATCATCAGACGAGTCAGTCATCTGATCAGAGGAGTGAACTGCCAAATACATTATTAGCGTACGTTAGGCTTTGGAGCTTACGTACGCTAATGAACAGACTTATCGTACGTTATGTTTGATCCGTAACGTACGTTATAAGAGTACATGCAGGTTTCGTATTGTTGAGATTTCGGCAGTAGTTTATAATGTTAGATGTTCGTTCGTTAGTTATTCGATGTAAGATGAACTCTATTTTATTCCTTTTTTTTAAGGTCCGAGTTTTTCTACGTGATTGATCGAAGGAGCGACCTTCGAGTGTATTGATACCTGTCGGAGTATTATTCTTGTCATCGAATCGAGGCAAGTACTTTAATTTTATTTGTGCGTATTAATGTCGACTATGTTATTGTTGTATTATTGCGTACTTGTAAATTTTCCACCATGAGTAGGTCTGACGGGATCATCATGGGAATCTATAGCTGTGTGCGCTGGATCGCTGGATAGGTATTTCCACCATGCGTTGGTCCGACGGGATCAACATGGGAATCTATAGCTGTATGCACTAGATTGTTGGAATACCACGAGTATGTGGAGATTGTCATGATGTGATATGTGTTATTATTATTTCTCGTTGGATAAACGTGCCGTGATTATGAGTGATGATATTGATGTAATTATTTAAGGATTGATGAGTAAATCCTTGTTGTATAATTATCGTACTTGTACTAGCATCGTTGTGCTAAACCCTTCGGGGGTGAACATTTGTTTTATGTTCAGGTTCTAGGAGAGCGGGAAAATAACCACTAGAGCTGCATGACGACGAGGGTGCAGAGTGATGTTCCGGCCGAAGAGATTGTCAAAATGCTTATGTCGTTTTATTAAGTATCGAGTACGTGGTCTTTTATGATTTGGAGTTGGTTGTGTAATAATAAATCACTGTTGGACGTTTGTACTGTCGATATTGTTTCAGACTCATTGTATTTATTTCTGTTGCCATTGTTTATTGGTGTTGGTTACTGTCATTTCTTTTTCCTCGGCCTTGTAAATTCTTATGTAAGGGATTTACGGCGCTGTAATATTCCTGAATTTATCGGGGGTTTTACACACGCAACAACAAATATTAGCGCACACTATGAATAGAACTTAACATACATAATGGAAAAATCGTAATGTACGCTATGAGAAAGTGAAGTTCGAACTCAAGCAAATCAATCCATTGGATTGATTCTAGCAGGACAAAAAGCATGCAATGGATATATGACTTTAACGTACGCTACAAGAGAATATTAACTTATGCTACAAGGAGACACTAACGTATGCTACGGATATACTTAACGTATGCTACATAAGAGACAGAATCAATTGGACTGAATCAACAAACAGATAATGTACGCTACAGGAAAGTGTAGCATACACTAAAGATGTTACGTACGCTACGACGGAAGTATAGCGCACGCTATGAACATACCAGTGACTAATGGCTAGTTTAGGCTTTGAAGCCTATAAGTACCACTTCATATGGTATTCACCTTACAACCACTTCAAGCAAAGCTTATATACTTCAGATATCATTATCTTCATTATTGTTGTGATCGAACTTAATTAATTAGAGTTCGAGTGTTTAATTCACTCAAACATACACGAGAGAAAGAAAGGATTATAGATTTGATTCGCTATTATTAGGATCAAGGATCCGGCATTATTAGAATCATAATCTAAATCCGAGTGAGGTTTGTATAGTACCAGTCGAAAGCTAGATAGGTTGATTCCTTGTCCGATAGAAAAGGAAAATGGTTTAGCTTCGACCGATAAAAAGACAAGAGCATAACGGTTTATCTTGGACCAATATAAGATAATATTGTAACGTTTTATACCTCGGACCGATCAAATACAAGGCGGAAAGGTTTACCTTAAGCCTATAGAAAAAGATAACGAGAGAGGATGTAGGCACATTGCCGAACCTCAATATATCGTTGTGTCATTTACATTCCATATTTAATTATGCTTCCACAAATGCAGAAGAATTTAAAAAACTCCACACCGCACTATTATCCTACCTTCTGGTGGCGGTACCAAAACCCAACAAATGGTATCGGAGAGGGTATCTTTTATAGTCGGTTTAACATCCAAGAAGAAAAAGATCAAATGGCGCTTCATTATGCCCCGGTCGAAGGCCTCGTCGTAAACCGACCTCCATTTTTGGATAGATCAAATTTTATGACATGGAAAAAGAAGATGTCAGTATTCATCCGAGCCTATGATATCGAGCTCTGGAAAGTCATCTATCTTGGTCCTAAAATTCTCACAAATTCCAATGGTACTCTAAAAATCTTCGAAGAATACGATGATACAGATTGGAAGAACGACCATTACAATAGCAAAGCAACACAATTACTTTATTGTGCTTTAAATGTGGAAGAACATAATCGGATTTCCTCGTGTGATAGTGCCAAAGAAATTTGGAAAATGTTAGAGGTTACTCACGAAGGAACACATCAAGTCAAGGAGACAAAGATAAATAAGCTTCTCCACGACTATGAGCTTTTCATGATGAAAGACAAAGAGTCCATCAAAAACATGCTAGACCAATTCTCGGTCATTACAAATGGACTAACATGCTTCGTAAAACCCTTATTGAGTAGTGAAAAGGTCAAGAAAATATTACGATCACTACCTCTCGAATGGGACAGCATTATTACGACAATTATGGAATCTAAAGATCTCAATACTCTTGATTTTAGAGCCCTAGTTGGTTCGCTAATAAATTATTAGATTGTCCTTAAATCTTGGAACACGAATCCGAAACCGAATGAAAAATCTAAAGCTTTAGAGCTAAGACGATATCAAGAAACGAAGAAGCTATCCCGGCTGATGATGATGATGATGATGATGATGAAGAATCAGCATTTTATGCCAAAAACATCGATAAGTATCAAAACTTATTAAACCGGAGAAGAAGAGACTTCAACTCGCAAGTCCGGAATAAGTCAAATCGGTTCGACAATAATTGTTGAAATTGTGGAAAATCCGGCCACTTTGCGAAAAACTGTCATGGCTCGACTTCTAAGAAATAAGTGTTGATAGCCACCTGGAGTGACTAGGATGAAGAAGAAGATAATATTCAAAATAATCTCGCACTCATGGCAAGGAGTTCGTTTGACGACAGTGACGACAAAAGCCAGGTAAGTGCCTCGTCTCATGATGAACTTTTTGATGCTTTCGAAAAATTACATAAGGATTTTCAAAATTCGTTGAAAGATAATAAATCCCTAAAGATGAAAGATAAATTATTGGAAGATGAAATCTCCGAATTCGATAAAAAGGAAAATTAATTAAAAATGATCATTCTCTTAACGTACAAATTTTCCTGTGAAATGAAAATTTGTAAAATTGCTTAGTTTAAAAATTTTCGTTAAACAAACAAGGATTAAGATTCAAACCAAGCGATAAAAACGAATCCTTAAATTTGAAAATACCCCGATGTGGTAAATGTTTAAAAATTGGGCATCATATTTCGAATTGTGAAAGCCCAAGACGAATGATAAATTAAGAAAATATGGATTCCAAAAGGAACCATAATACCGAATATCGTCTATTTACCTAATGAAAAATGACCAAGAGTCGGTTGGATCCACAAAATTCAAAATTAATATATTTCATCAATTGGTATTTTAATAATCGGTATTTAACTCTGGGGGAGTTATTTTTTAAAGGGAAAAGATTTTTCAGGGGGAGTTTTACCCATACTTAATTTCTCACTGATTTTATGATTTTCATGCACTTTTTGCTAACAAAAAGGGGGAGAAGATTGGCGATAAAAATGAAGAAAAAATGAGGGAGAAGAAGATTAAAACAGAAAAATAGAAGGAATGATGGGGAGAATAAAACTAACAAAACAGACAAATCCGAAAACTTTGATCTGTATATTTTTTATATATATTTTTGCAGGTATAAATCCCAAGTATTGTTGTTTTGCCATCATAAAAAATGGGGAGATTGTTGGAACATTTTATTCCACACATTTATTTTAGAGATTTTGATGATATGTTGCTAAATAAAGAAAAACAACAATTAATCAATAAGAAGTCGAAGACGCAAAAACTGGGCAGAAGAATAGATAACGCAGGCAACAACGAATATTAGCGCACGCTATGAATAGAGCTTAACGTACGTAAGGGAGAATGCTTAACGTACGCTATGAGAAAGTGAAGTTCGAATTAAAATAAATCAATCCGTTGGATTGATTCTAGCAGGTCAAAAAGCATGCAACGGATATATGAATTTAACGTACGCTACAAGAGAACATTAACATACGCTACAAGGAGACACTAACGTACGCTACGGATAGACTTAATGTACGCTACGTAAGAGAGAAAAGCTATTGGAATGAATTAACAAACAGATAATGTATGCTACAGGAAAGTGTAGCGTGCGCTAAATATGTTACGTGCGCTACGATGGAAGTATAGCGCACGCTATGAATAGACCAGTGACCAACTGCTAGTTTAGGCTTTGAAGCCTATAAATACCACTTCATATGGTATTCACCTTAAAACAACTTCAAGCAAAGACTATATACTTCAGATATCATTATCTTCATTATTTTTGTTTTGATCGAGCTTAATTGATAGGAGTTTGAGTGTTTAATTCACTCAAACCTACACGAGAGAAAAGAAATGATTGTAGATTTGATTCGGTGTTATTAGGATCAAGGACCCGGCACTATTAGCATCACAATCTAAATCCGAGCGAGGTTTGGCTAGTACCAACCGGAAGCTAGATGGGTTGATTCCTTCTCCGATAGAAAAGGAAAATGGTTTAGCTTAGACAGACAAAAAGACAAGAGCATAGCGGTTTATCTTGCACTGATGGAAGGCAAGATTGTAATGGTTTACCTCGGACCGATAGAAGACAAGGCGGAAAGGTTTATCTTAAGCCTGTAGAAAAATATAACGAGAGAGGACGTAGGCACATTGCCGAGCCTCTATATATTGTTGTGTCTTTTGCATTACGCATTTAAATACGCTTCCGCAAACCCAAAATAGTTTAAAAAACTCTACACTGCACTATTATCCTACCTTCTAGTGGCGGTACCAAAACCCAACATATATATATAGTACATATATATATATAGTACATATATATATATATATGTGTGTATATATATCGCAATCTAACATTGAATGAAGATTACAAGCTGTATCTTTTGAGGTAAATCAAAATTTTATTGATAACATAAACAAGATTACAATGCTTATGGAATTGAAATTTATAGTGGGAGAAAATAACTATGAAAGGCACAACATATAAGATTATCCTTTATAATGTTGTTGTCTGGAATACTTCTTGGAAGGATCGGGATCACTTCCTCTCCACCAATTGCCTAACGAATCTCTGCCTTGGTCCTTATAGATGTTTCTTCCTTCCGAAGTCACATCGTAGGCGAGAATCCAATCTTCTAGGTGAGTTATCCATTCAACCTTTAGATGTATTGACTTAAGCTTTAACTGTACTGGAAAATGTCCTTCTGCATTGATCCTTTATAACTCCTTTGCGGTGTCATCCAGAGTCTTGAATTTGTTGAACATGGTGGACTCCCTCATGAGAATATAGAAGTATACCAACAGATGATTTTTTTTTCATGCCTTCAGTTCCTCTGCTGTTGGCTGTCTGTTTGTAGGAAGAGGAATCTCCACATGCTTCTGAACTATATTCTTCCATGTGAGTTATGGATCTTGGAACTCAAGAAGAAAACCAGTTACCTTTTATCCGCTACCTCCCTGACCTGGACCGAGTCCAGCCAGTCTCCTGATTGCAACATCTAACTGTTATCCAGTAGCGCTTCAATCTCCCTTTCTCTTTCTAACCTCCACCTCCTTGTAAATTCACGAGCCTCTTCCCCCTTTTTGGTATTATCAAGCTCAGTGACTTTACCGTGAATATCTCGGAGAATGTCCATAGAGTCAGCCAACTTGTTTTGAATCGCTCACCGAGTCCACAAGACTTGCGACCGCTATAGTCAGGTCGTCAATCTTCTGATCGTGGGCATTGAGTCTAGACCAGGTGTACTCTAGGGAGGTGGCTGTTTTTGCTTCAGCAACTCTTGGCTTCTCTTGCTCCTACTTGAGAATTTATGCCTGGTATATTGGAGCTAATGCAAGGCCTTGTAGATTGCATTAAGCAAAAGCCTGGAGGATTCTTCAACGTCCCGCATCATTCTCTTCGCAAGAGTAAGTTCATCCTAGGCAGTATCTCGCATCCAGTCGAGTTCCTTCTTGACGTCATATAGTACTTTAACAGCATCCTGCAGGAATATGGTTTTGCAATTGATGCATTGCAGTTGCTCGATTCTAATTTGGTGTGAGGGGAGTTAGTTTAAGAGTTTGAGGGCTCTCCTACCTTTCGAAGACTACACTGTGGGTAGGCTTTTTCAGCCTGTCCTCAACTAGGAAATCCTCGTCTGGTTCAGAGGATGAACCTATTCGGATCGGAGGGACTACCTGCTCGGCAGCTGAAACCTCTGTTGGTTCATCCAAATTTTCCATCTAGAAGAAAGAGGGGACTGAGTCCTCCTGTATCGGTTTGGTGTATGTAGACTGTTGAAAAGGAAGGACTGATATCTCCTGCTAGCTCTCAGCTTCCGCCTGTTCCTTAGGAGCGGCTGAATCCTCCTATCGGACGGTGTAGGTCGCATCCTCCTTGATTGGAGGGACCGATTCCTCCTGTAAGTTGTCAACCTGGGCAGCTTCGATCTTTGTGGTGGGGGACTTGAGCGTTCAAGTGATTGCCTAGATGTCCCCTGGCCTTGGGCAGCATGTAGGTTGGAAAACTCCTTTTCTCGGGCCTCTTCACGGATCATCCGCATCCCAGCCTGTAGGTCCTCGTCGTCCCCGTAAGAGTCTGGATCAGAGTGATAACTAGTGCTCCGATTACCGTCTTGGGACGTTTTCTTTCCCTTCAGTCTAGCCTTTTCCCTTTCCACACAGTACTAGAAAAAGGTCTTTTAACGACGAACAAATTCGTCGCTAAATCACCAAAAAAAGGTCGTTAAAAGTTTTAACAGCAAAAAGAATTTCGTCGTTTGGTTATTGTAATAGGTTCCGTCGTTAAAGGTTTTAACGATGACGTTCGTCGTTAGCAAATAACGACGGCGTAATTATTCGTCGTTTAGTAATAACGACAACCTAAGTATTCGTCGTTAACAATTAACAACCAACTTAATAACTTGTCGTTATTTATTTACGATGGCACAATATATTGTCGTTGATTCAAGATCCGTTAACGACGACTCTTACACCATAACGACCAAATAGTCCCTCGTAAAATTCTATTCTAACGACCAACTGTTTTATTTTTTTTTTTACTATAACAACCAAAAAATCCATCGCTAACTCTAATTATAGATATCAAGAACCGCATTACCTCGATTTATTTTGAATTGGCTATTTCATTCCACATAAATCAAAAAACTTTAAACAACTATATCAAACTAACTTTTGTAACTTAAACATTAATAATCCAATAGTATTAGTTACTTGAAACCACAAACATCCAAAGTTGTCATTACTACGACATGCAAAGTCTTGTAGGCACAAATTCCTGTTTTTAAACAAAAAATAAAACTACTGCATAAAAGTCTTGTGAGGACTAACGTGCGGCCGCCATTACTCATCTTCAAGTATTAGATGAGCCTGAAATGTTCTCCGAATGAATGGAAACATTAAGTTTTTGCACCAACATATCTTTAAATATTTTCAACTGAGCTTCAAATGAACCCATACGGCCCTTAAGTTCATTGTTCTCTTCTTGTATTGTTTCCACCTGACTGATAAGAGCTTGGTTTTGTTTTTGGCGGCAACTCGGATACAAGTTTCTCTCTGCAAGGTTGTGGTCTGTTATATCTTTAAGTGTTACTCCCCTCCAAAACCCACAACCCGATCACGAGACTTCGACTTAAAAACCTTCTTTGCTACCTTCATAAACGAACAAACAAATCGGTATTCTTAAGTAGTTTAAAAGAACGAACATCAACAAAAGAAACAAAGGGAATTAAATCTTGAAAAACAAAGGGTGTGTCAACAATGTCAATATGAAAAAACGCTTGAAATAATAGCATAATAGATCATAGAACTAAATAATTATTCGAATATAGCATTACGGTTAAGTAATTAGTATCCAAGATAAATTTTCAATAATGCATATCGATCTGTTATCTTCAAGATATGATATAAATCATGGTTGATCCACTATTTATCTTTTGTGGGAGGACGGATAAAACTTTGGAGCACATATTTTTGAATGTGATATGATAAATCTGTTTGGTGCATTGCTAGGTAGTGCGAATTCCTCATCTTTGTGCAGCGGTGGACTGAAGCAAAACAGTTCATCTGTCAACGAACGAACAGCAAAGAGCAGCTTCTTTAAGGCTTTGGCTGATCTCACAGCAATCCTTCCGGAATTTCGGATTTCAACCTCCATTGCCGCCAAAACCCATAGACATCAGACCAACATCAAAACCGTCGTCTGCCGAACTCATAAACATCAGATCAACATCAAAACCCACATATCCAAACTCAACTCGTCTGAAAATTAACACCAAAAACAAGCCCTCAAAAAATTATGTACGGGGTATCCAGTACTACGGGCCTAAAGCCCATTAATTTATATTAAACAAATGTAATAAACTAGAACAAGGAAATAAGGTAGCATCAACGAGTTGATCTTTAACAGTTCTCCTGCTGTTTTGCCATGTCCTCAAGGATGAAGGTCCAAAATTGTCAAGTCAAACAAAAAAAAATGTAGGGCCCAAAACGAGTACGGAGATGGGGACGGAGACGAAAAACAGCAAAATCAATGTTTCCAAAAAACGGACACGGCATGGGTAGGGGAAAAAAGATTAAATTCCAAAATTAAAATCCGTACATAATTCCAAAACTAAACTCCATACAAAATCTAACTTTCAGAAATTTACATTCTATATTAGCTAATTCACTGGCAGAAATTCATAACCCCTACATACATTCATATACAATAAAACAAAACAACAACAAAAAAGATGAAATGCACGTGCGCGGATCAACTGGAGTGGCTACTGCCCAGTGCCCAGAAATTAGAAAAAAAGGGAGGGGGAGGGGAGGGGAGGAGGGAGGGAGAGAGAGAGAGAGAGAGAGAGAGAGAGAGAGAGAGAGAGAGAGAGAGAGAGAGAGAGAGAGAGAGAGAGAGAGAGAGAGAGAGAGAGAGAGAGAGAGAGAGAGAGGGGCGAGGGAGGGAGGGAGGGAGGGCGAGGGAGGGAGCGACGGGGGGAGGGGGGAGCGAGGGGGAGGGGTGGAGCGAGGGGGAGGGGGACGGGGGGAGAGAGAGGGGGGGAGGGGGAGGGGGGAGAGAGGGAGAGAGAGAGGGAGAGAGAGAGAGGGAGAGGGAGGGAGCGGCGAGGGGGGGAGCGAGGGGGGAGAGAGATAGAGAGGGCGAGGGGGAGGGGGGAGAGGGCGAGGGGGAGGGGGAGGGGGAGAGAGAGAGAGAGAGAGAGAGAGAGAGAGAGAGAGAGAGAGAGAGAGAGAGAGAGAGAGAGAGAGAGAGAGAGAGATAGAGAGAGAGAGAGAGAGAGAGAGAGAGACTAAATATTACTTGTAATAATTACTTGTCAAATTATTAGTCAGAGGGACTAAAAAACAAACAAATCCAACTTTCACACACATGAATTAACATGCCATGACAAATGCCTAAAAGATTGAAGCTGACTCTAAAAAAAGACAGCTTCAAACCATTATATATACCTGATATATGTGCAAAAAAAACATAACAAAAGTATTTCTCACCTCAACATGGGACAGAGATGGTTCTTTTTCCATTATGTCTCGAATTTCATCCTACATAACCATAATCGAATTAGTAATATTTAAGAAATTAAACAACTTAAGTTGGTTCAACTCTATATAGGCATTCAATGGACATACGTATTTTTGTGTTGTCTCGACATTTGGAAGTTCAGTGCCTTTCTTGCGAGTCGAATAGAACACATCAACCAAATTTGGTTTATTCCCCTTATTTGCTCCCTTTTTCCGTAAACAAATCATCAATTCTCAAAATAATTTTTATTCATATATAATTTCTCAACAACGAGAAAATAATCTAAATATTATATTTCTTACCAAATCATCCCAAATGACCTGCCTGAAAGGCTTGCTCCATGTTCGATGCATTAGCACTTTAGCATAATAACCTCTGTTAATGGAGTTCCTTGCACTTCTTTCCTAAAATTTAAAAGAACTACTATTATTGCAATAAATACAATGGAAGGAGCTAAAATGTGTCGTACCCAGCTTATCTACAAGTTACCTTAAAATCATCACTTGAATATATCTCCTTTATGAGCCACTTCCACTCATCCTTGTCGAGTCCATTGGGTGGTTTACCTTTGTATGCAGCTTGTAAGGTGATTTTCTTTTTGGTGACGTTATACCTTAATAAGTCCGCTCTCCAATTCGTCCATAACTCTCTCATATGCGCAAGAACATGCTCCTTGTAAGTTTCCATATTTTCATTAATAAAGACATCCTATAATACAATAAATAATCCAGGGGTGAGATCTTTCAGATTCAACTTGGATATCAATAATAATAATAATAATGATAATTGATATGCTTTGATGAAAATAGTTAGACTACCTAACTGTGTACAGTAGTACCAAGTGGAAAGAGAGAGAGAGAGGGAGAGAGAGGGAGGGAGGAATGGAGAGTTTATGCCTGACTGTTCAGTATTTGTTTTAATTTATATTTTTTAGGTTTCATCTTTTGATATTTAAATTAGTTAAATATTTTTAGAGCTTTCTTTATTTTATTCAAAAGGGGGAAGCTGAAATAGTTTATGCATTGATTTAAGGGAAAAAACTTACATCTACTTATCTGACTTCTTACCGTAACAGCATTCCACATGTGTTCCTTTTCTCTTTCTCCAATATCATTCCACTTGTGCACTCTCAGAGGACACATATTTGTATCTCGCACTATGATTCCCAAATGTCTTGCAAATACTTTGTGATTCATCCCCACAGCTCGATTATTGTAGAAATCAATTTCTAACTTTTCGTTAGGTTTAAGCTTTACAATTGCCTGACATTTGTTTCTTCCCCTTTTTTTTTCACTCTCATTTTTCTTCTTAGTAGTAGACGAGCCACCACCTTCAACTAAAATAAAATATTGTTCAAATCACTGACTGATAAAAATTAAAAAGACATATCAAAGGAAAGAAAGATGTGAAACCATTACCTTGTGCATCTTCTTGAATTGCTAAAGATTTACCCCTTACATTGTCATTGTCATTGACATTTTCAATATCATCCGAATCATGATCATGATCATCAACATTCTCATTGCCTAGTTGAATGTGCATATCCGCACCTTCAAATGAAGAATCCAGCTCATGGTCATCATTATTATCCTCATGAATTGAATCTGATGATGAATTCCAATCTTCTATAATGTTCACCTTACACGAGGAGAGGGGCAAATAATGGATTGAAGGAAGCTCCATGAACATTGACATTAGAATTATTCTTAGTAAAAGCCCTTTTGCGACTCTTTTGACCTTGATTTGACTTTAATTCATCAACATCGGCTCATGCAAGATTTAGCTCCAACTTGTCTTTTGAAAGGATAAATCTCTGCTAACCTCTGTACACGTCCCCTTTCCAACCATTGAGGTGGTACATAATGCCTTTTAGAACCCAGCATAGAAGGTTTTTTACGTGCAGGCTCATTTGGACGAACCATTTCCTCATTTGGACGAACCACTTTTTGATAAGCATGAACCACTTTCTCATCTGGACGAACCATTTTCCCTGAAAATCATAAAATGTAAATCAATCAGGTGCATTTAGTAGTATATTATCAGCAAAATTACTTATTATTACCGATCAGAAAAGTAATGGAAGAAATATGCATCAAAATCTATGCATATCAAAATTTTAATCAGTGGGTTATTCTATTTGTTGGTTAAATATTCAAGCACTTTGCATTCACGTCATCTCAAGTTCCACTGTTGAATTTTTACGGTTGTATTGGAGATTTGAACTCAATTTAAATTCCGCAAATATTTTTAGAAAATGTATGTTTCGTAACGACTTGAAATTTCTATCAAGTTTTCTTATTATTAAAAATATGTTAATAAAATACTTTAGAAAAATAGGGTAAACGAAAATCAAAGACACACATAACAATGCACACAACAAAGATAAATAAGCAATATTATCTCATAACAGAACAATGATTACATGTAACAGACTAAAAGTATATTAGTTATATACATAATTATAAAAACACATTACGGCACATAGAAGAATACATCTATTAGAAGACTGACTTTAGATTGTGTTTATAGCACAGTCATAAACATGTAATGTAGGTAATCATGACACACTTACAAACTACAACACAAACACATCATCGGTACAGCAAAGGTTTGACAAAGAGAATCAGGGCAAGTTGAGTTTCAGTATTCTCAAGGTTGAATTGACTCATTTCCGAGGAGAAGATTCAATAAACTGGATTCGTAAATGCAATAAGTTCTCTTCCACCAGGTTAGTGACAATCTCAAATGTGATTTAGTAGAGTTGTATCTTTTTTTTTTTAGTAGAGTTGTATCTTGATGGGAAGGCAGATACTTGGTTTCAAAGTTATAAATCTGTGAAAGGGTGTATGTCTTGGTTGGAATTTTGTGAGGATTTGATTAAAAGGTTGACAGAAAAGGGGGCATTGATGCTCAAGAGGAGTTTAACAAATTGGTTCAAATAGGATCAGTCATGGTATATATTGATAAGTTTTAAAAACTCAAGGCAGTTTTGCTTTTTAAAAATGCTAGTTTGGGAGAGTCTTACTTTGTGTCTAGTTTCAAATCAGGTTTAAAAGGGGAACAAACATTATCCAAATATGAGATGTCCTCAAAATGATTACTACAAACATAAAGAAGTTCAAAAACTACAAAATGATTAATACATCAGTACTTAAAAGCCTAAGGAAAGAACAACTAATAAATGAAACAGTCCTCTTCGCCCCTTCATATGTCCTCGCTCTTGACGTCTACTTAAATTATCCTTCAAATACTCGGATCTATTCCCACTTCGCTTCTACAAATTGTAGCACTTGCGTTTGCGACATATGTAGGTTCAAATAATTCACCATGTTGATATACACCATCTTCATTTCTACCATCATTTTCATCATCTGCCATCTCATTATAGTTGCGTGGTTGGGTCTTTGACACGATTTGCCAACCTTTATTAATGTTGTCGTTGACATAGAAAGCTTGTCTCGCTTGACTAGCTAAGATAAATGGTTCATTAGTTTTTAATTGCTTGTTGCAATTAACGCTAACAAATCCATATTCATCACTTTTGACTCCTCTTAACTTATTATATACATCCCACCATTTACATCGGAATAACACAACTCGATTCCGCCCAAGATACTGGATTTCTATTATATCAGTTACTACTCCATAATAATCTATGTTCTCATCTCCATTCCTCGTGTTTCCAATCAAAACCACCCCACTATTTTGGGTTCTCAAAGATTTTTCACGATCTTCTGTGTGAAACCTATAACCATTAACGATATAACCACTGTAAGATGTCACATATTGTGTTGGCCCACGTGACAATGAGAGAAAATTGTTCATTTTCGTGCTCTTATCATTTTCGTATAACCGCGCGACCTAGCAAAAGGCAATAATCAAACATTAATTTATTTATTTATTTGAATTTCATTCGTCCAAAAACATGATAAAAAGTAAATTGCTTACTTCATTCTTAAACCATTTCTTAAAATTATGGCTCCATTCCTCTTCGGTGATTCCAAGATTCGTCGATGCATGAGCTTCATAAAACTCTCTATAAAAATGAAAGTACTTAAAAATTGACAACTTAAGAAAAATAGAAGGAAAAAATGATAATAGTTAGATTCATACCTAAGAAAAGGTTGAACGTCATCACAATTCTTTAAAATATAAATGTGAGCTTGATTCAAATCACGCTTTTGGAGATCTTTAAAAGTTGCAGCTCCTAAACCTCGGCCAGGATGACTAAAAATAGGCAATGTTCCACCACCACCACGTACATTTTCATAATTACGACCAAGACGATTAAATCTTGTCTCTACACTATGCAGATACCTTGAGCAAAGAGTCATACACTCATCTGCTAAATATCCCTCCGCAATTGAAGCCTCTGGATGAGCCCTATTCCGTATATATGACTTAAGTGTATACATGTATTGTTCAATGGGATACATCCATCTGAACTGAACAGGACCTCCAATTTTAGCTTCATTTGTTAAATGAATAGGTAAATGCATCATCACATCAAAGAAGTAAGGAGGAAAGATCTTCTCTAGTTTGCAGAGAGTGATCGGGATTTGAGACTCTAGCTGCTCCAAGTCATCCACATTAAGTACTTTAGCACACAACGAAGTAAAGAACATTGACAACTCAATTAATGCTTCACGAACATCTGGAGTGAGAAGACCACGTATTGCTAAAGGAAGGAGATGCTCGAGTATTATGTGGCAGTCATGGCTCTTCAAACCCAAAATTTTAGCATCCTTGGAGTTTACACAATAAGAAATATTTGATGATAAACCATCAGGAACTTTTAGATCTTTTAAAAAATTACAGAAAGTTCGCTTCTCAGAAGGAGAAAAGGTATATGGAGCTGGAGGCATCTTAAATTTGTCCCCTTCTTTGACTGGATGCAACATTGACCTCAACCCCAAAGCTTCCAAGTCATGACGTGAATTTAAGGTGTCTTTGGTCTTCCCTTTGGTGTTCATAATTGTCCCAAGAACACTGTCGCATATGTTCTTCTCAATATGCATCACATCTAAATTGTGTCGTAATAAATGTGTCCTCCAGTATGGAAGCTCAAAGAAGATACTTCTTTTATTCCAGTTGTCCCCCCTAAGATCATGAGATATTTTTGTCTTCACACGTGGATCCTTCGACAATTTGATGTTCTTGAGATTCTCAAGTTGACGAAGAATATCATCAATTGAACAAGGTTTTGGAGGTAGACCACGCTCGACAACTCCATCAAATGAATCCTTATCCTTTCGCCATCTGTGATTCTTTGGCAAATAGCGCTGATGGCCCATAAAGCATTCCTTACCCCCATTACATAGCCTCATCGATCGTGTGTCTTTAAGACAACAAGGGCATGCCAAATACCCCTTAGTACTCCACCCAGATAACATCCCAGATGCTGGAAAATCGTTAATGGTCCACATTAAAGCTGCACGTAGTTGAAAATGATGTTGGGCTGCTGCATCAAAGGTCTCCACACCAGTTTCCCACAGTTCCTTCAATTCCTCAACTAAAGGTTGCAAGTAAATGTCAATTGCATTGCCGGGCCCTTTAGGACCAGGAATAAGCATTGATAGAATCATATTAGACTGCTTCATACAAAGTTCAGGGGGCAAGTTATACGGAATAAGTATCACTGGCCATATACTATATGATGTCTTTGAATTTGCAAAGGGTTGAAAACCATCACTAGCAAGCCCTAGCCTAACATTTCGAGGATCCGCAGAAAAATTAGGATTACTTTTGTCAAAGAATTCCAACTTTGATCCATCAACGGGATGTCTCGGCGTACCATCTAGCTTCTTTTTACCATGGTGCCACCTCATCAAAGAAGCTGTCTTGGAGCACATATATAATCGTTGGAGCCTTGGTTTTAATGGAAAGTATCTTAGTGTCTTATGAGGTATTCGTTTGCCATTTGTCTTACACTTGTTCTCCCCATTGTGTTTATCAAGTTTCCATCTTGATGCACCACATATATTACATGCATCGAGCTTATCATTCTCCCTCCAATATAACATGCAATCATTAATACATGCATCAATTTTCTGATATGATAGCCCAAGGTCTTTCATGATTTTCTTGGACTCATAATACGAATCTGGCAAATTTGATCCCTCAGGAAGAAGATCATTCTTCAGGAATTCTAGAAGCATGGTAAATGACTCGTTGCTCCAACAGCCAAGAGTCTTAAAATGAAGAAGTTTTAAGAGCGCGGACATTCTAGAACTCTTGCAACATTCATAAACCGGATGTTGTGAATCTTTCAACAATTTATAAAATTTCTTAGTGTCAGCGTTTGGCTCCTCAACATCATCATGATCATCATCATCAAAGGAGGAACCAACATCATTGTACTCCGGATATAAATCCCTTAAAATACCAAGCACTTCATCTTGGTTTTCATTTCCTTCTACAACAGTATCCCTCGATGAAGGCTCACCCAACCTTTCCCCATGATGATACCAAAAGGTGTACCTTTTGACGATTCCAAAAACTAATAAGTGTTCCCGCACTTTCTCTCTATCACCAGACCCTCCATTCATACATTTGCAACAAGGACAACGAATAATATTAGTTCCTAACTTCTGAAATGCATAGTCTATAAAACTATTAACTCCCACTTCATATGATGGGTCATTTACGTAGTCTTCAATGGCCATCCAGTCCTTACTAGGAGTCATTTCCACCAAGTAAAATGGAAATATATGTTATATATAAAATATCTGCAAAAGAAAACACAACAGTCATTTATGTTGGTATGGGTTTAGTTTAGTAACTACACCATTTTAAGAGATTATGCAGTTGTTGAGTCGGGATAGGGGTGGAAGTGGCACATGTTTTTAGGGCGGATGAAGGTTGTGGAAGAACCTCCCACGGAGGCGTTGAGGTTTATGGCGGATGATGAGAGTGGTGTCCTTCATTAACGACAGCTTCTACATTTTGGTCAGTAATGGGTGGTTGTGACGACCGAAACTAAAATTCCTTGTTGATAGTGTGATATATATACTTATAACGTCTCAAATTTCAATTTGTCGTTATTACTTTAGCGTTAATAATGTAAATTCTAGTGAATTAATTACCAAATTACGGTGTACATGTGAGGCTAGAGTGAATTAATTATTTATTGGACCTTGAAGTCCTCGACATTTATTGAACAACGGGAAGAAAGAAGGTAAAATAGAAGATGGGGTATTGATGATGAAGTGATTTTCCCAAAGACAGGGGACTTCTTATTAACACGAAACTTTTCAACTTTGTAATAAATCATGTTTGCTTTGGTTTCCCTTGTATTAGTGGACAAGTTTTGTGCACTACATTCTTTATTCTTGGAGGAAAGAGTCGGCATCTCAAATATCTGAAAAAATCGTAAGTTGACGGAATAAATTTGCCTTTTCTTCCCTTTTACATTTATTTATATTTTATTTTCCCTAAAGTTGGAAAAAATGAAAAGAAAAGGAGCTTGTACTTGTTGATGTAATTATTAGCTAATCCATCTGGATATAATAATAGGTTGCACTCTCGGGAGGAATTCTTTTCATTGTTTTGGAATTCAATCCTTTCTTTCAACGGTTGAGTCGTGATTACTCCAAATTACGAAGGTAAATCGGTCTGTCTTGCTTTTGGCTTTGAATATGGTTTCACTATTACTCGAATAGATGGACACATAACATTGCTTCATTATGTTCTTGCCTAATATGCTTGTTGTCTTGAAAACTTATCGTTTTGCTGTTCACATGCGAGAGGATGAAGGCGACTCAACGTGGTTTAGAAAATATAGAAATTTTTAGGAATTGTTATCCACTAGTCATGGATTGGGATGGCGGTACATTAAGAAAGCAGATAGGCGACGAGATCTCGATTCTGACACTGATTCGGGTAGGTGAGCATAAATTTACAACATATCTTTGCAAAGACAATTTAGCATAAAAATAACAATTGAAGCAAACAGAGAATTCGGTAAAAGTAGAATAAAAATTCATGACAAAAATTCAATTCAATTCTGTTTCATAAACAACAACTAACAACTAAAGATTAAAATTGAAAAAATTGTAAGGAATTTGTAATCAAGAAACTAGAAATCGGGAGCTTACCAGATCAAGGGTTATGCCACAGCAGAAGGCTTCTCCAGAACAGCAATCGAGTAATCGATGGACTTAGAAAATTGAGTAATCGATGAACCCTGGAGGAGTGTGGTTTTAAGGGACTTAGAAAATTGAGTAATCGATGGCTTCTCCAGAACAGCAAAAATGAGTAATCGGTGAAGGGCTGTCGTTGAGGAAAAACGAGTTGCGGTTGAGAGAAAACCCTGGAGGAGTTGAGGTTTTGAGGTATTAATGAGACAAATCGAGTAAGAGAAGGTTTTTTTTATTCTGGATTTTTTTGTTTCTGCGGAGAGTCGAACTCCAATTTGGAGTAGTCAGCGATTTTTTTTCCCAATAACGATGGACTTCTTATTTTTGGATTTCATCGGTTTGGGTTTTTACGACCATACTAAAATTCCTTGTTAATAATAGTATATATATATATTTTTTAACGTCTAAAATTTCAGTTGATCATTATTGCTTTGTCGTTAATAATGTGAATTCTAGTAGTGACATAATATTTGGTGATTAGTTTGTGGAAAAGAGGATCATCATCTGATCAGGACCTTGATGTTCTCGATGTCGGTAACCTCCAGCACAAACATCTTCTTGTCCTTCCATTCTTCCCAATTGTACAGGGTGTCGTGGGGAGCGACCCTGTAGTTCTTCCATATTCATCAATAAGTGTTATGAAGCTTAACTACAAACATGTTTTACTTGATTAATTGAACATTTGGTGTAGTATACTATATTACTAACATCATAACTACGAAAATGTAGAGTAGAATCGTACAACATACCTTCAGAAATGAAGAACAACAACCAAGAACACAAGAACACACTCCACGCTACAATAACACCTCTAAACTTCCAATCAACAAGCTCCAATCCAAGATGCAAAGCTCAAACACGAGTTGGAAAGGTGTAAAACAGATGTTACGTACACTACACCGAACAATGTTACGTACGTAATCTGCCTCCAGATGTTACTGGCTTAAAACACTAACATCGTTACGTACGTTATGGGCAATGGCATTACGTATGTAATGTATGTCAACTTGGCTGCCTCAAAAAGGCCATCTATCCGGATCATGTCCGCCCCCCCACGCCAAAAGTGAGATCAGAAAAGATTTCAAGCATTACGTATGTAACCAGCACTCCATTACGTACGTAAATACAACAAAATAGCGTACGTTAGGTTGAATCCTTAGCATACGTTAATCACAAAAATCCTAGCCCAAAAATGTAACAATCTACAGAACGTCAAGAATTCAACCACAATGCGAATGATAGTCATAATCAAGTCTATTCTGATATATATATATATATCCTGAAATAAACATTAACTCGGTGTAACATGATTACAACGATACCTAAATTATCCGAACAGTACAATAGTAGATAAGAAATTACTGTCGGATACTACATACTCCCCCCTTAAAAGGAGTTTCGTCCTCGAAACTAAGGGGTAAACAACTCGGGATACCTCTCTCGCATGCTTCTCTCTGTCTCCCACGTAGCCTCATCGACTCCGTATCGTGACCACTGAACCTTCAGTAGGGGAATCGTCTTGTTCCGCAACTGTTTAATTCTCCTCTCAAGTATCTGTACAGGACGCTCCTCGTACGAATGATTCTCCACTATCTCGATCTCGTCAAACTGAAGTATATGAATCGGATCAGCAACATATTTCCTCAACTGGGAGACATGAAACACGTTATGAATCCGACTCAGAGCTGGTGGCAAAGCCAGGCAATAGGCCAGATCGCCAACTCATTCCAAAACCTTAAACGGCCTGATATACCTCGGACTCAGCTTGCCTCTCTTTCCAAAACGAAAAACACCTCGAGTAGGGGACACCTTCATTAGCACATGGTTGCCAGCCTCAAACTCAAGTGGTCGTTGACGATTGTCTGCATAAGACTTCTGTCGGCTTTGAGCCGTTAACAAACGACTCCTAATCAGAGCGATCTTCTCTCGGGCTGCTAACAACATATCGGGTTCCGTACCCAAAGATTCAGACAGGTCGTCCCAACACAAAGGACACCTACAACGACGTCTATACAATGCTTCATAAGGTGCCATCTGAATCGAAGCGTGCCAACTATTATTGTAAGTAAATTCCACCAAAGGTAGTTGGGCTTCCTAATTATCCTTGCAATCAAGAGCGCATTCCCTCAACATATCCTCTAGAGTTTGGATAGTCCTTTCAGACTGACCATCAGTCTGTGGTTGAAATGCCGTACTGAAGTTCAACTGCATACCCATCGCACGATGAACTGTTTTCTAGAAGTGAGACACGAATCGCCCGTCGCGGTCCGATACAATACTCTTGAGGGTACCATGTAGCCTTACAATCTCTTTAATAAACAGCTGGGCCAATCTCTCGGGTCCCCATGTGTCTTTAATCTCCAAAACGTGGGCTGATTTGGTTAGACGGTCCACAATCACCCAAATCGTATTCATCCCTCGACGACTCATCGGCAAGCTAGTGATAAAATCCATCGATATGTCCTCCCATTTCCACTCGGGAATCGGGAGTGGTTTCAGCATTCCTGCAGATCGCTGATGCTCAATCTTAACCTTCTGACAGGTTAGATATCTTGAAACGAACTCTGCAACTTCACGTTTCATATTCCTCCACCAATATCATTGCTTCAAATCCCTATTCATTTTGTTAGATCCCGGGTGAATGGAGTACGGGGTAGCAGGAGCCTCTTTCAGGATAGAGTTCTTCAACTCTTCGTCTGTGGGTACACAAACTCAATTACTGAAGCGTACGTATCAATCCATCCTCGTGGATCACAAATCCAGGGGCTTTCCCTTGAGTTACTTCTTCCCAAACTCGAGATAAGAATGGGTCCATAACCTGCTTTGATCTGATTATATAATCAAGGGATGAGGAAATCTCAAGTGTGCAGAGTTGTCCCTGAATACGCTATAACCAGACTTCAATTTCCGGCCTCATGAACTCCAACTGCAATTCTCTCTGAACTGTCAGACAGGCAAGCATCTGCTCCTGTACTGTCTTACGACTCAAGGCATCGGCAACCACATTTGATTTGCCTGGATGATAAAGGGTATTGATACCATAGTCTTTGATTAGTTATAGCCACCTTCTCTGCCTCATGTTCAACTCCTTCTGAGTAAAAATGTACTTCAGGCTCTTGTGATCAGTAAAGATCTGACAGGTGACTCCATACACATAGTGACGCCAGATTTTCAAAGCAAACACCACGGATGCTAGCTCCAAATCATGGGTCGGATAGTTAACTTCATAGGGTCACAATTTTCTCGATGTCACTTTCTTCCTGCATCAGTACACATCCAAGCCCCTGTCTCGATGCGTCACTATACACCACGAATCCCTCCGCTCCTTTTGGTAGAACCAAAACAGGTGCTGAAATCATCGACTCTTGAGTTCATCAAAACTTTGCTGACATGCCTCTGACCACAAATATTTCTTATCCTTCCTCAACAGGTTAGTCATCGGTTGTGTAATCTAGGAAAAACCTTCCACGAACCGCCGGTAATAACCTGCTAGGCCCAGGAAACTGCATACTTCCTTCACATTCTTTGGAGGTAGCTAGTCTCGGATAGCTTCTGTCTTCTGTGGGTCTACTTTCACCCCTTCGGCTGATATCACATGCCCAAGAAAGATAACCTCAGGCATCCAGAACTCACATTTAGAAAACTTCCCATAAAGTTGTTCCCGCCTCAACGCATCGAGAACTTGATGGAGATGACGTTCATGCTCTTCATGGTCACGAGAGTAAAATCGGAATGTCGTGAATAAAAACGACTACAAAGCGATCCAGATAATTAATAAAAGCCCGATTCATCAACTCCATGAATACCGCCGGTGCATTAGTCAGTCCAAAAGGCATCACTACGAACTCATAATGCCCATAGCGAGTACGAAAAGCGGTCTTCGAAATGTCAGACTCTCGAATCCTCAACTGATGATACCCGGACCTGAAGTCAATCTTAGAAAACACCGCAGCTCCCTGAAGTTGATCCAATAAAACATCAATACGAGGCAATGGGTATTTGTTCTTGATGGTTACCCTGTTGAGCTCACGGTAATCAATACACAAACGCAGAGATCCGTCTTTCTTCCATGCAAATAGCACTCGATCGGAGCCATACGATACAGTTCTTTCAAAAGTGGGGATGTACTTGGCTCTAACTCAATAGTAAACTCTACACCACGATGTGGAGGTAAGCCTGGAAACTCATCTGGAAATACATCTGGGTAGTCTCGGACTACCGGAATATCGGCCAATTCAACTGGTCGATCAGCTATTTTGGTCATGTAACACCAATAACCAATACACCCTTGATTAAGCAGTTTCACTTCTTTCATAGCGCTGATGACTCTCCCAGAACGGCTGGTATTGTCACCCTGAAAAATATACTCAACACCATCGTCAGATGTGACGGTCACTATCCACTTGCGGATGCTAAGTATGGCATCATGACGATCCTTCCAATCGATACCCAAGATTACATCATCTTTAGGTAAATCGACCACAATTAAGTTTGACAACCACTCACGTTCGTCCATGCGAATCGGACAGTTATGCACTTCACGATTCCCAACAATTCTTCTACCATCGGGTAGACCAATTACATAAGGTTCACAATTGGTAACATGATCTAATTGCAAATGACTAAAACAAGAAACAGATAAAAAAGAGTGTGAAGCACCATATCAAAAAGAACACAGACGGGCTGAGATCGGATCTCGAGAGTACCTGTAATCATGCTGTCTTCGGGATCGTCAGCCTTCTTCATCTCGTAAATCCTAGGTTTTGAAGTTCTGGCACCAGATGTACCAGCTTGGTTTCCACGGTCCATTCCTCTGTGCGCCCCGGTAGTCTGATAATAAGCGGACGGAGGTACTCAGTCCTGGACAGAAGATTGAACTAGAGCATGAGATGCTACTGGATCACATCCAGGTCCATTCCTGCAATAACGAGCACGATGCCCATTTTTCCCACAAGTATGGCATGTGACGGACGGCTTCAGGCATTTGGAGCTGATGTGCCCTTGGTCCCCACAGTTATAGCACACAACATATGAGCTGACCGTTCGAGAGTGCGATCCGGATGGCTTCGATGCCATTGATGGTCAATCAGAAGGGTTTGGCAACGACTGGGGCTTCCTGAATGTCCCCCGGTTATTGTCAGTCTGGTTTTGGTTCCTGGATCTTTTCTTGTTGGACTGTGGTTGCTTCTTGGAAATCTCCTTCGCGGTGAGTTCGTATTCCAGAGCTTTCTCGATGAACTCTGATAGGGTCGTACAGTGGTGGTTCAACAGCTGCATTCTCATTCGGGGTTTAAGCCTCTTTAGAAAATATTTGATCTTATCGGCCTCCGTTGGGACAATCGATGAGGTGAAAGGAAGAAGTGCCTGAAATTTCTCGACAACAGATAGTACATCATCGTCTTCAGACGGGTCCGGGTTCAGTAATTCTGACAGCTTGGCCTCACGGAGTGGCCTAGGATAGTAATGGTCTAACATGAGGTTTTTGAATTACTCCTAAGTATATACACCATCAGTTGGCCTCACTGAAAGCCACCAGGTGTGTGCGCCCTTGCTAAGATAGTAAGCTGCTATGGAGACGCGATTCTCTTTGGGCAGTCCACCATCTCGAATAATTTCTCAAAGTGTTCAATCTAATGTACAATGTCAGCAGGCTCAGAGGAGCCTTCAAAAGTCGAGGGTCGTTGGTGAGAGATATCGCTGATGATCCGACTCACGGGTCCGCCATGCACAGGAGGTGGAGGATGAGGCCCCTGTTGCTGGCCAGTAGTATCTCTCTGCATAGCTTCCATTAATTGACCCATCTGGGTCATCTGAGCCATTATACCCTGCATAACAACGTAAGGATCGACACGCGCATTCTCATGTCCAGTGTGGTGCGATTGGTCCCTAGAAGGCGAATCACTGCCTTTGGAACTCTGATCCACATTCGAGCGTGTGTTGGCTCGTGGTATCAGGATTCGGCCCCTACTGCGGCCTCAACCCCTATGCCACGACCTCTCAGATTTCTTTCCATACTGAAAGAATCAAACAATAATAATAACCATAAGCACAGTTCATGACCATCTTTATGACCAATCAAAATTCATGCTACGTTAATAGCAATAAGGAACTTCATAAGAAAACCGTTCATAATGAATCATCGACACTACTAGTGCCACACAAAATATCATATCGACGTCGATTCGAACAATTTCAATCATATAATCAATTCAGAATTTACCTCGAATTATCAATCAGATAAATCCTGCCATAGATCCTCGAAATATCAAGAGCAACAAAGAGATCCATTCCGATATCAATATCATGCCAGTAATTAAATCATGGCTCGTAAAGTACATACCGTATTTGGCTCGTGGGGTCAGGCGCTTGCACAGGTCACAAGTGACACGAAGGTCTCTTGATACTAGTTCATTTCACAACGACTCTTAAAGAGAAAATGACACTCTCTGATGTAACACCCCAAACTAGGCGGCTATTACAGTGACGTGGACCCCCAACTGAGACCCACCAGGCGAATGAAAAATAATAATTTAAATAATTTAATTGTGGTACCGAACCACATTATATTACCAATTACTCCGATGAGGAGTTTCAAGTACAATGCACCCAGGAATACAAAATACATATATATTTCGTATGAAGATGAAATATACAACATTGAATAAAATGAAAATCCAAACGGAAACTGCAGCGGAAAATACATATGAAGAAAACATGAATAACTGAAAGGACTGGGGACCCCTACTAGTATCACTGGGACTCCTCGCCATCAACGTTCTCTTCTCGTGCCTTCGCCTTGCCATGACTTGAGAACAACATCCCAAACGGGGCCAGTTACACAAAATAACAATCCTCAAAAGTTGAACAAATACAATAATCACATGACTAGTTATGAAATTAGGTCTAGAAGAGGGGCACCATATGTAATATCCGCAATTTTTGATTTTCGGTAATTTTCTTTTTTCAGCGGGAGTCCGTTTTGACGACTCACTTATGACCGTTTTGTCATTCTGAGAATGTTTAATTCTGCACTTTTCGACGTCCGAGTTTGTTTCGGTGTCGTTTCGTCGAGTTCCGTACTTTTTAGCGACTTTTCCGCACTTGACTTCAATTCTTACGAATCTCATCCGAAACTATTGTTTTGAGTTTCCCGTAAGTCCGTTTAACTTGGTTAGACGTGATGTGAACTTCGGTTTGGTTATTCGATCACGTATCGTGATTTTCGGGTGTTTTGGGCCATTTTGTAATTTTCTCAAAGTGGTGGGTATTCGTATACGTATTTGTTGTCTCGACCCTTTTTATGGTCGCGTGTGAGTTTGATTGTAACTCAAGTTCTTAGTATGATCTTATTCTGGAGCTTTCTGTGCGTATCTTGAACTTGGTGTTCCGATCGGAGGAATCCGTTGTTGTAATTGGCTTTGAGAGCACTGTTGTTGTCCTTTTGAGTCGTTAGCGCACGCTACACCTATTGGTTAGCGCGCGCTATGGTGCGGTTGTTAGCGCACGCTACAGGTTTGGTAGCGCACGCTAACGGGTGGTGCAGAAAAAGTCCAGAGGCTACTGGACTGGGTTAGAACGTTGGTTAGCGCACGCTATGTGGTAACATAACGTGCGCTAGGGTGCATTCGTAGCGCACGCTAAGGGGAGGATAGCACACGCTACCCAGTAGTTCAAGGCAGTCCAGGAGCTACTGGACTGGGTCTGGGCCCTCGTTAGCGCACGCTAATTTTTGTAGCTAGCGCGCGCTAACTATACATGTTGGCAGAACATTTTGTTCTGATGCTTCGATAGCGCACGCTAATTAGGTAGGATTAGCGCACGCTAAGGTGTACAGTATATAAACTGGACAACAGTCATTAATCTGCATTTTCTTCATTTTCTTCTTCTTCCTCCGCGGGTTTGAGACGTGACGACTAGGGTTCGCTACCTGTGTTAATTTTCTTCCATTCCAAGGTGTTTTGGAGTATCCTAGGTGATTATAACATCATCTAATCCATTGTTCTTCACCGAATCAAGGTATTTTTCTTGGATCCCTAGAGTTGACTTTTTGGGGGATTTGTTCTTGATTTCGTTTTCCTTTATGTTTTGATAGACCGATTGTTGTTTAGTGATGTTGTTAAACATATCATATGGATTATATATCCATATTTTAGTTTGGAATACCGTTTTCATGTTTTGGTCGGTCGGTTCGCGTTCTTGGCCGTTTTGGGGGAAACCCTTGAACTTTCGTCGTTTGTTCTTTGAATTCAGCGGATTTGGGTCGTGCTATAGAATTCATTTTCATTGTTGTTATTGTTGTTCGTAGTTTATTGTCGCGGGTTAGCGCTCGGTGGAGTCGGCGGGTTCGTAGTCGGTTCGTGCCAACCTACTTTGATCGGTTCTTCGAGTTGGTGGTTATTCGAGGCAAGTACCTTGTCCATACAATTCTTGTTTTGTGGATACGATAATTAGTGATCGTCTAAATGTGATTGTTTGGTCATTTGAATCGAACTTTCAAAAGATTCGGTTTAGCCTTGTCAAAGGCTTGCTTTCAAAACGCGTGTGTTTTGTGAATGGTGTGGTTTGAGAATGACTATGTGAACTCTATAGATATGTTTGGTGTTGATGTTGCACTTGGTATTGCGTGTGGATGTATATTATTTCATTTCAGTGCGTTGTGGTTTGACGTGGTGTTTTGCTAAGTGTTTGATGCCTCTGGGTGAATTGTTTGAATATATGTGTTGTATTGTGCTGTGTGTGAATGTATGGATGTGGGCGGGGCCAACGGTGGCACATGGCATGCGATCATGTGGCCAGGATGCAACAAGCGATTGGTCCAACCGTGAGAGCCTAATAACAACTACGGTGCCACATGGCATGCGATCATGTGGTCAGGATGCAACAAGTGATTGATCCAACCATGAGCGCCAAAGATAATCTACGGTGGCACATGGCATGCGATCATGTGGCCAGGATGCAACAAGCGATTGATCCAAACGTGAGATTTGTGTGATTTGTTTTCGCTTGCCAGCTCGGGAGGGTCCTTCAAGGCCTCGGGTGGGATTTGTGGCTTCATCCCAGTCCTAGGCGATGCGCGTGCGTGATTATGTCTTGTTGATTTTTATGTCCGTCGAGGACACATGATGTTGGGCTCTGGCCCTGTGAATTGTTGTCGGTTTTCTATTTGCGAAAATAAAACCTTTGGGCTGTGACCCCTGTTGATTTTGGAAAGATAAGGATTCGGTAATCCTAAATTGTTTTCTATTAAAACTCTCGATGGCATTTTAAACCGTCTTACAAATTGTTTCCCTTTATTTGTGATCTTTCGGTTTTGGAATGTTTTACCCAAACTCTTGCCTCGGGAAGTACTTTTCGTTACGTTTGGATCTTTGAGAATTCGTGGTTATTGTTATTCGTAGAATATGAATTGTGTGGCTCGTTTTTGCACTTTGTTCTTGCACTAGCAAAACAGTGGAGTTTTGCTAACCCCCGAGTATTCGGGGGGTAGATGTCTGTTTTTGCATTCAGGTTTGGGAGCATAACACAGGGTCGGCACGAAGGATGATGAAAGATGAACGATACTAATCACACGAGGATCCGTATGATGTCTTTGATTTAGTTATAGTTTATTTTTCCGCTGCAGTATTCTTTCCCATTGTACGGGAGTGTGTTGTATTCGACCCCTGCGTGGGCATGTAATGAGTTTGAGTTTTATGTATTTACTGAAAGACCAAATTGGTCTGCTGAGTCATTTTAGCCTTAAAGGCATTGTTGAGACGTTCTATGTTGTTACCAGCCTGGTAGATCCTTGAGGAAAGGTTCTACGGCGTGTAATATCCCTGAGCGGATTGGGGGTGTTACACCATAGTACGCCCGAAATGAGACGTGCAAGTGCACAAGTAGTCGAGTGTCCGGTGCCCCGCATATACACACGTCACTTGGCCTAATTAGTCTCGCAGAGGCACGTTATCGTGTGTACAGTCCAATGTGTCCGGATACTCGCATAGACACATGACCATATTGTGCCCGACTAAAACTTCCACACATATACCATCCGACACGCAATACGATCCCTGAAGGTTACAAGAACAAAAGTAACCATGATGAATAAGAATGAGTAGAAATCCGACAAGGACCAAGAATGGCTCGCCGAGGTGAAATAATGGCGCAATGAGTGATAGCTCAAATGAAATGATTGGAAAGTCGTTCCTCATGAATTGCATGATTAGTTTGATAATTACAAGTCTCAACATGATTGATATATTATGCATGAATTACATGTATGAATGAACAACAACGAAAGGAATGATTATCCTTTTAACCGAGCAAGAATTTACTTGCCTCAAAACCGGTGATGAAAAGTCCTTCCTCGAAAAAACATCCTTGATGGAAATATCGGTCGCTCGAACAACCTTGAATAACATGATTACCAATAACTTGCTCAATAAACGTATCAATTATGATCATAACCAAGTCAAGAAGTCGATACAACAAACCCGAACTCATTGGGGCATTTTAACAAACACGTTGTAAACAATCTTCGATTGTTTACAACCAACTCAATTATATCGATATCAAGCCTCCAATGAGTGATTCCATCCAACAAAACATCCTCAATACAAACAATAATCCAAAAGGAATACACAAATCGAGATTTCAACGGTATCTAATCGAAACCCCCAATCCCAAAATCAACATTTAAAGTGTTCTTGAATAATCCAATGATAATTCGTAGAAACTCATAATCATATATAACTCTTCATATAGCATGATTACAACACCCAAAACATCATACTCCATCTCAAAATCGAAATCTAACGTTTTGGAGAAAATACCTTTGAAGATCCAAACTCTTCGATCCGTCGAACTCGTGTTTAATCGACCTTACCAAGCTCCACGATCGAAAATAAGGGATTCGAACACGAACATACAAGTGTTTGGATGATGAAAAATCTCTCTCAAGAACCTCCCTCTCGGAACCAAGTGAAGAAATGAAGAAAATGAAGGCAAAATACATGTCCAAAACTTTAAATACAGCATAGAGTTATGGTCGTAACTCTCCCATCTTACGGCCATAACCAATCCAAGTCAACGGACTTACGGCCATAACTACGCCTCGTCGAAAAACTATCCTGTCCAAACTTCTCGACTTACGGCCGTAACCAGACTACCTTTACGGCCGCAACTCCCCTTCGTTGACAACACCCAGAACACCAAAAACATTTCTTACGGCCGTATCTTGTAACACTTACGGCCGTAAGTTGGCTTCATCAATAACGTCCTAAAACCAACGTACGCATGTTACGGCCGTAGCCTGCCCCTACTTACAACCGTATCTCATCTTCGGTTAAAAACACAAAATCACGAACGAATGTTACGGCCGTAATACAAAATAAGTTACGACCGTAACTAACTGCTGGAACTACCAATAATACGTCAACTCCGTCTTCGCAATACAAATGATGAATGATCCGACATACATAACTTGCATGAGTATGGTAAGTCCAATAACACGCAGTAAATGATACTTCCAATACAAAACTACCGATTACGATGAAATACAGTCGAATGGAAATGAATGATGAATGATTATTCAAGAATGAAGGTTACTGAGTGATGATTACTGAATGATAATGAATGAATTCATAACCGGGTATTACATACTCCCCCCCTTAAAAAGAGTTTTATCCTCGAAACTAAGGGTCAAATAATTTGGGATAACTCTCCCGCATACTATCCTCAGTTTCCCAAGTATCCTCTTCGACTCCGTGTCTAGACCACTGAATCTTTACCAAAGGAATCGCCTTGTTCAACTGTTTGATTCGCCGCTCTAAGACTCGTACAGGACGCTCCTCGTACGTATGATCATCCGCGATCTCAATTTCATCGAACTGAAGTATGTGGCTCAGGTCTGCAACATACTTCCGCAACTGAGAGACGTGTAACATATTATGAACTCGGCTCAAAGTCGGAGGTAAAGCCAATCGATAAGCCAGGCTGCCTACTCGATCCAAAATCTCAAATGGTCCAATGAATCTCGGACTCAACTTTCCTCTCTTCCCAAAACGAAAAGTACCTCGACTCGGGGATACCTTGACTGAAACGTGGTCACCTGCCTCGAATTCTAATGGTCAACGACGATTATCTGCATAAGATTTTTGTCGACTCTGAGCGGTCAAAAAACGACTCCTGATCAACACTACCTTCTCGTGGGCGGCAAAAAGCATACCGGGCTCAGTGTCGATTGATTTTGATAAGTCATCCCAACATAAGGGGGATCGACAGCGACGACCGTATAAGGCCTCGTAAGGTGCCATCTTAATCGAAGCATGCCAACTGTTGTTGTATGTGAACTCAATCAACGGTAGTTGGGCTTCCCAATCATCTTTCCAGTCGAGAACACATGCCCTCGACATGTCCTCCAACGTCTGGATAGTTCACTCTGATTGTCCATCGGACTGAGGGTGAAAAGCTGTGCTAAAATTTAGCTGAGTTCCCATCGCACGATGAATGGATTTCCAAAAATGTGACACGAATCGCCCATCACGATCAGAAACGATACCCTTAGGAGTACCTTGCAATCTCACGATCTCTTTGATGAACAACTGGGCAAGTCTCTCGGGACCCCACGTATCCTTAATCTCAAGGAAATGAGCTGACTTAGTTAGACGGTCTACAATTACCCAAATCGTATTCATGCCACGACGACTCGTTGGCAAACTCGTGATGAAGTCTATTGAAATATCCTCCCACTTCCACTCTGGAATAGGGAGCGGTTTTAGCATACCCGCCGGTCGCTGATGTTCTATCTTGACTTGCTGACAGGTCAAACATCTCGAAACAAATTCTGCGACTTCTCGCTTCATATTACTCCACCAATACTTTTGTTTCAAGTCTTTGTACATTTTGCTAGACCCCGGATGAATTGAATAAGGGGTAGCATGAGCTTCTCTCAAAATAGAGCTTTTCAACTCATCATCCGTCGGAATACATAACCGGTTCTTAAATCTGAAAAGTCCATCCTTGTGGACCACAAATCCAGGGGCTTTCCCCTGAGCCACATCCTCTCGAACGCGCAACAAGAATGGGTCTAAACCCTGTTTCGTTCTGATCGCCTCCTCCAGTGGCAATGAAATATCTAGCATGCAAAGTTGCCCTTGCACTTGCTGTAACCAGGCCTCGATCTCGGGTCCTAGGAATTCCTATTGAAGTTCCTTCTGAGCAGTCAAACGAGCAAGCATTTGCTCCTGAACGGACTTACGACTCAAGGCATCGGCGACGACGTTCGCCTTACTCGGGTGGTATTGTATTTCAATATCATAATCCTTAATCAGTTCCAACCACCGTCTCTGTTGCATGTTTAACTCCTTCTGAGTAAATATATACTTTAAACTCATATGATCGATGAAATCTGACAAGTGACGCCATAAAGATAATGACGCCAAATCTTCAATGTGAAAACCACGGCTGCTAGCTCCAAGTCGTGAGTCGGATAATTGATCTCATAAGGCCTCACTTGCCGCGAAGCATAAGCAATCACCTTCCCATTCTGCATTAATACACATCCAAGACCGTGTCCGGACGCATCACGATAATCCACAATTCCTTCCGTCCCTTGTGGTAAAGAAAGGACAGGCGCTGAAATTAAACGGTTCTTGAGTTTCTCAAAACTCCGTTGACACGCGTAAGTTCACGTGTATTTCTTATCCTTCCGCAAAAGGTTTGTCATAGGTTGAGCAATTTTAGAAAATCCTTGCACAAATCGCCGGTAATAGCCTGCTAATCCGAGAAAACTTCGGATTTCCTTAACATTCTTCGGAGGTTGCCAATCTCGGGTAGCCTCCATCTTCTGAGGGTCGACACGAACCCCATCTAATGAAATCATATGCCCGAGAAACGTCACTTCGGACATCCAGAACTCGTATTTTAAAAATTTTCCATAGAGTTGCTCTCATCTCAACATGTCGAGGACCTGATGCAGGTGAAGTTCGTGCTCCTCTCGGTCACGAGAATAAATCAAAATATCATCTATGAAAATAACCATGAACTGATCTAAATAATCGATGAAAACTCGGTTCATCAACTCCATGAATACCGCAGGCGCATTAGTTAACCCAAAAGGCATTACTACAAACTCGTAGTACCCATAGCGTGTTCGAAACGCTTGCGATATCTGAGTCTCAAATTCGCAACTGATGATACCCACATCTTAAATCGATCTTGGAAAATACTGAACCTCCCTGAAGTTGATCTAAGAGATCATCGATGCGGGGTAGGGGATATTTATTCTTGATTGTCACCATGTTCAGCTCCCGATAATCAATGCACAAGCAAAATGAACCATCCTTCTTCTTGACAAATAAAACTGGTGCTCCCCACGGAGATGCACTCAGTCGGATATAACCTTTCTCGATCAATTCATCCAGTTGATTCTTCAGTTCCTGCATTTCGGTCAGGGCCATACGATACGGTGCTTTCGATATTGGGCACGTACCAGGCTCCAACTCTATCTTGAATTCAACATCTCTCTGTGGAGGTAAACCATGTAACTCGTCTGGGATTACATTTGCGTATTCTCACTACAGGAATATCCGCCAACGTCACTGATGATTTCTCGGTCTTAGGGTCATATAGCACCAATAACCGACACACCCCTGATTGAGTAATTTCACTGCTTTCTCGGTCTTGGTCATATTAATAACTCTACCGGAACGGCTGGGGTTACTGCCTGAAATACAAACTCGACTCCATCGTCTGAAATGATAGTGACCATATGCTTACGGACACTAAGGATGGCATCATGACGATCCATCCAATCAATACCCAATATTATGTCGTCTTTAGGTAAATCTACCACGATTAGGTCCGCCAACCTTTTCCTCCCCTCAAGCTGAATCGGACAGTTATTAACTTCATGATTTCCGATAATTCTTCTACCATCTAGTAGACCAATGACATTAGGTTCACAACTAGTAGCACTATCCAGGTGTAGTTTACTGAAACATGATTCGGAAATGAATGAATGTGATGCGCCAGTATCAAAAAGGGTACACACAGGTTGAGAGTGTACCTAAGATCATTCGGGCCTCTGGATCGTCGGATCTCTTCATCTCATAAATTCGGGGCTTGCCGGCCCCTGAACCGGATGCTCCTGTCTGATAAGTATGGGCTCTGCCTTTATTTGCTCCCGTCGTCTTAAACAATGCTGACTGAGTAGCCTGATTCTGAACAGCTAACTGCTTCGGGGTCTGAGATGCCGTCGGAGAAGGTCTGGAATCTCTTCGGAAGAAATGGGCCTTATGCCCAGCAATCCCACAAGTGTTATGCGTGATAGTCTGCCTCGGACACTTAGTGCTGTAATGACCCTGCTCTCCACAGTTGAAACAGGTGATGGCCGAACTGGCTGCTCGGGAATGAGATTCCGCAAGTTTAGGCGCCATAGGGGGTCGCTTAGAAAAAGTAGAGCCCATACGAGGCTTCTTGAAGGTTGACCGACGGCCCTCGGATTGATTATGATTCTTCGATTTCTTGCCAGCAGATGAAATTTGTTGCTTAGCAATTTCCTTAGCAGTAAGCTCATAAGTAAGAGCTTTCTCAATGAATTCGGCTAGGGTGGCCCAATGATGATTAAGCAATTGCATCCGCATACGAGGTTTCAATCTCTTACTGAAATACTTGATTTTATCCGCCTCGGAGTGGATAACTAATGAGGCAACGGGAAGTAGCTCTTGAAACTACTCGGCGATGGTGAGAACAACTTCTTCCGCTGAGGGGTCGAGACTAAGTAATTCTGATAACTTGGCCTCCCTGAGTGGGGCTGGATAATATCTTTCCAACATGAGGGTCTTGAACTGGTCCCAAGTGCAAGATCCGTCGGTGGGCTTCAAGGATAGCCACTATGAGTGAGCGCTCTTACCCAGATAGTAAGCTGCAACTGAAACTTTGTGCCCTTCGGGACACTCCACCATAGCACTGCATCCGAGGTACGACAACCTGCTAGTGAATGATTATCTACTGGTGAATGAGTAGTATCGCCAGCTGAGTTGGCAGCATCGCTGCCTATTGAACTAATGACTTCCCTCGCGTTCGCGCGAGTGTTCACACGAGCTCCCGGGTTTCGGCCCGCAACGCGGCCTCTTCCCCTGCGTCCTCTGACAGCTCTATCCATACTGAAGTAGGAAAGTCACATGATACACTACAAGAAAACAGAGATATTGCGACACATACGTATGCGACATTATAACTTTGTGTTTTAAAATTACCACACTTTTGCTTTTAATGTTGTATAATTACGTCACTTGTGCATCATCTGAATATTATGTCGTAGTTTAGTGATACAAGTGCGACACTCGTTTTTATGTCTCAAAATAGTGATAATTTATATGCGACACTTGAGTAAAATGTCATATTTCTACTACATATTTGTAATAGTGTTGCATTTAATGTCGTATATTTATGTCAATTTTGTGTCACATAATTATTGTGTCATATTTTAGTGACAAACGTGACACTGATTTTTATGTCTCAAAATTACGACTATTTAGTTAGGACACCTTTATAATATGTCATAATTACACAACATAATGAGAATAATGTTGCATTTAGTGTCATATATTTACGTTATGCGTCATTGAGATGTGATGTAGTAGTTTAGCAACACGGGTGTGACACTCATTATATGAATCATATAGAATTTTGAAGCTTTTAAAAAATGCATTTACTGATAAAAGAATGTAGTAGCAATCTTAACGGACCAAGACTAGTAATTAATCTGACTTTAATTTAGTCGAACATAATGGTTCCAGTTTAGCATTATATAACAAAGAGACTAACAAAGGTTCTCTGTTATCTTAGTCCTTTTTTCATGATGTTGCCCACTAATAATATAATGTCCATATCAGTAAAATTTTTAATATGATCCGACTTATGCCTACATTGCCAATTTTTACCTAATTCACCCGTCAATGACCAAAATAGACTGCTTTTTTACATTCAGGAAAAAAATATCGTTGGATTGGTTATTAAAAATCGGCACTTGCATTATTTTATTAATAGATCGAAATCAATTTTTTTCTATCAAGGTTGGATGAAAGAATTGTGCTGATGAGGACGAATGGTTTAAATAAAAGATTCACCCAGTTATTTATTTTATTTTTTTAGTTTTTCAAAATTAGAAGAAGATATGCATAAATCTGTACCACTTTGTTATGAATTTTAATAAAATTGGATGATTATTATATATTTTTCTCCATTTTTTTTTCTTTTATGTCATACTATCGCTTTTGCGATTCTTTTGTTCTGCCCATTTACTTTTCTCACTTACAAAATTATAGCTCTAATAAATTCTAAAGATATTCAAAATTTTAGAGCACTAAGTTGAATATGTGCTAAAAAACTCTTTTAATTAACGCGAACTTTAATTTATGATAAAATTAAACAATAATGATAAAATTCAATTAATTTATAGTAGAAAAATAATTATAAAAATATAATCATTATATATATACTTAATTAGATCTCGTAATCCAACTTGATATTTTTTCTTTATACCATTTTTAACGTGATCCGTAATTTTCAAACTTTAAATCAAAGACCTTCATTGAATTGACTAAGATAATATTAGTGGAAAAAACTGCAATGCATGATTGATTTTTCACATTATAAAAGTTAAGAATAAAGAAATATAACAAGCTACACGGGAACAAAAATTCTAACAAAGTGATTTTGCCAGCTAACAAACCAGAGACAATGACAATTGCCTAAAAGATTTATGATGTCCTTTATGATAAAAAAAAGTATATATTATTTTTCCAAGTAAAGCACAAAAACGCAACCTCTGACCCTGCCTCATTCAACCTATACCGAAACCATATTCAATTCAAAAGGCCTCAATGCTTCTTGAACAACCTCTCAGCCTACCTCTATTGAATTCACCAGGTCGTTTATAGTTGCAATAGACGTTGCATCTAAGAAAGCTTGCAAAAGTATTGATCTTCCCACCTCTGTCAAGATATTTTATGGAATTAAGCAAATGATCTCCTTTACCACTTTAACGTTTTTAAATCTGGGCTACTGTAATAACCAAAAGTGTACAAAAGTTAATTGTGGGCTCCTGTCAATGATATGATATTACGGAAGAAATAAAGAAAAATTTAAATACAATATCGCTTCATAGCTCGACACAACAGAGAACATACACGCGAACACACACAACTTTGCTGCTATGCACACAGCAACAACACATACATACACACAGCAACATCACATTGCTGCTCTGCACACACACACATTGCTGCTCTGCACACACACAGATTGCTGCTCTGCACACACACAAATTGCTGCTCTGAACACACACACATTGCAACATCACATACGTACACACATACGTATACACAGCAACATCACGCAGTAGCAGCACACACACGGAGCCAGGGGACATCACACACAACTCTGCTGCTCTGTACATATAGCAGCAGCACACACCATTGCCGCTCTGCACACATATCAGCAGCACACCATTGCTACTCTGCACACATAGCAGCAGCACACACACACAAAGGAGCTACACACACCTTTACTAGTCTGCACACCCCGCAACAAAATACACACCATACATAGCAGCAACAACAAACATATGTAAAGCAGCGGTGCAAACGCACACACTTATGCAAAAAATGAGAATCACCATCAAATTATTACATTCATTATAAACCATTTTATCACATAACTCTCCAAGATTTCAGTACCTAATTTAATCAATGAATAGTTAAACAAGATATAAAATTAAAAGTATAAAAGCATGCAAAGTATAGTGATATTAAAATATTAGAAATCAAATTTAGCACTTACCGAATTTTCTAATCATTTTCATTCTCATCATCTGTTTGTAACATCTTCAAAGAAGTCATCACCATCATCGTTTGAATCTGAACTCTCACTTGTAAAATATTCTACTTCATCATCATCTTCATCTTCACCTTCATCTTCATCATATCCATCATCTCCGTCATCTTTATCATCAACATTATCTTCATCAATAGAATAACCTATTCCTTCAAGTGTTATCCCCTCAACATCTTCTCTAGACCATGACATGTTTTCATTGTTATTGTCTGTTTTATTTCGCTGACAAGATATCTGTTCATCCTCAATGCTTTCAAATTCATTAACCCCAGGGTCAACATTGAATATAGCTCGAGGAGTCATCTTCAAAGCTACATGCCAATCTGGATCAACTGGATCTTGAATATACCATGCTTGTTGAACTTGAGATGCCAGAATAAACGATTCATCTATTTTTTTATTTCCTCTATATAGCAAGTGAGCAAAGTTCACCAAGGTGAAATTAAACTCATCATATTTCAATCCCACATTATAGTCTACCCAATCACACTTAAACAATATAAATTTCATGAAAGATTAAACTCATCATATTATTAAATTAATTTATATACTTACATGACTTTTAAACCAATCATGAAAGATTTCAGTATGTAGCTTTTGTCTGCCATAACTTGATATGCGCCGATTTTTGCATTGTAGGACTCGTAAGTGTTCCTACAACAGTAGAATATTAGTCACTTAGCACTCTATATTTTAAAAATATAAATCAAATGTAACATGCGTACAAACCTTTTATAATCATCGACAATTGATAGATTATTGAGAATATATCTATGTGCTTGAATCCATTCAATGTTATCCAACATAAATATTTCTTCTTTTCCCAAAGCACGACCATCTTGGGTTGGGCCATTCTCACCGGTCCCATGGTTTCTATTTGGTCTATTCAATTTGGACTCGATATCACTTAAATACATAGAACAAAATGTCATGCATTCTTCAGCAAGATACCCCTTAGCTATAGATCCTTCTGGATGACTCGAGTACGAACATAGTTTTTCAATGTGCATAGATACCTGAATAAGAAAAATATTGTAATATCGTTCATCTGATCCATATAATGTGAATTGAAATAATTCATATATTACATATTACCGCTCAACAGGGAACATAGAACGGAACTGAACAGGTCCAGCAAGTTTAGCCTCTTCTGGTAAGTGAATAGGCAAATGCTCCATAACATCAACAAATGGAGGAAAAATTTTCTCCAACTCACAAAGCACTAGTGCAACGCGATCCTCTAAAACTTCAAAATCAGCTATTGTATGCACCTTTGAGTATAATTGCTTGAAAACTTCACACAAGCCAATAATTGCTTTGCAGACATACTTAGGAACACATCTTCTTAGCGCAACTGGTAGCAATTGTTGCATTAGAATGTGACAATCATGACTTTTAAGACCAAATATGTTCTGTTCTGCTAAATTAACACACTTTGAGATGTTGCATGCATAACCATCAGGTACCTTTACATTCTTTAAGACTTGTAAGAATATATCCTTCTCTTTTTTACCCAATGTGAAACAAGTAGATTGCAAATAAACGTTATCACCTTCTCTCTGAGGATGAAGCGATTTTCGTATGCCTAATTTTTTAAGATCCAATCTAGAATTAAGATTGTCTTTTGTCTTCGCAGCAACACCAAGCAAAGTCCATAAGATATTTTCCAACACATTTTTCTCTATATGCATTATGTGAAGATTATGGGGAATAAGATTCTCTTTCCAATATGGTAATTGAAAAAATATACTCACCTTCTTCCAGTTGTATCTACAAGTTGAAGAATCAGGTTCAGATTCTTCATTTATTTTTCTTTTTTTCCCCATATTTTTAGCTGCAGGCTTCCCAAATGAGTTCACCATACCATTCAACTGGTTTAATATCTCTGAACTAGACAATCTTTTAGGCTTATGAGCTTTCTCAATAGATCCATCAAAATGTATCCGGTCTGTACGATACTTATGTCCATTTGGAAGAAACCGATGATGCCCCATGTAACAATGTTTCTTCCCATGTTTTAGCCACATAGATTGGCAGTTTTTGTTAGAACAAGGGCATGCATATTTACCTTTTGTACTCCAACCTGAAATGATGGCATAAGCTGGAATGTCATTTATAGTCCAAAATAGTGCAGCACGTAGTTGGAACATACATTTTTCTGTTGCATCATAAGTAGGAACTCCAGGATTCCATAATTCTTGAAGTTCATCAATCAAGGGTTGCAAATAAACATCAATATCATTTCCTGGACCTCGATGACCATCAATGAGGGTGGATAAAATAATCGATGTTTGTTTCATACATCTACCAGGAGGTAAATTGTAAGGTATAAGAACAATAGGCCAAGTACTATGAGCGATGCTCATTGACTTAAATGGATTAAAACCATCCGCAGCTAGACCAAGTCGAACATTACGACAATCACTAGCAAAGTCAGGATACTTTTCATCAAATGATTTCCAAACTTGAGAGTCTGCTGGATGCCTAAGTTTCCCATCTTTAATGCGGTCCTCTGCATGCCATCTCATCAAATAAGATGTTTTTGAAGACATAAACAGCCTCTGGAGCCTAGGTTTCAAGGGAAAATAACGAATAACTTTTGCTGGAATTCTATTTTCCCTTTTACTTGAACTCTCATCATGCGCCTCGAATGACTTATACCTAGAACTATTGCAATGTTTACAAGTCTCATCCTTCTCTATATCTTTCTAATACAACATGCAATCATTAGGACATGCATGAATCTTTTTATACTCAAGTCCTAATTCTTTAATTATATTCCAAGCTTCTCTATAAGAGTTTGGGAATATCTCATTTTCCTGAAATACCTCTTTCAAGACTTCCATTAACATTGTAAAGGAATTATTGTTCTATCGGCAAAGTGACTTCACATGCAACAATCTTACTATAAATGATAAGGTAGTAAATGTTTTGCATCCAGGAAATAACTCACACTCAGCATGCTTTAAGAGTTTAAGAAACTTCCCAGTGTTTTCATCAAAATGATTCTGAGGGTGCTGTGTTTGTCCTCCAGGTACTTCATCAGAATTAGTACCGAAACTACCAGCATTTTCATGATATTCACCATGGTGATGTGATGCTAACAATGAATCATGTATCAATCCTTTCATGTCATCATGTACATTTCTATCATATGACGTATTAAGTGAATTTTTCTGAAGGTAATGGGGTTGTTCACCTTGATGCACCCAGTTGGTATAACCGGGAAGGAAACCATATCTGATAACGTGATAATACACATCGTCTCTTGTGTGTAATCGAGAATTTGTGCATTTAATGCACGGACACTTTATCTTACTCTCTGCTGGCTTGTTTTTGTAAGCAAATTCAAGGAAGTTCTCCAAACCACGCTTAAAAGAATCATCGGTGAAACGATCTTCTATAAAAATCCAAGACTTATCCATCTAGTTATTCATATAAAGTATTGTTATTCATCACAAAACATGTGTACAAATCAAATTATAGCAAAATACAAAATAAAGAAGTAAAAGGATTGTTAATATCCATTTTAATATATGACTTTCTTACACTAATAAATTTCAACTATTTGTTGGAGTTGAGCTTAGGATTGCCTCGACAATTCTGATATATGGGAAGAATTTACTTATTTAGATTTAGTTTTCATCATATTGGATGGTCTGGAAGCCTACATGAGAAAAAAAAACATTTTATGTTTTATATAGATAGAATGTTTAGATGTTTTTCTATATCATTCAGTGGGTTTAACTCTTGACTGAACTAATTAAAGGGAAAGACAAGGATGTTAGACTTTTCTATATACTTATATATATATATATATATATATATATGTATATACATATATATTACCTAAGTTTTGTCTCGGAAGCCCAACTAAGTCAAAGTATGTTTTTCTATCAAAACATATTAACCTTAATATTTTAGTTATTTATCTAGAATCATCATAATCCTAAATCAACCAACAAAACATGCTCAGTTCTACTTAAGCATTTTATAGAACAGTTGATGTGCAGAACATAACAAACCTCACAATCTCAAATCACAAAATTCTCAAAACATGAAGCTAATTAAATAATCAAAAACGAAACCTATTTCATTATCATCAATAATTCCACACGCAATATTAATTTCATATAGTATTAAACTAACCTGCAATATATTGATAGACACTGAGGCGGAGGAGAAGGCTGTTGCGGTGTTGCCTATGCTGGAGGTCGAGCGGGCTGGTTCCAAAATAAAAATATATTTTTTGGTTAAATCTTAGTAAAATCTGATAGTTTTTGAAGTCTACTTTGAGGCCTAGTTTTATTATATTCCTTATGGCTGAGCATGGGTCGGTTTGGGTCGGTTTTGGAGTAAAATCGAACCCAAACCGCTAATTTCAGTTTTTGAGTTTTAGAACCCAATGGGTTCGATTTCTGTTCGGTTCCGGTTTCTCGGTTTCTGGTCGGTTTTGGTTTTGATTTTGGTTTCTCGGGTTTAACCTATACGCTCATGGATTTTGGGTTTAAATCAATGGGTTTTGGGTTTTAACCCATTTTCCAGCAAATGTATATTATTAAAATATATATTAAATATATATTTAATACTCCCTCCGTCCACAATCTATGTTCCCCAACTTTTTGGGTTCGAGTTTTAAGAAATGTTAGGTGAATGTGATGTGAGTGGAGTTTGGGTCCCACATTAAAAGTAATTTAATGTTAATATGTGGGTCAGCCTGGTAAAATGTGTGAATATACAAAAATTATAAGAATATTTTAGTAAATTGTATTGTGGGGTAGTTTTAAAAATAGAAAGGGAACATTTTTTGTGGACACACCAAAATGGCAAAAAGGGAACATTGATTGTGGACGGAGGGACTATTAAATAATCAGGGTTAGGTTCCACATTTTAGTTTTTTATTTTTTAAAATATATATTAAATATTAAATAATCAGATATATAAATATATTATGGGTCGGATTCTGGGTTTGGCTCCGTTCCTGGGTCGGTTTCGTAAGAATGGGTAGATTTCGATTTCACGGTGCGGTTCTTAAAGTACAAACCGAAACCGAAACCGAAAAATTCGGTTTCTAAAATATGAACTCAAAACCGATGGGTTCTCTTTGGTTTTGGTTTTTCGTCGGTTTTTGTCGGTTTCTCGATTTCCGGTTTCAGTTTTGCTCGGCCCTAGATTATTACTACTAGTCTTTTCACCCGTGCGTTGCACGGGAAGACATGTGTAACTGTTTACACCTACAAAATTTCAAATTTTCAAAAATTTCCAACATAACACGACATTCATAATAATATTTTTTATTCATTTACTTAATACAAATAATGCATAACATAGATAAATAAATAAAATGTCTTCAATTTTTGAAGAATGGATACGTGTCTACGCATCATATCCTAGTTCATCACCATCCCACCCATCTCTAACACGGCAAATTCACTTTGAATTAAAATAAAGGGATCTCTCTTTTTTAGTACCAAAGCATAAAAGTAACAAGTTATATATCCTCATTCATAAAACTATAAGTTTTTTATACCAAAATATGTTAAAAGACTTTATTACCCTTAAAGTCTACCACTAAAAGATAAAAAAACATAAAAAAAAGAAGATTATTAAAAGCAAACAACAATAAAAAAAACGGTCGCACAACTCTATTTTCCTCTGCAAAAAAACTCTCCTCATCTCTCTGCAAAAAAACTCCCCCGTCGTGAAACCCTTCGCCGGCCAGAAAATGTCGAACTCCGACTACCACAGAGACTCTGAAGACGCCAGAAGTTCCGCTAGTGACACTCCATCTAAAGAGAAATTCGTCAATGAGCCGCCGGTTAGTGTATTTTCATTCACACGCGATCGTGCCACGACGGTTGTTCATCGTCCCACGATGGTGCTGAAGAAGATGACACCATTGTGTACACGATGGTCTTTCATGGGCACGATGGTTTACACACGACGGTCGTCGATCGTGTGTGCCGTCATGTGCTAGAAGACCAAAGGCTCCTGGCATGCACATGATCGACGCCCATCGTGTGAACCATCGTGTGGCACATGATGGTCTTCACACGACGGGTATCGATCGTGTGCCTGCGATCGTGTGCAAGGCGGAATTTTTTTTTCGTTCTCTTAAGCATTCTATCATATTCTTATGAGTTGTATGTCTATATTGCAGACTGGTTGTGAAGAACGGCTATCACCTTGGAGACAAAACCCATCTTTTATTCCTTTTGTTTGCAAGTGGCGTGGAGTACCTTTTTATTGTCTTTTTCCTTTATTTTACGACCATGTGGTCTTATCTTGTAATAGTTTAAGTAATCTTGTCGGGCTACTCTTACCTATAAGTAGTCATGTTGAGTTGTAATGAAGCAATTATTGAATCATCAAACAAAAATACCCTGTGTATTGTTCAAGTGTTGGACGAGTTTCCTTCCAAAATTTGGTTATTATTCGACGCGTTTTTCGAATCTTAATCTGATCAATTCTCAATAGGTCTTGAGAAGAAATCACCTTATCGAATTATAGGTCTAGTTCGATAAAACAATTGTTTCCTGTCCTGTTTTGATATTCCTCTTGCTTTCGATACAGGGTTGTACTTGGTCGGGAGTTCGCATCAATTGCTGTTTGGTTGTCCGAAACTTGCTTCCTGTTTCCTTTAGCATCCGACCGAAACTTACTGTTTCGAGTTCCGCTGTTTGGAGTCGCCTGTTCTGAGTCATTTCCACTCGTCCAATTCCTGTCTTGTTGCTGTGTCGAACTGTTGTTATCAGTTCCTGTCTTGTGCGCGTGCCACTGTCCATTATTGCTGCTGTATCCAACTGTTGCTATCAGTTCCTGTTAGTTCCCAACTGTGCTGTTCGATTCCTTTTGACTAAGTGTTGTTCGCTCCCGCTCGTCGAAACGACGCTTTTGACTAAGTACTATTCCCGTGACGGTGATGTATTGTTTTATTATATGTGAATGACTATTATGCCTTTGATTTAATTAAGTAATTGTGATTGCGATATCTGAAGTTTTTCTATAAATATTAGTTCAATTATTAATGAAATCATACTTGAGAATCATTCTCTCTCTAAATTCTCTTTCTATAATATGCAGTTTTATAAAACGTTATCAGCACGACTCTAGCCATTTAAGTAATATGACGAGAGTATGCTCTACAGTGACATCTTATAGATGATCTTCTGTATCAAAAATCAAAAATAATACACATAAGACATACACTAAAATAACTTGTGCACTTCTTCTCAAGAAGCTCTCTTAGACTACACCCACATACTAGATTCCCATTGTTTAGTTTCTCCTCATCTCAACCCTCTTCACCACTCTATTTGACACCAATTGGTTTCACGGTCCATAATTTCTAATGGAAGGAATTGAGCTCGCAGACTGAACGGATTATTCAATCTCGTAGCCTGCTATAACGATTCAGTCTCTATCTCTCAAATTTTATCTCTTAACAAAAAAGAAAAAAAATCCAACCTTTATAATAACTATGTTGTTTCGGGAATTATTATTCCCGTGATGTGTCTTACCTAATACTGGTTGTAGGTACATAGATGGAAGGTTCTAGATCCTTCTAGAGGTAGTAGGATCTTATTAGATGTCTTATTATCTAGGAATCCTATGTATGGAAGGACTTGTTGGAACATTTTGTTCCGTACATGCTTAATAGTGTTTTGATGATTAAAGTTGTTACACAAAACAAAACAACAAAAAGGCGAAGCAAAGCATCGAAGGAAACGGAGTGCAAAAAGTTGGAAATTGCATGCTTAACGTACGTAACAAAGATATCATAACGTATGTAAAAGTGGAAGATTAACGTACGTAAAGATGACATGTTAACGTACGTAATGTGTTCAAATCAGATGAACGTTGGGAAATTCGGTCAAAGTCATAAAGGTGGAACGGATACTTTGAAAAATCAAGCAACGGTTGTATGGATTAACGTACGCTATGTATAAGGATTAACGTACGCTAATAAGATAGATTAACGTACGTAAAGAAGATTTGACAACGTACGTAAGGAAAGAGACAGATGCTACTGGACTCAAACTGGGAGATGTTAACGTACGTAACAGGGATGGGTTAACGTACGTTAAGTGGCTAACGGCCGTAATATGAAGCTTATAGCGGCCGTAATGAAGAGTCGGGGAGCTAACGGCTATTTTAATGAAGAAGCCTATAAATACCATTCCTATGGTATTGTTTCACCACAACAACTTCAAGCAAACGATACATTCATCAGAGATTGATATACTTACATTGTTGTTGTGATATTGAGCTTATATTGTTAGTTTGAGTGTTTATACATTCAACATATACACAAGAGGTAAAAGAAAAGATACGATTGGATTCGGTGTTATTAGGATCAAGGATCCGGCATTATTAGAATCGCAATCGCTATCTTAGTGAGGTTTATCTAATACTGATAGCGAGGTTTATCTAATACCGATAGAAAGCTAGAGCGGTTGATTCCTTGTCCGATAGAAAAGGAAAACAGTTTAACTTGGACTGAAACAAAGACAAGTACGGGTGGTTTATCACGGACCAATTGAAGACGTGATTGTAACGGTTATCTCTCGACCGATAGAAGAGAGGTGCAGATGTTTATATCTTCAACCTATAGAAAAAGATACCTAGAGAGGACGTAAGCTCGATTATAGCCGAACCTCTATAAATCCTTGTGTCATTTATTTCCGCACTCTATATTTACGCTTCCGCACAAACGGCACATATTCTGATTTTGCTCCAATAATTGGTATCGGAGCGGTACCTCCAATAAACGGCTTAACATCTGAAGAGTCGATCCAAATGGCGTTTCAATATGCTCCAGTCGAAGGCCTTGCTCTCAATCAACCACCATTTTTGGATGGCTCAAATTTCATGACGCGGAAGAAAAAGATGTCAATATTCATCCGAGCATATGATATCGAGCTTTGGAAAGTGATATGTCTTGGTCCGAAAATTCCTCTCAAATCCGACGGTACGCTTAAATCTTTCGAAGAATATGATGACGCGGATTGGAAGAACGACCATCTAAATTGTAAGGCTACTCAATTTCTATTTTGTGCCTTAAATCCGGAAGAGGTCAATCGTATCTCATCATGTGAAAGTGCTAAAGAAATATGGAAAATTCTTGAAATCACACACGAAGGGACAACTCAAGTCAAGGAGACGAAGATCAATATGCTTCTCCATGATTACGAGCTATTTATGATGAAGGGTGATGAGTCCATCACTAACATGCTCGACCGATTTTCAGTCATCACAAATGGACTTGCTTCGTTCATTAAACCATTATCATGTAGTGAGAAAGTCGAGAAAATCTTAAGATCACTACCCGTTGAATGGGACGGCACAATTATGGTGATTATGGAATCGAAAGATCTCAATAATCTTGATTTTAGTGCCCTCGTTGGTTCACTAATAAATTACGAGATTGTCCTTAAATCTCGAAATGCAAAGCCAAAACCGAAGGAAAGATCGATAGCATTAAAGGCTAGATGTCTAAAAGAGAAGACATCCCGGAGGATGATAGCGACGAAGAATCGGCATATTATGCCAAGAATATTAATAAATTCCAACACTTATTAAATCGGAGAAAGAAAAACATCCAAACGAGCGAATCTAAGAAATTCTACAATAATTGTCGATTATGCGGTAAACTAGGCCACTTTGCAAAGAATTGCCGAGCTAAACCCAAAAAGGAGGTTGATGTGAATCAAGATATTATGAAGAACCCGGATGAGGACTTGAGCATGCCGACTGGACCAATAACGAGGTCTCGATCAAAGAAGTTCAAAAATAATTTATCGACACTCGTCATTGATATCTTTAAAAATAACTATGTTATCAAAGACAACAAATTCGTGAGTAGTGTCGAAGTTATCGAACAATAAGTTTTTCGTTTATTTTGTCTTGGTGTATTTTAATTTGAATTGTATTTCTTGAGTTGTATTTTTATATTTTGAGTTGTATATAATCGAGTCGTGTAATATTAATGTCGAAGACGATCGGAAAAGACGAACAAACAAACAAGGATGCAAATTCCCGCGCGTAAGACTGACACGCATTAGTCTCGTATTTTGGCCATAACTTACTCGTCCGAAATCCGATTCAGGTGATTCAGGTGTCTATGGAAAGCAAAGAAAGAGAACTACAAATATTGTTCAGACCATAGGACCAAATTCGGAGCCACTGGAGCTCAGAAATGATAAAACAGACAGCATCGGATTTATGATGACTTGTTGTCCTTGTTTTCACACCTTAAAATCTTGGTCTTTGATATTTTGTTCCCTAAACATATGTTGACTGACTATGTATCAGATTTTAGGATTTTTGAATGTTGGTTTTTCTATTTTGTAGGTTTCTAGTTGTTTCCTTGTTCACACTAGAGTTAGGTGTAAGATTTTGGCTATAAATAGCCTTGAAGTTTCAGTGTAAGAGGACACCAAAGATTTTATGAATTTGAGAGTGTTTGTATTAACAAACCTTTGTGAATGCTTTCTTGTTTTGTTGAGTGTGTCTCCAAAACATCCCTTGTGTGATTTATATACTTATCAAGTGCAATCTTGTTAGTATTTATATTCCACCCCTTCCGAGTTGCTACGGCGTGTCACGTAGAGGTTTGGAAGTAAAGCCCCATTTTGCTTATTTTGGAAACATCCTGGGAATGAATTCATCTAGCGGTGTCGGTTACCATAGCGTGTCGTGTGGGGGTCGCATCAGTTGGCTTCGGAGCTCGGTTATTTTCAAACTAAGTGGTATCATCTATTTTCCTTCATTACCATAATCTTCCTATCTTACCATCCTATTATTTTCTTTATCTTCTAAATCTTCCATCTTCTTCACACACAATATATATATATATAAGTAGTGAAGGTTTTGATTGTTTTTGATAACTCTTCAAGCCGAGGCCAGGGGAAGAACTTGTTCCTTAGCCTTCGGGCGTCTGGTGATTTTAAGCTTGCGGATTGAATATCAAATATCAATCCATTCATTTCATTACCCAAAAAAAAAGGTAAAAAAAAAGAAGAAGAAAAAAAAATATCAAGGAAGAAGAGAAGAACGAATTTTGATCGATCTTATCAAACAATTATCATACTTTTCGTTCCGTTCCATATTCTAAACTATTCCGAATCTTTTGCTCCCATCTTTCCATTTTTTTCTTATCGTCATTCGCAATCTTTGGGGGGATCGTGAGATTTGAGTTCTTTCAAGAAGAAACTTGATTTGAATCACCTAAAATCACCTTGTAAGTTGTGTGGAAAAAGGCAAAAAAAATTGTGAGGAATTAAGAAAAAGCCAAACGAGAGATACGCGAGTGTGAGTGATCGAGCGATATACGTGAGGATCTTGTGAGGAAATTTTCTTGTAAAAAAAAACAAAGAAAAACAAAAAAAAAAAGAAAAAAAGAGAAAAAAAAGAAAAAAAAAAAGAAAAAAAAAGAAGAAAGAAAAAAAAAGAAAAAAAAAGAGAAAAAAAAATGTCAGGAACCGAAAGAGACGAGCAAAATCTTATCCTTCAAAATATTGTACAACAACTTGCTCAAATAGTCGGATGACTAGATAAGCAAGAGGAAACAATTGCTACTCTCACGAAGGGTAGAGAAGAGGAGCCCATACGAAGGGGACCGGAACCCATTCGATTTGGAGGCTATGATTATGAAGATTCGATGAATTCCAAGGAGGAAACTCCGAGGTTTGTACATCGAGGAGGGCGAGAAGGACGAGGAGGAAGGAGAGAGTATGAAAGAAGGCGAGGAAGATATGTCCGAGACGAGGAGGATCGGAATATGGGAAACATCAAAATGAAAATCCCATCTTTCGAAGGGAGAAGTGATCCGGACACATATCTCGATTGGGAAAGGAAGTTGGAGACCATTTACGATTGCCACAACTATTCCGATGAGAAGAAAATGAGGTTAGCAATAACCGAATTTTCAGAATATGCAAGCATTTGGTGGGACCAACTTGTGACGGAGAGAAGGAGGAGTCGGGAGAGACCGGTTAGCGGTTGGGAAGAATTGAAGGTTGTTATGCGGAAAAGATTTGTTCCTAATTACTATCTTAAGGAACTATTTTCTCGCTTACAATCTTTAAAACAAGGCTCGAGAAACATTGAAGATTTTCGAAAGGAAATGGAGATGTTGATGATCCGGGCCAATGTTCGGGATTCGAGAGAGGCCACCATGGAGAGGTTTTTACACGGGATGAGAGCCGAGATAGCTAAAGAAATTGACAAACAACACTTTGTTGAATTCGAGGACATGGTATATGCGGCGGTAAAAATCGAACGGAGCTTACGAAGAGGGAGCAACAACAACTATTCCGCGGGATACTCTACTCCTTGGAAACAACAATCTCAAGTAAGTTCAGACAAATTTAAAAATTTTGATAAAAGAGAAAGGAGTGTCTTGAAAGGAAAGTTTGAAGTTTGGAGTACTAGCAAACCAAAATTTGATGGGAAACCTAAACCCGTCGAAAGCACCCAAAGGAGAAACCGGGACATCCGATGCTATAAGTGCCAGGATCGTGGACATATAGCATCTGAATGCACCAACAAACGGGTGATGGTACTTCGGGATGGGGAGATTGAAACGGAAAGCGAAAAAGAAGAATAAGAAGAGACAAGAGAGGTGGAGAGTGATGATGAGACGTATGAGTATGCACCCGCACTTGTTGTTCGGAGGGTGTTAAGCTCTCAAGCAAAAGAGGAGGAAGTTAATGAACAAAGAGAAAATCTATTTCACACACGTTGTTTTATTAAAAATAAAAATTGTGGTGTGATAATAGATAACGGGAGTTGCACTAAAGTCATTAGCGCTATGCTAGTGGAAGAACTCGATCTTCCAACAAGAAGACACCCTAAACCGTATCGTTTACATTGGCTAAATGATTGTGGGGAAGTTCAAGTTAATAAACAGGTACTTGTGGCTCTCACCATCGTAAGGTATCAAGACGAAATCCTATGTGATGTCGTTCCGATGCATGCTTGCCATATCTTGTTGGGAAGACCATGGCATTTTGATCGAGATGCTACTTTGAGCGGAAGGAAAAATCGTTACTCGTTCGAGAAGGACGGAAAGAAAATTACCTTTGCTCCCATGACTAAGGTACAAATACAAGAAGATCAACTTCGTCTTGAAAAGGAAGTTGAAGAAAAATCGAGAAAAGAAAAATGAAAAAAAATGAAAAAAGCGAGAAAAATGAAAAAAATGAAAAAAGCGAGAAAAATGAAAAAAATGAAAAAAATGAGAAAAATGAAAAAAATGAAAAAAATGAAAAAAAGAAAGAAAAAGAAAATTTGAGAAAATGCATGCTTGTAAGTGCAAAGGAACTTGAAGAAGATATCAAGGAAAATGCACCCATGCACTTGATTATTTTCTGCAGGAACCGGATAATTTCCGAGTTCTATTGAATCTTTATTGCAGAAATTTGTTGATGTTTTTCCTGAAGAACTACCTGCAGGGTTGCCACCAATCCGAGGGATTGAACATCAAATAGACTTTGTGCCCGGAGCGGTCATTCCAAATAGACCGGCATACCGACACAACCCTGAAGAGACCAATGAAATCCAAAGACAAGTCGAGGAGTTGTTAAGTCTTGGGTATATCCGGGAGAGTCTAAGTCCTTGTGCCGTTCCTGTGATCGTCGTGCCAAAGAAAGATGTAACGTGGAGAATGTGCACCGATTTTCGAGCGGTAAACAATATCACGGTTAAGTATCGACACCCTATTCCAAGGTTAGATGATATGTTAGATGAATTACATGGTTCATGTGTTTTCACTAAAATTGACCTAATGAAAGGATATCACCAATTTCGTATGAAAGAAGGAGATGAATGGAAAACGGCTTTCAAAACTAAATACGGATTATACGAATGGTTGGTAATGCCCTTTGGACTAACGAACGCACCAAGTACTTTTATGAGATTAATGAATCATGTTTTACGTGCATACATCGGGAAATTCGTTGTTGTATACTTTGATGATATACTCATTTACAACAATTATGTTGAAGAACATGTTGAACATTTAAGATTAGCTTTAATTACCTTGAGAAGGGAACAATTATATGCTAATCTTAAGAAATGTACTTTTTGCATGAATGAAGTTATTTTTCTTGGATATGTCGTTAGTCTTGTGACATAAAAGTTGATGAAGAAAAGGTTAAGGCTATTCGAGAATGGCTTAGGCAAATGACGAACGCGTCCGAGGTAAGAAGTTTTCATGGCCTAGCAGGGTTTTACCGACGCTTCGTAAAAGATTTTAGCACAATTGCAGCCCCATTAAATGAACTTGTCAAGAAACATGCTAAGTTTAATTGGGGAAATGAACAAGAAAAAGCATTTAACACTCTGAAAGATAAATTGTGCACCGCATCTGTCTTAGCATTACCTGATTTTTCTAACACTTTTGAAATTGAGTGTGATGCGTCAGAAGTAAGAATAGGAGCAATATTAATACAGGGAAAAAGGACGATAGCCTATTTTAGTGAGAACCTTGGAGGAGCTACATTGAATTACCCGACCTATGACAAGGAATTGTATGCTTTGGTTCGAGCCCTACGTACGTGGCAACACTACCTATGGCCTAAGGAGTTCATGATTCATACCGATCATGAATCCTTAAAGCATCTCAAAGGACAGGGTAAATTGAGCAAGAGACATGCCAAGTGGTTAGAGGAAATTGAATCTTTTTCTTACATCATCAAATACAAACAAGGTAAGGAAAACATTGTCGCCGACGCTTTGTCAAGAAGGTATGTATTACTCAATACACCTTCTTGTAAACTTTTGGGATTTGATTTATTGAAAGAAGCATATGAGGGGGATAAAGATTTCCATGATATTTATGTCGCTTGCGAGAAAAAAGGAGTAGAAAAATTTTATCGGGATAATGGATTCTTGTTCCATGAAAATAAACTTTGCATTCCTTTTTGTTCAACACGGGAATTATTGGTAAGAGAAGCACATAGTGGAGGTCTAATGGGACATTTTGGGATTGCTAAAACTTACGAAATATTGCATGAACATTTCTTTTGGCGAAAAATGAAACATGATGTTTTTAAAGTTGTAAATTCATGCATTGTTTCTAGGAAAGCAAAATCACGAGTGTTACCACATGGTTTGTATATGCCACTTCCGGTACCTTCCGAACCTTGGGTTGATCTTTCTATAGACTTTGTATTAGGATTACCCAGGGCGAAATCCGGTTGTGACTCCATTTTTGTTGTAGTTAATAGATTTAGCAAAATGGCACACTTCATTGCATGTCATAAAACGGACGACGCCACACATATTGCTAATCTATTTTTCAAAGAAATTGTTCGTTTATATGGTATGCCCAAAAGCATCGTATCCGATAGAGATACCGAATTTTTGAGTCATTTTTGGAGAGTCTTATGGGCAAAATTGGGGACGAAATTGCTTTATTCTACAACATGTCATCCCCAAACTGATGGTCAAACCGAGGTTGTTAACCGAACGCTTGGTCAATTGTTGCGAACTATTGTTAACAAAAATTTGAAAAATTAGGAAACATCTTTACCATTTATCGAGTTTGCCTATAATCGAACCGTACATTCTACTACGACATTTTCGCCATTTGAAATCGTGTATGGTTTTAATCCAATAACTCCTTTAGACTTGTTGCCTATTCTAATAGATGACAGGATTAACCTTGATGGAAAGAAAAAGGCGGAGATGGTGAAGCAATTACATGCCAAAGTTCGTGAACAAATTGAGAAGCGCAACGAACACAATGCAAGAATGAAGAACAAGGGACGCAAACAAGTACTCTTTGAACCAGGTGATTGGGTTTGGGTTCATTTGAGGAAAGAACGATTTCCCATTCAAAGAAAATCGAAGCTAATGCCAAGGGGAGATGGATCGTTCCAGATCTTAGAGCGGATTAACGACAATGCCTATAAAGTAGATCTACCTAGTGAGTATAATGTTTCCACTACTTTCAATGTCGCTGACTTAAGTCCTTTTGAAATTTCAGATTCGAGGACGAATCTTTTTGAGGAACGGGGGAATGATGTGAATCAAGATATTATGAAGAACCCGGATGAGGACTTGAGCATGCCGACTGGACCAATAACGAGGTCTCGATCAAAGAAGTTCAAAAATAATTTATCGACACTCGTCATTGATATGTTTAAAAATAACTATGTTATCAAAGACAACAAATTCGTGAGTAGTGTCGAAGTTGTCGTACAATAAGTTTTTCGTTTATTTTGTCTTGGTGTGTTTTAATTTGAATTGTATTTCTTGAGTTGTATTTTTATATTTTTAGTTGTATATAATCGAGTCGTATAATATTAATGTCGAAGACGATCGGAAAAGACGAACAAACAAACAAGGATGCAAATTCCCGCGCGTAAGACTGACACGCAGCAGTCTCGTATTTTGGCCATAGCTTACTGGTCCGAAATCCGATTCAGGTGATTCAGATGTCTATGGAAAGCTAAGAAAGAAAGCTACAAATATTGTTCAGACCATAGGACCCAATTCGGAGCCATTGGAGCTCAGAAATGATAAAACAGACAACATCAGATTTATGATGACTTGTTGTCCTTGTTTTCACACCTTAAAATCTTGGTCTTTGATATTTTGTCCCCTAAACATATGTTGACTAACTTTGTATCAGATTTTAGAATCTTTGAATGTTGATTTTTCTATTTTGTAGGTTTCTAGTTGTTTCCTTGTTCACACTAGAGTTAGGTGTAAGATTTTGGCTATAAATAGCCTTGAAGTTTCATTGTAAGAGGACACCAAAGATTTTATGAATTTGAGAGTGTTTGTATTAACAAACCTTTGTGAGTGCTTTCTTGTTTTGTTAAGTCTGTCTCCAAAACATCCCTTGTGTGATTTATATACTTATCAAGTGCAATCTTGTTAGTATTTATATTCCACCCCTTCCGAGTTGCTACGGCGTGTCACGTAGAGGTTTGGAAATAAAGCCCAATTTTGCTTATTTTGGAAACATCCTGTGAACGAATTCATCTGGCGGTGTCGGTTACCATAGCGTGTCGTTTGGGGGTCGCATCAGAGGTTCTCATTGCAACATGGAGCAATGAAGATGAAGATGATGATTTTATCAATCAAAATAATCTCGCTCTTATGGCACGAAGTTCATTCGACGATAGCGACGTCGAAATCCAAGTAAGTAATTCTTACGACGAACTTTTTGAAGCATTTGAATTATTGCATACGGATTATCAAAATGCTTTATCCGAAATTAAATCCCTTCAATTTAAAAATAAATCATTGCAAATTGAAAATACCAAAATTTTGGAAAAGGGAAAGTTTATCGAGATCGATCATTCTAAATGCCTTGAAAACGAAAATATTTTAAAGGATGATCTGTTAAGATTCAAACCGAGCTCAAAAATTTAACGAAGAAATTTTCTCTCAGAAACGAGAAATTTGAAAATATGCTCTCGGTTCAAAAGTTTACTTTAAATAAACAGGGGTTGGGATTCAAATCTCATTCTAAAAACGAGTCATTAAATTTAAAAATACCCCATTGCGGAAAATGTTTGAAAATAGGGCACCATATTTCAAACTGTAAAAGCCCAATACGGATGATTAAAGTTAAGAAAATTTGGATTCCTAAAGGAACCACCATCCCAAACATCTTTCACGTCTCGAAACAAAAACCAACTATAGTTTGGATCCACAAAATTTAATTTGTATTTTACTCAGGAGGAGTAATAATTTTTCAAAGGGGAGATAATATTTTCAAGGGGAGTTTATACCCTGTTCATGCATATAGTTATATTCATCGTTTGGTATCACATATTTTTATACATCAATTTGATATTTATCATTTTATTGTCATTTATTACACTTTTTGATGAAAACAAAAAGGGGCGATAAGGAGAAGGGAAAAGAATGGGATTAACCCTGAAAGAGGGAGAAAATCGAAGAAAAGTTGAAAAGATGAAGTTGAAAAAGAAAAATGAGGAAACGTCGAAAAGATGATGAAAATTTGAAAATTTGAAAAGAAAAAGAAAAGAAAAGAAGGAGTCGAAAAAGAAATGGGAGAAGAAACTGACGAAACGGACAAAGTCGAAAACTTTGGTCTGTACACATATACATATATTTGTATTTTTGCAGGCAAATCCCATTGACGAAGTGTTGTTTTGTAATCATCAAAAAGGGGGGAGATTGTTGGAACATTTTGTTTCATACATGCTTAATAGTGTTTTGATGATTAAAGTTGTTACACAAAACAAAACAACAAAAAGGCGAAGCAAAGCATCAAAGGAAATGGAGTGCAAAAAGCTGGAAATTGCATGCTTAACATACGTAACAAAGATATCATAACATACGTAAAAGTGGAAGATTAACGTACGTAAAGAGGACATGTTAACGTACGTAATGTCTTCAAATCAGATGAACGTTGGGAAAAGACGGTCAAAGTCATAAAGGTGGAATGGATGCTTTGACAAATCAAGCAGCGGTTATATAGATTAACGTACGCTATGTATAAGGATTGACGTACGCTAATAAGATAGATTAACGTACATAAAGAAGATTTGACAACATACATAAGGAAAGAGACAGATGCTACTGGACTCAAACTGGGAGATGTTAACGTATGTAACAGGGATGGGTTAACGTACGTTAAGTGGCTAACTGCCGTAATATGAAGCTGATAGCGGCCATAAGAGTCAGGGAGCTAACGGCTAGTTTGATGAAGAAGCCTATAAATACCATTCCTATGGTATTGTTTCACCACAACAACTTCAAGCAAACGATACATTCATCAGAGATTGATATACTTACATTGTTGTTGTGATATTGAGCTTACATTGTTAGTTTGAGTGTTTATACATTCAACATATACACGAGAGGTAAAAGAAAAGATACGATTGGATTCGGTGTTATTAGGATCAAGGATCCGGCATTATTAGAATCGCAATCGCTATCTTAGTGAGGTTTATCTAGTACCGATAGAAAGCTAGAGCGGTTGATTCCTTGTCCGATAGAAAAGGAAAATAATTTAACTTGGACCGACATAAAGACAAGTACGGGTTGTTTATCACGGACCAATTGAAGACGTGATTGTAACGGTTATCCCTCAACCGATAGAAGAGTGGTGCAGAGGTTTATATCTTCAACCTATATAAAAAGATACCGAGAGAAGACGTAAGCTCGATTATAGCCGAACCTCTATAAATCCTTGTGTCGTTTATTTCTGCACTTTATATTTACGCTTCCGCACAAATGGCGCATATTCCGATTTTGCTCCAACAGGACTCTCATTGTAATACCTATATAAAGGCCCCTATATCAGTGTTATAAATACAATTGATTGACTCGTATTTACAGTCTTTTACTTTCTCCTGAAACATGTTATCAGCACGTAGTCCCCAACTGAGCAAGAAATTTTTTTCCTCTCCTGTTTTCTTTTTTCTGAAAATTCCAGAAAAATAAAAAAAGAAAAGTTCGAATTCTGGAGAAACCCTAACCCCCTTGTCACTGTCGCTGAGGAGGAAACTCGCTGCCGGCCATCAGCAACAGAAACCCTACTCCCTCTGCCGCTGCAACCCACCGCACAACCCTTCTTCCTCCGTGCAACCCGCGACCAGCCTGCAGCCCTTCTTCACCCGCGCAACCCGGTCGTCTTCTGCAAATCGGAGCTGCCACTTTCTACAAATCGGAGTCGCCATCCCAGCAACCCTGCTCGTCTTCTGCAAATCAGGCCATCTTCCCAACACACCAGACCCGCGTCGTCGCCGGTCGTCTTCCCAGCCCTTTGCACTAGAGCCATCGCACCATCCCTCGCAGGCCAGTCACCATCTTCAGACCGCCACCGACACCATCCGGACCTGATTAGATCCAGGTCCGATCCCCCAGCCCGTGCCTCTTTTCCAGCCCGGCCCGCGCGACCCAGAAGTAGATCCAACCTGATGTTTTTCAGCCCAGTTAATAGCTGATTCGGTTGCTGTCGAGCCCGACCCATAATATTTAAATCAATTTTTTTTACCTCAATCATGAATCAAGAACTTCAAGTTCAATGGTGGAGATTTAATTCGGAACAGTATTTCTCGACAAGACTGTACGCGAACAGAAGCAGATTTTCACACACACAAAAAAAAATGAGAGACGAGAATTTCCACGCATAAATTTTCTGCACAGCGTAGTCGTACTAAAATCATATTTCCTGATTCGTTAACCGTCGGATCGGTGTGAAATTTTGACAGCAACTTCCCAACACAAATATCTATTGATTACTGGATCTGTCTCCGAACAGAAGCAGATTTTTATAAGCAAATTTGGAGATCCGGCCTCATCCAATACCGAGCTGCTGCACCGCCGCGCTCAAGTCCTTTTTGGCCGATTATCGAGCCCAATAGCCCTTTCCGGACATTTCTCAACTTTCTATTTTCCTAATTCATGATTCATTTATCATTAACTTGTATGTTTATGAATCTAACTATATTTATGCTTTACGTGGCATATAGGAAAATATGCTGCTCATGATGATGTGCACGCTATGGAGAGAAACTATATTTATTATTCCATTCAAGGATCAAAGTAAATATGAAACCGAGTACCCATATGTTGCTCATATGGAGAGAAGCCAAATTTATTATCCGTCCAAGGATCAAAGCAAATATGGAACCGAGCACCCACGTAAGACTTTATTAAAGTTCCTGTTTTTCAATTCCTCTCTTTTGGGATTTTTTTTCTGGGGAATTGGGTATTTGGGTTCTTTATCTCCCACGTTACTTTGCGGTGGATGAGACTATGAGAGGTGGTATCACTCTCATATGTCGAAGTAAACTATGTGACTGTCCTGGGGGAGTCACAGATAATTGTTGAAAGTCAATATTTGTGGTTGTTGCATACACCACATTTTGGATGTGATTTGACGTTCCCGTTTTGTCGATTTTAAACCAACAATTGAAAAAAAAAGAATATTGTCGGTAATGGTAAAGTTATGACTTGTTCATGATTAGTCACGAATTTATGACGTGCGAATGGGACAAACATCGATTACGACAGATATGTCGTGGTTAAAATCTATTTGTGACGGACTTGCCACGTTGAATTGAGGGACCACCACATTGGTCTTGACCCAATCCCATACTTGGAAAACTCCATCTTTCATCTTATTAAAATAAGATATTGCATGTGGATGTAGTCATGAACCGTCTCCTTGCAATATAATATATGTAAGAATGTAAGAGTAATTCTCATGAATTTTAACATGTAAAGCAATGGCATATTGTGGTAAATACATGAATTCATTGACCTCGATTATAGTTTGTGTGACTATAGGTCCGAATACTTTTCCAAGTATTTGTAAAGGCATGTGCCTTATATATTTGACTATGTTTAGTCGATCGTATTGGATGGTCAAGACGAGTTGGTTATGGTATATTCATTATGTCTCATGGTTCAAAATGCTTAATTATGATGCACCTTGTTGCATCCACATAACATGGCTATTATGACGTATACTTGCAAATTGAGAATTAAAATACTTGGTTGATTTGATGCATTTTGTTGGATTTTGTCTACACTTTTGATCATGACTAGGCGCATCCTCCTTGGTATTTGTTTATACTTTGAAAGTTCAAACGGAATCAGTAGTTTTTAAACAGCCTTAGCTGTACCGACATTCATACTTTCTCTGCAAGTCTACCAAGTTGGAGTTACCGAAAGGATCATTAGTCGAGATAAGAAATCGAACACACAGCTGCGTTTAAACGCACCTATGGCTGTCATTGCCATGTTTTTACATCAACACTTATGCCATTGGATATGGTCTCAACCTTATTTTCTCACTAAACTTGGGAAATACTAAAGCAGCCAATTAAATCATGCACTGTGATTTGAGTTTAATGATTCGTGTGGTGAACAACATATGGTAGAAAGATACGGAAGTCTAGTTTCCGGAAAATCTGACCATTCGTCCATAGTCTTCCTAACAAGAGAGTTATCGCTGATTTAGTGAACAAAGGTCAAGCTGCATGGAATTTTATTTCGAGCGATTGTGCTAACGTTTGTCCCAACCAACTTGGTTCCCATCTTGAATTTGCAAGTGTTCTTATGACACATGATTTTCAACCTTTTTTTGGCCGAATTTGCCTTAGATGATTCAATTTTTGGTACGCATTGTACGCTAAAATATCATTTTTCGAATGTTGAAAAACAGTTTCCTTGGGGGAAGCCCAAAATACGCACCCTTATAAGAAAGTCGAGCGTGTGCATGGTAGTTTTATACCATGCTTGTGTCGTAACTTTGCCCCTTAGGCATATAACCTTGCCATGTTATGCACTCAATATGATAGATCATTTTGATCGTATCTGGTATAAAATCTCTATGTTGTTAGAGTGTTCGCGATGCTCATGTTTGTAAAATTTTTGCAAGCGAAATTGAGTGCGTAATTAAACGACACCATTTAGAAAATTTCATAAAAGTATCATCATTTTGAGTTAGAAATTTAACCCAAGTAAAACGAGAAAAGTCATCCACAATAACCAAAGTGTAGAATTTACCGTTCAAGCTAGCGTATCTGGATGGTCCATCAAATTCATATGAACAAGTTCAAGAATACGACATGTAGAAATTTCAAATTTGGGCTTGAATGATTCTCTTGTGTGTTTACCTTTAATACATGATTCACACAAGTGTTTTTTATCAAATTTTAATTTCGGTAAACCGCGAACTAGATCATGTCTAGAAAGTTTTGAAATAGTGGGTAAGGATGTATATCCTAATTTTTGATGCCATAAAAATGCATTTTCATCTAAGGTCATAAGTCATTTTTCGTTGAAAGAGTTTTCATCACAAAGATCAACGATATAAATATTTCCACTTCTTAAACCAATAAATGCAACTTTGTTATTTTGAAGGTGGTACAATGAGTTTCTTCAAAAAAAATTAGAAACCTTCATCACATAGTTGAGATACACTCAGTAAATTATGATGCAATCCTTCAACAAATAAGACTTTATAAATAGAGGGAGAAGGTTTCTTACCAACTTTACCGGTGCCCATAATCTTCCACTTTTTGTTGTCACCAAAGGTCACGTGTCCTTGTTCTTCATATTCAAAATCTTCGAACAATTTTTTGGTGCCACACATGTATCTTGAGCAACTGCTGTCAATGTACCACTTGCTTTCCTTTGAACAAGGTACCTGCAAAAATAGTTTGTTGTGGTTGTTTTGGTACCCAAGTCTTTTTGGGTCCTCCAAAGTTAATAATACCAATGGCATTTGGAACTATCCTCCCTTTAGAAACCCAAATTTGTCGAACTTTTATTGTCCTTAATTTTGAACGGACTTTATTGTTACTTTCTTCATTCAATTCTCGTAAATGATTCTGATTCCTGGATTCCTTAATTTTGTCAGGATTTATAAGAGATTGTTCTTTTTTGAGTGGATTGAAACCAAGGTCGTGTTTTAACAAAAGACAAGGAACACGATATTTTTGGATTTCGGTTTATAAATCCATTGTGACTATGATGACTAGGTCATCACAATCAATGAGTGGTATAATGCTCAAGTTGTTGAACGCCGAATGGTATTTTCTAGTCACATATGTTCCGTAACAATTGAACCATGTTATGACTCGATGATATATATGCCAAAGTGTATCACTCATAGCATCTCATTGTGATTTGTGAGAAATAAAATCTTATGCATCACTTGTATTGGATATGTGAAAAGAAAAATATTCATGAGTCAATATGGTCCGGCTTGCATCGGTTTTTGTAACCAAAAGATGTATTGGGACATTGATACATTTAGGCTTTGATAGTCCAGAGTTTGGACAGTTTGATGATCCATATACCACGGTATTGCCATGGACATTATTTTTTATTTGAACAAAGAAACTAGCTGGATCAAAGACACCAAAGTACGTTGGTGGAGTCGTGACCAGGGCGCATGACCGATGATGATATTTATGTCATCCGCGTCTTACTTTCATAATCATGTTTGATGTCAAAGACCCCCCGATGATCTCTCTTAGACATGTTCATTGATTAAAGCCTATTCTTTGGCACGATTAGGAGATGACACCCTCCTATGTTAAAGAGAATAATGTAGCGACTCGCATAAGCATGGTGCTGAGTCCTCCCTTTTCACCGAATTCTTATACATACATGATCATAAGTATTAGCCTGGGTGGCTTATGATGCTATGATGGTGTTCAAAAATGGTCGTACTCAAGTGATAACATTTATATGTTATGTGGTTCCTTTGACAATGATTGATAAGTTGATAAAACCTAAGTTAATGGTTGTCCAACTTGCAGACCAGTCATTGTAAAGGTCGGTTCATCCACTTTTATACCAAGTCTTAAAGTGAAACTTTAACGAGTACTTTCTAACATCCAAGGCTACCTTCTCATAAATTTTGGTGCCATTTGGAGACTTGGAAGGAGGTGAACCACTTAAATGAAGTTTTCACATACCACTAGCCGTCCCAACAACCAGTTCGATGTCATTTCGACCGCTTTCTGACCACAAGGTTGATGGTTTTGGAATCCTAACACCCGTTTATATATGCTCACGAAATTTTGAGGTGTTTGGGGCTGGTGAAGGGAGTGAACTCTTCAAGAAAGCACTATAGGTTCGATAAAACCAACGGCCTATCATCGGTTCAATCGTTTCTTTATGTTCGATCCCGATGGTGCATGGTGGCGGTTTTTTTAGATTCTCAAGACCATTAGCTACGGTTATGTAGCATAGGTCAACATGTCATATTCACCTATACCTATCATCATTCAAATGCTTAGTTACGAGTGTAACAATATGCATTTTGTTAGCTGGATTGCGTTAACAATGAAAAACCTTTATCGTCCACATGTTCATGTGCCAAAGTGCGTTACCACAATGCATTATGACGGGTTATAAATGATGAATATGACATGCGCTTTCACTCATAGTCCGTTTAAAATATACCTTGGAAGACAATCTCGTAAGTCACTTTGATGAGCCAGTCTTCCCGTCGTTAGGGGGAGATGCGAACGATCATGTTCGAGTAGAACAACTTGGAATTGTCGTAGTTTGTCCCTACTGTGACTCACCAAGTTCCCTAAAGTGATGAGATTAAATATATGCTGCAACCATGTCCGCAAGGATTGTGTCCGGTCATGTACGTTCGTCACCCATGAATGGTGATATGGTAACACCACAAATTGTGGTAGACGGTGTTACTAGGCCGTGGATCTCATCGAGTATTGGGATGCCACTTGTTTCGATAAATACTCTCGCTAAGAATGTATACGAGTTTGGTACATGAAACTTGATCATATGATCAAATGAACTCATTCGTCTCATGTGATTCTGGATTATAGCCATCATTGGGGGAGCCTCAATGAATGCCAATCCATAAAGAGTAATCTATGAATAAAGCCGGTACATATGGACGTGGAATGTGAGTTTAATCGAACCATACTTCGATGAAAATCTACAACGTTGTAGCCTTGGCCTAAAAATGGAAATATATGCGACTCCAGTATGAACAAAGTGATAGCCCTTTGCTGAAGTGGTGCCGACACTCCAAAGATAAGATCTATCTGTATACTTTGTTAAAGCGAGTGAGAGAAGGAGTTAAACTCACCTCATGGCGCGAGGTTTCTCATGAACGCACTGGAATCGACTACGATGACACGAAACTTAGTTGTGCTATCGTAATGGATGTTATAGCATCCACTATCTTTTCAGTTAGATAGTTTCCCAAAAACTGACGTGCATCTTGTGATTAAATCTTATCTTAGTGGGGAATTAAGTTAAGTGATGAAAGTATCTCGTGGTGGATCAGACTCAAATCAAGTGGCTCCTGACCACGGAGCGCGTTGACAAGTGATTTTCGGAAACGCATACTAAGTATATACTTGATTTGGAAGAGATATGAAGCTTTTGCATGTAAAATTAAAGGTTTATAGTGATGTACTCTTGTGAGACTAAGAAATTCCGCTAAATCCAAACTTAAGAATGAAAGGATCTTGGGGACACTTGATGATGCGTATTCATCAATTGGTTTAAGGCAATCTAAGGGACGATTTCCCTAAGAGATGATAAAGTAATGCCTATATGATTCCCAATGACTAGTCGAAGTCATAATAAGACTTGGCTCACTTAAGTGATGATGCAGTCTTAAGAGAAAAGTACGGTATTATGTACTCATATTTGGCTCGATGTACTCATTCATAATAATCCGGTAAAGCCACTGTGATGATGGTCTAGGATGCGCTCACACAATGTCTGTGATTGACAAGAAGCTTGAAGCTTGCTCTATCACAATAAAAGGACACTTGAATATCGATACCCGAATTTGCCCTGAATGTATTGGTCTATCTCCCATACGACCTACAAGGCAGCTCACTTGTTGGAAAATAGTGAAATTGGTACCATTGGAAAGGTTTGTGTCTACTTTCCAAGGAAATCAACCATTTGATTACATCCATCATGTTGAGTGACATATGACTATTGTTGCAAAGTAGGACAGGATATATCCGGTAATTTGCTGAGTCAACTTCGATAGAGCTTTGTGATCTGCTCAGGTCGATCTAGGTTACGTACTGTATGTGAATGAAAGGCTATGGTTGTCTAGTTTTCATATGTTCTTACAGTTTCGTTGATACCTATTGAATCGAAGAAATTATAACTGATTTAGTGCATGGAAGTCAAGACTTTAGAAAACTTGATAAGTCTTTAGCGACTCTGCACTTTGGATGTGTCGCTCTCTTTTTGTCCTTAGACCAAGGTTTGTTTTTTCCCATTGGGTTTTCACTTGGTAAGGTTTTTAACGAGGCGACCTATGAGAACATCCATATAAATAATGCATTGTACTTCTGTTCAACTTAGACCAAGAGGTATTTTTCCCACTGGGTTTTTCCTTGGCATAGTTGTGAGGGCAACTTGGCATCTGACTCCTATGATTTGAGGTACTCATCAGGGGGAGTCGTTATGTATACATCAGGGGGAGTATATCTTGGCAGACAATCTCGTAAGTCAATTTGATGAGCCAGTCTTCCCGTCGTTAGGGGGAGATGCGAACGATCATGTTCGAGTAGAACAACTTGGAATTGTCGTAGTTTGTCCCTATTGTGACTCACCAAGTTCCCTAAAGTGACGAGATTAAATATATGCTGCAACCATGTCTGCAAGAATTGTGTCCGGTCATGGACGTTCGTCACCCATGAATGGTGATATGGTAACACCACAAATTGTGGTAGACGGTGTTACTAGGCCGTAGATCTCATCGAGTATTGGGATGCCACTTGGTTCGATAAATACTCTCGCTAAGAATGTATACGAGTTTGGTACATGAAACTTGATCATATGATCAAATGAACTAATTCATCTCATGTGATTCTGGATTATAGCCATCATTGGGGGAGCCTCAATGAATGCCAATCCATAAAGAGTAATCTATGAATAAAGCCGGTACATATGGACGTGGAATGTGAGTTTAATCGAACCATACTTCGATGAAAATCTACAACGTTGTAGCCTTGGCCTAAAAATGGAAATATATACGACTCCAGTATGAACAAAGTGATAGCCCTTTGTTGAAGTGGTGCCGACACTCCAAAGATAAGATCTATCCGTAAACTTTGTTAAAGCGAGTGAGAGAAGGAGTTAAACTCACCTCATGGCGCGAGGTTTCTCATGAACATACTGGAATCGACTACGATGACACGAAACTTAGTTGTACTATCGTAATGGATGTTATAGCATTCACTATCTTTTCAGTTAGATAGTTTCCCAAAAACTGACATGCATCTTGTGATTAAATCTTATCTTAGTGGGAACTAAGTTAAGTGATGAAAGTATCTTGTGGTGGATCAGACTCAAATCAAGTGGCTCCTGACCATGGAGCGCGTTGACAAGTGATTGTCGGAAACGCATACTAAGTATATACTTGATTTGGAAGAGATATGAAGCTTTTGCGTGTAAAATTAAGGGTTTATAGTGATGTACTCTTGTGAGACTAAGAAATTCTTCTAAATCCAAACTTAAGAATGAAAAGGATCTTGGGGACACTTGATGATGCATATTCATCAATCGGTTTAAGGCAATCTAAGGGACGGTTTCCCTAAGAGACGATAAAGTAATGCCTATATGATTCCCAATGACTAGTCGAAGTCATAATAAGACTTGGCTCACTAAGTGATGATGCAGTCTTAAGAGAAAAGTACGGTATTATGTATTCATATTTGACTCGATGTACTCATTCATAATAATCCGGTAAAGCCACTGTGATGATGGTCTAGGATGCGCTCACACAATCTCTGTGATTGACAAGAAGCTTGAAGCTTGCTCTATCACAATAAAAGGACACTTGCCCGAATTTGCCCTGAATGTATTGGTCTATCTCCCATATGACCTACAAGGCAGCTCACTTGTTGGAAAATAGTGAAATTGGTACCATTGGAAAGGTTTGTGTCTACTTTCCAAGGAAACCAACCATTTGATCACATCCATCATGTTGAGTGACATATGACTATTATTGCAAAGTAGGACATGATATATCCGGTAATTTGCTGAGTAAACTTCGATAGAGATTTGTGATCTGCTCAGGTCGATCTAGGTTACGTACTGTATGTGAATGAAAAGCTATGGGTGTCTAGTTTTCATACGTTATTACAGTTTCGTTAATACCTATTGAATCGAAGAAATTATGACTGATTTAGTGCATAGAGGTCAAGACTTTAGAAAACTTGATAAGTCTTTAGCGACTCTGCACTTTGGATGTGTCGCTCTCTTTTTGTCCTTAGACCAAGGTTTGTTTTTCCCCATTGGGTTTTCAATTGGTAAGGTTTTTAACGAGGCGACCTATGAGAACGTCCATATAAATAATGCATTGTACTTCTGTTCAACTTAGACCAAGAGGTATTTTTCCCACTGGGTTTTTCCTTGGCATAGTTGTGAGGGCAACTTGGCATCTGACTCCTATGATTTGAGGTACTCATCAGGGGGAGTCGTTATGTATACATCAGGGGGAGTATACATGACATGTTATTTTGGTGTGTTGCAATCTTTTCCTCATCAAGCCTTTATTTTTTTCCCGTGGGGTTTTGTTTTGGCTTGGAATAGGTTTTTACGAAGGCAACATCTTCTGCAACATTGTTGTATTAGTGCTCGACACAGGGGGAGTGTTTCGGGAATTATTATTCCCGTGATGTGTCTTACCTAATACTGGTTGTAGGTACATAGATGGAAGGTTCTAGATCTTTCTAGATGTAGTAGGATCCTATTAGATGTCTTACCTTATCGAGGAATCCTATGTATGGAAGGACTCTCATTGTAATGCCTATATAAAGGCCCCTCTATCAGTGTTATGAATACAATTGATTGACTCGTATTTACAGTCTTTTACTTTCTCCTGAAACATATGTAAATTTCTTTCTTAAAATCCTGACTTGGTGCAATTTTCCTGTGAGACTAAAATTTAAGGGGGCATATTCAATTTTGATTTTAATTGATTTGTATAGACTTTTTAAAATCTATGAATTTATATGGAGTGTCAAACTTCATAGAGTCTACTGAATTTTAGAAGATAAACTTTTATGGAAAAGTTCATGGATTCTAGAATTCGAGAATATATGTGTAAACTCTTATTCATTATTGTCAATAATGTCAATCTAATAAATTTATAAGTATGAATGATAATAAAAATAATAATCATGAAAATAAAATACAAAATTAATTAAATAACACAAAAAACAAAACTTATTTTTCATAAAACTTACTTTTCACACTTTTTCTTGTTAAGATTTTATTGTTTCTTTCAGATTATAAATTTTAAATTAAACTTTATTTTCTCAATGTTTATTTTTCAGGATTTTAGATTTGTTTCTCTATTTTCTTATCCATTGGATAAATTTTAATAAATTTTTAATGTGATATATTTATTATTTAAGAATAATTTTCAAATTTAAAAAATTGCTTTTTAAAGACTATTTATTTTCATTTATTTAATTAACTTCGAGATTTTTTCTAGATCCTCCTGTTCACTTTATAAAACTTTGATATTTATATTATTTAGATATTTTCTCATACTTTCTTTGGTTAATTATTCTTAGATTGTTAATGTTGTTTTTATTTTTAGTTTTTATTTTTTTAAAGTACTTTCATTTTTATTTTTCAAACTTTCAGAGGGTTTTCTATATTTCTTGTTCATATTATAAATTTGTAATATTATTTAGAAAATTTTTATACTTTATTTGATTATTTTAAGTTACTTTTAAAGATTTTTTTAAATAAAACGCTTGATAGGATTTGAAGACTTTTAGTCAGAGGAGAGATTTGTTGGTATTCTTTTCTTTCACAAAAGTTGGTATAAATCCCTGAAAAGTCATGAATCCATAGAATCTTTTAAAATCCATAGACTTTTGAATACATCAAGAATTTAAAAGACATTATAAAATTATTATTGAATACCTCAAGATTTTTAAAGACTTTTTGAAATCTTAAGTGAATACCCATAGATTTTACAAATCTATAAAAATCCTATCAACTCCATATTGAATACACCTCCTTAAATCTTGGAAACGGGGCCTCAAGCAAGTTGCGTCCACTTTTTAAATCTCTTTTATGGGATTTTGATCATCTTCATGCGTCCTCCTCTTATTATGACTCCATTTTCACAACTCATATTCTGCAAAAAGAGGTAAAATTGCACCAACCCTCTCCAGTTATGTCTGAAGGCTTCATATCCCCTTAATCCCTTAAATTGTATGAGATCCTCTGAATTTTTTAGGACGATTGCACAAAATCCACTACCGTCAGAAATGGTACAAATATGTAATCTACTCTATACATATGAGAGTGGTCAATGTTTTGCGACAAAAAATGCATATAAAAATTCAATTTAATCTTCAATTATATATATTCACCAATAAACTATTTTACCACAAAAATAAAAGTAAAAAAATTCTAAAATAAATAAAAACTTTAAAAACGAAGGGTAGAATAAAAATATCCTTTCTTATAAACTTTTTTTCCTTTTTTTTTAATTTTATATAATCATTTTAACTCATTTTGATGATTTTATGTTTTTTTTGATTTTATGTCATATTAGTTATTATTTTAATATATTTTTGGCATTTCATCACCTTTTTAACTTTTTATATTAAAATTTTGAATTTTTTTAAATTGCATATAATTCTTTAAACTCTTTGACTAATTTATATATTTTCTGATTCTATGTCGTATTATTTATAAGTCTACATGTTTTTAATATTTTGAATTATTTTTATTATTTAATTGCTTAATTGTGGTTAATGCGGAGTAATTAGGGATTAACTAAGATCAAACTAACGCAGTTAGTTGTAAATGAATGAAAAATGCGCTAGAGAGGTCTCATGCAATTTAAGAGATTTAAAAGATCTGACGCTTATATAATATAATTGGATGGGTATGGCACAATTTCACCGCAAGTAGAGATTGGAAAAATTCTAAAAAAAACGCCCGGCTCCGACCCTCCGATCTACAAACTCAAAATCGTTCGATCGAACAGCACATCGCCACTTAAGATCCGGAGGAAAAGCCCAAAGCCATCCTCATAATTTTGGGTCACTGGGAAACATCTGAACCCGCAGTCAACACATTTAGGGCACCAGTGACACCATCTATGATTTTTACGGGTTTCCCGACAAGGTGTACCGGCTCAAGTTCCGGCTTGGGCATCCCCTGAATTGGCCCAGAAAGTGAAGCAGTTGCTTCAGAAATCCGGGCTTGGGCTGATCCACGTCGGCAAGAAACACGGGCTGGCTCATGGCGCGTAGGTTCCATTCACGTTGATGTTACCCTGAGGCGGACACACAAGGACGTCACCCACAATAAGGTAGGCACTGACACCGCTGAAAGACGACGACGTCTTGATAACCGGGTCAGGCTCTGCCACCCGTTAATATATTTTTTTATATTTATGTTTGTTACTATCAATATAAAAAAAAGTAAAGGTAAGAGAAAATAAAGAAAAGAAGAGAGCAGATTACAAATGAGAAGGGAGAAAAAAAGAAGAGGAAGAAGGTGAAACGTTAAAAAAAAAGTCACGGGAAGAGAGAGAAATAAAAGAAAAAAATATTAGAAGAATAAAATATTCTTTTTTTGTTTACAAATGGAGGGCAACGCCCTAGATACTCAAATCACCCTAAACATGGCATGAGCGGTTGCGAGTACGTCCCGCAAAATCGTCCAGAAGAATGATCTAAAGCTCCACTGTAATGTGAGTAAAAAGTTGCAATCCGTGCTGCTCCTCGTCATTCATCCTTGACAGCGCATCTGCCGCTTCATTTGCCTCCTGATAAACATTCCGGATCAAACATTCCCACTTCACACCATCATCAGTTTCACACATCGAACAAGGCTTATGCTACTGTCGGTAGCTGCATCATCCTGGATCATTTGAACAACTCCCATGTTGTCTGTTTCAATTAGGAGATGGAGCAAATTACGTTTTAAGGTTGGCCTTAGACCATCATAAATTGCTCATAATTCCGCCTGAATAATAGAGCATCTCCCCAATCCTCGAGCATAGCCCACATGCCAACTACCATGATGACTTCGAATCAGCCACCACCCGAAGCACGAGCAGTAGTGTTATTAACTGCACCATCACAATTCAACTTATATACTCCTAAAGTAGGAGCAGCCCACTGAATCTGTTTAACCACCCACCCCTTTGGCCTCCTCATAGCTGCTTCCCTTCCATAAAGGTGTCTTTCCCATGCCTTGCAATGAGATAGCGTAGCGAAAGACGAATGAACCTCTCCTTTGAAAACAAAACTATTCCTGTTCGACCAGTCTCCAGCACACAAGATCAACGAATGTACTCCAATGCATATCATCAAAACTAGAATGACATTTTAAATTATCAATAAACCATTGCTCAAAAGGACTACGGAAAACTCTATTTAAGTTACCCCTCGGGAGAATCTTCTTCCACATTTCGCTGGCCGCTTTAAAATCCCTGAGGACATGCTAAATATTCTCCACCGCTTCCCACAGACCACACAATGAGCATCATGGGTGATATGTCTGCGGCACCGCCCCGCATTAGTCATTAGTCGGCCACGCAACACAAGCCAAATAAACTGTCTAACTCTCTGGGGTCCTCCATTCTTCCATGCCAAACCCCATGCTGAATCCTCAGTCCCCCATTCCTCTCGGCATATAATTTTATACCCCCTAGCAATAGTAAAAATACCATCATCCTCCCATCGCAAAATACACCTGTAGCGACCAGCATCATCGGTTGGAGGCCTTATACCACTGATCTCCACATTCATTAGTAATTAAGTGCCGAAAAATGTCCCAATTCAATTCCCCATTTTCGTCCACCATATCACCGGTGAACTCCTCAACATCAATCTCTGCACCAGCATGTTTATGACTAAGAATAGGTCCGAGATTTGGGCACCAAATGTCGGTCCAAAACCTACTTCGACCACCATCGCCTAATGACCATCCAACCCCATCACACACCCTATGCCAAATCTTAGCCATTGACCGCCACATGGAGATGCACTCTGCTTGCGGATCAAGCAAGGACAATCATCATCGATCCAATACTTTTCTCGCAACAACTGTACCCAAAATTCATCATCATGAGCGACATTCCGTATCCAAGTTTCATAAGACATGCCTCATTATTGGCTCTTAAGTTCTGAATACCGAGGGCCCCATATGCTAAAGGCTTATGAATATCTCCCCAAGAAACCAAAGACATTTTATCATCAGAGCCTCTCCAAATATACTGCCTAATAATCATTTCCAACTCCCGAATAATTCTCCCTGGAAGCAACACTACTTGCACGCAGAAATTAGGAATAATAGATAATACAGATCTTACCAGAGTTACTCTGGCCACCAGCGATAAGTTTTTAGCACTATATCCACTCAATTTGTTATTAACAACACCCCAAATGAACTTAAAATAATCAGTACTGGCTCTCCCATGAATAATGGGGAAACCCAATATTTTCCCAACTTCTTTACAGTCCTAAAACAGAGAGCTGCTTCCATCGCTGTAATTGTGGCTTGGGGCGTATTTGGTGAGACATAGAGCTGTGTCTTCATTACGATAACGCAATGCCCCGAGAAATAACTATATTCCTCCAACACTGCCCTTGTCGTTAGTGCATTTGCTTCATCTGCTTTGCAAAACAACATTAAGTCATCCGCAAAAAACAAATGCGAAATCGACCTTCCATTCCTTATCAACGATAACGGCTGCCACCTCCTCAAATTTACTGCATTTGTGATACTATGCGCAAGACATTCCATATATAGCACAAAAATAAAAGGTGACAAAGGGCAACCTTGCCTAATTCCACGGGGCGGGGTAAATTCCTCAGAGACCTCACCGTTCCATAAAATTTGCATAGAAGTAGACGTCACACAACTCATAATAATCTGAATAATCATCTCATGTAGCCCAACATATTCCAAAGTGTCCTTGATGAAATTCCAGAAAAGTCTATCATAGGCCTTCTCGAGATCAACTTTAATTGCCATCCAACTCTTTGAGCTTTTGCAATTTTCCATGGTATGCACACACTCCTGTGCAATAATAATATTATCTTTAATATTCCTCCCACTGATAAAAGTCACCTGATTAGGACCCACCGCATACTCGAGAATAGATTTCAGCCGTTTAACCACAACCTTAGCCAAAATTCTGTATGCAACTGAACATAAGCTAATCGGACGGAATTCAGGGATATACTCTGGATTTGGCACTTTAGGGATTGGCACAATAGCCGTACTATTTGTAATATCCGTAATTTCAATCTTTAGCGGTTTCTATTTTTGATGTATGTCTATTTTTAGCGGATCGCTTGTAACCGTTTCGACGTTTTGAAACTATTTTGTTCTTGGTGTTTTTTCATTTGGTTGAGTTTTTTAGGTGTTATTACGTATTTCGCTTTATGTTATGATGTTCGTCGCATGTACGTTCGATTCGCATAAAACTCGTTCGAATATATTGTTTCTTTGTTCTTACAAGTCCGTAAGGTAGAATTATTCGTGTTGTGAACTTCGGTTTAGCATTCGATGTCGTATCATGATTTTCAGACGTTAGGGTTGTTTTGTAATTTTCTAAAAGTTTAGGGAAATTACTACCATTGTCGTATTTCGAACCTTCGGGTGGTCGGAATAATGCTTTCATTTAACGCTTAGGTTCGTCGTCGCGAATACTTCGTATATGTGTCTTTGGATCCCATCTTTTGTTGCGTTTCAATTTCGTGCCTTCTTGAATAGTGGACTGCATTCAGTAGTACTGAACTGCTGCATGCATAACATACGTTATGCATGCTCCCTTACGTACGCCAAAGTATACTGTTAACGTACATTAACTCTTAGTCATAGCGTACGTTAACGTCTTCAGCGATTTGGGCAGTAGGTTTTGGACTCTGAATTCTGGGCTCTAACTAGCAGGTAGCGCGTCTTAGTAGTCTTCCTAGTGCACGCTAAATGAGCAGTTAGCGCGCGCTAAGCGCTCGTAGCGCACACTAACGACACCGGGCAAAAGCTACTGGACTACCCGGTGAACCCGTTAGCACGCGTTATTTTCAAGGATTAGCGCACACTAATAATACTTAGTAGTACTAGCGTAATTGCTAACCCCTTTGGAGACCCGTTTTTGGGGAAATTCGTGTTATGAATTTCAGGTTGCGTCCAGCCGGTCGAGCGGGCACTGGAGTAGTATGAGGATGCTGGCCAGGGTTGTTGACGTGTGCAATTCGGTCCCTTTATTTCAGTTGTCTATTTTAAAATGTTTGTTTTCAAACTTGTTAACCGATAGATAATACTTAAGCATTTTGGTTTGGAAGATGGACTATATACTAAACTTTATGTGTGATTTTCGATGATCTCTGGTTTATCGGTTGTACCGGGCATTTTATTTATTTTGCGTATTGGTGATGTGTGTTTTCTCGCTAACCGAGATGGTTAGACAAGCGGTATAAATTAGTTAGCCTGGTGGGTCCCATGTAGGGGCCCACAACGCTGTAATATACCCTGAATATCTTGGGGGTGTTACAGCACTTACCTCTAAAGGCTCACGAACAGATCTATCACCGAGGTTTACTCGACACACACACAAAATATGAATAAAAGAGGAAGAATATTATCATGATAAGAATCAATTTCTAATTAAAGGTTCCGCCTGATATAAGAATTAGTTGGCTCTATATGTCGAACAAGAAACATATATACACACAAAAGGGAATATCGGGCAAAATGGGTCTAAATAGTAATACATCATATTTTCACTTGATCAATCAGACAACAGGATTCCGATTATGAATTCCATCCTCAGGTTTATATTCACGTGTTCTTTTTGAAAAGTTTTTAAAACAAACATCAATTTTTCAAAAAAAATGTCCAACTAAAAATGCTTTATTTATCATCATATATTACTATTATTTTCCTAAGATTAATCTGGAAGGAATTTTCAATCTTGCTGTCCCGACTGGATCAACGTCTCACAGTTAAATTATCAAACCTTACTTTGCATTATTAACTAAAAGGTTAGTTTCAAAAAGTCCTAAGAAGATTAAAATTCTTTAGGTGACAGAGTTTGATTTTTGAAAATAAAATTGAAGATCACATACTAAAATTTAAAAAATTCTTGTTGTCACTGTGAAAATAATATCTATTGTAATTTTACATAACAATTTACTCTTATTTAGATAGTATATGCTTGCACAATGTGCAGCGCTTGGCATGCTTGTCTCATTTCTCGAGTAGGTCTGGAAATCATCAACAAACGATAACCATGAGCTCATCAAAATTACTGGATAAGGTTTGAGTTCATCAAGTTTGCAAATATGACCAAAGTATTGGTTAGGCCAAAAGGTATAATCACAAACTTGTGATATTCATATTTGATGTCAAGATATGACAGAAATATCTTAGATATTACTCACCGAGGCCAGCGAACCAAAAGAAACAAAGATGAATAAAAAGAAAAAAAACTGGCGGGAAGAAGTTGGAATTATGATTCATAGATCTGTTGTTCTGTTACGGCCGTAAGTAAAGGTTCGTCACGACCGTAACACGACTTCTAGAGTCTTCAGCTAGGTGCCATCATTATGGACGTAACAGGTGCTGTATAACGGCCATAACATGGCTTCGGGATTATTCTGACAACCGACTCGCTTGCTCACAACCGGTATCGAGTATAGTTAAGCTTTGCTACTCGCGAGCCTCGTCACGTAGCATTCGTGGCTAGTACAGCTTCGCCTCAACAATATCATCGCTTTCATAGCTTGTATCATTTCCCCCAAAGTACTCGGTTCTCCTTCGATGATTCATGATCGCTTTATATTGTCCAACTTGTAATTCCTGAATTTCTACTATGATTGTTTAATTTTATCTTATCTGAGTTATATGGAACATTGTGGAATCTGTACAGTATGGATAAATATTATGAGGATATAATTGTTGTAGTTGGTTTACCATTGCATTTGTGGATATTGTGTATCAGGTGTATCGTATGAGAATATTATTGAAAATGAGTATATACATTCATTATGTCGTGTATCGTATCCAATATGTTGTGACGCTAAAATAAGGACTTAGCGCATGCTAATAAGTAGAGCTTACGTACGTTAAGAAGGATAGTTAACGTACGTAAGACCATACTGGACAGAATCTAGGTTGTGGCTGACAGGTGGGTCCCGCCTTGAGTCAATGGCATTCAGCATACGCTAAAGTCTAGGGTTAGCACACGCTAATGTCAGACCAGTCAAAGGGAATCTCAGCTTTGTGGTTTGCTTTCAGCGTGTGGGACCCAAGCACCTTAGGAGCAAGTGCAGACAAACGAGTCAACAAAGAGTTGACATACGCTATGGGTGAAGACTTACGTACGTTAATCGGGTAGAGTATTTATATATGCTAAAGGAAGCATGTTGCATACGTAAGGATACTTGTTTCCAAAAGACGTAGCCTCTGGAATATGCATTGCGTATGTTATGGTTGTGATATTGTGTACGCTATGTGCATTTACGTACATTAGTTGAGGAACATTACGTACATAACCTGATTACTGTAGCAAGTCAATTCTGAGTTACGTACACTAAGGCATGGGCTTTGCGTACGTAAGTCATTGTGCTAAATAAGGCAGTAGCCTCTGGAACATGATAGCGTACGCTATCAAAGTCAGTTAGCGTACGTTATGGCAAATAATGCCCGCTAAAGGCAGCCGTTAGCACACGCTAGTAATATGTAATATATATATATATATATTTGCAGTTGGGAATTATTGTTCATTTCAGCCATTCCTTCCCTTCATTCGATACAGAGAGTTCATGGAGGAGGTTTTGAGGTACCAAACACTTGAGTATTTCTGGATTTGAGCATCTTTAATAATATAGATATTGGAAGTGATCGGAAATTCAACCTTGGGATTCGATCCATTTCTCCAAAGAGGTAATTACTCTTCACTTTGGATTATCTTGGATTGAATATTGGCATTCCTGAGTTGAAAATCATCATATATATTAGTTTATATATATGATTATGAGATGGATATGCTTACCTCTTTGGATTATGATTATTGATGGTTCTTGTAGTTTTAAATTGTGTTGTTTATCTTTGAGAGATATTGGTAAATCTCTCTCTTCATTTTGGGTTCTTGATGTTGTTGTTGTTTGCTTCGTATGATGATAAATATGTAAGTGATGTTATAAGTTCTTGGTGTATACGACGTGATTAAAATGATTATATGTTGAAGTGTTAGAGGAAATAAGATCTGGACATTTTCTGGAAAGAATTATGCACAAGGTACGAATTTCAAAAAATACCACCAATTCTTAAAAACTCCAAAATTCTGAAACATAACAGTATGATAGAGCATCGAGTTATCTTTATAATGGTTCAAACGGTGAGTTAATCAGAATCCGGATGAGTGAGTTATGACCAAAATGGCAAAAACTATACTGTCTATATTCAGAGAACATGTTAGCGTATGTTAACATGCCTGGACGTATAAATTTGTTCACCAATTGGGGATTTCACTTCCCAACCCTTCCTATATGACCCCCTTTCACCCCATGTCACCCAAACACGATTTTTAACCCCAAAATCTCAGATTTTGAGTTGGTTTATCAAGTGTTAACATCTAGAAAAACTTGAAACAAGGACTATAACATCATTCTTGATTGTTTTGCCGGATTGAAAGCAATTGGCTTGAACTCTAATATTTTGGGATATTTGAGAGTCTTGGTATATTTGGGTTGTTTAGTTCGTATTGATGGCTATAATCGTATTATGTTGAAGGATATATATGATTATGGTTGTATTCTTCGTGTTCTTTATGTGGTTCGTGTTTATTAATTGATGATTCGAATATACCTGTGAATTTCGCCTTTAATGTGTTTGATCAAAGATTTGAAAGAGAAATTGATTGGAATATTTTGGTTAAGTTTGTATATTCGCCTTATCGAATTGATACATGGACTTTGCAGAATTGTGGGAAATTTGGAATTAAGTATATGCTGAATAACTCGTGGGATTTTTCTTATTAATTGGACGTAGTAATTCAGATGTTGTTGTTTGAATTTGGTATTGATATATTCAAGGATACCAATTTCATGGTTATGATTATTTGGATAGATTGATGTTGTTTAGATCGTGACTGAAGAACTATCAAGCTCGGAGTATTTGTGTATCCGAATTGGCTTGTTGACATATCAGTGTTTGAGGCAAGTTATTACTTGTTCACTTTATAATATTTAATGAATGGTTCCAGTTTCATTTCATTGATAATGCATATATCAATGGTTGTAATTGTGAAACTCTGGAGATTTGGATTGGATGTTGTTTTCTAATTTGGGGAGTCAAATCATAATGTATATGATTTACGTCTGTTATTGGTATACTTGGGTGTCAATGATACATTATGGTAACGACGAGGATATGAGTTATCTAAAGTCCGTGATATTTTGGATCGTCGAACATTGAGGATAATCGTTGGTGATGGGTTTTGACATCAAGATTACTCCCGAAGGACTCGGGCAAGTACTCTAATCATTTTTGTCATTTTGTGTCGATCATGTTGTGATACAACCATGTATTGTTGTTGTCATGCATTTGTGTATTTTTGTTATCATGCATTTGTGCATTATTGACATATGTGTTGGTTCGACGGGATCATCTTAGGATCTATGTTGTGTGCGCTGGATCATTGCACGGACTTTCCACCTCATAGTCCGAGAGGATTATCTTGGGATCTACGCAGTGTACGCAGGATCATCGGATTACCAATATATTGTTGTGCATATGTATATTGTTGGTTATCCACCTCGTGTTGATCTAACAGGATCATCTTGGGATCTACAATGAATGCTGGATCATCGGATTTCCATGAGTAACGTTATTGTTCTTAGTGTGGGCATATTGATGTTGTCATATGAGTATACATTTGTAAGTATTTTGTAGGACCATGTCCATATGTTGTATTGATCTGATCTCGGATTAGACTGACATATTTGTCATGGCATTGCGTATCTTGAGGTATCTATTGGTTAGATTTGATGATGTTATCCGATGGATTGGATTGGTCGGAGTTGGTATATTTCCTATTGGTGAGTTATGATGATGTTTTGAGAATCTTGGGTATCATTTGAGGTACAGTGTAGATGTTGTGTATGAGTTCATTGTATAATCGAGAATACGAGATCTGCAATATGGTAAGGGTTACTTTGACGGGGATTATCTCGAATTGGTGAGGTTATGACGGTAAGATTTTATTTGTAGCATTCTTACTTAGTATTTTCATTGGTATGTAATTATTGACGTGATGTGATCGTTATCATTGTTGAGTATCATGGTTGACCCCATCGTGGGCTTTATTTTTAGGTACTCGGAGATGGAGCTTGTAGTGGTCGTGAAGAGATGAGCTTCCCGGATGATGCTGTCTATGGCGTGTGTTTGAGAATCGAGGATTTTGTCTGATTGTTATTCCGCTGCAAAAATATTTTTAATTGTTGAATTATTATCCGCTAGTGAGTATTTTAAATGGCATTTTGGTATTTTGCAACTTGGGTTATTTTATGAAAATTATTTTCTAATCTATTTTGTTAGTACGTAAGCGGTGGCTTAACGTATACTTTTGAAACTGTTGAGTTTTGGCATTTTGGCATTTTGGCCTTGTACCTCTAAATGAGGTTTTACGACGGTATTTTGTAAATAAATTTTATAAAGTCTTTGAATATTTTTAAAAAAATATTACCGTCATCGCCACTTGGGTGTATTTGAAATGTTTGTGAAAATGTCGTTTAGAGCTTAGGTTGCAATATTCTTGAATGGCCCTGGGGGTATTACAGAATGTGGTATCAGAGCTTAGGTTGTGAAAACCAGGCTATCGGGTCGAGTCGTGTCTTTGTTACATCATTCGAGTTGTCGGTTGACAAGTATTAGAGCTTGGATTTTTTTTGATTACCCGGGCTTTTGTGTTATAAGGTTTACGAGTGTTATACTGTGGTTGTTTTAAATTTATCTAAATGGTATTAACGTAATTCTTTAGAAAGAGATGTATTGTATTTTAAGTCAAACTGATTTTGCAAAATGTATGTTTTGGAGAAATATATGTATCAATATGTTTCTAAAGTTGAGACATATGCCAGTATCACGGGGAATCATCAGCTTCACGACCTGTAAGTATTTGGATTTTTGGATTGCATTGAGGTTATTTGCAGTTATAAGTTAATGTACTTTGAGAAACCTTCGGAAAGATATTATGTGTTACACTATGAGGTAGCAGAATATAATAGTTGGGACAGAACTGATGATCTTAAGAAACTATGGTTAAAGAGAATCAACGGGAGAAAGGTTGTGAATTGTTAAGAGAAACATATGTCCATGCTGATTCATTTTAGGATGTAGGATACTATTTTTGAAACATCTAGAAATGATACTTTCCAAAACAATATATTTTGAATAAACTATTTTACTCGCTAATGTGAAAATATATTTTCTTAAACTTAGTTTGGAATAGTTGGGGCCTTAGAACCTGTTTATCATGGCATAAGTTAGGTAATCCAGAATGGAATGATCGATATAGCGAGTCATTTGTGGAAAGGGGCAATTTTATCGAAGTCTATACAATAAGTTTGGGATTCTATCATGTGATTTTTTGATCGAATGTCAGTCAAATTGGTGGGAGGCGAATTGGTATACAGAAGTATGAATGTAGTCAATCATTTGTATAATTTAATTTTGTTTAATTGTGTGTATTCGAAAAGAATTATCATTGAGTAATTGACATAAGCGAGCTGGTTTAGCTTATCGAAAATTGATTTTTTTGTAATTTTACGAATATATATGTTTTGAGTTTTGAAATCCTTGAAAGAAATTCTGAAAATTGGTTTTTATTGACAAGATTATATGATTTAAAAGCCGTTTTGAAAATGTGATTGGTATACGTACAAATTTAGTACTGTTGCTACCCAAAATATTATCCGGAGATAGATATTGCTGGAATGGACGGATAGCAAACAAATGCGAAAACACTTCCGTGGGAAAGGTAAATAACACAAGATTTGTCGGGGTTGTTAGTCCCGGGCTTGAATGCTCTCGTGAGATATTATTAATACAAATATTTGGGGATACAAGTATTAATGTAAGAATACAATTACAATGAGTGTAAAGATTCTTGTTATCTAAGCTAGTGAGCGAGTAGATTGCCGGAAGAACCAGATATGATGCTCTGTGAGTTCTTGTAACAACGTTGATGAGCTGTGACGGCGGTGAGAGATCGACGGTCTCCCACGGCGTGTATTAGCTATATAGTTAAGCTCCAGGACTTGTGTCTCCCTTAGAATCTGCACTGTGGAGACTTCTTGCCTCTGCCGACCGTCTTCTGGTTGAGAGGTGCTGAGAGAGAAATCCTAAGATAGATTCTGGGGAGAAAGCTGGGAGCTTGGAAGTATTTATGTTCTTCTATCTTTCCGTAAATGAATTCGGAATATAAGTGAACGAATTGGGGAAACGAATCTGGAACCTTTTTCCTGTAGGAGGAGGTTCTCTATTTATAGGACTTGGACCTGCTGGGCGATCGCTTTTGCTGTATTATAATAAGCGGGCGATCGTCTTTTAGCACATGGGCTTGTCTCCTTAAAGTCTGCAGGAGTTGCTGGCAGTCAGTCGCGCGGTCCAATGAGAAGCCTGCACGTGTCTGAGTCGCTGTCACGGGCGGTCCCACCTTGTGCCTTTCGGCGGGCTTGTCGGTAGGTAAAGCCGCCCTTGCCAGAGACAGCTGTTGGTGGTCAATGATCTGTGAAATGCGGATCTTGTCTTGGATCTGCACATGGGTGCTGCTTTGAGATCTATTCTTCGTGGACTTTGACGGACGATGGTCCCAGCTCATGGTGTAGGACGATCGTCCTTAGCCGGGCACTAGAGTCGATCGCCAGGTCCCAAAGGGCGATCGCCTTGGGAGTCGATCGCCAGGTACTTGATGGTGGTCTGGTATCTCTGCTTAGGCGAGTTCGCCATAGCTTGATTGGTTGTGGATTCGGTCGCTCGGCCTTTCAGTCGATCTCCTATCGAGGTGAATAAATCTCGACACAATAATTGCCCCCCAGCTCGCTCATATGTTGGAAGCGTGGGGTGAGGTGGTTCTGCTGGCGATCGCTGAATTTCGTCGAGCGTCTCTACGTTTCACTGAACTGGCGATCGTCTTTGAGCTGATAGATTTTGAGTTTGGACGACCTGGTAGGTCGCTGAAATGAGCGGGAAATGGCAGCGGATGCGGAATAGTCTCTGGGACACGTGTCGGGTTCCTGTTGGGGTAGACCGACGGTCACTTATGACTCCTCGACTGACGCGTCTTTGAAAAGACGCGTATGCGGGTTTCAAGGGAGTATTAATTGCAATAGTTGAGATTCGACCCCTGAGATTCTTCTTAATTGCAAACGAGCCCCTGCCATCTTCTATAAAAAGACGTAGTGTTGCAGTGTTCATTCTTATGCACATTTATCGGAGAAAGAAGGTTTTGCTGAAGATTTTTCTGGAGATCTGATTGCCGATCGTCGGTCGATTTCATCTTTGTTAAGAACACACTCCTTTTCTCCTTGTCTTGAATTTGAGAATGTCTGGAATACCTTCTTCGTCGGGAGTGGGCCCCTCCTCCGCCGCCGGGACTTCTAACGTCCGGGGAGGATTCTCCGCTGATTTCCACCTGGAGATGGCCGCAGAAGCTATCCGTGCCGGCATCGACCCTGCGGAAGTCGAGGCATTATTTAACGAGGCCGACGTCGCTAGGGAGGCGGCGGTTGAGCATCGACGGTCACAGATGGAGAGGGATCTGGTAGTCAGGGCCTACTGGGAGCGGCACAGTGCCTTTGGCCAGGCATATGTGGCATTTGCTGATATAATGGAGAGGTTAGCCGGCCCGTCTCCAAGATTTGACTTCCGGGAGTATTCGATCGCTCACCCTTATCAACCTCCCAAGCGATCGCTATTTCGGGCTGCTCAGCGATCTCTGTGGTCTCTTGGCCAAATCAGGAGTTCGGCGACCAGGAAGGATCTGGCCGTCTGGAGGACGAGGTTTCATATCCCTTCAGATGTGGATCTCTTTGTTCCGGCTGAGAATGAGAGAGCCGACCAGCCTCCGGAGGGGATGGTCGCTGTGAACGAAGCGATCATGGAGGCAGGGTTGCGATTTCCTGTCTTTTGCTGTTTCCCATCTGCTGGCCGCTTGGAATGTGGCCCCTCTCCAGTTGACGCCGAATGCTTGGCTCCAGATAATCTGCACTCTTACCTTGTTCGGCGGTCACCAACTGTACCGCCTCCCTTCGCCGTCGGAGATGAACCACCTGTTCAAACTGACGAGTCAGAAAGGGTCGGTCGGAGGCTATCGTATACAAGGCCGATCCAGTCGGGTGATCCTTGGAGTCCCGAACAAGGCGCGGAGCGATCTGACGAAGTGGTTCTGGGTCGCCGGTGCCTGGAAAGCCTCAGCGAGCGACAACCCCACTGGCGAGCTGAACATTCCACTTGCTTTCGGGAGAGGAATCCCGGTAAGGGTTCAGACTCTCCCTTTGTTTGGATATGTTCTGAACTGATCTAATTTGATTTCGTTCTTGCAGGTTTCCATATTCCGGCGATTGAGGAGCTGCCTTTTGATTTCCTGGTCGTCTGGGAGCGGATACAAAGTTTGCCGGACGACGAGTTGGATGCCAACCGGATCAACAAGGAATTTTGTCGGTTGTCCGCTCGCCTATTCCATTTTCCGAGACATCTCTCGGTCTCAGGTAAGACCTTTTACGATCTCCAATTGCTGGGCGTTCGTCCTGTTGGAGGAATATGACTAACTGTGGCTTGATTGTTCTTACTGCAGAGGTTCGTTTTCCTCACTTTTTGGAGCCCCCACCGGAGATTTGCTATGTCGAACCCTGGAGTTTTGGGTCGTCTCCGCCAGACGAAGTCATCGCGGGCTCCTCCTGTGGCGTTACCTATCATCCCGGAGGCGGAGCCTCATGTGGAGCCGATCGTGGCCGAGGAGGAAGTCCGGGAGGAGGGGCTTCGGATGAATCGCAAACGGCAGAGGTCGGGAGAAACTCCAGTTTCTTCCCCTGCCAGTGAGGTGCCGATCGCCGTGCCTCCGATCACCGTTGTTCCTCCGGAGAATGAGCCTGCTCCCTCCGCAGCTTTCCTGCGGGAGATGGCGATCGCCGAAGCTGAGACCCATCGCGGGAAGCCATACTTCGGTCGCGATCCTGAGAGAGCCGAGAGGTAGACTTTGCTTGCTGAGTTGAAACTTGTTACTTGCATAGGAGTTGTGTTAACTTTTTGTGTTGATGCAGGATCCGTCGCACAGATCCATCTTGCCCGCCGATGGTGTTGGATTTCTTAGCGAGCCGATCTCCTCGCCAGTCCTGTGACATCCCGCAATACGTCAACCGGGCCGTTTCTGCTCTACCGAAGGCCTGGACGACCGATCTAGATGCGATCGCTCGTCAGCGATCTGGGAGTACAATGCAGGCTGTTCTTGCCCTTTCTCTCCAGACGGCGACCATGGCTGCCCAGGAGTGTGAGGGGCATCCTTCCACTATTCGCCTGCAGGCGGATCTCGAGGCGGCTCGGAAAGAGAACGCCGAGTTCGCCGACAAGATTTTGGCAATGGATAAGGACTCTTTGGTGGCAGCTAAGCGGGCGAGCCAAGATCTTGAGCTGGCGAGGAAGGATGCCGAGATGTCTCGGTTGACGGTTGACCGATTCCGAGACCGAATGACAAATGCCGTACGCTCGCAGAAGGCTGCTGAGATGGAGGCCGATCGACTGAAGGTGACCGTCGCTCGGCTGACTAGCGAGCTGGCGGAGTCGAGGGAAAAGATAGCTGCGAGTTAGGCCGAGCTCTAAGGATCGCAATAGGCGATGGCGGAGCTGAAAGGGGAGGTAGAGGCGACCAAGGCCAATCCCTTCCTTAACTTGGAGTTTGTCAGCGAGTTTGCCTATTATATGGCATTCGCTGACTCGATCCGAGCTGCTAAGAAGGGAGGGCTGGAGGTCGGCCCTCTTGCTGAGAATTTCAAGGCGTATGTGCTGGAGCATCCTCTCATCCTGCTTTCTCCCTGCCGATTTTGGAACTCTCGGAGCTTGGCGTGGATTTGAGCTGGTATCTGACTCCGGCGAACCTCGTTCATCCTGACGCTCCGGAGGACGGGGAGGCCGCTCCGGAAGCTGGGGAAGGGCCGCAGGTCGATCCGGCGGTTGAAGGCGAAGGCCAGGCGGGGGCCTGAGGCTCTTCACTCTTGTTTGCTTTAGCTTTTTGTCTCGTAGTTTTGTAGCTTTCTTTTTGTAGTACTTAGGCCTTCGCGCGACCTTGTATGTACTTATGAAACTTCAAGCAGTGAAATGAATGTCTGATTCTCCGATTTTTACTTAAATGTTTGCTTTTAGAGTCTTTGCATGACTTTTGTACAAATGTGTGAGGAGAGACCGTTGCAAGTGTAGGTGTAAGTGAATTGGTAAACTCAAATAGATAACTTTTACAACTAATTCGATCGCTGCACAACATCTGAAAAATGGCGATCTCCGTATGTGATTGAATAGGGACGATCGTCGTATAGGTAGTCCCTACTCTTCCCCCTTGTTTTTGTTCGCTTAGTGTAAGTAAGGGGACGAAAATAAATCGTTGAGTGAGTGGTCTTCAAGTTTGTCGAATCCTCGAAAGGCCGTCCATTTCGGTCTTGAGGAGCCGTGCACGATCGCGGAGTTCGATGGACCGATCTCCACGATCATGTCTTGTGCGCGAGCGACATTGTCTGTCTCGTGACTCATTTTATTGTGAGGGTCCTCCGTTAGGCTGCGCCTCGCCTCGTATTTAAACGAAGGGCGTGCGGTCTTGGTCTGGAGGAGTCCTTGCGCGGGGCGTCGTCGGATTAATCAACTCCTCTTCCGCGGCTTGTTAGCTCTGATTCCACTCGGCCCGCCATGAAGATGGCGACCCTCGACGGTGTACGTTGAGACGGGGGTAGGGACGCGTCGCATTGTTCGAGAGGATCCACCACGTTAAGCGATGGACCTCCGAGGGCGGGCGAACGTGTCCACAGATTAGTTTTGGAGGGCCCTCAGACTACGCCAGCCTCGTATTTAAACGAAGGGCGGGCGATCTTGGCCCTAAGGAACCTTTCATGGCCTAAGCAGTCGGTTCCATCGGCCACCAGGGCCATGGCTGCACTCTTCTACCTCGGATCGTCATGTTAGATGCCGACCTTCGACGGTGTACGTTGTGCGGGGGAGGCGATCCCGTGCCTTAGTTCATCATGTTAGATGGTGAACTGTAGATGGCGAATGGGTCCTCCTATTTTCCGAGGCGTTAGCTCAGGCAATAGCCTTTGATTTGATGAGGCGGGAAAACGGGGAGAGACGTCCGAAGTTCCCTTCTCTTAATTGAAGTGTGCAGATACGGTCGCCGAGGTTGATCAAGGGGTCGGCTCGTATGAGCTTTCCAGCCTGCTCGCATTCGACTCGGGCGACCGTGTTGGGAGATTGGTGGGGCTCCAGCTAAGCCAATAAGCTGTCCAACTTGACTTCTTTGAATAATCTCCATAGTTGTTTGAGGAGGTCGCGGCATTGGTCGATGTTGTGGTCGGGGCTCTTGTGGTAGGCACAACGTTGATTGCGGTCCAGATGACCGTGGTCCCATATCCTTGTTGGCCTTGTGGCCGCCGGATGGTTTGGCGACCGTATTCTTGGCTTTGGCGATCGCCATCTTTCGTGCCGGAGGAGGCATTTCCTCGCCTAGGCGGAGGGTGAGTAGCCTTTGCCTGGCCAGAAAGTCGGCAGCCTTAGCGCGGAAGATCGCGTAGGTTGGGGGGATATCCTTGGTGAGATGTCTAAACATGAGTGAATGACCGTAGAAACCCCCCAGGACCGAATAGAGAGCGAGCTCGTCACTGATAGGTTCGCCTGTAAGGATGATTTTGTCTACTCGGTCGATGTAATCCGCGTCGGTTTCGTCTTCCCCCTGTCTGATTTTCATCATGCGGTGGGGGCCTTCTGGTCTGGAGACCTTGGTGGCGAAGTATTACGTGAAGTCATTCGCCAGTTTCTCAAAGGAGATGATCGATCGTGGTGGTAGTGAGACGTACCACCTATGGGCCAGCTCGCCCAATGTTAATGGGAAGATCCGGCATTTGGTCGCATCTGTTGCCCCACACCAGGTCATGTAAATTCGGAATTTACTTAGGTGGGTTTCGGGGTCCGATCTCCCTTCATACAGAGGTGTTTTGGGAGGAGCGATCATTGGTTGCACGGGGGCGAGCTCGATGTGAACTGCGAGTGGCTCGGTCGGCCCGATGGTCTTTCTGCTGGTGCTTGCCCCAGTGTCCAAGAGTGCTTTCATCTCGTCGAGTTGGCGTTGCATTGCGGCTATCGCCGACGCCTGGCTGCTCGCGGCTCGGCACTCGGAGCGGGAGCCGAGGCGATCAAGTACTGATCCTCTGACGATCGGAGCGGGAGCCAAACGGTTGATTTGCGTTCGGCTGCGAGTCGGGTAGGCTGAACTCCTGGTGACGGATTCGTATTCCGTCTTTTCGTGGTTTGGACTAGAGTGCACCGGTCGCCATGATGGGTCGCGTCCCAGGCGATTGAATACGGATCCATCCGGTCGTGCGAGAGCCTTTTCTCGCAAATCGGGGTTTTTGTGACGATCGCTCGCCCAGTAGCCCGTTAAATTTCCATTTTCCCATGCGGCGGATGGTCGAGGGAGTTATTGCGGGCGACGCGCATGCTCGCCGTCACTCCTCTAGGATGGCCATAGCCTCCTCGATTTGTTCCTCGGTTTGGAACTGGTCGAGTGAGAGGCTGGGGCCATCCCTCAGGTGCGGGATTGAGAGTCTCGCGTTGCCGCGGCTTCCCCCGGCCGTCGTCTGGGGTTTGGATTGAGCCGGGATATGTTGTCCGGCAGTTTGGAGAGTGGCTCTGTTCGATGTACCGGCTGACGTCATGATTCTGAAGGCTTTCTCTGAAGAACAGTGAGTGTTTCTTCAGGTATATGCCCCGGAGAACAGTGAGTGTTCTTCGAGACAGTAGGAATAAAAACGAAGATCCACCCCTTCCTCTAGCGCCAATTGTTGCTACCCAAAATATTATCCGGAGATAGATATTGCTGGAATGGACGGATAGCAAACAAATGCGAGAACACTTCCGTGGGAAAGGTAAATAACACAAGATTTGCCGGGGTTGTTAGTCCGGACTTGAATGCTCTCGCGAGATATTATCAATACAAATATTCGGGAATGCAAGTATTAATGTAAGAATACAATTACAATGAGTGTAAAGATTCTTGTTATCTAAGCTAGTGAGCGAGTAGATTGCCGGAAGAACCAGATATGATGCTCTGTGAGTTCTTGTAACAACGTTGATGAGCTGTGATGGCGGTGAGAGATCGACGGTCTCCCACGGCGTGTATTATCTATATAGTTAAGCTCCAGGACTTGTATGTCCCTTAGAATCTGCACTACGGAGACTTCTTGCCTCTGCCGACCGTCTTCTGGTTGAGAGGTGCTGAGAGAGAAATCCTAAGATAGATTATGGGGAGAAAGCTGGGAGCTTGGAAGTATTTATGTTCTTCTATCTTTCCGTAAATGAATTCGGAATATAAGTGAACGAATTAGGGAAACGAATCTGGAACCTTTTTCCTGTAGGGGGAGGTTCTCTATTTATAGGACTTGGACCTGCTGGGCGATCGCCTTTGCTGTATTATAATAAGCGACCGATCGTCTTTTAGCACATGGGCTTGTCTCCTTAAAGTCTGCAGGAGTTGCTGGCAGTCAGTCGCGCGGTCCAATGAGAAGCCTGCACATGTCTGAGTCGCTGTCACGGGCGGTCCCACCTTGTGCCTTTTCGGCGGGCTTGTCGGTAGGTAAAGCCGCCCTTGTCAGAGACAGCTGTTGGTGGTCAATGATCCGTGAAATGCGGATCTTATCTTGGATCTGCACATGGGTGCTGCTTTGAGATCTATTCTTCTTGGACTTTGACGAACGATGGTTCCAGCTCGTGGTGTAGGACGATCGTCCTTAGCCGGGCACTAGAGTCGATCGCCAGGTCCCAAAGGGCGATCGCCTTGGGAGTCGATCGCCAGGTACTTGATGGTGGTCTGGTATCTTCGCTTAGGCGAGTTCGCCATAGCTTGATTGGTTGTGGATTCGGTCGCTCGGCCTTTCAGTCGATCGCCTGTCGAGGTGAATAAATCTCGACACAACAAGTACATAATGAATATAGTGAAGTTCTGAGTAAGACTCATAAGTTGGATAATACATCAAATGGTACGACGAAAAGAGATTTGAAATTCAGCATGGTAGCTTGAATTATCTACGGATAAATGGTTGGTTGATCAGATAAGAGAAATGTGATGTGTGTTGTAGATTCGGTACAGAATATGATTTTGGAACCTTGGGTTTGTGGAACTCGGGCATGTGTTTATGTGGCTCTACCGAAGTGGTAGTAGCGTGATTTTTGGTATAGTGATTTTTAACTTTTGAGTCAACTGATTTTTCCGCATGTGGTATTTTGAGTGATTCCTTAGTAAGTGTGGATTTGGGGATGGAATGTGCGTCCGATGTGTACGAAGACGAAGAAAGTGTACATCAGTGTTGTATGCATGTGCAACGAGCGGCTTCTTGTGAGAAGTGCATGCCGGCTGTAACACCCCCAATCCACTCAGGGATATTACACGCCGTAGACTCCTTTCCGCAAGGATCTACCAGGCAAGAAACTACAAAACAAAACCCACATGCGGTCAATTCGACCAAAACATAATACGATAGACCGATTAGGTCTCTCAAAACACAGCATATCCGTACATCTGATAAATCATAATACAACTCGATCTCATAATACATAAAATGTCCATCCATCGAGGATGACAAGGAAAACTCAGACCGATAGATCACTAACGGACAACCGACTACAACTGTGACTAGTATCGTTGTTTACATCATCCTCCAAGCCGATCCTGTGGTTGCTCACTCTCTAATAAGAACACCTGGAATAAATAATAAAATCCCAAACGAAGAGTTAGCGATGGAATCGCTAGCAAGTAACCAAGCTATAAAGTTATACATCAAGAATACAACCGTTGTGAAAATAACCTTTTAACAAGGTAGTAACACGATCCCCGAGTCTAAAGTCTTTTCGAAAATAGTTCCCATCAAGGAGGATCATAAATATAACTTCAAAACACATTTGAAAGAATAAATGAGGACATCGGGGGTCTCAGTGTAAAATCATGAAAAGATTTGTAATTCTCCTTTTCAAAAGGGTTTTCTATCAAAATCATATAGATGGTTCAATTCACAAATGAGCCTCAAAGGCGGAACCACAATCACCAATATAACCGGAATCCAAGATTCATTTATTCACAGTTTAGAGATATCCAGTCGAATACTCAAATCACCTCTGGGGCCTCGATGAGACCCAACCCGGATTAGTTATCAAAAACAAACTCAATCCACCCATAAGTTATCTTGACATCTTACTCGCAAGTAACGATTATCGGAGCCCTCTCTGGACCTACCCGATTAGATAACCTTATGGTCAAATCATATAAACTAGCCATACTCACAAGTACGCGCCGCCGGAGGCCTCATGGGTCCCTACCCGGTTAAACATCATTGAAACACACCCACAAGTTATCGCGACATTGCACTCGCAAGTGACGATTCTCGGAGCCCTCTCCAGACCTACCCGATTCGATAACCTTATGGTCAAATCATAGCAACTAGCCGTACTCGCAAGTACGCGCCGCCGGAGGCCTCACGGGTCCCTACCCGATCAATATCTCAATTCACCGATTTCGCAATAACAAGGGTATAACATTCGCCACAATTACACACACGTAAAATCATAAGTTAATGCAACCAACACTTTCACAGGGTATAACATTCACGTCACACCATCATTTAGTAAACATTCTTAAAAGTGAACAATACAAACATTTCACAATTCCTCGTATAACTACTCACTTCTAAATATCCATCTCGAACACAATACACATGAAATGGTGGTTATCATTCTACAAGAAAATCAATTTACATTCGTATTCACTTTCATTGAATCACATTGTTCATTTAAAGTAAGTTACGGTTAAACGTTCGATCACTATCAAGTCCACGTTAAATTCACGACACGCCACATTCTCAAAGTATAAAGATTATAGACGAGATACTCGCCTCAAGTCCAAAGTGCGCGAAACAATGGGGGAGCTCGACCGGAATCCTTGTATACCTATAATCCTCCGGCAAACACAACGAAGATATGATCACAGTGAGAATTAAGGCCAATAACAATGCAAATCCCGATAAACTATCGAAGAGAAACTCATTGGGATATTTAATCGAACACTCAATGTTTGATACCAATCGAGTTGAAAAAACTCAAAATACGGATATACTACCCATAGAACATGATTAATAATGTTCAATAACATCAACCGATTCATCAAAATCGGATGAACAACGAAGATTGGAAAGAAATCCCGAAATTCAACCCTAGGAGGTTTCAAGAAATTACCTCGTTCCGACGAAGAACAAGGATTTGATGTTGTTAATCCACACCAAGAACTTGAATAAGATGAATTCCCCTGAGATAAACCGCCCAAAAATCGTCCACAAATCGCCCAAGGAGGAGAAGAAGAAGAAAAAATGATGAAATGAGCTTGATCCTCACAAAATCCGCAGAAATAGGCTAATCTGCACTGTGTGCCGCGGCACGCGGACCACAGCCAAAAAAAACTGCCCAGCACTGGCTTAGTGCCGCGGCGCGGTCAGCAGGGGCCGCGGCCCGCGGTACAGCCCGCTCCAGCATCAAAAGGCACACGATGCAGTTTTAACTATTTTGACCATAACTCCTTCGTCCGGACTACGATTGACTCACCGTTTGAACCATTGGAAAGCTAACTTGATTCTATATAATACTGGAAAGATTCCGAATTTTTGGAGTTTCCAAGAATTTATGGTGATGTTACAAAGTTGAACTCATACTTGAAAAAGTCGCTTAAGAACACGGAACTCAATAAAACGACACCGAAACGAACTCGGATGACAAAAAGTATAGAATTAATCATTTTCGGAATGACGAAACAGTCACAATAGAGTTTCTAAGATGGACTTACGCCAAAAAAAGAAAATTACTGAAAATCGAAATTGCGGATATTACACCGGCGATACAGGAATGTGTCAAGGAGTAGCTTCTGTCGGGCTTCTAAACAAAGGAGACATGAAATCCCAAATTACATATTGGTGTTATCAAATTTTGACATGTTTTCAAAATTGCCATAGTTGCGGTATTAGTATTTTGTCGGATTTTGTCGAGGCTTGTGTTAGTTGTGTTTGTATCTGCGTTGAGCCTTTGAAGTGGAGTGCCAACTTCATAGACTTGTAAGTATACCGTTTCGGTTATTTTCTTGTGGTAATGATTGTTTTCTTCGTGATGATTTTGGATACCTTGGTTGAGTTGTTGTTTATGACAGGATTGCAAGTTTCGAGGACGAAACTTATTTTAAGTGGGGTAGTATGTAATATCCTAAATTTCTACTATGATTGTTTAATGTTATCTTATCCGAGTTATATTAAACAGTGTGGAATCGGTACAGTATGGATAAAATATTATGAGGATATAATTGGCGTAGTTGGTCGACCATTACATTTGAGGGTATTGTGTATCAGGTGTATCGTATAAGAATATTATTGGTAACGAGTATATGAATTCAATATGTCATGTATATGTATCCAGTATGTCGTGACGGAGAAGAACAATTAGAATTGGCTAAGTATAGCCTGATCTACGTATGTTAAAATAAGGACTTAGCGCATGCTAATGAGCAGAGCTTATGTACATTAAGAAGGACATTTAACGTACGTAAGATCATACTGGACAGAATCTAGGCGGTGGCCGACAGGTGGGTCCTGACTCGAGTTAATGACATTTAGCGTACGCTAAAGTCTAAGGTCAGTGTAAGCTAATGTCAGACCAGTCAAAGGGAATCTCAGCTTTGTGGTTTGCTTTCAGCATGTGGGACCCAAGCACATTCGGAGCAAGTGTATACAAACGAGTCAACAAAGAGTTAACGTACGCTATGGGTGAACACTTACGTACGTTAATCGGGTAGAGGATTTACGTACGCTAAAGGAAACATGTTGCGTATGTAAGGATACCTGTTGTCAAAAGACGTTGCCTCTAGACTAGGTAAGGATACGTAACTTAAATATTGTCCTGACTGCTGAGGAACACAAGTTTGTTCTAACTGAGGAATGCCCATTGGAACCAGATGCGGATTCTACACCTGATGAGGTGAAAGAATACCGGAAGAAATATGATGAGATGGCTCACCATTACATCTTGGCTTCTTTAGAAAATGTATTGCAGCATCAGTATCAGAGTTTGGGCACGGCCGTGGAAATGATGAAAAATATCGGCAAGATGATTGGTCATCAGAACTGGGTGTCTAGGCAAAATGCTATTAGGGTCTTGATGATGACACAAATGTCTGAGGGAACCCCGGTAAGGGATCACGTTCTAAATATGATTTCTCATCTAAATGAACTTGATATCTTAGGGGCTACTATCGATGCAGAAACGCAGGTCGATATAATCCTAGGCAGCTTACCTAGAAGCTTTGAGCAATTTCGCCTAAAATACAATATGAATCGTAGGGAATATACCTTGGCGGAATTGCTGATAGAGCTTCAAGCTGCGGAAGGACTCGTCAGACAAGGCTATCAAGTTCTTGCGGCAACTGGTGTTTCAACTTTTAAACCCAAATGGGGGAAGAAGAAGAAATAAGTGGGTCAGAAGCAAGTGGCAACTCTCAAGGTGAAAAGTAAGTCTCCTCATCCTGAGATGAACAAAAAGCCAAAGGGAAAGTGTAAAACCCCACAATTCCGGTAGCATATTATATGTACGACTTACTATATCATAATAGATTTTAATAAAATAACAATTTTACCTCATAGTTCAATATAATCTATTATTCACTTATTTATTCATGAATTTCGAAGTAATATTTTAATCAAATAATCAATTAATTAAAATCAAAGTGACGCGTTAATTTACCTATTGGGCTATGTACCAACACTTAAAAATAAGTGGACTCACTAATGGACCATTGAAACTGAATTGAAAGTTCAATTAGGGCCCAAGACCAAAGAATGGCCTAAACCACCCTTAACTTTAACCCAACCAACAAAGGCTAACCCAACACCACATGACCCAACCTACACCTTTATTAAAAAATTAATAATAAAAATGGCACAAAAATCGGCCATGATGAGTAAGGGATAAAGTGTCTCTTTGACCCTTCCACTTGTTACCTACACACACGTCTTCACCTCTTCATTCACCAAGCCTCAACCCCCCTTCCTATAAATACCTCCATGCACACTTTATCTTCCTTTACACAAAAAAATCTCCACATTCTAGAGAGAGAGAGAGGGAGAGGCCGAGAGGTAGAGAAAAAAAAGAGGAATAGAAGAGAAGAAGAGAAAAGAGGAGGAAGGAGAAGGTTAGAAGGAAACAAAGGTAATGTGCTTACTTACTTTAGCACTTAAAGTTTATATAGATATACATATATGTATATAACTTAACTAACTAGTACTTGAATTTCTTATGATGGTCACATGTAGTGAAAAAGAAGGAAGAATCTTCACCATATAACAAAAACTTAGACTTTCCCCACAACATCAAGGAAACAATGTGGGTGCAAAAAAATTATTTTTAAAGTTATATGTGAAATGAATTCAAAATGAAGATGTATGTTCTTTTAAGTGATTTATATTCTCTGCATTTCATATATTACAAGCATGCATGACGATTTACAATTTGATTCTGTTGACAAGTTAGCAAATATTGATAATTTAAATGATGTGATTAGAGCTTCTTGCAAAAAAAAAATATGATCATGTATGATTTGTTGAATATTCTGAAAATTTATGACCTTGAAGTGATGTATGTGTAAATATGAATATGAAATTAAAGTTGGATGTTTAATATGTTGCCTAACGAAAGTTGAATTGGCAAAAACGAGCATAAAACATAGTTATATGAATTCAAGGAGAATTATGGGAATGGTTGATATAAGTGTGTAATTTAACTTGGAGACAGAAAATATAGTTCAACTAAGTGTTAATGATCTACCATTAAAATTTTACAAAAATCGAAACCCGTTTCCTAAGTCTACGGGTCGAAAATCGTTATAGAGTAAAATTGTGTAGTTTCTTAAAATTATGGAACTATTAGGAAATTTTCGTATATTTTCTGTTTAGCATAGAAAGTGAGACTAAATAATATGTTTATTCTCTGACCATAAAATTTTGTAAGAATCGAAACTCATTTCCGAGTCTGCGGACGAAAAATCACAATTTAAGATAAACTTGGGGACAAAATATAAATTCTTTAAAATTTTGGGACCAAGACATAATTTTACCTTTATGGACCGAACATATGATGTATTTCAAAATAATATCATAGCTTCAAAATTTCATAAAGTCCGGAAGTCATTTAATTTTGGGGTCAAAATGATATATTAAATAAAATGGGGTCAAATAGTAAATTCTTGCAAAATTAAAGTCTAAGATAAATTTTTAAACTCTGGACTAAAATTATTGATTACTAAAGTATAAGTATTATGTCCGTAAAATTTTATAAAAATTGGAGCTAAATTTAATTTAGGGGTCAAAATGACATTTTAAATAAATTCGGGGCAAAATTAAAAATTTGGAAATTTTAGTTCAAAACTGAAATTCTGAAAATCCTCCCAATTCTGGAATTTCAAGTTCAACATGAACTTTCTCGTAAAATTTCGTCACCATCCCTATTGAAATCCAAACCTTATAATCATGAAAACCAATTTTGACAAATTTTGAGGTAAAATTGTAATTTCAGAAATATCAGTCCCGAAACTGAAATTTTGAAAACTCCCCTGATTCTGAGATCAGATAATCATACTTAATGTTCCCATAAAATCTCATGACCATTCAAACTCAACTCGAAACAATCTGATGTAATTTCTCCGAAACTTCAAAATTAAATTAGGAGTAAAATTTTCCTTCACATAAATGTTTTATCCAAAGAATATATTTTCAATCAAGTCCATAATCTCATAATACTCGTGCCACAAATACACTTCCAATCCCATTGTATAATCAAATTATACTAAGGGTTGCTACTAATTGACTATGTAATCATAATTGTACGCTTGTGCATACACCGTGATGCGTTTAACTGATAAAGTGTGATTGTCCGGGAACTAAGTGCTATACAAGCAAAGTGCCACAGACGGGATCGCCCTCTAAATCTATTAGGACAAAGTGCCACGTCGACCAATGGGGGACACCTCTTGAACCAGTACGAAACAGAGCGCCTGATCTAATATCCTGGGGCCACCTCTTGAACTTGTAGGAGCCACCTCTAGAATCCCAAATCGAGTCAGGATGGTTAGACCGAGTCTTGGACCGAGCATAACGGTTGCGGTTCATGAGTGAGGCTACCGTTTTTGCCTATTCCCATAACCGAGTAATGTAGTGTTCCGGGGGACCTGAGTCGTAGACTGTAGGATAATCGCGATTATGACATGATCCGGGAGAAAGACCCACGACCAGGACATGTCTTACCAAGATAAGAGATAAGGAAGCACGGCTAACGTGAAGAGCATAAGCTAGATAAGTGAGCTACGACCAACGTTGGGAGTCACAAGGAAGATCTAGGTTCCTTGTCCAATTCGGCGGGTTCCGAGGCTAATTGATTGATTGATTTATTGATTAGTCATCTGATTGCTAACATGATTGATTATTCGGAAAATTAATTTTATCTACGGGGTTGGATAATTATTGTTATTAATCAAATGAGTAAAGTTTACTTTTAAAATTGTACAAATTACTTTGATAAAACTTATTTCATCATTTACAAATAGATAGACATGCATCATTCAAAGCTTTGAAATTAAATATAAATACCAAAGAGGAAATACGGAACATACCTCAGGATACGCAATGCCATGATGAATCACATCAGTCTAATCCGAGATCAGATCAATACAACATACGGACATGGTCCTAACACAAGACCTACAAATGCATACTCAGATGACGACATCAATATGCTCACGACAATAACAATAATGTATATTCAATGGAAATACGATGATCCAGCGCACACAGCATAGATTCCAAGATGACCCTGTTAGATCAACACGAGGTGGATAACCAATAATATACATATGGACAACAACAACACATGGTCCAACGATCCAGTGCACACAACATAGATTCTCATGATGATCCCGTCGGACCAACGTATGATGGGAATACCTGTCCAACAATCTGGCACACACAGTTATAGATTCCCATGATGATCTCCTGAGGCCAATGCATGGTGGACATACAACAACAATGCACAACTGCATAATAACAATAATACACAAATGTATGACAACAATAATACATGAATGTTTCACAACATGATCGACACAAGGTGACAAAAATGACCAGTTTACTTGCCCCGAGTCCTTCGAGAGCAATCTCGATGTCAAAACCATCACTGATAATTCCCTCAATATTCGACGATCCAAAAGTACCACGGACTGTAGATGCAAAACCGCAAACTAGGCGGCTATTACAGTGCCGTGGAATCCCAACTGGGACCCACCAGGTGAATGAAAATTAATGAACCAATAATATAATTGTCGTGTCGAACCACATTATATTACCAAATACTCCGATGAGGAGCTTAAGTACAATACACCAGGACAATACGAAATACTAGTATATTTTATATGAAGATAAAATACACCACCCTGAATAAATAAACATCCCAAACGGAATTTGCAGCGGAAAATACAAATGAAGAGAATCAAGAATGACTGAAAGGACTGGGACCCCCTGCTAGTATCATTGGGACTCCTCGCTGTCAACGTTCTCTTCCCGTGCTTTTGCCTTGCCATGACCTGAAAACAAAATCCCCCAACGGGGTCAGTTACACAGAACAACAATCCTCAAGGGCTGAATATACACAATCATGATACATCTTAATTATGAAATATCCTTTAGTTATGAATTTAAGCTGAAGAGGGGCATCATAGTACGCCCGTAATGGTATGTGCATGTGCACAAGACGAGTGACCGGACACACCCGTCCTTGTACCTAATTAGTCTCACGGAGGTACGTTACCATGTGCACAGTCCATTGTGTCGGTGAACCCGAACACATGACCATCATGTGCCCGACTAAAAATCCCACACATCACCACCCAGCCACGCAATACGAACCCAGAAGGTCATATGAACGAGAATGACCATGATGAATATCAATGAATAATAATCCGACAAGGTCAAGAATGACTCACCGAGATGAATTAATGGTGAAGTGAATGATAGCTCAATGAAATGATTGGAACCGTCGTTCCTCGTGAATGAAGTGATTATTCGACAATTACAAGTCTCAATACGGTTAATACATTATGAATGAGTTATGATTATGAATGAACAACAACAAAAAGGAATGAATATCCTTTTAACCGAGTAATAATTAACTTACACAACACCGATGAAGAATGTCCTTCCACGAACAAACGTCCTAAATGAGATGTCGGTTGCTCGAACAACCTTGAATAACACAATTACCAACAATCCGTTCAACATACGAATCAAACACGATTATAACTTACTCAAAACGTCGATACCACTAAACCAAGCTCATTGGGGCATTATATCAAACACGTTGTGACCAATCTTCAATTATTTACAACCAATCCTTAACTATACTAATATCAAATCCCCAAGGAGTATTCCAAACCAACAAAACATCTTCAATACAATCAATAATCCAATATGAATATGCAAATTCGTGATTACAACAACAACTAATCGAAAACCCCCAAATCGAACTCAACATTCAAAGTGTTCTTGGATAACCCTTCAATAATCCAATGAATATTCATACACTCATAATCATACGTATATCTCTTCATACAACATGATTATAACGTCCAAAACATCATATCTCAACACAAAATCGAAATCCAAGATGTTTGAAGAATGTTACTTTTGATGATCCAAACACTTTGATTCGATGAACACGCATTAGATCGACTATCCAAGCTTCACAAACGAATGAAGATGATGAAAACCGAACACTCAAGTGATTGATGATGAAAAATCTGTCCCTCAAGCTCTCTCTCTCGGACACAAGGTGAAGAATGAGAAAATGAGTTCAAAGTCCGTCCAAGTCCTATATAAACTGCCGAACGTTACGGCCGTAACTCGGCCTTCTTACGGCCGTAACATCCAAGTCAACGGCCGTAACCAACCATCTCGTACGGCCGTAACTCCGCTTCGTCCAGAATCTGCCGACAGTCATACGGCCGTACCCGCACCTGCCTTACGGGCGTAACTCGCCCTCGGCCAAACACCTGCCGACAGTCATACGGCCCTATCCGCACGCGCCTTACGGGCGTAACTCGACCGATACGGCCGTACCCGGCCAAACTTATGGGCATATGAAGCCTTCCTCGAAACTGCCTAGGCACCCTGCCCGAATCATACGGCCGTAACCGGCCAAGCCTTACGATCGTACCAGCCTCATCTTACGGCCGTATGCCGCAACCTTTACGTCCATAAGTCCTATTCGTCCGAACTGGCCTGAAAACAACGAACTCCTGTTACGGCCGTATCCGACAATCCTTACGGCCATAACTCACCTTCGTCCAAAACCACCTTAAGCCAACAAATGCACGTTACGGCCGTAATGCCTGACTAGTTACGGCCGTAACTCGCTGCTGGAAGTGACAAAAATCCGACAACTCCGTCTCCTCGCTACAACCGGTGAATGATCCGACGTACAATACTCGTATGAATGTAATTAAGTCTAATAACACGTGATAGATGATACTTCCAACACAATACTATATTCACAATGATTATGATAATACTCTCGTCTCGACTCTCAATCGGAGATGAATGACGATCGGTAACTGATACACGGTTACAAAATGCCAATGATGAATACAATGAATGAATCATGAATGATGAGTGATTATTAATGAGTGAGAAATTACTGAGTGACCATTACTGATTGATAATTACTGAATGATAATGAATGAATTACAACCGGGTATTACATACTCCTTCCCGTAAAAAGAGTTTTGTCCTCGAAACTAAGGGTCAAACAACTCGGGATAACTCTCCCGCATACTATCCTTGGTTTTCCAAGTAGGCTCTTCGACTCCGTGTCTAGACCACTGAATCTTGACCAAAGGAATCGTCTTGGTTCTCAACTGTTTGATTCGCCGCTCTAAAACTCGTATAGGACGCTCCTCATACGAATGATCATCCGCGATCTCGATTTCGTCGAACTGAAGTATGTGACTCGGGTCGACGACATACTTACGCAACTGAGAGACGTGAAACACATTATGAATTCGGCTTAATGCCAGAGGTAAGGCCAATCGATAAGCTAACTCGCCTACTCGATCCAAAATCTCAAACGGTCCAATGAATCTCGGACTCAACTTTCCCCTCTTCCCAAAACGGAAGGTACCTCGACTCGGGGATACCTTGACCAAAACATGGTCACCTGTCTCGAACTCTGACGATCGACGACGATTATCTGCATATGATTTCTGTCGACTCTGAGCGGTCAACAAACGACTCCTGATCAAATCTACCTTCTCACAGGCGGCTATAAGCATATCGGGCTCGGTGCCAACTGATTCTGATAAGTCATCCCAACACAAAGGAGATTGACAATGACGACCATACAAGGCCTCGTAAGGTGCCATATTAATCGAAGCATGCCAACTATTATTGTACGTGAACTCAATCGACGGTAGTTGGGCTTCCCAATTGTCTTTCCAATGGAGGACGCATGCCCTCAACATGTCCTCCAGTGTCTGAATAATCCTCTCTGATTGTCCGTCGGACTGAGGATGAAAAGCGGTACTGAGATTAAGCTGAGTTCCCATAGCACGATGAACTGACTTCCAAAAATGAGACACGAATCATCCATCACGATCGAAAATGATACTTTTAGGAGTACCGTGCAGTCTCACTATCTCTTTGATGAACAACTGGGCAAGTCTCTCGGGACCCCACGTATCCCTAATCTCAAGGAAATGAGCTGACTTAGTTAAACGGTCCACAACTACCCAAATTGTATTCATTCCACGACGACTCGTCGGCAAACTCGTGATGAAGTTCATAGAAATATCTTCCCACTTCCACTCTGGAATCGGGAGCAGTTTCAGCATACCTGTCGATCGCTGATGTTCTATCTTGACTTGCTGACAGGTTAAACATCTCGAAACAAAATCTGTGACTTCTCGCTTCATATTACTCCACCAGTAATTTTGTTTCAAGTCCTTGTACATCTTGCTGGACCCCGGATGAATGGAGCAAGGGGTAGCATGAGCTTCTCTCAAAATCGAGTTTTTCAACTCGTCATTCGCCGGTACGCATAACCGATTCTTGAATCGCAATAGTCCATCCTCGTGGACCACAAATCCAGGGGCTTTCCCCTGAGCCACATCCTCACGGATGCACATCAATGATGGGTCTGAACCCTGATTCCCTCTGATTGCCTCCTCAAGTGGCGATGAAATCTCCAACATGCAAAGTTGCCCTTGCACTCACTGAAGCCAGACCTCGATCTCGGGTCTAAGAAATTCCTGTTGAAGCTCTTTCTGAACTGTTAATCGAGCAAGCATTTGCTCCTGAACGGACTTACAACTCAAGGCATCGGCAACAACGTTTGCCTTACCCGGGTGGTACAGGATCTCGATATCATAATGTTTGATTAGTTCCAACCACCGCCTATGTCGCATATTTAACTCCTTCTGAGTAAATATATACTTCAAACTCTTATGATCGGTGAATATCTGACAGGTGATGCCATAAAGGTAATGACGCCAAATATTCAACGCGAAGACCACGGCTGCTAGCTCCAGGTCGTGGGTTGAATAATTAACCTCGTAAGGTCTCAATTGCCGTGAAGCATAGGCAATAACCTTCCCATTCTGCATTAATAAACAATCGAGACCGTGTCCGGACGCGTCACTATAAACCACGAATCCCTCCGTCCCTTGTGGCAAGGAAAGGACAGATGCTGAAATTAACCGGCTCTTGAGTTCCTCAAAACTCCGCTGACACGCATCGGACCATGTGTATTTCGTATCCTTTCGCAAAAGGTTCGTCATAGGCAGTGCCTTGGAATCCCAACTGGGACCCACCAGGTAAATGAAAATTAATGAATCAAATAATATAATTGTAGTACCGAACCACATTATATTACCAAATATTCCGATGAGGAGCTTAAGTACAATACACCAGGACAATACAGAATACTAGTATATTTTATATAAAGATAAAATACACGACCCTGAAATAAATATCCCAAACGGAATTTGCAGCGGACAATACAAATGAAGAGAATCAAGAATGACTGAAAGGACTGGGTCCCCCTACTAGTATCACTGGGACTCCTCGCCATCAACGTTCTCTTCCCGTGATTTTGCCTTGCAATGACCTGAAAACAAAATCCCCCAACGGGGTCAGTTACACAGAACAACAATCCTCAAGGGTTGAATATACACAATCATGATACATCTTAATTATGAAATATCCTTTAGTTATGAATTTAAGCTGAAGAAGGGCATCGTAGTACGCCCGTAATGGTATGTGCATGTGCACAAGACGAGTGACCGGACACACCCGTTCTTGTATCTAATTAGTCTCACGGAGGTACGTTACCGTGTGCATAGTCCATTGTGTCGGTGAACCCGAACACATGACCATGATGTGCCCGACTAAAAATCCCACACATAACCACCCGGCCACGCAATACGAACCCAGAAGGTCATATGAACGAGAATGACCATGATGAATATCAATGAATAATAATCCGACAAAGTCAAGAATGACTCACCGAGATGAATTAATAGTGAAGTGAATGATAGCTCAATGAAATGATTGGAACCGTCGTTCCTCGTGAATGAAGTGATTATTCGACAATTACAAGTCTCAATACGGTAATACATTATGAATGAGTTATGATTATGAATGAACAACAACAAAAAGGAATGAATATCCTTTTAACCGAGTAAGAATTAACTTACACAACACTGATGAAGAATGTCCTTCCACGAACAAACGTTCTAAATGAGATGTCGGTCGCTTGAACAACCTTGAATAACACAATTACCAACAATCTGTTCAACATATGAATCAAACACGATTATAACTAACTCAAAACGTCGATACGACTAAACCAAGCTCATTGGGGCATTATATCAAACACATTCTGACCAATCTTCAATTGTTTACAACCAATCCTTAACTGTACCAATATCAAATCCCCAAGGAGTGTTCCAAACCAACAAAACATCTTCAATACAATCAATAATCCAATATGAATATCCAAATTCGTGATTACAACAACAACTAATCGAAAACCCCCAAATCCAACTCAACATTCAATGTGTTCTTGGATAACCCTTCAATAATCCAATGAATATTCATACACACTCATAATCATACGTATATCTCTTCATACAACATGATTATAACGTCCAAAACATCATATCTCAACACAAAATCAAAATCCAAGATGTTTGAAGAATGTTACCTTTGAAGATCCAAACACTTTGATTCGATGAACACGCGTTAGATCGACTAGCCAAGCTTCACAAACGAATGAAGATGATGAAAATCAAACACTCAAGTGATTGATGATGAAAAATCTCTCCCTCAAGCTCTCTCTCTCGGACACAAGGTGAAGAATGAGAAAATGAGCTCAAAGTCTGTCCAAGTCCTATATAAACTGCCGAACGTTACGGCCGTAACTCGGCCTTCTTACGGCCGTAACATCCAAGTCAACGGCCTTACGGCCGTAACCCGCCATCTCGTACGGCCATAACTTGGCTTCATCTAGAATCTGCCGACAGTCATACAGACGTACCTGCACCTGCCTTACGGGCATAACTCGCCCTCATCCAAACACCTGCCGACAGTCATACGGTCGTATCCAAATGCGCCTTACGGGCGTAACTCGACCGATACGGCCGTGCCCAGCTAAACTTACGGGCGTATGAAGCCTTCGTCGAAACCGCCTGGGCACCCTGCCCGAATCGTACGGCCGTAACCGGCCAAGCCTTACGGCCGTACCAGCCTCATCTTACGGCCGTATGCCGCAACCTTTACGGTCGTAAGTCCTATTCGTCCGAACTGGCCTGAAAACAACGAACGCCTGTTACGGCCGTATCCGAAAATCCTTACGGCCGTAACTCACCTTCGTCCAAAACCACCTTAAGCCAACGAATGCACGTTACGACCGTAATGCCTGACTAGTTACGGTCGTAACTCGCTGCTGGAAGTGACAAAAAGCCGACAACTCCATCTACTCGCTACAACCGGTGAATGATCTGACGTACAATACTCGTATGAATGTAATTAAGTCCAATAACATGTGATAGATGATACTTCCAACACAAGACCTTATTCACGATGATTATGATAATACTCTCGTCTCGACTCTCAATTGGAAATGAATGACGATCGGTAACTGATACACGGTTACAAAATGCCAACGATGAATACAATGAATGAATCATGAATGATGAGTGATTATTAATGAGTGAGAAATTACTGAGTGACCATTACTGATTGATAATTACTAAATGATAATGAATGAATTACAACCGGGTATTACAGTAGATAACTCATATCCTCACATTTACCACAATATATCCTCGATACCCAAATATACCAATAACGAATGGAAATCATATATATTATGATTTAACTCCCAAAAATCGGAAAAACAACATACAATCCAAATATCCGGAGTTCACAACAATAATCATTGTTATATGCATTATAACCAAAATGAGACTGAAACCATTCATTAAGCATTATAAACTGAACAAGTAATAACTTGCCTCAATACCGCCACGATGATGATGAAGTCGTTACCAATTTCCTTGCCTTTGTCTACAAGCTCCTCGGTCCCGGCCAAAGCAATTCCCGAACATACTCGAACTCGACCGCAACATATTATTCTAGTCAACGATCAATTATCACAACCTATTGAAGTAATCAATAAACAAAAATACGATAACAATCAATAACCGACATAGCCAACCAATCAAACTCAACGGTCCAACGATATCTCGATCATATACAAAACCAAGTAATCCAACTCAACATATACGAACTCATATCTACAATACAAACCGCAACTCGATGATCATAATTAACAATCAATATAACCGATCAACAAACCCAACAGTTCCATAATATCCCGATTAAACACAAATCCGAACAACCCGAATCAATAAATCACGAATCCATAACCACAATACGATTCCATAATCCGATAATTATATCAACAATCAACTCGGTAACAAGGATTACATTCATACTCTATTCCGAATTCAACCTTCTAGATGAATTAACAAGATTCCTCCTTCATAATTGTAAATTCACGGTAAAATAATACGCCCGACATAATCGACAATCTGAACTATCCAAATAGTTCAGTATCATTGATAATCATGTTCTAAGATTAACCATAGTCTTTCCGGATTCATCCTCATTATTATGATTCATATTTCATCAAGAACATATGAAACCAACTACTACAATCAACATAATATTGGTTTTAATTATCAATTCCATGTTTATAATAAAAACTATTATATATCCTATCACATATTCCTCTTGGATGTGATATATACCAAGAACACCATGATTCCATAATCATGTGCATAACAAACAACATATTGAAGACATATATCATCATTTTCTTCAACACACAATTCACATAATCTCAAGAATCACAACAACACCACCATAACCATCATCATACGAATTAATCATCAATAACAACTTCAAAATCCGAAAGTAAATGGAGGGGTAAACCAACATGCTTCCTAATAAATAAACATCCTTCCAAAAATCGATCTACAATCAGAGGGATGTGAATATTACCTTGTATTGTTGAACTACGATGAAGAACAATCGAACTCCTTCCAAGAATCATCATAAACCCTATGAACAAAGCTCCAATTCCGTGTTATCGATCTCACAACCAACTTAGAGACGCCAAAAATCGGTCTGGGGAAGTTGGGAGACGAAACACAAAGATGAACTCTCAAAATGATGAAATGACGGAGGACTCATATTTATAAAAATTCAGACATTACGTACGCCACGTGGCCTTCCTAGCATACGTAACAACCATTACGTATGTTATCTGACCTCGATAGCGTACGTAATCACAATCCAGAGGCTATTGTCTCAATTCGTTCAATTGCTTACGTACGTAACCCTCATGACATAGCGTACGTAACATATAGTTGACTTGCTATAGTAGTATGTCCATTTAACGTATGTAATGAACAATTTATAGCATACGTTAACCTCTTCGTTGACTTGCCTTTTCGCACGCCAGCCGAAAGTTGCCGACCACGGGACCCACTTGCCGGTCATAGCCTGATCCTGTCTGATTCTCTTCATAACATACGTTATGTACTCTACGTAACGTACATTATGTTTGCATATTTACGTACGTAAGCTCCTAGGCTTAACGTACGTAATGGCTTTTATACTTAGCCATTTACAACTGCTCCTGCCTGTCATCTCAATATACCGACGTATACACGACATACTGAATATATATACTCGTCCCACTAACATTCTCATACGATAAACCTAATACACGATATCCTCAAATATAATTGTTGACCAATTATGTCAATTGTACCAATACAACTGTCTTAGTCCTTCAATTATTTTACCCCTACTGTACAGACTCCACACTGTGTAGTATAACTTGGATAAAATAACAATAAACGACTATAGTAGAAATTCAGGATATTATACCCTTCTCATGGAGAGTCTTGGAAGCATATAGATAGGGAGTTTATAGAGTTTGCATCAGATGTCAGAAATGTAAGACTCGGGCTCACATCTGATGGATTCAACCCTTTGATAACATGAGCCTTTCGTATAGTATATGGACGGTGGTAATGGTTCCTTACAATCTTCCTCCGTGGATGTGCATGAAGAAAGAGTATAATATGTTGACTCACTTAGTACCTGGTCCTGGATATGCATTAAAGTATATTGATGTTTATTTGAGACCTTTGATAAAGGAGCTGAAGTTGTTGGGGGAGCAAGGTCATCCGATGTAAAATAGTTACTCACATGAGATGTTCTACTTACGTGCTATGGGTACCTATACCATTAGTGATTTTCCTGCCTATGGGATGCTGTCTGGATCTATTATTAGTGGATATAGAGGTTTTCCAGTGTGCTTAAATGTACATTGTGTAAGATATCACTATCGGAAAGTTATCACAATGTGCCACCATATATGGCTTGAGAGGATCGATGTCTAGCGTACGAATGTTACAGCATTTGATGGGACTGAATAGGTGGGTGATACACCAAGGGAGTGGACTGGTGATGAAATTTTGGCTGTGCTGGATGAGTATGATTATGGGCAGTTGATCAACCATCCCGATATAGTAGCGGCAATGTAATATCCGACAGAAATTCTTACCTACTGTTGTATTATTCGGATAATTCAATACTATTGTAGTCTTGTTGCATTTGTTTAATATTTATTGATGTTAGAATATATCATAATAGACTTGAATATAACTATCATTCGCACTATGATTGATTTCTCGATGTTGTATAGATAAGTGCATTTTTGGGCTAGTAATCCTGTGTTTAACGTACGCTAACCCTTTAACATAACGTACGCTATATTGTTGGTTTTACATACGTAAGGAAGTGCTGTTTACGTACGTAAGGCTTGTAGTCTTATCCGATCTCAACTTTCGGCGTGTGGGGTCGGGCGTGATTCGAATATCTGACCTTTTTGAGGCAGCCTAGTTGACCTACATTACGTACGTAATGCTCCAAGCCATAACGTATGTAATGATGTTCGTATTTTAGTTCAGTAGCCTGTGGTAGTAGATTACGTACGTAACACTTTTTATGTAACGTACGTAAAGTGGCTAACGTACATTATCTACATGTGATAACGTACGTAACGAACTGTGCTGTTATAAAAAGACAACTTGTGTCTTTCATTTTGCATGTTCAACTCCGATTTTTCTCCCCTATAATCATTCCCCTACCTCCCTAGATCAATTCTACCTTCTTCCAAATTGTGTTTGAGCTTTGCATCTTGGTTTGGAGCTTGTTGATTGGAAGTTTAGAGTCATTCTTGAAGCTTAGAGGGTGTTCTTGTGGTTTTGGTGTATTGTTCTTCATTTCTGAAGGTATGTTATACGATTTCACTCTATACTTTCGTAGTTATACTATTAGTGATAAAGTACACTTCACCTAATGTTGAATTAATCAAGCTAAACATGTTTGTAGTTAAGCTTTTAACAACTTAATGATGAATATGGTGATTAAGGGTTTGACATGATGTGTTCTTGATGTTTTAAATGGTGGTAATCATGTTTAGTAGAAACACACTCTCCTTGTTGGACTATTAACATCATTAGGACAATGATAATCCTTAGTTTCATTTTAGATAGGTTGATTTGTAGAATTGTTATCATTATATTAAATCAAACTATCATGCTTAGGAAGATTTTGAACTAGATGAACTTAGGTTTTTCATCGGATTTGGTTGAACCTTGAATTATATCAACATAAGGTTATAGTTCAGAGATGTTTAATTCACCTTGATGATGATTTCGTGATGATCCTACAATGAATCACTCGACTATATCATTAACTTAACTAGGTGAACTCATAACCGATGAACATAGTAATAAATTTACAATTCATGATTCGTTCGGACGATGATACTCGCTGAGTAACCTTTATTTTGATCAATGTTTTATGAAACGTAGTTGTTTGGATTATTTCTTTTAAAATATTGATGTTTTTTTAAGAAACTCCACTGGCATATCAATTTTAGCAAAGTTCTCCTTGATGATCTTGATAAATTCTCATCCGTTTAAACCATACGAATAATCGAGAACACCTTGGATGATAACCGATAATGAGAATAAATTGAAGCTAGTGTGAATCCTTGAAATTGAATTATGATGTATACAAAGATAGTTGAACTAATCGAATTGAATTTAGGATATCGTTTCGTTGAACTAGATATCAATAGTTATGAGAATGTGTTATTGAATAGATTGTATCCCTCACAAGGTTGATTGTTCGAGTAACCGATATTAGTCGAGGGCCGTTCATTCGTTCGACAAGGAAGGATTATTCATGTCTCCGTATTGAGGCAAGTTATCTTGCTTGGTTATAATAATATTTGGATTCTTGTGATGATAATACATTTCGTGTATATAAAACACTTATGAATTTGTGACCCGTGAATTGATATTATTCTTGATGATGTTCCGTTTTCATCGTGGGATCGCATTCCCAAGTTCGTTACTTTTGAACCGTTGATATCATCGATCCTTATTGTCATTCGGTGAGTTCTTGGTCCTTAATTGGATATGTGATTTATTGATTTCGTTGTCATGTTGTATCGTGACATATCCGGAATCATATATGCGTTCCGATTGGTTATTTTGGAGGATTTTTAGCCAGGCACATATATAGTCATGCGTGGATGTTTTCGTATTGGACTGTGCACACGAGACGTAGTTCGTAATGCTAATTAGGTACATTGTCCCACGTATATCCTGGATTCCGTATACGGGGTGGACATGTGTACTGACATATTTTCGGATCGGGCGTACTGTGATGTCCATATTGAGCCGTACTATTTTGATCGTTCATAGTCCATATATATATATGGATGTGTTCGACGTTTTGTGACTAACCGTTCATATGCCCGAGGTGTACGTTCGTTAGTCGGGATGTTTTCCTTGAAATGTAATGTATAATATCTTGAGAAATCATTTATCATGTATATCTGACTCTGTGTTGGGCGAAATACTTATGTTGTATTTTAAGTCGAGGCAAAGGCAAGGCACGGGAAGATCACGGTGACGGTGAAGGGTTCGAAGGATACTAGTTCAGGGGGTCCAAGTCTTTTGTTGTCCGGTTTTGTTCGAACCGTGTAACGTTATCTTTCTGCTTTATTTAAATTGTGGACAAATGTATTGTTATTTAAGGTATATTCCGTCTCCATATGGATTATATTCGTATTTTGGATCCTGTGTATAATAAGGCCTTTGTCCATACTACTGTAAACTCCTAATCGTAGTAAGTACTATGTATTGTGGTTCGGTATCACAAGTATTAAGTATTTAATCTGTTTTTTGGGTATCGCCTGGTGGGTCCCAGTGTGGGGTCAACGGCACTGTAATGGCCGCCTTTTGGGGTGTTACAGAAGATGGTATCGGAGAGTCAATTTTTTTTAGTCAGTGTGAAATGAACTAGTATCAAGAGACCTTCGTGTCACGTGTGACCTGTGAAAGCGCCTGAACCTACGAGCCAAATGTGGTATGTACTCTACGAGCCATGATTTAATTACTGTCATGATATTGATATTGGAATAGATCTCCTTGTTGATCTTGTTATTTTTGAGTATTTGTGGCAATATTTATCTGATTGATAATTCGAGATAAATTATGGATTGGTTATATGATTGAAATTGTTCGACTCAACGTTGATATGATATTCTGTGTGACACTCATAGTGTCGATAATTCATTTGAACTGTTTTCTTGAATATGTAATTCCTTGTTGCTATTAACTGATATTAAGATGTTGAGGTAATGATTGCGGATCAGATCGTACCCCGTACGGATAAGTTCAAGTATTTGGGTTCGATCATTCAGAAGTAAGGTGAGTGTGAAGATGATGTCACGCATCGCATCAAGACGGGGTGGCTAAGGTGGAGAGCAGCGACAGGGGTCCTGTGCGACAAGAAAGTCCCTCTAAAGTTGAAGGGTAAATTCTATAGAGCGGCAATCCGACATGCAATATTGTATGGCTCCGAATGTTGGGCGATGAAGAAGTCGCTTGAGAGCAAGTTGGAAGTGGCTGAAATGAGAATGTTATGTTGGTCGTGTGGTCGCACAATGTTAGATAGAATTGCGAACGGGGTTTTCAGGAACACGCTCGAAGTGGCGCCCATTTCAGCGAAAGTTAGGGAAGGGAGATTGAGATGGTTTGGCCACGTCCGCAGGAGGCAGACATCTGCTACGGTGAGGAGGGTCGAGAGTTTAATGGTTGTCGGGGAGAGAAGGAGAGACAGACTGAGGAGGACGTGGGAGGAGCAACTGAAATTAGATTTGAAGGCCTTAAACCTTTCCGAGACCATGACTGTTGATAGGTGCGCTTGGAGGCGCCAGATCAGAGTTGTGGATTCTTTTGTAGGGAGCGGTGCTGTAGTTGAGAGCCTCAGGGTTGAGTTGTCTCGGTTAGCTTTGACCTAGAGCATTGCATTTTTACTTTTATTGTATATTTTATCCTATTGTCTTTGCGTGTGGTGTATTTTTGACAGGGAGCTGTGCGCAGATCCAACCTCTTTTTTGTTAGAGCAGCGTTCATCGGGAGTGAAGTAGCCAAATTCCGCTTAGGTAAGTCCCATGTGGATCAAGCCATGGTCTCAGGTATGGTCTCGAGCTTTTTCGAATCATATGTTTTCCTTTGTATTTTTCACACAAGATTCTGTTGTGCACTAAGCTGGGGGTCTTCACGGAAACAGCCTCCCTACCGTAATAAGTAGGGGCATGGTCTGTGTACATCTCACCCTCCCCAGACCCTGCTCTGAGTGGGATATACTAGGTATGTATGGTTTGGCTTGGTTTGGTTTTGTTGCTATTAACTTAGCATGAATTTTGATTGGTATCATGAATTGTACTTATGGTTATCATTATGAATTGATTCTTTCAGTATGGAAAAAAATTTAAGAGGCCGTGTCATAGGGGGCGAGGCCGCGGAAGGGGCCGAATCCCGATACCACGAGCCAACAGGCGTGCGAATGCAGTCCGCAGGCAGTGATTCGCCTTCTAGGGACCAATCACACCACACTGGGCGCAAGGATGCGCGTGTCGATCCTTACGCTGTGATGCAGGGCATGATGGCTCAGATGACATAGATGGGTCAGCTAATGGAAGCTATGCAGAGAGCTACTACCGACCAGCAACAGGGGCCACCTACTGTACATGGCGGACCGGTGAGTCGGATCATCAGCGACATCTCTCGCCAGCGACCCCCGACTTTTGAAGGCTCCTCTGAGCCTGATGATATCGTGCATTGGATTGAACACTTCGAGAAATTATTCGATATGGTAGACTGTCCAACAGAGAATTTCGTCTCCGTAACAGCTTACTATCTTGGCAAGGGCGCCCACACCTGGTGGCTTTCGGTGAGGCCAGCTGATGGCATATGTACTTGGGAGGAATTTAAAAATCTCATGCTCCGTTACTATCCGGGTCCTCTCCGCGAGGCCAAACTGTCAGATTGCTGAATCCAGAACCATCTGAAGATGATGATGTATTATCTGTTGCTGAGAAATTCCAGGCACTTCTTCATTTAGCCTCGACGATTGTTCGAATGGAGGCCGATAAGATCAAATATTTTCTCAAGAGGCTTAAACCCCGAATGAGAATACAACTGCTGAATCACCACTGTACGACCCTACCGGAGTTCATCGAGAATGCTCTGGAGTACGAACTGACCGCAAGAGAAATTTCTAAGAAGCAACCGCAGTCCAACAACAAGAAATTTAGGAACCAGAACCAGACTGACAGCAACCGAGGGACATTCAAGAGGCCCCAACCAGTGCCAAATCCTTCTGAATGGCAACCCATGGTGTCGAAGCCAACCGTATCGCAACCTCGAGCGATCAGCCTATTTGTTGGGTGCTATAACTGTGGAGACCAGGGGCACATCAATTCTAAATGCCCGAGGCCGACCGTCGTATGCCATACTTGTGGGAAGAATGGACATCGTGCTCGTTATTGTAGGAGTGGGCCAGGACGTACTCTAGTAGCACCTCATGCTCCAGTTCAGTCTTCCGTCCAGGACCGTGTACCTCCGTCCGCTTCTTATCAGACTACCGGGGCATACTGAGGGATGGGCCGTGGAAATCAAGCTGGTACATCTAATACCGGGGCTGCAAAACCCAGAGTCTATGATATGAAGAAGGTCGACGATCCCGAAGCCAGCATGATTGCAGGTACTCTCGAGATCCGATCTCAGCCTGTATGTGTTCTTTTTGATACTGGTGCTTCACACTCCTTTTTATCTGATTCTTGTTTGAGTCATTTGCAATTAGATCATGTTACCAATTGTGAACCTTATATAATTTGTCTACCTGATGGTAGAAGAATTGTTGGGAATCGTGAAGTACAGGACTGTCCGATTCGCATGAACGACCGTGAGTGGTTGTCGAATTTAATTGTGGTCGATTTACCTAAAGATGATGTGATCTTGGGTATCGATTGGATGAATCGTCATGATGCCATACTTAGTGTCCGAAAGCGAACAGTGACCATCACATCTGACGATGGTGTTGAGTGTACTTTTCAGGGTGACAATCCCAATCGTTCCGGGAGAGTCATCAGCGCTATGAAAGCAGTGAAACTGCTTAATCAGGGGTGTATTGGCTATTGGTGTTCCATGACCTAAACAGCGGATTGACCAGTCTAATTGGCCGATATTCCGGTAGTCCGAGACTACCCCGACGTATTTCCAGATGAGTTGCCAGGCTTACCTCCACATCGTGATGTAGAGTTCAATATTGAATTAGAGCCAGGTATGTCCCCGCGTTCAAAAGCACTGTATCGTATGGCTCCGACTGAGATGCAGGAGTTGAAGAACCAGCTTGAGGATTTGACGGAGAAGGGCTATATTCGACCTAGTGCGTCCCCTTGGGGAGCACCAGTGCTATTTGTACGGAAGAAAGATGGATCCCTGCGTCTGTGTATTGATTATCGTGAGCTGAACAGGGTAACTATTAAGAACAAATATCCATTGCCGCGTATTGATGATTTATTGAATCAGCTTCATGGGGCTGCCGTGTTTTCTAAGATCGACTTGAGGTCCGGTTACCATCAACTGAGGATTCGTGAGTCTGACATTTCGAAAACCGCTTTTCGTACTCGCTATGGGCATTACGAGTTCGTAGTAATGCCTTTTGAACTGACTAATGCACCAGCAGTATTCATGGAGTTGATGAATCGGGTCTTTATTAATTATCTAGATCGCTTTGTAGTCATTTTTATCGATGACATTCTGATTTATTCTTGTGACCATGAAGAGCATGAGCGTCATCTCCATCAGGTTCTCGATGCTTTGAGGCTGGAACAACTTTATGGGAAATTTTCTAAATATGAGTTCTGGATGCGTGAAGTTATCTTTCTCGGACATGTGATATCAGCTGATGGGGTGCGAGTAGACCCACAAAAGACATAAGCTATCTGAGACTGGCTACCACCAAAGAACGTAAAGGAAGTACGCAGTTTCTTTGGACTAGCAGGTTATTACCGACGGTTCGTGGAAGGTTTTTCCAAGATTGCCCAACCGATGACTAACCTGTTAAGGAAGGATAAGAAGTACTTATGGTTAGAGGCATGTCAGTGGAGTTTTTATGAACTCAAGAGTTGGTTGATTTCGGCACCTATCTTGGTTCTACCGAAAGGAACGGAAGGATTCATGGTGTATAGTGACGCGTCTAAACAGGGCCTGTGATGTGTACTAATGCAGAACAGGAAGGTGATCTCCTATGCATCAAGACAGCTACGACTTTACGAGGTCAACTACCCCACCCATGATTTGGATCTTGCAGCCGTGGTGTTTGCTTTAAAAATCTGACGTCACTATCTGTGTGGAGTTACCTAACAGATTTTTACCGATCACAAGAGCCTGAAGTACATTTTTACTCAGAAAGAGTTAAGCATGAGGTAGAGAATGCAGCTAGAACTCATCAAAGATTATGATATCGAGATCCTTTATCATCCGGGCAAAGCAAATGTAGTTGCCGACGCTTTGAGTCGTAAAATAGTACAGGAGCAGATGCTTGCCCGCTTGACAGTTCTGAGAGAATTGCAGTTAGAATTGGTGAGGCCGGAAATCGAAGTCTGGATACAGCGTATTCAGGGACAACTCTGCACACTTGAGATTTCATCGTCCCTTGAGGATATAATTAGATCGAAGCATGTTACGGACCCATTCTTATCACGAGTTCGAGATGAAGTAACTCAAGGGAAAGCCCATGGATTTGTGATCCACGAGTATGGATTGATACGCTTCAGGAATCGAGTTTGTATACCCGCAGGCGACGAATTGAGGAATTCTATCCTGAGAGAAGCTCATGCTACCCTGTACTCCATTCACCCGGGGTCTAGCAAAATGTACAAGGATTTGAAGAAATATTATTGGTGGGGGAGTATGAAACGTGAAGTTGCAGAGTTCGTTTCGAGGTGTTTAACCTGTCAACAGGTTAAGATTGAGCATAAGCGACCCGCAGGAATGCTGAAACCGCTCCCGATTCCTGAGTGGAAATGGGAGGACATATCGATGGATTTTATCACTAGCTTACCGACTAGTCTTCGATGGATTAATACGATTTGGGTGATTGTGGACCGTCTGACCAAATCAGCCCACTTTCTGGAGATAAATGACACATGGGGACCCGAGAGATTGGCCCAGCTATTTATCAAAGAGATTGTAAGGTTACATGGTACCCCCAAGAGTATTATATCAAATCGTGGCGGGCGATTCATGTCACATTTTTGGAAAGCAGTTCATCGTGCGATGGGTACGCAATTGAACTTCAGCACAGCATTTCATCAGCAGATTGATGGTCAGACTGAGAGGACTATCCAGATTCTAGAAGATATGTTGAGGGCGTGCGTCCTTGATTGGAAGGATGATTGGGAGGCCCAACTACCTTTGGTGGAATTCACTTATAATAATAGCTGGCACGCTTCGATTCAGATGGAACCTTATGAAGCATTGTATGGCCGTCGTTGTAGATCTCCTTTGTGTTGGGACGATCCATCAGAATTTATGGGTACAGAACCTGATATGTTGTTAGCATCCCGTGAGAAGATCGCTCTGATTAGGAGTTGTTTGTTGACGGCTCAAAGTCGACAGAAGTCTTACGCAGACAACCGTCGACGACCACTTGAGTTTGAGGTCGGCGACCATGTACTAATGAAGGTCTCCCCTACTCGAGGTGCTTTTCGTTTTGGGAAGAGAGGCAAGCTGAGTCCGAGATATGTCGGGCCGTTTGAGGTTTTGGAACGAGTAGGCGATCTAGCCTATCGCTTGGCGTTGCCACAGCTCTGAGCCGGATTCATAACGTGTTCCATGTCTCCCAGTTAAGGAAATATGTTGCTGATCCAAGTCATATACATCAGTTCGATGAGATCGTTATAGCGGAGGATCATTCGTACGAAGAGCGCCCCGTACGGATACTTGAAAGGAGGATCAAACAGTTGCGGAACAAGACGATTCCCCTACTGAAGGTTCAGTGGTCACGACACAGAGTCGATGAGGCCACATGGGAGACGGAGAGCAGCATGCAAGAGAGGTATCCCGAATTGTTTACCCCTTAGTTTCGGGGACGAAACTCCTTTTAAAGGGGGGAGTATGTAATATCTGACAGAAATTCTTACCTACTGTTGTATTATTCGGATAATTCAATACTATTGTAGTCTTGTTGCATTTGTTTAATATTTATTGATGTTAGAATATATCATAATAGACTTGAATATAATTATCATTCGCACTACGATTGATTTCTCGATGTTGTATAGATAAGTGCATTTTTGGGCTAGTAATCCTGTGTTTAACGTACGCTAACCCTTTAACTTAACGTATACTATATTGTTGGTTTTACGTACGTAAGGAAGTGCTGTTTACGTACGTAAGGCTTGTAGTCTTATTCGATCTCAACTTTCAGCGTGTGGGGTCGGGCGTGATTCGAATATCTGACCTTTTTGAGGCAGCCTAGTTGACCTACATTACGTACGTAATGCTCCAAGCCATAACGTACGTAATGATGTTCGTATTTTAGTTCAGTAGCCTGTGGTAGTAGATTACGTACGTAACACTTTTTGTGTAGCGTGCGTAAAGTGGCTAACGTACGTTATCTACATGTGATAACGTACGTAACGAAATGTGCTGTTATAAAAAGACAGCTTGTGTCTTTCATTTTGCACGTCCAACTCCGATTTTTCTCCCCTATAATCACCCTCCTGCATCCCTAGATCAATTCTACCTTCTTCCAAATTGTGTTTGAGCTTTGCATCTTGGTTTGGAGCTTGTTGATTGGAAGTTTAGAGTCATTCTTGAAGCTTAGAGTGTGTTCTTGTGGTTTTGGTGTACTGTTCTTCATTTCTGAAGGTATGTTATACGATTTCACTCTATAATTTCGTAGTTATACTGTTAGTGATAAAGTATACTTCACCTAATGTTGAATTAATCAAGCTAAACATGTTTGTAGTTAAGCTTTTAACAACTTAATGATGAATATGGTGATTAAGGGTTTGACATGATGTGTTCTTGATGTTTTAAATGGTGGTAATCATGTTTAGTAGAAACACACTCTCCTTGCTGGACTATTAACATCACTAGGACAATGATAATCCTTAGTTTCATTTTAGATAGGTTGATTTGTAGAATTGTTATCATTATATTAAATTAAACTATCATGATTAGGAAGATTTTGAACTAGATGGACTTAGGTTTTTCATCGGATTTGGTTGAACCTTGAATTATATCAACATAAGGTTATAGTTCAGAGATGTTTAATTCACCTTGATGATGATTTCGTGATGATCTTGCGATGAATCACTCGACTATATCATTAACGTAAATAGGTGAACTCATAACCGATGAACATAGTAATAATTTTATAATTCATGATTTGTTCGGACGATGATAATCGCTGAGTAACCTTCATTTTGATCAATGTTTTATGAAACGTAGTTGTTTAGATTATTTCTTTCAAAACATTGATGTTGTTTTTAAGAAATTCCACCGGCATATCAATTTTAGCAAAGTTCTAATTGATGATTGTTCTTGATAAATTCTCATCCATTTAAACCATACGAATAATCGATAACACCTTGGATGATAACCGATAATGAGAATAAATTGAAGCTAGTGTGAATCCTTGAAATTGAATTATGATGTATATAAAGATAGTTGCACTAATCGAATTGAATTTAGGATATCATTTCGTTGAACTAGATATCGATAGTTATGAGAATGTGTTATTGAATGGATTGTATCCCTTACAAGGTTGATTGTTCGAGTAACCGATATTAGTCAAGGACCGTTCGTTTGTTCGACAAGGAAGGATTATTCACGTCTCCGTATTGAGGCAAGTTATCTTGCTTGGTTATAATGATATTTAGATTCCTGTGATGATTATACGTTTCGTGTATATGAAACACTTATGAATTTGTGACCCGTGAATGATATTATTCATGATGATGTTCCGTTTTCATCGTGGGATCGCATTCCCAAGTTCGTTACTTTTGAACCGTTGATATCATCGATCCTTTTTGTCATTCGGTGAGTTCTTGGTCTTTAATTGGATATGTGATTTATTGAATTCGTTGTCATGTTGTATCGTGATATATCCGGAATCATATCTGCGTTCCGATTGGTTATTGTGTAGGATTTTTAGCCAGGAACATATATAGTCATGCGTGGATGTTTCCGTATTGGACTGTGCACACGAGACGTAGTTCGTGAGGCTAATTAGGTACATTATCCCACGTATATCCTGGATTCCTTATACGGGGTGGACATGTGCACTGACACATTTCCGGATCGGGCGTACTGTGATATCCATATTGAGCCGTACTATTTTGGTCATTCATAGTCTATATATATTCGAATGTGTTCGACATTTTGTGACTAACCGTTCATACGCCCGAGGAGTACGTTCGTTAGTCGGGATGTTTTCCTTGAAATCTAATATATGTGAATTGTATAATATCTTGAGAAATCATTTATCATATATATCTGACCCTGTGTTGGGCGAAATACTTGTGTTGTATTTTAGGTCGAGGCAAAGGCAAGGCACGAGAAGATCATGGTGGCGGCGAAGGGTTGGAAGGATACTAGTTCGGGGGGCCCTAGTCTTTTGTTGTCTGGTTTTGTTCGAACCGTGTAACGTTATCTTCTGCTTTATTTAAATTGTGGACAAATATATTGTTATTTAAGGTATATTCCATCTCCATATGGATTATACTCGTATTTTGGATCCTGTGTATAATAAGGCCTTTGGCCATACTACTGTAAACTCCTAATCGGAGTAAGTACTCTGTATTGTGGTTCGGTATCACAAGTATTGTGTATTTAATCTGTATTTTGGGTATCGCCTGGTGGGTCCCAGTGTGGGGTCCACGACACTGTAATGGTTGCCTTTTTGGGGTGTTACAGGCAACTCCAGAAAGACCGGACATGTGTAAGTACTGGTCCCATAAGAGTATATTCTGGGATCTATCTTATTGGAGTAAGTTGTTGATTAAGAACTTCCTGGATGTGATGCACACCGGAAAAAATGTTTGTGAAAGTGTTGTCGGTACATTGTTATGTTGGGAAGGGAAGACTAAAGATATCCCTAATACATGCATTGGTTTAAAAGAATGAACACTAGAGAACATTGATGGTTTAAGGAAGGTAAGGGGAAACACAAAATAACAAAAGCAGCTTACAGTGTCACGCCTGAGTAAAAGGCTGAGATTTTTTCATGGATGAAGGTTGTTAGGCATCCCAAAGGCACTACTACAAAACAGTATTTAACAGTGGCACTTTAACAGCGGTTCTAAAAAAACCCATGTTAAAATAAAGTGGTGGCATTTTAACGTCGGTTCCAAAGAAAACCACTGTTAAAATTTTCATATAACAGTGGTTCTAAAAGAACCGTTGTTAAAATTGTACATTTAACAACGGTTCTTTTAGAACCGATGCTAAACTTGTGAACTGCTGTTAAAATTACACATTTAAAAGTGGTTCTTTTTAGAACCGTTGTTAAATGTGCAACATATTGAATATTAATATATTTTATTATCCATTAATATTAAAAATTATATTACAATATATATTGAAAATTTAAATACATACATATTATTTTACGAATTATATATTACATTATATATTGAAGTATACTACTCTATCACATATTCTCTCATTTCTGCCACTTATACTCAAAGCAATGCTTCCATACACCATAATCCCATTCCTTCTCCATGCCTAGGCCTTTTGTGAAAGGATCAGCAAGATTATCTTCCGATGCAACCCTGGCTACAACTACGTCTCCTTCCTTTACGAAGTGTCGTATGATGTGGTAATTGTGGTTGATATGTCTACTTGCCTTGTGGGCTCGTGGTTCCCTCCAATTTCCGAATGCACCGGTATTATCACAATAAAGTGTAATACCCTTTGGCAAATCAGGAATCACATCTAAGTCCTGCAGGAAATACTTGAGCCATACCGCCTCATTGGATGCCTCTGAGGCTTCCACGTACTCGGCTTCCATGGTAGAGTCCGAGATGCATTTCTACTTCAAACTCCTCGAAGTAATGGCTCCACCTCCCAGGTTAAACGCATAACCTGAAGTATACTTGTAGTTTTCTTTGTCCGATGAAAAATCTGAGTCAGTATAACCCACTGGACATAGGTCATCGGATTGATATACTAGCATATACTCCCTAGTCCTTCTCAGGTACTTGAGTCTGTGCTTGACAGCAATCCAGTGCCTTGGTCCTAGGCTCGACTGATATCTAGCAGCCATGCCTATGGCATGCTAGATATATGGTATAGTGCAAAGCATAGCATACATGAGGCTTCCCACAGCTGACGCATAAGGGATCAGCTTCATGTCATCCATCTCCTTTTGTGTCTTGGGATACATATCCTTAGATAGTTGAATTCCATGTCTGTAAGGTATAAAACCTTTCTTGGAATTCTCCATGCTAAACTAATTTAGCAGTGTATCGATATAGGATGCCTGAGATGAGCACAACATCCTTTTCTTCTGATCACAAAAGATTCTGATTCCAAGGATGTGTCCTGCTTCTCCAAAATCCTTCATATCAAATTGCTCATATAGCCATACCCGTACGCCCAATAAGTCATTCACATTGTTTCCAATCAGAAGGATATCATCTATGTACAGTACAAGAAACACCAACACTTTTCCATCATATTTCTTATATACATAACTCTCATTCGGACATTGTACGAATCCATATGAATGGACTACCTCGTCAAATCGAGTGTTCCAAGATCTAGATGCCTGCTTAAGTCCATAAATGTATCTCTTAAGCTTGCACATAAAGTGCTCTTCTCCTTCAGCAATGAATCCCTCTGGTTGGCGCATTTAGATTTTCTTGTCTAAACTTCCATTCAAGAATGCAGTATTGACATCAATTTGCCAAATCTCCAGATCCAAATGCGCAACTATAGCTAAAAGAATACAGATTGACTTAAGCATGGCTACCGGAGAAAAGGTTTAATCATAATCGATACCCTCTTTCTGAGTGTAACCTTTCGCAACAAGCCTCACGTTGAAGGTTTCAACCTTCCCGTCACCTCCTTTCTTTCGCTTGTAGACCCACTTAATTCCAATGGCTTGTACCCAATTAGGTAGTTCTACTAGCTCCCACACTTGACTGGAATCCATATATCCCATTTCTGATTCCATTGCTACTTGCCAGGAGTCAGCATATTTATCTTGGATTGCCTCCTTGTAAGTCTAGGGATCGGATTCATCTTCGTCTGAGATTGAGTTCGAAGACTATCCCACGCCTATGATCATTCCGGTTGATGAACAACCCTTGCACTACGACGAGGCAAATCCTGAGTTGGTGTAAAAGTCTCAAAATTGATACGTGGTGCAGTGTTAGTTGGTACTTGTACGATTGGTATAGGCAGAGTCTCGCCCCTCAACCTTCTAGAATTATTTTGCTCATGGGCTTGTGACTTACTATTCATATGATCCTCTTCCAGGAATCAGGTATTGGTGCTAACAATGACCTTCTGATCCTGGGGACTATAGAACAAGCGACCCTTCGTTCCCTTAGGATATCTTACAAACCCTCGTACTTCTATATGAGATGCCAACTTATCAGCTTCCTTATTCAGCACATGTGCTGGAGTACCCAAAATCCGAACATATCCTAGACTGGGCTTTTGCCCACTCCACAGTTCTGTGGGTGTTTTTAGAACTGATTCGAAGGCACCAGGTTTAGAATGTACACCGTTGTTTCTAAGGCGTATCCCCAAAACGAAATAGGTAAATCCAAATAACTCATCATGGATCTAATCATTTCTAAAAGAGCTATGTTTCTTCTCTCAGCAACAACATTTTGTTGTGGAGTTCCCAGCGCAGTGAGCTGGGACGAAATGCCCTCATTTGCCAAGAAATCCAAAAACTCTCCACTAAGGTGTTCGCCACCATGATCAGATCGTAGTGACTTGAAACTCTTCCCATTATGCTTCTCCATTTCATCCTTGAAGCCTCTGAACTTGTCAAAGGCTTCAGACTTACGTTGCATCAAATAGATGTATCCATATCTCTAATAATCATCTATAAACGTGATGAAGTACTCGAAACCACCCCTGTCCTGGATATTCGTTGGGCCACATACATCCCTATGAACTAATTCCAACACATTCTGAGCACAATTTCCTTTGGTCTTAAAGACCCTTTTTGTCATCTTACCTTCGAGACAGGATTCACAAATTGGAAATGACTCAACTTAGAGGTCATCCAATGGGCTATCATCTATCAATCTTTGAATCCTCCTAAGTTTTACATGACTAACCGTAAATGCCACAGATATGTTTAGTTTATGCTCGAAGGTTCTTTTCTCTTTTTAGGTTTAGACAAAGAGTTAAGCGATTTATGTTTATACATGGGAGTTTGTGCAGTATTAATGACATATAGTCCATCCGTAAAAATACCTTTGCAAATATATTCATCATTTCTTCTTCTAATAATAGCATCATCATCAAAATAAACTGAATAACCATCACATTTTAATTTAGAAAACGAAATTAAATTCATTCTAAAATATGGGACTAATAATACATTATTAAGGACTAATATTTTATCATTAATCATCAACTACACGACTCCCACTGCAACTGTCATAAGCCTGGAATAAATGCCACAGTTGATGGTGATCTTGCCCGCACTAAAGCTCCTACAATTCATATTTTATTTTAGGCGAAAATGCTCAAAACTCCTAGGTAAGCTGCCTAGAATGATATGGACCTGTGTTTCCGCATCAATAGTAGCCCTTAAGATATCAAGTTCGTTCAGATGAGAAACCATCTTTAGAACATGATCCCTTACCGGGGTTCCTTCAGGCATTTAGGTCATCATCAAGACCCTCATAACAGTTTGCCTAGCCGCCCGGTTTTGATGACCAAACATCTCTCCTAGATTTTTCATCATTTCCACGGCCGTGACCGTATTCTGATGTTGATGTTGTAATACATTTGCTAAAGAATGCAAGATGTAACAGCGAGCCATCTCATCAGATTGCTTCCATCTGCGGAATTCTTTCACCTCGTCGGGTGCTGAATCCGCATCTGGTTCCAATGGGCATTCCTCAGTTAGAACAAACTTGTGTTCTTCATCAGTCAGGACAATATTAAGATTACGTTTCCAAACAGCAAAGTTAGTGCCATCTAGTTTGTTTTCTTTGAGAATTACAGCAAGTGGATTGAAACACATCTGAGATAAAAATTAAAAAAATTCATCACATAATGCATATCAAAGTATATTGAAAGAATCTTACAAATACAATATATATGCTAGCAACCAACACCTCGAAAAACCCGCATATGCAAGCCATGATCGTGTGGACGTTTACACACACATTTTTCAAGTAGAGTTTTACGTCTTTAATTTTACTGTCTAGTCAATTTACGTTATGACAAGTAAAATTAATAGTTGGTTCCTATTGGTCACGTATTAATTAACATATATTCCGATGGGGAGCTTATTAATTAATATACCTAAATGAACACAATAATTTAACAACCTTAAAATATTATTTTTTAAATAATAGTTCTACAGATGGAGAGGCCCTATCATAAAAAATAATATTTACCTATTATCATTTGAAATTTGAAACTAGTGAGCTTATAATTAGCACATCCGATATGAAGGAAGACCCTAATGCCAACGCGCATGCTAATTACTTCACAATTTAAATTAATTATGGAGGCCAATTTGATTCTATTTTTTTTAAAAAGATCAATTTAATTACTTAGTTATCTTAGTCTTAAGGTTTATAATTTTTTCTTCCTAACATGCAAGAAACATATCACGCATACATCCATACATATCATACATCCAACATAATAAAAACCAACAATAAAATAAATTGGATAATTAAATCCAATTATCAGGGCTTTTATTCCTTGTTTTGATTAACAATAAAAACTTCGTCTTGAAATCTCCCACCGCTTCAAGCATCTCGTCACCTCTTCGCAGTTGGCCCACAAAATTTCCAAATTTGGAAACTTTCTTTTCCATGCAAAATTAATTGCACAATAAGTCCAGATTTAAATATTATGTACCAAACGGACGCAACAAACGGCGAAAAAATGAAATATGACCCTACATCGGACGACCTGACCCTACCCGAACAACAGCCTGGACCGTGGTCTGGACCGCGATCCCGCAGTCGGAGCACACGACAGTTTTCTAGTCCCGGTCGGTTCGCTCTTGCGTCCTAGATCATTTCCCTTGAGTTGATACAATCTCTGGAATTTAAATACTTACAGTGATTTTGTTTGGATCTAGAGGTATAAGATATTTTCTGGCTGATAAAGGCTTCATTCACTTGATATACTGGTCGTTTGCAAGCTTTCATGAATTTCCTCAGGCAAGACCATACAATGCATTTCAAGGTTGTAGACCCCTGCCGGTATTTCTACTACATTAGCTTTAGAGTGTTGGATTTGATCACGCAGCCCTCCATCACCTGGCTCCAATGTACTAGATTTGATTAACCGGTCCTCCATCACTTGATTATAGCTTTATGCATGAGGTTGGCCTTACACCCTGGCAGCTGGGTTGACCTTCATAATTGTGATAGGTCCTTGTATTACGGACACCATCTCTTCGTGCATGGCAGCAAGATGATCTTCCATCCTGATTCTCCAGTTATCAAACTCATTAATAGAAAACATGGGAATTTTGTTGATCATTGATGTATCTATGGCAAATATAGGATGAATGATAAATATAAGAAATTATAGTTTTCGAAGTTAGTGATTTGGATCTAATTCTACAAAGAATCAGAAGATAAATCACAAGCAATTACAAAACAATAAATATAGAATGTAATAACACACATGTTTAATGTGGTTTGAGTTAAACCCCTCTACGTCCACAGGTCCTCCATGATGGGAATAATGCCCTAGGACATTCGATGGGCCTAGATTTGTAATTGTCATATTTAAATAAGGTTAATTAATATCATTTATTTCTCGTTGATTATTATAATGAGTGCATGTTTTAATATTATAATAATTGAATAATAGTTATTCACGAATAATAAGATTATTCAAATGTCCCTGGTCCAATTGCTTTGAGTGGAGACTCAAGTGATTAATATTTTACTCCCTCCGTCCCACCCATCTTGAGCATTTGTCTTTCAGCACGGGATTTAAAAAAAGCTTAAAAGTAGTGTGTAAAGTGATGGTATGAATATATATTATTTAAAGTTGTGAGAGATAAATGTGTCTTAAAAATGAAATGACCAAGTATCTTGGGACGGCCTAAAAAGGAATATGAACCAAGATCGGTGGGACGGAGGGAGTAGTATAAGTTTGATTAATAGGCATTGGATGATTATGCGTATGATACGGATCAAACTTATGGGTATTGCTTGGAGAACCAATACTGGACAGACCCGCATTGAGATTACTGCATGGAAATGTCATAAGTGAATCTCAATATAACAGTGTGTCAATAAATCCTTGAACCTGAGATTATCATAGAGTCCAACATGATAACTGCTATGACTTTACGTAATCCAACGTTATCTAAAATATGGTGGTCATAAAGGTTAGCGATCGGGATTAGTGGGAGTCATGTAGAGCTTAATGAATAATAAAGATGGGGATTTGTCCCTCTTTTTAGTGGGAAAGATATCTGCTGGGCCCCTCGATAAGTAGGGTTGAAGGAAAAGCATGGCCATGCTCAAATGAAGAGTCATTTGATTCAAGCAGTCTACTTAAGATAGAGAAAGCATTTGAACATAATAAGTATGACAATTTCCATGACTTAGTTCAAATATGATATTGCGCGGCAAATGAATTTGACACGTTAAATAGTTTAATGGACTATAAAGTTATATTATTTGGGTAGTCATAATGTCTTGCTAGAGACCAATTATGATTTATTATTTAGTAAGGTATTAAATAATTGCCAACATAATATAAGCCTTTTGGGTCACACATACGATAACCAAAGACAAGCAAGAATAATTAATAGATATAATATTGAATATTATATTATTAAAGAAAATAAATAATGAGTAATATATAATATAGGATATTATATATTATATTACTTAATTATATCAATTGGGAAAGATAAATATAATATTATATATTATATTTATTATAGGATTAAATAATAAGTAATTTAAGATATTATATATATTGTGATATTTAATTAGTTGAGGGGCAACTAAGCAAATATTAGAGTTGGACTCTAGGGTTTACTTAATATAAATAAAGGGTCTTGGACAAGAAGTTGGCACAAGGTGAAAATCAGATAACCCTAGTTGTGCAAACAAAATCAGCCCCCGCCCCCTCTCCAATCGACCGAACTGTATTCAATTTGGGAATCCCATTTTGGCCATCTCCGTCTTCTTCTCTTAGTTGATTTTGATCAACAGTACAAATCCTTCTAGCAAGGAATTAATTGTTGTATTGTTTATCAATATTATTTGTAAGGATCTAGCAATCCGGATTGTACCAGTTGTTCGTGTGTGGATCACCGAAAGAGGAAGAGGATTTATCAGCTTCTGGTCCAGGTTCAGATCTGTTCTTTGAATTAAGGTAATTCGACGAACTCTTAACAAATCAGCAATCCGGATTGTACCAGTTGTTCATGTGTGGATCACCGAAAGAGGAAGAGGATTTATCAGCTTCTGGTCCGGGTTCAGATCTATTCTTTGAATTAAGGTAATTCGACGAACTCTTAACAAATCAATTAAATTACTGCATATGTAGATCATCGTCTGGGTTTTTTGTTAATTTATTCCGCTGTGTCATGCTCATATTTATTGTATTAGATACACGTAAAACCCAACAGTGGTATCGGAGCCAACTTGCAGTGATTTAATTGTTTATGTTGAAGATGTTTTATATGCTTTGAACATATAAAAATTATGTTCTTGATCATATTTATGAAATAGAGATTTTATAAATATTTTTCTGATTTAATTTGATTGAATCGGATCACTTAAAATCAATTTTCTGGACTGTTTTTCACATAAACTGTTGTCCAGAATTTTTCTGAAACAGCACAGCGATTCGGGCAGGTTCGTGTAGATTCGGGTCGGGTTTGGGTCAGACCAGGACCCGCGGGCTGTGGTAAAATAGCAAAAAAGTATTCCGCGCCTGAAGGGATTCGATCCTGCGCCGATTCAGACCCCAGGCTGCATCCCGGTCATCTCGTCTGGCACACCACTTGTGAACTTTATTAACTGATATTCTATTTAACTCATGCTATTGTAAAATCAAAATAAGTATCCCAAAAATGCATTTCTTGCGGCCGACGGGATTCAAACCCGCGCGGCGGTGTGCGGCTGTAGAGGGCTCGGCCATCTGGGCTAGTGTTTCAGATTGTTGAATTTTGATAGGATATTAATCTTACACCTGACTGTCAGGCAGATTCATATTATGTTTATTAATTATGTGATAATTAATTTTAATAATATGTTTAATTAATTATATGATGATTAATTTTAGTATATGTATGGTGCATGGCATGACCATAAATTGACCAATGTGATTGGATGTTTCAATTTAACTTCGGGTTGGTTTCACGGCCTGCATGTCATTTAATTATAATTAGTTTTTACGGCCTGCGAGTCGTCTTTTAATTTATTATTATAATTTATGGGCTGCGTGTCGTTTCCCCTCTTGTAATTTAATTATACTAGTGTAGTATTTTTAATTAACGTAATGAAGACAAGAAGGAGATGAAGGTCGGACTCGATGGGCAATTGATCGCATATGACGTTTCAAGGGATTGGAAGATCAATGAAGACCAATTATACCCTTTAGATTGACCTTTGTGATTTTCATGTTGGCTCATGAAAATCACGTTAGGTTTATGGTCATCCTATACACGGTTCTATGTTTATTCTGTCATGTGATGCTATGTATGTTTAAGTTTATCCATGTATGGATTGGATCCGGAGCTTGAAAATAGTTCTCAAGCAAGCAAGAAAGTTATATGTTCTTGAGGAAGAAATTCCCGATGAGCCTGCTGACAATGCTAACAAAGCAACAAAAGATAAATAGAAGAAACATTGTGATGATTCCATTGATGTCAGTTGTCTTATGTTGGCTACCATTTGTCCAAAACTTCATAAGAATCTGGAAGAAATGGAAGCTTATGATCTTAATGCTCACCTCAAGGAAACTTTCTCGAAGCATGCTAGGTAAGAGAGGTATGAGACCTTTCAAGCCTTGTATGCTTGCAAGATGGTAGAGGGGACATCTGTCAGTGCTCATGTACTCAAGATGAAAGGATACATTAATCTTCTTGATAGGCTTGGTTTTCTACTTTCTAAGGAGCACTCCATGGATGTGATCCTAAACTCATTGCCCGATAGTTTCGGTCAATTCATTATGAACTATAATATGAATGAGATGGGGAAGTCCATTGTTGAGCTGCTTGGGATGCTTAAAACGGCTGAGCAGAATATTAAGAAGAAACCAAGCCATGTGCTGGTGGTCAACAAAGGTAAGTCCTTCAAGAACAAAGGCAAGGGCAAGGGTAAGACAAAAGTTGTCAAATCTAAAGACTCTATTAAGCCAGTTTTCAAGGCTAAAGCTCCCAAAGATGGAAATTTCCATCATTGCAATAAACCAGGACAAAAGAAATTGCAAGGTTTACTTGGAAGAGCTAAAGCATACCAGGGATAGTGAGACTGCCACAGGTATATTCATTATAGAAGTTAACTTATCTACTTTAACTCATGGGTATTGGATATTGGATGTGGATCTCACAGTTGTACAAATGTGCAGGGGTTGAGAAATAGTGGAGAGCTGAAGAAAGGGGAAATGGATCTAAGAGTCGACAATGGAGCAAGAGTTGTTGCACTAGCCGTAAGAACTTATGATCTAGTTTTACCCAATGAGTTTTTATTAGTTTTGAACAATTGCTATTATGTTCCTGCTATGAATAGGCATTGTTTCAGTTTCAACATTAGATTGTGAAGGTTATAGTTTTCTTATTAAGAATAATATTGTTCGTATTTTTCTTAATGACTTGTTTTATGGTACTGCAAAGTTATATACTGGCTTTCATAGTATTGATATAGATGAGTACAACACTTGGAAAGGCTATAACACTGCATCCAAGAAACCTAAGCTCAATGATTCTAATCCGACTTACTTATGGCACTGTCGACTTGGTCACATAAACGAGAAACGCATTTCTAAAATCTATAACGATGGACTTTTAGACTCTTTTGACTATGAATCATATGGGACATGCAAATCTTGTTTATTGAGCAAGATGACGAAGAATCCTTTCACTGGTCATGGAGAAAGGGCTAGTGATCTATTAGGCCTATTACATATTATTGTATGCGGACCTCTTAGCACTCATGCCAGAGGCGGATACCAATACTTCATCACATTTACTGATGATTTTAGCGGGTATGGATATGTTTATATTATGAAGTATAAACATGAATCTTTTGAAATGTTCAAAATATTCCAGAGTGAAGTACGGAATCAACTTGGCAAGATAATTAAAGCCCTTCGATCAGATCGAGGTGGTGAAGACTTGAGCCAAGAATTCGATGATCATCTTAGGAGTTGTGGAATTGTTTCACAACTTACTCCTCCTGGAGCACCTCAACATAACAGAGTGTCCGAGAGGAGAAATCAAACTTTATTAGATATGGTTCGATCCATGATGAGTCAAATGGAGCTTCAATTATCATTTTGAGGCCATGCCTTAGAAACATCAGCATTAACCCTTAACCGTGTTCCATCTAAAGTAGTTGAAAAGACACCATTTGAGAAAGAGACTGTTAAGAGACCAAACTTGTCTTTTCTAAAGATCTGGGGTCGCGAACCGTTCGTAAGACGCCAAGTGTTTGACAAATTGGCAGCCAGATCTGAAAGATGTTTGTTGCTCACAGAGAAAAAAATGTTTGTTGCTCGAAATGCTATCTTCTTATAAAGGGAATTTATTTCCAAAAGAGACAGTGGGAGAAGGGAAATTATCGAGGAAAATCGAGAACCACAAGAAGACATTGCTTCACCGATGGAAACTGAACAGGCTAAACAATCAGTTGAAGATCCAGTTCAAAATACACAAGTCCCTCATAGATCTGATAGGGTGCGACATGAACCTGAGAGATATGAATATCTCGTAACAGAGGATGATGATGCATCATTCATAGTTGATGAGCCTAGTACCTATACAGAAGCTGCTTCAGGACCAGAGTCCAAGGAATGGCTAGAATAAGTCAGAGACATAGTCCATATATGACAATCAAGTTTGGAACTTGATAGATCCACATGAGGGTGTTAAAACCATTGGGTGCAAATGGGTCTTCAAAAAGAAGAAAGACATGGACGATAATCTGCAAGCCTATAAAGCTAGACTACTGGCAAAAGGATATAAACAGATTCATGGTGTTGACTATGATGATACTTTTTCGCCAGTAGTCATGCTTAAATCAATTAGAATTTTATTTGCCATTGCCGCATACTGTGATTATGAAATATGTCAAATTGATGTCAAAACAGCGTTTCTTAATGGAACTTACTCGAGGATGTGTACATGACACAACCTGAGGGTTTTGTTCATCCAGAAAATTATAAAAAGGTTTGCAAGCTTCAAAGATCCATTTATGGGTTGAAATAGGCTTCTCGGAACTCGAATCTTCGTTTTAATGAAACTATTAAAGAGTTTGGGTTCATTCAAAATGAATATGAACCATGTGTGTACAAAAAGGTTAGTGGGAGCATAGTTATTTTCTTAGTCTTATATGTAGATGACTTCTTATATGTAGATGACATATTACTCATTGGAAATGACATTCCCACCTTGCAGACAGTCAAGACTTGGCTGGGAAGTTGTTTCTCAATGAAAGACTTAGGAAAAACTGCTTACATTCGTGAGATAAATATCTATAGAGATAGATCAAAGATAATGATTGGTCTGAGTCAAAGTACCTTGTACTCGACCAGATGCATCGTTTACCCTTAGCATGACAAGTTGATACCAATCAAATCCAGGTGAAAGTCACTGGACAGCAGTGAAAACCATCCTAAAGTTCTTAAGAAGAACTAAGGATGCATTCCTAGTTTATGGAGGTGTGGGAAACGAGCTGGCTGTAAATGGTTATGCCGATGTAAGTTTCATATCCGATAGAGACGACTTAAGATCGCAGATGGTTTTGTGTTTTGTTCAAAATGGAGATGTTGTGAGTTGGAAATGTTCCAAGTAAGCACGCTCATAGATTTTATAACTCAAGCTGAGTACCTGGTAGCATTGGATGCAGCCGAGGAGAATATGTGGAACCTTTTAGGTCCTATAAGTCTTTACTGCGACAATAATGGTGCTATTGCGCGAGCTAAAGAGTCAAGAACCGATTAGAGATCCAAACATATACTCAGAAAATATCTCCTAGTCAGAGAGATCGTTAGACGAGGAGATATTACAATATGCAAAGTAGCAATGGAAGAGAATGTTGTTGATCTACTTACCAAGCCTCTCTCACAAGGAAAACATGTTGAGCATTCTAGATCGATAGGACTAAAAGTCATGAATGAATGGTCCTAGTGCAAGTGGGAGATTGCTGGGAATAGTGCCCTAGGACATTCGATGTGCCTAAATTTATTATTGTCTCATTTAAATAAAGTTATTTAATATCATTTATCTCATTGATTATTATAATGTGTGCATGTTTTAATGTTATAATAATCAAATAACAGTTATTCACGAATAATAAGATTATTCAAATATCCCTGGTCCAATCACGTTGAGTGGAGACTCAAGTTATTAGTATACTAGTATAAGTTTGATTGATAATCACCGGATGATTATGCATATGATACGGATCAAACTTATAGGTATTAGTTGGAGAACCAATACTGGACAGACCCGCATTGAGATCACTGCATGGAAATGTCATAAGTGAATCCCAATATAACAGTATGTCAATAAATCCTTGAACCTAATATTATCATAGAGTCGAACATGATAACTGCAATGCCTTCACGTAATCCAACGTTATCTGAAACATGGTGATCATAAAGGTTAGCGATCGGGATTAGTGGTAGTCATGTATATGGCAATGAATAATCAAAATGGGGATTTGTCCCTCTCTTTAGTGAGAGAGATATCTGCTGGGTCCCTCGATAAGTAGGGTTGAAGGAAATGCATGGCCATGCTCAAATAAAGAGTCATTTGATTCAATCAGTCTACTTAAGATCGTGAAAGCATTTGAACATAATAAGTATTTCAATTTTCATGACTTAGTTCAAAGATGATATCGCGCGACAAAGGGATTTGACATGTTAAATAGTTTAATGGAAAATAAACTTATATTATTTGGGTAGTCATAATGTCTTTCTAGAGACCACTTATGATTTATTAATTAGTAATATATTAAATATTTGCCAACATAATATATGACTTTTGGGTCATACATACGACAACTAAAGAAAAGCATGAATAATTAATAGATATAATATTGAATATATATTTATTAAAGAAAATAAATAATGAGTAATATATAATATAGAATACTATATATTATATTATTTAATTATATCAACTGGGAAAGATAAATATAATATTATATATTATATTTGTTAGAGGATTAAAGAATAAGTAATATATAATATAAGATATTATATGTATTGTGTTACTTATTAAGTTGAGGGGCAACTAAGCAAATATTAGAGTTTGACTTTAGGTTTTACGTAGTATAAATAAAGGGTCTTGGACAAGAAGTTGACACAAGATGAAAATCTGCTAACCCTAGTTGTGCAAACAAAATCGGCCCCCTCCCCCTCTCTAATCGGCCGAACTGTATTTCAGTTTGGGAATCCCGTTTCGGCCATCTCTGTCTTCTTCCCTTAGTTGATTTTGATCAACAGTACAAATCCTTCTAGCAAGGAATTAATTATTATACTATTTATCAACATTATTCATAAGGATCTAGTAATCCGGCTTGTACCAGTTGTTCGTGTGTGGATCACCGAAAGAGGAATAGGATTTAATCAGCTTCTGGTCTGGATTCAGATCTGTTCTTCGAATTAAGGTAATTCGACGAACTCTTAATAAATCAATTATATTACTGCATGTAGATCCTCGTCTGGATTTTTTGTTAATTTATTCCGCTGCATCGTGCTCATATTTATTATATTAGACACACGTAAAACCCTAACACTCCACACAGGCGTAAATAGTTTATTAAAATCAAGACGTACACAACTGTATGATTTTAGCTAATCTGGTGACTATATCATTCATACATATTGATACATCTGATTGTAGCTTGGGCCGTATACACAGAGTTGCTTGTAGGCTTCTTCCATTGACTTCTTCTTATATAGATTGAAGCTTCTTCTTCAAACTCTCTTCATCCCACATAGGCCGGAATAGTTCAACTTAGTCCACACGGGGCTAATGATCTCAACAATAAGGTTTTGAATCACATGGATCAGAACAGCAGTTGTAGGCTATGAAAGTCTTTGCTGTAGTGTGTTGTTCTCAGTTAAGGACTTGGTATTTCTTCACTCAAGAATATACGCTGTATGCTTGAATAAATAGATTGCTCTTAGATAATGAATGCCTCAGATTCTTGATCAATCAGCAAGTGAGCAATATCCTCTTACTTGGGCTATTTATTACTGCGAAAATAGATCCGTTATAAATGAAGTCGTTGACCGGTTGGTGAGATATGGACAGACCTGATTGGCAGCTTGCAGAATATTTGAGTTAAAGATATCCGCATTTAGTGCTTCAGACATTCTTATTTATCCGCAGTAAATGCTCTTGGTCCACAATCTTTCTGGCCGCATTAAATGATGTCCTGTCAGCATTAAATGCTCCTTTTAAACTGTGAATACTCTATGAATAAAGAAAGACTTATCTCACAACGGTTTATAGGTCCAAGTCTAAATTCTCTTGGGTTGTATTTTACTTTTTCTAATTAAACTATCTACAACTTCTTTGTTGTAGCCAATCGTCTTTTTGCTTGGCTGTATGAGACATCTTTGAGGCGCTGTATGAAGTTCCCTGTAGGGACAGAATGTAAGATGCATTTATCAAAATACCTGGGGTATTATTTTTCCCAACAACAATACACAGGTGACCAGAAAGGTCAAACAAACATAATAACCAAATACAATAGCAAACAAAAACACGTGTGTACCCTCAGTACACAACCGTTCAACTATAACAACATACCCTTGCAAGGGTTAATACTCGACAATGGAAGAAAAGTACAACTCAAATGACACAAACGATTTCCCAACTCTTATGTGACTAAACATTATTGCCTTTCATCATCTTCCATGCTGATCATGTGAATGCTCCCGAACTCTGAATACCTGAATGCATAAAATGCATCTACCCCCAAAATGCTGGGGTTAGCAAACTAAAATTTTGCTAGTGCAAGTACATAATATGCAAGCTATACCAATCATATTCCAAGATATAAATATAAAAGTCAATCATTGAAATTATTTTTTGAAATTCCATGAGGTATTTGTTTTAATAAAAATATTTCAAAATCCTTGAGTTCATATAAGTATCTGAAATAAAATTTGAAAATACTTTTGATACCTCAGGTAGTTTTACTAAAACCACAATCGCACCATATCATCTTATCTCGTTGCCAATATAGTCAAGCACATCAGATATGTGTTATATTCCAAGCATATAAAGTCAAGACGTTATGATATTTCGGTGTCATATCATAAATATAGGATCACCACAACTTACAAAATCGCTCGTGATCAACTATGGACCCAACCAGGCGTGGATCTATCCGAGGCCTCATCAGACACTCTCAGAGTGGTTAACCCCAATGTTCATATACCCAACCAGCCGCGGATCCCTTCGAAGCCCCACCGGATCCTCTTAGAGTAAACATACATACTCTCACACACAAAAATACAAGACTTCAAATGCAAGGATCTATAAAACATAAAATCAAGGCACTTGCTAGAATGGCCTCTACAATCAACACCTAATCCAAGATTAATCATATAATCCATATTTTTGGGTAACATTTCCGATCAAAAAATAACACAACTTTGAACAACTCAACAAATACTTGTTGAACCAACGATACTCCAAATACCATTTTAACTAAGTCACCACAAAATTCACTAGCTCAATTTCACAATTAGCATTCACACAAATGCTCGCTTCAAAAATAACACAAGTTCATTATTATGGTTTCATATCAACATCTAATTACTAAATAATGCATTTATACAATCTATTCCAAAACAACACAAATTCTTCACAGTCGAACCACATAGTCATCAATTAATACAAACATGTAATCATTGTAACACAAATAGTAACAAGCATAATTATATTCAATGATATATAAAAAGTGTAAACAAGATACTTGCCTTTCATAGGGGTTATGCCAAGTCAATGAGATAGCTTCCCTCGATCAATCCTCACGATACCAAAGTTCAACTTCCTCCGAGACAAAATCTCTCCAGCAACATGCAGCAGCAATAACTCACGATCTAGAACTCCAAATCATGATCTATTGCTCTAGCCCTGAATAGCTCAAGAAAGAGTTAAGTGAGAAAGCTTATAGTAAGTAAACTGTATGCATGTTAAAAATGTTGCATACAACAAAGCTACTTAAGGTATTGTAGTAAGTAAACTGTATGCATGTTAAACTGATGTTTTTTTAAAAGAGTTTTCATGGATATGCATGAGAAATAAATGAGGCAAGGCAAGGGTTATAGTGGTTTCAAGATGGGGTAATCTTTGTACATCCACTCTACTCCACACAGGAGAAAATTCACTAAAATAAAGGCGTACATAACTATATGAAACTAAGACTACACGCAAGCTTTGTCGTTCACACAAATGATACACGCTTGGAGACACTGCAGCACTGTTCACACAGATTGGTGTTCAACTGTATATGAGTCAACACTCTCCCAGATGAGTCAGTGTCCAACTCCCAACAACTAACACCGCCCACACAGGGTGGTTATTAGTTGACTTCACGACCTACACAAGATCGAACCCCGGTCAACACTTGAGAATACAAGTTTGATTGTCACCGAACAACTCTCTGAACTATTAAGCTCTATCTCTGGGATGAGACTGTTCTGAGCTTGTGATATAGCCTTTTAACTCATCTTGTATATCTTGTCGTTTGGATATATGTTGGACTTGTACATCGATTTTGTCCCTGTAGACTACAAGTTGTTTCATTTTCATGACTTATGCCGCTTGTTTTTCTTCTGGTAGGGTACTTCATTTTTATATAGCTAAATGGTGATAACCGTTCACCAATATGACTGTTGAAGGTTAGTGAGATTTCTGACATCCCTGAAATCATGGCTTTATGTATATGGAAGACGTTTCCTATCTCAGCTTTTCATTTAATGTTGCTTATTTGAGCTGTCAAACTCTTCTTTTTTGAGGCGCCATTTAATGCATATCACATCTGCATTAAATGCTTTCGCACTTGCTTCAATAATTTATAAATAAATACTCATCCAATCTGACGGATCTTTGCTGTAGCTTATTGAGAAGTGCTTTCCTGTAGCGTTTACTTTCCATCTATAGAGACTACAGTGTACCGCTGTATCTTCTCTATTGTACTCTGACTATCATTACGGTTGCGGTCTACTATTGGACTCCATCACCCTTCTTCCTGTAGTTTTTGACTACTGTAGAGCTATGTTTTAATATTGCACTTGTTAAAACTCCAGGAGGATTTATTCAACAATTTCCCCCTTCTTGATAATGCCAAAACCCAATGAGTTCTAACTGGGATAAAAGTTGAACAGCTCGCAGGCATGTTCTAAACATAGTAAGAACGTAGCCTAGTCACTTAGATTTTACAACTTGATCTATGAATGGATAGCAGGCACGTTGTTACAGCAAACTTATACAGCATATAGCAAGGATGTAGATAAATGAAGTAAATAAGATCACGAGCTATAATATTTAAAAGTACACAAGCTGCAACTTTTGACTTCCGACTCAAAATAGCTATTATAACACCTTTTAGGAAGCGGACTGGCAAAATGAGCAAGACTCACTGCTTCGATGTGTCATACATGGTCAAGATCCCAAATTCCTTCATTTTCAGGACTAATCAGCACCTTAACATTTTGTTATAACTCAGCATCCAATCCTCTATAGTTGTATCCAATTTTAATTTCCGACAGCGACGGTGAGAGATACTTTACTCTTGGGTCCTACAACATTACCCCTTAGTTAAAGCATCATATAGCTGTAAGAATGGATTGCCATATTCTACAGTGTTCCTCCTTACTCGTTGTATCATACAATACTCAGTGCGGATTGTTGTACTCTTGAGTCTTACATCATTCCCCCTTAGTTGATGCACTCTCTGGAGTTTAAATACTTATATCTATTGTGTTTGAATGTAGAGGTATAAGACCCTTTTTTTGGCTGATAAGGGCTTCATTCACTTGATATTGGTCGTTTGCGAGATTTCATGAATTTTCTCGGGCAAGAACATACAGTGTGTTTCAAGACTGTAGACACTTGCCAGTATTTATACAACATGATTAGCTTTAGAGTGTAGGATTTGATCACACGGTCTTCCAGCATCTAGATCCAGTGTACTAGATTTGATCAACCGGTCCTCCAGCACTTGATTATATCATCTGTTCCAATTCATTCATCTTGTGAATGTCGAGCTTTTTCTCTCCTATATTCATATGTGCACTCCTACAACAATTACTCCATGTATTTCGTCAATTGGGGCTTTCATCCCTTCACATGTAAACTCATCAATAAAAAACATTAGTACATGTTCTAATCATAAAATGCGTCTGTCAAGAATATGGTCATGGAAGAGAGAGAGATGAATAAGGAAAAAAAATATGAATTTAAAGCAACTTGAGCTAGTTTTTAGAAGAAGAAAAAAAAGAAGATCTAGCTCATTTGAATCTTTGTGATTGATTATATAGAGCCAACGGCTCCAATACCAATTTTTGGTCCCGAAATTATAAGGACATATAGCTCTGGTCCTGAATAGCTCAAGAAAAAGTTAAGTGCGGAAGCTTTTAGAAAGTACACTGCATGCATTTTAAAGATCATGCATACAACAAAGCTGCTTAAGGTGATGTAGTTTAAATGCCTACAACAACAATACAATGTTTGTCAAACTGCTATTTTTTTAAAGAGTCTTGTTTAGAGCATTGCTGTAATATAGAAATAGATATGCATGAGATAATAAATGAAGCAAGACAAGGGTTATAGTGGTTCGAATGTGGGGTAATGCTTCTACATCCCCTCTACTCCACACAAGAGAAAATTCACTAGAATCAAGGCGTACACAACTATATGAAAATAGGAATACACGCAAGCTTTATCCTTAACATAAATTGATCTACGCTTGGATACACAGCAACACCGTTTACAAAGATTGGTGTTCAACTTGACTTGAGTCAATACTCTCCCACACGGGTCAGTGTCTAACTCCCAACAACTAACACCGTCCACAGAGGTTGGTTATTAATTGGCTTCGCGACCTACATAAGATCGGACCCCAACAACACTTGAGTTAAGTTCGATTGTCATCGAATAACTCTCAGAACGATTAAGCTCTATCTCTGGAGTATGGCTATTCTGAGCTCGAGATATGGACCTTGAGATCGTCTTGTCTTTCTTATCATCTGGATGTATGTTGGACTTATACATCGATTTAGTCCCTCTATACTTCAAGTCGTTTCCTTTTCACGACTTATGCATGTTTGTTTTTCTTCTGGTAGGGTACTTCATCTTTATATAGCTTAATGAAGATTGTCGTTCACCAATATGACCATTGAAGGTGGGTGAGATTTCTAACATCCCTGAAATCATGATTTTATGTATATGGAAGACTTTTCGTGTCTCATATTTTTAATTTAATGTTGTCTTCTCTCTTAGCTGCCAAACTAGTTTTTTCTCAGGCACTATTTAATGCATATCACATCTTCATTAAATGCTTTCACAACGATCTATTAAATATCGGGACTGCACAATCTAAATTTGGAAATCAAGAAATTTCGGTTCTTTGATCGGAGAACGCAAACTGGACATCCAAATCTAATCTCCGTCATTCAGATAAACTTCGAGGTGTTAGAAATTACTGTAAAAATTTTACATTGATCCGAATGTTGGATTTTTGTAGATTGCATCTCCAACATTGTTGTGTGGATGAATTTATGCACTTGCGAAATCGTCATCGTCGTGGTTCTGTTCTCCATTCTCATTGCCGTCTGTTTTGCTTCCTTCATGATCCATTAACCAGTTAAATCCAAGCAGAAGTGTGCGCGTGTGTGTGTATGTATGAATAGTATGAGAGAGAGAGACCGACTCACCAGAAAAAGAGAGAAAGGAGTTGGTTTTATATCAACCTGCTAGGTAAAAAAAGAGAAATTGTGCCAAGGTTTAAATGGAGTACTTGGATCAATACGAAATAAATATTTTAGTTCAAACTAATTAATTCCTACAACATCGGATGATATCATATATCAACAAATTAGCAAATTTAGGTCTAAAATCCCACAAGTTGAAGACTGGAATTTAAAAATCACACACAACTCCCCATATGCCAACAATACGACAAGTGTGAATTAAAAATTACATTAATAATTAACACACGCGAAAATCATATATCATACAATGGAAAATAATTTTCAAGTAGAAGTTCAAATAATTAATAGCCAGGTATCTCACCCCATACAATTGTAAAATAAAGTAAAATGAGTGGGCATTATATTCACCCCCTAAAATAAAGTTCCATCCCCGAAACTTAAAATTAAAAGGAGCAAAAAACAGATACGAAATAAAAGCGATCTAAGAAATCAATTAGAACAATGAACGATGCGAGGGTTGAAGTTGGAAATCGCCACAGGTCTCCTGCTTCTTCGTCTCTTCAAAAGCTCGGTTGATTAGAAAAACACCCACAAGCTAACAATCGATCTCGATACTTTTTAAAGTAGCACAAATCAACATCGAACTCATCACCTTGCTACATATATGTACAAGACCACCCTGTCTACGATTACGACCACCACGTTTACTATCACGATAGTCACATCCGTAATCACGACTGTTGCATCCATGATGACGACTGCCACATCCATGACGACGACATCCACATACGTGATCCCGACTGCCACAGCCACATCCTCTAATACTCGATATAATAAATATATTCCACTACTCGGTGTAACACCCCAAAAGGAGACTATTACAGTGCCGTGGACCCCACACTAGGACCCACCAGGCGATATCAAAATACAGATTAAATAAGTATTACTTTGTGATACCGAACCACAATAAATAGTCGTTTCTCTAATTAAGAGTTCACTAATAGTATGGCCAGCGGCCTTATAATACACAGGATCCGAAATATAAGTACAAACCATATAGAGATGGAGTATACTTCAAAATACAACCGAACGATAATATAAATAAAGCGAAATTAAAGTGACATTACAATAACCGGACAAAAAGACATGGGCCCCCTGAACTAGTATCCCTCGAATCCTTCGCCGTCACCGTGCTCTTCCCGTGCCTTGCCTTTGCCTCGACCTAAAATACAACACAAGTATTTCGCTCAAACACAGGGTCAGATATACATGATAAATGATTCTCCCGACATTATACAATCCACATATATTAGATCTCAAAGAAAACATCCCGACTACTGAAAATACCCCTCGAGCGTATGAACAATCCGTCCCAAATCATCGAACATATCCAATCATATATGGACTATGAACGATTAAACAATATTGTAATACCCGGTTGTAATTCATTCATTATCATTCAGTAATTACCAGTCAGTAATGGTCATTCAATAATTTTCACTCATTAATAATCACTCATCATTCATGATTCATTCATTTGTATTCATCGTTGACATTTCCTAACCGTGTATCAGTTACCGATCGTCATTCATCTCCGATTGAGAGTCGAGACGAGAGTATTATCATAATCATCGTGAATATAGTCTTGTGTTGGAAGTATCATCTATCACGTGTTATTGGACTTAATTACATTCATACAAGTATTGTATGTCGGATCATTCACCGTTTGTAACGAGTAGACGGAGTTGTCGGATTTTTGTCACTTCCAGCAGCGAGTTACGGCCGTAATTAGTCAGGCATTACGGCCGTAACATGCTTTCGTTGGCTCAGGGTGGTTTTGGACGAAGGTGAGTTACGGCCGTAACATGCGTTCGTTGTTTTCAGGACAGTTCGGACGAATAGGACTTACGGCCGTAAGGGTTGCGGCATACGGCCGTAAGATGAGGCTGGTACGGCCATAAGGCTTGACCGGTTATGGCCGTATGATGCAGGCAGGGTGCCCAGGCAGTTTCGACGTAGGCTTCTTGCGCCCGTAAGTTTGGCCGGGTACGGCCGAATCGGTCGAGTTACGCCCGTAAGGCATCTGCGGGTACGACCGTATGACTGTCGGCAGGTGTTCGGACCAGGGAGGGTTACGCCCGTATGAAGTGGCTGGTTACGGCCGTAAGGCCGTTGACTTGGGATGTTACGGCCGTAAGTTGGCCAATTTACGGCCGTAACTATGGCTGTATTTAAAGGACTTGGACGGGACCTTGAGCTTATTTCTATCATTTTCTTCACCTTGTTCCGAGAGAGAGCTTGAGGGAGAGATTTTTCATCATCAATCACTTGGATGTTCGGTTTTCATCAACTTCATTCGTTTGTGAAGCTTGGATAGTCGATCTAACGCGTGTTCATCGGATCAAAGTATTTGGATCTTCAAAGGTAATATTCTTCAACATCTTGGATTTTGATTTTGTGTTGAGATATGATGTTTTGGACGTTATAATCATGTTGTATGAATAGATATACGTATGATTATGAGTGTGTATGAATATTCATTGGATTATTGAAGGGTTATTCAAGAACACTTTGAATATTGAGTTGGATTTGGGGGTTTTCGATTAGTTGTTGTTGTAATCACGAATTTGGATATTCATATTGGATTATTGATTGTGTTGGAGGTGTTTTATTGGTTTGGAACACTCCTTGGGTATTTGATATTGGTATAGTTAAGGATTGGTTGTAAACAATCGAAGATTGGTTTCAACGTGTTTGATATAATGCCCCAATGAACTTGGTTTAGTCGTATCGACGTTTTGAGTTAGTTATAATCGTGTTTGATTCGTATGTTGAACGGATTGTTAGTAATTGTGTTATTCAAGGTTGTTCGAGCGACCGACATCTCATTTAGGACGTTTGTTCGTGGAAGGACATTCTTCATCGGTGTTGAGTAAGTTAATTCTTACTCGGTTAAAAGGATATTCATTCCTTTTTGTTGTTGTTCATTCATAATCATAACTCATTCATAATGTATTAACCATATTGAGACTTGTAATTGTCGAATAATAACTTCATTCATGAGGAACGACGGTTCCAATCATTTCATTGAGCTATCGTTCACTTCACTATTAATTCATCTCGGTGAGTCATTCTTGACTTTGTCGGATTATTATTCATTGATATTCATCATGGTCATTCTCGTTCATATGACCTTTTGGGTTCGTATTGCGTGGCCAGGTGGTGATGTGTGGGATTTTTAGTCGGGCACATGATGGTCATGTGTTTGGGTTCACCAACACAATGGACCGTGCACACGGTAACGTACCTCCGTGAGACTAATTAGGTACAAGGACGGGTGTGTCCGGTCACTCATCTTGTGCACATACACATACCATTACGGGCGTACTATGATGCCCCTCTTCAGCTTAAATTCATAACTAAAGGATATTTTATAATTGAGATATATCATGATTGTGTATATTCAACCCTTGAGGATTGTTGTTCTGTGTAACTGACCCCGTTGGGGGATATTGTTTTCAGATCATGGCAAGGCAAAAGTACGGGAAGAGAATGTTGACGGCGAGGAGTCCTAGTGATACTAGTAGGGGCCCCCAGTCCTTTTAGTCATTCTTGTTTCTCTTCATTTGTATTTCCGCTGCAAATTCCGTTTGGGATGTTTATTTATTCAGGGTGGTGTATTTTATCTTCATATAAAATATATTAGTATTCGGTATTGTCCTGGTGTATTGTACTTAAGCTCCTCATCGGAGTATTTGGTAATATAATGTGGTTCGGTACTATAATTATATTATTTAATTCATTAATTTTCATTCGCCTGGTGGGTCCCAGTTGGGGTTCCACGGCACTGTAATAGCCGCCTAGTTTGGGGTGTTACAGAGTTGGTATCGGAGAGTGGTTTTGAATACTACCTTCCGAGTCATGTCTCATTTGAAATCATCGTCATCGGATTAGTATCATTGGACTTTCGCATCACGTGTGACCTGTGCAAATGCCGAGCCCCTCAGACCAAGAACTATAAGATTTCTAACGCCATGGTATAATTTCTTGCAATGAGAATCATTCATTCATCATTCAACAGTCTACAATCCTCAGCATCATTCATTTTGATCAGGACGATCATGTTAACTCATTAATCACTCAATTCATTTCACTGTTCAGTTGTTGATCTTGAGGATCATATCATTAATCTTGTTAACCTGTTCAAGATAATCATTTCAAGAATATCATCAGATAATCATGTCACCTCAGTTAATCATTCATGTAATCACTATGTTAGAGCGCGTATGCTCATTTTCATCATCTCAAGACGTAATCATAATGTGATATTCATACGAGAGCTATAGTTATCATGTGACTTTCCCTACTTCAGTATAGAGAGAGCAGGCAGAGGACGCGGGGGACGAGGCCGCGGCGCGGGCCGAAACCCGAGAGCTCGTGTGAATACACGCGCGAACGCGAGGAATAATGCTAATTCATCGAGCAGCGACGCTGCCACTCATTCACCCAGAAATGATCATTCACTGTCAGGGAGTCGTACCCGGGACACAGCTCAGTCAGAAGGTGTTCGGGTTGATTCACTCGCTTTTATGCAGGGCATGATGGCCCAGATGACACAGATGGCACGTCTCATGGAGACGATGCAGAACTCAACAGCTCAGAATCAGCAGGCTCCTCCGCCGCCACCTCAGGGGCAAGAGAGGGGTGTAAGCAGTATTATTGGCGACATCTCTCGCCAGAGGCCACCTACTTTTGAGGTCTCATCTGAGCCGGCAGATATTTTTCACTAGCTCGAGCATTTCGAGAAGTTATTTGCTATGGTAGAGTGTCCCGAAGGACACAGAGTTTCAGTTGCGGCTTACTATCTGGGTAAGAGTGCTCATTCATGGTGGTTGTCGTTAAAACCCACCGACGGATCATGTACTTGGGATCAATTCAAGACTCTTATGATGGAGAGGTATTATCCGGCCCCACTCAGAGAGGCCAAGTTATCAGAATTACTCACTCCCCAGACCGACGGAATCGCAGTCCCGAGTGGCCAGTTCGGCCATCACCTGTTTCAACTGTGGGGAACTTGGTCATGTCAGCACCAAGTGTCCGAGGCAGACTATCACATGCCATAACTGTGGGATTGCTCCGTTTTTTCCGAAGGGACTCCAAACCTACTCCGGCGTCATCTTAGGCCCCAAAGTAGTCAGCTGTTCATAATCAGTCCACTCAGTCTGCGTCGTTCAAGACGACAGGAGCGAATAAAGGTGGAGCCTATAGTCATCAGACGGGAGCGTCTGGTGCTGGGACTAGCAAGCCCCGAGTTTATGAGATGAAGAAGACCGACGATCTGGAGGCCCGGATGATCTCAGGTACACTTGATATTCTATCTCAACCCGTGTGTACCCTTTTTGATACTGGTGCATCGCATTCATTCATTTCCGGATCATGTTTGAGTAGACTACGTCTGGGTAGTGCTACTAGTTGTGAGTCGTATGTCATTGGTCTACCTGATGGTAGACGGATTATCAGAAATCGTGAGATTAAGAATTGTCCGATTCAACTTCATGGTCGTGATTGGTTAACAGACCTAATCGCGGTAGATTTACCGAGAGATGACGTCATTTTGGGTATTGATTGGATGGATCGTCACGATGCCATCATTAGTGTCCGTAAGCGTATGGTCATTATCATTTCAGACGATGGGGTCGAATGTGTTTTTCAGGGCGGTAATCCTGACTGTTCTGGTAAGGTCATTAATTTGATGAAAGCAGTGAAATTACTCAATCAGGGGTGTGTTGGTTATTGGTGCTTTATGACCAAAACCGAGAAATCATCAATAATGTTGGCGGATATTCCGGTAGTGAGAGAATATGCCGATGTGTTTCCAGACGAGTTACCTGGTTTACCTCCACAGAGAGATGTGGAATTCACGATTGAGTTGGAGCCTGGTACGTCTCCAATATCGAAGGCACTGTATCGGATGGACCTGACCGAAATGCAGGAGTTGAAGAACCAACTTGAGGAATTGTTCGAGAAAGGTTATATCCGACTGAGTACGTCCCCGTAGGGAGCACCAGTGTTGTTTGTCAAGAAGAAGGATGGTTCGTTTCGCTTGTGTATTGATTATCGGGAGTTGAACAGGGTGACGATCAAGAATAAGTACCCTCTACCCCGTATTGATGTTCTCTTAGATCAACTTCAGGGAGTTTCAGTATTTTCGAAGATCGACTTAAGATCTGGTTATCATCAGTTACGAATCTGAGAGTCGGATATCGCGAGGACGGCGTTTCGAACACGCTATGGTCATTATGAGTTCGTGGTGATGCCGTTTGGGTTGACTAATGCACCTGCGGTGTTCATGGAGTTAATGAATCGAGTCTTCATCGATTATCTGGATCAGTTCGTGGTTGCTTTTATTGATAATATTTTGATTTATTCTCGTGACCGAGAGGAGCACGAGGTTCACCTCCATCAGGTTCTCGACGTGTTGAGACTAGACGTGCTGCCGGGCCGAAACCGCCGGTTTCGGGCCTCGAACCGGCGGTCCTCGGTCCCCAAAACAAAGGACCGAGCCCGGACCGTAAACTAGCCCGACCGCCCGTGCCGGGCTAGAAACCCGCCGGTCCAGGGCCGGGCTAAAATCGGCGGTCCCGGGCCGGGCTGCCCAGTTTTTTTTTTAACTTTTATTATTATTATTATTATTATTTTATTCTTGTATATTTATTACTTTTATGAATAGAAAATGATAATTCTTATTGTTTTGACTTTTTTTATATATTTAAAAACTCATTAAATTGTTGAAAAATGAATAAGGAAAATTACAACAAATAAGTTTGCATTAAGAATGAGGAAAATTACAAATGAATAAGGACACAATAATTTTGCAAATGAATAAGGACACAATAATTTTGCATTAAGAATGAGGAAAATTACAACAATTAAGTTAAGCACAATTTAAGGAGTTTTACACTTGAATTCTTGAAATGAAAAAATAATAATAATAAAGGACTTGAACTCTCTACTCCACATCCGATCGATCCGTCTCGGTGAAGGCTTCATCTTCGCTCTCATTTGCATCGTCCCATTCCGGTTCTTGAGCTCTAAGGTCGGCCATACACCAATCATCGAGCAACATGGTAGCTTCAATATTCGCCGGCTGCATCCTTGATCTTCTTTGATCTAGCATAAGTCCTCCGATGCTAAAGGCTTGTTCTACGGAAACGGTGGATGCCGGGACGGCAAATAACTCCTTTGCAATGATGGAGAGTATTGGGTACTCCTCTCTCTTCGACCACCACTTCAACACATCGATCGACGGACCACTATCTTCAACACCAAATACAAAACGAGTTTTCAAGAACATATCTAATTCACTATTACCTTGCCCCATTGGAAGTTCATTGCTTCTATTTTGCATCATTCCATGCATTTGTTGAACTGAAGGATCACTTTCATTCATCTTAAAAGGAAAATCACATGAAGGCATCATAGAAGAAGTCATTGTAGAAGAAGGAAAATCACTACCATGTTTTAATCTATATTCTTGAAAAATAGATCTCAAACTCCTATCAAGATCTATCTTGATTTGTGGCACGGGAGGAAGATCAAAGAAGACCCCTTCACCATCAATTACAACATCACTCAAGTCCATTTGAGCAAAAGAATCATAATAAATACCAAGCATTTGATAAACACCATTATACTTCCATTTAGGATCTAAGCACTTAGCAAGCAAGAAAACCATAGGAATCTCCCTAAAATACTTGAGCCATTTTTGAACCGTAAAATAAATCACACCTTGCATGTTTGGCCTCCTAAAACAACTCTTAAAAGACAAGGCAATATACATGCAATGTTCCAACACTTTAACGGAAGTACAATAATAAACACCCGATAATTGTTTAGTAGCATTATGAAAACTTTTAACAAATGATACACATCCATACATGAATCCCAATGACTCTCATTAAGAACTAATTGCATGCTTGAGAACTCTTTTCTAAAAAAATCGCATAAATAACTCTTATACTCTAGTGTACTATTAATCATCTCATAAGTAGAGTTCCAATGATGAGATACATCTAATTTGAAATAAGTATAAACAATACCCTTTGCACGACAATATTTTTGCCATTTTTCCCCCAAAGGTTTTGATTTGTGCAAATACTTAACGGCATTTTTAATAGGAACAACGGAATCTTAAAAAATACTAAGCGCATCTTGAACACATAAATTTAAAATATAACAAATGCATCTAGAATGAAAATATTTTCCTTCAAATGATGGTGCACATGCTTCAACAAGTTCCGGAATACTAGCGGTGTTCGCCGATGCATTATCAAAACCAACGGAAAATACCTTGTTAACCAAACAATACTCATTCAAAACCGTAATAATAATTAAAGCAATATTTTGAGCCGTATGAGGCTCTTCAAACTCCCTAAAGGCAATCAAACGCTTTTGCATAATCCATTTGCATCAATCCAATGACAAGTAATTCCCATGTAACTATTTTTATCATAAGCATCGGTCCAAACATCGGCACAAATAGAAACTTTTTGAGACAAACGAACTAAATATTTCATTAAATCTTGTTTTTTGTCAAAGCATTGTCTCCTAATTCTCTTAAGCATTTGAGTTCTAGATACCTTGCTAACATTGGGCCCTAAACCATCTTTATAAGAAGCTTCATACGTTATTCTATCTGCATAATTAAAAGGTAGTTTTTCCATGGCACAATATCTAGCACAAGCATCTTCATATCGATTTTTTTCAAATTTAAATAAAGCAGAAGAAGACATACCCATCGCCGAAGTTGAACTAGTACCTCGAATTTGCGTTTGAGAAGTAGATATTCCATACTCGAATGGATGAAACCCCTCCATGTGCCTTTGTAGTGTTCCGTAGCCTCCCTTCTCGATCCATTTGTAGTGATTTGTGCAATAGTTGCAATAAGCAATGAATCTTCTTCGACCATCGGATAGAGGAGGTTCTCCTTCGTTGATAGGAGCCAATTCTCTTTTAAAATGTTTAACGAAGATTTCGGACTTGAGAGGCTTAGGCTTACTTGTTGGCGGAGGAGGAGGTTGGTTTTGTTCGTCTTCTTCGTGCTCTTCGTCCTCTTCATGTTCATCATCATTTGTTGAGCCACGAAATTCGTATCCTGTGCTCTCCATCGTATGAACCATCTCTTCAAATCGGGAATCTTCTTCGGCTTGAATTCGTTCGGCGACTTGTCTAGAAATTTCCTCCGCCAAATCGGCCCTTCTAGGCCTTTGAGGTTGAAAATTTCCTCCTCCACTTCGTTGGCCAAGTTCAATGGCCTTGCCCTTGCCCTTGTTGTTGTTGTTCTTTGAGGTAGACATGGAGATAGTAGACTAGAGAGTATAGTAGAGAGAGTAGAGATTGAAATTTGAGAGAGAATTAGAGTGTGATTATTGGTGAATTTTGAGTTAGGAAGATGTAGTATTTATAGTGGGGATGGTAGGGAAAAGGGGGGATTTATGGGGAAGTTTGGGGGGGTGGAAGGAGGCTGCCAACGACTATTTTGTGATAGAGCCGTTGGCATGGCAGGCTTGCCAGCAGTCACTGGACTGCTGCTATTTTTTTCTGATTTTCCCGTTAGGCCCGTTGGTCCCGGCCTGGCCCGGCGGGCCGATGCAAACCGACGGGCCTTTTAGGACCGGCGGGCCCTAACCGTCGGTCCTCGGTCCCAATTCCCCCAACCCTAGCCCAGCCCTAGCTTTTCAGTCCCGGTTTGGTTCGGGCCCGTTGACCAACGGTCCCGAGCTAAAACCGTTGACTTAGGGCTGGTTCCGAGCCAAAACTGGTGGCCTGAAAGCCCAGGTACGTCTAGTTGAGACGAGAGCAACTCTATGGGAATTTTTCCAAATGTGAGTTCTGGATGTCCGAAGTGACGTTTCTCGGACATGTAATTTCATCAGACGGTGTACGTGTTGATCCTCAGAATATGGAGGCTATCCGAGATTGGCTACCTCCGAAGAATGTTAAGGAAATCCGAAGCTTTCTCGGATTAGCCGGTTATTATCGGCGGTTTGTGGAAGGATTTTCTAAAATCGCTCAACCTATGGCGAACCTTTTGCGAAAGGATGAGAAATACACGTGGTCCGACGCGTGTCAGTGGAGTTTTGAGGAACTCAAGAGCCGGTTAATTTCAGCACCTGTCCTTTCCTTGCCACAAGGGACAGAGGGATTCGTGGTTTATAGTGACGCGTCCGGACACGGTCTCAGATGTGTATTAATGTAGAATGGGAAGGTTATTGCCTATGCTTCACGGCAATTGAGACCTTACGAGGTTAATTATCCGACACACGACCTGGAGCTAGCAGCCGTGGTTTTCGCGTTGAATATTTGGCGTCATTACCTTTATGGCGTCACCTGTCAGATATTCACCGATCATAAGAGTTTGAAGTATATATTTACTCAGAAGGAGTTAAATATGCGACAGGGGCAGTGGTTGGAACTAATCAAAGATTATGATATCGAGATCCTGTACCACCCGGGTAAGGCAAATGTGGTTGCCAATGCCTTGAGTCGTAAGACAGTTCAGGAGCAAATGCTTACTTATTTAACAGTTCAGAAGGAGCTTCAGCAGGAATTCCTTAGACCCGAGATCGAGGTCTGGCTTCAGCGAGTGCAAGGGCAACTTTTCATGTTGGAGATTTCATCGCCACTTGAGGAGGCAATCAGAGTGAATCAGGGTTCAGACCCATCATTGTTGCGCATCCGTGAGGATGTGGCTCAGGGGAAAGCCCCTAAATTTGTGGTCCACGAGGATGAACTATTGCGATTTAAGAATCGGTTATGCATACCGGCGAATGACGAGTTGAAAAACTCGATTTTGAGAGAAGCTCATGCTACCCCTTACTCCATTAATCCGGGGACTAGCAAGATGTACAAGGACTTGAAACAAAATTACTGGTGGAGTAATATGAAGCGAGAAGTCGCAGAATTTGTTTCGAGATGTTTAACCTGTCAGCAAGTCAAGATAGAACATCAGCGACCGGCAGGTATGCTGAAGCCGCTCCCTATTCCAGAGTGGAAGTAGGAAGATATTTCTATGGACTTCATCACGAGTTTGCCGACGAGTCGTCGTGGCATGAATACAATTTGGGTAGTTGTGGACCGTTTAACTAAGTCAACTCATTTCCTCGAGATTAAGGATACATGGGGTCCCAAGAGACTTTCATCAAAGAGATAGTGAGATTGCATGGTACTCCTAAGAGTATCGTTTCCGATCGTGATGGACGATTCGTGTCACATTTTTGGAAGTCAGTTCATCTTGCTATGGGAACTCAGCTTAATATCAGCATCGCTTTTCATCCTCAGTCCGACGGACAATCAGAGAGGACTATTCAGACATTGGAGGACATGTTGAGGGCATGCGTCCTCGAATGGAAAGACGATTGGGAAGCCCAACTACCATTGATTGAGTTCACGTACAATAATAGTTGGCATGCTTCGATTAAGATGGCACCTTACGAGGCCTTGTACGGTCGTCGTTGTCGATCTCCTTTGTGTTGGGACGACTTATCAGAATCAGTTGGCACCGAGCCCGATATGCTTATAGCCGCCCGTGAGAAGGTAGCTTTGATCAGGAGTCGTTTGTTGACCGCTCAGAGTCGACAGAAATCATATGCAGATAATCGTCGTCGACCACTAGAGTTCGAGATAGGTGACCACGTGTTGGTCAAGGTATCCCCGAGTCGAGGTATTTTCCGATTTGGAAAACGGGGGAAGTTGAGTCCGAGTTTCATCGGACCGTTTGAGATTTTGGATCGAGTAGGCAGTTTGGCTTATCGATTGGCTTTACCTCCGGCATTGAGCTGAATTCATAATGTGTTTCACGTCTCTCAGTTGCGGAAGTATGTTGCCGACCCGAGTCACATACTTCAGTTTGACGAAATCGAGATCGCGGATGATCATTCGTATGAGGAGCATCCTATACGAGTTTTAGAGCGACGAATCAAACAGTTGAGGAACAAGATGATTCCTTTGGTCAAGATTCAGTGGTCTAGACACGGAGTCGAAGAGGCTACTTGGGAAACCGAGGATAGTATACGGGAGAGTTATCCCGAGTTGTTTGACCCTTAGTTTCGAGGACGAAACTCTTTTAACGGGGGGAGTATGTAATACCCGGTTGTAATTCATTCATTATCATTCAGTAATTATCAGTCAGTAATGGTCATTCAGTAATTTTCACTCATTAATAATCACTCATCATTCATGATTCATTCATTTGTATTCATCGTTGACATTATGTAACCGTGTATCAGTTACCGATCGTCATTCATCTCCGATTGAGAGTCGAGACGATAGTATTATCATAATCATCGTGAATATAGTCTTGTGTTGGAAGTATCATCTATCACGTGTTATTGGACTTAATTACATTCATACAAGTATTGTACGTCGGATTATTCACCGATTGTAACGAGTAGACGGAGTTGTCAAATTTTTGTCACTTCCAGCAGCGAGTTACGGCCGTAATTAGTCAGACATTAAGGCCGTAACATGCTTTCGTTGGCTCAGGGTGGTTTTGGACGAAGGTGAGTTACGGCCGTAAGGATTGTAGGATACGTCCGTAACATGCATTCGTTGTTTTCAGGACAGTTCGGACGAATAGGACTTACGGCTGTAAGGGTTGTGGCATACAGCCGTAAGATGAGGCTGGTACGGCCGTAAGGCTTGGCCGGTTACGACCGTACGATGCAGACAGGGTGCCTAGGCAGTTTCGACGTAGGCTTCTTACGCCCGTAAGTGTAACACCCCCAAAACCATATGGGAATATTACACGCCGTAGACCCTTTCCACAAGGATCTACTAGGATAAACATCCATAAACAACCAAATGCTTGCCCGACCAGGGTCAAACAATAAAATAATACAGACCGTTATGGTCACTTACACGTGAATAAACAGACCGATGAGGTCACACAACCCAATCAACAAAACTGACTTAAATGACATTACCCACACAGGGGTCGAAATACAATACAGTGGAAGACTGAAATCAACTCTGACAACACAACAAAAATCAAACAACTCTCGACTCATGATTAGTATCGCAGCTCGTCATCCTCTTGTGCCAATCCTGTGACTGCTCCTCTAAATCTGCATGTACCTGGATGCAAAACAGACATCCACCCCTCGATTACTCGGGGGTTAGTAAAACTCCACTGTTTTACTAGTGCAAGTATCAAATCATACGAAATGTAACAAGCAAATAATAATCGTGAATCAAATATAAAAATCAAGTATCAAGATATTCCCGGGAGGTTTTCACAAGGGAAGATAGGCTATGAAGCATTCGAAAATAAAATTATCATCTCGGGAATTTTTAGAATTTCAAAACCTTTCGAAAATCTTAGGGTCTTAACCCAAATCTCAAATTGTATTTCAACAATTTACAGTACGAAAACATTTCCATAAATCTCATGGGGCTCGGCCCAACATTCTTTTCTTAAAACTTTCTTACAAAAAGTTTGATTTACAAAACAAGATTCGTGACACCGTGATCCCCTGTCACGTGTCTCCGTAGGTTCAACAACCCGTACAGACTTAACCAATCACAACAATCACAAAAATCAATCATGCTCATGACTCTGTGATCGCTTTCCACGAGTTTCCGTAGGTTCAACAACCCACACGGATAGAGCCAACACAACAATCACAACAACCAGTCCCGACCCCGTGAACCTGTGTCACGTGTCACCGTAGGTTCCGTCGAACCCGCACAGTTGGACGTACTGTATCCTGATTCAATGGACCTGTGCCATGAATCATCGTAGGCCTCGTCAGACCCGCACGATTGGACCTCAACACCACACACTAAGTTCTGATCCCATGGACCTGTGCCATGAATCCTCGTAGGCCCCGTCGAACCCACACGAGTGAACTTAGCGTTCCAGCACACCACATTCACATTCACATTACATACAACAGTGAGCACAGTTAATCAATCACGTTGATCACCACAAAATCGTACGTCACACGCACATAACATAATCTCAACACTCCCAAAAACTATCATCAATCAACGACACACAACCAACATAACACACGTTCGGTACGCAATACATTGCACAACAGCTAACACGTATACCAAAATAACACTATTATCATGAAGCCTTCGAATTGCGGAATACACATCCAATTCAAACGGAACATATTTACGAAGGTAAGCAAAATCATTATAAATCTCATATGTGATTATTACTCGCAAGATACAAGTCGGTATAATAAAATACTTGCCTTAATAACCGATACCGAATACCCCGAAGAACACGGTTCGACCGGGAAGCTTGTACCACGACGAAGACAACGAACAGAAGGGTTCTGACTCGCGTTCTTCACAAGGAATCTGACCCTAACATCACAACATCAATAAATTAACGAACGAACGGGGAAGAATAAGCGTAGAACGCTCGGATTCTCTTTGTGACATTTTATCGAACACCTTCAAGGCGTCGATAAGATAGTCAATAAAACGACAAATCCGTGGAAATACAACCGAGGAATAACAAGGAATTTGATATAATATAGCTTAACAATCATCAATACATCACTATTCTGAGTTAAAACGGATTAAACGGACAAATCGAACAAAATCCCCAAAACTAGATTTTAAGAAAACTTGCCTTGATTCGGACGATCGGAGCAAGTTATGGAATGATTAATCGATGTTATGGACTCAAAAACTTCATGGATTTAACACCTAACAACATCCCTCCATGATCATCAAAGCTTCAGCCGCGGAAGAGGATGAAACGAGTGAGAAAAATGATGAAAAACCCGACTGTCCTGCCATATATATACTACTGCCGGACACGGTGCAGCAAACGGTCCACACCAGCACCGGGTGTCTCGGCCGTGTCTCGGCAGGCTGCCGGTCCTGGCCGACCCGACGCAGGACACGGCGCTCGGCAGTTCCGTTTTCAGGGCCGTTTCGCCCAGGTCCGACCAGCAGCCTCCAGGCACAAAATGAAGAATCACAACGACGATCCGAACGACCCCGAAACCCGAACCTGAATACGAATCGAAGATACGGTTATGAATTACTCGCAAAGACGAATCTAAGAGCTAAGAGAACACACTATTCCGACCACCCGAAGGCTCAAAATTCGACAACGGAAGGTAATTACCCCAAACTTAGAGAAATTACGAAAATGTCCCAAAACGTCCGAAAATCACGATACGTGATCGAATAACCAAACCGAAGTTCACAAAACGTCTAACAAAGTTAAACGGACTTACGGGAAACTCGAAACAGTACTTTCGGACGAGATTCACAAGAATCGAACTCGAGTGCGGAAAAGTCGTTAAGAAACACGGGACTCAACAAAACAATACCGAAATGAACTCAGATGACAAAAAGTGCAGAATTAATCATTCTCAGAATGATGAAATGGTCCCAAGCGAGTCGTTGAAACGAACCTACGCCGAAAAAGAAAATTACCGGAAATCCAAAATTGCGGATATTACATTCTACCCTCCTTAAAAGAAGTTTTGTCCCGAAACTTAAATCAAGTAGGGAGAAGCAATATCCCACCAGGAAAACTCAACGAGGTACACAAGAACCGAAAAAAAATTGCGCCCAACGGCGAAACGTTACAAGCAACGCGAAAGAATATACAGCATGAAAACACGCCCCACGACAACCATAACAACGCCACCGGCAATGATTCAAAACAATAACGAGCAATTAACGACGCATCACATACCACATCACATGCACACATTTAATTAAAGAAACGTATGCGACAACAAGTCGCACCCGACTAAAACGGCTATGCGATAGAAACAAATAGAGTATCACGATAGAAATCATTCTGATTCTCATCAACAAGAAAATGTCCGACGTCAAAACACAAACAATTCAAGATAACGGAAAACGAGGGTACCAGATATTTCATTCTATCACACAAAAAATAAGTTTCATCCCGAAACTTGGAATAAAACATCAGGGTAGAATACAAACAAAACCAAAAAGTTCACGCAACAAATATCAATCTCTACTCGAATTACAACACAAATACAACACGCAACTACGCTACTGGGCACCACTGAGCTCTCCACGCGTAGGGGCAGGATCTCGGCTCCTGAACATCTCAACGACGATCTCGCAGTGTACCGCCTGATGTGCCACATGTCTACATTTGAAATAGTTAACTTGCGGCGAGCGACAATTCTTCCGAGTATGGCCCACACGGCTACAATTGAAACATAACTTCACGCCGCTTGTCTTACTCGGCTCGTGAGTAGGATTCTTAGACTGATCAAATGAACGATAAGTGTTCCCAGAAGGGCAATACAAGGTAATAGGCTCACGAATCTCACTTCTCTGGCCTCTTGAAAAGTTACTCGAGGTCTTCTGCCTCTTACCTCCTGAGCTACCCTCTAACATGGAAACAGCAATCTCGATGGCTAGAGCTCGGTCCTGATAATCTTTCAAGTTGGTAAACATGAGCGGAGCCATACTCTCACGGATATGGGGTTTCATGCGCATATTGAAGTATCGGACCTTGTCCGCTTCACTTCTCACTTGATCACGAACATAAGCCAGCTGTCGATTAAAATCGACTATCGCCTGGGATATCGACACATCCTGGGGCATAGCCGAGAAAAACTCAACGATCCTGCGTTCATGAACAGGCAATGGGCAATACTCTGCCTCCATGGCGGTCTTAAACTCAGCCCATGTAGGTGTACGATCTGCAGGCACTACAGCCTGCCACCAGTCTGCACCTTCTTTGTCAAGCAAGTACTTAGCAATGGGTACCCTCTTTTCATCCCGACAAGCTACAACATCAAATGTTCTGTCCAACTGGAAGAGCCAGCTTTCCCAACCTAACGATTCAGACGAACCCACAAAACGGGGTGGCTGCATCCTCATCACATCTCGTAACCACTTACTAGCCCCGTTATCCCCATCTGGATTCTTATTCCGATGTACGTCCTGATTCATCTGCACTAACTGATCAACCACCTGACGAAGGATGGTGGCGGCGCCAACGTCAACATTAATGCTAGTCGAATGTCCCTGATCTGTACTGAGCTGATTGGTACTCGGCAAGGAGGGAGTCGCCCTTTCACGCTCCTGATCACGACCACGACTACGACCACGTCTTCGGCCACGACCTCTCGGCATACTGAACGGACGACCAAACAGAATAACACAACCAAACAATCGTCACAACGTCAACATAGGACGATAATAGCAGCACGATAAAACATCAACTCCAAGTCATCACACAAGTGCACGAACTAACACTGTAATTTTAGGACTTCATTCAAAAATAATTTACACGGTCACATCAACAGAGATGTTTGGATTTTTATCAAATCAAACACGGTCAAAACCACACATTAGCAATAAAATAAAATATTTTCGGGGTATTATTCAAATGATAAGATTTTAAAATTCTCAAGTTTGAGAAATTTTAGTGAAATGAAATTTTTGAAAACACTTTTAATACCTCGGTCGTTCAATCAAAACCATGTATCTCAACATTTAGAAAACACTGAAACATTCTCCGGCGAGCACAACAACACTACAAACTTATCACAACCACTTAGCCCCAACACGTGGACATAAGAAGTTCAAAATTCCGAAAACCAAAAATCGTTCTGCAAAATAAAAATTTCCCAAAATCCTTAAGTTCCTAACCAAAACGACGGTAATATTTTACATTGTCCGAAGTACTTCAAAACACATTTTTCAAATACCGTCTGATTGTGTCATTGGAAATACACGGCCCATTTGTCAAAAATTAACAAATTTTAAAAAATCCACATAGACCGTGGTTTGACCGCACCACCAAAATATTTTCCAAAAATCGATTTCTACAAAAATTCTCAAATTGTAATGTCCTTCAGAAAATATTCTCAAACTTACCCATAGCGGACAAAAATTACAACATTCCAAAAACAGACGAATTTAAAACCACATACTCAAATGGCAGCCAGGGTCGCCAATTCAATCAAATGCATCTTGTGGTATCAAGTTTAAACACACAGCAAAATCATTCATCGGAGTTTCTCACAGAACCCATCAAGGTTTACATCTTTCACACCACACCACCCCACACGGTGGTTCAAAAGTAAAACAGCAATACGCCCAGCTATACTCATACTATGTGCCACAAGCATTAAACACAACTATATTACACAATACTGTGTAAATAAAATCATGCACCGCAATTAACTCACTAAGATAAAATCGAGATACACAGGTATTACGCATAAAGGAGGAGACTTACATCCACAGGCCGCACGGAGGTGACGGTCGCCCACGATACTAATCTCGTCTGACAACATAACCGACACATTGTGACTACGCACAACTCAACTTGTCACCTGACGACTCGAATGACAAGACAACACATTACTCGACCGATCACGACTTGAATCGACCCGACAGCCTAGGTTTCCGCAACCTAAGCTCCGATACCATAAATGTAACACCCCCAAAACCATATGGGAATATTACACGCCGTAGACCCTTTCCACAAGGATCTACTAGGCTAAACATCCATAAACAACCAAATGCTTGCCCGACCAGGGTCAAACAATAAAATAATACAGACCGTTATGGTCACTTACACGTGAATACACAGACCGATGAGGTCACACAACCCATTCAACAAAACTGACTTAAACGACATTACCCACACAGGGGTCGAAATACAATACAGCGGAAGACTGAAATCAACTCTGACAACACAACAAAAATCAAACAACTCTCGACTCATGATTAGTATCGCAGCTCGTCATCCTCTTGTGTCAATCCTGTGACTGCTCCCCTAAATCTGCATGTACCTGGATGCAAAACACACATCCACCCCCCGATTACTCGGGGGTTAGTAAAACTCCACTGTTTTACTAGTGCAAGTATCAAATCATACGAAATGTAACAAGCAAATAATAATCGTGAATCAAATATAAAAATCAAGTAATTCCCGGGAGGTTTTCACAAGGGAAGATAGGCTATGAAGCATTCGAAAATAAAATTATCATCTCGGGAATTTTTAGAATTTCAAAACCTTTCGAAAATCTTAGGGTCTTAACGCAAATCTCAAATTGTATTTCAACAATTTACAGTACGAAAACATTTCCATAAATCTCGTGGGGCTCGGCCCAACATTCTTTTCTTAAAACTTTCTTACAAAAAGTTTGATTTACAAAACATGATTCATGACACCGTGATCCCCAGTCACGTGTCTCCGTAGGTTCAACAACCCGTACAGACTTAACCAATCACAACAATCACAACAATCACAACAATTCAATCATGCTCATGACTCCGTGATCGCTTTCCACGAGTCTCCGTAGGTTCAACAACCCACACGGATTGAGCCAACACAACAATCACAACAACCAGTCCCGACCCCGTGAACCTGTGTCACGTGTCACCGTAGGTTCCGTCGAACCCGCACGGTTGGACGTACTGTGTCCTAATTCAATGGACCTGTGCCATGAATCATCGTAGGCCTCGTCAGACCCGCACGATTGGACCTCAGCACCACACACTAAGTTCTGATCCCATGGACCTGTCTCATGAACCCTCATAGGCCCCGTCGAACCCACACGAGTGAACTTAGCATTACAGCACACCACATTCACATTCACATTATATACAACAATGAGCACAGTTAATCAATCACGTTGATCACCACAAAATCGTACGTCACACGCACATAACATAATCTCAACACTCCCAACAACTATCATCAATCAACGACACACAACCAACATTGTAATACCCGGATTTTCAGTATAAATTTTTCGCGTTATTTTATCTGAGATATACTGTATAGTTTGGTATCTATACAGTATGGATAAAATAAATTGAGAACCGAGACAGTTATACTGGTGTGATTATCGTTTTTGATTGACAGATATATTCAGGATATGTTGTATCAGGTTAAACAGATTTGGATATCAGGTATACCGTATGAGAATATTTTTGGATTCAGTATGTGTATTCAGTATGCCGTATGTTTGTATTTTGTATGTCGAGACGTCGGACAGGAATAGTTGGATTTTTGGCTAAGTATAAAAGTCATTACGTACGTTAAGCCTTGGAGCTTACGTACGTAAAATGTGTTAGCCTACATACGTTATATAGCGTACATAACGTACGTAACAAGAGGAATCGGACAGTGGGACCCGTGGTCGGCAGCTTTCGGCGCAGATGTGGACAGGTGAGTCAACAGATGGAGTTACGTCAAGTTTCTTCTTAACTCGGCGGTTTTCATAAGGTCACACACTCTAGGGGCGATTTTCACACACAAAACAGCTCCCGGCCCGGCGGCGCGTGTGGGCGCGTGAGGAAGCCCCTCCATCATCGGCCGACGGTCGATTGTTCGTCTCTCCAAGACGAACGTCCCCTCCAAATTTCACTCAATTCCGACAACGTTTACCTGTGCAAATCTAGGTTGCAAATTCCGGCTGAAAACTACAATTTCGCTGAACTTCGGTTGCATTTTCCGGCCACGTCCGTGGCGCAATCTCTTGGGCACCAACCGGAATAGACTCCTGTTGTAATTCCGGTCATTTACCCTCTGGTCTCGTCGGCTGAATCGCGGTCTCCGGCCGGCGAAGTTTCTTGGTCAACCGTTGACCGCGGCCGCGTTTTCTCTTTTCCGCGTGCTCGGCCTCCTCTCGGTAGCGGACCACTTTCATTGGATTCCTCTTGTCGAGCCGCTTGTTGCTTACAATTTCGACCAGCTTCCGCCACCTCAGATTCGGCGAGATTTTCCGGCGACCTCATTCCGCGAGATTTTCCGATGGGGTCTTCCTTAGGGTTCTTGGGAGCCGCTCTCCAGTGATTTGGTTCCGGTCATGGCCGATGATGGCGATCGCCGCCGGCGAATGGGCGACCACCGGACTTTGTTCATCCATCGTCGATTCCGACAATGATTTCTACGGAAGTCCTCATGTCATGCTTCCAACATATGATGTCATCTCTTTCCAACATTTCCTATTCGAAGACGCCTTGGTCTCTCCATCATTCCCTTCTTGGCGCCGCTCCATAATTCGGCCCCACTCGGTTCCCTCAAACAAGATGACCCAAGTTTGGGAAAACTACGGGTCCCTCTCCTTCATCTTTCAAGGAAGCTCGGATGTAATCTTTCTAACTCGAGGAAAGATATTCATTTCTCGAGATGATATTTATCGTAACTCGTGATCCGGTGCGCAAAGGGGATTTCATATCTATTTCCTTAGATGAAAAATTTACTCCGAAAGGGTTAAATACCTTCAAAATTCCTTAAATGGTCGGTTGTTGCAACCGAAAAACTCTAAGCCTTACTCTCTTGATCAATCAAGGCTGAATTGCAAAATGCTTGGTCTATCTCCATGTCTGGAAATTAATACCTTTGGGAAAAGGATACTTTAACGCTCAATTTAATAATTCAAGATAAAAATCGTGTTTTTAGCAAAACTTCATGGAACTTGGTCTCGGATATTTTCGTTTATCCACTTGGGTTCGGATTTCAACCCTTATAAAATTGCAACTTCTAAAGCACAAGTTTGGATCCGAATTTATGAGTTGCCGATTGAATACCGGCACCCTCAACTTATTTTTACAATTGCTAAGACTCTTGGCAACCCTCGAAAATTGATGAACGTTCTCTGAATGGGGAAGTGGGTCATTTTGTTCGGGTCCTAATTGAAATTGACTTGAAAGACCATGTTCACAACAATGTCATGGTTGAATGTTCGGGTCATTGTGTTTTCCCTTCTATTGGCTACGAAAAGTTTCCAGAGTTTTGCACTCATTGCTCAATCGTTGGTCACTCCAACAATTCCTGTAGAAGCCAAAAATTGGCTCCGAACTCCAACTCTACGGTTCCTAGCGACCGCCAGAATCGTCAATCTAAATATGTTCGGAAACCATCCCCTACCCCTACTGTTAGGGTCAATAATTCAAACAACAATAATCGCTTCAATGTGCTTGATGTTGAACCAACAGAAGGTGATTCCAATAATGATCACCATCAGCTCGCCTTGACGGTTTTCCAGCCTTCAATAGAGCAAAATGATACCATTGTCCCCACTTCTGAGTTCTCCGTGAACATGCCAACAATAACATGTTATCCCTTACCACTAACGTCTTCCGGCTGATAATAAAAACACGTCAGTGTCTTCCAAGGGCACGATCTTGCATAACCCTTCTTCATCCTCTCGTCATGAGCAATCGACTGACACGGTTGGGCCCCCTATTGTGTCTGCTGACCATGACAAAGATAAGAGCCATACCATTCTTATAAGGCGGGAAAATCTATTGTTATTTCTCCTATCATTCCCTCGGAAAAACCACAAGCTCCGCTAAAACAAGCTAAAAGGGATGTTAAATTCCCAAAGACTGTGCAATTACTCCTGCCAACTCCACGGCGTAAAAATCTTAATTTGGCCGCTTCTAAACCTTGGCGAAATTCTTCGAGGAAGAGGATCGGCAAAATAATCCGCTTTGAAGCACGGATAAATTCCGTTTCTAAATGAATATCCTTTCCTGGAATATCAGGGGGATAAGGAAGCGGGTTGCTAGGGACCAGCTTCGTCACTATATCATGGTTTGTAAGCCGGATATTCTTTGTATCATCGAACCCTTCACTTCTTTTGCTCGTTCCGATCTTTCTCTCTGGCGTTCGGGTGGTCTTTCTCTTCTTGCCGAGAATCAGCGAGGGAACCGAGACCCTGACATTTAGGTGCTCGGCTCCCTCAACATATCTAATTGCCAAGTCATCCATGTCTCTGATCAGGTTATCATCATGGACATCTCTTTTAATGGATGGGACTTTCGGGCGTCTGTTGTTCATGGTGCTCGTAACTATATTGGTCGCAGGAATCTTTGGGAGGATATCCTGAGCTTCCTTCACCCTAACCTTTTAGTCTTCGGAGATTTTAATGCCGTCATTGGGGCACATGAGCGTCGCGATCTTCATGTTCCCAATGCTACTTCTTGTCGGGAGTTCAGTCAATTTATTGATGAGGCCTTGCTTGTCGGCATCCCTTTTACTGGTCATCGGTTTACCTGGAGAGGCAGGGTTCATGATGATTATCATGTTGAGACCCGCATTGATCGATTTTTGGCCACCCCCGATTTTATCGATCACTGGGTTTCCACAAAATATCATGTTTTCCCTAGGACCTGCTCTGATCACCACCCGATCTGGCTCACCTCCACTTTGGGTAATACTTCTTTTCCCAGACCTTTCCGTTTTCAACGTATGTGGACTACTGATAATTCATTTATTGATGTTATTCGAAACTCTTGGAATCTTAATTGTGGGAACCGGTCTCCTTGGGACTTGGTTTTGTACAAGCTTAAAAGACTGCGTCGTACCCTCAAGCATTGGAATTTTTCGTCTTTTGGTGATATTTTCACTAAAAAAAGTCAGCTTTTGGATCAACTTGGTGACATTCAGTCTCTCATTGATGCGGATGGGTATACCGACGAGCTCTTCTGTCAGGAGGTCGAAACAACTGCGGCCTTGAATGACATCCTTAATAAAGAGAGTCTTTTCTTCCAACAAAGGAGTAGGACTAATTGGCTTAAGGATGGTGATCGGAATACTGCCTTTTTCCATAGGACAGTTAAGATGAGGAATAATCGTCTTCAGCTTTCCTCTCTCCTTATTGACGGTGATCTTTGTCGTGATCCGTCTACCATCTCGAACCACATTGTGAATTTTTATCAGCACCTTTTCGAAGGCCACCCGATTGCTACTAATTGGCCCACTGGTTTCTCTCTTCCTAAGGTTTCTCATCAGCATAACTCCATCCTTACTGCTATTCCCCATTCCGAGGAAATTCGTTCTACAGTTTTCGATATGGAGCCCCACAGTGCCGGCCTGACGGCTTTACTGGATTATTTTATCAGTTCTCTTGGGAGGTCATTGGTACCGATATTGTGACGGCTATTCGGCAATTTTTCATTGAGGGTGATCTTCCGACGGGTCTTAACTCTAGCTTAGTTGCTCTCATTCCTAAAGTCAAAGGGGCCATCTCTATTGAGCAATTCCGGCCTATTGTCTTAAGTAACTTTATCTTCAAGATTATTACTAAAATCCTCACGGCCGACTTTCTAGTTTTATTCATGAGATCATCGGCCCCCATCGGTTTGGCTTTATTCCGGGTCGGCGTATCCACGATTGTATATCTATTGCTTGAATGCGTTAATTGTTTGAATCGCCGCGCGTTCGCGGTAACATGGCTATTAAAATTGATATTCGTAAAGCTTTTGACACTCTTTCTGGGAGTTCTTATTGGATGTTCTTCACAGCTTTGGTTTTCATGACCAGTTTGTTGCTTGGGTTTCCACCATTCTTCACTCGTGAAGCTTTCTATTCTTATAAATGGTGCTCCTACGGGTTACTTTGCGTGCGATCAAGGGGTTCGGCAAGGTGATCCCATGTCCCCTCTTTTATTTTGTATTGCCGAGGAGATGCTCGGTCTCATGCTCTCCAATGCGGTTCAGACTACTCTCTTCAAGCCTATTTTTGCGGGCCGTAAGATTGTCTATCCTTCTCACCTTTTTATGCGGATGATGCTATCGTGTTTGGTCGTGCCTCTACGGATAATGTCAATGCCATATCGAAGATTCTTGATGATTACTCGGCTATTTCGGGTGTGCTATGAACCTTAATAAATCTAAGGTTTATTTCGGTTCTCATGTTCCTATCCACACCAAACGGGTCATTCTGCGCACCCTTGGCATGCGCGAGGATCACTCCCTTTCAATTACCTCGGGGTTCCGTTATTCTACGGCATACCCCGTCTCATCCATATTGCCCGGCCGTTGACAAAATTATTAGTAAATTTTCTCGCTTGGACAGGATCCTCTCTCTCGATGGCTGGTCGTATTTGCTTAGTTAACTCTGTTATCATGAGCTCCTCCATTCACTCTATGATGATATATAGTTGGCCGATCAAATTGATAAACAAATTAGATTCGGCGGTTAGAAATTTTATTTGGTCAGGGGACATTAGTCACAAGAACGCATGTACTGTGGCCTGGAGTAGAGTTTGTTCCCCTTTAGAGGAGGGAGGGCTTGGGGTGAGGCATCTTCGTACGATGAATGAATCCTTTTTGTTCCGTTTGGCCTGGGTTATTCTGCAGGAGGATTCCTTTTGTGGAAAATTCCTTCGTCAGAGGTTTCTCAGAAGTAATTTGGATACACGCAAGATTGTGTCTTCCTCTATATTCAGGGGGGTTCGTAATCATATTCCCCATCTTCTTAACACTTCCAGTTGGGTTATTGGTAATGGTCAGAATATTAATTTTTGGTGGGACAACTGGCTAGGTTATATCATTGGTGATCGGTTGGGTATTCCTCAGCATCTCAGAAGTACCTTCTCCGACACCATCAGCGATTTTTACTACAACGGGACTCGCATCTTACCCTTGATTTCATGGAAAGGTGTCGTGATGTTGCTTTAGATGTCGTCTATGCCCCTCGACTTTGAAGGAAAAGACGAGCGGGTTTGGGCTAAATCGGTGCATGGCAATGTTACCTCTCAAATCGCTTATTGGCACCTTCGCCACAACTTTCCTAAGGTGAGCCGGGAAATGGATTTGGCAGATTAATCCCGTTAAATGCGTTCTCTCACGATGCGGAAGGCTATTCACAACAGTTGCTGTTTTGATCTTCTTCGTTTAAGGGTTTCATTGGTCCTTGGTTTGCCTTTTGTCTCTCTGCCCGTGAATCGATTGACCATATTTTCACCGAGTGTGTTGTTATCCGGCAGTTCTGGGACTATATTGAGCGGGGCTTCTTAAACTCTTTAGAATTGAATGCTGGGTTCGGGCACTTCATCATTCGAGCTATGGATATCATATTTAGTCAGCAGATCTCTACTCTCTGGAGATTCACTATTATTAGTGCCGTCTGGGCTATCTGGCATATTCGCTGTGAGGTTTTATATAATGATGCTAAATTTTCTATCATGTCTCTTCGTTCTATAGTTTGGTCTCTTCTCAGAGAATGTAATAACTATGACATGGGCACCATGGATAACTCTATTTCTGATCTGGTTCGTCTTCGGGCTCTGGGTGTGGCTGGCCATGCGAGACCTCCGCTTTACCCTATTTATGTGAGGTATCCCCCCCCAATTGGCTGGATGAAAGTTAACACTGATAGGATGGCTAAAGGCTGCCCAGGCTTGGGTGCTATTGGCCTTGTTTATCGGAATCGTCTGGGCCGGGTTTTTGGCACTCTCTCTGCAGCAATTGGTTGCTGTTTTGCCTTCCAAGCTGAGTTGGTCGCGGCTATTCATGCTATTGAGATTGCTTTTTATCATGGTTGGGATTATTTGTGGCTGGAGTCTGACTCTACTTATGTTGTGAGCATTCTCTCGGATCGTAGTTCGGCTGTTCCCTGGATCTACCGCAGTCATTTGAGGCGGATTTGGCGTATTATTGACGGCATGCACTTCAGGGTCTCTCATATCTATAGAGAAGGGAATGCGGTGGCGTGGCTTTCTAAAAGATTGGTTTCTTACGAGTGGTCTAGCGAAGCACCGAGCCTCTCCGAGATCTTACATTGAGGGATATGTCTCCTATGTATTTTAGCCGACATTAGTTTTCTCATGACATAACGCTCGGGTACTCTTTTTCCCTATCGTAGGTTTTTCCCATTGGGTTTTTCTATGATAGGGTTTTAACGAGGCCTGCGGTTGCAACCCCATACATCTGGTATGGGGGTTTAGGTCCTTTTATTCTATTTTCATAGATTGCTTTTGCATTTGTGTTTTTCTCTCTATTTCTCTTGACTACACTTTGTGGGATTAGCTTGAGATTTTATTTTGTTGTCTAGGATGGCCCTCTCTTTGTAACTCTTTTCTGTTTCTCGTTTTTCTTTAATAATATTGACCTTGATGAGTCAAAAAAAACAGATGGAGTTACGTACGTTACACAGGGTGTATTACATATGTAATACGATTATTATACTGTAGCAAGTCAACGTACGTATTACGTACGCAACGGAATAAGTGTTACGTACGTTACGGGCATTGGGTGAGTCGTGGCCGAGATGACTGGATGGCCGAGCATGGCGGTCGTGTCTCGTTGGAATGGCCGAGCATGGTCGCGGTGACTCGTGGGGTTGGCGATCACGGTCGCGGTGACTCGCGAGGATGGCTATGGTGGCGATTACGTATGTAAGCGTGGCGATTCTGGCCGTAAGGGCGATTACGTCGTAAGCCGGTGTCGGTTACGCACGTAAGGGTTCCGGCAATTGGGCGGAGGGTCGGCCGCGGCGGCTCGTGCGTAAGGACCCGCCGGTTACGTACGTAACGTCTTGCGTGAGTCTCGACCTATATAAGGCCTGGACCGAGTCACCTACTCATTTTTTCATTTTTCTTCGTTTCTTCGCGATTCCTTCGGCAAGAATTGATGGATTTGAGTATGAGCAACTTATAACAACATGTTTTGGAAGTTGTAATCATGGATTAACATCATCTTCCACCTGGATCGAAGGTAAGAACACCTAAACTTTTGGTTTTTGGATGTTCTTGAGGTTTCTTGGTGTTTTGGCCGATTTGCTTCGTTTTGATTCAGATTGTTGATTGAACTTGATTGTAAACTCGTAATCATTCATTATTCTTGAAGTTTTGTGGAAAGAATTCGAGTATTTCTTTGAATAATCGATTGAATTGGACTATGCCTTCAAAGTGTCCGATGAAATGTCTCAATGAGTTGAACTTGGAAAATTCTACACGTTTTCGTATGGATGGTGATCGAAATGATATTGTTGTGATGATTATTGGTAATTATGGGAATTTTGTTAAAGGAAGATAATGAATTGGTGATTAAATGATTCGATTATGTTGTTATGATTATGGAATCGTAGTATTCTCGATGTTCTTGGTGGTTTGTTGCGATTCATGATGTTATGAGAAGTATATGTTGAAGGACATGATTATATACACCTTGAAAGGGTTGTTTAGATGTTAGAAAACATCGGGTTATGTTGTTTTATGGATTATGAACGTGAATTTGGATAATTCGTGTTCTTAAAGAACTCTTGAGTTACATGTTATGATTTTGGAAGGATTTCGGATAATTTTGGAATGTGATTATTCACGATAATAATCGGTAATTTGTTTTCTACGAATTTACAAGTATGAACAAGAAGGAGTTTTGTCTTCGTATTTGGAGTTGAAGTTGGAATCGAATATGTTATAAAATCCTTAATGTCGAGATGAATTGATCATTGATTTGATGAATACGTTTTAAGGTGTTGGTGTTTTATATATGAATATGGAATATTCATATCTAGAACTAAGTTATGTGTTTTGGTACAATATTCATATAGGAATACGAATATGATTTCGGATTTGATAAGTTTATGATTCACTTTTGAGTTTGAGAATTCATAGGTATTTAACAAGTGTTCAATTCAGATAATGGAATTATTTGAAACCTTTGGAATATGGTTATCTATGATGTTGAATTAATCGGATCGTCCGGATTGATGATGATAATCGGTAATTGGATTTTATTATGATTATACAAGGAGGAAACTTGTAATTGTATTTAAGATTGAATTTGGAATCGGTAATGTTAGACCCTTGTTGGTTTAAATAGATTATGGATATGATATTCGGATTGTGGAATCGTATTGTGGTTTTGAATTCGTGATCGATTGATTTGGTTGTTCGGATTTGTGTTTAATCGGGATATTGTAGAACTGTTGTGCTTGTTGATCGGTTATTGATTGTTATTTGTGATCATCGAGTTACGACTTGTATCGTGGATATGAGTTCGTATTTGTTTGAGTTATATTGTTCGGTTTTGTTTATGATCGGGGTATTGTTGAGCCGTTGAGTCGCTTGGTTGGCTATGTCAGTTATTGATTGTTATCGGATTGTTGTTAATTGATTATTGCAATAAGTTGATATGTTTTGATCGTGGATTATGACCGTTGTGTTGCGGTTGAGGTCGAAGAGTTCGTAAATTGCTTTTGGTCGGGGCTAAGGAGCTCGTAGACAAAGGCAATGGATTTTGGTAACGGCTTCGTGGTATCGGTATCGAGGCAAGTTTATACTTGTTCAGTTTATAATATTTGATGAATGGTTTCGTTTTCATTTCATTTATAATTCGTATAGCAATGTTGTTAGAAATGTAAGTTGTCGGGATAATGGTTTGTATATCGTGCTCTGGTTGTATTAAATCATAAGGTATATGATTTAATTGTGTTCAGGGAAGACGTGAGTTATTTTTGGTCAAGGATATAGAATATCGGATATCGAGGATAGTTATCGTGATGACATAAGTATCGGGATAAAGGGTTATTGGTATTGAATGGATGGTACCTTATTTGAGATTATTTGTATAACTATGTATTCGTTCAGGAATGTTGTTCGTGGAAAGGATGTTGTCTTCGGCTTTGAGGTAATCTAAGTATTTGTTCAGGTGGATAATTAGTATGTTGAGTTGTTGTATATGTTGAGGTTTCGTATAATGAGTTTCGTATCGGTTATTCGTTGAGGGATGTTGATCCCAGGACTGTTGTATTGAGATCGTAGATCGTGTTGGTCATTCATTTGGGGATGATGATCCCAGGATTGATGTTTTGGATATTGATTAGTCGTGTCGACTTTTCATTGTCGGTCTGTTGTTGTTCACTTCGGTGAGTCTTTTGATCCTTATTGGATATGTGTTTCTTTGAGTTTCGTTGTCATGTTGCATCGTGACATATGGAGTCATATCTGCGTGCGATTGGTTATTGTGTAGGATTTTTAGCCGGGCACATGATGGTTATGTGTTGATATTTCCACATTGAACCGTGCACACGAGACGTAGTTCGTGAGGCTAATTAGGTACAAGACCACACGTGTATGTGATCAATACCTGGGGTGGCTTTTGCACGGACACATTTCCGGATCGGGCGTACTATGACTTCCATCTTTGAGCCATATTGTTTGGTCGTTCATCCTCCATTTATGGTTGGGTATGTTCGACAGGTTTGTATTTAGTTGTTCATACGCTAGGGGTATGTTCGACGATCGGAGTTATTTCTTGAGATCAATTATTGTTGATCATTTGGAGTTTACCTTGTTGGTGGTATTCTCGGTTATGGTTGGTCCTTTGTTGATCATTTGGAGTTTACCTTGTTGATGGTATTCTCGGTTATTGTTGATCCTTCATTGATTGCGTTCGAGATTTACCTTGTTGATGGTATTCTCAATTATCGTGATCCTTTATTGGTCGTATTGGAGTTATCATGTCGATGATATTATCAGTGATGTTTTGGTTGATCTGGTTATTGATCGTATAAGCATTCAGACTGTACGTCGATGTTCGGGATTTGTTATCATTATCATATGGTAGTTGATCTACAGATATGTTGTGTACTGTTGGTTTATCCAGGTTGAGTTTTGATTGTGTAATCCGATGGACAGGATTTGGCACGGATGAATTATTTCATGATTATGAGTTATGATGATGTTTTGAGGATTGTTGGTATTTTTGAAATTCAATACAGATAATTGTTGTTAAGTTCATTTCGTCATTCGAGGATGCGAAATGTGGATTATGGTAAGGATTGGATTATTATGGATTGGTAAGGTTATAACGGTAAGATTACGTTGGTAGTATTCTTACAGTATTATTACATTGATATGTAATTATTTATGATGATGTGATCGGTATCATTATTAAGTATTGTGGTGACCGTCGTGGGCTTTATTTTTAGGTACTCGGAGATCAAGCTAGTAGCGGTCGTGAGGGGATGAGCTTCCGATGTGATCTTGGCGTGGCTTGTTTTCGGAGAATTGAGTATTCTTTTAGGTTATTTATTTCTGCTGCAAATGTGTATTTTGAACTGTATTTATCCGCTGCGTGTGTATATCTCAAAATGGCTTTTCGGTATCTTTATCCGCTGCGTGTGTGTATTTTAAAAGGGCCTTTTTGGCATTTTGTGAACTTGAGTTATTTCGTTAAACCTTTTCCTAAACTATTTTATCGGTACGTTTAAGTGGTAGCTTAACGTACATTTTGAACTATCGAGATTTGGCACTTCGCCTTATATTTTCAAATGGTATTTTATGACGGTATTTGAGAACTTTGTTTTTGAAAATATTTGAGTATTTGCAAAATATTACCGTCATCGGCCTCTTTGGCTTTTGAACGTTTTTGAATTGGTTTTGTAAATGGTTTTTAGCTGGTGGGTTCGGCGCGGGACCCACGCTACTGTAATATCCGGATGGTTTTGGGGGTGTTACAGAAGATGGTATCGGATCTTGGGTTTTGTGAAACCCGGGCGTGTGAGTTATGTGGCTCTACCAGTACGGTAGTAGCGTGATTTTTGAAAATGAGTTTTTCTGAATTTTGAGTCAAATCGATTTTTGGAGTTTCCAAAATTTTTGAGATTCTTTTCAAATTGTTATTTGTGATATTGGTGTGTGTTGGTATTGTATTGAGACTTCGTATGGGAGTCGTGTGCTAGTATCACGGGAGACCATCGGCTTCACGCACCTGTAAGTATATCGTTTTGGTTGTTCGCTTGTGGCGATGACTGATTGTTTTCGTGATGAGTTGGAAATTTTGGATTTATCTGTTGTTGGTGACTGGTTGCAAGTTTCGAGGACGAAACTTATTTTAAGGGGGGTAGTATGTAATACCCGGATTTTCAGTATAAATTTTTCGCGTTATTTTATCTGAGATATACTGTATAGTTTGATATCTATACAGTATGGATAAAATAAATTGAGAACCGAGACAGTTATACTGGTGTGATTATCATTTTTGATTGACACATATATTCAGGATATGTTGTATCAGGTTAAACAGATTTGGATATCAGGTATACCGTATGAGAATATTTTTGGATTCAGTATGTGTATTCAGTATGCCGTACGCTTGTATTTTGTACGTCGAGACGTCGGACAGGAATAGTTGGATTTTTGGCTAAGTATAAAAGTCATTACGTACGTTAAGCCTTGGAGCTTACGTACGTAAAATGTGTTAGCTTACGTACGTTATATAGCGTACATAACGTACGTAACAAGAGGAATCGGAAAGTGGGGCCCGTGGTCGGCAGCTTTCGGCGCAGATGTGGACAGGTGAGTCAACGGATGGAGTTACGTACGTTATACAGGGTGTATTACGTACGTAATACGATTATTATACTATAGCAAGTCAACGTACGTATTACGACGCAACGGAATAAGTGTTACGTGCGTTACGGGGCGGTGGCCGAGTCGTGGCCGAGATGACTGGATGGCCGAGCATGGCGGTCGTGACTCGTTGGAATGGCCGAGCATGGTCGACGGTGACTCGTGGGGTTGGCCGATCACGGTCGGGAGTGACTCGCGAGGGATGGCTATGATGGCCGATTACGTACGTAAGGAAGTGGCGATTCTGGCCGTAAGGGCGATTACGTCGTAAGCGGTGCCGATTACGTCGTAAGGGTTCCGGCACTGGGCGGTAGGGTCGGCGCGGCCGCTCGTGCGTAAGGACCCGCCGGTTACGTACGTAACGTGCCGGCAGGTCTCGGCCTATATAAGGCTTACCGAGTCACCTACTCATTTTTTCGTTTTTCTTCGTTTCTTCGCGATTCCTTCGGCAAGAATTGATGGATTTGAGTATGAGCAACTTATAACAACATGTTTTGGAAGTTGGAATCATGGATTAACATCATCTTCCACCCGGATCGAAGGTAAGAACACCTAAACTTTTGGTTTTTGGATGTTCTTGAGGTTTCTTGGTGTTTTGGCCGATTTGCTTCGTTTTGATTCAGATTGTTGATTGAACTTGATTGTAAACTCGTAATCATTCATTATTCTTGAAGTTTTGTGGAAAGAATTCGAGTATTTCTTTGAATAATCGATTGAATTGGACTTTGCCTTCAAAGTGTTCGATGAAATGTCTCAATGAGTAGAACTTGGAAAATTCTACACGTTTTCGTATGGATGGTGATGGAAATGATATTGTTGTGATGATTCTTGGTAATTATGGGAATTTTGTTAAAGGAAGATAATGAATTGGTGATCAAATGATTCGATTATGTTGTTATGATTATGGAATCGTAGTATTCTCGATGTTCTTGGTGGTTTGTTGCGATTCATGATGTTATGAAAAGTATATGTTGAAGGACATGATTATATACACCTTGAATTATGATTAAGGGTTGTTTAGATGTTATAAAACATCGGGTTATGTTGTTTTATGGATTATGAACGTGAATTTGGATAATTCGTGTTCTTAAAGAACTCTTGAGTTACATGTTATGATTTTGGAAGGATTTCGGATAATTTTGGAATGTGATTATTCACGATAATAATCGGTAAATTGTTTTCTACGAATTTACAAGTATGAACAAGAAGGAGTTTTGTCTTCGTATTTGGAGTTGAAGTCGGAATCAAATATGTTATAAAATCCTTAATGTCGAGATGAATTGATCATTGATTTGATGAATACGTTTTAAGGTGTTGGTGTTTTATATATGAATATGGAATATTCATATCTAGAACTAAGTTATGTGTTTTGGTACAATATTCATATAGGAATACGAATATGATTTGGATTTGATAAGTTTATGATTCACTTTTGAGTTTGAGAATTCATAGGTATTTAACAAGTGTTCAATTCGGATAATGGAATTATTTGAAACCTTTGGAATATGGTTATCTATGATGTTGAATTAATCGGATCGTCCGGATTGATGATGATAATCGGTAATTGGATTTTATTATGATTATACAAGGAGGAAACTTGTAATTGTATTTAAGATTGAATTTGGAATCGGTAATGTTAGACCCTTGTTGGTTTAAATAGATTATGGATATGATATTCGGATTGTGGAATCGTATTGTGGTTTTGAATTCGTGATCGATTGATTTGGTTGTTCGGATTTGTGTTTAATCGGAATATTGTAGAACCGTTGTGCTTGTTGATCGGTTATTGATTGTTATTTGTGATCATCGAGTTACGACTTGTATCGTGGATATGAGTTCGTATTTGTTTGAGTTATATTGTTCGGTTTTGTTTATGATCGGGGTATTGTTGAGCCGTTGAGTCGCTTGGTTGGCTATGTCAGTTATTGATTGTTATCGGATTGTTGTTAATTGATTATTGCAATAGGTTGATATGTTTTGATCGTGTATTATGACCGTTGTGTTGCGGTTGAGGTCGAAGAGTTCGTAAATTGCTTTTGGTCGGGGCTAAGGAGCTCGTAGACAAAGGCAATGGATTTTGGTAACAGCTTCGTGGTATCGGTATCGAGGCAAGTTTATACTTGTGCGCTTTATAATATTTGATGAATGGTTTCGTTTTCATTTCATTTATAATTCGTATAGCAATGTTGTTAGAAATGTAAGTTGTCGGGATAATGGTTTGTATATCGTGCTCTGGTTGTATTAAATCATAAGGTATATGATTTAATTGTGTTCAGGGAAGACGTGAGTTATTTTTGGTCAAGGATATAGAATATCTCGAGGATAGTTATCGTGATGACATAAGTATCGGGATAAAGGGTTATTGGTATTGAATGGATGGTACCTTATTTGAGATTATTTGTATAACTATGTATTCGTTCAGGAATGTGTTCGTGGAAAGGATGTTGTCTTCGGCTTTGAGGTAATCTAAGTATTTGTTCGGGTGGATAATTAGTATGTTGAGTTGTTGTATATGTTGAGGTTTCGTATAATGAGTTTCGTATCGGTTATTCGTTGAGGGATGTTGATCCCGGATTGTTGTATTGAGATCGTAGATCGTGTTGGTCATTCATTTGGGGATGATGATCCCGTGATTGATGTTTTGGATATTGATTAGTCGTGTCGACTTTTCATTGTCGATCTGTTGTTGTTCACTTGGTGAGTCTTTTGATCCTTATTGGATATGTGTTTCTTTGAGTTTCGTTGTCATGTTGCATCGTGACATATCCGGAGTCATATCTGCGTGCCGATTGGTTATTGTGTAGGATTTTTAGCCGGGCACATGATGGTTATGTGTTGATATTTCCACATTGAACCGTGCACACGAGGCGTAGTTCGTGAGGCTAATTAGGTACAAGACCACACGTGTATGTGATCAATACCCAGGTGGCTTGTGCACGGACACATTTCCGGATCGGGCGTACTATGACTTCCATCTTTGAGCCATATTGTTTGGTCGTTCATCCTCCATTTATGGTTGGGTATGTTCGACAGTTTGGATCGGTTGTTCATACGCCCGAGGGGTATGTTCGACAATCGGAGTTATTTCTTGAGATCAATTATTGTTGATCATTTGGAGTTTACCTTGTTGGTGGTATTCTCGGTTATGGTTGGTCCTTTGTTGATCATTTGGAGTTTACCTTGTTGATGGTATTCTCGGTTATTGTTGATCCTTCATTGATTGCGTTCGAGATTTACCTTGTTGATGGTATTCTCAATTATCGTGATCCTTTATTGGTCGTATTGGAGTTATCATGTCGATGATATTATCAGTGATGTTTTGGTTGATCCGGTTATTGATCGTATAAGCATTCGGATCGTACGTCGATGTTCGGGATTTGTTATCATTATCATATGGTAGTTGATCTACAGATATGTTGTGTACTGTTGGTTTATCCAGGTTGAGTTTTGATTGTGTAATCCGATGGACAGGATTTGGCACGGATGAATTATTTCATGATTATGAGTTATGATGATGTTTTGAGGATTGTTGGTATTTTTGAAATTCAATACAGATAATTGTTGTTAAGTTCATTTCGTCATTCGAGGATGCGAAATGTGGATTATGGTAAGGATTGGATTATTATGGATTGGTAAGGTTATAACAGTAAGATTACGTTGGTAGTATTCTTACAGTATTATTACATTGATATGTAATTATTTATGATGATGTGATCGGTATCATTATTAAGTATTGTGGCTGACCCCGTCGTGGGCTTTATTTTTAGGTACTCGGAGATCAAGCTAGTAGCGGTCGTGAGGGGATGAGCTTCCCGATGTGATACTGGCTGTGGCTTGTTTTCGGAGAATTGAGTATTCTTTTCCGGTTATTTATTTCTGCTGCAAATGTGTATTTTGAACTGTATTTATCCGCTGCGTGTGTATATCTCAAAATGGCTTTTCGGTATCTTTATCCGCTGCGTGTGTGTATTTTAAAAGGGCCTTTTTGGCATTTTGTGAACTTGAGTTATTTCGTTAAACCTTTTCCTAAACTATTTTATCGGTACGTTTAAGTGGTAGCTTAACGTACATTTTGAACTATCGAGATTTGGCACTTCGCCTTATATTTTCAAATGGTATTTTATGACGGTATTTGAGAACTTTGTTTTTGAAAATATTTGAGTATTTGCAAAATATTACCGTCATCGGCCTCTTTGGCTTTTTGAACGTTTTTGAATTGGTTTTGTAAATGGTTTTTAGCCTGGTGGGTTCCGGCGCGGGACCCACGCGCTGTAATATCCCGGATGGTTTTGGGGGTGTTACAGAAGATGGTATCGGATCTTGGGTTTTGTGAAACCCAGGCGTGTGAGTTATGTGGCTCTACCGGTACGGTAGTAGCGTGATTTTTGAAAATGAGTTTTTCTGAATTTTGAGTCAAATCGATTTTTGGAGTTTCCAAAATTTTTGAGATTCTTTTCAAATTGTTATTTGTGATATTGGTGTGTGTTGGTATTGTATTGAGACTTCGTATGGGAGTCGTGTGCTAGTATCACGGGAGACCATCGGCTTCACGCACCTGTAAGTATATCGTTTTGGTTGTTCGCTTGTGGCGATGACTGATTGTTTTCGTGATGAGTTGGAAATTTTGGATTTATCTGTTGTTGGTGACTGGTTGCAAGTTTCGAGGACGAAATTTATTTTAAGGGGGGTAGTATGTAATACCCGGATTTTCAGTATAAATTTTTCGCGTTATTTTATCTGAGATATACTGTATAGTTTGATATCTATACAGTATGGATAAAATAAATTGAGAACCGAGACAGTTATACTGGTGTGATTATCATTTTTGATTGACACATATATTCAGGATATGTTGTATCAGGTTAAACAGATTTGGATATCAGGTATACCGTATGAGAATATTTTTGGATTCAGTATGTGTATTCAGTATGCCGTACGCTTGTATTTTGTACGTCGAGACGTCGGACAGGAATAGTTGGATTTTTGGCTAAGTATAAAAGTCATTACGTACGTTAAGCCTTGGAGCTTACGTACGTAAAATGTGTTAGCTTACGTACGTTATATAGCGTACATAACGTACGTAACAAGAGGAATCGGAAAGTGGGGCCCGTGGTCGGCAGCTTTCGGCGCAGATGTGGACAGGTGAGTCAACGGATGGAGTTACGTACGTTATACAGGGTGTATTACGTACGTAATACGATTATTATACTATAGCAAGTCAACGTACGTATTACGTACGCAACGGAATAAGTGTTACGTACGTTACGGGGCGGCTGGCCGAGTCGTGGCCGAGATGACCTGGATGGCCGAGCATGGCCGGTCGTGACTCGTTGGAATGGCCGAGCATGGTCGACAGTGACTCGTGGGGTTGGCCGATCACGGTCGGGAGTGACTCGCAGGGATGGCTATGACTGGCCGATTACGTACGTAAGGAAGTGGCCGGTTACGGCCGTAAGGGCCAGTTACGTACGTAAGCCAGCTGCCGGTTACGTACGTAAGGGTTCCGACAGAATTGGGCAGTAGGGTCGGCCGCGGCCGGCTACGTACGTAAGGACCCGCCGGTTACGTACGTAACGTGCCGGCAGGTCTCGGCCTATATAAGGCTTACCGAGTCACCTACTCATTTTTTCGTTTTTCTTCGTTTCTTCGCGATTCCTTCGGCAAGAATTGATGGATTTGAGTATGAGCAACTTATAACAACATGTTTTGGAAGTTGGAATCATGGATTAACATCATCTTCCACCCGGATCGAAGGTAAGAACACCTAAACTTTTGGTTTTTGGATGTTCTTGAGGTTTCTTGGTGTTTTGGCCGATTTGCTTCGTTTTGATTCAGATTGTTGATTGAACTTGATTGTAAACTCGTAATCATTCATTATTCTTGAAGTTTTGTGGAAAGAATTCGAGTATTTCTTTGAATAATCGATTGAATTGGACTTTGCCTTCAAAGTGTTCGATGAAATGTCTCAATGAGTAGAACTTGGAAAATTCTACACGTTTTCGTATGGATGGTGATGGAAATGATATTGTTTTGATGATTCTTGGTAATTATGGGAATTTTGTTAAAGGAAGATAATGAATTGGTGATCAAATGATTCGATTATGTTGTTATGATTATGGAATCGTAGTATTCTCGATGTTCTTGGTGGTTTGTTGCGATTCATGATGTTATGAAAAGTATATGTTGAAGGACATGATTATATACACCTTGAATTATGATTAAGGGTTGTTTAGATGTTATAAAACATCGGGTTATGTTGTTTTATGGATTATGAACGTGAATTTGGATAATTCGTGTTCTTAAAGAACTCTTGAGTTACATGTTATGATTTTGGAAGGATTTCGGATAATTTTGGAATGTGATTATTCACGATAATAATCGGTAAATTGTTTTCTACGAATTTACAAGTATGAACAAGAAGGAGTTTTGTCTTCGTATTTGGAGTTGAAGTCGGAATCAAATATGTTATAAAATCCTTAATGTCGAGATGAATTGATCATTGATTTGATGAATACGTTTTAAGGTGTTGGTGTTTTATATATGAATATGGAATATTCATATCTAGAACTAAGTTATGTGTTTTGGTACAATATTCATATAGGAATACGAATATGATTTCGGATTTGATAAGTTTATGATTCACTTTTGAGTTTGAGAATTCATAGGTATTTAACAAGTGTTCAATTCGGATAATGGAATTATTTGAAACCTTTGGAATATGGTTATCTATGATGTTGAATTAATCGGATCGTCCGGATTGATGATGATAATCGGTAATTGGATTTTATTATGATTATACAAGGAGGAAACTTGTAATTGTATTTAAGATTGAATTTGGAATCGGTAATGTTAGACCCTTGTTGGTTTAAATAGATTATGGATATGATATTCGGATTGTGGAATCGTATTGTGGTTTTGAATTCGTGATCGATTGATTTGGTTGTTCGGATTTGTGTTTAATCGGAATATTGTAGAACCGTTGTGCTTGTTGATCGGTTATTGATTGTTATTTGTGATCATCGAGTTACGACTTGTATCGTGGATATGAGTTCGTATTTGTTTGAGTTATATTGTTCGGTTTTGTTTATGATCGGGGTATTGTTGAGCCGTTGAGTCGCTTGGTTGGCTATGTCAGTTATTGATTGTTATCGGATTGTTGTTAATTGATTATTGCAATAGGTTGATATGTTTTGATCGTGTATTATGACCGTTGTGTTGCGGTTGAGGTCGAAGAGTTCGTAAATTGCTTTTGGTCGGGGCTAAGGAGCTCGTAGACAAAGGCAATGGATTTTGGTAACAGCTTCGTGGTATCGGTATCGAGGCAAGTTTATACTTGTGCAGTTTATAATATTTGATGAATGGTTTCGTTTTCATTTCATTTATAATTCGTATAGCAATGTTGTTAGAAATGTAAGTTGTCGGGATAATGGTTTGTATATCGTGCTCTGGTTGTATTAAATCATAAGGTATATGATTTAATTGTGTTCAGGGAAGACGTGAGTTATTTTTGGTCAAGGATATAGAATATCTCGAGGATAGTTATCGTGATGACATAAGTATCGGGATAAAGGGTTATTGGTATTGAATGGATGGTACCTTATTTGAGATTATTTGTATAACTATGTATTCGTTCAGGAATGTGTTCGTGGAAAGGATGTTGTCTTCGGCTTTGAGGTAATCTAAGTATTTGTTCAGGTGGATAATTAGTATGTTGAGTTGTTGTATATGTTGAGGTTTCGTATAATGAGTTTCGTATCGGTTATTCGTTGAGGGATGTTGATCCCAGGACTGTTGTATTGAGATCGTAGATCGTGTTGGTCATTCATTTGGGGATGATGATCCCAGGATTGATGTTTTGGATATTGATTAGTCGTGTCGACTTTTCATTGTCAGTCTGTTGTTGTTCACTTCGGTGAGTCTTTTGATCCTTATTGGATATGTGTTTCTTTGAGTTTCGTTGTCATGTTGCATCGTGACATATCTGGAGTCATATCTGCGTGCCGATTGGTTATTGTGTAGGATTTTTAGCCGGGCACATGATGGTTATGTGTTGATATTTCCACATTGAACCGTGCACACGAGACGTAGTTCGTGAGGCTAATTAGGTACAAGACCACACGTGTATGTGATCAATACCCGGGGTGGCTTGTGCACGGACACATTTCCGGATCGGGCGTACTATGACTTCCATCTTTGAGCCATATTGTTTGGTCGTTCATCCTCCATTTATGGTTGGGTATGTTCGACAGTTTGTGACTGGTTGTTCATACGCCCGAGGGGTATGTTCGACAGTCGGAGTTATTTCTTGAGATCAATTATTGTTGATCATTTGGAGTTTACCTTGTTGGTGGTATTCTCGGTTATGGTTGGTCCTTTGTTGATCATTTGGAGTTTACCTTGTTGATGGTATTCTCGGTTATTGTTGATCCTTCATTGATTGCGTTCGAGATTTACCTTGTTGATGGTATTCTCAATTATCGTGATCCTTTATTGGTCGTATTGGAGTTATCATGTCGATGATATTATCAGTGATGTTTTGGTTGATCTGGTTATTGATCGTATAAGCATTCAGACTGTACGTCGATGTTCGGGATTTGTTATCATTATCATATGGTAGTTGATCTACAGATATGTTGTGTACTGTTGGTTTATCCAGGTTGAGTTTTGATTGTGTAATCCGATGGACAGGATTTGGCACGGATGAATTATTTCATGATTATGAGTTATGATGATGTTTTGAGGATTGTTGGTATTTTTGAAATTCAATACAGATAATTGTTGTTAAGTTCATTTCGTCATTCGAGGATGCGAAATGTGGATTATGGTAAGGATTGGATTATTATGGATTGGTAAGGTTATAACAGTAAGATTACGTTGGTAGTATTCTTACAGTATTATTACATTGATATGTAATTATTTATGATGATGTGATCGGTATCATTATTAAGTATTGTGGCTGACCCCGTCGTGGGCTTTATTTTTAGGTACTCGGAGATCAAGCTAGTAGCGGTCGTGAGGGGATGAGCTTCCCGATGTGATACTGGCTGTGGCTTGTTTTCGGAGAATTGAGTATTCTTTTCCGGTTATTTATTTCTGCTGCAAATGTGTATTTTGAATCGTATTTATCCGTGCGTGTGTATATCTCAAAATGGCTTTTCGGTATCTTTATCATTGCGTGTGTGTATTTTAAAAGGGCCTTTTTGGCATTTTGTGAACTTGAGTTATTTCGTTAAACCTTTTCCTAAACTATTTTATCAGACGTTTAAGTGGTAGCTTAACGTACATTTTGAACTATCGAGATTTGGCACTTCGCCTTATATTTTCAAATGGTATTTTATGACGGTATTTGAGAACTTTGTTTTTGAAAATATTTGAGTATTTGCAAAATATTACCGTCATCGGCCTCTTTGGCTTTTTGAACGTTTTTGAATTGGTTTTGTAAATGGTTTTTAGCCTGGTGGGTTCCGGCGCGGGACCCACGGCGCTGTAATATCCCGGATGGTTTTGGGGGTGTTACAGAAGATGGTATCGGATCTTGGGTTTTGTGAAACCCAGGCGTGTGAGTTATGTGGCTCTACCGGTACGGTAGTAGCGTGATTTTTGAAAATGAGTTTTTCTGAATTTTGAGTCAAATCGATTTTTGGAGTTTCCAAAATTTTTGAGATTCTTTTCAAATTGTTATTTGTGATATTGGTGTGTGTTGGTATTGTATTGAGACTTCGTATGGGAGTCGTGTGCTAGTATCACGGGAGACCATCGGCTTCACGCACCTGTAAGTATATCGTTTTGGTTGTTCGCTTGTGGCGATGACTGATTGTTTTCGTGATGAGTTGGAAATTTTGGATTTATACATTGTTGGTATTTGGTTGCAAGTTTCGAGGACGAAATTTATTTTAAGGGGGGTAGTATGTAATACCCGGATTTTCAGTATAAATTTTTCGCGTTATTTTATCTGAGATATACTGTATAGTTTGATATCTATACAGTATGGATAAAATAAATTGAGAACCGAGACAGTTATACTGGTGTGATTATCATTTTTGATTGACACATATATTCAGGATATGTTGTATCAGGTTAAACAGATTTGGATATCAGGTATACCGTATGAGAATATTTTTGGATTCAGTATGTGTATTCAGTATGCCGTACGCTTGTATTTTGTACGTCGAGACGTCGGACAGGAATAGTTGGATTTTTGGCTAAGTATAAAAGTCATTACGTACGTTAAGCCTTGGAGCTTACGTACGTAAAATGTGTTAGCTTACGTACGTTATATAGCGTACATAACGTACGTAACAAGAGGAATCGGAAAGTGGGGCCCGTGGTCGGCAGCTTTGGCGCAGATGTGGACAGTGAGTCAGCGGATGGAGTTACGACGTTATACGGGGTGTATTACGTGCGTAATACGATATTATACTATAGCAAGTCAACGTCGTATTACGTGCGCAGCGGAATAAGTGTTACGTGCGTTACGGGCGGTTTGGCGAGTCGTGGCGAGATGACTGGATGGCCGAGCATGGCGGTCGTGACTCGTTGGAATGGCCGAGCATGGTCGGCGGTGACTCGTGGGGTTGGCCGATCACGGTCGGGAGTGACTCGCGAGGATGGCTATGGTGGCCGATTACGTCGTAAGGAAGTGGCCGATTCTGGCCGTAAGGGCGATTACGTCGTAAGCGGTGCCGATTCGTCGTAAGGGTTCCGGCGAGAATTGGGCGAGGGTCGGCGCGGCCGCCACGTGCGTAAGGACCCGCCGATTACGTACGTAACGTGCCGGCAGTCTCGGCTTTATATAAGGCTTACCGAGTCACCTACTCATTTTTCGTTTTCTTCGTTTCTTCGCGATTCCTTGGCAAGAATTGATGGATTTGAGTATGAGCAACTTATAACAACATGTTTTGGAAGTTGGAATCATGGATTAACATCATCTTCCACCGGATCGAAGGTAAGAACACCTAAACTTTTGGTTTTGGATGTTCTTGAGGTTTCTTGGTGTTTTGGCGATTTGCTTCGTTTTGATTGATTGTTGATTGAACTTGATTGTAAACTCGTAATCATTCATTATTCTTGAAGTTTTGTGGAAAGAATTGAGTATTTCTTTGAATAATCGATTGAATTGGACTTTGCCTTCAAAGTGTTCGATGAAATGTCTCAATGAGTAGAACTTGGAAAATTCTACACGTTTTCGTATGGATGGTGATGGAAATGATATTGTTGTGATGATTCTTGGTAATTATGGGAATTTTGTTAAAGGAAGATAATGAATTGGTGATCAAATGATTCGATTATGTTGTTATGATTATGGAATCGTAGTATTCTCGATGTTCTTGGTGGTTTGTTGCGATTCATGATGTTATGAAAAGTATATGTTGAAGGACATGATTATATACACCTTGAATTATGATTAAGGGTTGTTTAGATGTTATAAAACATCGGGTTATGTTGTTTTATGGATTATGAACGTGAATTTGGATAATTCGTGTTCTTAAAGAACTCTTGAGTTACATGTTATGATTTTGGAAGGATTTCGATAATTTTGGAATGTGATTATTCACGATAATAATCGGTAAATTGTTTTCTACGAATTTACAAGTATGAACAAGAAGGAGTTTTGTCTTCGTATTTGGAGTTGAAGTCGGAATCAAATATGTTATAAAATCCTTAATGTCGAGATGAATTGATCATTGATTTGATGAATACGTTTTAAGGTGTTGGTGTTTTATATATGAATATGGAATATTCATATCTAGAACTAAGTTATGTGTTTTGGTACAATATTCATATAGGAATACGAATATGATTTCGGATTTGATAAGTTTATGATTCACTTTTGAGTTTGAGAATTCATAGGTATTTAACAAGTGTTCAATTCGGATAATGGAATTATTTGAAACCTTTGGAATATGGTTATCTATGATGTTGAATTAATCGGATCGTCCGGATTGATGATGATAATCGGTAATTGGATTTTATTATGATTATACAAGGAGGAAACTTGTAATTGTATTTAAGATTGAATTTGGAATCGGTAATGTTAGACCCTTGTTGGTTTAAATAGATTATGGATATGATATTCGGATTGTGGAATCGTATTGTGGTTTTGAATTCGTGATCGATTGATTTGGTTGTTCGGATTTGTGTTTAATCGGAATATTGTAGAACCGTTGTGCTTGTTGATCGGTTATTGATTGTTATTTGTGATCATCGAGTTACGACTTGTATCGTGGATATGAGTTCGTATTTGTTTGAGTTATATTGTTCGGTTTTGTTTATGATCGGGTATTGTTGAGCCGTTGAGTCGCTTGGTTGGCTATGGTTATTGATTGTTATCGGATTGTTGTTAATTGATTATTGCAATAGGTTGATATGTTTTGATCGTGTATTATGACCGTTGTGTTGCGGTTGAGGTCGAAGAGTTCGTAAATTGCTTTTGGTCGGGGCTAAGGAGCTCGTAGACAAAGGCAATGGATTTTGCAATGCTGACTTCGTGGTATCGGTATCGAGGCAAGTTTATACTTGTGCGATTTATAATATTTGATGAATGGTTTCGTTTTCATTACATTTATAATTCGAATAGCAATGATTTTAGAAATGAAATTTTACGGGAGAATGGTTTGTATAACGTTATCTGGTTTTATTAAATCATAAGGTATATGATTTAATTGTGTTCAGGGAAGACGTGAGTTATTTTTGGTCAAGGATATAGAATATCTCGAGGATAGTTATCGTGATGACATAAGTATCGGGATAAAGGGTTATTGGTATTGAATGGATGGTACCTTATTTGAGATTATTTGTATAACTATGTATTCGTTCAGGAATGTGTTCGTGGAAAGGATGTTGTCTTCGGCTTTGAGGTAATCTAAGTATTTGTTCAGGTGGATAATTAGTATGTTGAGTTGTTGTATATGTTGAGGTTTCGTATAATGAGTTTCGTATCGGTTATTCGTTGAGGGATGTTGATCCCAGGACTGTTGTATTGAGATCGTAGATCGTGTTGGTCATTCATTTGGGGATGATGATCCCAGGATTGATGTTTTGGATATTGATTAGTCGTGTCGACTTTTCATTGTCAGTCTGTTGTTGTTCACTTCGGTGAGTCTTTTGATCCTTATTGGATATGTGTTTCTTTGAGTTTCGTTGTCATGTTGCATCGTGACATATCTGGAGTCATATCTGCGTGCCGATTGGTTATTGTGTAGGATTTTTAGCCGGGCACATGATGGTTATGTGTTGATATTTCCACATTGAACCGTGCACACGAGACGTAGTTCGTGAGGCTAATTAGGTACAAGACCACACGTGTATGTGATCAATACCCGGGGTGGCTTGTGCACGGACACATTTCCGGATCGGGCGTACTATGACTTCCATCTTTGAGCCATATTGTTTGGTCGTTCATCCTCCATTTATGGTTGGGTATGTTCGACAGTTTGTGACTGGTTGTTCATACGCCCGAGGGGTATGTTCGACAGTCGGAGTTATTTCTTGAGATCAATTATTGTTGATCATTTGGAGTTTACCTTGTTGGTGGTATTCTCGGTTATGGTTGGTCCTTTGTTGATCATTTGGAGTTTACCTTGTTGATGGTATTCTCGGTTATTGTTGATCCTTCATTGATTGCGTTAGATTTACCTTGTTGATGGTATTCTCAATTATCGTGATCCTTTATTGGTCGTATTGGAGTTATCATGTCGATGATATTCTCAGTGATGTTTTGGTTGATCGGTTATTGATCGTATAAGCATTGGTATGACGTCGATGTTCGGATTTGTTATCATTATCATATGGTAGTTGATCTGAGATATGTTGTGTCTTGTTGGTTTATCCAGGTTGAGTTTTGATTGTGTAATCCGATGGACGAGATTTGTACGGATGAATTATTTCATGATTATGAGTTATGATGATGTTTTGAGGATTGTTGGTATTTTTGAAATTCAATACAGATAATTGTTGTTAAGTTCATTTCGTCATTCGAGGATGCGAAATGTGGATTATGGTAAGGATTGGATTATTATGGATTGGTAAGGTTATAACAGTAAGATTACGTTGGTAGTATTCTTACAGTATTATTACATTGATATGTAATTATTTATGATGATGTGATCGGTATCATTATTAAGTATTGTGGCTGACCCCGTCGTGGGCTTTATTTTTAGGTACTCGGAGATCAAGCTAGTAGCGGTCGTGAGGGGATGAGCTTCCCGATGTGATCTCGGCTGTGGCTTGTTTTCGGAGAATTGAGTATTCTTTTCCGGTTATTTATTTCTGCTGCAAATGTGTATTTTGAATCGTATTTATCCATTGCGTGTGTATATCTCAAAATGGCTTTTCGGTATCTTTATCCATTGCGTGTGTGTATTTTAAAAGGGCCTTTTTGGCATTTTGTGAACTTGAGTTATTTCGTTAAACCTTTTCCTAAACTATTTTATCAGACGTTTAAGTGGTAGCTTAACGTACATTTTGAACTATCGAGATTTGGCACTTCGCCTTATATTTTCAAATGGTATTTTATGACGGTATTTGAGAACTTTGTTTTTGAAAATATTTGAGTATTTGCAAAATATTACCGTCATCGGCCTCTTTGGCTTTTTGAACGTTTTTGAATTGGTTTTGTAAATGGTTTTTAGCCTGGTGGGTTCCGGCGCGGGACCCACGGCGCTGTAATATCCCGGATGGTTTTGGGGGTGTTACAGAAGATGGTATCGGATCTTGGGTTTTGTGAAACCCAGGCGTGTGAGTTATGTGGCTCTACCGGTACGGTAGTAGCGTGATTTTTGAAAATGAGTTTTTCTGAATTTTGAGTCAAATCGATTTTTGGAGTTTCCAAAATTTTTGAGATTCTTTTCAAATTGCTATTTGTGATATTGGTGTGTGTTGGTATTGTATTGAGACTTCGTATGGGAGTCGTGTGCTAGTATCACGGGAGACCATCGGCTTCATGCACCTGTAAGTATATCGTTTTGGTTGTTCGCTTGTGGCGATGACTGATTGTTTTCGTGATGAGTTGGAAATTTTGGATTTATCTGTTGTTGGTGACTGGTTGCAAGTTTTGAGGACGAAACTTATTTTAAGGGGGGTAGTATGTAATACCCGGATTTTCAGTATAAATTTTTCGCGTTATTTTATCTGAGATATACTGTATAGTTTGATATCTATACAGTATGGATAAAATAAATTGAGAACCGAGACAGTTATACTGGTGTGATTATCATTTTTGATTGACACATATATTCAGGATATGTTGTATCAGGTTAAACAGATTTGGATATCAGGTATACCGTATGAGAATATTTTTGAATTCAGTATGTGTATTCAGTATGCCGTATGCTTGTATTTTGTACGTCGAGACGTCGGACAGGAATAGTTGGATTTTTGGCTAAGTATAAAAGTCATTACGTACGTTAAGCCTTGGAGCTTACGTACGTAAAATGTGTTAGCTTACGTACGTTATATAGCGTACATAACGTACGTAACAAGAGGAATCGGAAAGTGGGGCCCGTGGTCGGCAGCTTTCGACGCAGATGTGGACAGGTGAGTCAACGGATGGAGTTACGTACGTTATACAGGGTGTATTACGTGCGTGTCGATTATTATCTTGTAGCAAGTCAACGTCGTATTACGACGCAACGGAATAAGTGTTACGTACGTTACGGGGCGGCTGGCCGAGTCGTGGCCGAGATGACCTGGATGGCCGAGCATGGCCGGTCGTGACTCGTTGGAATGGCCGAGCATGGTCGACAGTGACTCGTGGGGGTGGTCGGTCACGGTCGGTAGTGACTCGCAGGGATGGCTAGGACTGGCCGATTACGTACGTAAGGCAGTGGCCGGTTACGGCCGTAAGGGCCAGTTACGTACGTAAGGGTTCCGACAGAATTGGGCAGTAGGGTCGGCCGCGGCCGGCTACGTACGTAAAGACCCGCCGGTTACGTACGTAACGTGCCGGCAGGTCTCGGCCTATATAAGGCTTACCGAGTCACCTACTCATTTTTTCGTTTTTCTTCGTTTCTTCGCGATTCCTTCGGCAAGAATTGATGGATTTGAGTATGAGCAACTTATAACAACATGTTTTGGAAGTTGGAATCATGGATTAACATCATCTTCCACCCGTATCGAAGGTAAGAACACCTAAACTTTTGGTTTTTGGATGTTCTTGAGGTTTCTTGGTGTTTTGGCCGATTTGCTTCGTTTTGATTCAGATTGTTGATTGAACTTGATTGTAAACTCGTAATCATTCATTATTCTTGAAGTTTTGTGGAAAGAATTCGAGTATTTCTTTGAATAATCGATTGAATTGGACTATGCCTTCAAAGTGTTCGATGAAATGTCTCAATGAGTAGAACTTGGAAAATTCTACACGTTTTCGTATGGATGGTGATGGAAATGATATTGTTGTGATGATTCTTGGTAATTATGGGAATTTTGTTAAAGGAAGATAATGAATTGGTGATCAAATGATTCGATTATGTTGTTATGATTATGGAATCGTAGTATTCTCGATGTTCTTGGTGGTTTGTTGTGATTCATGATGTTATGAAAAGTATATGTTGAAGGACATGATTATATACACCTTGAATTATGATTAAGGGTTGTTTAGATGTTAGAAAACATCGGGTTATGTTGTTTTATGGATTATGACCGTGAATTTGGATAATTCGTGTTCTTAAAGAACTCTTGAGTTACATGTTATGATTTTGGAAGGATTTCGGATAATTTTGGAATGTGATTATTCACGATAATAATCGGTAAATTGTTTTCTACGAATTTACAAGTATGAACAAGAAGGAGTTTTGTCTTCGTATTTGGAGTTGAAGTTGGAATCGAATATGTTATAAAATCCTTAATGTCGAGATGAATTGATCATTGATTTGATGAATACGTTTTAAGGTGTTGGTGTTTTATATATGAATATGGAATATTCATATCTAGAACTATGTTATGTGTTTTGGTACAATATTCATATAGGAATACGAATATGATTTCGGATTTGATAAGTTTATGATTCACTTTTGAGTTTGAGAATTCATAGGTATTTAACAAGTGTTCAATTCGGATAATGGAATTATTTGAAACCTTTGGAATATGGTTATCTATGATGTTGAATTAATCGGATCGTCCGGATTGATGATGATAATCGGTAATTGGATTTTATTATGATTATACAAGGAGGAAACTTGTAATTGTATTTAAGATTGAATTTGGAATCGGTAATGTTAGACCCTTGTTGGTTTAAATAGATTATGGATATGATATTCGGATTGTGGAATCGTATTGTGGTTTTGAATTCGTGATCGATTGATTTGGTTTTTCGGATTTGTGTTTAATCGGGATATTGTAGAACCGTTGTGCTTGTTGATCGGTTATTGATTGTTATTTGTGATCATCGAGTTACGACTTGTATCGTGGATATGAGTTCGTATTTGTTTGAGTTATATTGTTCGGTTTTGTTTATGATCGGGGTATTGTTGAGCCGTTGAGTCGCTTGGTTGGCTATGTCAGTTATTGATTGTTATCGGATTGTTGTTAATTGATTATTGCAATAGGTTGATATGTTTTGATCGTGTATTATGATCGTTGTGTTGCGGTTGAGGTCGAAGAGTTCGTAAATTGCTTTTGCTCGGGGCTAAGGAGCTCGTAGACAAAGGCAATGGATTTTGGTAACAGCTTCGTGGTATCGGTATCGAGGCAAGTTTATACTTGTGCAGTTTATAATATTTGATGAATGGTTTCGTTTTCATTTCATTTATAATTCGTATAGCAATGTTGTTAGAAATGTAAGTTGTCGGGATAATGGTTTGTATATCGTGCTCTGGTTGTATTAAATCATAAGGTATATGATTTAATTGTGTTCAGGGAAGACGTGAGTTATTTTTGGTCAAGGATATAGAATATCTCGAGGATAGTTATCGTGATGACATAAGTATCGGGATAAAGGGTTATTGGTATTGAATGGATGGTACCTTATTTGAGATTATTTGTATAACTATGTATTCGTTCAGGAATGTTGTTCGTGGAAAGGATGTTGTCTTCGGCTTTGAGGTAATCTAAGTATTTGTTCAGGTGGATAATTAGTATGTTGAGTTGTTGTATATGTTGAGGTTTCGTATAATGAGTTTCGTATCGGTTATTCGTTGAGGGATGTTGATCCCAGGACTGTTGTATTGAGATCGTAGATCGTGTTGGTCATTCATTTGGGGATGATGATCCCAGGATTGATGTTTTGGATATTGATTAGTCGTGTCGACTTTTCATTGTCGGTCTGTTGTTGTTCACTTCGGTGAGTCTTTTGATCCTTATTGGATATGTGTTTCTTTGAGTTTCGTTGTCATGTTGCATCGTGACATATCTGGAGTCATATCTGCGTGCCGATTGGTTATTGTGTAGGATCTTTAGCTGGGCACATGATGGTTATGTGTTGATATTTCCACATTGAACCGTGCACACGAGACGTAGTTCGTGAGGCTAATTAGGTACAAGACCACACGTGTATGTGATCAATACCCGGGGTGGCTTGTGCACGGACACATTTCCGGATCGGGCGTACTATGACTTCCATCTTTGAGCCATATTGTTTGGTCGTTCATCCTCCATTTATGGTGGGGTATGTTCGACAGTTTGTGACTGGTTGTTCATACGCCCGAGGGGTATGTTCGACAGTCGGAGTTATTTCTTGAGATCAATTATTGTTGATCATTTGGAGTTTACCTTGTTGGTGGTATTCTCGGTTATGGTTGGTCCTTTGTTGATCATTTGGAGTTTACCTTGTTGATGGTATTCTCGGTTATTGTTGATCCTTCATTGATTGCGTTCGAGATTTACCTTGTTGATGGTATTCTCAATTATCGTGATCCTTTATTGGTCGTATTGGAGTTATCATGTCGATGATATTCTCAGTGATGTTTTGGTTGATCTGGTTATTGATCGTATAAGCATTCAGACTGTACGTCGATGTTCGGGGTTTGTTATCATTATCATATGGTAGTTGATCTGGATATGTTGTGTCTTGTTGGTTTATCCAGGTTGAGTTTTGATTGTGTAATCCGATGGACAGGATTTGGCACGGATGAATTATTTCATGATTATGAGTTATGATGATGTTTTGAGGATTGTTGGTATTTTTGAAATTCAATACAGATAATTGTTGTTAAGTTCATTTCGTCATTCGAGGATGCGAAATGTGGATTATGGTAATTGGATTATTATGGATTGGTAAGGTTATAACGGTAAGATTACATTGGTAGTATTCTTACAGTATTATTACATTGGTATGTAATTATTTATGATGATGTGATCGGTATCATTATTGAGTATTGTGGCTGACCCCGTCGTGGGCTTTATTTTTAGGTACTCGGAGATCAAGCTAGTAGCGGTCGTGAGGGGATGAGCTTCCCGATGTGATACTGGCTGTGGCTTGTTTTCGGAGAATTGAGTATTCTTTTCCGGTTATTTATTTCCGCTGCAAATGTGTATTTTGAACTGTATTTATCCGCTGCGTGTGTATATCTCAAAATGGCTTTTCGGTATCTTTATCCACTGCGTGTGTGTATTTTAAAAGGGCCTTTTTGGCATTTTGTGAACTTGAGTTATTTCGTTAAACCTTTTCCTAAACTATTTTATCGGTACGTTTAAGTGGTAGCTTAACGTACATTTTAAACTATCGAGATTTGGCACTTCGCCTTGTATTTTCAAATGGTATTTTATGACGGTATTTGAGAACTTTGTTTTTGAAAATATTTGAGTATTTGCAAAATATTACCGTCATCGGCCTCTTTGGCTTTTTGAACGTTTTTGAATTGGTTTTGTAAACGGTTTTTAGCCTGGTGGGTTCCGGCGCGGGACCCACGGCGCTGTAATATCCCGGATGGTTTTGGGGGTGTTACAAACATAACATACGTTCGGTACGCAATACATTGCACAACGGCTAACACATATACCAAAATAACATTATTATCACGAAGCCTTCGAATTGCGGAATACACATCCAATTCAAACGGAACATATTTACGAAGGCAAGCAAAATCATTATAAATCTCATACGTGATTATTACTCGCAAGATACAAGTCGTATAATAAGATACTTGCCTTAATAACCGATACCGAATACCCCGAAGAACACGGTTCGACCGGGAAGCTTGTACCACGACGAAGACAACGAACGGAAGGGTTCCGACTCGCGTTCTTCACAAGGAATCTGACCCTAACATCATAACATCAATAAATTAACGAACGAACGGGGAAGAATAAGCATAGAACGCTCGGATTCTCTTTGTGACATTTTATCGAACACCTTCAAGGCGTCGATAAGATAGTCAATAAAACGACAAATCCGTGGAAATCCAACCGAGGAATAACAAGGAATTTGATATAATATAGCTTAACAATCATCAATACATCACTATTCTGAGTTAAAACGGATTAAACGGACAAATTAAACAAAATCCCCAAAACTAGATTTTAAGAAAACTTGCCTTGATTCGGCCGATCGGAGCAAGTTATGGAATGATTAATCGATGTTATGGACTCAGGAACTTCATGAATTTAACACCTAACAACATCCCTCCATGATCATCAAAGCTTCAGCCGCGGAAGAGGATGAAACGAGTGAGAAAAATGATGAAAAACCCGACTGTCCTGCCATATATATATCTGTCACGGACACGGCAAAGAAACGGCCCACACCGGGCCGGGTGTCTAGGCCGTGTCTCGGCAAGCTTCGGTCCTGGCCGACCCGGGCGCAGACACGGCGCTCGCATTGCCATTTTCAGGCCGTTTACTGTGTCCGGCCAGCCTCTAGGCACAAAATGAAGAATCACAACGACGATCCGAACGATCCCGAAACCCGAACCTGAATACGAATCGAAGATACGGTTATGAAGTACTCGCAAAGAAAAATCTAAGAGCTAAGAGAACACATGATTCCGACCACCCGAAGGCTCGAAATTCGACAACGGAAGGTAATTACCCCAAACTTTGGGAAATTACGAAAATGGCCCAAAACGTCCGAAAATCACAATACGTGATCGAATAACCAAACCGAAGTTCACAACACGTCTAATAAAGTTAAGCGGACTTATGGGAAACTCGAAACAGTACTTTCCGACGAGATTCACAAGAATCGAACTCGAGTGCGGAAAAGTCGTTAAGAAACACGGGACTCAACAAAACAATACCGAAACGAACTCGGATGACAAAAAGTGCAGAATTAATCATTCTCATAATGATGAAACGGTCCCAAGAGAGTTGTCGAAACGGACCTCCGCCGAAAAAAGAAAATTACCGGAAATTCGAAATTGCGGATATTACAGTAAGTTTGGCCTGGTACGGCCGTATCGGTCGAGTTACGCCCGTAAGGCATGTGCGGGTACGGCCGTATGACTGTCGGCAGGTGTTCGGACGAGGTCGAGTTACGCCCGTATGAAGTGGCTGGTTACGGTCGTAAGGCCGTTAACTTGGGATGTTACCGTCGTAAGTTGGCCGAGTTACGGCCGTAACTATGGCTGTATTTAAAGGACTTCGATGGGACCTTGAGCTCATTTCTATCATTTTCTTCACCTTGTTCCAAGAGAGAGAGCTTGAGGGAGATATTTTTCATCATCAATCACTTGGGTGTTCGGTTTTCATCATCTTCATTCGTTTGTGAAGCTTGGATAGTCGATCTAACGCGTGTTCATCGGATCAAAGTATTTGGATCTTCAAAGGTAATATTCATCAACATCTTGGATTTCGATTTTGTATTGAGATATGATGTTTTGCACGTTATAATCATGTTGTATGAAGAGATATACGTATGATTATGAGTGTGTATGATTATTCATTGGATTATTGAAGGGTTATTCAAGAACACTTTGAATATTGAGTTGGATTTGGGGGTTTTCGACTAGTTGTTGTTGTAATCACGAATTTGGATATTCATATTGGATTATTGATTGTGTTGGAGGTGTTTTATTGGTTTGGAACACTCCTTGGGGATTTGATATTGGTATAGTTAAGAATTGGTTGTAAACAATCGAAGATTGGTTTCAACGTGTTTGATATAATACCCCAATGAACTTAGTTTAGTCGTATCGACGTTTTGAATTGGTTATAATCATGTTTGATTCGTATGTTGAACGGATTGTTGGTAATTGTATTATTCAAGGTTGTTCGAGCGATCGACATCTCATTTAGGACGTTTGTTCGTGGAAGGACATTCTTCATCGGTGTTGAGTAAGTTAATTCTTACTCGGTTAAAAAAATATTCATTCCTTTTTGTTGTTGTTCATTCATAATCATAACTCATTCATAATGTATTAACCATATTGAGACTTGAAATTGTCGAATAATCACTTCATTCACGAGGAACGACGGTTCCATTCATTTCATTGAGCTATCATTCACTTCACTATTAATTCATCTCGGTGAGTCATTCTTGACTTTGTCGGATTATTATTCATTGATATTCATCATGGTCATTCTCGTTCATATGACCTTCTGGGTTCGTATTGTGCGACCGGGTGGTGATGTGTGGGATTTTTAGTCGGGCACATGATGGTCATGTGTTCGGGTTCACCGACACAATGGACTATGCACACGGTAACGTACCTCCGTGAGATTAATTAAGTACAAGGACGGGTGTGTCCGGTCACTCGTTTTGTGCACATGCACATACCATTACGGGCGTACTACGATGCCCCTCTTCAGCTTAAATTCATAACTAAAGGATATTTCATAATTGAGATATATCATGATTGTGTATATTCAACCCTTGAGGATTGTTGTTACGTATCGATTTCGTTGGGGGATATTGTTTTCAGGTCATGGCAAGGCAAAAGCACGGGAAGAGAACGTTGATGGCGAGGAGTCCCAGTGATACTAGTAGGGGGGCCAGTCCTTTCAGTCATTCTTGTTTCTCTTCATTTGTATTTCCGCTGCAAATTCCGTTTGGGATGTTTATTTATTCAGGGTGATGTATTTTATCTTCATATAAAATATACTAATATTCTGTATTGTCCAGGTGTATTGTACTTAAGCTCCTCATCAGAGTATTTGGTAATATAATGTAGTTCGGTACTACAATTATATTATTTAATTCATTAATTTTCATTCGCCTAGTGGGTCCCAGTTGGGGTTCCACGGCACTGTAATAGCCGCCTAGTTTGGGGTGTTACAAATATGGCTCAAGATGGACATCACATTAAGCCCGATGGCCGATCCGGAAATGTGTCCGTGTACATGTCCACTCCGTATACGGAATCCAGAATATACGTGTGACAATGTACCTAATTAGCCTCACAAACTACGTCTCGTGTGCACAGTCCAATACGGAAAACATCTACGTATGACTATATAAGTGCCAGGCTAAAAATCCTACACAATAACCAATCGGCACGCAGATATGATTCCAGATATGTCACGATACAACATGACAACGAATTCAAAAAATCACATATCCGATTAAGGATCAAGAAAAACTCACCAAAGTGACAACGAGTACCAAACGAGATCAACGATTCAAAGTGACATACTTGGGAATACAATCCCATTATGAAAAAGGAACAACGTCAAGGACAATATCAAATCACGAGGCACCAATTCATAAGCATTTCATACACATAAAACGTATAATCATCACAAGAATCTAATCATCATTATAACCAAGCAAGATAACTTGCCTCAATACGGAGACGAGAATAATCCTCTCTTGTCGAAACGAACGCACGGTCCTAGACTAATATCGTTTACTCAAACAATCAACCTTAAATGAAATATATTTTACTCAATAACATATCCGTATAATTATCGGTATAAAATTTGTAAGATGACACACTACAATCCATTAGAATAGTTTTGCTATTTCGAAAATATCGAAGTCTTATACCAAGAATTCTTTTTACCTCAATTCAACCCTAAAATCGGTTCACAAGACATTTACCGAATGTTTGCCTGATTCTTCATAACTAAGAATTTATCAAGAACATGTTAAACAACCACTTATGGTGTCAAAATCATCTTATGTTGATTAAACTTTCCAAAAACATTACAATGTTGAAATGTAAAAATCTGCACAACTATATTCATCAATACATCTCATTTAAATTGACTATTAAGCTTATAATGAGGTTATTTTAGTTATGAGATTACACCATATTCATGAAGATTGTCAAAACCATCCTTACAAAATTGGAAGATCCATTAATATCATTTATGAAATCACATAGCTTAGGTTTTAGAATTACCACACTAATCTTCTAACATTCAACAAGGTGTTCTAACACTTTATGATAACAATTCCATCAATCAAATCCAGTTATGAAGAAGCTAAATGATTATCTATGTTCTGCTGAGGTTACTTCGTCCAACAAGATGAGTATAACATTTATATCATGGTTACTATCACCATAGCATCAAGAACACATCCATTTAAACCTTCATTCATCATATTCCTCAAGAAGTGTTTAAAAAGTTTAATTATAACCATGTTCTACTTGGTTGATTAAACTCTAAGTAAAGTATTCTACACTACTAACATTAATGTACAAAAAATACGGAGGATAAATATATACATACCTCCAGAAACGAAGAACAACTCCCAACACCACAAGAAACACACTTCAAGCTCAAAAACACCCTCTAACTTCGAATCAATGAACTCCAATCCAAGTTACAAGACTCAAAACCAAGGTGGAGGAGGTTAATATCGATCTACGGAGGCAGGAGAGGGAATATACGAAAAGAGATGAAAAACAGGCTGGTCCTATAAATAGAATGCACAGGCTTAACGTACGCTATCGAACAATTTTAGCGTACGTTAACACTCTTACGTACGCTAACTGGTTAATACGTACGTAAGCGGCTTACAGTGGCTACTGTCTTGAATCCGCAGGCCATTAGCGTACGCTAATTAAAAGAGTGTTACGTATGCTATTAACGGTTGACTCTGACCGACACGACAGCCCAGACATCACACATGCATGCCAACGAATAACAGGTTCACGTGCAGAAGTCAACTGATGTCAGATTCTCTCTTAACATACGTAATAGAGAAAGCATTACGTACGTTAAGGCACAAGATTAACATACGTTAATCCTGCTACGTAGCGTGCGCTACACCACCAGAAAAGGCCCAAAAATGCAACTCTCTCATAACATTGAATCATCACGTATGAAATCAAATAACAACGATACGAAGCTCAGATCTATAACACCTCATCATAATACTGAATTGAACGATCCACGATGTTTCAAATAACTCGAGTAATACAACAATAGATAAAAATGAAGAATTACAGTCGGATATTACACTCGGCACGCAATAACATCACATTAGGAGTCCCGTCTAATAACTATCATCACGATCCACAAATAAACAAATGATAAGATTTATAGTTGTGAAGACTTACAATCACAGGTCGCACAAAGATGACGGCCACACCATGATACTAATCACAATCAAAACTCAGACAACACAACACGACTAGACAAGACATCACTTGACTCGACTCAACGGTCTAGATTTTCATAAACCTAAGCTCTAATACCATATTCTATAACACCCCAAAAACACCCGAGAATATTACAGCGCTATAGACCCTTCTCTCAAGGATTTACCAGGCTAAATACAGTACAACACAACACAAGTGACCAGCAAGGTCAAACAAGGACAATAACCAAATACATCAAACAAACAAAAACACATGTGTACCCTCCGTACACAACCGTTCAACTATAATGACATATCCTTGCAAGGGTTAATACACGGCAACGTAAGAAAAGTCCAGTACTCAAATGACACTCGATTTGCCAACTCTCATATGCTTAATATTGTTGCCTTTCATCATCTTCCATGCTGATCCTGTGAACGCCCCCGAACTCTGAATACCTGAATCCATAAAATCCACTCGCTCAATTTCATAATTAGCATTCACACGGATCCTCGATTCAAAAATAACACAAGTTTACAATTACGGTTTAATATCAACACATAATTATTAAATAATGCATTTATACAATCTATTCCAAAACAACACAAATTCTACACAATCGGACATATAATCATCAATTAACACTATCATGTAACACAAATAGTAACAATCATATTTATGAAAAGTATATTCAATGAAATATAAAAAATATAAACAAGATACTTTCCGTTCATGGAGGGTATGCCCAAGTCGACGAGATAGCTTCCCGCGATCTATCCTCACAATCCCAAAGTTCAACTTCCTCCGAGATAAATTCTGCCCAGCAACTTGCAGCAGCAATAACTCACAATCGAGAACTCCAAATCGCGATCCAGCCGGTCAAAATGACGGAATGTGTATCACCAACACTATATCTAGAATCAGCTAAATAGGACCCTGTTTACCCTTTCACCGGACCATGTCATCGCATCTGATCTACTAAAAATAAAAACTGCTACTCTCGTTCATTTGCCGAGATTGCTGGAAAAGCACACTCGACCCCGGGGATACCTTATATATGAGCATCCTATTGCCCTCCCCATCATCTCCCCTCGATCAGCCGCTGGAAAAAGTCACGTCTCATCTATCTAGGTTAGAGGCGGACATCCTCCTCATCGGTTGACCATGAAATCTCTTGTGTTAGAAAAACGCACGTCTGTCTGGGGTCATATCTGTAGCTACAAATATCGAAACACAAATCCCCAAGGTGAAAATATACCACATGATGTCCTGAACGTCATATCCGAAGTTGAGCCTGTTCTGACGGTTAGATCTTCGTAGATCTATCAAATACTGAGACTTCACAATTTGGTTTCGGAAATCAAAAAATTCTAGGTTCTTCGACCGGAGAATGAAAACTGGAGGTTCAAATATAATCTCCACCACTCAGAATAAACTTCAAGATGTTAGGAACTTACTTAAAAATTTACATCGATCCGACAGTTGGATTTTCGTAGATCGCATCTCCAACATCGCTGTAGATGAATTTTTGCACTTGCGAACTCGTCATCGCCGTGGTGCTTCCTTCATTTGTCCGTTCACCAATCAAGTCTGAGCATAAATGTGTATCTGTGTGTATGAATAATATGAGAGACAGTGAGAGAGACCGACTCACCAGAAAAAGAGAGCAAGGAGGGGTTTTTATATCGACCGACTAAATAAAAAAAGAGAAATTGGGCCTAGGTTTAAATGGAGTAATTGGACCAATACCAAACAATTAAATTCTTGTCCAAACTAATTAATCCCACAATCGGATGATACTAGATATCAACTGTTGGGATAAATCCTTCTGAGCTTTGATAAGTGCAAAGCCTGCACCATAGTTCTATAGCAAGGACGTCGACAAGCATACAACAAGTCAGGGTATAATAGAAACGATTCATCGGTGAATTATAGGCTCTACAGATGAAATATAAATGCTACATTAATGCACTTCTTAGAAAGCTACATCAAAGATTCGTTAGACTAGAGGAATATTTACTCATAAATTATTGGAGCAAGTGTGAAAGCATTTAATAAGGATTTGATGCGCATTAAATGGCGCTTGACAAAAGTAGAGGTTGGCGGCTCAGAGAGAAGACTGCATTAAATGAAAAGATGATCAAAAAAGGTCTTCCATTGTTGGAATTCAGAAATAAAAACAAAGTGCACATCAGAAAAATAAACGGATCAAATCGAGTAAAAGACCCCTAAGAGGATTGATCAAGCATCATATAAACGAATATAAGTATACAAAGTATGAAATAAGAATCATACCCTTGAAGTCCTTTGATGAAATATTAAAGAAAACCAAGCTAAACTTTAGCAAAATTCCGAGCACCAAAAACACCGTCTCTCTACGTATCACGCGTTGGAAGATGATAGGAAAATATTTCTATCAACATATTCTCGAAGAATACGGCTATAAGTCAATGGAATTAGCTTCGTTTATATTTTATAAATACTCCAAGTATTTTACAAAAATTAATTTCTCTCAAAATCACACTTGGAATATAAGTGCATAAACTTAGAAAAAATTTCTCTCCCTCTCCTTAATGCTCACGGCTAAGACACCATATGTGGAGGAGGATGAAGTTGTTTTTTAACAATAAAACAACTCACTCCACACTTCATTCCAAATCTCCATAATTGTTTATACATCATGTATAAACAAATATATCACATATCTCATGCTATTTCACTTTGAGACAAAAATGAGATGATACATAGAAATATGGTGGGGTTTGGGACGGCCAAGAAGGAGGAAAAATGGTGATGGTTTGTTTCGATCCGTGAAATAGATCATCGTGTATCTAGTCTGATACATAAACATTGGTATGTTTCAATATTAATATAATTAATTATATTAAAAATAAATTTTCTAACAAATCATATGAATAAAATTAATTATCCATTTATTAAATCACAAGACCAATTTAATATATTTAATAACTGAAATGTTAAATATTAACTAAGTGGGAATAAGCTAAATATAATCCTTCGTCAATTCCTGTGCCACGATTCTGTAGGTTCGTCTCAGTTAGCATTGGGAGGATCCAATGAGTGTTGGCACCACCTAGCCAGTAATGTGGCCTTCACAGTAACCCAACTGAGAACGAATGTTAGGGATCATCCCAAAACCTTTACGTTATGAATACCGTATACGTGTTAACCCTTCAATCATATGTCCCGATCAAGTATTAGGGTCACGGTAATGTCAAATCCTGTTGTAACTTGACTCCATGTATTTTTTAATGCAAACTGAGGCCACCGAGCTCTCGTGTATCATTTGCCACTAACCGCATAGAACATTTACGTGCTCAGTTATAGAAGAAAGAATTCTATCTTGGTATTTAGTAGAGACTGCTACTTGCCCACTAAGTTGCACTTTGAGGTTGACCCCACCAATCGGTGATTGGATCGAACTAATCTACTGGCGAACATAATGTCAAAGCACTCTCCTACTGAATCCTCAAGTCAAGGTTCACGTATACCTTTCACAACCTTTTGATTAAGTCATTGACTATCCCAGAGTGAAAACTATGTGACCGAATTGAGGTGAGTCGAGTCCGAGTATATAAATCCCATTAGCATACATATACGTGTACTCCCACTAACCCTTAGTGAAGACAGGCACTCTCCATGTTAAAGTACACATTATACAACTCTTAACTAAACTTAATGCCCAGTTAAGTTTTATCGACTTGCAAAGAATTTGAGCCCTAAACATTTCTAGTGCCTATCTCCTTATCTTCATAAGGAGTGGAATGTTTGCTCTCAAATGTAAGGACTATTATTCTATATACCAAATCACGATGCCAATGATATACAATAATAAAGCAATAATAAATACATTATTCAATTAAAGTTCTTAGTTACAATATAACGCTCTCACTCGTTCATTCTCTGAGTGGCACTCAAGGGCATATTCCTAACGATATCCCACTTGCACTCAATGCCACAAACTATGGTGTCTAATACCCATACTCTCTAGATGTCGCTCTAAGACCATCTGAGATAGTGGCTTGGTTAGCGAATCAGCAATGTTATTTGCTGTGTCTACTCTCTGCAGTGTAGTATTCCCCTTGTGAACTATTTCTCTTATAAAATGATATTTTCTCTCAATATATTTGGTATTGCGGTTAGCCCTAGGATCCTTAGCCTGTGCAACAGCTCAGTCATGTTGTGCTATTTCGTGTATGTCTTCCTCATTCCGAGGACACATTTATAAGGAAAATTTTATGCCATGTCACATATGTAGGAACCCTCTTTTAGAATCTCCCATCCTAAATTGCTTCAGAATCTTTTCTATATAGAGAGCTTAGGAAAGACCTATCATTATTTTTGCTCTATCCCGGTAGAGATGACTACCTAGAATATAGGTGGCTTATCCCAAGTCTTTCATTGATAACTCACTAGAAAGCCAAGGTTTCACAGAACTGGGCATTCCTACATTATTTTCTCTAAGTAGAATGTCATTCACATATAGTACTAAGAAAACAATTCTGCTCCCACTAATCTTCTTGTAAATATATGTCTCTTCTTTGTTTTTGACAAAACCAAACTCTTTGACTGTCTCGTCATAATGAAGATTCTAACTTCGAGAAGCTTGCTTCAATCCATAAATAGAATGCTGAAGCTTGCATACCTTATGAATATCGGTCTCAGATATAAATCCCTTAGGTTGTTCCATATAGATCTCCTCCAAGAGGAATCTATTTAGACATGTTGTTTTCACATCCATTTGCCATATTTCATAATCTAAATGGGCTGTTATGGCAAGCATCATGCGAATAGACTTAATCATGGCTATAGGCGAGAAGGTCTCGAAGTAATCATTTCCCTATCTTTGTAAATTAACCCTTCGCCACAAGCATGGGCTTATAGGTATCAACCTTGCTATCTCTATTAGTCTTTCTCTTGTAGATCCATTTATTCCCAATAGGCACTATGCCCTCAGGACGATCTCCTAAAGTCCAGATCTGATTAACATGCATAGAGTCTATCTCAGATTCTATATTCTCTCGCTACTTCGCGGATTCCATATCGACCATCGCTTGGTCATTTGTAGAGGGATCATTCTCTTGGCTACTGTTGGCCACAAAGTATACAGTAAATAGCTTATAAGGTAAAAATACAATAAGCTGTATGATTTTCGAAGTTAATTGCATAGCAGAAGTCTGTTAGTGAGCTGCTGTAAACACAGAAACTAGGTGTTCTCCTGTTTGCTTGGTGCGTACAGGGTTTTCACAATGTATACTTATAAATCACAGTTTAAATGAAAACAGTAAAGACGGAAAGTAAATAACACAGAATTAAGTGGTTCAAGGTAAACTCCTCTACATCCACTGGTCCTCCACACAAGAGTAAAGAGTTTATTAAAATCACTACGTACACAACTACGTGACTTTAACTAAACCTGTCTCGGTATCATTCACACAGTTTGATACATGGATTGTAGCTTTAGGCCGTTCACACATATTGGCTTGAGCTCTTCCAACTTGCTTCTTATCACACAGATCAAAGCTTAATCTTCAACGCTATTCTTCCCACACAGGTTAGAATACGCAAGGAACCTTAGTCCACACAGGGCTAATGATTATCTCAACGGTAAAAGGTAGAACGAATTCAAACAGCATCTATATCTTTTATGAGCGTTCGCTGTATGTTGTGTTGTTTGCATTGAGAACTTAGTATATTTCTTTGCTTGAATACTGCTGTAGCTCTTTAATAGCTAGATTGTCAGAGTAATCTGTCAGATGTTTGCGTGAGAATAAATAATCTTAGTCTTATCGGGTGAGCAATTTCCTCTTGCTTGGGGCTATTTATAACCTTGGAAATATATCCGTTATAAATGTAGCCGTTGCTGATTGGTGAGATGTTGACGTATCTGATTGGCGGCTGCTGAATCTTTGAATTTAAGGAGATCGCATTTAATGCTTCAGACATTCTTTTTGATTTCGCATTAAATGCTCTTCAGCACGTTCAGACTTGTCTCTCTCTGGCTGCATTAAATGCCATCTTATCAGCAATAAATGCTGCTTTAACCGTGAATACTTTATGATTAAATAATGTTTATCTTACAACGGTTTAAAGCTTTTTCATTCAGTCCTGTTGGATTGTGTTTTACTTTTCCTAAGTAAAACACCTACAGTCTGACTGTTGTATCCAATGTATTATCTCTTATGCTGTATGACGCAAGTACTGTACGATTGATTCTGTAGAAGATCACTTGCTGTATGGACGGACTGTACGGAGATTCTCAGCAGCTTCCATACTTGGCGATATTCTGACTTCTTTGTTGTATGTTGGCGATTATCAAAATTGGAATCGTTATCCTAACAATTTCCCTCTTTTTGATAGTGCCAAAACTTCCTCCCGATTCCTTCTTCTAGATACAGAGAGCCTGTCTTCAAGTCTTCTATCTATTAATCTGATCTTCATTACTTAGTTTAGAAATTTGAACTGCTCGCAGGCAAGTTCTAAAATTGAAAATCCTACATGACTAAGTGTATTACAACTGATCTTATGATTGGCGCGTAGGCACAATATTACAGAGTGAAATCTAAATTGTATACAACTCAATCTCTGAACTATTCGCAGACAAGTTCTTATAGCTTTGAGCATTAACAAGTTTGTACTTGTTGGAATATAACAAAACTTCGAAATCAATACAGTAAAAATAGTAAACGTAGATTATGAGCTGTAATCTTTTAAGAAATCAAATTTTATTGATGACAGAATTCTTAAAAGTCTTGAAAGAAAGAAATTACAAGGATAAGTACTGCATTGGTAAGCATACAGTGAAAAGAAATACAATAAAAAGGCTAACATGTTAACTCCTATACTGAGAATGCCTCCAAGGCCTCTGGTCAGGATCATTTACAGTTATTTTCCACCAATTGACTAAAGAGTCATTGTCTCGATCCCGATAAATGCTTCTTCCTTCAGGAAATTGATCGCAGGCAAGGATCCAGTCTTCCGAATGGGTTAGCCGTTTACCTTTCTGGTGCTTGGATTTCATCAGCATATGTAGGGGGAGCCTTCCTTCTACTAACAGCCTTGAGAATTCATTAGCGGCATCCTCCAGAGTCTTGAACCTATTGAAAAGGGCAGACTCCCTGATGAGAATATAGAAGTATCTCATCAGTTCATTCTTCTTCCAACTCTTCAGATCATCGGCTAAGGCTGTCGGTCAGTTGGAAGAAAAATCTCAGATGGATTTCACACAATATTCTTCCACGAGAAGTTAGGATCCTAGAACTCAGGTCGAGAGCCAGTCACCCTATATCCCTTTGCAGCTTGACTAGGCACAGGTGCAGCAGTCGTCCAATGGTAGTAGCAACACTCTCTTCCAGTGCTGCATCAAACTCTCTCTCTCTTTGTCCAATCTCCATCTCCGAGCAGCCTCTCGGGACTCTTTCCCTTTTTGGCATCATCAAGATCTGATACCTTGGTATGAATCTCCTATAGGAGCTTCATGGACTCGTCCTGTTTGGTCTTAAGATCATTGACGCTTTCAACCAGTGTACCAACCACTAAACACATATCATTGATCTTATGATCCTGCTCAGTCAGTCTGGTGCCGGTATGTTGTAGGGCGATAACCGTTTTGGCCTCGGCAACTCTGAGCTTCTCCTGTTCTTGCCTCAGGATCCGCTTCTGATGCTATTTGAGTTGGTTGAGCGCCTGCCATAATGTTGTAGGCATCCGGAGGAACGCATCTTCCACATTGTTAATAGCATATTTAAGCTTAGGCTGTAACACCCCCGAGATATTCGACGTATATTACAGCGCCGTGGACCCCTACATGGGACCCACCAGGATACAACTAGAAAACACCCCTCGACTAACCATCTCGGTTAGCGAGAACACACATTTAAATAATATAACATATAAAGGTACGCCCGGAGTAACCGGCGAAATAAGCAACAGTCGACAATGTAGCAATTCAAAATAATACAACACAGGGTTTGAATTGAAAAGCCTAAGTACTCGCGAGTACGGTCTATCAGTTTATAAATATAGTAAACAACCATATCGAAGTGGACAAAAGAAATAAGTAGACTCGAGTGCACATATCAACGACCCCGGCCAACATCCTCGTACTGTCCCAGCGCTCGCTCGTCCGGATGATCATAACCTGAAATTCATAACAAGAATTTCCCCAAAACGGGTCCCCAGAGGGGTTAGAAATTACGCTAGTACAAGTAATCAAGGCAAACCAATCGCTTACACATTTCATAGTACATGTACCAATATCATTTCAAAAACCAAAACCAGACATGTCTTTTCCGGAAAACAAACAGTCAAACAATTTGCCTAGGACCAGGACGCCACCATGAATCCCACCCGAGGCCTCTAAGGACCCTCCCGAGCTGGCCACTTTATAAAATAAATCACGCACAGGCATCGCCTAGGACCAGGACGCCACCATGAATCCCACCCGAGGCCTCTAAGGACCCTCCCAGGCTGGCTAGCGAAACAAACTCGTGAATCCAGTGTGAAGTCATAGATTCCCCCGAGGCCCCGTCGGACCCTCCCGAGGTGAGTAAAGCACACACAATACGTTACCATTTCACGTTAAGCATAAGGGTTTCCGAGAATACTTGCCTTGAATAATAAACGACGCAACGAACGGAAGGAGAAACGCCGGTGACCGATAGGAGCCGATAATCACGAACCTAACGATACGAAGAACACAATCACGACCAATCCTAAATGAATACGGAATTGGAATACACCCGAAAACCCGCCTACGATTCATGTATATTCGTATAGAAACAACGACGAGGGCGGACCACAACCAAACCCTCTCGACTACAAAATTACTACGAAATATACCATGAACCCGTAGGGTAACCAACGAAATCAACAAGATTAATCATGTACATCATGAATTAATCTAACATACGGAACGAATCGGACGAAACATGAAAACCCCTTCAATTACCCAAAACAAGGTTTTAGGAGTTTACCTTGAATAATGACGAAGAACACGATTAGAGGTTGATACTATGCCCCAATAACTCAAGAAGATGATAGCTCGGAGTTATCAAGCTTCAAATCGCGAAAATACCAAAGAGATCGCCAGAGTCGGATGGGAAGGAGAAGGAGTGAAAATGGCCGAAATCGGTCAACCCCCGGGTTTATAAACCCGAGTCTCGTTACGTCGTTAGCCACCACATGCTAACGCACGTAAAGTCAGATACGACGTAAGCCATAAGGGCTTTACGACGTAACCAAAAAGCGTAATCGCCAATCGATATCTGATGGGGCGTTACGACGTAACTAAAAAGGGTGTTACGACGTAACCAAAAATGCGTAATCGCACAGAATCAATACACTAGGAAGATACGTACGTAACCAAAAGGGTGTTACGTACGTAACATTCCTTTCTGTGGAGCACATGCCAGAAATGAAAGAGGGGGGGGGGTACCGAAAAAGAATCGAAATACAATGGTGAACAATTCACGATGGTACGGACGTAAGGGGCCTGAAACGACGAACTTAAGTGCCGAAGGAAAACATATTCCCGACTACTCAAAGGTTCAGAAAAACGACATCAAACGTAAATTTACCAAAAGTTTGGGAAATTTACAAAACGGTCCAAACATGCGAAATGTACGAAACATGGTCAAAACACCAACAAAAGCTCACAACGCCCACAATAACATGAGATCGATCTTCGGCAATCCCGAAACGGCGGTTCCGAACGACGATTACGATAATATGCGAAATAACAACATGAAACATCAAATCGAGTAAAACGAGTCCGAATCAAGCTCGAACGACAAAAAGTTCAATATTAAATGTCCTCAAAATGACAATACGATTACAAGCGAGCTGCTAAAACGAAAATGCACTAAAATGAGAATAATAAGAGAAGGGAAAAATGCGGATATTACATTCTACCCCACTAAAAATATGTTTCGTCCCGAAACTTAAGAAATAAACAACTCGGGATACTTAGCACGCATGCTTTCCTCGGTTTACCAAGTCGCCTCCTCAACACCATGTCTCGACCACCGCACTTTGACCAAAGGAATGGTCTTATGCCTCAGTCGCTTCTCACGGTGCTCCAAAATCTTTAAGGGACGCTCCTCGAAGGTAAAATCTTCGGCAATATCGACCTCGCCAAAGTCGATGATGTGACTAGGATCCGGAACATATTTCCTCAGCTGGGAAACATGAAAAACGCTATGAACATGACTCAAGGCCGGGGGTAACGCCAAACGGTATGCCAACTCACCGACTCGCTCGAGAATCTCAAAGGGTCCAATAAATCTCGGACTCAACTTCCCTTTCTTCCCGAAATGAAAAACTCCCTTCGTCGGCGACACCTTTAGCAAAACGTGGTCTCCCACCTCGAATTCCAAAGGTCGACGACGGACGCTTCAGATACGACTTCACAACTCGGCGCCAACATTCGTTCCCGAATCAAATCCACCTTCCGTCTCATCTCTAGGACAATATCCGGTTCGGTCCCGACCAAATCGGACGCTTCATTCCAACAAATCGGCGATCGACAGCGCCGCCCGTAGAGCGCCTCATACGGTGCCATCCGGATCGACGCGTGCCAACTATTGTTGTACGTGAATTCGATCAATGGCAAATGCTCCTCCCAGTCACTACTCCAGTCGAGAGCACAAGCACGCAACATGTCCTCGAATGTCTGGATAGTGCGTTCCGACTGTCCATCTGACTGGGGATGAAAAGAGGTACTCAACTGCAAACGGGTACCCAACGCCTTATGCACCGCCTGCCAAAAGTGCGATACAAAACGGCCATCACGATCCGAAACAATAGACTTCGGAGTACCGTGAAGTCTCACAATCTGCGCGATAAACACACGAGCCAACTTCTCCGGGCCCCAAGTGTCCTTGATGCCCAGAAAATGTGCCGACTTGGTCAGACGATCAACAACCACCCACACCATATTCATGCCCGACCTCGATCTCGGCAAACTCGTAACAAAATCCATCGATATATCTTCCCATTTCCATTAGGAGCGGAAAGTGGCCGCAATAACCCAAATGGTCGCTGATGCTCAATTTTGACCTGCTGACAAGTCAAACATTTTGCTACAAATTGCGCGACCTCCTCCTTCATATCATTCCACCAGAAGTTCCTCCTCAGGTCCTTGTACATCTTACTCGAACCAGGATGAACGGAATAGGGTGTAGAATGGGCCTCACGCAAAATACTCTGTCGCAAATCTGGATCGTTCGGCACACAAAGACGACTCTGGAATCTCAAAACACCATCCTCGTGAATCACAAACCCAGGAGACTTTCCCTTAAGAACGTTCTCTTGGATTTGAGTAATCATCGGATCCTCTAACTGCTTCAGCTTAATTTCATCGATCAAAGACGACGAAATCTCTAAAGCACGAAGTTTCCCGACGGCTCCAGGCAACAAAACTTCAACATCTAACTCGATCAAAGCCCGCCGAAGCTCAGACTGAGACGTAAGGATCTCAAGCCTTCGCAACGCAACCGGTTTCCGACTCAAGGCGTCGGCCACGACGTTCGCCTTGCCTGGATGATAAAGAATTTCGAGGTCATAATCCTTAATCAACTCTAACCACCTCCTCTGCCTCATATTCAACTCCCGCTGAGTAAATATGTATTTCAGACTTTTATGATCGGTAAAAATCTGACATGCAGAGCCGAAAAGATAGTGACGCCAAATCTTTAGCGCAAAAACAACTGCCGCTAATTCTAAATCATGAGTAGGGTAGTTCAGCTCATACGGCCTCAACTGTCTCGACGCATAGGCAATGGTCTTGCCGTGCTGCATCAATACGCACCCAAGACCCTGACCCGAAGCATCGCTATAAACGGCAAAACCCTCGTTGCCACATGGCAACGCCAAAACCGGGGCTGAAGTCAAATGCTTCTTCAGTTCCTCAAAACTCAACTGCCTCTCGTCATTCCAAACGAACTTCTCGGATTTCTGGAGCAACTGCGTAAGTGGCCGAGCCAGTTTCGAGAAACCCTCGACGAACCTATGGTAGTAGCCAGCCAAACCCAAGAAACTACGGAGCTCCTTCACATTCTTGGGCGGTGCCCAATCCAACACTGCCTCAATCTTCTGCGGATCCACACGAACCCCCTACCAAATCACGTGACCTAAAAACATCACTTCCTTCAGCCAGAACTCACATTTCGAGAACTTTGCATAGAGTTGCTCGGTCCTCAAAATGTCTAATACTACCCGCAAATGATGGGCATGCTCTTCTTCATTCCTTGAATAAATAAGAATATCGTCAATAAAGACGACGACACACTTATCCAAATACTCGATAAAAACTTTGTTCATCAACTGCATGAACACCGCCGACGCATTCGTTTACCCGAAAGGCATAACCACGAACTCATAATGTCCATATCTCATCCGAAAAGCTGTTTTCGGCACATCGGATTCTCTCACCCGGAGCTGATAGTACCCCGATTTCAAATCAATCTTCGAGAATACCGCAGCTCCCTGCAACTGGTCGAACAAGTCATCAATTCTCAGCAAAGGATACTTGTTCTTGATGGTCACCTTGTTTAGTTCGCGATAGTCGATACTCAAACGTAGTGAACCATCCTTCTTCCGCACGAACAGGACCGGTGCGCCCCAAGGCGAGGCGCTCGGTCGAACATACCCCGATTCAAGAAGCTCACTCAACTGCTTCTTCAATTCGGACATCTCTGAAGGTGCCATGCGATAGGGCGCCTTCGAAATAGGAGCCGCGCCCGACTCTAACTCTATAGCAAACTCGACCTCACGATCCGGTGGCAATCCCGGTAACTCGTCAGGAAATACATCAGGAAACTCGCTAACGATTGGAATCGACGAAAGCTCGACTCCACCACTCTCCGCCTGCAAGGCGTAGCACCAATAGCCAGTACACCCCTTACGCAGGAGTCTCATCGCCTTCAAGGCGTTAATAACGAACTTCTGGTTTCCCCTCTTTCGCCCCGCGAAAGAGTGCTCGGTGCCATCCTCGGCTAACATAGTGATGATTCTCGTGCGGTAGTTCATGATCGCACCATGCCGCTCAAGCCAATCATCCCCAAGAATCAAATCCTCACCCTCGATACTCACAACAATAAGATTAGAGGGCCAAGTCCTCTCACAAATAAGTACAGAACAGTCTCGAACCTCCTGATCACCAACGATCCTATCACCGCTAGGAAGCTTAACGATGAAGGGTTCACAAGGCATCAAACATTCGAGACTCAAACGGCGCACACAATCCAAGGATATGAACGAATGCGTAGCACCGGAATCGAAAAGCACACTGACAGGATGAGAAAGAATATAAACGGTACCTATCGCCACGGTCGCCGCTGGGTCATCGGCTCTCCGCATCTCATAGACACGCGGCTGGGCAGAGCCGACACTGGAAGCTCCTCCCCTAGCGGGCTGACCCCGACCCCTACCTCGACCGGCGCTCGGAGGTGGCGGCGGAGCAAATGAGCCCTGGTTCACACTCGGCTCCAAAGGTGCTGGAAAAGAAGCCTGAGCACCAAGAAGCTTCCTTGCCCGCTCACAAAAGAAGGCCTTGTGGCTCGACTGACCACAAGTGTGACAAGTTAGGGGCGGACGAGGACACTCCCGGTTCCTATGGCCCGGCTCGCCGCAGTTAAAGCATTTGGCATCCCGAACAGAGGCACCGGTGGTACCTCGATAGCCCCCAGAGAAACGAGCCGAATTACCTCCAGGAATATTCACAGACTGAGACTTCTGCTGACCTCCACCTCTGTGACCCGAAAAATTTCCGGCGGATTTCTACTTCTTACTCTCCCGAACCGCTGCACTGGCTGTCACCGACATGTCATAGGCAAGGGCTCGACTCTGATAATCCTTCAGGGTAGTACAGACGAGTCCAGACATATAGTCCCGAATGGATAGTTTCATCCTCCTGGAAAAATGGAAAATTTTGTCGCTCTCAGCGACAACTTGGGTTTTCACATAACCCAACTCCTTGTTAAATTCGGCAATAGCTTGGGATACGGGAATATGCCGTGGTTGAGCATCATAGAAAGCATGCACTCGAGCCTGTCTGACCGGCCACGGACAATATTCGGTCTCCATCAATTCTTGAAATTCGGCCCACGAAGCAACATGATCTTTGGGACCAACGGCTTCCCACCAATCCGTAGCATCTCCCGTGAGAAAGTATTGAGCAATAGGGACCTTACGGTCCTCGGGGCAGTTAGTAGCAGTGAAGACCTTGGATATCTTCTTGATCCACCCTTCCCAGCCGATCGGGTCCGAAGCTCCCGAAAACTGAGGAGGATGCATCTTGATGACATCCTGAAGCCAGCGATCCGCTCCGCCCCGATTAGCATGGGCCTGATCGGGGTTCTGGACCACCTGAGCTATAGCCGCCATCTGGTTAACCATTTGCTGCATAACAGCCGCAATACCAAGATCGGCGCGCTCCTGGGAAGAAGCATGACTGTGACGGTCACCGGTACTGCCGGCTCCCGAAGAATGCGACGTGGCCGCCCCACCGGCTGCCCCACGTCCTCAGCCGCGTCCACGCCCACGACCACGACCACGACCACGGTTTCCTCCGGCATCCATACTGGTGTTAAGAGATAACAGAAGTATATTGATGATGAGTAAGGGAGAAAAAGGTAATCACGATTCGAAAAGCGGAAATACTACGCAAGAAAACAAAAGACCGAATAAGAAAACTTACGAGCACTGGAAGTACCGAGATGCTGGCAGCGGTGTGACAATGTGCAAAACAAAACACGACTAGACCCAAATGACCAACAAGCCTAGGTATCCATAAACCTAGTGCTCCGATACCATTTCTGTAACACCCCCGAGATATTCGAAGTATATTACAGCGCCGTGGACCCCTACATGGGACCCACCAGGCTACAACTAGAAAACACCCCTCGACTAACCATCTCGGTTAGCGAGAACACACATTTAAATAATATAACATATAAAGGTACGCCCGGAGTAACCGGCGAAATAAGCAACAGTCGACAATGTAGCAATTCAAAATAATACAACACAGGGTTTGAATTGAAAAGCCTAAGTACTCGCGAGTACGGTCTATCAGTTTATAAATATAGTAAACAACCATATCGAAGTGGACAAAAGAAATAAGTAGACTCGAGTGCACATATCAACGACCCCGGACAACATCCTCGTACTGTCCCAGCGCTCGCTCATCCGGATGATCATAACCTGAAATTCATAACAAGAATTTCCCCAAAACGGGTCCCCAGAGGGGTTAGCAATTACGCTAGTACAAGTAATCAAGGCAAACCAATCGCTTACACATTTCATAGTACATGTACCAATATCATTTCAAAAACCAAAACCAGACATGTCTTTTCCGGAAAACAAACAGTCAAACAATTTGCCTAGGACCAGGACGCCACCATGAATCCCACCCGAGGCCTCTAAGGACCCTCCCGAGCTGGCCACTTTATAAAATAAATCACGCACAGGCATCGCCTAGGACCAGGACGCCACCATGAATCCCACCCGAGGCCTCTAAGGACCCTCCCAGGATGGCTAGCGAAACAAACTCGTGAATCCAGAGTGAAGTCATAGATTCCCCCGAGGCCCCGTCGGACCCTCCCGAGGTGAGTAAAGCACACACAATATACATTACCATTTCACGTTAAGCATAAGGGTTTCCGAGAATACTTGCCTTGAATAATAAACGACGCAACGAACGGAAGGAGAAACGCCGGTGACCGATAGGAGCCGATAATCACGAACCTAACGATACGAAGAACACAATCACGACCAATCCTAAATGAATACGGAATTGGAATACACCCGAAAACCCGCCCACGATTCATGTATATTCGTATAAAAACAACGACGAGGGCGGACCACAACCAAACCCTCTCGACTACAAAATTACTACGAAATATACCATGAACCCGTAGGGTAACCAACGAAATCAATAAGATTAATCATGTACATCATGAATTAATCTAACATACGGAACGAATCGGACGAAACATGAAAACCCCTTCAATTACCCAAAACAAGGTTTTAGGAGTTTACCTTGAATAATGACGAAGAACACGATTAGAGGTTGATACTATGCCCCAATAACTCGAAGAAGATGATAGCTCGGAGTTATCAAGCTTCAAATCGCCGAAAATACCAAAGAGATCGCCTAGGAGTCGGATGGGAAGGAGAAGGAGTGAAAATGGCCGAAATCGGTCAACCCCTAGGTTTATAAACCCAGGTCTCGTTACGTACGTTAGCCACCACATGATAACGTACGTAAGCCGTATTACGTACGTAAGCCATAAGGGCTTTACGTACGTAACCAAAAAGGCAGAATCGCCTGAACTGATATACACTGGGGCGTTACGTACGTAACCAAAAAGGGTGTTACGTACGTAACCAAAAATGCAGAATCGCCTGAACTGAATACACTAGGACGTTACGTACGTAACCAAAAGGGTGTTACGTACGTAACATTCCTTTCTGTGGAGCACATGCCAGAAATGAAAGAGGGGGGGGGGTACCGAAAAAGAATCGAAATACAATGGTGAACAATTCACGATGGTACGGACGTATGGGGCACAAGCAGCGAACTTAAGTGCCGAAGGAAAACATATTCCCGACTACTCAAAGGTTCAGAAAAACGACATCAAACGTAAATTTACCAAAAGTTTGGGAAATTTACAAAACGGTCCAAACATGCGAAATGTATGAAACATGGTCGAAACACCAACAAAAGCTCACAACGCCCACAATAACATGAGATCGATCTTCGGCAATCCCGAAACGGCGGTTCCGAACGACGATTACGATAATATGCGAAATAACAACATGAAACATCAAATCGAGTAAAACGAGTCCGAATCAAGCTCGAACGACAAAAAGTTCAATATTAAATATCCTCAAAATGACAATACGATTACAAGCGAGCTGCTAAAACGAAAATGCACTAAAATGAGAATAATAAGAGAAGGGTAAAATGCGGATATTACATAGGCAGCTCGTCCTGTGTAGTCTCATGCATCCAGTCGAGTTCTTTACCAACATCATACAGGGCCTTGACGGCGTCCTGCAGAAACACTGTTGGCAACCAATGGTGTGGAGTTGCTCTATGCGGGCTTCGTTGCGCGGGGAGCCAGGATGCGCAAACTTTTAATCCTCAGGTTCTCCAAGTTGATGAAGAACCACATGATGACGGGGTCTTCGTTGTCTGTCATCGAGCAGAAAACCATCATCAGAATCTGATTTGGATCTTATAGAGATGGTAGATGCATGAGCATCTAGAGCAGGAGCTTCAGTAGCAGGGGCTTCGGAAGGTTGTGCTGTGGCTTCAGTCTTGGAGACGTAAGGGACTAATTCCTCCGGTCTGGGTTGTTCTTCTATAGTCGGAAATATAAGAGGGACTAAATCCTCATGCCGACTCTCAGCTTCCGCCTGATCCGAAAAAGGGACTGAATCCTCTTGGCGGATGGAGCGGGTGGCGTCTTCATTTTTCGATACAGGATGGGCTTCTTGTATGGGAGCAGCTTGTGGGGGAGGGGTCTGTTGTTTATTAGATGTCCCCTGACCCTATTGTAAATGAAGTTTGACCATTCTCCTTCCCTGGCCTCTTCGCGGCTGATCCATAGACTTGCATGTAGGGCATCATCACCGTCATCCGAGTCAGGGTCAGAGTGGTGGCTGGGTGATGGAGCTTTGACACCGGACTGTGACTTCCCTTTCAGTCTAGCCTTTTCTTTTGCCATGTAGTATTCAGAAATGAGCTTGCAGCAAATGACCGCGCTGTCGAGATGCGTAAAATTAGATATTTTTATTTTTCCTTGGCTTACTTCTACTAACTAGTAGTATTGGCAAGTAAGGGCCGATCTCACAGAGAACGGTAAATCAATTATGCTTTTTAAGAGTTAAATACTTTTAGCAATTAAAATAAAATAAAACGAGGGAGGGAATTAGTTTATTGATTTTTACTAACAAATAATTTGCGTAAAATAAATTAAATCAAAATAACAAAGGAAGTAAAAATCGAAAACATCAATTAAAGGAATAATCTAGCTCTTAGTTCCGTTATCCACCGTTTCGAATTAATTCAAGTTTTAATGCAATGCTTATCTCTTCTCTAATCTCATGAACTCCTATTCCGAAGCCAGCAACAAGCACTGTTGACCCCATTTCTTAAGTATTTTTAATTAAAACAAGCTATTTAATTAAACCTATCTAGGCGATGGATTCAAAACAAGCTCTTCAAATCTCGCTCGCTAGATGCATTAAAAACAAAAATAATGAAATAGGCAAGATATTAAGTTCATAATCTCGACTTAAGGGATCTCGATTTTGTGTTACTCAATTGAGAAAATTTAATTGTTGCTACATGTGAAATTAAAATTGCAACAATTACAGATTACAACTCAATTTCTAGCATGAGACATAAAATCCCTAATCTAGTTGGCCAAACCAAATCAAGAAATTATATGGCATAGTAATGAATTCAATAACACAAAAGTAATTCAAGAGATTTCGAGTTAAGAATACGCTGCGGGATTAAAACATGAAAAATTCAAATACGGTTTCACACTTTACTAAGAACTAGGATGAGAAGGTTAGCCAGACATGTTGGCTTTAGAAAATATCAAATTAATAATAGACATAAGAAGAAAGAAATTCAAACGGTGTAGTCTTCTTCCTCGGCATCGGTGGCGACTCGGTTTTGCCTCGGTGAGAATGGCAGCTCGGTTCTCCTTCTTTTTTCTCTGCTCCAGCCGTGAGAATGATAATAATGATCTCTCGTGTTCCAGCGTCTCTTCTCTTTTCAAAAATAATATCAGCCCTTTCTTTTATAATACTCCATTTATCTCTTAGTTTCCTTTTTTAATTCGACCTCCTTCATTCTTATCCTTCTTGAGTTTTTATTCTTCCAAATCAATTAAAATTCCTTTCTCCAGCCTAGGGGACCGATTTTTTGTGGAACTGGTTGGGGCGTATTGGAGTCGTTTCTTAGTCCCCAAGTAAGATTATTTTTGGAACAGGGCCGACACTGGGTCACCAAACCGACACTGTGCCACCCAGTGTCGCGTTGCAGTTTCCTCATTAAAGCCCAAATCACCTTAGCTTGGTCCGTTTGATGGCCCAAATTACTCCTTAAGCTTAAAACTCCATCAAACACCTAAATTAAACAACAAATTGCCAATTGAAGTAAATTGCATCCAAAATATAAATAGGTAGAAAATAACCAACTTTGCCAACATAAAATTCATTAAAACTCAATAATTAAAAATAATATTTGCACACTATTTTCAACCAACTTATAACAATGCTTGTCCTCAAGTAATTTAGAATGACTTGGATCGAAGCGATAACAAAAGTAGTAATATGATTTGCACGCCTTGAAATATTCAACGTTCATTAACTCAAACAGTGGTGGAATAAACGCCTCTTCTGCATAATTAAAAATACGCTTTGCATAGGCAATTAATAGAAGTTATATAGAATTATCACACATAAAAACGCAATCCTATCAAATATTTCCAAGAAGAGAAGTATAGTAAAAAATTTCTAACTTATGATAAAGACTTTAATCATCTCCTCAAACTTATTACTTCAATTGGTTGTTTATTGATCGGAACTTATGCGAACGCACTATTCACAAGCTTTATCATATTTCGTAGGTGATAGCTTTCACACCGTTATTTGCTAATGTGTAGCTCTTTCCACCAACACTTTTTCCCTCTTTTTTTCTCTTTTTTTTAGGTTATAGCTTTCACATCGTTATTTGCTAACGTGTAGCTCTTTTCAGCAACACTTTTTCGTGTGAGACGGCAGCTACGCACCAATAATGGGTTAGTTTTTTATTTTTCGTTGTTACTTTTTTCACAACATTTTAGGACCCCCAAAATTAGACAGCTGTTGCTGCTCAACACCTCTCCTTTTTTTTCAACTAACCTCCTTGCATGCGGTAGCCCCAAAAAATTCAATGACCAACGAAATTTTAAGAAGAGGGTAAATGACCAAGTACAAATCACAAGTGAAATTTTAATAATAATCTTCCTTCATGGCTTTTCTAATAGTATTGCAATTTTCATGTTTCTAATTCACAGAAATATCCCATTAAAAGCTAAGACAAAACCAAACAATTTTCACAGAAAGGTGAAACTACGAACCACACATTGAGCTAATTCCAACTAATATTCCAAACGAACAAATGCCTATAAAAACTATTATGCTTCTCACCAACTATTCGCAATTAACTAAAGGACAATTATTACAAATTAAAACCAAAGTACGGGGAAAATAACTTAGTGACAACACGAAAAATATAAAAAAAGATAAGGCGCAAATCAAGTACGGAAAAGGAAAAGAGTTCATCGGCATAGTGCGGTGCGTTAGTCTTGGAGAGAAAGTAGGCTTTCTTGTATATTCTCACACTAGGACAGATTTGCAGCACTGGGTCTCCCAGTGTCATTTTCTCTGCACAATAGTTGACCTCCCCAGACTTGATTCAAAGTCCATTGTTGCTGACCAACCATATATCCAAGACCATCTGTTACCTATGGAAAACAAAAAGAAATAAATGAAAATTCGATTTGGTTCTACAAATAAAAAAAATAAAAATAAAAATAAATAAATACTGGGTTGCCTCCCAGCTAGCGTATTTATTTTAAGGCGTTGGCTCGACTAGAATTTCCCTTTTTAATGAATGCACCAAGGAGGTTTTGGTATAGGTTTTAAAACAAGTACATACACCATTATTTTTGTTCTTTTGCACCACTTCAATCCATTAGTTCAAGGAATTCTAATTACACTCATACTCTTTCTTAATATATAGGGACCATGCAATAGAGAATAGTTCAGTCTTGGTATGATCTCATAGAGCACATATATATTATTGATATCGTCAATCAAGAGTACTTCTTCAACCCCGTCCCTCAAAATTCACTTAGTTGCATCGCTGGTTGGTACATGTATTTCCACTTTATGAGACACATCTAAATCTTGATTTTTCTTGTTGTCCGTTGCAACCTTCTTTATCCTGGAAGGAAAAGGTACGCTCGCAGCGCCAATATGAGAAGAATTCGACATTATTACTTCACTTCCCGGTAGTTCAACACTGGGTGCCTGTTTGACACTGGGTGACTCAATGTCGGTTTGGACAGAAGATTTCCATTTCTCGCCTTCATCATTCAGATTTTTCTTGGTTTTTTGGGGGTTCTACAGCTGTTTACCACTTCTCAAGGTGATGACACTCAGTTTCCTAGGATTTGCCTCTGATTGGGTGGATAGTTTCCCACTGTTTTGGCTTTCCAATCGGCTCACGGTGGTGGCCAGTTGACTCACTTGATTTTCGAGAATTTTGATACCCGACTTAGTGTCATGCTGGAAATGATTCATGCCCTACTGTAGTTGCATAGTGTTTGCCATGAGTGTCTTCATCATCTCCTCCAAATATTGCGTTGAATTTTTTGGCGGGTTGCTTGTAGACTTGTCCCTTATTTTGTGGAGGCGCCTCTTGCTGGTTTTTCCATCGAAAGTTAGGGTGATCCCTCCACCCTGGGTTGTATGTGTTTGAGTATGGATCGTTCTTCCTCCCATAAGAATTTTCGGTTCCAACCGTATTGGCGTGCGCCTCGATTTCATCAAGCAAAATTCGACAATTCTCCGTTGTATGCTACGTGGTTTTGCAAAGACGGCAGGGTACAAGTGGCGTGCTATTACCTACAGCAAGTTTTCTGACAAAGGAGGTTAATTCGTTCGGCTTATCCTCAATAGACGAGCCATGTACCTCATTCACCATTTTCACAGGATTGCCACGATAACCAAATTGTTGTGAATTGGCGGCCATGTTCGAGATGAGGGCCTTTGCTTCCCTGCTTTCTTTTGTTCTTCACTTGAAAACTAGATCTCGTTTGGTAATTTTCATAAAATATTGTAAGTTCTTGTAACACCCCCAAATCCTATTGGGTTATTACAGTGCCGTGGACCCCACCCCAGGAGATCCACCAAGCGAAAACGACTAAAATACATCAAATTAACCAACAAGGGAAATCACAATCCCTACTATGATATCCGACACAATATTCCGATAAGGAATTTCAATGACAATGATGGGCCTACATGGCCAAAATAAAAATACAAAAACATCCACGAGCATCTGCTCGGAGGATACATAATGACAATGACTGACAAACTGGAGAACATTCCAACTGACTGACCAACATGAACAACTCGGACTAGTATCGCTCGAATGCCTCGTCGCCATCGTCATGCCCCTGTGTCTCAACTCTCTCCTCGCAAGCACCTAAAATAAGAAAACATGTTCCGCCCCAACGGGGTTAGTCATCCAGATAATGAACATCAAATACATGTATAACTTGATATGCATCCAAAGGCAGAATGAAACGGTACAATGATAATAATAATACGAGATGCTCACAAACCAAGGTAAGAATCGAGCATTCGTGAAACCACTATGCCCACGACATACTATTTAATCCTGTTCAACAGGATAGAACATAAGCCCAATGGCGAATCATAAGTATAGAACATCACAATGAATTACACGAAGATGAACCAAACCAGAACTGAATTAAATATGAATCACAATGCCCGAAGGCTCCAACGAAAATACCAAGACATCACAAAGGCATGAAAGTCGTTCAGCCGAAGCTGCCGAATATCACAATCATCACAATGGCCCGAAGCCAAACCAGCCCAAAGCTGTATTAATGAGGGCCGAAGCAACGGCACGAAGCCGTATCACAATGAGGGCCGAAGCCACGTCATGAAGCCGTATCACAATGAGACCATCCAATGGTCATGACCTACTGAACTGTAGGTGTTCGGAAACCAACAGCGATGGTTCAAGCCCAAAACTTACCTATAATGAGATCACCCAGTGACCGTGACCTGCAGAATTGCAGGTGATGGGAAACCAACCGCGAAGGTTCAAGCCCCATACTTACCCATAATGAGCACTAGTCAAGACTAGCCTCCAAAACACAATTAATCGTAAACGGCAACGATCCACAGATTACCGAATTCACAACAATGATAGTGTGATGCCTTGAGTCGGCCAACACGACGACAGTGAATCACGGATGGGCACCGTCCTTGACAGTCCCAATTCAATACCTCGATTACCTTAGAATGGCCAATCTATAACAACGAACAACGGATGGGAACTATCCTCGACAATCACAATTCAATACCTCGATTTCCTTAGAATGGCCAACCGATAACAATGATGCAGCGGATGATTCAATACCTCGATTGACTTAGAACGGCCAACCAATAACAATGATATAACGAATGCCTCGGCACCTTTAATCGGTTACCGACGACGAAGATGAGAAACAAACACGCCACTGCCTTCAATCGGACAATACAACATCAATGACAAAACACCAACATCAATAGCAATGATTACAACAATGTCTTAGATCGACATCAATATCAACAACAACAATCGATACATCGATACCGCGAACCGGCTGTCGACAATAATATTAATAACGAGTATCCCAATGCCTTGAACCGGCCGTTAATGAACAATAATAGACATTTGGCATAATTGCCGAAAAGTATCGTATCGAACGATCCCTTAATATCAATGTACTCATGAAGAGACTATGTCTCGGAATGATACAACACATTCATACACATATATGATAACATTAATCTCATTGACTAGTACAAGTATAAAACTTGCCTCAAACCGAAGGCGAGAAAGTCCTTCCGCGATCAACATCCTTGATGGAATTATCGGTCGTTCGAACAACCTTGAATAACACAATTACCAACGATTCGCTTAATATACATATCCACGTATAATCAAAATCAACTCAAAAGGTCGATACAACACTTCCCAACTCATTGGGGCAATTTAACAAACACGTTATAAACAATCTTCCATTGTTTACAACCAAACCCAATTATATCGAAAACCAACCTCCAATGAATGATTCAAACCATCAAAACATCCTCAATACACTTAACAATCCAAAAGGAAGACACAATACGAGATTCCAACAACATCTAATCGAAACCCCCAATTCCAAAATCAACATCAACATACTGAACACTTACAACGATTATGATAATATTCTCATCTCGATTTTCAAACAGGGCTGAACGATGAACGTTAACTGATACACGATTCCAAAGTACGCCGAACAATGGATACAAATGAATGAACATGAATGATGAATGATTATTACCGACTGAAAAAAAATTCCGAGTGACAATTACTGAATGATAATCAATGAATTCACAACCGGGTATTACAGTTCTTATCTCCGCGTGACCTTGTATTCATGAAAACTAAGACAAGCAGATTAGTGCACAACTGACAATTATTATGAATTTTTAGAACTGACACTGAGTGACCCAGTGTCAAAATTGCAAAAAGTTTTTAACCCAAAATAAGTAAAATTAATATAACACCGTTCCCCGGCAACGGCGCCAAAATTTTGACCGCGCTGTCGAGACGCGTCAAAATTAGATATTTTTATTTTTCCTTGGCTTACTTCTACTAACTAGTAGTATTGGCATGTAAGGATCGATCCCACAGAGAACGGTAAATCAATTATGCTTTTTAAGAGTTAAATACTTTTAGCAATTAAAATAAAATAAAACGAGGGGGGAATTAGTTTACTGATTTTTACTAACAAATAATTTGCGTAAAATAAATTAAATCAAAATAAACATAGGAAGTAAAAATCGGAAATATCAATTAAAGGAATAATCTAGCTCTTAGTTCCGTTATCCATCGTTTTGAATTAATTCAAGTTTTAATGCAGCGCTTATCTCTTCTCTAATCTCATAAACTCCTATTCCGAAGCCAACAACAAGCTCTCTTGACCCCAATTATTTCTTAAGTATATTTAATTAAAACAAGCTATTTAATTAAACCTATCTAGGCGATGGATTCAAAACGAGCTCTTCAAATCTCGCTCGCTAGATGCATTAAAAACCAAAATAATGAAATAGGCTAGATATTAAGTTCATAAGCTCGACTTAAGGGATCTCGATTTTGTGTTACTCAATTGAGAAAATTCAATTGTTGCTACTGGTGAAATTAAAATTGCAACAATTACGGATTACAACTCAATTTCTGGCATGAGACATAAAACCCCTAATCTAGTTGGCCAAACCAAATCAAGAAATTATATGGCATAGTAATGAATTCAATAACACAAAAGTAAAGAGATTTCGAGTTAAGAATACGCTACGGGATTAAAACATGAAAAATTCAAATACGGTTGCACACTTTACTAAGAACTAGGATGAGAAGGCTAGTCGGACATGTTGGCTTTAGAAAACATCAAATTAATAATAGAAATAAGAAGAAAGAAATTCAAACGATGTAATCATCTTCCTCGGCATCGGTGGCGACTCGGATTTGCCTCGGTGAGAATGGCAGCTCGGTTCTCCTTTTTTTTCTCTGCTCCAGCCGTGAGAATGATAATAATGATCTCTCGTGTTCCAGCGTCTATTCTCTTTTCAAAAATAATCTCATCCCTTTCTTTTATAATACTCCCTTATCTCTTTGTTTCCTTCTTTAATTCAATCTCCTTCCTTATTATCCTTCTTGAGTTTTCATTCTTTTGGAGTCTTTCCTTCCAAATCCACTAAAATTCCTTTCTCCAGCCTAGGGGACCGATTTTATGCATTGTGGAACTGATTGGGGCGGATTGGAGTCGTTTCTTAGGCCCCAAGTAAGATTATTTTCGGAACAGGGCTGACACTGGGCCACCGAATCGACACTTCGCCACCCAGTGTCGTGCGGCAGTTTCTTCATTAAAGCCCAAATCACCTTGGCTTGGTCCGTTTGATGACCCAAATTATTCCTTAAGCTTAAAAACTCCATCAAACACCTAAATTAAACAACAAATTGCCAGGTGAAGTAAATTGTATCCAAAATATAAATAGGTAGAAAATAACCAACTTTGCCAACATAAATTTATTAATACCCAATAATTAACAATAATATTTTCACACTATTTTCAACCTATCAGCAAAAGTGATCATCCCAGCGGATCAATACTTTGATATTCTGGGTGTCAATGACCTCCAATGCAGATAGTTCCTATTCCTTTCAGTCGGCCCAGTGATACAGGGTGTAGTACGGGGCGACCTTGTAGGACTTCCAGATTTTGAAGCATTCTTAAGATTCCTCTATTTGAACCTGGAGGAGAGTATTATTTATAATGTCTGTTGGGGAGGGACTCCATACAGTAGTGGGATCTATTGTCCGGATTGGATCCTCAATAGGTATGGGAGCCTGTTGCAGAGACGGATTTCGAATAGGGGATGGTACCCTGTGGGGATTGGGACTCCGTACAGGGGTGGGTACCCTGTTTGGAGTAACGGCTTTTGGCCGAAGGGGCATCCGACTTGCCGGAACCTTCCAACTTGGCAAACAGTTGTTCATCCATCATAGCGGCCGCAGGCTCAGGATCTGTCGTTTTTGCAGCAAGTGTTTCTTCCAAAGAAGTTGCACCCTATTGGTTATCTGAACCGGGCAGCTAGGTAAAATTCTATGAGGGTCTTAATGACGACCCAAATGCCTAAAGGAACTCCGGTAAAGGGATCATGTTCTAAAGATGATTTATCATCTAAAGAAACTAGATATCTTAGGGGCTGTTATCGATACGGAAATGCAGGTCGATATCATCCTAGGCAACTTACCTAGAAGCTTTGAGTAGTTCCGACAAATCTACAATATGAATCATAGGGAATATACTTTGGCGGAATTGCTGACAGAGCGTCAAGCTGCAGAGGTACTCTTCAGACATGGATATCAAGTTCTTGCAACAACTGGTGTTTCAACTTCTAAACCCTAGTAGGGGAAGAAGAAGAAATAAGTGGGCCAGAAGTAAGTGGTAAGTCTCAAGGTAAAAGGCAAGGCTACACAGCCCAAGGCGAACACAAATATAAACGGAGAGTGCTACAAGTGCGGTCAGAAAGGACATTTTAAAGAGGAATGTCTGCTCTTAAGAAAGGTATGTCTCGTGTACCAGTAGTCAAAACATGATCAGTGGAGCCTGAATCTACTATCCACCACAGGGGCGATGATTCCAGGCTTATGGCTGTAGCAGTGGGAGTTACATAGTTGAAGATTTGTGACAAGATATTAATCCTAAATAATGTACTATTAGTACCTGAATTTACAATGAATCTAATTTCAGTTTCTAAATTGAGTTGTGATGGTTATTCAGTTTCTTTTGATGGGGATGCTATTATTTGAAGTAACGGTGAATATGTTTGCAAAGGTATCTGTACTGATGGATTATATGTCATTAATATTGCACAAACTCCCATGTATAAACATAAATTGCTGAACTCTTTGTCTAAACCTAAAAAGAAAAAAGAACCTTCAAGCATAAACAAAATATATATGTGGAATTTACGGTTAGGTCATGTAAACCCTAAAAGGCTTCAGAGATTGATAGATGATGCCTCATTGGATGAACTCCAAGTTGAGTCATTTCTAATTTGTGAATTTTGTCTGGAAGGTAAAATGACCAAAAGTATTTTTAAAACCAAAGGAAACCGTGCTCAGAATGAGTTAGAATTGGTTCATACTGATGTATGTCGTCCAATGAACATCCAGGCTAGGGGTGGTTTCGAATACTTCATCACGTTTATAGATTATTATTCGAGATATGGATACATTTGTTTGATGCGATGTAAGTCTGAAGTCTTTGACAAGTTCAGAGATTTGAAGGTTGAACTGGAGAAGCAGCATGGGAAGAGTATCAAGTCACTATGATCTGAACATGGTGGCGAATACCTTAGTGGAGAGTTTTTGGATTTCTTGGCAAATGAGGGGATCACGCCCTAGCTCACTGCACCGGGAACTCCACAACAGAATTGTGTTGCTGAGAGAAGGAACATAATTTCGTTCTGGGGGTACGCCTCAGAAACAGCGACATACATACTAAACCTGGTGCCTTCGAAGTCAGTTCCAAAAACACCCATCGAACTATGGAGTGGGCAGAAGTCAAGTATAAGACATGTTCGGATTTGGGGTACTGCAACACATGTGCTGAATAAGGATGCTGATAAGTTGGCATCTCGTACAGAGGTACGAGTGTTTTTAGGATACCCTAAGAGAACGAAGGGTGGATTGTTCTATAGTTCCCAGGATCAGAAGGTTATTGTTAGCACCAATTCCCGACTCCTGGAAGAGTATTATGTGATTAGTCATAAGCCCATGAGTAAAATAATTTTGGAAGTGTTGAGAGAAGAGACTCCGTCTATACTAATCGTGCAAGCACCAACTAATACTGCACCACGTATCCATTTTGAGACTTTTACACAAACTCAGGATCTGCCTCGTCATAGTGGGAGGGTTGTTCATCAACTGGAACGATCCATAGGGTGGGAAAGTCTTTGGACTCAGTCCCAGGTGAAGCTGAATCATCTCCCTGGACTTACAAGGAGGCAATCCAAGATAAAGATGCTGACTCCTGGAAAGTAGCAATGAAATCAAAAATGGGATCTATGGATTCCAATCAAGTGTGGGAGCTAGTAGAACTACCTGATGGGGTACAAGACATTGGGAGTAAATGGGTCTACAAGTGAAATAAAGGAGGTGACGGGATGTTTGAAACCTTCAAAGTGAGGCTTATAGCGAAAGGTTTATACTCAGAAGAAGGGCATCGATTACAATGAAACATTTTCACCAGTAGCCATGCTTAAGTCAAAATTCAGACTCTTTGCTATAACTGTGCATTTGGATCTGGAGATTTGGCAAATGGATGTCAGGACTACATTCTTGAATGACAATCTAGACAAGGATATCTACATGCGCCAACCAGAGGGATTCATTGCTGAAGGGAAGAGCACTTAGTGTGCAAGCTTAAGAGGTCCATTTATGGACTAAATCAAGCATCTATATCTTGGAACACTCGATTTGACGAGGTAATCCAGTCATATGGATTTGTCTAATGTCCGAGTGAGAGTTTTCTGTATAAGAAATGCGATGTAAATGAGTTGGTGTTTTTTGTACTGTATGTTGATGATATCCTTCTGACTGGAAACAACATGAAGGAATTGTAGGACGTACGGGTATGGCTGTCTAAGCAGTTTGATATGAAGGATCTGAGATAAGAAGGACACATCCTTGGTATCAGGATCGTTCGTGATCGGAAGAAAAGAATGTTGTGCTTATCCCAGGCAACCTATATCGATATAGTGCTAAAGTGGTTTAGCATGGAGAACTCCAAGAAATATTTTGTACCCTATAGGCATGGAATTCAACTATCTAGGGATATGTGTCCTAAGACACAAAAGGAGATAGATGACATGAAGCTGGTCCCTTTTGCGTCAGTAGTGGAAAGCCTCATGTAGGTTATGCTTTCTGTTGGGATAACAAATCCCTGTATCGATGCTGCTTGGATAACAAACCCTGTATCGATCGTATTGTCAGAATGTTTTGACAATATGCCAAATCCTGAATACCGGCTCTAGCTGTATCAAAAAGCTGATCAAGTATCAAACCTGTATCGAAGACTTCTCGCAGTCCCAACCATACAATATATTGATCATACAGCAAAGAGTCCCGCAAAGCCAAAGTATGGAAGCTGTCTCGAATATCAATATAGTGATACCTTCCATACAGCTCTCAACAGGACAAGAAGGAATCTTTAGTATTCGCTATAAGTCAAGTCCCGTTGATAAAGAAGTATTTAAATATTAAAGGATAAAGTATTTAAATACTGTAAGTCAGAAGATCTTCAAATCCCGCAATATCTGGATCTTAGTAAAAATATCAGTTTTCGCAGAATCTTGCTCAACGGATATATTTCAAACGGATATATTTCGAAGGATATATATCTCCAGAGTTTGAAGATCATCAACTACTGAACTACACGAAAGAACGACTTACAAACAATCAAGCTTACAAGAAATATTCAGAGCAAAACATATCTTCCCAAGCTTTCTGCTATTCAGATATAAGAGATATACAGTGCTCAAACCTTGAACAACACATCATCAGCTTATAGCCCAGAAAGTCATAACCGTTGTTCAAACCCTGTTCTATCTTTGAACAAACTCATATCAACCCTGTGTGGACTAAGGAATCTTTGCTACTCCCGAACTGTATGTGAAGGACTTGCATTGAAGAAGACGAAGCTTCAGAACTGTGTGTGAAGAAGCCAGTCAAAGTGTTAGCTCAAACCAATATGTGTGAACGGTTGAAAGATAAGATCTTTATATCAATCTGTGTGAACGATATATTGATTAAGTGTTATTCTAATTACGTAGTTGTGTACGCAGTAATTATAATAAACTTTTTACTCCTGTGTGGAGGACTAGTGGACGTAGAGGGGTTTACCTCGAACCACTTTAAATACTGAGTTATTTACCTTCTGCTTTTATTGTTTTATTAAACTGTTATTATTTAAGTATACAGTGCACATCGAGTTGCTGTATCCACAACAACTTACTGTATTTAAGACTTCCGCTACGCACTCAGATTTAAAAACCGTACATCTTGTTGTTTAAAACACTTTCCAAGTTGTATCCAGTATACTTAGTGGTCAACAAGTGGTATTGGAGTGGTTGATTCTAAAAAGAATCAGTTGTATTTTTAACCGAATCAAATCCAAAATCACTTATTTTATAAGACAGTCTTTTTCATTCCTACATTCTCATATGGATACATCAATGATCAACAAAGTTCCTATGTTCTCTATTAATGAATTTGATGATTGGAGAATCAGGATGGAGGCTCATCTTGCAGCAATGCACGAAGAAATGATTTTTGTTATACAGGATGGCCCCATTAAGATCATGAAGGTTAATACGGCTGAAAGGATTGAAGGCCAAGCCCATGCTGAGATGCTCGAGAAGGAGCGCGATCAATGGACCACAGATGAAAGATAGCGCGCCAACCTCGACAATGTTGCGAAGAATGCGTTGTTTGTCACCCTCGACAAAGGCACATTCTCGAAGGTAAAGAGCTGTAAAACAGCCAAGGATATCTAGGATAAACTCAAGTTGATTTGTGAGGGAACTGAGCTCTCCAAAGAAAATAAAATTTCAAAACTAACTCAGCAATTTGAATCTTTTGAAATAAAACCAACTAAAACACTTGAGTAACTTGACCTCAGATTCACTGGAATTGTTGGTGAGCTTGAATCTTTGGGAAAAATTTATACTCAAAGGGAGAAAAACTTAAATATTTTCAGATGTCTCCCTACCCGATGGGACATTAAGACCACATCTATGCATATGTCATGTAACCTTAGTTAAATATCTACCTTTGATCTCTTTTCTGACCTCAAAGCTTTCGAGTATGATATAGACAGGAGAGAGAAAGCTGAAGAATCTCCAGCTAGGACTACACCCTTAGCCACTGTATCTAACCGTCGACACAACATGCCCAGCCCATCAAAGCCAAGTTACAAGAATGCTGAAAGTGATGACGATATCCTATCACAAGATGAAATGGCGCTCCTCATGCACAAATTCAAAAAGTTCATCAAACAGTCTGGAAAGACTCCTACGAGCCCAGCACATTCACAAGGTAAGTACTGAAACTTCCTCTGGTGACGCTAACCTATGCTATAATTGCAGGAAACCAGGACATTATGCAAACAAATGTCCTCATCCCAAAGTTCAAAGATTGTCGGAAGCCGAGCAACAAGAGTGGGATGAACGAAGACGTGCTTGGAAAAACAAGCTCAAGGAACTGATAGGAGAATCAGAAGCCTCCCCCACACCATCCAAATCCGAAGAATGTCTTTAGGTGGTCACTAAAAGTGACTCATCTGACGATGAATTCGAAGATAAGGCATATATGTGCTTTATGGCAAAGGACATTCCGGAAGAAGAAGATAGCGATGATGAGGTAAGTTCAACCTCAGCTATTCCCGTAAATGCATCGCATACTTTCGAAAACATGATGAATGAATTTAAAAATATTCAAAAAGCCCATGAGACTTTGAAAAATGAAAACATTCAGCTTCAAATTTCCAACATAGAGCTGAAAGAAGAAAACGACTTGCTAAAGATAAATTATGAAAATATGTCTATTGATTGTGAAAACAGCAAGGTCGAGTATGAAAAACTCATGGAGAGCAATCATCAACTTGCTCATGAACTAAGTAAGACTAAGTCTCAAAATGGAAGCAAGACAAATGATTTTGTTCTACTCCAAGCTAAATTTAATACTCTCGAGAAACGAGAAAGCGAACTTGAGACCATTCTGAAATCTTTCGCGAAATCATCTAAAAGAATGGAAGAAATTCTAAGCACTGGGCAACATGCTCATGATAAAAGTGGATTAGGATACAACTCATTTTCCAACAAAGGGAAAACTAGTACTGTGTTCGTCAAGAGTGTGGAACACATTCCTGTATCGGAAGATACTCCTAGTCTTGTGAAGGAACCTGCTGCACCGCGAAAAGCAAAGGCTGCCATTTCGCCCCCACAATCCTATTCAAGACAGCGGAATCATAAGCCATTCCAACCTGTAAGGCGCACGCAACAGCATGCTCCCCGAGCATATCAACAGCGCCAACAGCCGTTCAGAAAGAAGTCTGTATCCAAATACCAAAGGCCCGAACGGCAGTACTTTCAGTACAACACGCCTAGGTATTGGATACAGGAGCCTCCTTACCCATCGAGACAGCAAGTGTCCGCACAGTATCAAAAACAGCGTTGGGAATCCAACTGGAGACCCAGAAGGCAAGCTGTAAGGCCAAAGAAAATGGCTCCACCTCCGAGACGGCATATGTACTGGATTAATAATAATAACCCTGATTTTTACATGCATAATGATTATAATGGATACAGTAACTACGTACATGCCCCACATAGATACCGCAAGTCTGTACCAAAGGTTACCTATAGCAAACCAATTGTTGTAAGGAAAGTTTGGGTACCTAAAGGCACTAACATTCACGGACCCAACAATCAAAGGGGACCTAAATCTACATAATTTACGTGCTACAGGACATTTTGGAGAAGGACATATGGTACTTCGACAGCGGATGCTCCCGGTACATGACAGGAGATAGAAGCAAGCTATCAGATTCCGTAGAAGGTCGCGGCCAAAAGTGCGCTTCGATGATAAATCTAAGGGAAGAACAATAGGAAAAGGAAACCTTCTTGTCGGAAAATTCAAAGTCACTGATGTAGCTCATGTTGAAGGCTTACAGTACAATCTACTTAGTATTAGCCTGTTCTGTGACAAACAGTTCTCGGTGAAATTCTATATAGATCACTGTAGAGTCAAGAACATCCTGACCAAAGATGTTGTGCTCATAGGAAGCAGATGAGGTAATATGTATATTGCTGACTGGATGCCTACGAGCTCCACTATTCCTTGTTTAGTTGCCAAATGCACTGTAGATCTAAGCTTGCTATGGCATAAGAGGATGTCACACGTCAACTTCAAGACGATCAACAAGCTCTCAAGATAGGGACTAGTTAGAGGATTGCCGAATGTATCATTCCAAAAAGACAGTGTCTGTGGACCATGTCAAAAAGGCAAGCAAATCAAGTCCACCCTGAAGAGCAAATCCTACCTTTCAACCCACAGAGTGTTGGAGATGCTACACATGGATCTCTATGGTCCTGTAGACCCAGTAAGTTTGGGAGGTAAGAAATACTGTCTCGTTGTTGTTGATGATTACTCCAGGTATGCTTGGACAATTTTCCTAAGCAAGAAGAAGGAAACAACATCAAAGCTGCCCGAGCTCCTGAGAAATCTTCAAAATGAAAAGGGATCGAATATCGTGTCCATTCGTTCTAACAGAGGTACAGAATTTACTAATCGCTTTATAGAGCAATACTGTTCGGAAAATGGGATACAGCATGAATACTCAGCTGCCCGTACACCTCAACAAAATGGTGTTGCCGAGGGAAAGAATAGGACGCTGAAAGAAGCAACAACGACAATGATTTCAGCAAGCAAATTGCCACAGCGTTTCTGGGGTGAAGCAACCAATACAGCATGCTACACTCAAAGCCGCTGTATCGTCAACAAACACCACAACAAAACAGCATACGAGGTATGGAACAACAAAACTCTGTTAGTTTCGTATTTTCACATTTTTGGATGCAGGTGCTATGTGTTGAATAATGGGAAGGATCAACTTAGAACCTTTGATGAGAAGTCAGATGAAGGAATATTTGTAGGATATTCCTCCGTCAGCAAAGCTTACAGGATCTTTAATAAAAGGAAGCTAACGATCGAGGAATCAGTTCATGTAGTGTTCGACGAACCTCAGTATGACCCTATTGGAGTAGAAGCTGTTACTCAGAACATCCAACAACTTTCCATCTTAGATCCACCAACTCCCATAGAACCTGTTGTTGACCTAGAAATCAACCCCGCAGCTGTAAGAATCGACGTAGATGAAGCCGATGCTGTACAAGATGAAGCCGAAACTACAGCAACTCAAGATACAATACGGGACCCCGAATTAGAACCCGACCGAATATGGTTGAGAGATCACCCGCAAGAGCTGATCATTGGAAACATTAATGCTGGTGCTTCTACCCGAAGGAGAATACAGAGTGCACAAGGAAATGTACTGTGTGCACAAGAAGAACTAGATACTGAGATATCATCATTCCTTGAATGGAAATCTCAATCCGAGCTTAGTAGACTCAATATGTGCACTATTGCTATATTCTTAGCCCAGTCCGAACCTGTTTCTACCATAGAACCTCTTAATAATTCTCATTGGATAACATCTATGGAAGAAGAGCTTAACGGTTTCGAAAGAAACAATGTATGGTATCTTGTACCCAGACCTACGCATCAATCAGTTATTGGAACCAAATGGGTATTTAGAAACAAAAAGGATCGAAATGGACTAATTATAAGGAATAAATCCAAACTAGTCGCACAAGGCTATAGACAGGAAGAAGGCATAGACTACGATGAAACTTTTGCCCCTATATCCAGACTAGAAGCCATTAGGATATTTTTAGCCTTTGCCGCCCATAAGAGCTTCATTGTATACCAAATGGATATCAAAAGTGCATTCCTAAATGGAGACCTTGCCGAAGAAGTTTATGTTGAACAACCACCAGGGTTTGCCAACACAGACGGCATCGATCTAGTATACAGGCTGAGGAAAGCACTGTATGGACTTAAGCAAGCCCCTAGAGCATGGTATGAGACCCTATCCTAATATCTAACCGATAATGGATTTGAGAAAGGTGCTGTGGACAAAACCTTGTTCAAAATACAGGAAGGTGATGACCTTCTAATGGTTCAAATCTATGTAGATGACATTATATTTGGTTAAACTAACCTTGCTTTATGTCAAAGGTTCTCTCATCTCATGCAAAGTAAATTTGAAATGAGTATGATGGTAGAACTTAGTTATTTCCTAGGTTTGCAGGTAAAGCAGTTGCCTACATGGATTTTCGTCAACCAGGAAAAATACAGCAAGGAGCTTCTCAACAAATTTGGAATGAACACTTCCAAATCATCGTCAACTCACATGAGCACTTCCGTGCAAATTAGTGCTGATGAAGCCGGAAAGCCGGTTGACCAATCACTCTACAGGAAGCTTATTGTCTCTCTCCTGTACCTAACGGCTAGCAGGCCCGATATCCAGTTTGTTGTAGGAGTGTGTGCGAGATATCAATTAGCACCCAAAGAATCACACTTCAATACAGCTAAACGAATCCTGAAGTATATTAAAGGAACAGTCGATGTAAGACTGTGGTATCCTAAAGAAGGCGGATTCGATTTAGTTGGATACAGCGACTCGGATCTCGGAGGCTGCAAGCTAGATAGGAAGAGTACAAGTGGAACTTGTCACTTTCTTGGACCTAGACTTGTTTCTTGGTTCAGTAAGAAGCAATTGGCAAACTCACTTTCCACGGCTGAATCAGAATACTATGCTGCTGGTAGTTGTTGTATGCAGATCCTTTAGATGCAACAATAGTTGTCAGATTATGGGATTGAAGCCAAGGAAGCGCCAATCATGTGCGATAGCACGGGTGCAATTGCAATAACACACAACCCTGTATTGCACTCGCGCACTAAGCATATCAACATGAAGCATCATTTCATAAGGAATCCTGTCGAGAACAAGGATGTTCGGCTGGAAAAAGTTCATACAGATATTTAGTTGGCCGACATCTTCACCAAGCCTCTCGATACAGCAAGATTCAACATGCTTCGACAAGAATTGGGATTGCTACAGCCTGACTCCCTGTAAGTATTTTCTGATTTTACTCAACAATTGAGGGGGAATGCTGTAAGACCCAAGAATACAGTATCCACCATTAATTATCTGTACACTCAGAGCCTTCAATACAACACTGTAGGGAACAAAGTGATATGAATCATCCTACAGCTGATGTGTGCAATAATTAAAGGGGAATACAGTATGACCCATTAATACAGCATTAATTCAAAAGTTGTTGTATGGAATCGAAACCTATATGTACCTTTTAAGGGGGAACGTTGTATCGTCGCAGATACAGCACATACTATGGATTTTCGATTCATTATATATTATAATATCTCATTTTAAAAATAATTTTTGTCCACGTGCCTTGTTTTCATATCAAACTTCGTTTACATTAAATGCCTTACACGACATCTGGACAATCAAATCTCAAAAGCCGCGATGTTTTCAAATTGTTTAAAATTTAATACCGCCGTTTCAGGCATTAAGGGTAATAATAAATGTCAGAAGTGGGACCCGATCCTATTTTAAAATACAATAGATAAGTGTACCAGTCACACTCAGTTCATCGAGACCGTTGATTTCAAACACCGCTTCCCATCCCTTATATCTGACCATTTGTTCTCTGAAAACCCTTCTTCGCCGCCTACTATAAAAGGACTGCAAATGCCATTTGAGACTCTTTACGCCTTCTGCATATTTTAAGAGCACTCAAGCAATTCAGCCTACAAGTTTTTCTGTGTTTGCTGCATATTCTTCTTGAATCTTTTTCATCTTTTCTTGAGAATCATCAATGGCGTCTACTCAGACATCCTCCACCTCTCTCAAGAAGTCTTTGAACTTCATCGATGGACGGATCTTCTCCAGATCTATCGTGATGGAACGCATTCATGCTGAAAGTGATGACGTCGATGCCATGGAGGTCGTCACCACTAGAATCCGTCAACAAGGCCTCTACCGCCTTGGGAGCCACACCGCCGAGAATTATGACGTTCATCTGGTTGAGGAATTCTACCTCAACGCCGTGGTTCGTTTTCTACCTCTTGCCCTAGGAGGACATGTTGCTGATATCACAACAGTCATTCGCGGAGTGGAGATCCACATTGACCAAGAGCTTCTCAAAAACATCTTCAGGCTACCCTCTGATGGCCTGACCATGGAAGAACTTGAGACCTTTGGGTCTCAAGAGCTGTTGACTCAATACTATGGCTTGTTCACCGGTTTGGCAACGGTGTAAGTGGTTCACACCACATGCCATAAGAAAAAATTTTGTTTACCGTTTGTTTATTTACATGATTTTTGCTGCCGCATCATTGAGAATCGTACAGGTGCATTTGAGATGTGCACAAATCTCAGATTCAGGATGATGGTCCCCATAATGACCTGCGAGAAGGTCAACTAGTGTCAGGTTATCCTTAAACATTTGCAGGAAGAGGTGTCCAAACCTGCTACTCATAAGAAATCGTTTGGTTTATTCTTAAACCATGTTTTGACGAAGTGCAGACTTCAGCAAACCGCAGAAGCAAAGAAGATAAGTTCGCGGGTATTCTTAGGAGGTGTCAGGCCCACTGCCTTCAATCAAAGCATCCTGATTGCGAATAGGCCCTTTATTCGGAACTTGCCGCTATCTGAAGATTCGAGGGACATTTCTTCTAAGTCCAAAAGTGTCGAATCTTCAAAGAAAAGAAAAAGATCTTACAACAAGACACCAGTTGCTGCTGAGAAGCCAAAAAGGAAGCTAAGGAGGCTTACGAAAGCTAAAGCTACAGAACCCTCCGAGGATGCTCCTACCGTGGTGCAACCCACTGATCAAGTACCACAGGGCCCAACCCCTGTGGAAGAGATGCCCGCTACTGTATCGACAGTAGATCCCGAGCCCTTGGAGGCAATGGTGGATACGAGGACATCTGCCAACTCAAAAGACTCTGGCGAGTCGGCTGCCCGTTTGGATCCAACATCTACCTCTCCTATACGGTATTCCACACCCGTTCAGGATCCACATTCCTTCGGGGTACCATCCCCTGTAAGGAATCCCTCTCCAATACAGGATCCCACACCTGTAGAGGAAACCCTTCCTACAGCAAACCCAAATGCTGTACAGAGTCCCTCCCTGAACACAATAATTTCCAAGACCCTGCTTTCCATACATATTGTGCAGTCATTCGAGCGATTTCTCCAATGGAAGAATTTTAGACTTGCTCCGTACGAAACCTTGTACAACTGGAGTGAGTGGTGTAACGAAGAGAAGTTTGTTTTGGAAGTGACGGACACCCAAGAAATTGCTGTCCTGATCCAATGGGACAACTTATTCGTCAAAGAGCTAATTGAGAGTCATCTGCTTGATAAGGATGAGGCCAATAGGAAAGGAAAAGCTTTGTCAATGGAAACTCCCGACAGTCCAAAATCTGATCCTGATTCCGACGATGATGATGACGCACTCCAAGTTGGTTTGCGGATGAGTCGAGAGGAAGCCCAAGCCAAGAAAGATGAAGGGACATCTGCCCATCAATCGTCCCCTTCGCCACAGCAAGACAACGTTCCCGACAATGAGGATTCAGTCCCTCACGTCGAGTAACAAGAAAATATTTCGCAACAGGCACCCAAGCCTGCCGTCGCCGCCGAAGAAGAAGAATCACGCGCCTTCCAGCAAGAGGAATCATTCCCTCTGCCGGAACAGGCGGACGCTGAGAGACACCAGGAGGAATTGGTCCCTCCTGTATCCATGTCTACAGAAACCTCTTCGAAATAGGAGGATGCCGCACCCCCTGCCGCCAAAAACGAAATAACTGCTCCCGCCCCATCAACCACCTTGGATTCCGACGACGGTACTATACCTGAGGATGTCCAACTCACTTCACGCCCTGACGTGAACTTGAGAAGGTTGAATGGAGTCTAGGACTTCGCCCAGCCAGACTCTCCCCGCACTGAAACAAGAAAAGAGCGATTACATGCTCTAGGGCTCCAAACTGTATTTATTCAGGACGCAGTCAATGCTCTACTCTTGGTAGAAAAGGCTCTGGATTGGCTTCACACATCTGCTGTTGAAGAAATGACTGGATTAAAGCATGAAGTCTCTCGAGTAGCCGAAGCCTTCACTGTCTTGCCAGAAGTCTTCAAGCAAGCCCTGAGCAATCTGCAAGAGAAGCAAGAAAGGATCCTGAGAGAAGAGCAATCGAAACTCCGCATATCTGAAGCTAAGACCGCATTTGCTCTAATCGAATCCGGTTCCCAACTGCGAGCTCATGATAAGAACATTAAGGATATGTCGCAGGTGCTCTCCTCCCTTGTTGAGAGAATATCAAATATGGAGACGAAACAGGATACCGCTCTAGAGATCCTGGAACGTCTTGATGAAAAGGTATCATACCTTGATGATGCCAAAAAGGGGGAAGAAGCACGGGAATCCGCCAGGAGAACGAGGTTGGAGCAAGAAAAAGAGTTGTTAGATCCATTTGAAGACTCCATCACTGCTGACATAGCCCGTATCTCAACGCCGAACATGAGGATACAGGGAGATAGACTGGAATTACAGGATCCCAAGTATTCTTGGAAAAGCCTAGTCCGAAAGCCGCACTCTATGAACCTCTCGGCAAACTGTCAACCTACCGCTGCAGAGATCAAAGACTGGAGGAGAAATGAACTGTTAAGATACTTCGTTGTACTTATCAGGGAATCCACTTTATTCAATAGATGCAGAACGGTACAGGAAGCCGCAGAGGAATTCAAGACGAAGCTGGAAGACAGATCGCTCCCGCTACAGCAGCAGATGAAGTCAAAGCATCGAAAAGGTGACTTGGTGACCCATCCAGAAGACTGGATCCTAGTCTTTAATAAATCTTATGAAGGACGTGCAATTTATCAGAATCGAGACAAGGACGCTCACCAGAACTGGTGGCGAAGCACCAAGAATGACCCTTCCAAGCGACCATGGAGACACTCTAACTTTAGGAGCTGAATACCTTAGTGTATTATTCGATTGTAATTTTACTTTCAAAACAGCAATCTTTGTACTCTATTTCAGTATCAATAAAAATTTTGCCTGTCTTGAAATATTACAACTCGTAATCTACTGTGTTCTTATTTATTTACAGTAACTTTATTTGTTCTTACTGTATTCATATTATGAAATCTATCTCATACTCAAGCTGTAAGAACTTGTCTGCGAACAGTTCATAGTTTAAGTTGTATGCATCTAGAAAACAATGTAAGATTGTGCCTGCGCGCCAATCATAAGTTTTCAATGTAACTTTCTTTTGATAAAAGATGAACTTGCCCGCGACATTTGGATACATTTGTTTGATGCGATGTAAGTCTGAAGTCTTTGACAAGTTCAGAGATTTGAAGGCTGAACTGGAGAAGCAGCCCGGGAAGAGTATCAAGTCACTATGATCTGAACATGGTGGCGAATACCTTAGTGGAGAGTTTTTGGATTTCTTGGCAAATGAGGGGATCGCGCCCTAGCTCACTGCACCGGGAACTCCACAACAGAATTGTGTTGCTGAGAGAAGGAACAGAACTCTTTTAGAAATGGTTAGATCAATAATGAGTTACTCCGATTTACCTATTTTTTTCTGGGGGTATGCCTCAGAAACAGCGACATACATACTAAACCTGGTGCCTTCGAAGTCAGTTCCAAAAACACCCATAGAACTATGGAGTGGGCGAAAGTCAAGTATATGACATGTTCGGATTTGGGGTACTGCAACACATGTGCTGAATAAGGATGCTGATAAGTTGGCATCTCGTACAGAGGTATGAGTGTTTTTAGGATACCCTAAGAGAACGAAGGGTGGATTGTTCTATAGTTTCCAGGATCAGAAGGTTATTGTTAGCACCAATTCCCGACTCCTGGAAGAGTATTATGTGATTAGTCACAAGCCCATGAGCAAAATAATTTTGGAAGTGTTGAGGGAAGAGACTCCGTCTATACTAATCGTGCAAGCACCAACTAACACTGCACCACGTATCCATTTTGAGACTTTTACACCAACTCAGGATCTACCTCATCGTAGTGGGAGGGTTGTTCAACTGAAATGATCCATAGGGTGGGAAAGTCTTTGGACTCAGTCCCAGGTGAAGATGAATCATCTCCCTGGACTTACAAGGAGGCAATCCAAGATAAAGATGCTGACTCCTGGAAAGTAGCAATGAAATCAAAAATTGGATCTATGGATTCCAATCAAGTCTGGGAGCTAATAGAACTACATGATGGGGTACAAGACATTGGGAGTAAATGGGTCTACAAGTGAAATAAAGGAGGTGACGGGATGTTTGAAACCTTCAAAGTGCGGCTTATAGTGAAAGGTTTATACCCAGAAGAAGGGCATCGATTACGATGAAACATTTTCACCAGTATCCATGCTTAAGTCAAAATTCGGACTCTTTGCTATAACTGTGTATTTGGATCTAGAGATTTGGCAAATGGATGTTAGGACTACATTCTTGAATGACAATCTAGACAAGGATATCTACATGCGCCAACCAGAGGGATTCATTGCTGAAGGGAAGAGCACTTAGTGTGCAAGCTTAAGAGGTCTATTTATGGACTTAATCAAGCATCTATATCTTGGAACACTCGATTTGATGAGGTAATCCAGTCATATAGATTTGTCTAATGTCCGAGTGAGAGTTGTGCGTATAAAAAATGCGATGTAAATGAGTTGGTGTTTTTTGTACTGTATGTAGATGATATCCTTCTGACTGGAAACAACGTGAAGGAATTGTAGGACATACGAGTATGACTGTCTGAGCAGTTCGATATGAAGTATCTGAGATAAGCAGGACACATCCTTGGTATCAGGATCGTTCGTGATCGGAAGAAAAGAATGTTGTGCTTATCCCAGGCAACCTATATCGATATAGTGCTAAAGTGGTTTAGCATGGAGAACTCCAAGAAATATTTTCTACCCTATAGGCATAGAATTCAACTATCTAGGGATATGTGTCCTACGACACAAAAGTAGATAGATGACATGAAGCTGGTCCCTTTTGCGTCAGTAGTGGAAAGCCTCATGTAGGTTATGCTTTCTGTTGGGATAACAAATCCCTGTATCGATGCTGCTTGGATAACAAACCCTGTATCGATCGTATTGTCAGATTGTTTTGACAATATGCCAAATCCTGAATACCGTCTCTAGCTGTATCGAAAAGCTGATCAAGTATCAAACCTGTATCGAAGACTTCTCGCAGTCCCAACCATACAATATATTGATCATACAACAAAGAGTCCCACAAAGCCAAAGTATGGAAGCTGTCTCGAATATCAATACAGTGATACCTTCCATACACCTCTCAATAGGACAAGAAGGAATCTTCAGTATTCGCTAGAAGTCAAGTCCCGTTGATAAAGAAGTATTTAAATACTAAAGGATAAAGTATTTAAATACTGTAAGTCAGAAGATCTTCAAATCCCGCAATATCCGGATCTTAGTCAAAATATCAGTTGTCGAAGAATCTTGCTCAACGAATATATTTCAAACGGATATATTTTGAAGGCTATATATATCTCCAGAGTTTGAAGATCATCAACTACTGAACTACACGAAAGAACGACTTACAAACAATCAAGCTTACAAGAAATATTCAGAGCAAAACATATCTCCCCAAGCTTTCTGCTATTCAGATATAAGAGATATACAGTGCTCAAACCTTGAACAACACATCGTCGGCTTATAGCCCAGAAAGTCATAGCTGTTGTTCAAACCCTGTTCTATCTTTGAACAAACTCATATCAGCCCTGTGTGGACTGAGGAATCTTTGCTACTCCCGAACTGTGTGTGAAGGACTTGCATTAAAGAAGACGAAGCTTCAGAACTGTGTGTGAAGAAGCCAGTCAAAGTTTTAGCTCAAACCAATATGTGTGAACGGTTGAAAGATAAGATCTTTATATCAATCTATGTGAACGATATATTGATTAAGTGTTGTTATAATTACGTAGTTGTGTACGCAGTAATTATAATAAAATTTTTACTCCAATGTGGAGGACCAGTGGACGTAGAGGGGTTTACCTCGAACCACTTTAAATACTGAGTTATTTACCTTCTGCTTTTATTGTTTTATTAAACTGTGATTATTTAAGTATACACTGCATATCGAGTTGCTGTATCCACAACAACTTACTATATTTAAGACTTCCGCTACGCACTCAGATTTAAAAACCATACATCTTGTTGTTTAAAACACTTTCCAAGCTGTATCCAGTATACTTAGTGGCCAACACTTTCCACTAGACCAAATATATGTCATGTTGTAGGCATGGCTACAAGATATCAATTGAACATTGGACCAGGACACTGGATTGCTGTTAAGCATATACTCAAGTACTTGATAAGGATTAGGGAGTGCATGCTAGTATATCAATCATATGACCTATGTCCAGTAGGTTATACTGACTCAGATTTTTCATTAGAAAAAGAAAAGTCCAAGTCTACTTCAGGTTATGTGTTTACTCTGGGATGTGGAGCCATTTGTTGGAGGAGTGTGAAGCAAATGCATCTCAGACTCTACCATGGAAGGTGAGTACGTGGAAGCCTCTGAGGCAGCCAAAAAGGCAGTATGGCTCAAGTACTTCCTACAAGACTTAGATGTGATCCTCAATTTGCGAAAGGGTATTACACTTTACTATGATAATACCGGTACAGTTGCAATCTCGAGGGAACATATCAACTGCAAGTACCATATCATTCAACACTTCATAAAGGAAGGAGACGTAGTTGGAGATAGGGTTTTATCGGAAGATAATCTTGCTGAACCTTTCACAAATGTCTTACCCTCAAAAGTTTTTGAAGGGCATGTGGAAGGAATGGGATTACGGTGTATGACGACATTGCTTTGCATATAAGTTGGAGATATGACATACTATATAATAGAGTAGTATACTTTGAAGCATGCTTTAAGTATAAATGGGAGATTTTTAGGGTTGTATACTGCAAAGCATACTTTATGCGTGTATTAACTTATTTCCATGTAACTACCTATGAGAATATTAAATACATTTTATCACATGTTTTGCATATTTATTCACGTTATGGTAATGCAGATGTATTATCTATTTATTTTATATTGTAGATAATATGGTGTGTTGGCATCACACGGAAGATCACATTATCGGTACCTTATAAAATAATATAGTAGCTCACAACCTATATAATTACTAGACAAATTATATGAAAGATTGTAATGTATGCTTGAGATTAGTTGGTCTTGACTATTAGATACGTTGAACTGCATCGCAGTGAGATATTGTCTTTTGTACTGACTTTAAGAAGAACATAAATCTCGGATAATTATTATTTCTTAATTCTAAGTATATAATATTTAATTGTCTATTTATGATAATTATTGCTTTGATTTACTATGGGTGAGAGTCACAGTGATTGACTCAATATGCTTGGTATCTTAGGAAATAATAATATTTATACGACAATTATTATTATAACTGGAAATCGTGTCCCGACCCGTGCAGGTTGATGATGTTCCCTTGAGGAGCTTGAGAATGATTATTTATATTAAACCCTGCAGGTGGGTTTAATTCCGATAAAATAATAAGGTCCGAGTGGTACTACTATTAGATAAGAAATTAATTTATTAAAATTGTCAGTAGCTTAAATTAATTAATGGACATTCGGTATCTTAAATATGGGAAATAATATATTTAAATGAGGATCCCGATTTCGTAAATTGGAATCTGGGTTGGAAGCGCAAGATTAATTCTGTAGTGGATTGAATTAATATTAGTAAACTCAATCATATTAAGAAGGGCTTAATATGGAAGGTTGGGTTATACTAGGAGTCCTAACCCTAATTCTCCTTAAGATCTGTAGAGTAGTCCAAAGCCTATAAATAGGACATTGAGGAGGGGGGAGGGGGTTCAGCGTGATCATCATATTACAAAAGGGATTTCGATTTTTTCTTCTAAGTGTTCTCTTGTGGATCTTGACTTGTGTTTGTGATTCCACAATAGAGAAAACATTTTAATTCTTGTTATCAATCCGGAATTATGTAATATCCGGATTTATTACTGTGTATTTCATCTGTACATTGAACCCTGTATTATTTTGGGAATGATGATATTGATAATGGAGTATGATCATTATCGTATTTGTATCTTTATACATGGGTATAGCAACATATAAATTTTTCTCCATGCATATACGTGGTAACGTACGTTAAGAATGTAACTTAACGTACGTAACCTGCTAATGTTAACGTACGCTACGAATGAAGTGTAGCGTACGTAATGCAGTCAATTATTGGGTGGGCCGGCTAACACATGGGGTACATGGGGGTGGGCTCGACCAAGATACCCGCCGATTAAATGCGGCATGAACCTGGACACTTTTTAAGTCAACGGACTTTAACGTACGTTATGGGCATCAGGTAGCGTACGTAAATTATATGGGTTACGTACGTAACACGGTTAATGTAGCGTATGTAATGAAGACCAGAAACAAGACAGTGAACCATTTTGAACGGTAACGTACGTTATGAAGAAGTCCTAGCGTACGTAACACTCAGAAAATTATAAAAGGAGCAGCACCCCATTTCATTTCAGCTCGTCCTTTTGCCCCTAAACTTCATAATATTCGTCCCCAGAAGAATTCCAGCCCCTTTTAACACCTTTAGATCATTTGTCACTGAATCATTGAGATCATATGACACTACTTGATCATTGAAGACAACTTATATTGGATTTTGGAGTAGAAACCATCACAAGTCGGCGTTGAAGCAACCGGAGTTGGATTTTACTTATAGTCTCATTATTTTCTTCCTCTTAAGGTATGTTATACTACTTCCAACTTTGATATTATGTTGTTAAAGACGATATGATCACACTACCAAGAATAGTAGATCACTTTGACGATATATGCGACCTAGTATCATATTTAAACTATGATGATCGAATTATTATGGTTTAGAACACCGAAGTTGAACCTTGTTGTGACAAAGATAAGAATAATGGATTTTAAACCGTATCAAATGTTATCGTCATTTTGATCGTAGACTTAGTGCCGATTTCCATCTTTACTATATGGATTTTGGAAAGAATCATCATAGTTGTAATCTTACTTGCATAGATGGAATAAATAGTTCACTTTCAATATAAGCCTGGATTTAATGACGATATTAGATCTGTTATATCAACCTTAGACCAACCGAATCTTGCAAGGGTATTACAATCAAGTTTGAGAATAGTATTACGATGATATTCGTATCCTTGGAATTGAAGATATTAATCCGTAGATCATTCATGAGTATGATATATATATCTGAAGGTATATTAGGTTACTCACTAAGGATTTCGTAATACTCCGTCACTAATCGAGGCAGTCAGCTGCCCAGTGAGAAACTGACATACATGTTTAACGTACGTTAAGTTTGGCAGTTAACGTACGTTATATTATGTTATCAACATACGTTACGTCTGGTATGTAACGTACGTTACACTATCAGGCGAGTCAAGTCGACTGATCAGAGAGGAACTGTCATTATATGGTTAACGTACGCTAGACTTCATAGTTTACGTACGCTAACGAGTAAGTCTAACGTACGTTACAGAGGACATGTAACGTACGTTATGTAAGTCAGAAAGTTTTCGTTTTGTGGACTTCAACCTTAATTTGGATGGTTAGATGTTTCGTTCGACCTAAGATGAATTCCATGTTATTTCTCTTATTTAAGGTTCGAACTTTGCTACGTGATTGATCGAGAGGGGCGACCTTCGAGTGTCTCGTTTTCGTGGAAGTATTGTTCTGTCTTCTAATCGAGGCAAGTACTCTGATTAGAATTGTTTATATTATGACAATTATGATGTGATTGTATCGTGTAAATATGTTGTGAATATATGTCCACCATGCGTTGATCCGACGGGAATCGTCATGGGAATCTATAGCTGTGTGCGCTGGATCGTTGGACAGGTAGTTCCACCATGTGTTGGTCCGATGGGATCATCATGGGAATCTATAGCTGTGTGCGCTGGATCGTTGGAATACCACCAGTATGTTGAAACTGTTATGATATGATATGTGTTGTGGATGTTCTCGTTGGAGAAACTTGTTATGATATAATTGTTGGTTATATCACTGTTGTATGATTATTGTACTTGTACTAGCATCGTTGTGCTAACCCCTTCGGGGGTGAACATTGTGTTTGTTCAGGATCCAGGAGAGCGGGGAAACAATCACTGGAAATGCATGACGACGAGGGTGCAAAGTGATGTTCCGGCCGGGTTTACTGTCTGTTATTTGTTGGTTATTTCAATAAGTACTCGAGTACGTCGTCCGTTTATAATGTTTGGATTTTTGTGATGTAAAAATAACTCTTCATTGGATATTTGTATTTCGGTTTTTGAACCAGACGGTTGTATTTTACTTCAGCAATTTCATAAATCGGTATCTGTTATTGTCTTTCCTTTTAATCAGCCTTGTAAATCCTTATGTAAAGGATTTACGGCGCTGTAATATTCCTGAATATATCGGGGGTGTTACAGAATATGGTATCGGAGCTAAGATTATGGATATCTTGGCCGTTGGGTTAAAGTAAGGGTCATTTATGTCTTTTGAGGTAACCGGTCGTGAATGACATCACTGCACTGCCTACGTCTTCATGCGAACGGTGGTTGTAAGTTCTTAAACTCTATCTCATTCTTTACATGTTGTGTCTCTTTATACTTGAACATTAGAACAATGTTGTTTCCTATATATTAAGTACTTGTGCTTACAGTATGTTGAGAGGCGGACGTGGACGTGGTCGCGGTCGTGGATGCGGACGAAGGAATGCTGAAAGGGAGGCGTCGCCTTCTAATCAGGCTAGTCATAGCTCAGGCGAGCCGCAACAATCCATCAATAACGAACCGGAACCTGGTGTACCAGAAATCCTTCGTCAAGTCGTGAACCAGATGACTCAGTTCGCACAGGTCGTGGACCGAATGCAAGTGGCGGCAGGAATCCAGCAGGGAGATGGACAACAAAGGATTCCAGAAATGGGAAATCGAGGTGACCGATGGTTGCAAGAGGTGGCAAAGATGCAACCACCCAAATTTGACGGCTTTTCCGAGACTCCCACTTGGGACCATTGGTTGAAGGAACTGGAGAAAATTTTTGCTGGAATTAATTGCCCGAATGACAGGAGAGCTCCTATTGCCCAGTACTTTCTGACAGGAGAAGCATCCGAGTGGTGGGAAGCTATCCGACCCGCAGATCATGATGCCGATTGGGCGGAATTTAAAATGATGATGGAGGCTCAGTATTGCCCTCGTCCTGTGAGGGAAGCCAAAATTCGAGAATTTTTCTCTCGCCACCATCCGATGAACCCGTATCCTGCATTTATTAAGACGTTTAACCAAAGAATTAGCATTTGTTCGACATCCGGTCGTAATGTATGAGATGATGATTCATTTTGAAATGAGAATGAAACCAGAAATCCAGAGGTACATGTCCGGTTTTGAATGTACCACTCTCCGCCAATACCAGGATAAGGCGTTGGCGTATGAAATTAAAGAAGCAGCAATGGAGAAGTTTATGGAGTCGAAGAAACAGAAAGTCTCTGGTACTTTTACAGAGCACAAGAGCAGTGGGCCCCGCAAGACCCAGTCTTCTTTTTCTTTCAAGAAACCTCCGCACCCATCTAAGAACGGAAAGAATTACGGAACAGTGTCAGCCACGACGGATACAGCTAGGAAATGCTTTAATTGTGGTCGCCCAGGCCACCTTTGGCGCGATTGTTTGCGCACCCCAGTTACATGTTTTGACTGCGGACAGGAAGGGCACTGTGCGACGTTCTGCAAGGACGCCACCAAATACAAAGGAACCCGTTCATCACAGTCAGTTCAGAAGGAAGCTAGTATCCAACAGACGCAACAAAGTGTTCAGATGCCTCAAAATTTTGGCCGTGGACGAGGCAGAGGACAATGGGACCAAAAGGGGGCATCGAGTGCTGGATCTGTTCCCCCACGCCTGTATGAGATGAGGAGGACAGACGATCAGGATGCTGCTGTCGCATCAGGTACTGTCCAGATTCTTTCCCAACCAGTTAGCGTTTTATTCGATACAGGAGCTACGCATTCTTTTATATCTTTGTCTTGTGTAAATCGTTTGAATATTTCTGGTTTTCATACTTGTGAACCTTATGTTGTTGGTTTACCGAGTGGAGAGAGGATTGTCGGGAACTTAGAGACTAGAGATTTTCCTATATTATTTGGGGGTAGGAATTGGCTCTCAAACCTAATTGTGATAGAAATGCAAGGAGATGACCTAATACTCGGAGACGATTGGCTTAATCGATATGGAGCAATTGTAAATTACCGAAGGAGGAATATTTCGCTGATCGGTGATGATGGCTCCGAAGTACTGTTTGAAGGATGGAAACCAGGAAGCCCAGGAAAGTTGATCAATGCAATGAAAGCTGTCAAATTGTTGAAACAGGGCTGTATCGGGTACTGGTGTTATGCAATGAAGAAAGAAGATGAAATTGTGGAACTTTCATCCATTCCTATTGTGAACGAATTCCTAGATGTATTTCCTGACGAGTTACCTGGACTACCTCCACGACGGGACGTAGAGTTCACGAGTGAGCTGGAACCTGGAGCTACACCAATTTCTAAGGCGCCGTATCGCATGGCACCTACGGAGATGTACGAACTGAAGAAGCAACTGGAGGAATTACTGGACAAAGGCTATATTCAGCCAAACGTTTCACCTTGGGGAGCGCCAGTTCTTTTTGTTCGAAAGAAGGATGGATCGCTTCGACTGTGTATTGACTAACGAGAGCTGAACAAGATGACGATTAAGAACAAGTATCCGTTGCCACGGATTGATGATCTGTTTGACCAGTTGCAAGGAGCAACAGTGTTTTCAAAAATCGATCTAAGATCAGGATACCATCAACTGAGGATTAAGGAATCTGATGTTCCAAAGTCAGCATTCAGAACTCGCTACGGGCACTATGAATTTGTAGTGATGCCATTTGGTCTCACTAATGCGCCTGCTGTATTCGTGCAGTTGATGAACCGAGTGTTCATCAAATATTTGGATAAATTTGTGGTCGTGTTCATTGATGATATTCTGGTATATTCTAAGAACCCGGAAGAACATGCGCAACATTTGCGGATTGTAAGCGAGCAATTGTACGCCAAACTTTCTAAGTGTGAATTCTGGCTAAAAGAAGTAATGTTCCTCGGCCATGTGGTGTCAGCTGAAGGAGTCCGAGTAGATCCTCAGAAGATCGAAGCAATTATGGATTGGAAGCCTCCAAAGAATGTGAAAGAAGTCCGAAGTTTCTTAGGACTCGCTGGGTATTATCGTCGGTTCGTGGAAGGGTTTTCCAAAATTTCCCGCCCACTTACTCGACTCCTGCAGAAAACTCAAAAGTTTGAGTGGAATGAGTTGTGTCAGGTTAGCTTTGATGAATTAAAGAATAGATTGACAACGGCACCGATTCTATCACTTCCACAGGGAACTGGAGGATTTATAGTTTACAGTGATGCTTCGAACCAAGGACTCGGGTGCGTATTGATGCAGAATGATAAGGTGATCGCTTATGCGTCACGACAGCTGAAACCTTATGAAGTAAATTACCCAACGCATGATTTGGATCTAGCAGCAGTGGTTTTTGCTTTGAAGATCTGGAGGCATTATCTGTACGGGACTCACTGTCAAATCTTTACGGATCACAAGAGTCTCAAGTACATATTCAGTCAGAAAGAATTAAACATGCGGCAAAGGAGATGGTTAGAACTGATTAAAGACTATGACTTGGAGATTTTATATCATCCAGGCAAAGCGAATGTAGTGGCCTATGCACTTAGCCGCAAGTCTGTTTCTATTCAGATGCTGGAGACGCTGACCTCCCAACTTAGCCTTCAACGAGAGATGATTCGTGAAGGAATTGAAGTGTGGTTACAAAGAGTCCAAGGACAACTGTGCGTGATGGAGATAACTTCATCATTAACCGAAGAAATCAAATCCAGACAGGCGGATGATCCTCTGATGATTCGGTTACGTGATGAAATAATCAAGGGAAAGGCCCCCGGATTCCTAATTCATGATGATGGAATTTTGAGATTCCAGAACCGACTCCGCGTTCCTGATATCGATATTCTGAAACAGACGATTATGAAGGAAGCTCACAGTTCACCCTATTCTATCCACCTAGGCACCAGTAAAATGTATAAGGACTTGAAGCAAAATTTCTGGTGGGGCAACATGAAGAAAGATGTAGCAGACTATGTCCCTACGAAGGGTAACTTAGTCATTTTGCCTTGAAGGCAAGATTCACAAGTTGGATAGGGATCTGATCCCAATGGACCTGTAAGCCCATCTTTCTCCATTTTATGAACCTTGGTCTGACCGATATGACCAAGTCTAAGATGCCACTTAAGTGCTTGGTTCGTTTCATCCCTACCACGCTTCCTAGTTATAGTGTTCACAGTTGTTTTATTCTTTAAATTTAAATGGTATAAACCATTTAATAATGTAGCAGTACCAACCAATTTATTTCTGAAATAAATACGACAGGACCCATCTCCAATAAAGAAGTGAAATCCCTTTCGGTCCATGACCGGAATTGATACAATATTCTTGTGCCCCTTGGGCAAAACAAGTACATCATCTAAAGTAAGAATAAAACCAGATTCTAAATCCAACATAAGGGATCCGATATCGAAGCCTCGACACTATGCCCACTTCCGAGGTGACCATCACCTCCCCGAATCCAGCCTTCCTACTTCGTTCCGCATCCCGATTCATTGTACAAATGTGAGAACTCGCACCGGAATCAAGTATCCAAGAAGTAGAATATACGATTCTGAGAACAATTTGTTTCTAACACCGGTAGTTCATGCACGAAGGCGCATTACGGTCAAGCTTTGGGCAGTACCTCTTCCAGTGGCCTAGCTCACCGCAGATTGAGGCATACATCCGTTTTCTTGGCCCCCTTGCTCTTTTGAACCATTGGGGCCTTGCCCTTTCCCTTGTCGATCTTGGCTATTGGACCTAATCGCTTCTTGTTCTTTTTCTTCTTATTCTTGGACTTCCACGTCCCGGAAGAAATCACAAGTGCGACTTCCTTTCCTTTGTCTTCATCTCGAGATCAGGCGGTCGTCGGCTTTGTTCATTAGCCCACTAAGTTACATGCAATCTCATTGCGATTGAAGTTCATGACAAATTGTGAAAAGGAGTCGAAGTGACCCAGGATAAGGTCGATTTGGAGAGATGCATGCATCCGAAAATCAAGAGCTTCCAATCTCTCAATCATCGAGATCATCTTGAGGACATGGTCCCCAACCCTCTCTCCTTCCTTCATCCTCGGTGCCGAATAATTGCTTTGATATCTCATATCTAGCGGTTCGGCTATGCTCTCCATAGAGCTCGGCCAGTGCGCTAAGATAGCTCGTGAAGACGTCATCTTTTCATGGGCACGTTGAAGCTCATTGGTCATTGAGCCTAACATGTACCCTCGCACTCTTATGTCGTCTTTACCCATTTCTCATGGGCATCGACATCTTCCCGATTTGCTCGGGTTCTTGCAGGAGAGCCGGGATGTCCGCCTCAAGACGTATCCCAAAGATTTCCATAGTTAGGACAATCCTCAAGTTCCGGCCACCCACATAGTTCGGACTACCAAGACGTTCTTTTCAAGTAGTATAGCGAGTGGGTTCATTGTCATATTGAGAGTTTTGTTAACTGTAGAGAATAATTTGAGATTCGTTAGTGTTTGTTTAATTATGATCCGAGTAAAGAATTTAAGGACTTTCTTTATTCATAACTCGGCTCCCACTATTTTATCGGCATTTACACACTCCCATGTTAAATCCGGAAGTCTTGGGTGACTTCATAGTGGTGATCGATTTCTTTACAAAGTTTAATAGAGGGCAACCCATACGGTTTATATTCTATTATTCTTTATAAAGTGGTGTCTAATATCAACCCATCTAATGGATGATTCGATCTTCTTTTACCTCTAGTTCACTTGCCCTCAACCCATTCGGTTTCTATGGCTCGCTGAACTATCTAAGTTTAAACCGTCAACTCCTATTAGTCTAACAATTGAATCTTACCCGGCAACCCATACGGTTTATAGGGGTTTGATTTGTCACAACTAACGGCATCTAATGCACTCTAGGAATTTATCAACTTTCCCCAAAAATATTACCCCGACATACTCGGAAGAATAATATTCCGGTTTAGATTTCAATTTTCCATGAGTTTGACGGAGGGTAGGAAACCTCGTAACCTTTATAACTTAGTGTTTGTAAGTGGGAGTATTAACGCGATTATATGTTACACTTTGCACATTAATCCGTTTATAAGCGCGGTTTGTGGTTTGTCAATCATTCTAAATGAAAAACAATAAATAGCAACCTAGTTACTACCAACATATAGCTCATGGACTTTTTCCTAAGTATTGGGCCAAGCCAAATAAAGAAAGGAAAAATACAGTATTGATTCTTCGTCTTCTAGTCGGTCGTCTTCGGTCTTCGTCATAGCCATATGAATAATTACATCATTGAACAATACGTCCTACTATACATATTTTCTAGTAAAAATAAATAGGCTCAAAACGGCCTTTACAACCATATCGAATCGAACAAATCAACAACTAAGTCCACGAGCTATATCACCATCACATAAGGCATTCCATACAACATGTAACGGTAAATGAAATTAAATAATCAACTAATATATTAATCCAATTAATATAAAAATTAATCTATTTAATTTCTACAATATTAATCAAATTAATATTTATAATCGTCATTTTAATCCGTTCAAAGTAATCCGGCCAAAACAATATTCTCGTCTAATAATTTCCCTTAATAAAAAATATTCCAAATATTTTATTAAATCCAATTAAATCCAATTTAAATTTCGGAAATTATTACAACGAAATATAAACACAAAAATGGAGTCCCGAAAATCCAAAGATCGGCCCATTACGGCCGATTCAAAATCGGGCCAAAAACCCGAGAACCGCCCGGACCGAGTCACTCTCGGCCATCGCCTGGCAGTGGCCGAGCTGCTCTGATAGCCTACCGAGTCACTCTCGGCCGGCCGTGCAAGAGCCGAGCCGCCGCCGGCAATGCGTCTTCGTGCGGTATTCGTGTTTAACCCCGTTTTTCTCATTTTTTCGACTCGCCTAAAGCGAAAAAGTTTCTTAACTTCATGAAGAACTTATAAATCAACAAAAATCAAAATTTTCAGATTTATAATTCACATAAAATAGTCGAAACTTGACTTACTACGAACGATTAAATTTCTTCGATTATATCTATTATGATTCTAAATCATAAACATCATCAAATAACATTCCAAATGCAAAGATGATCGAATATACGATATATTTGACCTCGCTCCGATACCACTGTTGGGATTCCTCAAAAAATAAACGCAGTGGAAGAATAATCGGAATCCCTAAGAGGATCGATCAAGTAACGTATATACGAAAAGAAATACGAAGATCAAGGAATCAAAGTCCCATACCTTTGATGTCTCTGAAAAACCTTCATATGATGATGATGATGAAGAGCCCTTCGTTCCAAACACCGAAAGCACGGTGCCTCTACTTCACACGCCGGAACTTGACGGAAAAATCAGCAAACTTCCTTTCTCTAAGAATGCGGCTAGGGAAGCTTGTAGGAATTTTTTCTCTCGATCTTTTCTACTAATAACTTGTCTCTAAGATCAAGTATATGCTGTAGAAAATTTTTCTCACTCTTGAAGCTCTCTCAAAAACGAAATATTCACTTGGGGAAGGAAGAAGGAGACTTTTATGATTAAAAGACTTTCTTTTTACAAATGATTACAAGCCTCACATGTAGAAGATGCTTTTAAAAGCATCTCTACTCCTCACATGATCCCACAAGTATATTATATAATGAGAGAGAGACAAAGTAGAGAGGAAGGGGGGCCTTATAGGGAATCTTCCAAGAAATGGGTCGAGTTAATTCGGCTCGTGTATTGGATGTTCGTCAAACGAATCCCTCGTGAATCGGATGTCCGTCAAACGAATCCGTTTTATTTCCAATGTGTTTATACTAATTAATTAATCCAATTAATTAGTTATATCAAACACAAATATACATTTCTCTAAGAAATATAATTTATGAATTAAAGTAATCACCGAGTAACTTACTTACAATTCATAAGACCGCCATTTGATTTATCCGATAAATCACTAATATCTAATATTATAAGAGAGATTATTAATTCATATTTATCCGTCAATGATCCTATTGCGCGACTCCGTAGGTTCGTCTCAGCCGGCATTGGGAGGAATCAATGAGTGCGGGCAGCACTTAGCCAGCCTAGCGGGCCGCACTGTAAACCCCGACTGAGAACGAATGAACGAATCATTCCAGAACCATTATGTCATGAATACCATATACGTATAGACCCTTCATCAGATGTCCCGGTCAAATCTTCGGGTCACGGTAAAGTCAAACCCTACTGTTGACTAGACTCTATACATGTGTTAATACAAATCAAGACCGACTGATTAATAGTGTATCTAATACGACTATATCAGAATGCTTTGGCCAAAGACTTATGATCTTATTCGCCATTAACCGTATAGGACATTCGCCTGCTCACTAACAGGAGATAGAATCCTTTCTTGGCGTACAGTAAAGACTGCTACCTGCCCGTATAGTCCGCACTTCGAGGTCGACTCAGCAATTAAGCAAATGAGTCTAACTACTCTAATGACAAACTAAACGTCACAGGCACATCTTCTACTGAACCCTCAAGTCAAAGGTCCACGTATACTATCACAACCTTTCGATTCGTCATCGACTCTCCGAGAGTGAATACCGTGTGACTGAATCGAGTATGAGTCGTGTTCGAGTATACTGGTCCCACCAATATACTTATAACTATGCTATCAAGACGTGCGCACGTCCTAGCATCAGTTATACAAGTCTTATTAAAACTTAATGTCCTGTTAAGTTTTATCGACTTGCGAACTAGCTAAGCATTCGAGCTCTAAACACTTCTAGTGCCTATCTCCTTATCTCCATAAGAAGTAGAATGTTCACTCTCAAATGCAAGGACTATTACCCTATATACCAAATCACAATGCCAGTGATATACAATAATATAGAAATAATAATTGCCTTATTAAATATAATATTCATAATTACAATACAATTGCTCTCACTCTCTCATCCTCTGAGTGGCATTCGAGGGCATATATTCCTAACAAGCGGAAAGCTTTTTATGAGTAGGGTGTTTTTGGATGTATTTTATGGGAATAATATAGGATATAACAATGAAAAATCGAACGAGGACAAAGGTTTATCGAATTAGACCTATAATTCGATAAGATGATTTCTTCTCAAGACCTGTTGAGAATTAATCGGATTAATAATCGAAAACGTGCCGAATAAAAATTAAGTTTCGATGAAAAGCATTCACCAAGAAAAACACAAAGTATATTCTTATTTCTTCAACATACAATAGTTGTTACAATGCTTACACAAGACTATATATAGGAAACTTCAAGTCTTCCCATAATAAAAGAAAAACAATTCAAAGATTTATAAAATCTTTGAATAATCAAAACAAATCAAAAATAACTACAAAGGGAACAACAATAATAATTTTAGGGGAAACACAATCCCTAAAATGAGTAAAACCAAAGAAAAGAGAAACACACAAAAAAAAGCTATAAAAAAGAGTAATCTGCCGGTAGGACACGGGCCGTGTCGCTTGACACGGCCGCGACGCGACAAGGACGTTCGGCACGGTCGCGGCGCGACAAGGACGTTCGATAGTGACTCGACCGTGTCCACTTGACACGGTCGCGGCGCGACAAAGACGTCCGATAGTGACTCGACCGCGCGGCGCGACAAGGACGTTCGGCATTGACTCAACCGTGTCCTGGAACACGGTCGGGCGTCTGGGCAGTCAGTTTGGCTTATCCGGAAGAGTTCGACTCAGCCGTGTCTCGGGACACGGTCGAGTCCAGCGGGCAGTGAGTTTCACATATCTTGGACATCTCGGCATGGGCCGTGTCGGACGACACGACCGAGTTCGGTCGGCAGTGATCGGCATTTTCCGGCAAGTGGTGACATTTTCTGGCAGGTTAGACATTTTCCGACAGGTTGGACACGGTCGAGCTCGGCAGCTTGGTCCTTTTACGTATTGTGTCCGTTTTCTTGCCTAAAAATGTCGCCGTACGTGCATGACGCATTGTAAGGCCATTTACGTCGATCCTTGCTTCGTTTTCTTTATTCGGACTAGTCAATTCCGTATCATTCCCTCCCCATTTAAAGGTAATTGTCCTAAATTCCGAAATACCTTTGTCATCAAGATAATTAACTAAAGCCTCTAAGTACTTGATCTCGAAAATATCCGCAGTGCGTACATGGTCCAAAATCTTGAGACGATAAGTAGTAGGGGTTTTCAGAGAATCTCCAACAAAATAACTATCATGAGATATAAAGAAATAATAATCATTTTGTGAGTCAGAACTGTTATCATCCTGAGGGTCGGACTCATCGGACGCCACTTCAAGACCTGGGAAAAACGCTTCGTCGTCGATTCTCATGTCAAAATCTTGGTAAGGCTCAAGATATAGATGTTCCGGAAACATAACATCCTCGTGCTCTGTATCATAAACTGAAAACGCCTCATTGGAGTCTGCCTCATAAATTGGACAAAAGTCTTCAAAACAACTTTCATCGAGATATGGATCGTCGTCGGGCACAACATCAAAAATGGGAAGCATTAATGTTTTCACGCCAGGTTCACCATCAAAAATGGGAAACACGGGATCAATTATGGGTTCCTCTTCATCAACTGGTTCTGTATCAAATACTGGTGGCCCTTCATAATCCGGCCTAATTTCCATGACACTAAAAGGCTCCTCACCATTAAAATAATTTGGTCCGTTTTGGTCAATTTGGCCAACACAACCAACTGGTCCATGCTCAAAGTAGCAAGATCCAGGTTCGTCAATTAGGAAACACGGCTCAACTTATCTTTTTCGTTGTATTGCGCCGTTGAAACCCCTGTCTCGTTGATACGAATTCTCACTTGGGATGCGAATTTGGTATCGATACAGCGGAAGGCTTTTTGATGAACGGAAGCTATCGGCAAGAAACTGTCGGGAACTGGTGACAACAGTTCGCTACAGCGGTAATACAGACTAGCGGCACGTACTCGCTGCAGGAATGTATGATGGAAGCTCGATACAGCAACAAGACAGGAATTTGGTCCAAATGAAAAGACTCGAAACAGGCCACTCCCAAACAGTGACACTCGAGACAGCACGTTTCGTTCGGAAGCGAATTTAAGACAGGAAACACGTTCGAAGGATCGAACAACACTTTATACGAAATATTGAGCAAGTATAAAACTGTATCGAAAAATAGACAGAATATCGAAACAAGGTATAAACAGATGTTTTATCAAATTAGACCTATAATTTGATAAAGTGATTTCTCCTCAAGACCTATTGAGAATCAATCAGATTAGTATTCGAAACGCGTCGAATAAAAACCAAGTTTTGATGAAAAGCATTCACCAGGAAAAACACAAAGTGTTCTCAATTCTTCAACATTCAATAATCTCCTTTATTACAACTCTACTGCCACTATTTATAGGCAAAAGTGGCCTGATAAAATAACTTAAACTATTACAAACTGTTCCTTAAAATACTGAAAGGATAATAAAAGGTTCTTCATGTCACTTGTTGACAAAAGTAAAAGCTGGGTCTTTGCCTCCAAGTTGTTTGTTGACAGCCGCTTTTTCCTTCAACATGTTGCCAAGAATCCTGCTGCCCTTATTAATAAAATATGTTGAAACTATTTTATTCTCTTACCACTTGGGCCCCCTTCCCCCAAGATTACCTTTTGTTTAAGTTATTCCAATTCCGATTATCAAGGTAACTCCGTGTCTCGTATCTGTTTTCTCGCCCAAGTACGTTGGAGTATGGTCGAGATGTTTTACGTCAATTCTTACTTCCTCTTCTTCGCTTGGAGTAGTTAATCTCGTATCATCCCCTCCCCCTTTAAGAGGAATTGTCCTCAATTCTGCAATCCCGTCATCATCAAGATAAGGATAAAGATCACCTATGTTGAAAGTAGCATGCACTCCATAGTCGCCCGGAAGTTCTAATTTGTAAGCATTGTCGTTCACCTTCGCAACTATTTTAAATGGCCCCTCGGCTCGTGGCATTAACTTATTCTTACGCTTACTCGGGAATCGTTCCTTCCTCAAATGTAACCAAACTAAATCTCCAACCTCGAATAGTCTCGGCTTTCTTTGCTTGTTCGACTTCCTTTTGTACGCCTCGTTTATTTCCTTGATTCGATCCACTTTGCTCGTAATTTCATCATTGATTTTAGTTTTGACTCCGCATCCTTATGCACCAATTCATCACTTGGTAGTGGAATTAGATCTAGCGGCATGTAAGGATTCAACCCGTAAACTACTTCAAATGGAGAGTGTGCAGTGGCATGAGTAGGAGATCGATTATAAGCAAACTCCGCATGTGCGATTTCAGATCCAGTCCTTTTGTGTTTTGCTCACCAAGCCTCGCAACAGCGTCCCAGTGTTCGATTCGTTACTTGATTTGTCCGTCGGTTTGAGTATGATGTGAAGTACTAAACAAAAGCTTGGTTCCCACCTTCCTCCATAATGTGTTCCAAAAGTAGCTTAGAAACTTTGAGTCTCGGTCCGAAACAATAGTTTTCGGAACTCCATGTAATCGCACTACCTCTCGGAAATACAGGTCAACAACATTACTCGCATCATCGGTTTTGTGACAAGGAACAAAATGAGCCATCTTTGAAAAACGATCGACGACCACCATAATCGCATCCTTACCTCGTTGGGTTCGAGGCAAAGACACAATGAAATCCATTGAGACATCTTCCCACGGCCTCTCCGGAATCGGTAAAGGTGTGTAGACTCCTGGTTTGAACGAACTTTTCGCAACATGGCACGTCACACATTTACGGATTATATTATTAACATCCCCTTGCATCCTTGGCCAATAAAAATGTTCTTTAAGTACATCCAATGTCTTGGCCGAAGATAGTGACTCCAATGATCTAGAGCCCTCACAATAGCATAAAACTCCTTGTCGTAGGTACAATAATTCAGACGAGCACCGTTTAACTTCTCGGAAAAATAAGCAATAGGTCGCTTTCCCTGAATGAGAACCGCTCCAATGCCCACTCCGCTAGCATCACATTCTACCTCAAACGGTTGCGAAAAATCGGGTAATGCTAAGATTGGCGCTTCGCACAACTTCGCCTTCAACTTTGCAAATGACTCCTGAGCAGCCCGGCTCCAATTAAACGTGCCCTTCTTCAAACATTCGGTTATTGGGCTTGCAATGGTACTGAAGTCTCGAATGAATCTTCGGTAGAATGAATCTAGTCCATGGAACGATCTAACCTCCGTCACTGTAGTGGGAACCGGCCAGGACTTAATTGCTTCGATCTTCGCTTGATCGACCGACACTCCATTATTTGAAACAATATAGCCAAGAAAGACTATACTTTCGACCAAAAATGAGCACTTCTCCTTTTTTCCATACAGCTTCTGGTCTCTAAGGGTTTCGAAGACTTGCCTCAAGTGTTCGAAATGTTCTTGCAACGATTGGCTGTAGATCAAAATATCATCTAAGTATACAACCACAAATTTCCCTAAAAATGGCTTAAGTACCTCATTCATCAAGCGCATGAAAGTACTCGGTGCATTTGTAAGACCGAACGGCATAACGGTCCACTCATACAGCCCGTGTTTAGTTTTGAAGGCTGTCTTCCACTCATCTCCTTCCCGCATCCGAATCTGGTGATAACCACTTCGTAGATCAACCTTTGAAAAGATCACTGATCCGTGTAATTCGTCCAACATGTCATCAAGCCTCGGAATCGGAAATCGATACTTGATGGTTATATTGTTCACAGCTCGACTGTCAATACACATTCGCCAAGAACCATCCTTCTTAGGAACAAGTAATACCGGAACCGCACAAGGACTTAGGCTTTCTCGAACATAACCACGATCCATCAGTTCCTCGATTTGGTTTTGCAATTCCTTCATCTCCTCGGGATTACATCTATAGGCAGCTTTGTTAGGCAACGACACACCCGGTATGAGGTCGATCTGATGTTCGATCCCACGAATAGGTGGCAAACCCGACGGTAATTCCTCGGGAAAAACATCCGCAAATTCGTGCAATAAGGCATCCATCCTTTCATTTCGTACAACCATGTTACCATCCCATGTCTCCTTCAAAACCAATAAGTACACGCATTTTCCATCATTAATATCATGTTCCACCTCCCGTTCGCTAGCAAACATGGCCAGTTTTGGTTTTTCACTCCTACTAGAACTCATAGAGTGAATAGCTTGCGGTGACATCGGTTTAAGCACAATCTTCTTGCCCTTATCCCGTAACTCGTACTCATTGCTTCTTCCTCGGTGTAAAACGTCCCTATCAAACATCCATGGCCTCCCCAACAGTACATGGCATGCATCCATCGGGAGTACATCACATAATACGTTGTCTTCATATGAACCCATGGCTAGTCCAATCCTCACTTGTTTAGTCACCCTTATCTTGCTCCCATCATCGAGCCAATGCAAAGTGTAAGGTTTTGGGTGAGCCGTAGTGGTCAGCCCGATTTTAGTCACCATCTCGCTGGAAGCGACGTTGGTGCAACTCCCTCCATCAACGATCAAACTACACCATTTATTTCCAACTTGACACTTCGTGTGAAATATTTGATTCCGCTGTTCCGAATCATTCGAAACAGCTTTGGCTTGTAGCGTTCGCAGAACTAAAGCCGTGTCATAGCTTGGCGCATCGTATGTCTCGCATTCTTCTCCTTCTTCATCCTTCATGTCGAAATCAAATACGTCACCCAGTCTTTCTTCCTCAACCCACAACTCATCTCGGATCGTGACAGCTTCTCTCAGTGTCACCACTCGTTTGTTTGGACAAGCATTTTGATAATGTCCGAATCCTTGACATTTGAAACATCTCACTTTAGCCAAACTCGTCTCCTTCGGTACGTAGGGTACAATTGCCTTAGCAGGAATTGCAACAGGAACCGTAGTCGGTACAGTTGCCTTAGCAGCTGAACTAGATCCGACGCTTGGGTTTCCAAATTTGACTGGAAACTCGGGTTTCTACAGCTTCATCCTGTTCTGAGTTTCTAACCTCACACATAACCCACACAATGTATCGAAGTCCTCGTATGGATACAGTTCCACCGAGTTAGCTATGCTTCGGTTTAAGCCACGCAAGAATCGCGACATCTTCTGCTCCTCGTTCTCCTATATCTCTCCCATTAAGGTTAGATTCTCAAACTCCTCAATGTACTCACTCGCATTTAATATTCCTTGCATGAGATCTGCAATATTTATGTACAAGGACAACCGGTGTGATGTTGGCACATATCTTTTACGAAGTTTTCCTTTTAACGAATCCCACGAACAGATCTTATCTTTCCCCGCACGAGCTCTTCGTGATTTGACTCCTTCGTACCAAAGTGAAGCTCCTTTCCCCAACTTGAGAATTGCATACTTACACCTTTTCTCATCATCAAGGTCTTTAAACTCGAACATACGATCAATTTTTCGTTCCCATTCCAGGTAAACTTCAGGGTCGGTCCCTCCAACGAACTCTGGGAGCTCGTTCACCTTGAACTCGTCGACATGGCGTGAGGGTCGTTCATAGTCACCACGCCTAGGTTGCCAACGCTGGTCGTGTTGTTCTGGTACGTCACGTAATGCGTCACAAAGTTTTGCCAAGAAATCAGCGTCGTTGAGATCCATAATGTCAAAGATCAAGAACTTGGGCTCCGATACCACTTATGATACGAATTCTCACTTGGGATGCGAATTCGGTATCGATACAGCGGAAGGCTTTTTGATGAACGTAAGCTATCAGCAAGAAACTGTCGAAGCTGGTGACAAATAGTCATACGTAATACAGACTAGCGGCACATACTGCCACAGAATGTATGATGGAAGCTCGATACAAAGAACAAGACAGAATTTGGTCCAAATGAAAAGACTCGAACAAAGCCACTCCCAAACAAAGGACACTCGAGACAAAGACGCTTGCTCGTAGTTTAATTTAAGACAGAAACACGTTCAAGGATCGAACAACACTTTATACGAAATATTGAGCAAGTATAAAATCAGACGAAAAATAGACGAATATCGAAACAAGGTATAAACAGATGTTTTATCAAATTAGACCTATAATTTGATAAAGTGATTTCTCCTCAAGACCTATTGAGAATCAATCATTAGTATTCAAACGTCGAATAAAAACCAAGTTTTGATGAAAAGCATTCACCAGGAAAAACACAAAGTGTTCTCAATTCTTCAACATTCAATAATCTCCTTTATTACAACTCTACTGCCACTATTTATAGGCAAAAGTGGCCTAACAAAATAACTTAAACTATTACAAACTGTTCCTTAAAATACTGAAAGGATAATAAAAGGTTCTTCATGTCACTTGTTGACAAAAGTAAAAGCTGGGTCTTTGCCTCCAAGTTGTTTGTTGACAGCCGCTTTTTTCTTCAAGATGTTGCCAAGAATCCTGCTGCCCTTATTAATAAAATATGTTGAAACTATTTTATTCTCTTACCACTTGGGCCCCCTTCCCCCAAGATTACCTTTTGTTTAAGTTATTCCAATTCCGATTATCAAGGTAACTCCGTGTCTCGTATCTGTTTTCTTGCCCAAGTACGTTGGAGTATGGTCGAGATGTTTTACGTCAATTCTTACTTCGTCTTCTTCGCTTGGAGTAGTTAATCTCGTATCACTCGTCTACTTCATTAAAAATGGTGGTGGGGACATCGTCGTCGTCGAAAAAATGCTTTGCTGGAAATTTTTCGATGGGTAAAAACCTTAGATCGAATGTTGGCAGCGGGGCGTCGAAGTATTGGTGGTGGGGAAACAACGAGTGGTGGTATGATTTGAACATTCGATTGAAATGTTTTATGAATTTTTGCCAATCTCTGATTTTGGCTTACGTTGTTGTGAACGGGATTGTTTCAGTTTTTCCCACCAGGCGGCGGCGCTACCGCGGAGGCGCCCTGTCACCAGCGAGACACGGCGGTTGATTTGGGCAGCCTTGAAGTCCGAGTGCTCCTCACAAGCATGTAGCCAATCTATGCACGCATCTGGATTATGATACGAATTAACGTATTAAGATGTACGTAAATTCGCCGGAAAATGCAGCGGTTATATTTATTTCCTTACAACACTCGTTTTTGTGTAACACTCGTAATATTCAACCGAAAGTAGGGCAATTCGGCTTTGCGAAAACACGAATAAAATGAAAGTAGATTATCAAACTAGACCTATAGTTTGATAAGACAATCTCTCCTCAAGACCTATTGAGAATTGATTAAATTACAACTCGAAAATGCGTCGAATTATAATCGAAGTGTGCTGACAATCATTCAACTAGAATACATGTGATGTATTTCATTTTTTCTTCATTCAAAGGTGATCACAAATGGTTGAGGATGAGGCTATTATATAGCCATTATATCTCCTAAGCAAGCCAAATAAGATCACCCAAAATCTAGCTAAAATACAAGCATTTATTAAACTAACAACAAAGACTTTTTGACAAGGATTAAAAACAACACATGCTTGGCTTCTTCCATGATGAATTCGGCCGTGGGGTAGCATGAAGGAAGGAGATCACCATCTATCTCATGTGATAAGACTTAGACAAAGACTTGAACAAGAAAGCAACATCTTGTATTCTTCCTCTACATGTGGTTCGGCCGAAATGCTTTCAAAAGAGTGGAGTGAATCAAATCTCTTTCCTTGATCTTGTTGGTGGGCTTGAAAATGAGAGCAATTATTTAAAGTAGTGGGGACAAAAGATCCTTCAAGGATCACCCATCACAATCGGCCGAAATCTCCCCTAATATGGCCGATTTTGTATGCATGAACATGCATACGTGTGCATGTTTTGATATGTCTAAGTTATCCCGGTTCCGATTATTAAGATCGTTCCCATTTCCGCGGATGTTTTCTCACCAAAGTACGTAGGTGCATGTGCATGCAACTTGGTATCGTCACCTACATCGATTCTTACTTCGTTTGGAGATGCCGTAATCGCATCATCCCCTCCCCCTTTGAAAGGAATTGACCTCAATTCAGTGATTCCCTCGTCGTCAAGGTAAGAAGATAGATCGCCCACGTTAAAAGTGGCGTGTACCCCATAGTCGCCCGGAAGTTCTACCTTATACGCATTGTCGTTCACTTTTCCCACGATTTTGTAAGGACCCTCGGCCCTCGGCATAAGTTTGTTCTTGCGTTTTCTCGGAAATCTCTCTTTTCTTAAGTTTACCCAAACCAAGTCGCCTACTTCGAATAGCCTCGGTTTTCTGTGATTGTTGGATTTCCGTTTGTATTCATCATTCACCTCTTTGATTCGATCATGTATTTGTCCGTTCAATTTGATCATCGACTTAAGTTTCGACTCCACATCTTTGTGTACCAATTCATCTTTCGGCAATGGAATCAAGTCCAAGGGTATATAAGGATTTAACCCGTAAACGATTTCGAAAAGAGAATGTGCCGTAGCATGTGTAGGGGATCGGTTGTAGGCAAATTCCGCATGAGCAAGTTTCACGTCCCAATCATTTTGCATTTTATTCACAAGTCCTCGCAACAACGTTCCTAATGTTCGATTCGAGACCTCGGTTTGACCATCGGTTTGCGGATGGTGCGAAGTGCTAAATAAGAGCTTCGTTCCCACTTTCCTCCATAAAGTATTCCAAAAATAGCTAAGGAATTTAGAATCCCGATCCGACACAATAGTCTTCGGTACTCCATGTAAACGAACCACCTCTCGGAAGTATAAGTCGGCCACATTGCTTGCGTCGTCGGTTTTGTGGCAAGCCACGAAATGAGCCATCTTTGAGAACCGATCAACAACCACCATAATAGCATCTTTACCTCGTTGAGTACGGGGTAAAGCGACGATAAAGTCCATGGATACATCTTCCCACGGTCTTTCTGGTACCGGTAGAGGCATATATGATCCCGGTTTGAACGAACTTTTCGAGATGTGACATGTTACGCATTTACTTAAAACATTGTAAACGTCTTTTAGCATTTTAGGCCAAAAGAAATGTTCTTTTAGTACTTCCAATGTTTAAGCCGTGCCGAAATGTCCTGCTAAACCTCCTCCGTGAGCTTCTCGGACCAATAATTCCCGAACCGCCTGTTTTGGAACACAAAGTCTATTTCCTTTAAATAGGAAATCATCTTGTAACATGAATTCCCCGAACGGACCAGATTTGCAATGAGTAAAAATTTCTCCGAAATCTTCATCATTTTCATAACATTCCTTCAACATTTCGAAACCAAGTAACCGAACCTCCAGAGTAAAAAGTAAGGCATACCTGCTAGATAACGCATCCGCAACGACATTGCTTTTACCGTCTTTGTACTTGGATGAAAAGTGAAATGATTGTAGGAATTCCACCCACTTGGCATGCCTCAGACTCAGTTTATGTTGCCCGTTAATGTACTTCAATGATTCGTGATCCGAGTGTAGAATAAAATGCTTCGTCCGTAAGTAATGACTCCAATGATCAAGGGCCCGTACGATAGCATAGAATTCTTTATCGTAAGTACAATAATTCAACCGAGCTCCGTTCAACTTATCCGAAAAGTAAGCGATAGGTCGTTTACCTTGAATAAGAACCGCTCCAATTCCAACTCCGCTAGCGTCACACTCAACTTCGAATGGTTGAGAAAAATCGGGTAGTGTTAGAATCGGTGCTTCGCATAACTTGGCCTTTAACTTCTCGAAAGCTCCTTGGGCAGTCCCGTTCCATACAAATGGTCCGTTTTTTAAACACTCCGTTATCGGACTTGAAATGGTGCTGAAGTCTCGAATAAACCTCCGGTAAAAAGAAGCAAGTCCGTGAAATGATCTTACTTCCGTCACGGTCGTAGGGGTCGGCCAAGATTTAATTGCTTCGATTTTTGTTTGATCAACCGCCACTCCGTCCTTCGAAACGGCATAGCCAAGAAAGACTATACTTTCGAATAGGAACGAACACTTCTCTTTTTTTCCATACAATTTTCGGTCCCTCAAGGTTTCGAAGATTAACCTTAAGTGCCCGAAATGTTCTTGTAGTGATTGACTATAGATTAGAATGTCATCCAAATATACAACCACGAACTTCCCCAGAAATGGTTTAAGTACCTCGTTCATCAACCTCATGAAGGTACTAGGCGCATTTGTAAGACCGAAAGGCATAACGGTCCATTCATATAATCCATTTTTCATTTTGAAGGCCGTCTTCCACTCGTCACCTTCTCGCATTCGGATTTGATGATATCCACTTCGTAAATCAACTTTGGAAAAGATCACCGAACCATGTAGTTCGTCTAACATATCATCAAGTCTCGGGATAGGGAACCGATACTTGATGGTGATATTGTTCACGGCCCGACTATCCACACACATCCGCCAAGAACCATCATTCTTAGGGACAAGTAAGACCGGAACCGCACACGGACTCAAACTCTCCCGGATATATCCGCGGTCCAAAAGCTCCTCGACTTGTCTTTGTAATTATTTCGTCTCCTCGGGATTACATCTATACGCGACTTTATTCGGAAGTGGTGCTCCCGGTATAAGATCAATTTGGTGTTCGATCCCGCAAATAGGTGGTAAACCCGACGGTAATTCTTCGGGAAAAACATCCTCAAATTCGCGTAACAACACATCTAGCTCTCCTCCGTTTTGTACTCCTATGTTTTCTTCCCGGGTCTCTTTAAACATCACCAAATATACTCGCTCCCCATCATTAATGGCATGTTCCATTTCTCTTTCACTAGCAAGTATGGTAAGTTTCGGTTTCTCCACTCGACTAGAACTCATCGAACGGATGGCTTGCGGGGACATCAGTTTGAGTACAATCTTCTTTCCTTTGTCTTGTAATTCATATTCATTACTCCAACCTCGATGTAAAACATCTCGGTCGAACATCCACGGTCGTCCCAAAAGCACGTGGCATGCGTCCATCGGGAGTACGTCACATAACACATCGTCTCCGTATGATCCCATAGTTAAGTTGATCCGTACTTGTCTCGTAACCTTCACCTTGCTTCCATCATCGAGCCAATGTAAAGCATATGGTTTCGGGTGGGTCATAGTAGTTAGCCCGAGCTTGGTGGCCATCTCGTTTGATGCCACATTCGTGCAACTTCCTCCGTCTATTATCAAGCTACACCACTTTTCTCCGACTTTGCATTTGGAATGAAAAATCTGGTCTCTTTATTCCGTATCACTTGGAATAATTTTGGTATGTAATGCTCGAAGCACTAAAGCAGTATCATATTCCGGAGCATCATAAGTCTCGCAATCTTCATTCTCTTCCTCGGCCTCCACATTAAATACGTCACCAAGGCCTTCCTTCTCGTCCTCGACTAGAAGTTCGTCTCGGACCGCAAAAGCTTCTCTCAAAGTGACCACCCGTTTATTTGGATATGCATTTTGATAGTGACCAAATCCTTGACATTAAAAACATCGTACTTTAGCCAAGCTCGTTTTCTTGGAAACGTGAGGAACCTTTGGTGCCGGGGTAGGGACTTGAAAAGGTACGATAGTTTTCGTAGTAGAACTTGAGCCGGCACTTGCATTTCCGAATTTCTATGGGAATTCGGGTTTGGTAAACTTCAACTTGTTTTGAGCTTCAATTTTTATGCATAGTCCGCATAAAGTGTCAAAATCTCCGTATGGGTATAATTCCACCGTATTTGAAATGTTTCTGTTTAGGCCACGTAAGAAACGTGACATTCTTTGTTCTTGATTTTCTTCAAGTTCTCCCATTAAGGCCAAGCCTTCAAATTCGTCGATGTATTCTTCCACACTTAGTTTTCCTTGTACGAACTCCGCAATTTTTCGGTATAAGGTTAACCGATGTGATGTCGGGACATACCCTTTACGTAGTTTTTTCTTCAAAGAATCCCAAGAACGGATTTTCTCTTTTCCCGCACGAGCTCGTTGTGTTTTCATACCCTCGAACCATAAGGAAGCGCCCTTCCCTAACTTGAGAATTGCATATTTGCAACGTTTCTCATCGTCAAGGTGTTTGAAGTCGAACATACGTTCAATCTTCCTCTCCCACTCCAAGTAAACTTCGGGATAGTACCTCCGACAAATTCCGGAAGTTCATTAACTTTAAATTCATCCACATGACGCGGTGAATGTGCATCATATCCTCCTCTTCTTGCTTGAAAACGTGGTTCTTGCATGCTGTGTAGTGCTTCACGTAGTTTCTCCATGAAATCGTCGGAAAAATCCATGATAAGGTAGTTTTGGTAAGAAAATCGCCAAGAGAATTTCGCCAAGGAAGTAACCTTGGTCTCCGATACCACTTATGATACGAATTAACATATTAAAATGTACGTAAATTCACCGGAAAATGCAGCGGTTATATTTATTTCCTTACAACACTCGTTTTTGTGTAACACTCGTAATATTCAACCGAAAGTAGGGCAATTCGGCTTTGCGAAAACACGAATAAAATGAAAGTAGATTATCAAACTAGACCTATAGTTTGATAAGACAATCTCTCCTCAAGACCTATTGAGAATTGATTAAATTACAACTCGAAAACGCGTCGAATTATAATCGAAGTGTGCTGAAAATCATTCAACTAGAATACATGTGATGTATTTCGTTTTTTCTTCATTCAAAGGTGATCACAAATGGTTGAGGATGAGGCTATTATATAGCCATTATATCTCCTAAGCAAGCCAAACAAGATCACCCAAAATCTAGCTAAAATACAAGCATTTATTAAACTAACAACAAAGACTTTTTGACAAGGATTAAAAACAACACATGCTTGGCTTCTTCCATGATGAATTCGGCTGTGGGGTAGCATGAAGGAAGGAGATCACCATCTATCTCATGTGATAAGACTTAGACAAAGACTTGAACAAGAAAGCAACATCTTGTATTCTTCCTCTACATGTGGTTCGGCCGAAATGCTTTCAAAAGAGTGGAGTGAATCAAATCTCTTTCCTTGATCTTGTTGGTGGGCTTCAAAATGAGAGCAATTATTTAAAGTAGTGGGGACAAAAGATCCTTCAAGGATCACCCATCACAATCGGCCGAAATCTCCCCTATTATGGCCGATTTTGTATGCATGAACATGCATACGTGTGCATGTTTTGATACGTCTAAGTTATCCCGGTTCCGATTATTAAGATCGTTCCCATTTCCGCGCATGTTTTCTCACCAAAGTACGTAGGTGCATGTGCATGCAACTTGGTATCGTCACCTACGTCGATTCTTACTTCGTTTGGAGATGCCGTAATCGCATCAGATTACTATATCCGTGAAACTCCGGTATTCTGCGAAATTTAGCCAAGAAGTCAATATCGTTGAATTCCATTCTGCTGAAAGATCAAGAACCTTAACTGTATTAAGAAATTCAGGTGTGGTTTCTGATTACAAGAGTCAAGAGATATTTCTTTGACAAGAAATCGTAGATAAAATCGCCCAAGGAGATGACCTTTGGCTCCGATACCACTTATGATACGAATTCGCCCGGAAAAGTGAATACGTATCAGACGGAGTGTGTGTAATTGTATGGTAGCGGAAGGCTTTTTATGAGTAGGGTGTTTTTGGATGTATTTTATGGGAATAATATCGGATATAACAATGAAAAATCGAACAAGGACAAAGGTTTATCGAATTAGACCTATAATTCGATAAGATGATTTCTTCTCAAGACCTATTGAGAATTAATCGGATTAATACTCGAAACACGTCGAATAAAAATCAAGTTTCAATGAAAAGCATTCACCAAGAAAAACACAAAGTGTATTCTTATTTCTTCAACATACAATGGTTGTTACAATGCTTACACAAGACTATATATAGGAAACTTCAAGTCTTCCCATAATAAAATAAAAACAATTCAAAGATTTATAAAATCTTTGAATAATCAAAACAAATCAAAAATAAATACAAAGGGAACAACAATAATAATTTTAGAGGAAACAAAATCCCTAAAATGAGTAAAACCAAAGAAAAGAGAAACACACACAAAAAAAGCTATAAAAAAGAGTAATCTGCCGGTAGGACACGGGCCGTGTCGCTTGACACGGCCGCGGCGCGACAAGGACATTCGGCACGGTCGCGGCGCGACAAGGACGTTCGTTAGTGACTCGACCGTGTCCACTTGACACGATCGCGGCGCGACAAAGACGTCCGACAGTGACTCGACCGCGCGGCGCGACAAGGACGTTCGGCATTGACTCAACCGTGTCCTGGAACATGGTCGGGCGTCTGGGCAGTCAGTTTGGCTTATCCGGAAGAGTTCGAATCAGCCGTGTCTCGGGACACGGTCGAGTCCGGCGGGCAGTGAGTTTCACATATCTTGGACATCTCGGCATGGGCCGTGTCGGACGACACGACCGAGTTCGGTCCACAGTGATCGGCATTTTCCGGCAGGTGGTGACATTTTCTGGCTGGTTGGACATTTTCCGACAGGTTGGACACGGTCGAGCTCGGCAGCTTGGTCCTTTTACGTATTTTGTCCGTTTTCTTGCCTAAAAATGTCGTCGTACGTGCATGACGCATTGTAAGGCCATTTTCGTCGATCCTTGCTTCGTTTTCTTTATTCGGACAAGTCAATTCCGTATCATTCCCTCCCCGTTTAAAGGTAATTGTCCTCAATTCCGAAATACCTTCGTCATCAAGATAATTAACTAAAGCCTCTAAGTACTTGATCTCGAAAATATCCGCAGTGCGTACATGGCCCAAAATCATGAGACAATAAGCAGTAGGGGTTTTCAGAGAATCTCCAACAAAATAACTATCATGAGATATAAAGAAATAATAATCATTTTGTGAGTCCGAATTGTTATCATCCTGGGGGTCGGACTCATCGGACGCCACTTCAAGACCTGGGAAAAACGCTTCGTCGTCGATTCTCATGTCAAAATCTTGGTAAGGCTCAAGATATAGATGTTCCGGAAACATAACATCCTCGTGCTCTGTATCATAAACTGAAAACGCCTCATTGGAGTCTGCCTCATAAATTGGACAAAAGTCATCAAAACAACTTTCATCGAGATATGGATCGTCGTCGGGCACAACATCAAAAATGGGAAGCATTAATATTTTCACGCCAGGTTCACCATCAAAAATGGGAAACACGGGATCAATTATGGGTTCCTCTTCATCAACTGGTTCTGTATCAAATACTGGTGGCCCTTCATAATCCGGCTTAATTTCCATGACACTAAAAGGCTCCTCACCATTAAAATAATTTGGTCCGTTTTGGTCAATTTGGCTAACACAACCAACTGGTCCATGCTCAAAGTAGCAAGATCCAGGTTCGTCAATTAAAGAAACACGGCTCAACTTATCTTTTTCGTTGTATTGCGCCGTTGAAACCCCTGCCTCGTCTACTTCATTAAAAATAGTGGTGGGGACATCGTCTTCATCGAAAAAATGCTTTGCTGGAAATTTTTCGATGGGTAAAAACCTTAGATCGAATGTTGGCAGCGGGGCGTCGAAGTATTGGTGGTGTGGAAACAACGAGTGGTGGTATGATTTGAACCTTCGATTGAAATGTTTTATGAATTTTTGTCAATCTCTGATTTTTGGCTTACGTTGTTGTGAACGGGATTGTTTCAGTTTTTGCCACCAGGCGGCGGCGCTACCGCGGAGGCGCCCTGTCACCAGCAAGACACGGCGGTTGATTTGGGCAGCCTTGAAGTCCGAGTGCTCCTAACAAGCATGGAGCCAATCTGTGCACGCATCTGGATTACTATATCCGTGAAACTCCGGTATTCTGCGAAATTTAGCCAAGAAGTCAATATTGTTGAATTCCATTCTGCTGAAAGATCAAGAACCTTAACTGAATTAAGAAATTCAGGTGTGGTTTCTGATTACAAGAGTCAAGAGATATTTCTTTGACAAGAAATCGTAGATAAAATCGCCCAAGGAGATGACCTTGGGCTCCGATACCACTTATGATACGAATTCGCCCGGAAAAGTGAATACGTATCGGACGGAGAGTGTGTAAGTGTATGGTAGCGGAAGGCTTTTTATGAGTAGGGTGTTTTTGGATGTATTTTATGGGAATAATATCGGATATAACAATGAAAAATCGAACAAGGACAAAGGTTTATCGAATTAGACCTATAATTCGATAAGATGATTTCTTCTCAAGACCTATTGAGAATTAATCGGATTAATACTCGAAACACGTCGAATAAAAATCAAGTTTCAATGAAAAGCATTCACCAAGAAAAACACAAAGTGTATTCTTATTTCTTCAACATACAATGGTTGTTACAATGCTTACACAAGACTATATATAGGAAACTTCAAGTCTTCCCATAATAAAAGAAAAACAATTCAAAGATTTATAAAAACTTTGAATACTCAAAACAAATCAAAAATAAATACAAAGGGAACAACAATCATAATTTTAGGGGAAACACAATTCCTAAAATGAGTAAAACCAAAGAAAAGACAAACACACAAAAAAAAAGCTATAAAAAAGAGTAATTTGCCGGCAGGACACGGGCCGTGTCGCTTGACACGGCCGCAGCGTGACAAGGACGTTCGACACGGTCGCGGCGCGAAAAGGACGTTCGGCAGTGACTCGACCGTGTCCGCTTGAGAGGGTCGCGGCGCGACAAGGACGTCCGACAGTGACACGACCGCGCGGCGCGACAAGGACGTTCGGCATTGACTCGACCGTGTCCTGGAACACGGTCGGGCGTCTGGGCATTCAGTTTGGCTTATCCGGAAGAGTACGACTCGGCCGTGGACACTGTCGAGTCCGGCGGGCAGTGAGTTTCACATATCTGGGATATCTCAGCACGGGCCGTGTCGGACGACACGGCCGAGTTCGGTCGGCAGTGATCGGCATTTTCCGGCAGGTGGTGACATTTTCCGGCAGGTTGGACATTTTCCGGCAGGTTGGATACGGTCGAGCTCGGCAGCTTGGTCCTTTTACGTATTGTGTCCGTTTTCTTGCCTAAAAATGTCGCCGTACGTGCATGACGCGTTGTAAGGCCATTTACGTCGATCCTTGCTTCGTTTTCTTTATTCGGACTAGTCAATTCCGTATCAGGAATTGGTGGGCTGAATGAATTATGGTCAGATGAATATTTAACACAAGTCGGGCCTTTTAAAGATGTGAAAAGACAAAACTAAGCTTGGTACTAAAATTGGTCGGTTAGAAGAAAACGACAATTTTAAGCCTAAGTTTTATAACGACTCAGTTTCTTGTGATGGACTTATTGTCTTGGATAATTACTGAATTGGGGTTAGTGAATTATTTTGTGATGGGCCATTATTTGGGGAGCCCAATAATATTGAAATAGAAAGTTGTCCAGATTGTGACGGACCGCCGGTATTTGAGGGTGAAACCGACGTAAAATCATTAGTGCTTCCCATTTTTGATGTTGTGCCCGACGACGATCCATATCTCGATAAAAGTTCTTTTGAAGAATTTTGTCAATTTATGATGCAGGCTCCAATGAGGTGTTTTCAGTTTATGATACGGAGCACAAGGATGTTATGATTCCGGAACATCTATATCCTTAGCCTTACCAAGATTTTGACTCGAAAGACGACCACGAGGCAATTTTCTTCGATCTTGAAATTGCATACGATGACTTCAACCACGATGATAAAGGTTTTGCCTCACAAAGTAGCTATTATTTTTTTTTATAACTAATGATAGTTATTTTGTTGGCACTTCTTAGAAATATTACTACCGCCTCAAAGTGTTGCACCACACTCGAACGTCCGATATTTTTGAGCTTATTATCTGTTTGGTGACTTTCTTTTATTCATTCGGAGATGAGATCAATGCCGATTCGAGGACGAATCATTTAAAAGGGGGAGGGAATGATACGAAATTGACGAGCTCGAGTGAAAAATGCGAAAAGCGGACAAAATTACCAATTCCTGCGCGTATGAGGACTTCGTAGCAGTTTTGGTATTTTAATCATAACTCTCTCATACAAAGTTTGATTTAGGTGATTCAAGCGGCCATGGAAAGATAAAAGAAATATCTATAAATTATGTGAAACGGTCCAAGGTCCAATTATGTGTCTATCAAGCCACACGAACCGTTCAAATGTACAGTGGTGTTTATGGCCAAAAATTGTGGTCCAATTATAATGATGCGAAAATGACTATTCCGAATAATGATATGACTCGGAATAAATTAGATATGTCGACATGCATACGTAGTATGCACCATGCAACTAAAGTCATGAGGATTTTCGGCCGATTCCTTTGAGATATTGGTGAAGATTTTCATCACATTTTTCTCATGTCAAAGTCTTCATATCTTTTTTTTGGAGATAATGGTCAATTGCATAAATAAAGGAAAATTACAAAGAAAGTGCATGAGGGTTGGCCTCATCACAAAATGTAAAATACCTAATCTCCAACCAAGTACCCTACTAACGATTTAACATTATAACACATGGGTCTAACCAATTCGTAAAATAATACTATCATACAACTCTACCAAGCAATTTTCCACAATCTAAGAATAGCCATACTTGTCAATGATTCAGGAATCTGCATAGTGATCAATTTGTCTCGTGCGATGTTGAGGGCTCGGTAAGCGACTATTTCGGGTTCATTCTTGACATTACCGAAAATACTATCATTTCTCTCACGCCATATGAAGTAAACAATGGCAGCGAACATGGCTTGATATGCATAGTTCACCATGTGTTTTACCCTCCATAGCTGTAGCAGCTGAGTATATGCCATTTGGTGCCAGACCCCATGAAATACGATCCTTCGCAGACTGAGTAATAATGGGCAAATCTTCGACAATACAACCAATCTCCAGTCTAGTAGTAGACGGCCAATCCCATAATCCCCTATTAATAACCCGATCCAATCTAGCATCATTCGATAATCCAATAAGCATTGGGCCTAGCGGGTACTTATCAATAAGAATTCCGTGTGGATGCCACGGGTCTTTCCAAAGTAGGAAGCGATGCCCATCTCCCACATGATAAATAAAAGCTTTTTGCACTTGATGGCGAAGTTTAAGCATTTGTCTCCAACTTCATGGGCAAGAGGATGCAATCGATAGGAGCCAAAAAGAGTTCATTTTTATCCGGTATTCGCGAACCCAAACCGCCCACACGGAGCTGCCATCATCTACTAGCAAGTTCCAGATATGACGTAATATTAGCGATTTGTTATGATGTGTCAAAAGAATAATACCAAGACCCCCCTCTTCTTTCGGTTTGCAAATAACGGACCAGCTCACCTTAGCATAACCCGAACCCGAAGATCCTCTCCATAGAAAGTTTCTCAATTTTGATTCAATGCATCGGATCACTCCTTTAGGAAGAATAAAGATTCCAGCCCAATATATGTGCAATGTATTCAAGATAGAACGGATCAGCTGGAGACGACCGACATAAGATAACATTCTGTTAGACCACGAACCAACACGTTCATCCAGTTTCATGAGAAGCGGTTTACAATCAGCAATAGTGAGTTTTGATGTAATGAGTGGAACTCCAAGATATCGCACGGGCAAAGAGCCGATGTTATACCCTACAATGGGTTGCAACATATCGGTTAGTGGATTGGCTCGAGCAGAAAGGAACATATTACTTTTCAACGGGTTAGCTCTCAATCCCGACAATTGGCCAAATAAATCCGTCCCCTTCTGTAAGACTCTAACGGACTCCACGTCTGCGTTACAAAATAAAAGCAAGTCATCAACAAAGCTCAACATTACCGTTTTAGTACGATGACACCTCCAATGGTATCTAAAGTTCGGATGTGTCGCAATGTGTTGATTTAAAATTCCATGAAGAACCTCCATAACAAGCACAAAAATATAAGGCGATACTGGATCGCCTTGTCTCAGCCCACGTTTACCAAAAAAATACCCTTCGGCCGTGCCATTAATATTAATAGAAAAAGTTGGAGATTTCATGCATGCACATATCCATCCAATGAAACATGGATGGAAGTGCATCTCTTCTAACATAGTCAAAACGAATTCTGATACGAATTATCCGGGGAGAGGCGGATACGTATCGTTCGGAGCATATGTAAGAATATCGTAGCGGAAGTCTTTTTACGATTTGGGTGTTTTTGGGATGTATTTTGTGGTATCGGAATGTCGAATATGACGATGAAAATTCGAACAAATGGAAAATGGAAGTAATATCGGGAAAAGTGATAATATCGATCAAGAAGACTTGAACGATCAAGAACAAGGGTTTATCGAATTAGACCTATAACTCGATAAGGTGATTTCTTCCCAAGACCTATTGAGAATCAATCGGATTAATACTCGAAAACGCGTCAAATAAAAATCAAGTTTCGGTAAAAATCATTTACCAATGATAGAAACACAAAGTGTATTCTTTCACATTCAACATTCATAATACTCTTATTACAAGGCTAATCAATCTACTTATAGGAGGTGAAACCTTCTTACAACTAAGGAATCTAAAACAACAAGATCACATGATCTTTGAAATGAAAAACAAAAAACCAAGTAAAGAAATCAAAAGCAAGATCAAATGATCTTGAAAAGGAAGACAAGAATCAAAACAAAACTATAAAAATAACAACATCAAATAATAGGGGGATAAAGAAAGAAAAAGGAGACAAAAACAACACACAATGTGTATAAAGAAAAATCGGCTGGCTGGCGGACACGGGCCGTGTCGATGGACACGGCCGCGGCTGCATGTGCCATGTGCGGCAGGACTCGACCGTGTTCGACTGACACGGTCGGGCTGGTCGGCAGGCGTTTCGGCGCTTCTAGGTGAATAGGACTCGACCGTGTTCGTATGACACGGTCGGGCTGGTCGGCAGACTTGCGACGCTTTCCGGAAGAGTAGGACACGGTCGTGGCTCGGAACACGGTTGGGCTGGTCGGCAGTTCGTTCGGCATTTTTCCGGAGGAGTGCGACACGATCGTGTCCTGGGACACGGTCGAGCTCGGCAGCAGTTCGTTCGGCCAATTCCGGAAGGGTGTGACCCGGTCGTGTCCTGGGACACGGTCGAGCTCGGCAGCTTGGTCCTTTTACGTCTTGTGTCCGTTTTCTCGCCTAAAAATGTCGTCGTATGTGCATGACGCGTTGTAAGGCCGTTTATTTTTATCCTTGCTCCGTCTTCTTCATTTTGACTAGTTAAATTCCGTATCAAATTCCCATTCCACCATGTCATATGCCTTCATAAGATCAACTTTGAAAGCACATCTAGCCGGAAGATCCTTTTTTTTTGTAACCATAAAGTAGTTCTTGAGCCAAAAGCACATTATCACTAATTCGCCTCCCCGGGATAAAAGCAGTTTGAGATTTATCCACCAAGTACCCCAGGAAATCACACATCCGATTAGCAATTATTTTGGAGATGACTTTATAGATAACATTACAGCATGAAATAGGATGAAAATCTCTAGGATTCTTCGGAGCCTCCACCTTCGGAATTAAAGCAAGAAGGGTAGTGTTGATTTCTTTAACGAGCAGCCCTGTCTCAAAGAATTGTACAATAGCTCGGGTCACCTCTCTTCCTACGACACCCCACGTCTTCTTAAAAAAGCAAGATGTATATCCATCAGGACTCGGAGCCTTAGAGTCTTTAAATCCGAAGAGAACACTCTTAATTTCCTCCTCGGTAACTCGCCGAACCATATGCGATGCATCATCTGGTGACAATCGTTTAGTGATAAACGGATGGATCATTTCCCGATTAATATTGGGCTGAATTGAGCTTCCAAGTAAATTAGAGTAATATCTAATGATCTCAGCCCGAACTAGTTCTGGTTCATCCACCATAATCCCATCTGAGTTCTCAATACGTAATATACGACTTCTGGCCTTCTCCATTCTACGGAAAAAATAGGCCGTGCATTGATCCCCATCTTTTAACCATTCCACCTTAGCCCTCTGACTGAGAAAAGAATGTTCTTGCTTAACTGCAATAGCATAAACATAATGGCATCTTTTTTCTAATTCAAGAAGTGACTAAAACAAAGGAAATTTGGCCACATATTTTTGAGCAATATCCAGATAAGCACTTGCTTCTATCACATTCTTACTCAAGTTGCCTTTACTTCTCCTTAATTCCTTCAACCCCGGTTTCAAGGCTTGGAGCTTCTTTATCAACGAATACATAGGAAGACCTTAAATTTGATGTCTCCAAATGTTAGCTACAAGTGTATGAAATTCGGCCTTATCCGCTAAAAAATTATCAAATCGGAAATTGGGGTTTTTACCTCTAACCCCCGCTCATGCTGAAGAATCAACGGAGAGTGATCTGAAGTTTTAGGTTGCCCACAAAAGTAATGCACAGTAGGAAACTTAGTGAACCATGCAGGATTTCCAACCACCTTATCCAATCTCCTCCAAATATAATTTGGGCTAACTTGGCAATTAGACCAAGAGAACCAAGGACCCTTCATAGGAAGGGTAATTAATTCCGAAACCGTTAAACATGCTGAAAAATCCTCATTAATGGTTTGAAAATCATCACCTCCAAGCATCTCACTGTGATCCAGTATAGCATTGAAATCACCCATAACAAGCCACGAGTCTCCACTTCTAGTTTCCGAGAATGACATAAGCTCGTCCCAAAGACTCCTCTGCTCAATAATCGTGTTATACCCATATACAAATGATAGATAACAAATAGATTGAGAATCAAGTACCGTTGCCTTCGTATGCACAACTTGCTCGAAGCTACCCAGAATATCCACTTGCACATAAGAACTATCCCATCCAATCCAAATACGGTTCGCCAGACCATTAGAGTAATCGATATGCCATTTCCATAATTTATGAATACGTTCACATATAGGACTAACATTACGTAATTGCACTCTAGTCTCAAAAAATGCACAGATTCTTAATTGATTAGCCGAAATAAGCTCTCTAGCCGCTTGTTGGTGATCCAGCTTATTAAGGCCACGTACATTCCAACATGCAGTCGGGATCATTTAACAACATCTTTAAGGGCTGCTCTAGGACCCTGCATTGAGTTATTGATAGCCATAACTTGATCATCCCTTTCCATACTTCCCGCCACCTCCAGCACCGCAAATAGATTAGTATCCATTATAGAATCCTTCCCTTTGTCATTCATATTTCGACGTGGAGAACCAATAACATCATCAACCATTTTCACCATATCCACTGGGAACGAAGGAGAATTAGAACGTTTCTTAGATCTTGCATCCATCCATCCCTCATTATCCATTCTAGGATATTTTTGCGTTTTCGGAACATATACTTGGATTGGTTTAGCATTAGGATGTTTCTTCTTCACCTTAGGACATTTTTTATCAATATGACCAAATGACATACACAACGTACATATCGGGGGTTTCCACTCGTATTCAACTTCAATTTTACAATTGCCATTATATTCTCCTGATTCCGAGGGTAGCATCAAAACCACGTGGTCATGGAATTTAGAATGGATATCAACCACAACACAAACTCTAGCATAATCAATCCTAGCCATTGTGGATGTAAAAGCATCAGCATATAAAGGCTTACCGACCGCACTTGCCACCAAACCCAGTCCCTCCATTGTCCAGTACTCCATTGGGAGGTTTTTAAACTTCACCCATATTGGCACTTCAGTGTGGTTTTGTTTTTCCAGTGACAAACCTTCTTTCCATTTCTCAAGAAAAAGGGGTTGTCCAGCATAGTGCCATGGACCTCCTTCAATGAGCTGAACCATTGCGCATTCCGATTCAAATTCGAAGAAATAATATCTATTAGCTTTTGCTCTGAATTCCTTCAAACCCTTCCATAATGACATTGAGAAATTCTTAGCAGCAAAGAATGAAAGTTTTGGCCCCAAAAAATATCCAACTGCCGTGGATTTCCATCTATTCATGCCTAGAGAAGCCACCTGCCAAGGAGGTTTGATAACTGCATGGCCATCTATGATTTCTGGTGGAGTATATTGCATGGTTCGCCTTTTAGAAGATGAGAAAGCATAATCGTTCACTGTAGGTTCCTCCATTAGGATCTTAATGTTACCAACGAACAGGCCGTCGTCCTGAACAGTTGCCTTAGGATCAGTCGATGCAGCAGCCATGCCGTTAGTTGCTGTTATACAAGTACTAGGGTTAGGGTTTCCTTCACACCTGCTATCCTTATTACGTTTACTCCTAAGGATCTCGTTGGAATCCTGAAGACCAGCGAACATGGAGCTAGGTTGAAAAGAATCCTGATTCTGCAAATTAACCTTTAATTCCGATGCCTCCTTACTTCCTTCGACCCTCTCCACAAGGTTTATGAACTCCGGAATATTGAATTCATCAGCAAAGGATGGGATGCGAGCTATGATTTTTCCTATATCCGGCGTGAATCGTTGCAGTGATGGAGAATCTGTATGGATTAGCATTGAATTTTGAGAAGGATCCATCGTCAGATTGCATGAAGAAGATGATACGTAAAGAATGTGTGAAATCGCACGCTGAGTGTGTGAAATCGCCGCTCTAGGGTTTGCTTCCTTGAAACAATAAAAGTTTCAACGTCTTCATATCTTCATGTTCAAATATCATGAAAGATCCTCCACCCTTGACCTCACAATCAATTCGGCCGAACACTCCCCACAACATCTTGAAGATTTTCTTCACATTTCCTATCAAGAAGATTTCATCCACTTTTTATTCCTTTGGCCGGTTTGGTGAGATTTGGGGAAGATTTTCATCACATTTTTTATATCAAAATCTTGATACCATGGGACCAAGATCAAGACCATGGGACCAGGTGGAGAGGAAAGCATGTGGTTAACGTGGCTTACCGTATCTTTTTAGTGGCATTGGTCTACTTACTCTGGCAAGAGCGGAATGAACGGAGATTCAGTCAGAGGCGTCGTGATCCTCACATAGTTACCTTACAGGGGATTGGTCTTGTACGTGACATTATCTCTCAGCGTTGGCCGCCTCATTCATTATCAGTAGTCGCTGTTAGATGTATTTGGAGGGTTGCTTGGTAGTTCCATTTTAACTCTTTTGTTATTCTTCCGTTTCGTGCTGTTGGTGCACCTTCTGTATTGGTTGCTGGGTACTGGCCTGCCTTGTTGACCAATTTTTTTTATTTAATGCAATTGACTTTTCCAAAAAAAAAAAGATCAAGATCATGAAAGATCTCCTCCATCTCTCCTTGTCTTCGGCCGAACCCCCCTTTTGCTTCTTTTTTTTATTATTCATCTCAAAGTCTTGTCCAAGATCATGCCCAACATCATGAAGATCTCCTCCCTCCCTTGTCCCCTCTTGACCACACGGCCGAACTCCCCCTCATGAAATGTTTTTTTTTATTTTCTTAGTGAAATTAATAGTTTATTAGATATGTTATGTATTTGTTAGATTGTGATCTTTTGTTTTCAAGTATGTGTAACGTCTATTTAATGGCCATTTTCGGCATGTAAGAGGATTGAAGATTGAATGACAAATTAATACTCTTGTATGACTTGTTGGACGAGTTCCTACGAAATCTTGATTATTATTCGACGCATTTTCGAATTCTAATCTGATCGAGTCTCAATAGGTCTTGGGAAGAAATCACTTTATCAAGTTATAGGTCTAATTCGATAAAAACCTTATACTTATTTTTATTCGGCCGAATTGCCCTACTTTCGGATGATTTTTACGTTGTGTTCCATACATCAATAATTGTTCATATCCAAATAAAATACACTTCCGTTGCGTCGCATGCGAATTACGTTCACACTCGGACGTAAATTCGTATCATTAGTGGTATCAGAGACCACACCTGAATTTCTTAATTCAATTGAGGTTCTTGATCTTTCATCAGAATGGAGTTCAACGATATTCATTTCTTGGCTCAATTCCGCAACATACCGGAGTTTCACGGATCTAGTAATCCAGATGCGTGCATAGATTGGCTCCATGCTTGTGAGGAGCACTCAGACTTCAAGGCTACCCCGATCAACTGCCGCGTTTCGCTGGTGGCAAAGCGCCTCCGCGGTAGCGCCGCCTTCTGGTCGCAAAAACTGAAACAGTCCCGTTCACAACAACGTAAGCCTAAAATCAAAGATTGGCAAAAATTCAGAAAACATTTCAATTGAAGGTTCGAATCCACATCATACCACCACTTGTTTCCCCACCACCAGCCCTTCGACGCCCCACCGCCGACATTCGATCTAGGTTTTTTTGATACGAATTACGTATGAAAATGTACGTAAACTCGCAAGGAAATGCAGCGGATATATTTTGTTGCCTCACAACACTCGTATATGTGTAACACTCGTAAGAATTAACCGAAAGTAGGGCAATTCGGTTTCCATAAACAAGATAATATGAAAGTAAATTATCAAACTAGACCTATAGTTTGATAAGGCAATCTCTCCTCAAGACCTATTGAGAATCGATTAAATTACAACTCGAAGACGCGTCGAATTATAATCACGGTGTGCTGAAAATCATTCAACAATGAGTACATACAAGTGTATTTCGTTTTCTCAAGCTTCAAAAGTGATTTGAAAGATTGAGGATGAGGCTTATAAATAGCCTTAACAACTACAAACAAGATCAAACAAGATCACACAAGAAAACAAGTAAACATTAAACTAATCTATCAAGTTTGACAAAGATTGAAAACAAAGTCATGCTTGGTTTCTTCCTCTCATTTTCGACCGTGGGGTACTTCAAGGGAGTAGATAACATCTTCTTGCAAGACTTTGACAAGGATAGAAAATGAAAGCAACATCTTGGTGTCTTCTTCCTCCTTTATTTCGGCCGATTTGGTGATTGTGACATGGGCTAAATCTTCTATCTTTGTTTAAGGACAAATCTTGAGCAAATCTTCACCAAAGACAAGAAACAAAATAAAATAACTAATCATGTTAGAAGACTTTGGTTTGATTCTTGATGACTATTATTATCATGATTTGACGACTTTGTTGCCATGTAGGTGACTTATTCAAGGGAGGGGAACCATCGGTTTCAATGCATGAAGAAGGTGGATGAGTGCATGGTTCGTAATTTCTTCATGCATACGTAAAATGTGTTCAAGGTTACTTCAAGTCTCGTATTAGTCGTCTCGTCCAAAGAAGTAAGTGCATGTCGTGTAGGTGCATGTGTGTGCATGGCCGTATGCATGGTTGCATGGTCGTCTACGTCGTCTTTCTTCGGTTGGCCATGTCGATCTCGTATCATCCCCTCTTCCTTTAAAGTGATTCGTCCTTGAATCTAAAGTCCAAGGACGGTTGGTATTCTGGATAGGGTTGTGCTCCTCCGGGGTTGAAGATGTAATTTTCGTTGGATGTGTTGACGTTTGCTTGGGATTGCATTTTTAAAAGACCAACCTGCAAAATAAAAAACAAACGACGTATCTGGGTGTCTACCATTTCCCTTAACGGAATCCCCAAAAAAAGATTTGTGGTTTAATGGAATAATTTCCATTTCCGGCGTCATGTGGGCACAAATCTTGTCCTCATTCCTTTCATCAATGAGTTCGTCTTTTACTATTTTCCAGTCACATGTAGCCACATAGCTTTTACGTTGGTCGGTGTCGGGAACCGGATAAATGAGAACAATTGGATTGGGATCCTCCAATTTTTTAACAATAATAGAAATAACCTCATAGAAATTTTGGGGAACAATCGCCTTGTCCTCAATCTCTTCATCTTCTATAGCTCGGGAAAGGGACGGTTGTGTAGAACTAAAAAGTATACTTGTGAGTTCCTCACTCGTTAACTCGTCCTGATGCTCCAAATCATTTGAAACCGATTTGGTTTCTAAAGTACGAAGAACTAAGTCTGTATCATAATCGGGAGCATCGTAAATTACACATTCTTCTTCTCCTTCGTCCTCTATATCAAACTTGAGAATGTCGCCTAGCCTTTCTTGTTCTTCCTCAGCTATTAACTCGTCTCGGGTAGCAAGAATCGGGCAAACATCTTGCACATGATCGAACCCTTGGCCAATGAAACAACTCACCTCCAGAAAACTCGTCTCATTAGTCAAGTCGAGAGCTTTAGAAACCGAGTTGGGGGCTGATGTTGTTACGATTTTGAGAGCTGAACTCGAGCCGAAAGGTACGTATCTCTTGCGAAGTTTTCTTTTCAACGACTCCCATGAACGGATCTTGTTTTTTCCAGCACGAGTCCTTTGCTTCTTCTTACATTCGAACCAAACTGAAGCGCCGTTAACCAACTTGATAATTGCATATTTGCAACGCTTCTCATCGTTAAGACCTTTAAACTCGAACAAGCGATCCATCTTACGTTCCTATTCCAAATAAATTTTGGGATCGGTACCTCCGATGAACTTCAGAAATTCGTTCAACTCGAACTCGTTAGTATGGCATGGGGAACACAGGCCTTCTCCTCCTTGTCTAGGTTCCGGTAAGTCATGTAAAGCATCACGTAGCTTTACCAAGAATTAGGTATTGGAAAAGTCCATCTCTTATAATGATCAAGAAATCGAACAGAAAATTTGCCAAGAAATCCGTGAAGAATGAACCAAGAAGATGATCAAAGAATATGATCTCCACCGTTCAGACTGTAGTTCAATGAGTTGGCTTACCTTGTCAAAATTTCGTGACGATCCAACGGTCGAATCCACGGGAAACTTTATTTTCTTCCGACTGCGCTAATCTGCCAATGTTATGCGAAAATTCTTCTAACCGTGAAGAACAACCCAAGAAGGTGACTAAATACTTCAACTAAAAATTCGTTGAATAAATCGCCCAAGGAGATGACCTTGGGCTCCGATACCACTTATGATACAAATTATGTATGAAAATATACGTAAACTCGCAAGGAAATGCAGCGGATATATTTTGTTGCCTCACAACACTCGTATATGTGTAACACTCGTAAGAATTAACCAAAAGTAGGGCAATTCGGTTTCCGTAAACAAGATAATATGAAAGTAAATTATCAAACTATACCTATAGTTTGATAAGGCAATCTCTCCTCAAGACCTATTGAGAATCGATTAAATTACAACTCGAAGACGCGTCGAATTATAATCACGGTGTGCTGAAAATCATTCAACAATGAATACATACAAGTGTATTTCGTTTTTTCAAGCTTCAAAAGTGATTTGAAAGATTGAGGATGAGGCTTATAAATATCCTTAACAACTACAAACAAGATCAAACAAGATCACACAAGAAAATAAGTAAACATTAAACTAATCTATCAACTTTGACAAAGATTGAAAACAAAGTCATGCTTGGTTTCTTCCTCTCATTTTCGGCCGTGGGGTACTTCAAGGGAGTAGATAACATCTTCTTGCAAGACTTTTACAAGGATAGAAAATGAAAGCAACATCTTGGTGTCTTCTTCCTCCTTTATTTCGGCCGATTTGGTGATTGTGACATGGGCTAAATCTTCTATCTTTGTTTAAGGACAAATCTTGAGCAAATCTTCACCAAAGACAAGAAACAAAATAAAATAACTAATCATGTTAGCAGACTTTGGTTTGATTCTTGATGATTATTATTATTATGCTTTGACGACTTTGTTGCCATGTAGGTGACTTATTCAAGGGAGGGGAACCATCGGTTTCAATGCATGAAGAAGGTAGATGAGTGCATGGTTCGTAATTTCTTCATGCATACGTAAAATATGTTCAAGGTTACTTCAAGTCTCGTATTAGTCGTCTCGTCCAAAGAAGTAAGTGCATGTCGTGTAGGTGCATGTGTGTGCATGGCCGTATGCATGGTTGCATGGTCGTCTACGTCGTCTTTCTTCGGTTGGCCATGTCGATCTCGTATCATCCCCTCTTCCTTTAAAGTGATTCGTCCTTGAATCTAAAGTCCAAGGACGGTTGGTATTCTGGATAGGGTTGTGCTCCTCCCGGGTTGAAGATGTAATTTTCGTTGGATGTGTTGACGTTTGCTTGGGATTGCATTTTTAAAAGACCAACCTGCAAAATAAAAAACAAACGACGTATTTGGGTGTCTACCATTTCCCTTAACGGAATCCCCAAAAAAAGATTTGTGGTTTAATGGAATAATTTCCATTTCCGGCGTCATGTGGGCACAAATCTTGTCCTCATTCCTTTCATCAATGAGTTCGTCTTTTACTATTTTCCAGTCACATGTAGCCACATAGCTTTTACGTTGGTCGGTGTCGGGAACCGGATCAATGAGAACAATTGGATTGGGATCCTCCAATTTTTTAACAATAATAGAAATAACCTCATAGAAATTTTGGGGAACAATCGCCTTGTCCTCAATCTCTTCATCTTCTGTAGCTCGGGAAACGGACGGTTGTGTAGAACTAAAAAGTATACTTGTGAGTTCCTCACTCGTTAACTCGTCCTGATGCTCCAAATCATTTGAAACCGATTTGGTTTCTAAAGTACGAAGAACTAAGTCTGTATCATAATCGGGAGCATCGTAAATTACACATTCTTCTTCTCCTTCGTCCTCTATATCAAACTTGAGAATGTCGCCTAGCCTTTCTTGTTCTTCCTCGGCTATTAACTCGTCTCGGGTAGCAAGAATCGGGCAAACATCTTGCACATGATCGAACCCTTGGCCAATGAAACAACTCACCTCCAGCAAACTCGTCTCATTAGTCAAGTCGAGAGCTTTAGAAACCGAGTTGGGGGCTGATGTTGTTACGATTTTGAGAGCTGAACTCGAGCCGAAAGGTACGTATCTCTTGCGAAGTTTTCTTTTCAACGACTCCCACGAACGGATCTTGTTTTTTCCAGCACGAGTCCTTTGCTTCTTCTTACATTCGAACCAAACTGAAGCGCCGTTAACCAACTTGATAATTGCATATTTGCAACGCTTCTCATCGTTAAGACCTTTAAACTCGAACAAGCGATCCATCTTACGTTCCCATTCCAAATAAATTTTGGGATCGGTACCTCCGATGAACTTCAGAAATTCGTTCAACTCGAACTCGTTAGTATGGCATGGGGAACACAGGCCTTCTCCTCCTTGTCGAGGTTCCGGTAAGTCATGTAAAGCATCACGTAGCTTTACCAAGAATTAGGTATTGGAAAAGTCCATCTCTTATAATGATCAAGAAATCGAACAGAAAATTTGCCAAGAAATCCGTGAAGAATGAACCAAGAAGATGATCAAAGAATATGATCTCCACCGTTCAGACTGTAGTTCAATGAGTTGGCTTACCTTGTCATAATTTCGTGACGATCCAACGGTCGAATCCATGGGAAACTTTATTTTCTTCCGACTGCGCTAATCTGCCAATGTTATGCGAAAATTCTTCTAACCGTGAAGAACAACCCAAGAAGGTGACTAAATACTTCAACTAAAAATTCGTTGAATAAATCGCCCAAGGAGATGACCTTGGGCTCCGATACCACTTATGATACAAATTATGTATGAAAATATACGTAAACTCGCAAGGAAATGCAGCGGATATATTTTGTTGCCTCACAACACTCGTATATGTGTAACACTCGTAAGAATTAACCAAAAGTAGGGCAATTCGGTTTCCGTAAACAAGATAATATGAAAGTAAATTATCAAACTATACCTATAGTTTGATAAGGCAATCTCTCTTCAAGACCTATTGAGAATCGATTAAATTACAACTCGAAGACGCGTCGAATTATAATCACGGTGTGCTGAAAATCATTCAACAATGAATACATACAAGTGTATTTCGTTTTTTCAAGCTTCAAAAGTGATTTGAAAGATTGAGGATGAGGCTTATAAATATCCTTAACAACTACAAACAAGATCAAACAAGATCACACAAGAAAATAAGTAAACATTAAACTAATCTATCAACTTTGACAAAGATTGAAAACAAAGTCATGCTTGGTTTCTTCCTCTCATTTTCGGCCGTGGGGTACTTCAAGGGAGTAGATAACATCTTCTTGCAAGACTTTTACAAGGATAGAAAATGAAAGCAACATCTTGGTGTCTTCTTCCTCCTTTATTTCGGCCGATTTGGTGATTGTGACATGGGCTAAATCTTCTATCTTTATTTAAGGACAAATCTTGAGCAAATCTTCACCAAAGACAAGAAACAAAATAAAATAACTAATCATGTTAGAAGACTTTGGTTTGATTCTTGATGATTATTATTATTATGCTTTGACGACTTTGTTGCCATGTAGGTGACTTATTCAAGGGAGGGGAACCATCGATTTCAATGCATGAAGAAGGTAGATGAGTGCATGGTTCGTAATTTCTTCATCCATACGTAAAATATGTTCAAGGTTACTTCAAGTCTCGCATTAGTCGTATCGTCCAAAGAAGTAAGTGCATGTCGTGTAGGTGCATGTGTGTGCATGGCCGTATGCATGGTTGCATGGTCGTCTACGTCGTCTTTCTTCGGTTGGCCATGTCGATCTCGTATCATCCCCTCTTCCTTTAAAGTGATTCGTCCTTGAATCTAAAGTCCAAGGACGGTTGGTATTCTGGATAGGGTTGTGCTCCTCCCGGGTTGAAGATGTAATTTTCGTCGGATGTGTTGACGTTTGCTTGGGATTGCATTTTTAAAAGACCAACCTGCAAAATAAAAAACAAACGACGTATCTGGGTGTCTACCATTTCCCTTAACGGAATCCCCAAAGAAAGATTTGTGGTTTAACGGAATAATTTCCATTTCCGGCGTCATGTTGGCACAAATCTTGTCCTCATTCCTTTCATCAATGAGTTCGTCTTTTACTATTTTCCAGTCACATGTAGCCACATAGCTTTTACGTTGGTTGGTGTCGGGAACCGGATCAATGAGAACAATTGGATTGGGATCCTCTAATTTTTTAACAATAATAGAAATAACCTCATAGAAATTTTGGGGAACAATCGCCTTGTCCTCAATCTCTTCATCTTCTGTAGCTCGGGAAACGGATGGTTGTGTAGAACTAAAAAGTATACTTGTGAGTTCCTCACTCATTAACTCGTCCTGATGCTCCAAATCATTTGAAACCGATTTGGTTTCTAAAGTACGAAGAACTAAGTCTGTATCATAATCGGGAGCATCGTAAATTACACATTCTTCTTCTCCTTCGTCCTCTATATCAAACTTGAGAATGTCGCCTAGCCTTTCTTGTTCTTCCTCGGCTATTAACTCGTCTCGGGTAGCAAGAATCGGGCAAACATCTTGCACATGATCGAACCCTTGGCCAATGAAACAACTCACCTCCAGCAAACTCGTCTCATTAGGCAAGTCGAGAGCTTTAGAAACCAAGTTGGGGGTTGACGTTGTTACGATTTTGAGAGCCGAACTCGAGCCGAAAGGTACATATCTCTTGCGAAGTTTTCTTTTCAACGACTCCCACGAACGGATCTTGTTTTTTCCAGCACGAGTCCTTTGCTTCTTCTTACATTCGAACCAAACTGAAGCGCCTTTAACCAACTTGATAATTACATATTTGCAACGCTTCTCATCGTTAAGACCTTTAAACTCGAACAAGCGATCTATCTTACGTTCCCATTCCAAATAAATTTCGGGATCAGTACCTCCGATGAACTTCGGAAGTTCGTTCAACTCGAACTCGTTAGTATGGAATGGGGAACATAGGCCTTCTCCTCCTCGTCGAGGTTCCGGTAAGTCATGTAAAGCATCACATAGCTTTACCAAGATTTCGGTATTGGAAAAGTCCATCTCTTCTAATGATCAAGAAATCGAACAGAAAATTTGCCAAGAAAGCCGTGAAGAATGAACCAAGAAGATGATCAAAGAATCTGATCTCCACCGTTCAGACTGTAGTTCAATGAGTTGGCTTACCTTGTCAAAATTTCGTGATGATCCAACAGTTGAATCCACGGGAAACTTTATTTTCTTCCGACGGCGCTAATCTGCCAATGTTATGCGAAAATTCTTCTAACCGTGAAGAACAACCCAAGAAGGTGACTAAATACTTCAACTAAAAATTCGTTGAATAAATCGCCCAAGGAGATGACCTTGGGCTCCGATACCACTTGTGATACGAATTACGTATGAAAATATACGTAAACTCGCAAGAAAATGCAGCGGATATATTTTGTTGCCTCACAACACTCGTATATGTGTAACACTCGTAAGAATTAACCGAAAGTAGGGCAATTCGGTTTCCGTAAACAAGATAATATGAAAGTAAATTATCAAACTAGACCTATAGTTTGATAAGGCAATCTCTCCTCAAGACCTATTGAGAATCGATTAAATTACAACTCGAAGACGCGTCGAATTATAATCAAGGTGTGCTGAAAATCATTCAACAATGAATACATACAAGTGTATTTCGTTTATTCAAGCTTCAAGAGTGATTTGAAAGATTGAGGATGAGGCTTATAAATAGCCTTAACAACTACAAACAAGATCAAACAAGATCACACAAGAAAACAAGTAAAAATTAAACTAATCTATCAACTTTGACAAAGATTGAAAACAAAGTCATGCTTGGTTTCTTCCTCTCATTTCGGCCGTGGGGTACTTCAAGGGAGTAGATAACATCTTTCTCATGTGATATCTTCTTGCAAGACTTTGACAAGGATAGAAAATGAAAGCAACATCTTGGTGTCTTCTTCCTCCTTTATTTCGGCCGATTTGGTGATTGTGACATGGGCTAAATCTTCTATCTTTGTTTAAGGACAAATCTTGAGCAAATCTTCACCAAAGACAAGAAACAAAATAAAATAACTAATCATGTTAGAAGACTTTGGTTTGATTCTTGATGATTATTATTATCATGCTTTGACGACTTTGTTGCCATGTAGGTGACTTATTCAAGGGAGGGGAACCATCGGTTTTAATGCATGAAGAAGGTGGATGAGTGCATGGTTCGTAATTTCTTCATGCCTACGTAAAATATGTTCAAGGTTACTTCAAGTCTCGTATTAGTCGTCTCGTCCAAAGAAGTAAGTGCATGTCGTGTAGGTTCATGTGTGTGCATGGCCGTATGCATGGTTGCATGGTCGTCTACGTCGTCTTTCTTCGGTTGGCCATGTCGATCTCGTATCATTTTTCCCCATCGAGGAATTTCCACGAGAGCCTTTTTTTGATGAAGACGATATCCCTACTGCCATTTTCAATGAAGTAGACGAGACAGAGGTTTCAGGGGCGCAATACAACGAAGAAGATGAGTTGAGCCGTGTTTCCCTAATTGACGAACTTGGATCTTGCTATTATGCGCATGTGCCAATTAATTGTGTTGGTTAAATTGACCAAAACGGAATTGGTGCGCCAAATGAATTATGGTCAGATGAATATTTAACACAAGTCGGGCCTTTTAAAGATGTGAAAAGACAAAATTGAGCTTGGTACTAAAATTGGTCGTTTAGAAGAAAACGACAATTTTAAGCCTGAGTTTTATAATGACTCAGTTTCTTGTGATGGACTTATTGTCTTGGATGATTACCGAATTGGGGTTAGTGAATTATTTTGTGATGGGCCATTATTTGGGGAGCCCAATAATATTGAAATAGAAAGTTGGCCAGATTGTGACGGATCGCCGGTATTTGATGGTGAACCCGACGTAAAATCATCAGTGCTTCCCATTTTTGATGTTGTGCCCAACAATGATCCATATCTCGATAAAAGTTCTTTTGAAGAATTTTGTCCAATTTATGTTGCAGACTCCAATGAGGTGTTTTCAGTTTATGATACGGACCACAAGGATGTTATGATTCCGGAACATCTATATCCTGAGCCTTACCAAGATTTTGACACGAAAGACGACCACGATGCAATTTTCTTCGGTCTTGAAATTGCATACGATGAGTTCAACCACGATGATAAAGGTTTTGCCTCACAAAGTAGCTATTATTTTTTTATAACTAATGATAGTTATTTTGTTGGCACTTCTCAGAAATATTACTACCGCCTCAAAGTGTTGCACCACACTCGAACGTCCGATATTTTTGAGCTTATTATCTATTTGGTGACTTTCTTTTATCCCTTTGTAGATGAGATCAATGCCGATTCTAGGACGAAACGTTTTAAAGGGGGAGGTAATGATACGAAATTGACGAGCTCGAGTGAAAAAGGCGAAAAGCGGACAAAATTACCAATTCCCGCGTGTACGAGTACTTCGTAGCAGTTTTGGTATTTTAATCATAACTCTCTCATACGAAGTTCGATTTAGCTGATTCAAGCGTCCATGGAAAGATAAAAGAAAGATCTATAAATCATGTGAAACGGTCCAAGGTCCAATTATGCTTCTATCAAGCCATACGAACCGTTCAAATGTGCAGTGGTGTTTATGGCCGAAAATTGTGGTCCAATTATAATGATGCGAAAATGACTATTCCGAATAATGATACGACTCGGAATAACTTAGATGTGTCGACATGCATACGTAGTATGCACCATGCAGCTAAAGTCATGAGGATTTTCGGCCGATTCCTTTGAGATATTGGTGAAGACTTTCATCACATTTTTCTCATGTCAAAGTCTTTATATCTTCATGTTCAAATATCATGAAAGATCCTCCACCCTTGATCTCACAATCAATTCGGCCGAACACTCCCCACAACATCTTGAAGATTTTCTTCACATTTCCTATCAAGAAGATTTCATCCACTTTTTATTCCTTTGGCCGATTTGGTGAGATTTGGGGAAGATTTTCATCACATTTTTTATATCAAAACCTTGATACCATGGGACCAAGATCAAGAGCATGGGACCAGGTGGAGAGGAAAGCATGTGGTTAACGTGGCTTACCGTATCTTTTTAGCGGCATTGGTCTACTTACTCTAGCAAGAGCGGAATGAATAGAGATTCAGTCAGAGGCGTTGTGATCCTCACACAGTTACCTTCCACGGGATTGGTTTTGTACGTGACATTATCTCTTAGCGTTGGCCGCCTCATTCATTATCAGTGGTCGCTGTTAGACGTATTTGGAGGGTTGCTTGGTAGTTCCATTTTAACTCTTTTATTATTCTTCTGTTTCGTGCTGTTGGTGCACCTTCTGTATTGGTTGCTGGGTACTGGCCTGCCTTGTTGGCCAATTTTTTTTATTTAATGCAATTGACTTTTCCCAAAAAAAAAAGATCAAGATCATGAAAGATCTCCTCCATCTCTCCTTATCTTCGGCCGAACCGCCCTTTTGCTTCTTTTTTTTTATTATTCATCTCAAAGTCTTGTCCAAGATCATGCCCAACATCATGAAGATCTCCTCCCTCCCTTGTCCCCTCTTGACCACACGGCCGAACTCCCCCTCATGAAATGTGTTTTTTTTCTCTTAGTCAAATTAATAGTTTATTAGATATGTTATGTATTTCTTAGATTTTGATCTTTTGTTTTCAAGTATGTGTAATGTCTATTTAATAGCCATTTTCGGCATGTAAGAGGATTGAAGATTGAATGACAAATTAATACTCTTGTATTACTTGTTAGACGAGTTCCTACGAAACCTTGATTATTATTTGATGCGTTTTCGAATTCTAATACGATCGATTCTCAATAGGTCTTGGGAAGAAATCACTTTATCGAATTATAGGTCTAATTCGATAAAAATCTTATACTTATTTTTATTCGGACGAATTGCCCTACTTTCGATTTTTACGTTGTGTTCCATACATTAATAATTGTTCATATCCAAAAATACATAAAATACACTTCCGTTGCGTCACATGCGAATTACCTTCACACCCGGACTTAAATTTGTATCGAGTGATAATATCCTTCTCGCCCAGGAGCTTCTTCATGGTTATGGGCAGAGGGGGATGCCTAGTCGGTGTGTCTTTAAGGTTGACCTTATGAAAGATTACGACACTGTTGATTGGGATTTTGTTTTGACTACTTTGCAATGTATAGGTTTTCATCAGACGTTCATCGCATGGGTCAGAGAGTGTATTACCACTCCGGCATATTTGATCTCCCTCAGTGGGGATGCTGAGGGTATCTTCAGAGGTCGTAGGGGGCTGAGGCAGGGTGACCCTATTTCTCTGTATTTGTTTGTTATTGTTATAGAGGTCCTCCATGGTATTATCGCCCATGAGATTGCTCAGACTCCAGAGTTCAGATTCCACTAGAAGTGTGAGGTTACCCGCACTTTGATGCTTGCTTTTTTCGATGACCTTCTACTTTTCTGTAATCCCGACGAGGTCTCTGTTGGTGTTCTTAAGAAGAGTATTGAGATATTCGCCTCCCTTTCTGGCTTAAGACCCAACCCGAGTAAGAGTAATATCTTTGTTTCAGTGAGCGCTCAGCTGCACGGTGTTCAGTTTCAGCAGTTGTTAGGGTTTCAGCTGGGTCAGCTTCCTGTGAGGTACTTGGGTGTCCCCTTGATTTCTTCGAAGCTGACGATAGCTATGTGTTCCCCTTTGTTTGATACGATTGATGGTCGACTGAGTATGTGGGCTAGTACTTATCTTTCCATGGCAGGTCGGTGCCAGCTTATTCGCTCTGTCTTATTTTCTTTACATATTTATTGGGCTGGTATTTTTATTTTGCCTAAGGGCGTACTCTCTTTGATAGAGAAACATATCAGGCGTTTCTTATGGAGAGGTTCTCATGATTCGGGCCATGCCAAGGTGGCTTGGGCAAAGGTTTGCTTAGATGTGGATTGTGGTGGCCTTGGCATTATCCCCTTGAGGCTCCAGAATCAGGCTCTGATGACCCGTCATATTTGGGCTCTTCTCACGGGCTCTAATCGCTCGGTTTGGGTTAGTTGGGTTCGGACCTTTAGGTTGCAGTAGTGTTCTTTCTGGGATTTTCATGTGTCTTCTGCTTCAGCTTGGTATTGGAAGCAGCTTCTGAAACTGCGTCCCCTAGTTATGGGAGCTTTTTAGTATTCTATTGGTGATGGCTCGTCTTTCTTCTTGTGGTCGGACCCCTGGCACTCCATGGGTGTGATTAGGCACTCTGCCTGATACGAATCACGATCGGGACGAAGCGGAAGTAGTATTCATGAATGAAAAACGAACAGCAATCGGCCGATCAAGAATAATCCGACCGATCCAAATAGAAAATTTGCCGAGCTAGACCTATAACTCGTCAATGGTGATCTCTTCCCAAGACCTATTGAGAATTGATCGGGTTAGAATCCGAGAACGCGTCGAATAATAACCAAGATTGTGATTGAAATACGTCAATCAAATAGAACTTAGTTGAACAAAACAACTTGTATATCATGCATAATATTGAAATTTTATTAATTAACCACTCATTTTCGGAATTACACACAAACCTCTTTTTATAACACGCTTACAACTTGGAAAACAAGTCAAAACATGTCTAAAAATACTCCTAACCTATATGGTAACCTAATAGACCATTGTTTCATTAAAATACAGTCCTAATATACTTCTAATACCGAAAATACAAACACTCTAATATTCAATCCGAAAATGACAATAAAAATAACAATAATAATAAAAATTGAACCTAAAACTTATTCTCATATTAATCTTCATCATTCTCCTCGGCCTCGAAAAATTCGTCCTCAAATTTGAAATGGTTTGTAGTTGAAATTGTAGCCGTGCAAAGAGAAGGTGTAACATGAGTATCCTTCCTTTGAGCCTTGAGATGAGAATAACAAAATCTTGGAATCCTTGGCGAATTCGAAACTTGTTAATTTCAGTAATGACATCCATCCAATCAGTCCAATATGACAAAATATACTCTTGAAGTAACAATTTTCAAATGAAATCTGCATAAGACTTCATAGTAGAGGGAACATCAAAGACATCAAATGGATCGTCATAAGGATTAATAATTTTGACTGATTCAAAATTACAACTTAATTCGTCTTTCATGCCAATCGGGTGTGATTTCACTTGTGAATAAATTTCACAATCGCATTTGTCAAAAACAGGAGGTTTTGACCAATCAACAATAAGATCTAAACTTGAAGATTCGGAGAACGGATAACAGAGATCAAACATTTTTTTATTTGATCTTTTTTTTGGGAAAGTCAAAGGCATTGAATAAATAAGATTGGCCAACAAGGCAGACCAGTACCCAGCAACCATTACAGAAGGTGCACCAACATCACGAAATAGAAAAAATAATAAAAGAGTTACAATGGAACCGACTACCAAGCAACCAGACCAAATACGCCTAACAGCGACCGCATATAAGGAATGAGGCGGCCAACGCAGAGATGATGTCACGAACAAGACCAATCCCCTGAAAAGTAACTGTGAGTGGGTCTCGATGCCTCTGACCGAATCTCCTCTCATTTCGCTCCTGCCAGATTAAGTAGACCAACGCAGCTAGAAAGATACGGTATGCCACGTTAACCACATGCTTACCTCTCCACCTCCTAGCCGCCCAAAGAATACCCGTACTCCACTCAGAATTAGGCCAACAAAATTTTACCTCCCTCCTAGCAATAGATATACACCTACTAGAGTAAGGGCACATGAAGAATAAGTGAGAATGAGACTCGATGGCCATCCCACAGAGGACACAAATACCATCTACATGCTGCAGCCAAGGCTTATCCATAGTCGACAAACTCTCCTGAATAGCCAACCATAAGATGAAGAAGTGCCTAGGAATCTTCCCGGGGCCAAGAAGGAGAGGGGACCACGGAACAGAAGGAGAATACGCACTAAGGAACCGAAGAGCGGACGAGGTAGAATAGGAACCTGAGCTATGTGGTCTCCAGGAGATGCGATCCTGGCCTCCGTTAATTGGAGGGAGGGCAGAAAAAACCTGCTGAAACTCGGAACGATCAACCACCGGCCAAACCCAATGACCATCAGAAATAACAGAGCCAAGACGGGCATGCACATCAATACCGGTCCAAAGAGGCGCTCTAGGCATAGAATGTCTAATCAAACCCATAGGGTGCCAAGGATCCAACCATAAACGGAAGGAAGAGCCATCACCAACAGAATACGGAAATGCTCCCATGACTAGAGGACACAACTTCAGCAGCTGTTTCCAATACCAAGAAGACGCAGCAGAGATAAGAATATCCCAAAAAGAACACTACTGAACTCTATACGAACAAACCCAGCTAACCCAAACAGAACGAGAAGACCCAGTCAGGAGAGCCCAAATATGGCGGGTCATAAGGGCCTGGTTCTGAACCCTCAATGGAGTAATACCAAGGCCACCACACACTACAGGCAAGCAAACCTTAGACCAAGCCACTTTAACATGCCCAGATTCACGATAACCTTTCCAAAGAAAACGCCTTAAATGAGCTGGAAACGACCGGCCATGGACAGAGATCTACAAGCCCAGTCACTCAGTCGACCATCAATCCTGTCCATCAAAGGAGAGCACTGAGCCACCGTGAGCTTCGATGAAGACAAAGGGACTCCCAAATACCTCACAGGGAGCTGGCCCACCTGAAACCCTAATAACTGCTCAACCTGTGCCCCCTGCTCCAAAGCACTCGCCGAGAGAAAAATATTACTCTTCCCGGGGTTAGCGCGCAACCCCGAAAGAGAATCAAAGATATCAATACTCCTCTTCAGAACACCAATAGAGACCTCATCTGGATTACAGAAAAGAAGGAGATCATCTGCAAAGGCGAGCATGAAAGTATGGGTAGCCTCACACTTCCAGTGGTACCTGAACCCCGGGGTCTGAGCAATCTCACGAGCAATAATACCATTAAGCACCTCCATAACAATAACAAAGAGATAAGGAGAGATGGATCTCCCTGCCGGAGCCCCCTGCGACCTCTAAAGATCCCCTCAGCATCCCCATTCAAGGATACTGAAAAGGCAGTAGTGGTGATGCACTGCAGAGCAATCAGCACAAAATCCCACTCAATAGTGTCATACGATTTCATGAGGTCAACTTTAAACACACACCGTCTAGGCATCCCCCTCTGCCCATAACCATGAAGAAGATCCTGAGAAAGAAGGATATTATCACCAATCCTTCTCCCAGGAATGAAAGCAGTCTGAGCCGTGTCAATCAAGGCATCCAAGCTATCACGCATACGGTGAACAATAATTTTAAAAATAACCTTATATAATAAGTTGCAGCAAGAGATCGGTCTAAAATACGACATGCTCCTAGGCAAGGCTACTTTCGGAACAAAAGAAATGATCGTAGAATTGATCTGCCTGAAAAACTTTCCCTTAGCAAAGAACTGCATACTAGCAAACGAAATCTCACCCCCAACAATCGGCCAAGCCCAACGGTAAAAAGCAGCATTAAAACCATCAGGGCCCGGGGCCTTGTCCTTATCAAACTCGAAGAACACAGACCGAACCTCATCAGCAGTAACAGGTCTAACCATGTGCACCGCAATATCAGGCGAAAGAGAAGCCGAAATAAAAGGCCTAACCCGACTGAACGATAAAGGCATAATCCAATTAGAGTAACCCAACAGCCTCTCATAGAACCCAACAACCTCATTCTTAATAACAGTAGGGTCAGTCAACTCAGTACCATCCTCCGTATTAAGTCTATAGATACGAGATCTGACTCACCTAGAAGCAATCCGCCTGAAGAAGAAGGCAGTACACTGATCCCCATCCTTAAGCCAAGCTACCTGGGCCTGCTGCCAGAGCAAAGATTATTCCTGGGTCACGACAACGGAGAAAACCCACTGACAACATCTCTCCAACAATAAAACCGAGTTGTCCAAGGATGGTCCCTGAGAATACTCTGAGAAGAAGAGAGGAACGAAGTAGCAGCAGCAACGTTCAATGCCAAATCCCCTTTCCTCTTCCTCATAGCTCAAAAAACGGGCTTAAGGGCGTCCAACTTACGACAAATTGCATAAAACGGCCCCCCCACAATATGGTGACACCGAGTGCCCCAAACCGCCGGGAGGAAGTCCTCAGAGTCAGCCAGGAAATTATCAAATCTGAACATTTTATCTCTGCAGCGAGGCAAACTATCAAGACCCAGAATAAGGGGGCTATGATCAGAGGTCCGCGGTAGATCACAAGAGTAAGTACGATCAGCGTGCTCAATAAACCAATGCGGGTTACCCAACATCCTATCAAGACGTTTCCAAAGAGATCTTAGAGACGGACTCTTGTTATGCTAGGAGAACCAAGAGCCTACCATCGGAAGGGTCTCAATATCCACACGCCTGCAAAGTCTCTGTACTCCACCAGGGGCGGATCATCGTCAGAATGAGGAGCTTCCCCTCCCAAAATCTAACTAGTGTCCAACACAGTATTAAAATCACCCATAATGACCCAAGGCTCAGCAGCATGTAATACCGAGAAATCAGTGAGATACTGCCACAACAGCCGCCTCTCAATAAGATCATTAGAACCATAGGCAAAGGTAACCAGAAGACAGAACGAGTGGAGCAAAAGAGAAATACGACAATGAATAAACTGCGACTCAATAGAAATAATATCCACAGAAACAGACCCAGGATCCCACCCAATCCAGATCCTTTTCCCAGGCCCACAACCATAATCAGAGAACCACTTCCAAGAGCCAGAAATAAATGAAGAAACACGCCCATAGTTACCAACCAAGACTCACGTCTCAAGTAGAACAATGCAACAAAGATTAAACGAGCTAATTACCTCCCGGACCGAGATTTGATGTTTAGTCTGGTTAAGTCCACGAACATTCCACACAGCAATAGGGATCATTTAACAACATCGACCTGGGCTGCATCAATATTAGGGCCCAAAGGAGAAGAACTAGAACAGAAAGAGCCGCAAACCTGTTGTGAGATGGCCTACACACACCAGCACTAGCCCTCCTAGGCGGCACGATAGGAGAGCTGGTAGTAACCAAGGAGAAAGTAGAGACGCTACTCAGCGGACCCGATCCAGCAGAACGACCTCCAGTGCCCCCAACTAACTCCACTCCTGGGCACCCGGATCTGGCAGCGGGGCCTACCTCAGTCTGAGCGACCTCCCCCAGCCGGAACCAGTCCCAAAGAAGACCCCGGACTCCAAGCACCTGAGGGAGAAGGCTTAACCACATAAATACGAGCCTGCTTGACCTGCTTCTGAACCAAAGGCATTGAAATGCTCGGGCCAACCTGATCACGATGCCCGAATACTCTACATACACCACACGAATGTGGTAACCATTCATACTCAACCTGGATCCTCCTAACATAAGGACAATCACCATAAAATGGAAGAACCATGAGAAACGAGCGAATTAGGCTGGCATTAACGTCTAACATGACGCAAACTCGGGCATAATCCACTTTCAGACAGTTCCTGGTGAACACATCAGCAAAAAAGTGGATCCCCTATAGCACTAGCAGTAATACTGAGCCCCTCGTCAGTACAATACTCGAGAGGGACATTACGAAGTTTCACCCAAATAGGGACATGTTTAGGCTGAACCTTCAGAAGAGACATACCAAGCTTCCACCAGGTAAGGAGAATGGACTGGCCCTGAATCAGCCAAGGCCCTCCCTCTAACGCCTTGGTCAAAACTTGCTCACTTTCAAACTTAAATAAATAAAATCCCCCCTCAGAGGAGAACACCTCCTGAAGACCCTTCCACGCAGACAGAAAGTAATTCTTGATCAAATTGAGAGAAGGGGCTTTCCCCAAAAAATAACCAACTAAGGTGTATTGCCACCTCTTAGCACCTTAAATGCCAACACTAACATCTGGTTTATAAATAAACTCACCATTTTGTATTTCAGGTTTCACATACCGAAGTCCCCTTTTTTTAACAAATTTTTTCCTAGCACAACAGAAGGTAGAGGCAATTCCTTCGGAATAAGAACCGGAACCGAACCAAAGATCAAATATTTAGGTAATTCCAATACACTAATAACATTATCTTCACCAATCAAAGCTCCAGCATTAATAATAGGCACATCATTACACTTTGACAACAACGGGGCAGAATTAGCAACCACAATTGCTACAGAACCACTACTAACGACAGACTCCAATTTAACACTAGGATCGTTGGACATCAAGTCAGAATCTTTAATAGCAACATCAGTAACAGGACTAAAAAACTCATTAACAGTAGCATTATTATCACATGAACTAACCCCAGCACAAGGGGGATTAAGAACTAATCCTAAATTACCCAATGAAGAAGGAGCAGGTACAGACAAAGAGTTAAACATAGGCAATACATTAGCAGCAGACGAAACATGCTGAACATTAGCACCTAAATCCGGAACCAAAGTGCCACAAACCGGGGCAGAAGGATGAAATGGGTCTACGACCCGGTCAAACTTTGGGTCACGTGAGGGGCGCCTGATAGCCGAGACACATAGAAGCTCACTGATACGAATTATCCGGGGAAGGCGGATACGTATCGTTCGGAGTGTATGTAAGAATATCGTAGCGGAAGTCTTTTTATGAGTATGGGTGTGTTTGGATGTATTTTGTCGTAGTAATATCGAATATGACAATGAAAATTCGAACAATCGAAAAATGGAAGTAATATCGGGAAAAGTGATAGTATCGATCAAGAAGACTTGAACGATCAAGAACAAGGGTTTATCGAATTAGACCTATAACTCGATAAGGTGATTTCTTCCCAAGACCTATTGAGAATCAATCGGATTAATACTCGAAAACGCGTCGAATAAAAATCAAGTTTCGGTAAAAATAATTTACCAATGATAGAAACACAAAGTGTATTCTTTTACATTGAACATTCATAATACTCTACTTTTACAAGGCTAAGTGAAGACTACTTATAGGAGTGAAGTCTTCAACTTAAGGAATCAAACAAAAAATAAAATAATTCAAAGATTACAAAATCTTTGAATAATCAAAACAAATCAAATAAAATACAAACAAGAAACATCAATCACAAAATATGGGAACACAATCCCTAAAATAAGTAAAGAAAGGAAAAGAGAAGACAAAACACACAAAAATCAGCAATTAAAAAGAGTAGACTGGCTGCCGGACATGGGCCGTGTCGCTTGACACGGTCGCGGCGCGCATCTGGCCGGCAGTGACTCGACCGTGTCCGACTGACACGGTCGCGGCGCGACAGGGACGTCCGACAGGGACTCGTCCGACAGTGACTCGGCACGGGCGCGGCGCGACAAGGATGTTTGGCAGGACTCGACACGGGCGCGGCGCGACAAGGACCGGCAGTGACTCGACCGTGCGGCGTGACAAGGACGTTTGGCAGGACTTGACCGTGTCGCCTGGCACGGTCGGGTTGGTCGGACAACGAGATCTCCTTATCCGGAAGAGTGTGACTCGACCGTGTCGGACGACACGGTCGGGTTCGGCTGACAGTCACTTTCATAATTCTGGGACATCTCGGCACGGGCCGTGTCGGACGACACGGCCGGGTTCGGTCGGCAGTGCTCGGCCATTTCCGGAAGGTGCGATATTTTCCGGCAGGCGAGATATTTTCCGGCAGGCTGGATATTTTCCGGCCGGTTGGACATTTTCCGGCAAGTTGGACATTCCTTTTACGTCTTATGTCCGTTTTCGCGTCTAAAAATGTAGTCGCACGTGCACGGCGCGTTGTAAGGCCTTTAACGTCGATCCTTGCTTCGGTTTCTTTATTCGGACTATTCAATTCCGTATCATCCCCTCCCCCTTTAAAGGGAATTGTCCTCAATTCCAAACTTCCTTCGTCATCAAGATAATTAATTAAAGCCTCTAAGTACTTGATCTCAAAAATGTCCGCAGTACGTACATGGCCCAAAATCTTGAGACGATAGGTAGTGGGGGGCCCTCGAGAATCACCAACAAAATAACTATCATTATTAATAAAATAATAATAATTACTCCGCCAGGTAATACCGATATCATGAAATAAATGGACATCTGAAATGGGACGCACGGTTAATTTCACATCGGGTTCATCCTCCAGAATTGGAAACACTGATAATTCCACATCGGGTTCATCATCAAGAATGGGAAACACAGGATTTATTACCTATTCCTCTTCATCAACTGGTTCCTCATCAAATGCTGGCGGTCCGTCATAATATGACCAACTCTCTGTTTCAATATTGTTGGGCTCCTCCAATAATGTCTCATCAAAAATTAATCCACTAAGCTCGTTTCGTACCGCAACAAAGTCACACGACCCACTTTGCTCCGATAGGGCAGCTCGACTCCAACCATCATCTTCTTTGTTGTATGGCGCCGTTGAAACCTCTGCCTCGTCTACTTCATTAAAAATGACAGTAGGGACATCATCTTCGTCAAAAAAAACTTCGCTGGAAATTCTTTGATGAAAAAAAAATCTTTGATCAAAGGTTGGCGGCGGGGCGTTGAAGGATTGGTGGTGGGGAAACAACGACTGGTGATAAGATGCTGCTTTGAACCTTCGCTTGAAATATTTTCTGAATTTTTGCCAATCTGTAATTTTAGGCTTATGTTGTTGTGAACAGGACTGTTTCAATTTTTTCCACCAGAAGGCGGCGCTACCGCGGAGGCGCTTTGTCACCAGCGAAACGCGGCGGTTGATTGGGGCAGCCTTGAAGTCCGAGTGCTCCTCACAAACACGAAGCCAATCTATGCACGCATCTGGATTACTATCTCCGTGAAATTCCGGTATGCTGCGGAATTTGGCCAGGAAATCAATACCGTTGGCATCGTCTCTGCGTATTTCTTGCATACGTTGCTCCGGTAAGCCGTTTAGTGCATCACGGAGTTTCATCAAGAAATCGAGATCGGAGAAATCCATAACAAGAGTCAAGATATAGTTCTTCACAAGAAATCGTTCAAGAAAATCGCCCAAGGAGATGAACCTGGGCTCTGATACCACTTATGATACGAATTATCCGGGAAAGGCGGATACGTATCGTTCGGAGTGTATGTAAGAATATCGTAGCGGAAGTCTTTTTACGAGTATGGGTGTGTTTGGATGTATTTTGTCGTAGTAATATCGAATATGACAATGAAAATTCGAACAAACGAAAAATGGAAGTAATATCGGGAAAAGTTATAGTATCGATCAAGAAGACTTGAACGATCAAGAACAAGGGTTTATCGAATTAGACCTATAACTCGATAAGGTGATTTCTTCCCAAGACCTAATCGGATTAATACTCGAAAACGCGTCGAATAAAAATCAAGTTTCGGTAAAAATCATTTACCAATGATAGAAACACAAAGTGTATTCATTCACATTCAACATTCATAATACTCTACTTTTACAAGGCTAAGTGAAGACTACTTATAGGAGTGTAGGCTGGCTGCTGGACACGGGCCGTGTCGCTTGACACGGCCGCGGCGCGCATCTGGCCGGCAGTGACTCGACCGTGTCCGACTGACACGGTCGCAGCGGCTGTGGACGTCCGGCTGTGGACTCGCTCGATAGTGACTCGCACGGGCGCGGGCGCGACAAGGACGCTTGGCGTGACTCGCACGGCGCGGGCGTGACAAGGACCGGCAGCGACTCGACCGCGGCGCGTGACAAGGACGTTTGGCAGACTCGACCGTGTCGCCCGGCACGGCCAAAGTTGGTCCTGACAAATGAGATCTCCTTATCCGTAAGAGTGTGACTCGACCGTGCCTGACGACACGGCCGGGTTCGGCCGACGCCGCCTACACTCGGGACATCTCAAGACGGCCGTGTCGACGACACGGCCGGTTCGGTCAGTGTTGCTCGGCCATTTCCTAGTGCGATATTTTCCTAAGAGCGAGATATTTTACGGCAGGTTGGATATTTTCCGGCCGGTTGGACATTTTCCGGCAGGTTGGACATTCCTTTTATGTCTTATGTCCGTTTTCGCGTCTAAAAATGTAGTCGCACGTGCACGGCGCGTTGTAAGGCCTTTAACGTCGATCCTTGCTTCGGTTTCTTTATTCGGACTATTCAATTCCGTATCACTCACCCGTCTGACCCGCGCTACCACAAGCTACTGTCGGCGCCGATGGAGGGCAGATCGGATACGGGACCACACATGAGCCACCAAAGATTTCATCAATTTTAGACTTCAGCAGATCCGAATCCGACTGGGAAAGAACTTTGGAACTTAAATCCCGAAAGCCTGAAACATTAAAATCGGACAAAACCGGAGCCGAGCAAGAATCCAACTCCGACAACCCACAAGCAGGAGATGAGTCCATACCAGAACTCAACACGAAAGGGGGGGGGGGGGGAGAAACCACTTTGCCAATCTCATATCGCACCGTACCAAACTTGAAGATAAAATCTACTAAAAATATTGCTATGACGATAATGAAAATCCGAATCAAATATGTGAAAGCAAAATCTATGGATGATGAAAACCAAGCCAAACTGGAGATTAAGAGCGGCCGAAAGGAATCAAATCGCATTTCGTTTCGCCGCTGGGTTGTTCACAAAAGACATTTCCATTATTTTTTATTTTTTTTAAAAAAGGAAGAAAAAAAATTGATAAATACGAATCCTGTATCGAGACGAAGCGGAAGCAGTATTCGCGAATAGCAATTGGCCAAATGGAATCGAAACAGCAACTACCCTTTTGCTACAGCAACGACCCTTCGCTACAGCAGTAGCGAACAGCAACAATCAACAACTAACAGCAACCACCCTTCACTACAATAGTAGCGAACAGCAACAACTCTCAACCAAACAGCGATCGGTCGGCCGTGAACAAACGACAATGAAGAATCACAAACAACAGTGGCGAACAGCGAATTGTGATCGGATGCAGTGGAAATAGGAACCCCGCTCGGACACCGGCTAGTAACTTCGAACAGGTCAATCCAAACGTATGATGACAGATATGATATGAATCACACTCAGTTGTGAGGATGGTGATTTAAAGGGATGAAAGTAAGTTTCACGGACAAGAAACTGGACAACACTCTGATGAACAACACCACGAATGAATCCAAAGATTTCGTCCAAATAAGAACAACTTCCGATCAGACGAACAGAAAACAATAAAGGATTTTAACGAGTTAGACCTATAACTCGTCAAAGATGATCTCTTCCCAAGATCTATTGAGAATTGATCGGATTATAATTCGAAAACGCGTCAAACAATAATCAAGAATTTGTGTTTGAGACACGTCAAACAAATAGAACTCAAAAGAGAGCAAAATATCAAGTGATTTCAATGATCAAATCGAACGAGCTATATGATGTATATATAGCCGCCAAACCCTAGTAACATAAATAAAGGTTACTCCCTAAAACGCCCTTAAATAAGTTTGGGCTACTACCGATTAAGGAAAATAACAACGCAAAGCAACATAGGGCTGCACATGTCGCACCCTTTATTAAATAAATAATACAAAAACAATGATAAACTACGTTATCCCGAGCCCGACCAGCAAAGTCACTCCAAGCCTTGTGTCCATCTTCTCGCCCAAGTATGTAGTATGGCCACTTACGTCGATAATCACCTCGTCTTCTTCCCTTGGACTTGTTAATCCCGTATCACTGCCCCTAGAGCACCTCTGTGGACCGGCATTGATGTGTGTGCTACGCATGATACGGTTATTGATGAGGGTTTCTGGGAGTGGCCGGTGGTCGATAGACCTGAGATTCTGCTGATTACTTATCCTCTGCCATCTATTGTTGGGGGTCAGGATCGCATATCTTGGAGACCGCATAGTTCGGGTTTGTATTCATCCTCTTCTGACCTTCGGTTCCTCAGAGGTTATTCGCCCCCTGTTCCATGGGCCCCTTGTAACACCTCCAGATCCGACCGGGAATACTACAGCGTCGTGGGCCCCGAGACGGAACCCACAAGGCTAAAAGACATTTTTGCAAACATTAACGAACGCTCAAGAGGCCAACAACGGTACTATCTTTTAAAACATTTGACAACTATATAAAATCCGTTTATCAAAACCGTCGTGAAATCTCATTTGAAACTATAAGGCCCGAAATGCCCAAAAGTCAACAGTTTAAAAACTGATACGAAACCAACTACTCCAAGCAAAGAAGACGAAGTAAGAATTGACGTAAAACATCTCGACCATACTCCAACGTACTTGGGCGAGATAACAGAAATGAGGCACGGAGTTACCTTGATAATTGGAATTGGAGTAACTTAAATAAAAGACAACTTGCATCTTGGGGAGGGGAAGAGGTTCAAGTGGTAACTAAACAATAAAAGAATGTTCAGCATTTTCTTACAAAAAGCAGCAGGATTCTTGGCAAAAGGCGGCTGTCAGCAAGCAACTTGGAGACAAAGACCCAGCTTTTACTTTTGTCAACAAGTGACATGAGGAACCTTTTTATTGTCTTTTCTTATTTTAAGCCCAGCTTGTATTAGTTTAGTTTATCTTGTCAGGCTACTTTTGCCTATAAATAGGGTTGATGGAGTTGTAATGAAGAAAATGGATTTTGAATGATAAAACAACATACCTTGTGTATTGTTTAAATGTTGGACGAGTTTCCTTCAAAATTTGATTATTATTCGACGCGTTTTCGAATCTTAATCTGATTGATTCTCAATAGGTCTTGAGGAGAAATCACTTTATCGAATTATAAGTCTAATTCGATAAAACAACTATTTCTATCCTATTTCGATATTCTGTTTGTTTTTCGATACAGTTTTATACTTGCCCGATATTTCGCATAAAGTGCTGTTCGATTGTTCGAACTTGTTTCCTGTTTCAAATTCGCTTCCGTCCAAAACGTGCCGTTTCGAGTGTCGCTGTTTGGAGGTGGCATGTTTCAAGTCTTTTACATTTGGCCAAGTTCCTACCTTGTGGCTGTATCGAATTACCGTCTTCATCGCGCGCGCATACTACTCGTAAATATTGTTGTTGTAGTGAACTGTTGTTGTCAGTTCCCGACAGTTTCTTGCCGATAGCTTCCACTCGTCAAAACAACTTCCTGTTGTGTCGATAGCGAATTCGCATCACCGGTGAGAATTCGTATCATAAGTGGCATCGGAGCCCAAGTTCTTGATCTTTGGCATTATGGATCTCAACGACGCTGATTTCTTGGCAAAACTTCGTGACGCATTGCGTGACGTACCAGAACAACGCGACCAACATTGGTAACCTAGGCGTGGTGACTATGAACGACCCTCACGCCATGTCCAACAGTTCAAAGTGAACGAGCTTCCAGAGTTCGTTGGAGGGACGGACCCTGAAGTTTACCTGGAATGGGAACGAAAAATTGATCGTATGTTCGACTTTAAAGACCTTGATGATGAGAAAAGGTGTAAGTATGCAATTCTCAAGTTGGGGAAAGGAGCTTCACTTTGGTACGAAGGAGTCAAATCACGAAGAGCTCGTGCGGGGAAAGATAATATCCGTTCGTGGGATTCGTTAAAAGGAAAACTTCGTAAAAGATATGTGCCAACATCACACCGGTTGTCCTTGTACATAAAGATTGCAGATCTGATGCAAGGAATATTAAATGCGAGTGAGTACATTGAGGAGTTTGAGAATCTAACCTTAATGGGAGAGATATAGGAGAACGAGGAGCAGAAGATGTCGCGATTCTTGCGTAGCTTAAACCGAAGCATAGCTAACTCGGTGGAACTGTATCCATACGAGGACTTCGATACATTATGTGGGTTATGTGCGAAGTTAGAAGCTCAAAACAGGATGAAGATGTATAAACTCGAGTTTCCAGTCAAATTTGGAAACCCAAGCGTCGGGTCTAGTTCAGCTGCTAAGGCAACTGTACCGACTCCGGTTCCTGTTGCGATTCTTGCTAAGGCAACTATACCCTACGTACCGAAGGAGACGAGTTTGGCTAAAGTGAGATGTTTCAAATGTCAAGGATTCGGACATTATCAAAATGCTTGTCCGAACAAGCGAGTGGTGACACTAAGGGAAGCTGTCACGATCCGAGATGAGTTGTTGGTTGAGGAAGAAAGACTGGGTGACGTATTTGATTTCGACATGAAGGATAAAGAAGGATAAGAATGTGAGGCTTACGATGCTCTGAATTACGATACAGCCTTGGTCCTTCGCAGTCTGCAAGCTAAGTCGGTTCCGAGCGAGTCAGAACAGCGGGACCAAATATTCCATACAAAGTGCCAAGTTGGAGATAAGTGGTGTAGTTTGATTATCGACGGAGGGAGTTGCACCAACCTGGCTTCGAGTGAAATGGTGACGAAGCTTGGATTAACCACCAAAACTCACTCTAAGCCATATGCTTTACATTAGCTTGATGACGGAAGTAAGGTGAGGGTTTCGCAGCAAGTTCGGGTTGGATTAGCAATGGGTTCATATCACGATGAGATATTGTGTGATGTGATTCCAATGGATGCTTGTCACGTGCTTTTGGGACACCCTTGGTTATTTGATAGGGATGTTCTGCATCGGGGAAGGAGCAACGAATACAAGTTGCGAGACAAGGGAAAGAAGATCGTGTTGAAGCCGATGTCACCCCAAGCTATCCGGTCCATGAGTGCCAAACGAGGGAAAAAACCGAACCTCACCATGTTCGCGAGCGAGAGGGAAGTTGAACACGCTATGGAAAGTGGCGAGTGTGTTTACATGCTGGTGATAAAGCAGACTCAAGATGATTTCGTAGCGGCGAAATACGAGGATACAGTGGCCGACTTATTACACGAGTTCGCGGACGTATTCCCTGCAGAATTGCCGTCGGGTTTACCGCCGATTCGTGGAATTGAGCATCAAATCGACCTTATACCAGGAGCACCTCTTCCGAATAAAGCTGCCTATAGGTGTAATCCCGAGGAAACAAAGGAACTTCAGAAGCAGATTGAAGAACTGATGAGCCACGGGTATGTTCGAGAAAGTTTAAGTCCATGTGCAGATCGGTCCTACTTGTTCCTAAGAAGGATGGATCTTGGCGGATGTGTATCGATATCCGGGCCGTAAATAACATAACAATCAAGTATCGATTCCCGATACCAAGGCTTGATGATATGTTGGACGAGCTACATGGCTCGGTGGTCTTTTCTAAAATTGATTTGCGAAGTGGCTATCCCCAGATTCGTATGCGGGAGGGAGATGAATGGAAGACGGCTTTCAAAACTAAGCACGGGTTGTATGAGTGGACCGTCATGCCGTTTGGACTTACGAATGCCCCGAGTACTTTCATGCGTTTAATGAACGAAGTACTTAAGACATTTTTGGGCAGATTTGTGGTCGTTTATTTGGATGATATTTTGGTTTATAGTCGATCGGTGGAGGAGCAACTCGGACATCTACGGCAAGTATTCGAGACTCTTAGGTCTCAGAGGCTGCATGGAAAGAAAGAAAAGTGTGCGTTTCTCGTCAAGAGTATAACTTTTCTTGGCTATGTTGTCTCAAAGGATGGAGTGTCGATTGACCAGGGGAAAATTGAAGCTATTAAGTCGTGGCATACTCGTAAAACCGTAACTGAAGTTTGATCATTCCACGGTCTTGACTCTTTTTATCGGAGGTTTATTCGAGATTTCAGCACCATAACGAGTCCGATAACTGAATGTTTAAAGAAGGGCACGTTTAATTGGAGCCGGGCTGCTCAGGAGTCATTCGCAAATTTGAAGGCAAAGTTGTGCGAAGCACCAATCTTAGCACTACCCAATTTTTCGCAACCGTTCGAGGTAGAATGTGATGCTAGTGGAGTTGGCATTGGGGAAATTCTCATTCAAGGAAAGCGGCCTATCGCTTATTTTTCAGAAAAGTTAAACGGTGCTTGTCTCAATTATTGTACGTATGACAAGGAGTTTTATGCTATTGTGAGGGATCTAGATCATTGGAGTCACTATCTTCGGCCGAAGCATTTCATCATACATTCGGACCATGAATCCTTGAAGTATATTAACGGACAGCACAAGTTAAGTCCCAGGCATGCGAAGTGGGTGGAATTCTTACAATAATTTCACTTCTCATCAAAGTATAAGGATGGCAAGAGCAATATTGTGGTAGATGCATTGTCTAGGCGTTATGCCTTACTCGCCACTCTTGATGTTCGTTTGCTTGGATTCGATACAATAAAGGAGTATTACGAAGGTGATGCGGATTTTGGCGAGACCTTCGCCCTGTGCAAACCTGGACCGATGGGAGAATTTTCGATACAGGAGGGATTTCTTTTTAAGGGAAATCATCTTTGTCTACCAAGGCACACGATTCGAGAATTTCTGGTTCGAGAGGCTCACGGGGGAGGTTTGGCTGGCCACTTTGGTTCGGCTAAGACATTGGATATGCTTAAAGAACATTTTTATTGGCCAAGGATGCAGGGGGATATCCATAATATAATCAGTAAGTGTGTGACATGCCATATTGCGAAGAGTTCGTTCTAACTAGGAGCCTACACACCTTTACCGATTCCAGAGAGGCCATGGGAAGATATCTCCATGGATTTCATCGTTGCTTTGCCTCGAACCCAACGAGGAAAGGATGCGATTATGGTTGTTGTTGATCGTTTTTCAAAGATGGCTCATTTTGTTGCTTGTCACAAAACCGATGATGCGAGTAATGTTGCTGACTTGTATTTTCGAGAGCTGGTACGATTACATGGAGTCCCAAAAACTATTGTCTCGGACCGGGACTCGAAGTTTCTAAGCTACTTTTGGAACACATTGTGGAGGAAGGTGGGAACCAAGCTTTTGTTTAGTACTTCGCATCATCCTCAAACCGACGAACAAACTGAAGTAATTAATCGAACACTGGGGACGCTGTTGCGAGGCTTGGTGAGCAAAACACAAAAGGACTGGGATCTGAAACTGGCACATGCGGAGTTTGCTTATAATCGATCTCCTAATGCCACAGCACATTCTCCATTCGAAGTAGTTTACGGCCTAAACCCTTACATACCGCTAGACTTAATTCCACTACCGAATGATGAATTGGTGCATAAGGATGCGGAGTCAAAGCTGAAATCAATGATGAAATTACACGAACAGGTGCGTGAACGAATCAAGGAGATAAATGAGGTGTACAAAAGAAAATCAAACAAACAAAGGAAACCAAGAGTGTTCGATGTCGGGGATTTAGTTTGGTTGCATTTGAGGAAGGAAAGATTCCTGAGTAAGCGTAAGAATAAGTTAATGCCATGAGCCGAGGGACCATTTAAAATAATTGCGAAGGTGAATGACAATGCTTACAAGTTAGAACTTCCGGGTGATTACGGAGTGCATGCTACTTTCAATGTAGGTGATCTATCCCCTTACCTTGACGACGATGGGATTGCGGAATTGAGGACAATTCCTTTTAAAGAAGGAGGGAATGATACAAAACCAACTACTCCAAGCAAAGAAGACGAAGTAAGAATTGACGTAAAACATCTTGACCATACTCCAACGTACTTGGGCGAGATAACAGAAACAAGGCACGGAGTTACCTTGATAATTGGAATTGGAGTAACTTAAATAAAAGACAACTTGCATCTTGGGGAGGGGAAGAGGTTCAAGTGGTAACTAAACAATAAAAGAATGTTCAGCATTTTCTTACAAAAAGCAGCAGGATTCTTGGCAAAAGGCGGCTGTCAGCAAGCAACTTGGAGACAAAGGCCCAGCTTTTACTTTTGTCAACAAGTGACATGAGGAACCTTTTTATTATCTTTTCTTATTTTAAGCCCAGCTTGTATTAGTTTAGTTTATCTTGTCAGGCTACTTTTGCCTATAAATAGGGTTGATGGAGTTGTAATGAAGAAAATGGATTTTGAATGATAAAACAACATACCTTGTGTATTGTTTAAGTGTTGGACGAGTTTCCTTCAAACTTGGATTATTATTCAACGCATTTTTGAATCTTAATCTGATTGATTCTCAATCGGTCTTGAGGAGAAATCACTTTATCGAATTATAGGTCTAATTCGATAAAACAACTGTTTCTATCCTATTTCGATATATAGTTTGTTTTTCGATACAGTTTTATACTTGCCCGATATTTCGCATAAAGTGATGTTTGATTGTTCGAACTTGTTTCCTGTTTCAAATTCGCTTCCGTCCAAAATGTGTTGTTTCGAGTGTCGCTGTTTGGAGGTGGCCTGTTTCAAGTCTTTTACATTTGGCCAAGTTCCTACCTTGTGGCTGTATCGAATTATCGTCTTCATCGCACGCGCATACTACTCGTAAATATTGTTGCTGTAGCGAACTGTTGTTGTCAGTTCCCGACAGTTTCTCGCCGATAGCTTCCGCTCGTCAAAACAACTTCCTGCTGTGTCGATAGCGAATTCGCATCACCGGTGAGAATTCGTATAAAAAACATACGTAAAGCTATTACTTACACGTACCGACAAAATATTTTAGAAAACCATATCCCAAGCAACTCAAGTTGCAAGAAACCAAACGGGCATTTAAGAAATACTCACGCAGCGGAAAGGACAACAATTAAAATACTTTAGCAGCGGAATACAACATATAATCAAAATACTCGATTCACAAAACACTTGCCCTAGCCAGTATCCTCTGGGAAGCTCATCTCTTCACGACCGCTACAAGCTCGATAATGAATAAACTAAAAAGAAAGCCCACGACGGGGTCAGCCATAATATCCAACAATGATAACCGTTACATCACATCAATAATTACATACCAATGAGAATGCAAAACAAGAATACAACCAATGTAATCTTATCGTCATAACTTTACCAACTCATGATTATCCTTATCAAGATAATCCTTACCATGTTCCACATTTCATATTCTCCATTAACAATAAATTCATAGACAACATCTATATCGTACCACAAACAATACCCATCAAGACTCACTGATACGTAATATACCAACTCTGAACAATTCGATCCATCAAATATCATCATCAAATCCTAACACGATAATCGATTGGATGTATCATCAACATCTTCATCTCCAAGCCTCAAATCCATGTTTCCAAGCTATAATCAAGTTGGAAGAGGCTAAAACTTACTAACATGCTCAGAAGGACAAAGGTTGGAGGAGGAAAGGTTTTTCTCTCGCGCGACCCAAAGTTTGATCGGGTCAGAGACCCGTTTTATCCTTCTGCCCCGGTTTGTGGCTCTCTAGTTCCGGGATTTGTTGCTAATGTTCAGCCTGTTTCGGCTACTGCTAATGTATTGCCTATATTTAACTGTCTGCCTGCTCCTGATCCTTTTTCATTGGGAAATTCAGGATTAGTTCTTAATCCCCCTTGTGCTGGGGTTAGCTCCTGTGATAATAATGCTACGGTTAATGAGTTTCAAAGTGTTAATTTGGAGCCTGATGTTAGTAGTTGTTCTGTAGCTAGTGTGTTTACTAAATCTGCCCCGTTGTTGTCAAAGTGTAACGATGTGCATATTATTAATGCTGGAACTTTGTTTGATGAAGACAATGTTTTTAGTGTATCGGAATTCCCTAAATCTTTGAACTTTGGATCGGTTCCAGTTCTCTTACCGAAGGAATTGCCTCTCCCTTCTGTTGTTCTAGGAAAAAATTTTGTTAAAAAAAGGGGGCTTCGGTATGTGAAACCCGAAATTCAAAATGACGAGTTTATTGTTAAACCGGATGTTAGTGTTGAAAATGAAGGTGCTAAGAGATGGCAAAACACCTTAGTTGGTAATTTTTTGGAGAAAGCACCTTCTCTCAATTTGATCAAGAATTACTTTATGTCTGTGTGGAAGGGTCTTAAGGAGGTGTTCTCCTCTGAGGGGGGATTTTATTTCTTTAAGTTTGAAAGTGAGTAAGTTTTGACTGAGGCGTTAGAGGGATGTCCTTGGATGATTCAGGGTCAGTCCATTCTCCTTACCCGGTGGAAGCTTGGTATGTCTCTTTTGAAGGTTCAGCCTAAATATGTCCCTGTTTGGGTGAAACTTCGTAATGTCCCCCTCGAGTATTGGACCGACGAGGGACTCAGTATTACTGCTACTACTATAGGGGAGCCACTTTTTGCTTATGTGTTCACCAGGAACTGTCTAAAAGTGGATTATGCCCGAGTATGCGTCATGTTAGATGCTAATGCTATCCCGATTCGCTCGTTCCTCATGGTTCTTCCGTATGATGGTGATGGTCCTTGTGTTAGGAGGATCCAGGTTGAGTATGAATGGTTACCACATCAGTGTGGTGTTTGTAGAGTATTCGGGCATCGTCATCAGGTTTGCTCGAACATTTCAAAGCCTTTGGTTCAGAAGCAGGTCAAGCAGGCTCGTATTTATGTGGCTAAGCCTTCTCCCTCATGTGATCGAGGTCCGGGGTCTTCGTTGGGAATGGTTCTGTCTGGGGGGTCGCTCAGACTGTGGTAGGCCCCGCTGCCAGATCCGGGTGCCCAGGAGTGGAGTTAGATGGGGGCACTAGAGGTCGTTCTGCTGGTTCGGGTTCGCTGAGTAGTGTTTCTACTATCTCCTTGGTTACTAACAGCTCTCCTATCGTGTCGCCTAGGAGGGCTGGCACTGGTGTGTGAGCCGTCTCACAACAGGTTTTCGGCTCTTTCTGGTCTTGCCAATGATATTAAGGCTGAGTTTACTGCGCTTGTCGGCACGTCGCTCTGTTCTATTTCTCCTTTGGGCCTTAAAATTGATGCAGCCCGGGTCGATGTTGTTAAATGATCCCTATTGCTGCGTGGAATGTTCGTGGACTAAACCGGACTGAACACCAGGTCTCGTTCCGGGAGGTAATTAGATCGTTTAATCTTTGTTGTATTGCTCTACACGAGACGTGAGTCTCGGTTGGTAACTATGGCCGTGTTTCTTCTTTTATTTCTGACTCTTGGATGTGGTTCTCTGGTTATGGTTGTGGGCCTGGGAAGAGGATCTGGATTGGGTGGGATCCTGCTTCTGTTTCTGTGGATATTATTGCTATTTAGTCGCAGTTTATTCATTGTCGTATTACTCTTTTGCTCGACTCGTCCTGTCTTCTGGTTACCTTTGCCTATGGTTCTAATGATCTTATTGAGAGGCGGTTCTTGTGGCTGTACCTCACTGATTTCTCGGTATTACATGTTGCTGAGCCTTGGGTCATTATGGGTGATTTTAATGCTGTGTTGGACTGAGATTCTGGGTGGGGAAGTTCCTCATTCTGACGATGAGCCCTCCCTGGTGGAGTTCAGAGATCTTTGCAGGCGTGCGGATTTTGAGACCCTTCCGATGGTTGGCTCCTGGTTCTCCTGGCATAACAAGAGCCCATCTCCTGGATCTCTATGGAAACGTATTGATAGGGTGTTAGGTAACCCGCAGTGGTTTATTGATCACGGTGATCATACTTACTCTTGTGATTTGCTGCGGACCTTTGATCATAGCCCCCTTATTCTGTGTCTTGACAGTTTGCCTCGCAGCAGAGGTAAAATGTCCAAATTTGATAATTTAATGTCTGACTCTGAGCACTTCCTACCGGTGGTTTGGGACACTTGGTGTCACCATATTGTGGGGCCCCCGTTTTATGCGATGTGTCGTAAATTGGACGCCCTTAAGCCCATCGTTCGAGCTATGAGGAAGAGAAAAGGGGATTTGGCATTGAATGCTGCTGCTGCTACCTCGTTCCTCTCTTCTTCACAGTGTATTCTCAGGGTCCATCCCATGGACGACTCGGTTTTATTGTTGGAGAGATGTAGGTGGGTTTACTCCGTTGCCGTGGCCCAGGAACAGTCTTCGCTCAGGCAGCGGGCCAAGCTGGCTTGGCTTAAGGATGGGGACCAGTGTACTGCCTTCTTCTTCCGGTGGATTGCTTCTAGGCGTGTCAGATCTCCTATTTATAGAATTAATACGGAGGATGGTACTGAGTTGACTAACCCTACTCTTATTAAGAATGAGGTTTTTGGATTCTATGAGAGGCTATTGGGTTACCCTAATGGGATTATGCCTTTATCTTTCACTCAGGTTAGGCCTTTTATCTCGACTTCTCTTTCGCCTGATGTTGCGGTGCACATGATTAGACATGTTACTGCTGATGAGGTTCGGTCTGTGTTCTTTGAGTTTGATAAGGACAAGGCCCCGGGCCCTGATGGTTTTAATGCTGCTTTTTACCGTCGGGCTTGGCCCATAGTGGGCGGTGAGATTTCGTATGCTATTATGCATTTCTTTGCTACGGGAAAGTTTGTCAGGCAGATCAATTCTACGATCATTTCTCTTGTTCCGAAAGTAGCCTTGCCTAGGAGCATGTCGGATTTCAGACCAATCTCTTGCTGCAACTTATTATATAAGGCTATTTTGAAAATTATTGTTCATCGTATGCGTGATAGCTTGGATGCCTTGATCGACCCGGCTCAGACTGCTTTCATTCATGGGAGAAGAATTAGTGATAATATCCTTCTTGCTCAGGAACTTCTTCATGGTTATGGGAAGAGGGGGATGCCTAGACGGTGTGTATAAAGTTGACCTTATGAAAGCTTATGACACTGTCGAGTGGGATTTTGTGCTGATTGCTCTGCAGTGTATGGGTTTCCATCAGTCGTTCATCGCATGGATCAGGGAGTGCATCACCACTACGGCCTTTTCGGTATCCTTGAATGGTGATGCTGAGGGGATTTTTAGAGGGCGTAGGGGGATTCGGCAGGGAGACCCCATCTCTCCTTATCTCTTTGTTATTGTTTTGGAGGTGCTTCATGGTATTATTGCTCGTGAGATTGCTCAGACCCCGGGGTTCAGGTACCACTGGAAGTGTGAGGCAACCCGTACTTTCATGCTCGCCTTTGCAGATGATCTCCTTTTTTTTGTAATCCAGATGAGGTCTCTATTGGTGTTCTTAAGAGGAGTATTGATATCTTTGATTCTCTTTCAGGGTTGCGCGCTAACCCTGGGAAGAGTAATTTTTTCCTCTCGGCGAGTGCTTTGGAGCAGGGGCACAAGTTGAGCAGTTATTACGGTTTCAGGTGGGCCAGCTCCCTGTGAGGTATTTGGGAGTCCCTTTGTCTTCATCGAAGCTCACAGTGGCTCAGTGCTCTCCTTTGATTGACAGGATTGAGGGTCGGCTAAGTGATTGGGCTTGCAGATCTCTGTCCATGGCCGGTCGTTGCCAGCTTATTCGGTCTGTGTTATCTGCTCTTCACATTTATTGGGCCTGTATCTTTATTCTCCCTAAGGGCATGCTTGCCCTCATTGAGAAGCGTTTAAGGCGTTTTCTTTGGAAAGGTTCTCGTGACTCTGGGCATGCTAAAGTGGCTTGGTCAAAGGTTTGCTTGCCTGTAGAGTGTGGTGGCCTTGGTATTACTCCGTTGAGGGTTCAGAACCAGGCCCTTATGACCCGCCATATTTGGGCTCTCCTGACTGGGTCTTCTCGTTCTATTTGGGTTAGCTAGGTTCGTTCGTATAGAGTTCAGCAGTGTTCGTTTTGGGATATTCCTATCTCTGCTGCGTCTTCTTGGTATTGGAAACATCTGCTGAAGTTGCGTCTTCTAGTCATGGGAGCGTTTCAGTATTCTGTTGGTGATGGCTCTTCCTTCCGTTTATGGTCGGATCCTTGGAAGCCTATGGGTTTGATTAGGCATGCTATTCCTAGAGCGCCTCTTTGGACCGGCATTGATGTGCATGCCCATCTTGGCTCTGTTATTTCTGATGGTCAGTGGGTTTGGACGGTGCTTGATCATTCCGATTTTCTTCAGGTTGTTTCTGCCCTCCCTCCTATTAATGGAGGCCAGGATTGCATCTCCTGGAGACCACACAGCTCAGGTTCCTATTCTACCTCTTCCGCTCGTCGGTTCCTTAGCGCGTATTCTCCGCCTGTCCCGTGGTCCCCTCTCCTTCTTGGCCCCGGGAAGATTCCTAGGCACTCTTTCATCTTATGGTTGGCTATTCAGGAGCGTCTGTCGACTAAGGATAAGCCTTGGCTGTAGAACGTAGATGGTATTTGTGTCCTCTGTGGGATGGCAGTCGAGTCTCATTCTCACTTATTCTTCTTGTGCCCTTACTCTAGTAGGTGCATCTCTATTGCGATGAGGGAGGTAAAATTTTGTTGGCCTCACTTTGAGTGGAGTTCGAGTATTCTGTGGGCGGCTAGGAGGTGGAGAGGTAAGCATGTGGTTAACGTGGCATACCATATCTTTCTAGCTGCGTTGGTCTACTTAATCTGGCAGGAGCGAAATGAGAGGAGATTCGGTCAGAGGCGTCGAGACCCACACACGGTCACTAACTTGTTACGTTCACTCACTTACATATGTAATACTTCCTTCATAGCATACGTAATACGTAGGTTGACTTGCTACAGTAAATCTCCACTTAACGTACGTAATGCGCTACTCGTAGCGTACGTTAACCGAGGGTTGACTCGACCAAGCACGGTCTTCGCCGAAAGTTGCCGACCACGGATCCCACCTGTCGGCCATAGCCTGAGATGTCTGATTCCTCTCGTTACGTTCGTAATGCCTTATACATAGCGTACGTAACTGTTAGCATCTTAACGTACGTTAACTATACTCCTTAACGTACGTAATCCTTGTGCCTTAGCGTACGCTAAGTATACATCATAGCGTGCGCTAATGTGGCTGTACTTAGCCATTTTCAGCTATACTTGTCCAACGTCTTAACATACTAGATACGTATACATGACATACTGAATACACATACTCCTTCCGATTATACTCTCATACGATACATCTAATACACGATATCCTCGTATACCATTGTCCAACAAGTACGATAATTATACAAATATATCTGTCTCATTATTTTATCCATACTGCACAGATTCCATGTTGTACAACATAACTCGCCTAAAATAACATTAAACAACAGTAGTAGAAATTCCAGATATTACATTCTACCCCACTTAAAATAAGTTTCGGCCTCGAAACTTACAATTCGTCATAGAAAAACTAACAAACCGTTCAACCAAAATATTTCGAAACCATCACAACAATGATCAATCATCATCATTAACGAAAAACCAACTAGCATTCTTACAACTGCGCAAAGTCAACGACCTCCTAAGATACTAGCAAGTGACTTCACTTTAAAGCCTCAACACGCTTACAATCACAATTTCATGAGCCTTCAAAAAATATATTATATTCGGATGAAATAATCTATCTACAGTAAAACCAACGGTGCGCGATAGATCTGTGAAATAACTTCCCAAAGCAATGGTAACAAGTCCCGAAACATCGACACATAATCCAAACGCTCGGATGATCACCAGCAATGATCAACCAATAATTTAATCGAGAATATCATCGATATGATAAACTCTAATACGACTAATCCAACGGTCAACACGCAGCTGAGAATATCATCAATATGATAAACTCCAATATGACCAACCAGAGGTCAAAACACAATCGAGAATATCATCATCATGATAAACTCCGATATTACCAACGAAGGAGCAACAACAATCTAGAATACACTCACATGGTAAGCTCCAACACGATCAACACAAGACCACAGAAACCGATATACGAACAAATAAAGTTCTCAAAATGTTAAACAAATCACGTACAGTGGATCTCTAGAAACACACCCGACTGTTGAACGTACCCGTTGGCATACGAACAACCAGTCGTCAACTGACGATCATATCCAATCATACATGGAGTGGGGAACGACCACTCAATATCCCAAAACAACCAGCATGGGGTCACCATCTCCAAATTTACACTTACAAAGAAATCATTCCAAAAATCACTATGGTAAAATCATACTACTACCATACCAATGGAATCACATAGCACATATGTCCCGGTTTCACAAAATCCAAAGTTTCAAAATTACATCCTGTGCATGAATCTACAACACGCAGCATATTTCTCTTATCTAATAAATCAACCGATCATCCCTGGATAACCAAACTACCATACTGAAGTTCGAATCTCTATTCATCATTCCATACTGATGTATTATCCAATTTGTGAGACACGTTCATAAGTTCACCATGATATGAACTATGCACTAAAGGCGTATGTATATCAATCACATTTTCAAAACCAGTTTGAAATCATATAGTCTCGCCAAGAAGACAAATTTTCAAAAGTTCTTTCATGAATTTCAAAACTCAAAACATAAATTTTCGTAAGACCACGAAATCAATTTTCGAAAAATTAATCTGGCTCGCTAATGCCAAGTATTCGATACCAGTGTCCTTCGAATCCACACGATTTCGAAGTTTTAAAATGAAAACTATGCAAATGATTGACCACCTACATACTCCTGTACACCAGTCCGGCTCATCACAAATTCCACTGACATTTGGTCGGAAAACTACACGATAGAATCCAAAATTTCAATGTATAGACTCCGATAAAAACTCCTTTTCCACATATGACTCGCAACGTCAACCATTAACCCATCCTGGATCGCCTCAACCATGCTATGACAAAATATTGAATAAGTAACAAATAAAATACAGCGAAAGACTACCCGAGAAGTCTCATTTGAACAAATAAATCAAAACCTCGAAAGGTAGTAATAAAATGCATAAACGGTTAGTAAAGTGTTTTACAAATCTCGGGCGTTCTTTTGAAAACAGAAAAGCCTTTTAGAAACATTAGGGTCTCAGCCCATAACCCGTTACACATTACAAGAAATTTTAAAAGTAGAAAACCCTTTTTGGACCCCAAGTCCTGAGTTATAAAACTATTTCAAAATCGATTGGGTCTCGGCCCAAAATCATTTTCCGTAAAACATACGTAAAACATTCATTTTGAAAAGTATCATTACCAAATGCTCAAAAACAGTTCATATATCTCAAACTAACATGACTACATGTTCTTCTCAACCATCCACAATATTTCTCCCAAATGCACAATTCCGTTCCAAAATCTAACCAACATACTGATTTCCAAAATCAAAGTTTCTCAAGATCATCAATCCTGTCTCAACTCTGTCACCTCATACTGTGGCGCATAATATCTTTCGGAATCTCAAAGCATATCAACTTAGAATGGCAATAAATCTTAATGCAATTCAAAAATCCAAATACTTACAAATCGTGAAGTCGACGATTTCCCGTGATACTAGCACATGTCTCAACACTAGAAAATACTCGACACATATATTTTCAAAACACACGTTTTGCAAAATCAATTCAACCCGAGAACACAACACAGCTCTGTCCGTAGAGACACGTTAATATCATTTGAAAAATTTACAAAAATACAAGTACCACACTGGTGAATCACATAACGCACAAGCCCGTGTGAACAACAAAAACTCACGGCTCCAATATTTGTCAATCGACAACTCGAATGACGCGACAAAACACGACCCAACTCGACCCGACTGCCTAGGTTTTCTCAACCTAAACTCCGATACCATATTCTGTAACACCCCCAGATCCGACTGGAAATATTATAGTGCCGTGGGCCCCGAGACGGAACCCACAAGGCTAAATAATATTTTTGCAAACATTAACGAACGCCCAAGAGGCTAACGATGGTACTATCTTTTAAAACGTTTGACAACTATATAAAATCCGTTTATCAAAACCGTCGTGAAATCTCATTTGAAACTATAAGGCCCGAAATGCCCAAAACTCAACAGTTTAAAAACATACGTTAAGCTATTGCTTACACGTACTGACAAAATAGTTTATAAAACCATATCCCAAGCAACTCAAGTTGCCAGAAACCAAATGGGCATTTAAGAAATACTCACGCAGTGGAAAGGACAACAATTAAAATACTCTAGCAGCAGAATACAACATATAATCAAAATACTCGATTCACAAAACACATGCCCTAGCCAGTATCCTCCGGGAAGCTCATCTCTTCATGACCGCTACAAGCTCGATATCCAATAACCTAAAAAGAAAGCCCACGACAGGGTCAGCCATAATATCCAACAATGATAACCGTTACATCACATCAATAATTACATACCAATGAGAATGCAAAATAAGAATACAACCAATGTAATCTTATCGTCATAACTTTACCAGCTCATGATTATCCTTATCAATAGAATCCTTACCATGTTCCACATTTCGTATTATCCATTAACAATAAATTCATAGATAACATCTATATCGTACCACAAACAATACCCATCAGGACTCACTGATACGTAATATACCAACTCTGATACGGAATCAATTAATACGAATGAAGAAGACGAAGTAAGGATCGACGTAAATGACCTTACAACACGCCATGCATGGACCACTACGTATTTAGGCGAGAAAACGGACATAAGACGTGGAGTCTCGGTCTCGGCCGTGTCATGTTGTGCCGGAAGGTTGACATCCAATGCCTGCCGAACTCGGTCGTGTATGTACCGGATAAGCCAAAATGACTGCCCACAGGACTCGACCGTGTCCCAAGACACGGCCGAGTCGAACTCTTCCGGATAAGCCAAACTGACTGCCCAAACGCCCGACCATGTTCTAGGACACGGTCGAGTCAATGCCGAACGTCCTTGTCGCGCCGCGCGGTCGAGTCACTGTCGGACATCCTTGTCGCGTCGCGACCGTGTCAAGCGGACACGGTCGAGTCACTGCCGAACGTCCTTCTCGCGCCGCGACCGTGCCGAACGTTCTTGTCGCGCTGCGGCCGTGTCAAGCGACATGGCCTGTGTCCTGCCGGTAGATTACTCTTTTTTATAGCTTTTTTTGTGTGTTTGTCTTTTCTTTGTTTTACTCATTTTAGGGATTGTGTTTCCCCTAAAATTATGATTGTTGTTCCTTTTGTATTTATTTTTGATTTGTTTTGATTATTCAAAGATTTTATAAATCTTTGAATTGTTTTTCTTTTATTATGGGAAGACTTGAAGTTTCCTATATATAGTCTTGTGTAAGCATTGTAACAACCATTGCATGTTGAAGAAATAAGAATACACTTTGTGTTTTTCTTGGTGAATGCTTTTCATTGAAACTTGATTTTTATTCAACGCGTTTTCGAGTATAAATCCGATTAATTCTCAATAGGTCTTGAGAAGAAATCACCTTATCAAACTATAGGTCTAGTTTTATAATCATCATCACATTGTTCTTACTTACACGACCGAATTGCCCTACTTTCAGTTATTTCTTACGAGTTACACATATTCAAGTGTTGTCAGGATCAACAATATTTCCGTTGCATTTCAGTTTACGTCCATTTTTATACGTAATTCGTATCATTAGTGGTATCGGAGACCAATGCTATTTCCTTGGCGATTTTATTGAAGATTTCTTGTTCAAAACCATCTCTTGAATCTTGTTATGGATTTCTCCGATCCCGATTTCTTAATGAAACTCCGTGACGCACTAAGTGGTCTACCGGAGACACGTATGCAAGCAAGACGCGGGGATGACGCACGTCAAATACACCATGCAGACGATTTTAAAGTAAACGAACTCCCGGAGTTCGTTGGAGGTACCGATCCCGAAGCTTATTTGGAGTGGGAACGGAAGATTGAGCGCATGTTCGAATTCAAAGACCTTAACGGCGAGAAACGTTACAAATATGCAATTCTGAAGTTAGGGAAGGGTGCTTCTCTTTGGTTCGAAGGAGTGACGACACGAAGGGCTCAGGCGGGAAAAGCAGAAATCCGTTCGTGGGATTCTTTAAAAAGAAAACTTCGCAAGAGGTATGTGCCAACATCACACCGGTTAACCTTATATAGGAAGATTGCCGACTTCATGCAAGGCAAACTAAGTGTCGGTGAATATATTGAAGAGTTCGAAAGTTTGGTCTTGATGGGAGAACTAGAAGAAAACGAAGAGCAAAAGATGTCACTTTTTTTACGTGGCTTAAATAAAAACATAGCCAACACGGTGGAGTTATACCCATATGAAGATTTCGATACTTTATGTGGATTATGCGTGAAAACAGAAGCCCAAAATAAATTGAAGTTTTCAAGACCCGAATTTCCTTCCAAATTCGGGAATCCAAGTGCCGGTTCGAGTTCGGGTACTAAAAGCACCACGCCAAGTCATGTCCCTATCACGGCACCTAAGGCTCCATACGTACACAAAGAAACAAGTTTGGCGAAGGTACGATGTTTCAAGTATCAAGGGTTCGGTCATTACCAAAATGCATGTCCGAACAAACGGGTGGTGACACTAAGAGAGGCTCTTGAGGTCCGGGAAGAATTATTAGCCGAGGACGAAGAAGAAAGACTCGGTGACGTGTTTGACATAGACGCCGAAGAAGAAGAGGAGTGTGAGGCTTACAATGCTCCGGACTATGACACGAGTCTAGTCCTTCGCACTTTACAATTCAAGACGGTTTAGAGGGACATGGAACAACGAGATCAAATATTCCACACCAAATGTCAAATTAAAGACAAATGGTGTAGTTTGATAATCGATGGAGGAAGTTGTATGAATGTTGCTTCAAGCGAGATGGTGGCAAATCTCGGACTCATCAATACTACTCATCCGAAACCATACGCGTTACATTGGCTCGATGATGGGAGTAAGGTGAAAGTTTCGAAACAAGTACGGGTCGGATTAACTATGGGCTCGTATGGTGACAACGTACTATGTGATGTACTCCCGATGGATGCATGCCACATACTTTTGGGACGACCGTGGCTATTTGATAGAGACGTTTTACATCGAGGAAGGAGTAACGAATATGAATTACGGGATAAAGCCAAGAAGATTGTGCTTAAACCGATGGCACCCCAAGCCATTCGATCGATGAGTTCTAATCAAATGGAGAAACCGAAGCTTACTATGTTTGCTAGTGAGAAAGAGGTGAGACACGCTATTGACGATGGTGAGCGTGTGTATTTATTGATGATTAAAGAAGCATGAGATGTTGACGTGATTGTGCAAGGCAAGAGAGATATTGATACCTTACTACGAGAATTTGTGGGATTGAACACCAAGTCGACCTTGTACCGGGTGCATCACTCCCTAACAAGGCCGCCTATCGATGTAACCCTGAGGAGACAAAGGAATTGCAAAAACAAATCGAGGAGCTAATGAATCGCGGGTACGTTAGAGAAATTTTGAGCCCTTGTGCGGTTCCGGTTTTACTTGTTCCAAAGAAGGATGGGTCATGGCGGATGTGTATAGATAGTAGAGCCGTGAACAACATAACCATCAAATATCGGTTCCTAATTCCGAGACTTGATGATATGTTGGACGAGTTGCATGGTTCGGTGATTTTTTCGAAGGTTGATTTGAGAAGTAGCTATCATCAAATTCGCATGCGGGAAGGAGACGAATGGAATACAGCTTTCAAGACAAAACATAGATTATCTGAATGGCTCATCATGCCCTTTGGCCTTACAAATGCGCCAAGTACTTTCATGCGATTAATGAATGAGGTACTTAGGCTGTTTTTGGGAAAGTTTGTCGTCGTATACTTGGACGACATCTTGATTTATAGTCGATCATTGCAAGAGCATACCGGGCACTTGAGGAAGGTCTTCGAGATCCTTAGGGATCAAAAACTTTAAGTGCAATCGATTCTGTCTGAATGAGAGGCGATATGAAAGGCGATTTTTTTCCCATCTTCTTCGGCTGATCTTAAGCCCATTTTCATCTTGTTTACCATCCTCAGATTGTTTGCCTTTTCAAATTTGTTTCGGAATTCCATTTTCTATCTATCAATCCTAAGAATCGAATTTATTATTAACATTTTGTTGTGTGTTGAAATTGGGGATCTGTTCTTCAACGAAGGTCGCGATTTATTTTCCCAACTTGCTCCAGTCCTGGTTCGATTTCCTACTGCTTGTGCTCGATTTGTTGCTCGTGCTTCTGTGTGTCGGTGTTGTTTTCTGGTTTCGTGTGCGGGTTGGGTGTGACTGAGGTTTTTGCGGCGTGGTTTATGGCGATTCATTTTTTCGCGGTTGCTGCTCCGGCATTGCCCAGGTTTTTGCAGTGTGGTTCCATCGGGGCTTTGGTCTTTGTTGTGATTTGTTTCTGGGGGTTATGTCGTCCTCTACCTCCTCTTCTTGCGGGTTAGTGTCGTCGGTATCTTCGCCGGTAATGGCGGACGGACTAGTTTCTAAACCTTTCGATATTCTGGGGTTTGCTGATTTGGGGGCAAAAGTGTTAAGCAAACCTGAGATGGACCAGCTTAGAAATAAGCTTGACGGAATCTTCCTCCCTGCGGCTACCGGCAATGGTGGAAATCTCCTAGGTGTGCCGACGGGTGCTCCTAGTCTAATTCAGAAGCCCAGGCGTAATCTGGGTCCAGGCCCATCTTCTGGCCCAGTTTTGGAACCAAGCCTTGAGCCCATTTCATCCTTGGGTATGGGTTTGGGTTTGTCCCCTGCTATTAGTTTGGGCAGTGTTATTGGCGTGAGGCCTGATGAGTTACTTCATTCTTGTTGTAATGTGGATTATGTGGAAAATGCTTGTAATGTCAGTAATGCTTGTAGTTCATCTGATAGTAAAGGATATGCTCAACCTAATAATGGAAATGATCTTTCTTTTAGTCTTGATTGCAATGTTATTGGTACTTCAGCTGGTTTAGGACTTGATTCATTTAATGCTGGGCACATATCATCAATTGATAATAATGTGCCGAATTATATTTGTGATCCTAATTCTGATAAAGGCAAAGGTATTCTTGGTCCAGACTTGCCAAATTTGTTGAAGTTTGGCTCGCTTCCGTCCCAAATCCCATCTGTTTTACCTCTACCTTCTATTGTGGTAGGGAAGAATTTTGGTAAAAGGGGTTTAAGATGTGTCCCCCCAGAAATTCATAATGGTGAAATGCTTGTGAAACCGCCAGCTAGAGTAGGGCTTGAAGGGGCTAAAAAGTGGAATTGTACTCTAATTGGGTATTTTCTGGGGAAATCGGCTCTCTTCCCTCATGTTAAGAGCTTCTTTTTATCTGTTTGGAATGGCCTTCAGGATGTGTCTGCTTCATCTGGGGGTTTTTATTTCTTCAAATTTGCTAGTGAACAGTGTTTGGTCGACGCCCTCGAGGGTGGTCCTTGGTTGCTTCAGGGACAGGCCATTTTTATTTCTCGATGGAAGTTTGGTATGTCGCTTCAGAAGGTCCAACCGAAATGGGTTCCAGTTTGGGTGAAACTCCGTAATGTCCCTTTGGAATATTGGACCGACGAGGGGCTTAGTATAACAGCCAGTGCTATTGGGTAGCCCCTATTCGCTGATGTTTTTACCAGGAACTGTTTGAAAATGGACTTCACTAGGGTTTGTGTCATGCTTGATGCCGATACTAGTCCGATTCCCTCCTTTCTCATGGCCCTCCTGTCTTGTGATGGTGAGCGCCCTAGTCTGCGTCGGATAGTGGTTGAGTATGAGTGGTTGCCCCATCGGTGTAGTGGTTGTAGAGTCTTCGGGCATCGTGATCAGGTGTGTCCGCGTAAGCAACAACCTATTGTTCATCAATTGAAGAAGCAGGTCGGTGTTTATGTAGCGAAGTCCTCTCAGCCTAAGGGGTCTTCTTCTCCTCGTGCGGTTGCTTCTGGGTGCGTCTCTCTAGATGTGGCCTCTCCGCCTGCCCGGTTGGGGCTCTCTGAGGTGGTAGCCGCTTGGGTTGATGTCGGTTCTGAGATCAGTGTTGCGGGTTTTATTCCCCGTGTTAGCAGTATTCCTACCTTCTCTTCGGTTACTACCGGCTCGCCTATCCTGTCTCCTCGTCAGTCTGGAGCTCTAGAGCTCTCTCCTAACAGGTTCGGCGTGCTTACTGGTCTTGATGGTGACTCAGTGGATTAGGTCTTCGAGATTGCGGACGACCATCCTATTTCTTCTTCTGTGGGCCCTATATCTGATGCAACCCTTCTCGAGGGTGTTAGATGATTCCATTCACAGTGTGGAATGTCCGTGGCCTGAACCGTCCGGACCATCAGAACTCGGTCCGGGAGGTAATTTCTTCTTTTAGTCTTTGTTGTGTTGCCTTACTGGAGACGAAAGTCTCGGTTGGTAACTCTAGGCATATTGCTTCCCTGGTTAATGCTTCGTGGCAGTGGTTTTTGATCATGGAAATGGGCCGGGTAAGCAGATTTGGCTGGGCTGGGATTCCGGCATGGTCTCTGTTGATATTATTGCTATTGATCCTCAATTTATTCACTGCCGGATTATTTCGCTTATTGACTCGTCCAGTATCCTAGTTACTTTTGCATATGGTTCTAATGATGCTATCCAGAGGAGACTTCTTTGGCAGTACTTGACTGATTTTTCTGTTCTGCATGTTAGCGAGCCTTGGGTGATTATGGGTGACTTTAATGCTGTTTTGGATTGTAGCGAGATCTTAGGTGGAGAGGTGACTCATCATGTTCATGAGCTTCCTATGTTGGAGTTCAGGGAGTTCTGTCAGCGTGCTGATCTAGAGACGCTTCCGATGTTGGGCTCCTGGTTCTCTTGGCATAATAAGAGCCCTTCTCCTAGATCCTTGTGGAAACGGTTAGATAGAGTCCTGGGTAATCCGCAGTGGTTTATTTCTCATTCTGACTACTCCTATACTTGCGATTTGCCTCGGACCTCTGATCACATCCCACTTATCTTTGGTATTGGTAGCTTGCCCCGTCGTAGGGGTAAGATGTTCTGGTTTGATAATTTTCTGGCAGATTCTGAGGACTTTCAGCCTGCTGTCTTCGGTATTTGGCATCATCTTATTATGGGAGCCCCCTTCTATGCGATTTGCCGGAAGTTAGATGCCCTTAAGCGCTATGAGGAAGAGGAAAAGGGACTTGGCTATGAATGTGGCTTCCTTTCTGCCGCCTAGTCTATCCTTAGAGAGTTTCCTTTGTCAGGCTCAGCTTTACAGTTTGCAGATGGGTTTTCTCTTAAGCTGTTTCCCAGGAGCAGTCTTCGCTCAGGCAACGGGCCAAGCTAGCGTGGCTCAAGGATGGGGACCAGTGTTCTGCTTTCTTCTTCCCGAGGGTTCGTTACATATGATCAGACCGGTTTCTGATGAGGAGGTTCGTTCTGTTTTCTTTGGGTTCGATATGAATACGGCTCCAGTCCCTGATGGGTTTAATGCTGCTTTTTATCGACGAGTCTGGCCGATTGTCGGGGGTGAGATTACTTACGCTATTAAACATTATTTCTCCTTGGGTAAATTCGTTAAGCAGATCAATACTACTGATAAGATCCTCTCCGAAAGATGATCAATTTTGCGGAAGCGATTTGAATGATGTTCGAAATGTAAGTGATGACAAGTAACGTAACCGAGATGGATGAATTTTGGCGGATGAAACGGTCCTTAACCCGAAAAAAGTGTAATGGCGAACTCTAGCAAGATAACTAGAACCCAACAATTATACGTTCGACGAACCTTGAAATCAAAGGGAAAAACGACACTTCGGGTGATAAACGAAGTGCTATTTTATATGTATATCAAAACCGAAACAATATGTTATCAAACTTATGCAAATACAAAGTATTTATGAGTCTTTCAAATTGTGTGCTTACAAAAAACGAAAATGCTCCTTATATAGGTGAGAGGAGCTACTAAGTAATGATAACACCAAAAGAAAGTTTAAGACTAAATGAGAAGAACAAAATGATGGTGTTGACCATGATTTGAAGCTTGCAACGTCTAGTGAGGTGGTGATGATGGCCAAGACTTTTGAAAAATGGACCAAGACTTGTAGTAATATTATCATTATGTGTGGAAGACTAAAATGGTGATGATGATGGCCAAGACTTTTGAAGATACACCAAGACTTGAGGAAGACTTGCAACGGCTATGAGAAGTGTGATGATGACCAAGATCTTCACTTTAAGGCTTTGAAGATACACCAATATTTAGTAGCAAAAAGTAGCAAGAGTTTGAACCAAGACTTTGTATCATGTGTAGAAGACTTTGTGAAACTTCCTTCTTTGTTCTTCTTTATTCCAACGTCTAGTAGCTTGAACTTGGGCCGAAATTCTTCATCCCATAATGATGCCCGGATCGTGTATCTTGATGACATTGATAGGTACTTTGCTTTTGACGTCTGTCTCGATTGGTTTCTTAGCCAATTCTCTTTCCCAAATAATTTGAACTAGACCGTTGATGGAGTCTTTGAATCTTTTAGCTCTTGCCCTTGTGATTGGTACGAGGGGTACTTGAATCGGTTCCTTTGCATTCTCTAGTGTGTTCGCATCATTCCCCTCCTTTTGACGAGGATTTGACCTCAAATCCATTTCGTCACCTGCATCAAAACAGCTTAAGTCAGCCACATTAAAAGTAACACTGAAATTATACTCACCTGGCAAATCCAATTTGTAGGCATTGTCGTTGACGCGCTCCAGGACTTGGAAAGGACCATCTCCCCGCGGAAGTAGCTTAGATCGTTGTTGTTTAGGAAATCTTTCTTTTCGCATATGTAACCAAACCCAATCTCCTGGTTCAAAAATTAGCTTTTGGCGCCCTTTGTTGGCTTGTTTTGCTTATTGCTCAGTCCTTCGTTCAATGTTTAAGCGTGTCTGCTCGTGTATTTTCTTGACAAACTCAGCCTTTTTAGCACCATCTAGATTAACAAACTCAGAAATAGGCAAAGGGATTAGATCCAAGGGAGTTAGAGGATTAAAGCCATACACAATTTCAAATGGTGAATATTTAGTATCCGAATGCACTGATCGATTATAAGCAAATTCAACGTGGGGTAGGCATTCTTCCCATGTTTTAATATTCTTCTTGATAATTGATCTGAGTAGAGTAGATAAGGTTCGATTAACAACTTCAGTTTGTCCGTCCGTCTGGGGATGGCAAGTAGTTGAAAATAGCAATTTTGTGCCCAATTTTCTCCATAAGGTTTTCCAAAAATAACTTAAGAATTTAGTATCTCTGTCAGAAACAATTGTTCGAGGCATCCCATGTAACCTTACTATTTCTTTAAAGAATAGATTAGCGACATGTGAAGCATCATCAGTCTTGTGACATGGAATGAAGTGGGCCATTTTTGAAAACCTATCAACTACTACAAAAACTGAATCCCTTCCATTTTTACTTCTTGGTAGACCTAAGACAAAATCCATTGACAAATCCACCCAAGGTTCGGTTGAGATAGGTAAAGGAGTATACATTCCATTAGGTAACACTTTTGATTTAGCTTGTTTACATGTTATACAACGATTACAAATTCTTCGACGTCACGTTTCATACGTGGACAATAAAAATGTTCATGTAGAATAGCTAAAGTTTTTGATATACCAAAGTGTCCCATTAAACCACCGCTATGTGATTCATGCACAAATAATTCTCGCAACGAGCAAGCAGGAATACATAACTGATTTCCACGAAACAAATAACCCTCATGTTTGTAGAATTGGCCGTGGGCCATTTGTTCACATGTTTTGTAAGCTTGCCCGAAATCAAGATCATTGGCATATAATTCTTTAATATGTTCAAACCCGAGTAATTTAGCATCAAGAGTGGAGATAAGTGCATACCTTCGAGAGAGAGCATCCGCGACCACATTTTCTTTACACTTTTTGTAGCGGATGACATAAGGAAAAGTCTCAATAAATTCTATCCACTTAGCATGTCTTTTGTTGAGGCTATGTTGTCCCTTTAAGTGTTTTAGAGACTCGTGGTCCGTATGGATTACGAACTGTTTTGGCCATAAATAATGTTGCCATGTTTTCAATGCTCTGACCAAAGCGTAGAGTTCTTTGTCATATGTAGGATAATTAAGTGTGGGACCACCCAATTTCTCACTAAAGTAAGCTATTGGTTTCTCTTCTTGCATTAGCACCGCTCCTATCCCTGTTCCGGATGCGTCATATTCAATCTCAAAAGACTTAGTGAAATTGGGAAGTGATAAAACCGGGGCCTTAGTTAGCTTTTCTTTTAATAATTTAAAGGCCGTTTCTTGCGCCTCTCCCCATTTAAACCATACGTTCTTCTTTAGTATTTCGGTCATTGGTGCGGCTAGGGCGCTGAAATTAGGCACAAAGCATCGATAAAAACTAGCGAGTCCGTGAAAACTTTTTACGTCGCCAATATTTTTAGGACTTGTCCATTCTTGAATAGCCTTGACCTTTTCCGTGTCTACTTGAATTCCTTGCGCACTAACAACAAACCCCAAGAATACTAACTTGTCCGTGCAGAAAGTGCATTTACTTAGGTTGGCATACAACTTTTCTTCCTTAAGTATTTCCATTATCGTTCGAAGATGCTTAACGTGTTCGCCTAAGTTTTTGCTATAGATTAGTATATCATCAAAGTATACCACCACAAATTTTCCTAGGTAAGCACGAAAAATATGATTCATTAGGCGCATAAAAGGACTAGGAGCGTTTGTGAATCCGAATGGCATGACCATCCATTCATAAAGTCCGTATTTAGTTTTAAACGCGGTTTTCCATTCGTCTCCTTCTTTCATTCGTATTTGGTGATAGCCACTTTTAAGATCGATTTTAGAGAATATGCTAGAACCATGTAATTCATCTAACATGTCGTCTAAACGAGGAATGGGGTGTCGATACTTTACCGTGATGTTGTTGATAGCTCGACAATCAATACACATTCTCCAAGTAGAATCCTTTTTTGGTACGAGCAACACGGGGACGGCACAGGGGCTTAAACTCTCTCGTACATGTCCTTTGCTCAGGAGTTCGGTTACTTGCCTCTGAATTTCTTTTGTTTCTTCTGGATTAGCCTGATACGCCGGTCGGTTCGGGATTTGTGCTCCAGGAATGAAGTCTATTTGATGTTCGATACCGCGAATTGGAGGTAATCCGGGTGGGGCCTCATCTGGAAAGATATCTTGGTATTCCTGTAAAAGAGAAGAAACAACATCGGGTAAAGAGCTCTTAAGCTCGTTAGTCGTTAGTAGTGTCTCTCTAAACAAGATTACAATTATGGGTTGATGCTCTTTTATTGCCCATTCTATTTCTCCCACCTTAGCGTAGAGGCTGATTTTAGAACTTTCGTTTTGCTTTCCTTTGATATCGGCATTCCTTCTTAGATCGTCCGCTTCTTGTATTTTGAGTTGGTCCTTGTAGACTTCTTGCAGTGTTAAAGGGGCAAGGGTGATTTGGCGTTGATTAAAATCGAACGAGTACTTATTAGTATACCCATTGTGCATTACATGCCGATCGAATTGCCAGGGCCGTCCTAGCAACAAATGTCCGGCTTGCATTGGTACGACATCACAGAGTATTTCGTCATGATACTTACCGATCTGAAATGCTATTAAAACTTGTTTAGTGACTTTAGTTTCGCCACTATTATTCAACCATTGTAGTTTGTATGGTTTCGAATGTTTTGTAGTAGGTAGTCCGAGTTTTTCTACCATTATGGTGCTTGAGACGTTCGTGCATCACCCTCCATCTATAATCATGCTACAAACTTTATCCTTTACGTAACATCGTGTATGGAATAGGTTTTTCCGTTGCTCGTTCGTTTCATCCTTCGCTTGTATGCTTAAAGCTCTACGAGCGACTAAGGTGATGTCTGTTGGTAATTCATCCTCAGATCCGTCCTTCGGCTGAACATGGTCCTCGTTGTCACTCTCGGACTCAATATCTCTGTTAGGTCGTATGATCATTACACGTTGATTTGGACAATTATTTGCATAATGTCCTCTTCCATGGCATCGATGGCATTGAATATCACGAGTACGATTAAGATTGGGATTCGGTTGAACTTGCTTTTTTGGTTCATTTGCTTCGGCCGTGGGTTTTGACGTAGAGGATCCCCCCTCAAATTTCCATGAATGATTCTTTTTATTCGAAGTATAATGATTAGGGGTTGCTTTCCAAGTAGAGGTATTAGGAGTAGTTCGAGTGTTACCTCTTCTTTTGAGTTGATTTTCGATTTTGATTGCCATGTGCACCATTTCTTCTACTTCAAAATAAGGATGGAGTTCCACCATGTTTTGTATTTCACTATTTAGTCCTGATAAGAATCTCGCCATGGTAGCCTCTTGGTCTTCTTCAATGTTAGCTCGGATAATCAAAATTTCCATTTCCTTGAAATATTCTTCAACACTTTTAGTACCTTGACGTAGCGTTTGTAAACGGTTGTAGAGTTCTCGATAGTAATAGTTTGGTACAAACCGTTTTCTCATCAATGTCTTCATCTCTTCCCACGTCTCAATAGGAGGCCCACGATATCGTCTTCGGTTGTTCACCATTTGATCCCACCAAATGATGGCGTAATCGGTGAACTCAATGGCCGCCATCTTCACTTTCTTTAGGTTCGAGTAGTTATGACATTCGAACATGAGTTCGACTTTCCTTTCCCAATCAAGATATGCTTCGGGGTCACTCTTACCTTGAAATGGAGGGACGTTGAGTTTGATATTGCTCAAGTTTCCATCTTGACGATTATCCTCATTGTTACCTCGTCGATGTCTTCTTGGATTTCTTTCGAAATCCTCTTCATCCGAGTATTCATCATTAACTCGCAAGGCACGCCTTGGGAGAAATGTTCGTCTAGCTTGAGGTTCTCTATTTGTTCCATGCGTGCATGCATAGGTTCAAGTTGAGCTTTAAGTTTAGTATCAAACATTTGCTCTATTTGCTCCATCATAGTTGCTATGTCGAACTTTTGGGAATTTTCTTCGGCTTCGGTCATGATGTTCACGTGATTAAGAGGTGGTATGAGGGTAAGGTATGGTTGAAATATTATGAAGGTAGGAAGTCTAAGAACTCCTGTATATGGTACGATAAATTTTGGTAATATAGGGAAGGAAGGTAAGGGACGTAGTATATGTTGTATGTGGTAGGAGATGTGAAGTGAGGGAATGATATAGTATGGTAAAAGAAAAAAAAAATGAATCAAACCGTGTATGGATGGTGATGAAAACCGAATGATTAAGATGATGTTGGAATGGCTCCAAGGCTCCGATACCAAATGATAAGATCCTCTCCGAAAGATGATCAATTTTGCGGAAGCGATTTGAATGATGTTCGAAATGTAAGTGATGACAAGTAACGTAACCGAGATGGATGAATTTTGGCGGATGAAACGGTCCTTAACCCGACAAAAGTGTAATGGCGAACTCTAGCAAGATAAATAGAATCTAAAAATTATACGTTCGATGAACCTTGGAATCAAAGGGAAAAACGACACTTCGGGTGATAAACGAAGTGCTATTTTATATATATATCAAAACCGAAACAATAAGTTATCAAACTTATGCAAATACAAAGTATTTATGAGTCTTTCAAATTGTGTGCTTACAAAAAACGAAAATGCTCCTTATATAGGTGAGAGGAGCTACTAAGTAATGATAACACCAAAAGAAAGTTTAAGACTAAATGAGAAGAACAAAATGATGGTGTTGACCATGATTTGAAGCTTGCAACGGCTAGTGAGGTGGTGATGATGGCCAAGACTTTTGAAAAATGGACCAAGACTTGTAGTAATATTATCATTATGTGTGGAAGACTAAAATGGTAATGATGATGGCCAAGACTTTTGAAGATACACCAAGACTTGAGGAAGGCTTGCAACGGCTATGAGAAGTGTGATGATGACCAAGATCTTCACTTTAAGGCTTTGAAGATACACCAAGATTTAGTAGCAAAAAGTAGCAAGACTTTGAACCAAGACTTTGTATCATGTGTAGAAGACTTTGTGAAACTTCCTTCTTTGTTCTTCTTTATTCCAACGGCTAGTAGCTTGAACTTGGGCCGAAATTCTTCATCCCATAATGATGCCCGGATCGTGTATCTTGATGACATTGATAGGTACTTTGCTTTTGACGTCTGTCTCGATTGGTTTCTTAGCCAATTCTCTTTCCCAAATAATTTGAACTAGACCGTTGATGGAGTCTTTGAATCTTTTAGCTCTTGCCCTTGTGATTGGTCCGAGGGGTACTTGAATCGGTTCCTTTGCATTCTCTAGTGTGTTCGCATCACCGTCGGACCATAACGAGGTGGAAGAACCCGTCCAATGATCCAGCGCCCTCAGCATAGATCCCAAGATGATCCCGTTAGACGATAACGAGGTGGACATCTGATCCAGCACCCTCAGCATAGATCACACGATCCCAATGGATCAACACAGCATAGACAATACAATTATGCATACACATATAAAAATCAACATGTTCATCAACATGAACAACATAACATGCACGACATTATGACAGATCACTAGGACGACCCCATGTTCAACAACATGAATGACAATATGCATGACCAAAATCATTAATACTAAACCACAATCCATATAGAATACTTGCCCCGAGTCCTTCGGGAGCAATCTCGATGTTAAATCATCACCGACGATTATCTGCAATGCTCGGTGATCCAAACGTACCATGGACTATAGATACTCATATCCTCGTTTTTATCATAATGTATCCTCGATACCCGAATATTCCAATAACCGAAATAAATCATATACATTACTACCTCCGTTCTCTTATAACTGCAACATCTGGACTTTCACGCTTGCTAATGCACAACTTTGGTTATAAATATCTTAAATTATTTATTTTTAAAAATTATTAGAAGTTGATATTTTGAAAGTATATTTCGAGATTAATCTAAGAAGATCTCACATGACTATATTTTTTCATATGTATAAATCATAAAAAATGGTCAAAAGAGAGTATGTGAACAGTGTAATAGTCAATACGTTGCAATAATAAAAGAACGGCAGAAGTATGATTTAACTCCCAGAATCGGAAAATAACATAAAATCTAAATCTCCAGGGTTTACAATAACTATCATCACTGTATGTATTATAAACGAAATGAAACTGAAACCATTCATTAAACATTATAACTGAGCAAGTAATAACTTGCATCGATACCGATACGATGATGATGAAGCCGCTACCAATCTCATTGCCTTCGTCTACGAGCTCCTCGGCCCTGACCAATGCAATTCACGAACATACTCAAACATGATCGCAACATACGGTTATAATCACCGATCAATAATCTCAACCTATTGAAGAAATCAAATAACAACGATCCGATAACAATCAATAACCGACATAGCTAATCAATCAAACTCAACGGGTCAATGATACCTCGATCATATATAAAACCAAATAATATACTCAAACAATTTACGAATTCATATCCATCATATGAACCGAAATCCGATAATTACTAATTAATATAACCAATCGACAAACTCAATGATTTCACAATATCTCGATTAGACATAAGTCCGAACAATCCAACTCAAACAATTACGAATTCATCACCAAAATACGATTACGGCTCAGACTGCTTTCATTCCTGGGAGAAGGATTAGTGATAATATCCTTCTTGCTCAGGAACTTCTTCATGGCTATGGGCAGCGAGGGATGCCTAGACGGTGTGTGTTTAAAGTTGACCTTATGGAAGCTTATGACACTATTGAGTGGGATTTTGTGCTGATTGCTTTGCAGTGTATGGGTTCCCATCAGTCGTTCATCACCTAGATCAGGGAGTGCATCACCACTACTGCCTTTTTGGGATCCTTGAATGGTGATGCTGAGGGGATCTTTAGAGGTCGTAGGGGGCTTCGGTAGGGAGACCCCATCTCTCCTTATCTCTTTGTTAGTGTTATGGAGGTGCTTCATGGTATTATTGCTCGTGAGGTTGCTCAAACCCCGGGGTTCAGGTACCACTGGAAGTGTGAGGCTACCCGTACTTTCATGCTCGCCTTTGCAGATGATCTCCTACTTTTCTATAATCCAGATGAGGTCTCTATTGGTGTTCTTAAGAGGATTATTGATATCTTTGATTTTCTTTCGGGGTTGCGCGCTAACTCTGGGAAGAGTAATATTTTTCTCTTGGCGAGTGCTATGGAGCAGGGGGCACAAGTTGAGCAGTTATTAGGCTTTCAGGTGGGCCAGCTCCCTGTGAGGTATTTGGGAGTCCCTTTGTCTTCATCAAAGCTCACGGTCGCTCAGTGCTGTCCTTTGATTAACAGGATTGATGGTCGGCTGAGTGACTGGGATTGTAGATCTCTGCCCATGGCTGGTCATTGCCAGCTTATTCGATCTGTGTTATCTGCTCTTCACATTTATTGGGCCTGTATTTTTATCCTGCCTAAGGGCGTGCTTGCCCTCATTGAGAAGCGTTTTAGTCATTTTCTTTGGAAAGGTTCTCGTGACTCTGGGCATGCTAAAGTGGCTTGGTCTGAGGTTTGCTTGCCCGTAGTGTATGGTGGCCTTGGTATTACTCCGTTGAGGGTTCAGAACCAGGCCCTTATGACCCGCCATATTTGGGCTCTCCTGACTGGGTCTTCTCGCTATTTGGGTTAGCTGGGTTTGTTCGTATAGATTTCAGCAGTGTTTTTTTTGGGATATTCCTATCTCGGATGCGTCTTCATGGTATTGGAAACAGCTGCTGAAGTTGCATCCTCTAGTCATGGGAGCGTTTCAGTATTCTGTTGGTGATGGCTCTTCCTTCCTTTTATGGTCGGATCCTTGGCACGCTATGGGTTTGATTAGGCATTTTGGACCTAGAGCGCCTCTTTGGACCGCCATTGATGTGCATTCCCGTATTGGCTCTGTTATTTCTGATGGTCATTGGGCTTGGCCGGTGGTTGATCGTTCCGAGTTTTAGCAGGTTGTTTCTGCCCTCCCTCCTATTAATGGGGGCAGGATCGCATCTCCTGGAGACCACATAGCTCAGGTTCCTATTCTTCCTCGTCCGCCCTTCGATTCCTTAGTGCGTATTCTCTGTCTGTTCCGTGGGCCCCTCTCCTTCTTGGCCCCAGGAAGATTCCTAGGCACTCCTTCATCTTATGGTTGGCTATTCAGGAGCGTCTGTCGACTATGGATAAGCCTTGGATGCAGCATGTAGATTGATACGAAACCGACTACTCAAAGCGAAGAAGACGAAGTAAGGATTGATGTAAAACACCTCGACCATATTCCAACATACTTGGGCGGGAAAACGGATACGAGATCTGGAGTTACCTTGATAATCAGACTTGGAGTAAATCAAACATAGGCAACTTTCACTTGGGGAAAGGGTCCAAGTAGTGAAGGCAAAAGAATAAAATAATAGCTTTAACACTTTCTTTATTATTAACGCAGCAGGATCCTTGGAAACATGTTGTAGGAAAAAGCGGCTGTCAGGAAGAATATGGAGACAAAAGGCATAACCACAAACTCGTAGTGACCGTATCTCGTCCGAAAGGCTGCCTTCGGAATATCGGTATCCTTCACTCGGAGCTGATAATACCCCGATCTCAAATCAATCTTCGAAAACACAGTTGCCCCTTGCAACTGATCAAACAAGTCATCAATCCTCGGGAGCGGATACTTGTTTTTGAAGGTTACTTTGTTCAACTCTCGGTAGTCGATACACAAACGGAGTGACCCATCCTTCTTCTTCACAAACAGGACCGGTGCGCCCCAAGGTGAAGCGCTCGGTCGAATATACCCCATGTCTAGCAACTCTCCCAACTGTTTCTTCAACTCAAGCATCTCGGCAGGCGCCATACGGTATGGCGTCATAGAAATCGGTGCTGCACCCGGCTCTAAATCGACGGTAAACTCAACTTCTCGGTCCGGAGGCAAACCCGGCAACTCGTCTGGAAAGACATCAGGATACTCACACACTATCGGGATAGACGAGAGCTCGACTCTCCCTTCTTCCGATCTCAAAGCGTAACACCAATAGCCCGTGCAACCTCCCCGAAGAAGCCTCACCGCCCTCAAGGCGCTGATCAAGAGTCTCTGGCTACTCCGCTTACGCCCCACAAAAGAATGCTCCACATCAGGGTATATCTTTACGCTGAATGGTGGGGCAGTTTCTTGGAGAAGTGCCAAGCAAAGTTCGACTGCTATCTCTACATGTCAAGCCGAATATCAGGCAGCCACGGAGGCTGCTAAAGAAGCTTTTTGGATAAAGAAGTTCACTGAGGAACTTCAAGTGGTTCCTAATGCAGATAAGCCCGTGACACTGTTTTGTGACAACGACGGAGCTGTTGCATAGGCTAAGGAGCCTAGGTCTCACCACAACACCAAACATATTGCGAGAAAATATCATTTTGTTAGAGAAATGGTTCGGGATGGGAATGTTACACTGCAGAGAGTAGACACAGCAAATAACGTTGCTGATCCACTTACCAAGCCACTATCTCAGAAGGTCTTAGAGAGACATCTAGAGAGTATGGGTATTAGATACCATAGTTTATGGCATTGAGTGTAAGTGGGAGATTGTTAGGAATATATGCCCTCGAATGCCACTCAGAGGATGAGAGAGTGAGAGCAATTGTATTGTAATTATGAATATTATATTTAATAAGGCAATTATTATTTCTATATTATTGTATATCACTGGCATTGTGATTTGGTATATAGGGTAATAGTCCTTGCATTTGAGAGTGAACATTCTACTTCTTATGGAGATAAGGAGATAGGCACTAGAAGTGTTTAGAGCTCGAATGCTTAGCTAGTTCGCAAGTCGATAAAACTTAACAGGACATTAAGTTTTAATAAGACTTGTATAACTGATGCTAGGACGTGCGCACGTCTTGATAGCATAGTTATAAGTATATTGGTGGGACCAGTATACTCGAACACGACTCATACTCGATTCAGTCACACGGTATTCACTCTCGGAGAGTCGATGACGAATCGAAAGGTTGTGATAGTATACGTGGACCTTTGACTTGAGGGTTCAGTAGAAGATGTGCCTGTGACGTTTAGTTTGTCATTAGAGTAGTTAGACTCATTTGCTTAATTGCTGAGTCGACCTCGAAGTGCGGACTATACGGGCAGGTAGCGATCTTTCTTGTACGCCAAGAAAGGATTCTATCTCCTGTTAGTGAGCAGGCGAATGTCCTATACGGTTAATGGCGAATAAGATCATAAGTCTTTGGCCAAAGCATTCTGATATAGTCGTATTAGATACACTATTAATCAGTCGGTCTTGATTTGTATTAACACATGTATAGAGTCTAGTCAACAGTAGGGTTTGACTTTATCGTGACCCGAAGATTTGACCGGGACATCTGATGAAGGGTCTATACGTATATGGTATTCATGACATAATGGTTCTAGAATGATTCGTTCATTCGTTCTCAGTCGGGGTTTACAGTGCGGCCCGCTAGGCTGGCTAAGTGCTGCCCGCACTCATTGATTCCTCCCGATGCCGGCTGAGACGAACCTACGGAGTCGCGCAATAGGATCATTGACGGATAAATATGAATTAATAATCTCTCTTATAATATTAGATATTAGTGATTTATCGGATAAATCAAATGGCGGTCTTATGAATTGTAAGTAAGTTACTCGGTGATTACTTTAATTCATAAATTATATTTCTTAGAGAAATGTATATTTGTGTTTGATATAACTAATTAATTGGATTAATTAATTAGTATAAACACATTGGAAATAAAACGGATTCGTTTGACGGACATCCGATTCACGAGGGATTCGTTTGACGAACATCCAATACACGAACCGAATTAACTCGACCCGTTTCTTGGAAGATTCCCTATAAGGCCCCCCTCCTCTCTACTTTGTCTCTCTCTCATTATATAATATACTTGTGGGATCATGTGAGGAGTAGAGATGCTTTTAAAAGCATCTTCTACATGTGAGGCTTGTAATCATTTGTAAAAAGAAAGTCTTTTAATCATAAAAGTCTCCTTCTTCCTTCCCCAAGTGAATATTTCGTTTTTGAGAGAGCTTCAAGAGTGAGAAAAATTTTCTACAGCATATACTTGATCTTAGAGACAAGTTATTAGTAGAAAAGATCGAGAGAAAAAATTCCTACAAGCTTCCCTAGCCGCATTCTTAGAGAAAGGAAGTTTGCTGATTTTTCCGTCAAGTTCCGGCGTGTGAAGTAGAGGCACAGTGCTTTCGGTGTTTGGAACGAAGGGCTCTTCATCATCATCATCATCATCATACGAAGGTTTTTCAGAGACATCAAAGGTATGGGACTTTGATTCCTTGATCTTCGTATTTCTTTTCGTATATACGTTACTTGATCGATCCTCTTAGGGATTCCGTTTATTCTTCCGCTGCGTTTATTTTCTGAGGAATCCCAACACCGCTATCATACACTTACACACACTCCGTCCGATACGTATTCACTTTTCCGGGCGAATTCGTATCAATTCTGTTTTGGTCAATTTGGCCAACACAAGTAATTGGCCCATGCGCATAATAGCAAGATCCAAGTTCGTCAATTAGGGAAACACGGCTCAACTCATCTTCTTCGTTGTATTGCGCCGTTGAAACCTCTGTCTCATCTACTTCATTGAAAATGGCAGTAGGGACATCGTCTTCATCGAAAAAAGGCTCTGGTGGAAATTCCTCGATGGGGAAAAACCTTAGATCGAATGTCGGCGGCGGGGCATCGAAGGGCTGGTGGTGGGGAAACGAGTGGTGGTATGATGTGAATTTGAATCTTCGATTGAAATGTTTTCTGAATTTTTGCCAATCTTTCATTTTAGGCTTACATTGTTGTGAACGGGACTGTTTCAGTTTTTGCCACCAGAAGGCGGCGCTACCGCGGAGGCGCTTTGCCACCAGCGAAACGCGGTGGTTGATCGGGGTAGCCTTGAAGTCCGAGTGCTCCTCACAAGCATGGAGCCAATCTATGCACGCATCTGGATTACTAGATCCGTGAAACTCCGGTATGTTGCGGAATTTAGCCAAGAAATCAATATCGTTGACCTCCATTCTGCTGAAAGATCAAGAACCTCAACTGAATTAAGAAATTCGAGTGTAGTCTCTGATACCACTAATGATACGAATTTACATCCGAGTGTGAACGTAATTCGCATGCGACGCAACATAAGTGTATTTTATGTATTTTTGGATATGAACAATTATTGATGTATGGAACACAACGTAAAAATCATCTGAAAGTAGGGCAATTCGGCCGAATAAAAATAAGTATAAGGTTTTTATTGAATTAGACCTATAACTCTAGAGGGGGAGTTCGGTCGTGTGGTCAAGAGGGGACAAGGGAGGCAGGAGATCTTCATGATGTTGGGCATGATCTTGGACAAGACTTTGAGATGAATAATAAAAAAAAGAAGCAAAAGGAGGGTTCGGCCGAAGACAAGGATAGATGGAGGAAATCTTTCATGATCTTGATCTTGGTCCCATGGTATCAAGATTTTGATATAAAAAATGTGATGAAAATCTTCCCCAAATCTCACCAAATCGGCCAAAGGAATAAAAAGCGGATGAAATCTTCTTGATAGGAAATGTGAAGAAAATCTTCAAGATGTTGTGGGGAGTGTTCGGCCGAATTGATTGTGAGGTCAAGGGTGGAGGATCTTTCATGATATTTGAACATGAAGATATAAAGACTTTGACATGAGAAAAATGTGATGAAAATCTTCACCAATATCTCAAAGAATCGGCTGAAAATCCTCATGACTTTAGTTGTATGGTGCATACTACGTATGCATGTCGACACATCTAAATTATTCCGAGTCGTATCATTATTCGGAATAGTCGTTTTCGCATCATTATAATTGGCCACAATTTTCTGCCATAAACACCACTGCACATTTGAACGGTTCGTGTGGCTTAATAGAAGCATAATTGGACCTTGGACCATTTCAGATGATTTATATATCTTTCTTTTATCTTTCCATGGCCGCTTGAATCACCTAAATCGGACTTCGTATGAGAGAGTTATGATTAAAATACCAAAACTGCTACGAAGTCCACGTACGCGCGAGAATTGGTAATTTTGTCCGCTTTTCGCCTTTTTCACTCGAGCTCGTCAATTTCATATAATCACTAATCCTTCTCCCAGGAATAAAAGTTGTCTGAGCCGGATCAATCAAAGAATCCAAGCTATCCCGCATACGATGGACAATAATCTTAGAAATAGCCTTATATAAAAGGTTACAAAAATCGGGCGAAAGTCTGACATCATGGTTCTAAAAAACGCTAGGCGCTAGGCGTTCGGATTGCTAACGCCTAGCGCCCAGAGCATTACTCGGGGATTAATCGGGGAGTAATCGGATTAGGCGGATTTATCTTTTTATTATTATTTTAATCATTTTTATATCTAAAAAATTATATATATGTAAAATAATAAAAAATAATTAAAATTTAACAATTAAAACAGATATATAACAATTACATATTAAATTTAAAATATTAATATAGATATGAGGGAGTCCATAATATCCATAATATCTTAATTTAAGAATTTATAGTTCTATTAGAACAAAAAAAAAGTATAACGGCCTAGGCATCCGCCTAGTCACCCACGTAACTAGGAATTTGAAGCATTGATATAGGTATAAAGTAGTCCATTGTATCCACAATATCTTATCTTGCCTTCATAGGCCCCCACCCAGCCACCCTAGACGATCGATTAATCACCCAAACGACCAGTACAAGCGCCTAGGCCATAATCGGAACGGTAGAGGACCTTCTAGGGATTAATCGGTCTAGGCGGGGATTTTTAGAACACTGTCTGACATGCTCCTCGGCAAAGCAAATTTAGGAACAAGAGATATGAGAGTAGTATTAATCTGCCTAACGAACTGACCCGTAGAGAAAAAATGTTTAATAGCATAAGTTATCTTGCCACCAACAATCGACCATGCCCGGCGATAAAAAGCAGCATTAAATCCATCAGGGCCTGGGGCCGAATTCATATCGAACCCAGAGAAAACAACACGAACCTTCTCATCAGTAACCGATCTGACCATGTGTAAAGCGGCATCAGGAGGAAGATAAGAAGAGATAAAGGGTCTATCCTGACTGAACGAAATAGGCTGAACCCGACCCGAAGAACCCAGCAACCTCTCATAGAACACTACAACCTCATCCCTAATGAGCCCAGAATCAGTCAGCTCAGAGCCATCCTCAGAAAGCAGCCTAAAAATATGTGAACGAGGCCTTCTAGAGACGACCCTCCGAAAGAAGAAAGCAGAACACTGGTCCCCATCCTTCAGCCAAGCTAGCTTGGCCCGTTGCCTGAGCGAAGACTACTTTTGGGAAATAGCAGAGGAGAAAACCCATCTGCAACACCCTTCCAACTGTAAAGCCGAGTCTGATAAAGGGGACTCTCTAAGGATAGACTAGGCGGCAGATAGGAAAGCTGATGCCGAAGCCACATTCATAGCCAAGTCCCCTTTCCTATTCCTCATAGCACGAAAAACAGGCTTAAGGGTATCTAACTTTCGGCAGATTGCATAGAAAGGGGCTCCCACAACAAGTTGGCACCAAATATTGGAGACAGCAGGAAGAAAGTCCTCAGAATCTGCCAAAAAGTTATCAAACCTGAAGATCTTACCCCTACGACGAGGCAAGCTACCAATACCGAAGATCAGTGGGCCATGATCAGAAGTCCGAGGCAAGTCATAAGTATAAAAACAGTCTGAATGAGTAGTAAACCACTGCGGATTACCCAGAACTTGATTTAGACATTTCCACAAGGATCTCGGAGAAGGGCTTTTATTATGCCAGGAAAACTAAGAGCCCAACATCGGAAGCGTCTCAAGATCTGCACGCTGACAAAACTCCCTGAACTCCATCAAAGGAGGCTCATCATCATGATGAATAATCTCCCCTCCTAAAATATCGCTACAATCCAATATCACATTAAAGTCACCCATGATCACATAAGGCTCGCTAGCATGAAGTACAGAGAAATTAGTCAAGTATAGCCAAAGTAATCTTCTCTAAATATCATCATTCGAACCATAGGCAAAAGTAACTAGGATACTGAATGAGTCAATAAGTGAACTGATCCGGTAGTGAATAAACTGTGGATCAATAGCAATAATATCAACAGAGACCACGCCCTTATCCCAGCCCAGCTAAATCCTATTGCCCGTTCCCATAATCAAAAAACCACTCCCAAGAAGCATTAACTAGTGAAGCTATATGCCTAGAATTACCAGCCGAGACTTTCGTCTCCAGTAACGCTACACAACAAAGACTAAATGAAGCAATAACCTCTCGAACCGAGCTCTGGTGATCTGCTCAATTTAGGCCACGAACATTCCACACTGCCAATGGAATCATCTAACACCCTCTATAAGGGCTGCGTCAGGAATAGGGCCCACAGAAGAAGCATTAATAACGTCCACAATCTCAACATCATCCACCAAATCGCCAACTAAGACAGCAAGAACCTCGAACCTGTTAGGTGAAGTAACCAAATGATGCGAAAAATCTCTATCGGTACAGCGGAAGGCTGTTTTAAGAGCGGAAGCAAACACCACTTAGCCAAAAAGAATCGAACAGCACAGCTGGGAACTGACAGAAACTGATAGCAACAGTTCAATACAACAATAATAATGGACAGCAGCACGCGTCAAGACAGGAACTGGCCGAGTGGAAATGACTCGGAACAGGCAACTCCAAACAGTGGCACTCGAAAACAGCAGGTTTTGGTCGGATGCAATGGAAACAGGAAGCAAGTTTCGGACAATCGATGCGAACTCCCAATCAGGTACAACCCTGTATCGAAAGCAAGAGGAATGTCTTTTGTGAACAGGGAACATGGACAATAAGTTTAAGTATGGAACGAAATGTAAGGACTATCTGAAGAGGGGAAGTTTTACCGAAACAGGACAGGTAACAAGTGTTTATCGAACTAGACCTATGATTTGATAAGGTGATTTCTTCTAAAGACATATTGATAATTGATCAGATTAAAATTCGAAAACGCGTCGAATAATAACCAAATTTTGGAAGCAAACTCGTTCAACGCTTTAAACAATACACAATGTATTTTTTTTATGATTCAATAATGAATCTGATTACAATCCAAACATGACTACTTATAGATAAGAGTAGCCTTACAAGATTACTTAAAATATTAGAAGATAAGATCACATGATCTTAAAATAAAGGAAAATACAACAAAAAGGGGGTACTCCATGCCACTATCAAACAAAAGGAATAAAGGATGGGTTTCGTCTTCAAGGTGATATTCTTCTTCACATACAGGCCGTGAATCATGCATCACTTTATTATAAAGAAATGGGATGAAATCTTTATTATCTTATCTTCACCAACTTGGCCCCAACATGATGCATGTTGCCACGTTTATGTTATTCCCAGTCCGATCACCAAGGTTAATCCAGGTCTCGTATCCGTTTTATCGCCCAAGCATGTAGGCGTATGTTCAAGGTGTTTTACGTTAATCCTCACTTCGTCTTCTTCGCTTGGAGTAGTCGGTTTCGTATCATTCCCTCCTTCTTTAAAAGGAATTATCCTCAATTCCGCAATTCCATCGTCATCGAGATATGGAGATAGATCACCTATGTTGAAAGTAACATGCACTCCATAATCACCGGGGAGTTCTACCTTGTATGCATTATCGTTTATTTTAGCAACTACCTTGAAACGACCGTCGGCTGGTGGCATAAGTTTATTCTTGCGTTTACCCGGAAATCGTTCTTTTCTCAAATGTACTCAAATCAAGTCGCCAATTTCAAACTGTCTCGCTTTCCTTTGTTTGTTAGACTTCCGTTTTTGGGCATCATGAACCTCCCTGATCCGATTACGCACTTGCTCATGTAGCTTCATCATGGACTTAAGTTTCGACTCCGCGTCTTTGTGAACTAATTCTTCGCTCGGTAAGGGAATTAAATCTAACGGTATATATGGATTCAGACCATAGACGATTTCAAAAGGTGAGTGAGCCGTGGCATGCGTAGGGGATCAGTTTGTATGCAAACTCCGCATGTGCAAGTTTTAAATCCCAGTCCTTTTGTGTCTTGCTTACAAGACCACACAACAATGTTCCCAAAGTTCGATTAGTCACTTCGGTTTGTTTGTTTGTTTGAGGATGGTGCGAAGTGCTAAACAAGAGTTTGATTCCCACTTTCCTCCATAAGGTGTTCCAAAAGTAGCTAAGGAATTTTGAATCTCGATCCGAAACAATAGTCTTCGGAATTCCGTGTAAACTTACCACCTATCGGAAATATAAGTCGGCCACATTGCTTGCATCGTATGTCTTGTGGCACGCTACAAAACGAGCCATTTTCGAAAAATGATCTATGACCACCATAATAGCATCTTTACCCCGTTGAGTATGACGCAACGCAACAATGAAATCCATTGAAACATCCTCCCCTGGCCTATCCGGAACTGGTAGAGGCATATACATGCCTAGTTTGGACGAGCTCTTCGCCATATGACATGTCACGCATTTACTCACGATATCATTTATGTCTCCTTGCATTTTTGGCCAACAGAAATGTTCCCTAAGTACCTCCATGGTTTTAGTCGTGCCAAAGTGGCCATCCAAGCCTCCTCCATGAGCTTCACGAATCAATAGCTCCCGAATCGTATGTTTGGGCAAGCAAAGTTGATTCCCCTTAAAGAGAAACCCGTCTTGTATCATAAATTCCTCGAACGAACCAGAGTTACATCGGGTAAAAATCTCTCCAAGATCAGCATCGTCAACATAATACTCTTTCAACATCTCGAACCCAAGTAAACAAACCTCAATAGTAGATAGTAGAGCATACTGTCTGGATAATGCGTTCGCAACAACATTGCTTTTACCGTCCTTATACTTTGATGAAAAGTGAAATGATTGTAAGAATTCCACGCACTTAGCATGCCTAAGACTTAACTTGTGTTGCCCGTTAATACACTTCAATGATTAATGGTCCGAATGTAGAATGAAATGCTTCGGCCGAAGATAGTGACTCCAATGATCTAGAGCCCTCACAATAGCATAGAACTCTTTGTCATACGTACAATAATTGAGACGAGCACCATTTAACTTTTCTGAAAAATAAGCAATAGGATGCTTTCCTTGAATAAGAACCGCTCCAATGCCAACTCCGCTAGCATCACACTCTACTTCGAACGGTTGTGAAAAATCGGGTAATGCCAAGATTGGTGCTTCACACAACTTTATTTTCAAATTTTCGAACGACTCTTGTGCAGCCCTGCTCCAATTAAACGTACCTTTCTTCAAACATTCAGTTATCGGGCTTGTAATGGTGCTGAAATCTCGAATAAATCTCCGGTAGAATGAAGCAAGTCCGTGGAACGACCTAACTTCTGTCACTGTAGTAGGAATCGGCCATGACTTAATTGCTTCGATCATGGTTTGATCAACCGACACACCATCCTTCGAAACGATATAGCCAAGAAACTATACTTTCGACTAATAATGAGCACTTCTCTCGTTTTCCATACAGCCTTTGGTCCCTAAGAGTTTCTAAGACTTGCCTTAGGTGTCTGAAATGTTCTTGCAACGATTGGCTATAAATCCAAATGTCATCCAAGTACACAACTACAAATTTCCCCAAAAACGGCTTAAGTACCTCATTCATCAAGCACATAAAAGTACTCGGCGCATTTGTATGGCCGAACGGCATAAGGGTCCATTCATATAGCCCGTGTTTAGTTTTGAAAGCCCTCTTCCACTCATCTCCTTCTCGCATACGAATCTGGTGATAACCACTCCGTAAATCGACTTTTGAAAAGATCACAGATCCGTGTAGTTCGTCCAACATGTCATCAAGTCTCAGAATCGGGAATCGATACTTTATTGTTATGTTATTCACGACTTGACTGTCAATACACATTCGCCAATATCCGTCCTTCTTAGGAACAAGTAAAACCGGAACTGCACAAGGGCTTAGACTTTCTCGAACATACCCGCAGTTCATTAGTTCTTCGATTTGTTTTTGTAATTCCTTCGTCTCCTCAGGATTACATCTATAGTCAGATTTGTTAGGGAGCGACGCACCCGGTATGAGATCGATTTGATGTTCAATCCCACGAATAGGTGGCAAACCCGATGGCAACTCTTCGGGAAAAACATCCGCAAATTCGTGTAATAACACATCCATATTTCCGCCGTTCCGCACAACCAAGTTATCGTTTCGTGTCTCCTTAAATATCAACAAGTACACGCACTCACCATCATCAATAGCATGTTCCATCTACCGCTCGCTGGCAAACATGGTAAGTTTTGGTTTTTCAACCCGATTAGTGCTCATAGAACGAATAGCTTGAGGTGACATCGGTTTAAGCACAATTTTTTGCCCTTATCCCGTAACTCATACTCGTTGCTTCTTCCTCGGTGTAAAACATCCCTATTGAACATCCATGGACATCCCAAAAGTACATGACATGCATCCATTGCGAGTGTATCACATAATACGTTGTCATCATACGAACCCATGGTTAACCCGATCCTCACTTGTTTTGTCACCTTTATTTTGTTCCCATCATCGAGCCAATGTAAAGTGTAAGGATTCGGATGATTCGTAGTGGTCAGCCCGAGTTTAGTCACCATTTCACTTGAAGCTACGTTGGTGCAACTTCCTCTATCAATGATCAAACTACACCATTTATTCCCGACTTGACACTTCGTGTGAAATATTTGGTCCCCCTGTTCCGAATCATTCGAAACATATTTGGCATGTAAAGTACGAAGAACTAAAGCCATGTCATAGTTTGGAGCATCATAAGTTTCACATTCTTCTCCTTCTTCGTCCTCCATGTTGAAATCGAACACATCACCCAGTCTTTCCTTTTCGTCCTCGACCAACAACTCGTCTCGGATCGTGACAACTTCTCTTTTTTTTTTGGGAAAAGTCAATTGCATTAAATAAATAAGATTGGCCAACAAGGCTGGCCAGTACCCAACAACCATTATAGAAGGTGCACCAACAGCACGAAACAGAAAAATAAAAAGGGAGTTACACTCAAACTACCAAGCAACCTTCCAAATATGCCTAACAACGACCGCAGATAAGGAATGAGGCGGCCAACGCTGAGAGATAATGTCCCGAACAAGACCAATCCCCTGGAAAGTGACTGTGTGTGGATCTCGATGCGTCTGACCGAATCTCCTCTCATTTCGCTCCTGCCAGAGTAAGTAGACCAACGCTGCTAAAAAAATACGGTATGCCACATTAACCACATGCTTACCTCTCCACCTCCTAGCCGCCCCAAGAATACCCATACTCCACTCAGAGTTAGGCCAATAAAATTTTACCTCCCTCCTAGCTATAGAGATACACCTACTAGAGTAAGGACACATGAAGAATAAGTGAGAATGAGACTCTAACGCCATCCCACAAAGGACGCAAATACCATTTTCATGCTGCAGCCAAGGCTTATCCACAGTCGACAGACGCTCCTGAATAGCTAACCATAAGATGAAGGAGTGCCTAGGAATCTTCCCGGGATTAAGAAAGAGAGGGGCCCACGGAACAGAAGGCAAATACGCTCTAAGGAACCGAAGAGCAGACGAAGAAGAAAAGGAACCTGAGCTATGCGGTCTCCATGAGATACGATCCTGGCCTCCATTGATAGTAGGGAGGGTAGAAACAACCTGCTGAAACTCGGAACGATCTACCTCCGGCCAAACCCAATGACCATCGGAAATAACAGAGCCAAGACGGGCATGCACATCAATGCCAGTCCAAAGAGGCGCTCTAGGCAGAGAATGCCAGTCCAAGGATCCGACCATAAATGGAAGGAAGAGCCATCACCAACAGAATAATGAAACGCTCCCATGACAAGCAGACGCAACTTCAGCAGCTGTTTCCAATACCAAGAAGACGCAGCAGAGATAGGAATATCCCAAAAAGAACACTGCTGATACGAATTACGTATAAAAATGTACGTAAACTCGCATGAAATGCAGCGGAAATACTTTTGATCCTTACAACACTCGAATATGTGTAACACTCGTAAGAAATAACCGAAAGTAGGGCAATTCGGTCTTGTAAGTAAGAACAATGTGATGATGATTATCAAACTAGACCTATAGTTTGATAAGGTGATTTCTTCTCAAGACCTATTGAGAATTAATCGGATTAATACTCGAAAACGCGTCGAATAAAAATCAAGTTTCGATGAAAAGCATTCACCAAGAAAAACACAAAGTGTATTCTTATTTCTTCAACATACAATGGTTGTTACAATGCTTACACAAGACTATATATAGGAAACTTCAAGTCTTCCCATAATAAAAGAAAAACAATTCAAAATCTTTGAATAATCAAAACAAATCAAGAATAAATACAAAAGGAACAACAATTATAATTTTAGGGGAAACACAATCCCTAAAATGAGTAACAACAAAGAAAAGACAAACACATAAAAAGAAGCTATAAAAAAGAGTAATCTGCCGGCAGGACACGGGCCGTGTCGCTTGACACGGCCGCGGCGTGACAAGGACGTTCGGCACGGTCGCGACGCGACAAGGACCTTCGGAAGTGACTCGACCGTGTCCGCTTGACATGGTCGCGGCGCGACAAGGACGTCCGACAGTAACTCGACCGCGCAGCACGACAAGGACGTTCGGCATTGACTCGACCGTGTCCTGGAACACGGTCGGGCGTCTGGGCAGTCAGTTTGGCTTATCCGGAAGAGTTCGACTCGGCCGTGTCTTGGGACACGGTCGAGTCCTGTGGGCAGTCAGTTTGGCTTATCCGGTACATCTCGGCACGGGCCGTGTCAGACGACACGGCCGAGTTCAGCAGGCAGTGGATGTCGATCTTCCGGCACAAAAGGACACGGGCCGTGTCATATGACACGGCCGAGACCGAGACTCCATGTCTTATGTCCGTTTTCTCACCTAAATATATAGTAGTCCGTGCATGGCGTGTTGTAAGGTCATTTACGTCGATCCTTACTTCGTCTTCTTCATTCCTATTAATTGATTCTGTATCATCTCCTCCTCCTTTAAAAGGAATTGTCCTCAATTCCGAAATTCCGTCATCATCGATGTAAGGCGAAAGGTCCCCAACATTAAAGGTTGCATGAATCCCATAATCTCCCGGAAGTTCTAATTTGTATGCGTTGTCGTTCACCTTTGCGATTAGTTTAAACGGTCCCTCCGCTCGTGGCATTAATTTGTTCTTACGTTTACTTGGAAATCGCTCTTTCCTCAAATGCAACCAAACCAAATCACCAACTTCGAACAATCTCGGCCTTCTTTGTTTGTTTGACTTTCTTTTGTTAGCCTCGTTTATTTCCTTGATTCGATTACGTACTTGCTCGTGTAATTTCATCATCGATTTCAGTTTTGATTCCGCATCCTTGTGCACTAACTCGTCACTTGGCAATGGAATTAGATCTAACGGCATGTATGGATTTAGTCCGTAAACTACTTCGAACGGAGAGTGTGCCATGCGGAAACTACTCCGCATGTGCAAGTTTCAAGTCCCAATCCTTTTGTGTCTTGCTCACAAGACCATGTAGTAAAGTGCCCAATGTTAGATTGGTTACCTTGGTTTGACCGTCCGTTTGTGGATGATGTGACTTGCTAAATAGTAGCTTGGTTTCCACCTTTCTCCACAAGGTGTTCCAGAAATAACTAAGGAATTTTAAGTCCCGATCCGAAACAATCGTTTTTGGAACTCTATGCAATCGTACGATTTCTCAGAAATACAAATCAGCGACGTTACTCGCGTCGTCCGTCTTGTGGCAAGCCACAAAGTGAGCCATCTTCGAAAATCGGTATACAACAACCATAATAGGATCTCTCCCTCATTGAGTACGAGGCAAAGCAATAATGAAATCCATTGAGACATCTTCCCACGGCCTTTCCGGAATCGGCAAAGGCATGTATACTCCCGGTTTGAATGAACTCTTAGCAATATGGCATGTTACACACTTATTAATTATGTCGTGTACATCCACTTGCATCTTCGGCCAATGAAAATGCTCTTTAAGTACCTCCAACGTTTTAGCCGAACCAAAATGACCGGCCAAGCCTCCACCGTGAGCTACCCGAACTAACAATTCCCGAATCGGGTGTTTGGGTAAACAAAGGCGATTTCCTTTGAAAATAAATCCTTCTTGCAATGTAAACTCTCCAAATTGGCCAGATTTACACCAAATGAAAACCTCACCAAAATCCCCATCCCCATCATAACACTCCTTCAATGTTTCGAACCCAAGCAACCGAATATCAAGAGTAGAGAGCAAGGCATACCGTCTAGATAAAGTATCTGCCACAATGTTGCTCTTGCCATCTTTGTACTTCGATGAAAAGTGGAATGATTGCAAGAATTCCACCCATTTAGCATGTCTCGGACTCAACTTTTGTTGGCCGTTAATATATTTTAAAGACTCATGACCCGAATGTAGGATGAAATGTTTCGGCTGAAGGTAATGGCTCCAATGATCAAGAGCTCTCACAATGGCATAGAACTCCTTGTCATAAGTACAATAGTTGAGTCAAGCCCCACCCAATTTCTCCGAGAAGTATGCAATTGGTCGCCTCCCTTGGACGAGGACTGTCCCAATACCCACTCCACTTGCGTCACATTCTACCTCGAAAGGTTGAAAAGTCGGGTAACGCCATGCTTCACACATTTTCGCCTTCAATTTCTCAAACGCCCCTTGGGTAGCCCCATTCCACACAAACGGTCCTTTTTTTAAGCATTCCGTTATCGGGCTAGAAATGGTACTAAAGTCTCGTATGAACCTCCGATAAAATGAAGCAAGTCCGTGAAAGGATCGGACTTCCGTGATGGTTTTGGGGGTAGGCCAAGATTTAATCGCCTCGATCTTGGTTTGATCAACCGACACTCCTTCTTTAGAAATGATGTAGCCAAGAAAGGCTACACTCTCGACTAGAAACGAACACTTCTCCTTTTTCCCATAAAGTTTTTAATCCCTAAGGATCTCGAAGACATTCCTCAAGTGCCCGGTATGCTCTTGCAATGATCGACTATAAATCAAGATGTCGTCCAAGTATACGACGACAAACTTTCCCAAAAATGGCTTAAGTACCTCATTCATTAATCGCATGAAAGTACTTGGTGCATTTGTAAGTCCAAAGGGCATGACGAGCCATTCATATAATCCATGTTTTGTCTTGAAAGCCGTCTTCCATTCGTCTCCTTCCCGCATGCGAATTTGATGATAACCGCTTCTCAAATCAACCTTCGAAAAAATCACCGAACCATGCAACTCGTCCAACATATCATCAAGTCTCGGAATTGGGAACCGATATTTGATGGTTATGTTGTTCACGACTCTACTATCTATACACATCTGCCATGACCCATCCTTCTTTGGAACAAGTAAAACCGGAACCGCACAAGGGCTCAAACTTTCTCGAACGTACCCACGATTCATTAGCTCCTCGATTTGTTTTTTGAACTCCTTTGTCTCCTCGAGGTTACATCGATAGGCGGCCTTGTTAGGGAGTGATGCACCCGGTACAAGGTCGACTTGGTGTTCAATCCCATGTAAGGGTGGCAAACCCGGCGGTAAGTCTTCCGGGAAGACATCCACAAATTCTCGTAGAAAGGTGTCGATATCTCTCTTGCCTTGCACAATCACGTCAACATCTTGTGTTTCTTTAATCATCAATAAATACACACGCTCGCCATCGTCAATAGCGTGTCTCACCTCTTTCTCACTAGCAAATATAGTAAGCTTCGGTTTCTCCAGTTGATTAGAACACATCGATCGAATGGCTTGGGGTGCCATCGGTTTAAGCACAATCTTCTTGCCTTTATCCCGTAATTCATATTCGTTACTCCTTCCTCGATGTAAAATGTCTCTATCAAATAGCCACGGTCATCCCAAAACTATGTGGCATGCATCCATCGGGAGTACATCACATAGTACATTGTCACCATACGAGCCCATAGTTAATCTAACCCGTACTTGTTTCAAAACTTTCACCTTACTCCAATCATCGAGCCAATGTAACACGTATGGTTTCAGATGAGTAGTAGTGATGAGTCCGAGCTTTGCCACCATCTCGCTTGAAGCAACATTCGTACAACTTCCTCCATCGATTATCAAACTACACCATTTGTCTTTAATTTGACACTTGGTGTGGAATATTTGATCTCGTTGTTCCGTGTCCCTCAAAACCGTCTTGACTTGTAAAGTGTGAAGGACTAGACTCGTGTCATAGTCCGGAGCATTGTAAGCCTCGCACTCCTCTTCTTCTTCGGCGTCTACGTCAAACACGTCACCGAGTCTTTCTTCTTCGCCCTAGGCCAATAATTCTTCCCGGACCTCAAGAGCCTCTCTTAGTGTAACCACCCGTTTGTTCGGACATGCATTTTGGTAATGACCGAACCCTTGACACTTGAAACATCGTACCTTCGCCAAACTTGTTTCCTTGGGTACGTAGGGAGCCTTAGGTGCCGTGATAAGGATATGACTTGGCGTGGTGCTTTTAGTACCCGAACTCGAACCGACACTTGGATTCTCGAATTTGGAAGGCAATTCGGGTCTTGAAAACTTCAATTTATTTTGGGCTTCTATTTTCACGCATAATCCACATAAAGTATCGAAATCTTCATATGGGTATAACTCCACCGTGTTGGCTATGTTTTTATTTAAGCCACGTAAAAAACGTGACATCTTTTGCTCTTCGTTTTCTTCTAGTTCTCCCATCAAGACCAAACTTTCGAACTCTTCAATATATTCACCGACACTTAGTTTGCCTTGCATGAAGTCGGCAATCTTCCGGTATAAGGTTAACCGATGTGATGTCGGCACATACCTCTTACGAAGTTTTCTTTTTAAAGAATCCCACGAATGGATTTTTGCTTTTCCCGCCCGAGCCCTTCGTGTCTTCACTCCTTCGAACCAAAGAGAAGCACCCTTCCCTAACTTGAGAATTGCATATTTGCAACGTTTCTCATCGTTAAGGTCTTTGAATTCGAACATGTGCTCAATCTTCTGTTCCCACTCCAAATAAGCTTCGGGATCGGTACCTCCAACGAACTCCGGGAGTTCATTTACTTTAAACTCGTCTGCATGGTGTATTTGGCTCCGATAGACCGCTTAGTGCGTCATGGAGTTTCATCAAGAAATTGGGATCGGAGAAATCCATAACAAGATTCAAGAGATGGTTTTGAACAAGAAATCTTCAATAAAATCACCAAGGAAATAGCCTTGGGCTCCGATACCACTAATGATACGAATTACGTATAAAAATGGATGAAAACTCGCATGAAATGCAGCGGAAATACTGTTGATCCTCACAACACTCGAATATGTGTAACACTCGTAAGAAATAACCAAAAGTAGGGAAATTTGGTCGTGTAAGTAAGAATAATGTGATGATGATTATCAAACTAGACCTATAGTTTGATAAGGTGATTTATTTTCAAGACCTATTGAGAATTAATCGGATTAATACTCGAAAATGCGTCGAATAAAAATCAAGTTTCGATGAAAAGCATTCACCAAGAAAAACACAAAGTGTATTCTTATTTCTTCAACATACAATGGTTGTTACAATGCTTACACAAGACTATATATAGGAAACTTCAAGTCTTCCCATAATAAAAGAAAAACAATCCAAAGATTTATAAAATCTTTGAATAATCAAAACAAATCAAAAATAAATACAAAAGGAACAACAATCATAATTTTAGGGGAAACACAATACCTAAAATGAGTAAAAACAAAGAAAAGACAAACACACAAAAAAAGCTATAAAAAAGAGTAATCTGTCGGCATGACACGGGCCGTGTCGCTTGACACGGCCGCGGCACAACAAGGACGTTCGGCACGGTCGCGGCGCGACAAGGACGTTCAGCAGTGACTCGACCGTGTCCGCTTGACACGGTCGCGGCGCGAAAAGGACGTCCGACCGTGACTCGACCGCGCGACGCGACAAGGACGTTCGGCATTGACTCGACCGTGTCCTGGAACACGGTCGGGCGTCTGGGTAGTCAGTTCGGCTTATCCGGAAGAGTTCGACTCGGCTGTGTCTTGGGACATGGTCGAGTCCTGTGGGCAGTCAGTTTGGCTTATCCGGTATATCTCGGCACGGGCCATGTCGGACGACACGGCCGAGTTCGGTAGGCAGTGGATGTCGATCTTCCGGCACAGCATGACACGGGCCGTGTCATATGACACGATCGAGACCGAGACTCCACGTCTTATGTTCATTTTCTCGCCTAAATACGTAGTAGTCCATGCATGGCGTGTTGTAAGGTCATTTACGTCGATCCTTACTTCGTCTTCTTCATTCGTATTAATTGATTCCGTATCAACTGCTGAACTCTATACAAACGAACCCAGCTAAGCCAAACAGAACGAGAAGACCCAGCCAGGAGAGCCCAAATATGGAGGGTCATAAGGGCCAGGTTCTGAACCCTCAACAGAGTAATACCAAGGCCACCACACACTACAGGCAAGCATAGCTTAGACCAAGCCACTTTAGCATGCCCAGAGTCACCAGAACCTTTCCAAAGAAAACGCCTTAACCGCTTTTCAATGAGAACAATCATGCCCTTAGGCAGGATAAAAATACAGGCCCAATAAATATGAAGAGCAGATAACACAGATCGAATAAGCTGACAACGACCGGCCATGGAGAGAGATCTACAAGCCCAGTCACTCAGCCGACCATCAATCCTGTCAGGCAAAGGAGAGCACTGAGCCACCGTGAGCTTCGTTGAAGATAAAGGGACCCCCAAATACCTCACAGGGAGCTGGCCCATCTGAAACCCCAATAACTACTCAACCTGACCCCCCCTGCTCCAAAGCACTCGCCGAGAGAAAAAAATTACTCTTCCCAGGATTAGCGCGCAACCCCGAAAGAGAATCAAAGATATCAATACTCCTATTAAGAACACCAATCAAGACCTCATCTGGATTACAGAAAAGAAGAAGATCATCAGCAAAGGCGAGCATCGTGACAGCTTCTCTTAGTGTCACCACTTGTTTGTTCGGACAAGCATTTTGATAATGACCGAACCCTTGACATTTGAAACATCATACTTTAGTTAAACTCATCTCCTTCGGCACGTAGGGGGCTTTAGGAACCACAATAGGGGTAGGAGTCGGTACAGTCATTTTAGTAGCTGAACTGGAACCGATACTTGGGCTCCCAAATTTGGATGGAAACTCGGGTTTATAAAACTTCATCTTATTTTGAGCTTCCAACTTCACACATAGTCCACATAATGTATCGAAGTCTTCGTATGGGTATAATTCCACCGAGTTAGCTATGCTTTGGTTCAAGCCACGCAAGAAACGCGACATCTTCTGCTCCTCATTCTCCTCTATTTCTCCATTAAGGTTATATTTTCAAACTCCTCAATATATTCACTGATACTTAACTTTCCTTGCATGAGGTCTCCAATCTTCCGGTATAAGGACAACCGATGTGATGTTGGTACATATCCTTTACGAAGTTTTCTTTTTAATGAATCCCACGAATGGATCTTTTCTTTTCCCGCACGAGCTCTTCGTGTTTTAACTCCTTCGAACCAAAGTGAAGCGCCTTTCCCCAACTTGAGAATTGCATACTTGCACCGTTTCTCATCGCCGAGGTCTTTAAACTCGAACATGCGATCAATTTTACGTTCCCATTCCAAGTAAACTTCAGGATCTGTCCCACCAACGAACTCTGGAAGCTCGTTAACTTTGAATTCTTCGACATGGCGTGAGTGTCGTTCATAATCACCACGCATAGGTTGATAACGTTGGTCGCGTTGCTCTGGTATGTCACGCAATGCGTCGCGAGGTTTGCCAAGAAATCAGCATCATTGAGATCTATAATGCCAAATATCAAGAACCGGGGCTCCGATGCCACTTATGATGCGAAATCTCTATTGGTACAGCGGAAGGCTGTTCTAAGAGCGGAAGCAAACAACACTTAGCCAAAAGGAATCGAACAGCACAGTTAGGAACTGACAGGAACTGATAGCAACAGTTCGATACAACAACAATAATGGACAGCAGCACGTGTCAAGACAGGAACTGGTCGAGTGGAAATGACTCGAAACAGGCAACTCCAAACAGCGGCACTCGAAAACAGCAGTTTTCGGTCGGATGCAATGGAAACAGGAAGCATGTTTCGGACAATCGAACAACAATTGATGTAAACTCCCGATCAGGTACAACCCTGTATCGAAAGCAAGAGGAATGTCTTTTGCGAACAGGGAACACGGACAATAAGTTGAAGTATGGAATGAAATGTAAGGATTGTCTGAAGAGGGGGAGTTTTCTACCGAAACAGGATAGGGAACAGGTGTTTATCGAACTAGACCTATAATTCGATAAGGTGATTTCTTCTCAATACCTATTGAGAATTGATCAGAGTAAAATTCGAAAACGCATCGAATAATAACCAAATTTTGGAAGGAAACTCATCCAACGCTTTAAACAATACACAATGTATTTTTTTGATGATTCAATAATGAATCCGATTACAATCCAAACATGACTACTTATAGATAAGAGTAGCCTTATAAGATTACTTAAAATATTAGAAGATAAGATCACATGATCTTAAAATAAAGGAAAAGACAACAAAAAGGGGGTACTCTACGCCACTATCAAACAAAAGGAATAAAGGATGGGTTTCGTCTCCAAGGTGATATTCTTCTTCACATGTAGGCCGTGAATAATGCATCACTTTATTATAAAGAAATTGGATGAAATCTTTATTATCTTATCTTCACCAACTTGGCCCCAACACGATGCATGTTGCCACGTTTAAGTTATTCCCAGTTCGATTACCAAGATTACTCCAGGTCTCGTATCCATTTTCTCGCCTAAGTATGTAGGCGTATGTTCAAGGTGTTTTACGTCAATCCTCACTTCGTCTTCTTTGCTTGGAGTAGTCGGTTTCGTATCACCAAAGCACCCGAACCAGAACATTCTAGAGACAAGACAGGCGAAGTAGTAGTAACCGAAGAGTAGGTAGGGATACTACCAAGCCGCGATATATCCGGATCCCAACCACGACCAACAGACCCGGGAGCTAACTGAGCAGAAACTAACCCCTCTGGCAAACTCAAACTGGCAGAAGGGGTGACCACAGCCCGTGGGACACGCCCGGGACTAACTAAGCGAGAAGAAGAAGACCCCTAATGCTTAGAGGTCTTCGCAATGTAAACACCAACCTGCTTCCTCGGAAGCTGCACTAAAGGCTGCTACTTACGCGGACACACCTGATCACAGTGCCCAAAGACCCTACAATCTCCACAACGGTGGGGCAGTGATACGAATTACGTATGAAAATGTACGTAAACTCGCAAGGAAATGCAGCGGATATATTTTGTTACCTCACAACACTCGTATATGTGTAACACTCGTAAGAATTAACCGAAAGTAGGGCAATTTGGCTTACGTAAACAAGATAATATGAAAGTAATTTATCAAACTAGACCTATAGTTTGACAAGACAATCTCTCCTTAAGACCTATTGAGAATTGATTAAATTACAACTCGAAGACGCGTCGAATTATAATCAAGTTGTGCTGAAAATCATTCAACAAGAATACATACAATGTATTTCGTTTTTCTTAAGCTTCAAAGTGATTTTCAAAGGGTGAGGATGAGGCTTATAAATAGCCTTAACAACTACAAACAAGATCAAACAAGATCACACAAAAAAACAAGCACACATTAAACTAATATATCAACTTTGACAAGATTGAAAACAAAGTCATGCTTGGCTTCTTCCTCTCATTTTCGGCCGTGGGGTAAGTTGGAAGGAGGATATAACATCTTTCCCATGTGGTATCGTTTTGTAAGACTTTGATAAGGATAGAAAATGAAAGCAACATCTTGGTGTCTTCTTCCTCCTTTATTTCGGCCGATTTGGTGATTGTGACATGAGCCAAATCTTCTATATTTGATCTTATTGTGGTGGACTTTGAAAAATGAAAGTAAACTTGAAAGTAGTGGGGACAAAATCCTTCATGAATCTCCCATAACAATCAGCCGAAATCCCCCCTAATATGGCCGATTTTATATGCATGAACATGCATACGTATGCATGTTTTGATACGTCTAAGTTATCCCGGTTCCGATTATTAAGATCGTTCCCATTTCCGCATTTGTTTTCTCACCGAAGTACGTAGGTGCATGTGCATGAAACGTGGTATCGTCACCTACGTCAATTCTTACTTCGTTTGGAGATGTCATAATCGCATCATCTCCTCTCCCTTTGAAAGGAATTGACCTCAATTCAGTGATTCCCTCGTCGTCAAGGTAAGGAGATAGATCACCCACATTAATAGTGGCGTGTACCCCATAATCGCCCGGAATTTCTACTTTATATGTATTATCGTTCACTTTACCCATGATTTTGTAAGGTCCCTCGGCCCTCGGCATAAGTTTGTTCTTGCGTTTGCTAGGAAATATCTCTTTTCTCAAGTGTACCCAAACCAAGTCGCCTACTTCGAATAGTCTCGGTTTTCTGTGATTGTTGGATTTTCATTTGTATGCATCATTCACTTCTTTGATTCGATCATGTATTTGTCCGTGCAACTTGATCATCGATTTAAGTTTTGATTCCGCATCTTTGTGTACAAACTCGTCCTTCGGCAACGGAATCAAGTCCAAGGGTATATAAGGATTTAACCCGTAAACGACTTCAAAAGGAGAATGTGCCGTAGCATGTGTAGGGGATCGGTTATAGGCAAATTCCGCATGAGCAAGTTTCATGTCCCAATCCTTTTGCGTTTTATTCACAAGTCCTCGCAACAACATTCCTAACGTTCGATTTGTGACTTCGGTTTGACCATCGGTTTGAGGATGGTGCGAAGTGCTAAACAAGAGCTTTTTCCCACTTTCCTCCATAAAGTATTCCAAAAATAGCTAAGGAATTTCGAATCCCGATCCGAAACAATAGTCTTCGGAACTCCATGTAAACGAACCACCTCTCGGAAGTATAAGTCTGCCACGTTGCTTGCATCGTCGGTTTTGTGGCAAGCCACGAAATGAGCCATTTTTGAGAACCGATCAACAACCACCATAATAGCATCTTTACCTCGTTGAGTACGGAGTAAAGCGACGATAAAATCCATGGATACATCTTCCCACGGTCTTTCTGGAACCAGTAGAGGCATATACGATCCCGGTTTGAATGAACTCTTTGAAATGTGACATGTTACGAATTTACTTAAAACATTGTAAACGTCTTTTAGCATTTTTGGCCAAAAGAAATGTTCTTTTAGTACTTCCACTGTTTTAGCCGTGCCAAAATGACCCGCTAAGCCTCCTCCGTGAGCCTCCCGAACCAATAATTCCCGAACCGCCTGTTTTGGAACACATAGCCTATTCCCTTTAAATAGAAAATCATCTTGTAACATGAACTCCCCGAACGGACCAGATTTGCAACGAGTAAAAAATTCTCCAAAATCCACATCATTTTCATAACACTCCTTCAACATTTCGAAACCAAGTAACCAAACTCCAGAGTAGAAAGTAAAGCATACCTCCTAGATAATGCATCCGCAACGACATTGCCTTTACCGTCTTTGTACTTGGATGAAAAGTGAAATGATTGTAGGAATTTCACCCACTTGGCATGCCTCGGACTCAGTTTATGTTGTCCGTTAATGTACTTCAATGACTCGTGGTCCGAGTGTAGAATAAAATGCTTCGTCCGTAGGTAATGACTCCAATGATCAAGGGCCCATACGATAGCATAGGATTCTTTATCGTAAGTACAATAATTCAACCGAGCTCCATTCAACTTCTCCGAAAAGTAAGCGATATGTCGTTTACCTTGAATAAGAACCGCTCCAATTCCAACTCCACTTGCATCACATTCAACTTCGAATGGTTGAGTAAAATCGGGTAGTGTTAGGATCGGTGCTTCGCATAATTTGGCCTTTAACTTCTCGAAAGCTCCTTGGGCAGCCCCGTTCCATACAAATGGTCCCTTTTTTAAACACTCCGTTATCGGACTTGAAATGGTGCTGAAGTCTCGAATAAACCTCCGGTAAAAAGAAGCAAGTCCGTTAAATGATCTCACTTCCGTCACGGTCGTAGGGGTCGGCCAAGACTTAATTGCTTCGATTTTTGTTTGATCAACCGCCACTCCGTCCTTCGAAACGACATAGCCAAGAAAGACTATATTTTCGACTAGGAATGAACACTTCTCTTTTTTTCCATATAATTTTCGATCCCTCAAAGTTTCGAAGAATTGTCTTAAGTGCCTGAAATGTCCTTGTAGTGATTGACTATAGATTAGGATGTCATCCAGATATACAACCACGAACTTCCCCAGAAATGGTTTAAGCACTTCGTTCATCAACCTCATGAAGGTACTAGGCGCATTTGTAAGACCGAACGGCATAACGGTCCATTCATATAATCCATTTTTCATTTTAAAGGCCGTCTTCCATTCGTCACCTTCTCGCATTCGAATTTGATGATATCCGCTTCGTAAATCCACCTTTGAAAAGATCACCGAACTATGTAGTTCGTCTAACATGTCATCAAGTCTCGGGATAGGGAACCGATACTTGACGGTGATATTGTTCACGGCCCGACTATCCACACACATCCGCCAAGAACCATCTTTCTTAGGGACAAGTAAGACCGGAACCGCACACGGACTCAAACTCTCCCGGAGATATCCGCGGTCCAAAAGTTATTCGACTTGTCGTTGTAATTCTTTCGTATCCTCGGGATTACATCTATAAGCGGCTTTATTAGGAAGTGGTGCTCCCGGTATAAGATTGATTTAGTGTTCGATACCGCGAATAGGTGGTAAACCCGACGGTAATTCTTCGGGAAAAACATCCTCAAATTCGTGTAACAACACATCTAGCTCTCCTCCGTTTTGTACTCCCATGTTCTCGTCCCGTGTCTCTTTAAACATCACCAAATATACTCGCTCCCCGTCATTAATGGCATGTTCCATTTCCCTCTCGCTAGCAAGCATAGTGAGTTTCGGTTTCTCCACTCGACTAGAACTCATCGAACGGATAGCTTGTGGGGACATCGGTTTGAGTACAATCTTCTTTCCTTGGTCTCGTAATTAATATTCATTACTCCGACCTCGATGTAAAACATCTCGGTCGAACATTCATGGTCGTCCCAAAAGTACGTGGCATGCGTCCATCGGGAGTACGTCACATAACACATCATCTCCGTATGGTCCCATAGTTAAGTTGACTCGTACTTGTCTCGACACCTTCACTTGGCTTCCATCATCGAGCCAATGTAAAGCATATGGTCTCGGGTGAGTCGTAGTAGTTAGCCCGAGTTTAGTGACCATCTCATTTGAAGCTACATTCGTGCAACTCCCTCCGTCTATTATCAAGCTACACCAATTTTCTCCGACTCGGCATTTGGAATAAAAGATTTGGTCTCTTCGCTCCGTATCACTTGGAATGATTTTGGTATGTAGAGCTCGAAGCACTAAAGCAGTATCATATTCCAGAGCGTCATAAGTCTCACATTCCTTGTTCTCTTCCTCGGCCTCCATGTTAAATACGTCACCAAGTCCTTCCTTCTCGTCCTCGACTAAAAGTTCGTCTCGGACCGCAAGAGCTTATCTTAACGTGACCACCCGTTTATTTGGACATGCATTTTGATAGTGACCAAAGCCTTGACATTTAAAGCATCGTACTTTAGCCAAGCTCATTTCCTTGGAAACGTGAGGAACCTTTGGGCCCGGGGTAGGGACTTGAAAAGGTACGGTAGGTTTCGTAGTAGAACTTGAGCCGGCAGTTGTATTTCCGAATTTGTATGGGAATTCGGGTTTGGTAAACTTCAACTTATTTTGAGCTTCTATTTTTATGCATAGTCCGCATAAAGTGTCAAAATCTCCGCATGGGTATAATTCCACCGTATTTGCAATGTTTCGGTTTAGGCCACGTAAGAAACGTGACATTCTTTGTTCTTCATTTTCTTCGAGTTCTCCCATTAAGGCCAAGACTTCAAATTCTTCGATGTATTCTCCCACATTTAGTATCCCTTGCACGAACTCCGCAATTTTTCGGTATAAGGTTAACCGATATGATGTCGGGACATACCTTTTACGTAGTTTTTTCTTCAAAGAATCCCAAGAATGGATTTTCTCTTTTCCCGCACGAGCTCGTTGTGTTTTCACACCCTCGAACCATAGGGAAGCGCCCTTACCTAACTTGAGAATCACATATTTGCACCGTTTCTCATCGTTAAGGTTCTTGAAGTCGAACATACGTTCAATCTTTCTCTCCCACTCCAAGTAGACTTCGGGATTGGTACCTCCGACAAATTCCGGAAGTTCATTTACTTTAAATTCATCTACATGACGCGGTGAATGTGCATCATATCCTCCTCTTCTAGCTTGAAAACGTGGTTCTTGTAAATTGTGTAATGCTTCACGGAGTTTCTCCATGAAATCATCGGAAAAATCCATGATAAGATAGCTTACTCAATAAAATCACCAAGAGAATTTCGACAAGGAAATAACCTTGGTCTTCGATGCCACTAATGATACAAATTATGTATGAAAATGTACGTAAACTCGCAAGGAAATGCAGCGGATATATTTTGTTACCTCACAACCCTCGTATATGTGTAACACTCGTAAGAATTAACCGAAAGTAGGGCAATTCGGCTTACGTAAACAAGATAATATGAAAGTAATTTATCAAACTAGACCTATAGTTTGACAAGATAATCTCTCCTCAGGACCTATTGAGAATTGCAACTCGAAGACGCGTCGAATTATAATCAAGTTGTGCTGAAAATCATTCAACAAGAATACATACAATGTATTTCGTTTTTCTTAAGCTTCAAAGTGATTTTCAAAGGTTAAGGATGAGGCTTATAAATAGCCTTAACAACTACAAACATGATCAAACAAGATCACACAAAAAAACAAGCACACATTAAACTAATCTATCAACTTTGACAAGATTGAAAACAAAGTCATGCTTGGCTTCTTCCTCTCATTTTCGGCCGTGGGGTAAGTTGGAAGGAGGAGATAACATCTTTCCCATGTGGTATCCTTTTGTAAGACTTTGATAAGGATAGAAAATGAAAGCAACATCTTGGTGTCTTCTTCCTCCTTTATTTCGGCCGATTTGGTGATTGTGACATGACCCAAATCTTCTATCTTTGATCTTGTTGTGGTGGACTTTGAAAAATGAAAGTAAACTTGAAAGTAGTGGGGACAAAATCCTTCATGAATCTCCCATCACAATCGGCCGAAATCCCCCCTAATATGGCCGATTTTGTATGCATGAACATGCATACGTATGCATGTTTTGATACGTCTAAGTTATCCCGGTTCCGATTATTAAGATCGTTCCCATTTCCACATTTGTTTTCTCACCGAAGTACATAGGCACATGTGCATGCAACGTGGTATCGTCACCTACGTCAATTCTTACTTCGTTTGGAGATGTCACAATCGCATCAAGCAGCCACTTGTACTCGACACCAATCCTACGCAACCCAGGACGTTCTCCACCATAAGACGGGAGAACCATGAGAAAGAAGTGTATCAGGCTAGTATTTGCATCTAACATGACACAAACCCTACCATAATCCACTTTCAAGCAATTTCTAGTAAAAACATCAGCGAACAGAGGTTCCCAATAGCACTGGCAGTAATGCTAAGACCCTTATCAGTCCAGTACTCCAAGGGGACGTTACGAAGCTTCGCCCAAACTGTAATACCCGGTTGTAATTCATTCATTTTTATTCAGTAATTATCAGTCTGTAATTGTCACTCAGTAATTTTCACTCATTAATAATCACTCATCATTCATGATTCATTCGTTTGCGTTCACTGTTGGCATGTTGTAATCGTATATCAGTTACCGATCGTCATTTCATCTCCGTTTATAGATCGAGACGGGAGTATTATCATTTTCATTGTGATTGATAGCCGTGTACTGGGAGTATCATCTTTGGCTTGTGTTAGACTTGTTCACTTTCACATTCGTATGATATGTCGGATCATTCATCAGTTGTAGCGAGGAATCGGAGTTATCGGATTTTTCACCTTGGCCAGCATTGAGTTACGGCCGTAAGGACTTTGGGTTACGGCCGTAACAAGGGTTCGTTGATTTCAGGCCATTTTGGACGAACGGGACTTACGGCCGTAAGGTTTCGGAATACGGCCGTAAGTTGAGCAGTGCATACCGTAAGGCTTGGCGATTCTGGCCGTACGTGGTCTGCCAGGTCGCCTGTGCATTTTGGCCGAAGGCGAGTTACGGTCGTAAGAAGGGTTGGATATGGCCGTAAGTGGTCTTCGTAAATTTAGGTGTGTCGGGCAAGGGGGGACTTACGGCCGTAAGGGTTGCGGCATATGGCCGTAAGTCGAGGAAGGTACGGCCATAAGGCTTGGCCGGATACGGCCGTACGCTGCAGGCAGGGTGCCTGGTCATTTTCGACGTAGGGGCTTACGCCCGTAAGATTGGCCGGATACGGCCGTATCATCCGAGTTACGCCCGTAAGGTGTGCGGGTACCGCCGTAAGGATGTCGGCAGACGTTTTTGACGAAGGCGGGTTACGCCCGTAACTCAGGAGCGGTTACGGCCGTAAGTCTGTCGGCAGGCTTTCGGACGAAGCCGAGTTATGGCCGTACGATTTGGCCGGTTACGGCCGTACGACTTGGCCGGTTACGGCCGTAAGGCCGTTGACCTGGAATGTTACGGCCGTAAGAGGGCCGAGTTACGGCCGTAACTTCCGGCAGTATATAAGGACTTGGCCGGGACTTTTTTCCTCATTTCTTCATTTCTCCAACTTTTATCCGAGAGAGAGGGTTGAGGGAGAGATTTTTCCATCATCAATCATTTGAGTGTGTAATTTTCATCATCTTCATTCATTTGGGAAGCTTGGATACTCGTTTTAACTCGTGTTCATCGGATCGAAGTGGTTGGATCTTCAAGAGGTAATTTCTTCAACATCTTGGATTTCGATTTTGTGTTGAGATATGATGTTTTGGACGTTATAATCATGCTATATGAAGGGATATATATATATGATTATGAGTTTGTATAAGGATTCATTGGATTATTGAGGGATTATTCAAGAATACTTTGAATATCAAGTTGAAATTGGGGGTTTTCGATTGATTGTCGTTATAATCACGTTTTCGGATATTCATTTTGGATTATTGATCATTTGGAAGATGTTTGTTGGTTTGAAACACTTCTTGGGGGATTTGATAATGGCATATTGAGATTTGATTGTAAACAATCGGAGTTTGGCCACAACGTATTCGATATAATGCCCCAATGAACTTGGTTTTATCGTATCGACGTGTTGAGTTCATTATATTCGTGTTTGATTCGTATATTGAACGGGTTGTTGGATATTGTATAATTCAAGGTTGTTCGAGCGACCGATAACTCAATTAGGATGTTGTTCGTGGAAGGATAATTGTCACCGGTGTTGTGTAAGTTGATTCTTACTCAGTTAAAAGGTTATTCATTTCCTTTTGTTGTTGTTCATTCATAATCATAACTCATTCATCATTGTGTTAACTGTATCAAAACTTATCATTGTCAATTAATCACTTCAGTCACAAGGAACGACGGTTCCAATCATTTCATTGAGCTATCATTCATTTCACTATCATTTTATCTCGGTGAGTCATTATTCGTTTCCGATGTCACTTTTGTTATATTGTGGCATTCCGGGTCATACTGGCGTGCCGGTTGGTATGTGTAGGATTTTCATGTCGGGCACATTTATGTCGTGCGTTGGTTGTTGGCCTCACATTGGACTGGGCACACGAGTCGATTGCTTCGTGAGACTGATTAGGTACAAGACCACGCGTGTATTCGATCGATACTCGTTGGTGGCTTGTGCACGGACACATTTCCATCCCGAGCGTAGTGTGGCGCCACCCTTTGAACCGTACTGTTAGCTGATTCATACAGCATGTTTGATTGCGTATGTTTTCAACAAGATTGGGTTATAATCTAACTGTTTCATTTTGATCGAACTTGTGGTTTATACTACATATATATATGATTGTGTTTATTCAACTCTTGAGGATTGTTGTTCTGTATAACTGACCCCGTTTGGGGATATTGTTTTTCAGGTCATGGCAAGGCAAAGGCACAGGGAGGGCACGTTGACGGCAAGGAGTCCCAATGATACTAGAAGGGGGGCCCAGTCTTTTCAGTCATTTATGTTTCTTTCATTTATTCCGCTGCAGAGATTCCGTTTGAATACTCATTTCACTTAGTGTTGTATATTTTATCTCCATATAAAATATACATGTATTCTGAAATATCCTGGATGTGTTGTACGAAACTCCTCATCGGAGTAATTATTGTTGTAATGTGGTTTGGTACTACATTTACCCTGTGTAATTCATCAGTTTTCATTCGCCTAGTGGGTCCCAGTCGGGGGTCCATGGCACTGTAATATCCGCCTAGTTTGGGGTGTTACAGAGTTGGTATCGGAGCGTGGTTTGAATACTACCTTCCGAGTCATGTCTCATTTGAAATCATCGTCATCGGACTAGTATCATTGGACTTTCGCGTCGCATGTGACCTGTGCAAATGCCGAGCCAATCAGACCAAGAACTGTAAGATTTCTAACGCCATGGTATAATTTCTGGCAATAATTATTCATTCATAATTCATCAGTTAACAATCCTCAAATATCATTTTCATTTGGACCAGGACGGTCATTTTAACTCATTAATCACTCAATTCATTTCATTACTCAGTTGTTGATCTGGAAGGTCATATAATTAATCTTGTTAGCTTGTTCAAGATAATCATTTCAATAATTTCATCAGATAATCATGTCACCTCAGCTAATCATTCATGTGATCACTGTGTTAGAGCGTGTATGCTCATTTTCATCATCTCATGTCATAATCATAACGTGATATTCATGCGGGGAATATAATCATCATGTGACTTTCCTACTTCAGTATGGAGAGAGCAAGAAGAGGGCGCGGAGGACGAGGCCGTGGCGCGGGCCGAATCCCGAGAGCTCGTGTGAATACACGTGCGAATGCAAGAAATAATGCTAATTCATCGAGCAGCGACGCTGCTACTCATTCACCTGGACTTGATCATTCACTATCGGGGAGTCGTACCCGGGACACGGCTCAGTCAGAAGGTGTTCGGGTTGACCCACTCACTTTTATGCAGGGCATGATGGCCCAAATGACGCAGATGGCACAACTAATGGAGACGATGCATAACTCCACTACTCAAAATCAACAGGCTCCTCCGCCGCCACCTCAGAGGCAAGAGAGGAATGTGAGCAGTATCATCGGCGACATCTCTCGCCAAAGGCCACCTACTTTTGAAAGCTCATCTGAGCCGGCAGATATTTTTCATTAGCTCGAACATTTCGAAAAGTTATTTGCTATGGTGGATTGCCCTGAGGGGCATAAAGTTTCAGTTGCGGCTCACTATCTGGGTAAAAGCGCACATTCTTGGTGGTTGTCGTTGAAGCCCACCGAAGGATCATGTACGTGGGATCAGTTCAAAACTCTCATGATGGAGAGGTATTATCCAGCCCCACTCAGAGAGGCTAAATTGTCGGAATTACTCACTCCCGACCACTCAGCGGACGACGATGCTCTTGTCATCACCGAAAAATTTCAGGAACTTCTTCCGTTCGCCTCATCTATCATTCACTCTGAGGCGGACAAGATCAAGTATTTCAGCAAGAGGCTGAAACCTCGTATGCAGCTACAGTTGCTTAATCATAATTGCACCACGTTGGCCGAATTCATTGAAAAAGCTCTTACTTACGAGCTTACTGCTAAGGAGATTGCTAAGCAACAACCTTCATCTGCTGGCAAGAAGTCTAAGAACCGTAATCAGTCTGACGGCAGTCACGCCACTTTCAAGAAACCACGGGCGGGCTCTACCTTTTCTGAGTGACCTCCTATGGCGCCTAAACCCGCGGAATCTCAGTCCCGAGCGGCCAGTTCGGCCGTCACCTGTTTCAACTGTGAAGAACAGGGTCATTTCAGCACCAAATGTCCGAAGCAGACTGTCATGTGCCATAACTGTGGAATTGCTGGGCATAGGGCCCGTTTTTGCCGAAGGGACTCTAAACCCACTCCGGCGTCATCTCAGGCCCCAGGACATTCAAAGGTGCAGAATCAGGCCACTCAGTCAGCGTCGTTTAAGACAACAGGAGCTAACAAAGGCGGAGCCAAGAGCTATCAGACGGGAGCGTCTGGTTCGGGGGCCGACAAGCCCCGAATTTACGAGATGAAGAAGACCGATGATCTAGAGGCCCGAATGATCTCAGGTACACTCGATATTCTATCCCAGCCTGTGTGTACCCTTTTTGATACTGGTGCATCGCATTCATTCATTTCCGAGTCATGTTTGAGTAGACTACGTCTGGGTAGTGCTACTAGTTGTGAGCCTTATGTCATTGGCCTACCTGATGGTAGACGAATTATCGGTAATCGTGAGATTCATAATTGTCCGATCTGGGCCATGGTCGTGTATGGCCAGCGGACCTAATCGTAGTACATTTGCCGAGGGACGACGTCATCTTGGGTATTGATTGGATGGATCGTCATGATGCCATCATTAGTGTCCGTAAGCGTATGATCACTATCATTTCAGACGATGGGGTTGAATGTGTGTTTCAGGGAGGTAATCCCAGCTGTTCGGGAAGAGTTATTAATTTGATGAAAGCAGTGAGATTACTCAGTCAGGGATGTGTTGGTTATTGGTGCTATATGACCAAAACCGAGGAATCATCAGTAATGTTGTCGGATATTCCGGTGGTAAGGGAATATGCCTACGTTTTTCCAGACGAGTTACCTGGTTTGCCTCCACAGAGAGATGTGGAATTCACGATTGAGTTGGAGCCCGGTACATCCCCGATATCGAAGGCACCGTACCGGATGGCCCCGACCGAAATGCAGGAATTAAAGAACCAACTTGAGGAGTTGTTCGAGAAAGGTTATATCCATCCGAGTGCGTCCCCGTGGGGAGCACCAGTGTTGTTTGTCAATAAGAAGGATGGTTCGTTCCGCTTGTGTATTGATTACCGGGAATTGAACCGAGTGACGATCAAGAATAAGTATCCTTTACCCCGTATTGATGATCTCTTAGATCAACTTCAGGGAGCTTCAGTATTTTCCAAGATCGACTTAAGATCTGGCTATCATCAGTTACGGATTCGAGAGTCGGATATCGCGAGGACGGCGTTTCGAATACGCTATGGTCATTATGAGTTTGTGGTTATGCTGTTTGGATTGACTAATGCACCTGCGGTATTCATGGAGTTAATGAATCGGGTTTTCATCGACTTTTTGGATCAGTTTGTTGTCTTCATCGACAACATCTTGATTTACTCTCGTACCCGAGAGGAACACGAGGTTCACCTTCATCAGGTTCTCGACGTGTTGAGACGAGAACAACTTTATGGAAAGTTTTCCAAATGTGAGTTCTGGATGTCCGAAGTGACTTTTCTTGGACATGTAATTTCATCAGACGGAGTTCGTGTCAACCCTCAGAAGACGGAGGCTATCCGAGATTGGTTACCTCCGAAGAATGTTAAGGAAATCCGAAGTTTTCTCGGATTAGCGGGTTATTATCGGCGGTTTGTGGAAGGATTTTCTAAAATCGCTCAACCCTTGATGAACCATTTGCGAAAGGATAAGAAATACATGTGGTCCGACGCGTGTCAACGGAGTTTTGAGGAACTCAAGAGCCGGTTAATGTCAGCACCTGTACTTTCCTTGCCGCAGGGGACGGAGGGATTTGTGGTTTATAGTGATGCGTCCGGACATGGTCTCGGATGTGTACTCATGCAGAATGGAAAGGTTATTGCCTATGCCTCACGGCAATTGAGACCTTACGAAGTTAATTATCCGACCCACGACCTGGAGCTAGCAGCCGTGGTGTTCGCTTTGAAAATTTGGCGTCATTATCTTTATGGCGTTACCTGTCCGATATTCACCGATCATAAGAGTTTAAAGTATATATTTACTCAGAAGGAGTTAAATATGCGACAGAGGCGGTGGTTAGAGCTAATCAAAGATTATGATATCGAGATCCTTTACCACCCGGGCAAGGCGAACATTGTCGCCGACGCCTTAAGCCGTAAGTCCGTCCAGGAACAGATGCTTGCTCGTTTAACAGTTCAGAAGGAGCTTCAGCAGGAATTTCTTAGACCCGAAATCGAGGTCTGGCTTCAGCAAATTCAGGGACAACTTTGTATGTTAGAGATTTCATCGTCACTTGAGGAGAAAATCAGGGAGAATCAGGGTTCAGACGCAGCATTGTCGCGCATCCGTGAGGATGTGGCTCAGTGAAAAGCCCCTGGATTCGTGGTCCACGAAGATGGACTTTTGAGATTTAAGAATCGGTTGTGCGTACCGGCGAATGACGGGTTGAAAAACTCGATTTTGAGAGAAGCTCATGCTACCCCTTATTCTGTTCATCCGGGGTCTAGCAAGATGTACAAGGACTTGAAACAAAATTATTGGTGGAGTAATATGAAGCGAGAAGTCGCAGAATTTGTTTCGAGATGCTTAACCTGTCAACAAGTCAAGATTGAACATCAGCGACCGGCGGGTATGCTGAAACCTCTCCCTATTCCAGAGTGGAAGTGGGAAGACATTTCTATGGATTTCATCACGAGTTTGCCGACGAGTGGTCGTGGCATGAATACGATCTGGGTGATTGTGGATCGCTTAACTAAATCAGCTCATTTCCTTGAGATCAAGGATACGTGGGGTCCTGAGAGACTGGCCCAGTTGTTCATCAAGGAGATAGTGAGACTACACGGTACTCCTAAGAGTATCGTTTCCGATCATGACGGACGATTTGTATCTCATTTTTGGAAATCAGTTCATCGTGCTATGGGAACTCAGCTCAATCTCAGTACCGCCTTTCATCCTCAGTCCGACGGACAATCAGAGAAGACTATACAGACATTAGAGGACATGTTGAGGGCATGCGTTCTCGATTGGAAGGACGATTGGGAAGCCCAACTACCATTGATCGAGTTCACGTATAATAATAGTTGGCATGCTTCCATTAAGATGGCACCGTACGAGGCCTTGTACGGTCGTCGTTGTCGATCTCCTTTGTGTTGGGATGACTTGTCAGAATCAATCGGCACCGAGCCCGATATGCTTATAGCCGCCCGGGAGAAGATATCTTTGATCAAGAGTCGTATGTTGACAGCTCAGAGTCGACAGAAATCATATGCAGATAATCGTCATCGACCACTAGAGTTCGAGAAGGGTGACCACGTTTTGGTCAAGGTATCCCCGAGTCGAGGTATTTTCCGTTTCGGAAAACGGGGAAAGTTGAGTCCGAGATTCATTGGACCGTTTGAAATTTTGGATCGAGTAGGCGAGTTAGCTTATCGATTGGCTTTACCTCCGGCATTGAGCCGAATTCATAATGTGTTTCACGTCTCTCAGTTGCGGAAGTATGTTGCCGACCCAAGTCACATACTTCAGTTCGACGAAATCGAGATCGTGGATGATCATTCGTACGAGGAGCGTCCTGTACGAGTGTTGGAGCGGCGAATCAAACAGTTGAGGAACAAGACGATCCCTTTGGTCAAGATTCAGTGGTCTAGACACGGAGTCGAAGAGGCCACTTGGGAAACCGAGGAGAGTATGCGGGAGAGTTATCCCGAGTTGTTTGACCCTTAGTTTCGGGGACGAAACTCTTTTTAAGGGGGGGTATGTAATACCCGGTTGTAATTCATTCATTTTCATTCAGTAATTATCAGTCTGTAATTGTCACTCAGTAATTTTCACTCATTAATAATCACTCATCATTCATGATTCATTCGTTTGCGTTCACTGTTGGCATGTTGTAATCGTATATCAGTTACCGATCGTCATTTCATCTCCGTTTATAGATCGAGACGGGAGTATTATCATTTTCATTGTGATTGATAGCCCTGTACTGGGAGTATCATCTTTGGCTTGTGTTAGACTTGTTCACTTTCACATTCGTATGATATGTCGGATCATTCATCAGTTGTAGCGAGGAATCAGAGTTATCAGATTTTTCACCTTGGCCAGCATTGAGTTACGGCCGTAAAGACTTTGGGTTACGGCCGTAACAAGGGTTTATTGATTTCAGGCCATTTTGGACGAACGGGACTTACGGCCGTAAGGTTTCGGAATACGGCCGTAAGTTGAGCAGGTACGGCCGTAAGGCTTGGCCGGTTACGGCCGTACGTGGTCCAGCAGGCTGCCCAGGCATTTTGGCCGAAGGCGAGTTACGGCCGTAAGAAGGGTTGGATACGGCCGTAAGTGGTCTTCGTAAATTCAGGTGTGTCGGGCAAGGGGGGACTTACGGCCGTAAGGGTTGCGGCATACGGCCGTAAGTCGAGGAAGGTACGGCCGTAAGGCTTGGCCGGATACGGCCAGACTGCAGCAGTGCTGGTCATTTTCGACGTAGGGGGCTTACGCCCGTAAGATTGGCCGGATACAGCCGTATCATCCGAGTTACGCCCGTAAGGTGTGCGGGTACGTCCGTAAGGATGTCGGCAGTCATTTTTGACGAAGGCGGGTTACGCCCGTAACTCAGGAGCGGTTACGGCCGTAAGTCTGTCGGCAGGCTTTCGGACTAAGCCGAGTTACGGTCGTACGAGTTGGCCGGTTACGGCCGTACGAGTAGGCCGGTTACGGCCGTAAGGCCGTTGACCTGGAATGTTACGGCCGTAAGAGGGCCGAGTTACGTCCGTAACTTCCGGCAGTATATAAGGACTTGGCCGGGACTTTTTTCCTCATTTCTTCATTTCTCCAACTTTTATCCGAGAGAGAGAGTTGAGGGAGAGATTTTGCCATCATCAATCATTTGAGTGTGTAATTTTCATCATCTTCATTCATTTGGGAAGCTTGGATACTCGTTTTAACTCGTGTTCATCGGATCGAAGTGGTTGGATCTTCAAGAGGTAATTTCTTCAACATCTAGGATTTCGATTTTGTGTTGAGATATGATGTTTTGGACGTTATAATCATGTTATATGAAGGGATATGTATATGATTATGAGTTTGTATAAGGATTCATTGGATTATTGAGGGACTATTCAAGAACACTTTGAATATCGAGTTGAAATTGGGGGTTTTCGATTAATTGTCGTTATAATCACGTTTTCGGATATTTATTTTGGATTATTGATCATTTGGAAGATGTTTGTTGGTTTGAAACACTTCTTGGGGGATTTGATAATGGCATATTGAGATTTGATTGTAAACAATCGGAGTTTGGCCACAACGTATTCGATATAATGCCCCAATGAACTTGGTTTTATCGTATCGACGTGTTGAGTTCATTATATTCGTGTTTGATTCGTATATTGAACGGGTTGTTGGATATTGTATAATTCAAGGTTGTTCGAGCGACCGATAACTCAATTAGGATGTTGTTCGTGGAAGGATAATTGTCACCGGTGTTGTGTAAGTTGATTCTTACTCAGTTAAAAGGATATTCATTTCCTTTTGTTGTTGTTCATTCATAATCATAACTCATTCATCATTGTGTTAACCGTATCAAAACTTATCATTGTCAATTAATCACTTCAGTCACAAGGAATGACGGTTCCAATCATTTCATTGAGCTATCATTCATTTCACTATCATTTCATCTCGGTGAGTCATTATTCGTTTCCGATGTCACTTTTGTTATATCGTGGCATTCCGGGTCATACTGGCGTGCCGGTTGGTATGTGTAGGATTTTCATGTCGGGCACATTTATGTCGTGTGTTGGTTGTTGGCCTCACATTGGACTGTGCACACGAGTCGATTGCTTCGTGAGACTGATTAGGTACAAGACGACGCGTGTATTCGATCGATACTCGTTGGTGGCTTGTGCACGGATACATTTCCATCCCGGGCGTAGTGTGGCGCCATCCTTTGAACCGTACTGTTAGCTGATTCATACAGCATGTTTGATTGCGTTTGTTTTCAACAAGATTGGGTTATAATCTAACCGTTTCATTTTGATCGAACATGTGGTTTATACTACATATATATATATATATATATATATATATATATATATATGATTGTGTTTATTCAACTCTTGAGGATTGTTGTTCTGTATAACTGACCCCGTTTGGGGATATTGTTTTTCAGGTCATGGCAAGGCAAAGGCACAGGGAGGGCACGTTGACGGCAAAGAGTCCCAATGATACTAGAAGGGGCCCCTAGTCTTTTCAGTCATTTATGTTTCTTTCATTTATTCCGCTGCAGACATTCCGTTTGAATACTCATTTCACTTAGTGTTGTATATTTTATCTCCATATAAAATATACATGTATTTTGAAATATCCTGGACGTGTTGTATGAAACTCCTCACCGGAGTAATTATTGTTGTAATGTGGTTTGGTACTACATTTACCCTGTGTAATTCATCAGTTTTCATTCGCCTAGTGGGTCCCAGTCAGAGGTCCATGGCACTGTAATATCCGCCTAGTTTGGGGTGTTACACAAACTGGAATATGTTTAGGTTGCAGCAAGCAGAATCGTATACGTATTAGTCCATTGATTCTAAGAATATCCGGATGAATACATAAAACGTGATTAACATTTAATTCTATTGATTCGATATGAATACCGAAAAAACAACGATAAAAACACGAACAAAGGGATAAAACTCAATATATTTGTATTTCATTCAAAGCTCCCCACAATGTTACTAAACACTCCTATTTATAATAGATAATCTAGGGTTTTAGGTGTGTAAATCTAAAAGCCCGACCCACTAACAATTATTTAAAAAATAAATAAAACCCTAACAACTATTAAATATAAATATAAATATTAAATGCAATCTAATCTCCATCAAATCAACTATTCCAAGTGAAGAAGACGAAGTAAGGATCGACGTAAGCAACCATGCAACCCGCCATGCACATGCGGCTACGTACTTAGGCGAGAAAACAGATACGAGGCTTGGAGTGACTTTGGTGATCGGACTCGGAATAACTTAGTTTATCATTTTATGAAGACTACCAATATTTGAAGGAGATTTCGCCCCCTCCCCCTCCTTTGAAGACTTGGGAGAATTAGTTTATCATTTTTATGAAGACTTGGGAGATTTCATGAAGATTTGGGAGATTTGGAAAGAAGATTTCAGCGCCCTTTTTTTTCTCCTTTGAATCGTGACATCCCCCCCTTTTAAACACTTGGGAGACTTAGTTTATCATTTGGGAGATTTCACGAAGACTTGGGAGATTTGGAAGACTTGGAAAAGTTGGAAGATTTGAAAGAAGATTTCAGCCCACTTTGTCTCCTTTGAATCGTGACATCCCCCACCAAGTCATGAAGAATATTTCTTAGTCTACTTTAGTATCTTTGCTTTACATTTTGTATTCCCTTTTAAAAGATTGTAATCTTCTCTTTTTGACTAGCTAAGTCTTCTCATGTTTATTTAAGAACCATGTTTGGTTCTTGTAAGATTATTATGAATCATCAGTAAAATACTTTTGTATTGCTTAAGTGTTGGACGAGTTTCCTACCAAAAATTTGATTATTATTCGATGCGTTTTCGAGTTTTAATCCAATCGATTCTCAATAGGTCTTGAGAAGAAAATCACTTTATCAAGTGATAGGCCTAATTCGATAAACGCCTTGTTCTTGTTAAGGATCGGCCAAATTGCCCTACTTTCAGATGAATCTTACGTTGTATTCTATACTTCGAATTACTGTATGTGTTCTTTGTTCGTAAAAGACACTTCCCTTGCGTTGCATGCGATACACGTGTGTACTCCAATGTGAGTTCGCATCATCAGTGGTATCAGAGACGCATTTGGTTTCTTGATCTTTTGGCATTATGGATTTCACCGATGCCGATTTCTTGGTGAAGCTCCGCGAAGCATTACACAACTTACCGGAGCCACGTTTACAACCAAGACAAGGAGGAGAGGGCGTGCATTCAGCACACCATGCAGACGAGTTCAAAGTGAACGAACTTCCGGAGTACGTTGGACGTACCGATCCTGAGGTTTACTTGGAATGGGAACAGAAAATTGATCGCATGTTCGAATTAAAGGACCTCGACGATGAGAAACGTTGCAAGTATACAATTCTCAAGTTGGGAAAAGGCGCTTCTCTTTGGTTCGAAGGAGTGAAAACACAAAGAGCTCGTGGGGGGAAAGAAAAGATCCGTTCGTGGGATTCGTTAAAAAGAAAGCTTTGTAAAAGGTATGTACCAACATCACATCGGTTATCCTTATACCGGAAGATTACCGACCTCATGCAAGGAAAGTTAGGTGTTGGTGAATACATTGAGGAGTTCAAAAATTTGGCCTTAATGGGAGAATTAGAGGAGAATGAGGAACAAAAGATGTCGCATTTCTTGCGTGGTTTGAACCGAAGCATAGCTAACTCAGTGGAATTATACCCATACGAAGATTTTGATACTTTGTGTGGACTATGTGTGAAGTTAGAAGCTCAAAACAATATAAAGTTTTCTAAACCCGAGTTTCCATCCAAATTCGGGAATCCAAGTATCGGTTCGAGTTCGACTACCAAAACCACCGTGCCAACTCCTACCCCTATTACGGCTCCTAAGGCTCCCTACATGCCGAAGGAGATGAGTTTGGCTAAAGTACGATGTTTTAAATGTCAAGGGTTCAGTCATTATCAAAATGCTTGTCCGAACAAACGGGTGGTGACACTAAGAGAAGCTCTCGCAATTCGAGACGAGTTGTTGGTCGAGGATGAAAAAGAAAGACTAGGTGATGTGTTTAATTTCAACCTGGAGGATGAAGAAGAAGAAGAATGTGAAGCTTACGATGCTCCAAATTATGATACGACTTTCGTTCTTCGTACTTTACAAGCCAAATCCGTTTCAAATGATTCGGAACAACGAGACCAAATATTTCATACGAAGTGTCAAGTCGGGAACAAGTGGTGTGGTCTGATCATCGATGGAGGAAGTTGCACCAACGTAGCTTTGAGTAAGATGGTGACTAAACTCGGGCTGACCAATACAACTCATCCGAGACCATACGCTTTACATTGGCTCGATGGCGGGAGTAAAGTAAAGGTGTCAAAACAAGTGAGGGTCGGATTAACCATGGGTTCGTATGATGATAACATGTTGTGTGATGTACTTCCGATGGATGCATGTCATGTACTTTTGGGGCGTCCATGGTTGTTTGATAGGGATATTTTACATCGAGGAAGAAGTAATGAATATGAGTTACGGGATAAGGGCAAAAAAATTGTGCTTAAACCGATGTCACCTCAAGCTATTCGTTCTATGAGCTCTAATTGGGTTGAAACACCAAAACTTGCCATGTTTGCTAGCGAGTGGGAGATAGAACACGCTAGTGATGATGGTGAGTGCGTGTACTTGTTGATATTTAAGAAGACACAGGACGATGACATGGTTGTACAAAATGAAGGGGAGATAAATACTTTATTATACGAATTTGCACATGTTTTTCCCGAAGAGTTACCATCGGGTTTACCGCCTATTCGTGGGATTGAACATCAGATTGATCTTATACTAGGTGCATCGTTCCCTAATAGGGCCGTCTATAGATGTAATACCGAGGAGACGAAGGAACTACAAAAACAAATCGAGGAACTAATGAACCGCGAGTACCTTCGAGAAAGTTTTAGTCCTTGTGCGGTTTCGGTTTTACTTGTTCCGAAAAAGGACGGATCATGGCGGATGTGTATTGATAGTAGGGTCGTGAATAACATAACAATCAAGTATCGATTTTCGATTTTGAGACTTGATGATATGTTGGATGAACTACACGGTTCGGTGGTCTTTTCAAAAGTTGATTTACGAAGTGGATATCATCAAATTCGTATGCGAGAAGGTGATGAATGGAAGACGGATTTCAAGATGAAAAATAGATTGTACGAGTGGACCGTTATGCCATTCGGTCTTACAAATGCATCGAGTACTTTCATGTGCTTGATGAATGAGGTACTTAAACCATTTTTGGGGAAATTTGTAGTTGTGTATTTGGATGACATTTTGATTTATAGTCGATCATTGCAAGAACATTTTGGACACTTAAGGCAAGTCTTCAAGACTCTTAGGGACCGAAAGCTTTATGAAAAAAGAGAAGTGCTCGTTCTTAGTCGAAAGTATAGTCTTTCGTAGCTATGTCATTTCGAAGGACGGAGTGTCGGTTGATCAAACCAAAATCGAATCAATTAAGTCATGGCCGATTCCTACGACCGTGATGGAAGTTAGGTCGTTCCACGGACTTTCATTCTATCAGAGATTTATTCGAGATTTTAGCACCATTACGAGTCCGATAACGGAATGTTTGCAAAAAGGTACGTTTAAATGGAGCGAGGCTTCCCAAGGGGCGTTCGAAAGGTTGAAACAAAGTTGTGTGAAGCACCAATCTTGGTATTACCCGATATTACACAATCATTCGAAGTAGAGTGTGATGCTAGTGGAGTTGGCATTGGAGTGGTTATTATTCAAGGAAAGCATCCTATTACATATTTTTCAGAGAAGTTAAGTGGTGCTCGGCTCAATTATTGTACATACAATAAAGAGTTCTATGCTATTGTGAGGGCTCTAGATCATTAGAGTCACTATCTTCGGCCAAAGCATTTTATTCTACATTCGGACCATGAATCGTTAAAATATATTAACAGACAGCACAAGTTAAGTCTAAGGCATGCTAAGTGGGTGGAGTTCTTACAATCATTTCACTTTTCATCAAAGTATAAGTACACAAAGTAAAGGTTAGCGAAGCGGCGAAATAAGGGACGATTTTAGGGCGATTATTTTCCCCTTCTTCCCCGCTGCCAATCCTCTCCTTCTTCGGTTATATTTGTTCTAAATCATTATAGCTTCTTTCACAGAGTTGTTATCAGTTCCTATTAAGATTCTAATCAATAGTATTATTCAACTAATTACTTTCAGTTCAAAAAGGGGATCTGTGTTTCGGCTTCCCATTTAATTTGGGGGTTGATCTTCCTGGGAGTTGATTCCGATTTATTCCGAATTAATTTGCTCAGGTGTTTGATTCTCTGTTGTTATTCATTTTGGTTGCTGCGATTATATATGGCATCGTCTTTGTCATGTGATTTGATGGTTTCTCCTGCGTCCATGGCGGTCAGTGACCCTCCGCAGGGCTTTGATGTCCAAGGCTTTCGTGATTACCCATAGGGTGCCAAGGATCCGACCATAAAAGGAAGGAAGAGCCATCACCAACACAATACTGAAACGCTCCCATGACAAGAGGACGCAACTTTAACAACTGTTTCTAATACCAAGAAGATGCAGCAGAGATAAGAATATCCCAAAAAGAACACTGCTGAACTCTATACGAACGAACCTAGCTAAACCAAACAGAATGAGAAGACCCAACCAGGAGAGCCCAAATATGGCGGGTCATAAGTGCCTAGTTCTAAACCCTCAACAGAGTAATACCAAGGCCACCACACACTACAGGCAAGAAAACATTAGACCAAGCCACTTTAGCATGCCCAGAGTCACGAGAACCTTTCCAAAGAAAATGCCTGAAACGCTTCTCAATGAGGGCAAGCACGCCCTTATGCAGGATAAAAATACAGGCCTAATAAATGTGAAGAGCAGATAACACAGACCGAATAAGCTGGCAACGACCGGCCATGGACAGAGATCTACAAGCCCAGTTACTCAGCTGACCATCAATCCTGTCAATCAAAGGAGAGCACTGAGCCACCGTGAGCTTCGATGAAGACAAAGGGACTGATACGAAATTGAGTAGTCCAAATAAAGAAAACGAAGCACGGATCGACATAAATGGCCTTACGACACGTCCTGCACATACGACGACATTTTTAGGCGAGAAAACAGACATAAGACGTAAAAAGAATGTCCAACCTGCCGGAAAATGTCCAACCAGCCGGAAAATATCCAGCCTGCCGGAAAAAGTCACGCCTGCCGGAAAATGCCGAGCACTGCTGGCCGGACTCGACCGCGTCGTCCGGAACGGTCGAGTCTTGCTCGTCCGGAACAGCCAAGGTCGCTGTCAGCCGAACCCGACCGTGCCAGGAGACACGGTCGAGTCCTACTCGCCCACAACTACCGGAACCCACTGCCCTGACGCCCGACCGTGTTCCAGGACACGATCGAGTCCTGCCATTTTGTCCTTGTCACGCCGCACGGTCGAGTCGCTGCCGGTCCTTGTCACGCCGCGCCCGTGCCGAGTCACTGTCAGACGTTGCTGTCGCGCCGCGACCGTGTCAAGCGGACACGGTCGAGTCCCTGCTGGCGCCTGTCGACCGCGCCGCGACCGTGTCACGGGACACGATCGAGTCCTGCCGACAGCCCACTTATTTTATACACTTTTGTGTATTTTTGACTTCTCTTTTCCTTTTTACTTATTTTAGGGATTATGCTTTCCCTATTTTGTGATTTATGTTTCTTGTATGTATTTTATTTGATTTGTTTTGATTATTCAAAGATTTTATAAATCTTTGAATTATTTTCTTTTTTTTGTTTGATTCCTTAGACTAAGGCTTCACCTCCTATAAGTAGGATTTGATTATCATTTGTAAGATAGATTGTATTATGAATGTTGAAGTATAAGAATACACATTGTGTTTTCTATCCTTGGTAAATGATTTTTACCGAAACTTGATTTTTATTCGACGCGTTTTCGAGTATTAATCCGATTGATTCTCAATAGGTCTTGAGAAGAAATCACCTTATCGAATTATAGGTCTAATTCGATAAACCCTTGTTCTTAATCGTTCAAGTCTTCTTGATCGATATTATCACTTTTCCCGATATTACTACCAATTTTCATTTGTTCGAATTTTCATCGTCATATTCGATATTACTCCCACAAAATACATCCGAAAAACTCCATATTCGTAAAAAGACTTCCGCTGCGATATTCATACGCACACTCCGAACGATACGTATCCACTTCTCCGGGATAATTCGTATCATAAGTTGGTGTCGGAGAATACAACTATAGGTCTACTATTTTCCACTCAAGACCTCTCCCGGAGCAAGAATATTATGAGAGGTGGATCTATAGTGCTCCACTTCAAAATCATTTTCCATTTTATGAATTTGAATATTGTGAAAGAATACACTTTGTATTTCTCTCCTTGGTAAATGATTTTTACCGAAACTTGATTTTTATTCGACGCGTTTTCGAGTATTAATCCGATTGATTCTCAATAGGTATTGAGAAGAAATCCCTTATCGAATTATAGGTCTAATTCGATAAACCCTTGTTCTTGATCGTTCAAGTCTTCTTGATCGATATTATCACTTTTCCCGATATTACTCCCATATTTCATCCATATTCATACACTCGAATTCTCATATTCGTAAAAAGACTTCCGCTATCATACACTTACATATACTCCGACCGATACGTATCCACCTTTCCGTTAGAATTCGTATCATAAGTGGTATCGGAGCTGATACGAATTATCCCGGAGAAGTGGATATGTATCGTTCGGAGTGTGCGTACGAATATCGCAGCCGAAGTCTTTTTACGAATATGGAGTTTTTCGGATGTATTTTGTGGGAGTAATATCGAATATGACGATGAAAATTCGAACAAATGAAAAATGGTAGTAATATCGGCAAAAGTGATAATATCGATCAAGAAGACTTGAACGATTAAGAACAAGGGTTTATCGGATTAGACCTATAATTCGATAAGGTGATTTCTTCTCAAGACCTATTGAGAATCAATCGGATTAATACTCGAAAACGCGTCGAATAAAAATCAAGTTTTGGTAAAAATCATTTACCAAGGATAGAAAACACAATGTGTATTCTTATACTTCAACATTCATAATATAATCTATCTTACAAATGATAATCAACTCCTACTTATAGGAGGTGAAGCCTTAGTCTAAGGAATCAAACAAAAAAAAGAAAATAATTCAAAGATTTATAAAATCTTTGAATAATCAAAACAAATCAAATAAAATACATACAAGAAACATAAATCACAAAATGGGGAAAGCATAATCCCTAAAATAAGTAAAAAGGAAAAGAGAAGTCAAAAATACACAAAAGTGTATAAAATAAGTGGGTTGTCGGCAGGACTCGATCGTGTCCCGTGACACGGCCGCGGAGCGGTCGACAGGCGCCGGCAGGGACTCGACCGTGTCCGCTTGACACGGTCGCGGCGCCAAGCAACGTCAGCGATGACTCGGCACGGGCGCGGCGTGACAAGGACCGGCGCTGACTCGGCCGTGCGGCGTGACAAGGACGTCAGCGGCGACTTCGGCCAAGCGGTGACTTCGGCATTGACTCGGCCGTGTCTGGAGCACGATAGGCGTCAGGCCGATCATTTTCGGCATTTACAGGCGAGTAGGACTCGACCGTGTCGCTGCACGATCGGGTTGGTCGGCTGACCTTGGCATTTCCGGACGAAATGCAGTGTCGTGCCGGGACGACACGACCGAGTTCGGTCGGCGATGGCCGGCATTTTCAGCAGTGTGATATTTTCCGGCAGGCTCGACATTTTCCGGCAGAGGACGACATTTTCCGGCAGGTTGTGTCATTTTCCGGCTTGTGTCCGTTTCCTCGCCTAAAAATGTCGCCGTACGTACATGACGCGTCGTAAGGCCGTTTATTTTGATCCTTGCACCGTCTTCTTCATTTTGACTGGTTAATTTCGTATCATCTCCCCCCCTTTAAAAGGAATTGTTCTCAATTCCGTAATCCCATCATTTCCAGATGAAATAATTAATATCTTTACCTCAAAAATATCTGCGGTGTGTATCTGGTTCAAAATCTTGAGACGGTAGGTAGTAGGGGTTCCCAGAGAATTACCAATGAAATAACTATCATTATTAATAAAATAATAATAATTATTATGTGAGGCAAAATCTTTATCATCGTGGTTTAACTCATTGGATGCAATTTCAAGAACCAAGAAAATTTCCTCGGAATCACCTTTCACATCAAAATATTGGGAAGGCTCGTCTTTAGGCTCGGTATCATAAACAGGAACCACTGGATAAATATAGCACTGTTCTTCATCTTTATCAAAAATAGGTGACCCATCATAATCATGGATTTCCGGAAGTATGGTCGTGGGGATGTGGATTATGGTGGATGACTAGTGGTCCATCGTGGCGGCGGTCGTGTGGCATGGTGGTTGTGAGACATGGGAAGCTGGATCTCGATCCGGTACTGCTGTACTAGCGACAATCAGGGCTGCCAAAACTGGGGAAGACGGCGGTGGCGGCACAGGTAAATTTTTGTCATCCCATTGACAAGAACTGTAAAAAAACTCCATCAATGGCGGTAGCCAAGTGAGACCAGAAGAAATCAAATTCCTCCATTTTAGTTCCAAAATCGGTATGGCTAGAGTCAAGAGATAGTTCTTCACAAGAAATCGTTGAAGAAATCGCCCAAGGAGATGACCCTGTACGTCTTATGAAATAGACCTATTATGAATTTGAATGTTGGTATCGGAGAATACAACTATAGGTCTACTATAGTTCTTCTCAAGACCTATTGGAGAGTATTATGAATTTGAATGTGAAAGAATACACTTTGTGTTTCTATCCTTGGTAAATGATTTTTACCGAAACTTGATTTTTATTCGACGCGTTTTCGAGTATTAGTCCGATTGATTCTCAATAGGTCTTGAGAAGAAATCTTTTATCGAATTATAGGTCTAATTCGATAAACCCTTGTTCTTGATCGTTCAAGTCTTCTTGATCGATATTATCACTTTTCCCGATATTACTTCCATTTTCCATTTGTTCGAATTTTCATTGCCATATTCGATATTACTCCCACAAAATACATCCAAAAACACCCATACTCATAAAAAGACTTCCGCTACGATATTCCTACGTACACTCCGAACGATATGTATCCGCCTCTCCCGGAGAATTCGTATCATAAGTGGTATCGGAACCCAGGGTCATCTCCTTGGACGATTTATTCAACAATTTCTTGTGAAGAACTATATCTTGACTCTTGATATGGATTTATCCGATCTCGATTTCTTGATGAAACTCCGTGACGCACTAAACGGCTTACCGGAGCAACGTATGCAAGAAAGACGCAGAGACGATGCCAACGATATTGATTTCTTGGCCAAATTCCACAGCATACCGGAATTTTACGGAGATAGTAATCCAGATGCGTGCATAGATTGGCTCCGTACTTGTGAGGAGCACTCGGACTTCAAGGCTGCCCCGATCAACCACCGCGTTTCGTTGGTGGCAAGGCGCCTCCGCGGTAGCGCCGCCATCTGGTGGCAAAAACTGAAACAGTCCCGTTCACAACAACGTAAGCCAAAAATCAAAGACTGGCAAAAATTCAAAAAATATTTCAATCGAAGGTTCAAACCATACCACCACTCGTTGTTCCCCCACCACCAGTCCTTCGACGCCCCGCCGCCGACATTCGGTCAAAGGTTTTTCCCCATCAAGGAATTCTCAACAGAGTCCTTTCTCGATGAAGATGATGTCCCTACTGTCATTTTTAATGAAGTAGACGAGACAGAGGTTTCAACGGCGCCATACAACGAAGAAGATGAGTTGAGCCGTGTTTCCCTAATTGACGAACATGGATCTTGCTATTTTGAGCATGGACCAATTGGTTGTGTTGGCCAATTTGACCAAGACGGACCAACTTATTTTAATGGTGAGGAACTTGTTAGTGTCATGGAAACCGGACCGGATTATGAAGGGCCACCGGTATTTGATACCGAACCAGTTAACGAAGAGGAGCCCATAAATGATTCCGTGTCTCCTATTTTTGATAAAGATGAAGAAAGATGCTATATTTACCCAGTGGTTCCTGTTTATAATACCGAGCTTAAAGACGATCCTTCCCAATGTTTTGATGTGAAAGGTGATTCCGAGGCAATTTTCTTGGTTCTTGAAATTGCATCCAATGAATTCAACCACGATGATAAAGATTTTGCCTCACAGAATAATAATAATTATTATTTCATTAATAATGATAGTTATTTGTTTGGTGATTCCCGGAGATCCCATACTACTTATCGTCTCATGATTTTGGGCCATGTACGTACTGCGGACATTTTCGAGATCAAGTACTTAGAAGCTTTAATTAATTATCTTGATGACGAAGGAAGTTCGGAATTGAGGACAATTCCCTTTAAAGGGGGAGGGGATGATACGGAATTGACTAGTCCGAATAAAGAAAACGAAGCAAGGATCGACGTAAATGGCCTTACAACGCGTCATGCACGTACGACAACATTTTTTGGCGAGAAAATAGACACAAGCCGAAAAATGACACAACCTGCCGGAAAATGTCGTCCCCTGCCGGAAAATGTCGAGCCTGCTGGAAAATATCACACCGGCCGGAAAATGCCGGCCACTGCCGACCGAACTCGGCCGTGTCGCCCGCACGGCCGTCTTTGCACTCGTCCAGGAAATGCCAAGGTCATCGGTCGAACCCGGCCGTCTTGGCGACACGGCCGAGTCCTACTCGCCGAAATGCCGAAAATGACTGTCCAGACGCCCGACCGTGCTCCAGGACACGGTCGAGTCAATGCCGAGTCACCGTCGGCCGATTCATTGCCGACGTCCTTGTCACGCCGCGACCGTGTCAAGCGGACACGGTCGAGTCATTGCCGAACGTCCCTGTCGCGCCGCGCCCGTGCCGAGTCACTGTCGGACGAGTCACTGTCAGATGTTGCTGTCGCGCCGCGACCGTGTCAAGCGGACACGGTCGAGTCCCTTCCGGCGCCTGTCAACCGCGCCGCGGCCGTGTCACGGGACAAGGTCGAGTCCTGCCGACAGCCCACTTATTTTATACACTTTTTTGTATTTTTGACTTCTCTTTTACCACTTATGATACGAATTATCCGGGGGATGTGGATACGTATCAGACGGAGTGTGTGTTTGAATATCGTAGCGAAAGTCTTTTTACGATTAAGTTGTTTTAGGATGTATTTTGTGGGAGTAATATCGAATATGCCGATGAAAATTCGAACAAATGGAAAATGGAAGTAATATCGGGAAAGTGATAATATCGATCAAGAAGACTTGAACGATCAAGAACAAGGGTTTATCGAATTAGACCTATAACTCGATAAGGTGATTTCTTCCCAAGACCTATTGAGAATCAATCGGATTAATATTCGAAAACGCGTCGAATAAAAATCAAGGTTCGATAAAAAATCATTCACCAAGAATAGAAAACACAATGTGTATTCTTATACTTCAACATTCATAATACTCTACCAATTACAAGGCTAAGTGAAGACTACTTATAGGGGTGAAGTCTTCTACTTAAGAAATCAAATAAAAAATAAAATAATTCAAAGATTTATAAAATCTTTGAATAATCAAAACAAATCAAATAAAATAAGAAAAAGAAACATACATCATAAAACATGGGAACACAATCCATAAAAGAGTAAAGAAAGGAAAAGAGAAGACAAAACACACAAAAATCAACAATAAAAAAAAGGTGGCTGACTGCCGGACACGGGCCGTGTCGCTTGACACGGCCGCGGTGCGCATCTGGCCGGCAGTGACTCGACCGTGTCCGACTGACACGGTCGCGGCGCGACAGGGACGTCTGACAGCGACTCGACCGTGTCCGCTTGAAAATACGTCTTATGTCTGTTTTCTCGCCTAAAAATGTCGCCGTACGTGCATGACGCGTTGTAAGGCCGTTTATTTTGATCCTTGCTCCGTCTTCTTCATTTTGACTGGTTAATTTCGTATCACTATAGATCCACCTCTCCCGGAGAATTCGCATCATAAGTGGTATCGGAGCCCAGGGTCATCTCCTTGGGCGATTTATTCAACAATTTCTTGTGAAGAACTATATCTTGACCCTTGCCATACCGATTCTGGAACTTAAATGGAGGAATTTGATTTCTTCTGGTCTCACTTGGCTACCGCCATTGATGGAGTTTTTGACAGTTCTTGTCAATGGGATGACAAAAATTTACCTGTGCCGCCACCGTCGTCTTCCCCAGTTTTGGCAGCCCTGATTGTCGCTAGTACAGCAGTACCGGATCGAGATCCAGCTTCCCATGTCTCACAACCACCATGCCACACGAACGCCGCCACGATGGACCACCAGTCATCCACCATAATCCACATCCCCACGACCATACTTCCTGGAATCCATGATTATGATGGGTCACCTATTTTTGATAAAGATGAAGAACAGTGCTATATTTATCCAGTGGTTCCTGTTTATGATACCGAGCCTAAAGACGAGCCTTTCCAATATTTTGATGTGAAATACGATTACGAGGCAATTTTCTTCATTCTTAAAATTGCATCCGGTGAGTTCAACCACGATGATAAAGGCTTTGCCTCGCAAAATAATTATCATTTTTATGTTAATCATGATAGTTATTTTGTCGGTTGCCCTTTGAAATATCCATTCCTTTATCACCTCAAAGTTCTGCGCCACACTCGAACGTTCGATATTTTTGGGCTTATTATCTGTTTGGTGACTTTCTTTTATCCCTTTGGAGATGAGATCAATGCCGATTCGAGGACGAATCGCTTTAAAGGGGGAGGGGATGATACGAAATTGAGTAGTCCAAATAAAGAAAACGAAGCACGGATCGACATAAATGGCCTTACGACACGTCCTGCACATACGACGACATTTTTAGGCGAGAAAACGGACATAAGACGTAAAAATAATGTCCAACCTGCCGGAAAATGTCCAACCGGCCGAAAAATATCCAGCCTTCCGGAAAAAGTCACGCCTGCCAGAAATGCCGAGCACTGCCGGCCGGACTCGACCGTGTCGTCCGGAACGGTCGATTCTTGCTCGTCCGGAATAGCCAAGGTCGCTGTCAGCCGAACCCGACCGTGCCAGGAGACACGGTCGAGTCCTACTCGCCCACAACTACCGGAACCCACTGCCTTGACGCCCGACCGTGTTCCAGGACACGATCGAGTCCTGCCAAACATCCTTGTCATGCCGCATGGTCGAGTCGCTGCCGGTCCTTGTCACGCCGCGCCCGTGTCGAGTCACTGTCAGACGTTGCTGTCGCGCCGCGACCGTGTCAAGCGGACACGGTCGAGTCCATGCCGACGCCTGTCGACCGCGCCGCGGCCGTGTCACGGGACACGATCGAGTCCTGCCGACAGCCCACTTATTTTAAACACGTTTGTGTATTTTTGACTTCTCTTTTCCTTTTTACTTATTTTAGGGATTATGCTTTCCCCATTTTGTGATTTATGTTTCTTGTATGTATTTTATTTGATTTGTTTTGATTATTCAAAGATTTTATAAATCTTTGAATTATTTTATTTTTTTTGTTTGATTCCTTAGACTAAGGTTTCACCTCATATAAGTAGGAGTTGATTATCATTTGTAAGATAGATTGTATTATGAATGTTGAAGTATAAGAATACACATTGTGTTTTCTATCCTTGGTAAATGATTTTTACCGAAACTTGATTTTTATTCGACGCGTTTTCGAGTATTAATCCGATTGATTCTCAATAGGTCTTGAGAAGAAATCACCTTATCGAATTATAGGTCTAATTCGATAAACCCTTGTTCTTAATCGTTCAAGTCTTCTTGATCGATATTATCACTTTTCCCGATATTACTACCATTTTTCATTTGTTCGAATTTTCATCGTCATATTCGATATTACTCCCACAAAATACATCCGAAAAACTCCATATTCGTAAAAAGACTTCCGCTGCGATATTCGTACGCACACTCCGAATGATACGTATCCACTTCTCCGAGATAATTCGTATCAGGGACTCCCAAATACCTCACAGAGAGCTGGCCCACCTGAAACCCAAATAACTGCTCAACATGTGCCCCCTGCTCCATAGCACTCGTCGAGATAAAAAAATTACTCTTCCCAAGATTAGCGCGCAACCCCGAAAGATAATCAAAGATATCAATACTCCTCTTAAGAACACCAATAGAGACCTCATCTGGATTACAGAAAAGAAGGAGATCATCTGCGAAGGCGAGCATGAAAGTACGGGTAGCCTCACACTTCCAGTAGTGCCTGAATCCCGGGGTCTGACCAATATCACAAGAAATGATACCATGAAGCACCTCCATAACAATAACAAAGAGATAAGGAGATATGGGGTCTCCCTGCCGAAGCCCCCTACGACCTCTAAAGATTCACTCAGCATCACCATTCAAGGATACCGAAAAAGCAGTAGTGGTGATGCACTCCCTGATCCAGGCGATGAAAGACTGATGGAAACCCATACAATGCAGAGCAATCAGCACAAAATCCTACTCAACAGTGTTATAGGCTTTCATTAGGTCAACTTTAAACACACACTATCTAGGCATCCCCCTCTCCCCATAACCATGAAGAAGTTCCTGAGCAAGAAGGATATTATCACTAATCCTTCTCCCAGGAATGAAAGCAGTCTGAGCCGGGTCAATCGGGGAATCCAGGCTATCACGCATACGGTGAACAATAATTTTCGAAATAGCCTTATATAATAAGTTGCAGCAAGAGATCGGTCTAAAATCCGACATGCTCCTAGGTAAGGCTACTTTCGGAACAAGTAAAATGATCGTAGAATTGATGACAAACTTTCCCGTAGCAAAGGAATGCATAATAGCAAACGAAATCTCACCCCCCACAATCGGCCAAGCCCGACGGTAAAAGGCAGCATTAAAACTATCAAGGCCCTGCGCCTTGTCCGTATCAAACTCGAAGAACACAAACCGAACCTCATCAGCAGTAACAGGTCTAACCATATGCAGGGCAACATCAGGCGAAAGAGAAGCCGAGATAAAAGGCCTAACCTGACTGAATGATAAAGGCATAATCCGATTAGAGTAACCCAACAATCTCTCATAGAACCCAACAACTTCATTCTTAATAAGAGCAGGGTCAGTCAACTCAATACCATCCTCCGTATTAAGCCTATAGATACGAGATCTGACTCGCCTAGAAGCAATCCGCCGGAAGAAGAATGAAGTACACTGGTCCCCATCCTTAAGCCAAGCCAACATGGCCCGCTGCCTGAGCGAAGACTGTTCCTGCGCCACGGCAACTGAGAAAACCCACCGACAACATCTCTTCAACAATAAAACCGAGTCGTGCATGGGATGGTCCCTGAGAATACTCTGAGAAGAAGAGAGGAACGAAGAAGCAGCTGCAACATTCAATGCCAAGTCCCCTTTCCTCTTCCGCATGGCGCGAAAAACGGGCTTAAGGGCATCCAACTTACGACAAATCGAAAAACGGGCTTAAGGGCGTCCAACTTACGACAAATTTCTGGTTAATTTTCGAAAGAGTTTACCTTACCTTCGGTTGTGTTAGGAAAAAATTTTGGTAATAAAAGGGGTCTAAAATATGTCCAATAAGAGTTTTACAATGGTGAGTTTATTGTGAAACCGGCTGGTAGGGTTGGGTTCGAAGGTGCCAGAAGGTGGCAATTTAATCTAGTTGGGTATTTTTTTGGGAAAGCTCCATTCTTCAACCAAATTAAGAGCTATTTTTTGTCGGATTGGAAGGGCCTCCAGGATGTGATTTGCTCATCTGGGGGTTTTTACTTCTTTAAATTCGATAGTGAACATCATTTTATTGAGGCTCTAGAGGGTGGTCCGTGGTTGCTCCAGGGACAGTCTATCTTTCTTTCTCGATGGAAGTATGGTATGTCTCTACAGAAGGTGCAGCCTAAACACATTCCAGTTTGGATGAAACTTCAAAATGCCCCTCTAGAGTACTAGACTGATGAGGGTTTGAGTATTACTACCAGTGCTGTTGGGGAGCCTCTATTCGCAGACGTTTTTACTAGAAATAGTATGAAAGTGGATTATGCTAGAGTGTGTGTCATGTTAGATGCTGAGACTAGCCCGATTCGCTCGTTTCTCATGGTTCTCCCCTCGTGTGATGGTGAGCGCCCTGGTCTTCGTAGAATAGTTGTTGATTACGAGTGGTTGCTCCACCGTTGTAGTGAGTGTAGGGTCTTTGGGCACCGTGATCAAACCTGTCCGCGGAAAAATCAACAGGTAGTTCCGAAACCGTCCAAGCAGGTCAGTGTCTATGTTGCGAAGACCACTCAGCGTCAGGTGTCTTCTTTTCGTCGTTTGGGTTCTTTTGGGAGTGCCCCACTGGATACGGTCACCCCGACTGTCAGTTTGGGTTTATCTAAGTTGGGGTCTAGTGCTCAGTTAGCTTCAGTGGCAGATGTTTTTTTTGGGAAAAGTTAATTGCATTAAATAAATAAGATTGGCCAACAAGGCAGGCCAGTACCCAGCAACCATTACAGAAGGTGCACCAACAGCACGAAATAGAAAAATAATAAAAGATTTACAATTAAACTACCAAGCAACCCTCCAAATACGTCTAACAGTGACCGCAGATAAGGAATGAGGCGGCCAACGCTAAGAGATAATGTCACGAACAAGACCAATCCCCTGGAAAGTAACTGTGTGTGGATCTCGACGCCTCTGACCGAATCTCCTCTCATTGCGCTCCTGCCAGAGTAAGTAGACCAACGCCGCTAAAAAGATACGGTATGCCACGTTAACTAGATGCTTACCTCTCCACCTCCTAGCCGCCCAAAGAATACCCGTACTCCACTGAGAGTGAGGCCAATAAAATTTTACCTCCTTCCTAGCAATAGAGATACACCTAGTAGACTAAGAGCACATGAAGAATAAGTGAGAATGAGACTCTAACGCCATCCCACAAAGGACACAAATACCATCTTCATGCTGCAGCCAAGGCTTATCCATAGTCGTCAGACGCTCCTGTGGCAGATGTTTGTGGTGCGGGTTTGGGTCTGCCGCGGATCAGCAGTATCCCGACTTACTCTACAATTACTTCTAGTTCGCCTGCCTCGTCTCTGGGACATTCTGGCTTGGGTGCTTTGGTGGTCTCTCCTAACAGGTTTGAGGTCCTCTGATACGGGAGTGATTAATACGGATGAAGAAGACGAGGTAAGAATCGATGTAAATGGCCTTACGACACGCCAGACACTTATGACTACATTTTTAGGCGAGAAAACGGACACAAAACGTGGAGTGACCATGGTGCTCGGTCTCGGCCGTATCATATGACACGGCCCGTGTCATGCTGTGCTGGAAGAACAAAACTAGGTGCCTGTCGAACCCGGACGTGTCAGGCAACATGGCCTGTGCCGAACTCTTTCGGATAACCAAAATCTGCTGCCCGTCCAACCCGATCGTGCCAAGAGACACGGTCGAGTCCCGCTCGTCCAGATTCGGCAGAATCTACTACCGCGGCCGTGTCAAGCGACACGGCCCGTGTCAATAGGTCTTGAGAAGAAATCATCTTATCGTATTATAGGTCTAATTCGATAAACCTTTGTTCTTGATCGATATTTATACCTTATCCAATATTACATCCATATTCATACGTTCGATTTATCATATTCACAGAATAAGACTTCTGCTATGATATACTTCCATACCTATACAATTTCCAACCGATATATATTCACTTTCCAAGTGAATTCGTATCATTAGTGGCATCGGAGCCCAACGTTATTTCCTTGGCGATTTTATTGACGATTTGTTGTTAAAAACTATCTGTTGACCCTTGTTATGGATTTCTCCGATCCCGATTTCTTAATGAAACTCCGTGACGCACTAAGCGGTCTACCGGAGCAACGTATGCAAGCAAGGCGCGGAGACAACGCCCGTTCAACGCACCATGCGGACGAGTTTAAAGTAAACGAACTTCCGGAGTTCGTTGGAGGTACCGATCCCGAAGCTTATTTAGAATGGGAATGGAAGATTGAGCGCATGTTCGAATTCAAAGAACTTAATGACGAGAAACGTTGCAAATATGCAATTCTCAAGTTAGAGAAGGGAGCTTCTCTTTAGTTCGAAGGAGTGAAGACTCGAAGAGCTCAGGCGGGAAAGGCAAAGATCCGTTCGTGGGATTCCTTAAAAAGAAAACTTCATAAGAGGTATGTGCCAACATCACATTGGCTAACCTTGTACCGGAAGATTGCCGATTTCATACAAAGAAAACTAAGTGTTGGTGAATACATTGAAGAGTTCGAAAGCTTGGTCTTAATGGGAGAACTAGAAGAAAACAAAGAGCAAAAGATGTCACGTTTTTTACGTGTCTTGAATAAAAATATAGCTAACACGGTGGAATTGTACCCATATAAAGATTTCGATACTTTATGTGGATTATGTGTGAAGATAGAGGCCCAAAATAAGGTGAAGTTTTCAAGACCCGAATTTCCCTCCAAATTCGGAAATCCAAGTGTCGGTTCAAGTTCGGGTACTAAAAGCACCAAGCCAAGTCCTGTGCCTATCACGGCACCTAAGGCTCCCTACGTACCCAAGGAAAGAAGTTTGGCGAAAGTACAATGTTTCAAGTGTCAAGGGTTCGGTCATTACCAAAATGCATGTCCGAACAAACGGGTGGTGACACTAAGAGAGGCTCTTGAGGTCCGGGAGGAACTGTTGGTCGAGGATGAAAGAGAAAGGCTCGGTGACGTGTTTGACGTTGATGCCGAAGAAGAAGAGGAGTGCGAGGCTTACAGTGCTCTGGATTATGACACGAGTCTAGTCCTTCGCACTTTGCAAGTCAAAACGGTTTCGAGGGATACGGAACAACGAGACCAAATATTCCACACCAAATGTCAAATCAAAGATAAATGGTGTAGTTTGATAATCGATGGAGGAAGTTGTATTAATGTAGCTTCAAGTGAGATGGTTACGAAGCTCAGACTCATCACTGCTACTCATCCAAAACCATACGCGTTACATTGGCTCGATGATGGGAGTAAAGTGAAAGTTTCGAAACAAGTTCGGGTCGGTTTAACTATGGGCTCCTATGGTGACGATGTACTATGTGATGTACTCCCGATGGATGCATGCCATATACTCTTGGGACGGCCATGGCTATTTGATAGAGATGTTTTACATCGAGGGAGAAGTAACGAATATGAATTACGGGATAAAGGCAAGAAGATTGTGCTTAAACTAATGGCACCTCAAACCATTCGTTCGATGAGTTCTAACCAAATGGAAAAACCGAAACTTACTATGTTTGCTAGTGAAAAGGAGGTGAAACACGCTATTGATGATGGCGAGCGTGTGTATTTATTGATGATTAAATAAACACGAGATGTTGACATGAATGTGCAAGGCAAAGGAGAGATCGATACCTTGCTACGTGAATTTGCGGATGTCTTCCCGGAAGATTTACCGCCTGGTTTGACACCCTTATGTGGGATTGAACTCCATGTCGATCTTGTACCGGGTGCATCACTCCCTAACAAGGCCGCCTATCGATGTAACCCCAAGGAGACGAAGGAGTTACAAAAACAAATCGAGGAGCTAATAAATCGCGGGTATGTTCGAGAAAGTTTGAGCCCTTGTGCGGTTCCGGTTTTGCTTGTCCCGAAGAAAGATGGATCATGGCGGATGTGTATAGATAGTAGAGCCGTGAACAACATAACCATCAAGTATCGATTCCCAATTCCGAGACTCGATGATATGTTGGACGAATTGCATGGTTCGGTGATTTTTTTGAAAGTTGATTTGGGAAGCGGCTATCATCAAATTCGCATGCGAGAAGGGGACGAATGGAAGACGGATTTTAAACCAAAACATGGATTATATGAGTGGCTCGTCATGCCCTTTGGCCTTACAAATGCACCAAGTACTTTCATGTGATTAATGAATGAGGTACTTAAACCGTTTTTGGGAAAGTTTGTTGAATTGGATGTATTGTTGGTATGTTGTGATATTAATTGGTGTATTCTGTTGAATTGGCGTATTTTTGTTGCTGTCGAATTGGTGTATTATATATGTGTTATGTATTTGTGTTGAATTGTTACGTATTTTTTCGTTAATTTATTAATTGGTGTATTGTGTTGACTATAAATTGTTCCCAAAATCTGAATTTTTTTTTTTAAAAAATGTTTTAGCCGACGACTTTGTTAAATGTCGTCGGCTAAAGTATATTATTTTTTTAAAAAAAAAAAATATTTTAGCCGACAACATTTAACAAAGTCGTCGGCTAAAGTATATTACTTTATTTTTTTAAAAAAACTTTAGCTGGCGACATTTAACAAAGTCGTCGGCTAAAGTATATTACTTTTTTTTTTTGAAAAAACTTTAGCCGACGACATTTGTAAAGTCGTCGGCTAAACCTCAAACTTTAGCCGACGACTACCAAAAAAGTCGTCGGCTAAACTTTGACCGACGAATATCGGCCGACGGTTTTTTAGCCGACGACTGGGGGGTTTAGCCAACGACTTAGAGTCGTCGACTAAACTCCCGATTTTAGTAGTGCTATTGATTAGATTTGAGCCTTTTGTACTTAGAATTGTCTATAACAGCTCCAGTTAATCTTTTCTTTCTTGATTGAGTCTTGTTGTTGCAACGATTTGCTATAATAGATCTGATTAGACCGTTGATCGGCCAAAAACTTATCCTAAAAATAGGAGTTCTTGAGTCGCTCGCAAATATATACGAGGTAGAAGTAGTTTGTGGTAAGTTCTACCAAGGTCTTTTCTCTCGAGGATTGTCCAACAGGGCTTCGTATAATTTTTTGTTACAAATTGCGAGAAATAAATACTAAAATATTAAAAAAGATATTTTTGGGTTTTTAAATATTAACTAAATTAAATTGCACTATATTTAATTTAAACTATTTTTAATAAGACTATTTTATATAAGACTATTTTTATACTAGACTATTTTTATTAAGACTATTTATACTAGACTATTTATATTAAGACTATTTATATTAGACTATTTATACTAGACTATTTATATTAAGACTATTTATACTAGACTATTTATATTAGACTATTTATATTAGACTATTTATATTAGACTATTTTTAACTAGTGAAAATAAATAGAATTAAAAGGAGTTGGGAATTTATAAAATCTAGGGGATTACGGGTTCATTAAATTAGGTATTTAATTAAGTATAGGAATTGATTTATATGGATATAAAAGAAAAAATGAATATTTATCGAGTAATCAACTTTTCACCTCCGTACTTTCGTAATCAAAGATGTCTTAATCGCTGTCACTTTTTTAAGATGTTGATAACAAGATTAACACTTGATAGATTGAAAAGATGTGTTTCCAATACACTTAACAATCAATCAAGGAGGTTTCACTAGTAGAAATAGGATATGATCAATCACTATTTAAACCAATTAGTCCTTTCATTTCTCTAACTTGACTATTTTTAGGATAAACGATCGTTCATCGAGTAATCAACTTTTCACCTCCGTACTTTCGTAATCAAAGATGTCTTAACCACTTTCGCAATCTTAAGATGTTGATAACAAGATTAACATTTGATAGATTGAAAAGATATGTTTCCAATTCACTCAACAATCAATCAAGAAGGTTTCATTAGTAAAAATAGGATATGATCAATCTCTATTTAAACCAATTAGTCCTAAAAATAGTTTAAATCTATCAAATACTCAATATATAACCTAATAGAAATCCCCTTCCCTAGGAAGAAAGATTAGCTACTCATTGGTTTATACATACTAAAATTATAATAGAAATAATTGATATATATAATATATATATAGAAACTTTTAATTACTAGAACTTAATGACAATAGATAAAACTTACTTGAATATGATGAATCAAAGTGCAAGAAACAAACTTCAAAATATAACTTCAAACTTGTTTAAAGGTTACAAGCTTACAAAATTTGAAAGTAAAACACTAAGTAAAATACTAAGTGCTTATTGATCAAGCACTTTTCAATTACAAACTAAATGAAAGAAAAACTTCAAACCAAAAATAAAATACAAACTAAAATTGAAAGTTCTAAGGAAAATATATTGCTAAAGGAAATGAGTATTTCTTAGCAAGAAGTTGAGGATTTCTTGGTAAGAATGTGGGTTGTTTTGCAATGGGTGAAGATGTCCTTTTATAGGTGATTTTCAAGAATACAATTGATTATTTAATTCAAAATATCTATTGTAATATCATTTTTTTAATTCTTTGTTCACACTTCACCCATGTCTTTGAATTTTCAGATTTTTGACCAAAAATATCTTGTGGTTGAGTTCACAAGTTGGTCAAAAGTGGACTAATTTTGCATGGCATCTGTGAAAAGCGGCGATGAAAACGGCCCGGTTGCCCCGTGTTGTGCGCCGTTTTGCCGACTCGGTCTCTTCGGAATACGCGAGGACACGACGCTAAATGCCGGCCGTGTGTGAAACGGCCCAAGACACGGCCCTTGTTGCGCCAGAAGTGAAACGGCCTACATAACACGGTCCTGTTTGCGCCGTGTTGTAGGTCGTTTTGCCTTGAAAAATTCCCGTCGTTGGATTTGATCTTGTTTTCCGTCCTTTTTGATGCTTCATGTCGCAATCAGTAAAATAACCATTTTTAGCTCATGTTTGGATATATCTGTAAAATATATATATTTAATCACAAATCAGTACAATTATGCCCGGTAAAATGAATATTTTGTATATGAATTTTAGATCAATTATGCACCAATCAAATACCCCACACTTAAATTCTTGCTAGTCCCGAGCAAGACTCTTTATTAATCACACACAAAATAAAAATTAAAATAAGACATAAAATAAAAAAATAAAAAATAATACACACAAATTTAAGAAAAATAATTATATATAAAGATAAAAAGAGATCAAAATGCCATTAATACACAATAACCAACTTTATACAGTAGATAGAAATGAATCAAGATTCAAAATAAATCGACTAACGATTTTGAAGTTAAAACACGGTTTTTATTTTTGTAATTCCAAAATACAAGGTTTTCCACCCAAAAGGTTGATTATTTCTTTCCCACTCGTGATTTCACACGACTCCCTTTAATGGTTGCTCTCGATCACTCGTTTATTTTTCGACTCAATATGAAGAAAAATTTCATCGGCGTCATCAAATATTGTGATTTTCACAAAATTGAGTGTATTGAAATTCACCGCTAATTAATTCAAATCGCTCATAAACTACATCCCTTTTAGTGATAGCTTTCACACCGTTATTTGCTAACGTGTAGCTCTTTTCACTAACACAATTTCTATCTCATTATTTTTCTTTCGTAAAGGTGATAGCTTTCACACCGTTATTTGCTAACGTGTAGCTCTTTTCACCAATTTTTACGAGACGGCGACTACGCACCAACAATGGTTAGTCCTTTATTTTTCGCAAAATTTAAGACTTCCAAAATTAGGCGGTATTCTTTGCTCAACACTTCTCCTTTTCGTCATTTATTTTTTTAGGTGATAGCTTTCACCGTTATTTGCTAACGTGTAGCTCTTTTCACCAATGACTCCTTTTTTAGGGAATAGAATTTTTGCGAGAAAATCATTTTTTAGTTAAGCATGAAAAATCAAAAACTCCACAAATTAAGTAAATTTCAGTTTTATTTTTCATCAACCAATTGATTCTTCTTTTCTCAAGGTAACGAATGACTCGATTTTATATGATAATTACAAGGCTTGGAAAGAGAGATTAAGGCTCAAAAAAAAAAAAAAATTTTGGAATATACAATTTTTTTTTACCGGTTAAAACGATTTTAGAAGCTTGTATATAGTTAATTTATTGGTGTTTATGGCGGATCTAGAAATCTCACAAATCATAATACTATATATATATATATACTAAAAAAAAAATTTAAGGCAAATAAAAACACACCAAAATACTAAAACAAACCACCCCCAAACTTGAAAATAAAACTGTCCTCAGTTTATAAAAAATAAAAATCAATGCAGAAAAGCATAATACTCCCTGTTAAGAAAGTTGATGTCTGAGCCTAACGCCTTTTAGAATCTGCAAGAGAATAAATATACGAGGCACATACAAAAGAAAATAAAATATACTCGTAAGTATAACATAATTTTTAGATGCGCATCAAGAAAGTCCGAAGAGTCGCCTTACGCTGCCATCAAAGTTTTTAAAAAAAGCAAAACACGAAATAAAAATTACAGCAATACATAAATCGCGAATAGATGCGCGTCTAGAGATCAAGAAGAAACTCCTTAAGCTGCCATCATTTAGCACGATTATTACACATGACAGAAAGTAAAAATACAAGAGGTCCGTCATGGGTTATCAAAGGGAGAGGAATGAATCCACTTTTCGTTTTCTCACTGTAAAATCTTCTACCTGCAATTTTAGCTATAGTGGATCTGGTTGAGGAACAAATTCATTGAGTTTTTGATTAGTTCTTGGTGTTGTTGCAACGACTATGATTCGTTTTGCACGCTCGGAAATAAAGCCCTTTTCGGCAGTAGTCGATGAAAGACAAGAAACCATCAAAGAAACCATTGACATTAAGCACTCCTATTGGTTTTGATGAACATTTAGTGGGCTCTGGTAACCACATGAAAAAGTTCCTCAAGGGTGCCAAAACCAGGAAGGGCGATAAAGGCGCGAGAATTATTTATCATGTGAGTTATGCGATCTTGCATATTCACAGATCTAAACTCATCTCCAATAGTTGACCGGTGATTTTACTTTCGGCCAGAGGTTTTGGGATTACTCCCAATACTCTTACTCCTTCCATATAGGCGAAGCAGCACTCGTCCCATTAATCCTAGACTTCCTCCTCCATAAACTACATGAATGCATTTTTCTCCTAAGGTACGACCCAAGTCGTGGGCTGCTTGATGAAGCAGCCTCTTTTCCGAACTAGATCCACCAAAATGCACTGTAAAATTTTTTTGGAAGATGATGACTCCATTTTTGAAAAGAAATTTATTTAGAGAGAAAAGAGAAAAGTACAAGTTTGAGGGATGAATAAAAGAAACAAGCACAAAGGTTATTTATAGAAGAAAAGATGAGGAAAAATTGTTTAACAAGTTTGTGATTGCGTTTGATTGTGCTTCAACTACTCAATAGAATAATGAAAGCTTTTATCGCGTAGCACATTTTTTATTCGTAAAATCTCACCACACGACAAAAATAAAAGATACTTACGCGTATGTACAGTAGTTGTGATTGTGGCTCACATCTTCCTCTGATTTTACGTTCAGAAACGGCCTAAACGCCTTCTATGAGTCGGGGAGAAGCTTCCCATCCAATTTTCTTACAAATTGGCAAACAGGGTCTTTTAACGTCAGATTCCCAAGACGTTGTTCATATTCTGGTTTGAATTTATTCCACAAACATTGAATTCCGTAATACACAAGTCCACTAGGATGCGTGTCAAGAGAAATTTCGATATTATCTAAATTCTCCTTATTGGACCATCATTAATGAACTGAATTTTATCTTCTCTGTTTGTAGATGGAATTCCTAAAGATCGACATTTTGCATTACAGTTCCATCTAGCACATTTATAGCAAACGGCTAGAATCTTTGCTCGTCGTTTCTTGGCATATGAGCTTTTTCCAAGCCATGGTAAGAATCTAGTTGGTGTTTCTGTGAATTCACCTTCTATTCTTACTTTGGCTTCGATAATGAATCTTATGTCAAAAGGTATGCTTTTATTCGTAAGCAACCTCATCCTTTCAAGCCTTGTCTTGTAAATTTTTAAAATTTCATTTTTGCTTAGAAAGGGAAATCTTTTTTCAATTTTAAACAATGTTTCATCCATGACCAAAAAAAATTAAAATGAAAAACGATAAAATATCTACAAATATCACTTGTTGTGGGAAACTGAAAAATCCGACTTTAATAGTCACGGAGTACCGTTATCCGCCACTTGACCGGACAGAAGAATAAAAGATGCAGAAATAAAGAATGATAAAATAACAAGATATAAACAAAAGTATACAAAAAATTATATTTGGCCTAAAACAATCCCCGGCAACGGCGCCAAAATTTGATCGGCCAAAAACTTATCCTAAAAATAGGAGTTCTTGAGTCGCTCGCAAATATATACGAGGTAGAAGTAGTTTGTGGTAAGTTCTACCAAGGTCTTTTCTCTCGAGGATTGTCCAACAGGGCTTCGTATAATTTTTTGTTACAAATTGCGAGAAATAAATACTAAAATATTAAAAAAGATATTTTTGGGTTTTTAAATATTAACTAAATTAAATTGCACTATATTTAATTTAAACTATTTTTAATAAGACTATTTTATATAAGACTATTTTTATACTAGACTATTTTTATTAAGACTATTTATACTAGACTATTTATATTAAGACTATTTATATTAGACTATTTATACTAGACTATTTATATTAAGACTATTTATACTAGACTATTTATATTAGACTATTTATATTAGACTATTTATATTAGACTATTTTTAACTAGTGAAAATAAATAGAATTAAAAGGAGTTGGGAATTTATAAAATCTAGGGGATTACGGGTTCATTAAATTAGGTATTTAATTAAGTATAGGAATTGATTTATATGGATATAAAAGAAAAAATGAATATTTATCGAGTAATCAACTTTTCACCTCCGTACTTTCGTAATCAAAGATGTCTTAATCGTCACTTTTTTAAGATGTTGATAACAAGATTAACACTTGATAGATTGAAAAGATGTGTTTCCAATACACTTAACAATCAATCAAGGAGGTTTCACTAGTAGAAATAGGATATGATCAATCACTATTTAAACCAATTAGTCCTTTCATTTCTCTAACTTGACTATTTTTAGGATAAACGATCGTTCATCGAGTAATCAACTTTTCACCTCCGTACTTTCGTAATCAAAGATGTCTTAACCACTTTCGCAATCTTAAGATGTTGATAACAAGATTAACATTTGATAGATTGAAAAGATATGTTTCCAATTCACTCAACAATCAATCAAGAAGGTTTCATTAGTAAAAATAGGATATGATCAATCTCTATTTAAACCAATTAATCCTAAAAATAGTTTAAATCAATCAAATACTCAATATATAACCTAATAGAAATCCCCCTTCCCCTAGGAAGAAAGATTAGCTACTCATTGGTTTATACATACTAAAATTATAATAGAAATAATTGATATATATAATATATATATAGAAACTTTTAATTACTAGAACTTAATGACAATAGATAAAACTTACTTGAATATGATGAATCAAAGTGCAAGAAACAAACTTCAAAATATAACTTCAAACTTGTTTAAAGGTTACAAGCTTACAAAATTTGAAAGTAAAACACTAAGTAAAATACTAAGTGCTTATTGATCAAGCACTTTTCAATTACAAACTAAATGAAAGAAAAACTTCAAACCAAAAATAAAATACAAACTAAAATTGAAAGTTCTAAGGAAAATATATTGCTAAAGGAAATGAGTATTTCTTAGCAAGAAGTTGAGGATTTCTTGGTAAGAATGTGGGTTGTTTTGCAATGGGTGAAGATGTCCTTTTATAGGTGATTTTCAAGAATACAATTGATTATTTAATTCAAAATATCTATTGTAATATCATTTTTTTAATTCTTTGTTCACACTTCACCCATGTCTTTGAATTTTCAGATTTTTGACCAAAAAAATATCTTGTGGTTGAGTTCACAAGTTGGTCAAAAGTGGACTAATTTTGCATGGCATCTGCTGAAAAACGGCGATGAAAACGGCCCGGTTGCCGTGTTGTGCGCCGTTTTGTGCTGACTCGGTCTCTTCCGGAATACGCGCGAGGACACGACGCTAAATGCCGGCCGTGTGTGAAACGGCCCAAGACACGGCCCTTGTTGCGCCGTATGTGAAACGGCCTACATAACACGGTCCTGTTTGCGCCGTGTTGTAGGTCGTTTTGCCTTGAAAAATTCCCGTCGTTGGATTTGATCTTGTTTTCCGTCCTTTTGATGCTTCATGTCGATGTCAGAAAATAACCATTTTTAGCTCATGTTTGGATATATCTGTAAAATATATATTTTTAATCACAAATCAGTACAATTATGCCCGGAAAAATGAATATTTTGTATATGAATTTTAGATCAATTATGCACCAATCAACCGTTACTTCTTGATTAAGTCTTGTTAATAAGATATTCTATGTTACATGCATTCGATTCGGAATTCTTTGAAAACTCAGATTTATTAATTAGATTCGAGCCTTTTGTACTCAGAATTGAATATAACAGCTCTGATTAATCTTTACTTCTTGATTAAGTCATGTTGTAGCAAAAATTGGATATAATAGCTCCGATAAGCATTTACTTCTTGATTAAGTCTTGTTAATAGGAGATTCCACATTACATGCATTCGAGTCGGAACTCTATGAAAACTCTGGTTTATTAATTAGATTCGAGCCTTTTGTACTCAAAATTGGCTATAACAGCTCCGACTAATCTTTTACTTCCTAATTAAGTCTTGTTGTAGCAAGGATTGGGTATAGTAGCTCCGATTGAGCCTTTACTTCTTGATTAAGTCTTGCTAATAGGAGGTAAGACCATGATACGAGATCGACATGGCCAACCGAAGAAAGACGACATAGACGACCATGCAACCATGCATACGGCCATGCACACACATGCACCTACACGACATGTACTTACTTCTTTGGATGAGACGACTAATACGAGACTTGAAGTAACCTTGAACATATTTTACGTATGCATGAAGAAATTACGAACCATGCACTCATCCACCTTCTTCATGCATTGAAACCGATGGTTCCCCTCCCTTGAATAAGTCACCTACATGGCAACAAAGTCGTCAAAGCATGATAATAATAATCATCAAGAATCAAACCAAAGTCTTCTAACATGATTAGTTATTTTATTTTGTTTCTTGTCTTTGGTGAAGATTTGCTTAAGATTTGTCCTTAAGTCTTCTAACTTGTTTAGTTATTTTATTTTGTAATGTTTTCTTGTCTTTTTCGTTTTTCCTATTTAAAGACTCACGGTTGAGAATTGTAAACGGGCTGGAATCTGAAAATTAATAATACTTTGTATTATCCACTTATTTGACGAGTTCATTCAAAAACCGGTTATCATTCGACGCATTTTCGAATTTTAATCTAATCGATTCTCAATAGGTCTTGAGGAAAGATTGCCTTATCAAACTATAGGTCTAGTTTGATAAATCACTTTCATATTGTTCTTGTTTACGTAAGTCGAATTGCCCTACTTTCGGTTATTTTCTAACGAGCGTTACATATATTCGAGTGTTGTGAGGATAAAAAATATTTCCGCTGCATTACCGGCGAATTTACATCCTTCTTTATACGTAATTCGTATCATAAGTGGTATTGGAGCCCAAGGTCATGTCCTTGGGCGATTTATTCAACGAATTTTTAGTTGAAGTATTTAGTCACCTTCTTGGGTTGTTCTTCATGGTTAGAAGAATTTTCGCATAACATTGGCAGATTAGCGCAGTCGGGAGAAAATAAAGTTTCCCGTGGATTCGACCGTTGGATCGTCACGAAATTTTGACAAAGGTAAGCCAACTCATTGAAATACAGTCTGAACAGTGGAGATCAGATTCTTTGATAATCTTCTGGGTTCATTCTTCACGGCTTTCTTGGCAAATTTTCTGTTCGATTTCTTGATCATTAGAAGAGATGGACTTTTCCAATACCGAATTCATGGTAAAGCTACGTGATGCTTTACATGACTTACCGGAACCTCGACGAGGAGGAGAAGGTATGTGTTCCCCACGCCATACTAACGAGTTCAAGTTGAACGAACTTCCGAAGTTCATCGGAGGTACCGATCCCGAAATTTATTTGGAATGGGAACGTAAGATTGATCGCTTGTTCGAGTTTAAAGGTCTTAACGATGAGAAGCATTGCAAATATGCAATTATAAAGTTGGTTAAAGGCGCTTCAGTTTGGTTCGAATGTAAGAAGAAGCAAAGGACTCGTGCTGGAAAAAACAAGATCCGTTCGTGGGAGTCGTTGAAAAGAAAACTTCGCAAGAGATACGTACCTTTCGGCTCGAGTTCGGCTCTCAAAATCGTAACAACATCATCCCCTAACTCGGTTTCTAAAGCTCTCGACTTGCCTAATGAGACGAGTTTGTTGGAGGTGAGTTGTTTCATTGGCCAAGGGTTCGATCATGTGCAAGATGTTTGCCCGACTCTTGCTACCCGAGATGAGTTAATAGCCGAGGAAGAACAAGAAAGGCTACGCAACATTCTCAAGTTTGATATAGAGGACGAAGGAGAAGAAGAATGTGTAGTTTACGATGCTCCTGATTATGATACAGACTTAGTTCTTCGTACTTTAGAAACCAAATCGGTTTCAAATGATTTGGAGCATCAGGACGAGTTAATGAGTGAGGAACTCACAAGTATATTTTTTAGTTCTACACAACCGTCCATTTCCCGAGCTGCAGAAGATGAAGAGATTGAGGACAAGGCGATTGTTCCCCAAAATTTCTATGAGGTTATTTCTATTATTGTTAAAAAATTGGAGGATCCCAATCCAATTGTTCTCATTGATCTGGTTCCCGACACTGACCAACGTAAAAGCTATGTGGCTACATGTGACTGGAAAATAGTAAAAGACGAACTCATTGATGAAAGGAATGAGGACAAGATTTGTGGCCACATGACGCCGAAAATGGAAATTATTCCGTTAAACCACAAATCTTTTTTTGGGGATTCCGTTAAGGGAAATGGTAGACACCCGGATACGTCGTTTGTTTTTATTTTGCAGGTTGGTCTTTTAAAAATGCAATCCCAAGCAAACGTCAACACATCCGACGAAAATTACATCTTCAACCCGGGAGGAGCACAACCCTATCCAGAATACCAACCGTCCTTGGACTTTAGATTCGAGGACAAATCTCTTTAAAGGAAGAGAGGATGATACGAGATCGACATGGCCAACCGAAGAAAGATGACGTAGACGACCATGCAACCATGCATACGGCCATGTACACACATGCACTTACTTCTTTGGACGAGACGACTAATACGAGACTTGAAGTAACCTTGAACATATTTTACGTATGCATGAAGAAATTACGAATCATGCACTCATCCACCTTCTTCATGCATTGAAACCGATGGTTCCCCTCCCTTGAATAAGTCACCTACATGGCAACAAAGTCGTCAAAGCATGATAATAATAATCATCAAGAATCAAACCAAAGTCTTCTAACATGATTAGTTATTTTATTTGTTTCTTGTCTTTGGTGAAGATTTGCTCAAGATTTGTCCTTAAGTCTTCTAACTTGTTTAGTTATTTTATCTTGTAATGTTTTCTTGTCTTTTTCGTTTTTGCCATTTAAAGACTCACGGTTGGGCATTGTAAACGGGCTGGAATCTGAAAATTAATAATACTTTGTCTTATCCACTTGTTTGACGAGTTCATTCAAAAACCGGTTATCATTCGACGCGTTTTCGAATTTTAATCTAATCGATTCTCAATAGGTCTTGAGGAAAGATTGCCTTATCAAACTATAGGTCTAGTTTGATAAATCACTTTCATATTGTTCTTGTTTACGTAAGCCGAATTTCCCTACTTTCGGTTATTTTTCTAACGAGCGTTACATATATTCGAGTGTTGTGAGGATCAAAAATATTTTCGCTGCATTACCGGAGAATTTACGTCCTTCTTTATACGTAATTCGTATCAGACCACGTTACATGCATTCCAGTCGGAACTCTATGAAAACTCGGGTTTATTGATTAGATCCGAGTCTTTTGTATTCAGAATTGGCTATAACAGCTCCGATTAATCTTTTCTTTCTTGATTAAGTCTTTTTGTTGCAAGGATTCGCTATAATAGCTCTGGTTAGACCTTTACTTCTTGATTAAGTCTTGTTAATAGGAGATTCCATGTTGCATGCATTCGAGTCAGAACTCTATGAAAACTCGGGTTTATTGATTAGATTCGAGCCTTTTGTACTGAGAATTGGCTATAACAGCTCCGATTAATCTTTTGCTTCTTGATTAAGTCTTGTTATAGCAAGAATTGGATATAATAGCTCTGATTAAGCCTTTACTTCTTGATTAAGTCTTGTTAATAAAGCTCTTTGTGACAAACTGTGGATGAAACGAGAATATAATGTTGCTGGTTTTCCCATGAGGTTGTTTCAATGGTCACCAACTTTCGATTTCAAACATAAACCAGCTTTAGTGCCTTTATGGTTCAAAATGCATGCTTTACCCTCACAATGGTTTGATTTATGATCTCTTAAAACTATAGCTAGCTTGGTTGGCACTTTTGTGAAGGTTGATGATTTCACACTTAACCGGACCAAAATGAATTTTGCTAGACTGTGTGTTATTATTAATCTGGAAAAACAACCGACAAAAAAAATCAATCTTCAGGTTGGGGATATTAAAACTGAATATGATATAAAATTTGAAAAAATACCTAATATTGCCAACATTGCAAACACATTGGCCATGATATTGCTGATTGTTACATTAAAAATCCAACATTAAAACCTACTGTTTTCAGTCATAAAAATCTGGGTAAAAATGTCCTCCCTAACCAAATTACTCAGGATAATGATGGTTTTGTTTTGGTTGGTAAGTCCAAAAATGTCTCAGGGACTAATAGTACTACCAACCTTAATAACTCCAATAATGACTTGGCCAAACTTGACTCTCATAACAAATTCCAAACCCCTGTTGTGATACAGGAAGAGGCCAATCTTAACAGTAGGAGTAATGAATTTGATGGCCAGAAAACCATTCCCAACCAGGCTCCTGATACCTTGATTAACCAGCTTGAATAAAATCTGCCTAAAAAACCATCTCTTAAACCTATTGTTTTGCCTATAGAAAAATCAGAGGTCTCTAAACAAGGCAAATCATCCCCTGTAAAAACGGTTTCTGCTAAGCCCTCGGGTATTTCAGCCGAGGTTGATAATATTGTGGAGGGCAACATAACATATTTAATTGTATTTAAACCCCCGATTATCGATATACCTGATAATGCTAATTGTATATCTCTTTTTGATGTCAGGATCTCCAGCATAGACTCCTCTTTAGAGATGTGTGATGTGGTAAACTATGAACATTCTTCTAAATCTAATGATGATTTTGAATTTGATACAGGAGGAGGATCGGACAGGTCCACAAACTCCAAAAATTCATTTCAGGAGTAGTCCCTCTCGGATAACAATGACGGATGTTCTGAGTTTGGTAAGAATAAGCTTATCAGAATGAATACTCGGAAGGGAAAAATTATTTCTGATAAGCAGGGGCTCACCAAAAATAAAACCCAAACTAATAATTTTCCAAAGAGGAGGACTACGAGTAGTGCTATACATCAATGATTAGTACACTTTTTTGGAATATTAGAGGTATTGGGAACAAACCTGCCCAAAACAAAATTAGATTGCTTAAAAGAAAACACAAATTTAATATTTTGGCGCTCATTGAACCAAAAGTGAATCTGGACTCCAATTTTTTTCTTAAACGATTTGGTTTTCTAATGTTTGTGCAAATATTAGTAACCACATATGGATTTTTTCCGAATCTGGTATCCAAATTAATATTTTACAAAATAAGGAGCAATTGCTTCTTGTGGAAGTTGTCTGTGACTCCCTCCCCAACCCTTTCCTGTTAACTGTTGTTTACGGTAGGAATACCAAAATTGAGAGAAGGGACCTGTGGGATGATCTTCTCTCCGTTAGTCAAAGCTAAATTCCTTGGATGGTTGGGGGAGATTTCAACATTATCCTCCAACCGTAGGAAAAAAAAGGGGGGGCCATCCCAATCCAGTCAGAAATGGAGGAATTCCACGATGCTTTGTTGAATTGCGACTTGACTGACGGTGGATATGTGGGCACTCCCTACACTTGGTATAGTGATGGTGTTTGGCAAAGACTGGACAGAATCCTTCTATCACCGGAATGGTATTCGGCTTTTCCTTTCATGTCTATTCGGCATCTTCCTAAATACAAATCGGACCATAACTCCATGTTATGTCAATTTAGTAATAATATTTCTAAACCCAAGGCTTCCTTCAGATTTCAAAATATGTGGACTAAACACCATTGTTTCATATCTACGGTGAAGGAATCATGGGATCTACATACCAATTCTCGAGGGATGTTTAAACTTTTGGAGAAACTCTCAAGGTTAAAACACACTCTCAAGGAATGGAATAAACTAGAATTTGGCAATATTTTTACTAAAATTGATCAGTCCCAATATGCGGTGGAAGTGGCCGAAAATGATTTTGATCAGGACCCCTCCATAATCAATTTCATCCACCTAAAAAATGAACGCCAACCTTACCTTGGTCCTATCCGTGGAAGAAGATTTTTGGAAACAAAAATCTAATGTGAAATGGATGATCGATGGGGAGAGGAATAGTAAATTTTTTCACTCGGTTGTGAAAAAGAAAAGACAAAAAAATTGTATTCATTCGATTTGGAATAATGGTCGTAGTATCACTAATTCCGAGGAGATTGGTAACTCTGCGGTTTCTTATTTCTCCAGTTGTTTTGCGGAGCAAAACCCGTTTTTAGAAGATATCCATCCTCGGGTGGTGCCTAACAATATTTCAAATGAGATTAACGATAGTATTTGTAGTATTCCAACTCTTGATGAAATTAAAGATTGTATTTTCGACATGGATGGGGATAGTGTTGCCGGACCGGACGGGTTTAATGCAAATTTTTTTCAAATTTGTTGGGATATAGTGTGTCGGGATGTTGTGGAAGCTGTTTTGGATTTCTTTGGTGGATCTCCGATGCCTCGGGCTTTCACTACCACCACCATCACACTAATCCCCAAAAATAATAATCCTCGATCTTGGAAAGATTTTCGCCCGATTAGTCTTTGTAACACTTCTTACAAAATCATCTCGAAAATTCTTAGCAAAAGACTTGCCAAAATTCTACCATCCATTATTAATCCGGCCCAGTCAGGTTTCATCAAGGGTAGGAATATTACGGATAATATCTTGACGGCTCACGAGGTTACTCATGACATTTCCCAATCGATTACTAATACTATAATTAAATTGGATATGGAAAAAGCATATGATAGGATAAATTAGAATTTTATATTTCAAGTTATGTCTAGCTTTGGTTTTTCCAATGTTTGGATTAATTTTATCAAGTCGTGTATTTATAATTGTTGGTTCTCCGTCTTTGTGAACGGGCAGCCCTATGGGTTTTTTAAAAGCGAGAGAGGTATTCGGCAAGGGGACCCACTCTCCCTTCTCATTTTTGTGCTTGCCGCAGATTACTTCTCTCGGAGTATTGATCAAATGTTTTCCAACAATCCTTCAATGTACTACAAAATTAAGAAAAAAGTGAAGATCACGCATCTTGCGTATGCCGATGATATTCTCATTTTCCTTAATGTTTCCAAAAAAAGTCATCATATTTTCAACAATTGCATTACCCATTATGAAAATGTTTCCGGTCAAAAGATCAACAACCACAAGAGTAATTTCATTATGAATAATCCGACCCCTCAAGTTGTTAGTTGGGTGCAAAGAATTTCGCGATTTAATAAAGTCGATTTACCGATTTTGTATCTTGGCGTTCCTATGTGGAAAGGGTTTCAAAATTTTGAGATGTACTGCCCCCTCCTTTCTAAAATTAAAAATAAAATGATTACTTGGAACCATCACTTGCTCTCGACGGGGGTGGGGGGTGGGGGGTGGGGGCGCTTGGAACTAATTAAATCAGTTCTAAACTCTATTGCTTTATTTAGCTTACAAGTGCTCAAACCTCCTGCTAATGTCATAAATTACATAGAAAGATTGTTCAACAAATTTCTATGGGGATCCAATGACAATAAACGGAAGTTGCATTGGGCTGCTTGGAATCGTCTTTGCTACCCAACGGATGAGGGGGGTCTTGGATGTCGGGATCTTAATGACATTATCCGGGCTGCCCAAATTAAAATGTGGTGGAGGTTTAGAACATCTAATAATATTTGGTCGACCTTATTACTTAAGAAATATTGCTCTCGGCTCCACCCCATGGTTATCAAATTTAATCCTAAAAGTTCTCCGAGTTGGAAAAACTTTTGTGGAATTAGATCGATCGCGAATGATAAAATTTTTTGGCATAATGGTAATGATGATGTGTCTTTTTGGCATGACAATTGGTGTGAATTCAGCCCCCTCACCAAGTTTTACCATATTAAGTCCAAAGATAAAATTGGTTTTTATTGGAATAATGGGGAGTGGGATAGAACGAAAATTTATCGCAAACTCCCGATGGGCATTTGTGACCATATTTGCTCCTTACCTACTTCCCCTTATGAAAATAGACCTTCTTGGACTTTATCTCCTAATGGGAAGTTTACTTTCAAAAGCGCTTGGGATTTAGTTCGCAATAGAAAACATTCGAATAATATCCTTCGGTTTTGTTGGAATCCATATATCACACCGACCATCTCTTTATTTATGGTCAAGGTCCTTAATAAATGGATCCCAACTCCGGATGGTCTCCTTCGTAGGGGTATTATTGCCACGAACTCCTGCTATTGTTGTAATGGTGTTGAAAACCTTTCCCACCTTTTTTTAAATGGCCCGATTACTAAAGAGGTTTGGAAGTTTTTCCATAATATTGCAGGGATCAAAGCCCTCTTCTCATCTAATTTCAATCTTATCATTGCCAATTGGTTTGGTAAAGCCAAGGGAACTATCCATATTTTTCACATCATTCCGATTCTCATTTTTTGGTTTATTTGGTGTTGTAGGAATGATAAGAGGGTTGATAATATTTCTTTTACATCGAAACTTGTGTGTAAGCGTATTTGGAATTACTTAACCAATCTCAAATGTCATGGCAAAATTAAAACACAATTTTGGAAGGGAGCGGATAGAATTGCCAACTATGTGGGCGTCATTCCAAGCCCGGGCCTGCGCTACAAAATCATGACGGTTCGATGGATGAGGCCTAACATGGGCTGGTGGAAACTGAATACGGACGGTGCCGCGAAGGGCAGCCCGGGTGATGCGGCCGCGGGGGGGGGGGGGGGGGGGGGGGGGTTGTTAGGGATCATCTTGGCAATCCTTTCCTCATGTTATCGGAATATCTTGGGGTCCAAACTAATAATTTCACGGAAATCTATGCTATTTGGAGAGGGCTCGATTTTTGTTTTGATCACAACTTTGTCAATGTGTGGGTGGAAGTAGATTCGAAGGTTGCGCTTCATTTGATCGAGCATTCATCCTCGTGCCATTGGCAACTCCAAGGTCTCATTTTTAAAATTCGTGCTTTCATGGAGAAATTGGAAATTCATTTCTCTCATATTTTTCGGGAGGGCAATGCCATCGCCGATTTATTAGCAAATCAAGGGTGTGATCGTCGAGACTTTCATCTCCATGATATCTCCAATGTTAATGGGAAAATCCGCGGTCTCATTAAACTTGATAAAATTGCTTACCCGTATATTAGGAGCAGAAAAATTTATGTATAATCCAGTAATTTTGGGTGATCCCAAGCAACTCTAGCCTTGTTTGAGGGTCGGCTCCTCTTATTTTCATGTGCGTTTCTTTTTGGGACTTGTAGAGGGGTTTGTCCTCCCTCAATATTTTGGGCGTGTAGAGGGCCTCGTCCACCCTCGGCTTGATTTTCGCACTAATACAGCAGTTGACGTTGTCTTTAAAAAAAAAATCTTGTTAGTAGGAGATAAGACCACGTTACATGCATTCGAGTTGAAACTCTATGAAAACTCGGGTATATTGATTAGATTCGAGCCTTTTGTACTTAGAATTGGCTATAACAGCACCGGTTAATCTTTTCTTTCTTGATTAAGTCTTGTTGTTGCAACGATTTGCTATAATAGATCTGATTAGACCTTTACTTCTTGATTAAGTCTTGTTAATAAGATATTCCACGTTACATGCATTCGAGTCGGAACTCTTTGAAAACTCGGATTTATTGATTAGATTCGAGCCTTTTGTACTCAGAATTGGATATAACCGCTCTGATTAATCTTTACTTCTTGATTAAGTCATATTGTAGCAAAAATTGGATATAATAGCTCCGACAAGCATTTACTCTTGATTAAGTCTTGTTAATAGGAGATTCCACGTTACATGCATTCGAGTCGGAACTCTATGAAAACTCAGGTTTATTAATTAGATTTGAGCCTTTTGTACTCAGAATTAGCTATAACAGCTCTGACTAATCTTTTACTTCCTAATTAAGTCTTGTTGTAGCAAGGATTAGGTATAGTAGCTCCGATTGAGCCTTTACTTCTTGATTAAGTCTTGCTAATAGGAGATAAGACCACATTACATGCATTCGAGTTGGAACTCTATGAAAACTCGGGTTTATTGATTAGATCCGAGTCTTTTGTATTCAGAATTGGCTATAACAGCTCCGATTAATTTTTTCTTTCTTGATTAAGTCTTTTTGTTGCAAGGATTCGCTATAATAGCTCTGATTAGACCTTTACTTCTTGATTAAGTCTTGTTAATAGGAGATTCCATGTGAAATGCATTCGTGTCGGAACTCTATGAAAACTCAAGTTTATTGATTAGATTCGATCCTTTTATACTCAGAATTGGCTATAACAGCTCCGATTAATCTTTTACGTCTTGATTAAGTCTTGTTATAGCAAGAATTGGATATAAGAACTCTGATTAAGCCTTTACTTCTTGATTAAGTCTTGTTAATTGGAGATACGACCACGTTACATGCATTCAAGTTGAAACTCTATGACAACTCGGGTTTATTGATTAGATTCGAGCCCTTTGTACTCAGAATTGGCTATAACAGATCCGATTAATATTTTCTTTCTTGATTAAGTCTTGTTGTTGCAAGGATTTGCTATAATAGCATTGATTAGACCTTTACTTCTTGATTGAGTCTTGTTAATAATAGATTCCACGTTACATGCATTCGAGTTGGAACTCTTTGAAACCTCGGATTTATTTATTAGATTCGAGCCTTTTGTACACAGAATTGGCTATAACAGCTCTGATTAATATTTTACTTCTTATTAAGTCTTATGTAGCGAAGATTGGATATAATAGATCCAATTAAGCCTTTACTTCTTGATTAAGTCTTGTTAATATGATATAAAACCACGTTGCATGTATTCGAGTCGGAACTATATGAAAACTCAGGTATATTGATTAGATTCGAGGCTTTTGTACTCAAAATTGGCTGTAACGGCTCCGATTAATCTTTTTCTTTCTTGATTAAGTCTTGTTGTTGCAAGGACCCGCTATAATAGCTCTGATTAGACCTTTACTTATTGATTTAGTTTTGTTAATAGGAGATTCCACGTTACATGCATTCGAGTTGAAACTCTTTGAAAATTCGGTTTTATTGATTTGATTCGAGCCTTTTGTAGTAAGAATTGACTATAACAGCTTTGATTAATCTTTTACTTCTTGATTAAGTCTTGTTGTAGCAAGGATTCACTATAATAGCTCTGATTGAACCTTTTCTTATTGATTAAGTCTTGTTAATAGGAGATTCCATGTTACATGCATTCGAGTCGAATCTCTATTAAAACTCGGGTTTATTGATTAGATTTGAGCCTTTTGTACTCAGAATTGGCTATAACAGCTCCGATTAATCTTTTCTTTCTTGATTGAGTCTTGTTGTTGCAAGGATTCGCTTTAAGAGCTCTGATTAGACCTTTACTTCTTGATTAAGTCTTGTTAATAGGAGATTCCATGTTGCATGCATTCGAGTCAGAACGCTATGAAAACTCTGGTTTATTGATTAGATTCGAGCCTTTTGTACTCAGAATTGGCTATAACAGCTCCGATTAATCTTTTACTTCTTGATTAAGTCTTGTTATAGCAAGAATTAGATAAAATAGCTTTGATTAAGCCTTTACTTCTTGATTAAGTCTTGTTAGTAGGAGATAAGACCAAGTTACACGCATTCAAGTTGAAACTCTATGAAAACTCGGGTTTATTGATTAGATTCGAGCCTTTTGTACTCAGAATTTGCTATAATAGCTCTGATTAGACCTTTACTTCTTGATTAAGTCTTGTTAATTGGAGATTACACGTTATATGCATTCGAGTCGGAACTCTTTGAAAACTCGGGTTTATTGATTATATTCGAGCCTTTTGGACTCAGAATTGGCTATAACAGCTCCGATTAATCTTTTACTTCATGTTTAAGTCTTCTTATAGCAATAGTTGGATATAATAGCTCTGATTAAACCTTTACTTATTGATTAAGTCTTGTTAATAGGAGAAAAGACCACGTTACATGCATTCGAGTTGAAACTCTATGAAAACTCGGGTTTATTGATTAGATTCGAGCCTTTTGTACTTAGAATTGGCTATAACAGCTCCAGTTAATCTTATCTTTCTTGATTGAGTCTTGTTGTTACAACGATTTGCTATAATAGATCTTATTAGACCATTAATTCTTGATTAAGTCTTGTTAATAAGATATTCTACGTTACATGCATTCGATTCGGAACTCTTTGAAAACTCGGATTTATTAATTAGATTCGAGCCTTTTGTACTCAGAATTGAATATAACAACTCTGATTAATCTTTACTTCTTGATTAAGTCATGTTGTAGCAAAAATTGGATATAATAGCTTCGATAAGCATTTACTTCTTGATTAAGTCTTGTTAATAGGAGATTCCACGTTACATGCATTCGATTCGAAACTCTATGAAAACTCTGGTTTATTAATTAGATTCAAGCCTTTTGTACTCAAAATTGGCTATAACATCCCCGACTAATGTTTTACTTCCTAATTAAGTCTTGTTGTAGCAAGGATTGGGTATAGTAGCTCCGATTGAGCCTTTACTTCTTGATTAATTCTTGCTAATAGGAGGTAAGACCACGTTACATGCATTCGAGTCGGAACTCTATGAAAACTCGGGTTTATTGATTAGATCCGAGTCTTTTGTATTCAGAATTGGCTATAACAGCTCCGATTAATCTTTTCTTTCTTGATTAAGTCTTTTTGTTGCAAGGATTCGCTATAATAGCTCTGGTTAGACCTTTACTTCTTGATTAAGTCTTGTGATACGGAATTGACTAGTCCAAATAAAGAAAACGAAGCAAGGATCGACGTAAATGGCCTTACAATGCGTCATGCACGTACGGCAATATTTTTAGGCGAGAAAACGGACACAAGCCGAAAAATGACACAACCTGTCGGAAAATGTCGTCGCCTGCCGGAAAATGTCGAGCCTGCCGGAAAATGCCGAGCACTGGCGGCCGAACTCGGCCGTGTCGTCCGGCACGGCCCGTGCCGAGATGTCCCAAAATTGTGAAACTGACTGCCGGCCAGACTCGACCGTGTCCCGAGACACGACCGAGTCGAACTCTTCCGGATAAGCCAAAACCGACTGCCCAGTCGCCCGACCGTGTTCCAGGACATGGTCGAGTCAATGCCGAACGTCCCTGTCGCGCCGCGACCGTGTCAAGCGGACACGGTCGAGTCATTGCCGAACGTCCCTGTCGCGCCGTGCCCGTGCCGGGTCACTGTCGGACGTCGTTGTCGCGCCGCGACCGTGTCAAGCGGACACGGTCGAGTCCCTGCCGGCGCCTGTCGACCGCGCCGCGGTCGTGTCACGGGACACAGTCGAGTCCCTGCCGACAGCCCCCTTATTTTATACACTTTTGTGTATTTTTGACTTCTCTTTTCCTTTTTACTTATTTTAGGGATTATGTTTCCCCCATTTTGTGATTTATGTTTCTTGTTTGTATTTTATTTGATTTGTTTTGATTATTCAAAGATTTTGTAATCTTTGAATTATTTTATTTTTTTGTTTGATTCCTTAGTTGTAAGACTTCACCTCCTATAAGTAGGATTTGATTAGCCTTGTAATAATTGTATTATGAATTTGAATGTGAAAGAATACACTTTGTGTTTCTATCATTGGTAAATGATTTTTACCGAAACTTGATTTTTATTCGACGCGTTTTCGAGTATTAATCCGATTGATTCTCAATAGGTCTTGAGAAGAAATCACCTTATCGAATTATAGGTCTAATTCGATAAACATTTGTTCTTGTTCGATCGAATCACTTTGATCGATATTATCACCTTTTCCGATATTACTTCCATTTTTTTATTTGTTCGAATTTTCCTTGTCATATTCGATATTACTCCCACAAAATACATCCAAAAACACCCATACTCGTAAAAAGCCTCCCGCTATCATACACGTATGTACACTCCGACCGATACGTATCCAATTCTCCGGGATAATTAGTATCATAAGTGGTATCGGAGCCCAAGGTCATCTCCTTGGGCGATTTATTCAACGATTTCTTGTGAAGAACTATCTCTTGACTCTTGTTATGGATTACTCCGATATCGATTTCTTGATGAAACTCCGGGACGCACTAAGCGGTCTACCAGAACCACGTATGCAAGCAAGACGCGGGGATGACGCACGTCAAATACACCATGCGGACGAGTTTAAAGTACATGAACTTCCGGAGTTCGTTGGAGGTACCGATCCCGAAGCTTATTTGGAGTGGGAACGGAAAATTCAACGCATGTTCGAATTCAAAGACCTTAACGACGAGAAATGTTGCAAATATGCAATTCTCAAGTTAGGGAAGGGTGTTTCTCTTTGGTTCGAAGGAGTAAAGACGCGAAGAACTCGGGAGGTAAAAGCAAAAATCCGTTCGTGGGATTTTTTAAAAAGAAAACTTCGTAAGAGGTATGTGCCAACATCACACCGGTTAACCTTATACTGGAAGATTTCCGACTTCATGCAAGGCAAACTAAGTGTCGGTGAATATATTGAAGAGTTCGAAAGTTTGGTCTTGATGGGAGAGCTAGAAGAAAACGAAGAGCAAAAGATGTCACGTTTTTTACGTAGCTTAAACAAAAACATAGCCAACACGGTGGAGTTATATCCATATGAAGATTTCGATACTTTATGTGGACTATGCATAAAGATAGAAGCTCAAAACAAAGTGAAGTTTACAAAAACCGAATTTACATCAAAGTTCGAGGACCCAAGTACCGGTTCGAGTTCAATTACCACAACGATACCGACTCCTATCTCTACTACGGTTTCTAAAACCCCCGGCATACCGAAGGAAACGAGCCTAACCAAAGTAAGGTGTTTTAAATGCCAAGGATTCGGTCACTATCAAAATACTTGCCCTAACAAATGATTTGTGACGCTAAGAGAAGCTATCACGGTCCGAGACGAGTTGCTACTCGAGGACGAAGGAGAAAGACTAGGTGATGTACTTGATTTCAACGTGGAGGAGGACGAGGGAGAAGAATGTGAAACTTACGAGGCTCCAAACTATGACACAACCTTAGTTCTTCGTACTTTACAAGTCAAACCCATTTCGAATGATTCGGAACAACGGGATCAAATTTTTCACACCATGTGTCAAGTCGGGGACAAATGGTGTAGTGTGATCATCGATGGAGGAAGTTGTACCAACGTAGCGTCAAGGGAGATGGTGACGAAGCTCGGACTCATCACTACTACTCACCTAAAACCATACCCATTACATTGGCTCGATGACGGGAGTAAAGTGAAAGTCTCGAAACAAGTACGGGTCGGCTTAACCATGGGTTTGTACGTCGACAACATATTATGCGATGTACTCCCGATGGATGCATGCCATGTACTCTTGGGACGACCATGGCTATTTGATAGAGATGTTTTACATCGAGGAAGAAGTAACGAGTATGAGTTGCGGGATAAGGACAAGAGGATCGTGTTTAAACCAATGTCACTTCAATCTATGATCCCTAACCGAGGTGAGAAACCGAATCTAACCATGTTTTCTAGTGAGAGGGAAATTGAGCTTGGTACTGAGATTGGCCGGTTAAAAGAAAATGACAGCTTTGGGCCTAATTTTTATAACGACTCAGTTTCTCGTAATGGACTTATTGTCTTGGATGATTACCAAATTGAGGTTAGTAAATTATTTTGTGATGGGCTATTATTGGAGGAGCCCAACAATATTGAAACGGAGAGTTGGTCAGATTATGACGGACCGCCAGCATTTGATGAGGAACCAGTTGATGAAGAGGAATCCGTAATAAATCCTGTCTTTCCCATTCTTGATGGTGAACCCGATGTGGAATTATCAGTGTTTCCAATTCTGGAGGATGAACCTGATGTGAAATTAACCATGCGTCCCAATTCAGATGTCCACTCATGTCATGATATCGGTATTACCGGGCGGAGTAATTATTATTATTTTATTAATAATGATAGTTATTTTGTTGGTGATTCTCGAGGGCCCCCCACTACCTATCGTCTCAAGATTTTGGGCCATGTACGCACGACGGACATTTTCGAGATCAAGTACTTAGAGCTTTAATTAATTATCTTGATGACGAAGGAAGTTCGGAATTGAGGACAATTCCTTTTAAAGGGGGAGGGAATGATACGGAATTGACTAGTCCAAATAAAGAAAACGAAGCAAGGATCGACCTAAATGGCCTTACAACGGGTCATGCACGTACGACAACATTTTTAGGCGAGAAAACGGACACAAACCGGAAGATGACACAACCTGCCGGAAAATGTCGTCGCCTGCCGGAAAATGTCGAGCCTGCCGGAAAATATCGCACCTGCCGGAAAATGCCGAGCACTGCCGGCCGAACTCGGCCATGTCGTCCGGCACGGCCCGTGCCGAGATGTCCCAGAATTGTGAAACTGACTACTGGCCAGACTCGACCGTGTCCCGAGACACGGCCGAGTCGAACTCTTCCGGATAAGCCAAAACCGACTGCCCAGTGATCATCGAGCTCTCGTGTATCCAATACAACTAGCTCCAATGCTGTGGCCAAAGACTTATGATCTCATCTGCCAATAACCGCATAGGACATATAACCCGCTCACTAACGGGAGAAAGAATTCTATCTTGGTATTCAGTAGGACCTGCTACTTGCCCGTCAAGATGCACGTCGAGGTTGACCCCCGCCTTCCGGTTTACAGGGTCGAACTACTCTAATGAAAATCTTGATGTCACAAGCACATCCCTACTAAATTTTCAAGTCGAAGGTTCACGAATACCTATCACAACCTTTCGATTCTGTCATTGACTGTCCCGGAGTGAAATCCGTGCGACGAATCGAGGGCGAGTCAGTTCGAGTATACTAATCTAATTAGCATACCTATAATGTGTGCTCCTACTAACCATTAGTGTTCGAAAGGCACTCTCCTTGTCAAAGAACATGTCATACAAGTCTTTACAGAAACTTAACGCCCAATCAAGTTTCATCGACTTGCGAACGATTAAGTATTTGAGCTATAAACCTTTCCAGTGCCGACCCCCTTATCCAATAAGGAGTGGAACGTTTTGCTCTCAAATACACGGACTACTTTCTACATTTATATTTACGAGTTAGGAATGCCAGTAACTACCAGTAAATAAAGAAACATCCATTGCCTTATATTGATGATTTACATAATAACAAGTACAATGCCCTCACTCAACATCCTCTGAGTGGCATTCGAGGGCATACTCCTAACATCCTTGTATTTTAGCCATGTACCCTCAACGTAGGATATCACCTTAGAATTCCATATCCATGTATCCTTCATGAGTTGCACCGCTTGATCGTATTCCTCTTCGGTCGCCGCTTCCATGATTTTCTTCCATTTCCCATTTTTAAACTTTTGGCCCATTTCTTTATCTTTTCCACAAATTCTGTAGACTTTGTCTTCAACATCCTTATTAATATGCCATGTGCAAAGCAAGTGGGTACTATGTGGAAATATCTCTCCAATAAGACGAATCAATCCCAACTCGCGATCCATAACAATAGCCGTCGGATGAACATCAAACCCAAGCAAAATTTTCAACTTCTCCAACACCCACGCATAGCTCGATTCGGTCTCATCTTTCATAATTGCATAGGCGATTAGGAAGTTCTTGTTACATGGAGTCATCCTGGCTATCTCGAGAAATGACATCTTATACTTATTCGTTTTGTAGGTAGAATCCATGCCAATGAACCATCTGTAGGTCCGAATTAAGTTGATTGATGTTGGATGTGCCATGAACACGTGGGTAACAGCATTTGTATCTGGGTCGGCCTGCGTCCAATGTACGTAGTTATTCGTCACAGCCAAATGGTGAAACTGACCGACGACATCTCTTTCTTCAAAATCATGCTTCCTCAAGTGGTCTCTATAATTATAGATATGTCTTCTAGTCGGTTTGTCCTCGGGAAATTTATTCTGAATGGCCGCCAAGGTGGCACACGGCTTGGCTTGAGCAGCACTCATCTCAAGAACAACTTGTTTGGCCGATTTACTCAGTCCACTCATTTGACGATGCCCCTCCGGATATACAATAAATGAGTGATTGTGCATACCCTTACTCCCAGAGATCGGTCTGATTATCCAACCACTCAAGTCATGCAATTGTTCGGCCTTTATCTGAAATGTACACTTGCATGCTTTCGTCTTTGTGTCCTTTCAAACAACGACATCCAAATCTCTTAATACCCCTCTGTACCGTTCACCGCGGTTACATCTCAATAGCTTTGTCTTTCCTTTATTCTTGTACGACGAAATGATCAACTCGAAACCAATTTGAAGAGCAATTTTTTTCGCCCAACCAATCGCATCACAATCACTAGCGAATATTTCGTCATTAACAAAATAACCACTATAATCAACGCCGTCACCTTCAAATTCTTCAAATATAACCTGAAATTTTTAACTGACAGAATGTTAATAATAATAATACCAATAATATTATTATTAAAATTTAAAATCATGCAAAAAAAGGGTCCAGGCGTCCAAAAATTGCGCCTGGACCATGGCCGAGGCGTCTGGGTTGGACGCCTGGCCACGGTACAGGCGTCTGAATCGGACGTCTAGCCATGGCACAGGCGTCTGAATCGGACGTCCAGACCATGGTTCAGGCGCCTGGTTTAGATGCCTAGACCTAGGACGGAGCGTCCGTAGCAGACGCCTGTACCATGGTCTAGGCAGAATCTGTGGACGTATGTACCATGGAACAGGCGGAATATTCAGACGCCTGCGTCATTTTCTCCGAAAAATTACCTCCAGGTGTGAATTCTCGTCCATTTTCGTAGTTGTCGATGATATTGACAATATATATTTGATTGTGTGTTCTGTAGAATAAATGAAAAATTGTTTCTAGATTTCAATTCAAAAAACTTGTGTGTTGGTGTGTTGGGTAGAAATAATGAAAGATTGTGGAATGGACAAAAAGGTAATATTATATGGCGGTGTCTAGTAATTTAGGGCGGTGTTTAGTAATACCCTAAAACAACATACCTTGTATATTGTTTAAGTGTTGGACGAGTTTCCTTCAAAACTTTGATTATTATTCGACGCGTTTTCGAATCTTAATCTGATTGAGCACACGCTAAGTGTGAGGGCAAAGGCTCAGCTATTGGGGTGACAGTCTATTCTAGTGTGCTGAAATCGCGATAATGCCAGGGGGTTGGCCGAGTGCAGGGAGCCTGCTATATATAGGGGCTGAGGTGCCCTGTTTTCTAGCGGGCGATCGCCTTCCGACCATTATAATAATGGGGCGATCGTCTGCCGGCCAATATTATAATGGGGCGATCATCCTTAAGTCACATGGGATGTTGGCCTAAAGGCCAAGGTAGATGCTGGCAGCCAGCTGTGCGGTCCAATGAGGAGCCAGCACGCGTCCGGAGTCACTGTCACATGCAGTCCTACTGACACCTTTCGACGGGCCTGTCGGCTGGTGGGAAGATGCTGACAGGCTGTGGTCAACGATTCGTGATATGCGGATCTTGTCTCGGCTCTGCACGTGGGTTCAGTCCTGAGGCTCGGCCTTTGCCGACTGGATGACTATTGGCATGATGCGGTCGTCTCTAGCTGGTCACTGAGGGTCGGCATCGGCCAGCCGCTGAGGGTCGGCATCGGTCGGTCACCAAGGGTCGGTCGCCAAGTACCGAGAGATGATCGTCTGCTAGTCGGCCGCCAGGACTCGATCGCCAAGTACCGAGAGACGATCGTCTTTAGATGTCGATCACTCGGCGCCGGGACTTGTCCTGGGACCTTCGGTTGGCCGATACATCTTGTCTGCGGGGCTAAGGCTAGGCCGCCTGGTCGCTGGTCGGCAGTTCTGCCTCGGCTGCTCGGCAATGGCTAGGTCGCCCGATCTCCGAGGCGATCGCCCGTCGGAGAGTATAATTCTCAACACAACAACACCCTAATCGTAAAAAGATTTCCGCTACGATATTCTTACGCACACTCCGAACGATACGTATCCACCTCTCCCGGAGAATTCGTATCATAAGTGGTATCGGAGCCCAGGATCATCTCCTTGGGCGATTTCTTCAACGATTTCTTGTGAAGAACTATCTCTTGACTCTTGTTATGGATTTCTCCAATCTCGATTTCTTGATGAAACTCCGTGACGCACTAAACTGCTTACCGGAGCAACGTATGCAAGCAAGACGCGGAGACGACGCCAACGATATTGATTTCTTGGCCAAATTCCGCAGCATACCGGAGTTTCACGGAGATAGTAATCCAGATGCATGCATAGATTGGCTTCGTGTTTGTGAGGAGCACTCAAACTTCAAGGCTGCCCCGATCAACCGCCGCGTTTCGTTGGTGGCAAGGCGCCTCCGCGGTAGCGCCGCCGTCTGGTGGCAAAAATTGAAACAGTCCCGTTCACAACAACGTAAGCCTAAAATCCAAGATTGGCTTAAATTCAAAAAATATTTCAATCGAAGGTTTAAATCCCCATCTTACCACCAATCCTTCGACACCCCGCCACCGACCTTCGATCTAAGGTTTATCCCCATCGAAGAATTTCCAGCAAGGCCATTTTCCGATAAAGACGATGTCCCTACCACCGTTTTCGATGGAGTAGACGAGACAGAGGTTTCAACGCCGCAATAGAACAAAGAAAGTGGGTTGAGCCATGTTTCCATAATTGACGAACTTGGATCTTGCTATTATGAACATGGGCCAATTAATTGCATTGGCCAAATTGACCAAAACGGGATTGATGAGCCAAGTGAATTATGGTCAGATGAACATTTGACACAAGTCGGGCCTTTTAAAGTTGTGGAAGACAAAATTGAGCTTGGTACTAAAATTGATCGGTTAGAAGAAAACGACAATTTTGGGCCTAAATTTCATATCGACTCAGTTTCTGGTGATAGACTTATTGTCTTGGATGATTACCAAATTGAGGTTAGTAAAATATTTTGTGATGGGCCATTATTGGAGGAGCCCAACAATATTGAAACGGAGAGTTGGTCAGATTATGACGGACCGCCAGCATTTGATGAGGAACCAGTTGTTGAAGAGGAATCCGTAATAAATCCTGTGTTTCCCATTCTTGATGGTGAAACCGATGTGGAATTATCGGTGTTTCCAATTCTGGAGGATGAACCCGATGTGAAATTAACCGTGCGACCCATTTCAGATGTCCACTCATGTCATGATATCGGTATTACCGGGCGGAGTAATTATTATTATTTTATTAATAATGATAGTTATTTTGTTGGTGATTCTCGAGGGCCCCCCACTACCTATCGTCTCAAGATTTTGGGCCATGTACGCACTGCGGACATTTTCGAGATCAAATACGTAGAGGCTTTAGTGAATTATCTTGATGACGAAGGGATTTTGGAATTGAGGACAATTCCCTTTAAAGGGGGAGGGGATGATACGGAATTGACTAGTCCGAATAAATAAAACGAAGCAAGGATCGACGTAAATGGCCCTACAACGCGTCATGCATGTACGACAACATTTTTAGGCGAGAAAACGGACACAAGTTGGAAAATGACACAACCTGCCGGAAAATGTCGTTCCCTGCCAGAAAATGTCGAGCCTGCCGGAAAATATCACATCGGCCGGAAAATGCCGGCCACTGCCGACCGAACTCGGATGTGTCGTCCGGCACGGCCCATGTTGTACTCGTCTGGAAATGCCAAGAATGACTGTCCAGACGCCCGACCGTGCTCCAGGACAAAGTCGAGTCAATGCCGAGTCACTGTCGGTCGAGTCGCTGTCAGACGTCCTTGTCATGCCGCGACCGTGTCAAGCGGACACAGTCGAGTCATTGCCGAACATCCCTGTCGCGCCGCGCCCGTGCCGAGTCACTGTCGGACGAGTTACTGTCGGACGTTGCTGCCGCGCCGCGACCGTGTCAAGTGGACACGGTCGAGTCCCTGCCGGCGCCTGTCGACCGCGCCGCGGCCGTGTGATGGGACACGGTCGAGTCCCTGCCGGCAGCCCACATATTTTATACACTTTTGTGTATTTTTGACTTCTCTTTTCCTTTTTACTTATTTTAGGGATTATGTTTCCCCAATTTTTTGATTTATGTTTCTTGTATGTATTTTATTTGATTTGTTTTGATTATTCAAAGATTTTTTAAATCTTTGAATTATTTTATTTTTTTTTTGTTTGTTTCATTAGTAGTATGAGACTTCACCTCCTATAAGTAGGAGTTGATTAGCCTTGTAATACTGTATTATGAATGTTGAAGTATAAGAATACACTTTGTGTTTTCTATTCTTGGTAAATGATTTTTACCGAAACTTGATTTTTATTCGACGCGTTTTCGAGTATTAATCCGATTGATTCTCAATAGGTCTTGGGAAGAAATCACCTTATCGAGTTATAGGTCTAATTCGATAAACCCTTGTTCTTGATCGTTCACGTTTTCTTGATCGATATTGTCACTTTTTCTGATATTACTTCCATTTTTCGTTTGTTCGAATTTTCATCGTCATATTCGATATTACTCCCACAAAATACATCCAAAAACACCCTAATCGTAAAAAGACTTCCGCTACGATATTCTTACGCACACTCCGAACGATATGTATCCACCTCTCCCGGAGAATTCGTATCACTATCTTCTTACCTTGACGACGAGGGAATCACTGAATTGAGGTCAATTCCTTTCAAAGAGGGAGGACATGATGCGATATTGACACCTCCAAACGAAGTAAACGAAGTAAGAATTGATGTAGGTGATGATACCACGTTGTATGCACATGCACCTACGTACTTCGGTGAGAAAACAAATGCGGAAATGGGAACGATCTTAATAATCGGAACCAGGATAACTTAGACGTATCAAACATGCATACGTATGCATGTTCATGCATAAAAAATCGGCCACATTATGGGGAGCCGATTGTGATGGGAGATCTATGAAGGATCTTTGTCCCCTCTACTTTCAAGATTGCTTTCATTTTCAAAGTCCACCACAATAAAATCAAAGATAGAGATTTGGCTCACTCCACACTTCACCAAATCGGCCAAACAAGGAGGAAGAAGATGCCAAGAAGTTGCTTTCATTTTCAATCCTTGTCAAAGTCTTACAAAAAGATATCACATGGGAAAGATTTTGTTTCCTCCTTTGAAGATACCCCACGTCCGAAATGCAAGGAAGAAGCCAAGCATGTTGTTGTTTTCTTTTCTTTGTCAAAGTCTTGATAGATTAGTTTAATATTTGCTTGATTTTTAGTTTGATATTGTTTGATCTTGTAATGGCTATTGATAAGCCTCTTCTTCAACCTTTTAAAGACATCTTGAATCATAAAAACGAAATACATCTTGTATTACTTCTTGTTGAATGATTTTCATCAAAACCTTGGTTATAATTCGACGCATTTTCGGGTTGTAATTTAATCGATTCTCAATAGGTGTTGAGGAAAGATTACCTTATCAAACTATAGGTCTAGTTTGATAAATCACTTTCATATTGTTCTTGTTTACGTAAGCCGAATTGCCCTACTTTCGGTTGTTTTCTAACGAGCGTTACACATATTCGAGTGTTGTAAGGATAAAAATATTTCCGATGCAATTACATGCGAATTTACGTCCATCTATATACGTAATTCGTATCAAGTTTTATGCTATTGTGAGGGATCTAGATCATTGGAGTCACTATCTTCGACCGAAGCATTTCATCATACATTCGGACCATGAATCATTGAAGTATATTAACGGACAACACAAGTTAAGTCCCAGGCATGCGAAGTGGGTAGAATTCTTCCAATAATTTCACTTCTCATCAAAGTATAAGGATGGCAAGAGCAATATTGTAGCAGATGCATTGTCTAGGCGTTATGCCTTACTCTCTACTCTTGATGTTTGTTTGCTTGGCTTCGAGACAGTGAAGGAATATTACGATGGTGATGCGGATTTTGGCGAGGCCTTCGCCCTTTGCAAATTTGGACCGATGGGAGAATTTTCGATACAGGAAGGCTTCCTTTTTAAGGGAAATCGTCTTTGCCAGCCCAAGAACACGGTTCGAGAGTTGCTGGTTCGGGAGGCTTACGGAGGAGGTTTGGCTGGCCACTTTGATTCGACTAAGACATTAGATGTGCTGAAGGAACATTTTTATTGGCCAAAGATGCAGGGGGTGTTAATAATATAATTAGTAAATGTGTGACATGCCATGTTGTGAAGAGTTCGTTCAAACCAGGAGTCTACACACCTTTACTGATTCCGGAAAGGCCATAGGAAGATGTCTCGATGGACTTCATTGTTGCTTTACCATGTACTCAACGAGGAAAAGATGCTATTATGGTGGTCGTAGACCGTTTTTCGAAAATGGCTCACTTTGTAGTGTGCCACAAAACAGACGATGCAAGCAATGTGGCTGACTTATATTTTCGAGATGTGGTACGTTTACATGGGATTCTGAAGACTATTGTTTCCGATCGAGACTCCAAATTTCTCAGCTAGTTTTGGAACACCCTATGGAAGAAGGGGGGAACAAAACTCTTATTTAGCACTTCACACCACCCTCAAACCGACGGACAAACTGAAGTGACTAATCGAACCCTGGGAACACTGTTGTGAGACTTGGTAAGCAAAACACAAAAGGACTGGGATCTAAAACTGGCACATGTGGAGTTTGCTTATAATCGTTCTCCTACTCATGCCACGACACACTCTCCATTTGAAGTAGTTTACGGGCTGAATCCTTACATACCGCTAGATCTAATTCCACTACCGAGTGACGAATTGGTGCATAAGGATGTGGAGTCAAAACTGAAATCAATGATGAAATTACAAGAATAGGTGCGTGACCGAATCAAGGAGATAAATGAGACGTACAAAAGAGAGTCGAACAAGCAAAGAAAACCGAGATTATTCGAGGTTGGAGATTTAGTTTGGGTGCATTTGAGGAAAGAAAGATTCCCGAGTAAGCGTAAGAATAAGTTAATGCCCAGAGCTGAGGGACCATTTAAAATAGTTGCGAAGGTGAACGACAACGCTTACAAGATATAACTTCCAGGTGATTATGGAGTGCATGCTACTTTTAACGTAGGTGATCTATCTCCTTATCTCGATGACAATGGAATTGTGGAATTGAGGACAATTCCTTTTAATGAAGGAGGGAATGATACGAAACCGACTACTCCAAGCAAAGAAGACGAAGTAAGGATTGACGTGAAACACCTCGACCATACTCCAACATACTTAGGCGAGAAAACGGATACGAGACCCGGAGTTACCTTAATAACCGGACTTGGAGTAACTTAAAACAAAAGGCAACTTGCATCTTGGGGGAAGAGGTCCAAGTGGTAAAGGCAAAACAATAAAAGAATTTTCAGCATTTTCTTTATTAGAAAAGCAGCAGGATTCTCGGCAACATGCTTTGTGAAAGGCGGCTATCACCTTGGAGACAAAACCCAGCTTTTACTCTTGTTTTCAAGTGACGTGGGGAACCTTGTATTTTATTTTCCTTATTTTAAGTCCAGCTTGTAATAGTTTAGATTATCTTGTCAGGCTACTTTGCCTATAAATAGTGACGATGGAGTTGTAATGAAGGGAGATTATTATTGAATAATAAAACCACATACCTTGTGTATTGTTTAAGTGTTGGACGAGTTTCCTTCAAAACTTTGATTATTATTCGACGCGTTTTCGAATCTTAATCTGATTGATTCTCAATAGGTCTTGAGAAGAAATCGCTTTATTGAATTATAGGTTTAGTTTGAGAAAATCACTGTTTCCTGTCCTATTTCGATACCTTCTTATTTTCGATACAGGGTTGTACTTGTTCGGGATTTTGCATTAAGTGTTGTTCGATCATTCGAGCTTGTTTCCTATTTTCAATTAGTATCCGACCGAAACTTGCTGTTTCAAGTGCCACTGTTTTGGAGGTTGCCTGTTTCGAGTCATCTTCATTCGGCCAGTTCCTGTCTTGTTGCTGTATCAAGCTGCAGTCATCATTTCCTGTCGCGTGCGCGTACCGCTAACCAATGTTATTGCTGTAACGAAATGTTGTTATCAGTTCCTGACAGTTTTTTGTTGTTCGCTTCCACTCGTCAAAATAGCCTTCCGCTGTACCGATAGAGAAATCGCATCACGTGGCATACCATATCTTTTTAGCGGTGTTGGTCTACTTAATCTGGCAGGGGCGAAATGAGAAGAGATTCGGTCAGAGGCGTAGTGATCCACACACAGTTACTTTTCAGGGGATTGGTCTTGTTCGTGACATTATTTCTCAGCGGTGGCCGCCTCATTCCTTATCTGCGGTCGCTGTTAGGCGTATTTGGAGGGTTGCTTGGTAGTTCCATTGTAACTCTTTTATTATTTTTCTTTTTCGTGCTGTTGGTGCACCTTCTGTAATGGTTGCTGGGTACTGGCCTGCCTTGTTGGCCAATCTTATTTATTTAATGCAATTGACTTTTCCCAAAAAAAAAAGAAATAAAATAACATCAACTATCCTAGAAAGTAAATAAAGATGTTTTGAAAAGATCTTGGTCTTCATAACATCACGTTCATTTTGAAGCTCCCACATGCCTAAGTTCTTTTTCCAAGTTAGGGTGGACTTTATCAAGCATCACGTGTAATAAAGATAAGTCTTTGATTTCCAAGACAAAAACATCAAACCTTCCTTGAAGCTTCCTCACACCTAAGTCTAATTTTCAAGCTAGGATGGATTTTTCTTAATCATCAAGTCGACCTCCGGTTGTTCATCCTTTTTATAGAGTATTTTCCTTTTCGAGTTTTTTTATGATTTAACTCTCATTTTCAGGAAACACGACAAAGACGCCCTCATGCCATTATTTAGGCAATATTTGGGGTCCGCCCTCAAGCTTTCTGTTTTTAGCTATATCTGGGCTGCCCTCAAGCAAAGCTATATCTGGACTTAGGATTTGAACAACTGCCGGGCCTTCTTGAATCTCAAGTAGATCCACCGTCGCACAGTCACTAAACTTAGACATGATTTCCACCTCCAATTCGGGCAGCTTAAGGACAAGCTTCACTTCTTCTTTTCTTTGGACGTGAATTCTTCTAGGGTCAAGCTGAGGCTCGAGGTCGTTATTCAGTAAACTCCAAGCAGCCTCAGTGTGAGGGTCTTCAAGAGAGGATTTGATCGAGGCCATACAGTAAACCTCTTGAGTAGGAACCGAGTTGTCTTCATAAGAGTTAGTAACAGATAATAAGATAACAGGTGTGGAACGTGCATTAAGTTTATTTCGTGAGGTGGTACTAGTGTCACTCGTTCTCAATATTTCACTCGTTTGTTCTCTCAACTTCCTAGCACGTGTACATGTGATAGGACAATGGGGTCCATGACGGCTCCAACCGTTTCTAACTCTCTTGGTATCACAAATGTGGTTGTATCATAAAAGGTTACAACAAGAAATCGGTTTAAAGTCTGACATGCTCCTAGGTAAAGCTACTTTTGGAACAAGAGATATGAGTGTAGTATTGATCTGCCTAACTAACTGACCCGTTGAGAAAAAAAGTTTAATAGCAAAAGTTATCCCACCTCCAACAATCGGCCACGCTCGCCGATAAAAAGAGGCATTAAACCCATCAGGGCCTGGGGCCGTATTCATATATAACCCAAAGAAAACGGCATGAACCTCCTCATCGGAAACCGATTTGATCATGTGTAATGCAGCATCAGGAGGAAGAGAAGAAGAAACAAAGGGCCTCACCTGATTATACGAGACAGGCTGAACCCAACCCGAAGAACCCAGCAGCCTCTCGTAGAACCCTACAACCTCATCCCTAATGAGCTCAGAATCTGACAGCTCATAGCTATCTTCAGAAATCAGCCTAAAGATCCACGAACGAGCCCTCTTAGAGGCAACCCTCTGAAAGAAGAAAGTAGAACACTAGTCCCCATCCTTGAGCCAAGCTAGCTTGGCCTGTTGCCTGAGCGAAGATTGCTCTTGGGAAACAGCAGAAGAAAACACCCATCTGCAGCACCCTTCCAACTGTAAAGCTAAGTCTGACAAAGGGAACTCTCGAAGGATAGACTGGGCGGTAGAAAGGAAAGCTGACGCCGAAGCCACATTCATAGCCAAGTCCCCTTTCCTCTTCCTCAGAGTACGAAAAACGGGCTTAAGGGCATCTAACTTCCGGCAAATCGCATAGAAAGGGGCTCCCACAATAAGATGCCGCCAAATACCGTAGATAGCAGGAAGAAAGTCCTCAGAATCTGCCAGAAAGTTATCAAACCTGAACATCTTACCTCTACGACGAGGCAAGCTACCAGTACCAAGGATCAGCGGGCTGTGATCAGAGGTCCGAGTCAAATCGCAAGAATATGAAAGTCAGAATGAGAGATAAACCACTACGGATTCCCCAAGACTCTATCTAACCGTTTCCACAAGGATCTGGGGGAAGGGCTCTTACTATGCCAAGAAAACTAGGACCCCACCATCGGAAGCGTCTCGAGATCAGCACGCTGCCAAAACTCCCTGAACTCCAATAAAGGAAGCTCATCATCATGATGATTAACCTCTCCGCCTAAGATCTCGCTACAATCCCACACAACATTAAAGTCACCCATAACTATCCAAGGCTCGGTAGAATGCAAAACAGAGAAATCTGCCAAGAACCGCCGAAGAAATCTTCTCTGAATATCATCATTAGACCCATAATCAAAACTAACTAGGGTACTGGACGAGTCAATAAGAGAAATAATCCGGCAGTGAATAAACTGTGGATCAATAGCATTAATATCAACTGAGACGACGCCAGAATCCCAGCCCAGCCATATCCGCTTTCCCGGCCCATTATAGTAAAAAAACCACTGCCAGGAAGCATTAACCAGGGAAGAAATACGCTGAGAGTTACCAACCGAGACTTTCGTCTCCAGTAAAGCAACACAACATAGGCTAAAAGAAGCAATAACCTCCCGAACTGAGTTCTGATGATCCGGACGGTTTAGGCTACGCACGTTCCACACAGCAAATGGAATCATCTAACACCCTTAGAAGGGGCTGCATCAAAATTAGGGCCCAAAGAATAAGAAGCTGGTTGAACATCCACAATCTCTAAAACCTCATCCATCGAGTCAGCATCAAAGTCAGCGAGGATGATACGAATTCGCTCGGAAAGTGAATATGTATCGGTTGGAAATTGTATAGGTATGGAAGTATATTGTAGCGGAAGTCTTATTTTGTGAATATGATCGAACGTATGAATATGGATGTAATATCGGATAAGGTAAAAATATCGATCAAGAACAAAGGTTTATCGAATTAGACCTATAATTCGATAAGATGATTTCTTCTCAAGACCTATTCAGAATCGATCGGATTAACACTCGAAAATGCATCGAATAAAAATCAAGATTTGATAAAAATCATTCAACAAGGATGAAAACACAAAGTGTATTCTTTTTCTTTCAACATTCAATAATGAGTAATACAAGAAACACCAAGACTACTTATAGGGATGTAGTCTTCTACAATAACTTAAAGAAAACAAAAGAAAGGATACATGATCTTTAAAAAAAAAAATCAAGATAAAAATAAAGGGGAACATAAAATCAACACAAATCACAAACTAAGGGAACACAATCCTTAAGAAAAGGTCAAAGGAAGAAAAGAGAAGACAAAACAATACACAAAAGTGTATAAAATAAAAAGGGGCCGCGGAGTGACACGGGCTGTTGACATGGCCGCGGCAGATTCTGCCGAATCTGGACGAGCGAGACTCGACCGTATCGCTTGGCACGGTCGGGTTGGACGGGCAGCAGGTTTTGGTTATCCGAAAGAGTTCGGCACGGGCCGTGTCGCCTGACATGGCCGGGTTCGGCAGGCAGCAAGTTTTGTTCTTCCGACACAGCATGACACGGGCCGTGTCATATGACACGGCCGAGACCGAGCACCATGGTCACTCCACGTTTTGTGTCCGTTTTCTCGCCTAAAAATGTAGTCGTAAGTGTCTGGTGTGTCGTAAGGCCATTTACGTCGATTCTTACCTCGTCTTCTTCATCTGTATTAATCAATCCCGTATCATCTCCTACCCCTTTAAAGGGAATTGTCCTCAATTCCGAAATTCCGTCATCATCAAGGTAAGGCGAAAGGTCCCCAACGTTAAAGGTTCATGAACCCCATAATCTCCCGGATGTTCTAGCTTGTATGCATTGTCGTTCACTTTCGCAGCTATTTTAAACGGTCCCTCCGCTCGCGGCATTAACTCGTTCTTACGCTTACTTGGAAATCGCTCTTTTTGCAAATGCAACCAAACCAAATCACCAACTTCGAGTAATCTCGGCTTTCTTTGCTTGTTCAATTTTCTTTTGTAAGTCTCGTTTATTTCCTTAATTCGGTTACGTACTTGCTCGTGTAATTTCATCCTTGATTTTAGTTTTGACTCTGCGTCCTTATGCACTAATTCGTCCCTCGACAATGGAATTAGATCTAACGGCATGTAAGGATTTATCCCGTAAGGTATTTGGGAGTCCCATTATCTTCATCGAAGCTCACGGTGGCTCAGTGCTCTCCTTTGCTTGACAGGATTGATGGTCGGGTGAGTGACTGGGCTTGTAGATCTCTGTCCATGGCCGGTCGTTGTCAGCTTATTCGGTCTGTGTTATCTGCTCTTCACATTTATTGGGCCTGTATTTTTATCCTGCCTAAGGGCGTGCTTGCCCTTATTGAGAAGCGTTTAAGGTGTTTTCTTTGGAAAGGTTCTCGTGACTCTGGGTCTAAGGTTTGCTTGCCTGTAGAGTGTGGTGGCCTTGGTATTACTCCGTTGAGGGTTTAGAATCAGGCCCTTATGACCCGCCATATCTGGGCTCTCCTGGCTGGGTCTTCTCGTTCTGTTTGGGTTAGCTAGGTTCGTTCGTATAGAGTTCAGCAGTGTTCTTTTTGGGATATCCCTATCTCCACTGCGTATTCTTGGTATTGGAAACAGCTGCTGAAGTTGCGTCCCCTTGTCATGGGAGCGTTTCAGTATTCTGTTGGTTATGGCGCTTCCTTCCGTTTATGGTCGGATCCTTGGCACTCTATGGGTTTGATTAGGCATTCTCTGCCTAGAGCGCCCCTTTGGACTGGCATTGATGTGCATGCCCATCTTGGCTCTATTATTTCTGATGGTCAATGGGTTTGGCCTATGGTTGATCGTCCTGGGTTCCAGCAGGTTGTTTCTGCCCTCCCTCCTATCTATGGAGGCCAGGATCGCATCTCTTGGAGACCGCATAGCTCAGGTTCATATTCTTCCTCATCCGCTCTTGGTTTCCTTAGAGCATATTCTCCTTCTGTTCCGTGGGCCCCTCTGCTTCTTGGTCCCGGGAAGATTCCTAGGCACTCCTTCTGATACGAATTACGTATTATTATGAATGTAAATTCGCCGGAAAATGCAGCGGATATATATTTTAAACTCTCAACACTCGATATGTGTAACACTCGTAAGATTTAACTGAAAGTAGGGAAATTCGGTTTCCGTAAACAAGATAATATGAAAGTAAATTATCAAACTAGACCTATAGTTTGATAAGGCAATCTCTCCTCAAGACCTATTGAGAATCGATTAAATTACAACTCGAAGACGCGTCGAATTATAATCAAGGTGTGCTGAAAATCATTCAACAATGAATACATAGAAGTGTATTTCGTTTTTTCAAGCTTCAAAGTGATTTTAAGAGATTGAGGATGAGGCTTATAAATAGCCTTAACAATTACAAACAAGATCAAACAAGATCACACAAGAAAACAAGTAAACATTAAACTAATCTATCAACTTTGACAAAGATTGAAAACAAAGTCATGCTTGGTGTCTTCCTCTCATTTTCGGCCATGGGGTACTTCAAGGGAGTAGATAACATCTTTCTCATGTGATATCTTCTTGCAAGACTTTGACAAGGATAGGAAATGAAAGCAACATCTTGGCATCTTCTTAATGAAAGCAACATCTTGGCATTTCTTCCTTGCATGTTCGGCCGATTTGGGAGAAAGGTTGGAGTGAGCCAAATCTCTACCTTGATCTTATTATGGTGGACTTTGAAAAATGAAAGCAAAGTTGAAAGTAGTGGGGACAAAGATCCTTCATGGATCCTTCATCAAATCGGCCGAAATCTCCCTCCCTAATATGGACGATTTTGTATGCCTGAACATGCATACGTATGCATGTTTTGATACGTCTAAGTTATCCCGGTTCCGATTATTAAGATCGTTCCCATTTCCACATTTGTTTTCTCACCGAAGTACGTAGGTGCATGTGCATGCAACGTGGTATCGTCACCTACGTCAATTCTTACTTTGTTTGGAGATGTCACAATCGCATCATCTCATCCCCCGGCCTTTGAAAGGAATTGACCTCAATTCAGTGATTCCCTCGTCGTCAAGGTAAGGAGATAGATCGCCCACGTTAAAAGTGGCGTGTACCCCATAATCGCCCGGAAGTTCTACTTTATACGCATCGTCGTTCACCTTACCCACGATTTTGTAAGGTCCCTCGGCCCTCGGCATAAGTTTGATTTTGTAAAGTATTCCAAAAATAGCTAAGGAATTTCGAATCCAGATCCGAAACAATAGTTTTCGGAACTCCATGTAACCGAACCACTTCTCGGAAGTATGAATCGGCCACGTTGCTTGCGTCGTCGGTTTTGTGGCAAGCCACGAAATGAGCCATTTTTGAGAACCGATCAACAACCACCATAATAACATCTTTACCTCGTTGAGTATGGGGTAAAGCGACGATAAAATCCATGGATACATCTTCCCACGGTCTTTCAGGAACCGGTAGAGGCATATACGATCCCGGTTTGAACGAACTCTTCGAGATGTGACATGTTACGCATTTACTTAAAACATTGTAAACGTCTTTTAGCATTTTAGGCCAAAAGAAATGTTCTTTTAGTACTTCCAATGTTTTAGCCGTGCCAAAATGTCCTGCTAAACCTCCTCCGTGAGCCTCCCGGACCAATAGTTCCCGAACCGCCTGTTTTGGAACACATAGCCTATTCCCTTTAAATAGGAAATCATCTTGTAATATGAACTCCCCGAACGGACCAGATTTGCAACTAGTAAAAATTTCTCCAAAATCCGCATCATTTTCATAACACTCCTTCAACATTTCGAAACCAAGTAACCGAACCTCCAGAGTAGAAAGTAAAGCATACCTCATAGATAACGCATCCGCAACGACATTGCTTTTACCGTCTTTATACTTGGATGAAAAGTGAAATGATTGTAGGAATTCCACCCACTTGGCATGCCTCGGACTCAGTTTATGTTGTCCGTTAATGTACTTCAATGATTCGTGGTCCGAGTGTAGAATAAAATGTTTCGGACGTAGGTAATGACTCCAATGATCAAGGGCCCGTATGATAGCATAGAATTCTTTATCGTAAGTGCAATAATTCAATCGAGCTCCGTTCAATTTCTCCGAAAAGTAAGCAATAGGCCGTTTACCCTGAATAAGAACCGCTCCAATTCCAACTCCACTAGCATCACATTCAACTTCGAAGGGTTGAGTAAAATCGGGTAGTGTTAGGATCGGTGCTTCACATAATTTGGCTTTTAACTTCTCGAATGCTCCTTGGGCAGCGCCGTTCCATACGAATGGTCCTTTTTTTAAACACTCCGTTATCGGACTTGAAATGGTGCTTAAGCCTCGAATAAACCTCCGGTAAAAAGAAGCAAGTCCGTGAAATGATCTCACTTCCGTCACGGTCGTAGGGGTCGGCCAAGACTTAATTGCTTCAATTTTTGTTTGATCAACCGCCACTCCATCCTTCGAAACGACATAGCCAAGAAACACTATACTTTCGACTAGGAACGAACACTTCTCTTTTTTTCCATATAATTTTCGGTCCCTCAAAGTTTCGAAGATTTGTCTTAAGTGCCCAAAATGTTCTTGTAGTGATTGACTATAGATTAGGATGTCATCCAGATATACAACCACGAACTTCCCCAGAAATGGTTTAAGCACCTCGTTCATCAACCTCATGAAGGTACTAGGTGCATTTGTAAGACCGAATGGCATAACGGTCCATTCATATAATCCATTTTTCATTTTGAAGGCCGTCTTCCACTCGTCACCTTCCCGCATTCGAATTTGATGATATCCGTTTCGTAAATCCACCTTTGAAAAGATCACCGAACCATGTAGTTCGTCTAACATGTCATCAAGTCTCGGGATAGGGAACCGATACTTGACAGTGATATTGTTCACGGCCCGACTATCCACACACATCCGCCAAGAACCATCTTTTTTAGGAACAAGTAAGACCGGAACCGCACACGGACTCAAACTCTCCCGGACATATCCGCGGTCCAAAAGCTCTTCGACTTGTCTTTGTAACTCCTTTGTCTCCTCGGGATTACATCTATAAGCGGCTTTATTAGGAAGTCGTGCTCCTGGTATAAGATCGATTTGGTGTTCGATACCACGAATAGGTGGTAAATCCGACGGTAATTCTTCGGGAAAAACATCCTCAAATTCGTGTAACAACACATCTAGTTCTCCTCCGTTTTGTACTCCCATGTTCTCGTCCCGTGTCTCTTTAAAAATCACCAAATATACTCACTCCCCATCATTAATGGCATGTTCCATTTCTCTTTCGCTAGCAAGCATGGTAAGTTTCGGTTTCTCCACTCGACTAGAACTCATCGAACGGATAGCTTGCGGGGACATCGATTTGAGTACAATCTTCTTTCCTTTGTCTCGTAATTCATATTCATTACTCCGACCTCGAAGTAAAACATCTCGGTCGAACATCCATGGTCGTCCCAAAAGTACGTGGCATGGGTCCATCGGAAGTACATCACATAACACCTCTTCTCCATATGGTCCCATAGTTAAGTTGACCCATACTTGTCTTGACACCTTCACTTTACTTCCGTCATCGAGCCAGTGTAAAGCATACGGCCTCGGGTAGGCCGTAGTAGTTAGCCCGAGTTTGGTAACCATCTTATTTGAAGCTACATTCGTGCAACTCCCTCCGTCTATTATCAAACTACACCACTTTTCTCCGACTCAGCATTTGGAATGAAAGATTTGGTCTCTTCGCTCCGTATCACTTGGAATGATTTTGGTATGTAGTGCTCGAAGCACTAAAGCAGTATCATATTCCGGAGCATCATAAGTCTCGCAATCCTTATTCTCTTCCTCAGCCTCCATGTTAAACACGTCACCAAGGCCTTCCTTCTCGTCCTCGACTAAAAGTTCGTCTCGGACCGCAAGAGCTTCTCTTAACGTGACCACTCGTTTATTTAGACATGCATTTTGATAGTGACCAAAGCCTTGACATTTAAAACAACGTGCTTTAGTCAAGCTCGTTTCTTTGGACACGTGAGGAACCTTTGGGGCTGGGGTAGGGACTTGAAACGGTACGGTAGGTTTCGTAGTCGAACTCGAGCCGGCACTTGTATTTCCGAATTTGTATGGGAATTCGGGTTTGGCAAACTTCAACTTGTTTTGAGCTTCTATTTTTATGCATAGTCCGCATAAAGTGCCAAAATCTCCGCATGGTATAATTCCACCGTATTTGCAATGTTTCGGTTTAGGCCACGTAAGAAACGTGACATTCTTTGTTTTTCATTTTCTTCAAGTTCTCCAATTAAGGCCAAGCCTTCAAATTCTTCGATGTATTCTCCCACACTTAGTTTCCCTTGTAAAAACTAGGCAATCTTTCGGTACAAAGTTAACCGATGTGATGTCGGGACATACCTTTTACGTAGTTTTTTCTTCAAAGAATCTCAAGAACGGATTTTCTCTTTTCCCGCACGAGCTCGTTGTGTTTTCACACCCTCGAACCATAGGGAAGCGCCTTTCCCTAACTTGAGAATCGCATATTTGCAACGTTCCTCATCGTTAAGGTTCTTGAAGTCGAACATACGTTCAATCTTCCTTTCCCACTCCAAGTAAACTTCGGGATTGGTACTTCCGACAAATTCCGGAAGTTCATTTACTTTGAATTCATCCACATGACGCGGTGAATGTGCGTCATAGCCTCCTCTTCTAGCTTGAAAACGTGGTTCTTGTAGGTTGTGTAGTGCTTCACGTAGTTTCTCAATGAAATCGTCGGAAAAATCCATGATAAGATAGTTTTGACAAGAAAATCGCCAAGAGAATTTCGACAAGGAAATAACCTTGGGATCCGATGCCACTAATGATACGAATTACGTATTATTATGAACGTAAATTCGCCGGAAAATGCAGCGGATATATCTTTTAAACTCTCAACACTCGATATGTGTAACACTCGTAAGATTTAACCAAAAGTAGGGCAATTCGGTTTCCGTAAAAAAGATAATATGAAAGTAAATTATCAAACTAGACCTATAGTTTGATAAGTCAATCTCTCCTCAATACCTATTGAGAATCGATTAAATTACAACTCGAAGACGCGTCGAATTATAATCAAGGTGTGCTGAAAATCATTCAACAATGAATACATACAAGTGTATTTCGTTTTTTCAAGCTTCAAAGTGATTTTAAGAGATTGAGGATGAGGCTTATAAATAGCCTTAACAATTACAAACAAGATCAAACAATATCACACAAGAAAATAAGTAAACATTAAACTAATCTATCAACTTTGACAAAGATTGAAAACAAAGTCATGCTTGGTGTCTTCCTCTCATTTTCGGCCGTGGGGTACTTCAAGGGAGTAGATAACATCTTTCTCATGTGATATCTTCTTGCAAGACTTTGACAAGGATAGGAAATGAAAGCAACATCTTGGCATCTTCTTAATGAAAGCAACATCTTGGCATTTCTTCCTTGCATGTTCGGCCGATTTGGGAGAAAGGTTGGAGTGAGCCAAATCTCTACCTTGATCTTATTATGGTGGACTTTGAAAAATGAAAGCAAAGTTGAAAGTAGTGGGGACAAAGATCCTTCATGGATCCTTCATCAAATCGGCCGAAATCTCCCTCCCTAATATGGCCGATTTTGTATGCATGAACATGCATATGTATACATGTTTTGATACATCTAAGTTATCCCGGTTCCTATTATTAAGATCGTTCCCATTTCCTCATTTGTTTTCTCACCGAAGTACGTAGGTGCATGTGCATGCAACGTGGTATCGTCACCTACGTCAATTCTTACTTCGTTTGGAGATGTCACAATCGCATCACCTTCATATTATGGTTGGTTATTCAGGAGCGTCTTTCGACTATGGATAAGCCTTGGCTGCAGTATGAAGATGGTATTTGTGTCCTTTGTGGGATGGCGTTAGAGTCTTATTCTCACTTATTCTTCATGTGCCCTTACTCTAGTAGGTGTATCTCTATTGTTAGGAGGGAGGTAAAATTTTGTTGGCCTCACTCGGAGTGGAGTACGGGTATTCTTTGGGCGTCTAGGAAGTGGAGAGGAAAGCATGTGGTTAACGTGGCTTACCGTATCTTTTTAGCGGCATTGGTCTACTTACTCTGGCAGGAGCGAAATGAGCGGATATTCGGTAAGAGGCGTCGTGATCCTCACACAGTTACCTTCCAGGGGATTGGTCTTGTACGTGACATTATCTCTCAGCGTTGGCCGCCTCATTCATTATCCGCGGTCGCTATTAGGCGTATTTGGAGGGTGGCTTGGTAGTTCCATTGTAACTCTTTTATTATTCTTCTGTTTCGTGCTGTTGGTGCACCTTCTGTATTGGTTGCTGGGTACTGGCCTGCCTTGTTGGCCAATCTTTTTTTATTTAATGCAATTGACTTTTCCAAAAAAAAAAAGGATTTATCCCGTAAACTACTTCAAACAGAGAGTGTGTCGTGGCATGAGTAGGAGAACGATTATAAGCAAACTCCGCATGTGTAAGCTTCAAATCACAATCCTTTTGTGTCTTGCTCACAAGACCACGTAATAAAGTGCCTAAGGTTCGATTGGTTACCTCGGTTTGGCCGTCCGTTTGTGAATGATGTGACGTGCTAAATAGGAGTTTGGTTCCCACCTTCCTCCACAAGGTGTTCCAAAAATAGCTAAGGAACTTTGAGTCCCGATCCGAAATAATCGTCTTTGGGACCTCATGCAATCGTACGACCTCTCGGAAATACAAATTGGCGATTTTACTCGCGTCGTCCATCTTGTGGCAAGCCAGAAAGTGAGCCATCTTCGAAAACCGGTCTACAACAACCATAATAGCATCCCTTCCTCATTGAGTACGAGGTAAAGTAACGAAGAAACCATCGAGACATCTTCCCATGGTCTTTCTGGAATCGGCAAAGGCATGTATACTCCCAGTTTGAACGAACTCTTTGTAATATGGCATGTTACACGCTTATTAATTATGTCGTGTACATCCCTTGCATCTTTGGCCAATAAAAATGTTCCTTAAGTACCTCCAATGTTTTAGCCGAACCAAAATGGTCAGCCAAGCCTCCACCATGAGCTTCCCGAACCAACAATTCCCGAATCGTATGTTTGGGTAAACAAAGATGATTTACTTTGAAGAGGAAGCCTTCTTGTATCGTAAACTCTCCAAACGGGCCAGATTTGCAATGAATGAAAATCTCACCAAAATCCGTATCACCATCATAGCACTCCTTCAATGTTTCGAACCCAAGCAAACGAATATCAAGAGTAGAGAGCAAGGCATACCGTCTAGACAATGCATACGCCACAATATTGCTCTTGTCATCATTATATTTCGAGGAAAAGTGGAACGATTGCAAGAATTCCACCCATTTAGCATGTATCGGACTCAACTTTTGTTGCCCGTTAATATATTTTAAAGACTCATAATCCGAATGTAGGATGAAATGTTTTGGCCGAAGGTAATGACTCCAATGATCAAGAGCTCTCACAATGGCATAGAACTCCTTGTGTCACCCAATTTCTCCGAGAAGTATGCAATCAGTCGTCTCCCTTGGATGAGAACCGCCCCAATACCCACTCCACTTGCGTCACATTCTACTTCGAATGGTTTTGAAAAATCGGGTAACGCCCAGATAGGTGCCTCACACATTTTTGTTTTCAACTTTTCAAATGTCCCTTGGGCGGCCCCGCTCCACACAAATGGTCCTTTTTTCAAGCATTACGTTATCGGACTAGCAAAGGTGCTAAAGTCTAGTATGAACCTCCGATAAAATGAAGCAAGTCCATGAAAGGATCGGACTTCCGTGATGGTTTTGGGAGTAGGCCAAGATTTAATCGCCTCGATCTTGGCTTGATCAACCGAAACTCCTTCTTTAGAAACGATATAGCCAAGAAAGGCCAAAGGTCATGACGAGCCACTCATATAATCCATGTTTTGGTTTAAAATCCGTCTTCCATTCGTCCCCTTCTCGCATGCAAATTTGATGATAGCCGCTTCCCAAATCAACTTTCGAAAAAATCACCGAACCATGCAATTCGTCCAACATATCATCGAGTCTCGGAATTGGGAATTGATACTTGATGGTTATGTTGTTCACGGCTCTACTATCTATACACATCCGCCATGATCCATCTTTCTTCGGGATAAGCAAAATCGGAAGCGCACAAGGGCTCAAACTTTCTCGAACGTACCCGCGATTTATTAGCTCCTCGATTTGTTTTTGTACCTCCTTCGTCTCCTTGGGGTTACATCGATAGGCGGCCTTGTTAGGGAGTGATGCACCCGGTACAAGATCGACTTGGAGTTCAATCCCACGTAAGGGTGTCAAACCAGGCGGTAAATCTTCCGGGAAGACATCCGCAAATTCGCGTAGCAAGGTATCGATCTCTCCTTTGCCTTGCACATTCATGTCAACATCTCGTGTTTCTTTAATCATCAATAAATACACACGCTCGCCATCGTCAATAGCGTGTTTCACCTCCTTTTCACTAGCAAACATAATAAGTTTTGGTTTTTCCATTTGGTTAGAACTCATCGAACGAATGGCTTGAGGTGCCATTAGTTTAAGCACAATCTTCTTGCCTTTATCCCGTAATTCATATTCGTTACTTCTCCCTCGATGTAAAACATCTCTATAAAATAGCCACGGCCGTCCCAAGAGAATATGGCATGCATCCATCAGGAGTACATCACATAGTACGTCGTCACCATAGGAGCCCATAGTTAAACCGACCCGAACTTGTTTCGAAACTTTCACTTTACTCCCATCATCGAGCCAATGTAATGCGTATGGTTTTGGATGAGTAGTAGTGATGAGTCCGAGCTTCGTCACTGATACGGAATTGACTAGTCCAAATAAAGAAAACGAAGCAAGGATCGACGTAAATGGCCCTACAACGCGTCATGCACGTACGACAACATTTTTAGGCGAGAAAACGGACACAAGCCGGAAAATGACACAACCTGTCGGAAGATGTCGTCGCCTGCCGGAAAATGTCGAGCCTGCCGGAAAATGTCGAGCCTGCCGAAAAATGCCGAGCGCTGCCGGCCGAACTCGGCCTGTCGTCCGACACGGGCCGTGCCGAGATGTGCCGGATTAACCAAACTGAATGTCGGCCGAACCCGACCGTGTCGTCCGATACGGTCGAGTCACACTCTTCTGGATAAGGAGATCTCGCTGTCCGATCAACCCGACCGTGCCAGGCGACACGGTCGAGTCCTGCCATACGTCCTTGTCGCGCCGCACGGTCGAGTCACTGCCTGTCCTTGTCGCGCCGCGCCCGTTCCGAGTCACTGTCAGACGTCCTTGTCGCGCCGCGACCATGTCAAGCGGACACGGTCGAGTCCTGCCGGCGCCTGTCGACCGCGCCGCATCCGTGTCACGGGACACGGTCGAGTCCCTGCCGGCAGCCCCATATTTTATACACTTTTGTGTATTTTTGTCCTTTTTTTCTTTTTTTACTTATTTGAGGGATTGTGTCTCCCTTTTATTTGATTTGTGTTCCTTTTTTGTATTTTATGTTGATTTGTTTTGATTATTCAAAGATTTTATAATCTTTGAATTGTTTTTTTTATTGTTATAGGTAGAGTTAGTTTTTTTTCTATAAATAGGCTTTGATAAGTCTTGTAAAAAAAGAGCATTATGAATGTTGAAGTATAAGAATACACATTGTGTTTTCTATTCTTGGTGAATGCTTTTCATCGAAACTTGATTTTTATTCGACGCGTTTTCGAGTATTAATCCGATTAATTCTCAATAGGTCTTGAGAAGAAATGACCTTATCGAATTATAGGTCTAATTCGATAAACCTTTGTTCTTGTTCGATCGAGTCTTCTTGATCGATATTATCACTTTTTCCAATATTACTTCCATTTTTCATTTGTTCGAATTTTCATTATCACTTTATCCGATATTACATCCAAAAATACATCCAAAAACACCATACTCGTAAAAATCCTTCCGCTACAATATTCAATACACACTCCGTCCGATACGCATCCACTTCTTCCGGTTGAATTCGTATCATAAGTGGTATCGGAGCCCAGGGTCATCTCCTTGGGCGATTTATTCAACGATTTCTTGTGAAGAACTATCTCTTGATTCTTGTTATGGATTTTTCCAATCTCGATTTCTTGATCAAACTTGGTGACGCACTAAACGACTTACCGGAGCAACGTATGCAAGCGATACGCAGAGACTACGCCAACGATATTGATTTCTTGGCTAAATTCCGCAGCATACCAGAGTTTCACGGATCTAGTAATCCAGATGCGTGCATAGATTGGCTTCATGCTTGTGAGGAGTGCGCGGACTTCAAGGCTGCCCCGATCAACCGCCGCATTTCGCTGGTGACAAAGCGCCTCCGCGGTAGCGCCGCCTTCTGGTGGCAAAAATTGAAACAGTCCCGTTCACAATAACGTAAGCCTAAAATTACAGATTGGCAAAAATTCAGAAAATATTTCAAGCGAAGGTTCAAAGCCACATCCTACCACCAGTCGTTGTTTCCCCACCACCAATCCTTCGATGCCCCGCCACCAACCTTTGATCAAAGATTTATTTTTCATCGAAGAATTTCCAGCGAAGTTTTTTTTGACGAAGACGATGTCCCTACCACCATTTTCATTGAAGTAGACGAGACAAAGTTTTCAACGAAGCAATTCAACGAAGAATATGAGTTGAGCCGTGTCTCCCTAGTCGACGAACCTGGATCTTGCTACTTTGAGCATGGGCCAGTTGGTTATGTTGGCCAAATCGACCAAAACGGACCAAATTATTTTAATGGTGAAGAGCCTTTTAGTGTCATGGAAATTGGGTCGGATTATGAAGGGCCACCGGTATTTGATGCAGAACCAGTTGACGAAGAGGAGTCCGTAATTGATCCTGTGTTTCCCATTCTTGATGGTGAACCAGACGTAAAATCATCAATACTTCCCATTTTTGATGTTGTGCCCAACGACGGTCCATATCTCGATAAAAGTTGTTTTGAAGATTTTCGTCCAATTAATGATGCAGACTACAATGATGTGTTTTCGGTTTATGATATGGAGCACGAGGATGTTATGATTCCGGAACATCTATATCCCGAGCCTTACCAAGAGTTTGACATGAAAGACGACGACGAAGCGTTTTTCCCAGGGCTTGAAGTGGCATCCGATGAAGGGTGACCAATTATTATTGTCGTGCTTCCCATTTCAGATGTCCGGTTATATGATGATTCATATCGTGATATCGGTATTACCTGGCGGAGTAATTATTATTATTATATTAATAATGATAGTTATTTTGTTGGTGATTCTCGAGGGCCCCCCACTACCTATCGTCTCAAGATTTTGGGCCATGTACGTACTGCGGACATTTTCGAGATCAAGTACTTAGAGGCTTTAATTAATTATCTTGATGACGAAGGAAGTTCGGAATTGAGGACAATTCCCTTTAAAGGGGGAGGGGATGATACGGAATTGACTAGTCCAAATAAAGAAAACGAAGCAAGGATCGACGTAAATGGCCCTACAACGCGTCATGCACGTACGAAAACATTTTTAGGCGAGAAAACGGACACAAGCTGGAAAATGACACAACCTGCCAGAAAATGTCGTCGCCTGCCGGAAAATGTCGAGCCTGCCGGAAAATGCCGAGCGCTGCCGGCCGAACTCGGCCGTGTCGTCCGACACGGCCCGTGCCGAGATGTGCCGGATTAACCAAACTGACTGTCGGCCGTGTAACACCCCGAGATATTCGGAATAATTACAACGCCGTAAACCCTTTAAGTAAGGATTTACAAGGCTAATTTAAAAGAAATGTAAATATAATCCAATCGTACAACTGAAGTTCAAAATACAGATTTGGTTCAATTGATCCAATGAATTAACTTATACAACCATATCAAAATGACATTATTAAAACAGACGTACTCGAGTACTAAATGAATCAAGAAGACAAATCACAATATCAATAAACATCAACCACATCACTGAGCCATTTCATCGTCCTGTCGGTACTGTGGTTGCTTCCCCGCTCCTCGGCTACCTGAACATCAAAACAATGTCCACCCCCGAAGGGGTTAGCAAAACAATGCTAGTACAAGTATCATAATACATAAATCATCAGTGCATCATAAAACATGCAAAACGGACTTCCGTCATCGGAATCCAACGATGTGAATCCTCACGATCCCATCAACACAATACAGGGTAATCCAGCGATCCAGCGCCCTTGGTATAGATCCCTATGATGATCCCGTCGGACCAACGCATGGTGGAAAACCTGTCCAACGATCCAGCGCCCTCAGCATAGATCCCCATGATGATCCCGACGAACCAACGCATGGTGGGCATTCGATCCAGCGCCCTCAGCATAGATCCTCATGATCCCGCTCGGATCATTTATACCATAAACCAATCAATTATGCATATATATATGCATTTCAATATGTTCATCAATACGAACAATTAACAATGAATACCACGAGAAATTACAGCAATACATATCATATTTGACAACATGAACAAAACCATAAGCATGATCAAAGTTCCAATATAAATCAAATTCAACATATGATACTTGCCTCGAAAATGGCAAGAATGGAAATACTCCAACAAATGACACGCGTCCGTATGTCACCACCCCTCGATCGTCCCCTATGAAAGGCTCGGACCTAAGAAATAAAAAAGAATTCCTCTCAATTTGTACGAACGTCTAACAATCCGGTTTACGGCCGCAAGCTCTAAAAAAATGAATTATGTCTGAACCACTTAGCGCGCGCTACGTACTCTACGTAACGTGCGCTAAGCCTGCCCGTTAACGTACGCAAATGACCTGGTTTAGCGTGCGCTAGTGGTAATCGGCAGTCTTCTCACGAGCGATCGCTTCGCCGATGATATAACGTACGTTACGTATCCAACGTAGCGCACGTTATTCATTCCCGATAGCGGACGTTAATATATACATCTTAGCGTGCGCTAATCGTGCATGGCAGTCACTACTGGGTAAAACTTGAGCTAAAGGTGATGAAAACTCATGAAATCCTCAGTGTTAATACATGCCAACTCTGTGCATATCATGCTCATACGGTTTATGAAAGATATTTATGGATTAAATGACTACGAGACACCAGGATACGTATCATCATTACTACACCATAATTCATCTTGATCTCGAGAAAGTATCCTAAGTTCCCTTCGTCCTATGTTACAAAACGCATGATTCCAATGTGTAAAACATAACAACTTGATAATCTCCACCTACTGGTCATAATCAGTTTGAAGATACATGAATATGCTTAGGAGTCCATATACTAAAAAGGTTCAAAGGATTATACGAAGAATAAGTGCCGAAACGTCAAAAATATCCTTCTAACACATGATGTTCGACTATTAACGAATTAACTGACTAGATAAACATGATCAAACGTCCTTCAGAATACTACTAATATTGGCGAAGAATCACCTACCTCAAAGTAGTGAAGAACAAGGAGGAAATTCGAAGCAATCCAACGCCGAAGGTTTGAACACCAATCCTCCAATGATCTACAATCTTCAACACGAGCTAGGATGCCGGCAAGAAGTGTTTAGGATGAAGAGAGTGTCTTTCTGAGTTCAAGAATTCGAATGGGGGAGTGAAAATGCGAAAATATGAAAAGGATCTTTGCCCTATATATAGAAAATGGTTATTAGCGCGCGCTAGCCCATATTCATAGCGTGCGCTAACGGCTATTTGAAACGCTACTGATTTCACTGTACTCAGCCTTTAGCGTGCGCTACCCTCATGTGAGTAGCGTGCGCTAACGCGTTGACTTGGCTTTTTCCCGAAAGCCGTCCAGGTTCATCCCGACACAATCCGACCAAGATCCCCGGCCTGATCTCACCTACCACACATCTCAATAATATTGACTACGTATAGCGTGCGCTAAGGTTCCTTCGTAGCGTGCGCTATGGATCCAAGCTAGCGTACGCTACACTTAGATGATAGCGTGCGCTACAAGCGCAGAAACACAATTTATAAATCACATTCATGAAATCATAAGCTCAACTACACCGGATTATGAAATACGGAGAATAATACTCAGATTAAAGTGCAATAATTACAATATCACAAGTTCCAAATACATATCAGAAATCTCGGGTATTACATCCTTTCTCGCTAAAAAGAAGTTTCGTCCCAAAACTTAAGATGAAAACAACTCCGGATATCTAGTCTTCATACTGTCCTCCGTTTCCCAAGTGGCCTCTTCAACTCCGTGTCGTGACCATTGTACTTTAACCAAGTGTATTGGTTTATTCCTCAATTGTTTGATCCGACTCTCAAGTATCTTGATTGGTCTCTCTTCGAAGGTGCCGTCATTAGCTATCTCGATCTCGTCGAAATCAATGACGTGACTGGGGTCCGGTACATACTTCCACAATTGGGATACGTGAAACACATTGTGAATGTGATTCAGCGATCGCGGTAAGGCCAACCTGTATGCTAAATCCCCAACTCTCTCTAGGACCTCAAATGGCCCGATATATCTCGGACTTAGCTTACCTTTCCTCCCAAAATGGAAAATCCCTCATATAGGAGACACCTTCAATAGTACATGGTCCCCAACGTCGAACTCTAGAGGGCGACGACGACGCCTCGCATAAGACTTCGTCGACTGCGGGCGATCAGCAGTCTCTCAAATCAAAGCTATCTTCTCTTGAGTCTGAACTATCACTTCCGGTTCCGTCCCGATCAAGTCCGAAGAATCATCCCAGCACAGGGGTGATCGACATCTTCTCCCGTACAAATCTTCAAATGGTGCCATCTTAATAGAAGCATGCCAACTATTATTGTAGGTGAATTCAATCAATGGCAAATGAATTTCCCAATCAGTTGACCAATCCAAAGCACAAGCTCTAAGCATGTATTCTACTGTTTGTATAGTCCTTTCGGACTGACCGTCCGTTTGGGGATGATAAGCCGTGCTAAAGTTGAGCTCAGTCTCCAAAGCCCTATGAACTGCCTTCCAAAAGTGCGACACGAAGCGACCATCTCGATCCGAAATAATGGTCTACGGCGTCCCATGCAATCTGACTATCTCCGCAATAAATACTCGCGCCAATCTCTCGGGTCCCCATGTATCTTTAATTCCTAGGAAATGAGCCGACTTGGTTAGTCGATCAACTATAACCCAAATCATGTTCATTCCCGTTCTAGTCCTTGGCATACTGGTGATGAAATCCATCGAGATATCCTCCCACTTCCACTCAGGGATCGGAAGCGGCTTTAACATTCCGGCAGGTCGCTGATGTTCAATCTTAACCTACTGACAAGTCAAACACTTCGAAACGTACTCTGCTACGTCCTTCTTCATATTTCCCCACCAGAAGTTTTGTTTTAGATCCTTGTACATCTTACTGCTGCCCGGGTGGATAGAATAAGGTGCACTATGAGCTTCTTTCAGAATTTCCCGTTTCAAATCATCATCATCGGGAACGCAAAGTCGACTCTGAAATCTCAAAACTCCATCATCTTGTATCATGAATCCTGGGGCTTTTCCTTTCTTTACTTCGTCACATAACCGAAGGATCAGAGAATCGTTCAACTGCTTAGATTTGATCTCCGCGACTAGCGATGAAGTCAGTTCCATCACATATAATTGCCCTTGGATTCCTGGTGCCCATACTTCAATCCCTTCGCGGATCAGTTCCCGTTGAATGCTGGTTTGGGACGTAAGTGCTTCCAACACTCGAAGAGAAACAGGTTTACGGCTCAAAGCATCGGCTACTACGTTTGCTTTCCCGGATGATAGAGAATCTCCAAGTCGTAATCCTTGATCAATTCCAGCCACCTTCTCTGCCTCATGTTTAATTCTTTCTGGCTGAAAATATACTTGAGGCTCTTATGATCTGTAAAGATCTGACAATGAGTGCCGTACAAATAATGTCTCCAAATTTTCAATGCAAAGACTACAGCTGCTAGCTCCAGATCATGAGTCGGGTAATTAACCTCGTACGGTTTCAATTGCCGAGAAGCATAGGCAATCACCTTATCCTTTTGCATCAACACACATCCCAGACCCTGATTTGAAGCGTCACTGTATACCATGAATCCATCAGTCCCATCTGGTAACGCTAATATAGGTGTCGTCGTCAGTCTCTTCTTAAGTTCATCAAAACCAGCCTGGCATTTCTCATCCCACGTAAACTTTTGAGTTTTCTGTAACAGCTGAGTGAGCCGACGAGCAATTTTGGAAAATCCCTCTACAAAGCGGCGATAATATCCAGTAAGTCCTAGGAAACTCCGCACTTCTTTCGCGTTATTAGGAACTTCCCATTCCAAGATTGCTTCGACTTTCTTCGGGTCCACCTGAACTCCGTCAGATGATATCACATGCCCAAGGAAAGTTTCTTCCCTAAGCCAGAACTCGCATTTGGAAAGCTTTGCATACAGCTGTTCCTTCCTCAAGGTGCTCAAAACCACACGCAAATGTTCGGCATGCTCCTCTGCGTCCGTCAAATATATCAAGATGTCATCAATGAAGATGACCACAAATTTATCCAAGTATTCTAAGAATACCCGATTCATCAATTGCATGAATACCGCAGGAGCATTGGTAAGTCCAAATGGCATTACTACGAATTTATAATGCCCGTACCGGGACCTGAAAGCAGACTTAGGTATATCCGATTCCTTAATTCTCAACTGATGGTATCCTGATCGCAAGTCAATCTTCGAGAATACCCTTGCCCCCTTCAGTTGATCAAACAAGTCGTAGGATACTTATTTTTGATCGTCATCTTATTGAGCTCCCTGTAATCAATACACAGTCGGAGGGATCTGTCTTTCTTCCGGACAAAGAGAACGGGCGCTCCCTAAGGAGAAACACTAGGTTGAATATAACCCTTCTTTAATAATTCCTCTAATTGCTTCTTTAACTCATACATCTCGGTTGGCGCCATGCGGTATGGTGCTCTGGAAATAGGAGCGGCTCCAGGCTCTAATTCGATAGTGAATTCCACCTCTCTCTGCGGAGGTAACCCAGGTAGTTCGTCAGGAAATACATCAGAGAATTTATTCACAACTGGAATAGATGAGAGCTCTACTCCTTCCTCTTTCCTCATGGCATAGCACCAAAGTCCATGACATCCCTGCTTCAGTAATTTCACGGCTTTCATTGATTTGATCAATTTTCCCGAGCTTCCCAATCTCCATCCTCGGAATAAGTGTTCAGATCCGTCATCAGCAATGATAGAAATGACTCTTTTTCGGTAATTCAGAATAACTCCATAACGATTGAGCCAATCATCTCCGAGAATTAAATCGTCACCGTAGATGTCAACTACAATAAGATTCAATAGTCAATCTCTCCCTCCTATAGACACTGGAAAATCTCTAGTTTCCAGGGTTCCCACAATTTTCTCTCCGCTCGGTAATTCCACAACATAAGGTTCACAATTATACAAGCACGAGATTTTCAAACGATTAACACAGTTCAAAGATATAAAAGAATGCGTAGCTCCCGAATCGAACAAGACACTAACTGGTTGCAAAAGGATCTGAATCGTACCTGATGCAACAGCTGTGTTCTGATCATCCTTCTTCATCTCGTAAATACCCGGAGGAACGGACCTAGCACTGGATGCCTCTCTTTTCCCAACATTCTGCTGCGGGAAACCGCTTTGCTGCGTCTGGTTTACACTAGTGTCCTTCGGAACCGGTACAGGGGTGCGAGTACCAAAAGATCGGGTCGCATTCCCACAAAATGTTGCGCGATGCCCTTCCTGTCCACACTCAAAATAGGTCACAGCAGGCGCGAAACAGTCACGTCGAACATGCACCGCTTTGCCACAATTATAACATTTCTTCCCTGCGTCTGAAACGGTTGGTACTGCCCGGAACTTCTTTCCACCTCGAGACGGATGCGGAGGCCTCCTGGATGAATGAAAAGAGGACTGGCCCCTGCGAGGCCCGCTACTCTTATTCTCCGTGAAGTTTCCAGCCACTTTATGCTTCTTTGCTTCCGTTGATTTCTCTACTGCCGCCTCTTTCATATCATAGGCCAGCGCCTTGTCCTGATACTGTCGCAAAGTGGTACAATCAAATCCGGACATATATTGCTGAATTTCCGGCTTCATTCGCATGTCGAAATGAAAAATCCTCTCCGCCTCGGTTCTGACCAAGTGACGCACATAAGTCAGCTGGTGATTAAAAGTCTTAATCACGGCCGTCACAGATGCTTCTGAATTTTGTGGTGAGAAAAACTCCCAAACTCGGGCCTCTCTAACTGGGCGAGGACAATACTGCACTTCCATCATTAATTTGAATTCCGTCCAGTCAATATTATGCTCCTCCGGTCGAATGGCCTCCCACCAGTCGAAAGCCTTCCCTGTCAGAAGATACTGGGCGACCGGAAACTTTCTATCGTTGGGATAGTTAATCCCCGCAAAAATCTTCTCTAACTCCTTCAGCCAGTGATCCCAAGAAGGCGTCTCAGCAGAACCGTCAAATTTCGGAGGATGCAATTTGATCACCTCGGTAAGCCATTTATCTCCCCGATTATCCACGTTATGCTGCTGTCCCATCGCCGTCTGCATGCGATCCACAACTTGAGCAAACTGGTTTATCTGAGCAACCACCTGCTGAAGCACTCCCGGCACGTTAGGATCTGCATTATTATTTGCGATCCCTGTTGTCCCCCGGAATGGGAATCCGTTCGGCTAGCGGTTATTTCTGGGGTAGACACCGAATCTTCTTGTCTCGCATTTCCACGTCCGCGTCCACGACCGCGTCCACGACCTCCTCTCAACATACTGTAAACACAAATACTCAATATCCAGGGCAAACTTTCTAAAAGTACGTCCATCAATGTTCACAAAACATGAATTAAATAAAATGGTAGTATTTGAGATTAGGAAACTTACAACCACGGTCCACACGACGATACTGGCTCAGCAGTGATGTTAGAAACGACCAATAATCAAATAACGTAAATAGACCAGACTAACCCGACTGCCAAGATATCCATGAATCTTAGCTCTGATACCATATTCTGTAACACCTCGAGATATTCGGAATAATTACAGCGCCATAAACCCTTTAAGTAAGGATTTACAAGGCTAATTTAAAAGAAATGTAAATATAATCCAATCGTACAACTGAAGTTCAAAATACAGATTTGGTTCAATTGATCCAATGAATTAACTTATACAACCATATCGAAATGACATTATTAAAACAGACGTACTCGAGTACTAAATGAACCAAGAAGATAAATCACAATATCAATAAACATCAACCACATCACTGAGCCATTTCATCGTCCTGTCGGTACTGTGGTTGCTTCCCCGCTCCTCGGCTACCTGAACATCAAAACAATGTCCACCCCGGAAGGGGTTAGCAAAACAATGCTAGTACAAGTATCATAATACATAAATCATGAGTGCATCATAAAACATGCAAAACGGACTTCCGTCATCGGAATCCAACGATGTGAATCCTCACGATCCTATCAACACAATACAGGGTAATCCAGCGATCCAGCGCCCTTGGTATAGATCCCCATGATGATCCCGTCAGACCAACGCATGGTGGAAAACCCGTCCAACGATCCAGCGCCCTCAGCATAGATCCCCATGATGATCCCGTCGAACCAACGCATGGTGGACATTCGATCCAGCGCCCTCAGCATAGATCCTCATGATCCAGCTCGGATCATTTATACCATAAACCAATCAATTATGCATACATATATGCATTTCAATATGTTCATCAATACGAACAATTAACAATGAATACCACGAGAAATTACAGCAATACATCTCATATTTGACAACATGAATAAAACCATAAGCATGATCAAATTTCCAATATAAATCAAATTCAACATATGATACTTGCCTCGAAAATGGCAAGAATGGAAATACTCCAACAAATGACACGCGTCCGTATGTCACCACCCCTCGATCGTCCCCTATGAAAGGCTCGGACCTAAGAAATAATAAAGAATTCCTCTCAATTTGTACGAACATTTAACAATCCGGTTTACGGCCGCAAGCTCTAAAAAAATGAATTCTGTCTGAACCACTTAGCGCGCGCTACGTACTCTACGTAACGTGCGCTAAGCCTGCCCGTTAACGTACGCAAATGACCTGGTTTAGCGTGCGCTAGCCGTATCGACAGTCTTCTTCGAATGACCGATCGCTCGCCTTTGATGATATAACGTACGTTATGTATCCAACGTAGCGCACGTTATTCATTCCCGATAGCGCACGTTAATATATACATCTTAGCGTGCGCTAATCGTGCATGGCAGTCACTACTGGGTAAAACTTGAGCTAAAGGTGATGAAAACTCATGAAATCCTCAGTGTTAATACATGCCAACTCCGTGCATATCATGCTCATACGGTTTATGAAAGATATTTATGGATTAAATGACTACGAGACACCAGGATACGTATCATCATTACTACACCATAATTCATCTTGATCTCGAGAAAGTATCCTAAGTTCCCTTCGTCCTACGTTACAAAACGCATGATTCCAATGTGTAAAACATAACAACTTGATAATCTCCACCTACTGGTCATAATCGGTTTGAAGATACATGAATATGCTTAGGAGTCCATATACTAAAATGGTTCAAAGGATTATACGAAGAATACGTGCCGAAACGTCAAAAATATCCTTCTAACACATGATGTTCGACTATTAACGAATTAACTGACTAGATAAACATGATCAAACGTCCTTCAGAATACTACTAATATTGGCGAAGAATCACCTACCTCAAAGTAGTGAAGAACAAGGAGGAAATTCGAAGCAATCCAACGCCGAAGGTTTGAACACCAATCCTCCAATGATCTACAATCTTCAACACGAGCTAGGATGCCGGCAAGAAGTGTTTAGGATGAAGAGAGTGTCTTTCTAAGTTCAAGAATTCGAATGGGGGAGTGAAAAATCTGAAAATATGAAAAGGATCTTTGTCTATATATAGAAAATGGTTATTAGCGCGCGCTAGCCCATATTCATAGCGTGCGCTAACGGCTATTTGAAACGCTACTGATTTCACTGTACTCAGCCTTTAGCGTGCGCTACCCTCATGTGAGTAGCGTGCACTAACGCGTTGACTTGGCTTTTTCCCGAAAGCCGTCCAGGTTCATCCCGACACAATCCGACCAAGATCCCAGGCCTGATCTCACCTACCAAACATCTCAATAATATTGACTACGTATAGCGTGCGCTAAGGTTCCTTCGTAGCGTGCGCTATGGATCCAAGCTAGCGTACGCTACACTTGGATGATAGCGTGCGCTACAAGCGCAGAAACACAATTTATAAATCACATTCATGAAATCATACGCTCAACTACACCAGATTATGAAATACGGAGAATAATACCCAGATCAAAGTGCAACAATTACAATATCACAAGTTCCAAATACATATCAGAAATCTCGGGTATTACAGGCCGAACCCGACCGTGTCGTCCGACACAGTCGAGTCACACTCTTCCGGATAAGGAGATCTCGCTGTCCGACCAACCCGACCGTGCCAGGCGACACGGTCGAGTCCTGCCATATATCCTTGTCGCGCCGCACGGTCGAGTCACTGCCGGTCCTTGTCGCGCCGCGCCCGTGCCGAGTCACTGTCAGACGTCCTTGTTGCGCCGCGACCGTGTCAAGCGGACACGGTCGAGTCCCTGCCGGCGCCTGTCGACCGCGCCGCAGCCGTGTCACGGGACACGATCGAGTCCCTGCCGGCAGCCCCATATTTTATACACTTTTGTGTATTTTTGTCCTCTTTTTCTTTCTTTACTTATTTGAGGGATTGTGTCTCCCTTTTATTTGATTTTTGTTCCCTTTTTATATTTTATGTTGATTTGTTTTGATTATTTAAAGATTTTATAATCTTTGAATTGTTTTTTTTTTATTGTTATAGGTAGAGTTAGTTTTTTCCTATAAATAGGCTTTGATAAGTCTTGTAAAAAAAGAGCATTATGAATGTTGAAGTATAAGAATACACATTGTGTTTTCTATTCTTGGTGAATGCTTTTCATCGAAACTTGATTTTTATTCGACGCGTTTTTGAGTATTAATCCGATTGATTCTCAATAGGTCTTGAGAAGAAATCACCTTATCGAATTATAGGTCTAATTCGATAAATCTTTGTTCTTGTTCGATCGAGTCTTCTTGATCGATATTATCACTTTTTCCAATATTACTTCCATTTTTCATTTGTTCGAATTTTCATTATCACTTTATCCAACATTACGTCCAAAAATACATCCAAAAACACCATACTCGTAAAAAGCCTTCCGCTACAATATTCAATACACACTCCGTCCGATACGCATCCACTTCTTCCGGTTGAATTCGTATCAGTCACCATCTCACTTGAAGCTACATTAATACAACTTCCTCCATCGATTATCAAACTACACCATTTGTCTTTGATTTGACACTTGGTGTGGAATATTTGGTCTCGTTGTTCCGTATCCCTCGAAACCGTTTTGACTTGCAAAGTGCGAAGGACTAGACTCGTGTCATAATCCAAAGAACTGTAAGCCTCGCACTCCTCTTCTTCTTCGGCGTCAACGTCAAATACGTCACCGAGCCTTTCTCTTTCGTCCTCGACCAACAGTTCCTCCCGGACCTCAAGAGCCTCTCTTAGTGTCACCACCCGTTTGTTCGGACATGCATTTTGGTGATGACCGAACCCTTGACACTTGAAACATCGTACCTTCACCAAACTTGTTTCCTTGGGTACGTAGGGAGCCTTAGGTGCCATGATAGGGACATGACTTGGCTTGGTGCTTTTAGTACCCAAACTTGAACCGACACTTGGATTTCCGAATTTGGAGGGAAATTCGGGTCTTGAAAACTTCACCTTATTTTGGGCCTCTATCTTCACACATAATCCACATAAAGTATCGAAATCTTCATATGGGTACAATCCCACCGTGTTAGCTATATTTTTATTCAAGCCACGTAAAAAATCTGACATCTTTTGCTCTTTGTTTATTCTAGTTCTCCCATTAAGACCAAGCTTTCAAACTCTTCAATGTATTCACCAACACTTAGTTTTCTTTGCATGAAATCGGCAATCTTCCGGTACAAGGTTAGCCAATATGATGTTGGCACATACCTCTTATGAAGTTTTCTTTTTAAAGAATCCCACGAACGGATCTTTGCCTTTCCCGCCTGAGCTCTTCGTGTCTTCACTCCTTCGAACTAAAGAGAAGCTCCCTTCCCTAACCTTAGAATTGCATATTTGCAACGTTTCTCGTCGTTAAGTTCTTTGAATTCGAACATGCGCTCAATCTTCCATTCCCATTCTAAATAAGCTTTGGGATCGGTACCTCCAACAAACTCCGGAAGTTCGTTTACTTTAAACTCGTCCGCATGGTGCGTTGAACGGGCATCGTCTCCGCGCCTTGCTTGCATATGTTGCTTTGGTAGACCGCTTAGTGCGTGATGGAGTTTCATCAAGAAATCGGGATCGGAGAAATCCATAACAAGGGTCAACAGATAGTTTTTAACAAGAAATCGTCAATAAAATCGCCAAGGAAATAACGTTGGGCTCCGATGCCACTAATGATACGAATTCACTTGGAAAGTCAATATATATCGGTTGGAAATTGTATAGGTATGGAAGTATATCATAGCGGAAGTCTTATTCTGTGAATATGATAAATCGAACGTATGAATATGGATGTAATATTGGATAAGGTAAAAATATCGATCAAGAACAAAGGTTTATTGAATTAGACCTATAATCCGATAAGATGATTTCTTCTCAAGACCTATTGACATGGGTCGTGTCGCTTGACACGGCCGCGGTGGTAGATTTTGCCGAATCTGGACGAGCGGGACTCGACCGTGTCGCTTGGCACGGTCGGGTTGGACGGGCAGCAGGTTTTGGTTATCCGGAAGAGTTCGGCATGGGCCATGTCACCTGACACGGCCGGGTTCGGCAGGCAGCTAGTTTTGTTCTTTCAGCACAGCATGACACGGGCCGTGTCATATGACACGGCCGAGACCGAGCACCATGGTCACTCCACGTTTTGTGTCTGTTTTCTCGCCTAAAAATGTAGTCGTAAGTGTCTGGTGTGTCGTAAGGCCGTTTACGTCGATTCTTACCTCGTCTTCTTCATCCGTAATAATCACTCCCGTATCAGAGGAGCTCAAACATGTTAGGAGAGACCACCAAAGCACCCGAGCCAGAATGTCCCAGAGGCGAGGCAGGCGAACTAGAAGTAATTGTAGAGTAAGTCGGGATACTGCTGATCCGCGGCAGACCCAAACCTGCACCACAAACATCTGCCACAGGAGCGTCTGACGACTATGGATAAGTCTTGGCTGCAGCATGAAGATGGTATTGGTGTCCTTTGTGGGATGGCGTTAGAGTCTCATTCTCACTTATTCTTCATGTGCTCGTGCTCTACTAGGTGTATCTCTATTGCTAGGAGGGAGGTAAAATTTTGTTGGCCTCACTCTCAGTGGAGTACGGGTATTCTTTGGGCGGCTAGGAGGTGGAGAGGTAAGCATCTGGTTAACGTGGCATACCGTATCTTTTTAGCGGCGTTGGTTGTTGCGATTTTTCGTTAACGCAAGTACACGTTATCGTAGACAAGTAATAAAGTGATGAGTGAGTTATCGTTCCCACGAGGACTGAATTACTAATTACCGATTTATATGTATTCTAATTTTATTTGAACTGTCGAAGTTTGGGATGCAATTTATAACTAAAGAAAACCAATAAAAGAACAAACAGTAAAAACAATCGCTCGAAGAAAGAAAATCAAATGATGAATAAGACTAGGATTGTGAATCCAACTTGGTTTATCCGAATTTACTATCGATTATCTGAAGTTAATGATTTCCCCAATTTATTGAAGGCGAAGATTGCTAAAATACTCTACCGCCTCTCCCGAGGTCAATAGATTTTTCTAAAGGCGAATAACGCACTCTATCCCTAGGTGAATTAATTCGACAATAGGCAAAAAGCACAAAATCTTCAAAAGGCACGTAGTCCCTATGAGTATATTCCTATCTTACAAGATAAAACGGTTCTCACCAATAGTTCCTCACCAACTCTCCTCTCCCGATTCGAGTTGCGTAATTAAAACAATCCAATTATTGGCCAGACAATTGAAAGCATTAAAATCGATTGGGAAAAATCAACAGAAAAGGGAATTATGTAGATAATCAAAAGCAAATTCGTCAAAACTTTAGTTTCATCAAAATCCTAGAACAGGGTTTTAGCCTGACATGCTAAAGGATAAAAATACAGAATTAAAAGAAAGCATTGATATCAAATGCAGATGAAGAGCTCGGATTCCTCCGTTCTTCTGGCTTCCGCTCTCTGCCTCTTGATGTCTTCTGCTTCTCTTCCTTGATGATCGATCCTCTCTTCCCCCCAATGATCCATGATAATCTCCTTATGACCTTAAACCCTTATTTATAACTCCCCATCAGCCTCCAAAATGCGTCCGGGTGATTAGGTCGAGAACCGGCTTCAAAACGGCCTAAAACCGCGCAGAACACACCAAAACCGCCCTGTGGGCCGCGGCTCACTTAATCTGTGTTGCGGCTCACGGGGCACAGCGCATATGCCTGGGCGCTATTTTTCCTTCCTGGGCCGCGGCTCACTTTACTTGTGCCGCGGCTCAGGGTACAGTTTACTCGGGGGTCGCTGGTCATCTACGTGTGCCGCGGCCCCAGGTCAAAAATTTGCCGTTTTCGCCCGTTTTCATCGTTTTAGCTTCCGGACTTCAATTTCCTGCAAAACAAAAAAGAATAGGGCATTAAAAGCTCATTTATGCAGATTTAATCATAAAAATAATACAAAATAATGATAAATAAGCGTATAAAAATATGCCTAACAAATACCCCTAAACTTGAGCCTTTGCTTGTCCTCAAGCAAAGATAATCAATTTCAAACAAAAGAATATCGTGAATGATCATGCAACTCATAGTGCTCAACCTAATCAATACTACCCTGAAAATCTCAAAGAATAGTACAAGTATCGTATTAGTGAGTCACATCCAGGACACTGCTTCCACGAAGTAACCAATTTCAGTCCTAATCAATCGTGCATGAAGAAAATCTAGCTCAAAGATTGACAAGCGTGAATTTAATCGACCGCCAATATGAAGGGTTAAAATAAACAAGCTAACTCGCCCAATCCCACAGTCTAGTGGCAAAATTTTCAAGATTTTCAACATCAAATATAACCCTCAGACAGTATTCCCTTATATACGGTCAATAAGATGATTCGAGTTAACCACTAGGTTCGGATCTCGGGATGTTTCATCGGGATAATCCTAGGGTGGAATTCCATTCTCATGTATTGGGGAACTGTTTGACGTAAAAGACATTCATGGGGCACATGAATGCTTATAGTTACTAAGTTCCCCTCCACAGCGGAGAAACAACTCGAATAGCTATTCCCGCATGTCCGATTCAAGGTCACTGTTTTACGCGAGAGTAAACAATGGGTCACGCGAATACCCCCGGTTACTAGGCTCCCCATCATCGGCACATGCAAAATCTCTAAACCACTAGTCTAATCAGGGTCGTCGTTTTATGCGAGAGTAAACAACGGGTCACGTGAATACCCCCGATTACTAGACTTCCCATCATAGAACAAATAATATCTCGACTTTTGGGAAAAACTGTCCGACTCTAAACTCAAATCAAGTGCCCATACGACTTATGTTACTGGACGACTAGCTAACTAAAAAAATGTAACCAAACGTATAGACGGTGATTTGAAAACACGTATGTCTCCTCTCTTATCCGCTAAGATTTCTACAAAAAAAAAAATTCGGACCTAGATGAATACTTAACAGAAACAGATATCGCTGACTACAACTCAACTAAAACTCAATCATTTCTTCAGAGAGAAATCAGTATCGTAACATCAGTTTTACACAAATAGAAGCACGAAAAATTCACGACTGCAAATAATATCACGACAAGCCAGGCTAAGAACAAAAAGATAACTAAAGTGCAAACGAATAAGTACAGCAATAATAATAGCAACAGAAAGTAACCCCCCCCCCCCCCCAAACTTAGGACATACATTGACCTCAATGGACAAAAAGAATAATATGCAATGAAAGAAAAAGGTCAAGTACTCCCCTATAGTCTGCTGACGAACTGGTGCCGGCATCGTCCGGCGAGCCTGCACCTTTCTCGACTACACCATGCGGAATGTGAATGAATGAGCTTGCTGATACGGAATTGACTAGTCCAAATAAAGAAGACGGAGCAAGGATCAAAATAAACGGACTTACAACGCGTCATGCACGTACGGCAACATTTTTAGGCGAGAAAATGGACACAAGCCGGAAAAAGACACAACCTGCCGGAAAATGTCGCCGCCTGCCGGAAAATGTCGAGTCTGCTGGAAAATATCGCACCTGCCGGAAAATGCCGAGCACTGCCGGCCAGACCCGCCCGTATTGTCCGGCACGGCCCGTGCCGAGATGTCCCAGAATTGTGAAACTGACTGTCGGCCGAACCCAACCGTGTCGTCCGACACGGTCGAGTCAGACTCTTCCGGATAAGGAGATCTCGCTGTTCGACCAACCCGACCGTGCCAGGCGACACGGTCGACTCCTGCCAAACGTCCTTGTCACGCCGCACGGTCGAGTCACTGCCGGTCCTTGTCGCGCCGCGCCCGTGTCGAGTCCTGCCAAACGTCCTTGTCGCGCCGCGCCCGTGCCGAGTCACTGTCGGACGAGTCGCTGTCGGACGTCCCTGTCGCGCCGCGACCGTGTCAGTCGGACACGGTCGAGTCACTGCCGGCCAGATGCGTGCCGCGGCCGTGTCAAGCGACACGGCCCGTGTCCGGCAGCCAGCCTACTTTTTTTAATTGCTGATTTTTGTGTGTTTTGTCTTCTCTTTTCCTTTATTTACTTATTTTAGGGATTGTGTTCCCATATTTTGTGATTGATGTTTCTTGTTTGTATTTTATTTGATTTGTTTTGATTATTCAAAGATTTTGTAATCTTTGAATTAATTTACTTTTTGTTTGATTCCTTAAGTTGAAGACTTCACTCCTATAAGTAGTCTTCACTTAGCCTTGTAATAGAGATAGTATTATGAATGTTGAATGTGAAAGAATACACTTTGTGTTTCTATCATTGGTAAATGATTTTTACCGAAACTTGATTTTTATTCGACGCGTTTTCGATTATTAATCCGATTGATTCTCAAAAGGTCTTGGGAAGAAATCACCTTATCGAGTTATAGGTCTAATTCGATAAACTCTTGTTCTTGATCGTTCAAGTCTTCTTGTTCGATATTTTTATTGTTATATTCGATATTACTCCCACAAAATACATCCAAAAACCCCCTACTCGTAAAAAGACTTCCGCTACGATATTCCTACATATACTTCGTCCGATACGTATCCACTTCTCACGGATAATTCGTATCATAAGTGGTATCGGAGCCCAGGGTCATCTCCTTGGGCGATTTCTTCAACGATTTCTTGTGAAGAACTATATCTTGACTCTTGTTATGGATTTCTCCGATCTCAATTTCTTGATGAAACTCCGTGACGCACTAAACGGCTTACCGGAGCAACGTATACAAGAAAGACGCAGAGACGATGCCAACGATATTGATTTCTTGGCCAAATTCCACAGCATACCGGAATTTTACGGAGATAGTAATCCAGATGCGTACATAGATTGGCTCCATGCTTGTGAGGAGCACTCGGACTTCAAGGCTGCCCCGATCAACCACCGCGTTTCGTTGGTGGCAAGGCGCCTCCGCGGTAGCGCCGCCTTCTGGTGGCAAAAATTGAAACAGTCCCGTTCACAACAACGTAAGCCTAAAATTACAGATTGGCAAAAATTCAGAAAATATTTCAAGCGAAGGTTCAAAGCAGCATCTTATCACCAGTCGTTGTTTCCCCACCACCAATCCTTCGAAGCCCCTCCGCCAACCTTTGATCAAAGATTTTTTTTCATCGAAGAATTTCCAGTGAAGTTTTTTTTGACGAAGACGATGTCCCTACCACCATTTTTAATGAAGTAGACAAGACAGAGTTTTCAACAGAGCAATTCAACGAAGAAGATGAGTTGAGTCGTGTCTCCCTAGTCGACGAACCTGGATCTTGCTACTTTGAGCATGGGTAAGTTGGTTGTGTTGGCCAAATTGACCAAAACGGACCAAATTATTTTAATGATGAGGAGCCTTTTAGTGTCATGGAAATTGGGTCGGATTATGAAGGGCCACCGGTCTTTGATGCAGAACCAGTTGACGAAGAGGAGTCCGTAATAAATCATGTGTTTCCCATTCTTGATGATGAACCCGATGTGGAATTATCAGTGTTTCCAATTCTGGAGGATGAACCCGATGTGAAATTAACCGTGCGTCCCATTTCAGATGTCCACTCATTTCATGATATCGTATTAAGTGAGTAATTATTATTATTTTATTAATAATGATAGTTATTTTGTTGGTGATTCTCGAGGGGCCCCACTACCTATCGTCTCAAGATTTTGGGCCATGTACGCATCATGACATTTTCGAGATCAAGTACTTAGAAGCTTTAATTAATTATCTTGACGACGAAGGAAGTTCGGAATTGAGGACAATTCCCTTTAAAGGGGGAGGGGATGATACGGAATTGACTAGTCCAAATAAAGAAGACGGAGCAAGGATCAAAATAAACGGACTTACAACGCGTCATGCACGTACGGCAACATTTTTAGGCGAGAAAACGGACACAAGCCGGAAAAAGACACAACCTGCCGGAAAATGTCGCCGCCTGCCGGAAAATGTCGAGTCTGCCGGAAAATATCGCACCTGCCGGAAAATGCCGAGCACTGCCGGCCAGACCCGACCGTGTCGTCCGGCACGGCCCGTGCCGAGATGTCCTGCACTGTGAAATCGATCGCCGGTTAACCCGACCGTGTCGTCCGACACGGTCGAGTCACACTCTTCCGGATAAGGAGATCTCGCTGTCCGACCAACCCGACCGTGCCAGGCGACACGGTCGAGTCCTGCCAAACGTCCTTGTCACGCCGCACGGTCGAGTCACTGCCGGTCCTTGTCGCGCCGCGCCCGTGTCGAGTCCTACCAAACGTCCTTGTCGCGCCGCACCCGTGCCGAGTCACTGTCGGACGAGTCGCTGTAGGACGTCCCTGTCGCGCCGCGACCGTGTCAGTCGGACACGGTCGAGTCACTGCCGGCCAGATGCGCACCGCGGCCGTGTCAAGTGACACGGCCCGTGTCCGGCAGCCAGCCTACTTTTTTTAATTGCTGATTTTTGTGTGTTTTGTCTTCTCTTTTCCTTTCTTTACTTATTTTAGGGATTGTGTTCCCATATTTTGTGATTGATGTTTCTTGTTTGTATTTTATTTGATTTGTTTTGATTATTCAAAGATTTTGTAATCTTTGAATTAATTTACTTTTTGTTTGATTCCTTAAGTTGAAGACTTCACTCCTATAAGTAGTCTTCACTTAGCCTTGTAATAGAGATATGGTATTATGTATGTTGAATGTGAAAGAATACACTTTGTGTTTCTATCATTGGTAAATGATTTTTACCGAAACTTAATTTTTATTCGACGCGTTTTCGAGTATTAATCCGATTGATTCTCAATAGGTCTTGGGAAGAAATCACCTTATCGAGTTATAGGTCTAATTCGATAAAATCTTGTTCTTGATCGTTCAAGTCTTCTTGTTCGATATTTTTATTGTTATATTCGATATTACTCCCACAAAATACATCCAAAAACCCCCTACTCGTAAAAAGACTTCCGCTACGATATTCCTACATATACTCCGACCGATACGTATCCACTTCCCCCGGATAATTCGTATCACTTGCAACAACAAAGAGGAAATTAAGGATGAGCTCTCAAGTTTAAACATGATGTAAGGGTTGGGAGACAATATAATCCGATAAAACGATTCGTTGCATATAGTTTGAAAATGCTTGGCTTAACAATTTTTCATTGCTGCAATTTATCAACCACTTGGTATGCACAAGTTAAAATGAAGAACAAAAATTTTAATGGCTAACTCCAAATCCCAAAAAATAATAACACAGATATATAGCCATGATAAACGACGACTAACATCACCAATTCGTTCATAATCACAAATACCATCCCAATCAAACACCATATTCACCATATTCCAACTCCATTTTTGAGAAAACTTTGAAGAACAACTAGATGCAATTTATAACTAAAGAAAACCAATAAAAGATCAAACAGTAAAAACAATCGCTCGAAGAAAGAAAATCAAATGATGAATAAGTTTAGGATTGTGAATCCACCTTGGTTTATCCGAATTTACTATCGATTATCCGAAGTTAATGATTTCCCCAATTTATTGAAGGCGAAGATTGCTAAAATACTCTACCGCCTCTCCCGAGGTCAATAGATTTTTCTAAAGGCGAATAACGCACTCTATCCCTAGGTGAATTAATTCGACAATAGGCAAAAAGCACAAAATCTTCAAAAGGCCACGTAGTCCCTATGAGTATATTCCTATCTCACAAGATAAAACGGTTCTCACCAATAGTTCCTCACCAACTCTCCTCTCTCGATTCGAGTTGCGTAATTAAAACAATCCAATTATTGGCCAGACAATTGAAAGCATTAAAATCGATTGGGAAAACTCAACAGAAAAGGGAATTATATAGATAATTAAAAGCAAATTCGTCAAAACTTTGGTTTCATCAAAATCCTAGAACAGGGTTTTAGCCTGACATGCTAAAGGATAAAAATACAGAATTAAAAGAAAGCATTGATATCAAACGCAGATGAAGAGCTCGGATTCCTCCGTTCTTCTGGCTTCCGCTCTCTGCCTCTTGATGTCTTCTGCTTCTCTTCCTTGATGATCGATCCTCTCTTCCCCCCAATGATCCGTGATAATCTCCTTATGACCTTAAACCCTTATTTATAACTCCCAGCAGCCTCCAAAACGCATCCGTGTGATTAGGTCGAGAACCGGCTTCAAAATGGCCTAAAACCGCGCAGAACACACCAAAACCGCCCCGTGGGCCGCGGCTCACTTAATCTGTGTCGCGGCTCACGGGGCACCGCGCATATGCCTGGGTGCTATTTTTCCTTCCTGGGTCGCGGCTCACTTTACTTGTGCCGCGGCTCAGGGTACAGTTTACTCGGGGGTCGCTGGTCATCTGCGTGTGCCGCGGCCCGCTTGCCATGTGCCGCGGCCCCAGGTTAAAAATTTGCCGTTTTCGCCCGTTTTTATCATTTTAGCTTCCGGACTTCAATTTCCTGCAAAACATAAAAGAATAGGGCATTAAAAGCTCATTTATGCAGATTTAATCATAAAAAGAATACAAAATAATGATAAATAAGCGTATAAAAATACGCCTAACATTGGTCTACTTACTCTGGCAGGAGCACAATGAGAGGAGATTCGGTCAGAGGCATCGAGATCCACACACAGTTACTTTCCAGGGGATTGGTCTTGTTCGTGACATTATCTCTCAGCGTTGGCCGCCTCATTCCTTATCTGCGGTCACTGTTAGACGTATTTGGAGGGTTGCTTGGTAGTTCAATTGTAAATCTTTTATTATTTTTCTATTTCGTGCTGTTGGTGCACCTTCTGTAATGGTTGCTGGGTACTGGCCTGCCTTGTTGGCCAATCTTATTTATTTAATGCAATTGACTTTTCCCAAAAAAACATCTGCCACTGAATCTAACTGAGCACTAGACCCCAACTTAGACAAACCCAAACTGACAGCCGAGGTGACCGTATCCAGTGGGGCACTCCCAGAAGAACCCAAACGATGAAAAGAAGACACCTGACGCTGAGTGGTCTTCGCAACATAGACACTGACCTGCTTAGACGGTTTCAGAACTACCGGTTGATTTTTCCGCGGACAGGCTTGATCACGGTGCCCAAATACCCTACACTCACTACAACGGTGGAGCAACCACTCGTAATCAACAACTATTCTACGAAGACCAGGGCGCTCACCGTCACACGAGGGGAGAACCATGAGAAACGAGCGAATCGGGCTAGTCTCAGCATCTAACATGACACACACGCTAGCATAATCCACTTTAATACTATTTCTAGTAAAAACGTCTGCGAATAGAGGCTCCCCAATAGCACTGGTAGTAATACTCAAACCCTCATCAGTCTAGTACTCCAGAGGGACATTTCGAAGCTTCACCCAAACTAGAATGCATTTAGGCTGCACCTTTTGCAGAGACATACCATACTTCCATCGAGAAAGAAAGATAGACTGTCCCTGGAGCGACCACGGACCACCCTCTAGAGCCTCAATATAATGATGTTCACTATCGAATTTAAAGAAGTAAAAACCCCCAGATGAGCAAATCACATCCTGGAGGCCCTTCCAAGCCGACAAAAAATAGCTCTTAATTTGGTTGAAGAATAGAGCTTTCCCAAAAAAATACCCAACTAGAGTAAATTGCCACCTTCTAGCACCTTCGAACCCAACCCTACCAGCCAGTTTCACAATAAACTCACCATTGTAAAACTCTTGTTGGACATATTTTAGACCCCTTTTATTACCAAAATTTTTTCCTAACACAACCGAAGGTAAGGTAAACTCTTTCGAAAATTAATCGGAAACGTGCCAACATTCAAGGTACTTGGACTATCCGTATCATTATTACCTTTACATTTACCAATCATAACATCAGCAATATTATTAAGCTCGCCATTACCAACACTAACATTATTAACCAAGATAGGGGCAGAAGCATTAATTCTAGGTGAATCACAATTCTGGACAATAGCAGGCAAAGGAACAATTAGAGAGGCATTAACCAAGTAATTATGCAAATTAGAAACTTGGGCAGTAAGAGAAATGACAAAAGCAGCAGGAGACTCCTGCAATATAGGAACGGAATGAATGGGCTTCACAGCCACTGGAGAACCGACGGGATACCACAATTCACATCAGATACCCCAGAAACAAGGGAATTAGCAGCAGTCCCACTACTGCCCAAGGAGCCACGAACTCCAACACCAGGAAACGGGTCAGAACCCAGCCCAATATTGTGATCTGCCGCGTACCTCTGATCATAGCCCCCTTATTCTGGGTCTTGATAGTTTGCCTCACTGCAGGGGTAAAATGTTCAGATTTGATAATTTCCTGGCTGACTCTGAGGATTTCCTCACGGTGGTTTGGGACACTTGGCATCACCATATTGAGGGGGGCCGTTTTATGCAATTTGCCGTAAGTTGGACGCCCTTAAGCCCGTTTTTTCGTGCTTTGAGGAAGAGGAAAGTGGATTTGGCATTAAATGTTGCTGCTGCTACTTCATTCCTCTCTTCTTCTCAGAGTATTCTCAGGGACCATCCCATGGACGACTCGAGTTTATTGTTGGATAGATGTTATCGGTGGGTTTTCTCAGTTGTCGTAGCTCAGGAACAGTCTTCACTCAGGCAGCGGACCAAGTTGGCTTGGCTTAAGGATGGGGACCAGTGTACTGCCTTCTTCTTCCGGCAAATTGCTTCTAGGCGAGTCCGATCTCGTATCTATAGACTTAATACGGAGGATGGTACTGAGTTGACTGACCCTGCTCTTATTAAGAATGAGGTTGTTGGGTTCTATGAAAGACTGTTGGGTTACACTAATTGGATTATGCCTTTATCTTTCACTCAAGTTAGGCCTTTTGTTTCGGCTTCTCTTTCGCCTGATGTTGCGGTTCACATGGTTAGACCTGTTACTGCTGTTGAGATTCAGTCTGTGTTCTTTGAGTTTGATAAGGACAAGGCCCCGTGCCCTGATGGTTTTAATGCTACTTTTTACCGTCGAGCTTGGCCGATTGTGGGGGGTGAGATTTCGTTTGCTATTATGCATTTCTTTGCTACGGGAAAGTTTGTCAGGCAGATCAATTCTACGATCAGTTTACTTGTTCCAAAAGTAGCCTTACCTAGGAGCATGTCGGATTTTAGACCGATCTCTTGCTGCAAATTCGTATAATAAAGTATTCATCTCCCCTTCATTTTGCACAACCATGTCATCGTCCCGTGTCTTCTTAAATATCAACAAGTACACGCACTCACCATCATCACTAGCGTGTTCCATCTCCCGCTCGCTAGCAAACATGGCAAGTTTCGGTGTTTCAACCCGATTAGAGCTCATAGAACGAATAGCTTGAGGTGACATCGGTTTAAGCACAATTTTTTTGCCCTTATCCCATAACTCATATTCATTACTTCTTCCTCGATGTAAAATATCCCTATCAAACAACCATGGACGCCCCAAAAGTACATGACATGCATCCATCGGAAGTACATCACACAACATGTTATCATCATACGAACCCATGGTTAATCCGACCCTCACTTGTTTTGACACCTTTACTTTACTCCCGTCATCGAGCCAATGTAAAGCGTATGGTCTCGGATGAGTTGTATTGGTCAGCCCGAGTTTAGTCACCATCTCACTCGAAGCTACGTTGGTGCAACTTCCTCCATCGATGATCAGACCACACCACTTGTTCCCGACTTGACACTTCGTATGAAATATTTGGTCTCATTGTTCCGAATCATTTGAAACGGATTTGGCTTGTAAAGTACGAAGAATGAAATCCGTATCATAATTTGGAGCATCGTAAGCTTCACATTCTTCTTCTTCTTCATCCTCCAGGTTGAAATTAAACACATCACCTAGTCTTTCTTTTTCGTCCTCGACCAACAACTCGTCTCGAATTGCGAGAGCTTCTCTTAATGTCACCACCCATTTGTTCGGACAAGCATTTTGATAATGACTGAACCCTTGACATTTAAAACATCGTACTTTAGCCAAACTCGTCTCCTTCGGCATGTAGGGAGCCTTAGGAGCCGTAATAGGAGTAAGAGTTGGCACGGTGGTTTTGGTAGTCGAACTCGAACCGATACTTGGATTCCCGAATTTGGATGGAAGCTCGGGTTTAGAAAACTTCATCTTGTTTTGAGCTTCTAACTTCACGCATAGTCCACACAAAGTGTCAAAATCTTCGTATGGGTATAATTCCACCGAGTTAGGTATGCTTCGGTTCAAACCACGCAAGAAATGCGACATCTTTTGTTCCTCATTCTCCTCCAATTCTCCCATTAAGGCCAAATTTTTGAACTCCTCAATGTAGTCACCAACACTTAACTTTCCTTGCATGAGGTCGGTAATCTTCCGGTATAAGGATAACTGATGTGATGTGGGTACATACCTTTTACGAAGCTTTCTTTTTAACGAATCCCACGAACGGATCTTTTCTTCCCCCCCACGAGCTCTTTGTGTTTTCACTCCTTCGAACCAAAGAGAAGCGCCTTTTCCCAACATGAGAATTGTATACTTGCAACGCTTCTCATTGTCGAGCTCCTTAAATTCGAACATGCGATCAATTTTCTGTTCCCATTCCAAGTAAACCTCAGGATCGGTACGTCCAACGTACTCCGGAAGTTCGTTCACTTTGAACTCGTCTGCATAATGTGCTGAATGCACGCCCTCTCCTCCTTGTCTTGGTTGTAAACGTGGCTCCGGTGAGTTGCGTAATGCTTCGCGGAGCTTCACCAAGAAATCGGCATCGGTGAAATCCATAATGCCAAAAGATCATGAAACCAAATGCGTTTGCGATACCACTGATGATGCGAACTCACATTGGGGTACACACGTGTATCGCATGCAATGCAAGGGAAGTGTCTTTTACGAACAAAGAACACATACAGTAATTCGAAGTATAGAATACAACGTAAGATTCGTCTGAAAGTAGGGCAATTTAGCCGATCCTTAACAAGAACAATGCGTTTATCGAATTAGGCCTATCACTTGATAAAGTGATTTTCTTCTCAAGACCTATTGAGAATCGATTGGATTAAAACTCGAAAACGCGTCGAATAATAATCAAATTTTTGGTAGGAAACTCGTCCAACACTTAAGCAATACAAAAGTATTTTATTGATGATTCATAATAATCTTACAAGAACCAAACATGGTTCTTAAATAAAGATGAGAAGACTTAGCTAGTCAAAAAGAGAAGATTACAATCTTTTAAAAGGGAAGACAAAATGTAAAGCAAATATACTAAAGTAGACTAAGAAATATTCTTCATGACTTGGTGGGGGATGTCACGATTCAAAGGAGACAAAGGGGGCTGAAATCTTCTTCCAAATCTTCCAACTTTTCCAAGTCTTCCAAATCTCCCAAGTCTTCGTGAAATCTCCCAAATGATAAACTAAGTCTCCCAAGTCTTTAAAAGGGGGAGATGTCACGATTCAAAGGAGAAAAAAAAGGGGTCTGAAATCTTCTTTCCAAATCTCCCAAATCTTCATGAAATCTCCCAAGTCTTCATAAAAATGATAAACTAATTCTCCCAAGTCTTCAAAGGAGGGGGAGGGGGCGAAATCTCCTTCAAATCTTGGTAGTCTTCATAGAATGATAAACTAAGTTATTCCGAGTCCGATCACCAAAGTTACTCCAAGCCTCGTATCTGTTTTCTCGCCTAAGTACGTAGCCGTATGTGCATGGCGGGTTGCATGGTTGCTTACGTCGATCCTTACTTCGACTTCTTCACTTGGAATAGTTGATTTGATGGAGATTAGATTGCATTTAATATTTATATTTATATTTAATAGTTGTTAGGGTTTTATTTATGTTTTAAATAATTTTTAGTGGGTCGGGCTTTTAGATTTACACACCTAAAACCTTAGATTGTCTATTATAAATAGGAGTGTTTAGTAACATTGTGGGGAGCTTTGAATGAAATACAAATATATTAGGTTTTATCCCTTTGTTCGTGTTTTTATCGTTGTTCTTTTGGTATTCATATCGAATCAATTGAATTAAATATTAATCACGTTTTATGTATTCATCCGGATATTCTTAGAATCAATGGATTAATACGTATACGATTCTTCTTGCTGGAACCTAAACATGTTCCAGTTTGGGCGAAGCTTCGTAACGTCCCCTTGGAGTACTAGACTGATAAGGGTCTTAGCATTACTGCCAGTGCTATTGGGGAACCTCTGTTCGCTGATGTTTTCACTAGAAATTGCTTGAAAGTGGATTATGGTAGGGTTTGTGTCATGTTAGATGCAAATACTAGCCCGATACACTTCATTCTCATGGTTCTCCCGTCTTATGGTGGAGAACGTCCTAGGTTGCGTAGGATTGGTGTCGAGTACAAGTGGCTGCCTGATGCGATTGTGACATCTCCAAACAAAGTAAGAATTGACGTAGGTGACGATACCACGTTGCATGCACATGCGCCTACGTAATTCGGTGAGAAAACAAATGTGGAAATGGGAACGATCTTAATAATCGGAAATGGGATAACTTAGACGTATCAAAACATGCATACGTATGCATGTTCATGCATACAAAATCGACCATATTAGGGGGGATTTCGGCCGATTGTGATGGGAGATTCATGAAGAATTTTGTACCCACTACTTTCAAGTTTACTTTCATTTTTTAAAGTCCACCACAATAAGATCAAAGATAGAAGATTTGGCTCATGTCACAATCACCAAATCGGCCGAAATAAAGGAGGAAGAAGACACCAAGATGTTGCTTTCATTTTATATCCTTATCAAAGTCTTACAAAAGGATACCACATGGGAAAGATGTTATCTCCTCCTTCCAACTTACCCCACGGCCGAAAATGAGAGGAAGAAGCCAACCATGACTTTGTTTTCAATCTTGTCAAAGTTGATAGATTAGTTTAATGTGTGCTTGTTTTTTTGAGTGATCTTGTTTGATCTTGTTTGTAGTTGTTAAGGCTATTTATAAGCCTCATCCTCAACCTTTGAAAATCACTTTGAAGCTTAAGAAAAACGAAATACATTGTATGTATTCTTGTTGAATGATTTTCAACACAACTTGATTATAATTCGACGCGTCTTCGAGTTGTAATTTAATCAATTCTCAATAGGTCTTGAGGAGAGATTGTCTTGTAAAACTATAGGTCTAGTTTGATAAATTACTTTCATATTATCTTGTTTACGTAAGCCGAATTGCCCTACTTTCGGTTAATTCTTACGAGTGTTACACATATACGAGTGTTGTGAGGTAACAAAATATATCCGCTGCATTTCCTTGCGAGTTTACGTACATTTTCATACATAATTTGTATCATTAGTGGCATCGAAGACCAAGGTTATTTCCTTGTCGAAATTCTCTTGGCGATTTTCTGGAGTAAGCTATCTTATCATGGATTTTTCTGACGATTTCATGGAGAAACTCCGTGAAGCATTACACAATTTACAAGAACCACGTTTTCAAGCTAGAAGAGGAGGATATGACGCACATTCACCGCATCATGTAGATGAATTTAAAGTAAATGAACTTCCTGAATTTGTCGGAGGTACCAATCCCGAAGTCTACTTGGAGTGGGAGAGAAAGATTGAACATATGTTCGACTTCAAGAACCTTAACGATGAGAAACGGTGCAAATATGCGATTCTCAAGTTAGGTAAGGGCGCTTCCCTATGGTTCGAGGGTGTGAAAACACAACGAGCTCGTGCGGGAAAAGAGAAAATCCGTTCTTGGGATTCTTTGAAGAAAAAACTACATAAAAGGTATGTCCCGACATCACATCGGTTAACCTTATACCGAAAATTGCGGAGTTCGTGCAAGGGAAACTAATTGTGGGAGAATACATCGAAGAATTTGAAGGCTTGGCCTTAATGGGAGAACTCGAAGAAAATGAAGAACGAAGAATGTCACGTTTCTTACGTGGCCTAAACCGAAACATTGCAAATACGGTGGAATTATACCCATGCGGAGATTTTGACACTTTATGCGGACTATGCATAAAAATAGAAGCTCAAAACAAGTTGAAGTTTACCAAACCCGAATTCCCATACAAATTTGGAAATGCAAGTGCCGGCTCAAGTTCTACTACGAAACCTACCGTACCATTTCAAGTCCCTACCCCGGCCCCGAAGGTTCCTCACGTTTCCAAGGAAACGAGCTTGGCTAAAGTACGATGCTTTAAATGTCAAGACTTTGGTCACTATCAAAATGCATGTCCAAATAAACGGGTGGTCACGTTAAGAGAAGCTCTTGCGGTCCGAGACAAACTTTTAGTCGAGGACGAGAAGGAAGGACTTGGTGACGTATTTAACATGGAGGCCGAGGAAGAGAACGAGGAATGTGAGACTTATGACGCTCCGGAATATGATACTGCTTTAGTGCTTCGAGCTCTACATACCAAAATCATTCCAAGTGATACGGAGCAAAGAGACCAAATCTTTCATTCCAAATGCCGAGTCGGAGAAAAATGGTGTAGCTTGATAATAGACGGAGGGAGTTGCACGAATGTAGCTTCAAACGAGATGGTCACTAAACTCGGGCTAACTACTACGGCACACCCGAGGCCGTATGCTTTACATTGGCTCTATTATGGAAGCAAAGTGAAGGTGTCGAGACAAGTACGGGTCAACTTAACTATGGGACCATACGGAGACAATGTGTTATGTGACGTACTCCCGATGGACGCATGCCACGTACTTTTGGGACGACCTTGGATGTTCGACCGAGATGTTTTACATCGAGGTCGGAGAATGAATATGAATTACGAGACCAAGGAAAGAAGATTGTACTCAAACCGATGTCCCCACAAGCTATCCGTTCGATGAGTTCTAGTCGAGTGGAGAAACCGAACCTCACTATGCTTGCTAGCGAGAGGGAAATGGAACATGCCATTAATGACGGGGAGCGAGTATATTTGGTGATGTTTAAAGAGACACGGGACGAGAACATGGGAGTACAAAACGGAGGAGAGCTAGATGTGTTGTTACACGAATTTGAGGATGTTTTTCCCGAAGAATTACCGTCGGGTTTACCACCTATTCGCGGTATCGAACACCAAATCGATCTTATACCGGGAGCACCACTTCCTAATAAAGCCACTTATAGATGTAATCCTGAGGAGACGAAGGAATTACAAAGACAAGTCGAATAACTTTTGGACCGCGGATATGTCCGGGAGAGTTTGAGTCCGTGTGCGGTTCTGGTCTTACTTGTCCCTAAGAAAGATGGTTCTTGGCGGATGTGTGTGGATAGTCGGGCCGTGAACAATATCACCGTCAAGTATCGGTTCCCTATCCCGAGACTTGATGACATGTTAGATGAACTACATGGTTCGGTAATCTTTTCAAAGGTGGATTTACGAAGCGGATATCATCAAATTCGAATGCGAGAAGGTGACGAGTGGAAGACGGCCTTCAAAACGAAAAATGGATTATATGAATGGACCGTTATGCCGTTTGGTCTTACAAATGCGCCTAGTACCTTCATGAGGTTGATGAACGAAGTGCTTAAACCATTTCTAGGGAAGTTCGTGGTTGTATATCTGGATGACATCCTAATCTATAGTCAATCACTACAAGAACATTTCGGGCACTTAAGACAAATCTTCGAAACTTTGAGGGACCGAAAATTATATGGAAAAAAAGAGAAGTGTCCGTTCCTAGTCGAAAGTATAGTCTTTCTTGGCTATGTCGTTTCGAAGGACGGAGTGGCGGTTGATCAAACAAAAATCGAAGCAATTAAGTCTTGGCCGACCCCTACGACCGTGACGGAAGTGAGATCATTTCACGGACTTGCTTCTTTATACCGGAGGTTTATTCGAGACTTCAGCACCATTTCAAGTCCGATAACGGAGTGTTTAAAAAAGGGACCATTTGTATGGAACGGAGCTGCCCAAGGAGCTTTCTAGAAGTTAAAGGCCAAATTATGCGAAGCACCGATCCTAACACTACCCGATTTTACTCAACCATTCGAAGTTGAATGTGATGCTAGTGGAGTTGGAATTGGAGCGGTTCTCATTCAAGGTAAACGACCTATCGCTTACTTTTCAGAGAAGTTGAATGGAGCTCGGTTGAATTATTGTACTTACGATAAAGAATCCTATGCTATCGTATGGGCCCTTGATCATTGGAGTCATTACCTACGGACGAAGCATTTTATTCTACACTCGGACCACGAGTCATTGAAGTATATTAACGGATAACATAAACTGAGTCCGAGGCATGCCAAGTGGGTGGAATTCCTACAATCATTTCACTTTTCATCCAAGTACAAAGACGGTAAAAGCAATGTCGTTGCAGATGCATTATCTAGGAGGTATGCTTTACTTTCTACTCTGGAGGTTCGGTTACTTGGTTTCGAAATGTTGAAGGAGTGTTATGAAAATGATGCGGATTTTGGAGAAGTTTTTACTCGTTGCAAATCTGGTCCGTTCGAGGAGTTCATGTTACAAGATGATTTCCTATTTAAAGGGAATAGGCTATGTGTTCCAAAACAGGCGGTTTGGGAATTATTGGTTCGGGAGGCTCACGGAGGAGGCTTAGCGGGTCATTTTGGCACGGCTAAAACATTGGAAGTACTAAAAGAACATTTCTTTTGGCCAAAAATGCTAAAAGACGTTTACAATGTTTTAAGTAAATGCGTAACATGTCACATCTCAAAGAGTTCATTCAAATCGGGATCGTATATGCCTCTACCGGTTCCATAAAGACCGTGGGAAGATGTATCCATGGATTTTATCGTCGCTTTACCCCGTACTCAACGAGGTAAAGATGCTATTATGGTGGTTGTTTATCGGTTCTCAAAAATGGCTCATTTCGTGGCTTGCCACAAAACCGACGACGCAAGCAACGTGGCCGACTTATACTTCCGAGAGGTGGTTCGTTTACATGGAGTTCCGAAGACTATTGTTTCGGATTGGGATTCGAAATTCCTTAGCTATTTATGGAATACTTTATGGAGGAAAGTGGGAACAAAGCTCTTGTTTAGCACTTCGCACCATCCTCAAACCGATGGTCAAACCGAAGTCACAAATCGAACGTTAGGAATGTTGTTGCGAGGACTTGTGAATAAAACGCAAAATGATTGGGACATGAAACTTGCTCATGCGGAATTTGCCTATAACCGATCCCCTACACATGCTACGGCACATTCTCCTTTTGAAGTCGTTTACGGGTTAAATCCTTATATACCCTTAGACTTGATTCCGTTTCCGAAGGATGAGTTGGTACACAAAGATGCAGAATCAAAACTTAAATCGATGATCAAGTTGCACGGACAAATACATGATCGAATCAAAGAAATGAATGATGCATACAAACGGAAATCCAACAATCACAGAAAACCGAGACTATTTGAAGTAGGCGACTTGGTTTGGGTACACTTAAGAAAAGAGAGATTTCCTAGCAAACGCAAGAACAAACATATGCCGAGGGCCGAGGGACCTTACAAAATCATGGGTAAAGTGAACGACAATGCATATAAAGTAGAACATCCGGGCGATTATGGGGTACACGCCACTTTTAACGTGGGCGATCTATCTCCTTACCTTAACGACGAGGGAATCACTGAATTGAGGTCAATTCCTTTCAAACAGAGAGGAGATGATGCGATTGTGACATCTCCAAACAAAGTAAGAATTGACGTAGGTGACGATACCTGATGCGATTGTGACGTCTCCAAATGAAGTAAGCGAAGTAAGAATAGACGTAGGTGACGATACCACGTTGCATGCACATGCACCTACATACTTTGGTGAGAAAACAAATGCGGAAATGGGAACGATCATAATAATCGGAACCGGGATAACTTAGACGTATCAAAACATGCATACGTATGCATGTTCATGCATACAAAATCGGCCATTTGGGGGAGATTTCGGCCGATTGTGACATGCATCCATGAAGGATCTTTTGTCCCCACTACTTTAATATTTGCTCTTATTTTCAAGTCCACCATATCAAGATCAAGGATAGATTTTTTATTCACTCCACCTTGTTGAATGATTTCGGCCGAACCACATGGAGGAAAAAATGCCAAGATGTTGCCCTCATGTTCAAAGTCCTTGTCAAGCCCTACAAAAGATATCACATGAGAAGGATCTTGTCAACTCTTTCAAGTACCCCACGGCCGATTTGGTGAGGAAGGAGCCAAACATGTTGTTCTCTTTTCTTTGTCAAAAGTCTTGATAGTTAGTTTAATAATTGCTTGTCTTTTAGCTTGATTTTGTGTGATCTTGTTTGAACTTATTAGTAGTTGTAATGGATATATAATAGCCTCATCCTCAACTTGAATAAACACTTTTGAAGCTTGCAAAAACGAAATACACTTGTGTATGTTCATTGTTGAATGATTTTCAGCACAACTTGATTATAATTCGACGCGTTTTCGAGTTGTAATTTTAATCGATTCTCAATAGGTCTTGAGGAGAGATGGCTTTATCAAACTATAGGTCTAGTTTGATAATTTACTTTCATATTATCTTGTTTACGTAAACTGAATTGCCCTACTTTTGGTTGAATCTTACGAGTGTTACACAAATACGAGTGTTGTGAGGTAACAATTATAACCGCTGCATTTTTCGGCGAATTTACGTACATATCATACGTTAATTCGTATCATTAGTGGTATCAGAGCCCAAGGTTATTTCCTTGTCGAAATTCTATTGGCGATTTTCTGGACTAAACTATCTCATCATGGATTTTTCCGACGATTTCATGGAGAAACTACGTGAGGCACTACACAACATGCAAGAACCACGTTTTCAAGCAAGAAGAGGAGGATATGATGCACATTCACCGCGTCATGTGGATGAATACAAAGTAAATGAACTTCCGGAATTTGTCGGGGGTACTAATCCCGAAGTTTACTTGGAGTGGGAAAGGAAGATTGAACGTATGTTCGACTTCAAGCACCTTAACGATGAGAAACATTGCAAATATGTGATTCTCAAGTTAGGGAAGGGCGCCTCCTTATGGTTTGAGGGTATGAAAACACAACGAGCTCGTGCGGGAAAAGAGAAAATCCATTCTTGGGATTCTTTGAAGAAAAAACTACGTAAAAGGTATGTCCCGACATCACATCGGTTAACCTTATACCAAAAAATTGCGGAGTTCGTACAAGGGAAACTAAGTGTGGAAGAATATATCGAAGAATTTGAAGGCTTGGCCTTAATGGGAGAACTTGAAGAAAATGAAGAACAAAGAATGTCACGTTTCTTACGTGCTCTAAACCGAAACATTGCAAATACGGTGGAATTATACCTTTACGGAGATTTTGAAACTTTATGCGGACTATGCATAAAAATTGAAGCTCAAAACAAGTTGAAGTTTACCAAACCCGAATTCCCATACAAATTCGGAAATGCAAGTGTTGGCTCAAGTTCGACTACGAAACCTACCGTACCTTTTCAAGTCCCTACCCTGGCCCCGAAGGTTCCTCACATTTCCAAGGAAATGAGCTTGGCTAAAGTACGATGTTTTAAATGTCAAGACTTTGATCATTATTAAAATGCATGTCCAAATAAACGGGTGGTCACTTTAAGAGAAGCTCTTGCGGTCCGAGACGAACTTTTAGTCGAGGACGAGAAGGAAGGTCTTGGTGACGTATTTAACATGGGGGCCGAGGAAGAGAATGATGATTGCGAGACTTATGATGCTCCGGAATATGATACTGCTTTAGTGCTTTGAGCACTACATACCAAAATCATTCCAAGTGATACGGAGCAAAGAGACCAGATTTTTCATTCCAAATGCAAAGTTGGAGAAAAGTGGTGTAGCTTGATAATAGACGGAGGGAGTTGCACGAATGTAGCTTCAAACGAGATGGTTACCAAACTCGGGCTAACTAATACAGCTCACCCGAGACTGTATGCTTTACATTGGCTCGATGATGGAAGCAAAGTGAAGGTGTCTAGACAAGTACGGGTCAACTTAACTATGGAATCATACGGGGATGATGTGTTGTGTGACGTACTCCCGATGGACGCATGCCACGTACTTTTGGGACAACCATGGATGTTCGACCGAGATGTTTTACATCGAGGTCGGAGTAATGAATATGAATTACAAGACAAAGGAAAGAAGATTGTACTCGAACCAATGTCCCCACAAGCTGTCCGTTCGATAAGTTCTAGTCGAGTGGAGAAACCGAAACTTATCATGCTTGCTAGCGAAAGAGAAATGGAACATGCCATTAATGATGGGGAGCGAGTATATTTGGTGATGTTTAAAGAGACACGGGACGAGAACATGGGAGTACAAAATGGAGGAGAGTTAGATGTGTTGTTACACGAATTTGAGGATGTTTTTCCCGAAGAATTACCATCGGGTTTACCACCTATTCGCGGTATCGAACACCAAATCGATCTTATACCGAGAGCACCACTTCCTAATAAAGCCGCTTATAGATGTAATCCCTAGGAGACGAAAAAGTTACAACGACAAGTCGAAGAGCTTTTGGACCGCGGGTATGTCCGGGAGAGTTTGAGTCCGTGTGCGGTTCTGGTCTTACTTGTCCCTAAGAAAGATGGTTCTTGGCGGATGTGTGTGGATAGTCGGGCCATGAACAATATCACCGTCAAGTATCGGTTCCCTATCCCGAGACTTGCTGACATGTTAGACGAACTACATGGTTCGGTAATCTTTTCAAAGGTGGATTTGCGAAGCGGATATCATCAAATCCGAATGCGGGAAGGTGACGAGTGGAAGACGGCCTTCAAAACAAAAAATGGATTATATGAATGGACCGTTATGCCTTTCGGTCTTACAAATGCGCCTAGTACCTTCATGAGGTTGATGAACGAGGTACTTAAACCATTTCTGGGGAAGTTCGTGGTTGTATATCTGGATGACATTCTAATCTATAGTCAATCACTACAAGAACATTTTGGGCACTTAAGGCTAATCTTCGAAACCTTGAGGGACCGAAAATTGTATGGAAAAAAAGAGAAGTGTTCGTTCCTAGTCGAAAGTATAGTCTTTCTTGGCTATGTCGTTTCGAAGGACGGAGTGGCGGTTGATCAAACAAAAATCGAAGAATTAAATCTTGGCCGACCCCTACAACCGTGACAGTAGTGAGATCATTTCACGGACTTGCTTCTTTTTACCGGAGGTTTATTCGAGACTTCAGCAACATTTCAAGTCCGATAACGGAGTGTTTAAAAAAAGGACCATTTGTATGGAACGGGGCTGCCCAAGGAGCTTTCGAGAAGTTAAAGGCCAAATTATGCGAAGCACCGATTCTAACACTACCAGATTTTACTCAACCATTGGAAGTTGAATGTGATGCTAGCGGAGTTGGAATTGGAGCGGTTCTTATTCAAGGTAAACGACCTATCGCTTACTTTTCGGAGAAGTTGAACGGAGCTCGGTTGAATTATTGTACTTACGATAAAGAATTCTATGCTATCGTACGAGCCCTTGATCATTGGAGTCATTACTTACGGACGAAGCATTTTATTCTACACTCGGACCACGAATCATTGAAGTACATTAACGGACAACATAAACTGAGTCCGAGGCATGCCAAGTGGGTGGAATTCCTACAATCATTTCACTTTTCATCCAAGTACAAAGACGGTAAAAGCAATGTCGTTGCGGATGCATTATGTAGGAGGTATGCTTTACTTTCTACGCTGGAGGTTCGGTTACTTGGTTTCGAAATGTTGAAGGAATGTTATGAAAATGATGCGGATTTTGGAGAAATTTTTACAAGTTGCAAATCTGGTCCGTTCGGGGAGTTCATGTTACAAGATGATTTCCTATTTAAAGGGAATAGGCTATGTGTTCCAAAACAGGCGGTTCGGTAATTATTGGTCCGGGAAGCTCACGGAGGAGGTTTAGCAGGACATTTTGGCACGGCTAAAACATTGGAAGTACTAAAAGAACATTTCTTTTGGCCTAAAATGCTAAAAGACATTTACAATGTTTTAAGTAAATGTGTAACATGTCACAACTCGAAGAGTTCGTTCAAACCGGGATCGTATGTGCCCCTACCGGTTCCAGAAAGACCGTGGGAAGATGTATCCATGGATTTTATCGTCGCTTTACCCCATACTCAACGAGGTAAAGATGCTATTATGGTGGTTGTTGATCGGTTCTAAAAAATGGCTCATTTCGTGGCTTGCCACAAAACCGACGACGCAAGCAACGTGACCAATTTATACTTTCGAGAAGTGGTTCGTTTACATGGAGTTCCGAAGACTATTGTTTCGGATCAAGATTCAAAATTCCTTAGCTATTTTTGGAATACTTTATGGAGGAAAGTGGGTACAAAGCTCTTATTTAGCACTTCGCACCATCCTCAAACCGATGGTCAAACCGAAGTCACAAATTGAACGTTAGGAACGTTGTTGCGACGACTTGTGAATAAAATGCAAAAGGATTGGGACGTGAAACTTGCTCATGCGGAATTTGCCTATAGCCGATCCCCTACACATGCTACGGCACATTCTCCTTTTGAAGTCGTTTACGGGTTAAATCCTTATATACCCTTAGACTTGATTCCATTGCCGAAGGACGAGTTGATACACAAAGATGCGGAATCTAAACTTAAATCTATGATCAAGTTGCACGGACAAATACATGATCGAATCAAAGAGGTGAATGACGCATACAAATGGAAATCCAACAATCACAAGAAACCGAGACTATTCGAAATAGGTGACTTGGTTTGGATACACTTAAGAAAAGAAAGATTTCCTAGCAAACGCAAGAACAAACTTATGCCAATGGCTGAGGGACCTTACAAAATCGTGGGAAAGGTGAACGACAATGCGTATAAAGTAGAACTTCCGGGCAATTATGCGGTACATGCCACCTTTAACGTGGGCGATCTATCTTCTTATCTTGACGATGAGGGAATCACTGAATTGAGGTCAATTCCTTTCAAAGGGGGAGGGGATGATGCGATTGTGACGTCTCCAAACGAAGTAAGCGAAGTAAGAATAGACGTAGGTGATGATACCACGTTGCATGCACATGCACCTACGTACTTTGGTGAGAAAACAAATGCGGAAATGGGAACGATCTTAATAATCGGAACCGGGATAACTTAGATGTATCAAAACATGCATACGTATGCATGTTCACGCATACAAAATCGGCCATTTGGGGGAGATTTCGGATGATTGTGACATGCATCCATTAAGGATCTTTTGTCCCCACTACTTTAATATTTGCTCTCATTTTCAAGTCCACCATATCAAGATCAAGGATAGATTTTTGATTCACTCCACCTTGTTGAATGATTTCGGCCAAACCACATGGAGGAGAAAATGCCAAGATGTTGCCCTCATGTTCAAAGTCCTTGTCAAGCACTACAAAAGATATCACATGAGAAGGATCTTGTCAACTCTTTCAAGTACCCCACGGCCGATTTGGTGAGGAAGGAGCCAAACATGTTGTTGTTCTCTTTTCTTTGTCAAAAGTCTTGATAGTTAGTTTAATAATTTCTTGTCTTTTAGCTTGATTTTGTGTGATCTTGTTTGAACTTATTAGTAGTTGTAATGGCTATATAATAGCCTCATCCTCAACCTTGAATAAACACTTTTGAAGCTTGCAAAAACGAAATACACTTGTGTATGTTCATTGTTGAATGATTTTCAGCACAACTTGATTATAATTCGACGCGTTTTCGAGTTGTAATTTTAATCGATTCTCAATAGGTCTTGAGGAGAGATTTCTTTATCAAACTATAGGTCTAGTTTGATAATTTACTTTCATATTATCTTGTTTACGTAAACCGAATTGCCTACTTTCGGTTGAAACTTACGAGTGTTACACAAATACGAGTGTTGTGAGGTAACAATTATAACCGCTGCATTTTCCGGCAAATTTACGTACATATCATACGTTAATTCATATCAATACCACGTTGCATGCACATGCACCTACGTACTTCGGTGAGAAAACAAATGCGGAAATGGGAACGATCTTAATAATCGGAACCGGGATAACTTAGACGTATCAAAACATGCATACGTATGCATGTTCATGCATATAAAATCGGCCATATTAGGGGGATTTCGGCCGATTGTGATGGGAGATTCATGAAGGATTTTGTCCCCACTACTTTCAAGTTTACTTTCATTTTTCAAAGTCTACCATAATAAGATCAAAGATAGAAGATTTGGCTCCTGTCACAATCACCAAATCGGCCGAAATAAAGGAGGAAGAAGACACCAAGATGTTGCTTTCATTTTCTATCCTTATCAAAGTCTTACAAAAGGATACCACATGGGAAAGATGTTATCTCCTCCTTCCAACTTACCCCACGGCCGAAAATGAGAGGAAGAAGCCAAGCATGACTTTGTTTTCAATCTTGTCAAAGTTGATAGATTAGTTTAATGTGTGCTTGTTTTTTTGTGTGATCTTGTTTGATCTTGTTTGTAGTTGTTAAGGCTATTTATAAGCCTCATCCTCAACCTTTGAAAATCACTTTGAAGCTTAAGAAAAACGAAATACATTATATGTATTCTTGTTGAATGATTTTCAGCACAACTTGATTATAATTCGACGCGTCTTCGAGTTGTAATTTAATCAATTCTCAAAAGGTCTTGAGGAGAGATTGTCTTGTCAAACTATAGGTCTAGTTTGATAAATTACTTTCATATTATCTTGTTTACGTAAGCCGAATTGCCCTACTTTCGGTTAATTCTTACGAGTGTTACACATATACAAGTGTTGTGAGGTAACAAAATATATCCACTGCATTTCCTTGCGAGTTTACGTACATTTTCATACGTAATTCGTATCACTGCCCCACCGTTGTGGAGATTGTAGGGTCTTTGGGCATCGTGATCAGGTGTGTCCGTGTAAGTAGCAGCCTTTAGTGCAGCTTCCGAGGAAGCAGGTTGGTGTTTATGTTGCGAAGACCTCTAAGCCTCAGGGGTCTTCTTCTTCTCGCTTAGTTAGTCCCGGGCGTGTCCCACGGGCTGTGGTCACCCCTTCTGCCAGTTTGAGTTTGCAGAGGGGTTAGTTTCTGCTCAGTTAGCTGCCGGGTCTGTTGGACGTGGTTGGGATCCGGATATATCGCGGCTTGGTAGTATCCCTACCTACTCTTCGGTTACTACTACTTCGCCTGTCTTGTCTCCGGGATGTTCTGGTTCGGGTGATTTGGTGATACAAAACCGACTACTCCAAGCAAAGAAGACGAAGTGAGGATTAACGTAAAACACCTTGAACATACGCCTACATACTTAGGCGAGAAAACAGATACGAGACCTGGAGTAATCTTGGTAATCGGACTGGGAATAACTTAAACGAAGCAACATGCATCATGTTGGGGCCAAGTTGGTGAAGATAAGATAATAAAGATTTCATCCAATTTCTTTATAATAAAGTGATGCATTATTCACGGCCTACATGTGAAGAAGAATATCACCTTGGATACGAAACCCATCCTTTATTCCTTTTGTTTGATAGTGGCGTGGAATACCCCCTTTTTGTTGTCTTTTCCTTTATTTTAAGATCATGTGATCTTATCTTCTAATATTTTAAGTAATCTTATAAGGCTACTCTTATCTATAAGTAGTCATGTTTGGATTGTAATCGGATTCATTATTGAATCATCAAAAAAATACATTGTGTATTGTTTAAAGCATTGGATGAGTTTCCTTCCAAAATTTGGTTATTATTCGATGCGTTTTCGAATTTTACTCTGATCAATTCTCAATAGGTCTTGAGAAGAAATCACCTTATCGAATTATAGGTCTAGTTCGATAAACACCTGTTCCCTATCCTGTTTCTGATACGATTTACGTATGTAAGTGTACGTAAAACGTATGATATACAATGGAAGTTTATTACGTTTTTGACAAGTATCAAAGTATCAACCAAAAATACAAGGTGGTGGCCGAAATTATGCGGTTTTCGGCCGTGATGTAGGATAGTGTATGGATTTGAATGTGTTTTACCGAATTAGACCTATAACTCGATAAAGATAATCTCTCCTCAAGACCTATTGAGAATTGATCAAGTTATAATTCGAGACGCGTCGAAATAATAACCAAGGTTTTTGTTGAACTCGTTCAACGTATATTCCAAGAGAAATACAATGTGATTAATATTCAAGATGCTTTACAAATACAAGGTGAACTACTATATATAGTAGTATACAGAAGATAAGGGAATAAAAAAAGACAAGAAAAAACGAAAATACAAGTCTCCATCATATCATGTTTCGGCCGATTCTTCAATGGTGGGGAGGAGGAGATCTTCAATATCTTGTATAAGATATGAAGACTTTGGGAGGTCCTTTTCAAGATGCCTTGGCCGATTCTTCAATGGTGGGGAGGAGGAGATCTTCAATATCTTTGTATAAGATATGAAGACTTTGAGAGGTCCTTTTCAAGATGCTTTGGCCGAAAATTTCTTCAAAGGTGGGGGAAGGAGATCTTTATTTTGGACAAGATATGAAGATGAAGAAAAAAAAGGTGCTAGACAAATCTTTCATGTGTCTTGGGGTGATCGGCCGAATCCCCTATGATTTGGGCCGATTCCAACGTTAATTTGTCGCCATGTTTACGTAACTCCAGTTCCGATTAATAATGTAACTCCAATCCGCGTGTTCTTTTCTCCCAAGTATGATGATGCATGGTCATGCAACTTTGTGTCATCGTTGACGTCGATTTTTATTGACTCTTCTTCGATTGGAATAAATGATATCGTATCATTCCCTCCCTTTTTGAAAGGAATTGACCTCAATTCCGAAATGCCATCGTCGTCAAGGTAAGGCGAGAGATCGCCTATGTTGAAAGTTGCGTGTACTCCGTATTCGCCCGGAAGTTCTACTTTGTAAGCGTTGTCGTTCACTTTTCCCACAATTTTGTACGGACCTTCAGCTCTCGGCATTAATTTATTCTTGCGTTTGTTCGGGAATCGTTCTTTCCTCAAATGTATCCAAACTAAGTCGCCAACATCAAATAGCCTCGCCTTTTTATTTTTGTTCGACTTCCGCTTGTAAATTTCATTTACTTCTTTAATCCGATCTCGTACTTTTTCATGTAACTTCATCATTGACTTGAGTTTTGATTCTGCGTCTTTGTGAACCAATTCGTCGTTCGGCAGGGGAATCAAATCCAACGGCATGTGAGGGTTTATTCCGTACACTACTTCAAAAGGGGAATGGGCCGTGGCGAAGCCGGGTGATCGGTTGTATGCGAATTCCGCATGTGCAAGTTTAACGTCCCAATCCTTTTGTGTTTTATTCACCAATCCTCGCAATAATGCTCCCAAGGTCCAATTAGTCACTTCGGTTTGTCCATCGGTTTGTGGGTGATGTGAAGTACTGAATAGGAGTTTAGTACCCACTTTTCTCCATAAAGTATTCCAGAAGTAACTTAGAAATTTCGAATCTCGATCCGACACGATAGTTTTTGGAACTCCGTGTAAACGAACTACTTCCCGGAAATATAAGTCTGCCACATTGCTTGCATCATCGGTTTTGTGGCATGCTATAAAGTGAGCCATTTTCGAAAAACGGTCGACGACCACCATGATCGAGTCTTTGCCCCGTTGAGTACGAGGTAAAGCAACAATAAAATCCATCGAGACATCCTCCCACGGACGCAAGGGTATTGGTAACGGCATGTAGGTACTTGGCTTGAACGAACTTTTCATCATGTGACAAGTGACGCATTTACTCACGATCGTGCTTACGTCACCATACATCTTTGGCCAAAAGAAATGCTCCTTTAGAACTTCTACGGTTTTAGCCGAACCGAAATGACCGGCTATTCCTCCTCCGTGCGCCTCCCGGACTAGTAATTCCCGAATCGGATGTTTCGGCACACATAGTTTATTAACCTTGAAAATAAAGCCATCCTGTAAAATAAATTCTTCGCACGGACCTGTTTTGCAACGGGTAAAAATTTCTCCGAATTCCAAATCGTCAACGTAATGATTTTTCAAAGTCTCGAACCCCAACAAACGAACGTCTAGAATAGAAAGTAAGGCATACCGTCTGGATAGTGCATCCGCCACTATATTACTCTTACCGTCTTTGTACTTGGATGAAAAGTGAAAAGATTGCAAAAATTCCACCCATTTTGCATGTCTCGGGCTTAGCTTGCTTTGCCCGTTAATGTATTTCAACGACTCGTGATCCGAATGCAACACGAAATGTTTCGAACGTAAATAGTGACTCCAATGATCGAGTGCTCTCACGATAGCATAGAACTCTTTGTCGTAAGTACAATAATTAACTCGAGCACCACTTAACTTTTCCGAAAAATAGGCGATGGGGCGGCCTCCTTGAATAAGTACTGCCCCGATTCCAACTCCACTAGCGTCGCATTCCACCTCAAATGGTTGTGAAAAATCGGGTAATGTTAAAATCGGTGCTTCACATAACTTTTCTTTTAATTTTTCAAAAGCTTTTTGGGCAGCCTCGTTCCATGCAAATGTTCCTTTTTTAAGACACTCCGTGATCGGACTGGAGATGGTACTAAAGTCCCGTATGAATCGTCGGTAAAAGGAAGCGAGGCCATAAAATGATCGTACCTCTGTGATAGTCTTTGGTGTCGGCCAAGACTTGATTGCCGCGATTTTCTCTTGATCCACCGAAACTCCTTCTTTAGAAACGACATAGCCGAGAAAGACAAGACTCTCGACTAGGAAAGTACACTTCTCCCGCTTTCCATAAAGTTTTTGTTTCATTAGAGTTTCAAACACGTGCCGCAAGTGTTCAAGATGCTCCTCTAAGGATCGACTGTAGATTAAAATGTCGTCTAAGTATACGACAACAAACTTTCCCAAGAAAGGTTTAAGAACCTTGTTCATCAATCTCATGAAAGTGATCGGGGCATTAGTGAGGCCGAATGGCATCACAACCCACTCGTAAAGTCCATTATTTGTTTTAAATACCGTCTTCCATTCGTCTCCCTCTCGCATGCGAATTTGATGGTATCCGCTCCGTAAATCAACTTTTGAAAATATAACCGACCCATGCAACTCGTCTAACATGTCGTCTAGTCTCGGGATGGGGAACCGATACTTGACGGTGATGTTATTCACTGCTCTACTATCAATGCACATTCGCCATGATCCGTCTTTTTTTGGTACAAGTAGGACTGGAACCGCACACGGACTTAAACTTTCTCGGACATATCCGTGACTCATGAGCTCATAAATTTGACGTTGTAGTTCTTTGGTTTCTTCGGGATTGCAACGATACGCCGCTTTGTTCAGTAATGGAGCTCCTGGTATAAGATCAATTTGGTGTTCGATTCCGCAGATAGGTGGTAATCCCACCGGCAAGTCTTCGGGAAAAACATCCGTGAACTCGTGCAACAGTGTATCTATCTCTTCTTCGTGTTGTGATTTCGTAGCAAGGTTTCGGGTTTCTTTGATCATCATCAAATAAATACGTTCGCCATCGTCAATGGCATGTTCGACTTCTTTTTCGTTTGCAAACATCGTGAGTTTCGGCCCTTCGACTTTTTTTGAACTCATTGTTCGGATAGCTTGAGGTGACATAGGTTTAAGAACAATTTTTTTACCTTTGTCACGTAACTCATACTCGTTGCTCCTCCCTCGATGTAGTACGTCCCGATCAAATAACCAAGGTCTTCCCAACAACACGTGGCATGCCTCCATTGGTAGTACATCGCATATAATATCATCACCATACGAACCCATGGTGAGTCCAACCTTCACTTGTCTTGATACTTTCACCTTATTCCCATCATCGAGCCAATAGAGTGCATACGGCTTTGGATGAGCCGTAGTGATTAGTCCGAGCTTCGAGACCATCTCGCTTGATGCCACGTTTGTACAACTTCCACCGTCAATGATCAAGCTACACCATTTTTCTCCGACACGACACTTCGTGTGAAAGATTTGATCTCGTTGTTCTATGTCACTCGGGGCTGCCTTCGTTTGTAACATTCGAAGGACGAGGTTCGTGTCATAATTCGGGGCATCGTATGCCTCGCAATCTTCTTCTTCTTCGTCGGCTTCCAAGTTAAAGACGTCTCCAATTCTTTCTTCTTCGGCTAGTAACTCTTCTCGGATGGCTATGGCTTCTCGTAACGTCACTATTCTCCGATTTGGACAAGCACTTTGATAGTGTCCAAATACTTGACATTTGAAACACCGAACTTTAGATAAGCTTGTTTCCTTTGGTGTGATAGGGGTTTTTGGGATGGTAGTAACGGATGTACTTGTCGTGACAGTTTTTGGAAACGAGCTAGAACTCGTGCCAAAGTTGGTATTTCCGAATTTAGGTGGTAATTCGGGTTTAGAAAATTTTGTTTTGTTTTGAGTTTCCAAATTTATGCAAAGTCCGCACAAAGTATCAAAGTCGGAATAGGGATAGAGTTCCACGGAATTAGCAATGTTTTTATCAAAGTCGGAATAGGGACATCCGTAATTCTTCGCTTTCTTCAAGTTCCCCCATCAAGGATAAGTTTTCAAACTCCTCGATGTATTCCTCTACACTTAGCTTTCCTTGCGTGAGGTCAGAAATTTTTCGATACAAACTCAACTTGTGTGTAGCCGGGACATATCTCTTACGTAGTTTCTTTTTTAGAGAATTCCACGAACGTATCTTTTCCTTACCGGCACGAACTCGTTGTGTCTTTATTCGTTCAAACCAAAGGGAAGCTCCCTTTCCAAGTTTGAGAATCACGTACTTGCATCGTATCTCGTCATCGAGGTCCTTGAACTCAAACATTCGTTCAATTTTGCTCTCCCACTCCAAATAAGTCTCGGGATCGGTGCCGCCTACGAACTCCGGAAGTTCGCTTATCTTGTATTCATCAGCATGTCGTGGTGCATGCATGGTGTCGTATCCTCGTCGTGCATGGATTCGGGGCTCCGGTAATCCGCGAAGAACGTCACGCAATTGGGCTACTTCCTCATCGCTGAATGCCATCTTCTTGAGTAATGTCGAGAACCGTGAGACAAATGTCTCTGATACCACTTATGATACGATTTACGTATGTAAGTGTACGTAAAACGTATGATATACAATGGAAGTTTATTACGTTTTTGACAAGTATCAAAGTATCAACCAAAAATACAAGGTGGTGGCCGAAATTATGCGGTTTTCGGCCGTGATGTAGGATAGTGTATGGATTTGAATGTGTTTTACCGAATTAGACCTATAACTCGATAAAGATAATCTCTCCTCAAGACCTATTGAGAATTGATCAAGTTATAATTCGAGACGCGTCGAAATAATAACCAAGGTTTTTGTTGAACTCGTTCAACGTATATTTCAAGAGAAATACAATGTTATTAATATTCAAGATGCTTTACAAATACAAGGTGAACTACTATATATAGTAGTATACAAAAGATAAGGGAATAAAAAAAGACAAGAAAAAACGAAAATACAAGTCTCCATCATATCATGTTTCGTCCGATTCTTCAATGGTGGGGAGGAGGAGATCTTCAGTATCTTGTATAAGATATGAGGACTTTGGGAGGTCCTTTTCAAGATGCCTTGGCCGATTCTTCAATGGTGGGGAGGAGGAGATCTTCAATATCTTTGTATAAGATATGAAGACTTTGAGAGGTCCTTTTCAAGATGCTTTGGCCGAAAATTTCTTCAAAGGTGGGGGAAGGAGATCTTTATTTTGGACAAGATATGAAGATGAAGAAAAAAAAGGTGCTAGACAAATCTTTCATGTGTCTTGGGGTGATCGGCCGAATCCCCTATGATTTGGGCCGATTCCAACATTAATTTTTCGCCATGTTTACGTAACTCCAGTTCCGATTAATAATGTAACTCCAATCCGCGTGTTCTTTTCGCCCAAGTATGATGATGCATGGTCATGCAACTTTGTGTCGTCGTTGACGTCGATTTTTATTGACTCTTCTTCGATTGGAATAAATGATATCGTATCAATTTCGGTAGAAAACTCCCCCTCTTCAGACAGTCCTTACATTTCATTCAATACTTCAACTTATTGTCCGTGTTCCCTGTTCGCAAAAGACATTCCTCTTGCTTTCGATACAGGGTTGTACCTGATTGGGAGTTTACATCAATTGTTGTTCGATTGTCCGAAACTTGCTTCCTATTTCCATTGCATCTGACCGAAAATCATGCTGAAAGTGCCGCTTTGGAGTTACTGCTTCGAGTCATTTCCACTCGCCGCCTCTGTCTTGACACGTCCGCCGCCCATTATTGTTGTTGTATCGAATCACAGGGCCTCGCGCCTCCTAACCGTGGCTGTTCGATTCTTTTTGGCTAAGTGTTGTTCGCTTCCGCTCTTAGAACAGCCTTCCGCTGTACCAATAGAGATTTCGCATCATAAGTGGCATCGGAGCCCCGGTTCTTGATATTTGGCATTATAGATCTCACTGATGCTGATTTCTTGGCAAAACATCGCGACGCATTGCGTGACATACCAGAACAACGCGACCAATATTGGCAACCTATGCGTGGTGATTATGAACGACCCTCACGCCATGTCGAAGAATTCAAAGTTAACGAGCTTCCGGAGTTCGTTGGTGGGACAGACCCTGAAGTTTACTTGGAATGGGAACGTAAAATTGATTGCATGTTCGAGTTTAAAGACCTCGGCGATGAGAAACGGTGCAGGTATGCAATTCTCAAGTTGGGGAAAGGCGCTTCACTTTGGTTCAAAGGAGTTAAAACACGAATAGCTCATGCGGGAAAAGAAAAGATCCATTCATGGGATTCATTAAAAAGAAAACTTCGTAAAACATATGTACCAAGATCAGATCGGTTGTCCTTATACCGGAAGATTGGAGACCTCATGCAAGGAAAGTTAAGTATCAGTGAATATATTGAGGAGTTTGAAAATCTAACCTTAATGGAGAAATAGAGGAGAATGAGGAGCAGAAGATGTCGCGTTTCTTGCATGGCTTGAACCAAAGCATAGCTAACTCGGTGGAATTATACCCATATGAAGACTTCGATACATTATGTGGACTATGTGTGAAGTTGGAAGCTCAAAACAAGATGAAGTTTTATAAACCCGAGTTTCCATCCAAATTTGGGAACCCAAGTATCGGTTCCAATTCAGCTACTAAAATGACTGTACCAACTCCTACCCCTATTGCGGTTCCTAAATCCCCCTACGTGCCTAAGGAGATGAGTTTAACAAAAGTACGATGTTTCAAATGTCAAGGGTTCGGTCATTATCAAAATGCTTGTCCGAACAAACGAGTGGTGACACTAAGAGAAGCTGTCACGATGCTCGCCTTTGCTGATGATCTTCTTCTTTTCTGTAATCCATGATGTCTCGATTGGTGTTCTTAATAGGAGTATTGATATCTTTGATTCTCTTTCGGGGTTGCGCGCTAACCCTGGGAAGAGTAATTTTTTCTCTCGGCGAGTGCTTTGGAGCAGGGGGGTCAGGTTGAGTAGTTATTGGGGTTTCAGATGGGTCAGCTCCCTGTGAGGTATTTGGGGGTCCCTTTATCTTCAACGAAGCTCACGGTGGCTCAGTGCTCTCCTTTGCTTGACAGGATTGATGGTCGGCTGAGTGACTGGGCTTGTAGATCTCTATCCATGGCCGGTCGTTGTCAGCTTATTCGACCTGTGTTATCTGCTCTTCATATTTATTGGGCCTGTGTTTTTATCCTGCCTAAGGGCATGATTGTCCTCATTGAAAAGCGGTTAAGGCGTTTTCTTTGGAAAGGTTCTGGTGACTCTGGGCATGCTAAAGTGGCTTGGTCTAAGGTATGCTTGCATGTAGTGTGTGGTGGCCTTTGTATTACTCTGTTGAGGGTTCAGAAACTGGCCCTTATGACCCTCCATATTTGGGCTCTCCTGGCTGGGTCTTCTTATTATGTTTGGGTTAGCTGGACTCGTTTGTATAGAGTTCAGCAGTTGATACGGAATCAATTAATACGAATAAAGAAGACGAAGTAAGGATCAACGTAAATGACCTTACAACATGCCATGCATGGACTACTAAGTATTTAGGCGAGAAAACGGACATAAGACGTGGAGTCTCGGTCTCGACCGTGTCATATGACACGGCCCGTGTAATGCTGTGCCGGAAGATCGACATCCACTGCCTACCGAACTCGGCTGTGTCGTCCGACACGGCCCATGCCGAGATGTACCGGATAAGCCAAACTGACTGCCCACAGGACTCGACCGTGTCCCAAGACACGGTCGAGTCGAACTCTTCCGGATAAGATAAACTGACTGCCCAGACGCCCGACCGTGTTCCAGGACATGGTCGAGTCAAAGCCGAACGTCCTTGTCGCGCCGCGCGGTCGAGTCACTGTCGGACATCCTTGTCGCGCCGCGACCGTGTCAAGCGGACACGGTCGAGTCACTGCCGAACGTCCTTGTCGCGCCGCGACCGTGCCGAACGTCCTTGTCACGCCGCGGCCGTGTCAAGCGACACGGCCCGTGTCATGCCGGCAGATTACTCTTTTTTATAGCTTTTTTTTGTGTTTGTCTTTTCTTTGTTTTTACTCATTTTAGGTATTGTGTTTCCCCTAAAATTATGATTGTTGTTCCTTTTGTATTTATTTTTGATTTGTTTTGATTATTCAAAGATTTTATAAATCTTTGAATTGTTTTTCTTTTATTATGGGAAGACTTGAAGTTTCCTATATATAGTCTTGTGTAAGCATTGTAACAACCATTGTATGTTGAAGAAATAAGAATACACTTTGTGTTTTTCTTGGTGAATGCTTTTCATCGAAACTTGATTTTTATTCGACGCGTTTTCGAGTATTAGTCCGATTAATTCTCAATAGGTCTTGAGAAGAAATCACCTTATCAAACTATAGGTCTAGTTTGATAATCATCATCACATTGTTTTTACTTACACGACCAAATTGCCCTACTTTTGGTTATTTCTTATGAGTGTTACACATATTCGAGTGTTGTGAGGATCAACAGTATTTCCGCTGCATTTCATGCGAGTTTACATCCATTTTTATACGTAATTCGTATCATTAGTGGTATCGGAGCCCAAGGCTATTTCCTTGGCGATTTTATTGAAGATTTCTTGTTCAAAACCATCTCTTGAATCTTGTTCAAAACCCACGGCCGAAGCAAATGAACCAAAAAAGCAAGTTCAACCGAGTCCTAATCTTAATCGTACTCGTGATATTCAATGCCATCGATGCCATGGAAGAGGACATTATGCAAATAATTGTCCAAATCAACGGGTAATGATCATACGACCTAACGGAGATATTGAGTCCGAGAGTGACAACGAGGACCATGTTCAGCCGAAGGACGGATCTGAGGATGAATTACCAACAGACATCACCTTAGTCACTCGTAGAGCTTTAAGCATACAAGCGAAGGATGAAACGAACGAGCAACGGGAAAACCTATTCCATACATGATATTACGTAAAGGATAAAGTTTGTAGCATGATTATAGATGGAGGGTCATGCACGAACGTCGCAAGCACCATAATGGTAGAAAAACTTGGACTACCTACTACAAAACATCCGAAACCATACAAACTACAATGGTTGAATAATAGTGGCGAAACTAAAGTCACTAAACAAGTTTTAGTAGCATTTCGGATCGGTAAGTATCATGACGAAATACTCTGTGATATCGTACCAATGCAAGCCAGACATTTGTTGCTAGGACGGCCCTGGCAATTCGACCAGCATGTAATGCACAATGGGTATACTAATAAGTACTCGTTCGATTTTAATCAACGCCAAATCAGCCTTGCCCCTTTAACACCGCAAGAAGTCTACAAGGACCAACTCAAAATACAAGAAGTGGACGATCTAAGAAGGAATGCCGAGATCAAAGGAAAGCAAAACGAAAGTTCTAAAATCAGCCTCTACGCTAAGGCGGGAGAAATAGAACGGGCAATAAAAGAGCATCAACCCATAATTGTAATCTTGTTTAGAGAGACACTACTAACGACTAACGAGCTTAAGAGCTCTTTACCCGATGTTGTTTCTTCTCTTTTACAGGAATACCAAGATATCTTTCCAGATGAGGCCCCACCCGGATTACCTCCAATTCGCGGTATCGAACATCAAATAGACTTCATTCCTGGAGCACAAATCCCGAACCGACCGGCGTATCGGGCTAATCCAGAAGAAACAAAAGAAATTCAGAGGCAAGTAACCGAACTCCTGAGCAAAGGCCATGTACGCGAGAGTTTAAGCCCCTGTGCCGTCCCCGTGTTGCTCGTACCGAAAAAGAATTCTACTTGGAGAATGTGTATTGATTGTCGAGCTATCAACAACATCACGGTAAAGTATCGACACCCCATTCCTTGTTTAGACGACATGTTAGATGAATTACATGGTTCTAGCATATTCTCTAAAATCGATCTTAAAAGTGGCTATCACCAAATATGAATGAAAGAAGGAGACGAAAGGAAAACCGCGTTTAAAAATAAATACGGACTTTATGAATGGATGGTCATGCCATTCGGATTCACAAACGCTCCTAGTACTTTTATTCGCCTAATGAATCATATTTTTCGTGCTTACCTAGAAAAATTTGTGGTGGTATACTTCGATGATATACTAATCTATAGCAAAAACTTAGGCGAACACGTTAAGCATCTTCGAACGATAATGGAAATACTTAAGGAAGAAAAGTTGTATGCCAACCTAAGTAAATGCACTTTCTGCACGGACAAGTTAGTATTTTTGGGGTTTGTTGTTAGTGCGCAAGGAATTCAAGTAGACACGGAAAAGGTCAAGGCTATTCAAGAATGGACAAGTCCTAAAAATAATGGCGACGTAAGAAGTTAATACGGACTCGCTAGTTTTTATCGACGCTTTGTGCCTAATTTCAGCGCCCTAGCCGCACCAATGACCGAAATACTAAAGAAGAACGTAGGGTTTAAATGGGGAGAAGCGCAAGAAACGGCCTTTAAATTATTAAAAGAAAAGCTAACTAAGGCCCCAGTTTTATCACTTCCCAATTTCACTAAGTCTTTTGAGATTGAATGTGACGATCCTAACAGGATAGGAGCCGTGCTAATGCAAGAAGGGAAACCAATAGCTTACTTTAGTGAGAAATTGGGTGGTCCCACACTTAATTATCCTACATATGACAAAGAACTCTACGCTTTGGTCAGAGCATTGAAAACATGGCAACATTATTTATGGCCAAAACAGTTCGTAATCCATACGGACCATGAGTCTCTAAAACACTTAAAGGGACAACATAGCCTCAACAAAAGACATGCTAAGTGGATAGAATTTATTGAGACTTTTCCTTATGTCATCCGCTACAAAAGGGAAAAGAAAATGTGGTCGCAGATGCTCTCTCTCGAAGGTATGCACTTATCTCCACTCTTGATGCTAAATTACTCGGGTTTGAACATATTAAAGAATTATATGCCAATGATCTTGATTTCGGGCAAGTTTACAAAACATGTGAACAAATGGCCCACAACCAATTCTACAAACATGAGGGTTATTTGTTTCGTGGAAATCAGTTATGTATTCTTGCTTGCTCGTTGCGAGAATTATTTGTGCATGAATCACATAGTGGTGGTTTAATGGGACACTTTAGTATATCAAAAACTTTAGCTATTCTACATGAACATTTTTATTGGCCACGTATGAAACGTGACGTCGAAAGAATTTGTAATCGTTGTATAACATGTAAACAAGCTAAATCAAAAGTGTTACCTAATGGAATGTATACTCCTTTACCTATCTCAACCGAACCTTGGGTGGATTTGTCAATGGATTTTGTCTTAGGTCTACCAAGAAGTAAAACTGGAAGGGATTCAGTTTTTGTAGTAGTTGATAGGTTTTCAAAAATGGCCCACTTCATTCCATGTCACAAGACTGATGATGCTTCACATGTCGCTAATCTATTCTTTAAAGAAATAGTAAGGTTACATGGGATGCCTCGAACAATTGTTTCTGACAGAGATACTAAATTCTTAAGTTATTTTTGGAAAACCTTATGGGGAAAATTGGGCACAAAATTGCTGTTTTCAACTACTTGCCATCCCCATACGGACGGACAAACTGAAGTTGTTAATCGAACCTTATCTACTCTACTCAGGTCAATTATCAAGAAGAATATTAAAACATGGGAAGAATGCCTACCCCACGTTGAATTTGCTTATAATCGATCAGTGCATTCGGCTACTAAATATTCACCATTTGAAATTGTGTATGGCTTTAATCCTTTAACTGATACGGAATCATTTGATATGAACGAAGAAGACGAAGTAAGGATCGATATAAATGACCTTACTACACGCCATGCATGAACTACTATGTATTTAGGCGAGAAAACGGACATAAGACGTGGAGTATCGGTCTCAGCGGCCCGTGTCATGCTGTGCCGGAAGGTCGACATCCAACCTGCCGGAAAAATGTTCAATATGCCGGAAAATATCCAACCTGCCGGAAAATTCACCACCTGCCGGAAAAATCACCACCTGCCGGAACTGGCCGAGCACTGCCGACCGGACCCGACCGTGTCGTCCGACACGGCCCATGCCGCACTCGTCCAGAAATGTAAAAGTCACTGCCCACAGGACTCGACCGTGTTGTCTGGCACGGTCGAGTCGAACTATGCCGGATAAGCCGACTGCCCAGACGACCCGACCGTGTTCCAGGACACGATCGGACCCACGCCGAACGTCCTTGTCAGCGCCGCGCCCGTCTTTGAGTCACGTCGGACGAGTCCCCGCTTGACGCCCTCAGCCGCGCGCGACCGTGTCAAGCGTACACGGTCGAGTCACCGCGACGCCCCGCGCGCCGTGCCGAGTGTCCTTGTCGCGCCGCCGTGTCAGGCGACACGGCCGAGTCCTGCCGGCAGATTTCACTTTTTTTTGTATTTTCTTTTGTGTGTTTGTCTTTGCCTTGTTTTTTACTCATTTTAGGGATTGTGTTTCCCCTAAAATTAGGATTGTTGTTCCTTTTATATTTTATTTTGATTATTCAAAGATTTTATAAATCTTTGAATTATTTTCTCTTATTATAGGAAGACTTGAAGTCTCCTATATATAGGCTTGTGTAAGCATTGTAACATCCATGGTATGTTGAAGAAATAAGAATACACTTGTGTTTTCTTGGTGAATGCTTTTCATCGAAACCTTGGTTATAATTCGACGCGTTTTCGAGTTTTAATCGAATCGATTCTCAATAGGTCTTGAGGAAAGATTATCTTATCAAACTATAGGTCTAGTTTGATAAATCATTCATATTGTTCTTGTTTATGTAAGCCGAATTGCCCTACTTTCGGTTATATCTTACGAGTGTTACACATATTCGAGTGTTGTGAGGATCAATTATATTTCCGCTGCATTCCATACGAGTTTACATCCATTCTCATACGTAATTCGTATCACTAACTCCCTTGGATCTAATCCCTTTGCCTATTTCTGAGTTTGTTAATCTAGATGGTGCTAAAAAGGCTGAGTTTGTCAAGAAAATACACGAGCAGACACGCTTAAACATTGAACGAAGGACTGAGCAATATGCAAAACAAGCCAACAAAGGGCGCCAAAAGCTAATTTTTGAACCAGGAGATTGGGTTTGGTTACATATGCGAAAAGAAAGATTTCTTAAACAACGACGATCTAAGCTACTTCCGCGGGGAGATGGTCCTTTCCAAGTCCTGGAGCGCGTCAACGACAATGCCTACAAATTGGATTTGCCAGGTGAATATAATGTCAGTGCTACTTTTAATGTGGCTGACTTAAGCTGTTTTGATGCAGGTGATGAATTGGATTTGAGGTCAAATCCTCTTCAAGAGAAGGGGAATGATGCGAACACACTAGAGAATGCAAAGGAACCGATTCAAGTACCCCTCGGACCAATCACAAGGGCAAGAGCTAAAAGATTCAAAGACTCCATCAACGGTCTAGTTCAAATTATTTGGGAAAGAGAATTGGCTAAGAAACCAATCGAGACAGACGTCAAAAGCAAAGTACCTATCAATGTCATCAAGATACACGATCCGGGCATCATTATGGGATGAAGAATTTCGGCCCAAGTTCAAGCTACTAGCCGTTGGAATAAAGAAGAACAAAGAAGGAAGTTTCACAAAGTCTTCTACACATGATACAAAGTCTTGGTTCAAAGTCTTGCTACTTTTTGCTACTAAATATTGGTGTATCTTCAAAGCCTTAAAGTGAAGATCTTGGTCATCATCACACTTCTCATAGCCGTTGAAAGCCTTCCTCAAGTCTTGGTGTATCTTCAAAAGTCTTGGCCATCATCATCACCATTTCAGGCTTCCACACATAATGATAATATTACTACAAGTCTTGGTCCATTTTTCAAAAGTCTTGGCCATCATCACCACCTCACTAGCCGTTGCAAGCTTCAAATCATGGTCAACACCATCATTTTGTTCTTCTCATTTAGTCTTAAACTTTCTTTTGGTGTTATCATTACTTAGTAGCTCCTCTCACCTATATAAGGAGCATTTTCGTTTTTTGTAAGCACACAATTTGAAAGACTCATAAATACTTTGTATTTGCATAAGTTTGATAACTTATTGTTTCGGTTTTGATATATATATAAAATAGCACTTCGTTTATCACCCGAAGTGTCATTTTTCCCTTTGATTCCAAGGTTCGTCGAACGTATAATTGTTGGGTTCTATTTATCTTGCTAGAGTTCGCCATTACACTTTTGTCGGGTTAAGGACCGTTTCATCCGCCAAAATTCATCCATCTCGGTTACGTTACTTGTCATCACTTACATTTCGAACATCATTCAAATCGCTTCCGCAAAATTGATCATCTTTCGGAGAGGATCATATCATAAAGTGACCACCCGTTTATTTGGACATGCATTTTGATAGTGACCAAAGCCTTGACATTTAAAACATCGTACTTTAGCCAAGCTCGTTCTTGGAAACGTGGGGAACCTTTTGGGATCGGGGTAGGGACTTGAAAAGGTACGGTATGTTTCGTAATCGAACTTGAGCCGGTACTTGCATTTCCGAATTTGTATGGGAATTCGGGTTTGGTAAACTTCAACTTGTTTTGAGCTTCAATTTTTATGCATAGTCCGCATAAAGTGTCAAAATCTCCGTATGGGTATAATTCCACCGTATTTGCAATGTTTCGCTTTAGGCCACGTAAGAAACGTGACATTCTTTATTCTTCATTTTCTTCAAGTTCTCCCATTAAGGCCAAGCCTTCAAATTCTTCGATATATTCTTCCACACTTAGTTTCCCTTGTACGAACTCCACAATTAACCGATGTAATGTCGGGACATACCTTTTTTACGTAGTTTTTTCTTCAAAGAATCCCAAGAACGGATTTTATCTTTTCCCGCACGAGCTCGTTGTGTTTTCATACCCTCATGTTGGAATATTTATTCCACACATTATTTAATTTATGTTTTGATGATTAAAGTTGCTAAACTACAAAACAACATCAAGGCGAAGCAAAACGGCGAAGCAGACGAAGACGCAAAAATTGCAATCTGGACTGCATTAGCGCACGCTAAGGGACATATGTTAGCGCACGCTAACGAGGAGTCAGCTGCATACCAGCCTAGTATCGAAGTAAGCTGCAGTGAAGTCAGCAGATGGATAGCGCACGCTACACTCTATTATTAGCGCACGCTACCCTCTATTATTAACGCACGCTATCGAGCCATATTACTGTTGTGAAAGATATTCAAACACAGAATGACGTATGAAATGAAGTCATCATTAGCGCACGCTACAAAGGATGATTAGCGCACGCTAAGATGTTTGAATCTAGTCAATCCGAACGTTGGGAAAAGCAGGTCAAAGTCAGCATGTCAAACGGTCACTTTGACAATCCATGCAACGGATATATTGGATTAGCGCACGCTACAAAGGTAGTGGTAGCGCACGCTAATCAAGTATGGCGTGAGCTACCGGATCGAAATATAAAGTGATTAACGACGCTACATGAAAGCCTTTACGTACGCTAGAGCAAAATGTGCGATAGCGCACGCTAAGAAGGAAGGCTAGCGCACGCTAGCTAGTCAACCGGCAAAGAACGGCTAGTAAGGAGGAAGAAGGCTATAAATACCAAGGAGTTGGTATTATTCCATACAACAACATTGAGCAAAGCATACATACGTGTTATATCATTGTAAACATTATAGTTGTTGTTCTTGAGCTTAATTAAGAGTGATTGAGTGTTATACACAAGATCATACACGAGCGATAAAAAGAAAAGATACGATTTGATTCGGTGTTATTAGGATCAAGGATCCGGCATTGTTAGAATCACAATCGCTATCTTAGTGAGGTTTATCTAGTACCGATAGAAAGCTAGAGTGGTTGATTCCTTATCCAATAGAAAAGGAAAACGGTTTTACTCGACCAATAGAAGACGAGCTTGTAACGTAATCCCTCGACCGATAGAAGAGAGGCGTAGAGGTTTTGATCTTAAGCCTAAGGAAAAAGATACATCGAGAGAGGACGTAGGCTTCGTTAATAGCCGAACCTCTATAAATCCTTGTGTGATTTATTTTCCGCAATTTATTTTCGCTTCCGCATAAAACGGCGCAAATATCCGATTTGGTACCCAACAATTGGTATCGGAGCGGTACTCCTATACGCGGCTTAACATCCGAGGAGAAAAGATCCAATGGCGTTCCAAATGGCTCCAGTCGAAGGCCTTGCTCTCAACCGACCACCATTTTTTGATGGCGTAAACTTCATGACATGGAAGAAGAAGATGTCGATATTCATTCGAGCTTACGACATCGAACTTTGGAAGGTGATTTGTCTTGGTCCCAAAATCCCGACGAACTCAAACGGTACGCTCAAAACCTTCGAAGAATATGACGATTCCGATTGGAAAAACGACCACTACAATTGTAAGGCAACTCAACTTCTCTATTGTGCCTTAAATCCGGAAGAACACAACCGGATATCATCGTGTGATAGTGCCAAAGAAATCTGGAAAATGCTTGAGGTAACACACGAAGGTACGTCTCAAGTTAAAGAGACGAAGATAAACATGCTCCTTCACGATTATGAATTATTCCAAATGAAGGACGATGAATCCATCTCGATTATGCTCGACCGATTTTCGGTCATCACTAATGGATTAGCATGTTTTGGAAAACCACTTTCGAGTAGTGAGAAAGTAAAGAAAATTCTCCGATCACTACCTCGAATGGGACGGTACGGTTACGGCAATAATGGAATCCAAAGATTTAAATACTCTCGATTTTAGTGCTCTCGTTGGTTCTCTTATCAACTACGAGATTGTTCTAAAATCTCGAAATGCCAAACCGAAACCGAAGGAGAGGTCGATAGCATTCAAGGCTAAAATGTCGAAGAAGAAAGAAGAAACCCCGGTGGACGAAAGTGACGAAGAAATAGCATATTATGCCAAAAATATTAATAAGTTCCAACACTTATTAAACCGGAGAAAGAAGGACATTCAAGCGGGCGAACCTAAGAAATTCGACAACACTTGTCGATTATGTGGCAAACCAGGCCACTTTGCTAAGAACTGTCGAGTAAAGCAAAAGGAGGTTCTAATCGCAACATGGAGCGACGAAGATCCCGATGAAGATTTTCTTGAACAAAATAATCTCGCGCTCATGGCCCGGAGTTCATTCGACGATAGCGACGTCGAAAGCCAAGTAAGTAATTCTTACGACGAACTTTTTGAAGCATTCGAATTATTACATACGGACTATCAAAATGCTTTAAATGAAATTAAATCCCTCAAGTCTAAATATAAAACTTTGGAAATTGAAAATTCCAAAATACTTGAAAAAGGGAAATTTGTCGAAATTGATCATTCGAAATGCCTTGAAAATGAAAAATGATCCTTTAAAAGTTCAAGATGAACTAAAAATTTTGACAAAGAAATTCTCGTGCGGCAACGATAAATTTGAACAAATGTTATGTGTTCAAAAGTATACGCTAAATAAAGAGGGGTTAGGATTCAAATCACGTTCAAAAAACGAATCCGTCAATTTCAAAATACCCCGATGTGAAAAGTGTTTAAAAATCGGGCATCACATTTCAAATTGCAAAAGCCCAAAACGGACGATAAAAATTAAAAAGATTTGGGTTCCTAAAGGAACAAACGTTTCAAACATCGTCTATGTTTCAAAAGAAAAACCAACTATCGGTTGGATCCCCAAAAATAAACTTTGACAAATGATATTTTACAAAGGGGGAGAAGGAAATAATATTTTCAGGGGGAGTTTATACCCTTATTAGTGCATAATTTGGTATCATGCATATTTATTTCATTTGGTATCCTTTATATTTTTGTTATTTTTGATGAAAACAAAAAGGGGGAGAAAGATATGAATTGAGATAAAAATGATAAAAATGAGAAGGAGATGAAGAGGAGATAAAAATGAGAAAAGTCGAAAAGAAAAGAAGACGGAGTTGAAAAAGCATACAAATAGGGGGAGTTGAAAAAATTGAAAAACGAAAAACGACGGAGTAGAAAAATGAAGAAGTCGAAAAAAATGGAGAAACTAACGAAACGATCAAAGTCGAAAACTTTGATTCGTAGAAATATATATATTTTTTTTACAGATTATCCAATTCAAGAGTTGTTTTGTAATCATCAAAAAGGGGGAGATTGTTGGAATATTTATTCCACACATTATTTAATTTATGTTTTGATGATTAAAGTTGCTAAACTACAAAACAACATCGAGGCGAAGCAAAACGGCGAAGGCATTTAAGACGCAAAATTGCAATCTGGACTGCATTAGCGCACGCTAAGGGACATATGTTAGCGCACGCTAACGAGGAGTCAGCTGCATACCAGCCTAGTATCGAAGTAAGCTGCAGTGAAGTCAGCAGATGGATAGCGCACGCTACACTCTATTATTAGCGCACGCTACCCTCTATTATTAACGCACGCTATCGAGCCATATTCTGTTGTGAAAGATATTCAAACACGTAATGACGTATGAAATGAAGTCATCATTAGCGCACGCTACAAAGGATGATTAGCGCACGCTAAGATGTTTGAATCTAGTCAATCCGAACGTTGGGAAAAGGTGTCAAAGTCGCATGTCAAACGGTCACTTTGACAATCCATGCAACGGATATATTGATTAGCGCACGCTACAAAGGTAGTGGTAGCGCACGCTAATCGTAAGGCGAGCTACCGGATGAAATATAAAGTGATTAACGCACGCTACATGAAAGCCTTTACGTACGCTAGAGCAAAAATGTGCGATAGCGCACGCTAAGAAGGAAGGCTAGCGCACGCTAGCTAGTCAACCGGCAAAGAACGGCTAGTAAGGAGGAAGAAGGCTATAAATACCAAGGAGTTGGTATTATTCCATACAACAACATTGAGCAAAGCATACATACGTGTTATATCATTGTAAACATTATAGTTGTTGTTCTTGAGCTTAATTAAGAGTGATTGAGTGTTATACACAAGATCATACACGAGCGATAAAAGAAAAGATACGATTTGATTCGGTGTTATTAGGATCAAGGATCCGGCATTGTTAGAATCACAATCGCTATCTTAGTGAGGTTTATCTAGTACCGATAGAAAGCTAGAGTGGTTGATTCCTTATCCAATAGAAAAGGAAAAACGGTTTTACTCGGACCAATAGAAGACGAGCTTGTAACGGTAATCCCTCGACCGATAGAAGAGAGGCGTAGAGGTTTTGATCTTAAGCCTAAGGAAAAAGATACATCGAGAGAGGACGTAGGCTTCGTTAATAGCCGAACCTCTATAAATCCTTGTGTGATTTATTTTCCGCAATTTATTTTCGCTTCCGCATAAAACGGCGCAAATATCCGATTTGGTACCCAACAATTGGTATCGGAGCGGTACTCCTATACGCGGCTTAACATCCGAGGAGAAAAGATCCAATGGCGTTCCAAATGGCTCCAGTCGAAGGCCTTGCTCTCAACCGACCACCATTTTTTGATGGCGCAAACTTCATGACATGGAAGAAGAAGATGTCGATATTCATTCGAGCTTACGACATCGAACTTTGGAAGGTGATTTGTCTTGGTCCCAAAATCCCGACGAACTCAAACGGTACGCTCAAAACCTTCGAAGAATATGACGATTCCGATTGGAAAAACGACCACTACAATTGTAAGGCAACTCAACTTCTCTATTGTGCCTTAAATCCGGAAGAACACAACCGGATATCATCGTGTGATAGTGCCAAAGAAATCTGGAAAATGCTTGAGGTAACACACGAAGGTACGTCTCAAGTTAAAGAGACGAAGATAAACATGCTCCTTCACGATTATGAATTATTCCAAATGAAGGACGATGAATCCATCTCGATTATGCTCGACCGATTTTCGGTCATCACTAATGGATTAGCATGTTTTGGAAAACCACTTTCGAGTAGTGAGAAAGTAAAGAAAATTCTCCGATCACTACCTCGAGAATGGGACGGTACGGTTACGGCAATAATGGAATCCAAAGATTTAAATACTCGATTTTAGTGCTCTCGTTGGTTCTCTTATCAACTACGAGATTGTTCTAAAATCTCGAAATGCCAAACCGAAACCGAAGGAGAGGTCGATAGCATTCAAGGCTAAAATGTCAAGAAGAAAGAAGAAACCCGGTGGGACGAAAGTGACGAAGAAATGGCATATTATGCCAAAAATATTAATAAGTTCCAACACTTATTAAACCGAGAAAGAAGGACATTCAAGCGGGCGAACCTAAGAAATTCGACAACACTTGTCGATTATGTGGCAAACCAGGCCACTTTGCTAAGAACTGTCGAGTAAAGCAAAAGGAGGTTCTAATCGCAACATGGAGCGACGAAGATCCCGATGAAGATTTTCTTGAACAAAATAATCTCGCGCTCATGGCCCGGAGTTCATTCGACGATAGCGACGTCGAAAGCCAAGTAAGTAATTCTTACGACGAACTTTTGAAGTATTCGAATTATTACATACGACTATCAAAATGCTTTAAATGAAATTAAATCCCTCAAGTCTAAATATAAAACTTTGGAAATTGAAAATTCCAAAATACTTGAAAAAGGGAAATTTGTCGAAATTGATCATTCGAAATGCCTTGAAAATGAAAAATGATCCTTTAAAAGTTCAAGATGAACTAAAAATTTTGACAAAGAAATTCTCGTATGGTAACGATAAATTTGAACAAATGTTATGTGTTCAAAAGTATACGCTAAATAAAGAGGGGTTAGGATTCAAATCACGTTCAAAAAACGAATCCGTCAATTTCAAAATACCCCGATGTGAAAAGTGTTTAAAAATCGGGCATCACATTTCAAATTGCAAAAGCCCAAAACGGACGATAAAAATTAAAAGATTTGGGTTCCTAAAGGAACAAACGTTTCAAACATCGTCTATGTTTCAAAAGAAAAACCAACTATCGGTTGATCCCCAAAAATAAACTTTGACAAATGATATTTTACAAAGGGGGAGAAGGAAATAATATTTTCAGGGGAGTTTATACCCTTATTAGTGCATAATTTGGTATCATGCATATTTATTTCATTTGGTATCCTTTATATTTTTGTTATTTTTGATGAAAACAAAAAGGGGGAGAAAGATATGAATTGAGATAAAAATGATAAAAATGAGAAGGAGATGAAGAGGAGATAAAAATGAGAAAAGTCGAAAAGAAAAGAAGACGGAGTTGAAAAAGCATACAAATAGGGGAGTTGAAAAATTGAAAAACGAAAAACGACCGAGTAGAAAAATGAACAACACGAAAAAAATCGAGAAACTAACGAAACGATCAAAGTCGAAAACTTTGATTCGTAGAAATATATATATTTTTTTTACAGATTATCCAATTCAAGAGTTGTTTTGTAATCATCAAAAAGGGGGAGATTGTTGGAATATTTATTCCACACATTATTTAATTTATGTTTTGATGATTAAAGTTGCTAAACTACAAAACAACATCGAGGCGAAGCAAAACGGCGAAGGCATTTAAGACGCAAAAATTGCAACTGGTGCATTAGCGCACGCTAAGGGACATATGTTAGCGCACGCTAACGAGGAGTCACCGCATACCAGCCTAGTATCGAAGTAAGCTGCAGTGAAGTCAGCAGATGGATAGCGCACGCTACACTCTATTATTAGCGCACGCTACCCTCTATTATTAACGCACGCTATCGAGCCATATTACTGTTGTGAAAGATATTCAAACACAGAATGACGTATGAAATGAAGTCATCATTAGCGCACGCTACAAAGGATGATTAGCGCACGCTAAGATGTTTGAATCTAGTCAATCCGAACGTTGGGAAAAGCAGGTCAAAGTCAGCATGTCAAACGGTCACTTTGACAATCCATGCAACGGATATATTGGATTAGCGCACGCTACAAAGGTAGTGGTAGCGCACGCTAACTGTTAAGGGCAGTAGCTACTGGACTGAAATATAAAGTGATTAACGCACGCTACATGAAAGCCTTTACGTACGCTAGAGCAAAAATGTGCGATAGCGCACGCTAAGAAGGAAGGCTAGCGCACGCTAGCTAGTCAACCGGCAAAGAACGGCTAGTAAGGAGGAAGAAGGCTATAAATACCAAGGAGTTGGTATTATTCCATACAACAACATTGAGCAAAGCATACATACGTGTTATATCATTGTAAACATTATAGTTGTTGTTCTTGAGCTTAATTAAGAGTGATTGAGTGTTATACACAAGATCATACACGAGCGATAAAAAGAAAAGATACGATTTGATTCGGTGTTATTAGGATCAAGGATCCGGCATTGTTAGAATCACAATCGCTATCTTAGTGAGGTTTATCTAGTACCGATAGAAAGCTAGAGTGGTTGATTCCTTATCCAATAGAAAAGGAAAACGGTTTTACTCGACCAATAGAAGACGAGCTTGTAACGGTAATCCCTCGACCGATAGAAGAGAGGCGTAGAGGTTTTGATCTTAAGCCTAAGGAAAAAGATACATCGAGAGAGGACGTAGGCTTCGTTAATAGCCGAACCTCTATAAATCCTTGTGTGATTTATTTTCCGCAATTTATTTTCGCTTCCGCATAAAACGGCGCAAATATCCGATTTGGTACCCAACAATTGGTATCGGAGCGGTACTCCTATACGCGGCTTAACATCCGAGGAGAAAAGATCCAATGGCGTTCCAAATGGCTCCAGTCGAAGGCCTTGCTCTCAACCGACCACCATTTTTTGATGGCGCAAACTTCATGACATGGAAGAAGAAGATGTCGATATTCATTCGAGCTTACGACATCGAACTTTGGAAGGTGATTTGTCTTGGTCCCAAAATCCCGACGAACTCAAACGGTACGCTCAAAACCTTCGAAGAATATGACGATTCCGATTGGAAAAACGACCACTACAATTGTAAGGCAACTCAACTTCTCTATTGTGCCTTAAATCCGGAAGAACACAACCGGATATCATCGTGTGATAGTGCCAAAGAAATCTGGAAAATGCTTGAGGTAACACACGAAGGTACGTCTCAAGTTAAAGAGACGAAGATAAACATGCTCCTTCACGATTATGAATTATTCCAAATGAAGGACGATGAATCCATCTCGATTATGCTCGACCGATTTTCGGTCATCACTAATGGATTAGCATGTTTTGGAAAACCACTTTCGAGTAGTGAGAAAGTAAAGAAAATTCTCCGATCACTACCTCGAGAATGGGACGGCATGCAGTTACGGCAATAATGGAATCCAAAGATTTAAATACTCTCGATTTTAGTGCTCTCGTTGGTTCTCTTATCAACTACGAGATTGTTCTAAAATCTCGAAATGCCAAACCGAAACCGAAGGAGAGGTCGATAGCATTCAAGGCTAAAATGTCGAAGAAGAAAGAAGAAACCCGGTGGACGAAAGTGACGAAGAAATGGCATATTATGCCAAAAATATTAATAAGTTCCAACACTTATTAAACCGGAGAAAGAAGGACATTCAAGCGGGCGAACCTAAGAAATTCGACAACACTTGTCGATTATGTGGCAAACTGTGCCACTTTGCTAAGAACTGTCGAGTAAAGCAAAAGGAGGTTCTAATCGCAACATGGAGCGACGAAGATCCCGATGAAGATTTTCTTGAACAAAATAATCTCGCTCATGGCGGAGTTCATTCGACGATAGCGACGTCGAAAGCCAAGTAAGTAATTCTTACGACGAACTTTTGAAGTATTCGAATTATTACATACGACTATCAAAATGCTTTAAATGAAATTAAATCCCTCAAGTCTAAATATAAAACTTTGGAAATTGAAAATTCCAAAATACTTGAAAAGGGAAATTTGTCGAAATTGATCATTCAAATGCCTTGAAAATGAAAAATGATCCTTTAAAAGTTCAAGATGAACTAAAAATTTTGACAAAGAAATTCTCGTAACGATAAATTTGAACAAATGTTATGTGTTCAAAAGTATACGCTAAATAAAGAGGGGTTAGGATTCAAATCACGTTCAAAAACGAATCCACAATTTCAAAATACCCCGATGTGAAAAGTGTTTAAAAATCGGGCATCACATTTCAAATTGCAAAAGCCCAAAACGGACGATAAAAATTAAAAGATTTGGGTTCCTAAAGGAACAAACGTTTCAAACATCGTCTATGTTTCAAAAGAAAAACCAACTATCGGTTGGATCCCCAAAAATAAACTTTGACAAATGATATTTTACAAAGGGGGAGAAGGAAATAATATTTTCAGGGGGAGTTTATACCCTTATTAGTGCATAATTTGGTATCATGCATATTTATTTCATTTGGTATCCTTTATATTTTTTGTTATTTTTTTGATGAAAACAAAAAGGGGGAGAAAGATATGAATTGAGATAAAAATGATAAAAATGAGAAGGAGATGAAGAGGAGATAAAAATGAGAAAAGTCGAAAAGAAAAGAAGACGGAGTTGAAAAAGCATACAAATAGGGGGAGTTGAAAAAATTGAAAAACGAAAAACGGAGTAGAAAAATGACGAAGCCTAAAAAAAATGGAGAAACTAACGAAACGATCAAAGTCGAAAACTTTGATTCGTAGAAATATATATATTATTTTTTACAGATTATCCAATTCAAGAGTTGTTTTGTAATCATCAAAAAGGGGGAGATTGTTGGAATATTTATTCCACACATTATTTAATTTATGTTTTGATGATTAAAGTTGCTAAACTACAAAACAACATCGAGGCGAAGCAAAACGGCGAAGCAGACGAAGACGCAAAAATTGCAATCTGGACTGCATTAGCGCACGCTAAGGGACATATGTTAGCGCACGCTAACGAGGAGTCATCTGCATACCAGCCTAGTATCGAAGTAAGCTGCAGTGAAGTCAGCAGATGGATAGCGCACGCTACACTCTATTATTAGCGCACGCTACCCTCTATTATTAACGCACGCTATCGAGCCATATTACTGTTGTGAAAGATATTCAAACACAGAATGACGTATGAAATGAAGTCATCATTATCGCACGCTACAAAGGATGATTAGCGCACGCTAAGATGTTTGAATCTAGTCAATCCGAACGTTGGGAAAAGCAGGTCAAAGTCAGCATGTCAAACGGTCACTTTGACAATCCATGCAACGGATATTTTGGATTAGCGCACGCTACAAAGGTAGTGGTAGCGCACGCTAACTGTTAAGGGCAGTAGCTACTGGACTGAAATATAAAGTGATTAACGCACGCTACATGAAAGCCTTTACGTACGCTAGAGCAAAAATGTGCGATAGCGCACGCTAAGAAGGAAGGCTAGCGCACGCTAGCTAGTCAACCGGCAAAGAACGGCTAGTAAGGAGGAAGAAGGCTATAAATACCAAGGAGTTGGTATTATTCCATACAACAACATTGAGCAAAGCATACATACGTGTTATATCATTGTAAACATTATAGTTGTTGTTCTTGAGCTTAATTAAGAGTGATTGAGTGTTATACACAAGATCATACACGAGCGATAAAAAGAAAAGATACGATTTGATTCGGTGTTATTAGGATCAAGGATCCGGCATTGTTAGAATCACAATCGCTATCTTAGTGAGGTTTATCTAGTACCGATAGAAAGCTAGAGTGGTTGATTCCTTATCCAATAGAAAAGGAAAAACGGTTTTACTCGGACCAATAGAAGACGAGCTTGTAACGGTAATCCCTCGACCGATAGAAGAGAGGCGTAGAGGTTTTGATCTTAAGCCTAAGGAAAAAGATACATCGAGAGAGGACGTAGGCTTCGTTAATAGCCGAACCTCTATAAATCCTTGTGTGATTTATTTTCCGCAATTTATTTTCGCTTCCGCATAAAACGGCGCAAATATCCGATTTGGTACCCAACAATTGGTATCGTAGCGGTACTCCTATACGCGGCTTAACATCCGAGGAGAAAAGATCCAATGGCGTTCCAAATGGCTCCAGTCGAAGGCCTTGCTCTCAACCGACCACCATTTTTTGATGGCGCAAACTTCATGACATGGAAGAAGAAGATGTCGATATTCATTCGAGCTTACGACATCGAACTTTGGAAGGTGATTTGTCTTGGTCCCAAAATCCCGACGAACTCAAACGGTACGCTCAAAACCTTCGAAGAATATGACGATTCCGATTGGAAAAACGACCACTACAATTGTAAGGCAACTCAACTTCTCTATTGTGCCTTAAATCCGGAAGAACACAACCGGATATCATCGTGTGATAGTGCCAAAGAAATCTGGAAAATGCTTGAGGTAACACACGAAGGTACGTCTCAAGTTAAAGAGACGAAGATAAACATGCTCCTTCACGATTATGAATTATTCCAAATGAAGGACGATGAATCCATCTCGATTATGCTCGACCGATTTTCGGTCATCACTAATGGATTAGCATGTTTTGGAAAACCACTTTCGAGTAGTGAGAAAGTAAAGAAAATTCTCCGATCACTACCTCGAGAATGGGACGGTACGGTTACGGCAATAATGGAATCCAAAGATTTAAATACTCGATTTTAGTGCTCTCGTTGGTTCTCTTATCAACTACGAGATTGTTCTAAAATCTCGAAATGCCAAACCGAAACCGAAGGAGAGGTCGATAGCATTCAAGGCTAAAATGTCGAAGAAGAAAGAAGAAACCCCGGTGGACGAAAGTGACGAAGAAATGGCATATTATGCCAAAAATATTAATAAGTTCCAACACTTATTAAACCGGAGAAAGAAGGACATTCAAGCGGGCGAACCTAAGAAATTCGACAACACTTGTCGATTATGTGGCAAACTGTGCCACTTTGCTAAGAAGCGTCGAGTAAAGCAAAAGGAGGTTCTAATCGCAACATGGAGCGACGAAGATCCCGATGAAGATTTTCTTGAACAAAATAATCTCGCGCTCATGGCCCGGAGTTCATTCGACGATAGCGACGTCGAAAGCCAAGTAAGTAATTCTTACGATTTAACTTTTGAAGCATTCGAATTATTACATACGGACTATCAAAATGCTTTAAATGAAATTAAATCCCTCAAGTCTAAATATAAAACTTTGGAAATTGAAAATTCCAAAATACTTGAAAAAGGGAAATTTGTCGAAATTGATCATTCGAAATGCCTTGAAAATGAAAAATGATCCTTTAAAAGTTCAAGATGAACTAAAAATTTTGACAAAGAAATTCTCGTGCGTCAACGATAAATTTGAACAAATGTTATGTGTTCAAAAATATACGCTAAATAAAGAGGGGTTAGGATTCAAATCACGTTCAAAAAACGAATCCGTCAATTTCAAAATACCCCGATGTGAAAAGTGTTTAAAAATCGGGCATCACATTTCAAATTGCAAAAGCCCAAAACGGACGATAAAAATTAAAAAGATTTGGGTTCCTAAAGGAACAAACGTTTCAAACATCGTCTATGTTTCAAAAGAAAAACCAACTATCGGTTGGATCCCCAAAAATAAACTTTGACAAATGATATTTTACAAAGGGGGAGAAGGAAATAATATTTTCAGGGGGAGTTTATACCCTTATTAGTGCATAAATTGGTATCATGCATATTTATTTCATTTGGTATCCTTTATATTTTTTGTTATTTTTTTGATGAAAACAAAAAGGGGGAGAAAGATATGAATTGAGATAAAAATGATAAAAATGAGAAGGAGATGAAGAGGAGATAAAAATGAGAAAAGTCGAAAAGAAAAGAAGACGGAGTTGAAAAAGCATACAAATAGGGGGAGTTGAAAAAATTGAAAAACGAAAAACGACGGAGTAGAAAAATGAAGAAGTCGAAAAAAAATGGAGAAACTAACGAAACGATCAAAGTCGAAAACTTTGATTCGTAGAAATATATATATTATTTTTTACAGATTATCCAATTCAAGAGTTGTTTTGTAATCATCAAAAAGGGGGAGATTGTTGGAATATTTATTCCACACATTATTTAATTTATGTTTTGATGATTAAAGTTGCTAAACTACAAAACAACATCGAGGCGAAGCAAAACGGCGAAGCAGAAGAAGACGCAAAATTGCAATCTGGACTGCATTAGCGCACGCTAAGGGACATATGTTAGCGCACGCTAACGAGGAGTCAGCTGCATACCAGCCTAGTATCGAAGTAAGCTGCAGTGAAGTCAGCAGATGGATAGCGCACGCTACACTCTATTATTCGCGCACGCTACCCTCTATTATTAACGCACGCTATCGAGCCATATTACTGTTGTGAAAGATATTCAAACACAGAATGACGTATGAAATGAAGTCATCATTAGTGCACGCTACAAAGGATGATTAGCGCACGCTAAGATGTTTGAATCTTGTCAATCCGAACGTTGGGAAAAGCAGGTCAAAGTCAGCACGTCAAACGGTCACTTTGACAATCCATGCAACGGATATATTGGATTAGCGCACGCTACAAAGGTAGTGGTAGCGCACGCTAATCAGCATGGCGAGCTACCGGACTGAAATATAAAGTGATTAACGACGCTACATGAAAGCCTTTACGACGCTAGAGCAAAATGTGCGATAGCGCACGCTAATAAGGATGACTAGCGCACGCTAGCTAGTCAACCGGCAAAGAACGGCTAGTAAGGAGGAAGAAGGCTATAAATACCAAGGAGTTGGTATTATTCCATACAACAACATTGAGCAAAGCATACATACGTGTTATATCATTGTAAACATTATAGTTGTTGTTCTTGAGCTTAATTAAGAGTGATTGAGTGTTATACACAAGATCATACACGAGCGATAAAAAGAAAAGATACGATTTGATTCGGTGTTATTAGGATCAAGGATCCGGCATTGTTAGAATCACAATCGCTATCTTAGTGAGGTTTATCTAGTACCGACAGAAAGCTAGAGTGGTTGATTCCTTATCCAATAGAAAAGGAAAAACGGTTTTACTCGGACCAATAGAAGACGAGCTTGTAACGGTAATCCCTCGACCGATAGAAGAGAGGCGTAGAGGTTTTGATCTTAAGCCTAAGGAAAAAGATACATCGAGAGAGGACGTAGGCTTCGTTAATAGCCGAACCTCTATAAATCCTTGTGTGATTTATTTTCCGCAATTTATTTTCGCTTCCGCATAAAACGGCGCAAATATCCGATTTGGTACCCAACACCTCAAACCATAAGGAAGCGCCCTTCCCTAACTTGAGAATCGCATATTTGCAACGTTTCTCATCGTTAAGGTGCTTGAAGTCGAACATACGTTCAATCTTCCTTTCCCACTCCAAGTAGACTTCGGGATTGGTACCTCCGACAAATTCTGGAAGTTCATTAACTTTAAATTCATCCACATGACGCGGTGAATGTGCATCATATCCACCTCTTCTTGCTTGAAAATGTGGTTCTTGCATGTTGTGTAGTGCCTCACGTTTTTTCTCCATGAAATCTTCGGAAAAATCCATGATGAGATAGTTTAGTCCAGAAAATCGCCAAGAGAATTTCGCCAAGGAAGTAACCTTGGGCTCCGATGCCACTAATGATACGAATTACGTATTAAGATGTACGTAAATTCGCCGAAAAATGCAGCGGTTATAATTGTTACCTCACAACACTCGTATTTGTGTAACACTCATAAGATTCAACCGAAAGTAGGGCAATTCGGTTTACTTAAACAAGATAAAATGAAAGTAAATTATCAAACTAGACCTATAGTTTGATAAAGCAATCTCTTATCAAAACCTATTGAGAATCGATTAAAATTACAACTCGAAAACGCGTCGAATTATAATCAAGTTGTGCTGAAAATCATTCAACAATGAACATACACAAGTGTATTTCGTTTTTGCAAGCTTCAAAGTTGATTATAAAAGGTTGAGGATGAGGCTATTATATAGCCATTACAACTCCTAACAAAGCCAAACAAGATCACACAAGATCAAGCTAAAAGACAAACAATTATTAAACTAACTATCAAGACTTTTGACAAGGAAAAGAAAACAACAATATTTTGGCTCCTTCCTTGCACAAATCGGCCGTGGGGTTCAAAGAGGGAGTGGACAAGATCCTTCTCATGTGATATATTTTGTAAGGCTTGACAATGACTTGATCATGAAAGTAACAACTTGGCATCTTCTTTCCATGTGGTTCGGCCGAAATTATTCCAAAGGGTGGAGTGAATCAAATCTCTTTCCTTGATCTTGATATGGTGGACTTGAAAATGAAAGCAAATATTAAAGTAGTGGGACAAAATATCCTTCATGGATGCATGTCACAATCGGCCGAAATCTCCCCTAAATGGCCGATTTCGTATGCATGAATATGCATACGTATGCATGTTTTGATACGTCTAAGTTATCCCGGTTCCGATTATTAAGATCATTCCCATTTCCGCATTTGTTTTCTCACCGAAGTACGTAGGTGCATATGCATGCAACGTGGTATCGTCACCTACGTCAATTCTTACTTCATTTGGAGATGTCGTAATCACATCATTTCCCTAATTGACGAACTTGGATCTTGCTATTATACGCATGTGCCAATTAATTGTGTTGGCCAAATTGACCAAAACGGAATTGGTGCGCCGAATGAATTATGGTCAGATGAATATTTAACACAAGTCGGGCCTTTTAAAGATGTGAAATGACAAAATTGAGCTTGGTACTAAAATTGGTCGGTTAGAAGAAAACGACAATTTTAAGCCTAAGTTTTATAACGACTCAGTTTCTTCTGATGGACTTATTGTCTTGGATGATTACTGAATTGGGGTTAGTGAATTATTTTGTGATGGGCCATTATTTGGGGAGCCCAACAATATTGAAAGAGAAAGTTGGCCAGATTGTGACGGACCGCCGGTATTTGATGGTGAACCCGACGTAAAATCATTAGTGCTTCCCATTTTTGATGTTGTGCCCAACGATGATCCATATCTCGATAAAAGTTCTTTTGAAGAATTTTGTCCAATTTACGATGCAGACTCCAATGAGGTGTTTTCAGTTTATGATACGGAGCACAAGGATGTTATGATTCCGGAACATCTATATCCTGAGCCTTACCAAGATTTTGACACGAAATACGACCACGATGCAATTTTCTTCGGTCTTGAAATTGCATACGATGAGTTCAACCACGATGATAAAGGTTTCGCCTCACAAAGTAGCTATTATTTTTTTATAACTAATACTCCCTCCGTCCACTTTTTAAAGTCCCATTTGATGTTGGGCGCGGAGGTTAAGAAAAAATGATAAATGTAAAGTGGGTGGAAGAAAAAGGTAGTGGTTGGAAGAAAAAGTTAGTGGTTTGGAAGAAAAAGATAGTGGTTTAAAGAAAAAGGTAGTGGTTTGGAGAAAAAAGTAGTGGGTCCATTAGTGAAAAGATAGTAATTAAATAAAGAAAAGAGGGTAATATGGTACAAAAAGTAGAGTGGGACTTTAAATTGTGGACAAATATTTGAGAGCAAATGGGACTTTAAAAACTGGACGGAGGGAGTACTAGTTATTTTGTTGGCACTTCTCAGAAATATGACTACCGCCTCAAAGTGTTGCACCACACTCGAACGTCCGATATTTTTGAGCTTATTATCTGTTTGGTGACTTTCTTTTATCCCTTTGTAGATGAGATCAATGCCGATTCTAGGACGAATCGTTTTAAAGGGGGAGGGAATGATACGAAATTGACGAGCTCAAGTGAAAAAGGCAAAAAGCGGACAAAATTACCAATTCCCACGCGTACGAGGACTTCGTAGCAGTTTTGGTATTTTAATCATAACTCTCTCATACGAAGTTCGATTTAGGTGATTCAAGCGTCCATGGAAAGATAAAAGAAAGATCTATAAATCATGTGAAACAGTCCAAGGTCCAATTATGCTTCTATCAAGCCATACGAACCGTTCAAATGTGCAGTGGTGTTTATGGCCGAAAATTGTGGTCCAATTATAATGATGCGAAAATGACTATTCCGAATAATGATACGACTCGGAATAACTTAGATGTGTCGACATGCATATGTAGTATGCACCATGCAACTAAAGTCATGAGGATTTTCGGCCGATTCCTTTGAGATATTGGTGAAGATTTTCATCACATTTTTCTCATATCAAAGTCTTCATATCTTCATGTTCAAATATCATGAAAGATCCTCCACCCTTGACCTCACAATCAATTCGGCCGAACACCCCCCACAACATCTTGAAGATTTTCTTCACATTTCCTATCAAGAAGATTTCATCCACTTTGTATTCCTTTGGCCGATTTGGTGAGATTTGGGGAAGATTTTCATCACATTTTTTATATCAAAACCTTGATACCATGAGACCAAGATCAAGACCATGGGACTAGGTGGAGAGGAAAGCATGTGGTTAACGTGGCTTACCGTATCTTTTTAGCGGCATTGGTCTACTTACTCTAGCAAGAGCGGAATGAATGGAGGTTCAGTCAGAGGCGTTGTGATCCTCACACAGTTACCTTCCACGGGATTGGTTTTTTACGTGACATTATCTCTCAGCGTTGGCCGCCTCATTCATTATCAGTGGTCGCTGTTAGACGTATTTGGAGGGTTGCTTGGTAGTTACATTTTAACTCTTTTATTATTCTTCTGTTTCGTGATGTTGGTGCACCTTCTGTATTGGTTGCTGGGTACTGGCCTGCCTTGTTGGCCAATTTTTTTTATTTAATGCAATTGACTTTTCCCAAAAAAAAAGATCAAGATCATGAAAGATCTCCTCCATCTCTCCTTGTCTTCGGCCGAACCCCCCTTTTTCTTCTTTTTTTTATTATTCATCTCAAAGTCTTGTCCAAGATCATGCCCAACATCATGAAGATCTCCTCCCTCCCGTGTCCCCTCTTGACCACACGGCCGAACTCCCCCTCATGAAATGTGTTTTTTTTTATTTTCTTAGTCAAATTAATAGTTTATTAGATATGTTATGTATTTCTTAGATTGTGATCTTTTGTTTTCAAGTATGTGTAATGTCTATTTAATGGCCATTTTCGGCATGTAAGAGGATTGAAGATTGAATGACAAATTAATACTCTTGTATTGCTTGTTAGACGAGTTCCTACGAAACCTTGATTATTATTCGACGCGTTTTCGAATTCTAATACGATCGATTCTCAATAGGTCTTGGGAAGAAATCACTTTATCGAATTATAGGTCTAATTCGATAAAAACCTTATACTTATTTTTATTCGGCCGAATTGCCCTACTTTCGTACGATTTTTACGTTGTGTTCCATACATCAATAATTGTTCATATCCAAAAATACATAAAATACACTTCCGTTGCGTCGCATGCGAATTACCTTCACCCGAACATAAATTCATATCGAGTGATAATATCCTTCTCGCCTAGGAGCTTCTTCATGGTTATGGGCAGAGGGGGATGCCTAGTCGGTGTGTCTTTAAGGTTGACCTTATGAAAGCTTACGACACTGTTGAGTGGGATTTTGTTTTGACTACTTTGCAATGTATGGGTTTTCATCAGACGTTCATCGCATGGGTCAGAGAGTGTATTACCACTCCGGCATATTTGATCTCCTCAGTGGGGATGTTGAGGGTATCTTCAGAGGCCGTAGGGGGCTGAGGCAGGGTGACCCTATTTCTCCGTATTTGTTTGTTATTGTTATAGAGGTCCTCCATGGTATTATCGCCCATGAGATTGCTCAGACTCCGGAGTTCAGATTCCACTAGAAGTGTGAGGTTACCCGCACTTTGATGCTTTCTTTTGTCGATGACCTTCTCCTTTTCTATAATCTCGACGAAGTCTCTGTTGGTGTTCTTAAGAAGAGTATTGAGATCTTCGCCTCCCTTTCTGGCTTAAGAGCCAACCCGAGTAAGAGTAATATCTTTGTTTCAGTGAGCGCTCACCGCAGTGGTGTCTGGCCACAGCTTGTTAGGTTTCACTGGTCAGCTTCCTGTGAGGTACTTGGGTGTCCCCTTGATTTCTTCGAAGCTGACGATAGCTATGTGTTCCCCTTTGTTTGATACGATTGATGGTCGACTGAGTATGTGGGCTAGTACTTCTCTTTCCATGGCAGGTCGGTGCCAGCTTATTCGCTCTGTCTTATCTTCTTTACATATTTATTGGGCTGGTATTTTTATTTTGCCTAAGGGTGTACTCTCTTTGATAGAGAAACATATCAGGCGTTTCCTATGGAGAGGTTCTCATGATTCGGGCCATACCAAGGTGGCTTGGGCAAAGGTTTGCTTAGATGTGGATTGTGGCGGCCTTGGCATTATCCCCTTGAGGCTCCAGAATCAGGCTCTGATGACCCGTCATATTTGGGCTCTTCTCACGGGCTCTAATCGCTCGGTTTGGGTTAGTTGGGTTCGGACCTTTAGGTTGCAGCAGTGTTCTTTCTGGAATTTTCATGTGTCTTCTGCTTCAGCTTGGTATTGGAAGCAGCTTCTAAAACTGCGTCCCCTAGTTATGGGAGCTTTTTAGTATTCTATTGGTGATGGCTCGTCTTTCTTCTTGTGGTCGGACCCCTGGCACTCCATGGGTGTGATTAGGCACTCTGCCTGATACGAATCACGATCGGGACGAAGCGGAAGTAGTATTCACGAATGAAAACGAACAGCAATCGGCCGATCAAGAATAATCCGACCGATCCAAATAGAAAATTTGCTGAGCTAGACCTATAACTCGTCAATGGTGATCTCTTCCCAAGACCTATTGAGAATTGATCGGGTTAGAATCCGAGAACACGTCGAATAATAACCAAGATTGTGATTGAAACGCGTCAATCAAATAGAACTCAGTTGAACAAAACAACTTGTATATCATGCATAATATTGAAATTTTATTAATTAACCACTCATTTTCGGAATTACACACAAACCTCTTTTTATAACACGCTTACAACTTGGAAAACAAGTCAAAACATGTCTAAAAATACTCCTAACATATATGGTAACCTAATAGACCATTGTTTCATTAAAATACAGTCCTAATATACTTCTAATACCGAAAATACAAACACTCTAATATTCAATCCGAAAATGACAATAAAAATAACAATAATAATAAAAATTGAACCTAAAACTTATTCTCATATTAATCTTCATCATTCTCCTCGGCCTCGAAAATTTCGTCCTCGAATTTGAAATGGTTTGTAGTTGAAATTGTAGCCGTGCAAAGAGAACGTGTAACATGAGTATCCTTCCTCTGAGCCTTGAGATGAGAATAACAAAATCTTGGAATCCTTGGCGAATTCGAAACTTGTTAATTTCAGTAATGACATCCATCCAATCAGTCCAATATGACAAAATATACTCTTGAAGTAACAATTTTCTAATGTAATCTGCAGAAGACTTCATAGTAGAGGGAACATCAAAGACATCAAATGGATCGTCATAAGGATTAATAATTTTGACTGATTCAAAATTCCAACTTAATTCGTCTTTCATGCCAATCGGGTGTAATTTCACTTGTGAATAAATTTCACAATCGCATTCGTCAAAAACAGGAGGTTTTGACCAATCAACAATAAGATCAAAACTTGAAGATTCGGAGAACGGATAACAGAGATCAAACATTTTTTTTATTTGATTTTTTTTTGGGGAAAGTCAATGGCATTGAATAAATAAGATTGGCCAACAAGGCAGACCAGTACCCAGCAACCATTACAGAAGGTGCACCAACATCACGAAATAGAAAATAAAATAAAAGAGTTACAATGGAACCGACTACCAAGCAACCCTCCAAATACGCCTAACAGCGACCGCATATAAGGAATGAGGCGGCCAACGCTGAGAGATGATGTCACGAACAAGACCAATCCCCTGAAAAGTAACTGTGAGTGGGTCTCGACGCCTCTGACCGAATCTCCTCTCATTTCGCTCCTGCCAGATTAAGTAGACCAACGCAGCTAGAAAGATACGGTATGCCACGTTAACCACATGATTACCTCTCCACCTCCTAGCCGCCCAAAGAATACCCGTACTCCACTCAGAATTAGGCCAATAAAATTTTACCTCCCTCCTAGCAATAGAGATACACCTACTAGAGTAAGGGCACATGAAAAATAAGTGAGAATGAGACTCGATGGCCATCCCACAGAGGACACAAATACCATCTACATGCTGCAGCCAAGGCTTATCCATAGTAGATAGACGCTCCTGAATAGCCAACCATAAGATGAAGGAGTGCCTAGGAATCTTCCCGGGGCCAAGATGGAGAGGGGACCATGGAACAGAAGGAGAATACGCACTAAGGAACCGAAGAGCGGACGAGGAAGAATAGGAACCTGAGCTATGCGGTCTCTAGGAGATGCGATCCTGGCCTCCATTAATTGGAGGGAGGGCAGAAACAACCTGCTGAAACTTTGAACGATCAACCACCAGCCAAACCCAATGACCATCAGAAATAACAGAGCCAAGACGGGCATGCACATCAATACGGGTCCAAAGAGGCGCTCTAGGCATAGAATGCCTAATCAAACCCATAGGGTGCCAAGGATCCGACCATAAACGTAAGGAAGATCCATCACCAACAGAATACTGAAATGCTCCCATGACTAGATGACGCAACTTCAGCAGCTGTTTCCAATACCAAGAAGACGCAGCAGAGATAGGAATATCCCAAAAAGAACACTACTGAACTCTATACGAACAAACCCAGCTAACCCAAACAGAACGAGAAGTCCCAGTCAGGAGAGCCCAAATATGGCGGGTCATAAGGGCCTGGTTCTGAACCCTCAATGGAGTAATACCAAGGCCACCACACACTACAGGCAAGCAAACCTTAGACCAAGCCACTTTAGCATGCCCAGATTCACGATAACCTTTCCAAAGAAAACGCCTTAAATTGTTATCAATGAGGGCAAGCACGCTCTTAGGCAGGATAAAAATACAGGCCCAATAAATGTGAAGAGCAGATAACACAGACCGAATAAGCTGGAAACGACCGGCCATGGACAAAGATCTACAAGCCCAATCACTCAGCCGACCATCAATCCTGTCAATCAAAGGAGAGCACTGAGCCACCGTGAGCTTCGATGAAGACAAAGGGACTCCCAAATACATCACAGGGAGCTGGCCCACCTGAAACCCTAATAACTGCTCAACCTGTGCCCCCTGCTCCAAAGCACTCGCCGAGAGAAAAATATTACTCTTCCCGGGGTTAGCGCGCAACCCCGAAAGAGAATCAAAGATATCAATACTCCTCTTCAGAATACCAATAGAGACCTCATCTGGATTACAGAATAGAAGGAGATCATCTGCAAAGGCGAGCATGAAAGTACGGGTAGCCTCACACTTCTAGTGGTACCTGAACCCCGGGGTCTGAGCAATCTCACGAGCAATAATACCATGAAGCACCTCCATAACAATAAAAAAGAGATAAGGAGAGATGGATCTCCCTGCCGGAGCCCCCTGCGACCTCTAAAGATCCCCTCAGCATCCCCATTCAAGGATACTGAAAAGGCAGTAGTGGTGATGCACTGCAGAGCAATCAGCACAAAATCCCACTCAATAGTGTCATAAGATTTCATAAGGTCAACTTTAAACATACACCGTCTAGGCATCCCCCTCTGCCCATAACCATGAAGAAGATCCTGAGCAAGAAAGATATTATCACTAATCCTTCTCCCAGGAATGAAAGCAGTCTGAGCCGTGTCAATCAAGGCATCCAAGCTATCACGCATACGGTGAACAATAATTTTAGAAATAGCCTTATATAATAAGTTACAGCAAGAGATCGGTCTAAAATCCGACATGCTCCTAGGCAAGGCTACTTTTGGAACAAAAGAAATGATCGTATAATTGATCTTCCTGAAAAACTTTCCCGTAGCAAAGAACTGCATACTAGCAAACGAAATCTCACCCCCAACAATCGGCCAAGCCCAACGGTAAAAAGCAGCATTAAAACCATCAGGGCCCGGGGCCTTGTCCTTATCAAACTCGAAGAACGCAGACCGAACCTCATCAGCAGTAACAGGTCTAACCATGTGCACCGCAATATCAGGCGAAACAGAAGCCGAAATAAAAGGCCTAACCCGACTGAACGATAAAGGCATAATCCGATTAGAGTAACCCAACAGTCTCTCATAGAACCCAACAACCTCATTCTTAATAAGAGTAGGGTCGGTCAACTCAGTACCATCCTCCGTATTAAGTCTATAGATACGAGATCTGACTCGCCTAGAAGCAATCCGCCTGAAGAAGAAGGCAGTACACTGGTCCCCATCCTTAAGCCAAGCCAACTTGGCCCGCTGCCTGAGCGAAGACTGTTCCTGGGCCACAGCAACGGAGAAAACCCACTGACAACATCTCTCCAACAATAAAACCGAGTTGTCCAAGGATGGTCCCTGAGAATACTCTGAGAAGAAGAGAAGAACGAAGTAGCAGCAGCAACGTTCAATGCCAAATCCCCTTTCCTCTTCCTCATAGCTCAAAAAACGGGCTTAAGGGCGTCCAACTTACGACAAATTGCATAAAACAGGGCCCCCACAATATGGTGACACCAAGTGCCCCAAACTGCCGGGAGGAAGTCCTTAGAGTCAGCCAGGAAATTATCAAATCTGAACATTTTATCACTGTAGCGAGGCAAACTATCAAGACCCAGAATAAGGGGGCTATGATCAGAGGTCCGTGGCAGATCACAAGAGTAAGTACGATCAGCGTGATTAATAAACCACTGCCGGTTACCCAACATCCTATCAAGACATTTCCAAAGAGATCTTGGAGATGGACTCTTGTTATGCCAGGAGAACCAAGAGCCTACCATCGGAAGGGTCTCAATATCCACACGCCTGCAAAGCTCTCTGTACTCCACCAGGGGCGGCTCATCGTCAGAATGAGGAGCTTACCCTCCCAAAATCTCACTAGTGTCCAACACAGTATTAAAATCACCCATAATGACCCAAGGCTCAGCAGCATGTAATACCGAGAAATCAGTGAGATACTGCCACAATAGCCGCCTCTCAATAAGATCATTAGAACCATAGGCAAATGTAACCAGAAGACAGAACGGGTGGAGCAAAAGAGTAATACGACAATGAATAAACTGCGTCTCAATAGCAATAATATCCACAGAAACAGACCCAGGATCCTACCCAATCCAGATCCTTTTCCCAGGCCCACAACCATAATCAAAGAACCACTTCCAAGAGCCAGAACTAAATGAAGAAACACGCCCATAGTTACCAACCAAGACTCACGTCTCAAGTAGAGCAATACAACAAAGATTAAACGAGCTAATTACCTCCCGGACCAAGATTTGATGTTCAGTCTGGTTAAGTCCACGAACATTCCACACAGCAATAGGGATCATTTAACAACATCAACCTGGGTTGCATCAATATTAGGGCCCAAAGGAGAAGAACTAGAACAGAAAGAGCCGCAAACCTGTTGTGAGACGGCTCACACACACCAGCACCAGCCCTCCTAGGCGACGCGATAGGAGAGCTGGTAGTAACCAAGGAGAAAGTAGAGACGTTACTCAGCGGACCCGATCCAGTAGAACGACCTCCAGTGCCCCCAACTAACTCCACTCCTGGGCACCCGGATCTGGCAGCGGGGCCTACCTCAGCCTGAGCGACCCCCCCAGCCGGAACCAATCCCAAAGAAGACTCCGGACTCCAAGCACCTGAGGGAGCAGGCTTAGCCACATAAATACGAGCCTGCTTGACCTGCTTCTGAACCAAAGGCTTTGAAATGCTCAGGTAAACCTGATCACGATGCCCGAATACTCTACAAACACCATACGGATGTGGTAACCATTCATACTCAACCTAGATCCTCCTAACATAAGGACAATCACCATAAGATGGAAGAACCATGAGAAACGAGCGAATCAGGCTGGCATTAGCGTCTAACATGACGCAAACTCGGGCATAATCCACTTTCAGACAGTTCCTGGTGAACACGTCAGCAAAAAAGTGGCTCCCCTATAGCACTAGCAGTAATACTGAGCCCCTCGTCAGTACAATACTCGAGAGGGACATTACGGAGTTTCACCCAAACAGGGACATGTTTAGGCTGAACCTTCAGAAGAGACATACCAAGCTTCCACCAGGTAAGGAGAATGGACTGGCCCTGAATCAGCCAAGGCCCTCCCTCTAACGCCTTGGTCAAAACTTGCTCACTTTCAAACTTAAAGAAATAAAATCCCCCCTCAGAGGAGAACACCTCCTGAAGACCCTTCCACGCAGACACAAAGTAATTCTTGATCAAATTGAGAGAAGGGGCTTTCCCCAAAAAATAACCAACTAAGGTGTATTGCCACCTCTTAGCACCTTCAATGCCAACACTAACATCTGGTTTAACAATAAACTCACCATTTAGTATTTTAGGTTTCACATACCGAAGTCCCCTTTTTTTAACAAATTTTTTCCTAGCACAACCGAAGGTAGAGGCAATTCCTTCGGAATAAGAACCGGAACCGAATCAAAGATCAAATATTTAGGTAATTCCAATACACTAATAACATTATCTTCACAAATCAAAGCTCCAGCATTAATAATAGGCACATCATTACACTTTGACAACAACGGGGCAGAATTAGCAACCACAATTGCTACAGAACCACTACTAACGACAGACTCCAATTTAACACTAGGATCGTTGGACATCAAGTCAGAATCTTTAATAGCAACATCAGTAACAGGACTAACAAACTCATTAACAGTAGCATTATTATCACAGGAACTAACCCCAGCACAAGGGGGGTTAAGAACTAATCCTAAATTACCCAATGAAGAAGGAGCAGGTACAGACAAAGAGTTAAACATAGGCGATACATTAGCAGCAGACGAAACATGCTGAACATTAGCAACTAAATCCGGAACCAAAGTGCCACAAACCGGGGCAGAAGGATGAAACGGGTCTACGACCCGGTCAAACTTTGGGTCACGCGAGGGGCGCCTGATAGCCAAGACATGGAGAAGCTCACCCGTATGACCCGCGCTACCACAAGCTACTGCCGGCGCCGATGGAGGGCAGATTAGAGACGGGACCACACATGAGCCACCAAAGATTTCATCAATTTTAGACTTCAGCAGATGTGAATCCGATTGGGAAAGAACTTTGGAACTTAAATCCCGAAAGCCTGAAACATTAAAATCAGACAAAACCGGAGCCGAGCAAGAATCCAACTCCGACAACCCACAAGCAGGAGACGAGGCCATACCAGAACTCAACACGAAAATGGGGGGGGGAGAAACCACTTTGCCAATCTCATATCGCACCGTACCAAACTTGAAGATAAAATCTACTAAAAATATTGCTATGACGATAATGAAAATCCGAATCAAATATGTGAAAGCAAAATCTATGGATGATGAAAACCAAGACAAACTGGAGATTAAGAGCGGCCAAAAGGAATCAAATCGCATTTCATTTCGCCACTGGGTTGTTCACAAAAGACATTTCCATTATTTTTTATTTTTTTTTAAAAAAGGAAGGAAAAAAATTGATAAAAAATACCTCAACTGAATTAAGAAATTCAGGTGCAGGCTCCGATACCACTAATGATACGAATCCTGTATCGAGACGAAGCGGAAGCAGTATTCGCAAACAGCAATCGGCTAAATGGAATCGAAACAGCAACTACCCTTTTGCTACAACAACGACCCTTCGCTACAGCAGTAGCGAACAGCAACAATAAACAACTAACAGCAACCACCCTTCACTACAGTAGTAGCGAACAGCAACATCTCTCAACCAAACAGCGATCGGTCGGCCGTGAACAAACAGCAATGAAGAATCACAAACAACAGTAGTGAACAGCGAATTGTGATCGGATGCAGTGGAAACAGGAACCCCACTCGGACACCGGCTAGTAACTTCGAACAGGTCAATCCAAACGTATGATGACAGATATGATATGGATCACACTCAGTTGTGAGGATGGTGATTTAAAGGGATGAAAGTAAGTTTCACGGACAAGAAATTGGACAACACTCTGATGAACAACACCACGAATGAATCCAAAGATTTCGTCCAAATAAGAACAACTTCCGATCGGACGAACAGAAAACAATAAAGGATTTTAACGAGTTAGACCTATAACTCGTCAAAGATGATCTCTTCCCAAGACCTATTGAGAATTGATCGGATTATAATTCGAAAATGCGTCGAACAATAATCAAGAATTTGTGTTTGAGACACGTCAAACAAATAGAACTCAAAAGAGAGCAAAATATCAAGTGTATTCAATGATCAAATCGACCGAGCTATATGATGTATATATAGCCGCCAAACCCTAGTAACATAAATAAAGGTTACTCCCTAAACCGCCCTTAAATAAGTTTGGGCTACTACCGATTAAGGAAAATGACAATGCAAAGCAACATAGGGCTGCACATGTCGCACCCTTTATTAAATAAATAATACAAAAACAATGATAAACTACGTTATCCCGAGCCCGACCAGCAAAGTCACTCCAAGCCTTGTGTCTATCTTCTCGCCCAAGTATGTAGTATGGCCGCTTACGTCGATAATCATCTCGTCCTCTTCCCTTGGACTTATTAATCCCGTATCACTGCCCCTAGAGCCCCTCTGTGGACCGGCATTGATGTGTGTGCTACGCTTGATACGGTTATTGATGAGGGTTTCTGGGAGTGGCCGGTGGTCGATGGACTTGAGATTCTGCTGATTACTTATGCTCTCCCGTCTATTGTTGGGGGTCAGGATCGCATATCTTGGAGACCGCATAGTTCGGGTTTGTATTCATCCTCCTCCGACCTTCGGTTCCTCGGAGGTTATTCGCCCCCTGTTCCATGGGCCCCTTGTAACACCTACAGATTCGACCGGGAATACTACAGCGTCGTGGGCCCCGAGACGGAACCCACAAGGCTAAAAGACATTTTTGCAAACATTAACGAACGCCCAAGAGGCTAACGACGGTACTATCTTTTAAAACATTTGACAACTATATAAAATCCGTTTATCAAAACCGTCATGAAATCTCATTTGAAACTATAAGGCCCGAAATGCGCAAGAGTCAACAGTTTAAAAACTGATACGAAACCAACTACTCCAAGCAAAGAAGACGAAGTAAGAATTGACGTAAAACATTTCGACCATACTCCAACGTACTTGGGCGAGATAACAGAAATGAGGCACGAAGTTACCTTGATAATTGGAATTGGAGTAACTTAAATAAAAGACAACTTGCATCTTGGGGAGGGGAAGAGGTCCAAGTGGTGACTAAACCATAAAAGAATGTTCAGCATTTTCTTACAAAAAGCAGCAGGATTCTTGGCAAAAGGCGGCTGTCAGCAAGCAACTTGGAGACAAAGACCGAGCTTTTACTTTTGTCAACAAGTGACATGAGGAACCTTTTTATTCTTTTCTTATTTTAAGCCCAGCTTGTATTAGTTTAGTTTATCTTGTCAGGCTACTTTTGCCTATAAATAGGGTTGATGGAGTTGTAATGAAGAAAATGGATTTTGAATGATAAAACAACATACCTTGTGTATTGTTTAAGTGTTGGACGAGTTTCCTTCAAACTTTGATTATTATTCGACGCGTTTTCGAATATTAATCTGATTGATTCTCAATAGGTCTTGAGGAGAAATCACTTTATCGAATTATAGGTCTAATTCGATAAAACAACTATTTCTATCCTATATCGATATTCTGTTTGTTTTTCGATACAGTTTTATACTTGCCCGATATTTCGCATAAAGTGCTGTTTGATTGTTCGAACTTGTTTCCTGTTTCAAATTTGCTTCCGTCCAAAACGTGTTGTTTCGAGTGTCGCTGTTTGGAGGTGGCCTGTTTCAAGTCTTTTACATTTGGCCAAGTTCCTACCTTGTGGCTGTATCGAATTACCGTCTTCATCGCGCGTGCATACTACTCGTAAATATTGTTGCTGTAGCGAACTGTTGTTGTCAGTTCCCGACAGTTTCTTGCCGATAGCTTCCACTCGTCAAAACAACTTCCTACTGTGTCGATAGCGAATTCGCATCACCGGTGAGAATTCGTATCATAAGTGGCATCGGAGCCCAAGTTCTTGATCTTTGGCATTATGGATCTCAACGACGCTGATTTCTTGGCAAAACTTCGTGACACATTACGTGACGTACCAGAACAACGCGACCAGCGTTGGCAACCTAGGCATGGTGACTATGAACGACCCTCACGCCATGTCGAATAGTTCAAAGTGAACGAGCTTCCAGAGTTCGTTGGAGGGACGTACCCTGAAGTTTACCTGGAATGGGAAAAATTGATCGTATGTTTGAGTTTAAAGACCTTGACGATGAGAAAAGGTGTAAGTATGCAATTCTCAAGTTGGGGAAAGGAGCTTCACTTTGGTACGAAGGAGTCAAATCACGAAGAGCTCGTGCGGGGAAAGATAATATCCGTTCATGGGATTCGTTAAAAGGAAAACTTCGTAAAAGATATATGCCAACATCACACCGGTTGTCCTTGTACAGGAAGATTGCAGATCTCATGCAAGGAAAATTAAATGTCAGTGAGTACAATGAGGAGTTTGAGAATCTAACCTTAATGGGAGAGATAGAGGAGAATGAGGAGCAGAAGATGTCGCAATTCTTGCGTGGCTTAAACCGAAGAATAGCTAACTCGGTGGAACTGTATCCATACGAGGACTTCGATACATTATGTGGGTTATGTGTGAAGTTAGAAGCTCAAAACAGGATGAAGATGTATAAACCCGAGTTTCCAGTCAAATTTGGAAACCCAAGCGTCGGGTCTAGTTCAGCTGCTAAGGCAACTGTACCGACTCTGGTTCCTGTTGCGATTCCTGCTAAGGCAACTATACCCTACGTACCGAAGGAGACGAGTTTGGCTAAAGTGAGATGTTTCAAATGTCAAGGATTCGGACATTATCAAAATGCTTGTCCGAACAAGCGAGTGGTGACACTAAGGGAAGCTGTCACGATCCGAGACGAGTTGTTGGTTGAGGAAGAAAGACTGGGTGACGTATTTGATTTCGACATGAAGGAGGAAGAAGGTGAAGAATGTGAGGCTTACAATGCTCCGAATTACGATACATCCTTGGTCCTTCGCACTCTGCAAGCCAATTCGGTTCCGAGCGAGTCAGAACAGCGGGACCAAATATTCCATACAAAGTGTCAAGTTGGAGATAAGTGGTGTAGTTTGATTATCGACGGAGGGAGTTGCACCAACGTGGCTTCGAGTGAAATGGTGACGAAGCTTGGACTAACCACCACAACTCACCCTAAGACATATGCTTTACATTGGCTTGATGACGGAAGTATGGTGAGGGTTTCGAAGCAAGTTCTGGTCGGATTAGCAATGGGTTCATATCACGATGAGATATTATGTGATGTGATTCCAATGGATGCTTGTAACGTGCTTTTGGGACGCCCTTGGTTATTTGATAGGGATGTTTTGCATCGGGGAAGGAGCAACGAATACGAGTTGCGAGATAAGGGAAAGAAGATCGTGTTGAAGCCGATGTCACCCCAACCTATCCAGTCCATGAGTGCCAAACGAGGGAAAAAACCGAACCTCACCATGTTCGCGAGCGAGAGGAAAGTTGAACACGCTATGGAAAGTGGCAAGCGTGTTTACATGCTGGTGATAAAGGAGACTCAAGATGATTTCGTGGCGGCAAAATACGAGGATACAGTGGCCGACTTATTACATGAGTTCGCGGACGTATTCCCTGCAGAATTGCCGTCGGGTTTACCGCCAATTCATGGAATTGAGCATCAAATCGACCTTATACCAGGAGCACCTCTTCCAAATAAAGCTGCCTATAGGTGTAATCCCAAGGAAACGAAGGAACTTCAGAAGCAGATTGAAGAACTGATGAGCCACGGGTATGTTCGAGAAAGTTTAAGTCCATGTGCAGTACCGGTCCTACTTGTTCCTAAGAAGGATGGATCTTGGTGGATGTGTATCAATAGCTGGGCCGTAAATAACATAACAATCAAGTATCGATTCCCGATACCAAGGCTTGATGATATGTTGGACGAGCTACATGGCTCAGTGGTCTTTTCTAAAATTGATTTGCGAAGTGGCTATCACCAGATTCGTATGCGGGAGGGAGATGAATGGAAGACGACTTTCAAAACGAAGCACGGGTTGTATGAGTGGACCGTCATGCCGTTTGGACTTACGAATGCCCCGAGTACTTTCATGCGTTTAATGAACGAAGTACTTAAGACATTTTTGGGCAGATTTGTGGTCGTTTATTTGGATGATATTTTGGTTTATAGTCGATCGGTGGAGGAGCATCTCGGACATCTACGGCAAGTATTCGAGACTCTTAGGTCTCAGAGGCTGTATGGAAAGAAAGAAAAGTGTGCGTTTCTCGTCAAGAGTATAACTTTTCTTGGCTATGTTGTCTCAAAGGATGGAGTGTCGGTTGACCAGGGGAAAATTGAAGCTATTAAGTCGTGGCCTACTCCTAAAACCGTAACTGAAGTTAGATCTCCACGGTCTTGCCTCTTTTTATCGGAGGTTTATTCGAGATTTCAGCACCATAACGAGTCTGATAACTGAATGTTTAAAAAAGGGCACGTTTAATTGGAGTCGGGCTGCTCAGGAGTCGTTCGCAAATTTGAAGGCAAAGTTGTGCGAAGCACCAATCTTAGCACTACCCGATTTTTCGCAACCATTCGAGGTAGAATGTGATGCTAGTGGAGTTGGCATTGGGGCAGTTCTTATTCAAGGAAAGCGGCCTATCGCTTATTTTTCAGAAAAGTTAAACGGTGCTCGTCTCAATTATTGTACGTATGACAAGGAGTTTTATGCTATTGTGAGGGCTCTAGATCATTGGAGTCACTATCTTCGGCCGAAGCATTTCATCATACATTCGGACCATGAATCCTTGAAGTATATTAATGGACAGCACAAGTTAAGTCCCAGGCATGCGAAGTGGGTGGAATTCTTACAATCATTTCACTTCTCATCAAAGTATAAGGATGTCAAGAGCAATATTGTGGCAGATGCATTGTCTAGGCGTTATGCCTTACTCGCCACTCTTGATGTTCGTTTGCTTGGATTCGATACAGTAAAGGAGTATTACGAAGGTGATGCGGATTTTGGCGAGACCTTTGCCCTGTGCAAACCTGGCCCGATGGGAGAATTTTCGATACAGGAGGGCTTTCTTTTTAAGGGAAATCGTCTTTGTCTACCAAGGCACACAATTCGAGAATTGCTGGTTCGAGAGACTCACGGGGGAGGTTTGGCTGGACACTTTGGTTCGGCTAAGACATTAACATTTTTATTGGCCAAGGATGCAGGGGGATATCCATAATATAATCAGTAAGTGTGTGACATGACATATTGCGAAGAGTTCGTTCAAACTAGGAGCCTACACACCTTTACCGATTCCGGAGAGGCCACGGGAAGATATCTCGTTGGATTTCATCGTTGCTTTGCCTCGAACCCAACAAGGAAAGGATGCGATTATGGTTGTTGTCTATCGTTTTTCAAAGATGGCTCATTTTGTTGCTTGTCACAAAACCGATGATGCGAGTAATATTGCTGACTTGTATTTTCGAGAGCTGGTACGATTACATGGAGTCCCAAAAACTATTGTCTCGGACCGGGACTCGAAGTTTCTAAGCTACTTTTGGAACACATTGTGGAGGAAGGCGGGAACCAAGCTTTTGTTTAGTACTTCACATCATCCTCAAACCGACGGACAAACTGAAGTAACTAATCGAACACTGGGGACGCTGTTGCGAGGCTTGACGAGCAAAACACAAAAGGACTGGGATCTGAAACTAGCACATGCGGAGTTTGCTTATAATCGATCTCCTACTCATGCCACAGCGCATTCTCCATTCGAAGTAGTTTACAGCCTAAACCCTTACATACCGCTAGACTTAATTCCACTACCGAATGACGAATTGGTGCATACGGATGCGGAGTCAAAGTTGAAATCAATGATGAAATTATACGAACAGGTGCGTGAACGAATCAAGGAGATAAATGAGGCGTACAAAAGAAAATCAAACAAACAAAGGAAACCAAGAGTGTTCGATGTCGGGGATTTAGTTTGGTTGCATTTGAGGAAGGAAAGATTCCCGAGTAAGCGTAAGAATAAGTTAATGCCATGAGCCGAGAGACCATTTAAAATAATTGCGAAGGTGAATGACAATGCTTACAAGTTAGAACTTCCGGGTGATTACGGAGTGCATGCTACTTTCAACGTAGGTGATCTATCCCCTTACCTTGACGACGATGGGATTGTGGAATTGAGGACAATTCCTTTTAAAGAAGGAGGGAATGATACGAAACCAACTACTCCAAGCAAAGAAGACGAAGTAAGAATTGACGTAAAACATCTCGACCATACTCCAACGTACTTGGACGAGATAACAGAAATGAGGAACGGAGTTACCTTGATAATTGGAATTGGAGTAACTTAAATAAAAGACAACTTGCATCTTGGGGAGGGGAAGAGGTTAAAGTGGTAACTAAACAATAAAAGAATGTTCAGCATTTTCTTACAAAAAGCAGCAGGATTCTTGGCAAAAGGCGGCTGTCAGCAAGCATCTTGGAGACAAAGACCCAGCTTTTACTTTTGTCAACAAGTGACATGAGGAACCTTTTTCTTATATTTTCTTATTTTAAGCCCAGCTTGTATTAGTTTAGTTTATCTTGTCAGGCTACTTTTTCCTATAAATAGGGTTGATGGAGTTGTAATGAAGAAAATAGATTTTGAATGATAAAACAACATACCTTGTGTATTGTTTAAGTGTTGGATGAGTTTCCTTCAAACTTTGATTATTATTCGACGCGTTTTCGAATGAGGAGAAATCACTTTATCGAATTATAGGTCTAATTCGATAAAACAACTGTTTCTATCCTATTTCGATATTCTGTTTGTTTTTCGATACAGTTTTATACTTGCCCGATATTTCGCATAAAGTGATGTTTGATTGTTCGAACTTGTTTCCTGTTTCAAATTCGCTTCCGTCCAAAACGTGTTGTTTCGAGTGTCGCTGTTTGGAGGTGGCCTGTTTCAAGTCTTTTACATTTGGCCAAGTTCCTACCTTGTGGCTGTATCGAATTACCGTCTTCATCGCGCACGCATACTACTCGTAAATATTGTTGCTGTAGCGAACTATTGTTGTCAGTTCCCGACAGTTTCTTGCCAATAGCTTCCGCTCGTCAAAACAACTTCCTACTATGTCGATAGCGAATTCGCATCACCGGTGAGAATTCGTATAAAAAACATACATAAAGCTATTACTTACACGTGCCGACAAAATAGTTTAGAAAACCATATCCCAAGCAACTCAAGTTGCCAGAAACCAAACGGGCATTTAAGAAATACTCACGCAGCGGAAAGGACAACAATTAAAATACTTTAGCAGCGGAATACAACATATAATCAAAATACTCGATTCACAAAACACTTTCCCTAGCCAGTATCCTCCGGGAAGCTCATCTCTTCACGACCGCTACAAGCTCAATAATGAATAAACTAAAAAGAAAGTCCACGACGGGGTCAGCCATAATATCCAACAATGATAACCGTTACATCACATCAATAATTACATACCAATGAGAATGCAAAACAAGAATACAACCAATGTAATCTTATCGTCATAACTTTACCAACTCATGATTATCCTTATCAAGATAATCCTTACCATGTTCCACATTTCGTATTCTCCATTAACAATAAATTCATAGACAACATCTATATCGTACCACAAACAATACCCATCAAGACTCACTGATACGTAATATACCAACTCTGAACAATTCGATCCATCGAATATCATCATCAAATCCCAACATGATAATCGATTGGATGTATCATAAACATCTTCATCTCCAAGCCTCAAATCCATGTTTCCAAGCTATAATCAAGTTGGAAGAGGCTAAAACTTACTAACATGCTCAGAGGGACAAAGGTTGGAGGAGGAAAGGTTTTTCTCTCGCGCGACCTAAAGTTTGATCGGGTCAGAGACCCATTTTATCCTTCTGCCCCGGTTTGCGGCTCTCTAGTTCTGGGATTTGTTGCTAATGTTCAGCCTGTTTCGGCTACTGCTAATGTATTGCCTATATTTATCTCTATGCCTGCTCCTGATCCTTTTTCATTAGGCAATTCAGGATTAGTTCTTAATCCCCCTTGTGCTGGGGTTAGCTCCTGTGATAATAATGCTACGGTTAATGAGTTTCAAAGTGTTAATTTGGAGCCTGATGTTAGTAGTTGTTCTGTAGCTAGTGTGTTTACTAACTCTGCCCCGTTGTTGTCAAAGTGTAATGATGTGCATATTATTAATGTTGGAACTTTGTTTGATGAAGACAATGTTTTTAGTGTATCGGAATTCCCTAAATCTTTGAACTTTGGTTCGGTTCCAGTTCTCTTTCAAGTTCTAGGAAAAAAATTTGTTAAAAAAAGGGGGCTTCGGTATGTGAAACCCGAAATTCAAAATGGCGAGTTTATTGTTAAACCGGTTGTTAGTGTTGGCACTGAAGGTGCTAAGAGGTGGCAAAACACCTTAGTTGGTAATTTTTTAGAGAAAGCACCTTCTCTCAATTTGATCAAGAATTACTTTATGTCTGTGTGGAAGGGTCTTAAGGAGGTGTTCTCCTCTGAGGGGGGATTTTATTTCTTTAAGTTTGAAAGTGAGCAAGTTTTGACTGAGGCGTTAGAGGGATGTCCTTGGATGATTCAGGGTCAGTCCATTCTCCTTACCCAGTGGAAGCTTGGTATGTCTCTTTTGAAGGTTCAGCCTAAACATGTCCCTGTTTGGGTGAAACTTCATAATGTCCCCCTCGAGTATTGGACCGACGAGGGACTCAGTATTACTGCTAGTGCTATAGGGGAGCCACTTTTTGCTGATGTGTTCACCAGGAACTGTCTAAAAGTGGATTATGCCCGAGTATGCATCATGTTAGATGCTAATGCTAGCCCGATTCACTCGTTCCTCATGGTTCTTCCGTCTGATGGTGTTGGTCCTTGTGTTAGGAGGATCCAGGTTGAGTATGAATGGTTACCACATCAGTGTGGTGTTTGTAGAGTATTCGGGCATCGTCATCAGGTTTGCTCGAACATTTCAAAGCCTTTGGTTCAGAAGCAGGTCAAACAGGCTCGTATTTATGTGGCTAATCCTTCTCCCTCATGTGATCGGGGCCCGGGGTCTTCGTTGGGAATGGTTCTGTCTGGGGGGTCGCTCAGACTGTGGTAGGCCCCGCTGCCAGATCGGGGTGCCCAGGAGTGGAGTTAGATGGGGGCACTAGAGGTCGTTCTGCTGGTTCGGGTTTGCTGAGTAGTGTTTCTACTATCTCCTTGGTTACTAACAGCTCTCCTATCGTGTCGCCTAGGAGGGCTGGCACTGGTCTGTGTGAGCGGTCTCACAACAGGTTTGCGGCTCTTTCTGGTCTTGCCAATGATATTAAGGCTGAGTTTACTGCGCTTGTCGGAACGTCGCTCTGTTCTATTTCTCCTTTGGGCCTTAAAATTGATGCAGCCCGGGTCGATGTTATTAAATGATCCCTATTACTGCGTGGAATGTTCGTGGACTAAACCGGACTGAACACTAGGTCTCGTTCCGGGAGGTAATTAGCTGGTTTAATCTTTGTTGTATTGCTCTACTCGAGACGCGAGTCTCGGTTGGTAACTTTCGCCGTGTTTCTTCTTTTATTTCTGACTCTTGGATGTGGTTCTCTGATTATGGTTGTGGGCCTTGGAAGGGGATCTGGATTGGGTGGGATCCTGGTTCTGTTTCTGTGGATATTATTGCTATTGAGTCACAATTTATTCATTGTCGTATTACTCTTTTGCTCGACTCGTCCTGTCTTCTGGTTACCTTTGCCTATGGTTCTAATGATCTTATTGAGAGGCGGTTGTTGTGGCAGTACCTCACTGATTTCTCGGTATTACATGTTGCTGAGCCTTGGGTCATTATGGGTGATTTTAATGCTGTGTTGGACTGAGATTCTGGGTGGGGAAGTTCCTCATTCTGACGATGAGCCCTCCCTGGTGGAGTTCAGAGATCTTTGCAGGCGTGCGGATTTTGAGACCCTTCCGATGGTTGGCTCCTGGTTCTCCTGGCATAACAAGAGCCCATCTCCTGGATCTGTATGGAAACGTCTTGATAGGGTGTTAGGTAACCCGCAGTGGTTTATTGATCACGGTGATCGTACTTACTCTTGTGATTTTCCGCGGACCTCTGATCATAGCCCCCTTATTCTGGGTCTTGACAGTTTGCCTCGCAGCAGAGGTAAAATGTCCAGATTTGATAATTTAATGGCTGACTCTGAGCACTTCCTACTGGCGGTTTGGGACACTTGGCGTCACCATATTGTGGGGGCCCCGTTTTATGCGATGTGTCATAAATTGGACGCCTTTAAGCCCGTCGTTCGAGCTATGAGGAAGAGGAAAGGGGATTTGGCATTGAATGTTGCTGCTGCTACCTCGTTCCTCTCTTCTTCACAGAGTATTTTCAGGGTCCATCCCATGGACGACTCGGTTTTATTATTGGAGAGACGTTGTCGGTGGGTTTACTCCGTTGCCGTGGCCCAGGAACAGTCTTCGCTCAGGCAGTGGGCCAAGCTGGCTTGGCTTAAGGATGGGGACGAGTGTACTGCCTTCTTCTTCCGGTGGATTGCTTCTAGGCGTGTCAGATCTCGTATCTATAGAATTAATACGGAGGATAGTACTGAGTTGACTGACCCTACTCTTATTAAGAATGAGGTTGTTGGGTTCTATGAGAGGCTGTTGGGTTACCCTAATCGGATTATGCCTTTATCTTTCAGTCAGGTTAGGCCTTTTATCTCGACTTCTCTTTCGCCTGATGTTGCGGTGCACATGATTAGACCTGTTACTACTGATGAGGTTCGGTCTGTGTTCTTTGAGTTTGATAAGGACAAGGCCCCGGGCCCTGATGGTTTTAATGCTGCTTTTTACCGTCGGGCTTGGCCCATAGTGGGCGGTGAGATTTCGTATGCTATTATGCATTTCTTTGCTATGGGAAAGTTTGTCAGGCAGATCAATTCTACGATCATTTCTCTTGTTCCGAAAGTGGCCTTGCCTAGGAGCATGTCGGATTTCAGACAAATCTCTTGCTGCAACTTATTATATTAGGCTATTTTGAAAATTATTGTTCATCGTATGCGTGATAGCTTGGATGCCTTGATCGACCCGGCTCAGACTGCTTTCATTCATGGGAGAAGGATTAGTGATAATATCCTTTTTGCTCAGGAACTTCTTCATGGTTATGGGAAGAGGGGGATGCCTAGACGATGTATGTTTAAAGTTGACCTTATGAAAGCTTATGACACTGTCGAGTGGGATTTTGTGCTGATTGCTCTGAGTGTATGGGTTTCCATCAGTCGTTCATCGCATAGATCAGGGAGTGCATCACCACTACGGCCTTTTCGATATCCTTGAATGGTGATGCTGAGGGGATTTTTAGAGGGCGTAGGGGGCTTTGGCAGGGAGACCCCATCTCTCCTTATCTCTTTGTTATTGTTTTGGATGTGCTTCATGGTATTATTGCTCGTGATATTGCTCAGACCCCGGGGTTCAGGTACCACTGGAAGATGATCTCCTTTTTTTTTGAAATCCAGATGAGGTCTCTATTGGTGTTCTCAAGAGGTGTATTGATATCTTTGATTCTCTTTCAGGGTTGCGCGCTAACCCTGGGATGAGTAATTTTTTCCTTTCAGCGAGTGCTTTGGAGCAGGGGCACAAGTTGAGCAGTTATTAGGGTTTCAGGTGGGCCAGCTCCCTGTGAGGTATTTGGGAGTCCCTTTGTCTTCATCGAAGCTCAGGGTGGCTCAGTGCTCTCCTTTGATTGACAGGATTGAGGGTCGGCTGAGTGATTGGGCTTGTAGATCTCTATCCATGGCCGGTCGTTGCCAGCTTATTCGGTCTGTGTTATCTGCTCTTCACATTTATTGGGCCTGTATCTTTATTCTGCCTAAGGGCGTGCTTGCCCTCATTGAGAAGCGTTTAAGGTGTTTTCTTTGGAAATGTTCTCGTGACTCTGGGCATGCTAAAGTGGCTTGGTCAAAGGTCTGCTTGCCTGTAGAGTGTGGTGGCCTTGGTAATACTCCGTTGAGGGTTCAGAACCAGGCCCTTATAACCCGCCATATTTGGGCTCTCCTGACTGGGTCTTCTCGTTCTGTTTGGGTTAGCTGGGTTCGTTCGTATAGAGTTCAGCAGTGTTCGTTTTGGGATATTCCTATCTCTGCTGCGTCTTCTTGGTATTGGAAACAGCTGCTGAAGTTGCGTCCTCTAGTCATGGGAGCGTTTCAGTATTCTGTTGGTGATGGCTCTTCCTTCCGTTTATGGTCGGATCCTTGGAAGCCTATGGGTTTGATTAGGCATGCTATGCCTAGAATGCCTCTTTGGACTGGCATTGATGTGCATGCCCATCTTGGCTCTGTTATTTCTGATGGTCAATGGGTTTGGACGGTGCTTGATCGTTCCGAGTTTCTTCAGGTTGTTTCTGCCCTCCCTCCTATTAGTGGAGGCCAGGATCGCACCTCTTGGAGACCACACAGCTCAGGTTCCTATTCTTCCTCTTCCGCTCGTCGGTTCCTTAGCACGTATTCTCTGCCTGTCCCGTGGTCCCCTGTCCTTCTTGGCCCCGGGAAGATTCCTAGGCACTCTTTCATCTTATGGTTGGCTATTCAGGAGCGTCTGTCGACTAAGGATAAACCTTGGCTGCAGCACGTAGATGGTATTTGTGTCCTCTGTGGGATGGCGGTCGAGTCTCATTCTCACTTATTCTTCTTGTGCCCTTACTCTAGTATGTGCATCTCTATTGCGAGGAGGGAGGTAAAATTTTGTTGGCCTCACTTTGAGTGGAGTTCGGGTATTCTATGGGCGGCTAGGAGGTGGAGAGGTAAGCATGTGGTTAACGTGGCATACCATATCTTTCTAGCTGCGTTGGTCTACTTAATCTGGCAGGAGCGAAATGAGAGGAGATTCGGTCAGAGGCGTCGAGACCCACACACGGTCACTAACTTGTTACATTCACTCGCTTATGTATGTAATACTTCCTTCATAGCGTACGTAATACGTACGTTCACTTGCTACCGTAAATCTCCACTTAACGTACGTAATGCGCTGCTCGTAGCGTACGTTAACCGAGGGTTGACTCGACCAAGCACGTTCTTCACCGAGTGGACCTTGTACCGGGTGCATCACTCCCTAACAAGGCCACCTATCGATGTAACCCCGAGAAGACAAAGGAATTGCAAAAAAAAATCGAGGAGCTAATGAATCGCGGGTACGTTCGAGAAAGTTTGAGCCCTTGTGCGGTTCCGGTTTTACTTGTTCCAAAGAAGGATGGGTTATGGCGGATGTGTATAGATAGTAGAGCCGTGAACAACATAACCATCAAATATCGGTTCCCAATTCCTAGACTTGATGATATGTTGGACGAGTTGCATGGTTCGGTGATTTTTTCGAAGGTTGATTTGAGAAGCGGCTATCATCAAATTCGCATGCGGGAAGGAGACGAATGGAAGACGGCTTTCAAGACAAAACATGGATTATATGAATGGCTCATCATGCCCTTTGGCCTTACAAATGAGCCAAGTACTTTCATGCGATTAATGAATGAGGTACTTAAGCCGCTTTTGAGAAAGTTTGTCGTCGTATACTTGGACGACATCTTGATTTATAGTCGATCATTGCAAGAGCATATCGGGTACTTGAGGAAGGTCTTCGAGATCCTTAGGGATCAAAAACTTTAAGTGCAATCGATTCTGTCTGTATGAGAGGCGATATGAAAGGCGATTTTTGTTAGGCGTATTTTTATACGCTTATTTATCATTATTTTGTAGTATTTTGGAGTGTGAAATCATCTAAATGAGCTTTTAATGCCTTAATTTTGCATGATTGACAGGAAATTGAAGTCCGGAAGCTTAAACGATGCAAAACGGGCGAAAACGGCAAAACTGGACTATGAGCCGCGGCACAAGGAAGCTGAGCCGGCAAAGGAAGACACCACCGAAGGGCGAGTAGGTGTACTCGTGCCGCGGCACGCCCATGTGAGCCGCGCACGTAAGGATTTAATTACGCCTGTGTATTCAGATTTTAGCGATGTGCCGCGCACAAGATGTGAGCCGCGGCACACTTAGCGGGATTTATACGTCTGCGGATTTTGGGCGTTTGAAGCCAGTTTTCAACCGATTAATATGGACGCGATTTGTGGAGGTGCTGAGCTATAAATAGGGCTTAAGACCCTAATTTAATTATCTTGGAATCATTGAATCTAAACCTAAGAGAGCTTAAGCTTGGAGACAGAGAAGAGGAGGAAAGCGAGAGGAATTCAAGGGCGAAGGCGGAAGTCGAAGAACGGAGGAATCCGAGCTTCATCTGCGTTTGAATTTTATGCTTTCGTTTATTTATTCTGTATTTTCAGCTTTTAGTATGTCAGGCTAAAGCCCTAATCTAGGGTTTTGATGAAACCTTTATTTTGACGAATTGATTGAGATTATCCAATTTATTACCTGTTTATTGAGTTTTCCCAATTATGTTTAATGCTTGCAATTATCTGGCCAATAGTTGTATTGATTTAATCATTCACTTCGAATCGGGAGAGGAGATTTGGTGAGGAACTATTGGTGAGGACCGTTTTATTCTGTGAGATAGGAATATACTCATAGGAACTACGTGGCCTTTAGGAGATTTCATGCTTTTCGCCTAGCGACGAGATAATTCACCTAGGGATAGAGTGCGTTAGTCGCCGTTAGATAAATCTATTGACCTCGGGAGAGGCGGTAGAATATATTAGCAATCTCCGCCTTGAAGAATTGGGAAAATTATTTATTACGGATGATCAAGATTAAATTCGGATAAATTAAGGTGGATTCAGAACTCTAGACTTATTTATCATTTGATTCCTTTTATTCAAGCTATCGCTTTCTGTTTAGTCTTTTATTCATTCTTGTAGTTATTAATCCAAAAACCCAACTTCGATTGTTCAAATAAAATTGGAATACGAAAACGTCGGTAGTTAGAGACTCAATCCTCGTGGGAACGATACTCTACTTATCACTTTATTACTTGTAAACGATGACGTGCACTTGCGTGTAGGAAATATCGCAACAAGTTTTTGGCGCCGTTGCCGGGGATTGAAATTTCTCTAATATCGACTTAAATATTTCTAGTCTTAATTTGAACGTTTTATTTTTTTATTTTTTCGTACTTAATTTCGTTTACTTGCTTTCCCCTTCAGGACCTTTCGTGTAGTGCATGAGAAGACTCGGTAACGAGGGCCTACTACCTTTGGACACCGAGCTCGAGCGCACTCTAAGAAGGAACAAAAAGGAGAAAAGAGAGCTGCAGACGACGGTCAACATGGCCGAGAATATTGAAATCCAAGGAGGAGACAACCAAGTGCGGCAAGTTCAACCGGAACTCGCTCTTCGAGATTATGCCATGCCGCAAGTCAACGCAAATTTTTCGGGAATTCGGCGTCCCACCATCCAAGCTAATAACTTTGAGATCAAGCCCGCCATTATTCAGATGGTGCAGGCGAGCCCATTCTGTGGACTACCGAAGGACGATCCGAATGCCCACATTGCTTCTTTCCTTGAGATATGCGACACTTTCAAAACTAATGGTGTCACCGACGATGCCATCCGATTGAGGCTTTTCCCTTTTTCTTTGAGGGATAAAGCAAAATTCAGTTGAATTCCTTACCACGGGTCGATTACAACTTGGGAGAGGTTAGTGCAAGCCTTCCTTGCAAAATTTTTCCCACCGGCTAAGACGGCGCGGTTGAGAAACGAGATAACCACTTTTGCCCAAGACGATATGGAATCGCTCCACGAGGCGTGGGAGCGATATAAAGAATTGCTTCGAAGATGCCCTCATCACGGCATTCTGATTGGCTTCAGCTTCATACGTTTTATGGTGGTTTGAGTGCTTCTACACGCACTTTAGTGGATGCAGCCTCCGGAGGAACATTCATGGGAAAATCTATGGCCGAGGCTCACGTGCTTTTGGAAGATATGGCTGAAAACGCTTACCAATGGCCAGCAGAAAGATTGACACCGAAGAGGGTAATGGAAGTTTCGAGCAATGATCCGATTTCCACCTTGTCAGCTCAAGTCGCCGCTTTGACACAACAGCTCCTGAACTTTTCGCACGCACCAGCCCGTTACCATTGAGACATGTAATTGGTGTAACGGATCACACCCGAGTGCGGAGTGTCAATTTGGAAATCCGTTCGAGCAAAATCAGATGGAGCAGGCTCAATTCGTAGGAAATGGGAATCGACCGAATAACCCGTACTCCAATACTTATAATCCGGGGTGGCGCAATCATCCCAACTTTTCATGGAGAAACAGACGTAACACACACCAGCCCCTTTCGCCAGAATCAACAGCAGCCCCCTTCCGCTCCCAAAGTGTCTCTCGAGGAAGCGCTTGCAAAATTGGCGGCAAATACGAGTCAATTTATGACTCGGACGGAAGCTACACTACAAAATCATTCTGCTTCCATTCGGAATTTGGAGGTTCAGCTGGGCCAAATCGCTAATGTGTTGACAGCTCGTCCGGAGGGAGCATTGCCAAGTACCACAGAGACAAATCCTCGCGAGAGTCTAAATGCAATTAGCTTGAGAAGCGGGAGAGATGTGCTAGATCAGCCCGAGCTCGGTAAAGAGAAGAAGGTGATTGAGGAAGAGATGGAATTAAAGCTAGAGGAGTCGAAGGAAGTTCAGCCGGATAACTCAAAGACATGTGTTCCCCCCGTTCCGTTTCCGCAGAGACTACAGCAAAGGAGGGCGGACAAACAATTTTCTAAGTTCCTTGAGGTGTTCAAAAAGCTTCACATAAATATTCCGTTCGCTGACGCATTGGAGCAGATGCCGAGTTATGTCAAATTCATGAAAGAGATATTATCGAAGAAGAGAAAGCTTGAGGAGTTTGAAACGGTTGCCTTGACAGAGGAGTGCAGTGCAATTCTTCAAAAGAAGCTCCCACCTAAATTGAAAGATCCGGGAAGCTTTAACATACCGTGCACCATGGGGAATCTTTCGTTTGATAAGGCACTATGCGATCTTGGTGCAAGTATCAACCTCGTGCCTCTATCGATTTTTCAAAAGTGAATATTGGGAAGCTAAGCCAACCACAGTCTCATTACAATTGGCGGACCGATCGATAAAGTATCCGAGGGAGTGATCGAGGATGTATTAGTTAAGGTTGACAAGTTCATCTTTCCGGCCGACTTCATCGTACTAGACATGGAGGAAGATGACAATATTCCGATCATCTTGGGACGACCATTTCTAGCGACGGGCCGAACCCTTATAGACGTGGAAAAGGGAGAGCTAACTCGAGGGTCCAAGACGAGGAAGTTACTTTTCAAGTATTCAAATCGTTCCCATGTCCCTAAGTGCTGATAAAGGATCACAAAGTGAGGGTGTGGATGTTTGTGAAAGAGGAAAGCATCGAAAAAATCGTCGTTGGGAAAATTGATTTTGTGTTAAATGGCCCAAGTTTGAAGAAGGATGTAGAACTAGTGGCGTTTCGACCATGAAGAAAAATCTGCTGCGGTTGTGAGTTCGTTTGTGAAGGAGGAGAGTGAGCCGAAAGCCAAAAGAAAAATTAGTCATGGAGAAACCGGTGTTTGGAAGTTTCTCAAGTCGAAACCTTTTCAAAATGAATTTGATGAGTGAACCGAAAGTCGAGCAGTGATGACCAACGGTCATAATTTTAACCAAAATACAAACGGTTCGATGAACGGGGCGGAAGCCAAATGGAGTTTGCGAAAAGCGAACTAACGTTGTTCAATAGGTCCGGCTGAAGACTATAAACTTAGCGCTCCTCGGGAGGCAACCCGAGTATTAGTTGTAGATTCTTTATTGTTTGCTTGCATTTTTAGAGTCTCTTTTTGTCTTCTTTCCTCTTTGATCCATCCTTTCCTATCGTCTTAATGAAGTCGTGTAAAATTTCTGTGCAGGAATCAGCAAAAAGGGGATAAATTCAATAATGGGCCGCGGCATAGTCTAGGTGAGCCGCGGCACACACCAGCTGAGGAAAAATGGCCAATCAAACTGTACCCTGTGCCGCGGCATGATCTTACTGAGCCGCGGCACACCAGGTCTCTGAGCCGCGGCACCCGATAACTGAGCCGCGGCACACTAAATGGTCAAGAAACGCCCAGGGCGCCTGTACTTTGTGCCGCGGCATACTAAGTCTGAGCCGCGGCACACTATAGCACTGAGCCGCGGCATACTAAGTCTGAGCCGCGGCACCCGACGACATATCAAAACGTCCAAATCCGACTGTACTTTGGGCCGCGGCTCACTTTTATTGTGCCGCGGCCCCCGTCGCAAAATAAGAGCGGCCAGGTCAGGCTCTTTGATCGATCGTCTGCTTAGTATACTTCTTCCCTTCATTCCTTCCTTCCTGCACACGATGAGGTTAGTTGGGTCCATTCTATCAGTCTCCTTCTAAAATTCTCCAAGTAATTTTTGATTTCTAAATCATAGGTGATTATTGATGTGAAAAGATTTGGAGTTTTGTATTGCTAGTTATTCATCATTGTTGTTTCTAGAATGGAGTTGGAATATGGGGAATTTGTTATTGTGATGGAATTGTTATTTATGAACGAATTGTTGATGATGGTTTTCGTAATTCAGGGTTATAATCTGTGTTTTTATTTTGGGGATTTGGAATTAACCATAAAAATTTTTGTTCTTCATTTTAACTTGTGCACACAAGGTGTTTGATACATTGAAGCAATGAAAAATTTTCAAGAAGCATACAAGCTCACCGGACGATGCCGGCGCCTGCTCCTGAGCAGACTGGAGGGGAGTACTTGACCTGTTACTTATCTTGCATTTCATTTTTGTCCATTGAGGTCAATGTACGTCCTAAGTTTGGGGGGGGCTTTACTTTCAGTTTCTTATATTCATTGCTGTACTCTATTTTATTGCTGTACACTATTTTGTTGCACTTTTCTTTTTAGATAGCCTTGCTTGCCGTAGTTTTTTTTCTTTATTCGTGAATTTTCGTGCTTCTATTTTGTGTGATACTGATGTTACGACACTGTCTTTCTCTCTGAAGAAGCGGGCGAGTTCTAGTCGAGTTGTAGTCAGTTATTTCTGTTCTGCTTAGTATTCAATTAAGTCCGAAATTTTTTCCTACAGAGGTCTTGGCAGATAAGAGACGATACATACTTGTTTAAAATCCCCATTAATACGTTTGGCTACATTTTCCGGATAGTGAGTAGTACTGTTTCTTTAGTCGTGTGGGCACTTAAATTGAGTTTAGAGTCGGTCAGTTTTCCCTAAAAGTCGAGAGAATGCGTTCTATGAAGGGAAGTCTAGTAACCGGGGGTATTCGCGTGACCCGTTGTTTACTCTCGCGTAAAACGACGACCCCGATTAGACTAGTAATTTAGATATTTCACATGTGTCAATGATTGGAAGCCTAGTAACCGGGGGTATTCGCGTGACCCGCTGTTTACTCTCACGTAAAACGGCAACCTTGATTCGGACATGCGGAAATTTTGTATTCGAGTTGTTTCTCCGCTGTAAACGGGAACTTAGTAACTAGAAGCATCCATGTGCCCCATGAGTGTCTTTTACGTCAAACGGTTTCCGAATACATGAGAATGGAAGTTCCACCCTAGGATTATCCCGATGAAACATCCCGAGATCCTAACCTAATGGTCGACTCGAATCAAATTCTTGAGCATAATTATATAAGGGGATACTGTCCGAGGTTTATTTGTTATAAGACTCGTAAAATTTGTGCCTTTAGACTGTGGAACAGGATGAACTAGTTTGGTTGTGTTGGACTTTCATATTGACGGACGATTTGACTCATGTTTTGTTAATCTTTGAGCTGGAATTTTCTTCATGAACGAATGATTAGGACTGAACTTGACTTCTTTGCGGAATCATTATTCTGAGTGCAGCTCGCTTTTATGACACTCGTATTATTTAGAGAGGATGGCAGGATAGTATTGATTAGGTTGAACACTATGAGTTGCACGATGATTCACGACATTCTTTTATTGACTTTAATTCTTTTTGCTTGAGGACAAGCAAAGGCTTAAGTTTGGGGGTATTTGTTAGGCGTATTTTTATACGCTTATTTATCATTATTTTGTAGTATTTTGGAGTGTGAAATCATCTAAATGAGCTTTTAATGCCTTAATTTTGCATGATTGACAGAAATTGAAGTCGGAAGCTTAAACGATGCAAAACGGGCGAAAACGGCAAATCGGACTATGAGCCGCGGACAAGGAAGCCGAGCCGCGGCAAAGGAAGACACCACCGAAGGGCGAGTAGTAGTCAGACTCGTGCCGCGGCACGCCCATGTGAGCCGCGGCACGTAAGGATTTAATTACGCCCGGTATTCAGATTTTAGCGATGTGCCGCGCACAAGACAGTGAGCCGCGGCACACTTAGCGGGATTTATACGTCTGCATGATTTTGGGCCGTTTGAAGCCGCTTTTCAACCGATTAATATGGACGCGATTTGTGGAGGTCTTGAGCTATAAATAGGGCTTAAGACCCTAATTTAATTATCTTGGAATCATTGAATCTAAACCTAAGAGAGCTTAAGCTTGGAGACAGAGAAGAGGAGGAAAGCAGAGGAATTCAAGGGCGTATGAAGTCAAGAACGGAGGAATCCGAGCTTCATCTGCGTTGAATTTTATGCTTTCGTTTATTTATTCTCGTATTTTCAGCTTTTAGTATGTCAGGCTAAAGCCCTAATCTAGGGTTTTGATGAAACCTTTATTTTGACGAATTGATTGAGATTATCCAATTTATTACCTGTTTATTGAGTTTTCCCAATTATGTTTAATGCTTGCAATTATCTGGCCAATTGTTGTATTGATTTAATCATTCACTTCGAATCGGGAGAGGAGATTTGGTGAGGAACTATTGGTGAGGACCATTTTATTCTGTGAGATAGGAATATACTCATAGGAACTACGTGGCCTTTAGGAGATTTCATGCTTTTCGCCTAGCGACGAGATAATTCACCTAGGGATAGAGTGCGTTAGTCGCCGTTAGATAAATCTATTGACCTCGGGAGAGGCGGTAGAATATATTAGCAATCTCCGCCTTCAGTAAATTGGGAAAATTATTTATTACGGATGATCAAGATTAAATTCGGATAAATTAAGGTGGATTCAGAACTCTAGACTTATTTATCATTTGATTCCTTTTATTCAAGCTATCGCTTTCTGTTTAGTCTTTTATTCATTCTTGTAGTTATTAATCCAAAAACCCAACTTCGATTGTTCAAATAAAATTGGAATACGAAAACGTCGGTAGTTAGAGACTCAATCCTCGTGGGAACGATACTCTACTTATCACTTTATTACTTGTAAACGATGACGTGCACTTGCGTGTAGGAAATATCGCAACAATTTTTTTCCCATCTTCTTCGGCCAATCTTAAGCCCCATTTTCATCTTGTTTACCATCCTCAGATTGTTTGCCTTTTCAAATGTGTTTCGGAATTCCATTTTCTATCTATCAATCCTAAGAATCGAATTTATTATTAACATTTTGTTGTGTGTTGAAATTGGGGATCTGTTCTTCAACGAAGGTCGCGATTTATTTTTGCGACTTGCTCCAGTCCTGGTTCGATTTCCTGTTGCTTGTGCTCGATTTGTTACTCGTCCTTCTGTGTGTCGGTGTTGTTTTCTGGTTCCGTGTACGGGTTGGGCGTGACTGAGGTTTTTGCGGCGTGGTTTATGGCGATTCGTTTTTTCGCGTTTGCTGCTCCGGCGTTGCCTAGGTTTTTGCGGCGTGGTTCCATCGGGGCTTTGGTCTTTGTTGCGATTTGTTGCAGGGGGTATGTCGTCCTCTACCTCCTCTTCTTGCGGGTTAGTGTCGTCGGTATCTTCGCCGGTAATGGCGGCCAGACTGGTTTCTAAACCTTTCGATGTTCTGGGGTTTGCTGATTTGGGGGCAAAGGTGTTAAGCAAACCTGAGCTGGACCAGCTTAGACATAAGCTTGACAGAATCTTCCTCCCTACGGCTGCCGGCAATGGTGGAAATCTCCTAGGTGTGCCGACGGGTGCTCCTGGTCTAATTCAGAAGCCCAGGCGTAATCTGGGTCCAGGCCCATCTTCTGGCCCAGTTGTGGAACCAAGCCTTGAGCCCATTTCATCCTTGGGTATGTGTTTGGGTTTGTCCCCTGCTATTAGTTTGGGCAGTGTTATTGGTGTGAGGCCTGATGAGTTACTTCATTCTTGTTGTAATGTGGATTATGTGGAAAATGCTTGTAATGTCAGTAATGCTTGTAGTTCATTTGATAGTAAAGGATATGATCAACCTAATAATGGGAATGATCTTTCTTTTAGTCTTGATTGCAATGTTATTGGTACTTCTGCTGGTTTAGGACTTGATTCGTTTAATGCAGGGCACATATCGTCAATTGATAATAATGTGCCGAATTATATTTGTGATCCTAATTCTGATAAAGGGCAAGGTATTCTTAGTCCAGACTTGCCAAATTTGTTGAAGTTTGGCTCGCTTCCGTCCCAAATCCCGCCTGTTTTACTTCTACCTTCTATTGTGGTAGGGAAGAATTTTGGTAAAAGGGGTTTAAGATTTGTCCCCCCAGAAATTCATAATGGTGAAATGCTTGTGAAACCGCCAGCTAGAGTAGGGCTTGGAGGGGCTAAAAAGTGGAATTGTACTCTAGTTGGGTATTTTCTGGAGAAATCGGTTCTCTTCCCTTAGGTTAAGAGCTTCTTTTTATCTGTTTGGAAGGGCCTTCAGGATGTGTCTGCTTCATCTGGGGGTTTTTATTTCTTCAAATTTGCTAGTGAACAGTGTTTGGTAGACGCCCTCGAGGGTGGTCCTTGGTTGCTTCAGGCTGTGCCATTTTTCTTTCTCGATGGAAGTTTGGTATGTCGCTTCAGAAGGTCCAACCGAAACGGGTTCCAGTTTGGGTGAAACTCCGTAATGTCCCTTTGGAATATTGGACCGACGAGGGGCTTAGTATAACATCCAGTGCTATTGGGGAGCCCCTATTCGCTGATGTTTTTACCAGGAACTGTTTGAAAATGGACTTCGCTAGGGTTTGTATCATGCTTGATGCCGATACTAGTCCGATTCGCTCCTTTCTCATAGCCCTCCCGTCTTGTGATGGTGAGCGCCCTAGTCTGCGTCGGATAGTGGTTGAGTATGAGTGGTTGCCCCATCGGTGTAGTGGTTGTAGAGTCTTCGGGCACCGTGATCAGGTGTGTCCGCGTAAGCAACAACCTATTGTTCATCAATTGAACAAGCAGGTCGGTGTTTATGTAGCGAAGTCCTCTCAGCCTAAGGGGTCTTCTTCTCCTCGTGCGGTTGCTTCTGGGTGCGTCTCTCTAGATGTGGCCTCTCCGTCTGCCCGGTTGGGGCTCTCTTAGGTGGTAGCCGCTCGGGTTGATGTCAGTTCTGAGATCAGTGTTGCGGGTTTTATTCCCCGTCTTAGCAGTATTCCTACCTTCTCTTCGGTTACTACCGGCTCGCCTATCCTGTCTCCTCATCAGTCTGGAGCTTTGGAGCTCTCTCCTAACAGGTTCGGCGTGCTTGCTGGTCTTGATGGTGACTCAGTGGATGAGGTCTTTGAGATTTCGGACGACCATCCTGTTTCTTCTTCTGTGGGCCCTATATCTGATGCAGCCCTTCTCGAGGGTGTTAGATGATTCCGTTCGCAGTGTGGAATGTTCGTGGCCTGAACCGTCCGAACCATCAGAACTCGGTCCGGGAGGTAATTTCTTCTTTTAGTCTTTGTTGTGTTGCCTTACTGGAGACGAAAGTCTCGGTTGGTAACTTTAGGCATATTGCTTCCCTGGTTAATGCTTCGTGGCAGTGGTTTTTTGATTATGGAAATGGGCCGGGTAAGCGGATTTGGCTGGGCTGGGATTCCGGCGTGGTCTCTGTTGATATTATTGTTATTGATCCTCAATTTATTCACTGCCGGATTATTTCGCTTATTGACTCATCCAGTATCCTAGTTACTTTTGCATATGGTACTAATGATGCTATCCAGAGGAGACTTCTTTGGCAGTACTTGACTGATTTTTCTGTTCTGCATGTTAGCGAGCCTTGGGTGATTATGAGTGACATTAATGCTGTTTTGGATTGTAGTGAGATCTTAGGTGGAGAGGTGACTCATCATGTTGATGAGCTTCCTATGTTGGAGTTCAGGGAGTTCTGTCAGCGTGCTGATCTAGAGACGCTTCCAATGTTGGGCTCCTGGTTCTCTTGGCATAATAAGAGCCCTTCTCCTAGATCCTTGTGGAAACGGTTAGATAGAGTCCTAGGTAATCCGCAGTGGTTTATTTCTCATTCTGACTACTCCTATACTTGCGATTTGCCTCGGACCTCTGATCACAGCCCACTTATCTTTTGTATTGGTAGCTTGCCCCGTCGTAGGGGTAAGATGTTCAAGTTTGATAATTTTCTGGCAGATTCTGAGGACTTTCTGCCTGCTGCCTTCGGTATTTGGCATCATCTTATTGTGGGTGCCCCCTTCTATGCGATTTGCCGGAAGTTAGATGCCCTTAAGCGCTATTAGGAAGAGGAAAGGGGACTTGGCTATGAATGTGGCTTCCTTTCTGCCGTCCAGTCTATCCTTAGAGAGTTTCCTTTGTCAGGCTCAGCTTTACAGTTAGAAAGGTGTTGCATATGGGTTTTCGCTTCAGCTGTTTCCCAGGAGCAGTCTTCGCTCATGCAACGGGCCAAGCTAGCGTGGCTCAAGGATGGGGACCAGTGTTCTGCTTTCTTCTTCCGGAGGGTTGCCTCTAGGAGGGCTCGTTCTCGGATTTTTAGGCTGGTTTCTGAGGATGGCATTGATCTGTCAGATCCTGGGCTCATTAGGGATGAGGTAGTTGGGTTCTATAAGAGGTTATTGGGTTCTTCGGGTCGGGTTCAGCCTGTCTCGTTCAATCAGGTGAGACCCTTTGTCTCTTCTTCTCTTCCTCCTGATGTTGCGTTACATATGATCAGACCGGTTTCTGATGAGGAGGTTCGTTCTGTTTTCTTTGGGTTCGATATGAATACGGCTCCAGGCCCTGATGAGTTTAATGCTGCTTTTTATCGACGAGCCTGGCCGATTGTCGGGGGTGATATTACTTACGCTATTAAACATTTTTTCTCCTCGGGTCAATTCGTTAAGCAGATCAATACTACCCTAATATCTCTTGTTCCTAAAGTTGCTTTGCCGAGGAGCCTGTCTGACTTTAGACCGATTTCTTGTTGTAACCTTTTATATAAGGCTATTTATAAGATTATGGTCCATCGTATGCGAGATAGCCTGGATTCCTTGATTGATCCAGCTCAGACAGCTTTTATTCCTAGCAGAAGGATTAGTGATAATATCCTTCTCGCACAAGAGCTTCTTCATGGTTATGGGCAAAGAGGGATGCCGAGTCGGTGTGTCTTTAAGGTTGATCTTATGAAAGCTTACGACACTATTGAATGGGATTTTGTTTTGATTGCTTTGTAATGTATGGGGTTCCACCAGACGTTTATTGCTTGGGTCAGAGAGTGTATCACCACTCTGGATTACTCGTTCTCCTTGAATGGGGATGATGAGGGTATCTTTAGGGGCCGTAGGGGGCTGAGGCAGGGTGACCCTATCTCTCCGTATCTGTTTGTTATTGTTATGGAGGTCCTCCATGGTATTATCGCCCATGAGATCGCTCAGACTCTGGGGTTCAGATTCCACTGGAAGTGTACGGCTACACGCACTTTCATCCTTTCTTTTGCTGATGACCTTCTCCTTTTCTGTAGTCCTGATGTTGTCTCTGTCGGTGTTCTTAAGAAAAGTATTGAGATCTTTGATTCCCTTTTCTGGCCTACGAGTCAACCCGAGTAAGAGTAATATCTTTCTTTCAGCCAGTGCTCAGGTGCAGGGGGTCTAGTTCCAGCAGTTGTTAGGGTTTCAGCTAGGTTAGCTTCCTGTGAGGTATTTGGGAGTTCCCTTGATTTCTTCGAAGCTGACAATTGCTATGTGTTCCCCTTTGATTGATTCGATTGATGATCGTCTGAGTTCGTGGGCTAGTACTGCTCTTTCCGTGGCAGGTCGGTGCCAACTTATTCGCTCTGTCTTATCTTCTTTACATATTTATTGGGCTAATAGCTTTATTTTGCCTAAGGGTGTTCTCTCTTTGATTGAGAAACGTATCAGGCGGTTCCTCTGGCGAGGTTCTCATGATTCGGGCCTTGCCAAGGTGGCCTGGGCTAAGGTTTGCTTGGAAGTGGATTGTGGGGGCCTTGGCATCATTCCGTTGAGGCTCCAGAATCAGGATCTGATGGCCCGTCATATCTGGGCTCTTCTCACGGGCTCTAATCGCTCTATCTGGGTTAATTGGGTTCAGACTTTTAGGTTGCAGCAGTGTTCTTTCTGGGATCTTAGTGTTTCTCCAGCTTCAGCTTGGTATTGGCGTCAGCTTCTGAAACTGCGTCCCCTTGTTATGGGAGCATTTCAGTATTCTATTGGAGATGGCTCATCCTTCTTCTTGTGGTCGGACCCCTGGCATTCTATGGGTGTGATTAGGCATTCTGTTCCTAGAGCTCCTCTGTGGTCCGGCATCGATGTGGGTGCTAGGCTTGATTCGGTTATTGTTGAGGGTTATTGGGAGTGGCTGGTGGTGGATAGGCCCGAGCTTTTGCAGATTACTTCTGCTTTGCCACATATTAATGGGGGTCAGGATCGCGTTTCATGGAGACCGCTTAGTTCGGGTATTTATTCATCCTCTTCTGCTCTTCGGTTCCTCAGAGGTTATTCGCCCCCTGTTCCTAGGGCCCCACTCTTGCACGGACCGGGGAAGATCCCGAGGCACTCTTTCATCCTCTGGTTGGCTATTCAGGAGCATTTATCGACTATGGATAAGCCTTGGCTTCAGCATATTGATGGGATTTGTGTCCTTTGTGGTATGGCGGTAGAGACTCATTCCCATCTATTCTTTCAGTGCCCTTATTCTAGGCGGTGTACTTCTATTGCTAGGAGGGTCGTCCGCTTTAGTTGGCCTCACTCTGTGTGGAGCTCGGGGGTGCTGTGGGCTGCTAGGAGGTGGAGAGGTAAGCACGTGGTCAACGTGGCTTACCATATTCTCCTAGCTGCGTTGGTCTATTTGATTTGGCATGAGAGGAATGAGAGTAGGTTTGGTCAGAGGCGTCGAGATCCTCATTCGGTTACTTTCCAGGGGATGGGTCTTGTTCGTGATATTATCTCTCATAGATGGCCCGCTCGTTCTCTATCTACTGTGGTTGTTCGTCGTATTTGGAGGATAGCTTGGTAGTTTCTCTTTTTTTTGTAGCTTTTCTAGGCTTTGTAGCTTATGTAGCCATTTGTATGTAGGCTTTGTATTCCTACATCTTTCTCTTTGTTATGTTGTTTAGTGCACCATTCTATATGGTTGCCGGGTATTGGCCAGCCTTTTTTGGCCACTCTTATTTTATTAATGCAATTGACTTTTCCCCAAAAAAAAACTTTATGGGAAAAAGGAGAAGTGTTCGTTTCTAGTCAAGAGTGTAGCCTTTCTTGGCTACATCGTTTCTAAAGAAGGAGTGTTGGACCAAGATCGAGGTGATTAAATCTTGGCCTACCCCCAAAACCATCACGTAAGTCCGATCCTTTCACGGACTTGCTTCATTTTATCGGAGGTACATACGAGACTTTAGTACCATTTCTAGTCCGATAACGGAATGCTTGAAAAATTGACCGTTTGTGTAGAACGGGGCTGCTGAAGGGGCGTTTGAGAAATTGAAGGCGAAAATGTGTGAAGCACCTATCTTGGCGTTACCCGACTTTTCACAACCTTTCGAGGTAGAATGTGACGCAAGTGGAGTGGGTATTGGGGCGGTCCTCGTCCAAGGGAGGCGAGCAATTGCATACTTCTTGGAGAAATTGGGTGGGGGTCGACTCAACTATTGTACTTATGACAAGGAGTTCTATGCCATTGTGAGAGCTCTTGATCATTGGAGCCATTACCTTCGGCCGAAACATTTCATCCTACATTTGGATCATGAGTCTTTAAAATATATTAACGGCCAACAAAAGTTGAGTCCGAGACATGCTAAATGGGTGGAATTCTTGCAATCATTCCACTTTTCATCGAAGTACAAAGATGGCAAGAGCAACGTTGTGGCAGATGCTTTATCTAGACGGTATGCCTTGCTCTCTACTCTTGATATTCGGTTGCTTGGGTTCAAAACATTGAAGGAGTGTTATGATGGGGATGTGGATTTTGGTGAGGTTTTCATTCGGTGTAAATCTGGCCCATTTGGAGAGTTTACATTGCAATAAGGATTCCTTTTCAAAGGAAATCGCCTTTGTTTACCCAAACACCCGATTCGGGAATTGTTAGTTCGGGAAGCTCACGGTGGAGGCTTGGCCGGTCATTTTGGTTCGGCTAAAACGTTGGAGGTACTTAAAGAGCATTTTCATTGGCCGAAGATGCAAGTGGATGTACACGACATAATTAATAAGTGTGTGTGTATAACATGCCATATTACTAAGAGTTCGTTCAAACCGGGAGTATACATGCCTTTGCCGATTCTGAAAAGGCCGTGGGAAGATGTCTCAATGGATTTCATTGTTGCTTTGCCTCGTACTCAATGAGGGAGAGATGCTATTATGGTTGTTGTAGACCGATTTTCGAAGATGGATCACTTTGTGGCTTTCCACAAGACGGATGACGCGAGTAACGTCGCTGATTTGTATTTCCGAGAAATCGTACGATTGCATGGGGTTCCAAAAATGATTGTTTCGGATCGGGACTCAAATTTCCTTAGTAATTTTTGGAACACCTTGTGGAGAAAGGTGGGAACCAAACTACTATTTAGCACGTCACATCATCCACAAACGGACGGTCAAACCGAGGTAACCAATCGAACGTTGGGCACTTTACTACGTGGTCTTGTGAGCAAGACACAAAAGGATTGGGACTTGAAACTTGCACATGCGGAGTTCGCTTATAATCGTTCTCCTACTCATGCCACGGCACACTCTCCGTTCGAAGTAGTTTACGGACTAAATCCGTACATGCCGTTAGATCTAATTCCATTGCCAAGTGACGAGTTAGTGCACAAGGATGTGGAATCAAAACTGAAATCGATGATGAAATTACACGAGCAAGTACGTAATCGAATCAAGGAAATAAACGAGGCTTACAAAAGAAAGTCGAACAAACAAAGAAGGCCAAGATTGTTCGAAGTTGGTGATCTGGTTTGGTTGCATTTGAGGAAAGAGCGATTTCCAAGTAAACGTAAGAACAAATTAATGCCGCGAGCGGAGGGACCGTTTAAAGTAATCGCAAAGGTGAACGACAACACATACAAATTAGAACTTCCGGGAGATTATGGGATTCATGCAACCTTTAATGTTGGTGACCTTTCGACTTACATCGATGATGACGGAATTTCGGAATTGTGGACAATTCCTTTTAAAGGAGGAGGAGATGATACGGAATAAATCAATACGAATGAAGAAGACGAAGTAAGGATCGACGTAAATGACCTTACAACACGCCATGCACGGTCTACTACGTATTTAGGCGAGAAAACGGACATAAGACGTGGAGTCTCGGTCTCAGTTGTGTCATATGACACGGCCCGTGTCATGCTGTGCCGGAAGGTCGACATCCACTGCCTGCCAAACTCGGCCGTATCGTCCGACACAGCCCGTCCCGACATGTACTGGATAATCCAAACTGACTGCCCACACGACTCGACCGTGTTCTAGGACACGGTCGAGTCAATGCCGAACGTCCTTGTCGCGCCGCGCGGTCGAGTCACTGTCGGACATCCTTGTCGCGCCACGACCGTGTCAAGCGGACACGGTCGAGTCACTGTTGAACGTCCTTGTCGCGCCGCGGCCGTGTCAAGCGACACGGCCCGTGTCCTGCCGGCAGATTACTCCTTTTATAGCTTTTTTGTGTGTGTTTGTCTTTTCTTTGTTTTTACTCATTTTAGGGATTGTGTTTCCCCTAAAATTATGATTGTTGTTCCTTTTGTATTTATTTTTGATTTGTTTTGATTATTCAAAGATTTTATAAATCTTTGAATTCTTTTTCTTTTATTATGGGAAGACTTGAAGTTTCCTATATATAGTCTTGTGTAAGCATTGTAACAACCATTGTATGTTGAAGGAATAAGAATACACTTTGTGTTTTTCTTGGTGAATGCTTTTCATCGAAACTTGATTTTTATTCGACGCGTTTTCGAGTATTGATCCGATTAATTCTCAATAGGTCTTGAGAACAAATCACCTTATGAAACTATAGGTCTAGTTTGATAATCATCATCACATTGTTCTTACTTACACGATCGAATTGCCCTACTTTCGGTTATTTCTTACGAGTGTTACACATATTCGAGTGTTGTGAGGATCAACAATATTTCTGCTGCATTTCATGCGAGTTTACGTCCATTTTTATACGTAATTCGTATCAAACTCTGACCAATTTGATCCATCGAATATCATCATCAAATCCCAACACGATAATCGATTGTCCATCAAACACAAATACCAAGGGAAATACGGAACATACCTCGAGATGCACAATACCACGACAATCACATCAGTCTAATCCGAGATCAGATTAATACATCATATGGATACGGTCTTAACACAAGACCTACAAATGCATACTCATATGACAATGTCAATATGCTCAAAACAATAACAACAGTGTATACTCAATGGAAATCCCATGATCCAGCGCCCTCAACATAGATTCCAAGATGATCCTACTAGATCAACACGAGGTGGAACCAACATATACATATACACAAAACAACACATGGTAAAACCAACGATGCGAATCCACATGATTCCATCGACACAACACTGGGTAATCCAACGATCCAGCGCCCTCAGCATAGATCCCAAGATGATCCCGTCGGATCATAACGAGGTGGAAGAACCCGTCCAATGATCCAGCGCCCTCAGCATAGATCCCAAGAATCCCGTCAGACGATAACAAGGTGGACATTTGATCCAGCACTCTCAGCATAGATCACACGATCCCAACGGATCAACACAGCATAAACAATACAATTATGCATACACATATGCAAATCAACATGTTCATCAACATGAACAACATAACATGCACGACATTATGACAGATATCGACGAGCCTGGCTGATTGTCGGGGGTGAGATTACTTACGCTATTAAACATTTTTTCTGCTCGGGTCAATTCGTTAAGCAGATCAATACTACCCTAATATCTCTTGTTCCTAAAGTTGCTTTGCCGAGGAGCCTGTCTGACTTTAGACCGATTTCTTGTTGTAACCTTTTATATAAGGCTATTTCTAAGATTATGGTCCATCGTATGCGAGATAGCCTGGATTCGTTGATTGATCCAGCTCAAACAGCCTTTATTCCTAGGAGAAGGATTAGTGATAATATCCTTCTAGCCCAGGAGCTTCTTCATGGTTATGGGCAAAGAGGGATGCCGAGTCGGTGTGTCTTTAAGGTTGATCTTATGAAAGCTTACGACACTATTGAATGGGATTTTGTTTTGATTGCTTTGCAATATATGGGGTTCCACCAGACGTTTATTGCTTGGGTTAGAGAGTGTATCACCACTCTGGCTTACTCGATCTCCTTGAATGGGGATGCTGAGGGTATCTTTAGGGGCCGTAGGGGGCTGAGGCAGGGTGACCCTATCTCTCCGTATCTGTTTGTTATTGTTATGGAGGTCCTCCATGGTATTATCGCCCATGAGATCGCTCAGACTCTGGGGTTCAGATTCCACTGGAAGTGTACGGCTACACGCACTTTCATCCTTGCTTTTGCCGATGACCTTCTCCTTTTATGTAGTCCCGATGTTGTCTCTGTTGGTGTTCTTAAGAAAAGTATTGAGATCTTTGATTCCCTTTTCTGGCCTACGAGCCAACCCGAGTAAGAGTAATATCTCTCTTTCAGCCAGTGCTCAGGTGCAGGGGGTCCAGTTCCAGCAGTTGTTAGGGTTTCAGCTAGGTCAGCTTCCTGTGAGGTATTTGGGAGTTCCCTTGATTTCTTCGAAGCTGACAATTGCTATGTGTTCCCCTTTGATTGATTCGATTGATGGTCGTCTGAGTTCGTGGGCTAGTACTGCTCTTTCCATGGCAGGTCGGTGCCAGCTTATTCGCTCTGTCTTATCTTCTTTGCATATTTATTGGGCTGGTAGATTTATTTTGCCTAAGGGCGTTCTCTCTTTGATTGAGAAACGTATCAGGCGGTTCCTCTGGCGAGGTTCTCATGATTCGGGCCTTGCCAAGGTGGCCTGGGCTAAGGTTTGCTTGGAAGTGGATTGTGGGGGCCTTGGCATCATTCCGTTGAGGCTCCAGAATCAGGCTCTGATGGCCCGTCATATCTGGGCTCTTCTCACGGGCTCTAATCGCTCTGTTTGGGTTAATTGGGTTCAGACTTTTAGGTTGCAGCAGTGTTCTTTCTAGGATCTTAGTGTTTCTCCAGCTTCAGCTTGGTATTGGCGTCAGCTTCTGAAACTGCGTCCCCTTGTTATGGGAGCATTTCAGTATTCTATTAGAGATGGCTCATCCTTCTTCTTGTGGTCAGACCCCTGGCATTCTATGGGTGTGATTAGGCATTCTGTTCCTAGAGCTCCTCTGTGGTCCGGCATCGATGTGGGTGCTAGGCTTGATTCGGTTATTGTTGAGGGTTATTGGGAGTGGCCGGTGGTGGATAGGCCCGAGCATTTGCAGATTACTTCTGCTTTGCCACATATTAATGGGGGTCAGGATCGCGTTTCATGGAGACCGATTAGTTCGGGTATTTATTCATCCTCTTCTGCTCTTCGGTTCCTCAGAGGTTATTCGCCCCTGTTCCTTGGGCCCCACTCTTGCACGGACCGGGGAAGATCCCGAGGCACTCTTTCATCCTCTGGTTGGCTATTCAGGAGCGTTTATCGACTATGGATAAGCCTTGGCTTCAGCATATTGATGGGATTTGTGTCCTTTGTGGTATGGCGGTAGAGACTCATTCCCATCTATTCTTTCAGTGCCCTTATTCTAGGCGGTGTATTTATATTGCTAGGAGGGCCGTCCGCTTTAGTTGGCCTCACTCTGTGTGGAGCTCGGGGGTGCTGTGGGCTGCTAGGAGGTGGAGAGGTAAGCACGTGGTCAACGTGGCTTACCGTATTCTCCTAGCTGCGTTGGTCTATTTGATTTGGCAGGAGAGGAATGAGAGTAGATTTGGTCAGAGGCATCGAGATCCTCATTCGGTTACTTTCCAGGGGATGGGTCTTGTTCGTGATATTATCTCTCATAGATGGCCCGCTCATTCTCTATCTATTGTGGCTGTTCGTCGTATTTGGAGGATAGCTTGGTAGTTTCTCTTTTTTTGTAGCTTTTCTAGGCTTTGTAGCTTATGTAGCCATTTGTATGTAGGCTTTGTATTCCTACATCTTGCTCTTTGTTATGTTGTTTAGTGCACCATTCTATATGGTTGCCGGGTATTGGCCAGCCTTTTTTGGACACTCTTATTTTATTAATGCAATTGACTTTTCCCCAAAAAAAACTTTATGGGAAAAAGGAGAAGTGTTCGTTTCTAGTCGAGAGTGTAGCCTTTCTTGGCTACATCGTTTTTAAAGAAGGAGTGTCGGTTGATCAAACCAAGATCGAGGTGATTAAATCTTGGCCTACCCCCAAAACCATCACGGAAGTCCGATCCTTTCACGGACTTGCTTCATTTTATCGGAGGTACATACGAGCCTTTAGTACCATTTCTAGTCCGATAACGGAATGCTTGAAAAAATGACCGTTTGTGTAGAACGGGGCTGCTGAAGGGGCGTTTGAGAAATTGAAGGCGAAAATGTGTGAAGCACCTATCTTGGCGTTACCCGACTTTTCACAACCTTTCGAGGTAGAATGTGACGCCAGTGGAGTGGGTATTGGGGCGGTCCTCGTCCAAGGGAGGCGAGCAATTGCATACTTCTTGGAGAAATTGGGTGGGGCTCGACTCAACTATTGTACTTATGACAAGGAGTTCTATGACATTGTGAGAGCTCTTGATCATTGGAGCCATTACCTTCGGCCGAAACATTTCATCCTACATTCGGATCATGAGTCTTTAAAATATATTAACGGCCAACAAAAGTTGAGTCCGAGACATGCTAAATGGGTGGAATTCTTGCAATCATTCCACTTTTCATCGAAGTACAAAGATGGCAAGAGCAACGTTGTGGCAGATGCTTTATCTAGACGGTATGCCTTGCTCCTTACTCTTGATATTCGGTTGCTTGGGTTCGAAACATTGAAGGAGTGTTATGATGGGGATGTGGATTTTGGTGAGGTTTTCATTCGGTGTAAATCTGGCCCATTTGGAGAGTTTACATTGCAAGAAGGATTCCTTTTCAAAGGAAATCGCCTTTGTTTACCCAAACACCCGATTCGGGAATTGTTAGTTCGGGAAGCTCACGGTGGAGGCTTGGCCGGTCATTTTGGTTCGGCTAAAACGTTGGAGGTACTTAAAGAGCATTTTCATTGGCCGAAGATGCAAGTGGATGTACACGACATAATTAATAAGTGTGTGTGTGTGTGTAACATGCCATATTACTAAGAGTTCGTTCAAACCGGGAGTATACATGCCTTTGCCGATTCTGAAAAGGCCGTGGGAAGATGTCTCAATGGATTTCATTGTTACTTTGTGGCTTTCCACAAGACGGACGACGCCAGTAACGTCGCTGATTTGTATTTCCGAGAAATCGTACGATTGCATGGGGTTCCAAAAATGATTGTTTTGGATCGGGACTCAAATTTCCTTATTAATTTTAGGAACACCTTGTGGAGAAAGGTGGGAACCAAACTACTATTTAGCACGTCACATCATCCACAAACGGATGGTCAAACCGAGGTAACCAATCGAACGTTGGGCACTTTACTATCTGGTCTTGTGAGCAAGACACAAAAGGATTGGGACTTGAAACTTGCACATGCGGAGTTCGCTTATAATCATTCTCCTACTCATGCCACGACACACTCTCCGTTCGAAGTAGTTTACGGACTAAATCCGTACATGCCGTTAGATCTAATTCCATTGCCAAGTGACGAGTTAGTGCACAAGGATGCGGAATCAAAACTGAAATCGATGATGAATTACACGAGCAAGTACGTAATCGAATCAAGGAAATAAATGAGGCTTACAAAAGAAAGTCGAACAAACAAAGAAGGCCAAGATTGTTCGAAGTTGGTGATCTGGTTTGGTTGCATTTGAGGAAAGAGCGATTTCCAAGTAAACGTAAGAACAAATTAATGCCGCGAGCGGAGGGACCGTTTAAAGTAATCGCAAAGGTGAACGACAACACATACAAATTAGAACTTCTGGGAGATTATGGGATTCATGCAACCTTTAATGTTGGGGACCTTTCGCCTTACATCGATGATGACGGAATTTCGGAATTGAGGACAATTCCTTTTAAAGGAGGAGGAGATGATACGGAATCAATTAATACGAATGAAGAAGACGAAGTAAGGATCGACGTAAATGACCTTACAACACGCCATGCATGGTCTACTACGTATTTAGGCGAGAAAACGGACATAAGACGTGGAGTCTCGGTCTCAGCCGTGTCATATGACATGGCCCGTGTCATGCTGTGCCGGAAGGTCGACATCCACTGCCTGCCGAACTCGGCCGTGTCGTCCGACACAGCCCGTCCCGAGATGTACCAGATAAGCCAAACTGACTGCCCACACGACTCGACCGTGTTCCAGGACACGGTAGAGTCAATGCCGAACGTCCTTGTCGCGCCGCGCGGTCGAGTCACTGTCGGACATCCTTGTCGCGCCACGACCGTGTCAAGCGGACACAGTCGAGTCACTGCCGAACGTCTTTGTCGCGCCGCGGCCGTGTCAAGCGACACGGCCCGTGTCCTGCCGGTAGATTACTCTTTTTTATAGCTTTTTTTGTGTGTTTGTCTTTTCTTTGTTTTTACTCATTTTAGGGATTGTGTTTCCCCTAAAATTATGATTGTTGTTCCTTTTGTATTTATTTTTGATTTGTTTTTATTATTCAAAGATTTTATAAATCTTTGAATACTTTTCCTTTTATTATGGGAAGACTTGAAGTTTCCTATATATAGTCTTGTGTAAGCATTGTAACAACCATTGTATGTTGAAGAAATAAGAATACACTTTGTGTTTTTCTTGGTGAATGCTTTTCATCGAAACTTGATTTTTATTCGACGCGTTTTCGAGTATTGATCCGATTAATTCTCAATAGGTCTTGAGAACAAATCACCTTATGAAACTATAGGTCTAGTTTGATAATCATCATCACATTGTTCTTACTTACACGACCGAATTGCCCTACTTTCGGTTATTTCTTACGAGTGTTACACATATTCGAGTGTTGTGAGGATCAACAATATTTTTGCTGCATTTCATGCGAGTTTACGTCCATTTTTATACGTAATTCGTATCAAACTATGACCAATTCGATCCATCGAATATCATCATCAAATCCCAACACGATAATCGATTGTCCATCAAACACAAATACCAAGGGAAATACGGAACATACCTCGAGATGCACAATACCACGACAATCACATCAGTCTAATCCGAGATCAGATTAATACATCATACGGATACGGTCTTAACACAAGACCTACAAATGCATACTCATATGACAATGTCAATATGCTCAAAACAATAACAACCGTGTATACTCAATGGAAATCCCATGATCCAGCGCCCTCAACATAGATCCCAAGATGATCCTACTAGATCAACACGAGGTGGAACCAACATATACATATACACAAAACAACACATGGTAAAACCAACGATGCGAATCCACATGATTCCATCGACACAACACTGGGTAATCCAACGATCCAGCACCCTCAGCATAGATCCCAAGATGATCCCGTCGGATCATAACGAGGTGGAAGAACCCGTCCAATGATCCAGCGCCCTCAGCATAGATCCCAAGAATCCCGTCAGACGATAACGAGGTGGACATTTGATCCAGCACCCTCAGCATAGATCACATGATCCCAACGGATCAGCACAGCATAAACAATACAATTATGCATACACATATGCAAATCAACATGTTCATCAACATGAACAACATAACATGCACGACATTATGACAGATCACTAGGACGACCCCATGTTCAACAACATGAATGACAATATGCATGACCAAAATCATTAATACTAAACCACAATCCATATAGAATACTTGCCCCGAGTCCTTGGGGAGCAATATCGATGTTAAATAATCACCGACGATTATCTGCAATGCTCGGTGATCCAAACGTACCATGGACTATAGATACTCATATCCTCGTTTTTATCATAATGTATCTTCGATACCCGAATATTCCAATAACTGAAATAAATCATATACATTACTACCTCCATTCTCTTATAACTGCAACATCTGGACTTTCACGCTTGCCAATGCACAACTTTGGTTATAAATATCTTGAATTCTTTATTTTTAAAAATTATAAGAAGTTGATATTTTGAAAGTATATTTCGAGATTAATCTAACAAGATCCCACATGACTATATTTTTTCATATGTATAAATCATAAAAAATGGTCAAAAGAGAGTATGTGAACAGTGTAATAGTCAATACGTTGCAATAATAAAAGAACGGAGGAAGTATGATTTAACTCCCAGAATCGGAAAATAACATAAAATCTAAATCTCCAGGGTTTACAATAACGATCATCACTGTATGTATTATAAACGAAATGAAACTGAAATCATTCATTAAACATTATAACTGAGCAAGTAATAACTTGCCTCGATACTGATACGATGATGATGAAGCTGCTACCAATCTCATTGCCTTCGTCTACGAGCTCCTTGGCCCTGACCAATGCAATTCACGAACATACTCAAACATGATCGCAACATACGGTTATAATCACCGATCAATAATCTCCACCTATTGAAGAAATCAAATAGCAACGATCTGATAACAATCAATAACCGACATAGCCAATCAATCAAACTCAATGGGTCAACGATACCTCGATCATATATAAAACCAAATAATATACTCAAACAACTTACGAATTCATATCCATCATATGAACCGAAATCCGATAATTACTAATTAATATAACCAATCGACAAACTCAACGATTTCACAATATCTCGATTAGACACAAGTCCGAACAATCCAACTCAAACAATTACAAATTCATCACCAAAATACGATTACGGCTCAGACTGCTTTCATTCCTGGGAGAAGGATTAGTGATAATATCCTTCTTGCTCAGGAACTTCTTCATGGCTATGGGCAGCGAGGGATGCCTAGACGGTGTGTGTTTAAAGTTGACCTTATGAAAGCTTATGACACTATTGAGTGGGATTTTGTGCTGATTGCTTTGCAGTGTATGGGTTTCCATCAGTCGTTCATCACCTGGATCAGGGAGTGCATCACCACTACTGCCTTTTCGGGATCCTTGAATGGTGATGCTGAGGGGATCTTTATAGGTCGTAGGGCGCTTCGGTAGGGAGACCCCATCTCTCCTTATCTCTTTGTTATTGTTATGGAGGTGCTTCATGGTATTATTGCTCGTGAGGTTGCTCAAACCCCGGGGTTCAGGTACCACTGGAAGTGTGAGGCTACCCGTACTTTCATGCTCGCCTTTGCAGATGATCTCCTACTTTTCTATAATCCAGATGAGGTATCTATTGGTGTTCTTAAGAGGAGTATTAATATCTTTGATTCTCTTTTGGGGTTGCGCGCTAACCCTGGGAAGAGTAATAATTTTCTCTCGGCAAGTGCTATGGAGCAGGGGGCACAAGTTGAGCAGTTATTAGGCTTTTAGGTGGGCCAGCTCCCTGTGAGGTATTTGGGAGTCCCTTTGTCTTCATCAAAGCTCACGGTCGCTCAGTGCTCTCCTTTGATTGACAGGATTGATGGTCGGCCGAGTGACCGGGATTGTAGATCTCTGTCCATGGCTGGTCGTTGCCAGCTTATTCGATCTGTGTTATCTGCTCTTCACATTTATTGGGCCTGTATTTTTATCCTGCCTAAGGGCGTGCTTGCCCTCATTGAGAAGCATTTTAGTCATTTTCTTTGGAAAGGTTCTCGTGACTCTGGGCATGCTAAAGTGGCTTGGTCTAAGGTTTGCTTGCCTATAGTGTGTGATGGCCTTGGTATTACTCCGTTGAGGGTTCAGAACCAGGCCCTTACGACCCGCCATATTTGGCCTCTCCTGACTGGGTCTTCTCGCTATTTGGGTTAGCTGGGTTCGTTCGTATAGATTTCAGCAGTGTTCTTTTTGGGATATTCCTATCTTGGCTGCGTCTTCATGGTATTGGAAACAGCTGCTGAAGTTGCGTCCTCTAGTCATGGGAGCGTTTGAGTATTCTGTTGGTGATGGCTCTTCCTTCCTTTTATGGTCGGATCCTTGGCACCCTATGGGTTTGATTAGGCATTCTGTGCCTAGAGCGCCTCTTTGGACCGCCATTGATGTGCATTCCCGTATTGGCTCTGTTATTTCTGATGGTCATTGGGCTTGGCCGGTGGTTGATCGTTCCGAGTTTTAGCAGGTTGTTTCTCCCCTCCCTCCTATTAATAGAGGCAGGATCGCATCTCCTGGAGACCACATAGCTCAGGTTCCTATTCTTCCTCATCCGCCCTTCGATTCCTTAGTGCGTATTCTCCGTCTGTTCCGTGGGCCCCTCTCCTTCCTGGCCCCAGGAGGATTCCTAGGCACTCTTTCATCTTATGGTTGGCTATTCAGGAGCGTCTGTCGACTATGGATAAGCCTTGGCTACAGCATGTAGATTGATACGAAACCGACTACTCCAAGTGAAGAAGACGAAGTAAGGATTGACGTAAAACACCTCGACCATATTCCAACATACTTGGGCGAGAAAACGAATACGAGACCTGGAGTTACCTTGATAATCAGACTTGGAGTAAATCAAACATAGGCAACTTGCACTTGGGGAAAGGGTCCAAGTAGTGAAGGTAAAAGAATAAAATAAGAGCTTTAACACTTTCTTTATTATTAAAGCAGCAGGATCCTTGGCAACATGTTGTAGGAAAGCTACATCGGGAAGAATATGGAGACAAGTCCCAGCTTTTACTTTTGTTTGCAAGTGACATGGGGAACCTTTTATTATCTTTTCATTATATTTAGAACAGCTTGTATTAGTTTAATTTATCTTGTCAGGCTACTTTTGCCTATAAATAGGGTTGATGGAGTTGTAATGAAGGGATTGATTTTGAATGATAAAACAACATACCTTGTGTATTGTTTAAGTGTTGGACGAGTTTCTTTCAAACTTTGATTATTAATCGACGCGTTTTCGAATCTTAATCTGATTGATTCTCAATAAGTCTTGAGGAGAAATCACTTTATCGAATTATAGGTCTAATTCGATAAAACAACTGTTTCTGTCCTGTTTTGATATTCTTCTTGTTATCGATACAGTGTTATACTTAATCAAAATTTCGCTTCAAGTGTTGTTCGAGTGTTCGAACTTGTTTCCTGGTTTCAATTCGCATCCGACCGAAACGTGCTGTTTTGAGTGTCGCTGTTCGGAGGTGGTGATACGAATTACGTATATAAGTGTACGTAAAACGTATAAAATACAATGGAAGATTATCACGGTTGTACAAGTATCAAAGTAACAACGAAAATAAAAGGTGGTGACCGAATTTATATGGTTTCGGCCGTGAGGTAGGGTAGTGTATGGGATTGAATGTGTTTTATCGAATTAGACCTATAACTGGATAAAGATAATCTCTCCTCAAGACCTATTGAGAATTGATTATGTTATAATTCGAGACGCGTCGAAGTAATAACCAAAGTTTTGTTGAACTCGTTCAAGGTATATTTCAAGAGAAATACAATGTTTATAACTTTCAAGATGCTTACAACAACAATGTGAACTACTATATATAGTAGTATACAAAGATAAGGAAATAAAAAAAAAACAAGAAACAAACGAAAATACAAGTCTTCTTCCTAGCATGCTTCGGCCGAAATTTCAAGGGTGTGGGGGAGGAGATCTTCAAGATCTTGTGTAAGATATGAAGACTTTGATGAGTCTCTTCATGCATGCCTTGGCCGAAAATTCAAAGGTGTGGGGGATGAGATCTTCAAGATCTTGGACAAGATAGAGTTTGATAAAAATCTTCATGCATCATGGACTATATCGGCCGAATCTCCCATAATTTGGACCGATTCCGAGTCCAACGTTAATTTTGTCGTCATGTTTACGTAACTCCAGTTCCGATTAATAACGTAACTCCAATTCGCGTGTTCTTCTCGCCCAAGTATGATGATGCGTGGGCGTGTAACTTTGTATCGTCGTTGATGTCGATTTTTATTGACTTCTCTTCGATTGGGATAGTTGATCTCGTATCATTTCCTCCCTCTTTGAAAGGAATTGACCTCAATTCCGTAATGCCATCGTCGTCAAGGTAAGGCGAGAGATCGCCTACGTTGAAAGTTGCGTGTACTCCGTATTCGCCCGGAAGTTCTACTTTGTAAGCGTTGTCGTTCACTTTTCCCACAATTTTGTACGGACCTTCGGCTCTTGGCATTAATTTGTTCTTGCGTTTGTTTGGAAATCGTTCTTTCCTCAAATGTATCCAAACTAAGTCGCCAACATCAAATAGTCTCGACTTTTTATTTTTGTTCGACTCCTCTTTGTAAATTTCATTTACTTCTTTAATTCGATCTCGTACCCTGTCATGTAACTTCATCATTGACTTGAGTTTTGATTCTGCGTCTTTGTGAACCAATTCATCGCTCGGCAAGGGAATCAAATCCAATGGCATGTGTGGATTTAGTCCGTACACTACTTCAAAAGGTGAATCGGCCGTGGCGAAACCGGGTGATCGGTTGTATGCGAATTCCGCATGTGCAAGTTTAACGTCCCAATCTTTTTGTGTTTTGTTCACCAATCCTCGCAACAACTACTTCTCGGAAATATAAGTCCGCCACATTGCTTGCATCATCGGTTTTGTGACATGATATAAAGTGAGCCATTTTTGAAAAACGGTCGACGACAACCATGATCGAGTCTTTGCCCCGTTGAGTATGAGGTAAAGCAACAATAAAATCCATCGAGACATCTTCCCACGGTCGCAAAGGTATTGGCAACGGCATGTATGTACTTGACTTGAACGAACTTTTCATCATGTGACAAGTGATGCATTTACTCACGATCGTGCTTACGTCACCATACATCTTTGGCCAAAAGAAATGCTCCTTTAGAACTTCTACGGGTTTAGCCGAACCGAAATGACCGGCTAGTCCTCCTCCGTGCGCCTCCCGAACTAGTAATTCCCGAATCGTATGCTTCGGCACACATAGTTTATTACCTTTGAAAATAAAGCCATCCTGTAAAATAAATTCTTCGTATGGACCTGTTTTACAACGGTTAAAAATTTCTCCGAAATCCAAATCGTCAATGTAATGATTTTTCAAAGTCTCGAACCCCAACAAACGAACGTCTAGAATAAAAAGTAAGGCATACCGTCTTGATAGTGCATCCGCCACTATATTACTCTTACCGTCTTTGTACTTGGATGAAAAGTGAAAAGATTGCAAAAACTCCACCCATTTTGCATGTCTTGGACTTAGCTTGTTTTGCCCGTTAATGTATTTTAACGACTCGTGATCCGAATGTAACACGAAATGTTTCGAACGTAAATAGTGACTCCAATGATCTAGTGCTCTCACTATAGCATAGAACTCTTTGTCGTAAGTGCAATAATTAACTCGAGCACCACTTAACTTTTCTGTAAAATAGGCGATGGGCCGGCCTCCTTGAATAAGTATTGCCCCGATTCCAACTCCACTAGCGTCGCATTCCACCTCAAATGGTTGTGAAAAATCGGGCAACGTTAAAATCGGTACTTCACATAACTTTTCTTTTAATTTTTCAAAAGCTTTTTGGGCAGACTCCTTCCATGCAAATGTACCTTTTTTAAGACACTCCGTGATCGGACTGGAGATGGTACTAAAGTCCCGTATGAATCGTCGGTAAAAAGAAGTGAGGCCATGAAATGATCGTACCTCCGTGATAGTTTTTGGTGTCGGCCAAGACTTGATTGCCGCGATTTTCTCTTGATCCACCGAAACTCCTTCTTTAGAAACGACATAGCCGAGAAAGACAAGACTCTCGACTAGAAAAGTACACTTTTCCCGCTTTCCATAAAGTTTCTGTTTGCTTAGAGTTTCAAACACGTGCCGCAAGTGTTCAAGATGCTCCTCTAAGGATCGACTGTAGATTAAAATGTCATCTAAGTACACGACAACAAACTTCCCCAAGAAAGGTTTAAGAACCTCGTTCATCAATCTCATGAAAGTGCTCGGGGCATTAGTGAGGCCGAATGGCATCACGACCCACTCGTAAAGTCCATTCTTCGTTTTAAATGCCGTCTTCCATTCGTCTCCCTCTCGCATGCGAATTTGATGGTATCCGCTCCGTAAATCAACTTTTGAAAATATAACTGAGCCATGCAACTCGTCTAACATGTCGTCTAGTCTCGGGATGGGGAACCGATACTTGACGGTGATGTTATTCACGGCTCTACTGTCAATGCACATCCGCCATGATCCGTCTTTTTTTGGAACAAGTAGGACTGGAACCGCACACGGACTTAAACTCTCTCGGACATATCCGTGACTCATGAGCTCTTCAATTTGACGTTGTCGCTCTTTGGTTTCTTCGGGATTACAACTATATGCCACCTTGTTCGGTAATGGAGCTCCTGGTATAAGATCAATTTGGTGTTCGATTCCACGGATAGGTGGTAATCCCACCGGAAAGTCTTCGGGAAAGATATCCGCGAACTCGTGCAACAGTGTATCTATCTCTTCTTCGTGTTGTGATTTTGTAGCAAGGTTTCGGGTCTCTTTGATCATTATTAAATAAACCCGTTCGCCATCGTCAATGGCGTGTTCGACTTCCTTTTCGTTTGCGAACATCATGAGCTTTGGTCCTTCGACTTTTTTTGAACTCATTGTTAGGATAGCTTGAGGTGACATAGGTTTAAGAACAATTTTTTTACCTTCGTCTCGTAACTCATACTCGTTGCTCCTCCCTCGATGTAGTACATCCCGATCAAATAACCAAGGTCTTCCCAACAACACGTGACATGCGTCCATCGGTAGTACATCGCATATAATATAATCACCATACGAACCCATGGTGAGTCCGACCTTCACTTGTCTTGATACTCTCACTTTATTTCCATCATCGAGCCAATGGAGTGCATACGGCCTTGGATGAGCCATAGTGGTTAGTCCGAGCTTCGAAACCATCTCGCTTGACGCTACATTCGTACAACTTCCACCGTCAATGATCAAGCTACACCATTTCTCTCTGACACGACACTTCGTGTGAAAGATTTGATCTCGTTGTTCTATGTCACTCGGGGCCGCCTTCGTTTGTAACATGCGAAGGACGAGGTTCATGTCATAATTCGGGGCATCGTATGCCTCACAATCTTCTTCTTCTTCGTCGGCTTCCAAGTTAAAGACGTCTCCAATTCTTTCTTCTTCGGCTAGTAACTCTTCTCGGACGGCTATGGCTTCTCGTAACGTCACTATTCTTCGATTTGGACAAGCACTTTGATAGTGTCCAAATCCTTGACATTTGAAACACCGAACTTTAGATAAGCTTGTTTCCTTTGGCGTGAGAGGAGTTTTTGGGATGGTAGTAACGGGTGGACTTGCCGTGACAGTTTTTGGAAATGAGCTAGAACTCGTGCCAAGGTTGGTATTTTCGAATTTAGGGGGGAATTCGGGTTTTGAAAATTTTGTCTTGTTTTGAGTTTTCAACTTTATGCAAAGTCTGCACAAAGTATCAAAGTCGGAATAGGGGTAGAGTTCCACAGAATTAGCAATGTTTCTATTCAAGCCTCGTAAGAAACGGGACATCCGTAATTCTTCGCTCTCTTCAAGTTCTCCCATCAAGTAAGTTTTCAAAATCTTCGATGTATTCTCCTACACTTAGCTTTCCTTGTGTGAGGTCAGAAATTTTTCGATATAAACTCAACTTGTGTGTAGCCGGTACATATCTCTTACGTAGTTTCTTTTTTAGAGAATCCCACGAACGTATCTTTTCCTTACCGGCCCGAATTCGTTGTGTCTTCATTCATTCAAACCAAAGGGAAGCTCCCTTTCCAAGTTTGAGAATCGCGTACTTGCATCATTTCCCGTCATCGAGGTCTTTGAACTCAAAACATTCGTTCAATTTTCCTTTCCCACTCCAAATAAGTATCGGGATCGGTGCCACCTACGAACTCCGTAAGTTCGATTGTCTTGAATTCATCCGCATGTTGTGGTGCATGCATGGCGTCGTATCCTCGTCGTGCCTGGATTCGGGGCTCCGACAAGCCTCGAAGAACGTCACGCAATTTGGCTATTACGTCATCGGTGAATGCCATCTTCTTGAGTAACGTCGAGAATCGTGAAACGAATGTCTCCGATACCACTTATGATACGAATTATGTATATAAGTGTACGTAAAACGTATAAAATACAACGGAAGATTATCACGGTTTTACAAGTATCAAAGTAACAACGAAAATAAAAGGTGGTGACCGAATTTATATGGTTTTGGCCGTGAGGTAGGGTAGTGTATGGGATTGAATGTGTTTTATCGAATTAGACCTATAACTCGATAAAGATAATCTCTCCTCAAGACCTATTGAGAATTGATCAAGTTATAATTCGAGACGCGTCGAAATAATGACCAAAGTATTGTTGAACTCGTTCAACGTATATTTCAAGAGAAATACAATGTTTATAACTTTCAAGATGCTTACAACAATAATGTGAACTACTATATATAGTAGTATACAAAGATAAGGAAATAAAAAAAAACAAGAAAAAAACGAAAATACAAGTCTTCTTCCTAGCATGCTTCGGCCGAAATTTCAAGGGTGTGGGCGAGGAGATCTTCAAGATCTTGTGTAAGATATGAAGACTTTGATGAGTCTCTTCATGCATGCCTTGGCTGAAAATTCAAAGGTGTGGGGGAGGAGATCTTCAAGATCTTGGACAAGATAGAGTTTGATAAAAATCTTCATGCATCTTGGACTAAATCGGCCGAATCTCCCATAATTTGGACCGATTCCGAGTCCAACGTTAATTTTGTCGTCATGTTTATGTAACTCCAGTTCCGATTAATAACGTAACTCCAATTCGCGTGTTCTTCTCGCCCAAGTATGATGATGCGTGGGCGTGTAACTTTGTATCGTCGTTGATGTCGATTTTTATGACTTCTCTTTGATTGGGATAGTTGATATCATATCAGGTGGCCTGTATCAAGTCTTATACATTTGGCCAAGTTCCTGTTTTGTTGCTGTATCGAGCTGCCATCTTCATCGCGTCCGCACACTACTCGCCAGTATTATTGCTGTAGCGAACTGTTGTTCTCAGTTCCCGACAGTTCCTTGTTGATCGCGTCCGCTCGTCAAAACAGCCTTCCGCTGTACCGATAGAGAATTCACATCACAAGTGAGAATTCGTATCATAAGTGGCATCGGAGCCCAAGTTCTTGATCTTTGGCATTATGGATCTCAACAATGCTGATTTCTTGGCAAAACTTCGTGATGCATTGCGTGACGTACCAGAACAACGCGACCAGCGTTGGCAACCTAGGCGTGGTGACTATGAGCGACCCTCACGCCATGTCGAAGAATTCAAGGTTAATGAGCTTCCAGAGTTCATTGGCGGAACAGACCCTGAGGTTTACCTGGAATGGGAATGTAAAATTGATCGTATGTTCGAGTTCAAAGACCTCGACGATGAGAAACGGTGCAAGTATGCAATTCTCAAGTTGGGGAAAGGCGCTTCGCTTTGGTACGAAGGAGTGAAAACGCTAAGAACCCGTGCGGGGAAAGATAAGATCCGTTCGTGGGATTCATTAAAAAGAAAACTTCATAAAAGATATGTGTCAACATCACACCGGTTGTCCTTGTACAGGAAGATTGCAGATCTCATGCAAGGAAAGTTGAATGTAAGTGAATACATTGAGGGGTTTGAGAATCTGACCTTAATGGGAGAAATAGAGGAGAATGAAGAGCAGAAGATGTCACGATTCTTACGTGGCTTGAACCGAAGCATAGCTAACTCGGTAGAACTGTATCCATACGAGGACTTCGATACATTATGTGGGCTATGTGTGATGTTGAAGGCTCAAAACAGGATGAAGTTGTATAAACCCGAGTTTCCAGTCAAATTTGGAAACCCAAGCGTCGGGTCTAGTTCTACTGCTAAGGCAACTGTACCGACTCGGTCCCTATTGCGATTCCTAAAACACCCTACATACCGAAGGAGATGAGTCTGGCTAAAGTAAGATGTTTCAAATGTCAAGGGTTCGGGCATTATCAAAATGCTTGTCCGAACAAACGAGTGGTGACACTAAGGGAAGCTGTCACGATCCGAGACGAGTTGTTGGTTGAAGACGAAAAAGAAAGACTGGGGGATGTATTTGATTTCAACATGGAGGACGAATAAGGAGAAGAATGTGAGGATTACGATGCTCCGAATTACGATACAGCCTTGGTCCTTTGCACTTTGCAAGCCAAGTCGGTTCCGAGCGAGTCAGAACAACGGGACCAAATATTCCATTCAAAGTGTCAAGTTGGAGATAAGTGGTGTAGTTTGATTATCGATGGAGGGAGTTGCACCAACGTAGCTTCGAGTGAAATGGTGACAAAGCTTGTACTAACCACCACAACTCACCCTAAGCCATATGCTTTACATTGGCTTGATGACGGAAGTAAGGTGAGGGTTTCGAAGCAAGTTCGAGTCGGATTGGCAATGGGTTCATATCACGATGAGATATTGTGTGATGTGATTCCAATTGATGCTTGTCACGTACTTTTGGGACGCCCTTGGTTATTTGATAGGGATGTTTTGCATCGGGGTAGTAGCATCGAATACGAGTTACGAGATAAGGGAAAGAAGATCGTGTTGAAACTGATGTCACCTCAAGCTATCCGGTCCATGAGTGCCAAACGAGGGGAAAAACCGAGCCTCACCATGTTCGCGAGCGAGAGGGAAGTTGAACACGCTATGGAAAGTGGCGAGCATGTTTACATGCTGGTGATAAAGGAGACTCAAGATGATTTCGTGGTGGCGAAATATGAGGATACAGTGGCCGACTTGTTACATGAGTTCGCAGACGTCTTCCCTGAAGAATTGCCATCGGGTTTGCCGCCAATTCGTGGAATTGAGCATCAAATCGACCTTATACCAGGTGAACCTCTTCCGAATAAAGCTGCCTATAGGTGTAATCCCGAGGAAACGAAGGAACTTCAGAAGCTAATTGAAGAACTGATGAGCCACGGGTATGTTCGCGAAAGTTTAAGTCCTTGTGCGGTTCCGGTCCTACATGTTCCTACGAAGGATGGCTCTTGGCGGATGTGTATCGATAGCCGGGCCGTAAATAACATAACGATCAAGTATCGATTCCCGATACCAAGGCTTGATGATATGTTGGACGAGCTACATGGCTCGGTGGTCTTTTCTAAAATTGATTTGCGAAGTGGCTATCACCAGATTCGTATGCGGGATGGAGATGAATGGAAGACGGCCTTTAAAACTAAGCATGGGCTGTATGAGTGGACCGTCATGCCATTTGGACTTACGAATGCCCCGAGTACTTTCATGCGTTTGATGAACGAAGTACTTAAGGCATTTTTGGGCAGATTTGTGGTTGTTTATTTGGATGATATTTTGGTTTATAGTCGGTCGGTGGAGGAGCATCTCGGACATCTACGGCAAGTATTCGAGATGCTTAGGTCTCAAAGACTAGATGGAAAGAAAGAAAAGTGTGCGTTTCTCGTCGAGAGCGTAACTTTTATTGGCTATGTTGTTTCAAAGGATGGAGTGTCGGTTGATCAGGGGAAAATTGAAGCTATTAAGTCGTGGCCTACTCCTAAAACCGTAACTGAAGTTAGATCGTTCCACGGTCTTGCATCTTTTTATCGGAGGTTTATTCGAGATTTCATCACCATAACGAGTCCGATTACTGAGTGTTTGAAGAAGGGTCCATTTGTGTGGAGCAGGGCTGCCCAAGGGGCATTCGAAAAGTTGAAGGCAAGGTTATATGAAGCACCTATCTTAGCATTACCCGATTTTGTACAACAATTCGAGGTGGAGTGCGATGCTAGTGGAGTTGGTATTGGGGCGGTCCTCATTCAAGGCAGGCGGCCCATTGCGTACTTGATACGAATCCTGTATTGGGACGAAGCGGAAGCAGGATTTTGCGAAAAACTGAATGATCAGCAATCTATCAACTGGACTCTAAACAGTAACCTTCCTTCGCTACAGCAATAATGAACCGCAACAGTCAACTACCACCAGCAACCACCCTTCGCTACAGCAGTAGCGAACAGCAACAATCATGACTAAACCGCGACTACCCTTTCGCTACAGCAGTAGCGAACAACAACAATCAGCAGCTAGACAGTGGCAGGTCAAACGGGAAACAACAGCAACACAGAATCGCGAACAACTGTATCGAATAGCGAATTGTGATAGAATGCGGAGGAAACAAGAATCACGGCTGGTCTCTGGACAGCAACTTCGAACAAGTCAATTCCAACGTAGGATGATAGATATGCTATGTATCACACTAAGTTACGGATATCAATTTGTATAAACAACAACAACAAGAGAACTAGTATGAATCTCAATCAAATATGAGTTTTTTTTGCGAGTCAACGAGATGGAAGCAAGTCCCATGAACAAGAAACTGGATAATACTCCGATGAAAAACACCACGAACAACTCCAAAGATTCTGTCCAAACAAGAACAGTTTCCGATCGGACGAACAGAAAAACAATAAAAGATTTTAACGAGTTAGACCTATAACTCGTCAAAGATGATCTCTTCTCAAGATCTATTGATAATTGATCGGATTATGGTTCGAAATCACGTCGAACGATAATCAAGAATTTGTGTTTGAGACACGTCAAACAAATAAAACTCAAAGAGAGCAAAACATCAAGTGTATTCAATGATCCAAATCGGCCGAGCTATATGATATATATATTTAGCCGCCAAACCCTAGTAACATAAATAAAGATTACTCCCTAAAACGCCCTTAAACAAGTTTGGGCTACTACCGATTAAGGAGAATAACAACGCCAAGCAATATGGGCTGCACATGTCGCACCTTTTAAAAAAAACCAATGATAAACAACGTTATTCCGAGCCCGACCACCAAAGTCACTCCAACCCTCGTGCCTATCTTCTCGCCCAAGTATGTAGCATGGTTTCTTACGTCGATCATCACCTCGTCTTCTTCCTTCGGACTTGTTAACCCCGTATCATCACCTCCCACTTTAAAAGGAATTGTCCTCAATTCTGCAATCCCGTCGTCATCAAGATAAGGAGAGAGATCTCCTACATTAAAAGTAGCATGCACCCCATAATCCCCCGGAAGTTCTACCTTGTATGCATTGTCGTTCACCTTTGCAACTACTTTAAATGGTCCCTCAGCTCGCGGCATCAACTTGTTCTTACGCTTACTCGGAAATCGCTCCTTTCTCAAATGCACCCAAACCAAATCGCCAACTTCGAATAATTTCGGTTTTCTATGCTTGCTCGACTTTCTTTTGTAAGTTTCATTTATCTCCTTTATTCGGTTACGTACTTGCTCGTGTAATTTCGTCATTAACTTCATCTTCGACTCCACATCCATATGTACCAACTCGTCACTCGGTAATGGAATTAGATCTAACGACATATAAGGATTCAGTCCATAAACTACTTCAAACGGAGAGTGTGCCGTGGCATGACTAGGAGAGCGATTATACGCAAACTCCGCATGTGCGAGCTTCAAATCCCAATCCTTTTGTGTCTTGCTCACAAGACCACGTAATAAAGTGCCCAAAGTTCGATTGGTTACTTCTGTTTGGCCGTCGGTTTGAGGATGATGCGAAGTACTAAGCAAAAGCTTGGTTCCCACCTTTCTCCACAATGTGTTCCAAAAGTAGCTCAGAAACTTCCAGTCCCGGTCCGGAACAATAGTCTTCGGAATGCCATGTAAACGTACTACCTCTCGGAAATACATATGGCTTGGGGTGAGCTGTGGTGGTTAGCCCAAGCTTCGTCACCATTTCACTCGAAGCTACGTTGGTGCAACTCCCTCCGTCAATAATCAAACTACACCACTTATCTCCAACTTGACACTTCGTATGGAATATTTGGTTGCGTTGTTCTGAATCGCTCGGAACCGACTTGGCTTGCAAAGTGCGAAGGACCAAGGCTGTATCGTAATTTGGAGCATCGTAAGCCTCACAATCTCCTTCTTCTTCGCCTCCCGAATCAAATACATCACCCAACCTTTCTACTTCTTCCTCATCTAACAATTCCTCTCGGGCCGCGAGAGCTTCTCTCAACGTCACGACTCGCCTATTCGGACAAGCATTTTGGTAATGGCCAAAACCTTGACATTTAAAGCAGCGCACCTTCGATAGACTCATCTCTTTATTCATGCTGGGAGCCTTAGGAACTGGATTAGGGGTTGAAGTCGGCACTGTTTTGGTAGCCGAACTAGAGCCGCTACTCGCGGTTCCGAATTTTGAGGGGAACTCCAGTTTAGTCCATCCGCTTGACTTGTTTTGCTCCGTATTCGCACCTCCAACCCTCGTTCTATTTTGAGCCTCAACCTTCAAACAAAACCCGCACAAGGTGTCAAAATCGGCATACGGATACAACTCCACCAAATTAGCTATGTTTCGATTTAAGCCGCGCAGAAAACGTGCCATCTTCTGTTCTTCGTACTCCTCCAATTCCCACATCAAAGCCAAATTCTCGAACTCATCAATATATTCACTAACACTCATCTTTCCTTGCACGCAGTCGGCAATCTTGCGATATAGGGTCAGCCTATGTGACGTGGGGACACATCTCTTGTGAAGTTTCCGTTTCAAAGAATCCCACAAATTAATCTTTGTTTTTCCATCACGAGCACTTTTTTATTTAATCCCTTCGAACCATAGAGAAGCGCCTCTACTTAATTTTAGGATCGCATATTTACACCTTTTCTCATCATCAAGGTCCTTGAAATCGAACATGCGGTCGATTTTCTGTTCCCACTCCAAGTACGCTTCTGGCTCGGTACCCCTAACGAACTCTGGAAGTTCGTTCACCTTGAACTCGTCAGACTGACGCGTAGGACGATCGTAATCTCCTCGTCTCGGGTGCCAGCGCTGATCGCGTTGCTCTGGTAAGTCCCGTAGTGCGTCGCGCAGTTTGCTCAAAAAATCATCATTGAACTCCATCCTGCTGAAGGATCAAGGATCTCAACTGAATTAAGAATATCAGGTGTGTGGCTCCGATACCACTAATGATACAAATCCTGTATCGAGACGAAGCGGAAGCAGGATTTTGCGAAAAACTGAACGATCAGCAATCTATCAACTGGACTCTAAACAGTAACCTTCCTTCGCTACAGCAATAATGAACCGCAACAGTCAACTACTACCAGCAACCACCCTTCACTACAGCAGTAGCGAACAGCAACAATCACGACTAAACAGCGACTACCCTTTCGCTACAGCAGTAGCGAACAACAACAATCAGCAGCTAGATAGTGGCAGGTCAAACGGGAAACAACAGCAACACAGAATCGCCAACAACTTTATAGAATAGCGAATTGTGATAGAATGTGGAGGAAACAGAAATCACGGCCGGTCTCTGGACAGCAACTTCGAACAAGTCAATTCCAACGTAGGATGATAGATATGCTATGTATCACACTAAGTTACGGATCTCAATTTGTATAAACAACAACAACAAGAGAACTGGTATGAATCTCAATCAAATATGAGTTTTTTTTGCGAGTCAACGAGATGGAAGCAAGTCCCACGAACAAGAAACTGGATAATACTCCGATGAACAACACCACGAACAACTCCAAGAACAGTTTCCGATCGGACGAACAGAAAAACAATAAAAGATTTTAACGAGTTAGACCTATAACTCGTCAAAGATGATCTCTTCTTGATACGAATTACGTATATAAGTGTACGTAAAATGTATAAAATACAACGGAAGATTATCACGGTTTTCACATGTATCAAAGTAACAACGAAAATAAAAGGTGGTGGCCGAATTTATATGGTTTCGGCCGTGAGGTAGGATAGTGTATGGGATTGAATGTGTTATATCGAATTAGACCTATAACTCGATAAAGATAATCTCTCCTCAAGACCTATTGAGAATTGATCAGGTTATAATTCGAGACGCGTCGAAATAATAACCAAAGTTTTGTTGAACTCGTTCAACGTATATTTCAAGAGAAATACAATGTTTATAACTTTCAAGATGGTCTTACAAGCCTTAACATGGCCAAATATATAGTAGTACAAAATCTTGAAAAGGGAAAAACAAAAGATTACAATCAAAGAGTATCTAATAAACTATAAGATTGACTAGAAAAAGAAAACCATCTTCATGTGCCAAGGAGGGGGAGGCCGCGGTCAAAGGAGGGGACAAGGTGTGGGAGGAGATCTTCAAGATCTTGGACAAGATATGAAGACTTTGACATGAATAAAAGTTTGATGAAAAAAATCTTCATGCATCTTGGACCAAATCGGCCGAATCTCCCATAATTTGGACCGATTCCGAGTCCAACGTTAATTTCGTCGCCATGTTTACGTAACTCCGGTTCCGATTAATAACTTAACTCCAATTCGCGTGTTCTTCTCGCCCAAGTATGATGATGCATGGGCGTGCAACTTTGTATCGTCGTTGATGTCGATTTTTATTGACTTCTCTTCGATTGGGATAGTTGATTCGTATCATTTCCTCCCTCTTTGAAAGGAATTGACCTCAATTCCGTAATGCCATCATCGTCAAGGTAAGGCGAGAGATCGCCTATGTTGAAATTCGCATGTACTCCGTATTCGCCCGGAAGTTCTATTTTGTATGCGTTGTCGTTCACTTTTCCCACAATTTTGTACGGACCTTCGGCTCTTGGCATTAATTTGTTCTTGCGTTTGTTTGGGAATCTTTCTTTCCTCAAATGTATCCAAACTAAGTCGCCAACATCAAATAGTCTCGACCTTTTATTTTTGTTCGACTTCCGTTTGTAAATTTCATTTACTTCTTTAATTCGATCTCGTACCTTTTCATGTAACTTCATCATTGACTTGAGTTTTGATTCTGCGTCTTTGTGAACCAATTCGTCACTCGACAAGGGAATCAAATCCAATGGCATGTGTGGATTTAGTCCGTACACTACTTCAAAAGGTGAATGGGCCGTGGCGAAACCGGGTGATCAGTTGTATGCGAATTCCGCATGTGCAAGTTTAACGTCCCAATCTTTTTGTGTTTTGTTCACCAATCCTCGCAACAATGCTCCTAAGGTTCGATTAGTCACTTCGGTTTGTCCATCAGTTTGTGGGTGATGTGAAGTACTGAATAGAAGTTTAGTTCCCACCTTTCTCCATAAAGTATTCCAAAAGTAACTCAGGAATTTAGAATCTCGATCCGACACGATAGTTTTTGGAACTCCGTGTAAACGAATTACTTCTCGGAAATATAAGTCCGCCACATTGATTGCATCATCGGTTTTGTGACATGCTATAAAGTGAGCCATTTTTGAAAAACGGTCGACGACAACCATGATCGAGTCTTTGCCCCGTTGAGTACGAGGTAAAGCAACAATAAAATCCATCGAGACATCCTCCCACGGTCGCAAAGGTATTGGCAACGGCATGTATGTACTTGGCTTGAACGAACTTTTCATCATGTGACAAGTGACGCATTTACTCACGATCGTGCTTACGTCACCATACATCTTTGGCCAAAAGAAATGCTCCTTTAGAACTTCTACGGTTTTAGCCGAACCGAAATGACCGGCTAGTCCTCCTCCATGCGCCTCCCGAACTAGTAATTCCCGAATCGTATGCTTCGGCACACATAGTTTATTACCTTTGAAAAGAAAGTCATCCTGTAAAATAAATTCTTCGTACGGGCCTGTTTTACAACGGGTAAAAATTTCTCCGAAATCCAAATCGTCAATGTAATGATTTTTCAAAGTCTCGAACCCCAACAAACAAACGTCTAGAATAGAAAGTAAGGCATACCGTCTTGATAGTGCATCCGCCACTATATTACTCTTACCGTCTTTGTACTTGGATGAAAAGTGAAAAGATTGCAAAAACTCCACCCATTTTGCATGTCTTGGACTTAGCTTGTTTTGCCCGTTAATGTATTTTAACGACTCGTGATCCGAATGTAACACGAAATGTTTCGAACGTAAATAGTGACTCCAATGATCTAGTGCTCTCACGATAGCATAGAACTCTTTGTCGTAAGTGCAATAATTAACTCGAGCACCACTTAACTTTTCTGAAAAATAGGCGATGGGCCGGCCTCCTTGAATAAGTATTGCCCCGATTCCAACTCCACTAGCGTCGCATTCCACCTCAAATGGTTGTGAAAAATCAGGTAACGTTAAAATCGGTGCTTCACATAACTGTTCTTTTAATTTTTTCAAAAGCTCTTTGGGCAGCCTCCTTCCATGCAAATGAACCTTTTTTAAGACACTCCGTGATCGGACTAGAGATGGTACTAAAGTCCCGTATGAATCGTCGGTAAAAAGAAGCGAGGCCATGAAATGATCGTACCTCCGTGATAGTTTTTGGTGTCGGCCAAGACTTGATTGCCGCGATTTTCTCTTGATCCACCGAAACTCCTTCTTTAGAAACGACATAGCCGAGAAAGACAAGACTCTCGACTAGAAAAGTACACTTTTCCTGCTTTCCATAAAGTTTCTGTTTTCTTAGAGTTTCAAACACGTACCGCAAGTGTTCAAGATGCTCCTCTAAGGATCGACTGTAGATTAAAATGTCGTCTAAGTACACGACAACAAACTTCCCCAAGAAAGGTTTAAGAACCTCGTTCATCAATCTCATGAAAGTGCTCGGGGCATTAGTGAGGCCGAATGGCATCACGACCCACTCGTAAAGTCCATTCTTCGTTTTAAATGCCGTCTTCCATTCGTCTCCCTCTCGCATGCGAATTTGATGGTATCCGCTCCGTAAATCAACTTTTGAGAATATAACTGAGCCATGCAACTCATCTAACATGTCGTCTAGTCTCGGGATTGGGAACCGATACTTGACGGTGATGTTATTCACGGCTCTACTGTCAATGCACATCCGCCATGATTCGTCTTTTTTTGGTACAAGTAGGACTGGAACCGCACACGGACTTAAACTCTCTCGGACATATCCGTGACTCATGAGTTCTTTAATTTGACGTTGTAGTTCTTTGGTTTCTTCGGGATTACAACGATACGCCGCCTTGTTCGGTAATGGAGCTCCTCGTATAAGATCAATTTGGTGTTCGATTCCGCGGATAGGTGGTAATCCCACCGGCAAGTCTTCGGGAAAGACATCCGCGAACTCGTGCAACAGTGTATCTATCTCTTCTTCGTGGTGTGATTTTGTAGCAAGGTTTCGGGTCTCTTTGATCATTATTAAATAAACACGTTCGCCATCGTCAATGGCGTGTCCGACTTCCTTTTCGTTTGCAAACATCATGAGCTTCGGTCCTTCGACTTTTATTGAACTCATTGTTCGGATATCTTGAAGTGACATAGGTTTAAGAACAATTTTTTTACCTTTGTCTCGTAACTCATACTCGTTGCTCCTCCCTCGATGTAGTACGTCCCGATCAAATAACCAAGGTCTTCCCAACAGCACGTGACATGCGTCCATCGGTAGTACATCGCATATAATATCATCACCATACGAACCCATGGTGAGTCCGACCTTCACTTGTCTTGATACTCTCACTTTATTCCCATCATCGAGCCAATGGAGTGCATACGGCCTTGGATGAGCCGTAGTGGTTAGTCCGAGCTTTGATACCATCTCGCTTGATGCCACATCCGTACAACTTCCACCGTCAATGATCAAGCTACACCATTTCTCTCCGACACGACACTTCGTGTGAAAGATTTGATCCGTTGTTCTATGTCACTCGGGGCCGCCTTCGTTTGTAACATGCGAAGGACGAGGTTTGTGTCATAATTCGGGGCATCGTATGCCTCACAATCTTCTTCTTCTTCGTCGGCTTCCAAGTTAAAGACGTCTCCAATTCTTTCTTCTTCGGCTAGTAATTCTTCTCGGACGGCTATTGCTTCTCGTAACATCACTATTCTTCGATTTGGACAAGCACTTTGATAGTGTCCAAATCCTTGACATTTGAAACACCGAACTTTAGATAAGCTTGTTTCCTTTGGCGTGAGAGGAGTTTTTGGAATGGTAGTAACGGGTGGACTCGCCGTGACAGTTTTTGGAAACGAGCTCGAACTCGTGCCAAAATTGGTATTTCCGAATTTAGGTGGGAATTCGGGTTTTGAAAATTTTGTCTTGTTTTGAGTTTCCAACTTTATTGGGAAAGTCCGCACAAAGTATCAAAGTTGGGATAGGGGTGGAGTTCCACAGAATTAGCAATGTTTCTATTCAAGCCTCGTAAGAAACGGGACATCCGTAATTCTTCACTCTCTTCAAGTTCTCCCATCAAGGTTAAGTTTTCAAACTCTTCGATGTATTCTCCTACACTTAGCTTTCCTTGTGTGAGGTCAGAAATTTTTCGATATAAACTTAACTTGTGTGTAGCCGGTACATATCTCTTACGTAGTTTCTTTTTTAGAGAATCCCACGAACGTATCTTTTTCCTTACCGACCCGAACTCGTTGTGTCTTCATTCTTTCAAACCAAAGGGAAGCTCCCTTTCCCAGTTTGAGAATCGCGTACTTGCATCGTTTCCCGTCATCGAGGTCCTTGAACTCAAACATTCGTTCAATTTTCCTTTCCCACTCCAAATAAGTCTCGGGATCGGTGCCACCTACGAACTCCGGAAGTTCGCTTGTCTTGAATTCATCCGCATGTTGTGGTGCATGCATGGCGTCATATCCTTGTCGTGCCTGGATTCGGGGCTCCGGCAAGCCTCGAAGAACGTCACGCAATTTGGCTATTTCGTCATCGGTGAATGCCATCTTCTTGAGTAACGTCGAGATGTCTCTGATACCACTTATGATACGAATTACGTATATAAGTGTACGTAAAACGTATAAAATACAACGGAATATTATCACGGTTTTCACAAGTATCAAAGTAACAACGAAAATAAAAGGTGGTGGCCGAATTTATATGGTTTCGGCCGTGAGGTAGGATAGTGTATGGGATTCAATGTGTTTTATCGAATTAGACCTATAACTCGATAAAGATAATCTCTCCTCAAGACCTATTGAGAATTGATCAGGTTATAATTCGAGACGCGTCGAAATAATAATCAAAGTTTGTTGAACTCGTTCAACGTATATTTCAAGAGAAATACAATGTTTATAACTTTCAAGATGGTCTTACAAGCCTTAACATGCCCAAATATATAGTAGTACAAAATCTTGAAGGGAAAAACAAAATATTACAATCAAAGAGTATCTAATAAACTATAAGATTGACTAGAAAAAGAAAACCATCTTCATGTGCCAAGGAGGGGGAGGCTGCGGTCAAAGGAGGGGACAAGGTGTGGGAGGATATCTTCAAGATCTTGGACAAGATATGAAGACTTTGACATGAAGAAAAGTTTGATGAAAAAAATCTTCATGCATCTTGGACCAAATCGGCCGAATCTCCCATAATTTGGACCGATTCCGAGTCCAACGTTAATTTCGTCGCCATGTTTACATAACTCCGGTTCCGATTAATAACGTAACTCCAATTCGCGTGTTCTTCTCGCCCAAGTATGATGATGCATGGGCGTGCAACTTTGTATCGTCGTTGATGTCGATTTTTATTGACTTCTCTTCGATTGGGATAGTTGATATCGTATCACTTCTCAAGACCTATTGAGAATTGATCGGATTATGGTTCGAAATCGCGTCGAACGATGATCAAGAATTTGTGTTTGAGACACGTCAAACAAATAAAACTCAAAGAGAGCAAAACATCAAGTGTATTCAATGATCCAGATCGGTCGAGCTATATGATATATATATATAGCCACCAAACCCTAGTAACATAAATAAAGATTACTCCCTAAAACGCCCTTAAACAAGTTTGGGCTACTACTGATTAAGGAAAATAACAACGCCAAGCAATATGGGCTGCACATGTCGCACCCTTTAAAAAAAACCCAATGATAAACTACGTTATTCCGAGCCCGACCACCAAAGTCACTCCAAGCCTCGTGCCTATCTTCTCGCCCAAGTATGTAGCATGGTTGCTTACATCGATCATCACCTCGTCTTCTTCCCTCGGACTTGTTAACCCCGTATCAGTACTTTTCGGAGAAGTTGGGCGGAGCTCGACTCAACTATTGCACTTACGACAAGGAGTTCTATGCCATAGTGAGAGCTCTTGATCATTGGAGTCATTACCTTCGGCCGAAACATTTTATTCTGCATTCGGACCATGAATCTTTAAAGTATATTAATGGGCAGCAGAAGTTGAGTCCCAGGCATGCGAAGTGGGTGGAATTCTTGCAATCATATCACTTTTCATCGAAGTATAAGGACGGTAAGAGAAATGTGGTGGCTGATGCACTGTCCAGACGTTATGCCTTACTCTCTACTCTTGATGTTCGTTTGCTTGGATTCGAGATAGTGAAGGAGTATTATGACGGTGATGTGGATTTTGGCGAGACCTTCGCCCTTTGCAAATCTGGGCCGATGGGAGAATTTTCGATACAGGAGGGCTTCCTTTTTAAGGGAAACCGTCTTTGCCTACCCAGGCACACGATTCGAGAATTGCTGGTTCGAGAGGCTCACGGAGGGGGTTTGGCTGGCCACTTTGGTTCAGCCAAGACATTGGATGTGCTTAAAGAACATTTTTATTGGCCAAGGATGCAGGGGGATGTCCATAATATAATCAGTAAGTGTGTGACATGCCATATTGCGAAGAGTTCGTTCAAACCAGGAATATACACACCTTTACCGATTCCGGAGAGGCCATGGGAAGATGTCTCAATGGATTTCATTGTGGCTTTGCCTCGAACCCAACGAGGTAAGGATGCGATTATGGTGGTTGTCGATCGTTTTTCAAAAATGGCTCATTTTGTTCCTTGTCAAAAAACCGTTGATGCGAGTAATGTTGCTGACTTGTATTTCCGAGAGGTGGTACGATTACATGGAGTTCCGAAAACTATTATTTCGGACCAGGACTCGAAGTTTCTGAGCTACTTTTCGAACATATTGTGGAGAAAGGTGGGAACCAAGCTTTTGTTTAGTACTTCGCATCATCCTCAAACCGACGGACAAACTGAAGTAACTAATCGAACACTGGGAACACTGTTGCGAGGCTTGGTGAGCAAAACACAAAAGGACTGGGATCTGAAACTGGCACATGCAGAGTTTGCTTATAATCGATCTCCTACTCATGCCACAGCGCATTCTCCATTCGAAGTAGTTTACGGCCTAAATCCTTACATACCGCTAGACATAATTCCATTGCTGAGTGACGAATTGGTGCATAAGGATGCGGAGTCAAAACTGAAATCGATGATGAAATTACACGAACAGGTGCGTGACCGAATCAAAGAGATAAACGAGGCGTACAAAAGGAAGTCGAGCAAGCAAAGAAAACCGAGATTATTCGAGGTTAGAGATTTAGTTTGGGTACATTTGAGAAAGGAGCGATTTCCGAGTAAGCGTAAGAATAAGTTAATGCCACGAGCCGAGGGACCATTTAAAATAGTTGCGAAGGTGAACGACAATGCTTACAAGTTAAAACTTCCGGGCGATTATGGAGTGCATGCTACTTTCAATATAGGTGATCTATCTCCTTATCTCGACGACAATGGGATTGCTGAATTGAGGACAATACCTTTTAAAGAAGGAGGGAATGATACGAAACCGACTACTCCAAGAGAAGAAGACGAAGTAAGGATTGACGTAAAACACCTCGACCATATTCCAACATACTTGGGCGAGAAAACGGATACGAGACCCGGAGGTACCTTGATAATCGGACTTGGAGTAAATCAAACATAGGCAACTTGCACTTGGGGAAAGGGTCCAAGTAGTGAAGGCAAAAGAATAAAATAAGAGCTTTAACACTTTCTTTATTATTAAAGTAGCAGGATCCTTGGCAACATGTTGTAGGAAAAAGCGGCTGTCAGGAAGAATATGGAGACAAGTCCCAGCTTTTACTTTTGTTTGCAAGTGACATGGGGAACCTTTTATTATCTTTTCATTATTTTAAGAACATCTTGTATTCGTTTAGTTTATCTTGTCAGGCTACTTTTGCCTATAAATAGGGTTGATGGAGTTGTAATGAAGGGATTGATTTTGAATGATAAAACAATATACCTTGTGTATTGTTTAAGTGTTGGACGAGTTTCCTTCAAACTTTGATTATTATTCGATGCGTTTTCGAATCTTAATCTGATTGATTCTCAATAGGTCTTGAGGAGAAATCACTTTATCAAATTATAGGAATAATTCGATAAAACAACTGTTTCTGTCCTGTTTCGATATTTTTCTTGTTTTCGATACAGTGTTATACTTAAATCAAAATTTCGCTTCAAGTGTTGTTCGAGTGTTCGAACTTGTTTCCTGGTTTCAATTCGCATCCGACCAAAACATGCTGTTTAGAGTGTCGCTGTTCGGAGGTGGCCTGTATCAAGTCTTCTACATTTGGCCAAGTTCCTGTCTTGTTGCTGTATCGAGCTGACGTCTTCATCGCGTGCGCACACTACTCGCCAGTATTATTGCTGTAGCAAATTGTTGTTCTCAGTTCCCGACAGTTCCTTGCTGATCACTTCCGCTCGTTAAAATAGCCTTCCACTGTACCGATAGAGAATTCACATCACAAGTGAGAATTCGTATCATACATGGTATCTGTGTCCTTTGTGGGATGGCGATCGAGTCTCATTCTCACTTATTCTTCATGTGCCCTTACTCTAGTAGGTGTATCTCTATTGCTAGGAGGGAGATAAAATTCTGTTGGCTTCACTCTGAGTGGAGTACGGGTATTCTTTGGGCGACTAAGAGGTGGAGAGGTAAGCATGTGGTTAACGTGGCATACCGTATCTTTCTAGTTGCGTTGGTCTACTTAATCTGGCAGGAGCGAAAAGAGAGGAGATTCGGTCAGAGGCATCGAGACCCACACACAACCACCTTTCAGGGGATTGGTCTTGTTCGTGACATCATCTCTCAGCATTGGCCACCTCATTCCTTATCGGCGGTCGATGTTAGGCATATCTGGAAGGTTGCTTGGTAGTCGGTTCCATTGTAACTCTTTTATTATTATTTTTCTGTTTCGTTCTGTTGGTGCACCTTCTGTAATGGTTGCTGGGTACTGGCCTGCCTTGTTGGCCAATCTTTTTTATTTAATGCAATTGACTTTTCCCAAAAAAAAAATACGATTACGGGTACGAATATAAAGGAAATCATATTCAGTGATCAATCACAATCTTTCCGGATTCCAAATTGATATCATGATTCGTATTTCATCAAGAACATACGAATTCTACCTCATTTATCATAGCCATCAAAACAACCTAATTCGATATCCTTTAACATGAAGATAATCATCCAATTCGTAATCCAAGTCATGTATTATCGTATTCTTCAATATACACTTCACATAACCTCAAGAATCGTAACAACTACACCCTAATAATCGTCATCATACAAATTAAATACGGATAACAATACCAAAAATCCGAAATCAAAGTGAAGAGTTCAACAACATACCTCAAGAACATGAATAACCCAATCAAACTCTTCAAGAATCATCAACATCTTCATCTCCAAGCCTCAAATCCATGTTTCCAAGCTTATAATCAAGTTGGAATAGGCTAAAACTCACTAACATGCTCAGAGGGACGAAGGTTGGAGGAGGAAAGGTTTTTCTATCGTGAAGAAATGAAAGAACGAACTTCATTTTATAACATGCACATCCATTACTTACGTTATCCATCAGCATTAACGTACGTAATGCTACCTAACGTACGCCAAGTGTCATTCATAGCGTACGTAATATCAGTCTAGAGCTCACTGACTTGTTACATTCACTCGCTTACGTACGTAATACTTCCTTCATAGCATACCTAATACGTACGTTGACTTGCTACAGTAAATCTCCACTTAACGTACGTAATGCGCTGCTCGTAGCGTACGTTAACCGAGGGTTGACTCGACCAAGCACGTTCTTTGCCGCAAGCTGCCGACAACGGGTCCCACTTGTCGGCCATAGCCTGAGCTATCCTATTCCTCTCGTTACATACGTAATGCCTTATACATAGCGTATGTAACTCTTAGCATCTTAACGTACGTTAACTATACTCCATAACGTACGTAATCCTTGTGCCTTAGCGTACGCTAAGTATACATCGTAGCGTGCGCTAATGTGGCTGTACTTAGCCATTTTCAGCTATACTTGTCCAATGTCTCAACATACTAGATATGTATACACGACATACTGAATACACATACTCCTTCCGATTATATTAACATACGATACATCTAATACACGATATCCTCATATACCATTGTCGACCAAGTACGATAATTATACAAATACATTTGTCTCAGTATTTTATCCATACTGCACAGATTCCATGTTGTACAACATAACTCGAATAAAATAACATTAAACAACAGTAGTAGAAATTCCGGATATTACATTCTACACCACTTAAAATAAGTTTCGGCCTCGAAACTTGCAATTCGTCATAGAAAAACCAACAAACCGTTCAACCAAAATATTCCGAAACCATCACAACAATGATCAATCATCATCATTACCGAATAACCAACTAGCCTTCTTACAACTGCGCAAAGTCAACGATCTCTTGAGATACTAGCAAGTGACTTCACTGTAAAGCCTCAACACGCTTACAATCACAATTTCATGAGTCTTAACAAAATATATTATCTTCGGATGAAATAATCTATCTGCTGTAAAACCAACGATGCACGATACATCTGTGAAACAACTGCCCAAAGCAATGGCAACAAGTCCCGAAACATCGACACATAATCCGAACGCTCAAATGATCACCAGCAATGATCAACCAATATTTAATTGAGAATATCATCGATATGATAAACTCTAATACGACCAATCCAAAGGTCAACACGCAGCTGAGAATATCATCAATATGATAAACTCCAATATGACTAACCAGAGGTCAAAACACAATCGAGAATATCATCATTATGATAAACTCCGATATTACCAACGAAGGAGCAACAACAATCTAGAATACCCTCACCTGGTAAGCTCCAACACGATCAACACAGGACTATAGAAACCGATATACGAACGAATAAAGTTCTCAAAACGCTAAACAAATCACGTACAGTGGATCTCAATAAACACACCCGACTGTTAAACGTACCCCTTGGCATACGAACAGCCAGTCATCAATTGACAATCATATCCAATCATACATGGAGTGGGGAACGACCACTCAATATCCCAACACAACCAGCATGGGGTCACCATCCCCAAATTTACACTTGCAAAGAAATCATTCCAAAAATCACTATGGTAAAATCGTACTACTACCATACAAATGGAATCACATAGCACATATGTCCCGGTTTCACAAAATCCAAAGTTCCAAAATTACATCCTGTGCATGAATCTACAACACGCAGCATATTTCTCTTATCCAATAAATCAACCTATCATCCCTGGATAACCAAACTACCATACTGAAGTTTGAATCTCTATTCATCGTTCCACAGTGATGTATTATCCAGTTTGTGAGACACATTCATAAGTTCACCATGATATGCACTATGCACTAAAGGCGTATGTATATCAATCACATTTTCAAAAACCACTTTGAAATCAGATAGTCTCGTCAAGAAGACAAATTTTCGAAAGTTCTTTCAAGAATTTCAAAACTCAAAACATAATTTTTCGTAAGACCACGAAATCAATTTTCGAAAAATTAAACTGGCTCGCTAATGCCAAGTATTCGATAACAGTGTCCTTCGAATCCACACAATTTTGAAGTTATAAAATGAAAACTATGCAAATGATTCCATACTCCTGTATACCAGTCCGGCTCGTCACAAATTCTACTGATATTCGGTCGGAAAACTACACGATAGAATCCAAAATTTCAATGTATAGACTCCGATAAAAACTCCTTTTCCACTTATGACTTGCAACGTCAACCATTAACCCATCGTGGATCGCCTCAACCATGCTATGACAAAATATTGAATAAGTAACAAATCAAACACAACGAAAGTCCCATTGTAACTCTTTTATTATTTTTTCTTTTTCGTGCTATTGGTACACCTACCGTAATGTTTGCTGGGTACTGGCCTGCCTTGTTGGCCAATCTTATTTATTTAATGCAATTGACTTAAGTGTTTTACAAATCTCGGGCGTTCTTTTGAAAACAGAAAGCCTTTTAGAAATATTAGGATCTCAGCCCATAACCCGTTCCACATTACAAGAAATTTTAAAAGTAGAAAACCCTTTTTGGACCCCAAGTCCTGAGTTATAAAACTATTTCAAAATCGATTGGGTCTCGGCCCAAAATCATTTTCCGTAAAACATCCGTAAAACATTCATTTTGAAAAGTATCATTTTCAAATGCTCAAAAACAGTTCATATATCTCAAACTAGCATGACTACATGTTCTTCTCAACCATCCACAACATTTCTCCCAAATGCACAATTCCGTTCCAAAATCTAACCAACATACTGATTTCCAAAATCATAGTTTCTCAAGATCATCAATCCTGCCTCAACTATGTCACCTCATACTGTGACGCATAATATTTTTCGGAATCTCAAATCATATCAACTTAGAATGGCAATAAATCTCAATGCAATTCAAAAATCCAAATACTTACAGATCGTGAAGTCGACGTTACCCTGTGATACTAGCACATGTCTCAACTCTAGAAAATACTCGACACATATATTTTCAAAACACACGTTTTGAAAAATCAGTTCAACCCGAGAACACAACACAGCTCTGTCCGTAGAGACGCGTTAATATCATTTAAAAAATTTACAAAAACCCCAGTACCACACTGGTGAATCACATAATGCACAAGCCCGAGTGAACAACAAAACTCACGGCTCCAATATTTGTCAATCGACAACTCGAATGACGCGACAAAAACACGACCCAACTCGACCCGACTGCCTAGGTTTTCTCAACCTAAGCTCCGATACCATATTCTGTAACACTCCCAGATCCGACCGGGAATATTGCAGCGCCGTGGGCCCCGAGACGGAACCCACAAGGCTAAAAGACATTTTTGCAAACATTAACGAATGCCCAAGAGGCTAATGACGGCACTATCTTTTAAAACGTATGACAACTATATAAAATCCGTTTATCAAAACCGTCGTGAAATCTCATTTGAAACTATAAGGCCCGAAATGCCCAAAACTCAACAGTTTAAAAACATACGTTAAGCTATTGCTTACACGTACCGACAAAATAGTTTAGAAAACCATATCCCAAGCAACTCAAGTTGCCAGAAACCAAACAGGCATTTAAGAAATACTCACGCAGCGGAAAGGACAACAATTAAAATACTCTAGCAGCGGAATACAACATATAATCAAAATACTCGATTCACAAAACACATGCCCTGCTAGTATCCTCCGGGAAGCTCATCTCTTCACGACCGCTACAAGATCGATATCCAATAACCTAAAAAGAAAGCCCACGACGGGGTCAGCCATAATATCCAACAATGATAACCGTTACGTCACATCAATAATTACATACCAATGAGAATGCAAAATAAGAATACAACCAATGTAATCTTATCGTCATAACTTTACTAACTCATGATTATCCTTATCAAGATAATCCTTACCATGTTCCACATTTCATATTCTCCATTAACAATAAATTCATAGACAACATCTATATCGTACCACAAACAATACCCATCAGGACTCACTGATACGTAATATACCAACTTTGACCAATTCGATCCATCGAATATCATCATCATATCCCAACACGATAATCGATTGTCCATCAAAGACAAATACCAAGGGAAATATGGAACATACCTCGAGATGCACAATACCACGACAATCACGTCAGTCTAATCCGAGGTCAGATCAATACATCATATGGATACGGTCTTAACACAAGACCTACAAATGCATACTCATAAGACAATGTCAATATGCTTAAAACAATAACAACAGTGTATACTCAATGGAAATCCCATGATCCAGCGCCCTCAGCATAGATGATACGAATTCACCCGGAAAAGTGAATATGTATCGGTCGGAGTGTGTATATGAATATCGTAGCGGAAGTCTTTTTATGAGTAGGGTGTTTTTGGATGTATTTTATGGGAATAATATCGGATATAATAATGAAAAATCGAACAAGAAGACTTGAACGATAAAGAACAATGGTTTATCGAATTAGACCTATAATTCGATAAGTGATTTCTTCTCAAGACCTATTGAGAATCGATCGGATTAATACTCGAAAACGCGTCGAATAAAAATCAAGTTTCGATGAAAAGCATTCACCAAGGAAAACACAAAGTGTATTCTTTCAACATTCAAATCCATGATCTTACAAGACTAAGGATAGACTACTTATAGGAGAACTTAGTCTTCCTAAAACAACTAAAGAAAATAATTCAAAGATTACAAAATCTATGAATAATCAAAACAAATCAAATAAAATATAAAAAGGGAACAAAAATCACAAAATATGGGAACACAATCCCTAAAAAGAGTAAAGAAAGAAAAGGAAAAAGAAACAAGCAACAAAAGTGTATAAAAAAGGTGGCTGCTAGCAGGGACTCGACCGTGTCCCGAGACACGGCCGCGACGCACGCAACATGGTCGGCAGGACTCGACCGTGTCGCCTGGAACACAGTCGGGTGTCTGGACAGACAGCTCCGGCAGTTGTGGGCGAGTAGGACTCGACCGTGTCGCCTGGCACGGTCGGGTTCGGCCGACAGGCGTTCCGTCATTTCTGGGCGAGTAGGACTCGACCGTGTCGCCTGGCACGGTCGGGTTCGGTTGACAGGCATTCCGGCATTTCTGGGCGAGTAGGACTCAACCGTGTCGCCGGACACGGTCTGGTTCGGCCGACAGTGACTTTGCCTGTCGGGAAAGTGCGGCACGGGCCATGTCGGACGACACGGCCGAGTTCGATCAGCAGTGCTTCGGCATTTTCCGGCAGGTTGTGACACGAGCGTGTCCTGGGACACGGTCGAGCTCGGCAGCTTGGTCCTTTTACGTCTTGTTTCCGTTTTCTCGCCTAAAAATGTCGTCGTACGTGCGTGACGCGTTGTAAGGCCATTTACGTCGATCCTTGCTTCGTTTTCTTTATTCGGACTAGTCAATTCCATATCATTCCGTCCCCCATTAAAGGGAATTGTCCTCAATTCCGAAATCCCTTCGTCATCAAGATAATTAACTAAAGCCTCTAAGTACTTGATCTCGAAAATATCCACAGTGCGTACACGGCCCAAAATCTTGAGACGATAGGTAGTAGGGGGTTTAAGAGAATCTCCAACAAAATAACTATCATTATTAATAAAATAATAATAATTATTCTACGAGGTAATATCGATATCACGATATGAATCATCCTTTAAATGGACATCTGAAATGGGAAGCGCGACAGCAATCATAGGTCGCTCTTCATCAACTGGTTCCTCATCAAATACTGGTGGTCCGTCATAATCCGGTCCACTCTCCATTTTAACATTATTGGGCTTCCCAAATGGCGGCCCATCGAAAATTAATCCATTAAGCCCAATCCGGTAATTATCCAAGACAATAAGTCCATCGCCAGAAACTGAGTTGATATAAAAATTAGCCTCAAAATTGTCGTTTTCTTCTAACCGACCAATTTTAGTACCAAGCTCAATTTTGTCTTCCACATCTTCAAAAGGCCCGACTTGTGTTAAATACTCATCTGACCATAATTCATTCGGCCCATCAATTCCGTTTTGGTTAATTTGGCCAACACAACTAATTGGCCCATGCTCATAATAGCAAGATCCAAGTTCGTCAACACGGCTCAACTCATCTTTTTCGTTGTATTGCGTCGTTGAAACCTATGTCTCGTCTACTTCATTGAAAATGGTGGTAGGGACATCGTCTTCATCGAAAAACGGCTTTGCTGGAAATTCTTCGATGGGGAAAAACCTTAGATCGAAGGTCGGCGGTGGGGCGTCGAAGGATTGGTGGTGGGGAAACAACGACGAGTGGTAAGATGTGAATTTGAACCCTCGCTTGAAATATTTTCTGAATTTTTGCCAATCTTTAATTTTAGGCTTATGTTGTTGTGAACGGGACTGTTTCAGTTTTTTCCACCAGAAGGCGGCGCTACCGCGGAGGTGCTTTGTCACCAGCGAAATGCGGCGGTTGATCGGGTCAGCCTTGAAGTCCGAGTGCTCCTCACAAGTATGGAGCTAATCTATGCACGCATCTAGATTACTAGATCCGTGAAACTCCGATATGCTGCGAAATTTAGCCAAGAAATCAATATCGTTAAACTCCATTATGCTGAAAGATCAAGAGCCTTAATTGAATTAAGAAATTCAGGTGTGGTTTCCGATGACAAGAATCAAGAGATATTTCTTTGACAAGCAATTGTTGAATAAATAGCCCAAGGAGATGACCTTGGGCTCCGATACCACTTATGATACGAATTCGCCCGGAAAAGTGAATATGTATCGGTCGGAGTGTGTATATGAATATCGTAGCGGAAGTCTTTTTATGAGTAGGGTGTTTTTGGATGTATTTTATGGGAATAATATCGGATATAACAATGAAAAATTGAACAAGAAGACTTGAACGATCAAGAACAATGGTTTATCGAATTAGACCTATAATTCGATAAGTGATTTCTTCTCAAGACCTATTGAGAATCGATCGGATTAATACTCGAAAACGCGTCGAATAAAAATCAAGTTTCGATGAAAAGCATTCACCAAGGAAAACACAAAGTGTATTCTTTCAACATTCAAATTCATGATCTTACAAGACTAAGGATAGACTACTTATAGGAGAACTTAGTCTTCCTAAAACAACTAAAGAAAATAATTCAAAGATTACAAAATCTTTGAATAATCAAAACAAATCAAATAAAATATAAAAAGGGAACAAAAATCACAAAATATGGGAACACAATCCCTAAAAAGAGTAAAGAAAGAAAAGGAAAAAGAAACAAGCAACAAAAGTGTATAAAAAAGGTGGCTGCTGGCAGGGACTCGACCGTGTCCCGAGACACGGCCGCGGCGCACGCAACATGGTCGGCAGGACTCAACCGTGTCGCCTCGAACACGGTTGGGTGTCTAGACAGTCAGTTCTGGCATTTCTGGGCGAGTAGGACTCGACCGTGTCACCGGATACGGTCGGGTTCGGCCGACAGTGACTTTGCCTATCCGGGACAGTGCGGCACGAGCCGTGTCGGACGACACGGCCGAGTTCGGTCGGTAGTGCTTCGGCATTTTCCGGCAGGTTGTGACACGGGCGTGTCCTGGGACACGGTCGAGCTCGGCAGCTTGGTCCTTTTATGTCTTGTGTCCGTTTTCTCGCCTAAAAATGTCGTCGTACATGCATGACGCGTTGTAAGGCCATTTACGTCGATCCTTGCTTCGTTTTCTTTATTCGGACTAGTCAATTCCGTATCAATAGATCCAAAATGATCCTACGAGATCAATACGAGGTGGATAACCAACAATATACATATACACAAAACAACACATAGTAAAACCAACGATGCGAATCCACATGATTCTATCGACACAACACTGGGTAATCCAACGGTCCAGCGCGCTCGGCATAGATCCCAAGATGATCCCGTCAGACCATAACGAGGTGGACATCTGATCCAGCGCCCTCAGCATAGATCACACGATCGCAACGGATCAACACAACATAAACAATACAATTATGCATACACATATGCAAATCAACATGTTCATCAACATGAACAACATAACATGCACGACATTATGACAGATCACTAGGACGACCCCATGTTCAACAACATGAATGACAATATGCATGACCAAAATCATTAATACTAAATCACAATCCATATAGAATACTTTCCCCGAGTCCTTCGGGAGCAATCTCGATGTCAAATCATCACCGACGATTATCTGCAATGCTCGGCGATCCAAACGTACCATGGACTATAGATACTCATATCCTCGTTTTTATCATAATGTATCCTCGATACTCGAATATTCCAATAACCGAAATAAATCATATACATTATGATTTAACTCCTAGAATCAGAAAATAACATAAAATCCAAATCTCCACGGTTTACAATAACGATCATCGATATATGTATTATAAATGAAATGAAACCGAAACCATTCATTATACATTATAACTGAACAAGTAATAACTTGCCTCGATACCAATACGACGATGATGAAGCCGCTACCAATCTCATTGCCTTCATCTACGAGCTCCTCGGCCCTGACCAATGCAATTCACGAACATAGTCGAACACGATCGCAACATACGGTTATGATCACCGATCAATAATCTCAACCTATTGAAGAAATCAAATAGCGACGATATGATAACAATCAATAACTGACATAGCCAACCAATCAAACTCAACGGGTCAACGATACCTCGATCATATATAAAACCAAACAATATACTCAAACCATTTACGAATTCATACCCATCATATGAACCGAAATCCAATAATTACTAATTAATATAACCGATCGACAAACTCAACGATTTCACAATATCTCGATTAGACACAAGTCCGAATAATCCAACTCAAACAATTACGAATTCATAACCAAAATACGATTACGGGTACGAATGTAAAGGAAATCATATTCGGTGATCAATCACAATCTTTCCGGATTCCAAATTGATATCATGATTCGTATTTCATCAAGAACATATGAATTCAACCACTACAATCAACAAACATTCGATCTTCATATCTAAAGATACCGATATTTCAACATACGATCGTCTTGCTATGTTAAATTCATCAAGAAGTTCCTCAAGAACACTAAGTGATTCGAAATCATGTTCATAGCCATCAAAACAACCTAATTCGATATCCTTTAACATGAAGATAATCATCCAATTCGTAATCCAAGTCATGTATTATCGTATTCTTCAATATACACTTCACATAACCGCAAGAATCGTAACAACAACACCCTAATCGTCATCATACGAATAAATACGGATAACAATACCAAAAATCCGAAAGCAAGGTGAAGAGTTCAACAACATACCTCAAGAACATGAATAACCCAATCAAACTCTTCAAGAATCATCAACATCTTCATCTCCAAGCCTCAAATCCATGTTTCCAAGCTTATAATCAAGTTGGAAGAGGCTAAAACTCACTAACATGCTCAGAGGAACGAAGGTTGGAAGAGGAAAGGTTTTTCTCTCATGAAGAAATGAAAGAACAAACTTCATTTTATAACATGCACATCCATTATGTACGTTATCCATCAGCATTAACATACGTAATGCTACCTAACGTACGCTAAGTGTCCTTCATAGCGTACGTAATATCAGTCCAGAGCTCACTGATTCCTTCAAAGCGTACATAATACGTACGTTGAATTGCTACAGTAAATCTCCACTTAACGTACGTACTGCGCTGCTCGTAGCGTACGTTAACCGAGGGTTGACTCGACCAAGCACATTCTTCGCCAAAAGCTGCCGACCACGGGTCCCATTGCCAGCCATAGACGGAGCTGTCCGATTCCTCTCGTTACGTATGTAATGCCTTATACATAGCGTACGTAACTCTTAGCATCTTAACGTACGTTAACTATACCCCTTAACGTACGTAATCCTTGTGCCTTAGCGTACGCTAAGTATACATCGTAGCGTGCGCTAATGTGGATGTACTTAGCCATTTTCAGCTATACTTGTCCAACGTCTGAACATACTAGATACGTATACACGACATACTGAATATGATACGAATTCTCACTTGTGATGCGAATTCGCTATCGCTACAGCGGAAGGCCTTTTGACGGGCGGAAGCTATCGGCAAGAAACTGTCGGGAATCGATGACAACAGTTCGCCACAGCGGTAATACAGGCTAGCGGCACGCACTCGCGACAGGAATATATGACGGCAACTCGATACAGCAACAAGACAGGAACTTGACAAAAGTAAAGACTTGATGCAGCCCACTTCCAAATAGCAACACTCGAAACAGCACATTTCGGGTGGGCACGAATTCAACAGGAAACAAGTTCAAGGATCGACCAACACTTTATGCGAAATATCAGACAAGTATACAACTGTATCGAAAAACAAACAAAATATCGAGACAAGATATAAACAGATGTTTTTATCAAATTAGACCTATAATTTGATAAGGTGATTTCTCCTCAAGACCTATTGAGAATCAATCAGATTAATATTCGAAACGCGTCGAATAAAAACCAAGTTTTGATGAAAAGCATTCACCAGGGAAAAACACAAAGTGTTCTTATTTCTTCAACATTCAATTCTTCTCTCATTACAACTCTACTGCCACTATTTATAGGCAAAAGTGGCCTGACAAAATAACTTAAACTATTACAAGCTGTTCTTTAAAATAATGAAAAGATAATAAAAAGGTTCCTCATGTCACTTGTTGGCAAAAGTAAAAGCTGGGTCTTTGTCTCCAAGTTGCTTGCTGACAGCCGCCTTTTGCCAAGAATCCTGCTGCTTTTGTAAGACAAAGCTGAACATTCCTTTATTGTTTAGTTGTCACTTGAACCTCTTTCCCTCCCCAAGATGCAAGTTGTCTTTTGTTTAAGTTATTCCAATTCCGACTATCAAGGTAACTCCATGACTCGTATCTGTTTTCTTGCCCAAGTACATTGGAGTATGGTCGAGGTGTTTTATGTCAATTCTTATTTCGTCTTCTTCGCTTGGAGTAGTCGGTTTCGTATCATTCCCTCCTTCTTTAAAAGGAATTTTCCTCAATTCCGCAATCCCATCGTCGTCAAGGTAAGGAGATAGATCGCCTATGTTGAAAGTAGCATGCACTCCATAATCACCCGGAAGTTCTAACTTGTAAGCATTATCGTTCACCTTCGCAACTATTCTAAATGGTCCCTCAGCTCGTGGCATTAACTTGTTCTTACGCTTACTCGGGAATCGTTCCTTCCTCAAATGTACCCAAACTAAATCTCCAACCTCGAGTAGTCTCGGCTTTCTTTGCTTGTTCGACTTCCTTTTGTACGTCTCATTTATTTCCTTGATTCGATCCCGCACCTGTTCGTGTAATTTCATCATTGATTTTAGTTTTGACTCCGCATCCTTATGCACCAATTCATCACTTGGTAGTGGAATTAGATCCAGCGGTATGTAAGGATTTAGCCCGTAAACTACTTCAAATGGAGAATGCACTGTGGCATGAGTAGGAGAACGGTTGTAAGCAAACTCCGGATGCGCGAGCTTCAAATCCTAATCCTTTTGTGTCTTGCTTACTAAGCCTCGCAATAGCGTTCCCAGTGTTCGGTTAGTCAGTTCAGTTTGTCCGTCTGTTTGAGGATGATGCGAAGTACTAAACAAAAGCTTGGTTCCCAGCTTCCTCCACAATGTGTTCCAGAAGTAACTCATAAACTTCGAGTCCCGGTCCGAAACAATAGTTTTCGGAACTCCATGTAATCGCACCACCTCCCGGAAATACAAGTCAGCAACATTACTCGCATCATCAGTTTTGTGACAAGGAACAAAATGAGCCATATTTGAAAAACGATCAACAACAACCATGATCGCATCCTTTCCTCGTTGGGTTCGAGGCAAAGCAACGATGAAATCCATCGAGACATCTTCCCATGGCCTCTCCGGAATCGGTAAAGGTGTGTATATTCCTGGTTTGAACGAACTCTTCTCAATATGGCATGTCACGCACTTACTGATTATATTATGGACATCCCCCTGCATCTTTGGCCAATAAAAATGTTCTTTAAGCACATCTAATGTTTTGGTCGAACCAAAGTGGCCAGCCAAACCCCCTCCGTGAGCCTCTCAAACCAGAAATTCTCGAATCATGTGCCTGGGTAGGCAAAGACGATTCCCCTTAAAAAGGAAGCCCTCCTGTATCGAAAATTCTCCCATCGGCCCAGATTTGCAAAGGGCAAAGGTCTCGCCAAAATCCGCATCACCTTCGTAACACTCCTTTACAGTATCGAATCCAAGCAAAGGAACATCAAGAGTGGCGATTAAGGCATAACGCCTAGACAATGCATCTGCTACAACATTGCTCTTTCCATCCTTATACTTTGATGAGAAGTGAAACGATTGTAAGAATTCCACCCACTTCGCATGCCTGGGACTCAACTTGTGTTGCCCGTTGATATACTTCAAAGATTCATGGTCCGAGTGTATGATAAAATGCTTTGGCTGAAGATAGTGACTCCAATGATCTAGAGCCCTCACAGTAGCATAAAACTCCTTGTCATACGTACAATAATTGAGACGAGCACCGGTTAACTTTTCTAAAAAATAAGCGATAGGTCGCTTTCCTTGAATGAGAACTGCTCCAATGCCAACTCCACTAGCATCACATTCTACCTCGAACGGTTGCGAAAATCGGGTAGTGCTAAGATTGGTGCTTCGCACAACTTTGCCTTCAAATTGGCAAACGACTCCTGAGCAGCCCGGCTCCAATTAAACGTGCCCTTCTTTAAACACTCAGTTATCGGACTCGTTATGGTGCTAAAATCTCGAATAAACCTCCGATAAAAGGAGGCAAGACCGTGGAACGATCTAACTTCAGTTACGGTTTTAGGAGTAGGCCACGACTTAATAGCTTCAATTTTCCCCTGATCAACCGACACTCCATCCTTCGAGACAACATAGCCAAGAAAAGTTATGCTCTCGACGAGGAACGCACACTTTTCTTTCTTTCCATACAGCCTCTGAGACCTAAGAGTCTCGAATACTTGCCGTAGATGTCCGAGATGCTCCTCCACCGATCGACTATAAACCAAAATATCATCCAAAATAAACAACCACAAATCTGCCCAAAAATGGTTTAAGTACCTCATTCATCAAGCGCATGAAAGTACTCGGTGCATTTGTAAGGCCGAACGGCATAACGGTCCATTCATACAGTCCGTGTTTAGTTTTGAAGGCTATCTTCCACTCATCCCCTTCCCGCATCCGAATTTGGTGATAACCACTTCGTAGATCAATTTTTGAAAAGATCACTGATCCATGTAATTCGTCCAACATGTCATCAAGCCTCGGAATTGGAAATCGATACTTGATGGTTATGTTGTTCACTGCTCGACTGTCAATACACATTCGCCAAGAACCATCCTTCTTAGGAACAAGTAGGACCGGAACCGCACATGGACTTAAACTTTCTCGCACATACCCGTGGCTCATCAGTTCTTCAATTTGCTTCTGAAGTTCCTTCATTTCCTCAGGATTACACCTATAGGCAGCTTTATTCGGAATAGGTGCACCTGGTATAAGGTCGATTTGATGCTCAATTCCAGGAATTGGCGGCAAACCCGACGGCAACTCTTCAGGGAAGACGTCCGCGAAGTCATGTAATAAGTTGGCCACTGTATCCTCGTATTTCGCCGGCACGAAATCATCTTGAGTCTCTTTTATCACCAGCATGTAAACATGCTCGCCACTTTCCATATCGTGTTCAACTTCCCTCTCGCTCGCGAACATGGTGAGGTTCGGTTTTTCCCCTCGTTTGGCACTTATGGATCGGATAGCTTGGGGTGACATCGGTTTTAATACGATATTCTTTCCCTTATCTCGCAACTCGTATTCGTTGCTCCTACCCCGATGCAAAACATCCCTATCAAATAACCGAGGGCATCCCAAAAGCACGTTACAAGCATCTATTGGAATCACATCACACAATATCTCATCGTGATATGAACCCATTTCTAATCCGACCCGAACTTGCTTCGAAACCCTTACCTTACTTCCGTCATCAAGCCAATGTAAAGCATATGGCTTAGGGTGAGTTGTGGTGGTTAGTCCAAGCTTAGTCACCATTTCACTTGAAGCCACGTTGGTGCAACTCCCTCCGTCGATAATTAAACTACACCACTTATCTCCAACTTGACACTTTATATGGAATATTTGATCCCGCTGTTCTGACTCGTTCGGAACCGACTCGGCTTGCAGAGTGCGAAGAACCAAGGCTGTATCATAATTCGGAGCATCGTAAGTCTCGCATTCTTCTCCTTCTTCGTCCTTCATGTCGAAATCAAATACGTCACCCAGTCTTTCTTCCTCAACCAACAACTCGTCTCGGATCGTGACAACTTCCCTTAGTGTCACCACTCGCTTGTTCGGACAAGCATTTTGATAATGTCCGAATCCTTGACATTTGAAACATCTCACTTTAGCCAAACTCGTCTCTGATACGAATTACGTATATAAGTGTACGTAAAATGTATAAAATACAACGGAAGGTTATCACGGTTTTTACAAGTATCAAAGTAACAACGAAAATAAAAGGTGGTGGCCGAATTTATATGGTTTCGGCCGTGAGGTAGGGTAGTGTATGGGATTGAATGTGTTTTATCGAATTAGACCTATAATTCGATAAAGATAATCTCTCCTCAAGACCTATTGAGAATTGATCAAGTTATAATTCGAGACGCGTCGAAATAATAACCAAAGTTGTGTTGAACTCGTTCAACATATATTTCAAGAGAAATACAATGTTTATAACTTTCAAGATGCCTACAACAACAATGTGAACTACTATATATAGTAGTACACAAAGATAAGGAAATACAAAACAAGAAAAAAACGATAATACAAGTCTTCTTCCTAGCTTGCTTCGGCCGAAACTTCAAGGGTGTGGGGGAGGAGATCTTCAAGATCTTGTGTAAGATATGAATACTTTGATGAGTCTCTTTATGCATGCCTTGGACGAAATTTCAAAGGTGTGGGGGAGGAGATCTTCAATATCTTGGACAAGATAGAGTTTGATAAAAATCTTCATGCATCTTGGACTAAATCGGCCGAATCTCCCATAATTTGGACCGATTCCGAGTCCAACGTTAATTTCGTCGCCAAGTTTACGTAACTCCAATTCGCGTGTTCTTCTTGCCCAAGTATGATGATGCATGGGCGTGTAACTTTGTATCGTCGTTGATGTCAATTTTTATTGACTTCTCTTCGATTGGGATAGTTGATATCGTATCATTTCCTCCCTCTTTGAAAGGAATTGACCTCAATTCCGTAATGCCATCGTCGTCAAGGTAAGGCGAGAGATCGCCTACGTTGAAAGTTGCGTGTACTCCGTATTCGCCCGGAAGTTCTACTTTGTAAGCGTTGTCGTTCACTTTTCCCACAATTTTGTACGGACCTTCGGCTCTCGGCATTAATTTGTTCTTGCGTTTGCTTGGGAATCGTTCTTTCCTCAAATGTATCCAAACTAAGTCGCCAACATCAAATAGTCTCGACTTTTTATTTTTGTTCGACTTCCGTTTGTAAATTTCATTTACTTCTTTAATTCGATCTCGTACCTTTTCATGTAATTTCATCATTGACTTGAGTTTTGATTCTGCGTCTTTGTGAACCAATTCGTCGCTCGGCAAGGGAATCAAATCCAATGGCATGTGTGGATTTAGTCCGTACACTACTTCAAAAGGTGAATGGGCCGTGGCGAAACCGGGTGATCGGTTGTATGCGAATTCCGCATGTGCAAGTTTAACGTCCCAATCTTTTTGTGTTTTGTTCACCAATCCTTGCAACAATGCTCCTAAGGTTCGATTAGTCACTTCGGTTTGTCCGTCGGTTTGTGGGTGATGTGAAGTACTGAATAGAAGTTTAGTTCCCATCTTTCTCCATAAAGTATTCCAAAAGTAACTCAGGAATTTAGAATCTCGATCTGACACGATAGTTTTTGGAACTCCATGTAAACGAACTACTTCTCGGAAATATAAGTCAGCCACATTGCTTGCATCATCGGTTTTGTGACATGCTATAAAGTGAGCCATTTTTGAAAAATGGTCGATGACAACCATGATCGAGTCTTTGCCCCGTTGAGTACGAGGTAAAGCAACAATAAAATCCATCGAGACATCTTCCCACGGTCGCAAAGGTATTGGCAACGACATGTATGTACTTGGCTTGAACGAACTTTTCATCATGTGACAAGTGACGCATTTACTCACGATCGTGCTTACGTCACCATACATCTTTGGCCAAAAGAAATGCTCCTTTAGAACTTCTATGGTTTTAGCCGAACCGAAATGACCGGCTAGTCCTCCTCCGTGCGCCTCCCGAACTAGTAATTCCCGAATTGTATGCTTCGGCACACATAGTTTATTACCCTTGAAAAGAAAGCCATCCTGTAAAATAAATTCTTCGTACGGACCTGTTTTACAACGGGTAAAAATTTCTCCGAAATCCAAATCGTCAATGTAATGATTTTTCAAAGTCTCGAACCCCAACAAACGAACGTCTAGAATAGAAAGTAAGGCATACCGTCTTGATAGTGCATCCGCTACTATATTACTCTTACCGTCTTTGTACTTGGATGAAAAGTGAAAAGATTGCAAAAACTCCACCCATTTTGCATGTCTTGGACTTAGCTTGTTTTGCCCGTTAATGTATTTTAACGACTCGTGATCCGAATGTAACACGAAATGTTTCGAACGTAAATAGTGACTCCAATGATCTAGTGCTCTCACGATAGCATTGAACTCTTTGTCGTAAGTACAATAATTAACTCGAGCACCACTTAACTTTTCTGAAAAATAGGCGATGGGCCGGCCTCCTTGAATAAGTACTGCTCCGATTCCAACTCCACTAGCGTCGCATTCCACCTCAAATGGTTGTGAAAAATCGGGTAACGTTAAAATCGGTGCTTCACATAACGTTTCTTTTAATTTTTCAAAAGCTTTTTGGGCAGCCTCCTTCCATGCAAATGTACCTTTTTTAAGACACTCCATGATCGGACTGGAGATGGTACTAAAGTCCCGTATGAATCGTCGGTAAAAAGAAGCGAGGCCATGAAATGATCGTACCTCCGTGATAGTTTTTGGTGTCAGCCAAGACTTGATTGCCGCGATTTTCTCTTGATCCACCGAAACTCCTTCTTTAGAAACGACATAGCCGAGAAAGACAACACTCTCGACTAGAAAAGTACACTTTTCCCTCTTTCCATAAAGTTTCTGTTTCCTTAGAGTTTCAAACACGTGCCGCAAGTGTTCATGATGCTCCTCTAAGGATCGACTGTAGATTAAAATGTCGTCAAAGTACACGACAACAAACTTCCCCAAGAAAGGTTTAAGAACCTCGTTCATCAATTTCATGAAAGTGCTCGGGGCATTAGTGAGGCCGAATGGCATCACGACCCATTCGTAAAGTCCATTCTTCATTTTAAATACCGTCTTCCATTCGTCTCCCTCTTGCATGCGAATTTGATGGTATCCGCTCCGTAAATCAACTTTTGAGAATATAACTGAGCCATGCAACTCATCTAACATGTCGTCTAGTCTCGGGATGGGGAATCGATACTTGACGGTGATGTTATTCACGGCTCTACTGTCAATGCACATCCGCCATGATCCGTCCTTTTTTGGTACAAGTAGGACTGGAACCGTACACGGACTTAAACTCTCTCGGACATATTCGTGACTCATGAGTTCTTCAATTTGACGTTGTAGTTCTTTGGTTCCTTCGGGATTACAATGATACGCCGCCTTGTTCGGCAATGGAGCTCCTGGTATAAGATCAATTTGGTGTTCGATTCCGCGGATAGGTGGTAATCCCACCGGCAAGTCTTCGGGAAAGACATCCGCGAACTCGTGCAACATTGTATTTATCTCTTCTTCGTGGTGTGATTTTGTAGCAAGGTTTCGGGTCTCTTTGATCATTATTAAATAAACATGTTCGCCATCGTCAATGGCGTGTTCGACTTCCTTTTCGTTTGCAAACATCATGAGCTTCGGTCCTTCGACTTTTTTTGAACTAATTGTCCGGATAGCTTGAGGTGACATAGGTTTAAGAACAATTTTTTTACCTTTGTCTCACAACTCATACTCGTTGCTCCTCCCTCGATGTAATACGTCCCGATCAAATAGCCAAGGTCTTCCCAACAACACGTGACATGCGTCCATCGGTAGTACATCGCATATAATATCATCACCATACGAACCCATGGTGAGTCCGACCTTCACTTGTCTTGATACTCTCACTTTATTTCCATCATCGAGCCAATGGAGTGCATATGGCTTTGGATGAGCCGTAGTGGTTAGCCCGAGTTTTGATACCATCTCGCTTGATGCCACATTCGTACAACTTCCACCGTCAATGATCAAGCTACACCATTTCTCTCCGACACGACACTTCGTGTGAAAGATTTGATCTCGTTGTTCTATGTCACTCGGGGCCGCCTTCGTTTGTAACATGCGAAGGATGAGGTTCGTGTCATAATTCGGGGCATCGTATGCCTCGCAATCTTCTTCTTCTTCGTCGGCTTCCAAGATAAAGATGTCTCCAATTCTTTCTTCTTTGGCTAGTAACTCTTCTCGGACGGCTATGGCTTCTCGTAATGTCACTATTCTTCGATTTGGACAAGCACTTTGATAGTGTCCAAATCCTTGACATTTGAAACACCGAACTTTAGATAAGCTTGTTTCCTTTGGCGTGATAGGAGTTTTTGGGATGGTAGTAACGGGTGGACTCGCCGTGATAGTTTTTGGAAACGAGCTAGAACTCGTGCCAAAGTTGGTATTTCCGAATTTAGGTGGAAATTCGGGTTTCGAAAATTTTGTCTTGTTTTGAGTTTCCAACTTTATGCAAAGTCCGCACAAAGTATCAAAATCGTACGTGCATGACGCGTTGTAAGGCCATTTACGTCGATCCTTGCTTCGTTTTCTTTATTCGGACTAGTCAAATCCGTATCAATAGATCCTAAGATGATCCTACGAGATCAATACGAGGTGGATAACCAACAATATACATATACACAAAACAACACATAGTAAAACCAACGATGCGAATCCACATGATTCTATCGACACAACACTGGGTAATCCAATGGTCCAGCGCGCTCGGCATAGATCCCAAGATGATCCCGTCAGACCATAACGAGGTGGACATCTGATCCAGCACCCTCAGCATAGATCACACGATCCCAACGGATCAACACAACATAAACAATACAATAATGAATACACATATGCAAATCAACATGTTCATCAACATGAACAACATAACATGCACGACATTATGACAGATCACTAGGACGACCCCATGTTCAACAACATGAATGACAATATGCATGACCAAAATCATTAATACTAAATCACAATCCATATAGAATACTTTCCCCGAGTCCTTCGGGAGCGATCTCGATGTCAAATCATCACCGACGATTATCTGCAATGCTCGGCGATCCAAACGTACCATGGACTATAGATACTCATATCCTCGTTTTTATCATAATGTATCCTCGATACTCGAATATTCCAATAACCGAAATAAATCATATACATTATGATTTAACTCCCAGAATCAAAAAATAACATAAAATCCAAATCTCCACGGTTTACAATAACGATGATCGATATATGTATTATAAACGAAATGAAACCGAAACCATTCATTATACATTATAACTGAACAAGTAATAACTTGCATCGATACCAATACGACGATGATGAAGCCGCTACCAATCTCATTGCCTTCGTCTACGAGCTCCTCGGCCCTGCCCAATGCAATTCACGAACATAGTCGAACACGATCGCAACATACGGTTATAATCACCGATCAATAATCTCAACCTATTGAAGAAATCAAATAGCGACGATATGATAACAATCAATAACCGACATAGCCAACCAATCAAACTCAACGGGTCAACGATACCTCGATCATATATAAAACCAAACAATATACTCAAACCATTTACGAATTCATACCCATCATATGAACTGAAATCCAATAATTACTAATTAATATAACCGATCGACAAACTCAACGATTTCACAATATCTCGATTAGACACAAGTCCGAATAATCCAACTCAAACAATTACGAATTCATAACCAAAATACGATTACGGGTACGAATGTAAAGGAAATCATATTCGGTGATCAATCACAATCTTTCCGGATTCCAAATTGATATCATGATTCCTATTTCATCAAGAACATATGAATTCAACCACTACAATCAACAAACATTCGATATTCATATCTAAAGATAACGATATTTCAACATACGATCGTCTTGCTATGTTAAATTCATCAAGAAGTTCCTCAAGAACACTAAGTGATTCGAAATCATGTTCATAGCCATCAAAACAACCTAATTCGATATCCTTTAACATGAAGATAATCATCCAATTCGTAATCCAAGTCATGTATTATCGTATTCTTCAATATACACTTCACATAACCGCAATAATCGTAACAACAACACCCTAATCGTCATCATACGAATAAATACGGATAACAATACCAAAAATCCGAAAGAAAGGTGAAGAGTTCAACAACATACCTCAAGAACATGAATAACCCAATCAAACTCTTCAAGAATCATCAACATCTTCATCTCCAAGCCTCAAATCCATGTTTCCAAGCTTATAATCAAGTTGGAAGAGGCTAAAACTCACTAACATGCTCAGAGGAACGAAGGTTGGAAGAGGAAAGGTTTTTCTCTCGTGAAGAAATGAAAGAACAAACTTCATTTTATAACATGCACATCTATTATGTACGTTATCCATCAGCATTAACATACGTAATGCTACCTAACGTACGCTAAGTGTCCTTCATAGCGTACGTAATATCAGTCCAGAGCTCACTGATTCCTTCATAGCGTACGTAATACGTACGTTGAATTGCTACAGTAAATCTCCACTTAACGTACCTACTGCGCTGCTCGTAGCGTACGTTAACCGAGGGTTGACTCGACCAAGCACATTCTTCGCCAAAAGCTGCCGACCACGGGTCCCATTGCCAGCCATAGCCTGAGCTGTCCGATTCCTCTCGTTACGTATGTAATGCCTTATACATAGCGTACGTAACTCTTAGCATCTTAACGTACGTTAACTATACCCCTTAACGTACGTAATCCTTGTGCCTTAGCGTACGCTAAGTATACATCGTAGCGTGCGCTAATGTGGATGTACTTAGCCATTTTCAGCTATACTTGTCCAACGTCTCAACATACTAGATACGTATACATGACATACTGAATATGATACGAATTCTCACTTGTGATGCGAATTCGCTATCGCTACAGCGGAAGGCCTTTTGACGGGCGGAAGCTATCAGCAAGAAACTGTCGGGAATTGATGACAACAGTTCGCCACAGCGGTAATACAGGCTAGCGGCACGCACTCGCGACAAAAATATATGACGGCAACTCGATACAGCAACAAGACAGGAACTTGACAAAAGTAAAGACTTGATGCAGCCCACTTCCAAACAGCAACACTCGAAACAGCACATTTCGGGTGGGCACGAATTCAACAGGAAACAAGTTCAAGGATCGAACAACACTTTATGCGAAATATCAGACAAGTATACAACTGCATCGAAAAACAAACAAAATATCGAAACAAGATATAAACAGATGTTTTTATGAAATTAGACCTATAATTTGATAAGGTGATTTCTCCTCAAGACCTATTGAGAATCAATCAGATTAATACTCGAAACGCGTCGAATAAAAACCAAGTTTTGATGAAAAGCATTCACCAGGGAAAAACACAAAGTGTTCTTATTTCTTCAACATTCAATTCTTCTCTCATTACAACTCTACTGCCACTATTTATAGGCAAAAGTGGCCTGACAAAATAACTTAAACTATTACAAGCTGTTCTTTAAAATAATAAAAAGATAATAAAAAGGTTCCTCATGTCACTTTTTGACAAAAGTAAAAGCTGGGTCTTTGTCTCCAAGTTGCTTGCTGACAGCCGCCTTTTGCCAAGAATCCTGTTGCTTTTGTAAGACAAAACTGAACATTCTTTTATTGTTCAGTTGTCACTTGAACCTCTTTCCCTCCCCAAGATGCAAGTTGTCTTTTGCTTAAGTTATTCCAATTCCGACTATCAAGGTAACTCCATGACTCGTATCTGTTTTCTTGCCCAAGTACGTTGGAGTATGGTCGAGGTGTTTTACGTCAATTCTTATTTCGTCTTCTTCGCTTGGAGTAGTCGGTTTCGTATCATTCCCTCCTTCTTTAAAAGGAATTGTCCTCAATTCCGCAATCCCATCGTCGTCAAGGTAAGGAGATAGATCGCCTATGTTGAAAGTAGCATGCACTCCATAATCACCCGGAAGTTCTAACTTGTAAGCATTATCGTTCACCTTCGCAACTATTCTAAATGGTCCCTCAGCTCGTGGAATTAACTTGTTCTTACGCTTACTCGGGAATCGTTCCTTCCTCAAATGTACCCAAACTAAATCTCCAACCTCGAGTAGTCTCGGCTTTCTTTGCTTGTTCGACTTCCTTTTGTACGTCTCATTTATTTCCTTGATTCGATCCCGCACCTGTTCGTGTAATTTCATCATTGATTTTAGTTTTGACTCCGCATCCTTATGCACCAATTCATCACTTGGTAGTGGAATTAGATCCAGCGGTATGTAAGGATTCAGCCCGTAAACTACTTCAAATGGAGAATGCACTGTGGCATGAGTAGGAGAACGGTTGTAAGCAAACTCCGCATGCGCGAGCTTCAAATCCTAATCCTTTTGTGTCTTGCTTACTAAGCCTCGCAACAGCGTTCCCAGTGTTCGGTTAGTCACTTCAGTTTGTCCGTCTGTTTGAGGATGATGCGAAGTACTAAACAAAAGCTTGGTTCCCAGCTTCCTCCACAATGTGTTCCAGAAGTAACTCATAAACTTCGAGTCCCGGTCCGAAACAATAGTATTCGGAACTCCATGTAATCGCACCACCTCCCGGAAATACAAGTCAGCAACATTACTCGCATCATCAGTTTTGTGACAAGGAACAAAATAAGCCATCTTTGAAAAACGATCAACAACAACCATGATCGCATCCTTTCCTCGTTGGGTTCGAGGCAAAGCAACGATGAAATCCATCGAGACATCTTCCCATGGCCTCTCCGGAATCGGTAAAGGTGTGTATATTCCTGGTTTGAATGAACTCTTCTCAATATGGCATGTCACGCACTTACTGATTATATTATGGACATCCCCATGCATCTTTGGCCAATAAAAATGTTCTTTAAGCACATCTAATGTTTTGGTCGAACCAAAGTGGCCAGCCAAACCCCCTCCGTGAGCCTCTCGAACCAGCAATTCTCGAATCATGTGCCTGGGTAGGCAAAGACGATTCCCCTTAAAAAAGAAGCCCTCCTGTATCGAAAATTCTCCCATCGGCCCAGATTTGCAAAGGGCAAAGGTCTCGCCAAAATCCGCATCACCTTCATAACACTCATTTACTGTATCGAATCCAAGCAAAGGAACATCAAGAGTGGCGATTAAGGCATAACGCCTAGACAATGCATCTGCTACAACATTGCTCTTGCCATCCTTATACTTTGATGAGAAGTGAAACGATTGTAAGAATTCCACCCACTTCGCATGCCTGGGACTCAACTTGTGTTGCCCGTTGATATACTTCAAAGATTCATGGTCCGAGTGTATGATAAAATGCTTTGGCCGAAGATAGTGACTCCAATGATCTAGAGCCCTCACAATAGCATAAAACTCCTTGTCATACGTACAATAATTGAGACGAGCACCGTTTAACTTTTCTAAAAAATAAGCGATAGGTCGCTTTCCTTGAATGAGAACTGCTCCAATGCCAACTCCACTAGCATCACATTCTACCTCGAACGGTTGCGAAAAATCGGGTAGTGCTAAGATTGGTGCTTCGCACAACTTTGCCTTCAAATTGGCGAATGACTCCTGAGCAGCCCGGCTCCAATTAAACGTGCCCTTCTTTAAACACTCAGTTATCGGACTCGTTATGGTGCTGAAATCTCGAATAAACCTCCGATAAAAGGAGGCAAGACCGTGGAACGATCTAACTTCAGTTACGGTTTTAGGAGTAGGCCACGACTTAATAGCTTCAATTTTCCCCTGATCAACCGACACTCCATCCTTCGAGACAACATAGCCAAGAAAAGTTATGCTCTCGACGAGGAACGCACACTTTTCTTTCTTTCCATACAGCCTCTGAGACCTAAGAGTCTCGAATACTTGCCTTAGATGTCAGAGATGCTCCTCCATCGATCGACTATAAACCAAAATATCATCCAAATAAACAACCACAAATCTGCCCAAAAATGGTTTAAGTACCTCATTCATCAAGCACATGAAAGTACTTGGTGCATTTGTAAGGCCGAACGGCATAACGGTCCATTCATACAGCCCGTGTTTAGTTTTGAAGGCTATCTTCCACTCATCCCCTTCCCGCATCCGAATTTGGTGATAACCACTTCGTAGATCAATTTTTGAAAAGATCACTGATCCGTGTAATTCGTCCAACATGTCATCAAGCCTCGGAATTGGAAATCGATACTTGATGGTTATGTTGTTCACAGCTCGACTGTCAATACACATTCGCCAAGAACCATCCTTCTTAGGAACAAGTAGGACCGGAACCGCACATGGACTTAAACTTTCTCGAACATACCCGTGGCTCATCAGTTCTTCAATTTGCTTCTGAAGTTCCTTCGTTTCCTCAGGATTACGCCTATAGGCAGCTTTATTCGGAAGAGTTGCACCTGGTATAAGGTCGATTTGATGCTCAATTCAAGGAATTGGCGGCAAACCCGACGGCAACTCTTCAGGGAAGACGTCCGCGAAGTCATGTAATAAGTTGGCCACTGTATCCTCGTATTTCGCCGGCACGAAATCATCTTGAGTCTCTTTTATCACCAGTATGTAAACATGCTCGCCACTTTCCATAGCGTGTTCAACTTCCCTCTCGCTCGCGAACATGGTGAGGTTCGGTTTTTCCCCTCGTTTGGCACTTATGGACCGGATAGCTTGGGGTGACATCGGTTTTAATACGATATTCTTTCCCTTATCTCGCAACTCGTATTCGTTGCTCCTACCCCGATGCAAAACATCCCTATCAAATAACCAAGGGCATCCCAAAAGCACGTGACAAGCATCTATTGGAATCACATCACACAATATCTCATCGTGATATGAACCCATTGCTAATCCGACCCGAACTTGCTTCGAAACCCTTACCTTACTTCTGTCATCAAGCCAATGTAAAGCATATGGCTTAGGGTGAGTTGTGGCGGTTACTCCAAGCTTCGTCACCATTTCACTTGACGCCACGTTGGTGCAACTCCCTGTTGGGATTCGGTGCCTAAATCGAAGGCCCAGCGGAAGCGGTAAAACGAAAATTAATTCGATCCGAATCCCTACGAGGATCGATCGAGCTACGTATATACGAATATATAAACGAAAAGCAAGAGTCATAAGAAACTAACCCTCGAAGTCCGTTGATTAAATGGAAACCTTCTCTTGAGCTATTCCCCAAGCTTTAGTTTGATCTCTACGAGTTCAATCCGCTCCGAGCCCTTGAACGATCCAACGCCGAAAACACCACGTCTATACTTGCCACGCGCCGGATAAACGACCGGAACAACAACACTTGATTATCCTCTAAGGTTACGGATAGAATCAAGTGATGAAGCTTTTATTATTACACTCTAAGTGTATAATATATCTCTCTCAATATATCTTGAATTTTCTCCAAGAAAACTCAAGAACAAAAATGGAAAAAGAAGATGAAGACTTGAAAAATTTTTTTCTCTCTCACTCTTCAAAACTCACGGCTGGAAGCTCATTGTTGTGAGTGAAGTGAGTCTTCTTTATCTTCTTATTCAACTCCCCAAGATATCTTCCTTTAGACAATATCACCTAATATCATATTTAATATGATATTGTCCCCTTGGTGGCCATATGTCTTCCACCTAACAAGGAGAAGGCCAAGACCAAGGGAGGGGTTAGGTATGGGGTGGCCTTCTAGAAGGAGCCGGGACGAGTTCGGTTCGTTTCGGACTCCCGTGAGTCCAAACAGATAAACTCCGATTCCGTTCCGATGTATTTATATCAATTAATTAATCCAATTAATTAATCATATCAAATACATTATAACATAATTAATTTCTCCAAGAAATAATTATATTCATGAATTAAATTTAATCACCCAGTAATATATTTAATTCATTAGGCCGTAAATTAATTTATCCAATAAATCAATTTAGACATCCAATGTCCAATAAATTAGATATCCAATATCTAATATTTATAATGAGACAATAAGCTTGATTCATTCCATCGTCAATCCTAATGCGCGACTCGGTAGGTCCGTCTCAGTCAGCAATGGGAGGAACCAAAGAGTAGTAGCACCACCTAGCCAGTCTGGTGGCCTACACTGTACCCCGACTGAGAACGAATGATTGGGATCATTCAAGAACCATTCTGTCGTGAATACCAGTAAACGTATAAACCCTTCTTTCAAATGTCCCGATCAAGTTATAGGGTCACGGTCAGTCAAACCCTATCATGCTTGACGCTATGCGTGCGTTAATGCAAATCGAGATCATCGAGTGTAGTGTATCTAATACAAGCTGGCTCCAATGCTTTGGCCAAAGACTTATGATCTCATGCGCGATAACCGCATAGGACATATAACCCGCTCACTAACGGGAGAAAGAATTCTATCTTGGTATTGATAGGACTGCTACTTGCCGTCAAGATGCACGTCGAGGTTGACCCCCGCCTTCCGGTTTACAGGGTCGAACTACTCTAATGAAAATCTTGACGTCACAAGCACATCCCTACTAAATCCTCAAGTCGAAGGTTCACGAATACCTATCACAACCTTTCGATTCCGTCATTGACTGTCCCGAAGTGAAATCCATGTGACGAATCGAGGGTGAGTCGGTTCGAGTATACTAATCCAATTAGCATACCTATAACGTGTGCTCCCACTAACCATTAGTGTTCGACAGGCACTCTGCATGTCAAAGAACACGTCATACAAGTCTTCACATAAACTTAACGCCCAGTCAAGTTTCATCGACTTGCGAACGATTAAGTATTTGAGCTATAACCTTTCCAGTGCCGACCCCCTTATCCAATAAGGAGTGGAACGTTTTGATCTCAAATACACGAACTAGTTTCTATATGTTTATTTACGAGTTAGGAATGCCAGTAACTACCAGTAAATAAAGAAACATTCATTTGCCTTATATAAATGATTTACATAATTACAAGTACAATGCCCTCACTCAACAACCTCTGAGTGGCATTCGAGGGCATACTCCTAACAATCTCCCACTTGCACTCAATGCCACACACTATGGTATCTAATACCCATTTTCTCTAGATGACGCTACAAGCTAGTCTGAGAAAGTGGCTTGGTCAGTGGATCGGCGACGTTGTCGGCCGAGTCTACTCTGTGCAGCACAATGTATCCCTTGCGAACAAATTCTCTTACGAGATGATACTGCCTCGCAATATGTTTGGTGCTGTTGTGAAACCTCGGCTCCTTGGCTGCGCTCTGACTCGTCGTTGTCGCGATGCAGTAGACAGGTTCGGCACATGGTATCACTTGAAGTTCTCCCAGAAACTTCTTAATCCAGAACCCTTCCTTGGAAGCCTCCGAGGCTGCTTGATACTCAGCCTGACAGGTGGAATCAGCAGTCGCGCTTTGCTAGGCACTACGCCAAGATACTGCTCCTCCATTAAGAGTAAATATGTAGCCAGAAGTGGACATCGAGTCGTCCTTCAGTCCTTGGAAGTCCGAATCAGTGAATCCCACCGCATCCAAATCTCCACTGCCATACATAAGAACCATATCTCTAGTTCTTCTCAAGTACTTGAGAACGTTCTTTACAGCAGTCCAATGTTCCCTACCTGGGTTTGCCTGAAACCTACTCACCACGCTTACAGCATGCGCGATGTCAGGTCTTCTACACAACATAGCATACATGAAGCTATCCACGGCCGAATCATATGGTATATTACTCATTTCCTTGCGTTGTTCCTCACTTTGAGGACACATCTTCAAGGTGAGTTTTATTCCATGTTGCATCGGTAGGAACCCTCTTTTAGAATCATCCATCTTAAATCGCTTTAAGATCTTATCTATATAGAGGGCTTGGGAAAGGCCTATTGTTCTCTTCGCTCTATCCCGGTAGAGTCGAATACCAAGAATATAGGTATCTTCTCCCAAGTCTTGCATGGAGAAATTACTCGAAAGCCAAGCTTTCACAGAACTGAGCATTCCCACATCATTTCCTATTAGTAGAATGTCATCTACATATAGTACTAAGAATGCGATCTTGCTCCCACTAACCTTCTTGTATACACAAGGTTCCTCTTCATTTTTCACGAAGTCAAACTCTTTGACCGCCTCGTCAAAACGAAGGTTCCAACTACGCGACGCTTGCTTCAGTCCATAAATGGAACGCTGAAGCTTGCACACTTTCTGAATATCGACTTCGGACACAAAGCCTTTAGGCTGCTCCATATAGATTTCCTCCTCGAGGAATCCATTAAGGAAAGCTGTCTTTACGTCGATTTGCCATATCTCATAATTGTGGTAGGCAGCTATAGCAAGCATCATGCGAATAGACTTGATCATGGCTACGGGCGAGAAGGTATCGTGGTAATCGATCCCTTCCTTTTGGGTATAACCCTTTGCCACAAGCGTGGCCTTATAGGCATCAACCTTGCCATCACCATCAGTCTTTCTCTTGTAGATCCACTTATTCCCAATGGGACTATGCCCTTGGGGCGGTCTACTAGAGTCCATACCTGATTTACATGCATCGAGTCTATCTCAGCTTCCATAGCTTCACGCCATTTCGCGGAGTCTACATCCACCATCGCTTGGTCATAGGTTGTTGGGTCGGTCTCTTGGCTATCACTTGGAACCTCATGGAGACTCAGCTCCTCCAAGTGCACAAGCCCATATGATACGAATTCTCCGGGGAGAGGCGGATACGTATCGTTCGGAGTATATGTAGGAATATTGTAGCGGAAGTCTTTTTACGAATATGGTGTTTTTGGATGTATTTTGTGATGTAATATCGAATATGACGAGGAAAATTCGAACAAATGGAAAATAGAAGTAATATCGGAAAAGTGATAATATCGATCAGGAAGACCTATACGATCAAGAACAAGGGTTTATTGAATTAGACCTATAATTCGATAAAGTGATTTCTTCCCAAGACCTATTGAGAATCAATCGGATTAATATTCGAAAACGCGTCGAATAAAAATCAAGGTTCGATGAAAAGCATTCACCAAGAAGAGAAAACACAATGTGTATTCTTATACTTCAACATTCATAATACTCTCCATTACAATGCTTATACAAGCTATATATAGCAACCCTCAAGTCTACCTAAAAGTTAAAGAAAATAATTCAAAGGTTACAAAATCTTTGAATAATCAAAACAAATCAAATAAAATAAGAAAAAGAAACATACTTCACAAAACATGGGAACACAATCCCTAAAATAAGTAAAGAAAGGAAAAGAGAAGACAAAACACACAAAAATCAGCAATTAAAAAAAGTAGGCTGGCTGCCGGACACGGGCCGTGTCGCTTGACACGCCGCGCGCGCATCTGGCCGGCAGGGACTCGACCGTGTCCGATCGACACGGTCGCGGCGCGACAGGGACGTCCGGCAGCGATCGTCCGACAGTGACTCGGCGCGATAAGGAACGTTTGGCAGGACTCGACACGGGCGCGGCGCGACAGGGACGTCCGACGATGACTTCAGCCGTGCGAGCGGCAGTGGTCGCGCGCGGCAGGACGTCCGACGGCCGATCGTCCGGCTGACTTCGGCATTGACTCGGCCGTGTCTGGAGCACGGTCGGGCGTCTCGGCTTGTAATTTTCGGCATTTCGGCGAGTAGGACTCGGCCGTGTCGTCTGCACCTGGTCGGGTTCGACCGACAGTGACCTTGGCATTTCGGACGAGTCAAGACGGCCGTGCCGGACGACACGGCCGAGTTCGGTCGGCAGTGGCCGGCATTTTCCGGCAGGTGTGATATTTTCCGGCAGGCTCGACATTTTCTGGCAGGCGACGACATTTTCCGGCAGGTTGTGTCATTTTCCGGCTTGTGTCCATTTTCTCGCCTAAAAATGTTGCCGTACGTGCATGACGCGTTGTAAGGCCATTTATGTCGATCCGTGCTTCGTTTTCTTTATTTGGACTACTCAATTCCGTATCACCATACCTCTCAGGTAAATGAGACACCCTACTAGACCTACGAGGTGGTTGTACCAGTGTTTCAGAAGGTTCAGTTCCAGTTTCTTGCACAGGTGTCTCCTGAGGAGTTTCATTATATTCTTCTAAAGAAATACTTCTACACCTTTCTGCCTTCTGAATGAACTCATCTTCCAGAAGTGTGCTTGTAAAGCAACAATGATCCTTCGATCTTCGGGCATGTAGAATAGATATCCCATCGTCCCAGGGCAGAATCCAATGAAACGTCCCTTCGCAGACCTAGCTTCCAACTTTTCCACCTTAGTCTTCTTGACATAGGCGGGACATCCCCAAATCCTAATATGATTAAGACTTGGTTTCTGCCCTCCCACATCTCATGTGAAGTTTTAGGAGCGGTTTGGAAGGACATCTGTTCAAGATATACGCGGCGATCAGTGCATACCCCCACGGGTAAATCGGCAAGTCGGTATAGCCTAGCATGGAACGGACCATGTTCAACAGTGGTCCGGTTTTTCTTTACGACACACCATTTAGCGAGGAGTACTGGAGGTGTTAGTTGTGAAACTATTCCATGTTCCTTAAGGAACTCGTCAAACTCCGTACTCATATACTCGCCACCTCGGTCCGACCAAGTGCTTTGATATGATTACGGTTTGTTTCTCGACTAGGGCCTTGAATTCTGGAATTTCTCAAAGGCCTCGGATTTATGTTTCATTAAGTATACATAACCATACCTAGTATGATCATCTCGTAACGTAATGAAATATTGATATCCGTCACGTCTCGCTTCAAAGCACCACATACGTCGGTATGGATTAATCCCGATTTATCGGCTCTTTCAAATGTCCTGTGAAGGGGACTTAGTCATTTTGCCTTTAAGGCAAGATTCACAAGTAGGAAAGGGATCCGATCCCAATGGACCCATAAGTCCATCTTTTCCATCTTGTAAACCTTGGTCGACCAACATGACCAAGTCTAAGATGCCATTTCAAAACTTGATTGGTTTCATCCCTACCACGTTTTCTAGTCATAGTATTCACAACTACTTTGTTCTTGAGATTTAGATGATACAATCCATTCAACAATGTAGCGGTACCCACTAGTTTATTTCTAAAATAAATTTTGCAGAACCATCACCAATGAAAAATGAAAAGCCTTTTCGGTCCATGGCCAGGAATGGATACAATGTTTTGTGCCCCTTGGGCAAAACAAGTACATCTTCTAAAGTCAAAACAAATCCGGATTCTAAACCCAAGAAGTGATCCTATGTCGGTCGCCTCGACACTATGCCCGCTTCCATTGTGATCATAACTTCTCGGCTCCAAGCTTCCTACTTTGTTCAGATCTGATTCATGGTACAAATATGAGAACTAGCACGAGAATCCAAGATTATCAGAAGTAGAAAATACGGTAGCGAACAATTTGTTTCCAAAACTAAAAGTTACATGCAGAAGTGCCATGAAGAATCGGACAGTCTCTAGCCCGGTGGCCCAGCTCACCGCACTTGATACAAGCATCCTTGTACTTCTTGTTCTTCGGAACCATCGGGGCCTTGCCCTTACCCTTAAGGTCCTTAACTTGTGGTCCGGTTTGCTTCTTGGTCTTTTTCTTCTTGTTCTTAGACCTCCGAGGTCCAGAAGAAATCACAAGAGCAGACTCCTTCATCCGCGGAGTCTTCATCGAGAGGCGAGCGGTCACAAGTTTGTTCATTAGCCCAGCTAAATTACATGCAATCTCATTGCGGTTGAAGTTCATAACAAGCTGTGAGAAGGAATCGGGGAGATCTTTGTAGGATAAGGTCGGTTTGGAGAGAAGTATCCATTTTGAAATCAAGAGCCTCCAATCTCTCGATAAAGGATATCATTTTAAGGACGTGTTCCCCAACTTTCTCACCTTCCTTCATCCTTGCACCGAACAGTTGCTTGGATATCTCATATCTAGCGATTCTGCTGTGCTCACCATAAAGTTCGGTTAAGTGAGATAGAATGCACTAGCGAAGTCATTTTCTCATGAGCTCTCTGAAGCTCATTAGACATAGAAGCCATCATGTATGCACGGACTTTTACGTCATCCTTAACCCACTTTTCGTGGTTTTCAATCTCTTCCTGATTGGCTCGGGTCCGCGCAGGAGGCGCCGGAATGTCCATCTCCAAGACGTATCCCAGTGCCTCTATACTGAGGACAATCATCAGATTTCGGAGCCAATCCACAAAGTTAGGTCCCATTAAGGTGTTCTTTTCGAGCGAGTGCGAGTGGATTCATTGTCATATTGAGTTATGTCTGCATTAAGTATAACAGATTAATTAGTGACTTGTTATATTATGTTCTGAGTATAGAATTAAGGTCTTTTCTATTCTTGTTACCCAGCTCCCACTATTTTTATCGGAATAACACACTCTCATGTGAAATCCGGAAGTATCGTCGCTCTACTTCATAGTGGTGATCGAGTTCTTTATAAATCTTAATAGAGGGCAACCGAACAGGTTTGTAGTCTATTAATTTTCATAGAGTGGTGTCCAACACCAACCCATCTAATGGATGATTCGATCTTCTTTTTCCCCTTGTTCACTCCCCTCAACCTATACGGTTTCTATGGTTCGTGAACAAGTTAAGTTTATACCATCGACGCAAATCAGTTTCACAATTGAATTTTATCCGGCAACCTATCAGGTTTCTAGGGATAAAATTTGCTCCAACCGAAGGCATCCAATGCGCTCCCGGTAATTTATCCGTCCTCCCCGAACGACTACCCCGATAACTCGGAAGCATAGCACATCCGGTTTGGATTTCAATTTCCCGAAAACTCGATGGAGGGAAGGAAAACCTTGAAACCTTATAAACATAATAATTTGTCGTGGGAGAATTTTCGCAATTAACGTTACTCTTTGCACATTAATCATATTAGCGCGTTTGTGGTATTCATACAATATGAAAAAACCATTCACAACCTAGTTGCTACCAACATGTGGTTCATGGACCGTTCCTAGAAAACAAAAACTCCGTAATCTAATTACAAGTCTTCGTCTTGAATCTTCGTCTTCTCGAAATGGATCTTCCTCCGGTCTTCGTCATTACATATAAATTTTACATTGAAAATTGCATCCTAGATACAAATATTTCTAGTAAAATAAATAGGCTCAAAACGGCCTTTACAACCCAATCGAATAAAACCGAATGATTCAAAAACTAGGTCCATGAACCACATCACCATTCAAAAATAATGCATCCAACACATTAAATAAATGGCATTCATAATGAATCTGAATATTGATCCAAACAATATAAAACAATCATCCAAAACGAATTAATCCAATTAATTCAAACAACCGTTAATTTTAACTTGTTCCGGACGAGAAAATATTTCATTAAATTAATTCCCCTAAGAATAAAATTACCATAATTAAATCTTAGTCAAATTAAATCCAATTTAATTTGTGGAAAATTAATTATCGAACAAAATATAAAAAACGAAGTCGGAAAACACGGTCGGTCCAAGCCCGGGACACTGCCCAATAGGCTGCCGAGCAGGGCCTGCACATGGTGCCGAGAACAGCCGGATGCCTGCCGACCAGGACTCGCTCCGCCTTCCATCATGAGGCGGTGCCACTGGCGGCTCAAGTGCGGGTCCGTTTACATTTTCGGCTCGTTTTTTCGCCCCCATTCCAAAAATAATATTTTTCTAATCTTTATATCACTCATTTAAATCAGTTTCTCAAAAGAAAAATAGATTTATATTGTAACATAAAATCATGAAAAATTAATTTTTAGATGAACAATAGAAAATCAACGATTAATACGATTATGATTCCAAATCATACACCATCTAATCAAGCATTCCAAATGCTAATATCGTATATACGATCGCAAGACCTACGCTTCGATACCACTGTTGGGATTCGGTGCCTAAATCGAAGGCCCAGCGGAAGCGGTAAAACGAAAATTAATTCGATCCGAATCCCTACGAGGATCGATCGAGCTACGTATATACGAATATATAAACGAAAAGCAAGAGTCGTAAGAAACTAACCCTCGAAGTCCGTTGATTAAATGGAAACCTTCTCTTGATCTATTCCCCAAGCTTTAGTTTGATCTCTATGAGTTCAATCCGCTCCGAGCCCTTGAACGATCCAACGCCGAAAACACCGCGTCTCTACTTGCCACGCGCCGGAAAAACGACCAGAACAACAACACTTGATTAACCTCTAAGGTTACGGCTAGAATCAAGTGATGAAGCTTTTATTATTACACTCTAAGTGTATAATATATCTCTCTCAATATATCTTGAATTTTCTCCAAGAAAACTCAAGAACAAAAATGGAAAAAGAAGATGAAGACTTGGAAAAAAAATTTCTCTCTCACTCTTCAAAACTCACGGCTGGAAGCTCATTGTTGTGAGTGAAGTGAGTCTTCTTTATCTTCTTATTCAACTCCCCAAGATATCTTCCTTTAGACAATATCACCTAATATCATATTTAATATGATATTGTCCCCTTGGTGGCCATATGTCTTCCACCTAACAAGGAGAAGACCAAGACCAAGGGAGGGGTTAGGTATGGGGTGGCCTTCTAGAAGGATCCGGGACGAGTTCGGTTCGTTTCGGACTCCCGTGAGTCCAAACAGATAAACTCCAATTCCGTTCCGATATATTTATATCAATTAATTAATCCAATTAATTAATCATATCAAATACATTATAACATAATTAATTTCTACAAGAAATAATTATATTCATGAATTAAATTTAATCACCCAGTAATATATTTAATTCATTAGGCCGTAAATTAATTTATCCAATAAATCAATTTAGACATCCAATGTCCAATAAATTAGATATCCAATATCTAATATTTATAATGAGACAATAAGCTTGATTCATTCCATCGTCAATCCTAATGCGCGACTCGGTAGGTCCGTCTCAGTCAGCAATGGGAGGAGCCAAAGAGTAGTAGCACCACCTAGCCAGTCTGGTGGCCTACACTGTACCCCGACTGAGAACGAATGATTGGGATCATTCAAGAACCATTCTGTCGTGAATACCAGTAAACGTATAAACCCTTCTTTCAAATGTCCCGATCAAGTTATAGGGTCACGGTCGATCAAACCCTATACATGCTTGACGCTATGCATGCGTTAATGCAAATCGAGATCATCGAGTGTAGTGTATCTAATACAACTGGCTCCAATGCTTTGGCCAAAGACTTATGATCTCATCGCCAATAACCGCATAGGACATATAACCCGCTCACTAACGGGAGAAAGAATTCTATCTTGGTATTGGTAGGACTGCTACTTGCCGTCAAGATGCACGTCGAGGTTGACCCCGCCTTAGGTTTACGAGGTCGAACTACTCTAATGAAAATCTTGACGTCACAAGCACATCCCTACTAAATCCTCAAGTCGAAGGTTCACGAATACCTATCACAACCTTTCGATTCCGTCATTGGTGTCCGGAGTGAAATCCATGTGACGAATCGAGGGTGAGTCGGTTCGAGTATACTAATCCAATTAGCATACCTATAACGTGTGCTCCCACTAACCATTAGTGTTCGACAGGCACTCTCCATGTCAAAGAACACGTCATACAAGTCTTCACATAAACTTAACGCCCAGTCAAGGTTCATCGACTTGCGAACGATTAAGTATTTGAGCTATAACCTTTCCAGTGCCGACCCCCTTATCCAATAAGGAGTGGAACGTTTTGCTCTCAAATACACGAACTAGTTTCTATATGTTTATTTACGAGTTAGGAATGCCAGTAACTACCAGTAAATAAAGAAACATTCATTTGCCTTATATAAATGGTTTACATAATTACAAGTACAATGCCCTCACTCAACAACCTCTGAGTGGCATTCGAGGGCATACTCCTAACACTCCCTCCGTCGATAATTAAACTACACCACTTATCTCCAACTTGACACTTTGTATGGAATATTTGATCCCGCTGTTCTGACTCGTTCGGAACCGACTCGGCTTGCAGAGTGCGAAGGACCAAGGCTATATCGTAATTCAGAGCATCGTAAGTCTCGCATTCTTCTCCTTCTTCGTCCTTCATGTCGAAATCAAATACGTCACCCAGTCTTTCTTCCTCAACCAACAACTCGTCTCGGATCGTGACAGCTTCCCTTAGTGTCACCACTCGCTTGTTCGGACAAGCATTTTGATAATGTCCGAATCCTTGACATTTTAAACATCTCACTTTAGCCAAACTCGTCTCTGATACGAATTACGTATATAAGTGTACGTAAAACGTATAAAATACAACGGAAGGTTATCACGGTTTTTACAAGTATCAAAGTAACAACGAAAATAAAAGGTGGTGGCCGAATTTATATGGTTTCGGCCGTGAGGTAGGGTAGTGTATGTGATACGAATTACGTATGTAAGTGTGCGTAATGCGTATGAAATACAACGGAAGATTATTACGTCTTGACAAGTATCAAAGTATCAATCAAAAATTACAAGGTGGTGGCCGAATTTAAGTGGTTTCGGCCGTGAAGTAGTGTGGTATATGGATTTGGATGTGTTTTATCGAATTAGACCTATAACTCGATAAAGATAATCTCTTCTCAAGACCTATTGAGAATTGATCAAGTTAAAACTTCGAGACGCGTCGAAACAATAACCAAAGTTTTGTTGAACTCGTTCAACGTATATTTCAAAGAAATACAAGGTTTATTAATTTTCAAGATATATTACAATCACCAAATGAACTACTATATATAGTAGTTGTACAAGGGAAAAGGAAATAAAGAACAAGAAAAAAAATGAAAATACAAGTCTCCATCTCTTATCACTTCGGCCGATTCTCCAAGGTGGGGAAGGGATCATGAAGATTTTGGACAAGATATGATATCAAGCATCTTGGACTTATTAGGGTGACTTTGACATGTAGAAAAAGACTTGATGAAAGTCTCCATCAAGTGATCACATTTCGGCCGATTTGTGGGGAGGAGGATGACTTATTTGGATATGATATCTTCAACTATCTTGGACTATATTTGGTGATGTTGACATGAAGGAAAAAATTTGATGAAAGTCTCCACCATGTTAGCAATTTTCGGCCGATTCAAAGGAGGTGGGGATGAGGAGATTTCTTCAATATCTTGTGAAAGATATGAAGACAAGCAAGGGTCCCTTTCAAGCATGATTTGGCCGAAATTTCCATGCTTTGGACCGATTTCGTCATCATTTTTTACGTTACTCCAGTTCCGATTAATAACGTAACTCCAATCCGCGTGTTCTTTTCGCCCAAGTATGATGATGCATGGCCATGCAAATTTGTATCATTTTTGATGTTGATTTTTATTGACTCTTCTTCGATTGGAATAGATGATATCGTATCAGTATGGCATTGAATGTGTTTTATCGAATTAGACCTATAATTCGATAAAGATAATCTCTCCTCAAGACCTATTGAGAATTGATCAAGTTATAATTCGAGACGCGTTGAAATAATAACCAAAGTTTTGTTGAACTCGTTCAACATATATTTCAAGAGAAATACAATGTTTATAACTTTCAAGATGCCTACAACAACAATGTGAACTACTATATATAGTAGTATACAAAGATAAGGAAATACAAAACAAGAAAAAAACGAAAATACAAGTCTTCTTCCTAGCATGCTTCGGCCGAAACTTCAAGGGTGTGGGGGAGGAGATCTTCAAGATCTTGTGTAAGATATGAATACTTTGATGAGTCTCTTTATGCATGCCTTGGCCGAAATTTCAAAGGTGTGGGGGAGGAGATCTTCAAGATCTTGGACAAGATAGAGTTTGATAAAAATCTTCATGCATCTTGGACTAAATCGGCCGAATCTCCCATAATTTGGACCGATTCCGAGTCCAACGTTAATTTCGTCGCCATGTTTACGTAACTCCAGTTCCGATTAATATCTTAACTCCAATTCGCGTGTTCTTCTCGCCCAAGTATGCGTGTAACTTTGTATCGTCGTTGATGTCGATTTTTATTGACTTCTCTTCGATTGGGATAGTTGATATCGTATCATTTCCTCCCTCTTTGAAAGGAATTGACCTCAATTCCGTAATGCCATCGTCGTCAAGGTAAGGCGAGAGATCGCCTACGTTGAAAGTTGCGTGTACTCCGTATTCGCCCGGAAGTTCTACTTTGTAAGCGTTGTCGTTCACTTTTCCCACAATTTTGTACGGACCTTCGGCTCTCGGCATTAATTTGTTCTTGCGTTTGCTTGGGAATCGTTCTTTCCTCAAATGTTTCCAAACTAAGTCGCCAACATCAAATAGTCTCAACTTTTTATTTTTGTTCGACTTCCGTTTGTAAATTTCATTTACTTCCTTAATTCGATCTCGTACCTTTTCATGTAACTTCATCATTGACTTCAGTTTTGATTCTGCGTCTTTGTGAACCAATTCGTCGCTCGGCAAGGGAATCAAATCCAATGGCATGTGTGGATTTAGTCCGTACACTACTTCAAAAGGTGAATGGGCCGTGGCGAAACCGGGTGATCGGTTGTATGCGAATTCCGCATGTGCAAGTTTAACGTCCCAATCTTTTTGTGTTTTGTTCACCAATCCTCGCAACAATGCTTCTAAGGTTCGATTAGTCACTTCGGTTTGTCCGTCGGTTTGTGGGTGATGTGAAGTACTGAATAGAAGTTTAGTTCCCACCTTTCTCCGTAAAGTATTCCAAAAGTATCTCAGGAATTTAGAATCTCGATCTGACACGATAGTTTTTGGAACTCCGTGTAAACGAACTACTTCTCGGAAATATAAGTCCGCCACATTGCTTGCATCATCGGTTTTGTGACATGCTATAAAGTGAGCCATTTTTGAAAAATGGTCGACGACAACCATGATCGAGTCTTTGCCCCGTTGAGTACGAGGTAAAGCAACAATAAAATCCATCGAGACATCTTCCCACAGTCGCAAAGGTATTGGCAACGGCATGTATGTACTTGGCTTGAACGAACTTTTCATCATGTGACAAGTGACGCATTTACTCACGATCGTGCTTACGTCACCATACATCTTTGGCCAAAAGAAATGCTCCTTTAGAACTTCTATGGTTTTAGCCGAACCGAAATGACCGGCTAGTCCTCCTCCGTGCGCCTCCCGAACTAGTAATTCCCGAATCGTATGCTTCGGCACACATAGTTTATTACCCTTGAAAAGAAAGCCATCCTGTAAAATAAATTCTTCGTACGGACCTGTTTTACAACGGGTAAAAATTTCTCCGAAATCCAAATCGTCAATGTAATGATTTTTCAAAGTCTCGAACCCCAACAAACGAACGTCTAGAATAGAAAGTAAGGCATACCGTCTTGATAGTGCATCCGCCACTATATTACTCTTACCGTATTTGTACTTGGATGAAAGGTGAAAAGATTGCAAAAACTCCACCCATTTTGCATGTCTTGGACTTAGCTTGTTTTGCCCGTTAATGTATTTTAATGACTCGTGATCCGAATGTAACACGAAATGTTTCGAACGTAAATAGTTACTCCAATGATCTAGTGCTCTCACGATAGCATTGAACTCTTTGTCGTAAGTACAATAATTAACTCGAGCACCACTTAACTTTTCTGAAAAATAGGCGATGGGCCAGCCTCCTTGAATAAGTACTGCTCCGATTCCAACTCCACTAGCGTCGCATTCCACCTCAAATGGTTGTGAAAAATCGGGTAACGTTAAAATCGGTGCTTCACATAACTTTTCTTTTAATTTTTCAAAAGCTTTTTGGGCAGCCTCCTTCCATGCAAATGTACCTTTTTTAATACACTCCATGATCGGACTGGAGATGGTACTAAAGTCCCGTATAAATCGTTGGTAAAAAGAAGCGAGGCCATGAAATGATCGTACCTCCGTGATAGTTTTTGGTGTCGGCCAAGACTTGATTGCCGCGATTTTCTCTTGATCCACCGAAACTCCTTCTTTAGAAATGACATAGCCGAGAAAGACAAGACTCTCGACTAGAAAAGTACACTTTTCCCGCTTTCCATAAAGTTTCTGTTTCCTTAGAGTTTCAAACACGTGCCGCAAGTTTTCAAGATGCTCCTCTAAGGATCGACTGTAGATTAAAATGTCGTCAAAGTACACGACAACAAACTTCCCCAAGAAAGGTTTAAGAACCTCGTTCATCAATCTCATGAAAGTGCTCGGGGCATTAGTGAGGCCGAATGGCATCACGACCCATTCGTAAAGTCCATTCTTCATTTTAAATACCGTCTTCCATTCGTCTCCCTCTCGCATGCGAATTTGATGGTATGCGCTCCGTAAATCAACTTTTGAGAATATAACTGAGCCATGCAACTCGTCTAACATGTCGTCAAGTCTCGGGATGGGGAATCGATACTTGACGGTGATGTTATTCACGGCTCTACTGTCAATGCACATCCGCCATGATCCGTCCTTTTTTTGGTACAAGTAGGACTGGAACCGTACACGGACTTAAACTCTCTCGGACATATCCGTGACTCATGAGTTCTTCAATTTGACGTTGTAGTTCTTTGGTTTCTTCGGGATTACAATGATACGCCGCCTTGTTCGGCAATGGAGCTCCTGGTATAAGATCAATTTGGTGTTCGATTCCGCGGATAGGTGGTAATCCCACCGGCAAGTCTTCGGGAAAGACATCCGCGAACTTGTGCAACATTGTATTTATCTCTTCTTCGTGGTGTGATTTTGTAGAAAGGTTTCGGGTCTCTTTGATCATTATTAAATAAACACGTTCGCCATCGTCAATGGTGTGTTCGACTTCCTTTTCGTTTGCAAACATCATGAGCTTCGGTCCTTCGACTTTTTTTGAACTCATTGTCCGGATAGCTTGAGGTGACATAGGTTTAAGAACAATTTTTTTACCTTTGTCTCGCAACTCATACTCGTTGCTCCTCCCTCGATGTAATACGTCCCGATCAAATAGCCAAGGTCTTCCCAACAACACGTGACATGCGTCCATCAGTAGTACATCGCATATAATATCATCACCATACGAACCCATGGTGAGTCCGACCTTCACTTGTCTTGATACTCTCACTTTATTTCCATCATCGAGCCAATGGAGTGCATATGGCTTTGGATGAGCCGTAGTGGTTAGCCCGAGTTTTGATACCATCTCGCTTGATGCCACATTCGTACAACTTCCACCGTCAATGATCAAGCTACACCATTTCTCTCCGACACGACACTTCGTGTGAAAGATTTGATCTCGTTGTTCTATGTCACTCGGGGCCGCCTTCGTTTGTAACATGCGAAGGACGAGGTTCGTGTCATAATTCGGGGCATCGTATGCCTCGCAATCTTCTTCTTCTTCGTCGGCTTCCAAGTTAAAGACGTCTCTAATTCTTTCTTCTTTGGCTAGTAACTCTTCTCGGACGGCTATGGCTTCTCGTAATGTCACTATTCTTCGATTTGGACAAGCACTTTGATAGTGTCCAAATCCTTGAAATTTGAAACACCGAACTTTAGATAAGCTTGTTTCCTTTGGCGTGAGAGGAGTTTTTTGGATGGTAGTAACGGGTGGACTCGCCGTGATAGTTTTTGGAAACGAGCTAGAACTCGTGCCAAAGTTGGTATTTCCGAATTTATGGAAATTCGGGTTTCGAAAATTTTGTCTTGTTTTGAGTTTCCAACTTTATGCAAAGTCCGCACAAAGTATCAAAGTCGGGATAGGGATAGAGTTCCACGGAATTAGCAATGTTTCTATTCAAGCCTCGTAAGAAACGGGACATCCGTAATTCTTCGCTCTCTTCAAGTTCTCCCATCAAGGTTAAGTTTTCAAACTCTTCGATGTATTCTCCTACACTTAGCTTTCCTTGTGTGAGGTCAGAAATTTTTCGATATAGACTTAACTTGTGTGTAGCCGGTACATATCTCTTACGTAGTTTTTTTTAGAGAATCCCACGAACGTATCTTTTCTTTACCGGGCCGAACTCGTTGTGTCTTCATTCTTTCGAACCAAAGGGAAGCTCCCTTTCCATGTTTGAGAATCGCGTACTTGCATCGTTTCCCGTCATCGAGGTCCTTGAACTCAAACATTCGTTCAATTTTCCTTTCCCACTCCAAATAAGTCTCGGGATCGATGCCACCTACGAACTCCGAAAGTTCGCTTGTCTTGAATTCATCTGCATGTTGTGGTGCATGCATGGCGTCGTATCCTCGTCGTGCCTGGATTCGGGGCTCTGGCAAGCCTCGAAGAACGTCACGCAATTTGGCTATTTCGTCATCGGTGAATGCCATCTTCTTGAGTAACGTTGAGAATCGTGAAACGAATGGCTCCGATACCACTTATGATACGAATTACGTATATAAGTGTACGTAAAACGTATAAAATACAATGGAAGGTTATCACGGTTTTTACAAGTATCAAAGTAACAACGAGAATAAAAGGTGGTGGCCGAATTTATATGGTTTTGGCCGTGAGGTAGGGTAGTGTATGGGATTGAATGTGTTTTATCGAATTAGACCTATAATTCGATAAAGATAATCTCTCCTCAAGACCTATTGAGAATTGATCAAGTTATAATTCGAGACGCGTAGAAATAATAACCAAAGTTTTGTTGAACTCGTTCAATGTATATTTTAAGAGAAATACAATCTTTATAACTTTCAAGATGCCTACAACAACAATGTGAAGTACTATATATAGTAGTATACAAAGATAAGGAAATAAAAAACAAGAAAAAAACGAAAATACAAGTCTTCTTCATAGCATGCTTCGGCCGAAACTTCAAGGGTGTGGGGGAGGAGATCTTCAAGATCTTGTGTAAGATATGAAGACTTTGATGAGTCTCTTTATGCATGCCTTGGCCGAAATTTCAAAGGTGTGGGGGAGGAGATCTTCAAGATCTTGGACAAGATAGAGTTTGATAAAAATCTTCATGCATCTTGGACTAAATCGGCCGAATCTCCCATAATTTGGACCGATTCCGAGTCCAACGTTAATTTCGTCGCCATGTTTACATAACTCCAGTTCCGATTAATAACGTAACTCCAATTCGCGTGTTCTTCTCGCCCAAGTATGATGATGTGTGGGCGTGTAACTTTGTATCGCCGTTGATGTCGATTTTTATTGACTTCTCTTCGATTGGGATAGTTGATATCGTATCAGTCTCCTTCGGTACGTAGGGTACAGTTGCCTTAGCTAGAATTGCAACAGGAACCGGAGTCGGTAGAGTTGCCTTAGCAGCTGAACTAGACCCGGCGCTTGGGTTTCCAAATTTGACTGGAAACTCGGGTTTATACATCTTCATCCTATTTTGAGCTTCTAGCTTCACATATAACCCACATAATGTATCGAAGTCCTCGTATGGATACAGTTCCACCGAGTTAGCTATGCTTCGGTTTAGGCCTCGCAAGAATCGCGACATTTTCTGCTCCTCATTCTCCTCTATCTCTCCCATTAAGGTTAGATTCTCAAACTCCTCAATGTACTCACTGACATTTGACTTTCCTTGCATGAGATCTGCAATCTTCCTGTACAAGGACAACCGGTGTGATGTTGGCACATATCTTTTACGAAGTTTTCTTTTTAACGAATCCCACGAATGAATCTTATCCTTTCCCGCACGAGCTCTTCGTGTTTTTACTCGTTCATACCAAAGTGAAGCTCCTTTCCCCAACTTGAGAATTGCATACTTACACCTTTTCTCATCGTCGAGATCTTTAAACTCGAACATACGATCAATTTTTCGTTCCCATTCCAGGTAAACTTCAGTGTCTGTCCCTCCAATGAACTCCGGGAGCTCGTTTACCTTAAACTCTTCGACATAGCGTGAGGGTCGTTCATAGTCACCACGCCTAAGTTGCCAATGCTGGTCACGTTGTTCTGGTACGTCACGCAATGCGTCACGAAGTTTTGCCAAGAAGTCAGTGTCGTTGAGATCCATAATGCCAAAGATCAAGAACTTGGGCTCTGATGCCACTTATGATACGAATTCTCACTTGTGATGCGAATTCGCTATCGCTACAGCGGAAGGCCTTTTGACGGGCAGAAGCTATCGGCAAGAAACTGTCGGAAATTGATGACAACAGTTCTCCACAGCGGTAATACAGGCTAGCGGCACGCACTCGCGACAGGAATATATGACGGCAACTCGATACAGCAACAAGACAGGAACTTGACAAAAGTAAAGACTTGATGCAGCCCACTTCCAAACAGCAACACTCGAAATAACACGTTTCGGGTGGGCACGAATTCAACAGGAAACAAGTTCAAGGATCGAACAACACTTTATGCGAAATATCAGACAAGTATACAACTGTATCGAAAAACAAACAGAATATCGAAACAAGATATAAACAGATGTTTTTATCAAATTAGACCTATAATTTGATAAGGTGATTTCTCCTCAAGACCTATTAAGAATCAATCTGATTAATACTCGAAACGCGTCGAATAAAAAGCATTCACAAGGGAAAAACACAAAGTGTTCTTATTTCTTCAACATTCAATTCTTCTCTCATTATAACTCTACTGCCACTATTTATAGGCCAAAGTGGCCTGACAAAATAACTTAAACTATTACAAGCTGTTCTTTAAAATAATGAAAAGATAATAAAAAGGTTCCTCATGTCACTTGTTGACAAAAGTAAAAGCTGGGTCTCTGTCTCCAAGTTGCTTGCTGACAGCCGCCTTTTGCCAAGAATCCTGCTGCTTTTGTAAGACAAAGCTGAACATTCTTTTATTGTTTAGTTGTCACTTGAACCTCTTTCCCTCCCCAAGATGCAAGTTGTCTTTTGTTTAAGTTATTCCAATTCCGACTATCAAGGTAACTCCATGCCTCGTATCTGTTTTCTCGCCCAAGTACGTTGGAGTATGGTCGAGGTGTTTTACGTCAATTCTTACTTCGTCTTCTTTGCTTGGAGTAGTCGGTTTCGTATCAGAATACACATACTCCTTCCGAATATATTCTCATACGATACATCTAATACATGATATTCTCATATACCATTGTCGACCAAGTACGACAATTATACAAATACAGCTGTCTCAGTATTTTATCCATACTGCACAGATTCCATATTGTACAACATAACTCGGATAAAATAATAATAAACAACGATAGTAGAAATTCCGGATATTACACCCCTCTCTTGGACGGACCGGGGAAGATTCCTAGGCACTCTTTCATCCTCTGGTTGGCTATTCGGGAGCGTTTATCGACTATGGATAAGCCTTGGATTCAGCAGGTTGATGGGGTTTGTGTCCTGTGAAGCGGATGTTGAGATTCCTGAGTTTGTCGGCACGTCGCTTTGTTCTAGTTCTTCTCCTTTGGGCCCTATTATTGATGCAGCCTGTGTCGATGTTGTTAAATGATCCCTATTGCTGTGTGGAATATTCGTGGACTTAACCGGACTGAGCATCAGATCTCGGTCCGGGAGGTAATTAGTTCGTTTAATCTTTGTTGTATTGCTCTCCTCGAGACGCGTGTATCGGTTGGTAACTTTGGGCGTGTTTCTTCTTTTATTTTTGGCTCTTGGAAGTGGTTCTCTGATTACGGTTGTGGGCCTGGGAAGAGGATCTGGATTGGTTGGGATCCTAGTTCTGTGTCTGTTGAAATTATTGCTATGGAGTCGCAATTTATTCATTGTCATATTACTCTGTTGCTCGACTCCTCCTGTCTTTTGGTTACCTTTGCTTATGGATCTAATGATCTTATTGAGAGGCGGATGTTGTGGCAGTATCTCTCTGATTTCTCGGTTCTACATGCTGCTGAGCCTTGGGTCATTATGGGTGATTTTAATGCTGTTCTGGACACTAGTGAGATCTTGGGGGGGGGGGGGGGCGATGCTCCTCACTCTGATGATGAGCCCCCCCTAGTGGAGTTCAGAGAGCTTTGTAGGCGTGCGGATTTTGAGATTCTTCCGATGGTTGGCTCTTGGTTCTCCTGGCATAACAAGAGCCCATCTCCTCGTTCTTTATGGAAACGCCTTGATAGGGTATTGGGTAACTCGCAGTGGTTTATTGATCACGCTGATCGTACTTACTCTTGTGATCTGCCGCGTACCTCTGATCATAGGCCCCTTATTCTGGGTCTTGATAGTTTGCCTCGTTGCAGAGGTAAAATGTTCAGATTTGATAATTTCCTGGCTGATTCTGAGGATTTCCTCCCGGTGGTTTGGGACATTTGGGGTCACTATATTGTGGGGGGGCCATTTTATGCGATTTGTTGTAAGTTGGACGCCCTTAAGCCCGTTTTTCGCGCGATGAGGAAGAGGAAAGGGGATTTGGCATTTAATGTCGCTGCTGCTACTTTATTCCTCTCTTCTTCTCAGAGTATTCTCAGGGACCATCCCTTGGACGATTCAGTTTTATTGTTGGAGAGATGTTGTCGGTGGGTTTTCTCGGTTGCTGTGGCTTAGGAACAGTCCTCGCTCAGGCAGCGTGCCAAGTTGGCTTGGCTAAAGGATGGGAATCAGTGTACTGCCTTCTTCTTCTGGCAGATTGCTTCTAGGCGAGTAAGATATCGTATCTATAGGCTTAATACGGAGGATGGTACTGAGCTGGCCGACCCTGCTCTTATTAAGAATGAGGTTGTTGGGTTCTATGAGAGACTGTTGGGTTACTCTAATCGGATTATGCCTTTGTCGTTCAGCCAGGTTAGGCCTTTTATTTCGGCTTCTATTTCTCCTGCTGATGCGGTTCACATGGTTAGACCGGTGACTGCCGATGAGCTTTGGTCTGTATTCTTCGAGTTTGATAAGGACAAGGCCCCGGGCCCTGATGGTTTTAATGCTAGTTTTTACCGTCGGGCTTGGCCGATTGTGGGGGGTGAGATTTCGTTTGCTATTATTCATTTCTTTGCTACCGGGAAGTTTGTCAGGCAGATCAATTCTACGATCATTTCTCTTGTTCCGAAAGTAGCCTTGCCTAGGAGCATGTCGGATTTTAGACCGATATCTTGCTGCAACTTATTATATAAGGATATTTCGAAAATTATTGTTCACCGTATGTGTGATAGCTTGGATGCCTTGATTGACCCGGCTCAGACTGCTTTTATTCCTGGGAGAAGGATTAGTGATAATATCCTTCTTGCCGAGGAACTTCTTCATGGTTATGGGCAGAGGGGGATGCCTAGATGGTGTGTGTTTAAAGTTGACCTTATGAAAGCTTATGACACTGTTGAGTGGGATTTTGTGCTGATTGCTCTGCAGTGTATGGGTTTCCATCAGTCGTTCATTGCATGGATCAGGGAGTGCATCACCACTACTGCCTTTTCTATTGGATATGGCGCTTCATTCCGTTTATGGTCGGATCCTTGGCACTCTATGGGTTTGATTAGGCATTCTCTGCCTAGAGCGCCCCTTTGTACTGGCATTGATGTGCATGCCCGTCTTGGCTCTGTTATTTCTGATGGTCAATGGGTTTGACCTGTGGTTGATCGTCCTGGGTTCCAGCAAGTTGTTTTTGCCCTCCCTCCTATCTATGGAGGCCAGGATCGCATCTCTTGGAGACCGCATAGCTCAGGTTCCTATTCTTCCTCGTCCGCTCTTCGTTTCCTTAGAGCATATTCTCCTTCTGTTCCGTGGGCCCCTCTGCTTCTTGGTCCCGGGAAGATTCCTAGGCACTCCTTCATATTATGGTTGGCTATTCAGGAGCGTCTGTCGACTATGGATAAGCCTTGGGCTGACATGAAGATGGTATTTGTGTCCTTTGTGGGATGGCGTTAGAGTCTCATTCTCACTTATTCTTCATGTGCCCTTACTCTAGTAGGTGTATCTCTATTGCTAGGAGGGAGGTAAAATTTTGTTGGCCTCATTCGGAGTGGAGTACGGGTATTCTTTGGGCGGCTAAGAGGTGGAGAGGAAAGCATGTGGTTAACGTGGCTTACCGTATCTTTTTAGCGGCATTGGTCTACTTACTCTGGCAGGAGCGAAATGAGCGGAGATTCGGTCAGAGGCGTCGTGATCCTCACACTGTTACCTTATAGGGGATTGGTCTTGTTCGTGACATTATTTCTCAGCGTTTGCCGCCTCATTCATTATCTGCGATCGCTGTTAGGCGTATTTGGAGGGTGGCTTGGTAGTTCCATTGTAATTTTTTTATTATTCTTACATTTCGTCTTTGTTGGTGCACCTTACGTATGGTTCTTTAGTCTTGGCCTGCCTTGTTGGCCAATCTTTTTTATTTAATGCAATTGACTTTTCCCAAAAAAAAAAGACTCGATCAAGAAAGAAAAGATTAATCGGAGCTGTTATAGCCAATTTTGAGTACAAAAGGCTCGAGTCTAATCAATAAACCCGAGTTTTAATAGTGTTCCGACTCGAATGTATGTAACATGGAATCGCCTATTAACTAGACTTATTCAATAAGTAAAGGTTCAATCAGAGCTATTATAGCGAATCCTTGTTACAACAAGACTTAATCAAGAAGTAAACGATTAATCAGAGCTGTTATAGCCAATTCTTAGTACAAAATGCTCGAATCAAATCAATAAACCCGACTTTTCAAAGAGTTTCAACTCGAATGCATGTAACGTGGAATCTCCTATTAACAAAACTAAATCAATAAGTAAAGGTCTAATCAGAGCTATTATAGCATGTCCTTGCAACAAGACTTAATCAAGAAAGAAAAGATTAATCGGAGCTGTTACAGTCAATTTTGAGTACAAAAGCCTCGAATCTAATTGATAAACACGAGTTTTCATAGAGTTCCGACTCGAATGCAACGTGGTTTTATCTCCTATTAAAAAAGACTTAATCAAGAAATAAAGGCTTAATTGGATCTATTATATCCAATCTTTGCTACATCAGACTCAATAAGAAGTAAAATATTAATCAGAGCTGTTATAGCCAATTCTGAGTACAAAAGGCTCGAATCTAATCAAAAAATCCGAGTTTTCAAAGAGTTCTGACTCGAATGCATGTAACGTGGAATCTCCTATTAACAAGACTTAATCAAGAAGTAAATGTCTAATCAGAGCTATTATAGCAAATCCTCGCAACAACAAGACTTAATCAAGAAAGAAAATATTAACCGGAGCTGTTGCAGCCAATTCTGAGTACAAAAGGCTCGAATCTAATCAAAAAATATGAGTTTTCATAGAGTTCCGACTCGAATGCATGTAACATGGAAACTCCTATTAACAAGACTTAATCAAGAAATAAAGGCATAATCAGAGCTATTATATCCAATTCTTGCTATAAGAAGACTTTAACATGAAGTAAAAGATTAATCGGAGCTGTTATAGCCAATTCTGAGTACAAGGCTCGAATCTAATTAATAAACCCTAGTTTTCATACTGTTCCGACTCAAATGCATGTAACATGGTCTTATATCCTATTAACAAGACTTATCAAGAAGTAAAGACTTAATCGGAGCTATTATAGCGAATCATTGCTACAACAAGACTTAATCAAGAAGTAAAATATTAATCAGAGCTGTTATAGCCAATTCCGAGTACAAAAGGCTCGAATCTAATTAATAAACCCGAGTTTTCAAAGAGTTCCGACTCGAGTGCATGTAATGCGGAATCTCCTATTAACAAAATTAAATCAAGAAGTAAAGGTCTAATCAGAGCTATAATAGCGGATCCTTGCAACAACAAGACATAATCAAGAAGGAAAAGATTAATTGGAGATGTTATAGCCAATTTTGAGTTAAAAGAGCCTCGAATCTAATCAATAAACCCGAGTTTTCATAGAGTTCCAACTCAAATACATGCAACGTGGTTTTATCTCCTATTAACAAGACTTAATCAAGAAGTAAATACTTAATTGGAGCTATTATATCCAATCTTTGCTACAATAAGACTTAATCAAGAAGTAAAATATTAATCAGAGCTGTTATAGCCAATTCTGAGTACAAAAGGCTCGAATCTAATCAATAAACTCGAGTTTTCATAGAGTTCCAACTCGAATGCATGTAACGTGGAATCTCCTATTAACAAGACTTAATCAAGAAGTAAAGGTCTAATCAGAGCTATTAAAGCGAATCTTTGCACCTTCTGTTATGGTTGCTGGGTACTGGCCTGCCTTGTTGGCCAATCTTATTTATTTTATGCAATTGACTTTTCCCCAAAAAAGTGAATCCTTGCAACAACAAGACTTTATCAAGAAAAAAAGATTAATCGGAGTTGTTCTAGCCAATTCTGAGTACAAAAGGTGATACGGATTCTCTATCGATACAGCGGCAAGCTGTTTTGACGAGCGGAAACGAATAGCAAGAAACTGTCAGGAACTGATAACAGCAATTCGCTACAGCAATAACACTGGCTAGCAGTAAGCGCGCGATAGGAAATGATGGCGGCAGCTCGATACAGCAACAGGACAGGAACTGGCCAAATGGAAATGATTCGAAACAGGCAACCTCCAAATAGCAGCACTCGAAACAGCAAGTTTCGGTCGGATGCTAATTGAAAACTGGAAACAAGTTCGAACGATCGAACAGCACTTGATGCGAAATCCCGAACAAGTGCAACCCTATATCGAAAACAAGAAGAATATCGAAACAGGACAGGAAACAGTTGTTTTATCGAACAAAACCTATAATTCGATAAAGTGATTTCTTCTCAAGACCTATTGAGAATCAATCAGATTAAGATTCGAAAACGCGTCGAATAATAATCAAAGTTTTGAAGGAAACTCGTCCAACACATAAACAATACACAAGGTATGTTGTTTTATCATTCAATCATCTGCCCTCATTACAACTCCATCGTCACTATTTATAGGCAAAAGTATCCTGACAAGATAATCTAAACTATTACAAGCTGGTCTTAAAATAAGGAAAAGAAAATACAAGGTTCCCCACGTCACTTGCAAACAAGAGTAAAAGATGGGTTTTGTCTCCAAGGTGATAGCCGCCTTTCACATAGCATGTAGCCGAGATTCCTGCTGCTTTTATAATAAAGAAGGTGCTGAAATTCTTTTAATGTTTTGCTTTTACCATTTGGACCCTTTCCCCAAGATGCAATTTGCCCATGTTTAAATTACTCCAAGTCCGGTTATCAAGGTAACTCTGGGTCTCGTATCCCTTTTCTCGCCTAAGTATGTTGGAGTATGGTCGAGGTGTTTTACGTCAATCCTTACTTCGTTTTCTTCGCTTGGAGTAGTTGGTTTCGTATCATTCCCTCGTTCTTTAAAAGGAATTGTCCTCAATTCCGCAATCCTTTTTTTTGGAGTTAATGGTAAATTGCATAAATAAAGGAAAATTACAAAGAAAGTGCATGAGGGTTGGCCTCATCACAAAATGTAAAATGCCTAATCTCGAGATAAGGAGATAGATGATACGAATTACGTATGAAAGTGGACGTAAACTCATATGGAATGCAGCGGAAATATAATTGATCCTCACAACACTCGAATATGTGTAACACTCGTAAGATATAACCGAAAGTAGGGCAATTCGGCTTACATAAATAAGAACAATATGAATGATTTATCAAACTAGACCTATAGTTTGATAAGATAATCTGTCCTCAAGACCTATTGAGAATCGATTCGATTAAAACACGAAAACGCGTCGAATTATAACCAAGGTTTCGATGAAAAGCATTCACCAAGAAAACACAAGTGTATTCTTATTTCTTCAACATACAATATTCCTAATGAAAGCATCAACAAGAATACTTATAGCATGGTAGTCTTCTTAGCAACTAAAGAATCAAACAAGATCACATGATCTTGAAATGAAAAACAAAACAACAAGATAAAATACAAGGGAATCAAATCAAAGGGAGGGGGAATCACACAACAAAATGAATATAAGACACCCCACATAACATGCAAGTCTAATCATGACATGTGAGAGGAGGAAAAACAACAAAAAATAAAAAAAAATCAACAATAATGGCATTTGCTGGTCTGTCGGACACGGCATGTGCCGATTGGCACGGCCGCGGCGGCATGTGCGGACGCACATGTTCGGCAGGACTCGACCGTGTCGCCTGGAACGGTCGGGTTGGTCGGACAGCGGGAATTGTACTATCCGGAAGAGTGTGACTCGGCCGTGTCGCCTGGCACGGTCGGGTTGTGTCGGCACGGGCCGTGTCGGACGACACGGTCGGGTTCGGTCGGCAGCGAGATTTCATTATCCAGGACACCTCGGCACGGGCCGTGTCGGATGACACGGCCGGGTTCGGTCGGCAGTGATCGGCCAGTTCCGGCAGGTGGTGGTCGGCAGCGATCGGCCAGTTCCGGCAGGTGGTGAATTTTCCGGCCGGTGGTGATTTTTCCGGCAGTTCGTCCATTTTCCGGCCGATTGTCGACCTTCCGGCATAGCATGACACGGGCCGTGTTATATGACACCGCTGAGACCGAGACTCCACGTCTTATGTCCGTTTTCTCGCCTAAATACGTAGTAGCCCGTGCATGGCATGTAGTAAGGTCATTTATATCGATCCTTACTTCGTCTTCTTTGTTCATATCAAATGATTCTGTATCATCTCCTCCTCCTTTAAAAGGAATTGTCCTCAATTCCGAAATTCCGTCATCATCGATGTAAGGTGAGAGGTCCCCAACATTAAAGGTTGCATGAATCCCATAATCTCCCGGAAGTTCTAATTTGTAAGCGTTGTCGTTCACTTTCGCGATTACTTTAAACGGTCCCTCCGCTCGCGGCATTAATTTGTTCTTACGTTTATTTGAAAATCGCTCTTTTATTAAATGCAACCAAACCAAATCACCAACTTCGAACAATCTCGGCCTTCTTTGTTTGTTCGACTTTCTTTTGTAAGCCTCGTTTATTTCCTTGATTCGATTACGTACTTGCTCGTGTAATTTCATCATCGATTTCAATTTTGATTCCGCATCCTTGTGCACTAACTCGTCACTTGGCAATGGAATTAGATCTAACGGCATGTACGAGTTTAGTCCGTAAACTAATTCGAACGGAGAGTGTGCCGTGGCATGAGTAGGAGAACGATTATAAGCGAACTCCGCATGTGCAAGTTTCAAGTCCCAATCCTTCTGTGTCTTGCTCACAAGACCACGTAGTAATGTGCCCAACGTTCGATTGGTCACCTCGGTCTGACCGTCCGTTTGTGGATGATGTGACGTGCTAAATAGTAGTTTGGTTCCCACCTTTCTCCACAAGGTGTTCCAAAAATAACTAAGGAATTTTGAGTCCCGATCCGAAACAATCGTTTTTGGAACCCCATGCAATCGTAAGATTTCTCGGAAATACAAATCGGCGACGTTACTCGCGTCGTCTTTCTTGTGGCAAGCCACAAAGTGAGCCATCTTCGAAAATCGGTCTACGACAACCGTTGAGTACGAGGCAAAGCAACAATAATAAAATCTCTCCCTCGTTGAGTACGAGGCAAAGCAACAATAAAATCCATTGAGACATCTTCCCATGGTCTTTCCGGAATCGGCAAAGGCATGTATGCTCCCGGTTTGAGTGAACTTTTAGCAATATGGCATGTCACACACTTATTAATTATGTCGTGTACATTCACTTGCATCTTCGGCCAATGAAAATGCTCTTTAAGGACCTCCAACGTTTTGGCGGAACCAAAATGACCGGCCAAGCCTCCACCGTGAGCTTCCCGAACTAATAATTCCCGAATTGGGTGTTTGGGTAAACATAGGCGATTCCCTTTGAAAAGGAATCCTTCTTGCAACGTAAACTCTCCAAACGGACCAGATTTACACGGAATGAAAACCTCACCAAAATCCACATCCCCATCATAATACTCCTTCAATGCTTCGAACCCAAGCAACTGAATGTCAAGAGTAGAGAGCAAGGCATACCGTCTAGACAAAGCATCCGCCCAACGTTGCTCTTGCCATCTTTGTACTTCGATGAAAAGTGGAATGATTGCAAGAATTCCACCCATTTAGCATGTCTCGGACTCAACTTTAGTTGGCCGTAGATATATTTCAAGGACTCATGATCCGAATGTAGGATGAAATGTTTCGGCCGAAGGTAATGGCTCCAATGATCAAGAGCTCTCACAATGGCATAGAACTCCTTGTCATAAGTACAATAGTTGAGTCGAGCCCCACCCAATTTCTCCGAAAAGTAGGCAATTGGTCGCCTCCCTTGGACGAGGACCGCCCCAATACCCACTCCACTTGCGTCACATTCTACCTCGAAAGGTTGTGAAAAGTCGGGTAAAGCCAAGATAGGAGCTTCACACATTTTCGCCTTCAATTTTTCAAACGCCCCTTGGGCAGCCCCGTTCCACATAAACGGTCCCTTTTTCAAGCATTCCGTTATCGGACTAGAAATGGTACTAAAGTCTCGTATGAACCTCCGATGAAATGAAGCAAGTCCGTGAAAGGATCGGACTTCCGTGATGGTTTTGGGGGTAGGCCAAGATTTAATCGCCTCGATCTTGGTTTGATCAACCGATACCCCTTCTTTAGAAACGATGTAGCCGAGAAAGGCTACACTCTCGACTAGAAACGAACACTTCTCCTTTTTCCCATAAAGTTTTTGATCCCTAAGGATTTCGAAGACTTTCCTCAAGTGTCCGGTATGCTCTTGAAATGATCGACTATAAATCAAGATGTCGTCCAAGTATACGACGACAAATTTTCCCAAAAACGGCTTAAGTACCTCATTCATTAATCGCATGAAAGTACTTGGCGCATTTGTAAGGCCAAAGGGCATGACGAGCCATTCATATAATCCATGTTTTGTCTTGAAAGCCGTCTTCCATTCGTCTCCTTCCCGCATGCGAATTTGATGATAGCCGCTTCTCAAATCAACCTTCGAAAAAATCACCGAACCATGCAACTCGTCCAACATATCATCAAGTCTAGGAATTGGGAACCGATATTTGATGGTTATGTTGTTCACGGCTGTACTATCTATATACATCCGCCATGACCCATCCTTCTTTGGAACAAGTAAAACCGGAACCGCACAAGGGCTCAAACTTTCTCGAACGTACCCGCGATTCATTAGCTCCTCGATTTGTTTTTGCAACTCCTTTATCTCCTTGGGGTTACATCGATAGGCGGCCTTGTTAGGGAGTGATGCACCCGGTACAAGGTCGACTTGGTGTTCAATCCCACGTAAGGGTGGCAAACCCGGCGGTAAGTCTTCCGGGAAGACATCCGCAAATTCTTGTAGCAAGGTATCGATATCTCTCTTGCCTTGCACAATCACGTCAACATCTCGTGTTTCTTTAATCATTAATAAATACACACGCTCGCCATCGTCAATAGCGTGTCTTACCTCTTTCTCACTAGCAAACATAGTAAGCTTCATTTCTCCATTTGATTAGAACTCATCGATCGAATGGCTTGGGGTGCCATTGGTTTGAGCACAATCTTCTTGCCTTTATCCCGTAATTCATATTCGTTACTCCTTCCTCGATGTAAAACGTCTCTATCAAATAGCCACGGTCGGCCCAGAAGTATGTGGCATGCATCCATCGGGAGTACATCACATAGTACGTTGTCACCATACGAACCCATAGTTAATCCGACCCGTACTTGTTTCGAAACTTTCACCTTACTACCATCATCGAGCCAATGTAACGCGTATGGTTTTGGATGAGTAGTAGTGATGAGTCCGAGCTTTGTCACCATCTCGCTTGAAGCAACATTCGTACAACTTCCTCCATCGATTATCAAACTACACCATTTGTCTTTAATTTGACACTTGGTGTGGAATATTTGATCTCGTTGCTCCGTGTCCCTCGAAACCGTCTTGACTTGTAAAGTGCGAAGGACTAGACTCGTGTCATAGTCCGGAGCATTGTAAGCCTCACACTCCTCTTCTTCTTCGGCGTTTACGTCAAACACGTCGCCGAGTCTTTCTTCTTCGTCCTCGGCCAATAATTCTTCCGGACCTCAAGAGCCTCTCTTAGTGTCACCACCGTTTGTTCGGACATGCATTTTGGTAATGGCCGAATCCTTGACACTTGAAACATCGTACCTTCGCCAAACTATTTTCATTGTGTACGTAGGGAGTCTATTGTGCCTGGACACCGACATGACTTGGTGTGGTGCTTTTAGTACCCGAACTCGAACCGGCACTTGGATTCCCGAATTTGGAAGGAAATTCGGGTCTTGAAAACTTCAATTTATTTTGGGCTTCTATCTTTATGCATAGTCCACATAAAGTATCGAAATCTTCATATGGATATAACTCCACCGTGTTGGCTATGTTTTTATTTAAGCCACGTAAAAAACGGGACATCTTTTGTTCTTCATTTTCTTCTAGCTCTCCCATCAAGACCAAACTTTCGAACTCTTCAATATATTCACCGACACTTAGTTTGCCTTGCATGAAGTCGGCAATCTTCCGGTATAAGGTTAACCGGTGTGATGTTCGCACATACCTCTTACGAAGTTTTCTTTTTAAAGAATCCCAAGAACGGATTTTTGCTTTTCCCTCCCGAGTTCTTCGCGTCTTTACTCCTTCGAACCAAAGAGAAGCACCCTTCCCTAACTTCAGAATTGCATATTTGCAACGTTTCTCGTCGTTAAGGTCTTTGAATTCGAACATGCGTTCACTTTTCCGTTCCCACTCCAAATAAGCTTCGGGATCGGTACATCCAACGAACTCCGGAAGTTCGTTTACTTTAAACTCATCCGCATGGTGTATTTGACGTGCGTCATCCCCGCGTCTTGCTTGCATACGTGGTTCCGGTAGACCGCTTAGTGCATCCCGGAGTTTCATCAAGAAATCGGGATCGGAGAAATCCATAACAAGAATCAAGAGATAGTTTTGAACAAGAAATCTTCAATAAAATTGCCAAGGAAATAGCCTTGGGCTCCGATGCCACTAATGATATGAATTACGTATGAAAGTGGACGTAAACTCGTATGGAATGCAGCGGAAATATAATTGATCCTCACAACACTCGAATATGTGTAACACTCGTAAGATATAACCGAAAGTAGGGCAATTCGGCTTATGATACGAATTACGTATGTAAGTGTGCGTAATGCGTATGAAATACAACGGAAGATTATTACGTCTTGACAAGTATCAAAGTATCAATCAAAAATTACAAGGTGGTGGCCGAATTTAAGTGGTTTCGGCCGTGAAGTAGTGTGGTATATGGATTTGGATGTGTTTTAGCGAATTAGACCTATAACTCGATAAAGATAATCTCTTCTCAAGACCTATTGAGAATTGATCAAGTTAAAACTTCGAGACGCGTCGAAACAATAACCAAAGTTTTGTTGAACTCGTTCAACGTATATTTCAAAGAAATACAAGGTTTATTAATTTTCAAGATATATTACAATCACCAAATGAACTACTATATATAGTAGTTGTACAAGGGATAAGGAAATAAAGAACAAGAAAAAAAATGAAAATACAAGTCTCCATCTCTTATCACTTCGGCCGATTCTTCAAGGTGGGGAAGGGATCATGAAGATTTTGGACAAGATATGATATCAAGCATCTTGGACTTATTAGGGTGACTTTGACATGTAGAAAAAGACTTGATGAAAGTCTCCATGAAGTGATCACATTTCGGCCGATTTGTGGGGAGGAGGATGACTTATTTGGATATGATATCTTCAACTATCTTGGACTATATTTGGTGATGTTGACATGAAGGAAAATATTTGATGAAATTCTCCACCATGTTAGCAATTTTCGGCCGATTCAAAGGAGGTGGGGATGAGGAGATTTCTTCAATATCTTGTGAAAGATATGAAGACAAGCAAGGGTCCCTTTCAAGCATAATTTGGCCGAAATTTCCATGCTTTGGACCGATTTCGTCGTCATGTTTTACGTTACTCCAGTTCCGATTAATAACGTAACTCCAATCCGCGTGTTCTTTTCGCCCAAGTATGATGATGCATGGCCATGCAAATTTGTATCATTGTTGATGTTGATTTTTATTGACTCTTCTTCGATTGGAATAGATGATATCGTTTCATTTCCTCCCTCTTTGAAAGGAATTGACCTCAATTCCGTAATGCCATCGTCGTCAAGGTAAGGCGAGAGATCACCTATGTTGAAAGTCGCGTGTACTCCGTAATCGCCCGGAAGTTCTACTTTGTAGGCGTTGTCGTTCACTTTTCCCACAATTTTGTACGGACCTTCGGCTCTCGGCATTAATTTGTTCTTGCGTTTATTTGGGAATCGTTCTTTCCTCAAATGTACCCAAACTAAGTCGCCAACATCGAATAATCTCGCTTTTTTATTTTTGTTCGACTTCCGTTTGTAAATTTCATTCACTTCTTTAATCCGTTCTCGTACCTTTTCATGTAACTTCATCATTGACTTGAGTTTTGATTCTGCATCTTTGTGAACCAATTCGTCAGCTCAAACAGCGGAATCAAATCCAATGGCATGTGCGGATTTATTCCGTATACTACTTCAAAAGGTGAATGGGCCGTGGGGAAACCGGGTGATCGATTGTATGCGAATTCCGCATGTGCAAGTTTAACGTCCCAATCCTTTTGTGTTTGGTTCACCAATCCTCGCAATAATGCTCCTAATGTTCGGTTGGTCACCTCCGTTTGTCCATCAGTTTGTGGGTGGTGCGAAGTACTGAATAGGAGTTTAGTACCCACTTTCCTCCATAAAGTATTCCAAAAGTATCTCAGGAATTTAGAATCTCGATCCGACACGATAGTTTTTGGAACTCCGTGTAAACGAACTACTTCTCGGAAATATAAGTCCGCCACATTGCTTGCATCATCGGTTTTGTGGCATGCTATAAAGTGAGCCATTTTTGAAAAACGGTCGACGACCACCATGATCGAGTCTTTGCCCCGTTGAGTACGAGGTAAAGCAACAATAAAATCCATCGAGACATCCTCCCACGGACGCAAAGGTATTGGCAACGGCATGTAGGTACTTGGCTTAAACGAGCTTTTCATCATGTGACAAGTGACGCATTTACTTACGATGTTGCTTACGTCACCATACATCTATGGCCAAAAGAAATGCTCCTTTAGAACTTCCACGGTTTTAGCCGAACCGAAATGACCGGCTAGTCCTCCTCCGTGCGCCTCCCGAACTAGTAATTCCCGAATTGCATGCTTCGGCACACATAGTTTATTTCCTTTGAAGAGAAAGCCATCTTGTAAAATAAATTCTTCGTACGGGCCTGTTTTACAACGGGTGAAAATTTCTCCGAAATCCAAATCGACAATGTAATGATCTTTCAAAGTCTCGAACCCTAACAAACGAACATCTAGAATAGAAAGTAAGGCATACCGTCTTGATAGTGCATCCGCCACGATATTACTCTTACCGTCTTTGTACTTGGATGAAAAGTGAAAAGATTGTAAAAATTCCACCCATTTTGCATGCCTCGGACTTAGCTTGCTTTGCCCGTTGATGTATTTCAACGACTCGTGATCCGAATGTAACACGAAATGTTTCGAACGTAAATAGTGACTCCAATGATCGAGTGCTCTCACGATAGCATAGAACTCCTTGTCGTAAGTACAATAATTAACTCGAGCGCCACTTAATTTTTCCGAAAAATAGGCGATGGGGCGGCCTCCTTGAATAAGTACTGCCCCGATTCCAACTCCACTAGCGTCGCATTCCACCTCAAATGGTTGCGAAAAATCGGGTAACGTTAAAATTGGTGCTTCACATAACTTTCCTTTTAATTTTTCAATAGCCTTTTGGGTCACCTCGTTCCATGCAAAGGTTCCTTTTTTAAGCACTCCGTGATCGGACTGGAGATGGTGCTAAAGTCCCGTATGAATCGTCGGTAAAAAGAAGCGAGGCCATGAAATGATCGTACCTCCGTGATAGTTTTTGGTGTCGGCCAAGACTTGATTACCTCGATCTTCTCTTGGTCCACCGAAACTCCTTCTTTAGAAACAACATAGCCGAGAAAGACAAGACTCTCGACTAGGAAAGTACACTTCTCCCGCTTTCCATAAAGTTTCTGTTTCCTTAGAGTTTCAAACACGTGCCGCAAATGTTCGAGATGCTCCTCTAAGGATCGACTGTAGATCAAAATGTCGTCTAAGTATACGACAACAAACTTTCCCAAGAAAGGTTTGAGAACCTCGTTCATCAACCTCATGAAAGTGCTCGGGGCATTAGTGAGGCCGAATGGCATCACAACCCATTCGTAAAGTCCATTCTTTGTTTTAAATGTCGTCTTCCATTCGTCTCCCCCTCGCATGCGAATTTGATGGTATCCGCTCCGTAAATCAACTTTTGAAAATATAACCGAGCCATGCAACTCGTCTAACATGTCGTCTAGTCTCGGGATGGGGAACCGATACTTGACGGTGATGTTATTCACGGCTCTACTGTCAATACACATTCGCCATGATCCGTCTTTTTTTGGTACAAGTAGGACTGGAACCGCACACGGACTTAAACTTTCTCGGACATATCCGTGACTCATGAGTTCATCAATTTGACGTTGTAGTTCTTTGGTTTCTTCGGGATTACAACGATACGCCGCTTTGTTCGGTAATGGAGCTCCTGGTACAAGATCAATTTGGTGTTCGATTCCTCGGATAGGTGGTAATCCCACCGGAAAATCATCGGGAAATACATCCGCGAACTCGTGTAATAGTGTATCTGTCTCTCCTTCGTGGTGTGATTTGGTAGCAAGGTTTCGGATTTCTTTGATCATCATCAAATAAACACGTTCGCCATCGTCAATGGCGTGTTCGACTTCTTTTTCGTTTGCAAGCATCGTGAGCCTCGGCCCTTCGACTTTTTTTGAACTCATTGTTCGGATAGCTTGAGGTGACATAGGTTTAAGAACAATTTTTTTACCTTTGTCACGTAACTCATACTCGTTGCTCCTCCCTCGATGTAGTACGTCCCGATCAAATAACCAAGGTCTTCCCAACAACACGTGACATGCGTCCATTGGTAGTACATCGCATGTAATATCATCTCCATACGAACCCATGGTGAGTCCAACCTTCACTTGTCTTGATACTTTCACCTTATTTCCATCATCGAGCCAATGGAGTGAATACGGCTTTGGATGAGCCGTAGTGATTAGTCCGAGCTTCGAGACCATCTCGCTTGATGCCACGTTTGTACAACTTCCACCGTCAATGATCAAGCTACACCATTTATCTCCGACACGACACTTCGTGTGAAAGATTTGATCTCGTTGTTCTATGTCACTCGGGGCCACCTTCGTTTGTAACATGCGAAGGACGAGGTTCGTGTCATAGTTCGGGGCATCGTATGCCTCGCAATCTTCTTCTTCTTCTTCGTCGGCTTCCAAGTTAAAGACGTCTCCAATTCTTTCTTCTTCGGCTAGTAATTCTTCTCGGACGGCTATGGCTTCTCGTAACGTCACTATTCTCCGATTCGGACAAGCACTTTGATAGTGTCCAAATCCTTGACATTTGAAACACCGAACTTTAGACAAACTTGTTTCTTTTGGTGTGATAGGAGTTTTTGGGATGGTGGTAACGGGTGGACTTGTTGTGACAGTTTTTGGAAACGAGCTAGAACTCGTGCCAAAGTTGGTATTTCCGAATTTAGGTGGGAATTCGGGTTTAGAAAATTTTGTCTTGTTTTGAGTCTCCAACTTTATGCAAAGTCCGCATAAAATATCAAAGTCGGAATAGGGGTAGAGTTCCACGGAATTAGCAATGTTTTTATTCAAACCTCGTAGGAAACGGGACATCCGTAATTCTTCGCTTTCTTCAAGTTCTCCCATCAAGGATAAGTTTTCAAACTCCTCGATGTACTCCTCTACACTTAGATTTCCTTGCGTGAGGTCAGAAATTTTTCGATACAAACTCAACTTGTGTGTAGCCGGGACATATCTCTTTCGAGGTTTCTTTTTTAGAGAATTCCACGAACGTATCTTTTCCTTACCGGCACGAACTCGTTGTGTCTTCATTCGTTCAAACCAAAGGGAAGCTCCCTTTCCAAGTTTGAGAATCGCGTACTTGCATCGTACCTCGTCATCGAGATCCTTGAACTCAAACATTCGTTCAATTTTCCTTTCCCACTCCAAATAAGCCTCGGGATCGGTGCCGCCTACGAACTCCGGATGTTCGCTTGTCTTGTATTCATCAGCATGTCGTGGTGCATGCATGGTGTCGTATCCTCGTCGTGCATGGATTCGGGGCTCCGGTAAGCCGCAAAGAACGTCACGTAGTTGTGTTTCTTCTTCATCGGTGAATGCCATCTTCTTGAGTAACGTCGAGAACCGTGAGACAAATGTCTCTGATACCACTTATGATACGAATTACGTATGTAAGTGTGCGTAATGCGTATGAAATACAACGTAAGATTATTACGTCTTGACAAGTATCAAAGTATCAATCAAAAATTACAAGGTGGTGGCCGAATTTAAGTGGTTTCGGCCGTGAAGTAGTGTGGTATATGGATTTGGATGTGTTTTATCGAATTAGACCTATAACTCGATAAAGATAATCTCTTCTCAAGACCTATTGAGAATTGATCAAGTTAAAACTTCGAGACGCGTCGAAACAATAACCAAAGTTTTGTTGAACTCGTTCAACGTATATTTCAAAGAAATACAAGGTTTATTAATTTTCAAGATATATTACAATCACCAAATGAACTACTATATATAGTAGTTGTACAAGGGATAAGGAAATAAAGAACAAGAAAAAAATGAAAATACAAGTCTCCATCTCTTATCACTTCGGCCGATTCTTCAAGGTGGGGAAGGGATCATGAAGATTTTGGACAAGATATGATATCAAGCATCTTTGACTTATTAGGGTGACTTTGACATGTAGAAAAAGACTTGATGAAAGTCTTCATCAAGTGATCACATTTCAGCCGATTTGTGGGGAGGAGGATGACTTATTTGGATATGATATCTTCAACTATCTTGGACTATATTTGGTGATGTTGACATGAAGGAAAAAGTTTGATGAAAGTCTCCACCATGTTAGCAATTTTCGGCCGATTCAAAGGAGGTGGGGATGAGGAGATTTCTTCAATATCTTGTGAAAGATATGAAGACAAGCAAGGGTCCCTTTCAAGCATGATTTGGCCGAAATTTCCATGCTTTGGACCGATTTCGTCGTCATGTTTTACGTTACTCCAGTTCCGATTAATAACGTAACTCCAATCCGCGTGTTCTTTTCGCCCAAGTATGATGATGCATGGCCATGCAAATTTGTATCATTGTTGATGTTGATTTTTATTGACTCTTCTTCGATTGGAATAGATGATATCGCATCAGCTTACATAAACAAGAACAATATGAATGATTTATCAAACTAGACCTATAGTTTGATAAGATAATCTGTCCTCAAGACCTATTGAGAATCGATTCGATTAAAACTCGAAAACGCGTCGAATTATAACCAAGGTTTCGATGAAAAGCATTCACCAAGAAAACACAAGTGTATTCTTATTTCTTCAACATACAATATTCCTAATGAAAGCATCAACAAGACTACTTATAGCATGGTAGTCTTCTTAGCAACTAAAGAATCAAACAAGATCACATGATCTTGAAATGAAAAACAAAACAACAAGATAAAATATAAGGGAATCAAATCAAAGGGAGGGGGAATCACACAACAAAATAAATATAAGACACCCCACATAACATGCAAGTCTAATCATTGACATGTGAGGGGAGGAAAAACAACAAAAAATAAAAAAAATCAGCAATAATGGCATTTGCTGGTCTGTCGGACACGGCCCGTGCCGATCGGCACGGCTGCGGCGGCATGTGCGGGCGCACATGTTCGGCAGGACTCGACCGTGTCGCCTGGAACGGTCGGGTTGGTCGGACAGCGGGAATTGTACTATCCGGAAGAGTGTGACTCGGCCGTGTCGCCTGGCACGGTCGGGTTGTGTCGGCACGGGCCGTGTCGGACGACACGGTCGGGTTCGGTCGGCAGCGAGATTTCATTATCCAGGACACCTCGGCACGGGCCGTGTCGGATGACACGGCCGGGTTCGGTCGGCAGTGATCGGCCAGTTCCGGCAGGTGGTGAATTTTCCGGCCGGTGGTGATTTTTCCGGCAGTTCGTCCATTTTCCGGCCGATTGTCGACCTTCCGGCATAGCATGACACGGGCCATGTTATATGACACGGCTGAGACCGAGACTCCACGTCTTATGTCCGTTTTCTCGCCTAAATACGTAGTAGCCCATGCATGGCGTGTAGTAAGGTCATTTATATCGATCCTTACTTCGTCTTCTTCGTTCATATCAAATGATTCCGTATCAATAGATCACTTATGTTGAAAGTAGCATGCACTCCATAATCACCCGGAAGTTCTAACTTGTAAGCATTGTCGTTCACCTTCGCAACTATTTTAAATGGTCCCTCAGCTCGTGGCATCAACTTGTTCTTACTCTTACTCGGGAATTGTTCTTTCCTCAAATGCACCCAAACTAAATCCCCAACCTCGAATACTCTTGGTTTTTTTGTTTGTTCGATTTTCTTTTGTATGTCTCATTTATCTCATTGATTCGGTTACGCACCTGTTCGTGTAATTTCATCATCGATTCTAGTTTTGACTCCGCATCCTTATGCACCAATTCGTCATTTGGTAATGGAATTAAATCTAGCGGTATGTAAGGATTCAAGCCGTACACTACTTCGAATGGAGAACGCGCCGTGGCATGAGTAGGAGAACGATTATAAGCAAACTCCGCATGTGCCAGTTTTAGATCCCAGTCCTTTTGTGTCTTGCATACCAGGCCTCGCAACAGTGTTCCCAGGGTTCGATTAGTCACTTCAGTTTGCCCGTCGGTTTGAGGGGGGTGTGAAATGCTAAACAAGAGTTTTGCTCACACCTTCCTCAATAGGGTGTTCCAAAAGTAGCTGAGAAATTTGGAGTCTCGATCGGAAACAATAATCTTCGGAATCCCATGTAAACATACCACCTCTCGAAAATATAAGTCGACCACATTGCTTGCATCGTCTGTCTTGTGGCACGCTACAAAATGATCCATTTTCGAAAAACTATCTACGACTACCATAATCGCATCCCTCCCTCGTTGAGTACGAGGTAATGCCACAATAAAATCCATCGAGACATCTTCCCATGGCCTTTCCGGAATCGGTAAAGGTGTGTATATTCCTGGTTTGAACGAACTCTTCGCAACATGGCATGTCACACACTTAATAATTATGTTACTAACATCGCCCTGCATCTTTGGCCAATAAAAATGTTCCTTCAGCACATCTAATGTCTTAGTCGAACCAAAGTGGCCAGCCAAACCTCCCTCGTGAGCCTCCCGAACCAGCAATTCTCGAATCGTGTGCTTGGGTAGGCAAAGACGATTTCCCTTAAAAAAGAAGCCTTCCTGTATCAAAAATTCTCCCATCGGTCCAGATTTGCAAAGGGCGAAGGTCTCGCCAAAATCCGCATCACCGTCGTAATATTCCTTCACTGTCTCGAATCCAAGCAAACGAACATCAAGAGTACAGAGTAAGGCATAACTCCTAGACAATGCTTCTGCTACAATATTGCTCTTGCCATCCTTATACTTTGATTAGAAGTGAAATGATTGTAAGAATTCCACCCACATCGCATGCCTGGGACTTAACTTGTGTTGTCCGTTAATATACTTCAATGATTCATGGTCTGAATGTATGATGAAATGCTTCGGCCGAAGATAGTGACTCCAATGATCTAGATCCCTCACAATAGCATAAAACTCCTTGTCGTACGTACAATAATTGAGACGAGCACCGTTTAACTTTTCTAAAAAATAAGCAATAGGCCGCTTTCCTTGAATGAGAACCGCTCCAATGCCAACTCCGCTAGCATCACATTCTACCTCAAACAGTTGCAAAAAATCGGGTAATGCTAAGACTGGTGCTTCCCACAACTTTGCCTTCAAATTTGCGAATGACTCCTGGGCAGCCCGGCTCCAATTAAACGTACCTTTCTTCAAACATTCGGTTATTGGGCTTGCAATGGTGCTGAAATTTCGAATGAATCTTCGGTAAAATGAAACCAGTCTTTGGAACGATCTAACTTCCGTCACTGTAGTGGGCACTGACCAGGATTTAATGGCTTCGATCTTTGCTTGATCGACCGACACTCCATTCTTTGAAACAACATAGCCAAGAAAGACTATACTTTCGACCAAAAATGAGCACTTCTCCTTCTTTCCATACAGCCTTTGGTCCCTAAGGGTTTCAAAGGCTTGTCTCAAGTGTCCGAAATGTTCTTGCAACGATCGGCTATAAATCAAAATATCGTCTAGATATACAACCACAAATTTCCCCAAGAATGGCTTAAGCACCTCATTCATCAAGCGCATGAAGGTACTTGGCGCATTTGTAAGGCCGAACAGCATAACGGTCCATTGATACATCCCGTGTTTAGTTTTGAAGGCCGTCTTCCACTCATCTCCTTCTCGCATCCGGATTTGGTGATAACCACTTCGTAGATCGACTTTTGAAAAGATCACAGATCCGTGTAATTCGTCCAACATGTCATCAAGCCTCGGAATCGAAACTCGATACTTGATGGTTATATTATTCACGGCTCGAATGTCAATACACATTCGCCAAGATCCGTATTTCTTAGTAACCAGTAATACCGGAACCGCACAAGGGCTTAGGGTTTCTCGAACATACCCACGGTTCATTAGTTCTTCGATTTGGTTTTGTAATTCCTTCGTCTCCTCGGGATTACATCTATTGGCAGCCTTGTTAGGGAGCAACACACCCGGTGAGGTCGATCTGATGTTCAATCCCACGAATAGGTGGCAAACCCGACGGTAATTCTTCAGGAAAAACATCCGCAAATTCATGTAATAAGGCACCCATCCTTTCGTCGTTCCGCACAACCATGTTACCATTCTGTGTCTCTTTCAGAATCAATAAGTACACGCACTCGCCATCATTAATAGCATGTTCCACATCCCGTTCGCTAGCAAACATGGCCAGTTTTGGGTTTTCACTCCGACTAGAACTCATAGAGTGAATAGCTTGAGGTGACATTGGTTTAAGCACAATCTTTTTGCCCTTATCCCGTAACTCGTACTCATTACTTCTTCCTTGGCGTAAAACGTCCCTATCAAATATCCATGGCCTTCCCAAAAGTACATGGCATGCATCCATTGGGAGTACATCACATAATACGTTGTCTTCATATGAACCCATGGTTAGTCCAATCCTCACTTGTTTAGTCACCCTTATTTTGCTCCCATCACCGAGCCAATGCAAAGTGTAAGGTTTCGGGTGAGCCGTAGTAGTCAGCCCGAGTTTAGTCACCATCTCGCTGGAAGCTACGTTGGTGTAACTCCCTCCATCAACGATCAAACTACACCATTTATTCCCGATCTGACACTTTGTGTGAAATATTTGATCCCGCTGTTCCGAATCATTCGAAACAGCTTTGGCTTGTAGAGTACGCAGAACTAAAGCCGTGTCATAGTTTAGAGCATCGTAAGTCTCATATTCTTCTCCTTCTTCGTCCTTCATGCTGAAATCAAATACATCACCCAGTCTCTCCTTTTCGTCCTCGACCAACAACTCGTCTCGGATCGTGACAGCTTCTCTTAGTGTCACCACTCGTTTGTTCGGAAAAGCATTTTGATAATGTCCGAACCCTTGACATTTGAAACATCTTACTTTAGCCAAACTCGTCTTCTTCGGTACGTAGGGGCCCTTCGGAATTGCAACAGGGACCGGAGTCGGTACAGTTGCCTTAGTAGTAGAACTAGAACCGACACTTGGGTTTCCAAATCGGGCTGGAAACTCGGGTTTATACAACTTCATCCTGTTTTGAGCTTCCAACTTTACACATAGCCCACATAGTGTATCGAAGTCTTCGTATGGGTATAATTCCACCGAGTAAGCTATGCTTCGGTTCAAACCGCGCATGAGTCGCGACATCTTCTGCTCCTCATTCCCCTCCTCTATTTCTCCCATTAAGGTCAGATTCTCAAATTCCTCAATGTATTCATTGACACTCAATTTTCCTTGCATGAGGTCTGCAATCTTCCTGTACAAGGACAGTCGATGCGACGTTGGTACATATCTCTTACGTAGTTTTCTTTTTAAGGAATCTCATGAATGGATCTTTTCTTTCCCCGCACGGGTTCTTCGTGTTTTCACTACTTCGTACGAAAGCGAAGCGCTTTTCCCCAACTTGAGAATTGCATACTTGCACCATTTCTCGTCGTCGAGGTCTTTGAACTCGAACATACGATCAATTTTACATTCCAATTCCAGGTAAACTTCAGGGTCTGTCCCGCCAACGAACTCTGGAAGCTCATTAACCTTGAACTCTTCGACATGGCGTGAGGGTCGCTCATAGTCACCACGCCTAGGTTGCCAATACTGGTGATACGAATTACGTATGAAAATGGACGTAAACTCGTATGTAAATGCAGCGGATATATTTTGTTGCCTCACAACACTCGAATATGTGTAACACTCGTAAGATATAACCGAAAGTAGGGCAATTCGGCTTACATAAACAAGAACAATATGAATGATTTATCAAACTAGACCTATAGTTTGATAAGATAATCTTTCCTCAAGACCTATTGAGAATCGATTCGATTAAATCTCGAAAACGCGTCGAATTATAATCAAGGTTTCGATGAAAAGCATTCACCAAGAAAACACAAGTGTATTCTTATTTCTTCAACATACATAATACATTTGTGTTTTCTTGGTGAATGCTTTTCATCGAAACCTTGATTATAATTCGACGCGTTTTCGAGTTTTAATCGAATCGATTCTCAATAGGTCTTGAGGAAAGATTATCTTATCAAACTATAGGTCTAGTTTGATAAATCATTCATATTATTCTTGTTTATGTAAGCCGAATTGCCCTACTTTCAGTTATATCTTACGAGTGTTACACATATACGAGTGTTGTGAGGCAACAAAATATATCCACTGCATTTACATACGAGTTTACGTCCATTTTCATATGTAATTCGTATCATAAGTGGTATCGGAGCCCAGGGTCATCTCCTTGGGCGATTTTCTTCAACGATTTCTTGTGAAGAACTATCTCTTGATTCTTGTTATGGATTTCTCCGATCTCGATTTCTTGATGAAACTCCGTGATGCACTAAACGGCTTTCCGGAGCAACGTATGCAAGAAAGACGCAGAGACGATGCCAACGGTATTGATTTCTTGGCCAAATTACGTAGCATACTGGAATTTCACGGAGATAGTAATCCAGATGCGTGCATAGATTGGCTTCGTGTTTGTGAGGAGCACTCGGACTTCAAGGCTGCCCCGATCAACCGCCGCGTTTCGTTGGTGGCAAGGCGCCTCCGCGGTAGCGCCGCCGTCTGGTGGCAAAAATTGAAACAGTCCCGTTCACAACAACGTAAGCCTAAAATCCAAGATTGGCTTAAATTCAAAAAATATTTCAATCGAAGGTTCAAATTCCCATCTTACCACCAATCCTTCGACGCCCCGCCACCGGCATTCGATCTAAGGTCTTCCCCCATCAAGGAATTCCCAGCAGAATCTTTTTTCGATGAAGACAATGTCCCTACGGTCATTTTCAATGAAGTAGACGAGAAAGAGGTTTCAACGACGCAATACAACGAAGAAGACGATTTGGTTAGTGTTTCCCTAATTGACGAACTTGGATCTTGCTATTATGAACATGGGCCAATTAATTGCGTTGGCCAAATTGACCAAAACGGGATTGATGAGCCAAGTGAATTATGGTCAGATGAACATTCGACACAAGTCGGGCCTTTTAAAGTTGTGGAAGACAAAATTGAGCTTGGTACTAAAATTGACCGGTTAGAGGAAAACGACAATTTTGAGCCCAATTTTTATATCGACCCAGTTTCTGGTGATGGACTTATGGTCTTGGATGATTACCAAATTGAGGTTAGTAAATTATTTTGTGATGGGCCATTATTGTGGGAGCCCAATAATTTTGAAACGGAGAGTTGGTCAGATTGCGACGGATCGCCAACATTTGATGAGGAACCAGTTGATGAAGAGGACTCCGTAATAAATTCTGTGTTTTCCATTTTTGATGGTGAACCCGATATGTAATTATCAGTTTTTCCAATTCTGGAGGAGGAACCTGATGTGGAGTTAACCGTGCGTCCGATTTCAGATATCCACTCATGTCATGATATCGGTATTACCTGGCGGAGTAATTATTATTATTTTATTATTAATAATAGTTATTTTTTTGGTGATTCTCGAGGGGGCCCCACTACCTATCGTCTCAAGATTTTGGGCCATGTACGTACTGCGGACATTTTCGAGATCAAGTACTTAGAAGCTTTAATTAATTATCTTGACGACGAAGGAAGTTCGGAATTGAGGACAATTCCCTTTAAAGGGGGAGGGGATGATACGGAATTGACTAGTCCAAATAAAGAAAACGAAGCAAGGATCGACGTAAATGGCCTTACAACGCGGCATGCACGTACGGCAACATTTTTAGGCGAGAAAATGGACACAAGCCGGAAAATGACACAACCTGCCGGAAAATGTCGTCGCCTGCCGGAAAATGTCGAGCCTGCCGGAAAATATCACACCTGCCGGAAAATGCCGGCCACTGCCGACCGAACCCGGCCGTGTCGTCCGGCACGGCCCGTGCTGTACTCGTCCGGAAATGCCAAGGTCACTGTCGGTCGAACCCGACCGTGCCAGACGACACGGTCGAGTCCTACTTGCCTAGAAATGCCGAAAATGACTGTCCAGACGCCCGACCGTGCTCCAGGACACGGTCGAGTCAATGCCAAGTCACTGTCGGTCGAGTTGCTGTCAGACGTCCTTGTCACGCCGCGACCGTGTCAAGCGGACACGGTCGAGTCATTGCCGAACGTCCCTGTCGCGCCGCACCCGTGCCGAGTCACTGTCGGATGAGTCACTATCGGACGTCGTTGTCGCGCCGCGACCGTGTCAAGTGGACACGGTCGAGTCCCTGCCGGCGCCTGTCGACCGCGCCGCGGCCGTGTCACGGGACACGGTCGAGTCCTGCCGACAGCCCACTTATTTTATACACTTTTTTGTATTTTTGACTTCTCTTTTCCTTTTTACATATTTTAGGGATTATGTTTTCCCCATTTTGTGATTTTATGTTCCTTGTTTGTATTTTATGTTGATTTGTTTGGATTATTCAAAGATTTTATAATCTTTGAATTATTTTATTTTTTTGTTTGTTTCCTTAGTAGTAGGAGACTTCACCTCCTATAAGTAGGAGTTGATTAGCCTTGTAATAGATAGAGTATTATGAATGTTGAAGTATAAGAATACACATTTTGTTTTCTATCCTTGGTAAATAATTTTTTACCGAAACTTGATTTTTATTCGACGCGTTTTCGAGTATTAATCCGATTGATTCTCAATAGGTCTTGAGAAGAAATTACCTTATCGAGTTATAGGTCTAATTCGATAAACCCTTGTTCTTGATCATTCAAGTCTTCTTGATCGATATTATCACTTTTCCCGATATTACTTCCATTTTCCATTTGTTCGAATTTTCCTCGTCATATTCGATATTACATCACAAAATATCTCCGGAAAACTCCATATTCGTAAAAAGCCTTCCGCTACGATATTCATACAAACACTCCGACCGATATGTATCCGCCTCTCCCGGAGAATTCGTATCAGCTGGTCGCGTTTTTCTGGTATGTCACGCAATGCGTCGCGAAGTTTTGCTAAGAAATCAGCGTCGTTGAGATCCATAATGCCAAAGATCAAGAGCCTGGGGCTCCGATACCACTTATGATACGGATTCTCTATCGATACAGCAGCAAGCTGTTTTGACGAGCGGAAGCGAGCGCGCTGTCACGGGCTTAGAGTTTGCTATGCTCCTAAGCGTCGTGCGGCCTAGCAACCCTCTTGCTAGTCAGCCTTAAACACTCCGAATTTGGCTAAGTATGAAAGTAGGCACAACGAAAGAGAGGCAATGGGTTGAGGGAAAATTACTTCCACTAAGTAACAAAGAATTTACAAAGTCTTTTACAAGTGAGTTCCCAAGGATGGGTGCAAATGAGCCCCAAGTTCCCTATTTATACTACCTCTATCTCACTAGAACCTTCCTCCACCTCCTCATTTGGAGGCTTCTAGATCCTCCTATTACAAATTCTAGAGTATTCTATACATTACAAGTCTTTATACAATGTCTGGAATCATCTCTAAGATACAAGTCTTGACTCATCCAAGAGTCTCTAGCACCTTCCACATGCTTCTCGATCTTCCCGGTTCGTTCGGCCCGACCCGGCCCGCTCGGTCCGACTCGGCCCGTTTCCATGTAACACGACCCGATCCGGCCCGGCCTTCCACACATGCCTCCGGATTCATCTTTGATGTTCTGGACCATCCCGGTCCGTTTCTAGAATGTTCCGAGTATAATTTCCGTACAGTGGACTCCTCAGCTTTCCAATGTCCACTGCTATCACAAGGCATTATCCCGCTAAGCCTATTATAGGGGGAGGGTGCTCCGTGCATCCCTCGCGCGCCGCCCGCGCGCGCGCCCAGCGCCTCGCGCGCACCCCTCGCGGGTGTCCGTCGCCCGTGTCCGAGTCTCGGCCCTCGGATGTGCCTCATCTCGTCATCTTGCCCCGCATAGTCCCGAAGCGGCGTGCCTGTCCGCTGCACTCGTCCGTTCGGTTCCCGGCGTGCCTTGTCCAGCCGCCCAGGTAGTCCCGCATCAGGCCTAATGGCCTTGTCCCTCGGTCGGGCACTCTGTTGCCCGGTTGGCCTGCTTGCTCGGCCATACATCCACGCATGCCGCGCCACTCGGCTATGTCCCTCAGTCGGTTGTGCCGCTCCACACGGCCTAGCTGTCCCGAACGTGCCCCATGCACGTTGATCTGCTGAACCTCGCACCCCTCTGTGCGGGTCTATCCGAGCATTCTGTCGGTCATTTCTCTCGGGGCGTGACATTCTCCCCCGCCTGTTCCGTCGACGTCCCCGTCGACGCGTGCTGCCACTCGGTGCCTCGATGTACCGCATTGATCCCAGACAATACATCGGCATTTCCTCTTTAGTCAGCTTCTTCTGAAATCGAAGTGTCGTCATCGCTGCGTACGGGACTTGTTCCACAGTCAAGGGGATAATGATGGGTTTGTTCTGACCGTTCGCCCATAGTGTCTTTGCTTTTGGGAAAAAGGCAAAATTGTTCTTCTCCAGAAAGTCCATTCCCAAAATGAGATCCCGATCGTCCATCGTGGTGACTTTGAAGTGCACTCGACCTTCCCAGTCTCCAAGCACGATTCGCACTCCATTTGCTGCCCCTGTGACCAGATGCTGGGTCCGTTGTCGGACTTCATCCAGCCCTTGCATGGCTGCACGAGTAGTCCCAATCTTCTGGCTTCGGCCTCAGTGATATAGTTGTAGTCGGCTCCCGTGTCGACCAAGGCCTTGATGGGTTGGTGGTTGATGGTTCCCTCCACGAACATCAACTTGCTTCCTCGCGGTCCCTCGCTGCCTGCACTGACGACAGAATTAAGTTGTGGGATCGTGCTTACCTGCTGCACGTCCGTCTGATCAATGGTTGGCCCCTCACATTCGGCCATGGCGTTGAGCTTCCCCATTTCGGACAGTCCTTCATCCGATGAGCTCCGCCGCACATAAAGCATCCTCGTCGGTCGGGAGCGCCCCTGCGTTCACCCGAGTAGTATGGCTTGTCCGCGTCATGTTGCGGTCTCGTCCCGAATCTTCCACGTGATGGTTGGGCTGGTTGCTGTACTGACGTGCGGGTGTCTCCCCCGCCTTTGGCTGGACCCTCAGCTCGCGGCTCCTTCCTCTTCTCGAATTCGGCTAGGGACTCGGCCGCTTTAATTGCTTCATTGACAGATTTCACCTCGCGGCTTTGTACTCTGTTCCTGACCCAACTCGGTAGTCCATCCAGGAAGAAAAATAGTCGATCATCCTCGGTCATGTCCGGAATCTGAAGCATGATCGATGTAAAGTCCCGAACATAGTCCTGAATGGTAGTCTTATGCTTGAGCTCGCGGAGTTTCTTCCTTGCCTCATAGCATGTGTTCTCGGGATAGAATTGTGCCTTGAGTTCCGACACGAACTCGTCCCAAGTCCCGATCGGTAGGCAAGTTCCTTTCGCAACACCGGCCTGTCGATGACGCCACCACAGCGCTGCATCGTCGGCAAGATATAGTGCGGCCTGCCGTACTTTGGCCTTCTCGTCCGTCAGTCCCAGACCATCAAAGTAAAGTTCCATTCGCCACAGGAACTCCTCGATTGACTTGGCATCTCTCTTGCCAATGAACTCCTTGGGTTTGGGGACCTCAACTCTTGGTCCCTCGAACCTCGCCCCGCCAAATGTGTTGTTCCAGCTCGGCCCACCATTCGAGTTGGTGCCCGAGTTGCTTGCCCGACAGATTTTATCACAAAAATCTTCAAAACGTTTGGCACTTACCTCGCAAAACTCGGCATACTGCTTGCGTATCTCCGTGATGCTGGCTGCCACATGATCCTCGATCGTTGCTAACTCCTTGCGCAACGAGAGTTGTTCCCTCTTGAAGGTCTCGAGCTGGCCCAACGTGTGCCCTTCCAGTTGGCCAACAGCTTTCTCGAGAGTTCCCACGCGTTCCTCCGTGCTCAATTGGGTGTTAGTGATGCGCTGCCCAAGAGCTTCGATGTCGTCCTCGATGTCGGGTAGGCGGTTTTCTAAGGTGAGTATGATCTTTCGGATGTCTTCATCCTCAAGAAGTCGGCTTCGTGCCGGGTTCTCCTCGTGTTGCGGCGGCACCACACCGCGCGCCTTGCTCTTGCCACGCTTGGATTTCCCTTCGGCTGGGACTTCTCCACGTCCCCGGACCTTGTCAGCCTCTGTGACTCGTCCGTCCTCCACATTGATGCCTGCCTCGATCTATCCGTCGGCCATGATGCCTGCTGATCGTTAGCGTCGACTCCCGCAGTCCTGCACACCTCCTTGTGTGGCTAACCTGGCTCCGATACCATCTGTCACGGGCTTAGAGTTTGCTATGCTCTTAAGCGTCGTGCGGCCTAGCAACCCTCTTGCTAGTCAGCCTTAAACACTCCGAATTTGGCTAAGTATGAAAGTAGGCACAACGAAAGAGAGGCAATGGGTTGAGGGAAAATTACTTCCACTAAGTAACAAAGAATTTACAAAGTCTTTTACAAGTGAGTTCCCAAGGATGGGTGCAAATGAGCCACAAGTTCCCTATTTATACTACCTCTATCTCACTAGAACCTTCCTCCACCTCCTCATTTGGAGGCTTCTAGATCCTCCTATTACAAATTCTAGAGTATTCTATACATTACAAGTCTTTATACAATGTCTGGAATCATCTCTAAGTTACAAGTCTTGACTCATCCAAGAGTCTCTAGCACCTTCCACATGTTTCTGGATCTTCCCGGTTCGTTCGGCCCGACCCGGCCCGCTCGGTCCGACTCGGCCCGTTTCCATGTAACACGACCCGATCCGGCCCGGCCTTCCACACATGCCTCCGGATTCATCTTTGATGTTCTGGACCATCCCGGTCCGTTTCTAGAATGTTCCGAATATAATTTCCGTACAGTGGGCTCCTCAGCTTTCCAATGTCCACTGCTATCACAAGGCATTATCCCGCTAAGCCTATTATAGGGGGAGGGTGCTCCGTGCATCCCTCGCGCGCCGCCCGCGCGCGCCTCGCGCACCCTCGCGGTGTCCGTCGCCGTGTCCGAGTCTCGGCCCTCGGATGTGCCTCATCTCGTCATCTTGCCCCGCATAGTCCCGGCGGCGTGCTGTCTGCCGCACTCGTCTGTTGGTTCCGCGTGCCTTGTCGGCCGCGCCTGTAGTCCCGCATCGGGCCTAATGGCCTTGTCCCTGGTCGGGCACTCTGTTGCCGGGCTCGCTTGCTCGGCCATACATCCACGCATGCCGCGCCACTCGGCTATGTCCTCGGTCGGTTGTGCCGCTCCACACGGCCTATTTGTCCGAACGTGCCCCATGCACGTTGATTCACAACCTCGCACCCCTCTGTGCGGGTCTATCCGAGCATTCGCCGGTCATTTCTCTCGGGCGTGACATTCTCCCCGCCGCCTGGCCGACGCCGTCGCCGACGCTGCGTCGCCACTCGGTGCCTCGATGTACCGCATTGATCCCAGACAATACATCGGCATTTCCTCTTCAGTCAGCTTCTTCTGAAATCGAAGTGTCGTCATCGCTGCGTACGGGACTTGTTCCACAGTCAAGGGGATAATGATGGGTTTGTTCTGACCGTTCGCCCATAGTGTCTTTGCTTTTGGGAAAAAGGCAAAATTGTTCTTCTCCAGAAAGTCCATTCCCAAAATGAGATCCCGATCGTCCATCGTGGTGACTTTGAAGTGCACTCGACCTTCCCAGTCTCCAAGCACGATTCGCACTCCATTTGCTGCCCCTGTGACCGGTACTGCTGGTCCGTTGTCGGACTTCATCCAGCCCTTGCATGGCTGCACGAGTAGTCCCAATCTTCTGGCTTCGGCCTCAGTGATATAGTTGTAGTCGGCTCCCGTGTCGACCAAGGCCTTGATGGGTTGGTGGTTGATGGTTCCTTCCACGAACATCAACTTGCTTCCTCGCGGTCCCTCGCTGCCTGCACTGACGACAGAATTAAGTTGTGGGATCGTGCTTACCTGCTGCACGTCCGTCTGATCAATGGTTGGCCCCTCACATTCGGCCATGGCGTTGAGCTTCCCCATTTTCGGACAGTCCTTCATCCGATGAGCTCCGCCGCACATAAAGCATCCTCGTTGGTCGGGAGCGCCCCTGCGTTCACCCGAGTAGTATGGCTTGTCCGCGTCATGTTGCGGTCTCGTCCCGAATCTTCCACGTGATGGTTGGGCTGGTTGCTGTACTGACGTGCGGGTGTCTCCCCCGCCTTTGGCCGACCTCACCGCGGCTCCTTCCTCTTCTCGAATTCGGCTAGGGACTCGGCCGCTTTGATTGCTTCATTGACAGATTTCACCTCGCGGCTTTGTACTCTGTTCCTGACCCAACTCGGTAGTCCATCCAGGAAGAAAAATAGTCGATCATCCTCGGTCATGTCCGGAATCTGAAGCATGATCGATGTAAAGTCCCGAACATAGTCCCGAATGGTAGTCTTATGCTTGAGCTCGCGGAGTTTCTTCCTTGCCTCATAGCATGTGTTCTCGGGATAGAATTGTGCCTTGAGTTCCGACACGAACTCGTCCCAAGTCCCGATCGGTAGGCAAGTTCCTTTCGCAACACCGGCCTGTCGATGACGCCACCACAGCGCTGCATCGTCGGCAAGATATAGTGCGGCCTGCCGTACTTTGGCCTTCTCGTCCGTCAGTCCCAGACCATCAAAGTAAAGTTCCATTCGCCACAGGAACTCCTCGATTGACTTGGCATCTCTCTTGCCAATGAACTCCTTGGGTTTGGGGACCTCAACCCTTGGTCCCTCGAACCTCGCCCCGCCAAATGTCTTGCTCCATTTCGGCCCACCATTCGAGTTGGTGCCCGAGTTGCTTGCCCGACAGATTTTATCACAAAAATCTTCAAAACGTTTGGCACTTACCTCGCAAAACTCGGCATACTGCTTGCGTATCTCCGTGATGCTGGCTGCCACATGATCCTCGATCGTTGCTAACTCCTTGCGCAACGAGAGTTGTTCCCTCTTGAAGGTCTCGAGCTGGCCCAACGTGTGCCCTTCCAGTTGGCCAACAGCTTTCTCGAGAGTTCCCACGCGTTCCTCCGTGCTCAATTGGGTGTTAGTGATGCGCTGCCCAAGAGCTTCGATGTCGTCCTCGATGTCGGGTAGGCGGTTTTCTAAGGTGAGTATGATCTTTCGGATGTCTTCATCCTCAAGAAGTCGGCTTCGTGCCGGGTTCTCCTCGTGTTGCGGCGGCACCACACCGCGCGCCTTGCTCTTGCCACGCTTGGCTTTCCCTTCGGCTGGGACTTCTCCACGTCCCCGGACCTTGTCAGCCTCTGTGACTCGTCCGTCCTCCACATTGATGCCTGCCTCGATCTATCCGTCGGCCATGATGCCTGCTGATCGTTAGCGTCGACTCCCGCAGTCCTGCACACCTCCTTGTGTGGCTAACCTGGCTCCGATACCATCTGTCACGGGCTTAGAGTTTGCTATGCTCTTAAGCGTCGTGCGGCCTAGCAACCCTCTTGCTAGTCAGCCTTAAACACTCCGAATTTGGCTAAGTATGAAAGTAGGCACAACGAAAGAGAGGCAATGGGTTGAGGGAAAATTACTTCCACTAAGTAACAAAGAATTTACAAAGTCTTTTACAAGTGAGTTCCCAAGGATGGGTGCAAATGAGCCACAAGTTCCCTATTTATACTACCTCTATCTCACTAGAACCTTCCTCCACCTCCTCATTTGGAGGCTTCTAGATCCTCCTATTACAAATTCTAGAGTATTCTATACATTACAAGTCTTTATACAATGTCTGGAATCATCTCTAAGTTACAAGTCTTGACTCATCCAAGAGTCTCTAGCACCTTCCACATGTTTCTGGATCTTCCCGGTTCGTTCGGCCCGACCCGGCCCGCTCGGTCCGACTCGGCCCGTTTCCATGTAACCCGACCCGATCCGGCCCGGCCTTCCACACATGCCTCCGGATTCATCTTTGATGTTCTGGACCATCCCGGTCCGTTTCTAGAATGTTCCGAGTATAATTTCCGTACAGTGGACTCCTCAGCTTTCCAATGTCCACTGCTATCACAAGGCATTATCCCGCTAAGCCTATTATAGGGGGAGGGTGCTCCGTGCATCCCTCGCGCGCCGCCCGCGCGCGCAGCGCCTCGCGCGCACCCCTCGCGGGTGTCCGTCGCCCGTGTCCGAGTCTCGGCCCTCGGATGTGCCTCATCTCGTCATCTTGCCCCGCATTGTCCCGAAGCGGCGTGCTCGCTTGCCACTCGTCCGTTCGGTTCCGCGTGCCTTGTCCGGCCGCCTGTAGTCCCGCATCGGGCCTAATGGCCTTGTCCCTGGTCGGGCACTCTGTTGCCTGGCTCGCTTGCTCGGCCATACATCCACGCATGCCGCGCCACTCGGCTATGTCCCTCGGTCGGTTGTGCCGCTCCACACGGCCTAGTTGTCCCGAACGTGCCGTGCACGTTGATTCACGAACCTCGCACCCCTCAGGCGGGTCTGCCCGAGCATTCTCGCTTGGTCATTTCTCTCGGGCGTGATAGCGCTACCTTTTCCGGCCAGAGCGTGCGCTACGCTGTTCTCGCGCACCCGTCCGGTCAGTACCCGCAACCGTCCGGCCAGTCCCACAACCTTCCGGCGGTACATAGCAATCGGCCATCCGTAACCGTCCGGCCAGCGCCCGACCACCAGGGCTTGACGACTCGATTATCCGAAAATGCACGGAACGAACATAACAAAACGCTCGTGGGCAACATCATCGACCCGAAATGAAATATCATGCAACAATTAATCACACGCGACCATGAAAAGGGTCAAGACAACAAATACGAATGCGGATACCCACAACTTTGGGTAAATTACAAAATGGCCCAAAATGCCCAAAAATCACGATACTTGATCGAATAACCAAACCAAAGTTCATAACACGTCTAACAAAGTTAAACGGACTTACGGGAAACTCGAAACAGCAGTTTCGAACGAGATTCGCAAGAGTCGAACTCAAGTGCGGAAAAGTCGCTAAAAAGTACGGAACTCAACAAAACGACACCGAAGCGAACTCGGATGTCGAAAAGTACAGAATTAAACATTCTCATAATGACGAAACGGTCACAAGAGAGCCGTCAAAACATACTCTCGCTAAAAAAAAAGAAAATTACCGGAAATCGAATTTGCGGATATTACATACTACCCTCCTTAAAAGAAGTTTCGTCCCGAAACTTAAAACAAGTAGGGAGAAGTGATATCCCCCCAGGAAGACTCAACGAGATACACAAGAAACGCGTAACTTACGCCCAACAGCGAAACATTACAAGCAACACAAAGGAATATACGACGTGAAAACAAGCTCCACGACGACCAACACAACGTCCCCATTAGGGATATAATAAAACCAACAAGTGACAAGCGTCATCAAACGGATAATATAGTAAAGTCAATTATCCGAACAATCACAAAACACAACGAACGAAAATCAATATGATTGACCAACCCAACGGTACATCAATGAAAACGTGAGCCAATCGCTGAACAAATACGGAATTCCACCGCCCAAGGGTTGGAAGATCGAAAACGAGACTAATTTCCCGAACTTAAGGGAATTACAAAGGAGCCTGAACTTTCAACAATCACGAAACGAGATCAACAAAAACCGAACAATCAAACGATCGAGACAACAAAAATCGAACTATCATGTTCGAATCACGAAGAACAATAAAAATCAAACAACAACTCCCAGGTTCACGTCTCGACTCGAGACAATATATGATCCGGTGAAAACAACAAGATTCACATAAGATCCACAGGAAAGGGAATAGCAATTGAAAAGTCACAACGACAAACGAGTCATTCCAAAACAATACCACACTCGTTCGATAAACAAAAGCAAGGGGCAGGACAAGCTCAGAGAATGTCAACGAACATAAACGAGTCGATAGAGTCGAAAATACAGAAGTTCAAAATCCGATCCACTTGGAATAAAAAAACTAGTAGAACCAAAAGATGGTACTTCCGAATAAGGTTCACAAGAATCGAACCGAACTCAGAAAAGTCACAACGATAACCAGATCGACCCAAAACAAGATCACGGCTCGTTCAAACGATGAAACCGAAATACAGAACAAGTTCAGAAAGTATCAACGAACACGAACGAGTCGATAGACTTGAGAAAGAGGAAATGCAGAAGTCCAAAAACAATATGGGTATTATATTCGACCTCTTATAAAAGAAATGTCATCCCTGCAACTCACAACAACGGAAACAAGGTAACAACAAAAAAAGCAACCGACAGAAAAATCTCCCATGGGCCTCTCAGAGACGATTCTAATATTTGTGCTGAAGCGCGAACTCCGGAAGTCTCGGTAACCAATTCTCAAAACTGGATTCGGTGTCCCTCGAGTCCGTACTTGAAACACGTCACTGGAGAGGAAGGACAATTTGCACGTGTATGCCCCCGGCACATCACGGTTGAAACACCCCGGCTCGGCATACTGAAAATACAAATGCTAGATACAATGGGGCATAACGTCGCAAAACAACATAACGGAGATGCCAACTCAGCACAACAAAGAATCATAACACATATCATATACAACGATTACCATCGTAAAGTAATACACACACAAACACTACAACCGGAAATTCTTGAGAACACAGGGAAATACTTCAATTCCCACGAGATTTCACACAGCACTTGGCTTTCTCCAACTCTTGCCAATAGCTATCTTTCGGTACTTTCTTCTCTCGGCCTCTCTCATCAAGAAGACGATCGGCAGGGACGAAGAACACCGAGCTTCGCTCAAGAGCCGGATTAACAGAGTCTTTTTACACTCATTGTACTTAGATTCTCACATTAATACTTGTATCCACGAATATTTGTATTAATAACATATCGCGAGAGCATTCAAGCCCGGGCCTAACAAACCAGGCAAATCTTGTGTTTATTCATATTCTCTCGGAAGTGCTCCCGCAATTGTTGTTTATTGTCTGTTCATTCTAGCAGTATTTAATCTTCGGATAAATATTTTGGGCAACAACAATTGGCGCTAGAGGAAGGGCATCTAACCCTCAAATTTTTATTCCTACCGTCTCGAAGAACACTCACTGTTCTCGGGGCATATACTTGAAGTGACACTCACTGCGCTTCAAAGAAATCTTTCAGAGATCATGTCTTCCGCCTCCGCATCCAAGAAAGCCACTGGCCAGCCCGCCAGATGCCTCGTTCCGTCTCAGTCCGAGCCACAGCCGATGGCGGAAGGTAGCCGCCGCGGTCCGAGACGCTCGATCCCGCCCCTGAGGTTCGGCCCAAGCCTCTCGCTCGATCAGCTCCGAACCAAGGAACAGATCGACGAGGCCATGGCCGTCCTACAGGAGCGACGGAGTGCTCTCGACGCGCCTCCCGCTATCACCCCCTCGGCCGTCCACCGGAATACCAAGCGGAAGCTCAAGGCGTTACTGGCCGAGCGATCGCCAGGAGGCTCTCATCCGCAAGGAGAGGCGCTCGCCAGCCGGGGCACCTCTGTCTTCGATCGCCTGGGCAGTGACCCGTCTTGGCGACCGGGGCAGTCCGGCCCCAGCTACGAGACGACGGAGTTTGAGTCCGTCACCAGGAGCTCGACCTACCCGACTCCTAGAAGGCAGCCCAGCCGTCTGGCTCCCCCTCTCCAAATAGCCGAGGTCGGCAGCAGCAGAGTCCGGAGATCGGTATACGATCGCCTTGGCTCCCGCTACCAAAGCCGATCCGCAAGAGACCGAGCCACGGCGATGGCCGCGATGCAACATGAGATCGACGACATGAATGCGCTCCTGGAATCCGGGGCAGGCGCCAAGAAGACGATCGCCAAGCCGAGCGAGCTGCTCGCGGTCGATATCGAGCTCGCCCCTGTGCAGCACAAGATCGCTCCCCCGCAAACACCTTTGTACGAGGGGAGATCGGACCCCGAAATGCACCTGAGCAAGTTCAACATCTATATGACCGGGTGTGGGGCATCAGACGCGACCAGGTTCCGAATGTTCCCTATGACGCTGGACGACCTCGCCTACAGGTGGTACACCTCATTGCCACCTCGGTCCATCGGCTCCTTTAACCAGCTGGCGCACGTCTTCACGGAGTACTTCGCCACCAGGGTCGCTCGGCCAGAAGGTCCCCTTCGCATGATGCAAATCAAGCAGGGAGAAGAAGAGTCCGACTCAGCCTACATCGATCGAGTAGACGAGATCATCCTAAACGGCGAGCCCGTAAGCGATGAGATCGCCCTCCACTCGGTCCTAGGAGGATTCCATGGCCTTTCGCCTATGTTCAGGCATCTTACGAAGATCCAACCCATGACCTACGCGACCTTTCGAGCAAGAGCCGCCGACTTTCCAGCCAGGCAAAGGTTTCTCCTCCGCCTATGAGCAGCGCGATCGGCGCCCGAACTACGATCTCCCACCCGATCGCCAGTATCAACTTATGAATAAAGCGATCGGAAGTCGAGCTACGATCACCAGTCTTCTAGCCCGATCGCCTATCATCAAGCTACATCACCAAAACCCGGAGGACACGATCGCCATCGACAGTTCACCATCCGACATGATGGACTAAGGCACGAGATCGCCTCCACCGTACATCATAAATCTATGGTCCTGGTAGTCGATGGAACTGGCTGCTTCGGCCATGCAAGGTCCCTTCGGACCATGATCGCCCGCCCTTCGTTTAAATACGAGGCCGGCGTAGTCTGAGGGCCCTCCAAAATTAATCAGTGGACACGATCGCCCGCCCTCAAAGGTTCACCATCTAACATGATAGACTCGGACAATGCGACACGTGCCACTACCCCCGTCTCAACGTACACCGTCGAGGTTCGCCATCTACATGGTGGGCCGAGGTGGAAGCAGAGCTAAACAAGCCGCGGAGGTGGAGTTGATTCATCCGACGCTGCCCCGCGCAAGGACTCCTCTAGACCAAGACCGCACGCCCTTCGTTTAAATACGAGGCGAGGCGCAGCCTAACAGAGGACCCTCACAATAAAATGAGTCACGAGACACTCAATGTCTTCACGCACCAAGACACGGTCATGGAGTCGGTCTATCGAACTTCGCGACTGTGCACGGTTCCTCAGCGACGAAACAACCAAGTTTCTACGAGGGATCGGCCAATGTTGTTTTTTGCAGGTACAAGACCGAAAGATAGCTAGCTAATCGACTAAGATAGCCCAAGTCCGAATCCAAAGTCAGCTCAACAGGTTGCCCGTCCTCACCTTATAAGATCGCCAGCAAGAACCACCTCGCCCCATGTCTTCAACATCGGAGCAAGCTGGGGGGCAATTGCTGTGTCGAGAATTATACTCTCCGACCGGCGATCGCCTCATAGATCGGGCGACCTAGCCATTGCCGAGTAGCCGAGGCAGAACTGCCGACCAGCGACCAGGCGGCCTAGCCTTAGCCCCGCAGACAAGATGTATCGGCCAACCGAAGGTCCCAGGACAAGTCTCGGCGCCGAGCGATCGACATCTAAAGACGATCGTCTCTCGGTACTTGGCGATCGAGTCCTGGCGGCCGACTAGCAGACGATCATCTCTCGGTACTTGGCGACCGACCCTTGGTGACCGATCGATGCCGACCCTCAGCGGCTGGCCGATACCGACCCTCAGTGACCAGCTAGAGACGACCGCATCATGCCGATAGTCATCCAGTCGGCAAAGGCCGAGCCTCAGGACTGAACCCACGTGCAGAGCCGAGACAAGATCCGCATATCACGGATCGTTGACCACAGCCTGTCAGCATCTTCCCACCAGCCGACAGGCCCGCCGAAAGGTGTCAGTAGGACCGCATGTGAAAGTGACTCCGGACGTGTGCTGGCTCCTCATTGGACCGCAGAGCTGGCTGCCAGAATCTACCTTGGACTTTAGGCCGACAGCCCGTGTGACTTAAGGACGATCGCCCCATTATAATATTGGCCGGCAGACGATCGCCCCATTATTATAATGGCCGGAAGGCGATCGCCCGCTAGAAAACAGGGCACCTCAGCCCCTATATATAGCAGGCTCCCTGCACTCGGCCAACCCCCTGGCATTATCGCGATTTCAGAACACTAGACCGGAAATTCTTGAGAACACAGGGAAATACTTCAATTCCCACGAGATTTCATACAGCACTTGGCTATCTCCTACTCTTGGCAACAACTATCTTTTGGTTCTTTCTTCTCTCGGCCTCTCTCATTCCGAAGACGATCGGCAGGGACGAAGAACACCAAGCTTCGCTCAAGATATGGATTAACAGAGTCTTTTTACACTCATTGTATTTAGATTTCTCACATTAATACTTGTATCCACGAATATTTGTATTAATAACATCTCGCGAGAGCATTCAAGCACGGGCCTAACAAACCCGGCAAATCTTGTGTTTATTCAGATTCTCTCGGAAGTGCTCCCGCAAATTGTTGTTTGTTGTCCGTCCATTCCAGTAGTATTTAATCTTCGGATAAATATTTTGGGCAAAAACAGGTGTTTTTGGATGTATTTTGTGGGAGTAATATCGAATATGACGATGAAAATTCGAACAAACGAAAAATGGAAGTAATATCGGAAAAAGTGACAATATCGATCAAGAAAACTTGAACGATCAAGAACAAGGGTTTATCGAATTAGACCTATAACTCGATAAGGTGATTTCTTCCCAAGACCTATTGAGAATCAATCGGATTAATACTCGAAAATGCGTCGAATAAAAATCAAGTTTCGGTAAAAATCATTTACCAAGAATAGAAAACACAAAGTGTAATCTTATACTTCAACATTCATAATACTATATTACAAGGCTAATCAACTCCTACTTATAGGAGGTGAAGTCTCCTACTACTAAGGAAACAAAAAAAAAAAAATAATAATTCAAAGATTTATAAAATCTTTGAATAATCAAAACAAATCAAACAAAATACATACAAGAAACATAAATCACAAAATGGGGAAACATAATCCCTAAAATAAGTAAAAAAGAAAAGAGAAGTCAAAAATACACAAAAGTGTATAAAATATGTGGGTCCATAGGGACTCGGTGTCCCGTGACACGGCCGGGCGCGGTCGACAAAGCGCCGGCAGGGACTCGACCGTGTCCGCTTGACACGGCCGCGCGCGCGACAAAGAACGCATTTACGCTGACTCGTCCGATGCTGACTCGGCACGGGCGCGGCGCGACAGGGACGTTCGGCCATCACTCTACCATGTTCGCTTGACACGGTCGCGGCGTGACAAGGACGCGTCGACGGCTGACTTCGACCAAGCTGACTCGGCATTGACTCGACCGTGTCCCGGAGCACGGCTTCGGACAAGCCATTCTTGGCATTTCGGACGAGTACAAAGACGGGCCGCAGGCCGACGACACGGCCGAAGTTCGGTCGGCATGGCCGGGCATTTTCCTACGGCAGGTGATATTTTCCGGCAGGCTCGACATTTTCCGGCAGGGGACGACATTTTCCGGCAGGTTGTGTCATTTTCCGGCTTGTGTCCGTTTTCTCGCCAAAAAATGTTGCCGTACGTGCATGATGCGTTGTAAGGCCATTTACGTCGATCCTTGCTTCGTTTTATTTATTCGGACTAGTCAATTCCGTATCATCCCCTCCCCCTTTAAAGGGAATTGTCCTCAATTCTGAAATCCCTTCGTCATCAAGATAATTCACTAAAGCCTCTACGTATTTGATCTCGAAAATGTCCGCAGTGCGTAATGGCCCAAAATCATGAGACGATAGGTAGTGGGGGGCCCTCGAGAATCACCAACAGAATAACTATCATTATTAATAAAATAGTAATAATTACTCTGCCCGGTAATACTGATATCATGACATGAGTGGACATCTGAAATGGGACGCACGGTTAATTTCACATCGGGTTCATCCTCCAGAATTGAAAACACCGATAATTCCACATCGGTTTCACCATCAAGAATGGGAAACACATGATTTATTACGGATTCCTCTTCAACAACTGGTTCCTCATCAAATGCTGGCGGTCCGTCATAATCTGACCAACTCTCCGTTTCAATATTGTTGGGCTCCTCCAATAATGGCCCATCAAAAAATATTTTACTAACCTCAATTTGGTAATCATCCAATACAATAAGTCTATCACCAGAAACTGAGTCGATATGAAATTTAGGCCCAAAATTGTCGTTTTCTTCTAACCGATCAATTTTAGTACCAAGCTCAATTTTGTCTTCCACAACTTTAAAAGGCCCGAATTGTGTCAAATGTTCATCTCACCATAATTCACTTGGCTCATCAATCCCGTTTTGGTCAATTTGGCCAACGCAATTAATTGGCCCATGTTCATAATAGCAAGATCCAAGTTCGTCAATTATGGAAACATGGCTCAACCCACTTTCTTCGTTGTATTGCGGCGTTGAAACCTCTGTCTCGTCTACTCCGTCGAAAACGGTGGTAGGGACATCGTCTTTATCGAAAAATGGCCTTGCTGGAAATTCTTCGATGGGGATAAACCTTAGATCGAAGGTCGGTGGCCGGGCGTCGAAGGATTGGTGGTAAGATGGGGATTTGAACCTTCGATTGAAATATTTTTTGAATTTAAGCCAATCTTGGATTTTAGGCTTACGTTGTTGTGAACGGTGTTGTTGCCAAAAATATTTATCCGAAGATTAATACTGCTGGAAGACGGACAACAAACAACAATTTGCGGGAGCACTTCCGAGAGACTATGGATAAACACTAGATTTACCGGGTTTGTTAGGCCCGGGCTTGAATGCTCTCGCGAGATGTTATTAATACAAATATTCGTGGATACAAGTATTAATGTGAGAAATCTAAATACAATGAGTGTAAAAAGACTCTGTTAATCCGGCTCTTGAGCGAAGCTCTGTGTTCTTCGTCCCTGCCGATCGTCTGCTTGATGAGAGAGGCCGGGAGAAGTAAGTACCGAATGATAGCTGTTGCCAAGAGTTGGTGATACGATATCATTTATTCCAATCGAAGAGGAGTCAATAAAAATCGACGTCAACGAAGATACAAAGTTGCATGACCATGCATCATCATACTTGGGCGAAAAGAACACGCGGATTGGAGTTACATTATTAATCGGAACTGGAGTTACGTAAACATGGCGACAAATTAACGTTGGAATCGGCCCAAATCATAGGGGATTCGGCCGATCACTCCAAGATACATGAAAGATTTGTCAAGCATTTTTTTTCTTCATCTTCATATCTTGTCCAAAATAATTGAAGATCTCCTTCCCCCACCTTTCTTGAATTTTTCGGCCAAAGCATCTTGAAAAGGACCTCTCAAAGTCTTCATATCTTATACAAGATATTGAAGATCTCCTCCTCCCCACCATTGAAGAATCGGCCAAAGCATCTTGAAAAGGACCTCTCAAAGTCTTCATATCTTATACAAGATATTGAAGATCTCCTCCTCCCTACCATTGAAGAATCGGCCGAAGCATGCTATGGATGGAGACTTGTATTTTCGTTTTTTCTTGTTTTTTTTATTCCCTTATCTTGTGTATACTACTATATATAGTAGTTCTCCTTGTATTTGTAAGCACTTTGAAAATTAATAACATTGTATTTCTCTTGAAATATACGTTGAATGAGTTCAAGAAAACCTTGGTTATTATTTCGACGCGTCTAGAATTTTAACTTGATCAATTCTCAATAGGTCTTGAGGAGAGATTATCTTTATTGAGTTATAGGTCTAATTCGATAAAACACATTCAAAACCATACACTATCCTACCTCACGGCCGAAAACCATATCATTTCGGCCACCACCTTTTATTTTGGTCGATATTTTGATACTTGTAAAAACGTAATAATCTTCCGTTGTATTTCATACGCTTTACGTACACTTATATACGTAATTCACATCATAAATGGTATCAGAGACATTTGTCTCACGGTTCTCGACGTTACTCAAGAAGATGGCATTCACCGATGAAGAAGTAGCCCAATTGCGTGACGTTCTTCGCGGCTTACCGGAGCCCGGAATCCAAGCACGACGAGGATACGACGCCATGCATGCACCACAACATGCGGATGAATTCAAGGCAAGCGAACTTCCGGAGTTCGTAGGTAGCACCGATCCCGAGACTTACTTGGAGTGGGAAAGAAAAATTGAACGAATGTTTGAGTTCAAGGACCTCGATGACGGGAAACGATGTAAGTACGCAATTCTCAAACTTGGAAAGGGAGCTTCCCTTTGGTTCGAGAGAATGAAGACCCAACGAGTTCGGACCGGTAAGGAAAAGATACGTTCTTGGGATTCTCTAAAAAAGAAACTACGTAAGAGATATGTCCCGGCTACACACAAATTGAGTTTATATCGAAAAATTTCTGACCTCACGCAAGGAAAGCTAAGTGTAGAAGAATACATCGAGGAGTTTGAAAACTTATCCTTGATGGGAGAGATTGAAGAAAGCGAAGAATTACGGATGTCTCGTTTCTTATGAGGCTTGAATAGAAACATTGCTAATTCCGTGGAACTCTACCCCTATTCCGACTTTGATACTTTGTGCGGGCTTTGCATAAAGTTGGAAATTCAAAACAAGACAAAATTTTCAAAACCCGAATTCCCACCTAAATTCGGAAATACCAACTTTGGCACGAGTTCTAGCTCGTTTCCAAAAACTGTCACGACAAATCCATCCGTTACTACCATTCCAAAAACTCCTATCACACCAAAGGAAACAAGCTTATCTAAAGTTCGATGTTTCAAATGTCAAGGATTTGGACACTATCAAAGTGCTTGTCCAAATCAAAGAATAGTGACGTTACGAGAAGCCATAGCCGTCCGAGAAGAGTTACTAGCCGAAGAAGAAAGAATTAGAGACGTCTTGAACTTGGAAGCCGACGAAGAAGAAGAAGATTGCGAGGCATACGATGCCCCGAACTATGACACGAACCTCGTCCTTCGTATGTTACAAACAAAGGCAGCCCCGAGTGACACAGAACAACGAGATCAAATCTTTCCCACGAAGTGTCGTGTCAGAGAAAAATGGTGTAGCTTGATCATTGACGGTGGAAGTTGTACAAACGTGGCATCAAGCGAGATGGTTTCGAAGCTCGGACTAACCACTACGGCTCATCCAAAGCCGTACGCACTCCATTGGCTCGATGATGGAAATAAAGTGAAAGTATCAAGACAAGTGAAGGTCGGACTCACCATGGGTTCGTATGGTGATGATATTATATGCGATGTACTACCGATGGACGCATGCCACGTATTGTTGGGAAGACCTTGGTTATTTGATCGGGACGTACTACATCGAGGGAGAAGCAACGAGTATGAGTTATGTGACAAAGGTAAAAAAATTGTTCTTAAACCTATGTCACCTCAAGCTATCCGAACAATGAGTTCAAAAAAAATCGAAGGACCGAAGCTCACGATGTTTGCAAACGAAAAAGAAGTCGAACATGCCATTGACGATGGCGAACGTGTTTATTTGATGATGATCAAAGAAACCCGAAACCTTGCTACCAAATCACACCACGAATAAGAAATAGATACACTATTACATGAGTACGCGGATTTCTTTCCTGAAGACTTGCCGGTGGGATTACCACCTATCCGCGGAATCGAACACCAAATTGATCTTGTACCAGGAGCTCCATTACCGAACAAGGCAGCGTATCGTTGTAATCCCGAGGAAACCAAAGAGCTACAACGTCAAATTGAAGAGCTCATGAGTCACGGCTATGTCCGAGAGAGTTTAAGTCCGTGTGCGGTTCCAGTCCTACTTGTACTAAAAAAAGACGGATCATGGCGGATGTGCATTGACAGTAGAGCCGTGAATAACATCACCGTCAAGTATCGGTTGCCCATCCCGAGACTAGACGACATGTTAGACGAGTTTCATGGCTCGGTTATATTTTCAAAAGTTGATTTACGGAGCGGATACCATCAAATTCGCATGCGAGAGGGAGACGAATGGAAGACGGCATTTAAAATGAAGAATGGACTTTACGAGTGGGTTGTAATGCCATTCGGCCTCACTAATGCCCCGAGCACTTTCATGAGGTTGATGAACGAGGTTCTTAAACCTTTCTTGGGGAAGTTTGTTGTCGTGTACTTAGACGACATTTTAATCTACAGTCGATCCTTAGAGGAGCATCTTGAACACTTGTGGCACGTGTTTGAAACTCTAAGGAAACAGAAACTTTATGGAAAGCAGGAGAAGTGTACTTTTCTAGTCGAGAGTCTTGTCTTTCTCGGCTATGTTGTTTCTAAAGAAGGAGTTTCGGTGGATCAAGAGAAAATCGCGGCAATCAAGTCTTGGCCGCCACCAAAAACTATCACGGAGGTACGATCATTTCATGGCCTCACTTCTTTTTACCGACGATTCATACGGGACTTTAGTACCATCTCCAGTCCGATCACGGAGTGTCTTAAAAAAGGAACATTTGCATGGAACGAGGCTGCCCAAAAAGCTTTTGAAAAATTAAAAGAAAAGTTATGTGAAGCACCGATTTTAACGTTACCCGATTTTTCACAACCATTTAAGGTGGAATGCGACGCTAGTGGAGTTGGAATCGGGGCAGTACTTATTCAAGGAGGACGCCCCATCACCTATTTTTCGGAAAAGTTAAGTGGTGCTCGAGTTAATTATTGTACTTATGACAAAGAGTTCTATGCTATCGTAAGAGCGCTCGATCATTGGAGTCACTATTTACGTTCGAAACATTTCGTGTTACATTCGGATCACGAGTCGTTGAAATACATTAACGGGCAAAGCAAGCTAAGTCCGAGACATGCAAAATGGGTGGAATTTTTGCAATCTTTCCACTTTTCATCCAAGTACAAAGACGGCAAGAGTAATATAGTGGCGGATGCACTATCAAGACGGTATGCCTTACTTTCTATTTTAGATGTTCGTTTGTTGGGGTTCGAGACTTTGAAAGATCATTACATTGACGATTTGGATTTCGGAGAAATTTTCACCCGTTGTAAAGCAGTCTGCATTTAAGAATTTATTTTACAGATGGCTTTCTTTTCAAAGGAAATAACTATGTGTGCCAAGCATACGATTCGGGAATTACTAGTTCGGGAGGCGCACGGAGGAGGACTAGCCGGTCATTTCGGTTCGGCTAAAACCGTAGAAGTGCTAAAGGAGCATTTCTTTTGGCCAAAGATGTATGGTGACGTAAGCACAATCGTGAGTAAATGCGTCACTTGTCACATGATGAAAAGTTCGTTCAAGCCAAGTACATACATGCCGTTGCCAATACCTTTACGACCATGGGAGGATGTCTCGATGTATTTTATTGTTGCTTTACCTCGTACTCAACGGGGCAAAGACTCGATCATGGTGGTCGTCGACCGTTTTTCAAAAATGGCTCACTTTATAGCATGCCACAAAACCGATGATGCAAGCAATGTGGCGGACTTATATTTCCGAGAAATAGTTCGTTTACACGGAGTTCCAAAAACTATCGTGTCGGATCGAGATTCTAAATTCCTGAGTTACTTTTGGAATACTTTATGGAGAAAAGTGGGAACTAAACTTCTATTCAGTACTTCACATCACCCACAAACCGATGGACAAACCGAAGTGACTAACCAAACCTTGGGAGCATTATTGCGAGGATTGGTGAATAAAGCACAAAAATATTGGGACGTTAAACTTGCACATGCGGAATTCGCATACAACCGATCACCCGGCTTCGCCACGGCCCATTCACCTTTTGAAGTAGTGTACGGAATAAACCCACACATGCCATTGGATTTGATTCCCTTTCCGAACGACGAATTGGTTCACAAAGACGCAGAATCAAAACTCAAGTCAATGATGAAGTTACATGAAAAGGTACGAGATCGGATTAAAGAAGTAAATGAAATTTACAAGCGGAAGTCGAACAAAAATAAAAAGGCGAGGCTATTTGATGTTGGCGACTTAGTTTGGATACATTTGAGGAAAGAACGATTCCCAAACAAACGCAAGAACAAATTAATGCCGAGAGCCGAAGGTCCGTACAAAATTGTGGGAAAAGTGAACGACAATGCTTACAAAGTAGAACTTCCGGGCGAATACGGAGTACACGCAACTTTCAACGTAGGCGATCTCTCGCCTTACCTTGCCGACGATGGCATTACGGAATTGAGGTCAATTCCTTTCAAAGAGGGAGGGAATGATACGATATCATTTATTCCAATCGAAGAGGAGTCAATAAAAATCGACGTCAACGACGATACAAAGTTGCATGACCATGCATCATCATACTTGGGCGAAAAGAACACGCGGATTGGAGTTACATTATTAATCGGAACTGGGGTTACGTAAACATGGCGACAAATTAACGTTGGAATCGGCCCAAATCATAGGGGATTCGGCCGATCACTCCAAGATACATGAAAGATTTGTCAAGCATTTTTTTTCTTCATCTTCATATCTTGTCCAAAATAATTGAAGATCTCCTTTCCCCACCTTTCTTGAATTTTTCGGCCAAAGCATCTTGAAAAGGACCTCTCAAAGTCTTCATATCTTATACAAGATATTGAAGATCTCCTCCTCCCCACCATTGAAGAATTGGACAAAGCATCTTGAAAAGGACCTCTCAAAGTCTTCATATCTTATACAAGATATTGAAGATCTCCTCCTCCCCACCATTGAAGAATCGGCCGAAGCATTCTATGGATGGAGACTTGTATTTTCGTTTTTTCTTGTTTTTTTTATTCCCTTATCTTGTGTATACTACTATATATAGTAGTTCTCCTTGTATTTGTAAGCACTTTGAAAATTAATAACATTGTATTTCTCTTGAAATATACGTTGAACGAGTTCAACAAAACCTTGGTTATTATTTCGACGCGTCTCGAATTTTAACTTGATCAATTCTCAATAGGTCTTGAGGAGAGATTATCTTTATCGAGTTATAGGTCTAATTCGATAAAACACATTCAAAACCATACACTATCCTACCTCACGGCCGAAAACCATATCATTTCGGCCACCACCTTTTATTTTGGTCGATATTTTGATACTTGTAAAAACGTAATAATCTTCCGTTGTATTTCATACGCTTTACGTACACTTATATACGTAATTCGCATCAGTTGGATATAGCCAAGTGTTGGGTGAAATCTCGTAGGTGTAGCTTAGAGTGCTTGTTCAGTGAGTAAAAATCCGAGAGGAATCTGAGTGCAGGGTGTTTTCAGAGTTAGAATCTCGGTCCTTGGACAAGTGCTGGGAGCCTTGTATATATAGGGGCAGCGGAGCCTTGTCTTCTGGCGGGCGATCGCCTTCCGGCCATTATAATAATGGGGCGATCGTCTGCCGGCCAATATTATAATGGGGCGATCACACGGGCTGTCGGCCTAAAGTCCAAGGCAGATGGTGGCAGTCTGCCTAAAGTCCAAAGCTACAGCAGGCAGCCAGCTGGGCGGTCCAATGAGGAGCCAGCACGCGTCCGGAGTCACTGTCACATGCGGTCATACTGACAACTTTCGTCGGGCTTGTCGGCTGGTGGACGGATGCTGACAGGCTGTGGTCGATGATCCGTGAATTGCGGATCTTGCCTCGGCTCTGCACGTGGTGTCTGTCCTGAGGCTCGGCCTTTGCCGACTGGATGGCCATCGGCCCTGATCGGCATGAGGCGGTCGTCTCTAGCTGGTCACTGAGGGTCGTCATCGGCCAGTCGCTGAGGGTCGGCATCGGTCGGTCACCAAGGGTCGATCGGCAGGTGCCGAGAGATGATCGTCCGCTAGTCGGTCGCCAGGAGTCGGTCACCGAGTACCGAGAGACGATCGTATTTGATGTCGATCGCTCGGCACCGGGAATTGTCCTGGAACCTTCGGTTGGCTGATATTTCTTGCCTACGGGGCCAAGGCCAGGCCGCCTGGTCGCTGGTCGGCAGTTCTGCCTTGGCTGCTCGGCAGTGGCTAGGTCGCCCGATCTCCGAGGCGATCGCCGGTCGGAGAGTGTAATTCTAGACACAACAAACGGGATTGTTTCAATTTTTGCCACCAGACGGCGGCGCTACCGCGGAGGCGCCTTGCCACCAACAAAACGCGGCGGTTGATCGGGGCAGCCTTGAAGTCCGAGTGTTCCTCACAAACACGAAGCCAATCTATGCACGCATCTGGATTACTATCTCCGTGAAACTACGGTATGCTGCGGAATTTGGCCAAGAAATCAATATCGTTGGCGTCGTCTCTGCGTCTTGCTTGCATACGTTGCTCCGGTAAGCAGTTTAGTGCGTCACGGAGTTTCATCAAGAAATCTAGATCGGAGAAATCCATAACAAGAGTCAAGAGATAGTTCTTCACAAGAAATCGTTGAAGAAATCGCCCAAGGAGATGATCCTGGGCTCCGATACCACTTATGATACGAATTCTCCGGGAGAGGTGGATACGTATCGTTCGGAGTGTGCGTAAGAATATCGTAGCGGAAGTCTTTTTATGATTAGGGTGTTTTTGGATGTATTTTGTGGGAGTAATATCGAATATGACGATGAAAATTCGAACAAACGAAAAATGGAAGTAATATCGGAAAAAGTGACAATATCGATCAAGAAAACTTGAACGATCAAGAACAAGGGTTTATCGAATTAGACCTATAACTCGATAAGGTGATTTCTTCCCAAGACCTATTGAGAATCAATCGGATTAATACTCGAAAACGCGTCGAATAAAAATCAAGTTTCGGTAAAAATCATTTACCAAGAATAGAAAACACAAAGTGTATTCTTATACTTCAACATTCATAATACAATATTACAAGGCTAATCAACTCCTACTTATAGGAGGTGAAGTCTCCTACTACTAAGGAAACAAACAAAAAAAAAATAAAATAATTCAAAGATTTATAAAATCTTTGAATAATCAAAACAAATCAAATAAAATACATACAAGAAACATAAATCACAAAATGGGGGGAAAATAATCCCTAAAATAAGTAAAAAGGAAAAGAGAAGTCAAAAATACACAAAAGTGTATAAAATATGTGGGCTGTCGGCAGGGACTCGACCGTGTCCCGTCACACGGCCGCGGCGCGGTCGACAGGCGCCGGAAGGGACTCGACCGTGTCCGCTTGACACGGTCGCGGCGCGACAGCAACGTCCGACAGTGACTCATCCGACAGTGACTCGGCACGGGCGCGGCGCGACAGGGACGTTCGGCAATGACTCTACCGTGTCCGCTTGACACGGTCGCGGCGTGAAAAGGACGTGTGACAGCGACTCGACCGACAGTGACTCGGCATTGACTCGACCGTGTCCTGGAGCACGGTCGGGCGTCTGGACAGTCATTCTTGGCATTTCCGGACGAGTACAAAGACGGGCCGTGTTTGACGACATGGCCGAAGTTCGGTCGGCGATGGCGGCATTTTCCGGCCGGTGTGATATTTTCCTACAGCTCGACATTTTCCTATAGGGACGACATTTTCCGGCAGGTTGTGTCATTTTTCGGCTTGTGTCCGTTTTCTCGCCAAAAAATGTTGCCGTACGTGCATGATGCGTTGTAAGGCCATTTACGTCGATCCTTGCTTCGTTTTCTTTATTCGGACTAGTCAATTCCGTATCATCCCCTCCCCCTTTAAAGGGAATTGTCCTCAATTCCGAAATCCCTTCGTCATCAAGATAATTCACTAAAGCCTCTACGTATTTGATCTCGAAAATGTCCGCAGTGCGTAATGGCCCAAAATCTTGAGACGATAGGCAGTGGGGGGCCCTCGAAAATCACCAACAAAATAACTATCATTATTAATAAAATAGTAATAATTACTCCGCCCGGTAATACCGATATCATGACATGAGTGGACATCTGAAATGGGACGCACGGTTAATTTCACATCGGGTTCATCCTCCAGAATTGAAAACACCGATAATTCCACATCAGTTTCACCATCAAGAATGGGAAACACAGGATCTATTACGGATTCCTCTTCAACAACTGGTTCCTCATCAAATGCTGGCGGTCAGTCATAATCTGACCAACTCTCCGTTTCAATATTGTTGGGCTTCTCCAATAATGGCCCATCACAAAATATTTTACTAACCTCAATTTGGTAATCATCCAAGACAATAAATCTATCACCAGAAACTGAGTCGATATGAAATTTAGGCCCAAAATTGTCGTTTTCTTCTAACCGATCAATTTTAGTACCAAGCTCAATTTTGTCTTCCACAACTTTAAAAGGCCCGACTTGTGTCAAATGTTCATCTGACCATAATTCACTTGGCTCATCAATCCCGTTTTGGTCAATTTGGCCAACGCAATTAATTGGCCCATGTTCATAATAGCAAGATCCAAGTTCATCAATTATGGAAACATGGCTCAACCCACTTTCTTCGTTGTATTGCGGCGTTGAAACCTCTGTCTCGTATACTCCGTCGAAAACGGTGGTAGGGACATCGTCTTTATCGAAAAATGGCCTTGCTGGAAATTCGTCGATGGGGATAAACCTTAGATCGAAGGTCGGTGGCAGCGCGTCGAAGGATTGGTGGTAAGATGGGGATTTGAACCTTCGATTGAAATATTTTTTGAATTTAAGCCAATCTTGGATTTTAGGCTTACGTTGTTGTGAACGGGACTGTTTCAATTTTTGCCACCAGACGGAAGCGCTACCGCGGAGGCGCCTTGCCACCAACGAAACGCGGCAGTTGATCGGGGCAGCCTTGAAGTCCGAGTGCTCCTCACAAACACGAATCCAATCTATGCACGCATCTGGATTACTATCTCCGTGAAACTCCGGTATGCTGCGGAATTTGGCCAAGAAATTAATATCGTTGGCGTCGTCTCTGCGTCTTGCTTGCATACGTTGCTCCGGTAAGCAGTTTAGTGTGTCACGGAGTTTCATCAAGAAATCGAGATCGGATAAATCCATAACAAGAGTCAAGAGATAGTTCTTCACAAGAAATCGTTGAAGAAATCGCATAAGGAGATGATCCTGGGCTCCGATACCACTTATGATACGAATTCTCCGGGAGAGGTGGATACGTATCGTTCGGAGTGTGCGTAAGAATATTGTAGCGGAAGTCTTTTTACGATTAGGGTGTTTTTGGATGTATTTTGTGGGAGTAATATCGAATATGACGATGAAAATTCGAACAAACGAAAAATGGAAGTAATATCGGAAAAAGTGACAATATCGATCAAGAAAACTTGAACGATCAAGAACAAGGGTTTATCGAATTAGACCTATAACTCTATAAGGTGATTTCTTCCCAAGACCTATTGAAAATCAATCGGATTAATACTCGAAAACGCGTCGAATAAAAATCAAGTTTCGGTAAAAATCATTTACCAAGAATAGAAAACACAAAGTGTATTCTTATACTTCAACATTCATAATACTATATTACAAGGCTAATCAACTCCTACTTATAGGAGGTGAAGTCTCCTACTACTAAGGAAACAAACAAAAAAAAAATAAAATAATTCAAATATTTATAAAATCTTTGAATAATCAAAACAAATCAAACAAAATACATACAAGAAACATAAATCACAAAATGGGGGAAACATAATCCCTAAAATAAGTAAAAAGGAAAAGAGAAGTCAAAAATACACAAAAGTGTATAAAATATGTGGCCGCCGCGCTGGCCGACAAAGGCTGTAGGGACTCGACCGTGTCCGCTTGACACGGCGGCGCGCGACAAAGAACGCCCGATGTTGACTCGTCCGACAGTGACTCGGCACGGGCGCGGCGCGACAGGGACGTTCGGCAATGACTCTACCGTGTCCGCTAGACACGGTCGCGGCGTGACAAGGACGTCTGACAGCGACTCGACTGACAGTGACTCAGCATTGACTCGACCGTGTCCTGGAGCACGGTCGGGCGTCTGGACAGTCATTCTTAGCATTTCTGGACGAGTACAGCACGGGCCGTGCCGGACGACACGACCGAGTTCGGTCGGCAGTGGCCGACATTTTCCGGCCGGTGTGATATTTTCCGGCAGGCTCGACATTATCCGGCAGGGGACGACATTTTCCGGCAGGTTGTGTCATTTTCCGGCTTGTGTCCGTTTTCTCGCCAAAAAATGTTGTCGTACGTGCATGACGCATTGTAAGGCCATTTACGCCGATCCTTGCTTCGTTTTCTTTATTCGGACTAGTCAATTCCGTATCATCCCCTCCCCCTTTAAAGGGAATTGTCCTCAATTCCGAAATCCCTTCGTCATCAAGATAATTCACTAAAGCCTCTACGTATTTGATCTCGAAAATGTCCGCAGTGCGTAATGGCCCAAAATCTTGAGACGATAGGTAGTGGGGGCCCCTCGAGAATCACCAACAGAATAACTATCATTATTAATAAAATAGTAATAATTACTCCGCCCGGTAATACCGATATCATGACATGAGTGGACATCTGAAATGGGACGCACGGTTAATTTCACATCGGGTTCATCCTTCAGAATTGAAAACACCGATAATTCCACATCGGTTTCACCATCAAGAATGGGAAACACAGGATTTATTACGGATTCCTCTTCAACAACTGGTTCCTCATCAAATGCTGGCGGTCCGTCATAATCTGACCAACTCTCCGTTTCAATATTGTTGGGCTCCTCCAATAATGGCCCATCACAAAATATTTTACTAACCTAAATTTGGTAATCATCCAAGACAATAAGTCTATCACCAGAAACTGAGTCGATATGAAATTTAGGCCCAAAATTGTCGTTTTCTTCTAACCGATCAATTTTAGTACCAAGCTCAATTTTGTCTTCCACAACTTTAAAAGGCCCGACTTGTGTCAAATGTTCATCTGACCATAATTCACTTGGCTCATCAATCCCGTTTTGGTCAATTTGGCCAACGCAATTAATTGGCCCATGTTCATAATAGCAAGATCCAAGTTCGTCAATTATGGAAACATGGCTCAACCCACTTTCTTCGTTGTATTGCGGCGTTGAAACCTCTGTCTCGTCTACTCCGTCGAAAATGGTGGTAGGGACATCGTCTTTATCGAAAAATGGCCTTGCTGGAAATTCTTCGATGGGGATAAACCTTAGATCGAAGGTCGGTGGCGGGGCGTCGAAGGATTGGTGGTAAGATGGGGATTTGAACCTTCGATTGAAATATTTTTTGAATTTAAGCCAATCTTGGATTTTAGGCTTACGTTGTTGTGAACGGGACTGTTTCAATTTTTGCCACCAGACGGCGGCGCTACCACGGAGGCGCCTTGCCACCAACGAAACGCGGTGGTTGATCGGGGCAGCCTTGAAGTCCGAGTGCTCCTCACAAACACGAAGCCAATCTATGCACGCATCTGGATTACTATCTCCGTGAAACTCCGGTATGCTGCAGAATTTGGCCAAGAAATCAATATCGTTGGCGTCGTCTCTGCGTCTTGCTTGCATACGTTGCTCCGGTAAGCAGTTTAGTGCATCACGGAGTTTCATCAAGAAATCGAGATCGGAGAAATCCATAACAAGAGTCAAGAGATAGTTCTTCACAAGAAATCGTTGAAGAAATCGCCCAAGGAGATGATCCTGGGCTCCGATACCACTTATGATACGAATTCTCCGGGAGAGGTGGATACGTATCGTTCGGAGTGTGCGTAAGAATATCGTAGCGGAAGTCTTTTTACGATTAGGGTGTTTTTGGATGTATTTTGTGGGAGTAATATCGAATATGACGATGAAAATTCGAACAAACGAAAAATGGAAGTAATATCTGAAAAAGTGACAATATCGAACAAGAAAACTTGAACGATCAAGAACAAGGGTTTATGGAATTAGACCTATAACTCGATAAGGTGATTTTTTCCCAAGACCTATTGAGAATCAATCGGATTAATACTCGAAAACGCGTCGAATAAAAATCAAGTTTCGGTAAAAATCATTTACCAAGAATAGAAAACACAAAGTGTATTCTTATACTTCAACATTCATAATACTATATTACAAGGCTAATCAACTCCTACTTATAGGAGGTGAAGTCTCCTACTACTAAGGAAACAAACAAAAAGAAAATAAAATAATTCAAAGATTTATAAAATCTTTGAATAATCAAAACAAATCAAATAAAATACATACAAGAAACATAAATCACAAAATGGGAGAAACATAATCCCTAAAATAAGTAAAAAGGAAAAGAGAAGTCAAAATACACAAAAGTGTATAAAATATGTGGGCTGCCTGCAGGGACTCGACCGTGTCCCGTCACACGGCAGCGGCGCGGTCGACAGGCGCCGGCAGGGACTCGACCGTGTCCGCTTTACACGGTCGCGGCGCGACAGCAACGTCCGACAGTGACTCGTCCGACAGTGACTCGGAACGGGCGCGGCGCGACAGGGACGTTCGGCAATGACTCTACCGTGTCCGCTTGACACGGTCGCGGCGTGACAAGGACGTCTGACAGCGACTCGACTGACAGTGACTCGGTATTGACTCGACCGTGTCCTGGAGCACGGTCGGGCATCTGGACAGTCATTCTTGGCATTTACAGACGAGTACAGCACGGGCCGTGCCGGACGACACGGCCGAGTTCGGTCGGCAGTGGCCCGCATTTTCCGGCCGGTGTGATATTTTCTGGCAGGCTCGACATTTTCCGGCAGGGGATGACATTTTCCGGCAGGTTGTGTCATTTTCCGGCTTGTGTCCATTTTCTCGCCAAAAAATATCGCCGTACGTGCATGACGCGTTGTAAGGTGTTGTGTCAAGAATTACACTCTCCGACCGGCGATCGCCTCGGAGATCAGGCGACCTAGCCACTGCCGAGCAGCCGAGGCAGATCTGCCGACCAGCGACCGGGCGACCAAGCCTTAGCCCCGCAGGCAAGATGAATCGGCCAACCAAAAGGTCCCAGGACAAGTCCCGGGGCCGAGCGATCGACATCAAATACGATCGTCTCTCGGTACTTGGCGACCGACTCCTGGCGACCGACTAGCAGACGATCATCCTTCGGCACTTGCCGACCGACCCTTGGTGGCCGACCAATGCCGACCCTCAGCAACTGGCCGATGGCAACCTCTGATGACCGGCTAGAGACGACCGCATCATGCCGATAGTCATCCAGTCGGCAAAGGCCGAGCCTCAGGACAGACACCACGTGCAAGGGCCGAGACAAGATCCGCATATCACGGATCGTTGACCACAGCCTGTCACCATCCGTCCACCAGCCGACAGGCCCGCCGAAAGTTGTCAGTAGGGCCGCATGTGACAGTGACTCCGGACGCGTGCTGGCTCCTCATTGGACCGCCACTGGCGGCCCAGTAGCTTTGGGATGGCGGCGCGGCATCTACCTTGGACTTTAGCCCGACAGCCCGGTAGATCGCCCCATTATAATATTGGCCGGCAGACGATCACCCCATTATTATAATGGCCGGAAGGCGATAGCCCGCCAGAAGACAAGACCCGGCTGCCCCTATATATACAAGGCTCCCTGCACTCGTCCAACTCCCTGGCATTTGTAATATCCGCAATCTTTGATTTTCGGTAAATTTCTTTTTCAGCCGGAGTCCGTTTTGACGACTCGCTCATGACCGTTTCGTCATTTCCAGAATGATTAATTCTGCACTTTTTGTCATCCGAGTTCGTTTCAGTATCGTTTTGTTGAGTTCCGTGCTTTTTAGCGACTTTTCCGCACATGAGTTCGATTCTTGCGAATCTCGCTCAAATCATTGTTTGAGTTTCCCGTAAGTCCGTTTAACTTTGTTAGACATGTTGTGAACTTCGGTTTGGATATTCGATCACGTATCGTGGTTTCCGGGCGTTTTGGGCCATTTTGTAATTTCTTGAAAGTTACGGTATCCGTATCTGTAATTATTGTCTCGACCCGTTTCTTGGTCGCGTATGATTAATTATTGCATTATGTTTTCATTTCGGGTCGTTGATGTTGTCCGCGAACTTTTCGTCGTGTTCGTTCCGCACGCTTGGAAATCGAGTCGCCGAGCCCTCGTGGTCACGCATCGCCGGACGGTTGCGGGATGGCCGAACGATTGCGGGCACCGGTCGGACAGTGCGGCAGAACCGGCGTAGCGCACGCCACGGCCGGAAAAGGCGGCGCTAACCGGCAGTGTAGCGACGCTTATCGGCCGCCTAACGACGCCATCGTCCGGGCAGTGGCGTTCTGAGGTTCTGGATTCGGTCAGGATCGGCAGGTAGCGCACGCTGTTGTCGGTCGTAGGGCACGCTAACCGGCAGGGGTAGCGCATGCTGTCGGCCGACTAGCGTACGTTACCAGGGCGAGCTGTTTAGTCTAGAGGCTACTGGACAGGTCGGCTAGCGCCCGCAGGCTTCCGGCCGTAGCGCACGCTAGCGGGAGTCGGGTCGGCAGCTTTGGTCGGCAGGTTTGGTCGGTGGTGCCGGGTCGTGCGGGCCCTAGCCGAGGGTACTCGGCCGATACCGGCCGATAGCGCACGCAAGTTCGGGAAGGCTAGCGCACGCTAGTCCGGCCCAGTATAAATATGACAGAGCAGTCACATTTTCATTCATTTCTCACTTCCTTCCTCTTCTATCCGCGGGTGGCGATTCGAGAGTGGCGAAGCCATGTTGTTTGACAACAAATCCATGAAGTTATTGAGTTCATAACATCAATCAATCATCCGTTATCATCCTTTGATCCAGCGAATCAAGGTAATCTTCCTTAGAACCCTAATTTCGTGAATTTGGGGGTTTTTGCATTTTTATCCGATTCGTCCCGTGTTGTTGATTAATCCATGATGGGTATGATTAATCTTGGTAGTATTCTTGTGTTTAACATCATTTAATCCATTGTTCTTCGTCGAATCGAAGCATATTTATTGATTTTCTTCGAATCGACTTTTTGGGGGATTTGTTGTCGATCTCGTTTTCCATCCGTTTTTGTTGGATAAATTGTGGTTAAATGATGTTGTTAAACATATTCTATGGATTGTATATCCATATTTCGACTTAGAATTCCGTTTTCGTGTTTTGTCGGGATGAATCGTGTTCTTGGCCGTTTTGGGGAAAACACTTGAACTTTCGTCACTCGTTCTTTGAATTCAGCGGCTTTGGGTCGTACTTTGGAATTCATTTTCGTTGTTATTGTTTTCGTTCATAGTTCATTGTTGCGGATTGTCGTTCGGTGGAGTCGGCGAGTTCGTAGTCGGTTCGTGCCAACCTACTTCGATCGATTCTCTGCGTTGTGGTTATTCGAGGCAAGTATCTTGCCCATACATTACGTGTTTTGTGGATATATTAGGTGGTAATTTACGATACGTAATTTATGAATGCCTATAATCAACTTTCAAAGGAATTGATATGCTTTTCAATACTTCCTTAAAAGATGACTCGTATAATTTTGTTGTTAAATATGCTTGTCTAAGTATGTGTGGGGGTATCGTTTTGTGTGATTATGACGTTGTGGATTTATAGCTTAACCTTTCCTTGAGATATGTTTGGAACGTATGCCTATTGATGATCCTGTCTCATTGTGTCATTCGACGTGGTTGGATAGGTATTTTCCCTCGTTGCTATGTTATTTGTACTAGCTGCATCGTCGAAATTCTAGCATGAATCGTATCATTACTTGGTCGTGAGTATATGTTGGATGAACTGGCCATTCTAGTAAGGTACCTCGACTATATATACTGTGATTGACCTTCGAGGCTTGTGGTTTGCAACTGTGATTTTGGAATGTGTGTGTGCTGTTCCTTCCACCCGGAGTGTCCGACGGGATGTCTGGGGGTCGATACTAAGGGGTACGGCCACGGAAGTGGACTTGGGTGCGTGTGTGGATGAACTTCCACCCGGAGTGTCCGACGGGATGTCTGGGGGTCGATACTAAGGGGTACGGCCGCAGAAGTGGTTTCCCACCCGGAGTATCCGACGGGATGTCTGGGGGTTCATACTAAGGGGTACGGCCGCGGGTTACCAGTTGTGGTTTTCATCTTGAGGATGACGTTGATGTTTTTGTTAATTGTGATATTGTCCGGAGTATCACAATGCTTTGTGCTCGGGGTCGAGAGACATTATATATCGAGTCTTGGTGCTTGGCTAGAATGGCATAGGAATAATGTGTTATGTGTAATGTGTCCTTGTAAGTGAATTGAAGTGGATGATCGGGTCGTGGACCCTGTGTTTTGTGACCGGAATGGTTGGGTCATGGACCCCGTGTTTTGTTAAGCGGATATGCATTTTGGAAAATGAACTTTGGGGCTGTGACCCTAAATGGATTTCGAGGAATTAAGAACTTTTCAATTTCTGATGTTTTCAAAACTCCCGAGATTTAGAAATGTTTTCAAAATGCTTACTTGCTTCGTTTCTGCTTTCAAGACTTGACCTATATTTTAACTAAATATATCTCGGGAAGTCTTTCGTTATATTCTCGGAATGTGTTGTGTATGGCTCGTATTTGTACTTTATACTTGCACTAGCGAAACAGTGGAGTTTTGCTAACCCTCGAGTAATCGGGGGGTGGATATCTGTATTGTGTCCAGGTACATGCAGGTTTTTGGGAGCAAGACACAGGATCGGTGCGAGGGATGATGAAAGACGAATGATACTAATCACACGAAGGCCAGTTTTGACTTCAGTTAGTCGGAGTCCATTGTATTGTCTTTTCCATTGCCTTATTGTTAAATGCGTTGCAAGTATTTTACCCTTGCATGTGTATGAGTTTGAATGAGTTTATGTATTTTGATTTGTACGTCAGTGACGGAAGACCAAATCGGTCTATTGATTCGTTATTTTGATTCGTCAGTATGTAATGTAATGTGTTGTGTTGATGTCTAGCCTGGTGGATCCTCACGGAGAGGGTCTGCGGCGTGTATTATTCCCGGTTTGATCTGGGGGTGTTACATTTATGGTATCGGAGCTTAGGTTGCGGAAACCTGGCCGGGTCGATCGTGTATTGTTGGGTCTTGTCTTGTCAGATTGAGTCTGACTGATGTCGTGTCGCGACGCGTCGTTTGGAATGTCGGCCGTGATTAGTATCAGGGTGCAGCCATCATCTTCGTGTGATCTGTGGATGTAAGTCTCCCTACTACAGGTTGTACCACGAGCTATACGAGCCTGTGTGATTCTGTGTTATGTAGTTAGTATTTGAAGGTGCATCGTGAGTAAGTGACATATATTTGTTGATTCCCGTCTTGCGCTATAATGTAGAATGATATTGCTGAATGTATCTTTGTATAAACCGTTTTTCTTGCAAGAGTATAAAGCTTGGAATTTTAAGTTTTCGAATCCTTTCGGGGAGTCACGTAAAATTTTTAAAATGTCTTCCAAGGGAGGAAAAAGTTGATTTTCGTATGTTGACCTCAAGGCTGAAAGTTCTGAAAACTCGAATTATTGATAATTCTTTTCCACTGTGTACTATAAGTTTTCAAAACACGAGTTTTGAACTCAAATGAGTTCTACAAAATATACTCAAGACGTGACCCTTGCTTTTAACTTTTCGGTTTTGAATGACAATTGCCTTTTGATGGTTGCTCATGATGTTTTGTAATTATGTGAATCGATGGCTTTGAGATTCGAATATTGTTGTTGTTTATTTGTGACCTTCGATTCCAATAATGTCGTATATATGTTCGCAATCATGTTGCTAAAATAGAACCGTTAGCGCACGCTAAGTGTAAGGCTAGCGCGCGCTAATGCAGCATGGATAGCGCACGCTAAATATGTGTTGTAGCGCGCGTTAGTCAGTCTGGACAGAGGCTGGGGAACTACATTTCTTTTAGCCGTTAGGCCTAACCTTAGCAGTCAATCACCCGGGACTGTATTCTATGTGTGTTGTCAAGTAATGACAACTGTTTTGTATGAATGTGCGTTATGATTTTTTTTTCTTTTCGTTGCGCTAAGTGATAATTGATTGGGTTCGGCAAATCGATAAATTATGTCTGCTGCGAGTGTGTTCGAACACGCTTTTCTAAAACTTTCATAAGTTTGTGCAAGTTGTGGAAACTACTTTTTGAAACTAACTTTTGAAACTACTTTGACAGTGCGATTAGCCGGCGGCTTCGTATGAACTTTGGAAATTGTTTGAAATTTGCGAGCCGGCCTAGGATTCTCAAATAAAACCTCGACGGTATTTGAAAGAGTTGTTTTAAAGTACCTTGAACATTTTGTAAAATATTACCGTCGTTGATGTTTTTGAAGTGATGGGAGAATTTTCGAAAGTGATTTTAACGTATTGTTGTATTTTCAAATAATTCGAGTGAATAATTTTCAAAAATCTTTCACACCATAAAAATATTTTATTTCAAAAACCAATGCGATTTTTATTTTCAAAAATATATAGTGAAAGATGAAAAATCTCACTCGATGCAAAGTTCAAACTCGAATTTGGAAATGTTAGAGTATGTAAGAATGATTTGATGATCTTACATGGTTAACTTGTTAGTTGTTAACGGTGATGATGATACGTAGAGGCATGATGACTTCAAATGATTTCAAATGAGACGGTTAAAGTATGTTGTTTAAAGTTTTGATGAAACAACCCGAGGTACCAAAAGTACTCTTAAAGTTTATTTTAAACAGCATACAAATCCAAGGATTTTCAAAAGATTTCCTTTAAAAGGATACCTCGTGGATTTTCTTTTCGAGTTGTTATTGGTTACCTTATGTGATATGTCGCGCTGAGTCGGTACTTTAGTATAATATTTTGCGAAGTTGTGCAATCGTATTGAGTGGCAATCCGCTTAGTATGCCGTTGGGCAGAGGACACAGTCGTGACCACGATACTAATGGCCATGAAGATCGGATGTGGACCAAGAGGGTATAGTCGGGAAGGTTGCTATTCCAGCACTTCGTTCTCGTTGTTTAGGTTTCAGGACGAAACCTCTTTTAAAGGAGATATGATGTAATACCCATATTTTTCTTTATTTCTCTTCTGTTTCGTCCAACCATATCGACTCGACTGTGTTCGTTGATGCTTCTGACCTGGTGTTGTTTCTCACCTTTGTCATTCGAGCGAGTTCTGATATTGTCCCAAATTGATCTATATATCGTTGTGACCTTTCCAAGTTCGGAAAATTAGTCTCGTTTTGGATCTTCCAACCCTTGGGCGTTGGAATTCCGTATTTGTTCAGCGATTGGCTCGCGTTTTGATTGATGTACCGTTGGGTTGGTCAATCGTATTGATTTTCGTCCATTGTGTTTTGTGACTGTTTGGATAATTGACTTGATTGTATTATCCATTTGATGACGCTTGTCACTTGTTGGTTTTATTATATCCCTAACGGCGACGTGTTGTCGTCGTGGAGCGTGTTTTCACGCCGTATATTCCTTTGCGTTGCTTGTATCGTTTCGCCGATGGGCGTAAGTTACGCATTTCCTTGCGTATCTCGTTGAGTTTTCCTGGCGGGATATTCCTTCTCCCTACTTGTTTTAAGTTTCGGGACGAAACTTCTTTTAAGGAGGGTAGAATGTAATATCCGCAATCTTCGATTTTCGGTAAATTTCTTTTTCGGCCGGAGTCTGTTTTGACGACTTGCTCATGACCGTTTCGTCATTTCGAGAATGATTAATTTCACACTTTTTGTCATCCGAGTTCGTTTCAGTATCGTTTTGTTGAGTTCCGTGCTTTTTAGCGACTTTTCCGCACTTGAGTTCGATTCTTGCGAATCTCGTTCGAAACTGCTGTTTCGAGTTTTCCGTAAGTCCGTTTAACTTTGTTAGACGTGTTGTGAACTTCGGTTTGGTTATTCGATCACGTATCGTGGTTTCTGGGCGATTTGGGTCATTTTGTAATTTCTTGAAAGTTACGGGTATCCTTATCTGTAATTGTTGTCTCGACCCGTTTCTTGGTCGCGTATGATTAATTATTGCATTATGTTTTCATTTCGGGTCGTTGATGTTGTCCGCGAACTTTTCGTCGTGTTCGTTCCGTATGTTTTCGGAAATCGAGTCGTCGAGCCCTGGTGGTCAGGTACTGGACGGACGGTTGCGGGACTGGCCGGACGATTGCGGGCACCGGTCGGATAGGTGCGGCAGGAACCGGCGTAGCGCACGCTACAGCCGGAAGGCTGCGCGCTAACCGCAGTGTAGCGACGCTTATCGGCCGCCTAACGACGCTTATCGGAGTGCAGGCGGTGGCGTTCGAGGTTGGACTCGGTCGGGATCGGCAGTAGCGCACGATATCGTCGGTCGTAGGGCACGCTAACCGGCGGGGTAGCGACGCCGGCCGACTAGCGTGCGTTACTGTGGCGAGCCGCTGTTTAGTCCGAGGCTCGGGCCAGTCGGCTAGCGCCCGCAGGCTTCCGGCCATAACGCACGCTAGCGGGAGTCGGGTCGGCAGCTTTGGTCGGCAGGTTTGGTCGGTGGTGCCGGGTCGTGCGGGCCCTAGCCGAGGGTACTCGGCCGATACCGGCCGATAGCGCACGCAAGTCCGAGAAGGCTAGCGCACGCTAGTCCGGCCCAGTATAAATATGACAGAGCAGTCACATTTTCATTCATTTCTCACTTCCTTCCTCTTCTATCCGCGGGTGGCGATTCGAGATTGGCGAAGCCATGTTGTTTGACAACAAATCCATGAAGTTATTGAGTTCATAACATCAATCAATCATCCGTTATCATCCTTTGATCCAGCGAATCAAGGTAATCTTCCTTAGAACCCTAATTTCGTGAATTTGGGGGTTTTTGCATTTTTATCCGATTCGTCCCGTGTTGTTGATTAATCCATGATGGGTATGATTAATCTTGGTAGTATTCTTGTGTTTAACATCATTTAATCCATTGTTCTTCGTCGAATCGAAGTATATTTATTGATTTCCTTCGAATCGACTTTTTGGGGGATTTGTTGTCGATCTCGTTTTCCATCCGTTTTTGTTGGATAAATTGTGGTTAAATGATGTTATTAAACAAATTCTATGGATTGTATATCCATATTTCGACTTAGAATTCCGTTTTCGTGTTTTGTCGGGACGAATCGTGTTCTTGGCCGTTTTGGGGAAAACACTTGAACTTTCGTCATTCGTTCTTTGAATTAAGCGGCTTTGGGTCGTACTTTGGAATTCATTTTCGTTGTTATTGTTTTCGTTCATAGTTCATTGTTGCGGATTGTCGTTCGGTGGAGTCGGCGAGTTCGTAGTCGGTTCGTGCCAACCTACTTCGATCGATTCTCTGCGTTGTGGTTATTCGAGGCAAGTATCTTGCCCATACATTACGTGTTTTGTGGATATATTAGTTGGTAATTTACGATACGTAATTGATGAATGCCTATAATCAACTTTCAAAGGAATTGATATGCTTTTCAATACTTCCTTAAAAGATGACTCGTATGATTTCGTTGTTAAATATGTTTGTCTAAGTATGTGTGGGGGTATCGTTTTGTGTGATTCTGACGTTGTGGATTTATAGCTTAACCTTTCCTTGAGATATGTTTGGAACGTATGCCTATTGATGATCCTGTCTCATTGGGTCGTTCGGCGTGGTTGGATAGGTATTTTCCCTCGTTGCTATGTTATTTGTACTAGCTGCATCGTCGAAATTCTAGCATGAATTGTATCATTACTTGGTCGTGAGTATATGTTGGATGAACTGGCCATTCTAGTAAGGTACCTCGACTATATTTACTGTGATTGACCTTCGAGGCTTGTGGTTTGCAACTGTGATTTTGGAATGTGTGTGTGTTGTTCCTTCCACCCGGAGTGTCCGACGGGATGTCTGGGGGTCGATACTAAGGGGTACGGCCACGGAAGTGGACTTGGGTGTGTGTGTGGATGAACTTCCACCCGGAGTGTCCGACGGGATGTCTGGGGGTCGATACTAAGGGGTACGGCCGCGGAAGTGGTTTCCCACCCGGAGTATCCGACGGGATGTCTGGGGGTCGATACTAAGGGGTACGACCGCGGGTTACCAGTTGTGGTTTTCATCTTGAGGATGACGTTGATGTTTTCGTTAATTGTGATATTGTCCGGAGTATCACAATGCTTTGTGCTCGGGGTCGAGAGACATTATATATCGAGTCTTGGTGCTTGGCTAGAATGGCATAGGAATAATGTGTTATGTGTAATGTGTCCTTGTAAGTGAATTGAAGTGGATCATCGGGTCGTGGACCCTGTGTTTTGTGACCGGAATGGTTGGGTCGTGGACCCCGTGTTTTGTTAAACGAATTTGCATTTTGGAAAATGAACTTTGGGGCTGTGACCCTAAATGGCTTTCGAGGAATTAAGAACTTTTCAATTTCTGATGTTTTCAAAACTCCCGAGATTTAGAAATGTTTTCAAAATGCTTACTTGCTTCGTTTATGCTTTCAAGACTTGAACTATATTTTAACTAAATATATCTCGGGAAGTCTTTCGTTATATTCTCGGAATGTGTTGTGTATGGCTCGTATTTACACTTTATACTTGCGCTAGCGAAACAGTGGAGTTTTGCTAACCCCCGAGTAATCGGGGGGTGGATATCTGTATTGTGTCCAGGTACATGCAGGTTTTCGGGAGCAAGACACAGGATCGGTGCGAGGGATGATGAAAGACGAATGATACTAATCACACGAAGGCCAGTTTTGACTTCAGTTAGTCGGAGTCCATTGTATTGTCTTTTCTGCTGTCTTATTGTTCGTCGTTGCAAGTATTTTACCCTTGCATGTGTATGAGTCTGGATGAGTTTATGTATTTTGATTTGTAAGTCAGTGACGGAAGACCAAATCGGTCTATTGATTCGTTATTTTGATTCGTCAGTATGTAATGTAATGTGTTGTGTTGATGTCTAGCCTGGTGGATCCTCACGGAGAGGGTCTGCGGCGTGTAATATTCCCGGTTTGATCTGGGGGTGTTACATTTATGGTATCGGAGCTTAGGTTGCGGAAACCTAGGCTGTCGGGTCCAGTCGTGTATTGTTGGGTCTTGTCTTGTCAGATTGAGTCTGACTGATGTCGTGTCGCGACGCGTCGTTTGGAATGTCGGCCGTGATTAGTAGCAGGGTACAGCCATCAACTTCGTGTGATCTGTGGATGTAAGTCTCCCTACTACAGGTTGTACCACGAGCTATACGAGCCTGTGTGATTCTATGTTATGTAGTTAGTATTTGAAGGTGCATCGTGAGTAAGTGACATATATTTGTTGATTCCCGTCTTGCGCTATAATGTAGAATGATATTGCTGAATGTATCTTTGTATAAACCATTTTTCTTGCAAGAGTATAAAGCTTGGAATTTTAAGTTTTCGAATCCTTTCGGGGAGTCACGTAAAATTTTTAAAATGTCCTCCAAGGGAGGAAAAAGTTGATTTTCGTATGTTGACCTGAAGGATGAAAGTTCTGAAAACTCGAATTATTGATAATTCTTTTCCACTGTGTACTATAAGTTTTCAAAACACGAGTTTTGAACTCAAATGAGTTCTACAAAATATACTCAAGACGTGACCCTTGCTTTTAACTTTTCGGTTTTGAATGATAATTGCCTTTTGATGGTTGCTCATGATGTGTTGTAATTATGTGAATCGATGGCTTTGAGATTCGAATATTGTTGTTGTTTATTTGTGACCTTCGATTCCAATAATGTCGTATATATGTTCGCAATCATGTTGCTAAAATAGAACCGTTAGCGCACGCTAAGTGTAAGGCTAGCGCGCGCTAATGCAGCATGGATAGCGCACGCTAAATATGTGTTGTAGTGCGCGTTAGTCGATCGGGCCGGTGGGAACTACATTTCTTTTAGCCGTTAGGCCTAACCTTAGCAGTCGATCACCCGGGACTGTATTCTATGTGTGTTGTCAAGTAATGACAACTGTTTTGTATGAATGTGCGTTATGATTTTTTTCTTTTCGTTGCGCTAAGTGATAATTGATTGGGTTCGGCAAATCGATAAATTATGTCTGCTGCGAGTGTGTTCAAACACGCTTTTCTAAAACTTTCATAAGTTTGTGCAAGTTGTGGAAACTACTTTTTGAAACTAACTTTTGAAACTACTTTGACAGTGCGATTAGCCGGCGGCTTCGTATGAACTTTGGAAATTGTTTGAAATTTGCGAGCCGGCCTAGGATTCTCAAATAAAACCTCGACGGTATTTGAAAGAGTTGTTTTAAAGTACCTTGAACATTTTGTAAAATATTACCGTCGTTGATGTTTTTGAAGTGATGGGAGAATTTTCGAAAGTGATTTTAACGTATTGTTGTATTTTCAAATAATTCGAGTGAATAATTTTCAAAAATCTTTCACACCATAAAAATATTTTATTTCAAAAACCAATGCGATTTTTATTTTCAAAAATATATAGTGAAAGATGAAAAATCTCACTCGATGCAAAGTTCAAACTCGAATTTGGAAATGTTAGAGTATGTAAGAATGATTTGATGATCTTACATGGTTAACTTGTTAGTTGTTAACGGTGATGATGATACGTAGAGGCATGATGACTTCAAATGATTTCAAATGAGACGGTTAAAGTATGTTGTTTAAAGTTTTGATGAAACAACCCGAGGTACCAAAAGTACTCTTAAAGTTTATTTTAAATGACATACAAATCCAAGGATTTTCAAAAGATTTCCTTTAAAAGGATACCTCGTGGATTTTCTTTTCGAGTTGTTATTGGTTACCTTATGTGATATGTCGCACTGAGTCGGTACTTTAGTATAATATTTTGCGAAGTTGTGCAATCGTATTGAGTGGCAATCCGCTTAGTATGCCGTTGGGCAGAGGACACGATCGTGACCACGATACTAATGGCCATGAAGATCGGATGTGGACCAAGAGGGTATAGTCGGGAAGGTTGCTATTCCAAAGACTTCGTTCTCGTTGTTTAGGTTTCAGGACGAAACCTCTTTTAAAGGAGATATGATGTAATACCCATATTTTTCTTTATTTCTCTTCTTTCGTCCAACCATATCGACTGATTGTGTTCGTTGATGCTTCTGACCTGGTGTTGTTTCTCACCTTTGTCATTCGAGCGAGTTCTGATATTGTCCCAAATTGATCTATATATCGTTGTGACCTTTCCAAGTTCGGAAAATTAGTCTCGTTTTGGATCTTCCAACCCTTGGGCGTTGGAATTCCGTATTTGTTCAGCGATTGGCTCGCGTTTTGATTGATGTACCGTTGGGTTGGTCAATCGTATTGATTTTCGTCCATTGTGTTTTGTGACTGTTTGGATAATTGACTTGATTGTATTATCCATTTGATGACGCTTGTCACTTGTTGGTTTTATTATATCCCTAACGGCGACGTGTTGTCGTCGTGGAGCGTGTTTTCACGCCGTATATTCCTTTGCGTTGCTTGTATCGTTTCGCCGATGGGCGTAAGTTACGCATTTCCTTGCGTATCTCGTTGAGTTTTCCTGGCGGGATATTCCTTCTCCCTACTTGTTTTAAGTTTCGGGACGAAACTTCTTTTAAGGAGGGTAGAATGTAATATCCGCAATCTTCGATTTTCGGTAAATTTCTTTTTCGGCCGGAGTCTGTTTTGACGACTTGCTCATGACCGTTTCGTCATTTCGAGAATGATTAATTTCACACTTTTTGTCATCCGAGTTCGTTTCAGTATCGTTTTGTTGAGTTCCGTGCTTTTTAGCGACTTTTCCGCACTTGAGTTCGATTCTTGCGAATCTCGTTCGAAACTGCTGTTTCGAGTTTTCCGTAAGTCCGTTTAACTTTGTTAGACGTGTTGTGAACTTCGGTTTGGTTATTCGATCACGTATCGTGGTTTCTGGGCGATTTGGGTCATTTTGTAATTTCTTGAAAGTTACGGGTATCCTTATCTGTAATTGTTGTCTCGACCCGTTTCTTGGTCGCGTATGATTAATTATTGCATTATGTTTTCATTTCGGGTCGTTGATGTTGTCCGCGAACTTTTCGTCGTGTTCGTTCCGTATGTTTTCGGAAATCGAGTCGTCGAGCCCTGGTGGTCAGGTACTGGACGGACGGTTGCGGGACTGGCCGGACGATTGCGGGCACCGGCCGGATAGGTGTAGCAGGAACCGGCGTAGCGCACGCTACGGCTGGAAGGCTGCGCGCGCTAACCGGCAGGTGTAGCGCACGCTATCGGCTGGCCTAACGCACGCTATCGGGTGTGGGCAGCGGCGTTCTGAGGTTCTGGACTCGGTCAGGATCGGCAGGTAGCGCACGCTACTGTCGGTCGTAGGGAACGCTAACCGGAAGGGGTAGCGCACGCTGTCGGCCGACTAGCGTACGTTACCAGGGCGATCTGTTTAGTCCAGAGGCTACTGGACAGGTCGGCTAGCGCCCGCAGGCTTCCGGCCGTAGCGCACGCTAGCGGGAGTCGGGTCGGCAGCTTTGGTCGGCAGGTTTGGTCGGTGGTGCCGGGACGTGCGGGCCCTAGCCGAGGGTACTCGACCGATACCGGCCGATAGCGCACGCAAGTCCGGGAAGGCTAGCGCACGCTAGTCCGACCCAGTATAAATATGACAAAGCAGTCACATTTTCATTCATTTCTCACTTCCTTCCTCTTCTATCCGCGGGTGGCGATTCGAGATTGGCGAAGCCATGTTGTTTGACAACAAATCCATGAAGTTCTTGAGTTCATAACATCAATCAATCATCCGTTATCATCCTTTGATCCAGCGAATCAAGGTAATCTTCCTTAGAACCCTAATTTCGTGAATTTCGGGGTTTTTGCATTTTTATCCGATTCGTCCCGTGTTGTTGATTAATCCATGATGGGTATGATTAATCTTGGTAGTATTCTTGTGTTTAACATCATTTAATCCATTGTTCTTCGTCGAATCGAAGTATATTTATTGATTTCCTTCGAATCGACTTTTTGGGGGATTTGTTGTCGATCTCGTTTTCCATCCGTTTTTGTTGGATAAATTGTGGTTAAATGATGTTGTTAAACATATTCTATGGATTGTATATCCATATTTAGACTTAGAATTCCATTTTCGTGTTTTGTCGGGACGAATCGTGTTCTTGGCCGTTTTGGGGAAAACACTTGAACTTTCGTCATTCGTTCTTTGAATTCAGCGGCTTTGGGTCGTACTTTGGAATTCATTTTCGTTGTTATTGTTTTCCTTCATAGTTCATTGTTGCGGATTGTCGTTCGGTGGAGTCGGCGAGTTCGTAGTCGGTTCGTGCCAACCTACTTCGATCGATTCTCTGCGTTGTGGTTATTCGAGGCAAGTATCTTGCCCATACATTACGTGTTTTGTGGATATATTAGTTGGTAATTTATGATACGTAATTTATGAATGCCTATAATCAACTTTCAAAGGAATTGATATGCTTTTCAATACTTCCTTAAAATATGACTCGTATGATTTCGTTGTTAAATATGCTTGTCTAAGTATGTGTGGGGGTATCGTTTTGTGTGTTTATGACGTTGTGGATTTATAGCTTAACCTTTCCTTGAGATGTGTTTATCCTGTCTCATTGTGTCGTTCGGCGTGGTTGGATAGGTATTTTCCCTCGTTGCTATGTTATTTGTACTAGCTGCATCGTCGAAATTCTAGCATGAATCGTATCATTACTTGGTCGTGAGTATATGTTGGATGAACTGGCCATTCTAGTAAGGTACCTCGACTATATATATTGTGATTGACCTTCGAGGCTTGTGGTTTGCAACTGTGATTTTGGAATATGTGTGTGTTGTTCCTTCCACCCGGAGTGTCCGACGGGATGTCTGGGGGTCGATACTAAGGGGTACGGCCACGGAAGTGGACTTGGGTGCGTGTGTGGATGAACTTCCACCCGGAGTGTCCAACGGGATGTCTGGGGGTCGATACTAAGGGGTACGGCCGCGGAAGTGGTTTCCCACCCGGAGTGTCCGACGGGATGTCTGGGGGTCGATACTAAGGGGTACGGTTTTCATCTTGAGGATGACGTTGATGTTTTCGTTAATTGTGATATTGTCCGGAGTATCACAATGCTTTGTGCTCGGGGTCGAGAGACATTATATATCGAGTCTTGGTGCTTGGCTAGAATGGCATAGGAATAATGTGTTATGTGTAATGTGTCCTTGTAAGTGAATTGAAGTGGATGATCGGGTCGTGGACCCCGTGTTTTGTTAAACGGATTTGCATTTTGGAAAATGAACTTTGGGGCTGTGACCCTAAATGGCTTTCGAGGAATTAAGAACTTTTCAATTTCTGATGTTTTCAAAACTCCCGAGATTTAGAAATGTTTTCAAAATGCTTACTTGCTTCATTTCTGATTTCAAGACTTGAACTATATTTTAACTAAATATATCTCGGGAAGTCTTTCGTTATATTCTCGGAATGTGTTGTGTATGGCTCGTATTTGCACTTTATACTTGCACTAGCGAAACAGTGGAGTTTTGCTAACCCCCGAGTAATCGGGGGGTGGATATCTGTATTGTGTCAGGTATATGCAGGTTTTCGGGAGCAAGACACAGGATCGGTGCGAGGGATGATGAAAGACGAATGATACTAATCACACGAAGGCCAGTTTTGACTTCAGTTAGTCGGAGTCCATTGTATTGTATTTTCCGCTGTCTTATTGTTCGTCGTTGCAAGTATTTTACCCTTGCATGTGTATGAGTCTGGATGAGTTTATGTATTTTGATTTGTAAGTCAGTGACGGAAGACCAAATCGGTCTATTGATTCGTTATTTTGATTCGTGAGTATGTAATGTAATGTGTTGTGTTGATGTCTAGCCTGGTGGATCCTCACGGAGAGGGTCTGCGGCGTGTAATATTCCCGGTTTGATCTAGGGGTGTTACAGCATTCTCGCATTTCACACGCAATACAGAAGCAAAATATACAGCACTTGGCTATCTCCAACTCTTGGCAACAGCTATCATTCGGTACTTACTTCTCCCGGCCTCTCTCATCAAGCAGACGATCGGCAAGGACGAAGAACACCGAGCTTCGCTAAAGAGCCGGATTAACAGAGTCTTTTTACACTCATTGTATTTAGATTTCTCACGTTAATACTTGTATCCACGAATATTTGTATTAATAACATCTCGCGAGAGCATTCAAGCCCGGGCCTAACAAACCCGGCAAATCTAGTGTTTATTTATATTCTCTCGGAAGTGCTCCCGCAAATTGTTGTTTGTTGTCCGCCTTCCAGCAGTATTAATCTTCGGATAAATATTTTGGGCAACAACATAAGGCCATTTACGTCGATCCTTGCTTCGTTTTCTTTATTCGGACTAGTCAATTCCATATCATCCCCTCCCCCTTTAAAGGGAATTATCCTCAATTCCGAAATCCCTTCGTCATCAAGATAATTCACTAAAGCCTCTACGTATTTGATCTCGAAAATGTCCGCAGTGCGTAATGGCCCAAAATAGGTAGTGGGGGGCCCTCGAGAATCACCAATAGAATAACTATCATTATTAATAAAATAGTAATAATTACTCCGCCCGGTAATACCGATATCATGACATGAGTGGACATCTGAAATGGGACGCACGGTTAATTTCACATCGGGTTCATCCTCCAGAATTGAAAACACCGATAATTCCACATCGGTTTCACCATCAAGAATGGGAAACACAGGATTTATTACGGATTCCTCTTCAACAACTGGTTCCTCATCAAATGCTGGCGGTCCGTCATAATCTGACCAACTCTCCGTTTCAATATTGTTGGGCTCCTCCAATAATGGCCCATCACAAAATATTTTACTAACCTCAATTTGGTAATCATCCAAGACAATAAGTCTATCACCAGAAACTGAGTCGATATGAAATTTAGGCCCAAAATTGTCGTTTTCTTCTAACCGATCAATTTTAGTACCAAGCTCAATTTTGTCTTCCACAACTTTAAAAGGCCCGACTTGTGTCAAATGTTCATCTGACCATAATTCACTTGGCTCATCAATCCCGTTTTGGTCAATTTGGCCAACGCAATTAATTGGCCCATGTTCATAATAGCAAGATCCAAGTTCGTCAATTATGGAAACATGGCTCAACCCACTTTCTTCGTTGTATTGCGGCGTTGAAACCTCTGTCTCGTCTACTCCGTCGAAAACGGTGGTAGGGACATCGTCTTTATCGAAAAATGGCCTTGCTGGAAATTCTTCGATGGGGATAAACCTTAGATCGAAGGTCGGTGGCGGGGCGTCGAAGGATTGGTGGTAAGATGGGGATTTGAACCTTCGATTGAAATATTTTTTGAATTTAAGCCAATCTTGGATTTTAGGCTTACGTTGTTGTGAACGGGACTGTTTCAATTTTTGCCACCAGACGGCGGCGCTACCGCGGAGGCGTCTTGCCACCAACGAAACGCGGTGGTTGATCGGGGCAGCCTTGAAGTCCGAGTGCTCCTCACAAACACGAAGCCAATCTATGCACGCATCTGGATTACTATCTCCGTGAAACTCCGGTATGCTGCAGAATTTGGCCAAGAAATCAATATCGTTGGCGTCGTCTCTGCGTCTTGCTTGCATACGTTGCTCCGGTAAACAGTTTAGTGCGTCACGGAGTTTCATCAAGAAATCGAGATCGGAGAAATCCATAACAAGAGTCAAGAGATAGTTCTTCACAAGAAATCGTTGAAGAAATCGCCCAAGGAGATGATCCTGGGCTCCGATACCACTTATGATACGAATTCTCCGGGAGAGGTGGATACGTATCGTTCGGAGTGTGCGTAAGAATATCGTAGCGGAAGTCTTTTTACGATTAGGGTGTTTTTTGATGTATTTTTTGGGAGTAATATCGAATATGACGATGAAAATTCGAACAAACGAAAAATGGAAGTAATATCGGAAAAAGTGACAATATCGATCAAGAAAACTTGAACGATCAAGAACAAGGGTTTATCGAATTAGACCTATAACTCGATAAGGTGATTTCTTCCCAAGACCTATTGAGAATCAATCGGATTAATACTCGAAAATGCGTCGAATAAAAATAAAGTTTCGGTAAAAATCATTTACCAAGAATAGAAAACACAAAGTGTATTCTTATACTTCAACATTCATAATACTATATTACAAGGCTAATCAACTCCTACTTATAGGAGGTGAAGTCTCCTACTACTAAGGAAACAAACAAAAAAAAAAAATTCAAAGATTTATAAAATCTTTGAATAATAAAAACAAATCAAATAAAATACATACAAGAAACATAAATCATAAAATGGGGGAAACATAATCCCTAAAATAAGTAAAAAGGAAAAGAGAAGTCAAAAATACACAAAAGTGTATAAAATATGTGGGCTGCCGGCAGGGACTCGACCGTGTCCCGTCACACGGCCGCGGCGCGGTCGACAGCGCCATAGGACTCGACCGTGTCCGCTGACACGATGCTGACTCGTCCGACAGTGACTCGCACGGGCGCGCGCGACAGGACGTCGAAATGACTCGACCGTGTCCGCTTGACACGGTCGCGGCGTGACAAGGACGTCTGACAGCGACTCGACCGACAGTGACTCGGCATTGACTCGACCGTGTCCTGGAGCACGGTCGGGCGTCTGGACAGTCATTCTTGGAATTTCCGGACGAGTACAGCACGGGCCGTGCCGGACGACACGGCCGAGTTCGGTCGGCAGTGGCCGGCATTTTCTGGCCGGTGTGATATTTTCCGGCAGGCTCGACATTTTCCGGCAGGGGACGACATTTTCCGGCAGGTTGTGTCATTTTCCGGCTTATGTCCGTTTTCTCGCCAAAAAAAATTGTCCTACGTGCATGACGCGTTGTAAGGCCATTTACGTCGATCCTTGCTTCGTTTTCTTTATTCGGACTAGTCAATTCCGTATCAGATAGATCGCCCACGTTAAAAGTGGCGTGTACCCCATAATCGCCCAGAAGTTCTACTTTATACGCATTGTCGTTCACCTTACCCACGATTTGGTAAGGTCCCTCGGCCCTCGGCAGAAGTTTGTTCTTGCGTTTGCTAGGAAATCTCTCTTTTCTTAAGTTTACCCAAATGATACGAATTATGTATGAAAATGGACGTAAACTCGTATGTAATGCAGCGGAAATATAATTGATCCTCACAACACTCGAATATGTGTAACACTCGTAAGATATAACCGAAAGTAGGACAATTCGGCTTACGTAAACAAGAACAATATGAATGATTTATCAAACTAGACCTATAGTTTGATAAGATAATCTTTCCTCAAGACCTATTGAGAATCGATTGGATTAAAACTCGAAAACGCGTCGAATTATAATCAAGATTTCGATGAAAAGCATTCACCAAGAAAACACAAGTGTATTCTTATTTCTTCAACATACAATGTTTCATACAAGCATGAACAAGACTACTTATAGAAGTGTAGTCTTCTAAACAACTAAGGGATGAAAACAAGATCACATGATCTTGAAATGAAAAACAAAACATCAAGATAAAATACAAAGGAATCAAATCAAAGGGAGGGAATCACATAATAAATATAGTTGCAAGTCACCCCACATAACATGTAAGTCTAATCATGACATGTGAGGGGAGGGAAAACAACAAAAAACACAAAAAATCAGCAATAATGGGAGTTTGCTGTCTGTCGGACACGGGCCGTGCCGATTGGCACGGCCGCGGCGGCATGTGCGGGCGCACATGTTCGGCAGGACTCGACCGTGTCGCCTGGCACGGTCGGGTTGGTCGGACAGCGAGAAATCACTATTCGGAAGAGTGTGACTCGGCCGTGTCGCCTGACACGGTCGGGTTGGTCGGGCAGCGAGATTTCACTATCCGGGACATCTCGGCACGGGTTGTTTCGGACAACACGGTCGGGTTCGGTCGGCAGCGAGATTTCACTATCCGGGACATCTCGGCACGGGCCGTGTCGGACGACACGGCCGGGTTCGGTCGGCAGCGCTCGGCCAGTTCCGGCAGGTGGTGATTTTTCCGGCAGTTTGGACATTTTCCGGCCGATTGTCGACCTTCCGGCATAGCATGATACGGGCCGTGTCATATGACACGGCCGAGACCGAGACTCCACGTCTTATTCCGTTTTCTCGCCTAAATACGTAGTGATCTGTGCATGGCGTGTTGTAAGGTCATTTACGTCGATCCTTACTTCGTCTTCTGCATTTGACACGATGTTGTGTCGAGAATTACACTCTCCAACCAGCGATCGCCTCGGAGATCGGGCGACCTAGCCATTGCCGAGCAGTCGAGGCAGGACTGCCGACCAGCGACCAGGCGACCAAGCCTTTGCCCAGCAGACAAGATAAATCGGCCAACCGAAGGTCCCAGGACAAGTCCCGGTGCCGAGCGATCGACATCATATACGATCGTCTCTCGGTACTTGGCGACCGACTCCTGGGGACCGACTAGCGGACGATCATATCTCGGCACCTGCCGACCGACCCTTGGTGACCAACCGATGCAGACCCTCAGCGACTGGCCGATGACGACCCTCAGTGACCAGCTAAGCACGACTGCATCATGCCGATAGTCATCCAGTCGGCAAAGGCCGAGCCTCAGGACAGACACCACATGCAAAAGCCGAGACAAGATCCGCATATCACGGATCGTTGACCACAGCCTGTCAGCATCCGTCCACCAGCCGACAGGCCCGCCGAAAGTTGTCAGTAGGGCCGCATGTGACAGTGATTCCGGACGCGTGCTGGCTCCTCATTGGACCGCCACTGGCCGGTCCGTAGCTGACTTTAGGCAGATCACAAGATCTACCTTGGACTTTAGGCCGACAGCCCGTGTGATCGCCCCATTATAATATTGGCCGGCAGACGATCGCCCATTATTATAAGGGCCGGAAGGCGATCGCCCGCCAGAAGACAAGACTCGGCTGCCCCTATATATACAAGGCTCCCTGCACTCGGCCAACTCTCGGCATTATCGCGATTTCAGCACACAATACAGAATCAATACACAGCACTTGGCTATCTCCAACTCTTGGCAACAGCTATCATTCGGTACTTACTTCTCCCGGCCTCTCTCATCGAGCAGACGATCGGCAGGGACGAAGAACACCGAGCTTCGCTCAAGAGCCGGATTAACAGAGTCTTTTTACATTCATTGTATTCAGATTTCTCACATTAATACTTGTATCCACGAATATTTGTATTAATAACATCTCGCGAGAGCATTCAAGCCCGGGCCTAACAAACCCGGCAAATCTTGTTTATTCATATTCTCTCGGAAGTGCTCCCGCAAATTGTTGTTTGTTGTCCGTGTTCCATCAGTATTAATCTTCGGATAAATATTTTGGGCAACAACAATTGGCGCTAGAGGAAGGACATCTAACCCTCAAATTTTTATACCTACCGTCCCAAAGAACACTCACTGTTCTCGGGGCAGATACTTGAAGTGACACTCACTGCACTTCAAAGAAATCTTTCAGAAATCATGTCTTCCGCCTCCGCGTCGAAGAAAGCCGCTGCCGCCGGCCGACGCCTGCCTGGCCCTGGGCCCGAGCCACAACCGATGGTGGAAGGCAGCAGCCGCGATCAGAGACGCTCGATCCCGTCCCTGGACGGCGGCCCAAGCCTCTCGCTCGATCAGTTCCGAACCAATGAACAGATCGAAGGGGCCATAGCCGTCCTTCAGGAGCGACGGAGTGCTCTCAACGCGCCTCCCGCTATCACCCCCTCGGCCATCCGCCGGAAGTCCAAGCGGAAGCTCAAGGCGTTACTGGCCGAGCGATCGCCAGGAGGCTCTCGTCCGCAAGAAGAGGCGCTCCCCAGCCAGGGCACCTCTGTTTTCGATCACCTGGGCAGCGACCCGACCTGGCGACCGGGGCAGTCCGGCCCCAGCTACGAGACGACGGAGTTTGAGTCCGTCACCAGGAGCTCGGCCTACCCGACTCCCAGAAGGCAGCCCAGCCGTCTGGCTCCCCCTCGCCAAATAGCCGAGGTCGGCAGCAGCGGGGTCCGGAGATCGGTACACGATCGCCTCGGCTCCCGCTCCCAAAGCCGATCAGCAAGCGACCGAGCCACGGCGATGGCTGCGATGCAACGTCAGCTCGACGACATGAAGGTGCTCCTGCAATCCAGGGCAGGCGCCGTGAAGGCGATCGCCGAGCCAAGCGAGCCGCTCGCGATCGACATCGAGCTCGCCCCCATGCAGCGCAAGATCGCTCCTCCTCAAACACCCTTGTACGAGGGGCGATCGGACCCCCAAACACACCTGAGCAAATTCAACATCTACATGACCGGGTGTGGGGCATCAGACGCGACCAGGTGCCGAATGGTCCCTATGACGCTGGACGACCTCGCCCACCGGTGGTACACCTCGTTGCCACCTCGGTCCATTGGCTCCTTTAACGAGTTGGCGAACGTCTTCACAAGGTATTTCGCCGCCAAGGTCGCTCGACCGTAAGGTCCCCATCGCATGCTGCGAATCGAGCAAGGGAAAGAAGAGTCTGACAAGGACTACATCGACCGGGTAGACGAGATCATCCTCAACGGCGAGCCCGTAAGCGATGAGATCGCCCTCCACGTGGTCCTAGCAGGATTCCATGGTCTTTCGCCTATGTTCAGGCATCTTACGAAGGAAGAGCCCACGACCTACGCGGTCTTCCGAGCTAAAGCCGCAGATTTCCTGGCCAGGCAAAGGCTTCTTTTTAGCCTAGGAGTAGCGCGATCGGCGCCCGAGCGACGACCTCCAGTCTTCCAGCCCGATCGCCATTATCAAGCTACACCGACAGAGCCGGAGGACTCACCCGCTATCCACAGTCCACCATTTAACATGAGGGACTAAGGCTCGCGATCGCCTCCACCGCACATTATAAAGCCATGGTCCTGGTAGTCGATGGAACCGGCTGCTTCGGCCATGCAAGGTCCCTTTCGGCCGAGATCGCCCACCCTTCGTTTAAATACGAGGTCAGCGTAGTCTGAGGGCTCTCCAAAATTAATCAGTGGACACGATCGCCCGCCCTCAAGGATCATCATCTACCTTGGTGAACCCGGATAAAGCGACACGTGCCACTACCCCCGTCTCAACGTACACCGTCGAGGTTCGCCATATTCATGGTGGGCCGAGGTGGAAGCAGAGCTAACAAGCCGCGGAGGTGGAGTTGATTCATCCGATGCTGCCCCGCGCAAGGACTCCTCTAGACCGAGACCACACGCCCTTCGTTTAAATACGAGGCGAGGCGCAGCCTAACAGAGGACCCTCATAATAAAGTGAGTCACGAGACACTCATTGTCTTCGCGCACCAAGACACGGTCATGGGGTTGGTCCATCGAACTCCACGACTGTGCACGATTCCTCAAACAAGCGAAACCTTCAAGTTTCCGAGGGGGATCGGCCAATGTTGTTTTTGCATGCACAAGACCGAAAGATAGCTAGCCAATCGACCATGATAGCCCAAGTCCGAATCCTAAGTCAGCTCAGCAAGATCGCCCGTCCTCATCCTACACGATCGCCAGCAAGAACCACCTCGCCCCATGTCTTCAACATAGGAGCAAGCTGGGGGGCAATTGTTGTGTCGAGAATTACACTCTCTGACCAGCGATCGCCTCGGAGATCGGGCGACCTAGCCATTGCCGAAAGCGGCCGAGGCAGATCGCCGAGCAATGACTGCATAACCAAGCCTTTGCCCACAGACAACATAAATCGGCCAACCAAGGTCCTGTGACAAGTCCTGGCCGAGCGATCGACATCATATACGATCGTCTCTCGGTACTTGGCGACCGAGTCCTGGCGACCGACTAGCGGACGATCATCTCTCGGCACCTGCCGACCGACCCTTGGTGACCAACCGATGCCGACCCTCAGCGACTGGCCGATGACGACCCTCAGTGACCAGCTAAGCACGACCGCATCATGCCGATAGTCATCCAGTCGGCAAAGGCCGAGCCTCAGGACAGACACCACGTGCAAAATCCGAGACAAGATCCGCATATCACGGATCATTGACCACAGCCTGTCAGCATCCGTCCACCAGCCGACAGGCCCGCCGAAAGTTGTCAGTAGGGCCACATGTGACAGTGATTCCGGACGCGTGCTGGCTCTTCATTGGACCGCCCAGCTGGCTGCCGGCTGTAGCTTTGGACTTTAGGCAGACTGCCAGCATCTACCTTGGACTTTAGGCCGACAGCCCGTGTGATCGCCCCATTATAATATTGGCCGGCAGACGATCGCCCCATTATTATAAGGGCCGGAAGGCGATCTCCCGCCAGAAGACAAGACTCGGCTGCCCCTATATATACAAGGCTCCATGCACTCGGCCAACTCTCGGCATTATCGCGATTTCAGCACACAATACAGAATCAATACACAACACTTGGCTATCTCCAACTCTTGGCAACAGCTATCATTCGGTACTTACTTCTCCCGGCCTCTCTCATCGAGCAGACGATCGGCAGGGATGAAGAACACCGAGCTTCGCTCAAGAGCCGGATTAACAGAGTCTTTCTACATTCATTGTATTCAGATTTCTCACATTAATACTTGTATCCACGAATATTTGTATTAATAACATCTCGCGAAAGCATTCAAGCCCGGGCCTAACAAACCCGGCAAATCTTGTTTATTCATATTCTCTCGGAAGTGCTCCCGCAAATTGTTGTTTGTTGTCCGTGTTCTAGCAGTATTAATCTTCGGATAAATATTTTGGGCAACAACACACGATTGATTCCGTATCATCTCCTCCTTCTTTAAAAGGAATTGTCCTCAATTCCGAAATTCCGTCATCATCGATGTAAGGTGAAAGGTCCCCAACATTAAAGGTTGCATGAATCCCATAATCTCCCGGAAGTTCTAATTTGTATGCGTTGTCGTTCACCTTTGCGATCACTTTAAACGGTCCCTCCGCTCGCGGCATTAATTTGTTCTTACGTTTATTTGGAAATCGCTCTTTCCTCAAATGCAACCAAACCAAATCACCAACTTCGAACAATCTCGGCTTTCTTTGTTTGTTCGACTTTCTTTTGTAACCCTCGTTTATTTCCTTGATTCGATTACATACTTGCTCGTGTAATTTCATCATCGATTTCAGTTTTGATTCCGCATCCTTGTGCACTAACTCGTCACTTGGCAATGGAATTAGATCTAACGGCATATACGGGTTTAGTCCGTAAACTACTTCGAACGGAGAGTGTGCCGTGGCATAAGTAGGAGAACGATTATAAGTGAACTCTGCATGTGCAAGTTTCAAGTCCCAATCCTTTTGTGTCTTGTTCACAAGACCACGTAGTAAAGTGCCCAACGTTCGATTGGTTACCTCGGTTTGACCGTCCATTTGTGGATGATGTGACGTGCTAAAAAGTAGTTTGGTCCCCATCTTTCTCCACAAGGTGTTCCAAAAATAACTAAGGAATTTTGAGTCCCGATCCGAAACAATCGTTTTTGGAACCCCATGCAATCGTATGATTTCTCGGAAATAAAAATCAGCGACGTTACTTGCGTCGTCCGTCTTGTGCCAAGCCACAAAGTGAGCCAATCTTCAAAAATCGGTCTACAACAACCATAATAGCATCTCTCCCTCGTTGAGTACGAGGCAAAGCAACAATGAAATCCATTGAGACATCTTCCCACGGCCTTTCCGGAATAGGCAAAGGCATGTATACTCCCGGCTTGAACGAGCTCTTAGCAATATGGCATGTTACACACTTATTAATTATGTCGTGTACATCCACTTGCATCTTCGGCCAATGAAAATGCTCTTTATGTACCTCCAATGTTTTAGCCGAACCAAAATGACCGGCCAAGCCTCCACCGTGAGCTTCCCGAACCAACAAATCCCGAATCGGGTGTTTGGGTAAACAAAGGCGATTCCCTTTGAAAAGGAATCCTTCTTGCAACGTAAACTCTCCAAATGGGCCAGATTTACACCGAATGAAAACCTCACCAAAATCCACATCCCCATCATAACTCTCCTTCAACACTTCGAACCCAAGCAACCGAATGTCAAGAGTAGAGAGTAATGCATACCGTCTAGATAAAGCATCCGCCACAACGTTGCTCTTGCCATCTTTGTATTTCGATGAAAAGTGGAATGATTGCAAGAATTCCACCCATTTAGCATGTCTCGGACTCAACTTTTGTTGGCCGTTAATATATTTTAAGGACTCATGATCCGAATGTAGGATGAAATGCTTCGGCCGAAGGTAATGGCTCCAATGATCAAGAGCTCTCACAATGGCATAGAACTCCTTGTCATAAGTACAATACTTGAGTCGAGCCCCACCGAATTTCTCCGAAAAGTATGCAGTTGGTCGCCTCCCTTGGACGAGGACCGCCCCAATACCCACTCCACTTGCGTCACATTCTACCTCGAAAGGTTGTGAAAAGTCGGGTAAAGCCAAGATAGGTGCTTCACACATTTTCGCCTTTAATTTTTCAAACGCCCCTTGGGCAGCCCCGTTCCACACAAACGGTCCTTTTTTTAAGCATTCCGTTATCGGGCTAGAAATGGTACTAAAGTCTCGTATGCATCTCCGATAAAATGAAGCAAGTCCGTGAAAGGATCGGACTTCCGTGATGGTCTTGGGGGTAGGCCAAGATTTTATCGCCTCGATCTTGGTTTGATCAACCGACACTCCTTCTTTAGAAACGATGTAGCCAAGAAAGGCTACACTCTCGACTAGAAACGAACACTTCTCCTTTTTTCCATAAAGTTTTTGATCCCTAAGGATCTCGAAGACTTTCCTTAAGTGCCCGGTATGCTCTTGCAATCATCGACTATAAATCAAGATGTCGTCCAAGTATACGACGACAAACTTTCCCAAAAATGGCTTAAGTACCTCATTCATTAATCGCATGAAAGTACTTGGCGCATTTGTAAGGCCAAAAGGCATGACGAGACATTCATATAATCCATGTTTTGTCTTGAAAGCCGTCTTCCATTCGTCTCCTTCCCGCATGCGAATTTGATGATAGCCGCTTCTCAAATCAACCTTCGAAAAAATCACCGAACCATGCAATTCGTCCAACATGTCATCAAGTCTCGGAATTGGGAACCGATATTTGATGGTTATGTTGTTCACGGCTCTAGTATCTATACACATCCGCCATGACCCATCCTTCTTTGGAACAAGTAAAACCGGAACCGCACAAGGGCTCAAACTTTCTCGAACGTACCGGCGGTTCATTAGCTCCTCGATTTGTTTTTGCAACTCATTTGTCTCCTCAGGGTTACATCGATAGGCGGACTTGTTAGGGAGTGATGCACCCGGTACAAGGTCGACTTGGTGTTCAATCCCACGTAAGGGTGGTAAACCCGGCGGTAAGTCTTCCGGGAAGACATCCTCAAATTCTCGTAGCAAGGTATCGATATCTCTCTTGTCTTGCACGATCACGTCAACATCTCGTGTTTCTTTAATCATCAATAAGTACACATGCTCGCCATCGTCAATAGCGTGTCTCACTTCTTTCTCACTATCAAACATAGTAAGCTTCGGTTTCTCCATTTGATTAGAACTCATCGATCGAATGGCTTGGGGTGCCATCGGTTTAAGTACAATCTTTTTGCCTTTATCCCGTAACTCATATTCGTTACTCCTTCCTCGATGTAAAATGTCTCTATCAAATAGCCACGGTCATCCCAAAAGTATGTGGCATGCATCCATCGGGAGTACATCACATAGTACGTTGTCACCATACGATCCCATAGTTAATCCGACCCGTACTTGTTTCGAAACTTTCACCTTATTCCCATCATCGAGCCAATGTAACGCGTATGGTTTCGGATGAGTAGTAGTGACGAGTCCGAGCTTCGCCACCATCTCACTTGAAGCAACATTTGTACAACTTCCTCCATCGATTATCAAACTACACCACTTGTCTTTAATTTGACACTTGGTGTGGAATATTTGATCTCGTTGTTCCGTGTCCCTCGAAACCGTCTTGACTTGTAAAGTGCGAAGGACTAGACTCATGTCATAGTCCGGAGCATTGTAAGCCTCACAGTCCTCTTCTTCTTCTTCGGCGTTTACGTCAAACACGTCACCGAGTCTTTCTTCTTCGTCCTCGGCCAATAATTCTTCCCGGACCTCAAGATCCTCTCTTAGTGTCACCACCCGTTTGTTCGGACATGCATTTTGGTAATGGCCGAATCCTTGACACTTGAAACATCGTACCTTCGCCAAACTTGTTTCCTTGGGTACGTAGGGAGCCTTAGGTGCCATGACAGGGACATGACTTGGCGTGGTGTTTTTCGTACCCGAACTTGAACCGGCACTTGGATTCCCGAACTTGGAAGGAAATTCGGGCCTTGAAAACTTCAATTTATTTTGGGCTTCTATCTTCACACATAATACACATAAAGTGTCGAAATCTTCATATGGGTATAACTCCACCGTGTTGGCTATGTTTTTGTTTAAGCCACGTAAAAAACGTGACATCTTTTGCTCTTCGTTTTCTTCTAGCTCTCCCATCAAGACCAAACTTTCGAATTCTTCAATATATTCACCGACACTTAGTTTGCCTTGCATGAAATCGGCAATCTTCTGATATAAGGTTAACCGGTGTGATGTTGGCACATACCTCTTACGAAGTTTTCTTTTTAAAGAATCCCACGAACGGATTTTTGCTTTTCCCTCTCGAGTTCTTCGCGTCTTTACTCCTTCGAACCAAAGAGAAGCACCCTTCCCTAACTTGAGAATGGCATATTTGCAATGTTTCTCGTCGTTAAGGTCATTGAATTTGAACATGCGTTCAATTTTCCGTTCCCACTCCAAATAGGCTTTGGGGTTGGTACCTCCAACGAACTCCGGAAGTTCGTTTACTTTAAACTCATCCGCATGGTATATTTGACGTCCGTTATCTCCGCATCTTGCTTGCATACGTGGTTCCGGTAGACCGCTTAGTGCGTCCCAGAGTTTCATCAAGAAATCGGGATCGGAGAAATCCATAACAAGATTCAAGAGATAGTTTTGAACAAGAAATCTTCAATAAAATTGCCAAGGAAATAGCCTTGGGCTCCGATGCCACTAATGATACGAATTACGTTTGAAAATGGACGTAAACTCGTATGTAATGCAGCGGAAATATAATTGATCCTCACACCACTCGAATATCTGTAACACTCGTAAGATATAACCAAAAGTAGGGCAATTCGGCTTACGTAAACAAGAACAATATGAATGATTTAACAAACTAGACCTATAGTTTGATAAGATAATCTTTCCTCAAGACCTATTGAGAATCGATTGGATTAAAACTCGAAAACGCGTCGAATTATAATCAAGATTTCGATGAAAAGCATTCACCAAGAAAACACAAGTGTATTCTTATTTCTTCAACATACAATGTTTCATACAAGCATGAACAAGACTACTTATAGAAGTGTAGTCTTCTAAACAACTAAGGGATGAAAACAAGATCACATGATCTTGAAATGAAAAACAAAACATCAAGATAAAATACAAAGGAATCAAATCAAAGGAAGGGAATCACATAATAAACATAGTTGCAAGTCACCCCACATAACATGTAAGTCTAATCATGACATGTGAGGGGAGGGAAAACAAGCAAAAACACAAAAAATCAGCAATAATGGGAGTTTGCTGTCTGTCGGACACGGGACGTGCCGATTGGCACGGCCGCGGCGGCATGTGCGGGCGCACATGTTCGGCAGGACTCGACCGTGTCGCCTGGCACGGTCGGGTTGGTCGGACAGCGAGAAATCACTATCCGGAAGAGTGTGACTCGGCCGTGTCGCCTGACACGGTCGGGTTGGTCGGGCAGCGAGATTTCACTATCCGGGACATCTCGGCACGGGCCGTGTCGGACGACACGGTCGGGTTCGGTCGGCAGCGAGATTTCACTATCCGGGACATCTCGGCACGGGCCGTGTCGGACGACACGGCCGGGTTCGGTCGGCAGCGCTCGGCCAGTTCCGGCAGGTGGTGATTTTTCCGGCAGGTGGTGATTTTTCCGGCAGTTTGGACATTTTCCGGCCGATTGTCGACCTTCCGGCATAGCATGACACGGGCCGTGTCATATGACACGGCCGAGACCGAGACTCCACGTCTTATGTCCGTTTTATCGCCTAAATACGTAGTGATCTGTGCATGGCGTGTTGTAAGGTCATTTACGTAGATCCTTACTTCGTCTTCTGCATTTGACACGATTGATTCCGTATCACCAAACCAAGTCGCCTACTTCAAATAGTCTCGGTTTTCTGTGATTGTTGGATTTCCTTTGGTATGCGTCATTCACCTCTTTGATTCGATCATGTATTTGTCCGTGCAACTTGAGCATCGATTTAAGTTTAGATTCCGCATCTTTGTGTACCAACTCGTCCTTCGGCAACGGAATCAAGTCTAAGGGTATATAAGGATTTAACCCGTAAACGACTTCAAAGGGAGAATGTGCCGTAGCATGTGTAGGCGATCAGTTATAGGCAAATTCCGCATGAGCAAGTTTCATGTCCCAATCCTTCTGCGTTTTATTCACAAGTCCTCGCAACAACGTTCCTAGCGTTCGATTCGTGACTTCGGTTTGACCATCGGTTTGAGGATGGTGCGAAGTGCTAAACAAGAGCTTTGTTCCCACCTTCCTCCATAATGTATTCCAAAAATAGCTGAGAAATTTCGAATCCCGATCCAAAACAATAGTCTTCGGAACTCCATGTAAACGAACCACCTCCCGGAAATATAAATCGGCCACGTTACTTGCGTCGTCGGTTTTGTGGCAAGCCACGAAATGAGCCATTTTTGAGAAACGGTCAACAACCACCATAATAACATCTTTACCTCGTTGAGTACGGGGTAAAGCGATGATAAAATCCATTGATACATCTTCCCACGGTCTTTCTGGAGTCGGTAGAGGCATATACAATCCCGGTTTGAACGAACTCTTTGCGATGTGACATGTTACACATTTAGTTAAAACATTGTAAACGTCTTTTAGCATTTTTGGCCAAAAGAAATGTTCTTTGAGTACCTCCAATGTCTTAGCCGTGCCAAAGTGCCCCGCTAAGCCTCCTCCGTGAGCCTCCTGAACCAACAATTCTCGAACCGCATGATTTGGAACACAAAGTCTATTCCCTTTAAAGAGAAAATCATCTTGCATCATGAAATCCTCGAATGGACCAGATTTGCAACGAGTAAAAATTTCTCCAAAAATCCGTATCATCTTCATAATACTCCTTCAACATTTCGAAACCAAGTAACCGAACCTCCAGAGTAGAAAGTAAAGCATACCTTCTAGATAACGCATCCGCAACGACATTGCTTTTACCGTATTTGTACTTGGATGAAAAGTGAAATGATTGTAGGAATTCCACCCACTTGGCATGCCTCAGACTCAGTTTGTGTTGTCCGTTAATGTATTTCAAAGATTCGTGGTCCGAGTGTAGAATAAAATGTTTCGGCCGAAGATAATGACTCCAATGATCAAGGGCCCTTACGATAGCATAGAATTCTTTATCGTAAGTGCAAGAATTCAACCGAGCACCATTCAATTTCTCCGTAAAGTAAGCGATAGGGTGTTTACCTTGAATAAGAACCGCTCCAATTCAAACTCCACTAGCATCACATTCAACTTCGAATGGTTGAGTAAAATCGGGTAGTGTTAGGATCGGTGCTTCGCATAATTTGGCTTTTAACTTTTCGAAGCAGCCCCGTTCCATACAAATGGTCCCTTTTTTAAACACTCTGTTATCGGACTTGAAATGGTGCTAATGTCTCGAATAAACCGCCGATAAAAAGAAGCAAGTCCGTGAAATGACCTCACTTCCGTCACGGTCGTAGGGGTCGGCCAAGACTTAATTGCTTCGATTTTTGTTTGATCAACCGCTACTCCGTCCTTCGAAACGACATAGCCAAGAAAGACTATACTTTCGACTAGGAATGAACACTTCTCTTTTTTTCCATATAGTTTTCGCTCCCTCAAAGTTTCGAAGATTTGCCTTAAGTGCCCGAAATGTTCTTGTAGTGATTGACTATAGATTAGGATGTCATCCAGATATACAACCACGAACTTCCCCAGAAATGGTTTAAGCACTTCGTTCATCAACCTCATGAAGGTACTAGGCACATTTGTAAGACCGAACGGCATAACAGTCCATTCATACAATCCATTTTTTGTTTTGAAGGCCGTCTTCCACTCATCACCTTCTCGCATTCGAATTTGATGATATCCGCTTCGTAAATCAACCTTTGAAAAGACAACCGAACCATGTAGTTTATCTAACATATCATCAAGTTTCGGGATAAGGAACCGATACTTGACGGTGATATTGTTCACGGCCCGACTATCCACACACATTCGCCAAGAACCATCTTTCTTAGGGACAAGTAAGACCGGAACCGCACACGGACTCAAACTCTCTCGGACGTATCCGCGGTTCAAAAGTTCCTCGACTTGTCTTTGTAACTCCTTCGTCTCCTCGGGATTACATCTATAGGCGGCTTTATTAGGAAGTGGTGCTCCCAGTATAAGATCGATTTGGTGTTCAATACCACGAATAGGTGGTAAACCCGACGGTAATTCTTCGGGAAAGGCATCCTCAAATTCGTGTAATAACACATCTATTTCTCCTCCGTTTTGTACTCCCATGTTCTCATACCGTGTATCTTTAAACATCACCAAATATACTCGCTCCCCGTCATTAATGGCATGTTTCATTTCCCTCTCGCTAGCAAGCATAGTGAGTTTCGGTTTCTCCACTCGACTAGAACTCATCGAACTGATAGCTTGCGGGGATATCGGTTTGAGTACAATCTTCTTTCCTTTGTCTCATAATTCATATTCATTACTCCGACCTCGATGTAAAACATCTCGTTCGAACATCCATGGTCGTCCCAAAAGTACGTGGCATGCATCCATCGGGAGTACGTCACATAACACATCGTCTCCGTATGGTCCCATAGTTAAGTTGACTCATACTTGTCTCCACACCTTCACTTTACTTCCATCATCGAGCCAATGTAAAGCATACGGTCTCGGGTGAGCCGTAGTAGTTAGACCGACTTTGGTAACCATCTCGTTTGAAGCTACATTTGTGAAACTTCCTCCATCTATTATCAAACTACACCACTTTTCTCCGACTCGGCATTTGGAATGAAAGATTTGGTCTCTTTGCTCCGTATCACATGGAATGATTTTGGTATGTAGAGCTCGAAGCACCAAAGCAGTATCATATTCTGGAGCGTCATAAGTCTCGCATTCCTCGTTCACTTCCTCGGCCTCCATGTTATATACGTCACCAAGTCCTTCCTTCTCGTCCTTGACTAAAAGTTCGTCTCGGACTGCAAGAGCTTCTCTTAACGTGACCACCCATTTATTTGGACATGCATTTTGATAGTGACCAAAGCCTTGACATTTAAAGCATCGTACTTTAGTCAAGCTCATTTCTTTGGAAACGTGAGGAACCTTCGGGGCCGCGGTAGGGACTTGAAAAGGTGCGGTAGGTTTCGTAGACGAACTTGAGCCGGCACTTGCATTTCCGAATTTGTATGGGAATTCGGGTTTGGCAAACTTCAACTTGTTTTGAGCTTCTATCTTTATGCATAGTCCGCATAAAGTGTCAAAATCTCCGCAGGGGTATAATTCCACCGTATTTGCAATGTTTCGGTTTAGGCCACGTAAGAAACGTGACATTCTTTGTTCTTCATTTTCTTCGAGTTCTCCCATTAAGGCCAAGCCTTCAAATTCTTCAATGTATTCTCCCACACTTAGTTTCCCTTGTACGAATTCGGCAATCTTTCGGTACAAGGTTAACTAATGTGATGTCGGGACATACCTTTTATGTAGTTTTTTCTTCAAAGAATCCCAAGAACGGATCTTCTCCTTTCCCGCACGAGCTCGTTGTGTTTTCACACCCTCGAACCATAGGGAAGCCCCCTTCCCTAACTTGAGAATCGCATATTTGCAACGTTTCTCATCGTTAAGGTTCTTAACATACGTTCAATCTTCCTCTCCCACTCCAAGTAGATTTCGGGATTGGTACCTCCGACAAATTCCGGAAGTTCATTTACTTTAAATTCATCTACATGACGCGGTGAATGTGGGTCATATCCTCCTTTTCTAGCTTGAAAACGTGGTTCATGTAAGTTGTGTAGTGCCTCACGGAGTTTCTCCATGAAATCGTCGGAAAAATCCATAATAAGATAGCTTTAACAAGAAAATCGCCAAGAGAATTTTGACAAGGAAATAACATTGGGCTCCGATGCCACTAATGATACGAATTACGTATATAGATGGACATAAATTCGAATGTAATTTCAGCGGAAATATTTTTATCCTTACAACACTCGAATATGTGTAACGCTCGTTAGAAAACAACCGAAAGTAGGGCAATTCGGCTTACGTAAACAAGAACAATATGAAAGTGATTTATCAAACTAGACCTATAGTTTGATAAGGTAATCTTTCCTCAAGACCTATTGAGAATCGATTAAATTACAACCCGAAAACGCGTCGAATTATAACCAAGGTTTTGATGAAAATCATTCAACAAGAAGTAATACAAGATGTATTTCGTTTTTATGATTCAAGATGTCTTTGAAATATTGAAGATGAGGCTTATAAATAGCCATTACAAGATCAAACAAGATCAAACTAAAAATCAAGCAAATATTAAACTAATCTATCAAGACTTTGACAAAGAAAAGAAAACAACAACATGCTTGGCTTCTTCCTTGCATTTCGGCCGTGGGGTAGCTTCAAAGGAGGAGAAAAAATCTTTCCCATGTGATATCTTTTTGTAAGACTTTGACAAGGATTGAAAATGAAAGCAACTTCTTGGCATCTTCTTCCTCCTTGTTCGGCCGATTTGGTGAAGTGTGGAGTGAGGCAAATCTCTATCTTTGATTTTATTGTGGTGGACTTTGAAAATGAAAGCAATCTTGAAAGTAGAGGGGACAAAGATCCTTCATGGATCTCCCATCACAATCGGCCGAAATCTCCCCCTAATGTGGCCGATTTTGTATGCATGAACATGCATACGTATGCATGTTTGATACGCCTAAGTTATCCCGGTTCCGATTATTAAGATCGTTCCCATTTCCACATTTGTTTTCTCACCGAAGTACGTAGGTGCATGTGCATGAAACGTGGTATCGTCACCTACGTCAATTCTTACTTCGTTTACTTCGTTTGGAGGTGTCAATATCGCATCAAAACTCCTTGTCGTACGTATAATAATTGAGACGAGCATCGTTTAACTTTTCTGCAAAATAAGCAATAGGCCGCTTTCCTTGAATGAGAACTGCTCCAATGCCAACTCCTCTAGCATCACATTCTACCTCAAACGGTTGCGAAAAATCGGGTAATGCTAAGATTGGTGCTTCGCACAACTTTGCCTTTAAATTTGCGAACGACTCCTGGGCAGCCTGGCTCAAATTAAACGTACCTTTCTTCAAACATTCGGTTATTGGGCTTGCAATGGTGCTGAAACCTCGAATGAATCTTTGGTAAAATGAAGCCAGTCCGTGGAACGATCTAACTTCTGTCAATGTAGTGGGCACTGCCCAGGACTTAATTGCTTCGATCTTTGCTTGATCGACCGACACTCCGTCCTTTGAAACAACATAGCCAAGAAAGACTATACTTTCGACCAAAAATGTGCACTTCTCCTTTTTTCCATACAACCTTTGGTTCATAAGGGTTTCGAAGACTTGTCTCAAGATATCGTCAAGATATACAACCACAAATTTCCCCAAGAATGGCTTTAGCACCTCATTCATCAAGCGCATGTACTTGGCGCATTTGTAAGGCCGAACGGCATAATGGTCCATTCATACAGCCCGTGTTTAGTTTTGAAGGCCGTCTTCCACTCATCTCCTTCTCGCATCCGGATTTGGTGATAACCACTTTGTAAGTCAACCTTTGAAAATATTACGGATCCATGTAATTCGTCTAACATGTCATCAAGCCTCAGAATCGGAAATCGATACTTGATGGTTATATTATTCATGGCTCAACTATCAATGCACATTCGCCAAGATCCGTCTTTCTTAGGAACCAGTAATACCGAAACCGCACAAGGACATAGGCTTTCTCGAATATACCCGCGGTTCATTAGTTCTTCGATTTGGTTTTGTAATTCCTTCGTCTCCTCGGGATTACATCTATAGGCAGCTTTGTTAGGGAGCGACGCACCCGGTATGAGGTCGATCTGATGTTCAATCCCACAAATAGGTGGCAAACCCGATGGTAATTCTTCGGGAAAAACATCCGCAAATTCGTGTACTAAGGCATCCATCCTTTCGTTGTTCCGCACAACCATATTACCATTCCGTGTCTCCTTCAGAATGAACAAGTACACGCACTCGCCATCATTAATAGCATGTTCTACCTCCCGTTCGCTAGCAAACATGGCCAGTTTTGGTTTTTCACTCTGACTAGAACTCATAGAGTGAATAGCTTGAGGTGACATTGGTTTAAGCACAATCTGTTTGCCCTTATCCCGTAACTCGTATTCATTGCTTCTTCCTCGGTGTAAAACGTCCCTATCAAACATCCATGGACTTCCCAAAAGTACATGGCATGCATCCATCGGGAGTACATCACATAATACGTTGTCTTCATATGAACCCATGGTTAGTCCAATACTCACTTGTTTAGTCACCCTTATTTTGCTTCCATCATCGAGCCAATGCAAAGTGTAAGGTTTCGGGTGAGCCGTAGTGGTCAGCCCGAGTTTAGTCACCATCTCGCTGGAAGCTACGTTGCCGCAACTCCCCCCATCAACGATCAAACTACACCATTTATTTCCGATTTGACACTTTGTGTGAAATATTTGATCCCGCTGTTCCGAATCATTCGAAACAGCTTGGCTTGTAGAGTATGCAGAACTAAAGCCGTGTCATAGTTTGGAGCATCGTAAGTCTCATATTCTTCTCCTTCTTCGTCCTTCATGCTGAAATCAAATACATCACCCAGTCTCTCCTTTTCTTCCTCGACCAACAACTCGTCTCGGATCGTGACAGCTTCTATTAGTGTCACCACTCGTTTGTTCGGACAAGCATTTTGATAATGTTCGAACCCTTGACATTTGAAACATCTTACTTTAGCCAAACTCGTCTCCTTCGGAACGTAGGGGTCCTTAAGAATCGCAACAGGGACCGGAGTCGGTACAGTTGCCTTAGTAGTTGAACTAGAACCGACACTTGGGTTTCCAAATTTGACAGGAAACTCGGGTTTATACAATTTCATTCTGTTTTGAGCTTCCAACTTCACACATAGCCCACATAATGTATCGAAGTCCTCATATGGATATAATTCCACCGAGTTAGCTATGCTTCGGTTCAAGCAATGCAAGAATCGCGACATCTTCTGCTCCTCATTCTCCTCTATTTCTCCCATTAAGGTTAGATTCTCAAACTCCTCAATGTATTCACTGACACTCAACTTTCCTTGCATGAGATCTACAATCTTTCTTTACAAGGACAACCTATGTGATGTTGGTACATATCTTTTACGAAGTTTTCTTTTTAACGAATCCCACGAACAAATCTTTTCTTTCCCCGCACGAGTTCTTCATGTTTTCACGCCTTCGTACCAAAGTGACGCGCCTTTTCCCAACTTGAGAATTGCATACTTGCACCGTTTCTCATCGTTGAGGTCTTTAAACTTGAACATGCGGTCAATATTACGTTCCCAGTCCAAGTAAACTTCTGGGTCTGTTCCGCCAACGAACTCCGGAAGTTCGTTCACCTTGAACTCTTCGACATGGCGTGAGGGTCGTTCATAGTCACCATGCCTAGGTTGCCAATGCTGGTCGCGTTGTTCTGGTACGTCACGCAATGCGTCGCGAAGTTTTGCCAAGAAATCAGCGTCGTTGAGTTCCATAATGCGAAAGATCAAGAACTTGGTCTCCGATGCTACTTATGATGCGATTTCTCTATCGGTACAGCGGAAGGCTGTTTTGACGCGCGGAAGCGAACATCAAGAAAGCGTCGAGGCCCGATAACACTTGATTTGTTCTGGCAATAACACGAGTTAGCGATGCAGCGCACGCGATAGGAAATGATGACAGCATCTTGATACAGCAACAAGATAGGAATTGGCCGAATGGAAATGACTCGAAACAGGCAACCTTCAAACAGCGGCATTCGAAACAGCAAGTTTCGGTCGGATGCTAATGGAAAATAGGAAACAAGCTCGAACGATCAAACAGCACTTAATGCAAAATCCCGAACAAGTACAACCCTGTATCGAAAACAAGAAGGTATCGAAACAGGACAGGAAAGTAGTGGTTTTATCGAACTAGACCTATAATTCGATAAAGCGATTTCTTCTCAAGACCTATTGAGAATCAATCAGATTAAGATTCGAAAACGCATCGAATAATAATCAAAGTTTTGAAGGAAACTCGTCCAACACTTAAACAATACACAAGGTATGTAGTTTTATCATTCAATAATAATCTCCCTTCATTACAACTCCATCGCCACTATTTATAGGCAAAGTAGCCTAACAAGATAATCTAAACTATTACAAATTGGACTTAAAATAAGGAAAAGAAAATACAAGGTTCCCCACGTCACTTGCAAACAAGAGTAAAAGTTGGGTTTTATCTCCAAGGTGATAGCCGCCTTTCACAAAGCATGCTGCCGAGAATCCTGCTGCTTTTATAATAAAGAAAATGCTGAAAATTCTTTTATTGTTTTGCCTTTACCACTTGGACCTCTTCCCCCAAGATGCAAGTTGCCTTTTGTTTTAAGTTACTCCAAGTCCGGTTATTAAGGTAACTCCGGGTCTCATATCCGTTTTCTCGCCTAAGTATGTTGGAGTATGGTCGAGGTGTTTCACGTCAATCCTTACTTCGTCTTCTTTGCTTGGAGTAGTCGGTTTCATATCACCACGTTAACCACATGCTTTCCTCTCCATCTCCTAGCCGCCCAACGAATACCCGCACTCCACTCAGAGTGAGGCCAGCAAAATTTTACCTCCCTCCTAGCAACCGAGATACACCTACTAGAGTAAGGGCACATGAAGAATAAGTGAGAATGAGACTCTACAGCCATCCCACAAAGGATACAAATACCATCTACATGCTGTAGCCAAGGCTTATCCATAGTCGACAAACGCTCCTGAATAGCCAACCATAACATGAAGGAGTGCCTAGGAATCTTCATGGGGCCAAGAAGGAGAGGGGCCCACGGAACAGAAGGAGAATACGCTCGAAGGAACCTAAGAGCGGACGAGGAAGAATAGGAACCTGAGCTATGCAGTCTCCAGGAGATGCGATCCTGGCCTCCATTGATAGGAGGGAGGGCAGAAACAACCTACTGAAACTCAAAACGATCAACCACCGGCCAAACCCAATGACCATCAGAAATAATAGAGCCAAGACGGGCATGCACATCAAAGCCAGTCCAAAGAGGCCCTCTAGGCAGAGAATGCTTAATCAAACCCATAGGGTGCCAAGGATCCGACCATAAACGGAAGGAAGAGCCATCACCAACAGAATACTGAAATGCTCCAATGACAAGAGGACGCAACTTCAGCAGCTGTTTCCAGTACCAAGAGGACGCAGCAGAGATAGGAATATCCCAAAAAGAACACTGCTGAACTCTATACGAACGAATCCAGCTAACCTGCATGTAACGAGAAGACCCGGCAGAGAGCCCAAATATGGCGGGTCATAAGGGCCTGGTTCTGAACCCTCAACGGAATAATACCAAGGCCACCACACGCTACAGGCGAGCAAACCTTAGACCAAGCCACTTTAGCATGTCCAGATTCACGAGAACCTTTCCAAAGAAAACGTCTAAAACGCTTCTCAATGAGGGCAAGCATGCCCTTAGGTAGAATAAAAATACAGGCCCAATAAATGTGAAGAGCAGATAACACAGATCGAATAAGCTGACAACGACCGGCCATGGACAGCGATCTACAAGCCCAGTCACTCATCCGACCATCAATCCTGTCAAGCAAAGGAGAGTACTGAGCCATAGTGAGCTTCGAAGAAGACAAAGGTACTCCCAAATACCTCACAGGGTGTTATTTTATTTCCTTTTAATCTTGTCACATGTGTGACCGTCCTTCATTGTCTTGGAAATAGGGACACTCTTGATTTTATTTCCTTAGTTTAATATGTAAGGAATAATATAGTTTGCTCTGTACACTCCTATAAAAGGAGACCTTTTGGTAATGAAAAAGTCAGATCACCTTTGAAATCAAAAATATATTTCGGCCTTGTGCTTGAGTCAAGAGCTGTTGCTCGAATTTTCTTGAGTATTATTCTTATAATTCTCACTTCTACATTCTTACAATTTTAGTTCATAAAATTGTTAAGTCTTAGTCACAGAAACTTGAGTTCTTAGAATAATTCCGAACGTTTCTTTAGAACAGGATTCTAAGGGGATTATAGTGATTAATTCTAAGGGTTTGAAGTGACCTTGTCATTTTCGTGTCCTAATCCTTCAAGAGTGATGTCCGATTATTTCTGTATCGAAGTGCTGTCTGAATATTGCTGTATTGAAGTGTTGTCCGATTATTGCTGTATCAAAGTCTTTGTCGAATATTCTTTGTATCAAGTCTTTGTCCGAATATTCTTTGTATCAATCTTATCCGATTGTCGCTGTATCGAAGTGTTGTCTGATTATCACTGTATCGACGTGTTGTCCGAATATTGCTGTATCGAAGTGTTGTCCGATTGTCGCTGTATCGGAGTGCTGTCCGATTATCGCTGTATCAACGTGCTGTCCGATTATTGTTGTATCAAAGTACTGTCTGATTAGTTACTGTCAGCATCGAAGTGCTGTCCGATTGTTGCTGTTGGCATACCGAAGTGTTGTCCGTTGTTGCTATTTGCTGTTTGCTGTTCATTTCTTTTACTCAAGGAAACCTATTTCCGCTTCGTACAACCATGATTCACAACAGTCCCTGTATTGGTATCACTGTTAGGTATCATTTGGCATCAGAACACGGTTTAGTCGTTCCTCTCTTATCTTTTATTCTCATATATATATATATATATATATAAATAATTTTGTGGTTCGCAGTGGAGTTAAGTTGTTGTGTTTTAAGTAAGATATTCGATACTTGTTTCCTGTTTCGAATCACTTGGTACCATGATGACAGTGTAACACCCCGAGATATTCGGAATAATTACAGCGCCGTAAACCCTTTAAGTAAGGATTTACAAGGCTAATTTAAAAGAATTGTAAATATAATCCAATCGTACAATTGAAGTTCAAATACATATTTGATTCAACCGACCAAATGAGTTAACTTATACAACCATATTGAAATGACATTATTAAAACAGACGTACTCGAGTACTAAATGAACCAAGAAGTCAAATCACAATGACAATAAACATCAACCACATGCTTCCCCGCTCCTCGGATACCTGAACATCAAAACAATGTCCACCCCCGAGGGGGTTAGCAAAACAATGCTAGTACAAGTATCATAATACATAAATCATCAGTGCATCATAAAACATGTAAAACGGACTTCCGTCAACGGAATCCAATGATGCGAATCCTCACGATTCCATCAACACAGTACAGGGTAATCCAGCGATCCAGCGCCCTTGGTATAGATCCCCATGATGATCCCGTCGGACCAACGCATGGTGGAAAACCCGTCCAGCGATCCAGCGCCCTCAGCATAGATTCCCATGATGATCTCGTCGGACCAACGCATGGTGGACATTCGATCCAGCGCCCTCAGCATAGATCCTCATGATCCCCTCGGATCATTTATACCATAAATCAATCAATTATGCACATATATGCATTTTAATATGTTCATCAATACGAACAATTAACAACGAATACCACGAGAAATTACAGAAATACATATCATATTCGACAATATGAACAAACCCACAAGCATGATCCAAGTTTCAATATAAATCGAACTCGACATATGATACTTGCCTCGAAAATGGCAAGAATGGAAATACTCCAACAAATGACACGCGTCCGTATGCCGCCGCCCCTCGATCGTCCCCTATGCAAGGCTCGGACCTAAGAAATAATAAAGAATTCCCCTGAAGTCGTACGAACGTCTAATAATCCGGTTAACGACCGCAAGCTCTAAAAATGAATTCTGCTTGAACTACTTAGTGCGCGCTACGTACTATACGTAACGTGCGCTAAGCCTGCCCGTTAACGTATGCAAATGACCAGGTTTAGCGTGCGCTAGCCGTTATCGTGATCTTCTATGAATGCGATCGCCTGCCGATGATATAACGTACGTTACGTATCCAACGTAGCGCACGTTACTCGTTCCCGATAGCGCACGTTAATATATACATCCTAGCGTGCGCTAATCGTGCATGGCAGTCACTACTGGGTAAAACTTGAGCTAAAGGTGATGAAAACTCATGAAATCCTCAGTGTTAATACAAGCCATCTCAGTGTATATCATGCTCATACGGTTTGTTATTGATTAAACGACTACAAGATACAAGGGTACGTATAATCATCACAACACCATAATTCATCTTTGATCTTCAAGAAACATCCTAAGTCCAATCCATTTCATGTCCCAAACGTATGATTCTATCATGTCAAAACATAAGAACTCGATGTTCTCCCCATACTGGTCATAAACAGTTTTGAAGATACATGAATACGTTTAGGAGTCCATCACTAAAAAGGTTCAAAGGATTATACGATGAATAAGTGTCGAAACGTCGAAAATATCCTTCTAACACATGATGATCGACTATTAACGAATCTAACTGACTAGATAAGTATGATCAAACGTCCTTTAGAACACTACTAATATTGGTGAAGAATCACCTACCTCAAAGTAGTGAAGAACAAGGAGGAAATCGAAGCAATCCAACGTCGAAGGCTTGAACACCAATCCTCAATGATCTACAATCTTCAACACGAGCTAGGATGCTGATAGGAAGTGTTTAAGATGTAGAGAGTAATACTCTAAGTATAAGGATTCGGATGTTGGAAGAGAAAAGACTGAAAATACGAAAAGGATGCTGTCCTGTTTATAGAAAATGGTTATTAGCGCGCGCTAGTCCATACTCGTAGCGTGCGCTAACGTCTTACTGGCTTCACTGTACTCAGCACTTAGCGTGCGCTATTCACATGCCAGTAGCATGCGCTAAGGCGTTGACTTGGCTTTTTCCGAAAGCTGTCCAAGTTCATCCCGACACAATCCGACCAAGATCCCCCGCCTGATCTCACCTACCACACGTCTCAATCATATTGACCACGCATAGCGTGCGCTAATGTTCCTTTGTAGCGTGCGCTATGGATCCATGTTAGCGTACGCTACACATAGCCGATAGCGTGCACTACATGCGCAGAATCACAATTTTAAAATCACATTCATGAAATCATACGCTCAACAACACCGGACTATGAGATACGGAGAATAATACTCAGATTAAAGTGCAACAATTACAATATCACAAGTTCCCAAATACATGTCAGAAATCTCGGGTATTACAGACAGGATCAAGAAACTCGAAGGATGGAGAAACTCCAGCCCCTAGACGAGCTAGGAAGGATCCCGTAGATGAGGAAGAGGTCCTAAGCGACGACCCAGTTACTGATAAAATCCAAAGCTTCCGTGATGTGTAATTCCAACTCGATGGCCTGACATCCTACATACGAATGATGGAAAACATGATGTTGGAGATGAGAGGAGAGCTGAAATCCCATAAAACTTCACAAACTCCCGAACCTACTATTAGGAACAGGGAAGATCGAGAGAAAGAACCCACAATGGGAGGAAGGGATTCACGGTATAGAGGTAGAGGAAGGGGTAGAGTTAGGGCAGCCCCTACACCACACGAATACTGATACGAATTATCCGGGGAAGGCGGATACGTATCGGACGGAGTATATGTAAGTGTATGATAGCGGAAGGCTTTTTACGAGTATGGTGTTTTGGATGTATTTTATGGGAATAATATCGAATATAACAATCAAAATATCGAACAAGAAGACTTGAACGATCAAGAACAAGGGTTTATCGAATTAGACCTATAACTCGATAAGGTGATTTCTTCCCAAGACCTATTGAGAATCAATCGGATTAATATTCGAAAACGCGTCGAATAAAAATCAAGTTTCGGTAAAAATCATTTACCAAGGATAGAAACACAAAGTGTATTCTTTCACATTCAAATTCATAATACTATATCTCTACAAATGATAATCAACTCCTACTTATAGGAGGTGAAGCCTTAGCCTAAGGAATCAAACAAAAAAAAGAAAATAATTCAAAGATTATAAAATCTTTGAATAATCCAAACAAATCAACATAAAATACAAACAAGGAACATAAAATCACAAAATGGGGAAAACATAATCCCTAAAATATGTAAAAAGGAAAAGAGAAGTCAAAAATACACAAAAGTGTATAAAATATGTGGGCTGTCGGCAGGACTCGACCGTGTCCCGTGACACGGCCGCGCGCTGGCAGCGCCGGCAGGACTCGACCGTGTCCGCTGACACGGCCGCGGCGCGACAACGACGTCCGGCAGTGACTCGTCCGACAGCTGACTCGGCACGGCGCGGCGTGACAGTGGACGTTCGGCAATGACTCGACCATGCCAGCGACACGGCCGCGGCGTGACAAGGACGCCCGAGCTGACTCGACCGACTGACTCTAAGCATTGACTCGACCGTGTCCTCGGAGCACGGTCGAGGCTGACCGATCATTTTTGGCATTTCGGCGAGTAGGACTCGACTGTCTGACGACACGGCCGGGTTCTACGACAATGGTTTGATTATCCGCACATCTAAGACGGCCGTGTTTGACGACACACCGGGTTCGGCCGGTTGCTCGCCATTTCCTAAGAGTGCGATATTTTCCTACAGGTGATATATTTTCCTACAGTTGGATATTTTCCACGGTTGGACATTTTCCTACAGTCGACATTCCTTTTACGCCTTATGTCCGTTTTCTCGCCTAAAAATGTAGTCGCATGTGCACGGCGCGTTGTAAGGCCTTTAACGTCGATTCTTGCTTCGGTTTCTTTATTCGGACTATTCAATTCCGTATCATCCTCCCCTTTAAAGGGAATTGTCCTCAATTCCGATCTTCCTTCGTCATCAAGATAATTAACTAAAGCTTCTAAGTACTTGATCTCGAAAATGTCCGCAGTACGTACATGGCCCAAAATCTTGAGACGATAAGTAGTATGGGATCTCCGGAATCACCAAACAAATAACTATCATTATTAATGAAATAATAATAATTATTATTCTGTGAGGCAAAATCTTTATCATCGTGGTTGAATTCATTGGATGCAATTTCAAGAACCAAGAAAATTGCCTCGGAATCACCTTTCACATCAAAGCATTGGGAAGGCTCGTCTTTAAGCTCGGTATTATAAACAGGAACCACTGGGTAAATATAGCACCTTTCTTCATCTTTATCAAAAATAGGAGACCCGAAATCAATTCTGGGAAACACAGATCAATTACGGACTCCTCTTCGTCAATCGGTTCTGCATCAAATACCGGTGGCCCTTCATAATCCGGTCCAATTTCCATGACACAAAAAGGCTCCTCACCATTAAAATAATTTGGTCCGTTTTGGTCAATTTGGCCAACACAACCAACTAGCCCATGATCAAAGTAGCAAGATCTAGGTTCGTCGACTAGGGAGACACGGCTCAACTCATCTTCTTCGTTGAATTGCTCCGTTGAAAACTCTGTCTCGTCTACTTCATTGAAAATGGTGGTAGGGACATCGTCTTCGTCAAAAAAAACTTCGCTGGAAATTCTTCGATGAAAAAAAAATCTTTGATCAAAGGTTGGCGGCGGGGCGTCGAAGGATTGGTGGTGGGGAAACAACGACTGGTGGTAAGATGTGGCTTTGAACCTTCGCTTGAAATATTTTCTGAATTTTTGCCAATCTGTAATTTTAGGCTTACGTTGTTGTGAACGGGACCGTTTCAATTTTTGCCACCAGACGGCGGCGCTACCGCGGAGGCGCCTTGCCACCAGCAAAACGCGGCGGTTGATTGGGGCAGCCTTGAAGTCCGCATGCTCCTCACAAGCACGGAGCCAATCTATGCACGCATCTGGATTACTATCTCCGTAAAATTCCGGTATGCTGCGGAATTTGGCCAAGAAATCAATATCGTTGGCATCGTCTCTGCGTCTTTCTTGCATACGTTGCTCTGGTAAGCCGTTTAGTGCATCACGGAGTTTCATCAAGAAATCGAGATCGGAGAAATCCATAACAAGAATCAAGAGTTATTTCTTCACAAGAAATCGTTGAAGAAAATCGCCCAAGGAGATGACCCTGGGCTCCGATACCACTTATGACACGAATTATCCGGGGAAGGCGGATACGTATCGGACGGAGTATATGTAAGTGTATGATAGCGGAAGGCTTTTTACGAGTATGGTGTTTTGGATGTATTTTATGGGAATAATATCGGATATAACAATCAAAATATCGAACAAGAAGACTTGAACGATCAAGAACAAGGGTTTATCGAATTATACCTATAACTCGATAAGGTGATTTCTTCCCAAGACCTATTGAGAATCAATCGGATTAATATTCGAAAACGCGTCGAATAAAAATCAAGTTTCGGTAAAAATCATTTACCAAGGATAGAAACACAAAGTGTATTCTTTCACATTCAAATTCATAATACTATATCTCTACAAATGATAATCAACTCCTACTTATAGGAGGTGAAGCCTTAGCCTAAGGAATCAAACAAAAAAAAGAAAATAATTCAAAGATTATAAAATCTTTGAATAATCCAAACAAATCAACATAAAATACAAACAAGGAACATAAAATCACAAAATGGGGAAAACATAATCCCTAAAATATGTAAAAAGGAAAAGATAAGTCAAAAATACACAAAAGTATATAAAATATGTGGGCTGTCGGCAGGACTCGACCGTGTCCCGTGACACGGCCGCGGCGCGGAAGGCAGGAGCCGGAAGGGACTCGACCGAGTCCGCTAGACACTGTCGCGGCGAGACAACGACGTCCGACAGTGACTCGGCACGGGCGCGGCGTGACAGAACGTTCGGCAATGACTCGACCGTGTCACGGGACACGGCCGCGGCGTGACAAGGACGTCTGACAGCGACTCGACCGGCCAAAGGTGACTAAGATTGACTCGACCGTGTCTGGAGCACGGTCGGGCGTCGACACTCATTTTGGCATTTACGGCGAGTAGGACTCGACCGTGTCGACACGGCCGGGTTCTACTGACACGGTTTGGCTTATCCGGCACATCTAAGACGGCCGTGTCCTGACGACACCGGGTTCGGCCGGTGCTCGGCCATTTCCTAGTGCGATATTTTCTGGCAGGCGAGATATTTTCCGGCAGGTTGGATATTTTCCGGCCGGTTGGACATTTTCCGGTAGGTTGGACATTCCTTTTACGTCTTATGTCCGTTTTCTCGCCTAAAAATGTAGTCGCACGTGCACGGCGCGTTGTAAGGCCTTTAACGTCGATTCTTGCTTCGGTTTCTTTATTCGGACTATTCAATTCCGTATCAAATACTATCCAGAAGATGAATATGACGAGTACTTTGAGGATGATAGGCAGTCTAGGATCGACCGAGAGCCTAGGGAACAACAAGGATGGGTAGACGATAACTTAAGTAGTGTTAAGTTTTCCATACCACCTTTTGAAGGTAAATCTGATCCTGAAACTTACTTTGAATGGGTTAGGAAGATCGAGGGACAATTTGAGTGTCGAAACTTTTCTTTTTTTTTTGGGAAAAGTCAATTGCATTAAATAAATAAGATTGGCCAACAAGGTAGGCCAGTACCCAACAACCATTACAGAAGGTACAACAACAGCAAGAAATAAAAATCATAAAAAGAGTTACAATGGAACTACCAAGCAACCCTCCAAATACGCCTAACAGCGACCGCAGATAGGGAATGAGGCGGCCATCGCTGAGAGATAATGTCACGTACAAGACGAATCCCCTGGAAAGCAACTGTTGTGGATCTCGACGCCTCTGACCGAATCTCCTCTCATTACGCTCCTGCCAAATTAAATAGACCAACGTCGCTAAAAAGATATGGTATGCCACGCTAACCACATGCTTACCTCTCCACCTCCTAGTCGCCCAAAGAATACCCGTACTCCACTCAGAGTGAGGCCAACAAAATTTTACCTCCCTCCTAGCAATAGAGATACACCTACTAGAGTAAGGGCACATGAAGAATAGGTGAGAATGAGACTCAAACGTCATCCCACAAAGGACAAAAATACCATCTTCATGCTGCAGCCAAGGCTTATCCACAGTCGACAGATGCCCCTGAATAGCCAACCATAAGATGAAGGAGTGCTTAGGAATCTTCCCGGGGCCAATAAGGAGAGGGGCCCATGGAACAGAAGGAGAAAACGCTCTAAGGAACCAAAGAGCGGATGAGGAAGAATAGGAACCTGAGCTATGCGGCCTCCAGGATATGCGATCCTGGCCTCCATTGATAGGAGGGAGGGCAGAAACAACCTGTTGAAACTCGGAACGATCAACCACTGGCCAAACCCAATGACCATCAGAAATAACAGAGCCAAGGCGGGCATGCACATCAATGCCAGTCCAAAGAGGCGCTCTAGGCAGAGAATGTCTAATCAAACCCATAGGGTGCCAAGGATCCGACCATAACCGGAAGGAAGAGCCATCACCAACAGAATACTGAAATGCTCCCATGACAAGCGGATGCAACTTCAGCAGCTGTTTCCAATACCAAGAAGTCGCAGCAGAGATAGGAATATCCCAAAAAGAACACTGCTGAACTCTATACGAACGAACCCAGCTAACCCAAACAGAACGAGAGGACCCAGCCAGGAGAGCCCAAATATGGAGGGTCATAAGGGCCTGGTTCTGAACCCTCAACGGAGCAATACCAAGGCCACCTGATACGAAACCGACTACTCCAAGCGAAGAAGACGAAGTGAGGATTGACATAAAACACCTTGAACATACTCCAACATACTTAGGCGAGAAAACGGATACGAGACCCGGAGTAACATTGGTGATCGGACTTAGAGTAACTTAAACATGGAAACTTGCATCATATAAGGGTCCAAGTGGTGAAGATAAAATAATAAATATTTCATCCCTTTCTTTATAATAAAAGAGGCAGGATTCTCGGTGGCCTGCATGTGAAGAACGACATTCCCCTTGGAGACAAAACCCATCTTTTACGCCTTTTGTTTGCAAGTGGCGTGGAGTATATTTTATTGTCTTTTTTTTTTATTTTAAGGTCATGTGGTCTTATCTTGTAATAGTTTAAGTAATCTTGTCATGCTTGTTTTACCTATAAGTAGTCATGTTTGAGTTATAATGAGGGCATCATTATTGAATCATCAAACAAAATACCCTGTGTATTGTTCAAGTGTTGGACGAGCTTCCTTACAAAATTTGGTTATTATTCGACGCGTTTTCGAATCTTAATCTGATCAATTCTCAATAGGTCTAGAGAAGAAATCACCTTATCGAATTATAGGTCTAGTTCGATAAAACAACTGTTTCCTGTCCTATTTCGATATTCCTCTTGCTTTCGATAAAGGGTTGTACCTGGTCGGGAGTTCGCATCAATTGTTGTTTGGTTGCCCGAAACTTGCTTCCTGTTTCCTTTAACATCCGACCGAAACTTGCTGTTTCGAGTGATGCTGTTTGGAGTCGCCTGTTCCGAGTCATTTCCACTCGACCAGATCCTGTCTTGTTGTTGTATCGAACTGTTGTTACCAGTTCCTGTCTTGTTGCTGTATCGAACTGTTGTTACCAGTTCCTATCTTGTGGCAAGAGCAACATTGTAGCAGATGCATTGTCTAGGCGGTATGCCTTACTCTCTACTCTTGATGTTCGTTTGCTTGGGTTCGAGAGAGTGAAGGGATATTATGACGGTGATGCGGATTTTGGTGAGACTTTCACTCTTTGCAAATCTGGTCCATTTGGAGAATTTTCGATACAGGAAGGCTTCATATTCAAAGGAAATCGTCTTTGCTTGCCCAAACACACGGTTCGGGAATTGTTGGTTCGGGAGGCTCACGGGGGAGGCTTGGCTGGCCACATTGGTTCGGCTAAGACATTAGATGTACTTAAGAAACATTTTTATTGGCCAAAGATACAGGGGGATGTGGATGACATAATTAGTAAGTGTGTGACATGCCATATTGCGAAGAGTTCGTTCAAGCCGGGAGTATACACACCTTTACCGATTCCGGAAAGGCCATGGGAAGATGTCTCGATGGATTTCATTGTTGCTTTACCTCGTGCTTAACGAGGGAGGGATGCTATTATGGTAGTCATAGATCGTTTTTCGAAAATGGCTCATTTTGTAGCGTGCTACAAGACATACGATGCAAGCAATGTGGCCGACTTATATTTCCGAGATGTGGTACGTTTACATGGTATTCCGAAGACTATTGTTTTGGATCAGGATTCAAAATTTCTTAGCTACTTTTGGAACACCCTATGGAGGAAGGTGGGAACAAAACTCTTGTTTAGCACTTCGCACCACCCTCAAACCGACGGACAAATCGAAGTGACCAATCAAACTCTGGGAACACTGTTGCGAGGTCTTGTAAGCAAGACACAAAAAGACTGGGATTTAAAACTGGCACATGCGGAGTTTGCTTATAATCGTTCTCCTACTCATGCCACGGCTCACTCTCCATTTGAAGTAGTTTACGACTGAATCCTTACATACCGTTAGATCTAATTCCATTACCAAGTGACGAATTGGTGCATAAGGATGCGGAGTCCAAGCTGAAGTCAATGATGAAATTAAACGAACAAGTACGTAACCGAATCAAGGAGATAAACGAGACTTACAAAAGAAAGTCGAACAAGCAAAGAAAACCGAGGTTATTCGAGGTTGGGGATTTAGTTTGGGTACATTTGAGGAAAGAGCGATTCCCGAGTAAGCTTAAGAACAAGCTAATGCCACGAACTGAGGGGCCAATTAAAGTAGTTGCGAAGGTGAACGGCAATGCATAAAAGTTAGAACTTCCGGGTGATTATGGAGTGCATGCTACTTTTAACATAGGTGATCTATCTCCTTATCTCGATGACAATGGAATTACCGAATTGAGGACAATTCCTTTTAAAGAAGGAGGGAATGATATGAGACCGACTACTCCAAGCGAAGAAGACGAAGTGAGGATTAACGTAAAACACCGTGAACATACTCCAACATATGTAGGAGAGAAAACGGATATGAGACCCGGAGTAACCTTTGTGATCGGACTTGAAGTAACTTAAACAAGGCAACTTGCATCACATGGGGGTCAAGTGGTTAAGATAAAATAATAAAGATTTCATCCCTTTTCTTTATAATAAAAGAAGCAGGATTCTCGACCTGCATTTGGAAGAGGAAGAATACCTTGTAGACAAAACCCATCTTTTATGCCTTTTGTTTGCAAGTGGCGTGGGGTATCTTTTATTATCTTTTCCTTTATTTTAAGGTCATGTGGCCTTATCTTGTAATAGTTTAAGTAATCTTGTCAGGCTACTCTCACCTATAAGTAGTCATGTTGAGTTGTAATGAGAGGATCATTATTGAATCATAAAACAAAAATACACTGCATATTGTTTAAGTGTTGGACGAGTTTCCTTCCAAAAATTTGGTTATTATTCGACGTGTTTCAAATCTTAATCTGATCGATTCTCAATAGGTCTTGAGAAGAAATCACCTTATCGAATTATAGCTCTAGTTCGATAAAACAACTGTTTCTTGTCCTGTTTTCGATATTCCTCTTGTTTCGATACAGGGTTGTACTCGGTCGGGGGTTCGCATCGATTGCTGTTTGGTTGTCCGAAACTTGCTGTTTCGAGTTCCATTGTTTGGAGTTACCTGTTTCGAGTCATTTCCACTCGGCCAGTTTCTGTCTTGTTGCTGTATCGAACTATTGTTATCAATTCCTGTCTTTTTCGCGTGCCGCTATCCATTATTGTTCCGTATCGAATCGCTGCGATCGGTTCTGTCGCCTCCCAATGTCTTTGTTCGATTCCCTTTTGGCTAAGTCTGCTTCGCTCGCGTCAAAGCGACCTTCCATTGCATCGATAGAGAATTCGCATCAACAGCCGTGATTAATCTTTTACTTCTGGTTTAAGTCTTGTTATGGCAAAGATTGCTAATAATAGCTCCGATTAGGCCTTTACTTCTTGATTAAGTCTTGCTAATAGGATATAATACCACGTTGCCTGTATTCGAGTCGGAACTCAATGAAAACTCGGGTTTATTGATTAGATTCGTGCCTTTTGTACTCAGAATTGGCTATAACAACTTCGATTAATCTTTTACGTCTTGATTAAGTCTTGTCAATACGAGATAAAACCAAGTTGCATGTATTCGACTCAGAACTCTACGAAAACTCAGGTTTATTGATTATATTCGAGGCTTTTGTACTCAGAATTGGCTATAACAACTTCGATTAATCTTTTACTTCGTGATTAAGTCTTGTTGTAGCAAGGATTGGACGTCATAGATCCAATTAAGCCTTTACTTCTTGATTAAGTCTTGTTAATAGGAGATAAGACCACATTACAATCATTCGAGTCGGAACTCTATGAAAACTCGGGTTTATTGATTAGATTCGAGTCTTTTGTAATCAGAATTGGCTATAAGCTCCGGTTGATCTTTTCTTTCTTGATTAAGTCTGGTTGTACTAAGGATTCGCCATAATAGCTCCGATTAAGCCTTTACATATTGATTCGTCTTATTAATAGAGATAAGACCACATTACATGCATCCGAGTCATAACTCTATGAAAACTCGATTTATTGATTAGATTCGAGCCTTTTTTACTCAGAATTGGATATATAATAGCTCCGATTAATCTTTTACTTCTTGATTAAGTCTTGTTGTAGCAAGGATTCACTATAATAGCTCCGATTAAACCTTTACTTCTTGATTAAGTCTTGTTAATAGGAGATTCCATATTACATGCGTTCGAGTCGGAACTCTATGAAAACTCAGATTTATTGATTAGACTCGAGCCTTTTGTACTCAGAATTGGCTATAACAGCTCCGATTAATCTTTTCTTTCTTGTTTAATTCTTGTTGTTGCAAGGATTCGCTATAATAGCTCTGATTAGACCTTTACTTCGTGATTAAGTCTTGTTAATAGGAGATTCCATGTTACATGCATTCGAGTCGGAACTCTATGAAAACTCTGGTTTATTGATTAGATTCGAGCCTTTTGTATTCATAATTGGCTATAATAGCTCCGATTAATCTTTTACTTCTCGATTAAGTTTTGTTGTAGCAAGGATTGGATAATAGCTCCGATTAAGCTTTACTTCTTTATTAAGTCCTGTTAATAGGAGATAAGACCACGTACATGCATTCGAGTCGGAACTCTTTGAATACTCAGGTTTATTGATTAGATTCGGGCCTTTTTTACTCAGAATTGATTATAATAGCTCCGATTAAGCCTTTACTTCTTGATTAAGTCTTGTTAATAGGAGATAAAACCACGTTGCTTGTATTCGAGTCAGAACTCTATGAAAACTCAGTTTATTGATTAGATTCGAGCCTTTTGTACTCAGAATTAGCTATAACAGCTTCGATTAATCTTCTACTTCTTGATTAAGTCTTGTTAATAGGAGATAAAACCATGTTGCATGTATTCGAGTCGGAACTCTACGAAAACTCGGGTTTATTGATTAGATTCGAGGCTTTTGTACTAAGAATTGGCTAAATAGGTATTATTATAAAAAGTTGAAAAAAGTCAACAATCGAAAGAAAAGGCAGAACAAAAAATGCAAGAGGCCACAGGAGGCCCAAAAATGATACGCAGAGCATGAAATCGAAAGCGCAATCTACCACAAACCAGTAGTGGACTGAGAAATCAAATAGAGTATGAGCACATATAAATCTTGATACGAAATTAACTAGTCAAAATGAAGAAGACGGAGCAAGGATCAAAATAAACGGCCTTACAACGCGTCATGCACGTACGGCGACATTTTTAGGCGAGAAAACGAACACAAGCCAGAAAATGACACAACCTGCCAGAAAATGTCGTCGCTGTAGGAAAATGTCACCGCTAGGAAAATTCGAGCACCGCGACCGAACTCGGTAGTGTCCGACACGGCCCGTGCCGTTCTCGTCCGGAAATGCCAAAGTCACTGTCAGCCGAACCCGACCGTGTCGTCCGACACGGTCGAGTCCTACTCGCCCAGAAATGCCGGAACGCCTGTCGGCCGTACCCGACCGTGTCAGGCGACACGGTCGAGTCACTGCCGAACGTCCTTGTCACGCCGCGACCATGTCAAGCGGACACAGTCGAGTCATTGCCGGCACCTGTCGACCGCGCCGCGGCCGTGTCTCGGGACACGGTCGAGTCCCTGCCGACAACCCCCTTATTTTATACACTTTTGTGTATTTTTTACTTCTCTTTTCCTTTTTACTTATTTTAGGGATCATGTTTCCCCCATTTTGTGATTTATGTTTCTTGTTTGTATTTTATTTGATTTGTTTTGATTATTCAAAGATTTTGTAATCTTTGAATTATTTTATTTTTTTTATTTTGTTTGATTCCTTAATAGAAGACCTCACCTCCTATAAGTAATCTTCACTTAGCCTTGTAATAAATAGTATAATGAATTTGAATGTTGTGAAAGAATACACTTTGTATTTCTATCCTTGGTAAATAATTTTTACCGAAACTTGATTTTTATTCGACGCGTTTTCGAGTATTAATCCGATTGATTCTCAATAGGTCTTGAGAAGAAATCACCTTATCGAATTATAGGTCTAATTCGATAAACCCTTGTTCTTGATCGTTCAAGTCTTCTTGTTCGATATTTTTATTGTTATATCCGATATTATTCCCATAAAATACATCCAAAAACACCCTACTCGTAAAAAGCCTTCCGCTATTATACACATACACACACTCCGTCCGATACATATTCATCTTGCCGGGCGAATTCGTATCAAATCTAGACCGTAAGAAAGTACGAGTGCAATTGCAAGAGTGGCACAACAAGACATGGTCGTCTTCAGTAGAGACAAGAGAAAATGCCCGGGAATGCCAAGCTAATAACGACGGTGCTGCCGTCGGTCAATGAAGGGACTGCCTCCAATTGGCTCGGGAATGCCAAGCCAAAAAGACGATGCTGCCATCGATCAAGAGATGGAAATGCCGTCAATCAACGAAGGGACCGCCTCCGTGTGACTCGAAATTGAATTCAAACCTGAAAGGCCGGGACCTGACTGCAACACACTAGCACTGCACACTGTCAAAATATCCAAAGCTTGTAACCGTGAAAAGGCATGCATAGAAAAGACTAGAGCTGGGTGGTTCGGCTGGAGAAGATAACCGGATCAAAACTATCTTCAGACGTACTACAGAAGTCAAGCATCCAATCATGTTGCCCTGTTACGAAACCCGAGCATGGGGGATAACCAACACTCCTCACAACAGCATGAGTCCAAAAATCCCTGGGAGGATTTCATTGCTAAGCTCAGAGCTGTCAAATCTATGAGTATAATCCGACCACGAATTCTAAAATGAATGATAATCACGAACTGAAACCATACCAAACCTAGAAGAATCCAGCTATAACTAAACGGTCAATGTATTACGGTAGCAGCATAAATCCAACAAAAGATAAAGCATCAATGGTCCAAATAATACTGCAAAGTGACTGTACCATGATTAAAATGGCGCCGACCATCTAAATTTCAGCAAAACAAAAGATTCAGCAAGAACGCCCAAATTTACCAACTCAAATTGTGATAGCAGTACATCATAGCAGATTCAGAAATCTCATAACAGGTAAAAAAATTGGTGCAAATGATTCAGCAACTAGAACGACCAAACCACACATGTATTTCGCGTCAGAAATCTCCAAACATATAATCAATCGGAAAATCTGTTGGAAGATAGAGCACAGAAGCTGCTCGACTATCCCTCCATGAAATTAAACATCCAGCTCATAACAGAGGAGCACCGAGAATTTGGGTTTGAGTTGTAAGAAAAAGTGCAAAAGCTTCCTTTCAACTTGAGCCTGGAAAAACACGTACCTGCTACGACCGTGGACCTGATGGGGAAGTGAATTGAGTCGGATAGGTCGACTCACTGAGTTGAAAATGATGGCAGGCCAGACGCGATGGTGTGAAAGGGATCTGGATTAATGGAAACATAGCCCCTTGTCGAGATGAACAACGCACTCCCAAAACATCCCTCAGATTGCGAAGGGGAAGACTTCAAACTGCATCTGAATATGGATGGAGACAGCCCTAAATTCATAACGCGTGAAATCCGAATCTGGGCCACTATTGAGAACCGGATCTGTGCAGGTAGAGGAAGAGCGGCTATCGCTGCGATGATTCAAGCTAGTCAATAAACGAAATCCCATGGACATGAATCGTGATAATAAGTATCAGACCTGTAATCACGATGAACGAAATCCAGAAACTAAAATCGGAGGCTAAAATCTGGACTACAAAACCACGAGAAAATCGCGATGACCCCGGTAATCGGAAGGAACGAAATCTGGAAATCCAAAATACAATGAATTGGAAAACTAATAGACAAAGGAAAAGAAAGAACATCTATAAACGTGTGGCTGGCGGCTGCCAGCAGCAACAGCCGCCGGCCGAGAGGAAGAAATCCCCTAGTGTGTGTAAATTGCACCTAGTGTGTATGAATCGCCTGAAAAAAATTGGGGGTGCGGGATTCCAAAAACAACAAAATGATTTGTGAGAATATCAGTACCACTATTTGTTTGTAAGAGGACTCGAACACGAAACTTCAATCAACAATATCTGAGTTCTTTACCACTGGGGCAAATGCTCTGGACTTTATTTTTATCCATTTTTATGTTAATTTTAAACAAGAGATGAAAAAATACTTTAAAATACGAAAGTGTAAAATCCATGGTTAGAGCCCCTATTAATTAACAAAGAGAAGGTCTAATGTTTTGACCATGTTTCCAAAATGATTTGTAGCTCGCGGTTTTTTTATACTCAGAATTGGCTATAATAGCTTCGATTAATCTTTTACTTCTTAATTAAGTGTTGTTGTAGCAAGCATTGGATATCATAGATCCGATTAAGCCTTTACTTCTTGATTAAGTCTTGTTAATAGGAGATAAGGCCACGTTACAATCATTCGAGTCGGAACTCTATGAAAACTCGGGTTTATTGATTAGATTCGAGTCTTTTGTAATCAGAATTGGCTATAATAGCTCTGGTTAATCTTTTCTTTCTTGATTAAGTCTGGTTGTAGCAAGGATTCGTCATAGTAGCTCCGATTAAGCCTTTACATATTGATTAAGTCTTGTTAATAGAGATAAGACCACGTTACATGCATTCGAGTTGGAGCTCTAACTTCGTGACGCATTGCGTGACATACCAGAACAACGCGACCAGCATTGGCAACCTAGGCGTGGTGATTATGAACGAACCTCATGCCATGTCGAGGAATTCAAAGTTAATGAGCTTCCGGAGTTCGTTGGCAGGACAGACCCTGAAGTTTACTTGGAATGGGAACATAAAATTGATCGCATGTTCGAGTTTAAAGACCTCGACGATGAGAAACGGTGCAAGTATGCAATTCTCAAGTTGGGGAAAGCCGCTTCACTTTGGTTTGAAGGAGTTAAAACACAAAGAGCTTGTGCGGGGAAAGAAAAGATCCGTTCGTGGGATTCATTAAAAAGAAAACTTCATAAAATATATGTACCAACATCGCATCGGTTGTCCTTATACCGGAAGATTGCCGACCTCGTGCAAGGAAAGTTAAGTGTTAGTGAATACATTGAGGAGTTTGAAAATCTGACCTTAATGGGAGAAATAGAGGATAATGAGGAGCAGAAGATGTCGTGCTTCTTGCGTGGCTTGAACCGAAGCATAGCTAACTCGGTGGAATTATACCCATACGAAAACTTCGATACATTGTGTGGACTATGTGTGAAGTTGGAAACTCAAAACAAGATGAAGTTTTATAAACTCGAGTTTCCATCGAAATTTGGGAACCCAAGTATCGGTTCCAGTTCAGCTACTAAAACGACCATACCGACTCCTACCCCTATTGCTGTTCCTAAAGCCACCTACGTGCCGAAGGAGACGAGTTTGACTATAGTACGATTTTTCTCAAATGTCAAAGGTTCGGTCATTATCAAAATGCTTGTTCGAACAAACGAGTGGTGACGCTAAGAGAAGCTGTCACGATCCGAGACGAGTTGTTGGTCGAGGACGAAAAGGAAAGACTGGGTGATGTGTTTGATTTTAACGTGGAGGAAGAAGAAGAAGATTGCGAAACTTACGATGCTCCAAACTATGACATAGCTTTGCTTCTTCGTACTTTACAAGCCAAATCCGTTTCGAATGATTCGGAACAGCGGGATCAAATATTTCACACGAAGTGTCAAGTCGGGAATAAATGGTGTAGTTTGATCATTGATGGAGGATGTTGCACCAACGTAGCCTCAAATGAGATGGTGACTACACTCGGGCTGACCACTACGACTCATCTGAAACCTTACACTTTACATTGGCTCGATGATGGGAGCAAAATAAAGGTGATAAAACAAGTGAGGATCGGATTACCCATGGGTTCGTATGATGACAACGTATTGTGTGATGTTCTCCCAATGGACGCATGTCATGTACTTTTGAGATGTCCATGGATGTTTGATAGGGATGTTTTACATCGAGGAAGAAGCAATGAATATGAGTTACGGGATAAGGGCAAAAAATTATGCTTAAAACGATGTCACCTCAAGCCATTCGTTCTATTAGCTCTAATCGGGTTGAAAAACCGAAACTTACCATGTTTGCTAGCGAGCGGGAGATGGAACATGCTATTGATGATGGTGTGTGCATGTACTTGTTAATATTAAAGGAGACACGGAACGATAACATGTTTGTGCGGAACGATGGAAAGATGGATCCTTTACTACATGAATTTGCGGATATTTTTCCCGAAGAGTTGCCATCGGGTTTGCCACCTATTCGTGAGATTGAACATCAAATCGATCTCATACCGGGTGAGTCACTCCCTAACAAAGCTGCCTATAGATGTAATCCCGAGGAGATGAAGGAATTACAAAAACAAATCGAAGAACTAATGAACCGCGAGTATGTTCGAGAAAGTCTAAGCCCTTGTGCGGTTCCAGTTTTACTTGTTCATAAGAAGGATGGATCTTGGTGAATATGTATTGACAGTCGAGCCGTGAATAACAGAACAATCAAGTATTGATTCTCGATTCCGAGACTTGATGACATGTTGGCTAAACACGGGCTGTATGAATGGACCGTTATGCCGTTCAGCCTTACAAATGCACCGAGTACTTTCATGCGTTCGATGAATGAGGTACTTAAGCCGTTTTTGGGGAAATTGATAGTTGTGTACTTGGATGACATTTTGATTTATAGCTGATCGTTGCAAGAACATTTCAGACACTTAAGGCTAGTTTTCGAGACTCTTAGGGACCAAATGCTGTATTTTTTTCAAGGTCAATATTATTATAAAAATGATAAACAGAAAAGAGTTACAAAGAGAGGGCCAACGGATACCACAATCAGGCAACCGGGCTAGACAACAAAATAAAATCTCAAGCTAATCCCACAGGCGGGTAGTCAAGAGAAATAGAGAGAAAAACACAAATGCAAAAGCAATCTATGAAAACAGAATAAAAGTACCTAAACCCACATACCAGATGTATGGGGTTGCAGCCGCAGGCCTCGTTAAAACCCTATCGTAGAAAAACCCAATGAGAAAAACCTACGATAGGGAAAAAGAGTACCCGAGCGTTATGCTGCGAGAAAACTAATGTCGGCTAAAATACATAGGAGACATATCCCTCAATAGAAGATCTCGGAGAGACTCTGGCGCTTCACTAGACCACTCGTAAGAAACCAATCTTTTAGAAAGCCAGTCTGCCACAGCATTCCCTTATCTATAGATATGAGAGACCCTGAAGTGCATGCCGTCAATAATCCGCCAAATCCACCTCAAATGACTATGGTAGATCCAGGGAACAACCGAACTACTATCCGAGAGAATGCTCACAACATAAGTAGAGTCAGACTCTAGAAAAAATAATCTAAGATTTAAAATTGGTAAATGCTGTATTGAAAACAAGAGAAGTGATCATTCTTAGTCGAAAGTATAGCCTTTCTTGGCTATATCATTTCGAAGGATGAAGTGTCGGTTGATCAAGCCAAAATCGAAGCAATTAAGTCATGGTCGATTCCTACTACAGTGACGGAAGTTAGGTCGTTCCACGGACTTGCTTCATTCTACCGGAGATTTATTCGAGATTTCAGCACCATTACAAGCCCGATAACGGAATGTTTGGAGAAAGGTACGTTTAATTGGAGCAGGGCTGCCCAAGAGTCGTTCGAAAATTTGAAAACAAAGTTGTGTGAAGCACCAATCTTGGCATTACCCGATTTTTTACAACCATTCGAAGTAGAGTGTGATGCTAGCGGAGTTGGCATTGGAGTGGTTCTTATTCAAGAAAAGCGTCCTATTGCTTATTTTTCAGAAAAGTTAAACGGTGCTCGTCTCAATTATTGTACGTACGACAAAGAGTTCTATGCTATTGTGAGGGCTCTAGATCATTGGAGTCACTATCTTCGGCCGAAGCATTTCATCCTACATTCGGACCATGAATCATTGAAGTATATTAGCGGACAACACAAGTTAAGTCCGAGGCATGGTAAGTGGGTGGAGTTCTTACAATCATTTCACTTTTAATCAAAGTATAAGGACGGTAAAAGCAATGTTGTTGCGGATGCGTTATCTAGACGGTATGCTCTACTGTCTACTCTTGAGGTTCGTTTACTTGGGTTCAAGATGTTGAAAGAGTATTATGTTGATGATGCTGATCTCAGAGAGATTTTTACCCGATGTAAAATCTGTCCGTTCGAGGAATTTATGATACAAGACGGGTTTCTCTTTAAGGGGAATCGACTTTGCTTGCCCAAACATACGGTTCGGGAGCTATTGATTCGTGAAGCTCATGGAGGAGGCTTGGCTGGCCACTTTGGCACGACTAAAACCATGGAGGCACTTAGGGAACACTTCTATTGGCCAAAAATGCAAGGAGACATAAATGATATCGTGAGTAAATGCGTGACATGTCATATGGCAAATAGTTCGTTCAAACCGGGCATGTTTATGCTTCTACCGGTTCCGGATAGGCCATGGGAGGATGTTTCAATGGATTTCATTGTTGCGTTGCCTCGTACTCAATGGGGTAAAGATGCTATTATGGTGGTCATAGATCGTTTTTCGAAAATGGCTCATTTTGTAGCGTACCTGATATGAAATTGAGTAGTCCAAATAAAGAAGAAGCAAGGATCGACATCAACGGCCTTACAACGCGCCATGCACGTGCGACTACATTTTTAGGCGAGAAAATGGACACAAAACGAGAAGGAACTAGGTGCCAAGTCTCAGCCGCGTCATATGACACGGCTCGTGTCACGCTGTGCCAGAAACTGCCGAAGCACTGCCGACCGAACTCGGCCGTGTCGTCCGACACGGCCCGTGCCGTACTTGTCCGGAAATGCCAAAGTCACTGTCGGCCATACCCGACCGTGTCCCTCGACACGGTCATGTCACACCCTTCTGGAAAGCGTCGAAAGTCTGCCGACCAGCCCGACCGTGTCATACGAACACGGTCGAGTCCTACTCGCCTAGAAGCGCCGAAACGCCTACCGACCAGCCCGACCGTTGTTGGAAAGTAAAACGCAGCGGAAGCGAAGTTTGGAAAAATATGATAAAAGCGTTTTACGCATCTACGAGCATTAGATCTATTTAGGCATGCTAATTAATTAATTACTAAAACTAACAAGCAATTTAAATATTATTTATTATTTATTAATTAAATATATTGATTAATTAAAATATCCTAATCTAGATCCAAGATCATAGGATATTACCTTTTGAAGCGGCTGGTTATTTCCTTCTTGATCGCCTTGTATTTCTACCTTCAGATCTTCTAGAGTATGATCCGCCTTGAACCGGACGTTGTGTGGGCAACAAGCGACCGGAACTTGCTTGGACACCTTATGGATCGGCCGAATCTACCTTGCCTCACAACTCTCGATTTTATTTTCTTCAAGTAATTCCGATATGTAGCAAGAATTAAAGTGTTATCTCAATTGTGGAATCAAAGACACAAGTCAAGATCCACAATTAAACACTTAGAAGAAAAATCGAAATTTCTTGTGCAAGTTGAAGCATAAAATCGGCCAACACCATAATGTCCTATTTATAGGCTCTTGGACTACTACTAGGGATCTAAAGGAGGATTATGGAAGGACTCCCAATTAATTCATCTTACCTTATTAGGACTCTTCCTAATATATGATGAATCAATTAATATCAACTTAGTCCACTAAAAAGTTGATATTGCACTTCCTACCAAAATCCCAAATTACGAAATTGGGCTCCTTATTAAATATATTATTTCCGTGTTTAAGATATCGAATGTCCATTAATTAATTATAAGCTCTTGTGACTTTAAGTAATTAATATCTTATCCAATAGTAGTACCACTCGAACCTTATTATTATATCGGAATTAAATCCACTGCGGGGTTTAATATAATAATCATTATCGAGCTCCTCAAGGGGACATCATCAACCCGCACGAGTCGGGACACGATTTCTAGTAATAATAATAATTGTCGTATAAACAATATTATTGCCCAAGATACGAGGCTTATTGAGTCGATCATTTTGACTCTCACCTATGGTAAATCAAAGCAATAATTATTATAAATACACAATTAAATATTATATACTTAGAATTAAGAAATAATAATTATCCGAGATTTACGTACTTCTTACGGTCGATCTGAAGATACTATCTCACCTCGATCCTGTTCAACATATGCAAATACGCTAATGTATGCTAATAGTCAAGACCAACTATTCTAAAGCATACACTACAACCCTTTATATAATTTGTCTAATAATTATATAGGTTGTGAACTATTATATTATTTTATAAGGCACCGATAATGTGATCTTCCGTGTGACACCAACACACCACATTATCTACAATATAAAATAATTAGACATTTCATTTGCATAACCATAACGTGAATTAATATGCAAAACATGTGATTAAATATAATTAATATCCTCATAGGTAGTAATAGGGAAATTAGGTAATACAAGCATAAAGTATGCTTTGCAGTATACAATTCTAATAATCTCCCACTTATACTCAAAGCATGCTTTTAAGTATACTACTCTATTACATAGTCTCTCATTTCTCCCACTTATACTCAAAGCAATGCTGCCATACATCGTAATCCCATTCCTTCCACATGCCTTTCAAAAACTTTTGAAGGTAGTCCTTTCGTGAAAGGGTCAGCAAGATTATCTTCGTCTGACCACAGCTCTACAACTACGTCTCCTTCCTTTACGAAGTGTCGTATGATGTGGTACTTGCGGTTGATATGTTTACTTGCTCGATGGGCTCGTGGTTCCCTCGAATTTGCGATTGCACCAGTATTATCACAATAAAGTGTAATACCCTCGGCAAATCGGGAATCACATCTAAGTCTGCAGGAAGTACTTGAGCCACACCGCCTCCTTGGGCGCCTCGGAGGCCGCCACGTACTCGGCTTCCATGGTAGAGTCCGAGATGCATTTACGCTTCACACTCCTCCAACTAATGGCTCCACCTCCCGTGCTAAACACATAACCCGAAGTAGACTTGGACTTTTCTTTGTCCGATGAAAATGCAGTCAGTGTAACCCACCGGAAGCAGTGCGTCGATTGATATACGGGCATGTACTCCTAGTCCTTCTCGGGTACTTGAGTATGTGCTTGTGACAATCCAGTGTCACAGTCACGGGTTCAATCGATATCTAGCGGCCATGCCCACGGCATGACAGATATCTGGTCTAGTGCAAAGCATAGCATACATGAGACTTCCCACAATGGATACATAAGGGACCATCTTCATGTCATCTATCTCCTTTTGTGTCTTAGGACACATGTTCTTAGATAGTTGAATTCCATGTACGTAAGGTAGAAAACCTTTCTTGGAATTCTCCATGCTAAACCGCTTGACCTTTGTATCGATATAGGATGCAGGATAAGCACAACGTCCTCTTCTTCCGATCACGAAAGATCCACGATTCCAAGGATGTGTCCGATTCTCCTAGATCCTTCATATCGAATCGCTCGAGATAGCCATACCGTACGTCCGACAATTCCTTCACGTTGTTTCCAATCGAAGGATATCGTCTACATACTGATACAAGAAACACCAACACGTTTCCATCGCATTTCTTATACACACAACTCTCACTCGGACATTGGGCGAATCCATATATTGGACTACTTCGTCAAAACGAGTGTTCCAAGATCTAGATGCTTGCTTAAGTCCATAAATGGATTTCTTAAGTTTGAACACCAAGTGCTCTTCTCCTTTAGCAATGAATCCTCCGATTGGCGCATATAGATTTCCTTGTCTAGACTCCCATTCAAGAATGCGGTCTTGACATCCATCCGCCAAATCTCCGAGATCCAAATGCGCGGCTATAGCTAAAAGAATCGGATTGACTTAAGCATGGCTACCGTGAAAAGGTTTCATCATAATCGATACCCTCTTCCGAGTGTAACCTTTTGCAACAAGCCTCGCTTTGAAGGTTTCAACCTTCCCGTCACGTCCTTTCTTTCGCTTGTAGACCCATTTACTCCCAATGGCTTGTACACCATCGTAGCTCTACTAGCTCCCACACTTGATTGGAATCCATAGATCCCATTTCGATTCCATTGCTTCTTGCCGAGTCGCATCTTTATCTTGGATTGCCTCCTTATAGGTCCAGGAACCGATTCATCTTCGTCTCGGATTGAGTCCGAAGACTTTCCCACGCCTATGAATCGCTCGGCCGACGAACAACCCTCCCACTACGACGAGGCAAATCCCGAGTTGGTGTAAAAGTTTGAATCGATACGTGGTGCGGTTAGTTGGCGCTTGTACGATTGGTATAGACGGAGTCTCGCCTCGCCTCTTCCAGAATTATCTCGCTCATGGGCTTGTGACTAATCATATAATCCTCTTTCAGAAATCGGGCATTGGTGCTAACAATGACCTTCTGATCCTGGGGACTATAGAACAAGCCACCCTTCGTTCCCTTAGGATATCCCACAAACACTCGTACTTCTGTACGAGATGCCAACTTATCAGCTTCCTTATTCAGCACATGTGCTGGAGTACCCCAAATCCGAACATGTCCTAGACTGGGCTTACGCCCACTCCATAGTTTTGTGGGTGTTTTTGGAACTGATTTCGAAGGCACCAGGTTTAGAATGTACGCCGCTGTTTCTAAGGCGTATCCCCAAAACGAAATAGGTAAATCTGAATAACTCATCATTGATCTAACCATTTCTAAAAGAGTCTTATTCCTTCTTTCAGCCACACCATTTTGTTGTGGAGTTCCCGGCGCGGTGAGCTGGGATGAAATCCCCTCATTTGCCAAGAAATCCAAAAACTCTCCACTAAGGTATTCGCCACTACGATCAGATCGTAGTGACTTGATACTCTTCCCATGACGCTTCTCCGTTTCAGCCTTGAAGTCTCTGAACTTGTCAAAAGCTTCAGACTTACGTCGCATCAAAAAGATGTATCCATATCTCGAATAATCATCTATGAACGTGATGAAATATTCAAACCTCCTAACGGATATTCATTGGACCACATACATCCGTATGAACCAATTCTAACACATCCTGAGCACGGTTTCCTTTGGTTTTAAAAACCCTTTTGGTCATCTTACCTTCCAGACAGGATTCACAAATTGGAAATGACTCAACTTGGAGATCATCCAATGGGCCATCATCTACCAATCTTTGAATCCTTCTAAGGTTTACATGTCCTAACCGTAAATGCCACGTATATGTTTGGTTTATGCTTGAAGGTTCTTTTCTCTTTTTAGGTTTAGACAAAGAGTTAAGTGATTTATGCATAGGAGTTTGTGCAGTATTAACAATATATAGTCCATCATTAAAAGTACCTCTGCAAATATATTCACCGCTTCTTTTCTTAATAATGGCATCATCATCAAAAGAAACTGAGTAACCATCGCATTTTAATTTAGAAACCGAAATTAAATTCATTCTAAAATCTGGTACTAATAATACATTATTGAGAACTAATAATTTATCATTAATCTTCAACTGCACGACTCCCACCGCAATGACCATAAGCACGGAATAATCGCCCGGTGATGGTAATCTCGCCCGCACTAAGCTGCTTGGTTACCTGAAAACCATGCGAGTCAAAGCAAACATGATCAGTGGAGCCTGAATCAACTATCCACGAAGTGGAAGAACAAGCTGCCAAACATGTTTTGACTACTAGTGCACGAGACATACCTTTCTTAAGAGCAGGGCAGTCCGCTTTAAAATGTCCTTTCTGACCGCACTTGTAGCACTTTCCCTTTGGCTTTTTGTTCGCCTCGGGGTGAGGAGCCTTGTTTTTCACCTTGAGGGCTGCCACTTGCTTCTGGCCAACCTGCTTCTTCTTCTTACCCCATTTGGGTTTGGAAGAAGTAGCACCGGTTGCCGCAAGAATTTGATGATAACCTTGTTTGAAGAGACCTTCAGCAGACTGAAGCTCTGTCCGAAGTTCCGCCAAACTATATGTCCTACGGTTCATATTGTAATTGAGGTGAAACTGCTCAAAGCTTCTAGGTAAGCTGCCTAAGATAATATCGACCTGCGTTTCCGCATCGATAGTAGCCCCCAATATGCTCAGTTCGTTCAAATGAGACATCATTTTTAGAACATGATCCCTTACTGGAGTCCCTTCAGACATTTGGGTTGTCATCAGTACCCTCATAGCATTTTGTCTAGCCGCCCGGTTCTGATGACCAAACATCTCGGTGAGACTTTTCATCATTTCCGCGGCCGAACCCATCGTCTGATGCTGATGCTGCAATAGATTTGTCAGTGAAGCCAAAATGTAATAGCGAGCCATCTCATCAGACTTTTTCCATTTCCGGAATTCCGCCAACTCTTCGGGAGTGGCATCCGGTTCTGGTTCTAGAGGGCGCTCCTCGATTAAGACAAACTTATGCCCCTCAGCAGTCAGGACTCCCACTCGGGCCTTCCTACGCTTTGTCCCATATCCAAATTCACTTGTTCGGTTTGTTCTTCTGGGAAAGTATGCGGGCAAGAATTAGCATCATGTCCGGATCCCCCGCAAATTTCACAAACTCGTGAGTTTGAAGATTTATTTTGAGTCTTGAATCGTCTTAGCTCATTTGTTAATTCATCGATTTTAGATTGCATCTCTTCTTTCTCGCTTACTTGGTTCAAAACTCCCTTACTAATACGCACACTTTTTTGATGAGAATTAGCTCCCAATGTTTCAAATACGTCATGAGCTTGTCTTACCGTCAATCCCCAAAAAGAACCACCGGCTACGTTATCCACTGCACCTTGGCAATATTGAGTCAATCCATCATAGAAGAATTGATTAAGTAGTTGAAACGGATAGTGATGGTGTGGGCATTGAATGAGGAGCATCTTGAATCGGTCCCATGCTTCGTGAAATGCCTATCTATTTTGTTGCCCGAATGTTGAGATTTGGGCTCTTAACTGTGTAGTCTTCGAATGAGAAAAATACTTGGTGATCAATTTGTCGTAAACATCATCCCACATTCTTAACGAGCCTGGTGCTAAAGTCATCAACCCCGTCCTTGAGTGTATACGGGAAGCACTTCATTCTTATTTGATCCTCACTCAATCCATTCAATGGAAAATTATCAATCGCCACATAGAAGTCTCTTATGAATGACAATGGGTCCTCTCGTGCCAATCCGTGGAATGATGGCAATTGATCGATGTGAAATCCGCTGATTTGGTAGTTCCTTGCTCCCGGTGCTAATTGGATGCACGAGATGGCGGTGTTAACCATAGGCTTTGCATAGTCTCGCATTAGATGCTCAACCGGAGGTTGTTGTGGCATATTGTAGTTTGCTCCCATCCCATATTGAGGCCCTGGATAATAGTTCGCTCCATATTGTACTCCAACGGGTGATTGTCTCGGATAAAAGTACCTCCCTTGTCGAGCTTCGGGTATCTCTTGATTGTGCCCAACAATCTCATATCTTGGAAGTCTCGGTTGACGAATGTTTTCTTCCTCGAGCATTTTTGGTGCTCTAATTCTTTGAACTTCATCTACGGGTAGAAGAATCGGGTTTCCCAACGATCTCCTACCAAGCATAAACAAGAGAAGTTAGAACAAATTTTTTTTTTATCGAAAATAATGAAAACGGAAAAATGATAAAGAAGAACAATTCAACTACTATTAAAACAAGATCAAAAATTAAACGCCAACTCCCCGGCAACGGCGCCAAAAACTTGATGAACAAATTAAAAACTCGCAAGTGTACGAATCGCTTTTGTAGGAAGCAGCAAGTAACTCTGAGGTCGATCTCTCGAGGAGTTGGAAATGGTTTGAAGTTCGATTATGTTTAGCAAATAGTCGAATTGACGAAAGTAAAGTAAATTAAAACACGGTGAATGATTCGATTGAGATGAAAGTTCATAAAACAAGTGCGGGAAATTAAATTAATCGAAGCGTTAAAAACACCGAATTAAAGGATGGATTTCTAGAGAATACAATTATGAGAGTGATATGGGGGTTTAGAATCACCGACACACACATTATCAATTATTAGTTTCGATACTCAAAGAATTTATGGTTTGGAATTACCGATTACTCACAATTAAAAGAAAACCCGTTTGATGGCGGCGAATTCTAAAAATCGCGATTGTTCTTTTCGAAAATAAGAGAAACTCCTTTGATGGGGATGAATCTCTACTAACAATCAACTATCTAATACCTTTGATGAGGTAATTCGCCAAAAGATCGCGGAAAAAGGTTAGAACATTCACAATCGCTTCTATCGGGTCGTTTGATGGAGAACACCGACAAAAACCCTCGATTTTGACAATAACAACAACTATGAAAAAGGTTTGATGATCTAAACATAAGTTCTATTGCGTCTAAATAATATTCGTGCACAAATATCATCAAGAACGCCGATAGATTACGAAGAACAAGGAAAGAGGAACAATCCCAAACTCATACCCGGAAAATCAATCAAAACTAACAACCAAAAACATGTGTGTGGTTCAATATAAACACCCATATGATAAGATTAGATACTCATGATCAATTCAATAATAATAGCAAAAATCATAGAGTAAAACATGGTAGAGATCTTCTCTTGTGAAATCGAAATCGAGGCCCGAGGAAGGTTTGATGTTCTTCCTTCAAAAACTCACAAAATCTTCATACAAGGAATGAAAATCACTCATAAATGTGTCTCTAGATATTTAGAATACAAGAAAGTTGAGAAAAAAAATGAGTTTTTCCTCCAGAATTTCGGCTCCCCCAAGTTGAGTGTAGGGTTTCCCTTTATATACCCGTCAAAAATCGCAAAAGTGCAGAAAATCGCATTTTCTGCACAAACAAGGGTTGGATCGTGATTCGGTTATTTGGGATCGCGATCCGGGTGTCCAAGAAAAAATCTGCCTCGTGGTCTGAATTCTGGATCGCGATCCGGGACGCGGTCTGGACTTGGATTGCGATCCGGGCGCGGTCCGGACTGTGAGGCCGTGGTCTAGAAGCCATATCTCCCTCAATACACCTCAGAATTTAGCGTATAATATTCCGTTGCGAAGATGATTTCATGAGGAATCCATAATTATATATAACACCTCCTAATTCGAATTAATGAATCGCGAAATTAGAAAATACGTCAGGTAGTGCTTCAATCTTCATCGTTTTAGGCCCCGTTCTCGCTCTTGATCGTCATAAACTCCAATATTGGCCATAAAAGCGCATATTTCACCACAATCTTCGTCCGAATACCTACAAAACGAAAACACAACATACCACGCGTAAAAAGACCAAAAACACTTAAAAACAAATGAAAGCGTGACTCGATAGAACGGAATGAGACGATCAAAAATCGACTCACATCACTTAGGTTCGAGACATTGAAGGAATATTATGATGGTGATACAGATTTTGGGGAGACTTTCACTCGTTGCAAATCTGGTCCGTTTGAAGATTTTGCGATACAAGAAGGCTTCCTATTCAAAGGAAATAGTCTTTGCCTGCCCAAACACGCAGTTCAAGAATTGTTGGTTTGGGAAGCTCACGGTGGAGGCTTGGCTGGACACTTTGGTTCGGCTAAGATATTGGAGGTACTTAAGGAACATTTTTATTAGCCAAGGATGCAGGGGGATGTGAACGACGTAATTAGTAAGTGTGTGACATGCCATATTGTGAAGAGTTCATTCAAGCCGGGAGTATGCACGTCTTTACCGATTCCGGAAAGGTCATGGGAAGATGTCTCGATGGATTTCATTATTGCTTTACCTCGTACTCAACGAGAGAGGGATGCTATTATGGTTGTTATCGATCTATTTTCGAAGATGGCTCACTTTGTGGCTTGTCACAAGATGGACGATGCGAGTAACATCGTCGATTTGTATTTCCGAGAGATCGTACGATTGCATGGGGTCCCGAAGACAATTGTTTCGGATCGGGACTCAAAATTCCTTAGCTATTTTTGGAACACCCTGTGGAGAAAGGTGGGAACCAAGCTTCTATTTAGCACGTCGCATTATCCGCAAACGGACGGCCAAACCTAGGTAACCAATCGAACCTTGGGCACTTTATTACGTGGTCTTGTGAGCAAGATACAAAAGGATTGGGATTTGAAGCTTGCATATGCGGAGTTTTCTTATAATCATTCTTCTACTGATGCCACGGCACACTCTCCATTTGAAGTAGTTTACGGGTTGAATTCTTACATGCCGTTTGATCTAATTCCATTGCCGAGTGACGAATTGGTACATAAGGATGCGGAGTCAAAGCTGAAGTCAATGATGAAATTACACGAGCAAGTACGTAATCGAATCAAGGAGATAAACGAGACTTACAAAAGAAAGTCGAACAAGCAAAGAAAGCCGAGATTATTCGAAGTTGGTGATTTAGTTTGGGTGCATTTGAGAAAAGAGCGATTTCCGAGTAAGCGTAAGAACAAGTTAATGCCACGAGCAGAGGGACCGTTTAAAGTAGTTGCGAAGGTGAACGACAATGCATACAAGTTAGAACTTCCCGGAGATTATGGGGTTCATGCAACCTTTAATGTTGGGAATCTTTCGCCTTACCTTGATGATGACGGAATTTCGGAATTGAGGATAATTTCCTTTAAAGGGGGAGGAGATGATACGGGATTGACTAATATAAATGAAGAAAACAAGGTAAGAATCGATGTAAGTGGCCTTACAACACGCCATGCACTTACGACTACATATTTTGGCTAGAAAACGGACACAAGACATGGAGTGACCATGTTACTCGGTTTCGGCTGTGTCATATGACATGGCCCGTGTCGCACTGTTCTAGAAAAGCAAAAGTCACTGCCTGCCGAACCTGGCCATGTCAGGCGACACGGCCCATGCCGAACTACTCCGGAAAGTGCCAAAGGCGCTGCCTACCCAACCCAACTGTGTTTCGGAACACGGTCGAGTCCTGCTCGACCAATATTGTGTGATTCCCTTTCTAGTAGTTGATTCCCTTGTAATCTTTATATTTTTATCTTGATGTTTTGTCTTTCTTTTCAAGATCATGTGATCTTGCTTTTGTTTGCTTTAGTTGATTGAGGAAGACTAATCTCCTATTAGTAGTCCTTGATTAGTCTTGTAATAAACATTGAATGTTGAAGAAAGAATACACTTTGTATTTTTCATCCTTGTTGAATGAGTTTCATCAAACCCTTGATTATTATTCGATGCGTTTTCGAGTATTAATCCGATCGATTCTCAATAGGTCTTGAGAAGGAATCATCTTATCTAGTTATAGGTCTAATTAGATAAAACTTTGTATTGTTCGGTCGAACCTCCTTGATCGAGATTGTTACTAGATTATCTCCATAATTTTACATTCGAAATATCCTATCCATAAAAAAAATACTTCCGCTACGATATACTTCCATACTTATACATTTTTCAACTGATACATATTCACATTCCGAGCGAATTCGTATCAGCTATTATAGCAAATCCTTGCTAAAACCAGACTTAATCAAGAAATAAAAGATTAACTGGAGCTAGTATATTCAATTCTGATTACAAAAGACTCGAATCTAATCAATAAAATCGAGTTTTCATAGAGTTCCAACTCGAATGCATGTAACGTGGTCTTATCTCTTATTAACAAGACTTAATCAAGAAGTAAAGGATTAATCGAAGCTATTTTATCCAATTCTGAGTAAAAGATTTAATCAGATCTCTTATAGCCAATTCTGGGTAAAAAAAAGGCTCGAATCTAATCAATAAACAGTTTTCATAGAGTTCTAACTCGAATACATGTAACGTGGTCTTATCTCATATTAACAAGACTTAATCAAGAAGTAAAGTCTTAATCGGAGCTATTATAGAGAATCCTTGCTAAACCAAACTTAATCAAGAAAGAAAAGATTAACCGAAACTATTATTGCCAATTCTGAATACAAATCAATAAACCCGAGTTTTCATAGAGTTCCAACTCGAATGCATGTAACGTGATCTTATATCCTATTAACAAGACTTAATCAAGAAGTAAAGGCTTAATCGGAGCTATTATATCTAATCCTTGCTACAACAAGACTTAATCAAGAAGAAAAAGATTGATCGAAGATGTTATAGCTAATTCTGAGTACAGAAGGCTCGAATCTAATTAATAAACCCGAGTTTTCGTAGAGTTCCGACTCGGGTACATGTAACGTGGTCTTATCTCCTATTAACAAGACTTAATCAAGAAGTAAAGGCTTAATCGAAGCCATTATAGCGAATCCTTCGTAGAATAAGACTTAATCAAGAAAGAAAAATTAATCGGAGCTGTTATAGCCAATTCTGAGTACAAAAGGCACGGATCTAATCAATAAACCCGAGTTTTCCTAGAGTTTTGAATTAAATGCATGTAACGTGGTCTTATCTCCTATTAACAAGACTTAATCAAGAAGTAAAGGCTTAATCGAAGCTATTATATTGAATCGTTGCTACAACAAGACTTAATCAAGAAAGAAAACATTAATCGAAGCTATTATAGCCAATTCTGATTACAAAAGGCTTGAATCTAATCAATAAACCCGAGTTTTTGTAGAGTTCTGACTCGAATACATGCAAAGTAATTTCATCTCCTATTAACAAGACTTAATCAAGAAGTAAAGGCTTAATTGGAGCTATTATTACCAATCTTTGATACAACAAGACTTAATCAAGAAGTAAAAGATTAATCAGATCTGTTATAGCCAATTCTGAGTACAAAGGGCTCGAATCTAATCAATAAACCCGAGTTTTCAAAGAGTTCCGACTCGAATGCATGTACGTGGTCTTATCTCCTATTAACAAGACTTAATCAAGAAGTAAATGCTTAATCGGAGCTATTATAGCCAATTCTGAATACAAAAAGCTCGAATATAATCAATAAACCCGAGTTTTCATAGAGTTCTGACTCGAATGCATGTAACGTGGTGATACGAAATTGAGTAGTCCGAATAAAGAAAACGAAGCAAGGATCGACGTAAATGGCCTTACAATGCCTCATGCACATACGGTGACATTTTTAGGCGAGAAAACGGACACAAGACGTAAAAGGACCAAGCTGCCGAGCTCGACCGTGTCCAACCTGCCGAAAAATGTCAAACCTGCCGGAAAATGTCCAACCTGCCGGAAAATGTCCAACCTGTCGGAAAATGCCGAAGCACTACCGACCGAACTCGGCCGTGTCGTCCGACACGGCCCGTGCCGTACTCGTCCGAAAATGCCAAAGTCACTGTCGGCCACACCCGACCGTGTCCCTGGACACCGTCGTGTCACACCCTTCCGGAAAGCGTCGAAAGTCTGCCGACCAGCCCGACCGTGTCATACGAACACGGTCGAGTCCTACTCATCCAGAACTGCCGAAATGTCTGCCCGTCCAACCCGACCGTGCCCGGCGACACGATTGAGTCCTGCTCGCCCAGAACTGCCGAAACTGACGGTCACACCAACCCGACCGTGTCCTGGAGCACGGTCGAGTCACTATCGACCACGCGCGCACCACGGCCGTGTCAAGCGACACGGCCCGTGTCCAGCAACCACCCAACTTATATTATTGCTGATTTTGTGTGTTTTGTTGTTTTCCCTTCCCTCACATGTCATGATTAGACTTACATGTTATGTGGAGTGACTTATAACTATGTTTATTGTGTGATTCCCTCACATTTGTTTGATTCCATCCTTATTTTTATTTTGATGTTTGGTTGTCATGTCAAGATCTTGTATTCTTTGATTCCTTGGTTGGTTATAAGGCTACATCTCCTATAAGTAGCCTTTGAGTACCTTTAAAGAAGACATTGTATGTTGAAGCTATCTATCATGGATTTTTCCGACGTTGATTTCATGGTGAAACTCCGTGAGGCACTACACAACTCACAAGAGCCACGTTTTCAAGCTAGAAGAGGAGGATATGACGCACATTCACCGCGTCATGCAGAAGAATTTAAATTAAATGAACTTCCGGAATTTGTCGGAGGTACCGATCCCGAAGTCTACTTGGAGTGGGAGAGAAAGATTGAACTCATGTTCGAGTTCAAAAACCTTAACAACGAGAAATGTTGCAAATATGGGATTCTCAAGTTAGGGAAAGGTGCTTCCATGTGGTACGAGAGTGTGAAAACACAGCGAGCTCGTGCGGGAAAGGAAAAGATCCATTCTTGGGATTCTTTAAAGAAGAAACTATGTAAAAGGTATGTCCCGACATCTCATCGGTTAACCTTGTACCGAAGGATTACTGAATTCATGCAAGGGAAACTAAGTGTGGGAGAGTATTTTGAAGAATTTGAAGGTTTGGCCTTAATGGGAGAACTCGAAGAAAATGAAGAACAAAAAATGTCACGTTTCTTACGTGGCCTAAACCGAAACATTACGAATACGGTGGAATTATACCCCTACGGAGATTTTGACATTTTACGCGGACTATGCATAAAGATAGAAGCTCAAAACAAAGTGAAGTTTGCCAAAACCGAATTTACATCAAAGTTCGAGGATCCAAGTACCGGTTCAAGTTCAATTACCACAACGATACCGACTCCTATCCCTACTACGGTTTCTAAAAACCCCGGCGTACCGAAGGAAACGAGCCTAACCAAAGTAAGATGTTTTAAATCTCAAGGGTTTGGTCACTATCAAAATACTTGTCCTAACAAACGAGTGGTGATGCTAAGAGAAGCCATCACGGTCCGAGACGAGTTGCTAGTCGAGGAAGAAGGAGAAAGACTATGTGTTGTATTTAATTTCAATGTGGAGGAAGACGAGGGAGAAGAATGTGAAACTTACGAGGCTCCAAACTATGATACAACCTTAGTTCTTCGTACTTTACAAGTCAAACCTATTTCAAATGATTCGGAACAACGGGATCAAATATTTCACACCAAGTGTCAAGTCGGGAACAAATGGTGTAGTTTGATCATCGATGGAGGAAGTTGTACCAACGTAGCGTCAAGGGAGATGGTGACGAAGCTCGGACTTATCACTACTACTCACCCAAAACCATACGCATTACATTGGCTCGATGACGGGAGTAAAGTGAAAGTCTCAAAACAAGTACGGGTCGGCTTAACCATGGGTTCGTACGTCGACAACATATTATGCTATGTAATCCTGATGGATGCATGCCATGTACTCTTGGGACGACCATGGTATTCGATAGAGATGTTTTACGTCTAGGAAGAAGTAACGAGTACGAGTTGCGGGATAAGGATAAGAGGATCATGTTGAAACCAATGTCACTTTAATCTATGATCCCTAACCGAGGTGAGAAACCGAATCTAACCATGTTTGCTAGTGAGAGGGAAATTGAGCTTGGTACTGTGATTGGCCGGTTAAAAGAAAACGATAGCTTTGGGCCTAATTTTTATAACGACTGATTTTCTCGTGATGGACTTTTTGTCTTAGATAATTACCGGATTAGGCTTAATGGATTAATTTTCGATGGGCCATTATTTGGGGAGCCCAACTATATTAAAATGGAGAGTGGACCGGATTATGACGGACCACCAATATTTGATGAGGAATCAGTTGATGAAGAACGACTCGTTATTACTCCCGTGCGTCCCATTTCAGATGTCCACTCATGTCATGATATCGGTATTACCTGGTGGAGTAATTATTATTATTTTATTAATAATGATAGTTATTTTGTTGGTGATTCTCGAGGCCCCCCACTACCTATCATCTCAAGATTTTGGGCCATGTACGCACTGCGGACATTTTCGAGATCAAATACTTAGAGGCTTTAATTAATTATCTTGATGACGAAGGGATTTCGGAATTGAGGACAATTCCCTTTAAAGGGGGAGGGATGATACGAAATTGAGTAGTCCGAATAAAGAAAACGAAGCAAGGATCGACGTAAATGGCCTTACAATGCGTCATGCACGTACAACGACATTTTTAGGCGAGAAAACGGACACAAGATGTAAAAGGACCAAGCTGTCGAGCTCGACCGTATCCAACCTGCCGGAAAATGTCCAACCTGCCGGAAAATGTCCAACCTGCCGGAAAATGTCACGCCTGCCGGAAAATGCGGAAGCACTGCCGATCGAACTCGGCCGTGTCGTCCGACACGGCCCGTGCCGTACTCATCCAGAAATGCCAAAGTCACTGTCGGCCACACCCGACCGTGTCCCTGGACACGGTCGTGTCACACCCTTCCGGAAAGCGTCGAAAGTCTGCCGACTAGCCCGACCGTGTCATACGAACACGGTCGAGTCCTACTCATCCAGAACTGCCGAAATGTCTGCCCGTCCAACCCGACCGTGCCCGGCGACACGGTTGAGTCCTGCTCGCCCAGAACTGCCAAAACTGATTGTCATACCAACCCGACCGTGTCCTGGAGCGCGGTCGAGTCACTGCCGACCATGCGCGCGCCGCGGCCGTGTCAAGCGACACGGCCCGTGTCCAGCAACCGCCCAACTTATATTATTGCTGATTTTTGTGTGTTTTGTTGTTTTCCCTTCCCTCACATGTCATGATTAGACTTACATGTTTTGTGGGGTGACTTATAACTATGTTTATTGTGTGATTCCCTCCCATTTGTTTGATTCCATCCTTATTTTTATTTTGATGTTTGGTTGTCATGTCAAGATCTTGTAATCTTTGATTCCTTGGTTGATTAGAAGGCTACATCTCCTATAAGTAGCCTTTGAGTAGCTTTAAACAAGACATTGTATGTTGAAGAAAAAGAATACACTTTGTGTTTTCACCATTGTTAAATGCTTTTCATCAAACCTTTGATTTTTATTCGACGCATTTTCTTTTTTTTTGGGTAAAGGGCATTACACCCGGTAAAATATATAACACCAAAAAAATGTTTAAGTACAATGGAATGTGGCTGAGGTACCACATTAACCTCAAGCAACGCTTGAACATCTAACAAAAACCGCTTGTGAGAGGCCACTAAGCATTACACAAATAAATACATACAATAACCAAAACCCCAACAAGAAATAACCACCTAATGACACAAGAATGACCACAGACATCCGCCCATCTCTTCGAAGGAGATTGATGCACCAGATGAGCCTGCCTCCTTAAAAACCCTTTCCAAGTAAAAACCCAATGGGAAAACCTTGGAGTAGGGAAAAAGAGTACAGCACTCACCCGAATCTCCAACGAGCTTCCGCCACGGCAAAAAGCATCAACCAGGGACACATAACCAGCCTCACGCAACCAGCACAAATAACTAGCAATATGAAGACTAGCCATTAAGAATGCATAAGAGACGGAGGCAATTCCCAATCACGCAACAACTCAAGGACATTCGCCCTCCTCTTAAATCTGCACGTAAGGAGCTTCAGACGCACCGTTGATTTAATCACATCAATCACTTGACTCTCAGACCGACACTGGTGCTTGAAGATCCTATTGTTCCTTTCTTGCCAAATAAAATAAGAGGTCGCCGCAAATAAAATCTTAGAAACAACACTCCTTACAGAACAAGATTTAGATATAGGAATCATATAACGCACCACATCCTCTAAAGAAGAGGGAATATCCGAAAGACCAGCAAAATCCTTCAAAGAGCCCCAAACCTGAAAAGAAAACAAACACTCAAAGAAAAGGTGATCATGAGAATCCTGTTGAGCTTTACAAAGGGGGCACACAAGAGCGTCATTAGAGGGATCATTGGAACGCATCAAATCCTGAGTCCGAAGCCTCCTTCTCATAACAAGCCACAAATGAAAAGCATGCCTCGGAATACGATGCGAAAAGCAAACAAGATGAAACCAATTAACAACATGACCACGCGGTCGAATGCAATCCCACACAGAAGAAATAGAGAACGACTTATCTTGGCCATCCGCCGTTTTCGAGACTAACCGATCGTCCACATTGTCACAAAGAATAAGGGTAGAAATCGACGTAAGAATCGGAAACCGAGTCCCCCAACTATTAGGCCAAGCCCAAGAGTCCTCCAAAATAATGTCCCAAACCAAAGAATTAGACGAGAAACCAGCCCGATGAATATCTCTAGAGGACACAATAAGATTAAGAGGACCAATCGAACACCACTGATCAAACCAAGCTGAAGCCTTCGAGCCATTACCAATCTTGTACCAAAGGAATTGCCGAACAAGAGGCCTAAGCTGAAGTATCTTCCGCCAACTCCAAGTCATATTACCCCGACAAGGAACATCCCAAAAATTACGTCCCCGCAACCTATACGTATGAATCCATTTAACCCACAAAGAATCCGCAGAAGAAAAAAGGCGCCAAATATGAGCAGCAATTAGAGCATTATTAAACGACACAAGTCTACGGATCCCAAGCCCACCCTCATCTTTAGGCAAGCACACAACCTCCCAAGCAACTTTAGACTTACCATTCCGACCATCACCGGATCTCCAAAGGAAACGACGCATAAGCTGCTCAAGATCATAAATAATACGAGCCGGAAGAATAAAGACAGAAGCCCAATAAATGTACATGGAAGACAGAACCGAATGAATGAGCTGAAGCCGGCCAGCAAAAGAGAGGGATTTATTTCTCCAATATTGATGCGCTTAGACAGCTTCTCTACCAATTCCTTACAATCTCTAAAAATCAATCTTGTAGTAACCAAAGGCACTCCAAGATACATCACAGGCAAGACCCCCTCAACAAAAGGAAGAATCTGTAAAATATCAAGTTTAACATGATTGAGGACATTACAGAAATAAGCAGTACTTTTGGGTAAGCTAGGAGACAGCCCCGAAACATCCTTAAACTCCTCAAGAGAATCCATAATAACACCAGCCGAATGGGCATCACCATGAGCAAACAAGAACAAATCATCAGCAAAACAGATATTAATAATGTTGAGCTGAGAGCATTTATGATGGAACATGAACATCTCAGAATCCCAAACACGACGCCTCAGAATAAGGGTAAGCACTTCCATAACAAGCGTGAAAAGGTAAGGAGATAATGGATCCCCTTGCCTTAAACCACGCTTACCCTTAAAATAACCATGCAGGAAGCCATTAACACTAATCGAAAATGAGGTGGTAGTAACGCATTCCATAATCCAGTGAACCATTCGCGGATGAAAACCAAACTGAACCAAAATACACCTCAAAAATTGCCAATTTACCGTGTCGTACGCCTTCTGAATATCAACCTTAAAAGCAGACCTAGAAGGACTACGATTGAGGTGATAATTATGCATGATCTCCTGAGTAAGAAGAATATTATCGGCAATCCGTCTACCAGGGACAAACGCAGACTGATTCGGACTAACCAAAGTGCTAAGGCTCTCTTTAATCCGGTTGGCAATAATCTTACTAATACACTTGAAAATCACATTGCAACAAGAAATAGGCCTAAAATCAGTAATCCGGGAGGGATTATTGATCTTAGACAAAAGAGCAATAGTAGTATGATTAATCTCCTTCAACAACTTACCATTAACAAAAAATTCCTGCACCGCCAGAGTAACATCATCCGAAACAATATCCCAAGCACCCTTAAAAAACACAGCCGAATAACCATCAGGCCCAGGCGCCTTATCATCACCCATAGAAAAAATAGCATCTTTGACCTCACGGGACGTAACAGCACGAACCATATATAAAGCCACATTAGGATCAAGAGTCGATGTGAAAAGATTAGAATCATCCAACGGCAACAAAGACCCCTCTTGACCAAGAAAGGAAGTAAAGTACGAGACAAAAGCATTAGGAACCTGGTCATCCACCAAAAGCACGCCATTTCCATCACAAATAGAGTCAATCCGACTCCTAGCTTTCCTACTCTTCACAACCTTATGAAAATAAGCAGAATTCGAGTCACCAACCCGAAGCCACTCAACCTTAGCTTTTTCCTTGAGAAAACATTCTTCCTTCAATACAGCTTCATTGAACGAATTAAGATAACAAGCTTCCTCCTCACGCAAATCAACATTAAAAGGATCCACATCAAGAGCACGTTGAACCGCATCCAATTCATGGCGAAGCTTAGAAACTTTTTCATGAATATTCCCCTCATGGAAAAGCACGCTCCGAAAAGGCTTTTTAAGAGCCTTCAATTTACTAACCACTTTAAACATATGAAACCCACTCACAAATGAGCTCCAACACTCTTGAACTTGCGATTTAAACCTAGAATTCTGAACCAGAATGTTAAAAAAATTAAACGGCCTAGGTTTAAACTTACCCATCATAGGAATATGAAGAATAGCCGGGGAGTGATCAGAAACACGGTACAGTTGGAAAATGGCGTGAGCCCTAGCAAAAGAATCCAAAAACCCAAGGTTAGCCTTTATACGATCAATCTTCCTTAAAGTACCACCCAAACCTCGCGGCTTTTGGTTCCAAGTAAATTGCAGCCCCGAACGGTTGATATCAACTAACTCATTAGCATCCACACACTCCTTAAATTCCCGCATCGCAATATCAATAACCGAAGAACCCTCGACTTTATCTTCTAAATTAAGAGCCGAATTGAAATCCCCAAGAACACACCAAGGGCGATTACGAACCAGCTGATTATGAAAACCAAGATTATCCCAAAGGGGTCTCCTATGAGTGTACCTATTATGAGCATAAACAAAAGAACAAAACAACTCCTTTTTATCCGCCTTAAACCGAATGAAAGTATGGACCACCTGATCAGACATAGCAACCACATTCAAATCAACTGCATCCACATTCCACCCTAAAATGATACGAGAACCCCTATCACATAAACTACCATTAGAAATCCAATCCCAACCCTTAAACACCCTCAAGCATAACTCGGGAAGACGAGAGTTAGGAACATGCGATTCCAAAATAACACAAATAGAAAGTTGATTCTCACCAATAACCTATCGAACCTCATTTTGTTTAGGGGATTGGTTCATTCCCCTGATATTCCATGAAGCAATACTACACATGAGAAACATCAATAGAGGAAGTGTTTGCTTCCTTACGATTACTAGTAGCCATGTTTACTTTACCAAAATCAATAACCTCATCAACCTCACTATCAGTATCCATTTCATGACCACCTTTATCCACCTGAGACGGCATATCCTCATACCCCATTTCCAAACAGCTAGCACTGAGCGCTTCAAAAGAATTCTTAGTGGAAATATAGTTTACATCCTCATTAATAAACTTTTTTGGGGCAATACCATCACTATTAGCCAGAATAACCAAAGAATTACTCGGCTTCTCACTAAGAGAATGCGATATATCATCATACTCATTAGGAACAGGAACCTTATTAGATGAACTAGATTCCTTATTTGTAACATTTACCTTAGAAGATGACACACCATCCGGTACAGCCTTGGATTTAGAAACCGGTTGCCAACGATAGTTTATAGTGACCTTGATACGAATTCTCTCTTGTGATGCGAATTCGCTATCGATACAACGGAAGACTTTTTGACGATCGAAAGCTATCGACAAGAAACTGTCGGGAACTGGTGACAACAGCTCGCTACAGCAACAATACTGACGAGTGATGAAGACAGTAATTCGATACAGCAACAAGATAGAAATTTGGCCAACTGGAAAATGACTCGAAACAGGCCACCTCCAAACAGCGACACTCGAAACAGCACGTTTCGGTAGGAAGCGAATTTAAAACAGGAAACAAGTTCGAAGGATCGAACGACACTTTATGCGAAATATCGAACAAGTATACAACTGTATCGAAAAACAAACAGAATATCGAAACAAGATATAAACAGATGTTTTTATCAAATTAGACCTATAATTTGATAAAGTGATTTCTCCTCAAGACCTATTGAGAATCAATCAGATTAATACTCGAAACGCGTCGAATAAAAACCATGTTTTGATGAAAAACATTCACCAGGGAAAACACAAAGTGTTCTTATTTCTTCAACATTCAATAATCCTTCATTACAACTCTACTGCCACTATTTATAAGCAAAAGCAGCCTGACAAGATAATTTAAACTAATACAAGCTGAGCTTAGAATAAGAAAAGATAATAAAAAGGTTCCTGATGTCACTTGTGGACAAAAGTAAAAGCTGGGTCTTTGTCTCCAAGTTGCTTGCTGACAGTCGCCTTTTGCCAAGAATCCTGCTGCTTTTGTAAGAGAAAGCTGAACATTCTTTTATTTGTTTAGTTGCCACTTGATCCTTTTCCCCTCCCCAAGGTGCTGCTTGTCTTTTGTTTAAGTTATTCCAATTCCGACTATCAAGGTAACTCCGTGCCTCGTTTCTGTTTTCTCGCCTAAGTAGGTTGTAGTGCGATCGAGGTGTTTTACGTCAATTCTTACTTCGTCTTCTTTGCTTGGAGCAGTCGGCTTCGTATCATTCCCTCCTTCTTTAAAAGGAATTGTCCTCAATTCCGCAATCCCATCGTCGTCGAGATAAGGGGATAGATCACCTACGTTGAAAGTATCATGTACTCCGTAATCACCCGGAAGTTCTAACTTGTAAGCATTGTCATTCACCTTCGCAACTATTCTAAATGGTCCCTCAGCTCGTGGCATTAACTTGTTCTTACGCTTACTCGGGAATCGTTCCCTCCTTAAATGTAACCAAACTAAATCTCCAACCTTGAATAATCTCGGTTTTCTCTGCTTGTTTGACTTCCTTTTGTATGTCTCGTTCACCTCTTTGATTCGTTCACGCACCTGTTCATGTAATTTCATCATTGATTTCAGCTTTGACTCCGCATCCTTATGCACCAATTCATCGTTTGGTAACGGAATTAAGTCTAACGGTATGTAAGGATTTAGACCGTAAACTACTTCGAATGGAGAGTGCGCTGTGGTATGAGTAGGAGAACGGTTGTAAGCAAATTCCGCATGCGCGAGCTTCAAATCCCAATCCTTTTATGTCTTGGTTATTAAGCCTCGCAACAGCGTTCCCAGTGTTCGGTTAGTCACTTCAGTTTGTCCGTCTGTTTGAGGATGATGCGAAGTACTAAACAACAGCTTGGTTCCCACCTTTCTCCACAATATGTTCCAAAAGTAGCTTAGAAACTTTGAGTCTCGGTCCGAAACGATAGTTTTCGGAACTCCATGTAATCGCACTACCTCTCGGAAATACAAGTCAGCAACATTACTCGCATCATCAGTTTTGTGACAAGCAACAAAATGAGCCATCTTTGAAAAACGATCGATAACAACCATAATCGCATCCTTTCCTCGTTGGGTTCGAGTCAAGGCAACGATGAAATCCATCGAGACATCTTCCCATGGCCTCTCCGGAATCGGTAAAGGTGTGTAGGCTCCTGGTTTGAACGAACTCTTCGCAATATGGCACGTCACACATTTACTAATTATATTATTAACATCCCCCTCCATCCTTGGCCAATAAAAATGTTCTTTAAGCACATCCAATGTCTTGGTCGAACCAAAGTGGCCATCCAAACCCCCTCCGTGAGCATCTCGAACCAGCAGTTCTCGAATCGTGGCCTGGGTAGGCAAAGACGATTTCCCTTAAAAAGGAAGCCCTCCTGTATCGAAAATTCTCCCATCGGGCCAGATTTGCAAAGGGCAAGGTCTCGCCAAAATCCGCGTCACCTTCGTAATACTCCTTTACTGTATCGAATCCAAGCAAACGAACATCAAGAGTGGCGAGTATGGCATAACGCCTAGACAATGCATCTGCCACAATACTGCTCTTGCCATCCTTATACTTTGATGAGAAGTGAAATGATTGTAAGAATTCCACCCACTTCGCATGCCTGGGACTTAACTTGTGCTGCCCGTTAATGTACTTCAAGGATTCATGGTCCGAATGTATGATGAAATGCTTCGGTCGAAGATAGTGACTCCAATGATCTAGAGCCCTCACAATAGCATAAAACTCCTTGTCGTACGTACAATAATTGAGACGAGCACCGTTTAACTTCTCTGAAAAATAAGCAATAGGCCGCTTTACCTGAATGAGAACCACTCCAATGCCCACTCCGCTAGCATCGCATTCTACCTCGAACGGTTGCGAAAAATCGGGTAATGCCAAAATTGGTGCTTCGCACAACTTCGCCTTCAAATTTGCAAATGACTCCTGAGCAGCCCGGCTCCAATTAAACGTGCCCTTCTTCAAACATTCGGTTATTGGGCTTGCAATGGTACTGAAGTCTCGAATGAATCTTCGGTAAAATGAAGCCAGTCCGTGGAACGATCTAACCTCCGTCACTGTAGTGGGAACTGGCCAGGACTTAATTGCTTCGATCTTTGCTTGATCGACCGACACTCCATTCTTTGAAACAATATAGCCAAGAAAGACTATACTTTCGACCAAAAATGAGCACTTCTCCTTTTTTCCATACAGCTTCTGGTCTCTAAGGGTTTCGAAGACTTGCCTCAAGTGTTCGAAATGTTCTTGCAACGACCTGATGTAGATCAAAATATCATCTAAGTATACAACCACAAATTTCCCTAAAAATGGCTTAAGTACCTCATTCATCAAGCGCATGAAAGTACTCGGTGCATTTGTAAGACCGAACGGCATAACGGTCCATTCATACAGCCCGTGTTTAGTTTTGAAGGTTGTCTTCCACTCATCTCCTTCCCGCATCCGAATCTGGTGATAACCACTTCGTAGATCAACTTTTGAAAAGATCACTGATTCGTGTAATTCGTCCAACATGTCATCAAGCCTCGAAATCAGAAATCGATACTTGATGGTTATATTGTTCACAGCTCGACTGTCAATACACATTCGCCAAGAACCATCCTTCTTAGGAACAAGTAATACCGGAACCGCACAAGGACTTAGGCTTTCTCGAACATACCCGCGATCCATTAGTTCTTCGATTTGGTTTTGTAATTCCTTCGTCTCCTCGGGATTACATCTATAGGCAGCTTTGTTAGGGAGCGACACACCCGGTATGAGGTCGATCTGATGTTCAATCCCACGAATTGGTGGCAAACCCGACGGTAATTCTTCGGGAAAAACATCCGCAAATTCGTGCAATAAGGCATCCATCCTTTCGTTTCGTACAACCATGTTACCATCCCGTGTCTCCTTTAGAACCAACAAGCACACGCATTTGCCATCATCAATAGCGTGTTCCACCTCCCGTTCGCTAGCAAACATGGCCAGTTTTGGCTTTTCACTCCTACTAGAACTCATAGAGTGAATAGCTTGAGGTGACATTGGTTTAAGCACAATCTTCTTGCCCTTATCCCGTAACTCGTACTCATTGCTTCTTCCTCGGTGTAAAACGTCCCTATCAAACATCCATTGTCTTCCCAACAGTACATAGCATGTATCCATCGGGAGTACATCACATAATACGTTGTCTTCATATGAACCCATGGCTAGTCCAATCCTCACTTGTTTAGTCACCCTTATTTTGCTCCCATCATCGAGCCAATGCAAAGTGTAAGGTTTCGGGTGAGCCATAGTGGTCAGCCCGAGTTTAGTCACCATTTCGCTAGAAGCTACGTTGGTGCAACTCCCTCCATCAACAATCAAACTACACCATTTATTTCCAACTTGACACTTCGTGTGAAATATTTGATTCCACTATTCCGAATCATTCGAAACAGCTTTGGCTTGTAGCGTCCGCAGAACTAAAGCCGTGTCATAGCTTAGAGCATCGTAAGTCTCACATTCTTCTCCTTCTTCATCCTTCATGTCGAAATCAAATACGTCTCCCAGTCTTTCTTCCTCAACCAACAATTCGTCTCGGATCGTGACAGCGTCCCTTAGTGTCACCACTCGCTTGTTCGGACAAGTATTGTGATAATGCCCGAATCCTTGACATTTGAAACATCTCACTTTAGCCAAACTCGTCTCCTTCGGTACGTAGGGTACAGTTGCTTTAGCAGGAATCGCAACAGGAACCAGAGTCGGTACAGTTGCCTTAGCAGCTGAGCTAGATCCGACGCTTGGGTTTCCAAATTTGACTGGAAACTCGGGTTTATACATCTTCATCCTGTTTTGAGCTTCTAACTTCACACATAACCCACATAAAGTATCGAAGTCCTCGTATGGATACAGTTCCACCGAGTTAGCTATGCTTCGGTTTAAGCCACGCAAGAATCGCGACATTTTCTGCTCCTCATTCTCCTCTATCTCTCCCATTAAGGTTAGATTCTCAAACTCCTCAATGTACTCACTCACATTTAACTTTCCTTGCACGAGATCTGCAATCTTCCTGTACAAGGACAACCGGTGTGATGCTGGTACATATCTTTTACGAAGTTTTCTTTTTAACGAATCCCACAAACGGATCTTGTCCTTCCCCGCACGAGTTCTTCGTGTTTTTACTCCTTCGTACCAAAGTGAAGCTCCTTTCCCCAACTTGAGAATTGCATACTTACACCTTTTCTCATCGTCGAGGTCTTTAAACTCGAACATACGATCAATTTTTCGTTCCCATTCTAGGTAAACTTCAGGATCTGTTCCGCCAACGAACTCTGGAAGTTCGTTCACCTTGAACTCTTCGACATGGCGTGAGGGTCGTTCATAGTCACCACGCCTAGGTTGCCAACGTTGGTCACGTTGTTCTGGTACGTCACGCAATGCGTCACGAAGTTTTGCCAAGAAGTCAGCGTCGTTGAGATCCATAACGCCAAAGATCAAGAACTTGGGCTCCGATGCCACTTATGATACGAATTCTCTCATGTGATGCGAATTCGCTATCGATACAGCGGAAGACTTTTTGACGAGCGAAAGCTATCGACAAGAAACTGTCGGGAACTGGTGACAACAGCTCGCTACAGCAACAATACTGACGAGTGATGAAGACAGTAATTCGATACAGCAACAAGATAGAAATTTGGCCAACTAGAAAATGACTAAATGGCCACCTCCAACAATGACACTAAACAAGACGCTTTTGGTAGGAAGCGAATTTAAAACAGGAAACAAGTTCGAAGGATCGAACGACACTTTATGCGAAATATCGAACAAGTATACAATTGTATCGAAAAACAAATAGAATATCGAAACAAGATATAAACAGATGTTTTTATCAAATTAGACCTATAATTTGATAAAGTGATTTCTCCTCAAGACCTATTGAGAATCAATCAGATTCATACTCGAAATGCGTCGAATAAAAACCAGGTTTTGATGAAAAGCATTCACCAGGGAAAACACAAAGTGTTCTTATTTCTTCAACATTCAATAATCCTTCATTACAACCCTACTGCCACTATTTATAAGCAAAAGCAGCCTGACAAGATAATTTAAACTAATACAAGCTGAGCTTAGAATAAGAAAAGATAATAAAAAAGTTCCTCATGTCACTTGTGGACAAAAGTAAAAGCTGGGTCTTTGTCTCCAAGTTGCTTGCTGACAGCCGCCTTTTGCCAAGAATCCTGCTGCTTTTGTAAGAGAAAGCTGAACATTCTTTTATTTGTTTAGTTGCCACTTGATCCTTTTCCCCTCCCCAAGGTGCTGCTTGTCTTTTGTTTAAGTTATTCCAATTCCGACTATCAAGGTAACTCCGTGCCTCGTTTCTGTTTTCTCGCCTAAGTAGGTTGTAGTGCGGTCGAGGTGTTTTACGTCAATTCTTACTTCGTCTTCTTCGCTTGGAGTAGTCGGCTTCGTATCAGACCTTAGGTTTAGCAAACCGAACTCCATCAATAACCTTCTCATGAGTTGTCATCTTTCCCTTACCCTTACGCTTAGTAACTTCATCAAAACCTTCATCATCAACATTTGACTTCCCAGTAGGTTGTTTAGCATTCTTAGGACATGCAGCATCATTATGATCAAATATTTTGCACAATGCACACAGCGGAGGCTTCCATTCATACTCAATTTCGATGCGTTCCAGCGAGTGACCTGAACCATTAGGAAACGGTACAGCCACAACCACATGATCCATTAACTCGTTAAGAGAGAACACTTCAACAAGAGCCCGAGCATATGAATTTCTACCCCAAGAATTGACACACATAGAACTAGTGTATGAGTCCAGTGTGATAGGCTTACCAATTTGAGTCGTAATTAAACTTAAACCGACCTCCGTATAAGCAACAATTGGCACATTGTGTAACTTCAGCCATACGGGCGCTGAGGTTATCTCTTCCTTTGTAAGCTTAGTATTCGGAGTCCAAACATTCAAAAATATAGGAACCGAACGGATAAACCATGAACCAGTCTCCAAAACTTGATCCATACCTTCCTTAGTAGAGAATTGAAATAAAAGAAACCATTATTCAACATAACACGTTCCAAACCAAACTTAGCCCATGAATTCTTCACATAATTCTCCACGATAGGGAAAGCAAGACGCTTCCCTATAAAATACCCGTAGAGAGTATTAGCAAACCTAGACGAAACTTCAACAATCTCTTTTAACGGAATTATGACATGCGCACCTTCCACACGCTCATCATTATGTAACTCAGAAATGTTTACAGAATTAGTGGCATTCTTAGTCTTAAAAATAGAAGCAAAAGAGAGTTTCGGGGCTGAAGCAACCCCACTAGAAGCCTTATCATTAGAAAGAACATTGCCACTTACAACAGCATCATTCAAAGGCTGATATGAGGCCGTAATACCAGGCAAATTCTCCTTAACCCCAACCGACATCCCATGAACAGCCACATCCTCCAATTGATGATTCAAAGACAAATCCTCCACCTGATCAGCAGATTTAACAATACAAACCTCGCCGTCCTTACCCAAAATCTTACCATCCACGTTTTTAATTTTAGAAGCAAGACCACTAAGAAATGAATCTTTTCCAACGCCCTCTTGAAGCCCACCGGAAGGAAAAGCCTCATGGGAAACATTCGAAGGATTAATGCCAGCAGCAGCAGAACGCCTCAAAATCGATTTCAAACTGGGAGCATCACCACTCAAACTGGACTTGGGGATGAATGATGAGGACTTAGGCAAATTAGATGAATCCATCGAAACATTAGAATCGCCAGATAACATAAAAGAGATCTTCAAGACCCGACAGAGGATTGCGACAACCCGCACAACAAACCAAACACAAAAATCGACTAAATATATGGATAGAAAGGAAAAGAACTCCCGAACAACAATTGAGAAGGCAAAATATCTGGAAAATTCTCAAGATAAATGGAAAGAGGAGGAAATCGGCCGAAAAGAAGGGAGAAAAAGACGCCCTTAAGCGATCGCACCTAGAGTGCGTGAAAATCGCGCGCATATAGCCCTAGCGCTTTTTTTTCACGATTCGATGCGTTTTCGAGTTTTAATCCGATTGATTCTCAATAGGTCTTGAGAGGAAATCACCTTATCAAACTATAGGTCTAGTTTGATAATCATCATCACATTGTTCTTAATTACACGACCGAATTGCCCTACTTTCGGTTATTTCTTACGAGTGTTACACATATCCGAGTGTTGTGAGGATCAACAATATTTCCGCTGCATTACGTACGAGTTTACGTCCATTTTTATACGTAATTCGTATCACGTGGAATCTCCTATTAACAAGTCTTAATCAAGAAGCAAAGGTCTAATCAGAGCTATTATAGCGAATCCTTGAAACAACAAGACTTAATCAAGAAAGAAAAGATTAGACGGAGCTGTTATATTCAATTCTGAGTATGAAAGGCTCGAATCTAATCAAGAAACCCGAGTTTTCATAGAGTTCTGACTCGAATGCATGTACGTGGTCTTATCTCCTATTAACAAGACTTAATCAAGAAGTAAATGCTTGCTACAACAAGACTTAATCAAGAAGTAAAAGATTAATCGGAGCTCTTATAGCCAATTCTTAGTTAAAAAAAGGCTCGCTAATTAATAAACCCGAGTTTTCATAGAGTTCCGACTCAAATGCATGTAACGTGGTCTTGTCTCCTATTAACAAGACTTAGTCAAGAAGTAAAGGCTTAATCGGAGCTATTATAGCGAATCCTTGCTACAACCAGACTTAACCAAGAAAGAAAAGATTAACCGGAGTTATTATAGCCAATTCTGATTTCAAAAAACTCGAATCTAATCAATAAACTCGAGTTTTCATAGAGTTCCAACTCGAATGCGTGTAACGTGGTCTTATCTCCTATTAACAAGACTTAATCAAGAAGTAAAGGCTTAATCGAAGCTATTATATCCAATCATTGCTACAACAAGACTTAATCAAGAAGTAACAGATTAATCGGAGCTCTTATAGCCAATTCTGAGTAAAAAAAGGCTCGAATCTAATCAATAAACCCGAGTTTTCATAGAGTTCCGACTCGAATACATGTAACGTGGTCTTATCTCATATTAACAAGACTTAATCAAGAAGTAAAGGCCCAATCGGAGCTATTATAGCGAATCCTTGCTACAACCAGACTTAATCAAGAAAGAAAAGATTAACCGGAGCTATTATAGCCAATTCTGATTACAAATGAATAAACCCGAGTTTTCATAGAGTTCCGACTTGAATGCATATAACATGATCTTATGTCATATTAACAAGACTTAATCAAGAAGTGATGCGAAATCTCTATCGGTACAAATAAAGGTCATTTGTTTGACGAGCGAACAACACTTAGCCAAAAGGAATCGAACTGCTGATTAGAAAGCGACAGAACCGATAGCAGATTCGATACAGCAGCAATAATGGATAGTGGCACGCGCACGAGACAGGAACTGATAGCAACAGTTCGATACAGTAGCAATAATGGATAGTGGCACGCGCACAAGACAGGAACTGATAACAACAGTTCGATACAGCAATAATACTAGATAGCGGCATGCGCACGAGATAGGAACTGATAACAACAGTTCGATACAGCAACAAGACAGGAACTGGCCGAGTGGAAATGACTCGGAACAGGCAACTCTAAACAGCGACACTTGAAAACAGCAGGTTTCGGTCAGATGCCAATGGAAACATGAAGCAAGCTTCGGACAATCGAACAACAATTGATGTGAACTCCCCATCAATTACAACCATGTATCAAAAGCAAGATGAATGTCTTTTGCGAACAGGGAAGAAGTGTTTATCGAACTAGACCTATAATTCGATAAGATGATTTCTTCTCAAGATCTATTGAGAATCGATCCGATTAAGATTCGAAAACACGTCGAATAATAACCAAATTTTGGAAGGAAACTCGTACAACACTTAAACAATACACAATGTATTTTTGTTTGATGATTCAATAATGTTCCACGATTACAACTCAAACATGACTACTTATAGGTAAGAGTAGCCTGACAAGATTACTTAAAATATTAAAAGATAAGATCACATGATCTTAAAATAAATAAAAAGGGATAGTCCACGCCACTCTCAAACAAAAAGAATAAAAGATGGGTGATATTCCTCTTCACATGCAAGGCCGCGAATCCTGCATCAATTGATTATAAAGAAATGGGATGAAATCTTTATTATGTTATCTTCACCAACTTGGACCCGACATGATGCAAGTTGTCACGTTTAAGTTGTTCCCAGTCCGATCACCAAGGTTACTCCAGATCTCATATCTGTTTTATCACCTATATATGTAGGAGTATATTCAAGGTGTTTTACGTCAATCCTCACTTCGTCTTCTTCGCTTGGAGTAGTCAATTTCGTATCATTCCCTCCCCTTTTAAAGGGAATTGTCCTCAATTCCGAAATCCCGTCATCATCAAGATAATTAACTAAAACCTCTAAGCACTTGATCTCGAAAATATCCGCAGTGCGTACATGGCCCAAAATCTTGAGGCGGTAGGTAGTAGGGGATCTCAGAGAATCACCAACAAAATAACTATCATTATTAATAAAAGAATAATAATTATTCTGCAAGGTAATACCAATATTGCGACATGACTCTTCATCAATGGCGTGTTCCATCTCCGCTTGCTAGCAAACATGGTAAGTTTCGGTTTTTCAACCCGATTAGAGCTCATAGAACGAATAATTTGAGGTGACATCGGTTTAAGAACAATTTTTTTGCCCTTATCCCGTAACTCATATTCATTGCTCCTTTCTCGATGTAAAACATCCCTATCAAACATCCATGGACGCCCCAAAAGTACATGGCATGCATCCATCGGGAGTACATCACACAACACGTTGTCATCATACGAACCCATGGTTAATCCGATCCTCACTTGTTTTGACACCTTTATTTTATTCCCATCATCGAGCCAATGTAAAGTGTATGGCTTTGGATGAGTCGTACTGGTCAGCTCGAGTTTAGTCACCATTTCACCCAAAGCTACGTTGGTGCTGATGCAATTTCTCTATGGGTATAGCGGAAGGCTGTTTTGACGAGCGGAAGTGAACAACAAGAAATTGTCAGGAACTGAATACAGCAGTTCGGTACAGCAATAACACTGGTTAGCGGCACGCGATAGGAAATGATGACAACAGCTCGATACAGCAACAAGACAAGAACTGGCCGGATGGAAATGACTCGAAACAGGCAACCTCCAAACAGCGGCGCTCGAAACAGCAAGTTTCGGTCGGATGCTAATTGAAAACAGGAAACAAGTTCGAAAAATCGAACAGCACTTAATGCGAAATCCCGAACAAGTACAACCCTGTATCGAAAGACAAGAAGTATATCGAAAAGGGGACAAGAAACAGTTGTTTTATCGAACTAGACCTATAATTCGATAAAGCGATTTCTTCTCAAGACCTATTGAGAATCAATCAGATTAAGATTCGAAAACGCGTCGAATAATAATCAAAGTTTTGAAGGAAACTCGTCCAACACTTAAACAATACACAAGGTATGTTGTTTTATCATTCAAATCTAATCTCATTACAACTCCATCGCCACTATTTATAGGCAAAAGTAGCCTGGCAAGATAATTTAAACTATTACAAGCTGGACTTAAAATAAGGAAAAGAAAATACAAGGTTCCCCACGTCACTTGCAAACAAGAGTAAAAGCTGGGTTTTGTCTCCAAGGTGATAGCCGCCTTTCACAAAGTATGCTGCCGAGAATCCTGCTGCCTTTTATAATAAATAAAGTGCTGACAATTCTTTTATAGTTTTGCCTCTACCACTTGGGCCTCTTCCCCCAAGGTGCAAGTTGCCTTTTGTTTTAAGTTACTCCAAGTCCGGTTATTAAGGTAACTCCGGGTCTCGTATCCGTTTTCTCGCCTAAGTATTTTGGAGTATGGTCGAGGTGTTTTACGTCAATCCTTACTTCGTCTTCTTCGCTTGGAGTAGTCGGTTTCGTATCATTCCCTCCTTTAAAAGGAATTGTCCTCAATTCCGCAATCCCATTGTCGTCGAGATTAGGAGATAGATCACCTATGTTGAAAGTAGCATGCACTCCATAATCACCCGGAAATTCTAACTTGTAAGCATTGTCGTTCACCTTCGCAACTATTTTAAATGGTCCCTCAGCTCGTGGCATTAACTTGTTCTTACGCTTACTCGGGAATCGTTCTTTCCTCAAATGAACCCAAACTAAATCTCCAACCTCAAATAATCTCGGTTTTCTTTGCTTGTTCGACTTCCTTTTGTACGTCTCGTTTATCTCCTTGATTCGGTCATGCACCTGTTCGTGTAATTTCATCATTGATTTCAGTTTTGACTCTGCATCCTTATGCACCAATTCATCACTCGGTAGTGGAATTAGATCTAGCGGTATGTAAGGATTCAGCCCATAAACTACTTCAAATGGAGAGTGCGCCGTGTCATGAGTAGGAGAACGATTATAAGAAAACTCCGCATGTGCTAGTTTTAGATCCTAGTCCTTTTGTGTTTTGCTTACCAAGCCTCGCAACAGTGTTCCCAGGGTTCGATTAGTCACTTCAGTTTGTCCGTCGGTTTGAGGGTGGTGTGAAGTGGTAAACAAGAGTTTTGTCCCTACCTTCCTCCATAGGGTGTTCCAAAAGTAGCTGAGAAATTTGGAGTCTCGATCGGAAACAATAGTCTTCGGAATCCCATGTAAACGTACCACCTCTCGAAAATATAAGTCGGACACATTGCTTGCATCGTCTGTTTTGTGGCACGCTACAAAGTGAGCCATTTTCGAAAAATGGTCTACGACCACCATAATAGCATCTTTTCCTCGTTGAGTACGTGGTAAAGCAACAATGAAGTCCGTCTAGACATCTTCCCATGACCTTTCCGGAATTAGTAAAGGTGTGTAGACTCCTGGTTTGAACGAACTCTTCGCAACATGGCATGTCACACATTTACTAATTATATTATCAACATCCCCCTGCATCTTTGGCCAATAAAAATGTTCCTTCAGCACATCTAATATCTTATTCGAACCAAAGTGGCGAGCCAAACCTCCCCTGTGAGCCTCCCGAACCAGCAACTCTCGAACCATTTGCTTGGGCAGGCAAAGATGATTTCCCTTAAAAAGGAAGCCTTCCTGTACCGAAAATACCCCCATCGGCCCAGATTTGCAAAGGGCGAAGGTCTCGCCAAAATCCGCATCACCGTCGTAATATTCCTTCACTGTCTCGAATCCAAGTAAACGAACATCAAGAGTAGAGAGTAAGGCATAACGCCTAGACAATGCATCTGCTACAATATTGCTCTTGCCATCCTTATACTTCGATGAAAAGTGAAATGATTGTAAGAATTCCACCCACTTCACATGCCTTGGACTTAACTTGTGTTGTTTGTTAATGTACTTGAATGATTCATGGTCCGAATGTATGATGAAATGCTTCGGCCGAAGATAGTGACTCCAATGATCTAGAGCCCTTACAATAGCATAAAACTCTTTGTCGTACGTACAATAATTGAGATGAGCGCCGTTTAACTTTTCTGAAAAATAAGCAATAGGCCGCTTTCCTTGAATGAGAACTGCTCCAATGCCAACTCCGCTAGCATCACATTCTATCTCAAATGGTTGCGAAAAATCGGGTAATGCTAAGATTGGTGCTTCGCACAACCTTGCCTTCAAGTTTGCGAACGACTCCTGGGCAGCCCGGCTCCAAATTAACGTACCCTTCTTTAAACATTCGGTTATTGGGCTTGCAATGGTGATGAAATTGTTAGGCGTATTTTTATGTGCTTATTTATCATTATTTTGTATCCATTTCATGTCTAAATCTGCATAAATGAGCTTTTAATGTACTATTCTTATATGTTTTGTAGGAAATTGGAGTCCGGAAGCCTAAAAGACGAAAAACGGGCGAAAACGACGATTTTTGCTCACGAGCCGCGGCACAAGGAAAGCGAGCCGCGGCACACGCATGGCACACAGAGGCGCCGAACTTCCTGTACCGGGGGCCGCGGCATGTTGAAGCTAAGCCGCGGCCCATGAAGAAATATGCGCCCAGGCATAGGGCGCTGAAGGTTAAGGGCCGCGGCACACACTTACTGAGCCGCGGCCCGCGGGGCGGTCTTGCTGTAATTGCCGCATTCTGGGCCATTTTTGGAGCTGTTTTTCGACCCAATCCCCGGACGCGTTTTGGAGGCTAATGATAGGTATAAATAGGGATTTAAGGTCTGAAAAGGAGGAGGGATCATCATCGAGGAATCGAGAAGAAGCAGAAAACACCAAGGAGCAGAGAGCGGAAGCTAGAGAATGGAGGAATTCGAGTTCTTCGACTGCATTTGATCTTTATGCTTTCTTTAATTCTTTCTGTATTTTTAATTTCTAGCATGTCAGGCTAGAAACCTATTCTAGGATTTTGATGAAACCTAAGTTTTGACGAATTTACTTTTGATTATCAATACAATTCCCTTTTCTATGAGTTTTCACAATTGTTTTTAATGCTTTCAATTGTGTGGCCTATAGTTGAATTGTTTTAATTACGCAACTCGAATCGGGAGAGGAGAGTTGGTAGGGAAAATTGGTGAGAACCGTTTTATCTTATGAGATAGGAATATACTAATAGGAACTACGTGGCCTTTCTGAAGATTTCGTGCTTTTTGCCTATTGTCGAATCAATTCACCTAGAAATAGAGTGTGTTATTCGCCTTAGAAAAATCTATTGACCTCGGGAGAGGCGGTAGAGTATTTTAGCAACCTTCGCCTTCAATAAATTGGGAAATCATTAAATTCATATAATCGAGAGTAATTCGGATAAACTGAGGTGGATTCACAATCCTAGATTTATTCCTTATTTGATTTTCTTTCTTCAAACAATCGTTTTTACTATTTATTCTTTTATTGATTTTCTTTAATTATTACTTGCATCAAAAGTTTGATAGTTCAAATAAAATTAGAATACTCATAAATTGGTAGTTAGTAAGTCAGTCCTCGTGGGAACGATATCTTACTTATCACTTTATTACTTGTCTACGATAACGTGCACTTGCGTTCACCGAATTTCGCAACAAGTTTTTAGCGCTGTTGCCGGGGACTGATTATTTTACTAATATCGATTTCAGTACTTCTAGTCTTAGTTTGAACATTTTTTTTTATTTTTGTGTAATTCTTATTATTTGTTTTCCTTTCAGGAATTTATGGTTAGTGCATGAGAAAATTTGGTAACGAAGGCCTACTACCTTTGGATACTGAACTCGAGCGCACTCTTCGGAAAAACAAGAAGGAAAAGCGAGAGCTACCAGCAAAAGACACCATGGCCGATAACATGGAAAATCACGGAGTAGACAACCCCATTCTGCAAGCTCAACCGGCATTAGCACTCTGTGATTACGCAATGCCGCAAATCAATGCAAACTTTTCGGGAATTTGGCGTCCTACCATCCAAGCGAACAACTTCGAAATTAAGCCAGCTATTATTCAGATGGTGCAAGCAAGCCAATTTTGTAGACTGGCGAACGATGACCCCAACGCACACATCGCTTCATCTCTCGAGATTTGTGACACCTTCAAAAATAACGGTGTTACCGATGATGCCATTCGTCTGCGGCTTTTCCCTTTCTCTCTAAGGGACAAAGCCAAATTTTGGTTGAATTCATTACCGCCGGGCTCTATCACGACTTGGGCAGAATTAGCGCAAGCCTTTCTGGCTAAGTTCTTTCCACCATCAAAGACAGCGAGACTAAGGAACGAGATAACCACCTTCGGGCAATTTGATATGGAGTCGCTTCACGAAGCTTGGGAGCGATACAAAGACTTGCTAAGGAGATGCCCACATCATGGCCTACCGGACTGGCTACAAATTCAGACATTTTATAACGGATTGAGTGCTTCTATACGCACTCTTGTTGATGCAGCCGCTGGCGGTGCTCTAATGGGCAAAACGATGGCCGAAGCTATGGCTGCAAATGCTTATCAGTGGCCTACCGAAAGAGTGATTCCGAAGTGAGTTATGGGAGTTTCCGATAACGATCCAATCTCTACACTATCGGCCCAAGTTGCAGCGCTGACTCAGCAACTTCAAGCTTTTTCACATGCTCCTACCACCATCACCACGGAATCATGTAATTGGTGCAACGGATCTCATACTAGCGCAGAGTGCCAAGCTGGAAATCCTTTCGAGCAACATCCAATGGAACAAGCTCAGTTTGTGGGGAACGCGAATCGGCAGAACAATCCGTACTCCAACACATACAATCAAGGGTGGCGAAATCACCCAAATTTTATGTGGAAGAACGGTCAATCTTTAAAACCTCCACAAGCTCAATTCGCGCAGCCCCGACAGCAGCCCCCTCAACCACCAAAGGTATCCTTGGAAGATGCTCTTGCTTAATTGGCGGCTAACACGAGCCAATTCATGAGCCACACTGAAATTACCTTACAAAATCATTCCGCCTCCATCCGAAACTTGGAAGTACAAATGGGGCAGATTGCAAGTCTATTGTCCTCTCGACCTCAAGGTGCATTACCCAGCGCAAACCGAAATGAACCCCAAGGAAAACATGCAAGCAATCGAGCTACGAAGTGGAAAGGAGTTGAAAGTGCAGCCTACCAATAACAAGGACAAAATTGACCAAAGTGAGAAAGAAAAGGACGAGGCGCCCAAGCCAAAGGCAGTGTCGACTACTCATCCCACTTCTCAAATTCCATTCCCACAACATCTGCAAAAGAAAAAATTGGACAACCAATTCTCCAAGTTTCTTGACGTCTTCAAGAAACTGCATATCAACATTCCATTTGCCGACGCCTTGGAACAAATGACGAGTTATGTGAAGTTCATGAAAGAAATATTATCGAACAAAAGAAAGCTCGAAGAGTATGAGACAGTAGCATTGACGGAGGAGTGCAATGCTATTCTACAGAAGAAGCTCCCACCTAAATTGAGGGATCCCGGAAGCTTTACTATTCCATGCACCATTGGGAATTCGTCCTTTGAAAAATCTTTATGTGATCTCGGAGCCAGCATAAACCTTATGCCCCTTTCTATTTTAAGAAGCTGGATATTGGGGAAGCCAAGCCGACGACTGTCTCTTTGCAATTAGCCGATAGATCGATCAAATATCCGAGGGGGGTAATAGAGGACGTCTTAGTCAAGGTCGATAAATTCACCTTTCTGGCCGATTTCATTATGCTCGATATAGAGAAGGACCACGACATCCCAATTATCTTGGGAAGACCATTTATGGAAACTGGCCGAACTTAGACCTATAACTCGATAAACTGATTTCTTCCCAAGACCTATTGAGAATCAATCGGATTAAAACTCGAAAACGCGTCGAATATTAATCCAGGTTTCGTAGGAACTCGTCCAACAAGTAATACAAAAGTATTAATTTTTCATTCAATCTTCTTCTTGTTTGAGGAGAAAAGTAAAGACAGCAAATCAATTGTATTGATAACAATGAATAGAGGGGCCTTTATATAGGCATTACAAAGAGAGTCTTTCCATACATAGGATTCCTAGTTAAGGTAAGACATCTAACAGGATCCAACTACTTATGGAAGAGTCTAGAACCTTCCATAACTCTTATCCCCCTACAACTAGTATTAGGTAAGACACCAATACGGGAAGGATTTCCCGGAACACTCCCCCTGTGTCGAACGCTAATACTAACATGGTGCACACGGTGTTGCCTCGGTAAAAAAACCTTTCCAAGTCAAATAAAACCCCGTGGAAAAAACAAAGACTTTGGTAAGGAAAAAGAGCGCAACGCACCAACTACAAATGTCAGAATCATGTGAAGTATATTCCCCTGAGGTATACATGACAGCTCATTCCATCGAGCCATCTTTAGTTGAGCTCGGATAATCGACACATTCCGATGCTTCTCACATGTTTCTCAAATGTAGATTTCGGCAGAGACTTAGTGAACAAGTCTGCGATATTCTCATCGGAACTCACTTGTTTCACTTCGATATTCAGCAATTTCTGTTGCTGCTGATTATAGAAGAACTTCGGCGCAATATGCTTGGTATTGTCACCCTTTATGAAACCTAACTTCATCTGCTCAATGCATGCCGCATTGTCCTAAAAGATGCAAGTAGGGGTTGCTGTAGTGGGATCTAATCCACACGTTCCTCGTATATGGTCTATGTCTGACCGGAGCCAAATGCACTCCCTTACGGATTCGTGCAATGCAATTATCTCTGCATGGTTCGAGGAAGTAGCAACCAGGGTCTGCTTGGTAGATCGCCAAGATATCGCCGTATTCCCAATGGTGAACACATAACCAGTTTGGGAACGTCCTTTATGCGGGTCAGAGAGATAACCGGCATCAGCAAATCCAACTAACGTGTCGTTAGGATTCTCTGCATAAGGGGTAAGCTTGCTTGCATTAGCACTTCTGGTAGTCAAGCTACCATGCTTAGCTGCAAATTCAGAGGAAGATCGACGGTCGGTATGTATCGTCTTAACCTCAACAATTCTTTTCGGAATATCACTCTCTTTTGCGTAGGGAAAGAACAATCCAAGGTCACTGGAGCCTTTCAAGTATCGAAAGATGTGTTTTACTCCATTCCAATGCCTTATCGTGGGAGCGGAGCTAAATCTCGCTAACAGATTCACAGAGAATGCGATGTCTGGACGAGTACATTGAGCCAGATACAACAATGCACCGATTGTGCTAAGGTACGGTGTTTCTGCTCCAAGGACCTCTTCATCCTCCTCTTTAGGACGAAACGGATCCTTGTTCATTTCCAGACTTCGACCAATCATGGGGGTAGCAAGAGTTTGTGCCTTGTCCATGCTAAATCGCCTGAGCATTTTGTGGACATAGGCAGACTGATGAATGAGTATACCATCATCTCGATGCTCTAGCTCTAAGCCCAAGAAGAATCGAGTCCTCCCCAGATCTTTCATCTCGAATTCGGATTTAAGGTAGCGGGCCGTTTCATTGACCTCATCTATGGTACCGATGACATTCATGTCATCTACATAGATGGCTACAATCACGAATCCTGTATCTGTTCTTTTCACGAATATGCATGGACAGATGTCACTGTTCTTGTATCCCTTCCCAACCAAGTATTCACTTAGGCGGTTGTACCACATCCTTCCGGATTGTTTCAACCCATACAGTGAACGACGCAATTTCACAGCGTACGCGCTCCGTGGTTTAGAGCTACTTGATTTGGGCCATGAAATCCCTTCGGGGACTTTCATATAGATATCCGTATCTAGATCCCCATAAAGATACGCTGTAACCACATCCATAAGCTGCATGTTCAGTTTTTCGGACACTACCAAACTGACTAAGTAGCAGAAAGTGATGATGTCCATAACGGGAGAATACGTCTCCTCGTAGTCAATACCAGGGCGCTGCGAGAAGCCTTGGGCAACTAGTCTCGCTTTGTAATGCAAGACCTCATCCTTATCATTGCGTTTACGAACAAAGACCCATTTATGTCCAATCGGTTTTAACGCCCACGGGTATTGGCTCGATACGCCAAATACCTCACGTTTAGCCATTGAGTCTAGTTCACCGCATTGCATCTTTCCATTTCGCCAATCGACTCGTTGTTGACACTCAAAGAACCGAGCGCTCGGCCGCTGCCTTCAATAATTTCTTGAGCGACGGAGTAGGCAAAAGCATCGTCGACTAGCGTGGACGACATCCCAATAAGACGTATTCACTGCATACATTGCATCGAGATTTCTTTATTTTCCGACATCAACAAAGTTTCCGACGCGTCCGTCGATTGTTCCATTGTTGATTCGAGGACATATCCGTAGTCGAGATAATCTCGTGACGGAGTCACCGTGTCGAGGATGAGAGGATTTTGTGCCTCCGTTCCTCTTCTCTTTCGAGGTTCGGTATCCTTTCTACCCACCGGCCGCCCCTCTTTCGAAAGGGGATAAGAGCGGCAAGCCTGGCCCCACCACTAAGGTTGACGCCGGTGGCATCATTCCTTTGGGCGGATGAACCTTGCCCTATAATCGGGACTTCCAACCTTGCAGAACATTCGCGGGAATGGTAGATCTTGTCACTTTCGCAGACGCAAAGCCGCCGGCATCGAATCCGCAACTTTCAAGATCGAGAATACGTTGCACTTCTAGCTCGGATTGAGGCATGCGGGGATCTTGATGAGGCAAGGAGGAGCACACTGCACAATTTCCTGGCGTTCAACTGGAATCGTTCGATTCCTCTCTCCCCATAACGACGGGAAGTTTGTCTCATCAAAGTGACAATCTGCAAATCTTGCAGTGAACAGATCTCCTGTCAAAGGTTCCAAATAGCGGATAATTTTAGGCGATTCATAGCCAACATATATACCTAATCGTCTTTGCGGACCCATTTTAGTACGATGTAGAGGCGTAATTGGCACATATACCGCACAACCAAAAATGCGTAAGTGTGAAATATCAGGCTCATATCCAGTTACCAACTGGTACGCACTAAACGGTTGATTGGCAGTGGGTCGAAAGCGAATAAGTATAGCCGCATGCAAAATTGCATAACCCCAGGCAGAAATCGGCAAGTTGGTGCGCAATACCAATGCTCGGGCGATAAGCTGTAACCGCTTAATCATAGCCTCGGCAAGGCCATTCTGCGAATGAACGTGGGGGATGGGATGTTCAACATCAATCCCAATCGACATGCAATAGTCGACAAAAGACTTTGACGTAAACTCNCCAAAGATTGTCCAATCTTAATGACGAGATTGGGAAGTCGGGGTGGTTAGCCCGTAACTTGATGATTTGTGCTAGGAGTTTAGCAAATGCAGCGTTTCTTGTGGATAGCAGAGCGACGTGTGACCATCGCGTCGATGCATCAACCAGAACCATAAAATATCTAAATGGTCCGCACTCTGGTTGAATAGGTCCACATATGTCCCCTTGAATTCTTTGTAAGAAGCGAATATTTTGTGTTGAGTCTTTAGCAAAGGACGGAGAGGGTATCAACTTTGCTAGTGAACAGGCTTTACAAAACGATTTATGGGCATTAGAAATTGCCACGGAAGCCTCGGGATTTACGAGAGATGCACCGTCAACCTTATTAGGGCGTGCGATCTTTAGTCCCGGTGATACGGTATCAAGCTCACTCACATCAATGCCGATATCGAGTGGTGCTTCCAATCATTTTATAGACTTGAAAAACGGATGACCATGTGAGTTTTTCAAAATGCGAATCATCATGTCGCGTCCAGGGTGACCGAGTCGGTCATGCCATAGTTGGTATGCTTCGGAATCACACAGTTCGTGACTCACAGCATAGGATTCAATAACCCTTATTGTAGTCTGGTTAGACTCATAAGTTTCTCGAGAACGCGCCGTCTTCCGCATTCTGCCAGAGTAACACACAAAAATTCTGTCCCATCCTCACAATGTGTATCAAGGTGATAACCGTTGGCACGGATGTCCCTAAAACTTAGCAAGGTTCGGTTTGCTCTTGGGGCATAGAGAGCATTTGTGACATTAATATGCGTACCATTAGGTAGCAAGAAATGAGCAGGTCCCCTCCCTTGAATTACTTGGGAGGAACCAATCATTGTTGTCACTGAGGATATGTATGGCACAATATTCTTGAATAATTGCCTATTCCGAAGAATAGTGTGGGTTGTTCCACTATCAGCAAGGCACTCAATTTCGCCACGAGACATCTACAATAAGACATGAAACTCGATTAGTCTTATGATTAGAGACATAGCAAAAACTCATTTACATCGAGTTTGGGGAAATTCGACCAAGTTGGTTAGGATCAAAGTTAGCACAATCGCTGGAAATAATTTCCGCACAGCTTGACCTTTGTTCACTAAAACAGCAATAACTTCTTCGTTAAGAAGGCTATGGACGAACGGTCAGTTGTTCTGGAAACTAGACTTCCGTATCTTTCTATCCATAGGTCGTACACTTTCTGGATCATTAAACTCTGATCTCAGTGCTCGTTTCAATTTGCTATTTTGGTATTTCCCTATTGTTGAGTGAAAGAGCAAGGTTTAAGCCTTTTTCAAAGGCATTATTGTTGATACAATACTATGGAAATATGGCCATAGGAGCATTTAGATACTTTAAAACGCATCTTGGTTTACGATTTATATCTCTACTAATGATCCTTTCGGTAACTCCAACTTGGTAGACTTGCAGAGAAAGTAGGAATGTCGGTACAGCTAAGGCTGTTTAAAAACCACTGATTCCGTTTGAACTCTCAAAGCATAAACAAATACCAAGGAGGATGCGCCTAGTCTTGATCAAAAGTTTTGATGAAATCCTACCAATGTATCAAATTTTTAACCAAGCAATTCGTTGCTAGCAATTATTTTGTGATAAACCAAACATGCTTTCGAAGGGAAAAAATAAAATTCATCTTTGCACAATCACAGCAATTAAAAGAATTTTATTCATCATGGCCAACTTTATTACATTCATGAAAATCCAAAGTAGTTCTCGGAAACTAGAAACAAGACAAAACATAACCAAAGCGTAAAACTAGTCAAAGTCGGCAACATCCATATGTTGGTCTTTGTCCGCAATGGTGAGAGGAGGGATCTCAGTCTGGATCTCAATATGGTTCACCTCCGTATTCTCATTATCTTCTTCCATGTAATTCGACTCTTGAGTCAAATATTGTTTATAGTGCTTGTAGTAAGCTTGGATGTTCTTTGGCGCTTTGCAATTGCGGTAAGTATGCTTCTTCGATCCGCAAGTATAGCAATTCCGGCCTTCCTTTGGAGTGGTTCCATTCCCGGCGGCAGGAGGCGGCCCACGTGGTTGGGTTCCACTAGGTCCCGTGGCCGAGCCACCTTGCCTCTTCCACACGTTGGAACGTCTACCTCGTCTTTTCCCTCGCTTGCTCGAGTCATGCATCCGTGGTGCTTGCAAAAACTGAGTAGCGTTGCCTTTTCTATTTTGTCGTGGTGCTTTCCTGTGGGTAGCCTGATTCACTTCCGGAATCGGCTTCGTACCAGCTGGGCGCGCATTGCTATTGAGAATAATCTCATGGTGCCTTTCTTCTTTCGCGAGGTGGGAGATAAGGTCACTAAAGTTCTTAATTTTCCCTTCCTCATAGGCAACACGCAGCTGATGAGCAATTACACTTGCTCCCACGGGAAACGTGTTAAGAGTCTTCTCGATCAAATCTTGATCAGGCTTCTTGACACCACAAAAACCAAGATCAGCGCGAAGATCGAGGATAGCTTGATTATAGGCTTCTACATTCGCATAATCCAAAAATCGGATTTGCTCCCACTGAAGTTGCAATTCGGGGAAGCGCTGATCATGCACATTATTAAATCGTTGTTCGAGTGTGTCCCATAGTTCTTTAGTGGTTTGTAAGTTCATATAACACTTTTTCAACAACGGATGTATATGTCTACGCAAGTACATCAGTGCATTAGCCTTGGTTTCCTCGCTCGGTTCTTGAGCGGTAGGCTCGTTAGAGGGAAAGATGGTGGTAGTAAATCTCTTACCGACGAACGCCAAGCGAACGTCTGAGACCCACCTATGGTACTCCTTACCAGCATGGTCAAGGATGTCGAACTCCGGATGAACATTGGAGCTTTGTGCCATCTACAAGATATAAACAAGAGGAAGTTAGTCTTGTTGGATTTTCAGTGACAATGTAAACGGTCACAATCGATGCTTTTAAAAGCGTGTAACATAACCGTTACTCGATTTACTTCCCTTAATTGTTGTTTAGTAAAGTCGACAAAAAAAACGGCGATATCAGATTGCACCCAGATACGTGGTGTATGCAACAACCACAAGTATCGACTTTTCAACAATTCCGTGACTCCCCCAGGACCGTCACACAGTTTTCTTCGACACGCAGAGATACTGACTTCTCTCGCGGTCTCATCCACCACAAAGTAGCGTGGGAGATAAAGAACCCAAAACCCGTGTCCCCAAAGGAAAAATTCCCAAAAAGGAGAGAATTGAAAAGGGACAAGTCAGATAGTTACCTCGATTATAAAATTAGGCACGTGCTGAATCTGTGGTGTGTTTCGATCTACCGGTTGGTACTCGATGCGACGACGTGAAACCGGAGGCGCAATTTTGGCTCAAGATAAGTTGATGTTCGGGTTTTGGTCCGAGAGTCGGAACAGGTCGGACTAGGATGGACTGAGGAGTCGGGCGGCGGTCCGCGTGGCGGCGGCGGTGGTCGGCGGCCTGGCGCGGCGCTGGCGGATCGGGCGTGAGGCTGAGGCGGCAGGCGGCGGGCAGCGCGGCGGCTGGCGGGGCGGATGGTGGCGGCGGTCCGGCGCTGGGCGGCGGATGTCCGGCGGAGGTGGTGCTCGGCGGCGGCGAGGTCTGGCGGCGAGCAGGCGGCGAGTACTGGGCGGCGGCGCTGGCGGCGGCTGGCTGTGGGCCAAGGCCGAAGTGCGGCTGGGCGGCGATGGCTGACGGCGGAGGTCCGGCGGCGGAGCAGGGCGGTGGCGCTCGGCGGGCGGCTGGGCTGTGGCGCTGGGCGGCTGTAGCGGGCAGCGGGCGGCGGATGTGCTCGGCCGGCTTTTTTTTTTGTTTTTTCTTCTTTCGTTCGAGCTACGTGCTGATAACGTGTTTGAGGAGAAAAGTAAAGACAGCAAATCAATTGTATTGATAACAATGAATAGAGGGGCCTTTATATAGGCATTACAAAGAGAGTCTTTCCATACATAGGATTCCTAGTTAAGGTAAGACATCTAACAGGATCCAACTACTTATGGAAGAGTCTAGAACCTTCCATAACTCTTATCCCCCTACAACTAGTATTAGGTAAGACACCAATAAGGGAAGGATTTCCCGGAACACTTCTTTCTTTCTTTTTTATTTTTCCACATGGAAACAAGGACAAGGAAAATAAACTAGTGATTGAAAGTGACACACCCAAACTTTAAGACATTGAATATGGGGACAAGTCTTCACATGTGAAGACTTTGAAAAAGGAAAGGGTGTGGGTCGATTTGTGTATTTGGTGTGGGCAAGTATCTTTCAACAAATCTTCACCAAATCTTCACAAATCTTTATCAAGCTTGGACCACAATTTTCGGCTATAAACATCACTGCACATTTGAATGGTTCGTGTGGCTTGATAGAAGCATAATTAGACCTTGGACAGTTTCACATAATTTATAGATCTTTCTTTTACCTTTCCATGGCCACTTTAATCACCTAAATCGGACTTCGTATGAGAGAATTATGATTAAAATACCAAAACTGCTACGAAGTAGTCATACGCGCGGGAATTGGTAATTTTGTCCGCTTTTCGCCTTTTTCACTCGGACTAGTCAATTTCGTATCATTACCTCCCCCTTTAAAGGGAATTGTCCTTATTTTGGAACTCCCATCGTTTCCAGATGAATAGCTAAAACCTCTACGTACTTGATTTCGAAAATATCCGCAGTGCGTATATGGCCCAAAATCTTGAGACGGTAGGTAATAGGGGATCTCAGGGAATCACCAAACAAATAACTATCATTATTAATGAAATAATAGTAATTATTCTGTGAGGTAATACCGATATCATGATATGAATCATCGTATAACCGGACATCTGAAATGGGAAGCACAACAGTAATAATAGGTCGCTCTTCATCGGATGCCACTTCAAGCCCTGGGAAAAATGCCTCGTCATCGTCGTTTTTCGTGTCAAACTCTTGGTAAGGTTCGGGATATAGATGTTCCGGAATCATAACATCCTCGTGCTCCGTATCATAAACTGAAAACACCTCATTGAAGTTTGGACAAAAATCTTCAAGACAACTTTCATTGAGATATGGATCGTCGTTGGACAAAACATCAAAAATGGGAAGTACTGATAATTTCACGTCTGGTTCACCATCAAGAATGAGAAACACAGGATCAATTACGGACTCCTCTTCGTCAACTAGTTCTGCATCAAATAATGGTGGTCCTTCATAATCCGGCCCGATTTCCATGACACTAAAAGGCAAATCGACTTCTTTGTTGTGTTGCGTCGTTGAAACCTTTGCCTCATCTACTTCATTAAAAATGGTAGTAGGGGCATCGTCTTTATAAGAAAAAGGTTCTGCTGGAAATTCGTTATTGTGCCGCTCAGTGATGTGGAAAAACCTTAGATCGAAGGTCGGTGGCGGGGTGGCGCTGAACTTCTGCAATTTCCGGTGTGGTGCCGTTGGTGGATCGTGGCGGTGAGAATTTGTGGGGATGAATTTCCGAGTAAAGTGTTTTATGAATTTGTTCCAGTCTCTTAGTTTGGGTTTACCTTGGTGTAAACGGCTGGTTTTCAATTTCTGCCACCAGGTCGAGGCGCGACCACGAAGGCGTTTCGTCGCCAACGAGACTCGGCGGTCTACTGGAATTGAATTGTGGTTGAAAAACTCCTCACAAACGTGGAGCCAATCAACACCTGCTTCTGGATCGGAATGTCCCATGAACTCCGGTACGCTGTGTAATGCGTCGCGTAATATCGCCAAGAGATAAATATCGTTGAACTCCATTTTGTTGAAAGATCAAGAACCTTAACTGAATTAAGAAATTCAGGTGTGGTTTCCGATGACAAGAATCAAGATATATTTTCTTCGACAAGCAATTGTTAAATAAATCGCCCAAGGAGATGACCTTGGTCTCTGATACCACTTATGATGCGAATTTACGTTCGCATGTAAACGTGATTCGCATGCGATGCAACAGAAGTGTATTTTGTTTATTTTTGGAGGTGAATAATTATTTGATGTATAGAACACAATGTAAAAATCATCTGAAAGTAGGGCAATTCGGCTGAATAAAAATAAGTACAAGTTTTTTATCGAATTAGACCTATAACTCGATAAAGTGATTTCTTCCCAAGACCTATTGAGAATCAATCGGATTAAAACTCGAAAATGCGTCGAATATTAATCCAGGTTTCGTAGGAACTCGTCCAACAAGTAATACAAAAGTATTAATTTTTCATTCAATCTTCTTCTTTTTTTTTTTCACTTTTCCACATGGAAACAAGGACAAGGAAAATAAACTAGTGATTGAAAGTGACATACCCAAACTTTAAGACATTGAATATGGGGACAAGTCTTCACATGTGAAGACTTTGAAAAAGGAAAGGGTGTGGGTCGATTTGTGTATTTGGTGTGGGCAAGTATCTTTCAACAAATCTTCACCAAATCTTCACAAATTTTTATCAAGCTTGGACCACAATTTTCGGTTATAAACATCACTGCACATTTGAACGGTTTGTGTGGCTTGATAGAAGCATAATTGGACCTTGGACCGTTTCACATAATTTATAGATCTTTCTTTTATCTTTCCATGGCCGCTTGAATCACCTAAATATGACTTTGTATGAGAGAATTATGATTAAAATACCAAAACTACTACAAAGTAGTCATACGCGCGAGAATTGGTAATTTTGTCCGCTTTTCGCCCTTTTCACTCGGACTAGTCAATTTCGTATCACTCTGCCTACCTCGGTAAAAGGCATAAGGAGTTTTTTTGGGACACACCGGTTTTTACCGCCGGTTTATTAAGGATTTCTCGAAAATCACGAAGCCGTTGTGCAATCTGCTCATGAAGGATGTTCTGTTTAATTTTGACGAGTCGTGTAAAGAAAGTTTCGATTTATTGAAGAAAGCTTTAAGCACCGCCCTGGTAATAGTCGCTCCAGACTGGGACCTTCCGTTCGAGTTAATGTGTGATGCTAGTGATTTTGCCATTGGGGCTGTTTTGGGACAGAGACGAGGGAAAGTGTTCCACGCCGTGTACTATGCAAGCCGAACACTTGACGACGCCCAAAGAAATTATGCCACAACGGAAAAAGAATTGGGGACGAAAGTTGTAGTGTGGACTGACCATTCGGCGATAAAATACCTTCTGGAAAAGAAGGATGCTAAACCAAGGCTGATAAGGTGGGTGCTTCTTCTCCAAGAATTCAACTTGGAAATCCGCGACAAAAGGGGACTGAGAATGTTATTGCCGATCACCTTTCACGGTTAGAGAGTCCCCTTGAGAAGGGAGAAAGTCATCCACAAATCATGGAAACCTTTCCCGACGAACAACTCTACAAGTTGGGTTCGCAACACGCGCCTTGGTATGCTGATCTAGTGAACTATTTGGCAAGCAAAACAATTCCAAATGACCTCTCGCGCCATCAAAAGAAGAAGCTGATTTCAGACGCTAAGTATTATTTGTGGGACGATCCTTTTCTGTTCAAAAGATGCCCTAATCAAATCATTCGCAGATGTGTTCCGGATGAGGAAATCCACAGTGTGCTGAATCATTGTCATGCATCACCCTACGGTGGACATTTTAGTGGAAATAGAACGGTGGCAAAGGTCTTACAATCGGGGCTCTATTGGCCGCCATTATTCAAAGATGCTCATTCCTTTGTGTCCACGTGTGATCGGTGTCAACGGACGGGAAACATCTCAAAACGACATGAAATGCGGTTGAACACCATACTTGAGGTTGAATTGTTCGACGTATGGGGGATCGACTTCATGGGTCCATTCCCTCCTCCAAATAAGAACCTCTATATTTTGGTAGCAGTGGACTACGTCTCAAAGTGGGTCGAAGTGGTGGCACAACCAATGAATGGGTCCAATGTTGTAATTAAATTTATAAAAAAATATATTTTCATGCGTTTTGGGACTCCACGTGCTATTATCAGTGATGGTGGTTCACACTTCGACAACAAATTCCTTGATGCGGTCTTGAGAAAATACGGAGTCACTCATCGTGTTGCTACAGCCTACCATCCCCAGACGAGCGGTCAAGTCGAGATATCAAATCGAGAGCTAAAGTGGGTCTTAGAAAAAACAGTCAGCTCGTCTCGAAAAGATTGGTCTTTTAAACTCGATGATGCACTTTGGGCGTACCGTACTGCGTATAAAACACCTATCGGGATGTCGCCTTACAGATTGGTTTATGGGAAAAGTTGTCATTTGCCCGTAGAGATGGAACATCGTGCTTACTGGGCGATAAAGAAATTAAATTTTGATCTTAAATCTGTTGGTGAAAAGCGTTGTTTGCAGCTGAACGAGCTGGAGGAAATTCGACACGATGCGTACGAAAATGCGAAGCTTTATAAGGAGCAGACAAAGATTTGGCATGATAAGCACATCACACAGCGAGAGTTCGTCCCAGGTCAAGAGGTGTTGTTGTTTAATTCTCGCTTAAGGTTATTTCCTGGGAAATTGCGTTCACGATGGTTGGGACCGTTTACAGTAGTTCAAGTATTTCCACACGGAGCAGTGGAAGTACAAAAAGATGAATAAAAATTTAAAGTTAATGGGCAGCGGTTGAAGGCCTACTTGGGTAATCCAATAGACGCGCAGAAGACGAGCGTCGTCTTATCCACCGCCGAATGAATGCTAGAAAAGTCCGGCTGAAGACTATAAACTTAGCGCTTCGCGGGAGGCAACCCGAGTATTAGTTGTAGATTTTCATTCTTCAGTGTTTTCTTTCATTTTAGAGTCTATGTTTTTCGTCATTTTTGCTTTGATATGCTTATCTCTCGCGTTCTAAGTGTTTTCCTTTGAAAATTTTGTGCAGGAATACCCCCAGGGGAAAATTTGACCCTGAGCCGCGGCACAAGGATAGTGAGCCGCGGCATACACAAGTTGAAAAAAGGGGGCTAAACTTCCTGTACTCTGTGCCGCGGCACGACCTTACTGAGCCGCGGCACACTCGATCCCTGGGCCGCGGCACGTTGCTGCTGAGCCGCGGCACGTCAAATGCCAAAGATACGCCCAGGAAGCTGTACTCCGTGCCGCGGCACGGACCAAATGAGCCGCGGCACACGGCGATAGAACAAAGAAGCCCGGGTAGTCTGTACTCTGGGCCGCGGCTCAGTTAAGTTGTGTCGCGGCCCCTGTTGCTAATTTGGAATGCCCAGCATTCTTTCATATACTCGATCAGCACACCAGGTAAGTTTTCTTCCCTTTCTCCGCCCAGAGCTCGGCCAAACCATAGTCACTTCTTCTTCTTCTTGCATTCTTCAATCCAAACAAGGTAATTCTAAATCTCTTAATCCTAATTGCTACACGATTTGAAAAGTGAGGTATTGTTATTCATTCGATGATGAATTTGTTGTTAGTTTTTTTTTTTCAAGGTTTAGTTGGGATATGAAATTATGGATTGATTATTGAGGGTATTTGTTGATTATGAATGAATTGTTGATGTTATTTGTCGTTTATCATGACTATCGATTTATGTTGTTATTTTTGGGGATTGGATTAAACCATTGTCATTCTTATTCTTCATTTAAACCCATGCATGCTAAGTGTTTGTTAAAATGCGTCAATGAAAATTGTTGAGCGAAACATTTGTAAAACTATAGGCAACGAATTATTTAATCGGATTACATCATACCCCAACCCTTACGTCATGCTTAAATCTGAAAGCTCAGTCTTAATTTCCCCTTACAATGATGCAAGACTCTATATTCACGTTTAGCGTAGCTTAAGTCGAGAGTGGTCTGGTTTTCCTTAAAGGTTGTGTAATTTCCGGTGTTTATCTTTTCAGGCCCGCCGGGCAAATCGACGCGAGCAGAGGCACTTGGCGGCGAGGGATGCGTACCATCAGGACTACCTTTCTGCATGGACGAGCCATATTCTGCACCCGGACGGGCCATTCATTCCACCAGTTAGGCCATCCACACCACCATCCTAGCCGGACGAGGCCGGTGTTGCGATATTTGTTGAACGCAAGTGTACGTTATCGTATACAAGTAATAAAGTGATGAGTGAGTATCGTTCCCACGAGGACTGAATCACTAACTACCGATTTTTATGTATTCTAATTTTATTCGAACAATCGAATTTTGGGTTTTGCAATTAATTACTAAGAGAATTAATAAAAGACTAGACAGTAGAAAACAATAGCTTGAAGAAAGGGAATCAAATGATGAATAAGTCTAGGATTCTGAATCCACCTCAGTTTATCCGAATTTACTCTCGATTATCTGAAGTTAATAATTTTCCCAATTTATTGAAGGCGAAGATTGCTAATATATTCTACCGCCTCTCCCGAGGTCAATAGATTTTTCTAAAGGCGAATAACGCACTCTATCCCTAGGTGAATTAATTCGTCAATAGGCAAAAAGCATAAAATCTCCAAAAGGCCACGTAGTTCTTATGAGTATATTCCTATCTCACAGAATAAAACGGTCCTCACCAATAGTTCCTCACCAATTCTCCTCTCCCGATTCGAATTGAATGATTAAAACAATACAACTATTGGCCAGATAATTGAAAGCATTAAACACGATTGGGAAAACTCAACAAAAAGGTAATTAATTAGATAATCTCAATGCAAATCCGTCAAAACGTAGGTTTTATCAAAATCCTAGATTAGGGTTTTAGCCTGACATGCTAATAAATGACAATACAGAATTAATAAATAGAAGCATGAAAATCAAACGCAGATGAAGCTCGGATTCCTCTGTTCTTCGGCTTCCGCCCTCTGCTCTTGAAGTCTTTTGCTTCTCTTCCTCTTCTGCCGTTTCCTCACGATTCTCTGATTCCAAGGTTTTCCAAGATCCAAATATTAGGGTCTTAAACCCTTATTTATAGCTTTGCACAATCTCCAAATCGCGTCCGTGTGAGTAGGTCGAGAACTGGCTTCAAAACGGCCCAAATCCGCGCGGAGCACACCATAACCGCCTAGTGTGCCGCGGCACATGGTCTTCAGCTGGATGCCTGGGCGCCATTTAATTCATCTGTGCCGCGGCTCACCTGGACGGTGCCGCGGCACAGAATACAGTCTACTTTGTGCCCGCTGGTTGTCTTCCTGTGCCGCGGCCCTGCTTCCTTGTGCCGCGGCTCACGGCCAAAATTTGCCGTTTTCGCCTCGTTTTAGCTTCCGGACTCCAATCACCTGACAAACATATAAGATTAAGGCATTAAGAGTTCATTTAAGCAAATTCACTCTCCAAAATAATACAAAATAATGATAAATAAGCGTATAAAAATACGCCTAACAAATACCCCCAAACTTAAGCCTTTGCTTGTCCTCAAGCAAAAAGAATTAATTTCAACAAAAGAATCTCGTGAATAATCGTGCAACTCGTAGTGCTCTACCTAATCGATACTTTCCTGAAATTCTCTCTGAAAAACACTAGTATCGTAATAGCGAGCTACATTCAGAACACTGATTCTACAAAGTAACCAAGTTCAGTCCTAATTACTCGTTCATGAAGAAAATCCAGCTCAAAGATTAACAAACGTGAATCAAATCGACCGTCAATATGAAAGGTTAAAATAAACAAGATAGTTCGCCCCATTCCACAGTCTAATGGCAAAATTTTCACGAGTTTCATAAAAATAATCCTCGGACAGTATTCCCTTATATAAATATGCTCAAGAAATTGATTCGAGTTGACCACTAGGTTCGGATCTCGGGATGTTTCATCGGGATAATCCTAGGGTGGAACTTCCATTCTCGTGTATTGGGAAACCGTTTGACATAAAAGACATTCATGGGGCACATGGATGCTTCTAGTTACTAAGTTCCCCTCTACAGCGGAGAAACAAGTCGAATAGCTAATTCCCGCATGTCCGAATCAAGGTCGCCGTTTTACGCGAGAGTAAACAACGGGTCACGTGAATACCCCCGGTTACTAGGCTCCCTATTATTGGCATATGTGAAATCTCTAAATCACTAGTCTAATCAGGGTCGTCGTTTTACGCGAGAATAAACAACGGGTCACGTGAATACCCCCGGTTACTAGACTTCCCATCATAGAACAAAAATATCTCGACTATTGGGAAAAACTGACCGACTCTAAACTCAATCTAAGTGCCACACGACTTATGTAGCTAGACGACTAGCTAACCGAAAAATGTAACAAACGTATCGACGGTGATTTTAAAACACGTATGTGTCCTCTCTTATCCGCCAAGACCTCTACAATCACGAGAAAAATTTCGGACCTAAATGAATACTAAGCAGAAAACAGAAATCACTGACTACAACGCGACTAAAACTCGACCGTTTCTTCAGAGAGAAAAACAGTGTCGTAACATCAGTATTACACAAATAGAAGCACGAAAAATTCACGAATAGAGAAAAATTAAGACAAGCAAGGCTATCGAAAAAAAATAACGCAAAGTAATGAAAAGTGCAACAAAATCAGTACAGCAATGAATGTAGCAACAGAAAGTAAACCCCCCCCCCCCCAAACTTAGGACGTACATTGACCTCAATGGACAAAATATAATATGCAATAGAATAAGAAGGTCAAGTACTCCCCTCCAGTCCTCTCACGAGCTGGTGCCGGCATCATCCGGTGAGCTTGTACGCTTCTCGACTACATCATGCGGAGCGTGAATAAATGAGCTTGCATCATCAAAGAGGAAGTTAAGTACGAGCTCTCGAGTTTAACATGATGTGAGGGGTGGGGACAATGTAATTTGATAAAATGATTCGTTGCATACAATTTGAAGATGCTTGGCTTACCAATTTTTCATTGCAGCAATTTATCAAACACTTGGTATGCACAAGTTAAAATGAAGAACAAGAATTTTACTGGTTAACTTCAAATCCCAAAAATAAAAACACAGATAATAGCCATGAATAACGACAACTAACATCACCAATTCGTTCATAAATACCAATTCCATCACAATCAATAACCAAATTCCCCATATTCCAACTCCATTTTAGAGAAAACATTGAAGAACAACTAGCAGAATAACTTCAATTCACTTTTCAAATCATGTATCACTTATGATTAAGAGATCAAGAATTACCTGAAGAATTTGAGAAGGAGACTAAGAGAAGGTTATCGAATGACCTCATTGTGCCGTCAAATATCTGAGGGAAGGGCCCTTGTGCTGGCCGATCAACTGTATGAAGCATACCTGGGCATCCTTATAATGCGACGGGGGCCGCGGCACAACATAAGTGAGCCGCGGCCCAGAGTACAGTCGGCCTGGTACTAATTTGCAATACCGCCGGGTGCCGCGGCTCAGTTTAGGCGTGCCGCGGCTCAATGTGTTAGTGTGCCGCGGCTCATCTGCCCTGTGCCGCGGCACACAGTACAGTCTCCTGGGCGTTTCTTGAACATTTCGTGTGCCGCGGCTCAGGGATTGTGTGCCGCGGCTCAGTGACCTGGTGTGCCGCGGCTCAGTAAGATCGTGCCGCAGCACAGAGTACAGTTTGTTTGGCCATGCTTCATCAACTGGTGCGTGCCGCGGCTCACTTTAATTGTGTCGCGGCCCATCATTGAACTCCTCCCCTTGGGTGATTCGTGCACAGAATTTTTAAACGAAAACATCAAGTCGAGAGGGATGGACGGATCAAATAAAAATGACGACAAATAAAGACTCTAAAAATGCAAGAAAACAATAAAGATTCTACAACTAATACTCGGGTTGCCTCCCGAGAAGCGCTAAGTTTATAGTCTTCAGCCGGACTTTTCTCACATTCATTCGGCGGTGGATAAGACGACACTCGTTTTCTGCGTGTCTATTGGATTCCCCAAGTATGCCTTCAACCGTTGTCCATTAACTTTGAATTTTCGGTCATCTTTTTGTACTTCTACCGCACCATGTGGGAACACTTGAACTACGGTGAACGGTCCCGACCATCGTGAACGCAATTTCCCGGGAAATAACTTTAAGCGAGAATTAAATAGCAACACCTCTTGTCCCGGGACAAACTCTCTTTGCGTGATGTGCTTATCATGCCAAGTCTTTGTCCGCTCCTTATAAAGTTTCGCATTTTCGTATGCGTCGTGGCGAATTTCTTCCAACTCGTTCAGCTGCAAACAACGCTTTTCACCAGCAGATTTCAGATCAAAGTTTAGTTTCTTTATTGCCCAGTAAGCACGATGTTCCATCTCTACGGGTAAATGGCAACCTTTCCCATAAACCAATCTGTAGGGCGACATTCCGATAGGTTTTTTGTACGCAGTCCTTGTACGCCGAAAGTGCATCATCGAGTTTAAATGACCAATCTTTTCGAGACGAGCTGATCATCTTTTCTAGGATCCACTTCAGCTCTCGATTTGATATCTCGACTTGGCCACTCGTCTGAGGATGGTATGCTGTAGCAACACGATGAGTGACTCCGTATTTTCTCAAAACCGCATCAAGAAATTTGTTGTCGAAGTGTGACCCACCATCACTGATAATAGCACGTGGAGTCCCAAAACGTGTGAAGATATATTGTTTTATAAACTTGATTACGACATTGGACCCACTCGTAGGTAGTGCCACCGCTTCAACCCATTTTGAGACATAATCTACGGCCACCAAAATATAGAGGTTCTTATTTGATGGGGGAAATGGACCCATGAAGTCGATCCCCCATACATCGAATAATTCAACTTCAAGTATGGTGTTCAGCGGCATTTCGTGTCGTCTTGAGATGTTTCCCGTTCGTTGACACCGATCACACGCGGACACAAAGGAGTGAGCATCCTTGAATAGGGACGGCCAATAGAACCCCGATTGTAAGACCTTCGCCGCTGTTCTATTTCCACTAAAATGTCCACCGTAGGGTGATGCATGGCAATGGTTTAGCACACTGTGGATCTCCTCATCCGGAATACATCTACGAATGATTTGATCGGGGCATCTCTTGAAAAGAAAAGGATCGTCCCACAAATAATACTTAGCGTCCGAGATTAGCTTCTTCTTTTGATGGCGTGAGAGGTCGTTTGGAATTGTTTTACTTGCCAAGTAGTTCACTAGATCAGCATACCAAGGCGCGTGCTTTGAACCCAACTTGTAGAGCTGCTCGTCGGGGAAGGTTTCCATGATTTGTGGCTGACTTTCTCCCTTCTCAAGGGAACTCTCTAATCGTGAAAGGTGATCGGCTATAATATTTTCAGTCCCTTTCTTATCCCGAATCTCTAAGTTGAATTCTTGAAGGAGAAGCACCCACCGAATCAACCTTGGTTTAGCATCCTTCTTCTCCAAAAGGTATTTTATTGTTGAATGGTCGGTCCACACTATCACTTTCGTTCCCAGTAGATACGCCCGGAATTTATCAAATGCAAAGATCACTGCCAACAATTCCTTCTCCGTTGTGGCATAATTTCTTTGGGCGTCATCGAGTGTTCGGCTCGCATAGTATATGACATGGAACACTTTCCCTCGTCTCTGCCCCAAAACAGCCCCAATGGCAAAGTCGCTTGCATCACACATTAACTCGAACGGAAGGTCCCAATCCGGAGCGACTATCACCGGTGCCGTGCTTAGAGCTTTCTTCAATAATTCGAAGCTTTCTTTACACGACTCGTCAAAAGTAAATGGAACATCCTTCATGAGTAGATTGCACATCGGGTTCGTGATCTTTGAAAAATCCTTAATAAATCGGTGATAGAAACCGTCATGTCCCAAAAAACTTCTAATCCCCTTGACCGAAGTAGGCGGAGGCATCTTCTCAATTATTTCAATTTTCGCTCGGTCGACTTCAATTCCATGTGAGGATATTCGATGGCCAAGCACAATGCCCTCCTGCACCATAAAATGACACTTCTCCCAGTTCAAGACCAAATTTGTCTCTTCGCATCTTCTCAAGACTTTCTGCAAATTTTTCAAACAAATGTCAAACGAATCTCCAAAAACAGAAAAATCATCCATAAAAATCTCAATACATTGCTCTACCATGTCAGAAAAAATAGCCATCATACACCGTTGAAAAGTAGCCGGCGCATTACATAATCCAAAAGGCATGCGCCTATAAGCGAAAATGTCGTAAGGACATGTAAACGTCGTCTTCTCTTGGTCTTCGAGGGCTATGTAAATCTGATTATACCCCGAATAACCATCGAGAAAGCAATAGAAATCGTGTCCGGCTAATCTATCTAACATCTGATCGATAAAAGGTAAGGGGAAATGATCTTTTCTAGTGGCCTTATTTAATTTCCTATAATCTATGCACATACGCCACCCCGTGACAATCCTAGTGGGAATTAATTCATTATTATCATTTTGAACAACCGTTATCCCACCCTTCTTCGACACAACTTGGACCGGACTTACCCACTTGCTATCAGAAATTGGAAAGATCATACCTGCGTCGAGGAGTTTTAAAACCTCGACTTTTACCACCTCCTTCATGTTTGGATTCAACCGGCGTTGATGCTCCACGGATGGTTTGTAGTCTTCCTCCATCAAAATCTTGTGCATGCAAATTGACCGGCTGATCCCCTTAATATCCGCAATAGACCATCCAAGAGCAGATTTGTACTCCCTCAAAACTCTCAATAATTTCGCCTCTTGATCCCCCACTAAAGTAGCCGAAAGAATAACTGGAAGGGAGTCGTCGGGCCCTAAAAATGCATATTTTAAATGAGGCGGCAGCTTCTTGAGTTCTAACTTTGGAGGTTTTTCGATCGATGGGACTGGTCGAGTTAGTGAACTTCCAAGCTCCTCGAATGGTTGACGAATGAACATTGGCGGGGAAGCATCCATGTGGCGTACGTAGGTTGCATGCTCTGCATTTAGTTCGGAAACAGCCCCAATCAAAACGGACTCCAAAGGATCGGGTGGATAGTTCTCTCGAAAGGTTCTACTCATGCACGAGTCAATGACATCAATTTGGAAACAATTTTCAGCGTCCCTCGGATATTTTACGGATCGAAAGATATTGAACGTTACTTGCTCCTCTTGAACACGTAGAGTCAGCTTCCCCTTTTCCACATCGATCAAAGTTCGGCCGGTCGCCAAGAATGGTCTTCCCAAGATGATTGGGATATCTTGATCTTCCTCCATGTCGAGCACGATAAAATCCGCTGGAAAGATAAATTTGTCAACCTTTACTAACACGTCCTCTATTACTCCCCTCGGATATTTGATGGACCTATCGGCCAATTGAAAGGAGACCGTCGTCGGCTTGGCTTCCCCAATGTCCAGCTTTTTAAAAATAGAAAGGGGCATAAGGTTTATGCTGGCTCCGAGATCGCATAGGGCTCTTTCAAAAGACGAATTTCCGATGATGCAAGGGATGGTAAAACTTCCCGGATCTCTCAATTTAGGTGGGAGCTTCTTTTGTAAAATAGCGCTGCACTCCTCCGTTAGTGCGACCGTCTCATATTCCTCGAGCTTTATTTTGTTTGACAAGACTTCTTCCATGAATTTTACATAACTCGGCATTTGTTCCAATGCGTCGGCAAATGGAATGTTTATGTGCAATTTCTTGAAAACGTCGAGGAACTTTAAAAATTGCTTGTCCAGTTTTTGCTTTTGCAAATGCTGTGGGAATGGGATTTGAGGAGTGGGCTGAGTAGTCGGTACTTCCTTTGGCTTGGGCGCCTCATCCTTTTCCTTCTCATTTTGCTCGATCGGCTGCTCTTTGTTATTGATAGGCGGCCCTTTCAACTTCTTTCCACTTCGTAATTCGATTGCTTACACGTTTTCCTTGGGTTTCATTTCGGCTGCGCTGGGCGATGCACCTTGAGACCGAGCGGACAATAGATTAGAAATCTGCCCCATTTGTGTTTCTAGGTTTCGGATGGAGGTAGAATGATTTTGGAGGGTCGTTTCGGTGCGGGTCATGAATTGGCTCGTGTTAGCCGCCAATTGAGCAAGAGCATCTTCCAATGATACCTTTGGTGATTGAGGGGGCTACTGTGGGGGCTGCCCGAAGTGAGCTTGTGGAGGTTTTAAAGCTTGTCCGTTCCTCCACGAAAAATTTTGTTGATTTCGCCACCCTTGATTATAAGTGCTGGGGTAAGAATTATTTTGTCGATTTCCGTTTCCCACGAATTGAGCTTGCTACATTGGATGTTGCTCGAACGGGTTTCCGACTTGGCACTCTGCGCTCGGGTGAGATCCGTTACACCAATTGCATGTCTCAATGGTAACGGGGGAAGGAGCATGCGAAAATGCTTGGAGCTGCTGCGTTAATGCTGCGACTTGGGCTGACAATGTAGATATCGGGTCATTACTCGAAATTTCCAAAACTCGCTTCGGCGTTAACTGTTCAGATGGCAATTGATATGCATTTGCGGCCATAGCTTCCAACAACGAGTGTGCCTCGGCCATAGTCTTTCCCATCAAATCCCCACCGGCGGCTGCATCCACGAGAGTGCGTGTAGAGGCACTCAATCCATTGTAGAACGTCTGAATTTGAAGCCAGTCTGGAAGGCCATGATGTGGGCATCTTCGTAACAAATCTTTATATCGCTCCCACGCCTCGTGGAGCGATTCCATATCATACTGACCAAAGGTGGTGATCTCATTTCCCAATCTCGCCGTCTTAGAAGGTGGGAAGAATTTAGCAAGGAAGGCTTGCGCTAACTCTGCCCATGTCGTGATCGAGCCCGGCGGTAAAGAATTCAGCCAAAATTTCGCTTTATCCCTCAAAGAGAAAGGGAAAAGCCGTAATCGGATAGCATCGTCGGTGACTCCATTGTTCTTGAACGTGTCACAAATCTCAAGAAAAGAAGCAATATGTGCATTGGGATCATCATTCGGCAATCCACAGAATTGGCTCGCCTGCACCATCTGAATAATAGCAGGCTTGATCTCGAAATTGTTCGCCTGGATAGTGGGACGCCGAATCCCAGAATAGTTAGCATTAATCTGCGGCATCACATAATCTCGAAGTGCTAGTGCCGGTTGAACTTGCTGCACATGGTTATCTCCTCCTTGAATTTCGATATTTTCGGCCATGGTGACCGTTGTCGGTAGCTCTCGTTTCTCCTTCTTCTTCCTTCGAAGAGTACGCTCGAGTTCGGTATCCAAAGGTAGTAGGCCTTCGTTACCGAGTTTTCTCATGCACTACGCGAAAGATCCTGAAAGGAAAAACAAATAAATAAATAAAATTAAATGCACGAAAATAATAAAATAAAAACGTTCAAACTAAGACTAGAAATACTGAAATCGATATTAGCAAAAATTTCATTCCCAGGCAATGGCGCCAAAAACTTGTTGCGATATTTGTTGAATGCAAGTGTACGTTATCGTATACAAGTAATAAAGTGATGAGTGAGTATCGTTCCCACGAGGACTGAATCACTAACTACCGATTTTTATGTATTCTAATTTTATTCGAACAATCGAATTTTGGGTTTTGCAATTAATTACTAAGAGAATTAATAAAAGACTAGACAGTAGAAAACAATAGCTTGAAGAAAGGGAATCAAATGATGAATAAGTCTAGGATTCTGAATCCACCTCGGTTTATCCGAATTTACTCTCGATTATCTGAAGTTAATAATTTTCCCAATTTATTGAAGGCGAAGATTGCTAATATATTCTACCGCCTCTCCCGAGGTCAATAGATTTTTCTAAAGGCGGATAACGCACTCTATCCCTAGGTGAATTAATTCGTCAATAGGCAAAAAGCATAAAATCTCCAAAAGGCCACGTAGTTCCTATGAGTATATTCCTATCTCACAGAATAAAACGGTCCTCACCAATAGTTCCTCACCAATTCTCCTCTCCCGATTCGAATTGAATGATTAAAACAATACAACTATTGGCCAGATAATTGAAAGCATTAAACACGATTGGGAAAACTCAACAAAAATGTAATTAATTAGATAATCTCAATGCAAATCCGTCAAAACGTAGGTTTCATCAAAATCCTAGATTAGGGTTTTAGCCTGACATGCTAATAAATGACAATACAGAATTAATAAATAGAAGCATGAAAATCAAACGCAGATGAAGCTCGGATTCCTCTGTTCTTCGGCTTCCGCCCTCTGCTCTTGAAGTCTTTTGCTTCTCTTCCTCTTCTGCCGTTTCCTCACAATTCTCTGATTCCAAGGTTTTCCAAGATCCAAAGATTAGGGTCTTAAACCCTTATTTATAGCTTTGCACAGTCTCCAAATCGCGTTCGTGTGAGTAGGTCGAGAACTGGCTTCAAAACGGTCCAAATCCGCGCGGAGCACACCATAACCGCGTAGTGTGCCGCGGCGCACTAAATCTGTGCCACGGCACATGGTCTTCAGCTGGATGCCTGGGCGCCATTTAATTCATCTGTGCCGCGGCTCACCTGGACTGTGCCGCGGCACAGAGTACAGTCTACTTTGTGCCCACTGGTTGTCTTCCTGTGCCGCGGCCCTGCTTCCTTGTGCCGCGGCTCACGGCCAAAATTTGCCGTTTTCGCCCGTTTCGCCTCGTTTTAGCTTCCGGACTCCAATCACCTGACAAACATATAAGATTAAGGCATTAAGAGTTCATTTAAGCAAATTCACTCTCCAAAATAATACAAAATAATGATAAATAAGCGTATAAAAATACGCCTAACAGCCGGCACCAGTTCATGAGGACATTAGGGGAGTACTTGACCTTGTCTCTTATTGCATATTACTATTTTTGTCCATTGAGGTCAATGTACGTCCTAAGTTTGGTGGGGGGGTTTACTTTCAGTCGCTTTTTACTTATTCGTTTGCATTTTTCGTTATTTTTTGTTATTTTTGACGCTAGCCTTGCTTGTCGTGATATTATTTGCATTCGTGGATTTTACATGCTTCCTTGTATAAAACTGATGTTATGATACTGATTTCTCTTTGAATAAACGATTGAGTTTTGGTTGAGTTTGCAGTCAGTGATATCTGTTTCCTCCGAGTAGTCATTTAGGTCTATATTTTTCGTTATTTTAGAAATCTTAGCAGATAAGAAAGAAGACATACGTGTTTTCAAATCGCTATCTATACGTTTGGTTATACTTTTCGCCTAGCTAGTCGTCCAGTAACATGAGTCTTGTTGGCACTTAAAATGAGTTTAGAGTCGGACAGTTTTTCCCAAAAAGTCGAGAAATTATACATGTTCTATGATGGGAAGTCTAGTAACCGGGGGTATTCACGTGACTCGTTGTTTACTCTCGCATAAAACGACAACACCGAATAGACTAATGGTTTAGTGATATCGCATTTACCGATGATGGGAAGCCTAGTAACCGGGGGTATTCACGTGACCCGTTGTTTACTCTCGCGTAAAACAGCGACCTTGAATAGGACGTGCAGGAATTGCTATTCGAGTTTTTTCTCCGCTGTAGAGGGGGACTTAGTAACTAGAAGCATCCATGTGCCCCATGAGTGTCTTTTACGTCAAACGGTTCCCCAATACATGAGAATGGAAATCCACCCTAGGATTATCCAGATGAAATATCCCGAGATCCGAACCTAGTGGTTAACTCGAATCTTTATTATGATCATACATAAGGGAATGCTGTCCGAGGTTTATTTTTGACGATGAAACTCTTAAATTTTTGCCACTTGACTGTGGGACTGCGCGAGTTGGCTTGTCTACTCTAACCCTTCGTACTGGCGGTCGATTAAATTCATGCTTGTTAATCTTTGAGCTTGATTTTCTTCATGAACGATTGATTAGCACTAATAATGGTTACTTTGTGGAATCAGTGTCCTGGATGTGACTCACTATTTCGATACTTGTATTATTCTTTGAGATTTTCAGGGTAGTATTGATTAGGTTGAGCACTATGGATTTGCACGATTATTCACGATGCTTTTTGTTTAAAATTAATTTTTGCTTGAGGACAAGCAAAGGCTCAAGTTTGGGGGTATTTGTTAGGCGTATTTTTATGCGCTTATTTATCATTATTTTGTTTCCATTTCATGTCTAAATCTTCATAAATGAGCTTTTAATGCACTATTCTTATATGTTTTCAAGGAAATTGGAGTCCAGAAGCCTAAAACAACGAAAAACGGGCGAAAACGATTATTTCTGGTCACGAGCCGCGGCACAAGGAAAGCAAGCCGCGGCACACGCACGGCAGACAGAGGCGCCGAACTTCCTGTACCGGGGGCCGCGGCACCTTAAAGCTGAGCCGCGGCCCATGAAGAAATATGCGCCCAAGCATAGGGCGCTGAAGGTTAAGGGCCGCGACACACACTTACTGAGTCGCGGCCCGCGGGGCGGTCTTGCTGTAATTGCCGCATTTCTGGGCCATTTTTGGAGCTGTTTTTCGACCCAATCCCCGGACGCGTTTTGGAGGCTAATGATAGTTATAAATAGGGATTTAATGTCTGAAAAGGAGGAGGGATCATCATCGAGGAATCGAGAAGAAGCAGAAAACACCAAGGAGCAGAGAGCGGAAGCTAGAGAACGGAGGAATTCGAGTTCTTCGACTGCGTTTGATCTTTATGCTTTCTTTAATTCTTTCTGTATTTTTAATTTCTAGCATGTCAGGCTAGAAACCTATTCTAGGATTTTGATGAAATCGAAGTTTTGATGAATTTACTTTTGATTATCAATACAATTCCCTTTTCTATTGAGTTTTCCCAATTGTTTTTAATGCTTTCAATTGTGTGGCCTATAATTGAATTGTTTTATTTACGCAACTCGAATAGGGAGAGGAGAGTTGGTAGGAAATAGTGAGAACCGTTTTATCTTGTGAGATAGGAATATACTCATAGGAATTACGTGGCCTGTATGAAGATTCCGTGCTTTTTGCCTATTGTCGAATTAATCCACCTAGGAATAGAGTGTGTTATTCGCCTTAGAAAAATCTATTGACCTCGGGAGAGGCGGTAGAGTATTTTAGCAACCTTCACCTTCAATAAATTGGGAAATCATTAAATTCATATAATCGAGAGTAATTCGGATAAACCGAGGTGGATTCACAATCCTAGATTTATTCCTTATTTGATTTTCTTTCTTCAAACAATCGTTTTTACTATTTATTCTTTTATTGATTTTCTTTAATTATTACTTGCATCAAAAGTTCGATAGTTCAAATAGAATTAGAATACTCATAAATTGGTAGTTAGTAAGTCAGTCCTCGTGGGACCGATATCTTACTTATCACTTTATTACTTGTCTACAATAACGTGCACTTGCGTTCACCGAATTTCGCAACAGAAATCTCGAATGAATCTTCGGTAAAATGAAGCCAGTTCGTGGAACGATCTAACTTCCGTTACTGTAGTGGGAACTGGACAGGACTTAATTGCTTCGATCTTTGCTTGATCGACCGACACTCCGTCCTTTGAAACAACATAGCCTAGAAAGACTATACTCTCGACCAAAAATGAGCACTTCTCCTTTTTTCCATACAGCCTTTGGTCCGTAAGGGTTTCGAAGACTTGTCTCAAGTGTCCGAAAAGTTCTTGCAATGATCGGCTATAAATCAAAATATCGTCTAGATATACAACCACAAATTTCCCCAAGAATGGCTTAAGCACTTCATTCATCAAGCATGAAGGTACTTGGCGCATTTGTAAGGCCGAACGGCATAACGGTCCATTCATACAGTCCGTGTTTAGTCTTGAAGGCCGTCTACCACTCATCTCCTTCTCGCATCTGGATTTGGTGATAACCACTTCGTAGGTCAACTTTTGAAAAGATCACGGATCCATGTAATTCGACCAACATGTCATCAAGCCTCGGAATCGGAAATCGATACTTGATGGTTATACTATTCACGGCTCGACTGTCAATACACATTCGCCAAGATCCGTCTTTCTTAGGAACGATGTCTAGGATCGCACAAGGACTTAGGCTTTCTCGAACATACCCATGATTCATTAGTTCTTCAATTTGGTTTTGTAATTCCTTCGTTTCCTCAGGATTACATCTATAGGCAGCTTTGTTAGGGAGCGACGAGCCCAGTATGAGGTCGGTCTGATGTTCAATCCCACGAATAGGTGGCAAACCCGACGGTAATTCTTCGGGAAAAAAATCCGCAAATTCGTGCAATAAGGCATCCATCCTTTCGTCGTTCTGCACAACCATGTTACTATTCCGTGTCTCCTTCAGAATCAACAAGTACACGCACTCGCCATCATTAATAGTATGTTCCACATCCCGTTCGCTAGCAAACATGGCCAGTTTTGTTTTTTCACTCCGACTAGAACTCATAGAGTGAATAGCTTGAGGTGACATTGGTTTAAGCACAATCTTTTTGCCCTTGTCACGTAACTCGTACTCATTGATTCTTCCCCGGTGTAAAAGTCCCTATCAAACATCCATGGCCTTCCCAACAGTACATGGCATGCATCCATCGGGAGTACATCACATAATACGTTGTCTTCATATGAACCCATGGTTAGTCCAATCCTCACTTGTTTAGTCACCCTTATTTTGCTCCCATCATCGAGCCAATGCAAAGAGTAAGGTTTCGGGTGAGCCGTAGTGGTCAGCCCGAGTTTACTCACCATCTCGCTAGAAGCTACGTTGGTGCAACTCCCTCCATCAACGATCAAACTACACCATTTATTTCCGATTTGACACTTTGTGTGAAATATTTGATCCCACTGTTCCGAATCATTCGAAACAGCTTTGGCTTGTAGAGTACGCAGAACTAAAGTCGTGTCATAGTTTGGAGCATCGTAAGTCTTACATTTTTCTCCTTCTTCGCCCTCCATGCTGAAATCAAATACATCACCTAGTCTCTCCTTTTCGTCCTCGACCAACAACTCGTCTCGGATCGTGACAGCTTCTCTTAGTATTACCACTCGTTTGTTCGGACAAGCATTTTGATAATGTCTGAACCCTTGACATTTGAAACATCTTACTTTAGCCAAACTCGTCTCCTTGATGCGTAGGGGCCTTAAATGTCATAGAGGACCGGAGTCGGTACAGTTGCCTTAGTAGTTGAACTAGAACCGACACTTGGGTTTCCAAATTTGACTGGAAACTCGGGTTTATACAACTTCATCCTGTTTTGAGCTTCCAACTTTACACATAGCCCACATAATGTATTGAAGTCCTCGTATGGATATAATTCCACCGAGTTAGATATGCTTCGGTTCAAGCCACGCAAGAATCGCGACAACTTCTGCTCCTCATTCTCCTCTATTTCTCCCATTAAGGTTATATTCTCAAACTCCTCAATGTATTCACTCACACTCAACTTTCCTTGCATGAGATCTGCAATCTTTCTGTACAAGGACAACCGATGTGATGTTGGTACATATCTTTTGCAAAGTTTTATTTTTAACGAATCCCACGAACGGATCTTATCTTTCCCCGCACGGGTTCTTCGTGTTTTCACTCCTTCGTACCAAAGCGAAGCGCCTTTCCCCAACTTGAGAATTGCATACTTGCACCGTTTCTCGTCGTCGAGATCCTTGAATTCGAACATACGATCAATTTTACATTCCAATTACAGGTAAACTTCAGGGTCTGTCCCGCCAACGAACTCCGGAAGCTCATTCACCTTGAACTCTTCGACATGGCGTGAGGGTCGTTCATGGTCACCACGCCTAGGTTGCCAACGCTGGTTGCGTTGTTCTGGTACGTCACGCAATGCGTCGCGAAGTTTTGCCAAGAAATCAGCGTCGTTGAGATCCATAATGCCAAAGATCAAGAACTTGGGCTCTGATGCCACTTATGATGCGATTTCTCTATCGGTGCAATGGAAGGTTTATTTGTGACGAGCGAAGCAAGAAAGCGTCAGAACTAAATACGTGATTCGGTACAATTGATACGAATTACGTATTAAGATGTACATAAATTCACCGGAAAATGCAGCAGTTATAATTGTTACCTCACAACACTCGTATTTGTGTAACACTCGTAAGATTCAACCGAAAGTAGGGCAATTCGGTTTACTTAAACAAGATAAAATGAAAGTAAATTATCAAACTAGACCTATAGTTTGATAAAGCAATCTCTTCTCAAGACCTATTGAGAATCGATTAAAATTACAACTCGAAAACGCATCGAATTATAATCAAGTTGTGCTGAAAATCATTCAACAATGAACATACATAAGTGTATTTCGTTTTTGCAAGCTTCAAAGTTTTTTATAAAAGGTTGAGGATGAGGCTATTATATAGCCATTACAACTCCTAACAAAGCCAAACAAGATCACACAAGATCAAGCTAAAAGACAAACAATTATTAAACTAACTATCAAGACTTTTGACAAGGAAAAGAAAACAACAACATTTTGGCTCCTTCCTTGCACAAATCGGCCGTGGGGTTCAAAGAGGGAGTGGACAAGATCCTTCTTATGTGATATATTTTTTAAGGCTTGACAATGACTTGATCATGAAAGTAACATCTTGGCATCTTCTTTCCATGTGGTTCGGCCGAAATCATTCCAAAGGGTGGAGTGAATCAAATCTGTTTCCTTGATCTTGATGTAGTGGACTTGACAAAAGATCCTTCATGGATGCATGTCACAATCGGCCGAAATCTCCCCTAAATGGCCGATTTCGTATGCATGAACATGCATACGTATGCATGTTTTGATACGTCTAAGTTATCCCGGTTCCGATTATTAAGATCGTTCCCATTTCCGCATTTGTTTTCTCACCGAAGTACGTAGATGCATGTGCATGCAATGTGGTATCGTCACCTACGTCAATTCTTACTTCGTTTAGAGATGTCGTAATCACATCATCTCCTCCCCCTTTGAAAGGAATTGACCTCAATTCAGTGATTCCCTCGTCGTCAAGGTAAGGAGATAGATCGCCCACGTTAAAAGTGGCGTGTACTCCATAATCGCCCGGAAGTTCTACTTTATACGCATTGTTGTTCACCTTTCCCACGATTTTGTAAGGTCCCTCGGCCCTCGGCATAAGTTTGTTCTTACGTTTGCTAGGAAATCTCTCTTTTCTTAAGTGTACCCAAACCAAGTCGCCTACTTCGAATAGTCTCGATTTTCTATGATTGTTGGATTTCCGTTTGTATGCGTCATTCACCTCTTTGATTCGATCATGTATTTGTCCGTGCAATTTGATCATCGACTTAAGTTTCGATTCTGCATCTTTGTGTACCAACTCGTCTTTCGGCAATGGAATCAAGTCCAAGGGTATATAAGATTTAACCCGTAAACGACTTCAAAAGGAGAATGTGCCGTAACATATGTAGGGGATCGGTTATAGGCAAATTCCGCATGAGCAAGTTTCACGTCCCAATCCTTTTGCGTTTTATTCACAAGTCCTCGCAACAACGTTCCTAATGTTCGATTTGTGACCTCGGTTTGACCATCGGTTTGAGGGCGGTGCGAAGTGCTAAATAAGAGCTTCGTTCCCACTTTCCTCTATAAAGTATTCCAAAAATAGCTAAGGAATTTCGAATCCCAATCTGACACAATAGTCTTCGGAACTCCATGTAAACGAACCACCTCTCGGAAGTATAAGTCGGCCACGTTGCTTGCGTCGTCAGTTTTGTGGCAAGCCACGAAATGAGCCATCTTTGAGAATCGATCAACAACCACCATAATAGCATCTTTACCTCGTTGAGTATGGGGTAAAGTGACGATAAAGTCCATGGATACATCTTCCCACGGTCTTTCTGGAACCGGTAGAGGCATATACGATCCCGGTTTGAACGAACTCTTTGAGATGTGACATGTTACGCATTTGCTTAAAACATTGTAAACGTCTTTTAGCATTTTGGGACAAAAGAAATGTTCTTTTAGTACTTCCAATGTTTTAGCCGTGCCAAAATGACCCGCTAAGCCTCCTCCGTGAGCCTCCCGAACCAATAATTCCCGAACTGCCTGTTTTGGAACACATAGCCTATTTCCTTTAAATAGGAAATCATCTTGTAACATGAACTCCCCGAACGGACCAGATTTACAACGAGTAAAAATTTCTCCAAAATCCTCATCATTTTCATAACACTCCTTCAACATTTCGAAACCAAGTAACTGAACCTCCAGAGTAGAAAGTAAGGCATACCTCCTAGATAACGCATCCGCAACGACATTGCTTTTACCGTCTTTGTACTTGGATGAAAAGTGAAATGATTGTAGGAATTCCACCCACTTGGCATGCCACGGACTCAGTTTATGTTGCCCGTTAATGTACTTCAATGATTCGTGATCCGAGTGTAGAATAAAATGCTTCGTCCGTAGGTAATGACTCCAATGATCAAGGGCTCGTACGATAGCATAGAATTCTTTATCGTAAGTACAATAATTCAACCGAGCTCCGTTCAACTTCTCCGAAAAGTAAGCGATAGGTCGTTTACCTTGAATAAGAACCGCTCCAATTCCAACTCCGCTAGCATCACATTCAACTTCGAATGATTGAGTAAAATCAGGTAGTGTTAGGATCGGTGCTTCGCATAATTTGGCCTTTAACTTCTCGAAAGCTCCTTGGGCAGCCCCGTTCCAAACAAATGGTCCTTTTTTCAAACACTCCGTTATCGGACTTGAAATGGTGCTGAAGTCTCGAATAAACCTCCGGTAAAAAGAAGCAATTCCGTGAAATGATCTCACTTCCATCACGGTTGTAGGGGTCGGCCAAGATTTAATTGCTTCGATTTTTGTTTGATCAACCGCCACTCTGTCCTTCGAAACGACATAGCCAAGAAAGACTATACTTTCGACTTGGAACGAACACTTCTCTTTTTTCCATACAATTTTCGGTCCCTCAAGGTTTTGAAGATTAGCCTTAAGTGCCCGAAATGTTCTTGTATTGATTGACTATAGATTAGAATGTCATCCAGATATACAACCACGAACTTCCCCAGAAATGGTTTAAGTACCTCGTTCATCAACCTCATGAAGGTACTAGGCACATTTGTAAGACCGAAAGGCATAACGATCCATTCATATAATCCATTTTTTGTTTTGAAGGCCGTCTTCCACTCGTCACCTTCTCGCATTCGGATTTGATGATATCCGCTTCGCAAATCCACCTTTGAAAAGATTACCGAACCATGTAGTTCGTCTAACATGTCATCAAGTCTCGGGATAGGGAACCGATACATAACGGTGATATTGTTCACGGCCCGACTATCCACAGACATCCGCCAAGAACCATCTTTCTTAGGGACAAGTAAGACCGGAACCGCACATGGACTCAAACTCTCTCGGACATACCCGCGGTCCAAAAACTCTTCGACTTGTCATTGTAACTCCTTCGTCTCCTCGGGATTACATCTATAAGCGGCTTTATTAGGAAGTGGTGCTCCTGGTATAAGATCTATTTGGTGTTTGATACCGCGAATAGGTGGTAAACCCAACGGTAATTCTTCGGGAAAAACATCCTCAAATTCGTGTAACAACACATCTAACTCTCCTCTGTTTTGTACTCCTATGTTCTCGTCTCGTGTCTCTTTAAACATCACCAAATTTACTCGCTCCCCGTCATTAATGACATGTTCCATTTCTCTTTCGCTAGCAAGCATGGTAAGTTTCGGTTTCTCCACTCGACTAGAACTCATCGAACGGACAGCTTGTGGAGACATTGGTTTGAGTACAATCTTCTTTCCTTTGTCTTGTAATTCATATTCATTACTCCGACCTTGATGTAAAACATCTCGGTCGAACATCCATGGTCGTCCCAAAAGTACGTGGCATGCGTCCATCGGGAGTACGTCACACAACACATCATCCCCGTACGATTCCATGGTTAAGTTGACCCGTACTTGTCTAGACACCTTCACTTTGCTTCCATCATCGAGCCAATGTAAAGCATATGGTCTTGGGTGAGCCATAGTAGTTAGCCCGAGTTTGGTGACCATCTCGTTTGAAGCTACATTCGTGCAACTCCCTCCGTCTATTATCAAGCTACACCACTTTTCTCCGACTTTGCATTTGGAATGAAAGATTTGGTCTCTTTGCTCCGTATCACTTGGAACGATTTTGCTATGCAGTGATCGAAGCACTAAAGTAGTATCATATTCCGGAGCATCATAAGTCTCGCAATCCTCATTCTCTTCCTCGGCCTCCATGTTAAATACGTCACCAAGGCCTTCCTTCTAGTCCTCGACTAAAAGTTCGTCTCGGACCGCAAGAGCTTCTCTTAAAGTGACCACCCGTTTATTTGGACATGCATTTTGATAGTGACCAAAGCCTTGACATTTAAAACATCGTACATTAGCCAAGCTCGTTTCCTTGGAAACGTGGGGAACCTTTGGGGCTGGGGTAGGGACTTGAAAAGGTACGGTAGGTTTCGTAGTCGAACTTGAGCCGGTACTTGCATTTCCGAATTTGTATGGGAATTCGGGTTTGGTAAACTTCAACTTGTTTTGAGCTTCAATTTTTATGCATAGTCCGCATAAAGTGTCAAAATCTCCGTATGGTATAATTCCACCGTATTTGCAATGTTTTGGTTTAGGCCACGTAAGAAACGTGACATTCTTTGTTCATCATTTTCTTCAAGTTCTCCCATTAAGGCCAAGCCTTTAAATTCTTCGATATATTCTTCCACACTTAGTTTCCCTTGTACGAACTCCGCAATTTTTCGGTATAAGGTTAACCGATGTGATGTCAGGACATACCTTTTACGTAGTTTTTTCTTCAAAGAATCCCAAGAACGGATTTTCTCTTTTCCCGCACGAGCTCGTTGTGTTTTCATACCCTCAAACCATAAGGAAGTGCCCTTCCCTAACTTGAGAATCCCATATTTGCAACGTTTCTCATCGTTAAGGTGCTTGAAGTCGAACATACGTTCAATCTTCCTTTCCCACTCCAAGTAGACTTCGGGATTGGTACCTCCGACAAATTCCAGAAGTTCATTAACTTTAAATTCATCCACATGATGCGGTGAATGTGCATCATATCCACCTCTTCTTGCTTGAAAACGTGGTTCTTGCATGTTGTGTAGTGCCTCACGTAGTTTCTCCATGAAATCGTCGGAAAAATCCATGATGAGATAGTTTAGTCCAGAAAATCGCCAAGAGAATTTCGCCAAGGAAGTAACCTTGGGCTCCGATGCCACTAATGATACGAATTAGGTATTAAGATGTACGTAAATTCGCCGGAAAATGCAGCGGTTATAATTGTTACCTCACAACACTCGTATTTGTGTAACACTCGTAAGATTCAACCGAAAGTAGGGCAATTCGGTTTACTTAAACAATATAAAATGAAAGTAAATTATCAAACTAGACCTATAGTTTGATAAAGCAATCTCTTCTCAAGACCTATTGAGAATCGATTAAAATTACAACTCGAAAACGCGTCGAATTATAATCAAGTTGTGCTGAAAATCATTCAACAATGAACATACACAAGTGTATTTCGTTTTTGCAAGCTTCAAAGTTTTTTATAAAAGGTTGAGGATGAGGCTATTAAATAGCCATTAAAACTCCTAACAAAGCCAAACAAGATCACACAAGATCAAGCTAAAAGACAAACAATTATTAAACTAACTATCAAGACTTTTGACAAGGAAAAGAAAACAACAACATTTTGGCTCCTTCCTTGCACAAATCGGCTGTGGGGTTCAAAGAGGGAGTGGACAAGATCCTTCTCATGTGATATATTTTGTAAGGCTTGACAATGAGTTGATCATGAAAGTAACATCTTGGCATCTTCTTTCCATGTGGTTCGGCCGAAATCATTCCAAAGGGTGGAGTGAATTAAATCTCTTTCCTTGATCTTGATGTGGTGGACTTGAAAATGAAAGCAAATATTAAAGTAATGGGGACAAAAGATCCTTCATGGATGCATGTCACAATCGGCCGAAATCTCCCCTAAATGGCCGATTTCGTATGCATGAACATGCATACGTATGCATGTTTTGATACGTCTAAGTTATCTCGGTTCTGATTATTAAGATCGTTCCCATTTCCGCATTTGTTTTCTCACCGAAGTACGTAGGTGCATGTGCATGCAACGTGGTATCGTCACCTACGTCAATTCTTACTTCGTTTGGAGATTTCGTAATCACATCAACAACAATAACACTAGTTAGCGGCACGCGACAGGAAATGATGACAGCAGCTCGATACAGCAACAAGACAGGAACTGGCCGGATGGAAATGACTCGAAACAGGCAACCTCCAAACAGCGGCACTCGAAACATTAAGTTTCGGTCGGATGCTAATTGAAAACAGGAAACAAGTTTGAACAATCGAACAACACTTAATGCGAAATCCCGAACAAGTACAACCCTGTATCGAAAAACAAGAAGGATATCGAAACAGGACAGGAAACAGTTGTTTTATCGAACTAGGCCTATAATTCGATAAAGCGATTTCTTCTCAAGACCTATTGAGAATCAATCAGATTAAGATTCGAAAACGCGTCGAATAATAATCAAAGTTTTGAAGGAAACTCGTCCAACACTTAAACAATACACAAGGTATGTTGTTTTATCATTCAAAATCTAATCTCATTACAACTCCATCGCCACTATTTATAGGCAAAAGTAGCCTGACAAGATAATTTAAACTATTACAAGCTGGACTTAAAATAAGGAAAAAAAATACAAGGTTCCCCACATCACTTGCAAACAAGAGTAAAAGCTGGGTTTTGTCTCCAAGGTGATAGCCGCCTTTCACAAAGCATGCTGCCGAGAATCCTTCTGCCTTTTATAATAAATAAAGTGCTGACAATTCTTTTATTGTTTTGCCTTTACCACTTGGGCCTATTCCCCCAAGGTGCAAGTGGCCTTTTATTTTAAGTTACTCCAAGTCCGGTTATTAAGGTAACTCCGGGTCTCGTATCCGTTTTCTCACCTAAGTATTTTGGAGTATGGTCGAGGTGTTTTACATCAATCCTTACTTCTTCTTCTTCTTCGCTTGGAGTAGTCGGTTTCGTATCAGGTGCAACTTCCTCCATCAATGATCAAACTACACCATTTGTCCCCGATTTGACACTTTGTGTGAAATATTTGATCCCGTTGTTCTGAATCATTTGAAACGGTTTGGGCTTGTAAAGTACGAAGAACCGAGGTCGTATCAGAGTTTGGAGCATCGTAAGTTTCACATTCTTCTTCTCTGTCGTCCTCCACATTGAAATTAAATACATCACCTAGTTTTTCTCTTTCGTCCTCGACTAGCAACTCGTCTCGGACCGTGATGGCTTCTCTTAGCATCACCACCCATTCGTTTGGACAAGCATTTTGATAATGACCGAAACCTTGACATTTAAAAAATCTTACTTTAGTTAAGCTCGTTTCCTTCGGCACGTAGGGGGCTTAGAAACCGTAGTAGGGGTAGGAGTCGGTACGATTGTTGTGGTAGTGAACTCGAACCGATACTTGGATCCTCGAATTTGGATGGAAACTCAGGTTTGAAAAAATTCACCTTATTTTGGGCCTCTATCTTCACCCATAACCCACATAAAGTATCGAAATCTTCATATGGGTATAATTCCACCATGTTAGCTATGTTTTTATTCAAGCCACGTAAAAAACGTGACATCTTTTGCTCTTCGTTTACTTCTAATTCTCCCATTAAGACCAAGTTTTCGAACTTTTCAATGTATTCACCGACACTTAGGTTTCCTTGCATGTAGTCGGAAATCTTCCGGTACAAGGTTAACCGATGTGATGTTGGCACATACCTTTTACAAAGTTTTCCTATTAATGAATCCCACGAACGAATCCTTTCCTTTTCCCGCCTGAGCTCTTCGTGTCTTCACTACTTCGAACCAAAGAGAAGCACCCTTCCCTAACTTGAGAATTGCATATTTGCAACGTTTCTCGTCATTAAGTTCTTTGAATTCGAACATGCGCTCAATCTTCCGTTCCCATTCCAAATAAGTTTCGGGATCGGTACCTCCAACAAACTCCGTAAGTTCATTTACTTTGAACTCGTCTGCATGGTACGGTGAATGTGCCTCCTCTCTGCATCTTGTTTGCCTACGTTGCTTCGGTAAACCGCTTAGTGCGTCACGGAGTTTCACCAAGAAATCCTGATCGGAGAAATCCATAACAAGAGAGTCACGAGATAGTTTTAACAAGAAATCGTCAATAAAATCGCCAAGGAAATAGCCTTGGGCTCCGATGCCACTTATGATGCAAAATCTCTATCGGTACAGCGGAAGGATGTTTTGACGAGCGGAAGCGAACAGCACTTAGCCAAAAAGGAATCGAACAGTCGATTAGAAGCGCGAGGCAACTTGATTTGTCTGGCAGCAATAATGGATAGTGGCACGCGCCGAGGCGAGGCGTGATTGATTCGTCTGGCGGCAATAATGAATGGTGGCACGCGCACAAGACGAGGCGATAACAGCTTGATTCGTCGGCAATATCTTGGATAGCGAAGACGCGATGAGGCGAGGCGATAATGCCGATTCGATACAGCAACAAGACAGGAACTGGACGAGTGGAAATGACTCGGAACAGGCAATTCCAAACAGCGGCACTTGAAAACAGCAGGTTTCGGTCAGATGCCAATGGAAATAGGAAGCAAGCTTCGGACAATTGAACAACAATTGAAGTGAACTCCCGATCAGTTACAACCCTGTATCGAAAGCAAGAGGAATATCTTTTGCGAATAGGGAACAAGTGTTTATCGAATTAGACCTATAATTCGATAAGATGATTTCTTCTCAAGACCTATTGAGAATTGATCCGATTAAGATTCGAAAACGTGTCGAATAATAACCAAATTTTGGAAGGAAACTCGTCCAACACTTGAACAATACACAATGTATTTTTGTTTGATGATTCAATAATGTTCCACGATTACAACCCAAACATGATTACTTATAGGTAAGAGTAGCCTGATAAGATTACTTAAAATATTAAAAGATAAGATCACATGATCTTAAAATAAACAAAAAGGGATACTCCACGCCACTCTCAAACAAAAGGAATAAAAGATGGCTGATATTCCTCTTCACATGCAGGCCACGAATCCTGCATCAATTGATTATAAAGAAATGGGATGAAATCTTTATTATTTTTTCTTCACCAACTTGGACCCAACATGATGCAAGTTGTCACGTTTAAGTTATTCCCAGTCCTATCACCAAGGTTACTACAGATCTCGTATCTGTTTTATCGCCTAAGTATGTAGGACTATGTTCAAGGTGTTTTACGTCAATCCTCACTTCGTCTTCTTCACTTGGAGTAGTCAATTTCGTATCAAGAAGTAAAGGCTTAATCGGAGCTATTATATCCAATCCTTGCTACAGCAAGACTTAATCAAGAAGTAAAAGATTAATCGAAGACGGGACCAATGTGTGGGCAATTTCACGCACTGAAGATGCGACTTGAGCTCGATCCCCTTTTTCGCTCGGCTATCCCAATTTTCCCAATATCAATCCTGTTCGTGTAATTTTTTCACAGATTTTTGCTTTCACTAATTATAATTGGGATTTCGTTAGCATCATTTCAGTATTTTTAGTCGTATTTATCTTCTATTTTTCCCGGAGCGATTTGGGATTGGCGATTTCTGAGTTCTCAGTCGGCCTGCGTTTTTCGCAGCAAAGTTGGCCGATTTCTTTTTCCTTGATCGCTTCCCGCATGTCTTTATCTTCTTCCTGTGCTGTGTCGGTGTCGGATTGCTTGTTATTGACATCTATGGCGGCTACTGTCCCGTCTCCGACCTTGGCTGGTTTTGATGTTAAAGGGCTTGGTGATTTAAGCTCCAAAGTTTTGAGCAGGTCAGAATCGGATCTTCTTAAGGGCCAAATTGATGAAATATTTGGCGGTTGTCACGCTATCCCGCCTCCGATTTGCTCTCCGGCAGCCTCGGCTTCATGCGGTGGTGCAGGTCTGGCGACTTCTAAGCTCCTTCAGATAGCTGCCCCCACGCATCCCAGGCGCGCCCCTCAATTTGACAGGGTCATTGACCCGCTTTTCTCTTCTGGCCCGTTTTGTAATTCATCTGCTCCGGTTTCTGTAGCTCTTGATTAGTTTGTCCCGCCTATTGTTATTAAATCCCAATTGGATAATCTGATTGCTGTAGAAAATGGAAAATCTTCATGTTCTGTAATTAATGATTCTACATCTTTGGATTTACATGATAAGGGATTGTACTCTGCTTCTATGATTGACAAGGTTAATGATTTGGTTAGTAGTGATACTGTTGTTTCTACTTTTGGTGATTCTTTTTTTTTTTTTTGGGAAAAGTTAATTGTATTAAATAAATAAGATTGGCCAACAAGGCAGGCCAGTACCCAGCAACCAATACAGGAGGCAGGATAAAAATACTTTTGGTGATTGTTGTAGTATTTGGGAATTTATGATATTGCCTAGTATATCTGATGCTAATGCTGTTGATTATGGAAATGCTACGGTTTCTATGAATTTTGATTCAATTTCTACACCAGTTTCTTTGGGCCATTCGGTTCCGGTTCTTATTCTGAAGGAAGTGCCTCTACCTCCTTTTGTGTTTGGAAATATTTTTGTTAAAAAAAGGGGCCCTCGGTATGTGAAAACTGAAATTCAAAATGGCGAGTTTATTGTGAAACCGGATGTTAGTGTTGGAATTGAAGGAGCTAAGCGGTGGCATTTCATTTTAGTTGGTTATTTTTTGGGGAAAGCTCCTTCCCTCAGTTTGATCAAAAATTACTTTCTGTCGGCGTGGAAGGGTCTTAAGGAGGTGTTCTCTTCTGAGGAGGGATTTGATTTCTTTAAGTTTGATAGTGTGCAAGTTTTGACCGAGGCGTTAGAGGGAGGGTCGTGGCTGATTCAGGGCCAGTCCATCCTCCTTACCCGGTGGAAGCTTGGTATGTCTCTTCTGAAGGTTCAGCCTAAACATGTCCCTGTTTGGGTGAAACTTCGTAATGTCCCACTCGAGTATTGGACCGACGAGGGGCTCAGTATTACTGCTAGTGCTATAGGGGAGCCACTTTTTGCTGACGTGTTCACCAGGAACTGTCTGAAAGTGGATTTTGCCCGAGTGTGTGTCATGCTAGACGCTAATACTAGCCCAATTCGCTCGTTTCTCATGGTCATTCCGTCTGATGGTGATTGTCCTTGTGTTAGGAGGATCCATGTTGAGTATGAATGGTTACCACATCGGTGTGGTGTTTGTAGAGTTTTCGGGCATCGTGATCAGGTTTCCCCGATCATCTCTATGCCTTTGGTTCAGAAGCAGGTTAAGCAGTCTCGTATTTATGTGGCTAAGCCTGCTCCCTCAGGTGCTCGTGGTCTGGGGTCTTCATTGGGTCTGGTTCCGGCTGGGGGGTCGCAGCTGAGGTAGGCCCCGCTGCCAGATCCGGGTGCCTAGGAGTGGAGTTAGCGGGGGCACTAGAGGTCGTAGTGCTGGTTCGGGTCCGTTGAGTTGCGTCTCTACTTTCTCCTTGCTTACTACCAGCTCTTCTATCGTGTCGCCTAGGAGGGCTTGTGCTGGTGTGTGTGAGCCGTCTCGTAACAGGTTTACGGCTCTTTCTGATCTTACCGATGATATTGAAGATGAGATTCCTGAGTGTGTCGGCACGTCGCTTTATCCTAGTTTTTCTCCTTTGGGCCCTAATTTTGATGCAGCCCGGGTTGATGTTGTTAAATGATACCTATTGCCGTGTGGAATGTTCGTGGTCTTAACTGGACTGATCATCAGATCTCGGTTCGGGAGGTAATTTGCTCGTTTAAACTTTGTTGTATTGCTCTACTTGAGACGCGAGTCTCGGGTGGTAACTTTGGGAGTGTGTCTTCATTTATTTCTGGCTCTTGGAAGTGGTTTTCTGATTACGGTAGTAGGCCTGGGAAGAGGATCTGGATTGGGTGGAATCCTGGTTCTGTGTCTGTGGATATTATTGCTATTGAGTCGCAGTTTATTCATTGTTGTATTACCCTATTGCTTGACTCATCCTGTCTTCTGGTTACCTTTGCATATGGTTCTAATGATCTTATTGAGAGGCGGCTGTTGTGGCAGTATCTCACTGATTTCTCGGTATTACATGCTGTTGAGCCTTGGGTCATTATGGGTGATTTTAATGCTGTTTTGGACTCTAGTGAGATTTTGGGAGGGGAAGCCCCTCATGCTGACGATGAGCCGCCCCTGGTAGAGTTCAGAGAGATTTGCACGCGTGCGGATATTGAGATCCTTCCGATGGTGGGCTCTTGGTTCTCCTGGCATAACAAGAGCCCGTCTCCTAGATCTTTATGGAAACGTCTTGATAGGGTGTTGGGTAACCCGCAGTGGTCTATTGAGCATGCTGATCGTACTTGCTCTTGTGAGCTACCGCGGACCTCTGATCATAGCCCTCTTATTCTAGGTCTTGATTGTTTGCCACGTTGTAGAGGTAAAATGTTCAGATTTGATAATTTCCTGGGTGACTCTAAGGATTTTCTCCGGTCGGTTTGGGACATTTGGCGTCATCATATTGTGGGGGGCCCGTTTTATGCGATTTGTCGTAAGTTGGACGCCCTTAAGCCCGTTTTTCGTGCTATAAGGAAGAGGAAGGGAATTTGGCCTTGAATGTTGCTGCTGCTACTTCGTTCCTCTCTTCTTCTCAGAGTATCCTTAGGGACCATCCCATGGATGACTCGGTTTTATTGCTGGAGAGATGTTGTCGGTGGGTATTCTCAGTTGCCGTGGCTCAGGAACAGTCTTCGCTCAGGCAGCGGGCAAAGTTGGCTTGGCTTAAGGATGGGGACCAGTGTTCTGCCTTCTTTTTCCAGCAGATTGCGTCTAGGCGAGTCAGATCTCGTATCTATAGACTTAATACGGAGGATGGTACTGAGTTGATTGACCCTGCTCTTATTAAGAATGAGGTTGTTGGGTTCTATGAGAGAATGTTGGGTTACTCTAATCGGATCATGCCTTTATCTTTCAGTCAGGTTAGGCCTTTTATTTCGGTTTCTCTTTCGCCTGATGTTGCGGTGCACATGGTGAGACCTGTTACTACTGATGAGGTTCGGTCTGTGTTCTTCGAGTTTGATAAGGACAAGGCCCCGGGCCCTGATGGTTTTAATGCGGCCTTTTACCGGCGGGGCTGGGCCGATTATGGGGGGTGATATTTCGTTTGCTATTATGCATTTCTTTGCTACGAGTAAGTTTGTCAGGCAGATCAATTCTACGATCATCTCTCTTGTTCCGAAAGTAGCCTTATCTAGGAGCATGTCGTATTTTAGACCGATCTCTTGCTGCAACTTATTATATAAGGCTATTTCGAAAATTATTGTTCACTGTATGCGTGATAGCTTGGATGCCTTGATTGACCCGGCTCAGATTGCTTTTATTCCTAGGAGAAGGATTAGTGATAATATCCTTCTTGCTCAGGAACTTCTTCATGGTTATAGGCAGAGGGGGATGCCTAGACGGTGTGTGTTTATAGTTGACCTTATGAAAGCTTATGACACTGTTGAGTGGGATTTTATGTTGATTGCTCTGCAGTGTATGGGTTTCCATCAGTCGTTCATCGCCTGGATCAGGGAGTGCATCACCACTACTGCCTTTTCCGTATCCTTGAATGGTGATGCTGAGAGGATCTTTAGAGGTCGTAGGGGGCTTCGGCAGGGAGACCCCATCTCTCCTTATCTCTTTGTTATTGTTATGGAGGTGCTTCATAGTATTATTACTCATGAGATTGCTCAGACCCCGGGGTTCCGTTTCCACTGGAAGTGTGAAGCTACCCGTACTTTCATGCTCGCCTTTGCAGATGATCTCCTTCTTTTCTGTAATCCATATGAGGTCTCTATTGGTTTTCTTAAGAGGAGTATTGATATCTTTGATTCTCTTTCAGGGTTGCGCGCTAACCCTGGGAAGAGTAATTTTTTTCTCTCGGCGAGTGCTTTGGAGCAGGGGGCCCAGGTTGAGCAGTTATTAGGGTTTCAGATGGGCCAGCTCCCTGTGAGGTATTTGGGAGTCCCTTTATCTTCATCGAAGCTCACGATGGCTCAGTGCTCTTCTTTGTTTGGCAGGATTGATGGTCGGTTGAGTGACTAGGCTTGTAGATCTTTGACCATGGCTGGTCATTGTCCGCTTATTCAGTATGTGTTATCTGCTCTTCACATTTATTGGGCCTGTAGTTTTATCCTGCCTAAGGGTGTGCTTTCCCTCATTGAGAAGCGTTTAAGGCATTTTCTTTGGAGAGATTCTCGAGACTCTGGGCATGCTAAAGTGGCTTGGTCTAAGGTATGCTTGCTTGTAGTGTGTGGTGCATTGGTATTAATCCATTGAGGGTTCAGAACCAGGCTCTTATGACCCTCCATATTTGGGCTCCCCTGGCTGGGTCTTCTCGCTCTGTTTGGGTTAGCTGGGTTCGTTCGTATAGAGTTCAGCAATGTTCTTTTTGGGATATTCCTATCTCTGATGCGTCTTCTTGGTATTGCAAACAGCTGCTGAAGTTGCGTCCTCTTGTCATGGGAGCGTTTCAGTATTCTATTGGTGATGGCTCTTCCTTCCGTTTATGGTCGGGTCCTTGGCACCCTATGGGTTTGATTAGGCATTCTATGCCTAGAGCGCCTCTTTGGACTGGCATTGATGTGCATGCCCGTCTTGGCTCTGTTATTTCTGATGGTCATTGGGTTTGGCCGGTGGTTGATCATTCCGAGTTTCAGCAGGTTGTTTCTGCCCTCCCTCTTATTAATGGAGGCCAAGATCGCATCTCATGGAGACCGCATAGCTCTGGTTCCTATTCTTCCTCGTCCGCTCTTCGGTTCCTTAGGGCGTATTCTCCTTCTGTTCCATGGGCCCTCTCCTTCCTGGCCCCAGGAAGATTCCTAGGCACTCCTTCATGTTATGGTTGGCTATTCAGGAGCGCATGTCGACTATGGATAAGCCTTGGCTGCAGCATGAAGATGGTATTTGTGTCCTCTGTGGGATGGCGTTAGAGTCTCATTCTCACTTATTCTTTATGTGACCTTACTCTAGTAGGTGCATCTCTATTGCTAGGAGGGAGGTTAAATTTTGTTGGACTCACTCTAAGTGGAGTACGGGTATTCTTTGGGCGGCTAGGAGGTGGAGAGGTAAGCATATGGTTAACGTGGTATACCGTATCTTTTTAGCGGCGTTGGTCTACTTACTCTGGCAGGAGCGCAATGAGAGGAGATTCGGTCAGAGGCGTCGAGATCCACACATAGTTACTTTCTAGGGGATTGGTCTTGTTTGTGACATTATCTCTCAGCATTGGCCGCCTCATTCTTTATCTGCGGTCGCTGTTAGGCGTATTTGGAGGGTTGCTTGGTAATTCCATTGTAACTCTTTTATTATTTTTCTGTTTCGTGCTATTGGTGCACATTCTGTAATGGTTGCTGTGTACTGGCCTGCCTTGTTGGCCAATATTATTTATTTAATGCAATTGACTTTTCCCAAAAAGAGACGTTACAGCCAATTCTGAGTACAGAAGGCTCGAATCTAATCAATAAACCCGAGTTTTCGTAGAGTTCCGACTCGAATGCATGTAACATGGTCTTATCCCCTATTAACAAGACTTAATCAAGAAGTAAAGGCTTAATCGGAGCCATTATAGCGAATCCTTCGTACAATAAGACTTAATCAAGAAAGAAAAATTAATCGGAGCTGTTATAGCCAATTCTGAGTACAAAAGGCTCGGATCTAATCAATAAACCCGAGATTTCCTAGAGTTTCGACTTGAATGCATGTAACGTGGTCTTATCTCCTATTAACAAGACTTAATCAATAAGTAAAAGATTAATCGTAGCTGTTATAGCCGATTCTGAGTACAAAAGGCTCGATTCTAATCAATATACCGGAGTTTTCGTAGAGTTCCGACTCGAATACATGCAACGTGGTTTTATATCCTATTAACAAGACTTAATCAAGAAGTAAAGGCTTAATCAGAGCTATTATTACCAATATTTGCTACAACAAGACTTAATCAAGAAGTAAAAGATTAATTAGAGCTGTTATAGCCAATTCTGAGTACAAAAGGAATAAATCTAATCAATAAACACGAGTTTTCAAAGTGTTCCTACTCAAATGCATGTACATGGTTGTTGGTCACTAAGTATACAGAATACAACTTGGAAAGTGTTTTAAACAACAGGCTCTACGATTTTCAAATCTGAGTGCATAGCGGAAGTCTTGTTAAAGTAAGTTGCTGTAAAAACAACAACTAGATATGAAGTGTATACTTTAAGATAATCACAAATATTAAAATAGTAAATGTAGAAGGTAAATGACACGGTAAATGAAGTGGTTCGAGGTAAACCCCTCTACGTCCACTGGTCCTCCACACAAGAGTTAAAATGTTTATTATAAATACTATATACACAACTATGTATTTATAATCAAACCTATCAATGTATCGTTCACACAGATTGATACAATGATTGAAGCTTTCAACCGTTCACACAGATTGGTTTAGGCTTTCACTTGACTAACTTCTTCACACACAGTTTCGAAGCTTTGTCTCTTCAATGCAATTCCGTCACACACAGTTCGGGAAAAGCAATGCTTTCTCAGTCCACACAGGGCTGATGGGTTTGTTCAATGATAGAACGATGGTTTGAACAACAGCTTGACTTTCTTGATCTTCTGCTGATAATGTGTTATTCAAGGTTGAGCATTTTGGATATTTCTTCTCTCACAATATGCAGTATATTTGAAGAAATATGTTTGCTCTGAATATTCGTGTAAGCACTTTGTTTAATCAGTTAATCAGTGCCTGATCTTCAAACTCTTGGAGATATATATATATATCCTTCTGAAATATATCCATTGCGAAAGATCCGTTGAACAAGATTCCATGACAACTAGATAGTTGACTTGTATAGACCGAGATCCGGATATTGCGTGGTTTGAAGATCTCTATCGGCTTCAGTATTTAAATACTTTATCCTTTCAGTATTTAAATACTTCTTTATCAAACGGGACTTGACTTTAGCAAGTACTAAAGATTCCTTTTCGAAATGGTCTTCAGTCCTGTTTCGATGTGTATTGAAGGTCTCAATACTTCACAGCTTGATTGCTGTATCCATTAGTGTTGTAGGCTATATAGGAGAAGTCGCTGTATGGAATGTTTGTTGTATGAAGGGACAGCTTCCATACTTGGCGCTTTTAGACTCTTGTTCTTGTATGATGGCATGATGATAGGTCTTCGATACAGGATCAACAACTTATTGTATGCTGGATTGGCATATTGTCAAAACACTCTTATCAAGATCTTTTGATATAGGATTGTTATCCCAACAATTTCCCCCTTTTTGATAATTTTCCAAGTCTTGCCAAGTCTTCCTTTTAAAACCTTTTGATGTTATCCAAACATCCTTGATGATGCCAAAACTTTGACACTTAACATTTTGAAGGAGGGCATACTTCTTGGTCTTCTGGTCGAATATTCTGGCTTTCAGCAATTTGCCTAACACTAGGAACTGCTGGCAAGCAAGTTCAACTTTTATCAAAAGAGTATTACATCTTTAAACTTATGATTGGTGCGCAGGCGCAATCTTACATTGTTTACCTAGATACATACAACTGAATCTATGAACTGTTCGCAGACAAGTTCGTACAGCTTAATATTTTAACAAGTTTTAATACTTGAATTAATTCAGCAAATGGATTGAGTTACGTAATCATACAAACACACAGTAGATTACGAGTTGTAATCTTTCAAGAGAAAAATATTTTATTGAAGTTTAACAAGGATTACAATGTATTTGTTATAAAATAGCAAATAAGACTACAGGAATAGGAATACATGAGGGAATCTAGCTCCTATGGTCAGAATGCCTCCAAGGACTTTTAGGGTCATTCTTGGTACCCTTCCACCAGTTTTGATGAGCGTCCCTGTTTCGATTTTGATAGATAGCTTGACCTTCATAGGATTTATCGAAAGTTAGGATCCAATCTTCTGGATGGGTAACCAAGTCACCTTGCCTGTGCTTGGATTTCATCTTTTGCTATAGAGGGAGCGTCCCTTCGTCCAACCTCTTCTTATATTCCTCAGCGGCTTCCTGTACCGTTCTGCAACTATTGAAAATTGAAGATTCCCTGATAAGAACAACAAAGTATCTTAGCAGTTCATTTTTCCTCCAGTTCTTGATCTCTTCTGCAGTAGGCTGTCGGTTGGCCGGGAGGTTCATAGCTTGCAGTTTTTGAACGAGGTTCTTCTAAGGAAACTTAAGGTCCTGGAATTCTGGGCGAGCTCCCTGTATCCTGACGTTGGGAGTAGGAAATGATAGACATGCAATATCAGCTGTGATACTGTCTTTAAAAGAAGCTAGCATTTCCTTCTCTTGCTCAAGCCTTGTTCTCCTTGTAGCTTCCCTCGCTTCTTCCCCCTTTTTGGCGTCATCAAGCTAGGACACCTTTTCATCAAGACGTCCAAGGATCTGCAGAGCACCATCCTGTTTTGTCTCAAAACTAGTCATTTTATTCACAAGGGAGGTAAGCACCTGCGACATATCCTGAATCTTTTTGTCGTGGGCTCGGAGCTGGGAACCGGATTCAATGAGAACTGATGCAGTCTTGGCCTCAGACACACGAAGCTTGGATTGCTCTTCCTTCAGGATCTGCTCCTGACGCTGTTGTAATTGGCTAAGGGCCATTTGGAAGATTGAAGGCAGGATTCTGAAGGCTTCTTCTACACTAGAAACTTCGTGCCTCAGACCCGTCATTTCTTTAACGGCTGATTGGTGTATCCAGCCGAGTGCCTTTTCAACAGAGTGTAGGGCGGTCACGGCATCCTGTATGAAGACAGTTTGTAGGCCAAGAGCATGCAGTTGCTCTTTCTTCGTGGTGGATCTTGGAGAGTCTGGATGGGCGAAATCTTCAACTCCATTCAACCGTCTCAAGTTCACATTAGGACGTGAATTGAGTTGGATATCCTCAGGTATTATACCGTCGTCGGATTCCAAAACAGTTGAGAATGCGGGAGCATCAGATGCGGGCTCGACAACAGGGGCTGTTATCCCCTGTTCTGAATTAGGTTCTGAAGACATAGGTACAGGAGGGACTAATTCCTCCTGATGTCTCTCAGCTTCCGCTTGCTCCTGCATAGGGACTGATTCCTCTCGCGGGATGGTGCTGGTCTTGTCATCTGTGGCGACAGGTGCGGATGCATGTTCCGGGGCTGGTTGTTCCTCCGCTACAGGAGGGACTGAATCCTCGTTGTTGGGAATATTATTTTGGCTAGAGGTCCCTTGATCTGGCTGGGTTTCCTCATGACTCATTCTCAGACCTACCTGAAAGGCATCGTTGTCGTCGTCTGAGTCATGATCAGATTTGGGACTGTGGGGATCAGAGCCAATGGATTTTGCTTTTCCTTTCTTGCGGGCATATGCCTTGTCTATCAGGTGGCTGGTGATCAACTCTTTGCAGCACAGATTGTCCCATTGGATCAGGACTTCAACATTTTGAGAGTCCATCACTTCCAAGCCAAACCATTCTTCTTCGCACCAATCGCTCCAGTTGTACAGAGTGTTGTACGGAGCGAGCTTGTAGGATTTACATTAGACAAAGCGTTTATATGCTTGCTCTATTTACACAGAAAGCAAAGTCTTATTGATTATGGTGTTTGGGGAGGGTCTGCGTACAACGCTTGGGTCTGCTGTATGCACGGGTTCCTCGATAGGTATGTGTTCCTGTGTCGACGCTGGATCCCTAACAGGGGTTGGTACCCTGATGGGAGAAGGATCCTGAACGGGTGTGGAATCCCAATAGGAGAAGTGGCTATTGGCTCCAAAGGGGCAGCCGACTCGCTAGAGTCTTGTAAGTTGGCAGATGTCTGAATATCCGTCGTAGCCGCCAAAGGCTCGGGATCTACTGTCGCGACAGTAGCAGTCATCTCATCCGCAGGGGTTGCACCCTGGGGGCTCGATATAGTGGTTTGGGCTGGTGAAGGAGAATCCTTGGAGATTTCTGTAGCTTTAACTTTTGAAAGCCTCCTTAGCTTCCTTTTCGGCTTCTCACCAGCAACGGGAGTTTTGCTGTGAGATCTTTTTCTCTTCCTTGAAGTTTCTTCACTCTGGGACTTCGAAGACACATCTCTTGGATCGGCAGAAAGGGACAATTTTCGGACGAAAGGTCTGTTTGCAATCAGGGGTCCTTTCTTGAAGACAGTGGGTCTGATGCTTCCCATATATATCCGAGAAGTGATCTTCTTTGCTTTTTCGGCTTGAGGAACACCGCATTTCGTCAGAATGTAATTCAGAAGCAAACCAAAAGATTTTGTCTGCAAGGCAGGCTTAGAAACTTCTTCCTGCAACCGTTCGAGGATAATTTAACACCAGTTAACCTTTTCACAGGTCATCATTGCAACCATCATTCTGAACCTTAGATTGGTGCACCTCTCGAACGCACCTGTTCTATTCTCAATTACACGGCAACAGAAATCGTGTAAATAAACAAAAGGTAAACAAAAGAGTTTCTTGCGACAAGAGGTGTGAACCGTTTCAACCGATGCTGAACCGGTGAACAACCCATAGTATTCGGTCAAGAGTTCTTGGGACCCAAAGGTCTTAAGATCTTCCATTGTCAGGCCATCAGCAGGAAGCCTGTAGAGATTCTGAAGTAGCTCTTGGTCAACACGGATCTTGACTCCGCGAATGACAGCAGTGATGTCAGCAACATTTCCTCCCTGAGCAAGCGAGAAGAAACGGACATCAGCATTGAGGTAGAATTCCTCAACCAGGTGAACATCAAAACGTTCAGCGGTGTGACTTCCAAGGCGATAAAGGTCTTGCTGACGTATCCTCGTAATCACGTATTCCATCGATTCGACGTCATCACCTTCGGAACGAACACGTTCAAGCACGACAGATCTAGAAAAGATCCATTCGTCGATGATGTTGGAGGATTTTTTGAGAGAGATGGAAGATGTCTGAGAAGATGCCATTGACGATTCTCGAAGAAAAGTAAAGAGGATTCAAAGAGAAATGCAGTAAAAACAAAGAGGCTTGTAGGCTGTATGCTCAAGGACTCGTTCAATATGCAGAAAGCGTAAAGAGTCTCAAATGGCATTTACAGTCCTTTTATAGTGGGCGGCGAAGAAGGGTTTACATATAATGAACGGTCAGATTTAAGGGATGGGAACCGTTGTTTAAAATGGACGACCATGATGGACTGAGTGTAACTGGTACAACTTATCCATCTAATTTTGAAATAAGAGCGGGTCCCACTTCTGACTTATCAAATTACCCTTATTGCCCGAAACAGCGGTGTAAAATTAATAAAATAATATGAAACATCGCGGCCTTGAAGATACCAATGTCCAGATATCGTGTAAAGCATTTAATGCAAAAGACTTTATGATTATAACAGGGCACGTGGACACAAAGATCGTTTAAAAAAATAAATAACATGATAATTGATTTCCCATAGTATGTGTTGTATCCGCGAAAATACATCGTTCCCCCTTAAAAGGTACATACGGGTTTCAATTCCATACAGCAGCTTTCAGATTAATGTTGTATTCTTGGGTCGTACTATATTCCCCCTTAATTATTGCACACGTCAGCTCTAGGATAATTCATGTCTCTTTGTCCTACATTGCTGTTCTGATAGACTGAGTGTACAGATAACTAACAGTGGATACTGTATTCTTGGTTCTTAGAGCATTCCCCCTCAATTTGCTAAGTAAAGCATTAAAAAAAACTTACAGGGAGTTAGGCTGTAGCAATCCCAATTCATGTCGAAGCATGCAGAATCCTGCTGTGTCGAGAGGTTTGGTAAAGATGTCGGCTAACTGGATATCTGTATGAACTTTTTCCAGCCGAACATCCTTGTTCTTAACATGATTCCTAATGAAGTGATGCTTCATGTGAATATGCTTGGTGCGCGAGTGCAATACAGGGTTATGCGTGATAGCAATTGCACTCGTGCTATCGCACATAATTGGCATTTCTTTGGCTTCAATTCCATAGTCTGACAACTGTTGTTGCATCCAAAGGATCTGCATACAGCAACTACCAGCAGCATAGTATTCTGATTCAGTTGTTGAAAGCGAGTTTGCCAATTGTTTCTTGCTAAACCAAGACACAAGTCTAGGTCCAAGAAAGTGACAAGTTCCACTTGTACTCTTCCTATCTAGCTTGCAACCTCCGAGATCGAAGTCGCTATTGCCAACTAAATCGAATCTGCCTTATTTAGGATACCACAATCCTACATCGACTGTTCCTTTGACGTATTTCAGGATTCGTGTGGGTGTTACAAAGTGTGATTCTTTAGGTGCTACTTGATATCGTGCACATAATCCTACAGCAAATTGGATATCAGGCCTGTTAGCCGTTAGGTACAGGAGTGAGCCAATGAGATTCTTGTAGAGTGATTGATCAACCGGCCTTCCAGCTTCATCAGCACTAATTTGCACGGAAGTGCTCATGGGGGTTGACGATGATTTGGAAGTATTCATTCCAAACTTGTTGAGAAGCTCCTTGCTGTATTTTTCCTGGTTGATGAAAATCCCTGTAGGCAGCTGCTTTACCTGCAATCCTAGGAAATAACTAAGTTCTCCCATCATACTCATTTCAAATTTACTGTGCATGAGATGAGAGAACCTTTGACACAAAGCAAGGTTAGTTGAACCAAATATTATATCGTCTACATATATTTGAACCATTAGAAGGTCATCACCTTCCTGTATTTTGAATAAGGTTTTATCCACAGCACGTTTCTCGAATCTATTATTGGTTAGATACTGGGACAAAGTCTCATACCATGCTCTAGGGGCTTGCTTAAGTCCATACAGTGCTTTTCTTAGCCTGTATACTAGGTCTTCACCTTCTGGATTGACAAACCCTAGTGGTTGTTCAACATATACTTCTTTAGCAAGGTCTCCATTCAGGAATGCACTTTTGACGTCCATTTGGTATACAGTGAAGCTCTTATGGGCGACAAAGGCTAAAAATATTCTAATGGCTTCTAGTCTGGCTACAGGAGCAAATGTCTCATCGTATTCTATGCCTTCTTCTTGTCTGTAGCCTTAGGCGACTAGTCGGGATTTATTCCCGATAATGAGTCCATTTCTATCCTTCTTGCTTCTAAATACCCATTTGGTTCCAATTACGGATTGATAAGTAGGTCTGGATACAAGATACCATACGTTGTTTCTTTCGAAACCGTTAAGATCTTCTTCCATAGATGTGATCTAATGAGAATTGTTGAGAGCTTATTTGGTAGAAACAGGTTCAGATTGGGCTAAGAATACAGCAATAGTGCACATATTAAGTCTTCTAAGCTCGGATTGTGATTTCCATTCAGGAAATGGAGATATCTCTGACTCGGGGTCTTCTTGCGCACATAGTACATTTCCTTGTGTACTCTGTATTCTCCTACGGGTAGAAACACCAGCATCAATGTTTCCTATGATCAACTCTTGTGGGTGATCTCTTAACCATCTTCGGTCGGGTTCTAATTCGGGGTCCCGTACTGTATCTTGAGTTGCTATAGTTTCAGCTTCAGCTTGTACAGCATCGGCTTCATCTACATTGGTTCTTACAGCTCCGTGGTTGATTTCTAGGTCAACGACAGGTTCTATAGGAGTTGGTGGATCGACGATGGAAAGTTGTTGGATGTTCTGAGAAAGGTATTCTACTCCTGTAGGGTCATGGTGAGGTTCATCGAACACTACATGAACTGATTCCTCAATTGTTAGCTTCGTTTTATTGAAAATCCTATAAGCTTTGCTAACAGAGGAATATCCTACAAATATCCCTTCATCCGATTTCTCATCGAAGGTTCTAAGTTGATCCTTACCGTTGTTCAAAACGTAACACCTGCATCCAAAAATGTGAAAGTACGAAACTAGCGGAGTTTTGTTGTTCCATACTTCGTATGCTGTTTTGTTGTGATGCTTGTTGATGATACAGCGGTTTTGTGTATAACACGCTGTATTGGTGGCTTCACCCCAGAAACGCTGTGGCAACTTGCTTGCGGCAATTATTATCCTTGTTGCTTCCTTCAGTGTCCTGTTCTTTCGCTCGGCAACACCATTTTGTTGAGGTGTACGGGCAGCTGAGTATTCGTGTTGTATTCCATTTTCCGAACAGTATTGCTCTATAAAGCGGTTAGTGAATTTTGTACCTCTGTCGGAACGAATGGACACGATACTCGACCCTTTTTCATTTTGAAGCTTTCTCAGGTGCTCGGGTAGTTTTGATGTTGTTTCCTTCTGATACGAATTACATATTAAAGATGGACGTAAACTCGTATGCTGATACGAATTATGTATAAAAATGGATGTAAACTCGCATGCAATGCAGCGTAAATATTGTTGATCCTCACAACACTCGAATATGTGTAACACTCGTAAGAAATAACCGAAAGTAGGGCAATTCGGTTGTGTAAGTAAGAACAATGTGATGATGATTATCAAACTAGACCTATAGTTTGATAAGGTGATTTCTTCTCAAGACCTATTGAGAATCAATTGGATTAATACTCGAAAACGCATCGAATAAAAATCAAGTTTCGATGAAAAGCATTCACCAAGGAAAACACAAAGTGTCTTCTTCTTATAACAACATTCAATATCCTACAAAGCTTAATCAAAGACTACTTATAGGAGGTGAAGTCTTCTTACAACTAAGGAATCTAAAACAACAAGATCACATGATCTTTGAAATGAAAAACAATAACCAAGTAAAGAAATCAAAAGCAAGAGCAAATGATCTTGAAAAGGAAGACAAGAATCAAAATAAAACTATAAAAATAACAACAACAAATAATAGGGGGAAAAAGAAAGGAAAAGGAGACAAAATCAACACCCAAAGTGTATAAAAAAGTGGCTGGAACACCCTGCCGGCAGGGACTCGACCGTGTCCCGAGACACGGCCACGGCACGCGCAACATGGTTGGCAGGACTCGACCGTGTCGCCTGGAACACGGTCGGGTGTCTGGACAGTCAGTTCCGGCAGTTGTGGGCGAGTAGGACTCGACCGTGTTCGTATGAAACGATCGGGATGGCCGGCAAGCGTTTCTGCGCTTCTAGATGAGTAGGACTCGACCGTGTTTGTATGATACGGTCGGGATGGTCGGCAGACTTTCGACGCTTTCCGGAAGGGTGTGACACGACCGTGTCGAGGGACACAGTCGGGTATGGCCGACAGTGACTTTGGCATTTCCGGACGAGTACGGCACGGGCTGTGTCGGACGACACGGCTGAGTTCGGTCGACAGTGCTTCGGCATTTTCCGGCAGGTTGTGACACGGGCGTGTCCTGGGACACGGTCGAGCTCGGTAGCTTGGTCCTTTTACGTCTTGTGTCCGTTTTCTCGCCAAAAAATGTCGACGTACGTGCATGACGCGTTGTAAGGCTATTTACGTCGATCCTTGCTTCGTTTTCTTTATTCGGACTAGTCAATTCCGTATCATTCCCTCCCCCCTTAAAGGTAATTGTCCTCAATTCTGAAATCCCGTCGTCATCAAGATAATTAACTAAAGCCTCTAAGTACTTGATCTCGAAAATATCTGCAGTGCGTATATGGCCCAAAATCTTGAGACGATAAGTAGTAGGGGTTTTTAGAGAATCTCCAACAAAATAACTATCATTATTAATAAAATAATAATAATTATTCTGCGAGGTAATACCGATATCACGATATGAATCATCCTTTAAATGGACATCTGAAATGGGAAACGCGATAGTAGTCATAGGTCTCTCTTCATCAACTGGTTCCTCATCAAATACTGGCGGTCCGTCATAATCCGATCCACTCTCCATTTTAATATTATTGGACTCCCCAAATAATGTTCCATCGAAAATTAATTTGTTAAGCCCAATCCGGTAATTATTCAGGACAATAGGTCTATCACAAGAACCTGAGTCGCTATAGAAATTTGATCCAAAGCTGTTGTTTTCTTTTAGCCGGCCAATATCAGTACCAAGCTCAATTTCCCTCTCACTAGCAAACATGGTTAGATTCGGTTTCTCACCTAGTTTAGGGATCATAGATTGAAGTGACATTGGTTTCAACACGATCCTCTTGTCCTTATCCCGCAACTCGTACTCGTTATTTCTTCCTTAATGTAAAACATCTCTATCGAATGGCCATGGTCGTCCCAAGAGTACATGGCATGCATCCATCGGGAGTACATTGCATAATATGTTGTCAACGTACGAACCCATGGTTAAGCCGACCCGTACTTGTTTCGAGACTTTCACTTTACTCCCGTCATCGAGCCAATGTAATGCGTATGGTTTTGGGTGAGTAGTAGTGATGAGTCCGAGCTTCGTCACCATCTCCCTTGATGCTACGTTGGTACAACTTCCTCCATCGATGATCAAACTACACCATTTGTTCCCAACTTGACACTTGGTGTGAAATATTTGATCCCGTTGTTCCGAATCATTTGAAACGGGTTTGAGTTGTAAAGTACGAAGAACTAAGGTTGTATCATAGTTTGGAGCCTCGTAAGTTTCACATTCTTCTCCCTCGTCTTCCTCCACGTTGAAATTAAATACATCACCTAGTCTTTCTCTTTCGTCCTCATCTAGCAACTCGTCTCGGACCGTGATGGCTTCTCTTAGCATCACCACTTTTTGTTAGGACAAGTATTTTGATAGTGACCGAACCCTTGACATTTAAAACATCTTACTTTGGTTAGGCTCGTTTTCTTCGGTACGCCGGGGATCTTAGAAACCGTAGTAGGGATAGGAGTCAGTATCGTTGTGTTAATTGAACTCGAACCGGTACTTGGATCCTCGAACTTTGATGGAAATTCGGTTTTGGAAAACTTCACTTTGTTTTGAGCTTTTATCTTTATGCATAGTCCGCATAAAGTGTCAAAATCTCTAAAGGGGTATAATTCCACCGTATTTGCAATGTTTCGGTATAGGCCACGTACGAAACGTGACATTTTTTGTTCTTCATTTTCTTCGAGTTCTCCCATTAAGGCCAAGCCTTCAAATTCTTCAATATATTCTCCTACGCTTAGTTTCCCATGCGTGAATTCGGCAATCCTTCGGTACAAGGTTAACCGATGTGATGGCGGGACATACCTTTTACGTAGTTTCTTCTTTAAAGAATCCCAAGAACGGATCTTTTCCTTTCCCGCACGAGCTCATTATGTTTTCACACCCTCGTACCACATGGAAGCACCTTTCCCTAACTTGAGAATCGCATATTTGCAACGTTTCTCGTTGTTAAGGTTTTTGAACTCGAACATGTGTTCAATCTTTCTCTCCCACTCCAAGTAGACTTCGGGATCGGTACCTCTGACAAATTTTGGAAGTTCATTTAATTTAAATTCATCTGCATGACGCGGTGAATGTGCGTCATATCCTCCTCTTCTAGCTTGAAAACGTGGCTCTAGTAAGTTGTGTAGTGCCTCATGGAGTTTCTCCATGAAATCAACGTCGGAAAAATCCATGATAGATAGTTTTAACAAGAAATCTCCAAGAAAATTTCGACAAGGAAATAACCTTGGTCTTCGATACCACTTATGATACGAATTACGTATTAAAGATGGACATAAACTCGTATGCTGATACGAATTACGTATAAAAATGGACATAAACTCGCATGCAATGCAGCGGAAATATAGTTGATCCTCACAACACTCGAATATGTGTAACACTCTTAAGAAATAACCGAAAGTAGGGCAATTCGGTTGTGTAAGTAAGAACAATGTGATGATGATTATCAAACTAGACCTATAGTTTGATAAGGTGATTTCTTCTCAAGACCTATTGAGAATCAATCGGATTAATACTCGAAAACGCGTCGAATAAAAATCAAGTTTCGATGAAAAGCATTCACCAAGGAAAACACAAAGTGTATTCTTCTTATAACAACATTCAATATCCTACAAAGCTTAATCAAAGACTACTTATAGGAGGTGAAGTCTTCTTACAACTAAGGAATCTAAAACAACAAGATCACATGATCTTTGAAATGAAAAACAATAACTAAGTAAAGAAATCAAAAGCAAGATCAAATGATCTTGAAAAGGAAGACAGGAATCAAAATAAAACTATAAAAATAACAACAACAAATAATATGGGGAAAAAGAAATAAAAAGGAGACAAAAACAACACCCAAAGTGTATAAAAAAGTGGCTGGAACACCCTGCCGGCAGGGACTCGACCGTGTCCCGAGACACGGCCGCGGCGCGCGCAACATGGTCGGCAGGACTCGACCGTGTCGCCCGGAACACGGTCGGGTGTCTGGACAGTCAGTTCTCACAGTTGTGGGCGAGTATGACTCGATCGTGTTCGTATGAAACGGTCGGGTTGGTCGGCACACGTTTCGGCGCTTCTAGACGAGTAGGACTCGACCGTGTTCGTATGACACGGTCGGGCTGGTCGGCAGACTTTCGACGTTTTCCGGAAGGGTGTGACACGACCGTGTCGAGGGACAGTCGGGTATGGCCGACAGTGACTTTGGCATTTCCGGACGAGTACGGCACGGGCCGTGTCGGACGACACGGCTGAGTTCGGTCGGCAGTGCTTCGGCATTTTCCGACAGGTTGTGACACGGGCGTGTCCTGGGACACGGTCGAGCTCGGCAGCTTGGTCCTTTTACGTCTTGTGTCCGTTTTCTTGCCAAAAAATGTCGACATACGTGCATGACGCATTGTAAGGCTATTTACGTCGATCCTTGCGTCGTTTTCTTTATTCGGACTAGTCAATTCCCTATCATTCCCTCCCCCTTTAAAGGGAATTGTCCTCAATTCTGAAATCCCGTCGTCATCAAGATAATTAACTAAAGCCTCTAAGTACTTGATCTCGAAAATATCCGCAGTGCGTATATGGCCCAAAATCTTGAGACGATAAGTAGTAGGGGTTTTTAGAGAATCTCCAACAAAATAACTATCATTATTAATAAAATAATAATAATTATTCTGCGAGGTAATACCGATATCACGATATGAATCATCCTTTAAATGGACATCTGAAATGGGAAACGCGATAGTAGTCATAGGTCTCTCTTCATCAACTGGTTCCTCATCAAATACTGGCGGTCCGTCATAATCCGGTCCACTCTCCATTTTAATATTATTGGACTCCCCAAATAATGTTCCATCAAAAATTAATTTGTTAAGCCCAATCCGGTAATTATTCAGGACAATAGGTCCATCACAAGAACCTGAGTCGCTATAGAAATTAGACCCAAAGCTGTTGTTTTCTTTTAGCCGGCCAATCTCAGTACCAAGCTCAATTTCCCTCTCACTAGCAAACATGGTTAGATTCGGTTTCTCACCTCGGTTAGGGATCATAGATTGAAGTGGCATTACTTTCAACACGATCCTCTTGTCCTTATCCCGCAACTCGTACTCGTTATTTCTTCCTTAATGTAAAACATCTCTATCGAATAGCCATGGTCGTCCCAAGAGTACATGGCATGCAACCATCGGGAGTACATCGCATAATATGTTGTCAACGTACGAACCCATGGTTAAGCCGACCCGTACTTGTTTCGAGCCTTTCACTTGACTCCCGTCATCGAGCCAATGTAATGCGTATGGTTTTGGTTGAGTAGTAGTGATGAGTCCGAGCTTCGTCACCATCTCCCTTGACGCTATGTTGGTACAACTTCCTCCATCGATGATCAAACTACACCATTTGTTCCCGACTTGACACTTGGTGTGAAATATTTGATCCCGTTGTTCCGAATCATTTGAAATGGGTTTGAGTTGTAAAGTACGAAGAACTAAGGTTGTATCATAGTTTGGAGCCTCGTAAGTTTCACATTCTTCTCCCTCGTCTTCCTCCATGTTGAAATTAAATACATCACCTAGTCTTTCTCCTTCATCCTCGACTAGCAACTCGACTCGGTCCGTGATGGCTTCTCTTAGCGTCACCACTCGTTTGTTAGGACAAGTATTTTGATAGTGACCGAACCATTGACATTTAAAACATCTTACTTTGGTTAGGCTCGTTTCGTTCGGTACGCCGGGGGGTCTTAGAAACCGTAATAGGGACAGGAGTCGGTATCATTGTGTTAATTGAACTCGAACCGGTACTTGGATCCTCGAACTTTGATGGAAATTCGGTTTTGGAAACCTTCACTTTGTTTTCAGCTTCTATCTTTATGCATAGTCCGCATAAAGTGTCAAAATCTCCGTAGGGGTATAATTCCACCGTATTCGCAATGTTTCGGTTTAGGCCACATAAGAAACGTGACATTTTTTGTTCTTCATTTTCTTCGAGTTCTTCCATTAAGGCCAAGCCTTCAAATTCTTAAATATATTCTCCTACGCTTAGTTTCCCTTGCGTGAATTCGGAAATCCTTCAGTACAAGGTTAACCGATGTGATGTCGGGACATACCTTTTACGTAGTTTCTTCTCTAAAGAATCCCAAGAACGGATCTTTTCCTTTCCCGCACGAGCTCGTTGTGTTTTCACACCCTCGTACCACAGGGAAGCACCTTTGCCTAACTTCAGAATCGCATATTTGCAACGTTTCTCGTTGTTAAGGTTTTTGAACTCGAACATGCATTCAATCTTTCTCTCCCACTCCAAGTAGACTTCAGGATCGGTACCTCCGACAAATTTCAGAAGTTTATTTAATTTAAATTCATCTGCATGACGCGGTGAATGTGCGTCATATCCTCCTCTTCTAGCTTGAAAACGTGGCTCTTGTAAGTTGCGTAGTGCCTCACGGAGTTTCTCCATGAAATCAACGTCGGAAAAAGCCATGATAGATAGTTTTAACAAGAAATCGCCAAGAAAATTTCGACAAGGAAATAACCTTGGTCTCCGATACCACTTATGAAACGAATTACGTATTAAAGATGGACGTAAACTCGTATGCTGATACGAATAACATATAAAAATGGACGTAAACTCGCATGCAATGCAGCGGAAATATAGTTGATCCTCACAACACTCGAATATGTGTAACACTCGTAAGAAATAACCGAAAGTAGGGCAATTCGGTTGTGTAAGTAAGAACAATGTGATGATGATTATCAAACTAGACCTATAGTTTGATGAGGTGATTTCTTCTCAAGACCTATTGAGAATCAATCGGATTAATACTCGAAAACGCGTCGAATAAAAATAAAGTTTCGATGAAAAGCATTCACCAAGGAAAACACAAAGTGTATTCTTCTTATAACAACATTCAATATCTTACAAAGCTTAATCGAAGACTACTTATAGGAGGTGAAGTCTTCTTACAACTAAGGAATATAAAACAACAAGATCACATGATCTTTGAAATGAAAAACAATAACCAAGTAAAGAAATCAAAAGCAAGATCAAATGATCTTGAAAAGGAAGACAAGAATCAAAATAAAACTATAAAAATAACAACAAATAATAGGGGGAAAAAGAAAGGGAAATGAGACAAAAACAACACCCAAAGTCTATAAAAAAATGGCTAGAACACCCTGTCAGCAGGGACTCGACCGTGTCCCGAGACATGGCCACGACGCGCGCAACATGGTCGGCAGGACTCGACCGTGTCGCTTAGAACACGGTAGGGTGTCTAGACAGTCAGTTCCGGCAGTTGTGGGCGAGTAGGACTCGACCGTGTTCGTATGACACGGTCGGGCTGGTCGGCAGGCGTTTCGCGCTTCTAGGCGAGTAGGACTCGACCGTGTTCGTATGACACGATCGGGCTGGTCGGCAGACTTTCAACGCTTTCCGGAAGGGTGTGACACGACCGTGTAGAGGGACACGGTCGGGTATTGCCGACAGTGACATTGGCATTTCCGGACGAGTATGGCACGGGCCGTGTCGGACGACACTGCCGAGTTCGGTCGGCAGTTGATACGAATTCTCACTTGTGATGTGAATTCTCTATCGGTACAGCGGAAGGCTGGTTTGATGAGCGGAAGCTATCGGCAAGGAACTGTCAGGAACTGATAACAATAGTTCGCTACAGCAATAATATTGGCGAGTAGTAAGCGCGCGCGATGAAGATGGCAACTCGATACAGCGACAAGACAGGAACTTGGCCGAATGGAAATGACTCGAAACAGGTAACCTCCAACAGTGGCACTCGAAACAGCAAACTTCGGGCATATGCTAATAGAAAACAGGAAACAAGTTCTAACAATAGAACAACACTTGAAACGGAAATTTGATTAAGTACAATACTGTATCAAAAAATAAGAAGAATATCGAAACAGAACAGAAACAGTTGTTTTATCGAATTAGACCTATAATTCGATAAAGTGATTTCTCCTCAAGACCTATTGAGAATCAATCAGATTAAGATTCGAAAATGCGTCGAATAATAATCAAAGTATGAAGGAAACTCGTCCAACACTTAAACAATACACAAGGTATGTTGTTTTATCATTCAAAATCAATCCTTCATTACAACTCCATCAACCCTATTTATAGGCAAAAGTAGCCTGACAAGATAAACTAAACTAATACAAGCTGTTCTTAAAATAATGAAAAGATAATAAAAGGTTCCCCATGTCACTTGCAAACAAAAGTAAAAGCTGGGACTTGTCTCCATATTCTTCCTGACAGCCGCTTTTTCCTACAACATGTTGCCAAGAATCCTGCTGCTTTAATAATAAAGAAAGTGTTAAAGCTCTTATTTTATTCTTTTGCCTTCCTACTTGGACCCTTTCCCCAAGTGCAAGTTGCCTATGTTTGATTTACTCCAAGTCCGATTATCAAGGTAACTCCGGGTCTCGTATCCGTTTTCTCGCCTAAGTAAGTTGGAATATGGTCGAGGTGTTTTACGTCAATCCTTACTTTGTCTTCTTCGCTTGGAGTAGTCGGTTTCGTATCATTCCCTCATTCTTTAAAAGGAATTATCCTCAATTCAGCAATCCCATTGTCGTCGAGATAAGGAGATAGATCACCTATGTTGAAAGTAGCATGCACTCCATAATCACCTAGAAGTTCTATCTTGTAAGCGTTGTCGTTCACCTTCGAAACTATTTTAAATGGTCCCTCAGCTCGTGGCATTAACTTGTTCTTACGCTTACTCGGGAATCGTTCTTTCCTCAAATGTACCCAAACTAAATCTCCAACCTCGAATAATCTGGGTTTTCTTTGCTTGTTCGACTTCCTTTTGTACGTCTCGTTTATCTCCTTGATTCGTTCACGCACCTGTTCGTGTAATTTCATCATTGATTTCAGTTTTGACTCTGCATCCTTATGCACCAATTCGTCATTCGGTAATGGTATTAAGTCTAACGGTATGTAAGGATTCAGCCCGTAAACTACTTCGAATGGAGACTGTGCCGTGGCATGAGTAGGAGAGCGATTATATGCGAACTCCACGTGTGCGAGCTTCAAATCCCAATCCTTTTGTGTTTTGCTTACCAAGCCTCGCAACAGCATCCCTAGTGTTCGATTAGTCACTTCAGTTTGTCCGTCTGTTTGAGGATGATGCGAAGTACTAAACAAAAGATTGGTTCCCACCTTTCTCCACAATGTGTTCCAAAAGTAACTCAAAAACTTCTAGTCCCGGTCCGAAACAATAGTTTTCGGAACTCCATGTAATCGTACCACCTCTCGGAAATATAAGTCGGCAATATTACTCGCATCATCGATTTTGTGACAAGAAACAAAATGAGCCATCTTTGAAAAACGATCGACAACAACCATAATTGCATCCTTACCTCGTTGGGTTCGAGGCAAAGCAACAATGAAATCCATCGAGACATCTTCCCATGGCCTCTCCGGAATCGGTAAAGGTGTATATTCCTGGTTTGAACGAACTCTTCGCAATATGGCATGTCACACACTTACTGATTATATTATGGACATCCCCCTGCATCCTTGGCCAATAAAAATGCTCTTTAAGCACATCCAATGTCTTGGCCGAACCAAAGTGGCCAGCCAAACCTCCCCCGTGAGCCTCTCGAACCAGCAATTCTCGAATCGTGTGCCTTGGTAGACAAAGACGATTTCCCTTAAATAGAAAGCCTTCCTGTATCGAAAATTCTCCCATCGGTCCAGGTTTGCACAGGGCGAAGGTCTCGCCAAAATCCGCATCACCTTCGTAATACTCCTTTACTGTATCGAATCCAAGCAATCGAACGTCAAGGGTAGAGAGTAAGGCATACCGCCTGGATAACGCATCTGGTACAATGTTGCTCTTGCCATCCTTATACTTCGATGAAAAGTGAAATGATTGCAAGAACTCCACCCACTTTGCATGTCTCGGACTCAACTTCTGCTGTCCATTAATATACTTTAAAGATTCATGGTCCGAATGCAGAATAAAATGTTTTGGCCGAAGGTAATGGCTCCAATGATCAAGAGCTCTCACTATGGCATAAAACTCCTTATCGTAAGTACAGTAGTTGAGTCGAGCCCCACCCAACTTCTCCTAAAAGTACGTAATAGGCCGCCTGCCTTGAATGAGGACCGCCCCAATACCAACTCCACTAGCGTCACACTCCACTTCGAACGGCTGTGCAAAATCGGGTAACGCCAAGATAGGTGCTTCACATAACCTTGCCTTCAACTTTTCAAATGCCCCTTGGACAGCTCTTCTCCACACAAATGGACCCTTCGTCAAACACAGTTATCGGACTTGTTATGGTGCTGAAATCTCGAATAAACCTCCGATAAAAAGAGGCAAGACCGTGGAACGATCTAACTTCAGTTACGGTTTTAGGAGTAGGCCACGACATAATAGCTTCAATTTTCCCCTGATCAACTGACACTGCATCCTTCGAAACAACATAGCTAAGGAAAGTTATGCTCTCGACGAGAAACGCACACTTTTCTTTCTTTCCATACAGCCTCTGAGACCTAAGAGTCTCGAATACTTGCCGTAGATGTCCGAGATGCTCCTTCACCGACCGACTATAAACCAAAATATCATCCAAATAAACAACCAAGAATCTACCCAAAAATGCCTTTAGTACTTCGTTCATCAAACGCATGAAATTACTCGGGGCATTCGTAAGTACAAATGGCATGACGGTCCACTCATACAGTCCATGCTAAGTTTTGAAGGCCGTCTTCCATTCATCTCCCTCCCGCATATGAATCTGGTGATAACCACTTCGTAGGTCAACCTTTGAAAAGATCACCGAGCCATGTAGCTCGTCCAACATATCATCAAGCCTTGGTATCGGGAATCGATACTTGATTGTTATGTTATTTACGGTCCGGCTATCGATACACATCCGCCAAGAACCATCCTTCTAAGGAACAAGTAGGACCGGAACCGCACATGGACTTAAACTTTCTTGAACATACCCGTGGCTCATCAGTTCTTCAATCTGCTTCTGGAGTTCCTTCGTTTCCTCAGGATTACACCTATAGGCAGCTTTATTCGGGAGAGGTGCACCTGGTATAAGATCGATTTGATGCTCAATTCCACGAATTGGCGACAAACCCGATGGCATCCGCGAACTCATGTAATAAGTCGGCCACCGTATCCTCGTTTTTCGCTGCCATGAAATTATCTTGAGTCTCCTTTTTCACCAGCATGTAAACATGCTCACCCCTTTCCATAGCGTGTTCAACTTCCCTCTCGTTCGCGAACATGGTGAGGTTCGGTTTTTCCCCTCGTTTGGCACTCATGGACCAGATAGCATGAGGTGACATCGGTTTCAACACGATCTTCTTTCCCTTATCTCGCAACTCGTATTTGGTGCTCCTACCCCGATGCAAAACATCCCTATCAAATAACCAAGGACATCCCAAAAGTACGTGACAAGCATCCATTGGAATCACATCACATAATATCTCATCGTGATATGAACCCATTGCCAATCCGACCCGAACTTGCTTCGAAACCCTCACCTTACTTCCGTCATCAAGCTAATATAAAGCATATGGCTTAGGATGAGTTGTGGTGGTTAGTCCAAGCTTTGTCACCATTTCACTTGAAGCTACGTTGGTGCAACTCCCTCCGTCGATAATTAAACTACACCATTTCTCTCCAACTTGACACTTCGTATGGAATATTTGGCCTCGTTGTTCTGACTTGCTCGGAACCGACTTGGCTTGTAAAGTGCGAAGGACCAAGGTTGTATCGTAATTCGGAGCATCGTAAGCCTCACGTTCTTCTCCTTCTTCGTCCTCCATGTTGAAATCAAACACATCACCTAGTCTTTCTTTTTCGTCCTCAACCAACAATTCATCTCGGATCGTGACAGCTTCCCTTAGTGTCACCACTTGATACGAATTCTCACTTGTGATGCGAATTCGCTATCGCCACAGCGGAAGGCCTTTTGACGGGCGGAAGCTATCAGCAAGAAACTGTCGGGAATTGATGACAACAGTTCGCCACAGCAGTAATACAGGCTAGCGGCACGCACTCGCGACAGGAATATATGACGGCAACTCGATACAGCAACAAGACAGGAACTTGACAAAAGTAAAGACTTGATGCATCCCACTTCCAAACAGCAACACTCGAAACAGCACGTTTCGGGTGGGCACGAATTAAACAGGAAACAAGTTCAAGGATCGAACAACATTTTATGCGAAATATCAGACAAGTATACAACTGTATCGAAAAACAAACAGAATATCAAAACAAGATATAAACAGATGTTTTTATCAAATTAGACCTATAATTTGATAAGGTGATTTCTCCTCAAGACCTATTGAGAATCAATCAGATTAATACTCGAAACGCGTCGAATAAAAACCAAGTTTTGATGAAAAGCATTCACCAGGGAAAAACACAAAGTGTTTTTATTTCTTCAACATTCAATTCTTCTCTCATTACAACTCTACTGCCACTATTTATAGGCAAAAGTGGCCTGACAAAATAACTTAAACTATTACAAGCTGTTCTTTAAAATAATGAAAAGATAATAAAAAAGTTCCTCATGTCACTTGTTGACAAAAGTAAAAGCTGGGTCTTTGTCTCCAAGTTGCTTTCTGACAGCCGCCTTTTGCCAAGAATCCTGCTGCTTTTGTAAGACAAAGCTGAACATTCTTTTATTGTTTAGTTGTCACTTGAACCTCTTTCCCTCCCCAAGATGCAAGTTGTCTTTTGTTTAAGTTATTCCAATTCCGACTATCAAGGTAACTCCATGCCTCGTATCTGTTTTCTCGCCCAAGTACGTTGGAGTGTGGTCGAGGTGTTTTACGTCAATTCTTACTTTATCTTCTTCGCTTGGAGTAGTCGGTTTCGTATCATTCCCTCATTCTTTAAAAGGAATTGTCCTCACTTCCGCAATCCCATCGTCGTCAAGGTAAGGAGATAGATCGCCTATGTTGAAAGTAGCATGCACTCCATAATCACCCGGAAGTTCTAACTTGTAAGCATTGTCGTTCACCTTCGCAACTATTCTAAATGGTCCCTTAGCTCGTGGCATTAACTTGTTCTTACGCTTACTCGGGAATCGTTCCTTCCTCAAATGTACCCAAACTAAATCTCCAACCTCGAGTAGTCTCGGCTTTCTTTGCTTGTTCGACTTCCTTTTGTACGTCTCGTTTATTTCCTTGATTCGATCCTGCACCTGTTCGTGTAATTTCATCATTGATTTTAGTTTTGACTCCGCATCCTTATGCACCAATTCGTCACTTGGTAGTGGAATTAGATCCAGCGGTATGTAAGGATTCAGCCCGTAAACTACTTCAAATGGAGAATGCGCTGTGGCATGAGTAGGAGAACAGTTGTAAGCAAACTCCGCATGAGCGAGCTTCAAATCCCAATCCTTTTGTGTCTTGCTTACTAAGCCTCGCAACAGCGTTCCCAGTGTTCGGTTAGTCACTTCAGTTTGTCCGTCTATTTGAGGATGATGCGAAGTACTAAACAAAAGCTTGGTTTCCAGCTTCCTCCACAATGTGTTCCAGAAGAAACTCAGAAACTTCGAGTCCTGGTCCGAAACAATAGTTTTCGGAACTCCATGTAATCGCACCACCTCCCGGAAATACAAGTCAGCAACATTACTCGCATCATCGGTTTTGTGACAAGGAACAAAATGAGCCATCTTTGAAAAACGATCTACAACAACTATGATCGCATCCTTTCCTCGTTGGGTTCGAGGCAAAGCAACGATGAAATCATCGAGACATCTTCCCATGGCCTCTCCGGAATCGGTAAAGGTGTGTATATTCCTGGTTTGAACGAACTCTTCGCAATATGGCATGTCACGCACTTACTGATTATATTATGGACATCCCCCTGCATCTTTGGCCAATAAAAATGTTCTTTAAGCACATCCAATGTTTTGGTCGAACCAATGTGGCCAGCCAAACCCCCTCCGTGAGCCTCTCGAACCAGCAATTCTCGAATCGTGTGCCTGGGTAGGCAAAGATGATTCCCCTTAAAAAGGAAGCCCTCCTGTATCGAAAATTCTCCCATCGGCCCAGATTTGCAAAGGGCAAAGGTCTCGCCAAAATCCGCATCACCTTCGTAATACTCCTTTACTGTATCGAATCCAAGCAAACGAACATCAAGAGTGGCGAGTAAGGCATAACGCCTAGACAATGCATCTGCTACAACATTGCTCTTTCCATCTTTATACTTTTATGAGAAGTGAAACGATTGTAAGAATTCCACCCACTTCGCATGCCTGGGACTCAACTTGTGTTGCCCGTTGATATACTTCAAAGATTCATGGTCCGAGTGTATGATAAAATGCTTTGGCCGAAGATAGTGACTCCAATGATCTAGAGCCCTCACAGTAGCATAAAACTCCTTGTCATACGTACAATAATTGAGACAAGCACCGTTTAACTTTTCTGAAAAATAAGCGATAGGTCGCTTTCCTTGAATGAGAACTGCTCCAATGCCAACTCCACTAGCATCACATTCTACCTCGAACGGTTGCGAAAAATCGGGTAGTGCTAAGATTGGTGCTTCGCACAACTTTGCCTTCAAATTGGCGAACGACTCTGGCGGCCGGCTCAATTAAACGTGCCCTTCTTCAAACACTCAGTTATCGGACTCGTTATGGTGCTGAAATCTCGAATAAACCTCCGATAAACGGAGGCAAGACCGTGGAACGATCTAACCCGATTCTGATTTTAGGAGTAGGCCACGACTTAATAGCTTCAATTTTCCCCTGATCAACCGACACTCCATCCTTCGAGACAACATAGCCAAGAAAAGTTATGCTCTCGACGAGGAATGCACACTTGTATTTCTTTCCATACAGCCTCTGAGACCTAAGAGTCTCGAATACTTGCCGTAGATGTCCGAGATGCTCCTCCACCGATCGACTATAAACCAAAATATCATCCAAATAAACAACCACAAATCTTCCCAAAAATGGTTTAAGTACCTCATTCATCAAGCGCATGAAAGTACTCGGTGCATTTGTAAGGCCGAACGGCATAACGGTCCATTCATACAGCCCGTGTTTAGTTTTGAAGGCTGTCTTCCACTCATCCCCTACCCGCATCCGAATTTGGTGATAACCACTTCGTAGATCAATTTTTGAAAAGATCACTGATCCGTGTAATTTGTCCAACATGTCATATGGCCTCGGAATTGGAAATCGATACTTGATAGTTATGTTGTTCACAGCTCGACTGTCAATACACATTCTCCAAGAACCATCCTTCTTAGGAACAAGTAGGACCGGAACCGCACATGGACTTAAACTTTCTCGAACATACCCGTGGCTCATCAGTTCTTCAATTTGCTTATGAAGTTCCTTCGTTTCCTCGGGATTACACCTATAGACAGCTTTATTCGGAAGAGGTGCACCTGGTATAAGGTCGATTTGATGGTCAATTCCACGAATTGGCGGCAAACCCAACGGCAACTCTTCAGGGAAGACGTCCGCGAAGTCATGTAATAAGTTGGCCACTGTATCCTCGTATTTCGCCGGCATGAAATCATCTTGAGTCTCTTTTATCACCAGCATGTAAACATGCTCGCCACTTTCCATAGCGTGTTCAACTTCCCTCTCGCTCGCGAACATGGTGAGGTTTGGTTTTTCCCCTCGTTTGGTACTTATGGACCGGATAGCTTGGGGTGACATCGGTTTTAATACGATCTTCTTTCCCTTATCTCGCAACTCGTATTCGTTGCTCCTACCCCGATGAAAAACATCCCTATCAAATAACTAAGGGTGGCCCAAAAGCACGTGACAAGCATCCATTAGAATCACATCACACAATATCTCATCGTGATATGAACCCATTGCTAATCCGACCCGAACTTGCTTCGAAACCCTTACCTTACTTCCGTGATCAAGACAATGTAAAGCATATGGCTTAGGGTGAGTTGTGGTGGTTAGTCCAAGCTTCGTCACCATTTCACTTGAAGCCATGTTGGTGCAACTCCCTCCGTCGATAATTAAACTACACCACTTATCTCCAACTTGACACTCTGTATGGAATATTTGATCCCGCTGTTCTGACTCGTTCGGAACCGACTTGGCTTGCAGAGTGCGAAGGACCAAGGCTGTATCGTAATTCGGAGCATCGTAAGTCTCGCATTCTTCTCCTTCTTCATCCTTCATGTCGAAATCAAATACGTCACCCAGTCTTTCTTCCTCAACCAACAACTCGTCTCGGATCGTGACAGCTTCCCTTAGTGTCACCACTCGCTTGTTCGGACAAGCATTTTGATAATGTCCGAATCCTTGACATTTGAAACATCTCACTTTAGCCAAAATCGTCTCCTTCGGTACGTAGGGTATAGTTGCCTTAGCCGGAATCGCAACAGGAACTGGAGTCGGTACAGTTGCCTTAGCAGCTGAACTAGACCCGACGCTTGGGTTTCCAAATTTGACTGGAAACTCGGGTTTATACATCATCATCCTGTTTTGAGCTTCTAGATTCACACATAACCCACATAATGTATCGAAGTCCTCGTATGGATACAGTTCCACCGAGTTAGCTATGCTTCGGTTTAGGCCTCGCAAGAATCGCGACATTTTCTGCTCCTCATTCTCCTCTATCTCTCCCATTAAGGTTAGATTCTCAAACTCCTCAATGTACTCACTGACATTTGACTTTCCTTGCATGAGATCTGCAATCTTCCTGTACAAGGACAACCGGTGTGATGTTGTCACATATCTTTTACGAAGTTTTCTTTTTAACAAATCCCACGAATGGATCTTATCCTTTCCCGCACGAGCTCTTCGTGTTTTTACTCCTTCGTACCAAAGTGAAGCTCCTTTCCCAACTTGAGAATTGCATACTTACACTTTTTCTCATCGTCTAGATCTTTAAACTCGAACATACGATCAATTTTTCGTTCCCATTCCAGGTAAACTTCAGGGTCTGTCCCTCCAACGAACTCTGGGAGCTCGTTTACCTTGAACTCTTCGACATGGCGTGAGGGTCGTTCATAGTTACCACGCCTAGGTTGCCAACGCTGGTCGCGTTGTTCTGGTACGTCACGCAATGCGTCACGAAGTTTTGCCAAGAAGTCAGTGTCGTTGAGATCCATAATGCCAAAGATCAAGAACTTGGTCTCCGATACCACTTATGATATGAATTCTCACTTGTGATGCGAATTCGCTATCGCTACAGCAGAAGGCCTTTTGACGGGCAGAAGCTATCGGCAAGAAACTGTCGGGAATTGATGACAACAGTTCACCACAGCGGTAATACAGGCTAGCGGCACGCACTCGCGACAGGAATATATGACGGCAACTCGATACAGCAACAAGACAGGAACTTGACAAAAGTAAAGACTTGATGCAGCCCATTTCCAAATAGCAACACTCGAAACAGCACGTTTCGGGTGGGCACGAATTCAACAGGAAACAAGTTCAAGGATCGAACAACACTCTATGCGAAATATCAGACAAGTATACAACTGTATCGAAAAACAAACAGAATATCGAAACAAGATATAAACAGATGTTTTTATCAAATTAGACCTATAATTTGATAAGGTGATTTCTCCTCAAGACCTATTGAGAATCAATCAGATTAATACTCGAAATGTGTCGAATAAAAACCAAGTTTTGATGAAAAGCATTCACCAGGGAAAAACACAAAGTGTTCTTATTTCTTCAACATTCAATTCTTCTCTCATTACAACTCTACTGCCACTATTTATAGGCAAAAGTGGCCTGACAAAATAACTTAAACTATTACAAGCTGTTCTTTAAAATAATGAAAAGATATTAAAAAGGTTCCTCATGTCACTTATTGACAAAAGTAAAAGCTGGGTCTTTGTCTCCAAGTTGCTTGCTGACAGCCGCCTTTTGCCAAGAATCCTGCTGCTTTTGTAAGACAAACCTGAACATTCTTTTATTGTTTAGTTGTCACTTGAACCTCTTTCCCTCCCCAAGATGCAAGTTGTCTTTTGTTTAAGTTATTCCAATTCCGAATATCAAGATAACTCCATGCCTCGTATCTGTTTTCTCGCCCAAGTACGTTGGAGTATGGTCGAGGTGTTTTACGTCAATTCTTACTTCGTCTTCTTCGCTTGGAGTAGTCGGTTTCGTATCACCACTCGCTTTTTTGGACAAGCATTTTGATAATGCCCGAATCCTTGACATTTGAAACATCTCACTTTAGCCAAACTCGTCTCCTTCGGTACGTAGGGTACAGTTGCCTTAGCAGGAATCGCAACAGGAACCGGAGCCGGTATAATTGCCTTAGCAGCTGAACTAGACCTGACGCTTGGGTTTCCAAATTTGACTGGAAACTCGGGTTTATACATCTTCATCCTGTTTTGAGCTTCTAACTTCACACATAACCCACATAATGTATCGAAGTCCTCGTATGGATACAGTTCCACCGAGTTAGCTATGCTTCGGTTTACGCCACGCAAGAATCACGACATCTTCTGCTCCTCATTCTCCTCTATTTCTCCCATTAAGGTCAGATTCTCAAACTCCTCAATGTATTCACTGACATTCAACTTTCCTTACATGAGATCTGCAATCTTCCTGTACAAGGACAACCGGTGTGATGTTGGCACATTTATTTTATGAAGTTTTCTTTTTAATGAATCCCACGAATGGATCTTATATTTCCCTGCACGGGTTCTTCGCGTTTTCAATCCTTCGTACCAAAGCGAAGCGCCTTTCCCCAACTTGAGAATTGCATACTTGCACCATTTCTCATCATCAAGGTCTTTGAACTCGAACATACGATCAATTTTACGTTCCCATTCCAGGTAAACCTCAGGGTCTGTTCCGCCAACAAACTCTGGAAGCTCATTAACCTTGAATTCTTCGACATGGCGTGAGGGTCGCTCATAGTCACCACGCCTAGGTTGCCAATGCTGGTTGCGTTGTTTTGGTAGGTCACGCAATGCATCGCGAAGTTTTGCCAAGAAATCAGCGTCGTTGAGATCCATAATGCCAAAGATCAAGAACTTGGGCTCCGATGCCACTTATGATAAGAATTCTCACTTGTGATGTGAATTCTCTATCGGTACAGTAGAAGGCTGGTTTGACGAGCGAAAGCTATCAGCAAGGAACTGTCAGGAACTGATAACAACAGTTTGCTACAGCAATAATACTGGCGAGTAGTAAGCGCGCGCGATGAAGATGGCAGCTTGATACAGCGAAAAGACAGGAACTTGGCCGAATGGAAATGACTCGAAACAGGTAACCTCCAAACAGCGGCACTCGAAACAGCAAACTTCGGGCAGATGCTAATAGAAAATAGGAAACAAGTTCTAACAATCGAACACCACTTGAAACGGAAATTTGATTAAGTACAATACTGTATCGAAAAATAAGAAGAATATCGAAACAGAACAGAAACAGTTGTTTTATCGAATTAGACCTATAATTCGATAAAGTGATTTCTCCTCAAGACCTATTGAGAATCAATCAGATTAAGATTCAAAAATGCATCGAATAATAATCAAAATTTGAAGGAAACTCGCCCAACACTTAAATAATACACAAGGTATGTTGTTTTATCATTCAAAATCAATCCTTCATTACAACTCCATCAACCCTATTTATAGGCAAAAGTAGCGTGACAAGATAAACTAAACTAATACAAGCTGTTCTTAAAATAATGAAAAGATAATAAAAGGTTCCCCATGTCACTTGCAAACAAAAGTAAAAGCTGGGACTTGTCTCCATATTCTTCCTGACAGCCGCTTTTTACTATAACATGTTGCTAAGAATCTTGCTGCTTTAATAATAAAGAAAGTGTTAAAGCTCTTATTTTATTCTTTTGCCTTCCTACTTGGACCCTTTCCCCAAGTGCAAGTTGCCTATGTTTGATTTACTCCAAGTCCGATTATCAAGGTATCTCCGGGTCTCGTATCCGTTTTCTCGCCCAAGTATGTTGGAATATGGTCGAGGTGTTTTACGTCAATCCTTACTTCGTCTTCTTCGCTTGGAGTAGTCGGTTTCGTATCAGCAGTGCTTCGGTATTTTTCGGCAGGTTGTGACACGGGCGTGTCCTGGGACACGGTCGAGCTCGGCAGCTTGGTTCTTTTACGTCTTATGTCTATTTTCTTGCCAAAAATGTCGTCGTATGTGCATGACGCGTTGTAAGGCCATTTACGTCGATCCTTGCTTCGTTTTCTTTATTCGGACTAGTCAATTCCGTATCACCTTCTTCTTGCATAGAAAAATTGTCCAAGTATACCTGGAATAATCATCAACAATAATGAGACAATATTTCTTACCTCCCAAACTTACGGGGTCTACAGGATCATAGAGATCCATATGTAACATTTCCAAAACTATGTGGGTGGAAAGGTAGGATTTGGTTTTCAGGGTGGTCTTGATTTGCTTGCCTTTCTGACGGGGTCCACATACGCTGTCCTTTTGGAATGAAACATTTGGCAATCCTCTAACCATTCCCTGTCTGGAGAGTTTGATGATAGTCTCGAAGTTGACATGTGACATCCTCTTGTGCCATAGTGATGCGATATTGACATATCCAAACGAAGAAAATGAAGTAAGAATTGACGTAAGTAACGATACAACATTGTATGCACATGCACATACGTACTTCGGTGATAAAAGGGACACGAAATGAGGAGGAACAAGTTGCCAAGTCTCGTCCGTGTCATATGACACGCCTGTCCTGTCTGCCGAATCGCGGCAAGCTGCGCCGACCGAACTCGGCCGTGTCGTCCCACGGCCGTGCGAGATGTCCCAGATATGTGAAATCGCCGCCCGGACTCGATGTGTCGAGACACGGCAGTCGAACTCTTCCGAATCGCCAAAGCGTCGCCGTCAACCCAACCGTGCCCAGCGACACGGTCGAGTCCTGCTCGCCCAGAACTACCGAAACGTCTGCCCGTCCAACCCAACCGTTCCCAGCGACACGGTCGAGTCGGCTTCGCCGAAGCGGCCAGTTTGTCACACCAACCCGACCGTGTCCTGGAGCACGGTCGAGTCACTGCCGACCACGCGCACGCCGCGGCCGTGTCAAGCGACACGGCATGTGTCCAGCAGCCGCCCAACTTATATTATTGCTGATTTTTTTGTGTGTTTTGTTGTTTTCCTTTCCCTCACATGTCATGATTAGACTTACATGTTATGTAGGGTGACTTATAATCATTTTAATGTGTGATTCCCCCCTATCATTTGATTCCTTTGTATTTTTATCTTGATGTTTTGTTTTTCATTTCAAGATCATGTGATCTTGTTTTTATTCCTTAGTTGTTTAGAAGACTACACTTCTATAAGTAGTCTTGTTCATGCTTGTATCATATATTGTATGTTGAAGAAAAAGAATACACTTTGTGCTTTCACCATTGTTGAATGCTTTTCATCAAACCTTTGATTTTTATTCGACGCGTTTTCGAGTATTAATCTGATTGATTCTCAATAGGTCTTGAGAAGAAATCACCTTATCAAACTATAGGTCTAGTTTGATAATCATCATCACATTGTTCTTACTTACACGACCGAATTGCCCTACTTTCGGTTATTTCTTACGAGTGTTACATATATCCGAGTGTTGTGAGGATCAACAATATTTTCGCTGCATTACATGCGAGTTTACGTTCATTTTTATACGTAATTCGTATCATTAGTAGCATCGAAGCCCAAGGTTATTCGAAATTTTCTTGGCAATTTCTTGTTAAAACTATCTATCATGGATTTTTCCGACGTGAATTTCATGGAGAAACTCCGTGAGGCACTACACAACTTACAAGAGCCACGTTTTCAAGCTAGAAGAAGATGATATGATACACATTCACCGCGTCATGTAGATGAATTTAAATTAAATGAACTTCCGTAATTTGTCGGAGGTACCGATCCCGAAGTCTACTTGGAGTGGGAGCGAAAGATTGAACGCATGTTCGAGTTCAAAAACCTTAACACCGAGAAACTTTGCAAATATGTGATTCTCAAGTTAAGGAAAGGTGCTTACCTGTGGTACGAGGGTGTGAAAACACAACGAGCTCATGCGGGAAAGGAAAAGATCCGTTCTTGGGATTCTTTAAAGAAGAAACTACCTAAAATGTATGTCCCGACATCTCATCAGTTAACCTTGTACCGAAGGATTACCGAATTCATGCAAGGGAAACTAAGTGTGGGAGAGTATATTGAAGAATTTGAAGGCTTGGCCTTAATGGGAGAACTCGAAGAAAATAAAGAACAAAGAATGTCACGTTTCTTACGTGGCCTAAACAGAAACATTGCAAATATGGTGGAATTATACCCCTACGGATATTTTGACACTTTATGCGGACTATGCATAAAGATAGAAGCTCAAAACAAAGTGAAGTTTACCAAACCCGAATTTCCATACAAATTTGGAAATTCAAGTACCGGCTCAAGTTCGACTACGAAACTTACCGCGCCTATTCAAGTCCCTAACCCGGCCCCGAAGATTCCTCAAGGGTCAAAAGAGACGAGCTTGACTAAAGTACGATGCTTTAAATGTCAAGTCTTTGGTCACTATCAAAATGCATGTCCAAACAAATGGGTGGTCATGTTAAGAGAAGCTCTTGCTGTCCGAGACGAACTTTTAGTCGAGGACGAGAAGGAAGGACTTGGTGACGTATTTAACATGGAGGCCGAGGAAGAAAACGAGGAATGCGAAGCTTATGATGCTCCGGAATATGATACTACTTTAGTACTTCGAGCTCTACATACCAAAATCATTCCAAGTGATACGGAGCAAAGGGACCAAATCTTTCATTCTAAATGCCGAGTCGGAGAAAAATGGTGTAGTTTGATAATCGACGGAGGAAGTTGCACGAATGTATCCTCCAATGAGATGGTTACAAAACTCGGTCTAACTACTACGGCTCACCCGAGACCATATGCTTTACATTGGCTCGATGATGGAAGTAAAGTGAAGGTGTCAAGACAAGTACGGGTCAACTTAACTATGGGACCATATGGAGACGATGTGTTATGTGACGTACTTCCGATGGACGCATGCCACGTGCTTTTGGGACGACCATGGATGTTCGACCGAGGTGTTTTACATCGAGGTTGAAGTAATGAATATGAATTACGAGACAAAGGAAAGAAGATTGTACTCAAGCCGATGTCCCCACAAGCTATCCATTGGATGAGTTCTAGTCGAGTGGAGAAACCGAAACTTACAATGCTTGCTAGCAAGAGGGAAATGGAGCATGCCATTAATGACGGGGAGCGAGTATATTTGGTGATGTTTAAAGAAACACGGGACGAGAACACAGGAGTACAAAACGGAGGGGATATAGATATGTTGTTACACGAATTTGGGGATGTTTTTCCTGAAGAATTACCGTCGGGTTAACCACCTATTCGTGGTATTGAACACCAAATCGATCTTATACCGGGAGCACCACTTCCTAATAAAGCCGCCTATAGATGTAATCCCGAGGAAACGAAGGAGTTACAAAGACAAATCGAATAACTTTTGAACCGCGGGTACGTTCGGGAGAGCTTGAGTCCGTGTGCGGTTCAAGTCTTACTTGTCCCTAAGAAAGATGGTTCTTGGCGAATGTGTGTGGATAGTCGGGCTGCGAACAACATAACCATCAAGTATCGATTCCCTATCCTAAGACTTGATGATATGTTAGACGAACTACATGGTTCGGTTGTATTTTCAAAGGTTGATTTACGAAGCAGATATCATCAAATTCGAATGCGAGAAGGTGACGAGTGGAAGACGACCTTCAAAATGAAAAACGGATTATATGAATGGACCGTTATGCCATTTGGTCTTACAAATGCACCAAGTACCTTCATGAGGTTGATGAACGAAGTGCTTAAACCATTTCTGGGGAAATTCGTGGTTGTATATCTGGATGACATTCTGATCTATAGTCGATCATTACAAGAACATTTCGGGCACTTAAGGCAAGTCTTCGAAACTCTGAGGGGCCAAAAACTATATGGAAAAAAGGAGAAGTGTTCATTCTTGGTCGAGAGTATAGTCTTTCTTGGCTATGTCGTTTCAAAGGACGGAGTGGAGGTTGATCAAACAAAAATCGAAGCAATTAAGTCTTGGCCGACCCCTACGACGGTAACGGAAGTAAGGTCATTTCACAGACTTGCTTCTTTTTATCGGAGGTTTATTGGGGATTTTAGCACCATTTCAAGTCTGATAACGGAGTGCTTAAAAAAGGGACCATTTGTATGGAACGGGGCTGCCCAAAAGGCGTTCGAAAGGTTAAAGGGCAAATTATGCGAAGCACCGATCCTAACACTACCCGATTTTACTTAACCATTCGAAGTGGAGTGTGATGCTAGTGGGGTTGGAATTGGAGTGGTTCTTATTCAAGGTAAACAACCTATCGCTTACTTTTCGGAGAAATTGAACGGTGCTCGGTCGAATTATTGCACTTACGATAAAGAATTCTATGCTATCGTAAGGGCCCTTGATCATTGGAGTCATTATCTTGGACCGAAATATTTTATTCTACATTCGGACCACGAATCATTGAAATACATTAACGGACAACACAAACTGAGTCTGAGACATGCTAAGTGGGTGGAATTCCTACAATCGTTTCACTTCTCATCCAAGTACAAAGACGGTAAAAGTAATGTCGTTGCGGATGTGTTATCTAGAAGGTATGCTTTACTTTCTACTTTGGAGGTTCGGTTACTTGGTTTCGAAATGTTGAAGGAGTATTATGAAAATGATACGGATTTTGGAGAAATTTTTACTCATTGCAAATCTGGTCCATTCGAGGATTTCATGATGCAAGATGATTTTCTCTTTAAAGGGAATAGACTTTGTGTTCCAAAACATGCGGTTCGAGAATTGTTGGTTCGGGAGGCTCACGGAGGAGGCTTAGCGGGGCACTTTGGCACGGCTAAGACAATGGAGGTACTCAAAGAACATTTCTTTTGGCCAAAAATGCTAAAAGACGTCTACAATGTTTTAAGTAAATGTGTAACATGTCACATCACGAAGAGTTCGTTCAAACCGGGATCGTATATGCCTCTACCGATTCCAGAAAGACCACGGGAGGATGTATCAATGGATTTGATCATCGCTTTGCCCCGTACTCAACGAGGTAAATATGCTATTATGGTGGTCGTTGATCATTTCTCGAAGATGGCTCATTTCGTGGCTTGCCACAAAACCGACGACGCAAGTAACGTGGCCGATTTATACTTCCGAGAGGTGGTTCGTTTACATGGAGTTTCGAAAACTATTGTTTCGGATCGGGATTCGAAATTTCTTAGTTACTTTTGGAATACATGATGGAGGAAAGTGGGGACAAAACTCTTATTTAGCACCTCTGATGCGATTGTGACATCTCCAAACGAAGTAAGAATTGACGTAGGTGACGATACCACATTGCATGCACATGCACCTACGTACTTCGGTGAGAAAACAAATGTGGAAATGGGAACGATCTTAATAATCGGAACCGGGATAACTTAGATGTATCAAAACATGTATACGTATGCATGTTCATGCATAAAAAATCGGCTATATTAGGGGAGATTTCGTCCGATTGTGATGGGAGATTCATGAAGGATTTTGTCCCCACTACTTTCAAGTTTGCTTTCATTTTTTCAAAGTCCACCATAATAAGATCAAGGTAGAGATTTGGCTCACTCCAACCTTTCTCCAAATCGGCCGAACATGCAAGGAAGAAGATGCCAAGATGTTGCTTTCATTAAGAAGATGCCAAGATGTTGCTTTTATTTCCTATCCTTGTCAAAGTCTTACAAAAGGATATCACATGAGGAAGATGTCATCTATTCCTTGATGCTTACCCCATGGCCGAATTTGCAAGGAAAAGCCAAGCATGTTGTTGTTTTCTTCTCTTTGTCAAAGTTGATAGATTAGTTTAATATTTGCTTGTTTTTTTTAGCTTGATCTTGTTTGATCTTGTTTGTAGTTTTAATGGCTATATATTAGCCTCATATTCAACCTTTCACATTACTTCGAAGCTTAAGAAAAACGAAATACATTGTATGTATTCTTGTTGAATGATTTTCAGCACAACTTGATTATAATTCGACGCGTCTTCGAGTTGTAATTTAATCAATTCTCAATAGGTCTTGAGGAGAGATTGTCTTATCAAACTATAGGTCTAGTTTGATAAATTACTTTCATATTATCTTGTTTACGTAAGCCGAATTGTCCTACTTTCGGTTAATTCTTACGAGTGCTACACATATACTAGTGTTGTGAGGTAAAAGATATATCCGCTGCATTTTCCGGCGAATTTACGTTCATCTTAATACGTAATTCGCATCATTAGTGGTATCGGAGCCCAAGGTTATTTCCTTGTCGAAATTCTCTTGGCGATTTTCTTGATCAAGCTATCTTATCATGGATTTTTCCAACGATTTCATGGAGAAACTCCGTGAGGCACTACACAACTTACAAGAACCACGTTTTCAAGCTAGAAGAGGAGGATATGACGCACATTCACCGCGTCATGTGGATGAATTCAAAGTAAATGAACTTTCGGAATTTGTCGGAGGTACCAATCCCGAAGTCTACTTGGAGTGGAAGAGGAAGATTGAACGTATGTTCGACTTCAAGAACCTTAACGATGAGAAACGTTGCAAATATGCGATTCTCAAGTTAGGGACGGGTGCTTCCCTATGGTTCGAGGGTGTGAAAACACAACGAGCTCGTGCGGGAAAAGAGAAAATCTGTTCTTGGGATTCTTTGAAGAAAAAACTACGTAAAAGGTATATCCCGACATCACATCGGTTAACCTTATACCGAAAAATTGCGGAGTTCGTGCAAGGGAAACTAAGTGTGGGAGAATACATCGAAGAATTTGAAGGCTTGGCCTTAATGGGAGAAATCGAAGAAAATGAAGAACAAAGAATGTCACGTTTCTTATGTGGCCTAAACCGAAACATTGCAAATACGGTGGAATTATATCCATGCGGAGATTTTGACACTTTATGCGGACTATGCATAAAAATAGAAGCTCAAAACAAGTTGAAGTTTACCAAACCCGAATTCCCATACAAATTCGGAAATGCAAGTGCCGGCTTAAGTTCTACTACGAAACCTAGCGTACCTTTTCAAGTCCCTACCCCGGCCCCAAAGGTTCCTCACGTTTCCAAGGAAACGAGCTTAGCTTAAGTACGATGCTTTAAATGTCAAGGCTTTGGTCACTATCAAAATGCATGCCCAAATAAACGGGTGGTCACGTTAAGAGAAGCTCTTGCGGTCCGAGACGAACTTTTAGTCGAGGACGAGAAGGAAGGACTTGGTGATGTTTTTAACATGGAGGCCGAGGAAGAGAACAAGGAATGCGAGACTTATGACGCTCCAGAATATGATACTGCGTTAGTGCTTCGAGCTCTACATACCAAAATCATTCCAAGTGATACGGAGCAAAGAGACCAAATCTTTCATTCCAAATGCCAAGTCGGAGAAAAGTGGTGTAGTTTGATGATAGACGGAGGGAGTTGCACGAATGTAGCTTCAAACGAGATGGTCACCAAACTCGGGCTAACTACTACGGCTCACCCGAGACCGTATGCTTTACATTGGCTCGATGATGGAAGCAAAGTGAAGGTGTCGAGACAAGTACGGGTCAACTTAACTATGGGACCATACGGAGACGATGTGTTATGTGACGTACTCCCGATGGACGCATGCCACGTACTTTTGGGACGACCATGGATGTTCGACCGAGATGTTTTACATCGAGGTCGGAGTAATGAATATGAATTACGAGACAAAGGAAAGAAGATTGTACTCAAACCGATGTCCCCACAAGCTATCCATTTGATGAGTTCTAGTCGAGTGGAGAAACCGAAACTCACTATGCTTGCTAGCGAGGGGGAAATGGAACATGCCATTAATGACGGGGAGCGAGTATATTTGGTGATGTTTAAAGAGACACGGGACGAGAACATGGGAGTACAAAACGTAGGAGAGCTAGATGTGCTGTTACACGAATTTGAGGATGTTTTTCCCGAAGAATTACCGTCGGGTTTACCACCTATTCACGGTATCGAACACCAAATCGATCTTATACCGGGAGCACCACTTTCTAATAAAGCCGCTTATAGATGTAATCCCGAGGAGACGAAGGAATTACAAATACAAGTCGAAGAACTTTTGGATCGCGGATATGTCCGGGAGAGTTTGAGTCCGTGTGCGGTTCCGGTCTTACTTGTCCCTAAGAAAGATGGTTCTTGGCGGATGTGTGTGGATAGTCGCGCCGTGAATAATATCACTATCAAGTATCGGTTCCCTATCCCGAGACTTGATGATATGTTAGACGAACTACATGGTTCGGTAATCTTTTCAAAAGTTGATTTACGAAGCGGATATCATCAAATCCGAATGCGAGAAGGTGACGAGTGGAAGACGGCCTTCAAAACGAAAAATGGATTATATGAATGGACCGTTATGTTGTTCGTTCTTACAAATGCGCCTAGTACCTTCATGAGGTTGATGAACGAAGTGCTTAAACCATTTCTGGGGAAGTTCGTGGTTGTATATCTGGATGACATCCTAATCTATAGTCAATCACTACAAGAACATTTCGGGCACTTTAGACAAATCTTCGAAACTTTGAGGGACCGAAAATTATATGGAAAAAAAGAGAAGTGTTCGTTCCTAGTCGAAAGTATAGTCTTTCTTGGCTATGTCGTTTCTAAGGACGGAGTGGCGGTTGATCAAACAAAAATCGAAGCAATTAAATCTTGGCCGACCCCTATGACCGTGACGGAAGTGAGATCATTTCACGGACTTGCTTCTTTTTACTGGAGGTTTATTCGAGACTTCAGTATCATTTCAAGCCCGATAACGGAGTGTTTAAAAAAGGGACCATTTGTATGGAACGGGGCTGCCCAAGGAGCATTCGAGAAGTTAAAAGCCAAATTATGCGAAGCACCGATTCTAACACTACCCGATTTTACTCAACCATTCGAAGTTGAATGTGATGCTAGTGGAGTTGGAATTGGAGCGGTTCTTATTCAAGGTAAACGACCTATCGCTTACTTTTCGGAGAAGTTGAATGGAGCTCGGTTGAATTATTGTACTTACGATAAAGAATTCTATGCTATCGTACGGGCCCTTGATCATTGGAGTCATTACCTACGGACGAAGCATTTTATTCTACACTCCGACCACGAATCATTGAAGTACATTAACGGATAACATAAGCTGAGTCTGAGGCATGCCAAGTGGGTGGAATTCCTACAATCATTTCACTTTTCATCCAAGTACAAAGACGGTAAAAGCAATGTCGTTGCAGATGCATTATCTAGGAGGTATGTTTTACTTTCTACTCTGGAGGTTCGGTTACATGGTTTCGAAATGTTAAAGTAGTGTTATGAAAATGATGCGGATTTTGGAGAAATTTGTACTTGTTTCAAATCTGGTCCGTTCGGGGAGTTCATGTTACAAGATGATTTCCTATTTAATGGGAATAGGCTATGTGTTCCAAAACAGGCGGTTCGGGAATTATTGATTCGGGAGGCTCACGGAGGAGGCTTAGCGGGTCATTTTGGCATGGCTAAAACATTGGAAGTACTAAAAGAACATTTATTTTGGCCAAAAATGCTAAAAGACATTTACAATGTTTTAAGTAAATGCGTAACATGTCACATCTCAAAGAGTTCGCTCAAACCGGGATTGTATATGCCTCTACCAGTTCCAGAAAGACCGTGGGAAGATGTATCAATGGATTTTATCATCGCTTTACCCCGTACTCAACGAGGTAAAGATGCTATTATGGTGGTTGTGGATCATTTCTCAAAAATGGCTCACTTCGTGGCTTGCCACAAAACCGACGACGCAAGCAACGTGGCCGATTTATACTTCCGAGAGGTGGTTCGTTTACATGGAGTTCCGAAGACTATTGTTTCGGATTGGGATTTGAAATTCCTTAGCTATTTTTGGAATACTTTATGGAGGAAAGTGGGAACAAAGCTCTTGTTTAGTACTTCGCACCATCCTCAAACCGATGGTCAAACCGAAGTCACAAATCGAACGCTAGGAACGTTGTTGCGAGGACTTGTGAATAAAACGCAAAAGGATTGGGACATGAAACTTTCTCATGCAGAATTTGCCTATAACCGATCCCCTACACATGCTACGGCACATTCTCCCTTTGAAGTCGTTTACGGGTTAAATCCTCATATACCCTTAGACTTGATTCTGTTGCTGAAGGACGAGTTGGTACACAAAGATGCGGAATCTAAACTTAAATCGATGATCAAGTTGCACGGGCAAATACATGATCGAATCAAAGAGGTGAATGACGCATACAAAAGGAAATCCAACAATCACAGAAAACCGAGACTATTCGAAGTAGGTGACTTGGTTTGGGTACACTTAAGAAAAGAGAGATTTCCTAGCAAACGCAAGAAAAAGCTAATGCCGAGGGCCGAGGGACCTTACAAAATCATGGGTAAGGTGAACGACAATGCATATAAAGTAGAACTTCCGGGCGATTATGGGGTACACGCCACTTTTAACGTGGGCGATCTATCTCCTTACCTTGACGACGAGGGAATCACTGAATTGAGGTCAATTCATTTCAAAGGGGGAGGAGATGATGCGATAGTGACATCTCCAAACGAAGTAAGAATTGACTTAGGTGACGATACCACGTTGCATGTACATGCACCTACGTACTTCGGTGAGAAAACAAATGCGGAAATGGGAATGATCTTAATAATCGGAACCGGGATAACTTAGACGTATCAAAACATGCATACGTATGCATGTTCATGCATACAAAATCGGCCATATTAGGGGAGATTTCGGCCGATTGTGATGGGAGATTCATGAAGGATTTTGTCCCCACTACTTTCAAGTTTGCTTTCATTTTTTCAAAGTCCACCATAATAAGATCAAGGTAGAGATTTGGCTCACTCCAACCTTTCTCCAAATCGGCCGAACATGCAAGGAAGAAGATGCCAAGATGTTGCTTTCATTAAGAAGATGCCAAGATGTTGCTTTCATTTCCTATCCTTGTCAAAGTCTTACAAAAGGATATCACATGAGGAAGATGTCATCTACTCCTTGATGCATACCCCACGGCCGAATTTGCAAGGAAAAGCCGAGCATGTTGTTGTTTTCTTCTCTTTGTCAAAGTTGATAGATTAGTTTAATATTTGCTTGTTTTTTTAGCTTGATCTTGTTTGATCTTGTTTGTAGTTGTAATGGCTATATATTAGCCTCATATTCAACCTTTCAAATCACTTTGAAGCTTAAGAAAAACGAAATACATTGTATGTATTCTTGTTGAATGATTTTCAGCACAACTTGATTATAATTCGACGCGTCTTCGAGTTGTAATTTAATCAATTCTCAATAGGTCTTGAGGAGAGATTGTCTTATCAAACTATAGGTCTAGTTTGATAAATTACTTTCATATTATCTTGTTTACGTAAGCCGAATTGCCCTACTTTCGGTTAATTCTTACGAGTGTTACACATATACGAGAGTTGTGAGGTAAAAGATATATCCGCTGCATTTTCCGGCGAATTTACGTTCATCTTAATACGTAATTCGTATCAACGTCACACCATCCACAAACAGATTGTCAAACTGAGGTCACAAATCGAACGCTAGGAATGTTGTTGCGTGGACTTGTGAATAAAACGCAAAAAAATTGGGACGTGAAACTTGCTCATGCGGAATTTGCCTATAACCGATCCCCTACACATGCCACGACACACTCTCCCTTTGAAATCGTCTACGGGTTAAATCCTTATATACCCTTAGACTTGATTCCATTGCCGAAGGACGAGTTGGTACACAAAGATGCGGAATCTAAACTTAAATCAATGATGAAGTTACATAGACAAATACGTGATCGAATCAAAGAGGTGAATGACGCGTACAAACGGAAATCCAACAATCAAAGAAAACCGAGACTGTTCGAGCTAGGCGACTTGGTTTGGGTACACTTAAGAAAGGAGATATTTCCTAGTAAACGCAATAACAAACTTATGTCGAGGGCCGAGGGTCCTTACAAAATTGTGGGTAAGGTGAATGATAATGCATATAAAGTAGAACTTCCGGGCGATTATGGAGTACACGCCACATTCAACATAGGCGATCTATCTTCTTACCTTGACGACGAGGGAATTACTGAATTGAGGTCAATTCCTTTTACAGGGGGAGGAGATGATCGATATTGACATATCCAAATGAAGAAAACGAATTAAGAATTGACGTAAGTAACGATACAACATTGTATGCACATGCACCTACGTACTTTGGTGAGAAAACGAACACGAAACGAGGAGGAACAAGTTGCCAAGTCTCGTCCGTGTCATATGACACGGCCCGTGTCACGCTGTGTCGGAAACTACCGAAGCACTACCGACCGAACTCGGCCGTGTCGTCCGACACGGCCCGTGCCGAGATGTCCCAGATATGTGAAACTGACTGCCCGACGGACTCGACTGTGTCCCGAGACACAGCCGAGTCGAACTCTTCCGGAACTTCCGAAACGTCTGCCCGTCCAACCCGACCGTGCCCAGCGACACGGTCGAGTCCTGCTCACCCAGAATTGCCGAAACATCTGCCCGTCCAACCCGACCTTGTCAAGCGACACGGCTCGTGTCCAGCAGCCGCCCAACTTATATTATTGGTGATTTTTTTTATGTGTTTTGTTGTTTTACCTTGCCTCACATGTCATGATTAGACTTACATGTTATGTGGGGTGACTTATAATCATTTTAATGTGTGATTCCCCTTATCATTTGATTCCTTTGTATTTTTATCTTGATGTTTTGTTTTTCATTTCAAGATCATGTGATCTTGTTTTTATTCCTTAGTTATTTAGAAGACTACACTTCTATAAGTAGTCTTGTTCATGCTTGTATCATATATTGTATGTTGAAGAAAAAGAATACACTTTGTGTTTTCACCATTGTTGAATGCTTTTCATCAAACCTTTGATTTTTATTCGACGCGTTTTCGAGTATTAATCCGATTGATTCTCAATAGGTCTTGAGAAGAAATCACCTTATCAAACTATAGGTCTAGTTTGATAATCATCATCACATTGTTCTTATTTACACGACCGAATTGCCCTACTTTCAGTTATTTCTTACGAGTGTTACATATATCCGAGTGTTGTGAGGATCAACAATATTTCCGCTGCATTACATGCAAGTTGACGTCCATTTTTATACGTAATTCGTATCACATAGACAGCTTAGATCTGCAGTGCCTTTGGCAACAAAACAAGGAATTGTGGAGCTCGTAGGCATCTAGTCAGCAATATACATATTACCTGATCTGCTTCCTGTGAGCACAACCTCTTTGGTCAGGATGTTCTTGACTCTACAGTGATCTATATAGAACTTCACCGAGAACTGTTTGTCACAGAACTGGATAATACTAAGTAGATTGTACTGTAAGCCTTCAACATAAGCTACATCGGTGACTTTGAATTTTCCTACAAGTAGGGTTCCCTTCCCTCTTGTTCTTCTTTTAGATTTATCACCAAAGTGCACTTTTGGACCGCGACCTTCTACATATTCTAACAGCTTACTTTTATCTCCTGTCATGTGCCGGGAATATCCGCTATCGAAGTACCAGATGTCCTTCTCCAAAATGTCCTGTATGCAAACAAATTAGGTAGATTTAGGTCCCCTTTGATTGTTGGGTCCATGGATATTAGTGCCTTTAGGTACCCAGATTTTCCTGACAGCAATAGGTTTACTGTAGGATGGTTTAGGTCCATAGTTGCGATTTCTACGTGGGGCATGTACGTAGTTGCTATAATCATGATAATTATTATGCATGTAAAATTCAGGGTTATTATTAGTCCAGTACATATGCCGTCTTGGAGGTGGAGCCATTTTCTTCGGCCTTACAGCTTGCCTTATGGGTCTCCAGTTGGATTCCCAAAGCTGTTGTTGATACTGTGAGGATACTTGCTTTCGCGAGGGATGACGCGGCTCCTGTATCTAATATCTGGGCGTGCTGTACTGAAAGTATTGTCGTGCGGGCCTTTGATATTTGGATACAACCTTCTTTCTGAACGGTTGCTGGCGCTGTTGATATGCTCGGGGAGCATCCTGTTGGGTACGCCTTACAGGTCTAAATGGCTGGTGATTCCGCTGTTTGGAATATGACTGCGGTGGCGGAATGGTAGCTTTTGCTGTTCGCGGTGCAACGGATTCCTTCACAAGACTAGGAACTCTTTCGATACAGGAATGGGTTCCACACCCCTGAAGAACACAGTACTAGTTTTCCCTTTATTGGAAAATGAGCTATATCCTAAGCCACTTTTATCATGAGCATATTGCCTAGTGCTTAGAATTTCTTCCATTCTTTTAGATGATTTTTCAAAAGATTTCAGAATGGTCTCAAGTTCTCCTTCTCGTTTTTCGAGAGTTTTTTACTTTGGCTTGAAGCAGAACAAAATCATTTGTATTGCTTTCACTATGAGATTTAGTCTCACTTAGTTCATGAGCAAGTTGATGATTGCTCTCCATGAGTTTTTCATACTCGACTTTGCTGTTTTCACAATCAACAAACATATTTTTGTAATTTACTTTCAGCAAGTCGTTTTCTTCTTTCAGTTCTAAGTTAGAAAGTTAGAGCTGCATATTTTCATTTTTCAATGTCTCATGGGCCATTTGAATGTTCTTAAACTCATTCATCATGTTTGCAAAAGTATGAGATGCATTGGTAGGAATAGCTGAGGTTGAGCTTACCTCATCATCGCTATCTTCATCTTCCGGAATATCCTTGGCCATAAAGCACATATAGGATTTATCTTCGAAATCATCATCAGATGAATCACTATCGGTGACTACCTGAAGACATTCTTTGGATTTAGATGGTGCGGGGGAGGCTTCTGATTCCCCAATCAGGGCCTTGAGCTTGTTTTTCCAAGCACGTCTTCTTTCATCCTTTTCTTGTTTCTCGGCTTTCGGCAACTTTTGAACTTTAGGATGAGGACATTTATTTGCGTAATGTCCTGGTTTCTTGCAATTATAACACAGGTTAGCAGCACCAGAGGAAGTTTCAGTACTTACCTTGTGAATAGGTTTGGGCCTGTATGGAGTCTTTCCCGACTGCTTGATAAACTTCTTGAACTTATGTAGGAGGAGTGCTATTTCGTCTTGCGACAGGATGTCGTCGTCGCTGTCAGCATTCTTATGAGTGGGCTTTGATGAGATCGGTATGCTATGTCTTCGGTTGGATACATCGGCTAAGGTTGTAGTCCTGGCGGGAGATTCTTAAGATTTCTCTCTCCTGTTTATATCGTACTCAAATGCTTTGAGGTCAGTAAAGAGATCAAAAGTAGATATTTCACTAAGATTGCACGACACACGCATAGTTGTGGTCTTTATGTCCCATCGGGCAGGGAGTGATCTGAAAATTTATAGGTTTTTCTCCTTTTAGGTATAAATTTTGCCTAATGCTTCAAGTTCACCAATAATGCCAGTGAATCTGAGGTCAAGTTCCTCAAGTGTTTCAGTTGGTTTCATTTCAAAAGATTCAAATTGCTGAGTTAATTTTGAAATTTTGTTTTCTTTTGAGAGCTTAGTTCCCTCACAAATTAACTTGAGTTTATCCCAGATATCCTTGGCTGATTTGCAGCTCTTTACCTTAGAGAACGTGCCTTTGTCAAGAGTGACAAATAGCGCATTCTTCGCGATATTGTCGAGGTTGGTGCACTTTCTTTCGTCAGAAGTCCACTGTTCGCGCTCTTTCTCGAGCATCTCTGCATGAGCTTGGCCTTCAATTCTTGGGGCCGGATTTACCTTCATGATCTTTATGGGGCCATCCTACAACAACAACAACAACATCTAAGCCTTAGTCCCAAAATGATTTGGGGTCTGCTAACATGAATCAAACTTTGAAACCGTCAATGATCGTTACATAAATAAAATAAGAGAAAAAGAGGAAAAAATCATCTCTTCGTGCATTGCTGCAAGATAAGCCTCCATCCTAATTCTCCAGTCATCAAATTCGTTAATAGAAAACATAGGAACTTTATTGATCATTGATGTATCCATAAGAGAATAAGGAAGAAAAAGACTGTTTTTCAAAAATAAGTGATTTAAGGATCTGATTCAATCAAAAATACAACTAATTCTTTTTAGAATCAACAGCTCCGATACCACTTGTTGGTCACTAAGTATACAGAATACAGCTTGGAAAGTGTTTTAAATATCAGGCTGTACGATTTTCAAATCTGAGTGCGTAGCGGAAGTCTTGTTAAAGTAAGTTGCTGTAAATACAGCAACTAGATATGAAGTGTATACTTAAAGATAATCACAAATATTAAAATAGTAAATGCAGAAGGTAAATGACACGGTAAATAAAGTGGTTCGAGGTAAAACCCTCTACGTCCACTGGTCCTCCACACAGGAGTTAAAATATTTATTATAAATACTACGTACACAACTAATCAAACCTATCAATGTATCGTTCACACAGATTGATACAATGATTGAAGCTTTCAATCGTTCACACAGATTGGTTTAGGCTTTCACTTGACTAACTTCTTCACACACAGTTCCAAAGCTTTGTCTCTTCAATGCAAGTCTGTCACACACAGTTCGGGAAAAGCAATGCTTTCTCAGTCCACACAAGGCTGATGGGTTTGTTCAATGATAGAACGATGGTTTGAACAACAACTTGACTTATGTTGTTCAAGGTTGAGAACTTTGGATATTTCTTCTCTCAGAATATGCAGTATATTTGAAGAAATACGTTTGCTCTAAATATTCGTGTAAGCACTTCGTTGGTTGTGGTTAATTAGTTAATCAGTGCCTGATCTTCAAACTCTTGGATATATATATATATATATATATATATATATCCTTCTGAATATATCCGTTGTGGAAGATCCGTTGAACAAGATTCCGTGACAACTAGATAGTTGACTTGTATAGACTGAGATCCGGATATTGCGTGGTTTGAAGATCTCTGTCGGCTTCAGTATTTAAATTCTTTATCCTTTCAGTATTTTTTTTTGGGAAAATTCAATTGCATTAAATAAATAAGATTGGCCAACAAGACAGGCCAGTACCCAGCAACCATAACAGAAGGTGCACCAACAGCACGAAATAAAAAAAATAATAAAAAATAATAAAAGAGTTACATTGGAACTACCAAGCAACCCTCCAAATACGCCTAACAGCGAATGCAGATAAGGAATGAGGTGGCCAATGCTGAGAGATAATGTCACGTACAAGACCAATCCCCTGGAAAGTAACTGTGTGTGGATCTCGACGCCTCTGACCGAATCTCCTCTCATTACGCTCCTGCCAGATTAAATAGACCAACGCCGCTAAAAAGATACGGTATGCCACGTTAACCACATTCTTACCTGTCCACCTCCTAGCCACCCAAAGAATACATGTACTCCACTCAGAGTGAGGCCAACAAAATTTTACCTCCCTCCTAGCAATAGAGATACACCTACTAGAGTAAGGGCACATGAAGAATAGGTGAGAATGAGACTCAAACGCCATCCCACAGAGGACACAAATACCATCTTCATGTTGAAGCCAAGGCTTATCCATAGTCGACAGATGCTCCTCAATAGCCAACTATAAGATGAAGGAGTGCCTAGGAATCTTCCCGGGGCCAAGAAGGAGAGGGGCCCACGGAATAGAAGGAGAATACGCTCTATAGAACCAAAGAGCGGACGAAGAAGAATAGGAACCTGAGCTATGCGGCCTCCAGGATATGCGATCCTGGCCTCCATTGATAGGACAGAGGGCATAAACAACCTGCTGAAACTCGGAATGATCAACCACCGGCCAAACCCAATGACTATCAGAAATAACAGAGCCAAGGCGGGCATGCACATCAATGCCAGTCCAAAGAGGCGCTCTAGGCAGAGAATGCCTAATCAAACCCATAGGGTGCCAAGGATCCGAACATAACCGGAAGGAAGAGCCATCACCAACAAAATACTGAAACGATCCCATGACAAGCGGACGCAACTTCAGCAGCTGTTTCCAATACCAAGAAGATGCAGCAGAGATAGGAATATCCCAAAAAGAACACTGTTGAACTCTATACGAACAAAACCAGCTAACCCAATCAGAACGAGAGGACCTAGCTAGGAGAGCCCAAATATGGCGGGTCATAAGGGACTGGTTCTGAACCCTCAACGGAGTAATACCAAGGCCACCACACGCTACAGGCAAGCAAACCTTAAACCAAGCCACCTTAGCATGCCCAGAGTCACGAGAACCTTTCCAAAGAAAACGCCTAAAATGCTTCTCAATAAGTGCAAGCATGCTCTTAGGCAGGATAAAAATATAGGCCTAAGAAATGTGAAGAGCAGATAACACACACCGAATAAGCTGACAACGAACTACCATGGACAGAGATCTACAAGCCCAGTCACTCAGCCGACCATCAATCCTGTCCAACAAAGGAGAGCACTGAGCCACCGTGAGCTTCGATGAGGATAAAGGGACACCCAAATACCTCACAGGGAGCTGGCCTATCTGAAACCCTAATAACTGCTCAACCTGAGCCCCCTGCACCAAAGCACTCGCCGAGAGAAAAAAATTACTCTTCCTAGGTTAGCACGCAACCCCGAAAGAGAATCAAAGATATCAATACTCCTCTTAAGAAGAACAATAGAGACCTCATCTGGATTACAGAAAAGAAGGAGATCATCTGCAAAGGCGAGCATGAAAGTACGGGTAGCCTCACACTTCCAGTGGTACCGGAACCCCGGAGTCTGAGCAATCTCATGATTAATAATACCATGAAGCACCTCCATAACAATAACAAAGAGATAAGAAGAGATTGGGTTTCCCTGCCGAATACCCCTACGACCTCTAAAGATACCCTCAGCATCACCATTCAAGGATACCGAAAAGGCAGTAGTGGTGATGCACTCCCTGATCCAAGCGATTAACGACTGATGGAAACCCATACACTGCAGCGCAATCAGAACAAAATCCCACTCAACAGTGTCATAAGCTTTCATAAGGTCAACTTTAAACACACACCGTCTAGGCATCCCTCTCTGACCATAACCATGAAGAAGATCCTGAGCAAGAAGGATATTATCACTAATCCTTCTCCGAGGAATAAAAGCAGTTTGAGCCGGGTCAATCAAGGTATCCAAGCTATCACGCATACGGTGAGCAATAATTTTTGAGATAGCCTTGTATAATAAGTTGCAGCAAGAGATCGGTCTAAAATCCGACATGCTCCTAGGTGTTGTTACCCAAAATATTATCCGGAGATGATATTGCTGGAATGGTCGAGTAACAAATAAATGCGAGAACACTTCCGTGGGAGGGTAAATAACACAAGATTTGCCGGGGTTGTTAGTCCCGGGCTTGAATGCTCTCGCGAGATGTTATTAATACAAATACTTTGGAGTACAAATATTAATGTTAGAGTGCAATTACAATGAGTGTAAAGACTCTAGTTATCTTAGCTAATGAGCGTGAAGATTGCCAGCAGAACCAGATATGAAGCTCTGTGAGTTCTTGCTTTTGGTGTTTTGTATATGTGAATGAGTTTCACTGTGTATGTGTATGTATTCGCCAAGTAAGTTCACCGTCCTTAGGCCACTGTTGGAGGACTTCTATTTATAGGAGAAGAGATTGCTAGGTCCTCCCCGGCAATCGCGGGCGACCACCGTTTTCTATATTAGAATAAGGTGGGCGATCGTCCCATCACGTGGGACTGTTTCCTTAAAGTCCGAGGCTGCTACTGGCAACCAGATGTGCGAACCAATGAATAGTCCGCACGCATCCTGAGTCGCTGTCAGGGGAGGACCCACTTTGTACCTTTCGGCGGGCCTGTCGGTAGGTGTGAAGGTGGTGACAGGCTGGGGTCAAAAGGCCTTATCTCGCGGCGCCTTTTGCGGATCTGCACGTGGGTCTTCGTCCGAGATTTGGTCTTCGAAGACTCTGAAGGGTGTCGGATTCATACGTGGCACGAGACGATCGTCTATAGCCGGACATTATAGGCCATCGCCAGATGCCAATAGACGATCGCCTTGGACGTCGACCGCTAGGCGCTTGCCCAGCATCTGTATTCTATGGTTGGCTCTCGATCATTATGTCGATCGCCATCGAGGCGTATAAATCGCCGCACAACAATTGCCCCCCAGCTTGCTCCGATGTTGAAAACATGGGGTGAGGTGGCACTATTGGCGATCGCCTGTTTTAGACGATTGACTCGTCTGTTTATGACAAGGACGATCGTCGCCTGGACGATCTGATTTCGAATCCGGACGATCTCCTTATGCGCTGGAAATAGCGGGAAGTGGAGGCGGGCTCTCGAAACGTTGCAGGGATACGCATCACGCTACCGTTGGGGGAGTCCGACGGTTTTGTCAGACTTGCGCCTGGCGTGCCCTCGAAATGACGCGTACGTGGGTTTTGAGGGCTGCATTTAATGTGTCCCTCTCCCGAAGGTTGCACTTCAGCCCCCGGTATTCCGTCACTTTGCACAGAGGTCCCTCCACTCGCCTATAAAAGGGCTAGGGCCACTGCAGTTCAACTCTTTATGCGCCCTTACTTTTTAGACAAGACTTTGCCGAATTTCTTTGAAGATTCTTGTGCCGACCGACTTTCCTTCTAGGTAAGAACAAAAATTTTCTCTCCGCCTTTACTCTTCGAAACATGTCTGGAGGAGGATCCAAAGTTTATGAGGCCGGCAGCTCTTCTGCCGCCGCGACATCGCCTACCCGGGAAGAAACCTCCACGGTTCATCACATGGAGACGGCCATCGAGGCCATCCGTGTGGGAATCGCACCCGCGGAGGTTGAAGAGCTCTTTAACAAGGCCGACGCGGCGAGATTGGCGGTGGCGGCGGGGCAGAAGGGCTCGCCGGTGGATGAGGATGAAGCGGTGAGGCTGTACTGGGAGCAGAACAGCGTGTTCGGCCCTGCCTTTTTGGATTTTACTAAGCTCATGGAGAGGATTGCCGGACCATGTCCCCAGTTTGACTTCGAAGCATACTCTGCCGGCCACCCCTATGAGCCCGTGAAGCGGACGGCGTTTCGGGCCGCGGACCGCTCCCCGTGGACCCTCGGTCAGATTCGGAGTTCGGCGACCAGGAAAGACTTGAGTCACTGGAGGGCGAAATTCCATATCCCTTCTGACGTCTCGTTATATGTGCCCTCGGAGAACAAACGTGCCGACCAATCTCCCGAAGGTTTGGTCGCCGTCAACGAAATGATCTTGGAGGCCGGCTTGCGGTTCCCCTTGCCGTTCGCCATGTCATATCTGTTGTCGGCCAGGAATGTGGCGCCACTCCAGTTGATGTCGAACGCCTGGCTGCAGATTATTAGCACCTTGACGCTTTTTGGTGGTCATCGGTTGTTCCGCCTACCTTCTGCGTTGGAAATGAACTATCTCTTCAAGCTTACTGCGCAGAAGGGATCGGTTGGCAGCTACCATATTCAGGGTCGCATGGGTAGGGTGGTCCTGTTGGGATTTGGTGCCTTAATCGAAGGCCCAGCGGAAGCGGTAAAACAAAAATTAATTCGATCCGAATCCCTACGAGGATCGATCAAGCTACGTATATACGAATATCAAAAACGAATTCACAAGAGATATAGAAACTCACCCTTGTAGTCCGTTGATTAGATGGATAACCTTCTCTTGAGCTATTCCCCAAGCTTTGCTTGATATCTACGAATCTTTTCCGCTTCAAGCCCTTGAACGATCCAACGCTGAAAGCACCGCGTCTCTACTTGCCACGCGCCGGAGAAACGACCGGAATGACGATCACCTTGCTATCCTCCGAGGATACGGCTAGAGCTAAGTGATGAAGCTATATTTGTAAAGATTACTACACTCTAAGTGTTTTAATCTTACTCTCTCTTTATTTCTCAATTTTTTCTCCAAGAAAAAATCAAGAGTTTGATGAATAAAGAAGAAGATGATGAAGATGACTTCTTTCTCTCTTTCCTCTCAAAACTCACGTTGAAAAGGCTTGGAATCATTGTGAGAGATGTCTTCATCTTCATTTATTCAACTCTCCACATGCACATCTCATTATTATGAGAATCAAAGCCCCATCACCTCAATGATCAACCATTAAAGAATGGAACAAGGGTCCATATGAAAGTGGGTGGAAATGTGGGGGGTGGCCCATGTAGAAATCGGACAAGTTCGGTTTGTTTCGAACTCCCGCGAGTCCAAACAGATAAACTCCGATTCCGTATCGATGTATTTATATCGATTAATTAATCAAATTAATTAAACATATCAAATACAAAATAATATAATTAATTTCTCTAAGAAATAATTATATACATGAATTAAATTAATCACCCAGTAATTTATTTAATTCATTAGGCCGTAAATCAATTTATCTAATAAATTGATTTAAACATCCAATGTTCCAAAATTAGATATCCAATATCTAATATTCATAATGAGAGAATTAGCTTTATTCATTCCGTCGTCAATCCTAATGCGCGACTCGGTAGGTCCGTCTCAGTCAGCAATGGGAGGAACCAAAGAGTAGTAGCACCACCTAGCCAGCCTAGTGGCCTACACTGTACCCCAACTGAGAACGAATGATTGGGATGATTCAAGAACCATTCTGTCGTGAATACCAGTATACGTATAAACCCTTCTTTCAAATGTCCCGATCAAGTTATAGGGTCACGGTCAGTCAAACCCTATCTGTACTTGACGCTATGCATGCGTTAATGCAAATTGAGATCATCGGTATCGTGTATCTAATACAACTAGCTCCAATGCTTTGGCCAAAGACTTATGATCTCATGCGCAATAACCGCATAGGACATATAACCCGCTCACTAACGGGAGAAAGAATTCTATCTTGGTATTGGTAGGACTGCTACTTGCCGTCAAGATGCACGTCGAGTTGACCCCCGCCTTAGGTTTATAGGGTCGAACTACTCTAATGAAAATCTTGACGTCACAAGCACATCCCTTCTAAATCCTCAAGTCGAAGGTTCACGAATACCTATCACAACCTTTCGATTCCGTCATTGACTATCCCGGAGTGAAATCCGTGTGACGAATCGAGGGTGAGTCGGTTCGAGTATACTAATCCAATTAGCATACCTATAACGTGTGCTCCCACTAACCATTAGTGTTCGACAGGCACTCTCCATGTCAAAGAACACGTCATACAAGTCTTCACATAAACTTAACGCCCAGTCAAGTTTCATCGACTTGCGAACGATTAAGTATTTGAGCTGTAACTTTTCCAGTGCCGACCCCCTTATCCAATAAGGAGTGGAATGTTTTGCTCTCAAATACATGGACTAGTTTCTATATGTTTATTTATGAGTTAGGAATGCCAGTAACTACCAGTAAATAAAGAAACATTCATTTGCCTTATATAAATGGTTTACATAATTACAACTACAATGCCCTCACTCAACAACCTCTGAGTGGCATTCGAGGGCATACTCCTAACAATCTCCCACTTGCACTCAATGCCACACACTATGGTATCTAATACTCATGTTCTCCAGATGACGCTCCAAGCTAGTCTGAGAAAGTGGCTTGGTCAGTGGATCGGCGACGTTGCCGGCCGAGTCTACTCTGTGCAGCACAATGTATCCCTTACGAACAAATTCTCTTACGAGATGATACTTCCTCTCAATATGTTTGGTGTTGTTGTGAAACCTCGGCTCCTTGGCCTGCGCTACAGCTCCGTCGTTGTCGCAGTACAGCAGAACAGGCAGCTCAGCACATGGTATCATTTGAAGTTCTCCCAGAAACTTCTTAACCCAGAACCCTTCCTTGGAAGCCTCCGAGGTTGCTTGATACTCAGCCTGACAGGTGGAATCAGCAGTCGTGCTTTACTTGGCACTATGCCAAGATACTGCTCCTCTATTAAGAGTAAATATGTAGCCAGAAGTGGACATCGAGTCGTCCTTCAGTCCTTGGAAGTCCGAATCATTGAATCCCACCACATCCAATTCTCCACCACCATACATAAGAACCATATCTCTAGTTCTTCTCAAGTACTTTAGAACGTTCTTTACAGCAGTCCAATGTTCCCTACCTGGGTTTGCCTTAAACCTACTCACCACGCTTACAGCATGCGCGATGTCAGGTCTTGTACACAACATAGCATACATAAGGCTACCCACGGCCGAAGCATATGGTATATTACTCATTTCCTTGCGTTTTTCCTCACTTTTAGGACACATCTTCAAGGTGAGTTTTATTCCATGTTGCATCGGTAGGAACCCTCTTTTAGAATCATCCATCTTAAATTGCTTTAAGATTTTATCTATATAGAGGGCTTGGGAAAGGTCTATTGTTCTCTTCGCTCTATCCCGGTAGAGCCGAATACCAAGAATATAGGTTGCTTCTCCCAAGTCTTTCATGGACAAATTACTCGAAAGCCAAGCTTTCACAGAATAGAGCATTCCCACATCATTTCCTATTAGTAGAATGTCATCTACATATAGTACTAAGAATGCGATCTTGCTCCCACTAACCCTCTTGTATACACAAGGTTTCTCTTCATTTTGCACGAAATCAAACTCTTTGACTGCCTCGTAAAAACGAAGTTTCCAACTACGCGACGCTTGCTTCAGTCCATAAATGGAACGCTGAAGCTTGCACACTTTCTGAATATCGACTTCGGACACAAAGCCTTTAGGCTGCTCCATATAGATTTCCTCCTCGAGGAATCCATTAAGGAAAGCCGTATTTACGTCCATTTGCCATATCTCATAATCTTGGTAGGCAGCTATAGCAAGCATCATGCGAATAGACTTGATCATGGCTACGGGCAAGAAGGTATCGTGGTAATCGATCCCTTTCTTCTGGGTATAACCCTTTGCCACAAGCCTGGCCTTATAGGCGTCAACCTTGCCATCACCATCAGTCTTTCTCTTGTAGATCCACTTGTTCCCAATAGGCACTATGCCATTGGGGCGGTCTACTAGAGTCCAGACCGGATTGACATGCGTCGAGTCTATCTCAGCTTCCATAGCTTCACGCCATTTCGTGGAGTCTACATCCACCATCGCTTGGTCATAGGTCGTCGGGTCGGTCTCTTGGCTATCACTTGGAACCTCATGGAGACCCAGCTCCTCCAAGTGCACAAGCCCATACCTCTCAGGTAAATGAGACACCCTACTAGACCTACGAGGTGGTTGTACTTGTGTTTCAGAAGGTTCGGTTCCAGTTTCTTGCACATGTGTCTCCTGAGGAGTTTCATTATATTCTTCTAAAGAAATACTTCTACCTGCTCCGCCTTCGTGAATGAACTCATCTTCCAGGAAGTGTACTTGTAAAGCAACAATGATCCTTCGATCTTCGGGCATGTAGAATAGATATCCCATCGTCCCAGACGGGAATCCAATGAAACGTCCCTTCGCAGACCTAGCTTACAACTTTTCCACCTTAGTCTTCTTGATATAGGCGGGACATCCCCAAATCCTAATATGATTAAGACTTGGTTTCCTTCTCTCCCACATCTCATGTGGAGTTTTAGGAACGGAATTGGAAGGACATCTATTCAAGATATACGCGACAGTCATGAGTGCATACCCCCATAGGTAAATCGGCAAGTCAGTATAGCCCAGCATGGAACAGACCATGTTCAACAGGGTCCGGTTCCTTCTTTCTGACACACCATTTAACTGAGGAGTACCTGGAGGTGTTAGTTGTGAAACTATTCCATGTTCCTTAAGGAACTCGTCAAACTCCGTACTCATATACTCGCCACCTTGGTCTGACCGAAGTGCTTTGATATGATTACCAGTTTGTTTCTCGACTAGGGCCTTGAATTTCTGGAATTTCTCAAAGGCCTCGGATTTATGTTTCATTAAGTATACATAGACATACCTAGTATGATCATCTGTAAACGTAATGAAATATTGATATCCATCACGTGCTGCTTCTAAAGCACCACAAACGTCAGTATGGATTAATCCCAGTTTATCAGTGACTCTTTCAAAAGTCCCTGTGAAGGGGGACTTAGTTTTTGCCTTTAAGGCAAGATTCACAAGTAGGAAATGGATCCGATCCCAATGGACCCATAAGTCTATCTTTTTCCATCTTGTAAACCTTGGTCTGACCAACATGACCAAGTCTTAGATGCCATTTCAAAACTTGATTGGTTTCATCCCTACCACGTTTTCTAGTCATAGTATTCACAACTACTTTGTTGCTGAGATTTAGATGATACAATCCATTTAACAATGTAGCAGTACTCACTAGTTTATTTCTAAAATAAATTTTGCAGGAACCATCACCAATGAAAAATGAAAAACCTTTTCGGTCCATGATCGGAATAGATACAATGTTTTTGTGCCCCTTGGTCAAAACAAGTACATCTTCTAAAGTCAAAACAAAGCCGGATTCTAAACCCAGAAGAAGTGATCCTATGTCGGTCGCCTCGACACTATGCCCGCTTCCGACTGTGATCATAACTTCTCCAGCTCCAAGCTTCCTACTTTGTTCCAGATCCTTATTCACGGTACAAATATGAGAACTAGCACCAGAATCCAGTATCCAGGAAGTAGAAAATACAGTAGCAGAACAATTTGTTTCCAAAACTAAAAGTTCTGTACCTGAAGTGCCATGAAGAATCGGATAGTCTCTAGCCCAGTGGCCCAGCTCACCGCACTTGAGACAAGCATTCTTCTTCTTCTTGTTCTTTGGAACCATTGGGGCCTTGCCCTTACCCTTAAGGTCCTTAGCTTGTGGTCGAGTCCGCTTCTTGGTCTTTTTATTCTTATTCTTAGACCTCCGAGGTCCAGAAGAAATCACAAGAGCAGACTCTTTCATCCGCGGAGTCTTCATCTGAGACTGAGCGGTCAGAAGTTTGTTCATTAGCCCAGCTAAATTACATGCAATCTCATTGCAGTTGAAGTTCATAACAAACTGTGAGAAGGAATCAGGGAGAGACTGTAGGATAAGGTCGGTTTGGAGAGAAGTATCCATTTTAAAATCAAGAGCCTCCAATCTCTCGATCATGGATATCATTTTGAGGACGTGTTCCCCAACTTTCTCACCTTCCTTCATCCTTGCACCGAACAGTTGCTTGGATATCTCATATCTAGCAGTTCTGCTGTGCTCACCATAAAGTTCGGTTAAGTGAGATTGAATCTGCCTAGCAGAAGTCATTTTCTCATGAGCTCTCTGAAGCTCATTAGACATAGAAGCCATCATGTATGCACGGACTTTTACGTCATCCTTAACCCACTTTTCGTGGTTTTCGATCTCTTCCTGATTGGCTCTGGTCCGCACAGGAGGCGCCGGAATGTCCGTCTCTAAGACGTATCCCAGTGCCTCTATACTGAGGACTATCATGAGATTTCGGAGCCAGTCCACAAAGTCAGGTCCAATCAGGGTGTTCTTTTCGAGCAGAATTGCGAGTGGGTTCATTGTCATATTGAGATTTGAGTCTGCATTAAGTACGATAGATTAATTAGTGACTCATTCAATTATGTTCTGAGTATAGAATTAAGGTCTTTTCTATTCTTGTTACCCAGCTCCCACTATTTTATCGGAATAACACACTCCCATGTGAAATCCGGAAGTATCGTCGCTCTACTTCATAGTGATGATCCAGTTCTTTATAAATCTTAATAGAGGGCAACCGAACAGGTTTAAAGTCTATTAATTTTCATAAAGTGGTGTCCAACACCAACCCATATAATGGATGATTCGATCTTCTTTTTCCCCTTGTTCACTCCCCTCAACCTATACGGTTTCTATGGTTCGTGAACAAGTTAAGTTTATACCATCGACGCAAATTAGTTTCACAATTGAATCTTATCCGGCAACCTATCAGGTTTCTAGGGATAAAATTTGCTCCAACCGAAAGGCATCCAATGCGCTCACGGTAATTTATCCGTCCTCCCCGAACGACTACCCCGATAACTCGGAAGCATAGCACATCCGGTTTGGATTTTAATTTCCCGAAAACTCGATGGATGGAAGGAAAACCTTGAAACCTTATAAACTTAATAATTTATCGTGGGAGAATTTTTGCGATTAGCGTTACACTTTGCACATTAATCGTTTAAGCGCGTTTGTGGCATTCATACAATATGAAACAACCATTCACAACCTAGTTGCTACCAACATGTGGTTCATGGACCGTTCCTAGAAAACAAAAACTCCGTAATCTAATTACAAGTCTTCGTCTTTAATCTTCGTCTTTTCGAAATAGATCTTTCTACGGTCTTCGTCATTACATATAAATTTTACATTGAAAATTGCATCCTAGATATAAATATTTCTAGTAAAATAAATAGGCTCAAAACGGCCTTTACAACCCAATCGAATAAAACGAACGATTCAAAACTAAGTCCACGAACCACATCCCCATTCAAAAAACATTCATCCAATAAATACTATATAAATAGAAAGCGTAGAGATACATTGATTCAATCAACAATACGAACCGATCCAATCGATTCACACAATTGGTAATATGATAACGTTCAAAATAATTCGGTCGACCATAAATATTCCAATTAATCAAATTTCCCTTATAAAATGAAATACCATAAATCATTTTAATCATATTAAATCCAATTTAACATGAGGGAGATTAATTTTCAAGAATACACGAAAAAATCGAGCCGGGGCGAAAAAGGGCCTATCATGGCCGAGTCACTGTCGGCAGCATGCCGGCAGACAGGCCTGGCATGGCCGAGTCACGCTCAGCAGCTGCCGGCCGCCCGGCCACAGGCGCGGCCTGGAGCTCGGGCCACGACCAACACTGATGGCTGCCGGGCCGCCGCGACCACTGGACCGCGGCCCCGAGCCACAGGCGCGGCCCCCTGTTCGGACCCCTCCGGTTGTCTAACGGCATTTGGGGCTAGTTTTTCGACCGGATATCCAATATCTATATTCTCCAACATTCATATCTTCAATATAAATCATATTTCCAAGAAATTAAGATTTATATTTAGACATAAACTTACGAAAAATTTAACTACAACGAACGTAAAAACATATACCACGATTATGACTAAAATGCTTCCAAATCATTCACCATCTAATCGAGCATTCCAAATGCCAATATCGTATATACGATTGCAAGACCCAGTCTCCGATACCACTGTTGGGATTCGGTGCCTTAATCGAAGGCCCAGCGGAAGCGGTAAAACGAAAATTAATTAGATCCGAATCCCTACGAGGATCGATCGAGCTACGTATATACGAATATCAAAAATGAAGTCACAAGAGATATAGAAACTCACCCTTTTAGTCCGTTGATTAGATGGATAACCTTCTCTTGAGCTATTCCCCAAGCTTTGCTTGATATCTACGAATCTTTTCCGCTTCAAGCCCTTGAACGATCCAACGCCGAAAGCACCGCGTCTCTACTTGCAACAACCTCTGAGTGGCATTCGAGGGCATACTCCTAACATGTCCTTGGGGTGCCGAATAATGTTCGGGGTGACCTGGCAAAATGGTGCTGGGTCGGCGGAGTGTGGAGGTCGGCATCGAGTGATAAGCCAGAGGAAGAATTGGGTATCCCCACCAGTTTTCGGGAGAGGAATCCGAGTAAGGGTTTTAACTCTCCCTTTGATCGGATACACATTGGACTGATCTAATTTGGTTTCCTTTTTGCAGGCTTCCTTATTTCAGCGATCGGCGATCTCCCTTTCGACTTCTTGATCGTCTGGGAGCGAATTCGCGGTCTGCCGGACTCCTATATCGACGTTCGCACAGTCAACTACGAACCTCATTGGTTGGGCGCCCGATTGTTTCGCTTCCCTCGCCATTTGAAGGTTCCAGGTATAAATTTTTTACCTCCTCTTTCCTGTATGCCGATCGTCTGATTGAAAGAGGTGTCTAACTTAGCTGAGTTTCTTCTTTTGACAGAGATCCATTTTCCCCGTTACTTCGAGCCCCCGAGAGAGATCTCAATGTCGAACCCCAGTCTTTTGGGTCGTCTCCACCAGGGAAAGAAGACAGGTCGTGCCCCTGCAACGACGTCCCGTCCTGTCCCCGAGGTGAGACCTACTGTAGTGCCGGTCATCGAGCCAGAAGCTCGGGAGGAGGAGCAGCTCCAGCGCAACCGCAAGAGGTGGAGGCCGGAGGAGCCCCTGCCAACTGCTGCTGAGGAGGTATCCATTGTGGTGCCGCCGATGGCCGTGCCACCTATCTCTGCTGTTCCAATTGCGGAGGGGTCCAGGCCCTCGGTGGGCTTCCTGAAGACTGCGGGGATTGCCGAAGCTGAAACTCCGAGGGGCAAGCCCTATTTCAGCCACGACCCCGAGTTGGCCGCGAGGTAAGACTGGTTTGATCTTTCCGGGTTAGGCTACTTGTGTAGGATGTATACTAACTCCATCTTTTTTTTTTATTTTTTTTTGTGTTACAGGGTCCGTCTTGTCGATCCGGACACCTCGCCGATGGTGTTGGATTTCCTGGCGAGCAAGTCTCTGCGCTAGTCCATCGACATTCCTTCTTATGTCTCCCGGGCCATCACCTCTCTTCCTAAGTCTTGGACGACCGATGACGCGATTGCTCGTCGGCGGTCTGGAGATGCCATGCAGGAGACACTCGCCCTGACTCTCCAGGCGGCGATGATGGCCGCCCATGCCGTTAAGGATAATGAGGGGCGACCCTCTACTGCTCGCCTCCATCAAGATCTTGAGGCCGCTCGGAACCAGAATGCCAATTTCGCTAATCGAATAGTGGCCATGGAGAAGGAGTACCTGGAGACGGCCAAGCGAGCCAAACAGGACCTTGACCGGATGAAGCAGGAGCTTGACCGGTCCCGGGGGGTGGCAGATCGGTTCCGTGACCAGATGACGGATGCTCGCCGATTGCACGCGGCCTCGCAGGAGGAGGTGACTGGGCTGAAGGCGACAATGGATCGACTCAGCGGCGAGCTGGAGAAAGCGAAGGGGGAACTGGTTGCCCAGGTGGCCGAGCTCGCGGAAGCAGACAAGATGGCCGCGGGGATGAAGGAGCAGTTAAAGGCGATCGAGACCGATCCCTACCTTAATGTGGAGTATGTCGGCGAGTTCGCATACTATATGGATTACGCCGACACCATCCGTGCATCCAAGAAGGTAGGGATCGAGGTCGGCCCTATGATGGAAACCTTCAAGGCCTATGTACTCGAGCATCCCCTGCAGCCGGATTTCTCCCTACCGATCCTCGACCTCACCGACTTAGGGATTGATCTGAGCTGGTATCCATTTCCGGATAAACTTGTTTATCCTGAAGCCGGTGAGGAGGCGCGCGCCGATCCGTCTGCTGGAGGCGAAGGCCAGTCGGGGGTGGCCTGAGTGACGTTGGAGTTTGTTTTGTTTTCCTTTGCTTTGTAATTTCCAGTTTTCTCTTGTATTGCCTTCGGGCTTGTATGTACGATCATTTTGAATGGAATAAAATACTTCTTCTTCGCATCTGATTCTTCATATGTATGATCGTCTCTTCTGAATGTTTGTATATGAATTTATACAAGTGTTTACACAATTGCACCTGATGCCTTGTTTGTACGATCGACTGTCTGAATGTTCCGCATAACTTCGACTTTGCACCATTTTCTGAATAGCTTCGAATGTATTGGTACACTTGAAAATTCTTACTTGTAAATTTCTTGAACAAAACCGATCGTCATTTGTGTGTTTGAACGAAGCTGATCGTGTATGGTCCCTTCTTCCCGATCGCATCTAGGAATAGCTCCACTTTGCCCCTTGTTTTTGTTTACTTAGTGTAAGTAAGGGAACGAAAATAGTATGTTTGGTGAGCGATCTTTAGTTTTGCCGATTCTTTGAGGGAGGTCGACTGTTTCGACTCTGAGGAACTGTGCACGGTCTCAGAGTACGATGGATCGACCTCCATAACCGTGTCTTTGTGTACGAGGGACATTCCATCTGTAGGTCTGTCTCGCGACTCACTTTGTTGTTAGTGATACGGGGTTAACAAGTCCGAGGGAAGAAGACGAGGTGATGATCGACGTAAGCAACCATGCTACATACTTGGGCGAGAAGATAGGCACGAGGCTTGGAGTGACTTTGGTGGTCGGGCTCGGAATAACGTAGTTTATCATTGTTTTTTTTAAAGGGTGCGACATGTGCAGCCCATATTGTTTGGCATTGTTATTTTCCTTAATCAGTAGTAGCCCAAACTTGTTTAAGGGCATTTTAGGGAGTAATCTTTATTTATGTTACTAGGGTTTGGCGGCTATATATATATCATATAGCTCGGCTGATTTGGATGATTGAATACACTTGATGTTTTGCTCTCTTTGAGTTTTATTTGTTTGACGTGTCTCAAACACAAATTCTTGATTATTGTTCAACGCGATTTCGAACCATAATCCGATCAATTCTCAATAGGTCTTGAGAAGAGATCATCTTTGACGAGCTATAGGTCTAACTCGTTAAAATTTTTTACTGTTTTTCTGTTCGTCCGATCAGAAACTGTTCTTGTTTGGACAGAATCTTTGGAGTTGTTCGTGGTGTTGTGCATCGGAGTATTATCCAGTTTCTTATTCGTGGGACTTGCTTCCATCTCGTTGACTGGCAAATAAAACTCATATTTGATTGAGATTCATACCAGTTCTCTTGTTGCTATTGTTTATACAAATTTAGATCCGTAACTTAGTGTGATAGATAGCATATCTATCATCCTACGTTGGAATTGACTTGTTTGAAGCTGCTGTACAGAGACCGACCGTGATTCCTGTTTCCTCCGCATTCTATCATAATTCGCTATTCGATACAGTTGTTGGCGATTCTGTGTTGCGGTTGTTTCCCGTTTGACCTGCCACTGTCTAGCTGCTGATTGTTGTTGTTCGCTACTGCTGTAGCGAAAGGGTAGTCGCTGTTTAGTCGTGATTGTTCTTTGTCGCTCTGCTTGTAGCGAAGGGTGGTTGCTGGTAGTAGTTGACTGTTGCGGTTCATTATTGCTGTAGCGAAGGAATGTTACTGTTTAGAGTCCAGTTGATAGATTGATGATCGTTCAGTTTTTCGCAAAATCCTGCTTCCGCTTCGTCTCGATACAGGATTCGTATCAGTTAGGGTCCTCCGTTAGGCTGCGCCCGCCTTGTATTTAAATGAAAGGCGAGCGGTCTTGGTCTGGAGGAGTCCTTGCACGGGGCGTCATCGGTTTATTCGACTCCACGTCCGCGGTTTGTTAGCACTTTTCTACCTCGGGTCGCTATGTTAGATGGCGACCCTCGACGGTATACATTGTGACAGGGTTGGGACGCGTCGCCTTGTCTGGGTATATCATGTTGGATAATGTACTTTTGAGGGCGCGCGAGCGTATCCATAGATTTATTTGGAGGGTCCTTTGGCTACGCTCAACTCGTATTTAAACGAAGGGCGAGCGATCGCAGCCCAAAGGAACCTTACATGGACGAAGATGTAGGTTCCATCGACATCCAGGACCATGGCTGCACTTTTCTACCTCGGATTGCCATGTTGAATGACGATCCTCGACGGTATACGTTGTGCTTGGGGGGGGGGCGATCGCTTGCATAGGTCTGTCTGGTTAGACGACGACCTCTTGTAGAGCGAGCGAGTCATCCTCTTTTTAGTTGTTTGTTTTCGTCGAGGCGAATCATATAGATGGGATAGGAAAATCTCATTATACTCTTTGTACATTGGGTAACTGAATACAGAGTTTTCACTGGTAGTATTTCTTCAAATGTACGGCATTCCAGGGATATTGGTCCGGAGTGCCATCAGGGTGTTAAAGTTCGTAGGCTCCCCTAGTTAGCCACTTAGATATCCTGAAGGGGCCTTCCCAATTCGAGCCAAAGACTCCTATGTGAGTCTGGACCTTTTTGAGGACTAGGTCGCCCACTTGGAATCGTCTTTCCTTGACCTTCGAATTGAAAAACTTCTCCGATCTCCTTTTGTGGATTGTGTTCTTCATTTCCGAGGTCAGTCGCCGTTCTTCGAGCATGTCCAAGTCGATTCGTCGGGCTACATCATTGTCCGTCGTCATTTCCTGTTCAGTTCGGTGGCTGAGGATGGCGATCTCCGAAGGGATCACTGCTTCTATTCCGAAGGTGAGGGCGAATGGGGTTTCACCGGTTGAGTTTCGGGTCATCGTTCGATAGGACCACAAGACATCTGGGAGCTCGCTCGCCCATCGTCCTTGTCTAGATTCGAGTCGTGCTTTGATCGTGTGTTTGAGGATTTTGTTTACAGCCTCTACCTGCCCGTTCGTCTGAGGGTGATAGGGGGCCGAGAACAACTTTTTGATTCCCCAGTTCTCGCAGAATTGCATGGCTTCCAAGCCGTCGAACTGCTTTCCGTTGTCGGAGATGATAGCCTGGGGTAGACCGAACCGGCATAGGATGTTCTTCCAAATGAACTTGATTACTTGTTCTTGGCCGATCTTATTGAGTGGCTCGGCCTCAGCCCATTTTGTGAAATAATCGACCCCCACGATGGCAAATTTACATCCTCCTGGCGCCGTCGGCAAGGGACCGATGAGATCGATGCCCCATTGGGCGAATGGCCATGGGCTGTACATAGAGGTGAGCTGCTCGGGGGAAAGCTTGATGTTCGGGCCCATCACTTGGCACCTGTGACACGATCTAGCATAGGCGACCACATCTTTCTATAGTGTAGGCCAGAAAAAACCTTGCCTGGTCATTTTGTGGATGAGAGCTCGCCCGCCAGCATGGTTTCCACAGATCCCGTCATGGACCTCGGCTAAGACGGGTCGGCCTTCCTCCGGCGTAATGCACTTGAGGAGAGGAAGGCTGAAAGCTCACTTGTAGAGTCGGTCGTCCAATATGGTGTATCTGGTCGCACGGAGCTGAAGCTGGCGATCTTTGGTACGGTCGGCGCGGACCGTTCCGTCCTTCAAATATTTAATGAACGGAGTCATCCAGTTCTCTTCGGCGATGGTAACTGTGGTAACCAGGCTTCTGTCGATCGCCGGTTTTGTTGATTTCGTGATTTGGATGTTAGAGAAATCGGCCGCCCCATCTGACGACGCTAGTTTGGATAGGGCATCGGCCTGGGAGTTGTACTCTCTCGGGACTTCTTCGATCAGCACTTCTTCAAACTTCGTGCATATTTCGGCGACCAATTCTTGGTATTTGACCATTTGTTCGCCGCGCGCCTCATATTCTTCCTTGACTTGGTTCACGACCAAGAGGGAGTCCATGAAAATATGGAGACGGCGAACATCCAGGGCGAGGGCTAGATCGATCCCGCCTACCAAGGCTTCATACTCGGATTCATTATTGGTCGCACGAAACCCGAAACGCACAGCATTTGTGAAACTTTGGCCATCGGGGCTGATGAGGACAATCCCCGCCCCTGCTCGCGAGTTGGTTGCTGAGCCATCCACGTACAACTTCCAAGCAGGGCGACCGTCCTGGGTCGGACTGGGGGGAATGTTAATTCCACCACGAAGTCCGCCAGCGCTTGGCCTTTGATCGCCGTGCGAGGAGCGTATGTGATACCGTATTGAGCGATCTCGATTGACCACTTGAGGAGTCGAGGGGAGAGTCGTCAGAACCTCCATTTGATGTTCGAAGAAGTATGCTCTTAGCTTGCGAACACTCATGACTAGAGCGCATGCGATCTTCTCCAGAGGCGTGTATCGCGTTTCCGCGTCATGGAGCGCTTGGCTAACGAAGTAGATTGGCAAGTGGACTTGCCCCTCTGCTCGCACTAAAACAGCACTCAGCACGACCTCTGAGGCCGCCAGGTAAAGGAATAGTTTTTCGCCGGGGATCGGCTTTTCCAGGATCTGGGGGTTAGATAGATACTCCTTGATTTTGGCGAACGCTATTTGACTCTCCTTTGTCCATGCGAACTTCTTGTTCTTTATGGTCGCGAAGAATGGCTTGCTTTTATCTCCGAGCCGAGAAATGAAACGGTTGAGGGCAGCTAGACAACCTGTGAGGCGTTGCACCTGTTTGACATTCTGTGGCTCCTGCATATCGAGGATCGCCTGGATCTTGGTGGGGTTTGCCTCGATCCCCCTTTGGCTCATGATGTGCCCCAGGAATTTTCCGGAGCTCACCCCGAAGTTGCATTTCTTGGGGTTCAGCTTCATATTGAACTTCTCGAGGATGGCGAACGTCTCGGCAAGGTCATTGAGGTGATCTTCCTTTTTGAGGCTTTTGACTACGATGTCGTCAATGTATACCTCCATGGTCTTGCCGATCTGGTTGGCGAACATCCCATTGACTAATCGCTGGTAGGTCACCCCTGCATTCTTCAGACCGAACGGCATCCGGACCCAAAAGTATATGTCTTTTTCCGTGTGAAACGATGTGTGTTTTATGTCTTTCTCTGCCATGGGGATCTGATGGTACCCGGCGAAGGCATCCATGAATGACATCATTTCGCAGCCTGCTGTGCTATCAACCAAGTGGTCAATATGAGGCATCGGAAAGTGATCTTTTTGAGATGCCGCGTTGAGGTCGGTGAAGTCGATGCACAACCTCCAGGAGTTGCTCGGCTTTTTGACGAGCACCGCGTTGGCTACCCACTGTGGCTCGTCTGTAGCTACTCCGATTAGTTTGTTATTGAGTAGCTCTTTGACTTCTATGTCGAACGCTGCATATTTCTCAGGACTGAATTTCCTACGTTTCTGGTGAACAAGTTTCCTTGCCGGGTCAATCTTTAGATAGTGGCAAGCGTGTTCAGGACTTATGCCGACCATATCTTGATGCGTCCAGGCAAAGTCTCCGATGTTCTTACGTAATAAATTGATCAGATCCTCCTTTAACTCGAGATCGACGACTGTGTCGATCTGTACTTCCCGCTCCGGGCGAGCCGGATCTATCGTTATACTTTCCAACTCTTCAACGGGGACGGTCGCTTCTCGTTTGGAATGATTTCTGGACTCGATCCTTGGATTGATGTCGAGGCTTGGCTCGAAACTGATCCTTGGCTCGATGTCGTCCGTCAATCGATGTGAGATGGCGTCTTCTGAGTCGGGTTGGTATGAGGTGCTTGGCTCATCGATCTCCATCGGTTGATTGTCGATCGCCTCAATGTTACAAATAGCATAGGAAGTATTGAAAGAAGTTACGACATAGGAGTAATTCAAACATTTCTTAGCCATTGCCTGGTCTCCTTTTACAGTACCGACCGTCCCATCGGCAGTGGAGAATTTGATACAGTAAAAGAAAGAAGAGGCGACCGCCTCGAAGGTTTCTATAAATGGATGACCTAGGAACCCATTATAGATGCTGGGCTTATCTATGATTACAAAGTTGAGGCTCCTAGTAATCCTAACCTCGGGATCGTAATAAGATATTAGCTCGACAGAGAGCTTGATTCTTCCGTAGGCTTGAACTGTGCTGTCGCCGAACCCTTGGAGCACGGTGTCAAATGGATTGATAAACTTAGTCAGGTTGCCGAGCTGGTCAAGAGCGAATTTGAATATGATATTGCAAAAGCTCCCATTGTCAACCAGCACGCGATCGACCATTTTCCCAAGGATACATGCAGAGATCACCAATGCATCCTGTTTGGGGCACTGCACTCCCTCCCTATCCTTGTTGGAGAAAGTGCTGAGCGCGTCTTTGGAGATGATCGGCTCTGGGGGTACCACGACATGGACCCCGGCGAACGCCCTCAGTTTGGCATTCCGCTTTCTGTTCGACATGGTGGAAACCGGGGAAAGTCCTCCGAGGTTTCCACCTCCCGCCTGAAGCATATTGATCCGGCCGCCAGGGTTGATCGGAGGGATTGATTCGTCAGAATACTCCTTCTCGTTCTGCTCGATCCTGGAGACCGGATTGGGAGGGATTCCATCATTCTGTCGGCGCTCGTGCCTTCCGGTCCTCTCTGCTCAAGGTTCTGGCTTGGTAACCAAGTTATCCAATTTGCCTTCCTCAAACAGTCTCCAGAGTTGTCTGAGGAGGTCGCGGCACTGGCTGGTGTTGTGGCCGGGACTCTTGTGGTAGGCACAAAATTTGCTGCGGTCTAAATGACCGTGGTCCCTTATTAGCTTCGGTTTGCTAAGCCACTCGCGCCCCTTGATGGCGTTGAAAATGCAGGCCGGAGATAGATTGAGGATGTGGAGGAGGTGGACCTCCACATCCTCGAAAGCTTTGAATTCGCTGGGCGGATTCGCGATCGCCTTTCTGGGCTTGGCGACCGCCTTTCTCGGGATGGAAGTAGGCGCCTTCCCTTCCCCGGCAGATCCCTCGCCTGAGCGCAGGGTGAGCATCCTCTGCCTGGCTAGAAAATCAGCGGCCCTGACGCGGAAGATCGCGTAGGTTGGGGGGATGCCTTTTGTAAGGTGCCTGAACATGGGCGAATGGCCATAGAATCCCCCTAGGACCGAGTATAGAGCGAGCTCGTCACTAATAGGCTCACCGGTGAGGACTATTTCATCCACCCGGTCGATGTAATCTTCATCGGGCTCGTTCTTCCCCTGCCTGATTTTCATCATGCGGTGGGGGCCTTCTGGACGAGCAACTTTGGCGGCGAAGTACGACGTGAAGTCGTTCGCGAGATTGATACGAATCCTGTATCGAGACGAAGCGGAAGCAGAATTTTGCGAAAAGCTAAACAAACAGGAATCTACCAACTGGACTCGAAACAGTAACCTTCCTTCGCTACAGCAATAATGAACCGCAACAGTCAACTACTAACAGCAACCACCCTTCGCTACAGCTGTAGCGAACAGCAACAATCATGACTAAACAGCGACTACCCTTTCGCTACAGCAGTAGCGAACAACAATAATCAGCAGCTACACAGCGGCAGGTCAAACGGGAAACAACAGCAACACAGAATCGCCAACAACTGTATCGAATAGCGAATTGTGATAGAATGCGGAGGAAACAGGAATCAAGCTCGGCCTCTGGACAGCAACTTCGAACAAGTCAATTTCAACGTATGATGATAGATATGCTAGGTACCACACTAAGTTACGGATCTCAATTTGTACAAATAGCAACAAGAGAACATGTATGAATCTCGATCAAATATGAGTTTTGCGATTCAACGAGATGGAAGCAAATTCCACGAACAAGAAACTAGATAATACTCCGATGAACAACACCACGAACGACTCCAAAGATTCTGTCCAAACAAGAACAGTTTCCGATCAGACGAACAGAAAAACAATAAAAGATTTTAACGAGTTAGACTTATAACTCGTCAAAGATGATCTCTTCCCAAGACCTATTGAGAATTGATCGGATTATAGTTTGAAATCGCATCGAACGATAATCAAGAATTTGTGTTTGAGACACGTCAAACAAATAAAACTCAAAGAGAGCAAAATATCAAGTGTATTCAATCCCTCAATTGGCCGAGCTATATGATGTATATATATCCGCCAAACCCTAGTAACATAAATAAGGTTACTCCCTAAAACGCCCCTTAAACAAGTTTGGGCTACTACTGATTAAGGAAAATAACACACAAGGTAACATAGGGCTGCACATGCCGCACCCTTTATTAAATAAATAATACAAAATGATAAACTACATTATTCCGATAAACTACGTTATTCCGAGCCCGACCACCAAAGTCACTCCAAGCCTCGTGCCTATCTTCTCGCCCAAGTATGTAGCATGGTTGCTTACGTTGATCATCACCCCGTCTTTTTCCTTTGGACTTGTCAACCCCGTATCATCCCCTCCCCCTTTAAAAGGAATTGTCCTCAATTCTGCAATCCCGTCGTCATCAAGATAGGGAGAGAGGTCTCCCACATTAAAAGTAGCATGCACCCCGTAATCCCCCGGAAGTTCTATCTTATATGCATTGTCGTTCACCTTCGCAACTACTTTAAATGGTCCCTCGGCTCACGGCATCAACATGTTCTTATGCTTACTCGGAAATCGCTCCTTTCTCAAATGCACCCAAATCAAATCGCCAACTTCGAATAATTTCGGTTTCTTATGCTTGCTCGACTTTCTTTTGTAAGTTTCATTTATCTCCTTTATTCGGTTACATACTTGCTCATGTAATCTCGTCATTGATTTTAGCTTCGACTCCGCACCCTTATGCACCAACTCGTCACTCGGTAATGGAATTAGATCTAATGGCATATAAGGGTTCAGTCCGTAAACTACTTCAAATGGAGAGTGTGCCGTGGCATGAGTAGGAGAGCGATTATATGCGAACTCTGCATGTGCGAGCTTTAAATCCCAATCCTTTTGTGTCTTGCTCACAAGACCACGTAATAAAGTGCCCAAAGTTCGATTGGTCACTTCTGTTTGGCCGTCGGTTTGAGGATGATGCGAAGTACTAAACAAGAGCTTGGTTCCCACCTTTCTCCACAATGTGTTCCAAAAGTAGCTCAGAAACTTCGAGTCCCGGTCCGAAACAATAGTCTTCGGAACTCCATGCAAATGTACCACCTCTCGGAAATACAAGTCAGCAACATTACTCGCATCATCGGTTTTGTGACAAGCAACAAAATGAGCCATCTTTGAAAAATGATCAACAACAACCATAATCGCATCCTTACCTCGTTGGGTTCGAGGCAAAGCAACAATGAAATCCATCGAGACATTCTCCCATGGCCTTTCTGGAATCGGTAGAGGCATATACTCGCCCGGCTTAAATGAGCTTTTCGCCATATGACATGTTACACACTTGCCAACGATGTCAGCCACGTCCCCTTGCATCTTCGGCCAATAAAAATGTTCCTGGAGCACCCCCATGGTCTTAGCCGTGCCAAAGTGACCAGCCAAACCCCCTCTATGAGCTTCTCGAACCAACAACTCCCGAACGGCATGCTTGGGCAAACAAAGCCGATTCCCCTTAAAGAGAAACCCCTCCTGTATCACAAACTCCCCAAATGAACCAGATTTGCAACGGCCAAAAATCTCCCCAAAATCCGCATCGTCAACATAATAATCTTTCAATGTTTCGAACCCCAACAAACGAACATCAAGGGTAGAGATTAAAGCATACCTCCTAGACAGCGCATCAGCCACCACATTGCTCTTACCGTCCTTATACTTCGATGAAAAGTGAAACGATTGTAAGAACTCCACCCACTTAGCATGTCTCGGACTCAACTTCTGCTGCCCGTTAATATACTTCAAAGATTCATGGTCCTAATGCAGAATAAAATGTTTCGGCCGAAGGTAATGACTCCAATGATCAAGAGCTCTCACTATGGCATAGAACTCCTTATCATAAGTACAATAGTTGAGTCGAGCCCCACTCAATTTCTCCAAAAAGTACGTAATAGGCCGCTTAACTTGAATGAGGACTGCCCCAATACCAACTCCACTAGCATCACACTCCACCTCGAACGGCTGTGCAAAATCGGGTAACGCCAAGATAGGTGCTTCACATAACCTTGCCTTCAACTTTTCAAACGCCCCTTGGGCCGCCCTGCTACACACAAACGGACCCTTCTTCAACCACTCCATTATCAGACTCGTTATGGTGCTGAAATCTCGAATAAACCTCCGATAAAAAGAGGCAAGACCATGGAATGATCTAACTTCAGTTACGGTTTTAGGGATAGGCCACGACTTAACAGCTTCAATTTTACCTTGATCGACCGATACTCCATCCTTCGAAACAACATAGCCAAAAGTTATGCTCTCGACGAGAAACGCACACTTTTCTTTCTTCCCATAAATCCTTTGAGACCTAAGAGTCTCGAATACATGCTGATGCGATTGTGACATCTCCAAACGAAGTAAGAATTGACGTAGGTGACGATACCACGTTGCATGCACATGCACCTACGTACTTCGGTGAGAAAACAAATGCGGAAATGGGAACGATCTTAATAATTGGAACTGGGATAACTTAGACGTATCAAAACATGTATACGTATGCATGTTCATGCATACAAAATCGGCCATATTAGGGAGGGAGATTTCGGCCAATTTGATGAAGGATCCATGAAGGATCTTTGTCCCCACTACTTTTAACTTTGCTTTCATTTTTCAAAGTCCACCATAATAAGATCAAGGTAGAGATTTGGCTCACTCCAACCATTCTCCCAAATCGGCCGAACATGCAAGGAAGAAATGCCAATATGTTGCTTTCATTAAGAAGATGCCAAGATGTTGCTTTCATTTCCTATCCTTGTCAAAGTCTTGCAAGAAGATATTACATGAGAAAGATATTATCTACTCCCTTGAAGTACCCCACGGCCGAAAATGAGAGGAAGACACCAAGCATGACTTTGTTTTCAATCTTTGTCAAAGTTGATAGATTAGTTTAATGTTTACTTGTTTTCTTGTGTGATCTTGTTTGTAATTGTTAAGGCTATTTATAAGCCTCATCCTCAATCTCTTAAAATCACTTTGAAGCTTGAAAAAACGAAATACACTTGTATGTATTGTTGAATGATTTTCAGCACACCTTGATTATAATTCGATGCGTCTTCGAGTTGTAATTTAATCGATTCTCAATAGGTCTTGAGGAGAGATTGCCTTATCAAACTATAGGTCTAGTTTGATAATTTACTTTCATATTATCTTGTTTACGGAAACCGAATTTCCCTACTTTCGGTTAAATCTTATGAGTGTTACACATATCGAGTGTTGAGAGTTTAAAAGATATATCCGCTGCATTTTCCGGCGAATTTACGTTCATAATAATACGTAATTCGTATCATTAGTGGCATCGGAGCCCAAGGTTATTTCCTTGTCGAAATTCTCTTGGCGATTTTCTTGTCAAAACTATCTTATCATGGATTTTTCCGACGTTTTCATGGAGAAACTACGTGAAGCACTACACAGCCTATAAGAACCACGTTTTCAAGCTAGAAGAGGAGGCTATGACGCACATTCACCGCGTCATGTGGATGAATTCAAAGTAAATGAACTTCCGGAATTTGTCGAAGATACCAATCCCGAAGTTTACTTGGAGTGGGAAAGGAAGATTGAACGTATGTTCGACTTCAAGAACCTTAACGATGAGAAACGTTGCAAATATGCGATTCTCAAGTTAGGGAAAGGCGCTTCCCTATGGTTCGAGGGTGTGAAAACACAACGAGCTCGTGCTGATAAGTGTCAGTTTTGTACACTTATCCATGGTTTGTATCGATAAAATTCACCCATAATTGAGCTAGTCTACTCGTTTTTTGCTTTTAATTAATGAGTTTTAATAATTTTATTTTTGTCGGATGATGATCGGATTAAATAACTGATTTACTCAAGAAATAACATGTTTATTAAATATTCTCTTTGTTGAATTTTTATATATTCATGTTGTAGGGCTTTCCAAGACAAATTCAGCAGTCTTTCCGGATTCAAAATCAGAGTTATATATCAAAAGTTATCATCCGAAGAAGATTTGGGGCAAAAACACAAAGTCTGAGAAATTCTGGGCTGAAAACGCAACTTTCAAAGCAACCAATGAACAAATTGACGAAGCCAAGTTACGGCCGTAACTCTTGACAGATTGTTATGATTTGTCTAATTTTTTATACTTTTTGTGTATTATTGAGGGGATGGCTGGCATTGATCCGATCTAATGTAATAATGCTGGAGTTTTGGAGATATTAGATGACTTTAGGTGTATAAATAGACCCCTTAGATCCTTCATCATTCATCATTCATCTTATAATTTTCCATTTTTTGTAAACTTTTCTTTTTGTGTGAAGAACACACTTGTGTTCTTGAGTGATCTTTGTAAGTGTGGTATAGCATATGTTGTTCAGAGAGTTTATTGCTTCTATCTCCTTTATCTACTAAGGGAGTTAGGATCAATTCTTTCTCTTGATTCAACTAATAATGACCACAAAAGCTTGTAATATGTATAATAAACTCTTCATGGGGTAAGTAATCTTTAGTTGGGATTATAAGCAAGGTTAGTCATGTTATTTATGTTTGTATAAAGATCTATTGTGAATTACTTATTATTGTGTGTGATTTTCATTGTTTTAACAATCTTTATTTATTTGGCCAATAAATGACGATATTTATGGTCTTCATATGTTTCGAAAGAAAATATGTTTGATTAGATCAAATGATCTTCACTCTAAGTTGTTCTAGGGGATAGAAATATACCTCTAGTCCTTAGATGATTCTTTGGGTCATTTTCATAAATCATAATGCTATGTATTGAAGCCAATCAACATAGAAATATAGTGGATTGATTCAATATGTAAGGGGCGTTTTATAGTTCGAAAGAGAAACCGTCTTTTTAAGGAAAATCGAATCTACACAACATAATAAGTAAATTCATCTTATGATCTCCTATACATCTTTTATAACTAATGACGAACTAAGTTTGTAATCCCCAACTATTTCATTTTATCGTTTAATCAATCTATTATTATTGCAATATTTTTATTTCCTTAAAATATTAAAACTGATATTGCATTTTCTTTGCAATTATTAAACCAAACTTTTTAATTGTGTGTTTCACTTATCTTAGTATCTATAAAAATAGACTAATAGTGTGTAATTCAAATTATAACCAAACTTCCTTGTGGGATCGATAAACCGAACTCAAAAAGTCCACTTTACTACTTGATATGATATCGTGCACTTGCGATAGTTACACTAACAACGTGTCAAGTTTTTGGCGCCGTTGCCGGGGAAGTATAAGTTATATTTGAAATCTTACATTGTAAACTATTTCTATAAGTACAACTTTCTCGACATTGTAACTTAGTAATCAATTGTGTTTGTCCGGTCAAGTGGCGAATAACGGTACTCAGTGACTATTAAAGTCGGATTTTTTAGTTTCCCACAACAACTGATATTTGTAGATATTTTCTTCAATTATTTTCATTGTCTTTTTATTTTTTTTATCATGGAAGAAACATTGTATAAAATCGAAAAAAGATTTCCCTTTCTAAGCAAAAATGCAATTTTAAAAATTTACACGACAAGGCTTGAAAGGATGAGGTTGCTTATGAATAAAAGCATACCTTTTGACATAAGATTCATAATTGAAGCCAAAGTAAGAATAGAGGCTGAATTCACAGAAACACCGACTAGATTTTTGCCAGGGCTAGGAAAAAGTTCATATGCGAAGAAACGACGAGCAAAGATGATAGTCGTTTGTTATAAATGTGCTAGATGGAACTGTAATTTAAAATATCGATCTTTAGGTATTCCATCTACAAACAGAGAAGATAAAATTCAATTCATTAAGGATGGTCTGAATAACGAGAATTTAGATGATATCGAAATTTCTCTTGACACGCATCCTAGTGGACTCGTACATTACGGAATTCGATGTTTGTGGAATAAATTCCAACCAGAATATGAACAACGTCTTGGGAATCTGACGTTAAAAGACCCTGTTTGCCAATTTGTAAGAAAATTGGGTGGGAAGCTTCTCCCCGACTCATAGAAGGCGTTTAGGCCGTTTCTGAACGTAAAATCAGAGGAAGATGTGAGCCACAATCACAACTACTGTACATACGCGTAAGTATCTTTTATTTTTGTCGTGTGGTGTGATTTTCTGAATAAAAAAATGTGATAAGCGATAAATGCTTTCATTATTCTATTGAGTAGTTGAAGCGCAATCAACGCAATCACAAACTTGTTAAACAATTTTTACCTTCTTTTTCTTCTATAAATAAACTTTGTGCTTGTTTCTTTCATTCATCCCTCAAACTTGCACTTTTCTCTGTTTCTCTCTAAATAATTTCTTTTCAAAAATGGAGTCATCATCTTCAACAAAAAAATTTAGCACAGTCTGCATTTTTGGTGGAGCTAGTTATGGAAAAGAGGCATGCTTTACTGAAGCAGCCCACAACTTGGGTCGTACCTTAGGAGAAAAATGCATTCATGTAGTTTATGGAGGAGGAAGTCTAGGACTAATGGGACGAGCTGCTGCTTCTGCCTACATGGAAGGAGTAAGAGTGTTGGGAATAATCCCAAAACCTCTGGCTGAAAGTAAAATCACCGGGTCAACTATTGGAGATGAGTTTAGATCTGTAAATATGCAAGATCGCATAACTCACATGATAAATAATTCTGGCGCCTTTATCACCCTTCCCGGTGGTTTTGGCACCCTTGAGGAACTTTTTCATGTGGTTACCAGAGCCCAGCTAAATGTTCATCAAAAACCAATAGGTCTGCTTAATGTCAATGGTTTCTTTGATGGTTTACTGTCTTTCATCGACTACTCTGCTGAAAAGGGTTTTATTTCTGAGCGTGCTAAAACAATCATAGTCGTTGCAACAACACCAGAAGAACTAATCAAAAACTAAATGAATTTGTTCCTCAACCAGATCCAGCTCTAGCTAAAATTGTCTGGGTATAATATTTTACCGTGAGAAAACGAAAAGTGGATTCATTCCTCTCCCTTTGATAACCCATGTCGGACCTCTTGTATTTTTACTTTCTGTCGTGTGTAATAATCGTGCTAAATGATGGCAGCTTAAGGAGTTTCTTCTTGATCTCTTGACGCGCATCTATTCGCGATTTATGTATTGTTATTTTATTGCTGTAATTTTTATTGCGTGTTTTGCTTTTATAAAAACTTTGATGGCAGCGTAAGGCAACTCTTCGGACTTTCTAGATGCATCTTAAAAATTGTGTTATACTTACGAGTATATTTTATTTTTTTTTGTTGTGTGCCTCATATATTTATTCTCTTGCAGATTCTAAAAGGCGTTAGCTCAGATATCAACTTTCTTAACAGGGAGTATTCTGCTTTTCTGCATTGCTTTTTATTTTATTTTTTTTTAAAACTGAGGACAGTCTTATTTTCAAGTTTGGGGGTGGTTTGTTTTCTTATTTTGGTGTGTTGTAATTTTGGTGTGTTTTGATTTCTTTGGTTATTTGCCTTAATTTATATATATATATATATATAGTATTTTGATTTTTGAGATTTCTAGATCTGGCCATAACACCAATAAAATAGCTATATACTAGCTTCTAAAATCGTTTTAACCGGTAAAAAATTTGTATATTCCAAAATTTTTGAGCCTTAATCTCTCTTTCCAAACCTTGCAATTATCATATAAAATCGAGTCATTCGTTACCTTGAGAAAAGAAGAATCAATCGGTTGATGAAAAATAAAACTGAAATTTAGTTAATTTGTGGAGTTTTTGATTTTTCATGCTTAAACTAAGAAATAATTTTCTGCAAAAATTCTATTCCCTAAAAAAAAAAAAGAGTCATTGGTGAAAAGAGCTACACGTTAGCAAATAACGGTGTGAAAGCTATCACCTTAAAAAAATAAATGACGAAAAGGAGAAGTGTTGAGCAGCAACAGCTGCCTAATTTTGGGGGTCTTAAATTTTGCGAAAAATAAAGGACTAACCATTGTTGGTGCGTAGCTGCCGTCTCAGAAAAATTGGTGAAAAGAGCTACACGTTAGCAAATAACGGTGTGAAAGCTATCACCTTTTTACGAAAAAAAAATGAGATAGAAATTGTGTTAGTGAAAAGAGCTACACGTTAGCAAATAACGGTGTGAAAGCTATCACTAAAAGGGATGTAGTTTATGAGCAGATTTGAATTAATTAGCGGCTGAATTTCAATACACTCAATTTCGTGAATGATCACATATTTGATGACGCCAATGAAATTCTTCTTCATATTGAGTCGAAAAATAAACGAGTGATCGAGAGCAACCATTAAAGGGAGTCGTGTGTATCACGAGTGGGAAAGAAATAATCAACCTTTTGGGGGGAAAACCTTGAATTTAGAATTACAAAATAAAAACCGTGTTTTAACTTCAAAATCATTAGTAGATTTATTTTGAATCTTGATTCATTTCTATCTACTGTATAAAGCTGGTTGTTGTGTATTAATGGTATTTTGATCTACTTTTCTCTTTTATATTTTAATTTATGTGTGTATTAATTTTTCTTATTTTTTGGAGCATGAATAATAAAGAGTCTTGCTCGGGATTAGCAAGAATTCAAGTTTGGGGGTGTGATAAGTGTCAGTTTTGTACACTTATCCATGGTTTGTATCGATAAAATTCACCCATAATTGAGCTAGTCTACTCGTTTTTTTGCTTTTAATTAATGAGTTTTAATAATTTTATTTTTATCGGATGATGATCGGATTAAATAACTGATTTACTCAAGAAATAACATGTTTATTAAATATTCTCTTTGTTGAATTTTTATATATTCATGTTGTAGGGCTTTCCAAGACGAATTCGGTAGTCTTTCCGGATTCAAAATCAGAGTTATATATCAAAAGTTATCATCCGAAGAAGATTTGGGGCAAAAAACGCAAAGTCTGAGAAATTCTGGGCTGAAAACACAACTCTCAAAGCAACCAGTGAACAAATTGACGAAGCCAAGTTACGGCCGTAACATTCAGGAGTTACGGCCGTAAGTCATCCTTGTTAACGCCGTAACTCCTGAATGTTACGGCCGTAACTCTTGACAGATTGTTATGATTTGTCTAATTTTTTATACTTTTTGTGTATTATTGAGGGGATGGCTGGAATTGATCCGATCTAATGTAATAATGCTGGAGTTTTGGAGCTATTAGATGACTTTAGGTGTATAAATAGACCCTTTAGATCCTTCATCATTCATCATTCATCTTATAATTTTCCATTTTTTGTAAACTTTTCTTTTTGTGTGAAGAACACACTTGTGTTCTTGAGTGATCTTTGTAAGTGTGGTATAGCATATGTTGTTCAGAAAGTTTATTGCTTCTATCTCATTTATCTACTAAGGGAGTTGGGATCAATTCTTTCTCTTGATTCAACTAATAATGACCACAAAAGCTTGTAATATGTATAATAAACCCTTCATGGGGTAAGTAATCTTTAGTTGGGATTATAAACAAGGTTAGTCATGTTATTTATGTTTGTATAAAGATCTATTGTGAATTACTTATTATTGTGTGTGATTTTCATTGTTTTAACAATCTTTATTTATTTGGCCAATAAATGACGATATTTATGGTCTTCATATGTTTCGAAAGAAAATATGTTTGATTAGATCAAATGATCTTCACTCTAAGTTGTTCTAGGGGATAGAAATATACCTCTAGTCCATAGATGATTCTTTGAGTCATTTTCATAAATCATAATGCTATGTATTGAAGCCAATCAACATAGAAATATAGTGGATTGATTCAATATGTAAGGGGCGTTTTATAGTTCGAAAGAGAAACCGTCTTTTTAAGGAAAATCGAATCTACACAACATAATAAGTAAATTCATCTTATGATCTCCTATACATCTTTTATAACTAATGACGAACTAAGTTTGTAATCCCAACTATTTCATTTTATCCTTTAATCAATCAATTATTATTGCAATATTTTTATTTCCTTAAAATATTAAAACTAATATTGCATTTTCTTTGCAATTATTAAACCAAACTTTTTAATTGCGTGTTTCACTTATCTTAGTATCTATAAAAATAGACTAATAGTGTATAATTCAAATTATAACCAAACTTCCTTGTGGGATCGATAAACCGGGCTCAAAAAGTCCACTTTACTACTTGATACGATATCGTGCACTTGCGATAGTTACACTAACAACGTGTCACGTGCGGGAAAAGAGAAAACCCGTTCTTGGGATTCTTTGAAGAAAAAACTACGTAAAAGGTATGTCCAGACATCACATCGGTTAACTTTGTACCGAAATATTGCCGAGTTTGTACAAGGGAAACTAAGTGTGGGAGAATACATTGAAGAATTTGAAGGCTTGGCATTAATGGGAGAACTCGAAGAAAATGAAGAACAAAGAATGTCACGTTTCTTACGTGGCCTAAACCGAAACATTGCAAATACGGTGGAATTATACCCCTGCGGAGATTTTGACACTTTATGCGGACTATGCATAAAAATAGAAGCTCAAAACAAGTTGAAGTTTACCAAACCCGAATTCCCATACAAATTCGGAAATGCAAGTGCCGGCTCGAGTTCGACTACGAAACCTACCGTACCGTTTCAAGTCCCTACCCCAGCCCCGAAGGTTCCTCACGTGTCCAAAGAAATGAGCTTGACTAAAGTACGTTGTTTTAAATGTCAAGGCTTTGGTCACTATCAAAATTCATGTCCAAATAAATGAGTGGTCACATTAAGAGAAGCTCTTGCGGTCCGAGACGAACTTTTAGTCGAGGACGAGAAGGAAGGCCTTGGTGACGTGTTTAACATGGAGGCCGAGGAAGAGAATGAGGATTGCGAGACTTATGATGCTCCGGAATATGATACTGCTTTAGTGCTTCGAGCACTATATACCAAAATCATTCCAAGTGATACGGAGCAAAGAGACCAAATCTTTCATTCCAAATGCCGAGTCGGAGAAAAGTGGTGTAGTTTGATAATAGACGGAGGGAGTTGCACGAATGTAGCTTCAATTGAGATGGTTACCAAACTCGGGCTAACTACTACGGCCCACCCGAGGCCGTATGCTTTACACTGGCTCGATGACGGAAGTAAAGTGAAGGTGTCAAGACAAGTACGGGTCAACTTAACTATGGGACCATACGTAGATGAGGTGTTATGTGACGTACTTCCGATGGACGCATGCCACGTACTTTTGGGACGACCATGGATGTTCGACCGAGATGTTTTACATCGATGTTGGAGTAATGAATATGAATTACGAGACAAAGGAAAGAAGATTGTACTCAAACCGATGTCCCCGCAAGCTATCCGTTCGATGAGTTCTAGTCGAGTGGAGAAACCGAAACTTACCATGCTTGCTAGCGAAAGAGAAATGGAACATGCCATTAATGATGGGGAGTGAGTATATTTGGTGATGTTTAAAGAGACACGGGATGAGAACATGGGAGTACAAAACGGAGGAGAACTAGATGTGTTGTTACACGAATTTGAGGATGTTTTTCCCGAAGAATTACCGTCGGGTTTACCACCTATTCGTGGTATCGAACACCAAATCGATCTTATACCGGGAGCACCACTTCCTAATAAAGCCGCTTATAGATGTAATCTCGAGGAGTTACAAAGACAAGTCGAAGAGCTTTTGGACCGCGGATATGTCCGGGAGAGTTTGAGTCCGTATGCGGTTCCGGTCTTACTTGTTCCTAAGAAAGATGGTTCTTGGCGGATGTGTGTGGATAGTCGGGCCGTGAACAATATCACTGTCAAGTATCGGTTCCCTATCCCGAGACTTGATGACATGTTAGACGAACTACATGGTTCGGTGATCTTTTCAAAGGTGGATTTACGAAGCGGATATCATCAAATTCTAATGCGAGAAGGTGACGAGTGGAAGACAGCCTTCAAAACGAAAAATGGATTATATGAATGGACCGTTATGCCGTTCGGTGTTACAAATGCGCCTAGTACCTTCATGAGGTTGATGAACGAGGTGCTTAAACCATTTCTGGGGAAGTTCGTGGTTGTATATCTGGATGACATCCTAATATATATAGTAAATCACTACAAGAACATTTTGGGCACTTAAGACAAATCTTCGAAACTTTGAGGGACTGAAAATTATATGGAAAAAAGAGAAGTGTTCATTCCTAGTCGAAAGTATAGTCTTTCTTGGCTATGTCGTTTCGAAGGACGGAGTGGCGGTTGATCAAACAAAAATCGAAGCAATTAAGTCTTGGCCGACCCCTACGACCGTGACAGAAGTGAGATCATTTCACGGACTTGCTTCTTTTTACCGGAGGTTTATTCGAGACTTCAGCACCATTTCAAGTCTGATAATGGAGTGTTTAAAAAAAGGGCCATTCGTATGGAACGGGGCTGCCCAATGAGCATTCGAGAAGTTAAAAGCCAAATTATGCGAAGCACCGATCCTAACACTACCCGATTTTACTCAACCCTTCAAAGTTGAATGTGATGCTAGTGGAGTTGGAATTGGAGCGGTTCTTATTCAGGGTAAACGGCCTATCGCTTACTTTTCGGAGAAATTGAACGGAGCTCGATTGAATTATTGCACTTACGATAAAGAATTCTATGCTATCGTACGGGCCATTGATTATTGGAGTCATTACCTACGTCCGAAACATTTTATTCTACACTCGGACCACGAATCATTGAAGTACATTAACGGACAACATAAACAGAGTCTGAGGCATGCCAAGTGTGATACAAACACGGTTGTGCTACCAAGAGAGTTAGGAACAGTTGGAACCATCATGGACCCCACTGGTCCTATCACACGTGCACGTGCTAGGAAGTTGAGAGAACAAACGAGTGAAATGTTGAGAACGAGTGACACTAGCACCACCTCACAAAATAAACTTAATGCACGTTCCTCACCTGTTACCTTATTATCTGTTATTAACTCTTATGAAGACAACTCGGTTCCTACTCAAGAGGTTTACTGTATGACCTCGATCAAATCCTCTCTTGAAGACCCTCACACTGAGGCTGCTTGGAGTACACTGAATAAAGACCCTGAACCTAGAAGAATTCACGTCCAAAGAAAAGAAGAAGACAAGCTTGTCCTCGAATTAGAAGTGGAAATCATGTCTAAGTTTAGTGACTGTGCAAACGGTGGATCTACTTGAGATTCAAGAAGGCCCGACAGTTGTTCAAATCCTAAGCCCAGATATAGCTTTGCTTGAGGGCATCCCAGATATAGCTAAAAACAGAAAGCTTGAGGGCGGACCCCAGATATTGCCTAAATAATGGCATCAGGGCGTCTTTGTCGTATTTCCTGAAAATGAGAGTTAAATCATAAAAACTCGAAAAGAGAAATACTCTATAAAAAGGATGAACAACCAAAGGTCGACTTGATGATTAAGGAAAATCCATCCTAGCTTAGAAATTAGACATAGGCATGAGGAAGCTTCAAGGAAGGTGATGTTGGTGTTGTCTTGGGAAAGGAAACTTCAGCATGTGGAAGTTTCAAAGTGAACGTGAGAAATTGTGAAGACCAAGACCTTTTTCAAGATTACTTTATTTACTTTATAGTTAAGTTGTGTTAGTTTATTACCTTTTAATCCAGTCCATGTGAAGCAGCCCTGCATTATCTTAAAAAGTAGGGACACTTGATTTTATTTCCTTAGTTTAATATGTCAGGGATAATATAGTTTGTTTTGTACTCTCCTATAAAAGGAGACCTTTAGGTACCAAGGGAATCAATCAACCCTTTTTGAAATCAAAAACATATTTCGGCTTTATGCTAGAATCCGAGTTGTTGCTCGACTTTTCTTGAGTATTATTCTTATAATTCTCACTTCTACATTCTTGCAATTTTAGTTCATAAAATTGTTAAGTCTTATCATAGAAACTTGAGTTCTTAGAATAATTCCAAACGTTTCTTTAGAACAGGATTCTAAGGAGACTATAGTAATTAATTCTTAGGGTTTGAAGTGCCTTCATTATTTCTGTATCCATTGTTGCTGTATCAAAATATAGTCCATTGCTGCTGTACCGAAAAACAGTCTATTGTTGTTGTACCGAAGTACCGTACCGACGTGAAGTCCATTGTTACTTTAACGGAGTACTGTCCAAATATTGCTGTACCAACATACGACCAACTCTCGCTGAATCGAAGTGCCATCGATTCTGTCTGCATCGAAGTACTACTGTATTGAAGGACTGTATCGAAGTGCCGCTGTATCGAAGTGCTGCTGTATTGAAGAGCTGCATCGAAGTACTGCTGTAGTGAAGAGTTGTATCGAAGTTCCGCTGTATCGAAGTGTTGCTGTATTGAAGAGCTGCATCGAAGTACTGTTGTAGTGAAGAGTTGTATCGAAGTGCCGCTGTATCAAAGTGCCGCTGTATTGAAGAGCTGTTTCGAAGTGCCGTTGTACCGAAGTACTGACCATTATTGTTATATGTTGTTTGCTTCCGCTCGAGAACTTATACTTCCGCTTCACGCAACCACGATTCACAACAGTTCCTGTATTTGTAACACTGTTGGGTATCGAACGGTATCATTTGGCATCAGAGAACACGGTTTTGTCGTTCCTTTCTTATCGTTATTCTCATATATCTATATATATATATAAATAATTTTGTGATTCGCATTGCAGTTAAGTTGTTGTGTTTTAAGTAAGCTACTCGATACTTGCTTACTGTTTCGAATCACTTAGTACCATGATGACAGGATCAAGAAACTCGAAGGATGGAGAAACTCCAGCCCTTAGACGAGCTGGGAAGGATCCCGTATATGAGAAAGAGGTCTTAAGCGACGACCCAGTTACTAATAAAATCCAAAGCTTCCGTGATGTGCAATTCCAACTCAAAGGCCTGACATCCTACATACGAAGGATGGAAAACATGATGTTGGAAATGAGGGAAGAGCTGAAATCCCATAGAACGTCACCAACTCCCGAACCTACTATTAGAAACAGGGAGAATCGAGAGAGAGAACCCACAATGGGAGAAAGGGATTCACGGTATAGAGGTAGAGAAAGGGGTAGAGTTAGGGCAGTCCCTCCACCACCCGAATACTATCTGGAAGATGAATATGACGAGTACTTTGAGGATGACAGACATCCTAGGATCGACCAAGAACCTAGAGAACAACAAGTAAGGGTAGATGATAACTTAAGTATTGTTAAGTTCTCCATACCACCTTTTGAAGGCAAATCTGATCCCGAAACTTATTTTGAATGGGTTAGGAAGGTCGAGGGACAATTTGAGTGTCGAAATTTTTCATATCTTAAGAAGGTTAAGATAGCCACTGTAGAGTTCACTGGGTATGCTCTTGTATGGTGGGATCATGTAGTTCAACTTAGGCATCGACGTGGGGAAAGACCCATAGATACATGGGAAGAACTGAAGCGAGTGATGAAGGAAAGATTTGTTCCTAGCTATTCCATGAGGGACCTTAGGTATAGTCTCCAAACTTTAAGACAAGGGACTAAGTCAGTAGATGATTACTATAAGGAGATGGAAACAGGACTGATTAGGTGTCGTATAGAGGAGGACGACGATAGTACCATGACTAGGTTCTTACCCGGACTTAATGTTGAGATTAGAGACCAATTAGAGCTCATGACTATGCATGACTTCGAAGAAATGGTGCATACGGCTAGGAAAATAGAAACTCAAGTTCGGAGGCGTCAAACTAGGAAGACCCCCACTCCTAGTATCCCATGGAAATCGAGACAGCCCACTAACCATAAAGAAGACCCAAAACCGTCGGTCACTAGGGTCCAGACATACCCTAATCCGCCAACTAAGTCCCAACCTTCATCAAGTTTCAAACCTCAACCTAGGACACATGAGATACGATGCTATAGGTGTCAAGGTATAGGTCACATAGCCCCAAACTGCTTAAACAAGCGAGCTATAGTCATTAAGTCAGGGGAAATAGTGACTGACAGTGAGGGAGAAGAAGAGATTAAGGATGAGGATAGTGGAGAAGAGATAGAAGAATGTAATGAAGAAATCTTAGAAGGGAAGATTAATGTAGTGCTTAGAATGTCCTTGTCAGCTAAAGTAGTGGAAGATGAGGATAGCCAGAGGGAGAACTTGTTTCAGTGTAGGTGCTACATTAAGGAGAACCTCTGTAGTATGATCATAGATGGAGGTAGTTGTGTCAATGTCGTTAGTACAGCCTTGGTGCAGAAACTAGAGCTTAAAACCGAAAGACACCCTAAACCATATAAGTTGATGTGGATGAATAATGCTGGGGAACTGAAAGTAGTGAGTAGATGCACCGTACCCTTAAAAACAAGTAGATATGAGGATGAAGTAGTTTGCGACGTCGCCCCTATGCATGCCACCCAGATCCTTTTAGGAAGGCCATGGCAGTACGACCGCAAAGTTACGATCATGATGGGTTTTCAAACAAGTATTCCTTCATTTTTGGAAAGAAGAAATTTAACCTATCACCTATGACCCCTAAGCATATACTTGAAGATCAGAGGATATTAGAACAAGCACTGAGAGAAAGCGAAAAAAAGGAGAAGGGAAAGAAAACAGTCACGGCGATCCCTAAAGGGATAAAAACCGTCGCCCTTTGTAGGGCTAGTGAAGTTAAACGGGCCATGCTCGCAAGACGACCCGTGGTTCTATTACTATTTCGTGACGTATTGCTTAATATTCCATCAATTCCTGATACTACTGACCCATTGATTGTCTCTTTATTGCATGAGTTTGAAGACGTGTTTCCTGAGGAGACCCCACCCGAGTTACTGCCCGTTCGAGGCATCGAGCACTGTATCGACTTTGTTCCAGGATCCTCAATACCAAACCATCCTCCATACCGAAGTAACCCCGAAGAGACTAAAGAGATGCAAAGGCAAGTGGATGAACTACTAGAAAAGGGACATGTGAGAGAGAGTATGAGTCCTTGTGCAGTTCCGGTATTGCTAGTACCAAAGAAAGATGGCTCGTGGAGGATGTGCGTAGACTGCCGTGCAATAAACAACATTATGGTGAAGTATCGACATCCCATCCCTAGACTTGACGACATGTTAGATGAATTATATGGTTCCACAATGTTTTCAAAAATTGATTTAAGAAGTGGGTACCATCAGATTCGAATGAAAGAGGGAGACGAGTGGAAAACAACATTTAAAACTAAACATGGTTTGTATGAGTGGTTAGTTATGCCATTTGGGCTCACTAACGCACCAAGTACATTTATGAGGGTAATGAATCATGTTCTACGTGCTTTTATTGGGAAGTTTGTTGTTGTATACTTTGGTGATATCCTAATATATAGCAAAGGTTTGAATGAACATATCAAGCATTTGAAGGAGGTGTTGCTTGTGCTTAGAAAGGAACACTTGTTTGATAACATTCAAAAATGCAACTTTGGCACCGAGAAATTGGCTTTCCTTGGTTTCGTTATTAGTTCCCAGGGGATACAGGTCGATGAAGAGAAAGTGAGGGCAATTAGAGAATGGGACAGCCCCAAGAATGTGAGCGAAGTCCGAAGCTTCCACGGCCTGACAAGCTTCTATCGCCGGTTTGTACCCAACTTTAGTACTGTAGCCGCCCCTTTGACCGAGGTAATCAAGAAGAATGTTGGATTCAAGTGGGAACAGGAACAAGAGACGGCCTTCAAGGCCTTGAAAGAAAAACTGACGAACGCTCCACTACTAGCCCTACCGAATTTTGCTAAGTCTTTTGAGATCGAGTGTGATGCATCCGGAACAGGTATAAGAGTTGTTTTGATGCAAGAAGGTAGGCCGATTGCCTACTTCAGTGAGAAGTTGGGAGGAGCTTCGCTGAACTATCCAACTTACGACAAGGAACTATATGCCTTGGTTCGAGCACTCGAAACTTGGCAACATTACTTATGGCCCAAAGAGTTCGTGATACACACTGATCACGAGTCCTTGAAGCATCTGAAGGGGCAACAAAAGTTGAATAGAAGGCATGCTCGATGGATGGAATTCATAGAGACATTCCCATACGTAATCAAGTACAAACCGGGAAAAGAGAACGCCGTTGCTGATGCTCTATCTCGCAGGTATACCTTCCTGACTACTTTAGATTCGAAAATACTTGGTTTTGAATTGATTAAAAATCTGTACGAGAAAGACATTGATTTTGGCGAAATTTTCATTACTTGTGAGAAGTCTGGAGTCGATAAGTACTATAAGAGTGATGGTTTTCTGTATAGAGAAAATAAGTTATGCATACCTACTAGCTCTATACGTGAGCTATTGTTACTCGAATCACATGGGGGAGGGTTGATGGGTCATTTTGGCATTGATAAAACCTTGTCTGTTTTGCAAGAACATTTCTACTGGTCGGGTATGAAACGAGATGTCATTCGTATTTGTGGTCGCTGTATCGATTGTAAAATGGCTAAGAGTCGAGTTCAACCCCACGGTTTGTACACCCCACTCCCCATTCCTAATACTCCTTGGACTGATATATCGATGGATTTCGTGCTGGGATTGCCTAGAAACCGGTATGGGAGGGATTCTATATTTGTTGTGGTTGATAGGTTTTCAAAAATGGCACATTTGATAGCTTGCCACAAAACTGATGATGCATCTCACATGGCTAATCTTTTCTTTAGAGAGATCGTTCGTTTACATGGAATGCCTAGGACTATAGTTTCTGATCGTGATGCTAAATTCCTAAGTTATTTTTGGAAAACCTTATGGGCTAAATTAGGCACAAAGCTTCTATTTTCTACCACTTGTCACCCACAAACTGATGGGCAAACCGAAGTAGTAAATAGAACTCTTTCTACTTTGTTAAGGGTTATAATAAAAACAAACATTAAAACTTGGGAAGAATGTCTGCCACATGTTGAGTTTGCTTATAATCGAACAGTACATTCTGCTTCTCAATTTTCTCCTTTTGAGATTGTTTATGGATTTAACCCTTTGGCCCCACTTGATCTTGTGCCTTTGCCTGTGACTGAAAGAATTAGTACAGATGGGAAGAAGAAAGCCGAGCTAGTTAAACAACTCCATGAGAAAGCAAGAGCTAACATTGAAAGGCGTACTAAGCAGTATGTTGAGCGCGCCAACTGAGGGAGAAAAGAAGTGGTCTTCAAACCTGGAGACTGGGTGTGGATACATATGAGGAAGGAAAGGTTTCCTGTACAAAGGAGATCAAAGTTTCTACCACGAGGAGACGGTCCTTTCATGATCTTGGAGAGGATAAATAATAATGCTTATAAACTAGACTTACCAGGAGAATACAATGTATCTGCTACTTTTAATGTTTATGATTTGTCTTTGTTTGAAGCAGGTGACCTCACAGATCTGAGGACAGATCCTTCTCAAGAGGGAGGGGATGATACAAACACGGTTGTGTTACCAAGAGAGTTAGGAATGGTTGGAACCGTCATGGACCCCACTGGTCCTATCACACGTGCACGTGCTAGGAAGTTGAGAGAACAAACGAGTGAAATGTTGAGAACGAGTGACACTAGCACCACCTCACAAAATAAACTTAATGCACGTTCCTCACCTGTTACCTTATTATCTGTTATTAACTCTTATGAAGACAACTCGGTTCCTACTCAAGAGGTTTACTGTATGACCTCGATCAAATCCTCTCTTGAAGACCCTCACACTGAGGCTGCTTGGAGTACACTGAATAAAGACCCTGAACCTAGAAGAATTCACGTCCAAAGAAAAGAAGAAGACAAGCTTGTCCTTAAGCTGCCCGAATTAGAAGTGGAAATCATGTCTAAGTTTAGTGACTGTGCAAACGGTGGATCTACTTGAGATTCAAGAAGGCCCGATAGTTGTTCAAATCCTAAGACCAGATATAGCTTTGCTTGAGGGCAACCCAGATATAGCTAAAAACAGAAAGCTTGAGGGCGGACCCAAGATATTGCCTAAATAATGGCATGAGGGCGTCTTTGTCGTATTTCCCAAAAATGAGAGTTAAATCATAAAAACTCGAAAAGAGAAATACTCTATAAAAAGCATGAACAACCGAAGGTCGACTTGATGATTAAGGAAAATCCATCCTAGCTTGGAAATTAGACTTAGGCATGAGGAAGCTTCAAGGAAGGTGATGTTGGTGTTGTCTTGGGAAAGGAAACTTCAGCATGTGGAAGTTTCAAAGTGAATGTGAGAAATTGTGAAGACCAAGACCTTTTTCAAGATTACTTTATTTACTTTATAGTTAAGTTGTGTTAGTTTATTACCTTTTAATCCAGTCCATGTGAAGCAGCCCTGCATTGTCTTAAAAAGTAGGGACACTTGATTTTATTTCCTTAGTTTAATATGTCAGGGATAGTATAGTTTGTTTTGTACTCTCCTATAAAAGGAGACCTTTAGGTACCAAGGGAATCAATCAACCCTTTTTGAAATCAAAAACATATTTCGGCTTTATGCTAGAATCAGAGCTATTGCTCGACTTTTCTTGAGTATTATTCTTATAATTCTCACTTCTACATTCTTGCAATTTTAGTTCATAAAATTGTTAAGTCTTAATCATAGAAACTTGAGTTCTTAGAATAATTCCAAACATTTCTTTAGAACAGGATTCTAAGGGGATTATAGTAATTAATTCTAAGGGTTTGAAGTGCCTTCATTATTTTCCGTATCCATTGTTGCTGTATCAAAATATAGTCCATTGCTGCTGTACCGAAATACAGTCCATTGTTGCTGTACCGAAGTACCGTACCGACGTGAAGTCCATTGTTACTTTAACGGAGTACTGTCCAAATATTGCTGTACCAACATACGATCGACTCTCGCTGAATCGAAGTGCCATCGATTCTGTCTGCATCAAAGTACTACTGTATTGATGGACTGTATCGAAGTGCCGCTGTGTCGAAGTGCTGCTGTATTGAAGAGCTGTATCGAAGTACTGTTGTAGTGAAGAGTTGTATCGAAGTGCCGTTGTATCGAAGTGCTGCTGTATTGAAGAGCTGCATCAAAGTACTGCTGTAGTGAAGAGATGTATCGAAGTGCCGCTGTATCGAAGTGCTGCTGTATTGAAGAGCTGTTTCGAAGTGCCGCTGTACCGAAGTACTGACCATTATTGTTATTTGCTGTTTGCTTCCGCTCGAGAACTTATACTTCCGCTTCACGCAACCACGATTCACAATAGTTCCTGTATTGGTAACACTGTTGGGTATCGAACGGTATCAAAGTGGGTGGAATTCCTACAATCATTTCACTTTTCATCCAAGTACAAAGACGGTAAAAGCAATGTCGTTGCGGATGCGTTATCTAGGAAGTATGCTTTACTTTCTACTCTGGAGGTTCGGTTACTTGGTTTCGAAATGTTGAAGGAGTGTTATGAAAATGATGCGGATTTTTGGAGAAATTTTTACTAGTTGCAAATCTGGTCCGTTCGCGGAGTTCATGTTACAAGATGATTTCCTATTTAAAGGGAATAGGATATGTGTTCCAAAACAGGCGGTTCGGGAATTATTGGTCCAGGAGGCTCACGGAGGAGGTTTAGCAGGACATTTTGGCACGGCTAAAATATTGGAAGTACTAAAAGAACATTTCTTTTGGCCTAAAATGCTAAAAGACGTTTACAATGTTTTAAGTAAATGCGTAACATGTTACATCTCGAAGAGTTCGTTCAAACCGGGATCGTATATGCCTCTAGCGGTTCCAGAAAGACCGTGGGAAGATGTATCCATGGATTTTATCGTCACTTTACCCCGTACTCAACAAGGTAAAGATGCTATTATGGTGGTTGTTGATCGGTTCTCAAAAATGGCTCATTTCGTGGCTTGCCACAAAACCGACGACGCAAGCAACGTGGCCGATTTATACTTTCGAGAAGTTGTTCGGTTACATGGAGTTCCGAAAACTATTGATTTGGATCGGGATTTGAAATTCCTTAGCTATTTTTGGAATACTTTATGGAGGAAAGTGGGAACAAAGCTCTTGTTTAGCACTTCGCACCATCCTCAAACCGATGGTCAAACCGAAGTCACAAATCGAACGCTAGGAACGTTGTTGCGAGGACTTGTGAACAAAACTCAAAAGGATTGGGACATGAAACTTGCTCATGCGGAATTTGCCTATAACCGATCCCCTACACATGCTACGGCACATTCTCCCTTTGAAGTCGTTTACGGGTTAAATCCTTATATACCCTTAGACTTGATTCCGTTGCCGAAGGACGAGTTGGTACACAAAGATGCGGAATCTAAACTTAAATCGATGATCAAGTTGCACGGACAAATACATGATCGAATCAAAGAGGTGAATGACGCATACAAACGGAAATTCAACAATCATGGAAAACCGAGACTATTTGAAGTAGGTGACTTGGTTTGGGTACACTTAAGAAAAGAGAGATTTCCTAGCAAACGCAAGAACAAACTTATGCCGAGGACCGAGGGACCTTACAAAATAGTGGGTAAGGTGAACGACAATGCGTATAAAGTAGAACTTTCGGGCGATTATGGGGTACATGCCACTTTTAATGTGGATGATCTATCTCCTTACCTTGACGACGAGGGAATCACTGAATTGAGGTCAATTCCTTTCAAAGGGGGAGGAGATGATGCGATTGTGACATCTCCAAACGAAGTAAGAATTGACGTAGGTGATGATACCACGTTGCATGCACATGCACCTACGTACTTCGGTGAGAAAACAAATGCGGAAATGGGAACGATCTTAATAATCGGAACCGGGATAACTTAGACGTATCAAAACATGCATACGTATGCATGTTCATGCATACAAAATCGGCCATATTAGGGAGGGAGATTTCAGCCGATTTGATGAAGGATCCATGAAGGATCTTTGTCCCCACTACTTTCAACTTTGCTTTCATTTTTCAAAGTCCACCATAATAAGATCAAGGTAGAGATTTGGCTCACTCCAACCTTTCTCCCAAATCGGCCGAACATGCAAGGAAGAAATGCCAAGATGTTGCTTTCATTAAGAAGATGCCAAGATGTTGCATTCATTTCCTATCCTTGTCAAAGTCTTGCAAGAAGATATCACATGAGAAAGATGTTATCTACTCCCTTGAAGTACCCCACGGCCGAAAATGAGAGGAAGACACCAAGCATGACTTTGTTTTCAATCTTTGTCAAAGTTGATAGATTAGTTTAATGTTTACTTGTTTTCTTGTGTGATCTTGTTTGATCTTGTTTGTAATTGTTAAGGATACTTATAAGCCTCATCCTCAATCTCTTAAAATCGCTTTGAAGCTTGAAAAAACGAAATACACTTGTATGTATTGTTGAATGATTTTCAGCACACCTTGATTATAATTCTACGCGTCTTCGAGTTGTAATTTAATCGATTCTCAATAGGTCTTGAGGAGAGATTGCCTTATCAAACTATAGGTCTAGTTTGATAATTTACTTTCATATTATCTTGTTTACGGAAACCGAATTGCCCTACTTTCGGTTAAATCTTACGAGCGTTACACATATCGAGTGTTGAGAGTTTAAAAGATATATCCGCTGCATTTTCCTGCGAATTTACGTTCATAATAATACGTAATTCGTATCACTTGCCGTAGATATCCGAGATGCTCCTCCACCGATTGACTATAAACCAAAATATCATCCAAATAAACAACTACAAATCTGCCCAAAAATGCCTTAAGTACTTCGTTCATCAAACGCATGAAAGTACTTGGGGCATTTGTAAGTCCAAATGGCATGACGGTCCACTCATATAGCCCATGCTTAGTTTCCAAATGGCATGACGGTCCACTTCTATGAATGGAAGATGGCTTTCAAAACTAATCATGGGCTGTATGAGTGGACCGTAATGCCATTTGGACTTACAAATGCCCCGAGTACTTTCATGCGTTTGATGAACGAAGTGCTTAAGGCATTTTTTGGCAGATTTGTGGTTGTTTATTTGGATGATATTTTGGTTTATAGTCGGTCCGTGGAGGAGCATATCGGACATCTACGGCAAGTATTCGAGACTCTTAGGTCTCAAAGGCTTTATGGGAAGAAAGAAAAGTGTGCGTTTCTCGTCGAGAGCATAACTTTTCTTGGCTATGTTGTTTCGAAGGATGGAGTGTTGGTCGATCAAGGTAAAATTGAAGCTATTAAGTCGTGGCCTATCCCTAAAACCGTAACTGAAGTTAGATCATTCCACGGTCTTGCCTCTTTTTATCAGAGGTTTATTTGAGATTTCAGCACCATAACGAGTCTGATAACGGAGTGTTTGAAGAAGGGTCCGTTTGTGTGGAGCAGGGCGGCCCAAAGGGCATTTGAAGAGTTGAAGGCAAGGTTATGTGAAGCACCTATCTTGACGTTACCCAATTTTGCACAGCCATTCGAGGTAGAGTGTGATGCTAGTGGAGTTGGTATTGGGGCGGTCCTCATTCAAGGCAAGCGGCCTATTGCGTACTTTTCGGAGAAATTGAGTGGGGCTCGACTCAACTATTGTACTTATGACAAGGAGTTCTATGCCATAGTGAGAGCTCTTGATCATTGGAGTCATTACGTTCGGCCGGAACATTTTATTCTGCATTCGGACCATGAATCTTTGAATTATATTAATGGGCAGCAGAAGTTGAGTCCGAGACATGCTAAGTGGGTGGAGTTCTTACAATCGTTTCACTTTTCATCGAAGTATAAGGACGGTAAGAGCAATGTGGTGGCTGAAGCGCTGTCTAGGAGGTATGCTTTAATCTCTACCCTTGATGTTCGTTTGTTGGGGTTCGAAACGTTGAAAGATTATTATGTTGACGATGCGGATTTTGGGGAGATTTTTGGCCGTTGCGAATCTGGTTCGTTTGGGGAGTTTGTGATACAGGAGCGGTTTTTCTTTAAGGGGAATCGGCTTTGTTTGCCCAAGCATGCCGTTCGGGAGTTGTTGGTTCGTGAAGCTCATGGAGGGGGCTTGGCTGGTCATTTTGGTACGGCTAAAACCATGGGGGTGCTCCAGGAACATTTTTATTAGCCGAAGATGCAAGGATACGTGGCTGACATCGTTGGAAAGTGTGTAACATGTCATATGGCGAAGAGCTCATTCAAGTCGGGCGAGTATATGCCTCTACCGATTCCGGAAAGGCCATGGGAAGATGTCTCGATGGATTTCATTGTTGCTTTGCCTCGAACCCAACGAGGTAAGGATGCGATTATGGTTGTTGTCGATCGTTTTTCGAAGATAGCTCATTTTGTTTCTTGTCACAAAACCGATGATGCGAGTAATGTTGCTGACTTGTATTTCCGAGAGGTGGTACGTTTACATGGAGTCCCGAAGACTATTGTTTCGGACCGGGACTCGAAGTTTCTGAGCTACTTTTGGAACACATTGTGGAGAAAGGTGGGAACCAGGCTTTTGTTTAGTACTTCGCATCACCCTCAAACCGACGGCCAAACAAAAGTAACCGATCGAACTTTGGGCACTTTATTACGTGGACTTGTGAGCAAGACACAAAATGATTGGGACTTGAAGCTCGCACATGCGGAGTTTGCATATAATCGCTCTCCTACTCATGCCACGGCACACTCTCCATTTGAAGTAGTTTATGGGTTGAATCCTTATATGCCGTTAGATCTAATTCCATTACCGAGTGACGAGTTGGTGCATAAGGATGCGGAATCAAAGTTGAAGTCAATGACGAGATTACACGAGCAAGTACATAACCGAATAAAGGATATAAATGAAACTTACAAAAGAAAGTCGAGCAAGTATAGAAAACCAAAATTATTCGAAGTTGGCGATTTGGTTTGGGTGCATTTGAGAAAGGAGCGATTTCCGAGTAAGCGTAAGAACAAGTTGATGCCGCGAGCTGAGGGACCATTTAAAGTAGTCGCGAAGGTGAACGACAATGCATACAAGGTAGAACTTCCGGGGGATTATGGGGTGCGCGCTACTTTTAATGTAGGAGATCTCTCTCCTTATCGTGATGACGACGGGATTGCAGAATTGAGGACAATTCCTTTTAAAGGGGGAGGGGATGATACGGGGTTGACAAGTCCAAGAGAAGAAGACGAGGTGATGATCAACGTAAGCGACCATGCTACATACGTGGGCGAGAAAATAGGCATGAGGCTTGGAGTGACTTTGGTGGTCGGGCTCGGAATAACGTAGTTTATCGGAATAATGTAGTTTATCATTTTGTATTATTTATTTAATAAAGGGTGCGGCATGTGCATCCCTAGGTTACCTTGTGTGTTATTTTCCTTAATCAGTAGTAGCTCAAACTTGTTTAAGGGGCGTTTTAGGGAGTAACCTTATTTATGTTACTAGGGTTTGGCGACTATATATACATCATTTAGCTCGGCCGATTGAATTATTGAATACACTTGATATTTTGCTCCCTTTGAGTTTCATTTGTTTGACGTATCTCAAACACAAATTCTTGATTATCGTTCGACGTGATTTCGAACTATAATCCGATCAATTCTCAATAGGTCTTGAGAAGAGATCATCTTTGACGAGTTATAGGTCTAACTCATTAAAATCTTTTACTGTTTTTCTGTTCGTCCGATCAGAAACTGTTCTTGTTTGGACAGAATCTTTGGAGTCGTTCGTGGTGGTGTTCATTGGAGTATTATCCAGTTTCTTGTTCGTGGGATTTGATTCCATCTCGTTGAATCGCAAAACTCATATTTGATCGAGATTCATACCTGTTCTCTTGTTGCTATTTATACAAATTGAGATCCGTAACTTAGTGTGGTACCTAGCATATCTATTATCATACGTTGAAATTGACTTGTCCGAAGTTACTGTCCAGAGGCCAAGCGTGACTCCCATTTCCTCCGCATTCTATCACAATTCGCTATTCGATACAGTTGTTGGCGATTCTGTGTTGCTGTTGTTTCCCGTTTGACCTGCCGCTGTTTAGCTGCTGATTGTTGTTGTTCGACATTGCTGTAGTGAAAGGGTAGTCGCTGTTTAGTCGTGATTGTTGCTGTTCGCTACTGCTATAGCGAAGGGTGGTTGCTGTTAGTAGTTGACTGTTGCAGTTCATTATTGCTGTAGCGAAGGAAGGTTACTATTTCGAGTCCAGTTGGTATATTACTGTTTGTTTAGTTTTTTCGCAAAATTCTGCTTCCGCTTCGTCTCGATACAGGATTCGTATCACCTCGTCCGTCTCTAACTTGTCATACTTGTGGTCAGTCGGGCCACAAGGCTTTCTTTTGTGAGCGGGCAAGAAAGATTCTTGGTGCTCAGGCTTCTTTTCCAGCACCTATGGAGCCGAGTGTGAATCAGGGCTCGTTTGCTCCGCAGCCTCCGCCGGGTGCCGGTCGAGGTAGAGGTCGAGGTCAGCCTGCTAGAGGAGGAGCTTCTAGTGTCGGCTCTGCCCAGCCGCGTATCTATGAGATGAGGAGGGCCGATGATCCAGCAGCCACTGTGGCGACAGGTACCGTTCATATCCATTCTCATCCTGTCAGTGTGCTTTTCGATTCTGGTGCTACACATTCGTTCATATCGCTGGAGTGTGTACGCTGTTTGGTCTCGACTGTTTGTTGCCTTGCGAGTCTTTCATCGTTAAACTTCCTAGCGGTGATAGGATCGTTGGCGATCGATAGGTCCGGGACTGTTCTGTGTTTATTTGTGAGAGGGCTTGGCCCTCCAATCTTATCGTTGTGGGTATTGAGGGTGAGGATTTGATTCTCGGGGATGATTGGCTCGAGCGGCATGGCGCAATCATGAACTACCGCACGAGAATCATCACTATGTTAGCCGGGGATGGCACCGAGCACTCTTTCGCGGGGCGAAAGAGGGGAAACCAGAAGTTCGTTATTAACGCCTTGAAGGCGATGAGGCTCCTGCGAAAGGGGTGTACTGGTTATTGGTGTTATGCCTTACAGGCGGAGGATGGTGGAGTCGAGTTTTCATCAATTCCAGTCGTTAGTGAGTTTCCTGATGTATTTCCTGACGAGTTACCGGTATTGCCACCGGATCGTGAGGTCGAATTTGCTATAGAGTTAGAGCCGGGCGCAGCTCCGATTTCTAAGGCGCCGTATCGCATGACACCTTCGGAGATGGCCGAGTTGAAGAAGCAGTTGAGTGAGCTTCTTGAGTCGGGGTATGTTCGACCGAGCGCCTCGCCTTGGGGCGCACCGGTCCTGTTTGTGTGGAAGAAGGATGGTTCACTACGTTTATGTATCGACTATCGCGAACTAAACAAGGTGACCATCAAGAACAAGTATCCTTTGCCGAGAATTGATGACTTGTTCGATCAGTTGCAGGGAGCTGCAGTTTTCTCGAAGATTGATTTGAGATCGGGGTACTATCAGCTCCAGGTGAGGGAGTCCGATGTGCCGAAAACAGCTTTTCAGACGAGATACGGATATTATGAGTTTGTAGTTATGCCTTTCGGGTTAACTAATGCGCCGGCAGTGTTCATGCAGTTGATGAACAAAGTCTTTATCGAGTATTTGGATAAGTGTGTCGTCGTCTTCATTGACGATATTCTTATTTATTCGAGGAACGAGGAAGAGCATGCCCATCATCTGCGAGTAGTGTTAGACATTTTGAGAACCGAGCAACTCTATGCGAAGTTCTCGAAATGTGAGTTCTGGCTGAAGGAAGTGATGTTTTTAGGTCACGTGATTTCAGCCGAGGGGGTTCGCGTGGATTCGCAGAAGATTGAGGCAGTGTTGGATTGGGCACCGCCCAAGAATGTGAAGGAGATCCGTAGTTTCTTGGGTTTGGCCGTGATACGAATTACGTATGAAATGCACGTAAATTCGCCGGAAAATGCAGCGGATATATATTTTTACCTCACAACACTCGTATATGTGTAACACTCGTAAGAATTAACCGAAAGTAGGGCAATTCCGTTTACGTAAACAAGATAATATGAAAGTAAATTATCAAACTAGACCTATATCTTGATAAGACAATCTCTCCTCAAGACCTATTGAGAATTGATTAAATTACAACTCGAAGACGCGTCGAATTATAATGAAGTTGTGCTGAAAATCATTCAACAAGAATATATACACAATATATTTCGTTTTTCTTATGCTTCAAAAGTGATTTAAAAGGTTGAATATGAGGCTAATATATAGCCATTACAACTATAAACAAGATCAAGCTAAAAAAACAAGCAAATAATAAACTAATCTATCAACTTTGACAAAGAGAAGAAAACAACAACATGCTTGGATTTTCCTTGCAAATTAGGCCGTGGGGTAAGCATCAAGGAGTAGATGACATCTTCCTCATGTGATGTCCTTTTGTAAGACTCTGATAAGGATACTTCTTCCTTGCATGTTCGGCCGATTTGGAGAAATGTTGGAGTGAGCCAAATCTCAACCTTGATCTTATAATGGTGGACTTTGAAAAAAAAATGAAAGCAAACTTTGAAAGTAGTGGGGACAAAATCCTTCATGAATCTCCCATCACAATCGGCCGAAATCTCCCCTAATATGGCCGATTTTGTATGCATGAACATGCATACGTATGTATGTGTTGATACGTCTAAGTTATCACGGTTCCGATTATTAAGATCGTTCCCATTTACGCATTTGTTTTCTCACCGAAGTACGTAGGTGCATGTGCATGCAATGTGGTATCGTCACCTACGTCAATTCTGAATTCGTTTGGAGATGTCACAATCGCATCCTCTCCCTTTGAAAGGAATTGACCTCAATTCAGTGATTCCCTCGTCGTCAAGGTAAGGAGATAGATCGCCCACGTTAAAAGTGGCGTGTACCCCATAATCGCCCGGCAGTTCTACTTTATACGCATTGTCGTTCACCTTACCCACGATTTTGTAAGGTCCCTTGCCCCTCGGCATAAGCTTGTTCTTGCGTTTGCTAGGAAATCTCTCTTTTCTTAAGTGTACTCAAACCAAGTCGCCTACTTCGAATAGTCTCGGTTTTCTGTGATTGTTGGATTTCCTTTTGTATGCGTCATTCACCTCTTTGATTCGATCATGTATTTGCCCATGCACTTTAAGTTTAGATTCCGTATGTTTGTGTACCAACTCGTCCTTCGGCAACGGAATCAAGTCTAAAGGTATATAAGGATTTAACCCGTAAATGACTTCAAAGGGAGAATGTGTCGTAGCATGTGTAGGGGATCGGTTATAGGCAAATTCCGCATGAGCAAGTTTCATGTCCCAATCCTTTTGCGTTTTGTTCACAAGTCCTCGCAACAACGTTCCTAGCGTTCGATTTGTGACTTCGGTTTGACCATCGGTTTGAGGATGGTGCGAAGTGCTAAACAAGAGCTTTGTTTCCACTTTCCTCCATAATGTATTCCAAAAATAGCTAAGGAATTTCGAATCCCGATCCGAAACAATAGTCTTTGGAACTCCATGTAAACGAACAACCTCTCGGAAGTATAAGTCGGCCACGTTGCTTGCATCGTCGGTTTTGTGGCAAGCCACGAAATGAGCCATTTTTGACAACCGATCAACAACCACCATAATAGCATCTTTACCTCATTGAGTACGGGGTAAAGCGACGATAAAATCCATGGATACATCTTCCCACGGTCTTTCTGGAACCGGTAGAGGCATATACGATCCCGGTTTGAACGAACTCTTTGAGATGTGACATGTTACGCATTTACTTAAAACATTGTAAACGTCTTTTAGCATTTTTGGCCAAAAGAAATGTTCTTTTAGTACGTCCAATGTTTTAGCCGTACCAAAATGACCCGCTAAGCCTCCTCCGTGAGCCTCCCGAACCAATAATTCCCGAACCGCCTGTTTTGGAACACATAGCCTATTCCCTTTAAATAGGAAATCATCTTGTAACATGAACTCCCCGAACGGACCAGATTTGCAACGAGTAAAAACTTCTCCAAAATCCGCATCATTTTCATAACACTCCTTCAACATTTCGAAACCAAGTAACCGAACCTCCAGAGTAGAAAGTAAAGCATACCTCCTAGATAATGCATCTGCAATGACATTGCTTTTACCGTCTTTGTACTTGGATGTAAAGTGAAATGATTGTAGGAATTCCACCCACTTGGCATGCCTCGGACTCAGTTTATGTTGTCCATTAATGTACTTCAATGATTCGTGGTCCGAGTGTAGAATAAAATGCTTCGTCCGTAGGTAATGACTCCAATGATCAAGGGCCCGTACGATAGCATAGAATTCTTTATCTTAAGTACAATAATTCAATCGAGCTCCGTTCAACTTCTCCAAAAAGTAATCGATAGGTCGTTTACCTTGAATAAGAACCGCTCCAATTCCAACTCCACTAGCATCACATTCAACTTCGAATGGTAAAGTAAAATCGGGTAGTGTTAGAATCGGTGCTTCGCATAATTTGGCTTTTAACTTCTCGAATGCTCCTTGGGCAGCCCCGTTCTATGCAAATGGTCCTTTTTTTAAACACTCCATTATCGGACTTGAAATGGTGCTGAAGTCTCGAATAAACCTCCGGTAAAAAGAAGCAAGTCCGTGAAATTATCTCACTTACGTCACGGTCGTAGGGGTCGGCCAAGACTTAATTGCTTCGATTTTTGTTTGATCAACTGCCACTCCGTCCTTCGAAACGACATAGCCAAGAAAGACTATACTTTCGACTAGGAATGAACACTTCTCTTTTTTTCCATATAATTTTCAGTCCCTCAAAGTTTCGAAGATTTGTCTTAAGTGCCCAAAATGTTCTTGTAGTGATTGACTATAGATTAGGATGTCATCCAGATATACAACCACGAACTTCCCCAGAAATGGTTTAAGCACTTCGTTCATCAACCTCATGAAGGTACTTGGCGCATTTGTAAGATCGAATGGCATAACGGACCATTCATATAATCCATTTTTCGTTTTGAAGGCCGTCTTCCACTCGTCACCTTCTCACATTCGAATTTGATGATATCCGCTTCGTAAATTCACATTCCTTAATTGTTTAGAAGACTACACTTCTATAAGTAGTCTTGTTCATGCTTGTATCATATATTGTATGATGAATTTGAATGTTGTTGAAGTATAAGAATACACTTTGTGTTTTTCTTGGTGAATGCTTTTCATCGAAACTTGATTTTATTCGACGCATTTTCGAGTATTAATCCAATTGATTCTCAATAGGTCTTGAGAAGAAATCACTTATCGAATTATAGGTCTAATTGGATAAACCCTTATTCCTGATTGTTCAAGTCTTCTTGTTCGATTTTTCATTGTTATATCCGATATTATTCCCATAAAATATATTGAAAAACACCCTACTCGTAAAAAGCCTTCCGCTATCATACACTTACATATACTCCGACCGATACGTATCCACTTTTCCGAGCAAATTCGTATCATTAGTAATGATACGTATCCACTTTTCCGGGCGAATTCGTATCATTAGTAATGATACGAATTCGCCCGGAAAAGTGGATACGTATCGGTCGGAGTATATGTAAGTGTATGATAGCAGAAGGCTTTTTACGAGTAGGGTGTTTTTGGATGTATTTTATGGGAATAATATCGGATATAACAATGAAAAATCGAACAAGAAGACTTGAACGATCAGGAATAAAGATTTATCGAATTAGACCTATAATTCGATAAGTAATTTCTTCTCAAGACCTATTGAGAATCGATCGGATTAATACTCGAAAACGCATCGAATAAAAATCAAGAGTTTGATAAAAATCATTTATCAAGGATAGAAACACAAAGTGTATTCTTTCAACATTCAAATTCATCATACAATAAATGCTGAAAATGTGGCTTATAAATAGCCATTTACAAGTAAACAAACATCAACTAAAATCAAAATCAAAATTAAACAATTCTCACAAAACAACAACACCAAGCTTCCATCATGTTTTCGGCCGTGTGGTAGAAGGTGAAAGGGAACAAGCATCTTTCCCATGTGATACTTTGACAAGGACATCAACAACAAGGCTTGTGAGGACAAGAATCTCTCCCATGTGATACTTGACAAAGACAAAATCAATACCAAGCTTCCATCTCCTTGTGTTGGCCGAATTATTGAAGTGGAAGGACCCAAGTGGACTTTGAAAAATGTAGGCATGGACTGAGTAAGGAATTGAAAAATAAAGGGACAAAATCTTCATGACTTTAGACCAAATCTGATGCTGTCGGTTTCGTCATTTTTGGGCTCTAATGGTTCCAAATTTGGTCCTGTGGTCTTCATAATATTTATAGCCCTCTTTCTTAGCTTTTCATAGCCACTTGAATCACCTGAATTGGACTTCGGATGAGTAAGTTATGGCCAAAATACGAGACTGCTGCGTGTGCATGGCGGGTTGCATGGCCGCTTACGTCGATCCTCACTTCATCTTCTTCATTTGGACTCGTATTGTACAAAAGCCTATTATATTATGTCTAAAAATACTCCTAACCTATATGGTAACCTAATAGACCATTATTTTATTAAAATAGAGTCCTAATATACTTCTAATACCGAAAATACTAACACTCTAATATCAATTCCGAAAATGACAATAAAAATAACAATAATAATGTCTTCTTCACTCGAGCTTGTCAATCCCGTATCATTCCCTCCCCAATTAAAGGGAATTATCCTCAATTCCGCAATCCCGTCGTCATCAAGATAAGGAGAGAGATCAAAAAAAAAAAACGGACGACATGTGCGGGCGATTTCACGCATTGAAGGTGCGACCAGATATGTCTTAGATCCCCTTTTCCCCTCATCCGATTCACATCTCCTACCCTTTTCTTGTGAATTATCCAGATAATCTGCCTTCAAGTTATTTGTTCGGATTCTCAATTCCTTCCTATCCATATTTTTTTTCGATTTTTTGAGTTAAGTTTGCTGTTTGAGATTTGGCGGTTGTTCTCTCCCGCTGTGGTTCATCTTTCACGATTTGTTCTTGCTGGGCGGATTGTGGTGCGTATTGTTTTCGCGATTCCATCTACGGATTCAGGCGTCCTTGCTCTCGGGTTGAACGTTTTTCTGGCATTTGTTCGCGAATCGGGGCCTGCTTGTTTCTTATGTCTTCGTCTACAACGTGTGGCCTATTTTCTTCTTCTTCCCGGCCGGTGGTAAGCTCGCCGGCGTCTGGGGCGGCAGGCAACCTATCTCAGGCCTTTGATGCTCAAGGTTTTAGTGAGTTAGGGATGAAAGTACTTGGTTTTTCTGATTCGGAGCTCCTAAAGGCTCATATTGACGAAATTCTTGGTCGTTCTTGTGTTGTTTCTCATCCGGTTTCTCTTCAAAAGGCGGCAGCCATGGATCCTGGTGGTGGTGTTACACGGTTGTTTCCAATTGGGGCTCCCGTGCGGGCTAGGCGTGATCCTCGTTTGGACCGGGTCGTTGACCCGTTTGTCAACCCGGGTGGTATGTTGTGCTCGGCGGGTCCCGTTTCTGGCCCGGGATTTCCCCATGCTGTTTCAAGTCCTGTAGCTGGTGGGTTCATCCCTTCTTTGGATGATGTTGTTCCTACGGCCCTTATGCAGATGTCCTGTTCATCCTCAGCTAAGGACAATTGTAATTCACATGATTCTGTAGTTACTTTTGAGGCTGCTAAGCCTTCTTTTGGTATTTCTAGTTGTATTGAGGAAGGTTTGGATATGCCTTGTTCTATGCATGTTAATCCTATTGTTAAAGGAAAATCTAATGTTTCTATGAAATTTGGTTCTTTTGCTACTCCAATTTCTTTGGACCAGGCGGTCCCAATTGTAACTAATGGTAATATTTTTGGTAAGCGTAGGGGGCTTAAGTATGTTAAACCGGAAATTCAAAATGGCGAGTTTATTGTCAAACCGGGTGCTAGTGTTGGTATTGAAGGTGCTAAGAGGTGGCATTGTACCTTAGTTGGTTATTTTTTGGGGAAAGCCCCTTCTCTCAATTTGATCAAGAATTACTTCATGTCGGCCTGGAAGGGTCTTAAGGAGGTGTTCTCCTCTGAGGGGGGTTTTTATTTCTTTAAGTTTGGTAGTGAGCAAGCCTTGACCGAGGCATTAGAGGGAGGGCCTTGGCTGATTCAGGGCCAGTCCATTCTTCTTACCTGGTGGAAACTTGGTATGTCTCTTATGAAGGTTCAGCCTAATCATGTCCCTGTTTGGGTGAAACTTCGTAATGTTCCCCTCGAGTATTGGAATGATGAGGGACTCAGTATTACTGCTAGTGCTATCGGGGAGGCACTTTTTGCTGACGTGTTCACCAGGAACTGTCTGGAAGTGGATTATGCTCGAGTTTGCGTAATGTTAGATGCTGATATTAGCCCGATTCGCTCGTTTCTTATGGATCTTCCGTCTGATGGTGATTGTCCTTGTGTTAGAAGGATCCATGTCGAGCATGAATGGTTACCACATCGGTGTGGTGTTTGTAGAGTTTTCGGGCATCGTGATCAGGTTTGCCCGAGCACTTCTAAGCCCTTGGTTCAGAAGCAGGTTAAGCAGGCTCGTATTTATGTGGCTAAGCCTGCTCCCTCAGGCGCTCATGGTCCGGGGTCCTCGTTGGGTCTGGATCCGGCTGGGGAGGTCGCTCAGGTGGGGGTTGGCCCCGATGTCAGATCCGGGTGCCCAGATGTGGGGTTAGCTGGGGGCACTGGAGGTCGAAGTGCTGGTTTGGGCCCGTTGAGTAGTGTATCTACTTTCTCCTTGGTTACTACCATCTCTCCTATCGTGTCGCCTAGGAGGGCCTGTGCTGGTTTGTATGAGCCGTCTCACAATAAGTTTGCGGCTCTTTCTAGTCTCGACGATGATATTGAGGCTGAGATTCCTGAGTTTGTCGGCACGCTGCTTTGTTCTACTTCTTCTCCTTTGGGCCCTATTATTGACGCAGCCCAGGTCGATGTTGTTAAATGATCCCTATTGCTGTGTGGAATGTTCGTGGACTTAACTGGACTGAGCATCAGATCTCCGTCCGGGAGGTAATTAGTTCGTTTAATCATTATTGTATTGCTCTACTCGAGACGCGTGTCTTGGTTGGTAACTTTGGGCGTGTTTCTTCTTTTATTTCTGGCTCTTGGAAGTGGTTCTCTGATTACGGTTGTGGGCCTGGGAAGAGGATCTGGATTGGTTGGGATCCTGGTTCTGTTTCTGTTGATATTATTGCTATGGAGTCGCAATTTATTCATTGTCGTATTACTCTATTGCTCGACTCGTCCTATCTTTTGGTTACCTTTGCTTATGGTTCTAATGATCTTATTGAGAGGCGGCTGTTGTGGCAGTATCTCACTGATTTCTCGGTTCTACATGCTGCTGGGCCTTGGGTAGTTATGGGTGATTTTAATGCTGTTCTGGACACTAGTGAGATCTTGGGGGGAAGCTCCTCACTTTGATGATGAGCCCCCCGTAGTGGAGTTCAGAGAGCTTTGCAGGCGTGCGGATTTTGAGACTCTTCCGATGGTAGGCTCTTGGTTCTCCTGGCATAACAGAGCCCGTCTCCTCGTTCTTTATGGAAACGTCTAGATAGGGTGTTGGGTAACTCGCAGTGGTTTATTGATCACGCTGATCGTACTTACTCTTGTGATCTGTCGCGGACCTCTGATCATAGCCCCCTTATTCTGGGTCTTGATAGTTTGCCTCGATGCAGAGGTAAAATGTTCAGATTTGATAATTTTCTGGCTGACTCTGAGGATTTCCTCCCGGCAGTTTGGGACATTTGGGGTCCCCATATTGTGGGGGGGCCGTTTTATGCGATTTGTCGCAAGTTGGACACCCTTAAGCCTGTTTTTCGCGCGTTGAGGAAGAGGAAAGGGGATTTGGCTTTGAATGTCGCTGCTGCTACTACATTCCTCTCTTCTTCCCAGAGTATTCTCAGGGACCATCCCATGGACGATTCAGTTTTGTTGTTGGAAAGGTGTTGTCGGTGGGTCTTCTCTGTTGTTGTGGCTCAGGAGCAGTCCTCGCTTAGGCAGCGGGCCAAGTTGGCTTGGCTTAAGGATGGGGATAAGTGTACTGCCTTCTTCTTCCGGTGAGTCAGATCTCGTATCTATAGACTTAATACGGAGGATGGTACTGAGCTGACTGACCCTGCTCTTATTAAGAATGAGGTTGTTGGGTTCTATGAGAGGCTGTTGGGTTACTCTAATCGGATTATGCCTTTGTCGTTCAGCCAGGTTAGGCCTTTTATTTCGGCTTCTCTTTCTCCTGATGATGCGGTACACATGGTTAGACATGTTACTGCCGATGAGGTTCGGTCTATGTTCTTCGAGTTTGATAAGGACAAGGCCCCGGGCCCTGATGGTTTTAATGCTGCTTTTTACCGGCGGGCTTGGCCGATTGTGGGGAGTGAGATTTCGTTTGCTATTATGCATTTCTTTGCTACTGGGAAGTTTGTCAGGCAGATCAATTCTACGATCATTTCTCTTGTTCCGAAAGTAGCCTTGCCTAGGAGCATGTCGGATTTTAGACCGATCTCTTGCTGCAACTTATTATATAAGGCTATCTCGAAAATTATTGTTCACCGTATGCGTGTTAGCTTGGATGCCTTGATTGACCCGGCTCAGACTGCTTTTATTCCTGGGAGAAGGATTAGTGATAATATCCTTCTTGCACAGGAACTTCTTCATGGTTATGGGCAGAGGGGGATGCCTAGACGGTGTGTGTTTAAAGTTGACCTTATGAAAGCTTATGACACTGTTGAGTGGGATTTTGTGCTGATTGCTCTGCAGTGTATGGGTTTCCATCAGTCCTTCATTGCCTGGATCAGGGAGTGCATCACCACTACTGCCTTTTCGGTATCCTTGAATGGTGATGCTGAGGGAATCTTTAGAGGTCGTAGGGGTCTTCGGCAGGGAGACCCCATCTCCCCTTATCTCTTTGTTATTTTTATGGAGGTGCTTCATGGTATTATCTCTAGTGAGATCGCTCAGACCCCGGGGTTTCGATACCACTGGAAGTGTGAGGCCACCCGTACTTTCATGCTCGCCTTTGGTGATGATCTCCTTCTTTTCTGTAATCCAGATGAGGTCTCTATTGGTGTTCTTAAGAGGATTATTGATATATTTGATTCTCTTTCGGGGCTACGTGCTAACCTTGGGAAGAGTAATTTCTTTCTCTCGGCGAGTGCATTGGAGCAGGGGGCTCAGGTTGAGCAGTTATTAGGATTTCAGATGGGCCAGCTCCCTATGAGGTATTTGGGTGTCCCATTATCTTCTTCGAAGCTCACGGTGGCTCAGTGCTCTCCTTTGCTTGACAGGATTGATAGTCGGCTGAGTGACTGGGCTTGTAGATCTCTGTCCATGGCCGGTCGTTGTCAGCTTATCCAGTCTGTGTTATCAGCTCTTCACATTTATTGGGCCTGTATTTTCATCTTGCCTAAAGGTGTGCTTGCCCTTATTGAGAAGCGTTTAAGGCGTTTTCTTTGGAAAGGTTCTCTTGACTCTGGCCATGCTAAAGTGGCTTGGTCTAAGGTTTGCTTGCCTGTAGAGTGTGGTGGCCTTGGTATTACTCCGTTGAGGGTTCAGAACCAGGCCCTTGTGACCCGCCATATCTGGGCTCTCCTGGCTGGGTCTTCTCGTTCTGTTTGGGTTAGCTGGGTTCGTTCGCATAGAGTTCAGCAGTGCTCTTTTTGGGATATCCCTATCTCTGCTGCGTCTTCTTGGTATTGGAAACAGCTGCTGAAGTTGCGTCCCCTTGTCATGGGAGTGTTTGATTCATTGGTGATGGCTCTTCCTTCCGTTTATGGTCGGATCCTTGGCACCCTATGGGTTTGATTAGGCGATCTGCCTAGAGCGCCTTCGACCGCATTGATGTGCATGCCTGTCTTGGCTCTGTTATTTTTGATGGTCAATGGGTTTGGCCAGTGGTTGATCGTCCTGGATTCCAGCAGGTTGTTTCTGCCCTCCCTCCTATCTATGGAGGCCAGGATCGCATCTCTTGGAGACCGCATAGCTCAGGTTCCTATTCTTCCTCGTCCGCTCTTCGATTCCTTAGAGCGTATTCTCCTTCTGTTCCATGGGCCCATCTGCTTCTTGGTCCCGGGAAGATTCCTAGGCACCCCTTTATTTTATGGTTGGCTATTCAGGAGCATTTGTCGACTATGGATAAGCCTTGGCTGCAGCATGAAGATGGTATTTGTATCCTTTGTGGGATGGCGTTAGAGTCTCATTCTCACTTATTCTTTATATGCCCTTACTCTAGTAGGTGTATCTCTATTGCTAGGAGGGAGGTAAAATTTTGTTGGCCTCACTCGGACTGGAGCACAGGTATTCTTTGAGCGACTAGGAGTTGGAGAGGAAAGCATGTGGTTAACGTGGCTTACCGTATCTTTTAAGCGGCATTGGTGTACTTACTCTGGCAGGAGCGAAATGAGCGGAGATTCGGTCAGAGGCGTCGTGATCCTCACACAGTTACCTTCCAGGGGATTGGTCTTGTTCGTGATATTATCTCTCAGCGTTGGCCGCCTCATGCCTTATCTGCGGTCGCTGTTAGGCGTATTTGGAGGGTTGCTTGGTAGTTCCATTCTAACTCCTTTATTATTATTCTGTTTCGTGCTGTTGGTGCACCTTCTGTAATGGTTGCTGGGTAGTGGCCAGCCTTGTTGGCCAATCTTTTTTCTATTTAATGCAATTGACTTTTCCCAAAAAAAAAATTATCGGACGTTCGAGTGTGGTTCAACACTTTGAGGCAATAGTAATATTTCTCAGAAGTGCCAACAAAATAACTATCATTAGTTATAAAAAAAATAATAGCTACTTTGTGAGGCAAAACCTTTATCATCGTGGTTGAACTCATCGGATGCAATTTCAAGACCGAAGAAAATTGCCTCGTAATTGTCTTTCATGCCAATCGGGTGTGATTTCACTTGTGAACAAATTTCACAATCGCATTCGTCAAAAACAGGAGGTTTTGACCAATCAACAACAAGATCTAAACTTGAAGATTCGGAGAACGGATAATAGAAATCAAACATTTTTTTTTGGAAAGAAAAATTGATAACAAAATACCTCAACTAAAAAATTCGTTGAATAAATCGCCCGAGGAGATGACCTTGGTCTGCGATACCACTTATGATACAAATTAGCTCGAAAAAGTGAATAAGTATCGGTCGGAGTATATGTAAGTGTATGATAGCGGAAGGCTTTTTACGAGTAGGGTGTTTTTGGATGTATTTTATGGGAATAATATTGGATATGACAATGAAAAATCGAATAAGAAGACTTGAACGATCAAGAACAAGGGTTTATCGAATTAGACCTATAATTCGATAAGTGATTTCTTCTCAAGACCTATAGAGAATCGATCGGATTAATACTCGAAAATGTTGGTGATTCTCGAGGGCCCCCCACTACCTATTGTCTCAAGATTTTGGGCCATGTACGCACTGCGAATATTTTAGAAATCAAATACGTGGAGGTTTTAGCTATTTCATCTCGAAACGACGGGAGTTCGGAATTGAGGACAATTCCCTTTAAAGGGGGAGGGAATGATACAGAATTGACTAGTCCGAATAAAGAAAACGAAACAAGGATCGACGTAAATGGCCTTACAACGCGTCATGTACGTACGGCGACATTTTCCGGCAGGTTGGACACGGTCGAGCTCGGCAGCTTGGTCCTTTTACGTCTTGTGTCCGTTTTCTCGCCTCAAAATGTCGTCGTACGTGCATGACGCGTTGTAAGGCCATTTATGTCGATCCTTGCTTCGTTTTCTTTATTCGGACTAGTCAATTCTGTATCATTCCCTCCCCCTTTAAAGGGAATTGTCCTCAATTCTGAACTCCCGTCGTCTTCCAGATGAAATAGCTAAAACCTCCACGTATTTGATTTCGAAAATATCCGCAGTGCGTACATGACCCAAAATCTTAAGACGATAGGTAGTGGGGGGCCCTCGAGAATCACCAAAAAAATAACTATCATTATTAATAAAATAATAATAATAAATACTCCGCCAGGTAATACCGATATCATGACATGAGTGGACATCTGAAATGGGACGCACGGATAATCACATCGGGTTCATCATCCAGAATTGGAAACACTGATAATTCCAAATCGGGTTCACCATCAAGAATGGGAAACACAGGATTCATTACAGGTTCCTCTTCATCAACTGGTTCCTCATCAAATGCTGGTGGTCTGTCATAATCTGACCAACTCTCCGTTTCAATATTGTAGGGCTCCTCCAATAATGGCCCATCACAAAATAATTTACTAACCTCAATTTGGTAATCATCCAAGACAATAAGTCCATCACCAGAAACTGAGTCGATATAAAAAATAGGCTCAAAATTGTCGTTTTCTTCTAACCGACCAATTTTAGTACCAAGCTCAATATCTTCAAAAGGCCCGACTTGTGTTAAATACTCATCTGACCATAATTCATTTGGCCCATCAATTCCGTTTTGATCAATTTGGCCAACACAGCTAATCGGCCCATGCTCATAATAGCAAGATCCAAGTTCGTCAACACGGCTCAACTCATCTTCTTCGTTGTATTGCGCCGTCGAAACCTCTGTCTCGTCTACTTCATTAAAAATGACCATAGGGACATCGTCTTCATCGAAAAAGGATTCTGCTGGGAATTCCTTGATGGGGAAAAACCTTAGATCGAAGGTCGGTGGCGGGGTGGCGCTGAACTTCTGCAATTTCCGGTGTGGTGCCGTTGGTGGATCGTGGCGGTGAGAATTTGTGGCAATGAATTTCCGAGTAAAGTGTTTTATGAATTTGTTCCAGTCTCTTAGTTTGGGTTTACTTTGGTGTAATCGGCTGGTTTTCAATTTCTGCCACCAGGTCGAGGCGCGACCACGAAGGCGTTTCGTCGCCAACGAGACTCGGCAGTCTAATGGAATTGAATTGTGGTTGAAAAAATACTCACAAACGTGGAGCCAATCAACACATGCTTCTGGATCGGAAGGTCCCATGAACTCCGGTACGTTGTGTAATGCGTCGCGTAATATCGCCAATAGATAAATATCATTGAACTCCATTTTGCTGAAGGATCAAGAACCTCAAATGAATTAAGAAATTCAGGTGTGGGCTCCGATACCACTTATGATATGAATTCGCCCGGAAGAGTGGATACGTATCGGTCGGAGTATAAGTAAGTGTGTGATAGCGGAAGGCTTTTTACGAGTAGGGTGTTTTTGGATGTATTTTATGGGAATAATATAGGATATAACAATGAAAAATTGAACAAGAAGACTTTGAACGATTAGGAATAAGGGTTTATCGAATTAGACCTATAATTCGATAAGTGATTTCTTCTCAAGATCTATTGAGAATCAATCGGATTAATACTCGAAAACGCGTCGAATAAAAATCAAGTTTCGATGAAAAGCATTCACCAAGAAAAACACAAAGTGTATTCTTATACTTCAACAACATTCAAATTCATCATACAATATATGATACAAGCATGAACAAGACTACTTATAGAAGTGTAGTCTTCTAAACAACTAAGGAATAAAAACAAAATCACATGATCTTAAAATGAAAAACAAAACATCAAGATGAAAATACAAAGGAATCAAATGATAGGGGAGAATCACACATTAAAATGATTATAAGTCACCCCACATAACATGTAAGTCTTAATCATGACATGTGAGGGAAGGGAAAACAACAAAACACACAAAAATCAGCAATAAAATAAGTTGGCCAGCTGCTGGACACGGGCCGTGTCGCTTGACACGGCCGTGGCGCGTGTGTGGTCGGCAGTGACTCGACCGTGCTCCATGACATGGTCGGGTTGGTGTAGCAGTCAATTTCGGCAGTTCTGGGTGAGCAGGACTCGAATGTGTCACCGGGCACGGTCGGATTGGACGGGCAGACATTTCGGCAGTTCTGGATGAGTAGGACTCGACCGTGTTCGTATGACACGGTCGGGCTGGTCCGCAGACTTTCGACGCTTTCCGAAAGGGTGTGACACGACCGTGTCCAGGGACACGGTCGGGTGTGGCCGACAGTGACTTTGGCATTTCCGGACGAGTACGGCACGGGCCGTGTCGGACGAACAAACTTCTGTCTCGTCTACTTCATTAAAAATGATAGTAGGGACATCGTCTTCATTGAAAAAGGACTCTGTTGGGGATTCCTTGACGGGGAAAAACCTTAGATCGAATTTCGGCGGTGGGGCGTCGAAGGGCTGGTGGTGGGGAAACAACGAGTGGTTGTATGATTTGAACATTCGATTGAAATATTTTCTGAATTTTGCCAATCTCTGATTTTTGGCTTACGTTGTTGTGAACGGGACTGTTTCAATTTTTGCCACAGACGGCGGTGCTACCGTGGAGGCGCTTTGCCACCAGCGAAACGCGGCGGTTGATCGAGGCAGCCTTGAAGTCCGAGTGCTCCTCACAAACATGGAGCCAATCTATGCACGCATCTAGAATACTAGATCCGTGAAACTCCAGTATACTGCGAAATTTAGCCAAGAAATCAATATCATTGAACTCCATTCTGCTGAGAGATCAAGAACCTTAACTGAATTAATAAATTCAGGTGTGGTCTCCGATGACAAGAGTCAAGAGATATTTCTTTGACAAGAAATCGTTGATAAAATCGCCAAGGAGATGACCTTGGGCTCCGATGCCGCTTATGATACGAATTCGCTCGGAAAGATAAATATGTATCGCTCGGAGTGTGTATAAGGATATCGTAGCGGAAGTCTTTTATGAGTAGTGTATTTCGGATGTAGTTTTATGGATGTAATATCGGATAAAGTGATAATATCGATCAAGAAGACTTGAACGATCAAGAACAAAGGTTTATCGAATTAGACCTATAATTCGATAAGATGATTTCTTCTCAAGACCTATTGAGAATCGATCGGATTAATACTCGAAAACGCATCGAATAAAAATCAAGGTTTGGTAAAAATCATTTACTAAGGATAGAAATACAAAGTGTATTCTTATTTCTTCAGCATTCCATTCTCCCTTGCAAGGCTTATGAAGAGACTACTTATAGGAAAATCAAGTCTCCTCAAATGAAATAAAGAAAGCAAAATAAAATAAGATAACATGATCTTTGAAAATCAAGATAAAATAAAAAAAAAAAAGGGAACATAAAATCAAAATAAATCAAAGTAAATCAAAAGGAGGGGGAACACAATCTTTAGGAAGGAAAATGAAAGAAAAAGGGAAGACAAACAATACACAAAAGTGTATAAAATAAATGGGCCGGTCTTAGGACACGGCCGTGTCGATTGACACGGCAGCCGCATGTGCGGACGCAACATGTTGGTACCGACTCGACCATGTTAAATCGACACGGTCGGGCTGGACGGCAGCAGGTTTTGATGTTTCTGGGCGAGTAGGACTCGACCGTGTCCTGGGACACGGTCGGGCTGGTCGGCAGACTTTCGGCGCTTTCCGAAAGAGTAGGACACGGCCGTGTCTCGGGACACGGTCGAGTTCGGCGGCAGTCCGTTCGGCACTTTGTGGAAGCCTACGACATGGGCTGGGTCAGGCGACACGGCCGAGTTCGGCCGGCAGTAACTCTTGTTATTCCGATACAGCATGACTCGGGCCGTGTCATACGACACGGCCGAGACCGGGCACCTTAATCCTTCTCGTTTTGTGTCCATTTTTTCGCCTAAACATGTAGTCGTACGTGCATGGCGCATTGTAAGGCCGTTTACGTCGATCCTTGATTCGTATTCTTCATTTGGAATGGTCGTTTTCGCATCAGCCTTCCATCGAAAGGGTCTCAATATCCGCACGCCTGCAAAGCTCTCTGAACTCCACCAGGGGCGGCTCATCGTCAGAATGAGGAGCTTCCCCTCCCAAAATCTCACTAGTGTCCAAAACAGCGTTAAAATCACCCATAATAACCTAAGGCTCAGCAGCATGTAATACCGAGAAGTCAGTGATATACTGCCACAACAGCCGCCTCTCAATAAGATCATTAGAACCATTGGCAAAAGTAACCAGAAGACAGGACGAATCGAGCAAATGAGTAACACGGCAATGAATAAACTGCGACTCGATAGCAATAATATCCACAGAAACAGAACCAGGATCCCACCCAATCCAGATCGTCTTCCCAGGCCCACTACCATAATCAGAGAACCAATTCCAAGAGCCAGAAATAAAAGAAGAAACACGCCCATAGTTACCAACCGAGACTCGCATCTCGAGAAGAGCAATACAACAAAGATTAAATGAGCTAATTACCTCCCGGACAGAGATCTGATGTTCAGTCTGGTTAAGACCACGAACATTCCACACAGCAATAGGGATCATTTAACAACATCGACCCGGGCTGCATCAATAATAGGGACCAAAGGAGAAGAACTAGAACAAAGCGACGTGCCGACAAAATCAGGAATCTCATCCTCAATATCATCGTCAAGACCGGAAAAAGACGCAAACCTATTGTGAGACGGATCACACACACCAGCACAAGCCCTCCTAGGCGACACGATAGGAGAGCTGGTAGTAAGCAAGGAGTAAGTAGAGACGCTACCCAATGGACTCGAACCAACACTACGCCCTCCAGAGCTCCTAGCTAACTCCACACCTGGGCACCCGGAACTGGCAACTGGGCCAACCTCAGCCTGAGCGACCCCCTCCCAGCCAGAACCAGACCCAACAAAGACTCCGGACCACAAGTATCTGAGGGAACAGGCTTAGCCATGAAAATACGAGCCTGCTTAACCTGCTTCTGAACCAAAGGCTTTGAAATGCTCGGGCAAACCTGATCACGATGCCCGAAAATTCTACAAACACCACACCGATGTGGTAACCATTCATACTCAACATGGACCCTCCTAACACAAGGACAGTCACCGTCAGATGGAAGAACCATGAGAAACGAGTGAATCGGGCTTGTATTAGCGTCTAACATGACGCAAACTCGGGCATAATCCACTTTCAGACAGTTCCTGGTGAACACGTCAGCAAAAAGTGGCTCCCTTATAGCACTAGCAGTAATACTGAGCCCCTCATCAGTCCAATACTCGATAGGGACATTACGAAGTTTCACCCAAACAGGGACATGCTTAGGTTGAACCTTCAGAAGAGACATACCAAGCTTCCACCGGGTAAGGAAAATGGACTGTCCCTGAAACAGCCAAGGCCCTCCTTCTAATGCTTCGGTCAAACCCTGCTCACTAACAAACTTAAAGAAATAGAATCCCCCCCTCAGAGGAGAACATCTCCTTAAGACCCTTCCACGCCGACAGAAAGTAATTTTTGATCAAATTGAGAGAAGGGGCTTTCCCCAAAAAATAACCAACCAAAGTGAATTGCCACCTCTTAGAACCTTCAAGCCCAATACTAATAGACGGTTTTACAATCACCTCTCCATTTTGAAATTCTGGTTTAACAAACTTAAGGCCCCTTTTCTTACCAAAAATATTGCAATTAATTTCATTAGGGACCGCCTGGCCCAAAGATACTGGAGTAGAAATTGTACCAAAATCTATAGAAATCGAAGCTTTTCATTTATCAACAAGATTAGTATCAATTTTACAAGACAAATTCATAGTTTCCCCAATACAACAAGAATCACCAATAGCAGGAACAACAGTCTTAGAATTATCCAAAGTATTAACTAAAGAGCAGGGGAACAGCTCAGGAGAGAAACTAACACCCTTAGCTGTAGAGGGATTAGAAATGCCCAATGAAGAGGAAGCATCAGGGCTACCAAGACCCCTGCCAGAAAAAACATTAGGAACATCCACGCCCAAAAAAAACCCAGGAGCAACCTGTCCGGAAACCGGGCCCGAGACCGGGTCTGGAAAAACTGAGTCAGAAACCCGAACAGGAACCTGGTCGAACCGCATATCACGTATGGACTTCCAAATTGGACCCAGCACACCTCCAACACCGCCGCTAGCCCCTGTCGGAGCTGAAATAGGACCCAGCGAACCACCAAAAACACCACCAATACGAGTCTTCAACAACTCCAGATTGGCTTTGCTAAGTACTTTCGCCCCCAACTCAGAAAAACCTTGAACATCAAATGGCCGACCAGCACCCGACGCCACCGGCGAGACTACTGGAGACAACAACTCACCCGAACTGGGCACAGACATACTCAGCAGCAAAACGAACCAGTTCGTCGCCCAGAAAATTCCGAGCAAATGGCCCAGAAACAATCGGGCAGCAGAACGCAACAAGAACAGGCACCGAATGGATAAAACAGCCATCGAACTCAGAAATGCAAACAGGAACGAATCCCTAATAACAGCCGCCCACAAAAGTCGCACAAGTCAAACCTTAAAACTAAATTCTGCTAAAAATATTATTAGGAAGCTGAAGATAATCCGATCAACAAATGTGAAGACAAACTCTCTGGATTAAACACTAGATTAAGGATGAGAGAAGGAAATCGGCCGAGGGAAAAGGGGATCGATGAATCACACCTTCAGTGCATGTAATTCGCCCGCACATGTCGCCCGCACTTTTTTTTTGTTTTATTATTTTCCTTTATCTTTTCAGTATTTAAATACTTCTTTATCAAACGGGACTTGACTTTAGCGGATACTAAAGATTCCTTTTCCAAATGGTCTTCAGTCCTGTTTCGATGTGTGTTGAAGGTCTCAATACTTTACAGCTTGAATGTTGTATCCATTAGTGTTGTAGGCTATATAGGAGAAATCACTGTATGGAATGTTTTCTGTATGAAGGGACAGCTTCCATACTTGGCGCTTTTAGACTCTTGTTGCTGTATGATGGCATGATGATAGGTCTTCGATACAGGATCAGCAACTTCGATCGGTCTATCGATACAGCAGCTTGTTGTATGCTGGATTGGCATATTGTCAAAACACTCTTATCAAGATCTTTCGATACATGGATTGTTATCCCAACAATGGTCTTATCTCCTATTAACAAGACTTAATCAAGAAGTAAAGGCTTAATCGGAGCTACAACAAGACTTAATCGACAAGTAAAAGATTAATCGGAGCTATTATAGCGAATTATGAATACAAGATGCTCGAATCTAATCAATAAACCTGAGTTTTCATAGAGTTACAACTCGAGTGCATGTAATGTGGAATCTCCTATTAACAAAATTTAATCAAGAAGTAAAGGTCTATCAGAGCTATTATAGCGAATCCTTGCAAAAAAAGACAATCAAGAAAGAAAAGATTAATCAGAGCTGTTATAGCCAATTCTGAATACAAAAGGCTCGAGTCTAATCAATAAATCCGAGTTTTCATAGAGTTCCGACTTGAATGCATGTAACATAGAATCTCCTATTAACAAAACTTAATCAAGAAGTAAATATTTAATCGGAGCTATTGTAGCAAGAAGTAAAGATTAATTGAATCTGTTATATCCAATTCTGAGTACAAAAGGCTCGAACCTAATTAGTAAACCCGAGTTTTTGTAGAGTTCCGACTCGAATGCATGTAACGTGGTCTTATCTCCTATTAACAAGACTTAATCAAGAAGTAAAGGCTTAATCGGAGCTATTAATTGAATCCTTGCTACAACAAGACTTAATCAAGAAAGAAAAGATTAACCGGAGCTATTATAGCCAATTCTGATTACAAAAGGCTCTAATATAATCAATAAATCCGAGTTTTCATAGAGCTCCGACTCGAATACATGCAACGTGGTTTTATATCCTATTAACAAGACTTAATCAAGAAGTAAAGGTTTAATCGGAGCTATTATTACCAATCTTTGCTACAATAAGACTTAATCTAGAAGTAAAAGATTAATTAGAGCTGTTGTAGCCAATTCTGAGTACAAAGGGCTATTGTTCCTTTCACTCCCACTACTGGCTCGTCACCCTTGCATAATGTGGCGGACTCAGTCATCATCCACTTCGAGGCACTGACCAAGTCATCTACACAAGCATCCCCACCTTTGCTCGAGCCACTGCCGGACGCCCCTCCTAAGAGGTCCTCGGTAAATCTTACGGATAACACTCACTTGACCTTATCTCGCATCCCCAGAGACTCAGAGCCGATCACTTCTGCTCCACCATTTGGCTCGGATATTTGTGAATCCCTTAAGCGATGGCGAGCAGACCCTCACAAACCTCGATCTCGTTCCATTCCTCCTCAGAGAGGTAGGCGAATAGAGGCGACATATTCAGAGCCTGATTCCGCTAAGTCTACCGTTCATGATCATCCATCTTTGAAAGCTGAAACTCATCATGTTGAAATGCCCAACTTGGCAGATCATGCCAAGGCGAACTTCGTTGTCTATGTCCAGCCAATCTCCAAACCACTTCAAGCCATGCATAATGCCGCTACTGGCTCGTGGGCACATCAAATGGATCTTGAAGAAACGTTGCCTAAGCACAGCGAATCTGGCTGGACTACATGAATATCCTCCTATGTGCGGTCTGGGAAGTGATAAGTCCCAGTCTTCTCTTCGAAATATCTATCAGAAACACTCCCCAGACTGGCTAGCCATTATAGAACCTAAGGTACGCATGTCCTCTCTTCCTCGTTGATTTTTTAGTTCACTTAATCTGGTCTTTCTTGGGGAAAATTCGCGCCCCCACTTTGTCCCAATATTTGGGTCTTTTGCTCCCCCGAGTTGGTAAATATTTCTCACATTTCTTATGTTTCGGATCAATTACTAACTGTGTATACCCTCATTAGAGATGTCCCTATCCATTTAGCATTTGTGCATGCTAATAATGTTTATACTCATCGTCGCTCATTATGGTCTCACATGTTGCATGTATCTTCTTTACCTTGTTGTGTTATGGGTGATTTTAACGCCGTATTCGGTGCCCATGAGCGCTAGAGTATGGCCCCCCTCCCCAAATTTCTTGCTCTGAATTTAGACAGGTTATAGATGACACGGAGCTCCTTGAAGTGGAAAACGCAGGAATCACATTTACATGGTGCTCTCGTCAACAACCCGGGACCTTCAAGGCTGATATGAAATTGTCTAGTCCGAATAAAGAAGATCGAAAGGCGCTGCCGACCGAACTCAGCAGTGTCATCCGACACGGTCCGTGCTGCACTGTCCCGGACAGGCAAGAGTCACTATCGGCCGAACTCGACCGTGTCAGGCGACACGGTCGAGTCCTACTCGTCCAGAACTGCCGAAACGTATGCCCGACCGTGTCCCAGGACACGGTCGAGTCCTACTCGCCCAGAAACATCAAAACATGCTGCCGTCCAGCCCGACCGTGTCAGACGAACACGGTCGAGTCCAGCCGAACATGTTGCGTCCGCACATGCAGCCGCCGCCGTGTCAATCGACACGGCCCGTGTCCGGCAGCCAGCCCCTTTTCTTTTATACACTTTTGTGTATTGTTTGTCTTCCCTTTTTCTTTCCTTTTCCTTCCTAACGATTGTGTTCCCCCTCCTTTTGATTTACTTTGATTTATTTTGATTTTATGTTCCTTTTTTTTATATTTTTTCTGGATTTTCAAAGATCATGTGATCTTATTTTATTTTGCTTTCCTTATTTCATTTGAGGAGACTTGGTTTTCCTATAAGTAGTCTCTTCATAAGCCTTGTAAGAAAATATTGAATGTTGAAGAAATAAGAATACACTTTGTATTTCTATCCTTGGTAAATGATTTTTACCGAACCTTGATTTTTATTCGACGTGTTTTCGAGTATTAATCCGATCGATTCTCAATAGGTCTTGAGAAGAAATCATCTTATCGAATTATAGGTCTAATTCGATAAACCTTTGTTCTTGATCGTTCAAGTCTTCTTAATCGATATTATCACTTTATCCGATATTATATCCATAAAACTACATCCTAAATACACTACTCATAAAAGACTTCCGCTACGATATTCTTATACACACTCCGACCGATACATATTCATCTTCCCGAGCGAATCATATCATAAGTGGCATCGGAGCCCAAGGTCATCTCCTTGACAATTTTATCAACGATTTCTTGTTAAAGAAATATCTCTTGACTCTTGTCATCGGAGACCACACCTGAAATTCTTAATTCAGTTAAGGTTCTTGATCTTTCAGCACAATGGAGTTCAACGATATTGATTTCTTGGCTAAATTCCGCAGCATACCGGAGTTTCACGGATCTAGTAATCTAGATGCGTGCATAGATTGGCTCCATGCTTGTGAGGAGAACTCGGACTTCAAGGCTGCCCCGATCAACCGCCGCGTTTCGCTGGTGGCAAATCACCTCTGCGGTAGCGCCGCCGTCTGGTGGCAAAAACTGAAACAGTCCCGTTCACAACAACGTAAGCCAAAAATCAGAGATTGGCAAAAATTCAGAAAACATTTCAATCGAAGGTTCAAATCATACCACCACTCGTTGTTTCCCCACCACCAGCCCTTCGACGCGCCGACATTCGATCTAATGTTTTTCCCCATCAAGGAATTCCCAGCAGAGTCCTTTTTTCGATGAAGACGATGTCCCTACTGTCATTTTTAATGAAGTAGATGATACGGAATTGACTTGTCCGAATAAAGAAAACAAAGCAAGGATCGACGTAAATGGCCTTACAATGCGTCATGCACGTACGGCGACATTTTTACGCGAGAAAACAGACACAATACGTAAAAGGACAAAGCTACCGAGCTCAACCGTGTCCAACCTGCCGGAAAATGTCCAACCTGCCGTAAAATGTCCAACCTGTCGGAAAATGTCACCACCTGCCGGAAAATGCCGAGCACAGCCGACCGAACTCGGCCGTGTCGTCCGGCACGGCCCGTGCCGTACTCGTCCGGAAATGCCAAAGTCACTGTCGGCCGAACCCGACCGTGTCGTCCAACACGGTCGAGTCTTACTCGTCCAGAACTGCCGGAATGTCTGCCCGTCCAACCCGACCGTGCCAGGCGACACGGTCGAGTCCTACTCGCCCAGAAATGCCGGAACGCCTGTCGGCCGAACCCGTCCGTGCCAGGCGACACGGTCGAGTCCTACTCGCCCAGAAATGACGGAACGCCTGTCGGCCGAACCCGACCGTGCCAGGCGACACGGTCGAGTCCTGCCGACGCCTGTCGACCACGCCGTGGCCGTGTCTTGGGACACGGTCGAGTCCCTGCCGGCAGCCCCTAATTTTATACACTTTTGTGTATTTTTGTCTTCTCTTTTCCTTTCTTTACTCTTTTAGGGATTGTGTTCCCATGTTTTGTGATTTATGTTTCCTTTACTTATTTTATTTGATTTGTTTTGATTATTCAAAGATTTTGTAATCTTTGAATTATTTTCTTTTTATGTTTGATTCCTTAGTAGACTTAGACTACATCTCCTATAAGTAGTCTTTGATTATCACTTGTAATAGGTAGATTATGAATTTGAATGTTGTTATGAAAGAATACACTTTGTATTTCTATTCTTGGTAAATGATTTTTACCGAAACCTGATTTTTATTCGACGCATTTTCGAGTATTAATCCGATTGATTCTCAATAGGTCTTGAGAAGAAATCATCTTATCGGATTATAGGTCTAATTCGATAAACCCTTGTTCTTGTTCGAATTTTCAATGTTATTTCCGATATTATTCCCATAAAACACATCCAAAAACACCATACTCGTAAAAAGCCTTACGCTACGATATTCATACACACACTCCGACAGATACGTATCCACTTCTTTCGTTTAAATTCGTATCATAAGTGGTATCGGAGCCCAAAGTCATCTCCTTGGGCGATTTATTCAACAATTGCGTGTCGAAGAAAATATCTCTTGATTCTTGTCATCGGAAACCACACCTGAATTTCTTAATTCAGTTAAGGTTCTTGATCTTTCAACAAAATAGAGTTCAACGATATTTATCTCTTGGCGATATTACGCGACTCATTACACAGCGTACCAGAGTTCATGGGACATTCCGATCCAGAAGCAGGTGTTGATTGGCTCCATGTCTGTGAGGAGTTTTTCAACCACAATTCAATTCCAGTAGACCGCCGAGTCTCGTTGGCGACGAAACGCCTTCGTGGTCGCGCCTCGACCTGGTGGCAGAAATTGAAAACCAGCTGTTTACACAAAGGTAAACCCAAACTAAGAGACTGGAACAAATTCTAAAACACTTTACTCAGAAATTCATCCCCACAAATTCTCACCGCCACGATCCACCAACGGCACCACACCGGAAATTGTAGAAGTTCAGCGCCACCCCGCCACCGACCTTTGATCTAAGGTTTTTCCACATCACTGAGCGGCACAATGACGAATTTCCAGCAGAACCTTTTTCCTATGAAGACGATGCCCCTACTACCATTTTTAATGAAGTAGATGAGGCAAAGGTTTCAACGACGCAACACAACAAAGAAGACGATTTGGTTAGTGTTTCCTTAATTGACAAACTTGGATCTTTCTATTATGAGCATGAGCCAATTGGTTGTGTTGGCCAAATTGACCAAAACGGACCAAATTATTTTAATGGTGAGGAGCTTGTTAGTCTCATGGAAATTGGGCCGGATTATGAAGGGCCACCAGTATTTGATACCAAACGAGTTGACGAAGAGGAACCCATAATTGATTCCGTGTTTCCCATTTTTGATGGTGAACAAGACGTGAAATCATTAATGCTTCCCATTTTTGATGTTGTGCCCGACGGCGATCCATGTCTCGATGTAAGTTATTTTGAAGATTTTTGTCCAAACTCCAATGAGGTGTTTTCGGTTCTTGATACGTAGCAAGAAGATGTTATGATTCCGGAACATCTATATCTTGAGCCTTACCAAGATTTTGATATGAAAGTCGACGACGAAGCATTTTTCCCAGGTCTTGAAGTGGCATCCGATGAAGAGCGACCTATTATTACTGTCGTGCTTCCCATTTTAGATGTCCGGTTATATAATGATTCATATCATGATATCGGTATTACCTCGCAGAATAATTTTTATTATTTCATTAATAATGATAGTTATTTGTTTGGTGATTCCATGAGATCCCCTATTACCTACCGTCTCAAGATTTTGGGCCATATACGCACTGCGGATATTTTCGAAATCAAGTACGTAGAGGTTTTAGCTATTTCATCTGAAAACGATGGGAGTTCGGAATTGAGGACAATTCGCTTTAAAGGGGGAGGGAATGATACAAAATTGACTTGTCCGAATAAAGAAAACAAAGCAAGGATCGACGTAAATGGCCTTACAACGCGTCATGCACGTACGGCGACATTTTTACGTGAGAAAACGGACACAAGACGTAAAAGGACCAAGCTGCCGAGCTCAACCGTGTCCAACCTGCCGGAAAATGTCCAACCTGCAAGAAAATGTCACCACCTGCCGGAAAATGCCGAGCACTGCGGACCGAACTCGGCCGTGTCGTCCGACACGGCCCGTACCGTACTCGTCCGGAAATGTGAAAGTCACTGTCGGCCGAACCCGACCGTATCGTCCGACACGGTCGAGTCTTACTCGTCCAGAATTGCCGGAACGTCTGCCCGTCCAACCCGACCGTGCCAGGCGACACGGTCGAGTCCTACTCGCCCAGAAATGCCGGAACGCCTGTCGACCGAACCCGACCGTGCCAGGCGACACGGTCGAGTCCTACTCGCCCAGAAATGACGGAACGCCTGTCGGCCGAACCCGACCGTGCCAGGCGGCACGGTCGAGTCCTGCCGACCGCGCCACGGCCGTGTCTCGGGACACGGTCGAGTCCCTGCCGGTAGCCCCTTATTTTATACACTTTTGTGTATTTTTGTCTTCTCTTTTCCTTTCTTTACTCTTTTAGGGATTGTGTTCCCATGTTTAGTGATTTATGTTTCCTTTTCTTATTTTATTTTATTTGTTTTGATTATTCAAAGATTTTGTAATCTTTGAATTATTTTCTTTTTTTGTTTGATTCCTTAGTAGACTTAGACTACATCTCCTATAAGTAGTCTTTGATTATCACTTGTAATAGGGACATATGAATTTGAATGTTGTGAAAGAATACACTTTGTATTTCTATCCTTGGTAAATGATTTTTACCGAAATTTGATTTTTATTCGACGCGTTTTCGAGTATTAATCCGATTGATTCTCAATAGGTCTTCTTATCGAATTATAGGTCTAATTCGATAAATCCTTATCCTTGTTATTGATCGTTCAAGTCTTCTTGATCGATTTTCTCACTTTATCCGATATTATTCCCATAAAATACACCCAAAAACACCCGACTCGTAAAAAGCCTTCCGCTATCATACACCTACATATACTCCGACCGATACGTATCCACTCTTCCGGGCGAATTCGTATCAGTAGACGAGACATAGGTTTCAATGGCGCAATACAACGAAGAAGATGAGTTGAGTCGTGTTTCCCTAATTGACGAACTTGGATCTTGCTATTATGAGCATGGGCCAATTAGTTGTGTTGGCCAAATTGACCAAAATAGATGGGCCGAATGAATTATGGTCAGAAAAATATTTAACACAAGTTGGGCCTTTTAAAGATGTGGAAGACAAAATTGAGTTTGGTACTAAAAATTGGTCGGTTAGAAGAAAAAGACAATTTTGAGCCTAATTTTTCTATCGCCTCAGTTTCTGGCAATGGACTTATTGTCTTGGATAATTACAGGATTGGGCTTAATGGATTAATTTTCGATGGGCCGTTATTTGGGGAGCCCAATAATGTTAAAATGGAGAGTGGAGCGGATTATGACGGACCACCAGTATTTGATGAGGAATCGGTTGATGAAGAGTGACCTATGATTATTGTCGCGCTTCCCATTTCAGATGTCCAGTTAAATGATGATTCATATCGTGATATCGATATTACCTCGCAGAATTATTATTATTATTTTATTAATAATGATAGTTATTTTGTTGGTGATTCTCTAGGATCCCCTACTACCTATCGTCTCAAGATTTTGGGCCATGTACGCACTGCGGATATTTTCGAGATCAAGTATTTAGAGGCTTTAGTTAATTTTCTTGATGACGAAGGGATTTCGGAATTGAGGACAATTCCCTTTAAAGGGGGGGGGGAATGATATGAAATTGACAAGTCCAAATAAAGAAGATCGAAAGGCGCTGCCGACCGAACTCGGCCGTGTCATCCGACACGGCCTGTGCTGCACTGTCCCGGAGAGGCAAGAGTCAGTGTCGGTCGAACACGACCGTGTCAGGCGACACGGTCGAGTCCTACTCGTCCAGAACTGCCGGAACGTCTGCCCGTCCAGCCCGACCGTGTCCCAGGACACGGTCGAGTCCTACTCGCCCAGAAACATCAAAACCTGTTGCCATCCAGCCCGACCGTGTCAGACGAACACGATCGAGTCCAGCAGAACATGTTGCGTCCGCACATGCAGCCGCGGCCGTGTCAATCGACACGGACCGTGTCCGGCAGCCAGCCCCTTTTATTTTATACACTTTTGTGTATTGTTTGTCTTCCCTTTTTCTTTCCCTTTCCTTCATAAAGATTGTGTTCCCCCTCCTTTTGATTTACTTTGATTTATTTTGATTTTATGTTCCTTTTTTTTTATTTTTTCTTGATTTTCAAAGATCATGTAATCTTATTTTATTTTGCTTTCCTTATTTCATTTGAGGAGAGTTGGTTTTCCTATAAGTAGTCTCTTCATAAGCCTTGTAAGAAAATATTGAATGTTGAAGAAATAAGAATACACTTTGTATTTCTATCCTTGGTAAATGATTTTTACCGAACCTTGATTTTTATTCGACGCGTTTTCGAGTATTAATCCGATCGATTCTCAATAGGTCTTGGGAAGAAATCACTTTATCGAGTTATAGGTCTAATTCGATAAAAACCTTGTACTTATTTTTATTCGGCCGAATTGCCCTACTTTCGGACGATTTTTACATTGTATCCTTTACATAAAATAATTACCCAAGTCTTCTTGATCGATATTATCACTTTATCCGATATTACATCCATAAAACTACATCCGAAATATAATACTCATAAAAGACTTCCGCTATGATATTCTTATACACACTCCAACCGATACATATTCAGCTTCCCGAGCAAATTCGTATCAAAGGCCTCCAAATTGGACTGCAGCTTCGTCAACAGTGAATTTGTTGCTTTTTGGGACACTATTCAGGCACTTATTCTCCCTCGTATAAACTCGGACCATCATCCCATTGTCCTCTCCTGTATGGTCTCCAAGCCTGCATCTCCGCAGCCCTTCTGTTTTCATAAGATGTGGACTTCTTGATACGAATTATCCCGGGAGAGATGAATACGTATCGGTTGGAGTGTGTGTAAGTGTATGATAGCGGAAGGCTTTTTACGAGTATGGTGTTTTTGGACGTATTTTATGGAAGTAATGTCGGAAAAAGTGATAATATCGATCAAGAAGACTTGAACGATCAAGAACAAACGTTTATCGAATTAGACCTATAATTCGATAAGAGATTTCTTCTCAAGACCTATTGAGAGTCAATCGGATTAATACTCGAAAACACGTCGAATAAAAATCAAGTTTCGGTAAAAATCATTTACCAAGGATAGAAATACAAAGTGTATTCTTTCACAACAACATTCAATTCATCGTCTTTACAAGCAACACCAAGACTACTTATAGGTGTGTAGTCTCCTAAACAACTAAGGAATAAAAAACAAGATCACATGATCTTGAAATGAAAAACAAAACATCAACATAAAAATACAAAGGAATCAAATGATAGGGGGAATCACACATTAAAATGATTATAAGTCACTCCACATAACATGTAAGTCTAATCATGACATGTGAGGGAAGGGAAAGCAACAAAACACATAAAAACTAACAATAAATAAGTTGGTATTTCTTTGGACTCGGCCGTGTCGGCAGGGACTCGACCGTGTCCCGAGACACGGCCGCAGCGCGCGAATCTTGGTCGGCAGTGACTCGACCGTGTCCCGAGACACGGCCGCGGTGCGCGAATCTTGGTCGGCAGTGACTCGACCGTGCTCCAGGACACGGTCGGGTTGGCGTAATGATCGATTTGGCGATTACGGGCCGAGTAGGACTCGACCGTGTCGGATGACACGGTCGGGTTCGGCCGACAGTGACTTTGGCATTTCCGGATAGGGCTGTAAACGAACCGAGCTGTTCGCGAACAAAGCTCGGCTCGGATCGTTAAGGGCTCGGTTCGGCTCGGTTCGTTAAGAACTCGAGCTCGAGCTCGAGCTCGAAAATCTGAGCGTTAAGAAAACGAGCTCGAGCCGAGCTTGGGCATGTGCGGCTCGAGCTCGGCTCGAGATCGACTCGAGCTCGGTTCGGCTCGGTTCGGCTCGTTAAGCTCGATTAATAAATATATTTTTAAATTATTTTTTATAATATTTATATATTATATTATAGATTAATAATTATTTAAATAATTTTCATATATTAATATATTAATTTATATATATATATTTGAAAATATATAATTTTTAATGATTATTTTAAAATATTTATTTTAAATAATTCAAATATATTATTTAAATAATTTAAAAATATATAATTATTCGCGAACAGCTCGAGCTCGGCTCGAGCTCGACTCGGCTCGAGTTGTTCGCGAACAGCTCGTGTGCGGCTCGATTTATTAACGAGCTCGAACACGATTTTTGTTCGGTAAGAAAGCTCGGCTCGGCTCGGCTTGTCAGAAAAAAATTTAAAACTCGGCTCCGATCAAAGCTCGGCTCGGCTCGGTTCGTTTGCAGCCCTATTTCCGAAAGCGTACGGCACGGGCCGTGTCGGACGAAACGACCGAGTTCGGTCGGCAGTGCTCGGCATTTTCCGGCAGGTGGTGACATTTTCCAGTAGGTTGGACATTTTCCGACAGGTTGTGACACGAGCGTGTCCTGGGACACGGTCGAGCTCGGCAGCTTGGTCCTTTTACGTCTTGTGTCCGTTTTCTCGACTAAAAATGTAGTCGTATGTGCATGACGCATTGTAAGGCTATTTACGTCGATCCTTGTTTCGTTTTCTTTATTCGGACTAGTCAATTCCGTATCATTCCCTCCCCTTTTAAAGGGAATTGTCCTCAATTCTGAAATCCCTTCGTTTCCTGATGAAATAGCTAAAACCTCTACGTACTTAATTTTGAAAATATCCGCAGTGCGTATATGGCCCAAAATCTTGAGACGGTAGGTAATAGGGGATCTCAGGGAATCACCAAACAAATAACTATCATTATTAATGAAATAATAATAATTATTCTGCGAGATAATACCGATATCATGATATGAATCATCATATAACCGGACATCTGAAAAGGGAAGCACGACAGTAATAATAGGTCGCTCTTCATCGGATGCCACTTCAAGACCTGGGAAATACGCTTCGTCGTCGACTTTCATGTCAAAATCTTGGTAAGGCTCAAGATATAAATGTTCCGGAATCATAACATCTTATTGCTCCGTATCAAGAACTGAAAACACCTCAATGGAGTTTGGACAAAAATTTTCAAAACAACTTTTATCGAGATATGGATCGTTGTTGGGCACAACATCAAAAATGGGAAGCATTAATGATTTCACGTTGGGTTCACCATCAAAAATGGGAAACACGGGATCAATTACGGGTTCCTCTTCGTCAACTGGTTCTGCATCAAATACTGGTGGCCTTTCATAATCCGGCCCGATTTCCATGACACTAGTAGGCTCCTCACCATTAAAATAATTTGGTCCGTTTTGGTTAATTTGGCCAACACAACTGATTGGTTCATGCTCATAATAGCAAGATCCAAGTTCATCAATTAGGGAAACACTAACCAAATCATCTACTTTGTTGTATTGCGTTGTCTCCTTTGCCTCCTCTACTTCATTAAAAATGGTAGTAGGGGCATCGTTTTCATAGGAAAAAGGTTCTGCTGGAAATTCGTCATTGTGCCGCTCAGTGATGTGGAAAAACCTTAGATCGAAGGTCGGTGGCGGGGTGGCGCTGAACTTCTGCAATTTCCGGTGTGATGCCGTTAGTGGATCGTGGCAGTGAGAATTTGTGGGAATGAATTTCCGAGTAAAGTGTGTTATGAATTTGTTCCAGTCTCTTAGTTTGGGTTTACCTTGGTGTAAACGGCTGGTTTTCAATTTCTGCCACCAGGTCGAGGCGCGACCACGAAGGCGTTTCGTCGCCAACGAGACTCGGCGGTCTACTGGAATTGAATTGTGGTTGAAAAACTCCTCACAAATGTGGAGCCAATCAACACATGCTTCTGGATCGGAAGGTCACATGAACTCCGGTACGCTGTGTAATGCGTCGCGTAATATCGCCAAGAGATAAATATCGTTGAACTCCATTTTGCTGAAAGATCAAGAACCTTAACTGAATTAAGAAATTCAGGTGTGGTTTCCGATGACAATAGCCAAAAGATATTTCTTTGACAAGAAATCGTTGATAAACTCACCCAAGGAGATGACCTTGGGCTCCGATACCACTTATGATACGAATTATCCCGGAAGAGATGAATACGTATCGGTCGGAGTGTGTGTAAGTGTATGATAGCGGAAGGCTTTTAATGAGTATGGTGTTTTTGGACGTATTTTATGGAAGTAATATCGGAAAAAGTGATAATATCGATCAAGAAGACTTGAACGATCAAGAACAAAGGTTTATCGAATTAGACCAATAATTCGATAAGAGATTTCTTCTCAAGACCTATTGAGAATCAATCGGAATAATACTCGAAAACACGTCGAATAAAAATCAAGTTTCGGTGAAAATCATTTACCAAGGATAGAAATACAAAGTGTATTCTTTCACAACAACATTCAACATAAAAATACAAAGGAATCAAATGATAGGGGGGAATCACACATTAAAATGATTATAAGTCACCCCACATAACATGTAAGTCTAATCATGACATGTGAGGGAAGGGAAAGCAACAAAACACATAAAAACTAACAATAAATAAGTTGGCCGGCTGCTGGACTCGGTCGTGTCGGTAGTGACTCGACCGTGTCCCGAGACACGGCCGCGACGCACGAATCTTGGTCGGCAGTGACTCGACCGTGCTCCAGGACACGGTCGGGTTGTCGTGACAGTTAGTTTCGGCAGTTCTGGATGAGTAGGACTCGACCGTGTCGGACGACACGGTCGGGTTCGGCCAACAGTGACTTTGGCATTTCCGGACGAGAACGGCACGGGCCGTGTCGGACGACACGACCGAGTTCGGTCGGCAGTGCTCGGCATTTTCTGGCAGGTGGTGACATTTTCCAGTAGGTTGGACATTTTCCGGCAGGTTGTGACACGGGCGTATCCTGGGACACGGTCGAGCTCGGCAGCTTGGTCCTTTTACGTCTTTTGTCCGTTTTCTCGACTAAAATGTAGCCGTATGTGCATGACGCATTGTAAGGCCATTTACGTCGATCCTTGTTTCGTTTTCTTTATTCGGACTAGTCAATTCCGTATCATTCCCTCCCCTTTTAAAGGGAATTGTCCTCAATTCTGAAATCCCTTCGTTTCCTGATGAAATAGCTAAAACCTCTACGTACTTAATTTCGAAAATATACGCAGTGCGTATATGGCCCAAAATCTTGAGACGATAGGTAATAGGGGATCTCAGGGAATCACCAAACAAATAATTATCATTATTAATGAAATAAAAATAATTATTCTGAGAGATAATACCGATATCATGATATGAATCATCATATAACCGGACATCTGAAAAGGGAAGCACGAGAGTAATAATAGGTCGCTCTTCATCGGATGCCACTTCAAGACCTGTGAAAAACGCTTCGTCGTTGACTTTCATGTCAAAATCTTGGTAAGGCTCAAGATATAAATGTTCCGGAATCATAACATCTTATTGCTCCATATCAAGAACTGAAAACACCTCATTGGAGTTTGGACAAAAATTTTCAAAACAACTTTTACCGAGATATGGATCGTTGTTGGGCACAACATCAAAAATGGGAAGCATTAATGATTTCACGTTGGGTTCACCATCAAAAATGGGAAACACGGGATCAATTACGGGTTCCTCTTCGTCAACTGGTTCTGCATCAAATACTGGTGGACCTTCATAATCCAGCCCGATTTCCATGACACTAGTAGGCTCCTCACCATTAAAATAATTTGGTCCGTTTTGGTTAATTTGGCCAACACAACTGATTGGTTCATGCTCATAATAGCAAGATCCAAGTTCATCAATTAGGGAAACACTAACCAAATCATCTTCTTTGTTGTATTGCGTCGTCTCCTTTGCCTCCTCTACTTCATTAAAAATGGTAGTAGGGGCATCGTTTTCATAGGAAAAAGGTTCTGCTAGAAATTCGTCATTGTGCCGCTCAGTGATGTGGAAAAACCTTAGATCGAAGGTCGGTGGCGGGGTGGCGCTGAACTTCTGCAATTTCCGGTGTGATGCCATTAGTGGATCGTGGCAGTGAGAATTTATGGGGATGAATTTCCGAGTAAAGTGTTTTATGAATTTGTTCCAGTCTCTTAGTTTGGGTTTACCTTGGTGTAAACGGCTGGTTTTCAATTTCTGCCACCAGGTCGAGGCGCGACCACGACGGCGTTTCTTAGCCAACGAGACTCGGCGGTCTACTGGAATTGAATTATGGTTGAAAAACTCCTCACAAACGTGGAGACAATCAACACATGCTTCTGGATCGGAAGGTCCCATGAACTCCGGTACGCTGTGTAATGCGTCGCGTAATATCGCCAAGAGATAAATATCGTTGAACTCCATTTTTCTTAAAGATCAAGAACCTTAACTGAATTAAGAAATTCAGGTGTGGTTTCCGATGACAATAGCCAAGAGATATTTCTTTGACAAGAAATCGTTGATAAAATCACCCAAGGAGATGACCTTGGGCTCCGATACCACTTATGATACGAATTATCCCGGAAGAGATGAATACGTATCGGTCGGAGTGTGTGTAAGTGTTTGATAGCGGAAGGCTTTTTACGAGTATGGGGTTTTTGGACGTATTTTATGGAAGTAATGTCGGAAAAAGTGATAATATCGATCAAGAAGACTTGAACGATCAAGAACAAAGGTTTATCGAATTAGACCTATAATTCGATAAGAGATTTCTTCTCAAGACCTATTGAGAATCAATCGGATTAATACTCGAAAACACGTCGAATAAAAATCAAGTTTCGGTAAAAATCATTTACCAAGGATAGAAATACAAAGTGTATTCTTTCACAACAACATTCAATTCATCATCTTTACAAGAAACACCAAGACTACTTATAGGTGTGTAGTCTCCTAAACAACTAAGGAATAAAAAACAAGATCACATAATCTTGAAATGAAAAACAAAACATCAACATAAAAATACAAAGGAATCAAATGATAGGGGGAATCACACATTAAAATGATTATAAGTCACTCCACATAACATGTAAGTGTAATCATGACATGTGAGGGAAGGGAAAGCAACAAAACACATAAAAACTAACAATAAAGAAGTTGGCTGGCTGCTGGACTCGGCCGTGTCGGCAGGGACTCGACCGTGTCCCGAGACACGGCCGCAGCGCGCGAATCTTGGTCGGAAGTGACTCGACCGTGTCCCGAGACACGGCCGCGGCGTGCGAATCTTGGTCGGCAGTGACTCGACCGTGCTCCAGGACACGGTTGGGTTGGCGTGACAGTCAGTTTCGGCAGCCGACAATGACTTTGTCATTTCCGGACGAGTACGGCACGGGCCGTGTCGGACGACACGACCGAGTTCGGTCGGCAGTGCTCGGCATTTTTCGGCAGGTGGTGACATTTTCCAGTAGGTTGGACATTTTTCGACAGGTTGTGACATGGGGGTGTCCTGGGACACGGTCGAGCTCGGCAGCTTGGTCCTTTTACGTCCTGTGTCCGTTTTCTCGACTAAAATTGTAGTCGTATGTGCATGACGCATTGTAAGGCCATTTATGTCGATCCTTGTTTCGTTTTCTTTATTCGGACTAGTCAATTCCATATCATTCCCTCCCCTTTTAAAGGGAATTGTCCTCAATTCTGAAATCCCTTCATTTCCTGATGAAATAGCTAAAACCTCTACGTACTTAATTTCGAAAATATCCGCAGTGCATATATGGCCCAAAATCTTGAGACGGTAGGTAATAGGGGATCTCAGGGAATCACCAAACAAATAACTATCATTATTAATGAAATAATAATAATTATTCTGCGAGATAATACCGATATCATCATATGAATCATCATATAACCGGACATCTGAAAAGGGAAGCACGACAGTAATAATAGGTCGCTCTTCATCGGATGCCACTTCAAGACCTGGGAAATACGCTTCGTCGTCGACTTTCATGTCAAAATCTTGGCAAGGCTCAATTACGGGTTCCTCTTCGTCAACTGGTTTTGCATCAAATACTGGTGGCCCTTCATAATCCGGCCCGATTTCCATGACACTGGTAGGCTCCTCACCATTAAAATAATTTGGTCTGTTTTGGTTAATTTGGCCAACACAACTGATTGGTTCATGCTCATAATAGCAAGATCCAAGTTCATCAATTAGGGAAACACTAACCAAATCATCTTCTTTGTTGTATTGCGTTGTCTCCTTTGCCTCCTCTACTTCATTAAAGATGGTAGTAGGGGCATCGTTTTCATAGGAAAAAGGTTCTGCTGGAAATTCGTCATTGTGCCGCTCAGTGATGTGGAAAAACCTTAGATCGAAGGTTGGTGGCGGGGTGGCGCTGAACTTCTGCAATTTCCGGTGTGATGCCGTTAGTGGATCGTGGCAGTGAGAATTTGTGGGGATGAATTTCTGAGTAAAGTGTTTTATAAATTTGTTCCAGTCTCTTAGTTTGGGTTTACCTCGGTGTAAACGGCTGGTTTTCAATTTCTGCCACCAGGTCGAGGCGCGACCACAAAGGCGTTTCGTCGCCAACGAGACTCGGCGGTCTACTAGAATTGAATTGTGGTTGAAAAACTCCTCACAAATGTGGAGCCAATCAACACATGCTTCTGGATCGGAAGGTCCCATGAACTCCGGTACGCTGTGTAATGCGTCGCGTAATATCGCCAAGAGATAAATATCGTTGAACTCCATTTTGCTGAAAGATCAAGAACCTTAACTGAATTAAGAAATTCAGGTGTGGTTTCCGATGACAATAGCCAAGAGATATTTCTTTGACAAGAAATCGTTGATAAAATCACCCAAGGAGATGACCTTGGGCTCCGATACCACTTATGATACGAATTATCCCGGAAGAGATGAATACGTATCGGTCGGAGTGTGTGTAAGTGTATGATAGCGGAAGGGTTTTTACGAGTATAGTGTTTTTGGACGTATTTTATGGAAGTAATGTCGGAAAAAGTGATAATATCGATCAAGAAGACTTGAACAATCAAGAACAAAGGTTTATCGAATTAGACCAATAATTCGATAAGAGATTTCTTCTCAAGACCTATTGAGAATCAATCGGATTAATACTCGAAAACGCGTCGAATAAAAATCAAGTTTCGGTAAAAATCATTTACCAAGGATAGAAATACAAAGTGTATTCTTTCACAACAACATTCAATTCATCATCTTTACAAGAAACAACAAGACTACTTATAGGTGTGTAGTCTCCTAAACAACTAAGGAATAAAAAACAAGATCACATGATCTTGAAATGAAAAACAAAACGTCAACATAAAAATACAAAGGAATCAAATGATAGGGGGGAATCACACATTAAAATGATTATAAGTCACCCCACATAACATGTAAGTCTAATCATGACATGTGAGGGAAGGGAAAGCAACAAAACACACAAAAACTAACAATAAATAAGTTGGCCGGCTGCTGGACTCGGTCGTGTCGGTAGGGACTCGACCGTGTCCCGAGACACGGCCGCAGCGCGCGAATCTTGGTCGGAAGTGACTCGACCGTGTCCCGAGACACGGCCGCGGCGCGCGAATCTTGGTCGGCAGTGACTCGACCGTGCTCCAGGACACGGTCGGGTTGGCGTGACAGTCAGTTTCGGTAGTTCTGGACGAGTAGGACTCGACCGTGTCGGACGACACGGTCGGGTTCGGCCAACAGTGACTTTGGCATTTCCGGACGAGTACGGCACGGGCCGTGTCGGACGACACGACCGAGTTCGGTCGGCAGTGCTCGGCATTTTCCGGCAGGTGGTGACATTTTCCAGTAGGTTGGACATTTTCCGGCAGGTTGTGACACGGGTGTGTCCTGGGACACGGTCGAGCTCGACAGCTTGGTCCTTTTACGTCTTGTGTCCGTTTTCTCGACTAAAATGTAGTCGTATGTGCATGACGCATTGTAAGGCCATTTACGTCGATCCTTGTTTCGTTTTCTTTATTCGGACTAGTCAATTCCGTATCATTCCCTCCCCTTTTAAAGGGAATTGTCCTCAATTCTGAAATCCCTTCGTTTCCTGATGAAATAGCTAAAACCTCTACGTACTTAATTTCGAAAATATACGCAGTGCGTATATGGCCCAAAATCTTGAGACGGTAGGTAATAGGGGATCTCAGAGAATCACCAAACAAATAACTATCATTATTAATGAAATAATAATAATTATTCTGCGAGATAATACCGATATCATGATATGAATCATCATATAACCGGACATCTGAAAAGGGAAGCACGACAGTAATAATAGGTCGCTCTTCATCGGATGCCACTTCAAGACCTGGGAAAAATGCTTCGTCGTCGACTTTCATGTCAAAATCTTGGTAAGGCTCAAGATATAAATGTTCCGGAATCATAACATCTTATTGCTCCGTATCAAGAACTGAAAACACCTCATTGGAGTTTGGACAAAAATTTTCAAAACAACTTTTACCGAGATATGGATCGTTGTTGGGTACAACATCAAAAATGGGAAGCATTAATGATTTTACGTTGGGTTCACCATCAAAAATGGGAAACACGGGATCAATTACGGGTTCCTCTTCGTCAACTGGTTCTGCATCAAATACTGGTGGCCCTTCATAATCCGGCCCGATTTCCATGACACTAGTAGGCTCCTCACCATTAAAATAATTTGGTCAGTTTTGGTTAATTTGGCCAACACAACTGATTGGTTCATGCTCATAATAGCAAGATCCAAGTTCATCAATTAGGGAAACACTAACCAAATCATCTTTTTTGTTGTATTGCGTCGTCCCCTTTGCCTCCTCTACTTCATTAAAAATGGTAGTAGGGGCATCGTTTTCATAGGAAAAAGGTTCTGCTAGAAATTCGTCATTGTGCCGCTCAGTGATGTGGAAAAACCTTAGATCGACGGTCGGTGGCGGGGTGGCGCTGAACTTCTGCAATTTCCGGTGTGATGCCATTAGTGGATCGTGGCAGTGAGAATTTGTGGGGATGAATTTCCGAGTAAAGTGTTTTATGAATTTGTTCCAGTCTCTTAGTTTGGGTTTACCTTGGTGTAAACGGCTGGTTTTCGATTTCTGCCACCAGGTCGAGGCGCGACCACGAAGGCGTTTCGTCGCCAACGAGACTCGACGGTCTACTGGAATTGAATTGTGGTTGAAAAACTCCTCACAAACGTGGAGCCAATCAACACATGCTTCTGGATCGGAAGGTCCCATGAACTCCGGTACGTTGTGTAATGCGTCGCGTAGTATCGCCAAGAGATAAATATCGTTGAACTCCATTTTGCTGAAAGATCAAGAACCTTAACTGAATTAAGAAATTCAGGTGTGGTTTCCGATGACAATAGCCAAGAGATATTTCTTTGACAAGAAATCGTTGATAAAATCACCCAATGAGATGACCTTGGGCTCCGATACCACTTTTGATACGAATTATCCCGGAAGAGATGAATACGTATCGGTCGGAGTGTGTGTAAGTGTATGATAGCGGAAGGCTTTTTACGAGTATGGTGTTTTTGGACGTATTTTATGGAAGTAATGTCGGAAAAAGTGATAATATCGATCAAGAAGACTTGAACGATCAAGAACAAAGGTTTATCGAATTAGACCTATAATTTGATAAGAGATTTCTTCTCAAGACCTATTGAGAATCAATCGGATTAATACTCGAAAGCACGTCGAATTAAAATCAATTTTTGGTAAAAATCATTTACCAAGGATAGAAATACAAAGTGTATTCTTTCACAACAACATTCAATTCATCATCTTTACAAGCAACACCAAGACTACTTATAGGTGTGTAGTCTCCTAAACAACTAAGGAATAAAAAACAAGATCACATGATCTTGAAATGAAAAACAAAACATCAACATAAAAATACAAAGGAATCAAATGATAGGGGGAATCACACATTAAAATGATTATAAGTCACTCCACATAACATGTAAGTCTAATCATGACATGTGAGGGAAGGGAAAGCAACAAAACACATAAAAACTAACAATAAATAAGTTGGCCGGCTGCTGGACTCGGCCGTGTCGGCAGGGACTCGATCGTGTCCCGAGACACGGCCGCAGCGCACGAATCTTGGTCGGCAATGACTCGACTGTGTCCCGATACACGGCCGCGGCGCGTGAATCTTGGTCGGCAGTGACTCGACCGTGCTCCAGGACATGGTCGGGTTGGCGTGACAGTCAGTTTCGGCAGTTCTGGACGAGTAGGACTCGACCGTGTCGGATGACACGGTCGGGTTCGGCCGACAGTGACTTTGGCATTTCTGGACGAGTATGGCACGGGCCGTGTCGGACGACACGACTGAGTTCGGTCGGCAGTGCTCGGCATTTTCCGGCAGGTGCTGACATTTTCCAGTAGGTTGGACATTTTCCGACAGGTTGTGACACGGGCGTGTCCTGGGACACGGTCGAGCTCGACAGCTTGGTCCTTTTACGTCTTGTGTCCATTCTCTCGACTAAAAATGTAGTCGTATGTGCATGACGCATTGTAAGGCCATTTACGTCGATCCTTGTTTCGTTTTCTTTATTCGGACTAGTCAATTCCGTATCATTCCCTCCCCTTTTAAAGGGAATTGTCCTCAATTCTGAAATCCCTTCGTTTCCTGATGAAATAGCTAAAACCTCTACGTACTTAATTTCGAAAATATCCGCAGTGCGTATATGGCCCAAAATATTGAGACGGTAGGTAATAGGGGATCTCAGGGAATCACCAAACAAATAACTATCATTATTAATGAAATAATAATAATTATTCTGCGAGATAATACCGATATCATGATATGAATCATCATATAACCGGACATCTGAAAAGGGAAGCACGACAGTAATAATAGTGTCGCTCTTCATCGAATGCCACTTCAAGACCTAGGAAATACGCTTCGTCGTCGACTTTCATGTCAAAATCTTGGTAAGGCTCAAGATATAAACGTTCCGGAATCATAACATCTTATTACTCCGTATCAAGAACTGAAAACACCTCATTGGAGTTTGGACAAAAATTTTCAAAACAACTTTTATCGAGATATGGATCGTTGTTGGGCACAAGATCAAAAATGGGAAGCATTAATGATTTCACGTTGGGTTCACCATCAAAAATGGGAAACACGGGATCAATTACGGGTTCCTCTTCGTCAACTGGTTCTGCATCAAATACTGGTGGCCCTTCATAATCCGGCCCGATTTCCATGACACTAGTAGGCTCCTCACCATTAAAATAATTTGGTCCGTTTTGGTTAATTTGGCCAACACAACTGATTGGTTCATGCTCATAATAGCAAGATCCAAGTTCATCAATTAGGGAAACACTAACCAAATCATCTTCTTTGTTGTATTGCGTTGTCTCCTTTGCCTCCTCTACTTCATTGAAAATGGTAGTAGGGGCATCGTTTTCATAGGAAAAAGGTTCTGCTGGAAATTCGTCATTGTGCCGCTCAGTGATGTGGAAAAACCTTAGATCGAAGGTCGGTGGCGGGGTGGCGCTGAACTTCTGCAATTTCCGGTGTGATGCCGTTAGTGGATCATGGCAGTGAGAATTTGTGGGGATGAATTTCCGAGTAAAGTGTTTTATGAATTTGTTCTAGTCTCTTAGTTTGGGTTTACCTTGGTGTAAACGGCTGGTTTTCAATTTCTGCCACCAGGTCGAGGCGCGACCATGAAGGCATTTCGTCGCCAACGAGACTCGGCGGTCTACTGGAATTGAATTGTGGTTGAAAAACTCCTCACAAATGTGGAGCCAATCAACAAATGCTTCTGGATCGGAAGATCCCATGAACTCCGGTACGCTGTGTAGTGCGTCGCGTAATATCGCCAAGAGATAAATATCGTTGAACTCCATTTTGCTGAAAGATCAACAACCTTAACTGAATTAAGAAATTCAGGTGTGGTTTTCGATGACAATAGCCAAGAGATATTTCTTTGACAAGAAATCGTTGATAAAATCACCCAAGGAGATGACCTTAGGCTCCGATACCACTTATGATACGTATTATCCCGGAAGAGATGAATACGTATCGGTCGGAGTGTGTGTAAGTGTATGATAGCGGAAGGCTTTTTACGAGTATGGTGTTTGTGGACGTATTTTATGGAAGTAATGTCGGAAAAAGTGATAATATCGATCAAGAAGACTTGAACGATCAAGAACAAAGGTTTATCGAATTAGACCAATAATTCGATAAGAGGTTTCTTTTCAAGACCTATTGAGAATCAATCGGATTAATACTCGAAAACGCGTCGAATAAAAATCAAGTTTCGGTAAAAATCATTTACCAAGGATAGAAATACAAAGTGTATTCTTTCACAACAACATTCAATTCATCATTTTTACAAGCAACACCAAGACTACTTATAGGTGTGTAGTCTCCTAAACAACTAAGGAATAAAAAACAAAATCACATGATCTTGAAATGAAAAACAGAACATCAACATAAAAATACAAAGGAATCAAATGATAGGGGGAATCACACATTAAAATGATTATAAGTCACTCCACATAACATGTAAGTCTAATCATGACATGTGAGGAAAGGGAGAGCAACAAAACACATAAAAACTAACAATAAATAAGTTGGTCGGCTGCTGGACTCGGCCGTGTCGGCAGGGACTCGACCGTGTCCCGAGACACGGCCGCAGCGCGCGAATCTTGGTCGGCAGTGACTCGACCGTGTCCCGAGACACGGCCGCGGCGCGCGAATCTTGGTCGGCAGTGACTCGACCGTGCTCCAGGACACGGTCGGGTTGGCGTGACAGTCAGTTTCGGCAGTTCTGGACGAGTAGGACTCGACCGTGTCGGATGACACGGTCGGGTTCGACCGACAGTGACTTTGGCATTTCCGGACGAGTACGGCACGGGCCGTGTCGGACGACACGACCGAGTTCGGTCGGCAGTGCTCGGCATTTTCCGGCAGGTGGTGACATTTTCCAGTAGATTGGACATTTTCCGACAGGTTGTGATACGGGCGTGTCCTTGGACACGGTCGAGCTCGGCAGCTTGGTCCTTTTACGTCTTGTGTCCATTTTCTCGACTAAAAATGTAGTCGTATGTGCATGACGCATTGTAAGGCCATTTACGTCGATCCTTGTTTTGTTTTCTTTATTCGGACTAGTCAATTCCGTATCATTCCCTCCCCTTTTAAAGGGAATTGTCCTCAATTCTGAAATCCCTTCGTTTCCTGATGAAATAGCTAAAACCTCTAGGTACTTAATTTCGAAAATATCCGCAGTGCGTATATGGCCCAAAATATTGAGACAGTAGGTAATAGGGGATCTCAGGGAATCACCAAACAAATAACTATCATTATTAATGAAATAATAATAATTATTCTGCGAGATAATACCGATATCATGATATGAATCATCATATAACCGGACATCTGAAAAAGGGAGCACGACAGTAATAATAGGTCGCTCTTCATCGAATGCCACTTCAAGACCTGGGAAATACGCTTCGTCGTCGACTTTCATGTCAAAATCTTGGTAAGGCTCAAGATATAAATGTTCCGGAATCATAACATCTTATTACTCCGTATCAAGAACTGAAAACACCTCATTGGAGTTTGGACAAAGATTTTCAAAACAACTTTTATCAAGATATGGATCGTTGTTGGGCACAACATCAAAAATGGGAAGCATTAATGATTTCACGTTGGGTTCACCATCAAAAATGGGAAACACGGGATCAATTACGGGTTCCTCTTCGTCAACTGGTTCTGCATCAAATACTGGTGGCCCTTCATAATCCGGCCCGATTTCCATGACACTAGTAGGCTCCTCACCATTAAAATAATTTGGTCCATTTTGGTTAATTTGGCCAACACAACTGATTGGTTCATGCTCATAATAGCAAGATCCAAGTTCATCAATTAGGGAAACACTAACCAAATCATCTTCTTTGTTGTATTGCGTTGTCTCCTTTGCCTCCTCTACTTCATTAAAAATGGTAGTAGGGGCATCGTTTTCATAGGAAAAAGGTTTTGCTGGAAATTCGTCATTGTGCCGCTCAGTGATGTGGAAAAACCTTAGATCGAAGGTCCGTGGCGGGGTGGCGCTGAACTTCTGCAATTTCCGGTGTGATGCCGTTAGTGGATCATGGCAGTGAGAATTTGTGGGGATGAATTTCCGAGTAAAGTGTTTTATGAATTTGTTCCAGTCTCTTAGTTTGGGTTTACCTTGGTGTAAACGGCTGGTTTTCAATTTCTGCCACCAGGTCGAGGCGCGACCATGAAGGCATTTCGTCGCCAACGAGACTCGGCGGTCTACTGGAATTGAATTGTGGTTGAAAAACTCCTCACAAATGTGGAGCCAATCAACACATGCTTCTGGATCGGAAGGTCCCATGAACTCCGGTACGCTGTGTAATGCGTCACGTAATATCGCCAAGAGATAAATATCGTAGAACTCCATTTTGCTGAAAGATCAAGAACCTTAACTGAATTAAGAAATTCAGGTGTGGTTTCCGATGACAATAGCCAAGAGATATTTCTTTGACAAGAAATCGTTGATAAAATCACCCAAGGAGATGACCTTGGGCTCCGATACCACTTATGATACGTATTATCCTGGAAGAGATGAATACGTATCGGTCGGAGTGTGTGTAAGTGCATGATAGCGGAAGGCTTTTTACGAGTATGATGTTTTTGGACGTATTTTATGGAAGTAATGTCGGAAAAAGTGATAATATCGATCAAGAAGACTTGAACGATCAAGAACAAAGGTTTATCGAATTAGACCAATAATTCGATAAGAGGTTTCTTCTCAAGACCTATTGAGAATCAATCGGATTAATACTCGAAAACGCGTCGAATAAAAATCAAGTTTCGGTAAAAATCATTTACCAAGGATAGGAATACAAAGTGTATTCTTTCACAACAACATTCAATTCATCATCTTTACAAGCAACACCAAGACTACTTATAGGTGTGTAGTCTCCTAAACAACTAAGGAATAAAAAACAAAATCACATGATCTTGAAATGAAAAACAAAACATCAGCATAAAAATACAAAGGAATCAAATGATAGGGAGGAATCACACATTAAAATGATTATAAGTCACCCCACATAACATGTAAGTCTAATCATGACATGTGAGGGAAGGGAAAGCAACAAAACACACAAAAACTAACAATAAATAAGTTGGCCGGCTGCTGGACTCGGTCGTGTCGGCAGGGACTCGACCCTGTCCCGAGACATGGCCGCGGCGCGCGAATCTTGGTCGGCAGTGACTCGACCGTGTCCCGAGACACGGCCGCGGTGTGCGAATCTTGGTCGGCAGTGACTCGATCGTGCTCCAGGACACGGTCGAGTTGGCGTGACAGTCAGTTTTGACAGTTCTGGACGAGTAGGACTCGACCGTGTCGGACGACACGGTCGGGTTCGGCCAACAGTGACTTTGGCATTTCCGGACGAGTACGGCACGGGCCGTGTCGGATGACACGATCGAGTTCGGTCGGCAGTGCTCGGCATTTTCCGGCAGGTGGTGACATTTTCCAGTAGGGTGGACATTTTTCGGCAGGTTTTGACACGGGCGTGTCCTGGGACACGGTCGAGCTCGGCAGCTTGGTCCTTTTACGTCTTGTGTCCATTTTCTCGACTATAATGTAGTCGTATGTGCATGACGCATTGTAAGGCCATTTACGTCGATCCTTGTTTCGTTTTCTTTATTCGGACTAGTCAATTCAGTATCATTCCCTCCCCTTTTAAAGGGAATTGTCCTCAATTCTGAAATCCCTTCGTTTCCTGATGAAATAGCTAAAACCTCTACGTACTTAATTTTGAAAATATACGCAGTGCGTATATGGCCCAAAATCTTGAGACGGTAGGTAATAGGGGATATCAGGGAATCACCAAACAAATAACTATCATTATTAATGAAATAATAATAATTATTCTGCGAAATAATACCGATATCATGATATGAATCATCATATAACCGGAAATCTGAAAAGGGAAGCACGACAGTAATAATAGGTCGCTCTTCATCGGATGCCACTTCAAGACCTGGGAAAAACGCTTCGTCGTCGACTTTCATGTCAAAATCTTGGTAAGGCTCAAGATATAAATGTTCTGGAATCATAACATCTTATTGCTCCGTATCAAGAACTGAAAACACCTCATTGGAGTTTGGACAAAAAATTTCAAAACAACTTTTACCGAGATATGGATCGTTGTTGGGCACAACATCAAAAATGGGAAGCATTAATGATTTCACGTTGGGTTCACCATCAAAAATGGGAAACACATGATCAATTACGGGTTCCTCTTCGTCAACTAGTTCTGCATCAAATACTGGTGGCCCTTCATAATCCGGCCCGATTTCCATGACACTAGTAGGCTCCTCACCATTAAAATAATTTGGTCCGTTTTGGTTAATTTGGCCAACACAACTGATTGGTTCATGTTCATAATAGCAAGATCCAAGTTCATCAATTAGGGAAACACTAACCAAATCATCTTCTTTGTTGTATTGCGTCGTCTCCTTTGCCTCCTCTACTTCATTAAAAATGGTAGTAGGGGCATCGTTTTCATAGGAAAAAGGTTCTGCTAGAAATTCGTCATTGTGCCGCTCAGTGATGTGGAAAAACCTTAGATCGAAGGTCGGTGGCATGGTGGCGCTGAACTTCTGCAATTTCCGGTGTGATGCCATTAGTGGATCGTGGCAGTGAGAATTTGTGGGGATGAATTTCCGAGTAAAGTGTTTTATGAATTTGTTTCAGTCTCTTAGTTTGGGTTTACCTTGTTATAAACGGATGATTTTCAATTTCTGCCACCAGGTTGAGGCGCGACCATGAAGGCCTTTCGTCGCTAACGAGACTCGGCGGTCTACTGGAATTGAATTGTGGTTGAAAAACTCCTCACAAACGTGGAGCCAATCAACACATGCTTCTGGATCGGAAGGTCCCATGAACTCCGGTACGCTGTGTAATGCGTCGCGTAATATCGCCAAGAGATAAATATCGTTGAACTCCATTTTGCTGAAAGATCAAGAACCTTAACTGAATTAAGAAATTCAGGTGTGGTTTCCGATGACAATAGCCAAGAGATATTTCTTTGACAAGAAATCGTTGATAAAATCACCCAAGGAGATGACCTTGGGCTCCGATACCACTTATGATACGTATTATCCCGGAAGAGATGAATACGTATCGGTCGGAGTGTGTGTAAGTGTATGATAGCGGAAGGCTTTTTACGAGTATGGTGTTTTTGGACGTATTTTATGGAAGTAATGTCGGAAAAAGTGATAATATCGATCAAGAAGACTTGAACGATCAAGAACAAAGGTTTATCGAATTAGACCAATAATTCGATAAGATATTTATTCTCAAGACCTATTGAGAATCAATCGGATTAATACTCGAAAATGCGTCGAATAAAAATCAAGTTTCGATAAAAATCATTTACCAAGGATAGAAATACAAAATGTATTCTTTCACAACAACATTCAATTCATCATCTTTACAAGCAACACCAAGACTACTTATAGGTGTGTAGTCTCCTAAACAACTAAGGAATAAAAAACAAGATCACATGATCTTGAAATGAAAAACAAAACATCAACATAAAAATACAAAGGAATCAAATGATAGGGGGAATCACACATTAAAATGATTATAAGTCACCCCACATAACATGTAAGTCTAATCATGACATGTGAGGGAAGGGAAAGCAACAAAACACACAAAAACTAATAATAAATAAGTTGGCCGGCTACTGGACTCGGCCGTGTCGGCAGTGACTCGACCGTGTCCCGAGACACGGCCGCGGCGCGCGAATCTTGGTCGGCAGTGACTCGACCGTGCTCCAGGACACGGTCGGGTTGGCGTGACAGTCAGTTTCGGCAGTTCTGGACGAGTAGGACACGACCGTGTCGGACGAAACGGTCGGGTTCGGCCGACAGTGACTTTGGCATTTCTGGACGAGTACGGAACGGGCCGTGTCGGACGACACGACCGACTTCGATCGGCAGTGCTCGGCATTTTCCGGCAGGTGGTGACATTTTCCAGTAGGTTGGACATTTTCCGGCAGGTTATGACACGGGCGTGTCCTGGGACACGGTCGAGCTCGGCAGCTTGGTCCTTTTACGTCTTGTGTCCGTTTTTTCGACTAAAATATAGTCGTATGTGAATGGCGCATTGTAAGGCCATTTACGTTGATCCTTGTTTCGTTTTCTTTATTCGGACTAGTCAATTTCGTATCACTTCTCACCTAGGCTTCCATTCCTTGGTCAATGATTCATGGGCTAAATTCTTAGCTCCCACGATCCTTCTCTCCAGGGTGGTCCGTAAACTCAAGAGACTTAAGGCCAAGATCCATCATTGGAATGCCCACGTGTTTCGGAACAGTCACTCCTGTCTGACCGAGCATTACTTGAACCTAGCATCTCTCCAAGAATCCATTTACTCACAAGGTTATACGGAAACTGTCTTTGACCAAGAGGTAGAACTTCAAGTCCTTATCAACTGCACTCTCTATCAGCAACACAAGTTCTACACGCAGAAGAATCGCCTCGCCTGGCTTAAAGACGGGGACCGCAACACATCTTTCTTCCTTACTCGTGATATTGCTCAGACCCCGGGATTTCGATACCACTGGAAGTGTGAGGCCAACCGTACTTTCATGCTCGCCTTTGCTGATGATCTCTTTCTTTTCTGTAATCCAGATGAGGTCTCGATTGGTGTTCTTAATAGGAGTATTGATATCTTTGATTCTCTTTCGCGGTTGCGCGCTAACCCTGGGAAGAGTAATTTTTTTCTCTCGGCGAGTGCTTTGGAGCAGGGGGGTCAGGTTGAACAGTTATTGGGGTTGCAGATGGGCCAGCTCCGGGTGAGGTATTTGGGGGTCCCTTTATATTCAATGAAGCCCACGGTGGCTCAGTGCTCTCCTTTGCTTGACAGGATTGATGGTCGGCTGAGTGACTGGGCTTGTAGATCTCTGTCCATGGCCGGTCGTTGTCAGCTTATTCGATATGTGTTATCTGCTCTTCACATTTATTGGGTCTGTATTTTTATCCTGCCTAAGGGCTTGATTGTCCTCATTGAAAAGCGGTTAGGGCGTTTTCTTTGGAAAGGTTCTGGTGACTCTGGGCATGCTAAAGTGGCTTGGTCTAAGGTATGCTTTCCTGTAGTGTGTGGTGGCCTTGGTATTACTCCGTTGAGGGTTCAGAACCTGGCCCTTATGACCCGCCATATTTGGGCTCTCCTGGCTAGGTCTTCTCGTTCTGTTTGGGTTAGCTGGGTTCGTTTGTAAAGAGTTCAGCAGTGTTCTTTTTATGATATTCCTATCTCTGTTGCGTCTTCTTGGTATTGGAAACAGCTGCTGAAGTTGCGTCCGCTTGTCATGGGAGCGTTTCAGTATTCTGTTGGTGATGGCTCTTCCTTCCGTTTATGGTCGGATCCTTGGCATCCTATGGGTTTGATTAGGCATTCTCTGCCTAGAGCGCCTCTTTGGACTGGCATTGATGTGCATGCCCGTCTTGGCTCTGTTATTTCTCATGGTCATTGGGTTTGGCCGGAGGTAGATCGTTCCGAGTTTCAGCAGGTTGTTTCTACCCACCCTCCTATCAATGGAGGCCAGGATCGTATCTCATGGAGACCGCGTAGCTCAGGTTCCTTTTCTTCTTCGTCCGCTCTTCGGTTCCTTAGAGCGTATTCTCCTTCTGTTCCGTGGGCCCCTCTCCTTCTTGGCCCCGAGAAGATTCCTAGGCACTCCTTCATCTTATGGTTGGCTATTCAGGAGTGTCTGTCGACTATGGATAAGCCTTGGCTGCAGCATGAAGATGGTATTTGCGTCCTTTGTGGGATGGCGTTAGAGTCTCATTCTCACTTATTCTTCATGTGTCCTTGCTCTAGTAGGTGTATCTCTATAGCTAGGAGGGAGGTAAAATTTTATTGGCCTAACTCTAAGTGGAGTACGGGTATTCTTTGGGCGGCTAGAAGGTGGAGAGGTAAGCATGTGGTTAACGTGGCATACCGTATTTTTTAGCAGCGTTGGTCTACTTACTCTGGCAGAAGCGAAATGAGAGGAGATTCGGTCAGAGGCGTCGAGATCCACACACAGTCACTTTCCAGGGGATTGGTCTTGTTCAGGACATTATCTCTCAGAGTTGGCCGCCTCATTCCTTATCTGCGGTCGCTGTTAGGCGTATTTGGAAGGTTGCTTGGTAGTTTCAGTGTAACTCCCTTTTTATTTTTCTGTTTCATGCTGTTGGTGTACCTTCTGTAATGGTTGTTGGGTACTGGTCAGCCTTGTTGGCCAATCTTATTTATTTAATGCAATTGACTTTTCCCAAAAAAACACATCCTTCTTCCACAAGCTTAATGCATCGGCCAAAGTGAAGCAGCACATTAACTCCATTCTTATTGAGGATGAGCTAGTCGATGATCACAATCGCTTAGTTGACCACGTCGACGGAACTTTTTTCGGAGCCCATCAATTCATCCCCCATCGACTTCTCCGCGATGGGTGAGGTGATCCAGTTGGCAATCTCTGATGCCGAGAACAATCTCCTATTGAAAATTCCTACCTCTGAGGAAGTTAAAGACGTTGTTTTCTCCCTCTCTCCAAACAGCTCCCCGGGTCCTGACAGCTTCTCAGGCTACTTTTTCCAGAATTATTGGGGACATTATTCGGGAGGATGTCACTGCCGTGGTCCTATACTTCTTCGCGGATGGCTTCTTTGCCCATGGCCTCAACTCCAGCTTTGTGGTTCTGATCCCCAAGAAGAAGGGAGCCAACAAAGTTGAGGACTTCCGGACAATTATTCTTAGCAACTTTCTCTTCAAAATTCTCACAAAGATCTATGCTTCTCGTCTGGGCTCTTTCATCGGCACACGCCTCTGCCCGTATCAGTTTAGTTTTATATCAGGTAAACATATCCATCATTATATTCCTTATGCTTCTTAATGGAAAGAGATGTTGGAAACTTGGCCTTCAAGATTGACATTAGGAAGGCCTTCGACACTATCAAATGGGACTTCCTTCTATCGTTTCTTCGGTTCCTCGGTTTTGCGGAGCTTGTTGTACTCCGTATGTCTACTATACTTCAGTCAGCCCGTCTCTCCATCCTTATCAACGGCTCCTGATACGAAACCGACTACTCCAAGCGAAGAAGACGAAGTAAGAATTGACGTAAAACATCTCGACCATACTCCAACATACTTGGGCGAGATTACAGAAATGAGGCACGGAGTTACCTTGATAATTGGAATTGGAGTAACTTAAATAAAAGAAAACTTGCATCTTGGGAGGGAGGAGGTACAAGTGGTAACTAAACAATAAAAGAATGTTCAGCATTTTCTTACAAAAGCAGCAGGATTCTTGGCAAAAGGCGGCTGTCAACTTTCAACTTGGAGACAAAGCCCAGCTTTTAATTTTGTTTGCAAGTGACATGGGGAACCTTTTATTATCTTTTCATTATTTTAAGAACAGCTTGTATTAGTTTAGTTTATCTTGTCAGGTTACTTTTGCCTATAAATAGTGGCAGTAGAGTTGTAATGAAGATTATTGAATGTTGAGGAATTAAGAATACACTTTGTGTTTTCCCTGGTGAATGCTTTTCATCAAAACTTTGATTATTATTCGACGCGTCTTCGAATCTTAGTCCGATTGATTCTCAATAGGTCTTGAGAAGAAATCACTTTATTGAATTATAGGTCTAATTCGATAAAACAACTGTTTCTGTCCTGTTTCGATATTCTGTTTGTTTTCGATACGGTTTTATACTTGTTCGGTATTTCGCATAAATTGTTGTTCGATCCTTCGAACTTGTTTCATGTTTCAAATTCGCTTCCGACCGAAACATGCTGTTTCGAGTGTCGCTGTTTGAAGGTGGCCTGTTTCGAGTCATTTTCATTCGACCAAGTTCCTGTCTTGTTGCTGTATCGAGCTACCGTCTTCATCGCGCGCGCATACTACTCGTCAGTATTGTTGCTGTAGCGAACTGTTGTTATCAGGTCCCGACAGTTTCTTGCCGATAGCTTCCGCTCGTCAAAACAACTTCCTGCTGTGTCGATAGCGAATTCGCATCACCGGCGAGAATCCGTATCATAAGTGGTATCGGAGAGCCAAGTTCTTGATCTTTGGCATTATGGATCTCAACGACGCTGATTTCTTGGTAAAACTTCGTGATGCATTGCGTGACGTATCAGAACAACGCGACCAACGTTGGCAACCTAGGCGTGGTGACTATGAGCGACCCTCACGCCATGTCAAAGAGTTCAAGGTGAACGAGCTTTCGGAGTTCGTTGGAGGGACAGACCCCGAAGTTTACCTGGAATGGGAACGAAAAATCGATCGTATGTTCGAGTTTAAAGACCTTGACGATGAGAAAAGGTGCAAGTACGCGATTCTCAAGTTGGGGAAAGGAGCTTCACTTTGGTACGAAGGAATTAAAACACGAAGAGCTCGTGCGGGGAAAGAAAAGATCCGTTCGTGGGATTCATTAAAAAGAAAACTTCGTAAAAGATATGTACCAACGTCACACCGGTTGTCCTTGTACAGAAAGATTGCAGATCTCATGCAAGGAAAGTTGAATGTCAGTGAATACATTGAGGAGTTTGAGAATATGACCTTAATGGGAGAAATAGAGGAGAATGAGGAGCAGAAGATGTCACGATTCTTGCGTGGCTTGAACTGAAGCATAGCTAACTCGGTAGAACTGTATCCATACGAGGACTTCGATACATTATGTGGGCTATGTGTGAAGTTAGAAGCTCAGAACAGGATGAAGTTGTATAAACCCGAGTTTCCAGCCAAATTTGGAAACCTAAGTGTCGGCTCTAGTTCAACTACTAAGGCAACTGTACCGACTCCGGTCCCTGTTGCGATTCCTAAAATGCCTTACGTGCCGAAGGAGACGAGTTTGGCTAAAGTAAGATGTTTCAAATGTCAAGGATTCAGACATTATCAAAATGCTTGTCTGAACAAACGAGTGGTGACACTAAGAGAAGCTGTCACGATCCGAGATGAGTTGTTGGTTGAGGAAGAAAGACTGGGTGACGTATTTGATTTCGACATGAAGGACGAAGAAGGAGAAGAATGCGAGACTTACGATGCTCCAAGCTATGACACGACTTTACTTCTGCGAACGCTACAAGCCAAAGCTATTTCGAATGATTCGGAACAGCGGAATCAAATATTTCACACGAAGTGTCAAGTTGGAAATAAATGGTGTAGTCTGATCGTTGATGGAGGGAGTTGCACCAACGTCGCTTCCAGCGAGATGGTGACTAAACTCGGGCTGACCACTATGGCTCACCCGAAACCTTACCCTATGCATTGGCTCGATGATGGGAGCAAAATAATGGTGACTAAACAAGTGAGGATTGGACTAGCCATGGGTTCATATGAAGACAACGTATTATGTGATGTACTCCCGATGGATACATGCCATGTACTGTTGGGAAGACCATGGATGTTTGATAGGGACGTTTTATACCGAGGAAGAAGCAATGAGTACGAGTTACGGGATAAGGGCAAGAAGATTGTGCTTAAACCAATGTCACCTCAGGCTATTCACTCTATGAGTTCTAGTCGGAGTGAAAAGCCAAAACTGGCCATGTTTGCTAGCGAACGGGATGTGGAACATGCTATTAATGATGGCAAGTGCGTGTACCTGTTGGTTCTAAAGGAGACACAGGATGGTAACATGGTCGTGCGGAACGGCGAGAGGATGGATGCCTTATTGCACGAATTTGCGGATGTTTTTCCCGAAGAATTACCGTCGGGTTTGCCACCTATTCGTGGGATTGAACATAAGATCGACCTCATACCGGGTGTGTCGCTCCCTAACAAAGCTGCCTATAGATGTAATCCCGAGGAGACGAAGGAATTACATTACCAAATCGAAGAACTAATGGATCGTGGGTATGTTCGAGAAAGCCTAAGTCCTTGTGCGGTTCCAGTATTACTGGTTCCTAAGAAAGACGGATCTTGGAGGATGTGTATTGACAGTCGAGCCGTGAATAATATAACCATCAAGTATCGATTTCCGATTCCAAGGCTTGATGACATGTTGGATGAATTACACGGATCCGTGATCTTTTCAAAGGTTGACCTACGGAGTGGTTATCACCAAATCCGGATGAGAGAAGGAGATGATGGAAGACGGCCTTCAAAACTAAACACGGACTGTATGAATGGACCGTTATGCCGTTCGGCCTTACAAATGCGCCGAGCATTTTCATGCGCTTAATGAATGAGGTACTTAAGCCATTTTTGGGGAAATTTGTGGTGGTATACTTGGATGATATTTTGATCTACAACCGATCGTTACAAGAACATTTCGAGCACTTGAGACAAGTCTTCGAAACCCTTAGAAACCAGAGGCTGTATGGAAAAAGAGAGAAATGCTCATTTTTGGTCGAAAGTATAGTCTTTCTTGGCTATATTGTTTCAAAAGATGGAGTATCGGTCGATCAGGCAAAGATCGAAGCAATTAAGTCCTGGCCAGTTCCCACGACAGTGACGGAAGTTAGATCGTTCCACGGATTGGCTTCATTTTACCGAAGATTCATTCGAGATTTCAGTACCATTGCAAGCCTAATAACCGAAATGTTTGAAGAAGGGTACGTTTAATTGGAGCCGGGCTGCTCAGGAGTCATTTGCAAATTTGAAGGCGAAGTTGTGCGAAGCACCAATCTTAGCATTACCCGATTTTTCGCAACCGTTCGAAGTAGAATGTGATGCTAGCGGAATTGGCATTGGAGCGGTTCTCATTCAGGGAAAGCGACCTATTGCTTATTTTTCAGAGAAGTTAAACGGTGCTCGTCTCAATTATTGTACGTATGACAAGGAGTTTTATGCTATCGTGAGGGCTCTAGATCATTGGAGTCACTACCTTTGGCCAAAGCATTTTATCATACACTCGGACCATGAATCTTTGAAGTATATTAACGGGCAACACAAGTTGAGTCCCAGGCATGCGAAGTGGGTGGAATTTTTACAATCGTTTCACTTCTCATCAAAGTATAAGGATGGAAAGAGCAATGTTGTAGCAGATGCATTGTCTAGGCGGTATGCCTTACTCTCTACCCTTGATGTTCGATTACTTGGATTCGAGACAGTGAAGGAATATTACGATGATGATGCGGATTTTGGCGAGACCTTTGCCCTTTGCAAATCTGGCCCGATGGGAGATTTTTCGATACAGGAAGGCTTCCTTTTTAAGGGAAATCATCTTTGCCTACCCAAGCACACGGTTCGGGAATTGCTGGTTCGAGAAGCTCACGGGGGAGGTTTGGCTGGCCACTTTGGCTCGTCCAAAAAATTGGATGTGCTTAAAGAACATTTTTATTGGCCAAGGATGTAGGGGGATGTCCATAATATAATCAGTAAGTGTGTGACATGCCATATTGCGAAGAGTTCGTTCAAACCAGGAATATACACACCTTTACCGATTCCAGAGAGGCCATGGGAAGATGTCTCAATGGATTTCATTGTGGCTTTGCCTCGAACCCAATGAGGTAAGGATGCGATTATGGTTGTTGTCGATCGTTTTTCAAAGATGGCTCATTTTGTTCCTTGTACAAAACCGATGATGCGAATAATGTTGCTGACTTGTATTTCCGGGAGGTGGTACGGTTACATGGAGTCCCAAAAACTATTGTTTCGGACCGGGACTCGAAGTTTCTAAGCTACTTTTGGAACACATTGTGGAGAAAGGTGGGAACCAAGCTTTTATTTAGTACTTCACATCACCCTCAAACAGACGGACAAACTGAAGTGACTAATGAAACACTGGGAATGCTGTTGCGAGGCTTGGTAAGCAAAACACAAAAGGACTGGGATCTGAAACTGACACATGCGGAGTTTGCTTATAATCGATCTCCTACTCATGCCACGGCACACTCTCCATTTGAAGTAGTTTACGGACTGAATCCTTACATACCGCTAGATCTAATTCCACTACCAAGTGACGAATTGGTGCATAAGGATGCGAAGTCAAGACTAAAATCAATGATGAAATTACACGAACAGGTGCGGGATCAAATCAATGAAATAAACGAGACGTACAAAAGGAAGTCGAAAAAGCAAAGAAAGCCGAGACTATTCGAGGTTGGAGATTTAGTTTGGTTACATTTGAGGAAGGAAAGATTCCCGAGTAAGCGTAAGAATAAGTTAATGCCACGAGCCGAGGGGCCATTTAAAATAATTGCGAAGGTGAACGACAATGCTTACAAGTTAGAGCTTCCGGGTGATTACGGAGTGCATGCTACTTTCAACGTAGGTGATCTATCCCCTTATCTCGATGACGATGGGATTGCGGAATTGAGGACAATTCCTTTTAAAGAAGGAGGGAATGATACAAAACCGACTACTCCAAGCGAAGAAGACGAAGTAAGAATTGACGTAAAACATCTCGACCATACTCCAACATACTTAGGAGAGATAACAGAAACGAGGCACAGAGTTACCTTGATAATTGGAATTGGAGTAACTTAAATAAAAGACAACTTGCATCTTGGGAGGGAGGAGGTCCAAGTGGTAACTAAACAATAAAAGAATGTTCAGCATTTTCTTACAAAAGCAGCAAGATTCTTGGCAAAAGGCGGCTGTCAACTTTCAACTTGGAGACAAAGCCCAGCTTTTACTTTTGTTTGCAAGTGACATGGGGAACCTTTTATTATCGTTTCATTATTTTAAGAACAGCTTGTATTAGTTTAGTTTATCTTGTCAGGTTACTTTTGCCTATAAATAGTGGCAGTAGAGTTGTAATAAAGATTATTGAATGTTGAGGAATTAAGAATACACTTTGTGTTTTCCCTGGTGAATGCTTTTCATCAAAACTTTGATTATTATTCGACGCGTCTTTGAATCTTAGTCCGATTGATTCTCAATAGGTCTTGAGAAGAAATCACTTTATCGAATTATAGGTCTAATTCGATAAAACAACTGTTTCTATCCTGTTTCGATATTCTGTTTGTTTTCGATACAGTTTTATACTTGTTCGGTATTTCGCATAAAGTGTTGTTCGATCCTTCGAACTTGTTTCCTGTTTTAAATTAGCTTCTGACCGAAATGTGCTGTTTCGAGTGTTGCTGTTTGGAGGTGGCCTGTTTCGAGTCATTTTCATTCGACCAAGTTCCTGTCTTGTTGCTGTATCGAGCTACCGTCTTCATCGCGCGCGCATACTACTCGTCAGTATTGTTGATGTAGCGAACTGTTGTTATCAGTTCCCGACAGTTTCTTGCCGATAGATTCCGCTCGTCAAAACAACTTCCTGCTGTGTCGATAGCGAATTCGCATCACCAGTGAGAATCCGTATCATCTCCCCAGAAGGTTATTTCGCCTGCTCCCGTGGTGTGAGACAAGGGACCCCCTATCCCCTTTGCTTTTCTGTTTGGCGGAAGAATTCCTTAGTCGTATGATTATGAATTGCCATTCGAAGAAGACAATCAGACCAGCCATGGCCTAGTTAGGCGTCCCCTGCCCACCTTTCTTGTTCTATGCTGACGATATATTGGTCTTCTATGCGGCGACAACCTCATATGTTCGACAAATTAGAACCATCTTTCATACGTACGGCCTACTCTCGGGACAATGGGTCAGCACGGCCAAATCCAGGGTGTTCCTCAGTTCTAAGATTGCTCCCCGTTGTAAGTCCAAAATTCTTCATTTATCCAGTATGACAGACGACTCCTTATCTATTCATTGGAACCCCCACCCATTCGATCTTTCAGCTATACGCGGATATTATTATCTCCAGATTCTCCCGTTAGATCGGATCCTCCATCTCTATGGCGGGCCGGGCTTGTTTGGTCGATAGTGTTATCTCTAGTGCTCTTGTTCATTCCATGATGATATATCGATGGCCATTGACACTGCTGTCAAAGGTGGAGATGGCCATGCGTAATTTCATATGGACGGGCGATATTGCTACTGGTGACAAATTGAACATCTCCTGGAAGCGAGTATGTTCTCCCAAAGAAGAGGGCGGTCTCGGTATTCATTCAATTCGGGCAGCTAATGCAGCTTATCTTTTTCGATTCTCCTGGGATGTCCTCACATCTCCAGATCCGGGAATGCTCATTCTTAGGGACCTTTGGCTTTCTAATGGCGTTGCTAGGAACTACTTCCGGAAATCTTCCCTTTGTAGCGGTTTTCGCCCCTACATCTGTCGTCTCATATCGGAGTTCAGTTGGATTGTCGGACCTAACTCCTCAGTCCTCTTTTGGTTTGATGACTGGCTTGGATACTCTCTAGCGGACAGGATTGGCATCCCTGCGGAGATGTCCCATTTTTATCAGCATTAGGTCTCGGATTTCTATTACGAAGATGCCTGGCACCTTGATACGACATTTGTATAGGCCTACTCGGAGATTGCCCGAGATATTGTCACTACTGTCATTTCACCCATGGGAAAGTATCATATGGTTTGGACCCCCTCTAGGAATGGTCAAGTAACCTCCTCCTTGGCATACAATCACCTCCGACACACTTTCCTCCCCACCTCTTGGGGGAAGTGGATTTGGGCAAGATTCATACCTTTGAGCAGATCTTACATCGTCTGGAGAGCCATTTTTGTGCATCTTCCGTCCTGGGCCATACTGCGATCATATCGCATTCAGGGCCCTTCCATTTGCAGCCTCTGCCATAACTCAGGGGAGTCTTCTGACCACATTTTCTCTGATTGTTCTTTCTCTTTACGCATTTTTTCCAAGCTTTGTTGGGCTTTTGACATTCCTATTGTCTTTCATGAGGGATTTCTTAGTCTGTTGTTACAGGCTATGCAGATCTTTGGCGAGTTGCGTTTATATCTGCTATTTGGGCTATCTGGGCTGCTCAGAATGCTTGCATTTTCGACAACAAGAGAGCTGATGCTACCCAAACTCTTGTTGTTATTCTCTTTTCCATGCAAGAGTCTGCCACCTTAATATCGGCCCCTATGCATAACTCAGTTCGGGATCTGGCCATTTTGAGAAAAATGGGTGTTCAGGGCAATCCTTTAAAGCCCCCATCCCACACAACAGTCTCATGGATCCCCCCTCCGCCCAATTGGCTCAAAGTTAATACTGACGGATGTGCGCTCGGCTCCCCTGGCCCTTCTTCAGGTGGCGGGATTTTTTGGAATTACAGAGGTTTTTGATACGAAAACGATTATTCCGAATGAAGAATACGAAGTGAGAATCGACGTAAACAACCATGCAACCCGCCATGTACATGCAACTATTTACTTGGGCGAGAAAACGGATATGAGGATTGGAATAACTTTGGTGACCGGACTTGGAATAACTTAGATGTGTCGACATGCATACGTAGTATGCACGTGCATACCAATCGGTCCAAATTCTCCAAGTTTCGGCTGATCCCCACAACATCATGAATATTTTCATCACATTTGTTATCTTTCTTTTCAAAGTCTTCACAACATGGGCAAGATCTTGTTCAAAATCATGAAAGATCTCTTCCACCCTTGACTTCACAAGCATCCCCCCCCCCCCCCGGCACATGAGTGTGTCATTTTTCTAGTCAAATTATTAGTTTATTAGAGTTCAAAATCATGAAAGATCTCTTCCACCCTTGACTTCACAAGCATTCCCCCCCTGGCACATGAGTGTGTCATTTTTCTAGTCAATTTATTAGTTTATTAGAGTTCAAAATCATGAAAGATCTCTTCCACCCTTGACTTCACAAGCATTCGCCCCCTTCCCCCCCTTTGGCACATGAGTATGTCATATTTCTAGTCAAGTTATTAGTTTATTAGATTTTTCATGTATCTTTAAGATTGTGGTCTTTTGTTTTCAAGTTGTGTAATCACTATTTAAATAGCCATTTACGGCTTGTTAAAGGATGTCATTGAAGAAATAAAATTTAATACTCTTGTATTACTTGTTGGACGACTTCCTACGAAACTTTGATTATTATTCGACGCGTTTTCGAGTTGTAATTCGATCGATTCTCAATAGGTCTTGGGAAGAAATTACTTTATCGAGTTACAGGCCTAATTCGATAAAAACTTTATACTTATTTTTGTTCGGCCGAATTGCCCTACTTTTGGATGATTTTTACGTTGTGTTCTAAACATTAAAATTATTATTCGTGTACTAAATTCATAAAATACACTTTCGTTGCATTGCATGCGAAATACGTTCACATCCGAACGTTAATTCGTATGATTAGTGGTATCAGAGCTTTGGTTTCTTGATCTTTTGACATTATGGATTTCACCGACGCTGATTTCTTGGTGAAGCTACATGAAGCATTACGTAACTTACCGAAGCCACGTCAACAACCAAGACGAGGAGGAGAAGGCAGACATTCATCATTGATACGAAATTGACTAGTCCGAATGAAGAAGACGAAGTAAGGATCGACGTAAAAGGGACGTGGAGGACCATGGTGCTCCGTCCGTGTCATGCTGTGCCGGAAAAACAAAAGTGACTGCCTGCCGAACTCGGCCGTGTCAAGCGCCACGGCCCGTGCCGAACTACCCCAGAAATTGCCGAAGTGCTGCCCGTCTAACCCGACCGTGCCAGATCACGCGGTCGAGTCCTACTCGTCCAGGAATGCCGGAACGTCCGCCCAGGCAACCCGGCCGTGTTCTAGGACACGGTCGAGTCCTACTCGACCAAGATCCCTTCGCACATGCAACCGCAGTCGTGTCAATCGACACGGCCCGTGTTCAGCCGGTAGTTTCCTTTTTTTATAGTCTTCGGTGTTGTTTCCTTTCTTTATCAAGATTGTGTTCCCCCTCCCTTTGATGTGATTTGATTTTGTGTTCCCCTTTATTTTTTTTATCTTGATTTTGTTTTCCTTTTCAATATTATATGATCTTGCTTTTGATTCCTTTAGTTGATTTTAGAAGACTACATCCCTATAAGTAGTCTTGGTGATTCTTGTAAGATGATTGAATGTTGAAGAAAAAGAATACACTTTGTGTTTTCATCCTTGTTGAATGATTTTCACCAAACCTTGATTTTTATTCGATGCGTTTTCGAGTATTAATCCGATCGATTCTCAATAGGTCTTGAGAAGAAATCATCTTATCGAATTATAGGTCTAATTCGATAAACCTTTGTTCTTGATCGTTTGAGTCTTCTCGATCAATATTATTACCTATTCCGATATTACATTCATACGTTCGATTTATCATATTCACAAATAAGACTTCCGCTACGATATACTTCCATACCTATACAATTTCCAACCGATACTTATTCACTTTCCGAGCGAATTCGTATCATTAGTGGTATCGGAGACCACACCTGAATTTCTTAATTCAGTTGAGGTTCTTGATCTTTCAGCAGAATGGAGTTCAACGATATGGATTTCTTGGCTAAATTCCACAGCATACCGGAGTTTCACGGATCTAGTAATCCAGATGCGTGCATAGATTGGCTCCATGCTTGTGAGGAGCACTCGGACTTCAAAGTTGCCCTGATCAACCGTCGCGTTTCGCTGGTGGCAAAGCACCTCCGCGGTAGCGCCGCCTTCAGGTGGCAAAAACTGAAATAGTCTCGTTCACAACAACGTAAGCCTAAAATCAAAGAGGGGCAAAAATTCAGAAAACATTTCAATCGAAGGTTCAAATCCACATCATACCACCACTCGTTTCCCCACCACCAGCCCTTCGATGCCCCGCCGCCGACCTTCGATCTAAGGTTTTTCCCCATCGAGGAATTTCCAACAGAGCTTTTTTTCGATGAAGACGATGTCCCTACTGCCATTTTTAATGAAGTAGACGAGACAGAGGTTTCAACGGCGCAATACAAAGAAGAAGATGATTTGAGCCGTGTTTCCCTAATTGACGGACTTGGATCTTGCTATCATGAGCATGGGCCAATTAGTTGTGTTGGCCAAATTGACCAAAACGGAATTGATGGGCCGAATGAATTATGGTCAGATGAATATTTAACACAAAATTGACCAAAACGGAATTGATGGGCCTTTTAAAGATGTGGAAGACAAAATTGAGCTTGGTACTAAAATTGGTCGGTTAGAAGAAAACGACAATTTTGAGCCTAATTTTTATATCGACTCGGTTTCTTGTGATGGACTTATTGTCTTGGATGATTACTGAATTGGGGTTAATGAATTATTTTGTGATGGGCCATTATTTGGGTAGCCCAATAATATTGAAATGGAAAGTTGTCCAGATTGTGACGGACCACCAGTATTTGATGAGGAACCAGTTGATGAAGAGCGACCTATGATTACTGCCGTGCTTCCCATTTCAGATGTCCAGTTAGATGATGATTCATATCATGATATCGGTATTACCTCGCAGAATAATTATTATTATTTTATTAATAATGATAGTTATTTTGTTGGTGATTCTCTGAGACCCCCTACTACCTATCGTCTCAAGATTTTTGGTCATGTACGCACTGCAGATATTTTCGAGATCAAGTACTTAGAGGCTTTAGTTAATTATATTGATGACGAAGGGATTTCGGAATTGAGGACAATTCCCTTTAAAGGGGGGGAGAATGATACGAAATTGACTAGTCCGAATGAAGAAGACGAAGTAAGGATCGACATAAAAGGCCTTACAACGCGCTATGCACGTACGACTACATTTTTAGGCGAGAAAACGGACACAAGACGTGGAGGACCATGGTGCTCGGTCTCGGCCGTGTCATATGACACGGCCCGTGTCATGCTGTGCCGGAAAAACAAAAGTGACTGCCTGCCGAACTTGGCCTTGTCAGGCGACACGGCCCGTGCCGAACTACTCCAGAAATTGCCGAAGTGCTGTCCGTCCAACCCGACCGTGCCAGGCAACACGGTCGAGTCCTGCTCGTCCAGAAATGCCGCAACGTCTGCCCAGGCAACCCAGCTGTGTTCCAGGACACGGTCGAGTCCTGCTCAACCAAGATCCGTCCGCACATGCAGCCGCGGCCGTGTCAATCGACACGGCCCGTGTCCAGCCGATAGTTTCCTTTTTTTGTAGTCTTTTGTGTTGTTTCCTTTCTTTAAGAAGATTGTGTTCCCCCTCCTTTTGATATGATTTGATTTTGTGTTCCCCTTTATTTTTTTATCTTGATTTTGTTTTCCTTTTCAAGATCATATGATCTTGCTTTTGATTTCTTTACTTGATTACTGTTTTTCTTTTCAAGATCATGTGATCTTGCTTTTGATTCCTTTAGTTGATTTTAGAAGACTACATCCCTATAAGTAGTCTTGGTGATTCTTGTAAGATGATTGAATGCTGAAGAAAAAGAATACACTTTGTGTTTTCATCCTGGTTGAATGATTTTCATCAAATCTTGATTTTTATTCGACGCGTTTTCGAGTATTAATCCGATCGATTCTCAATAGGTCTTGAGAAGCAATCATCTTATCGAATTGTAGGTCTAATTCGATAAACCTTTGTTCTTGATCGTTCGAGTCTTCTCGATCGATATTATTACATATTCCGATATTACATCCATATTCATACGTTCGATTTATCATATTCACAAAATAAAACTTCCGCTACGATATACTTCCATACCTATACAATTTCCAACCGATACTTATTCACTTTCCGAGCGAATTCGTATCAGTCACACCATGCGGACGAATTCAAGGTGAACAAACTTCTGGAGTTCATTGGAGGTACCAATCCTGAAGTTTACTTGGAGTGGAAACGTAAAATTGATCGCATGTTCGAGTTTAAAGACCTCGACGATGAGAAACGTTGCAAGTATGCAATTCTCAAGTTGGGTAAAGGCGCTTCTCTTTGGTTCGAAGGAGTGAAAACACGAAGAGCTCGTGCGGGAAAAGAAAAAATCCGTTCGTGGAATTCATTAAAAAGAAAGCTTTGTAAAAGGTATGTACCGACATCACATTGGTTATCCTTATACCGGTGCCGATCTCATGCAAAGAAAATTAAGTGTTGGTGAATACATTGAGAAGTTCGAAAATTTGACCTCAATGGGAGAATTAGAAGAGAATGAAGAATAAAAATGTCACGGTTCTTATGTGGATTAAACCGAAACATAGCTAACTCGGTGGAATTATATCCATGTGAAGACTTTGATGCCTTATGTGGACTATGCGTGAAGTTAGAAGCTCAAAACAAGACGAAGTTTCTTAAACCCGAGTTTCCATCCAAATTCGGGAATCCAAGTGTCAGTTCAAGTTCGACTACCAAAACAACCGTACTGACTCCTACTCCTACTACGGTTCCTAAGGCCCCCTACGTGCCGAAGGAGACGAGCTTGACTAAAGTACGATGTTTTAAATGTCAAGGGTTCGGTCATTATCAAAATTCTTGTCCGAACAAATGAGTGGTGACGCTAAGAGAAGCTATCACGGTCCGAGACGAGTTGCTAGTCGAGGAAGAAAGAGAAAGACTAGGTGATGTGTTTAATTTCAACATGGAGGACGACGAAGAAGAAGAATGTGAAACTTACGATGCTCCAAACTATGATATGGCTTTGGTTCTTCGTACTTTACAATCCAAATCCATTTCGAATGATTCGGAACAACGGGATCAAATATTTCAGATGAAGTGTCAAGTCGGGAACAAATGGTGTAGTTTGATCATTGATGGAGGAAGTTGCACCAATGTAGCTTCGAGTGAGATGGTGACTAAACTTGGGCTGACCACTACGACTCATCCAAAACCTTACACTTTACATTGGATCGATGATGGGAGTAAAATAAAGGTGACAAAACAAGTAAGGATCGGATTGACCATGGGTTCGTATGATGGCAACGTATTATGTGATGTACTCCCGATGGATGCATGTCATGTACTTTTAGGGCGTCCATGGATGTTTGATAGGGATTTTTTAAATCGAGGAACAAGCAATGAATATGAGTTATGGGATAAGGGTAAGAAAATTGTGCTTAAACAGATGTCACCCCAAGCTATTCGTTCTATGAGCTCTAATCGGGTTGAAAAAACGAAACTTACCATGTTTGCTAGCGAGCAGGATATGGAACATGCTATTGATGATTGTGAGTGCGTGTACCTGTTAATATTGAAGGAGACACGAAACGATAATATGGTTGTGCGAAATGAAGGAAAGATAGACGCTTTATTACACGAATTTGCGGATGTTTTTCCCGAAGAGTTGCCGTCGGGTTTGCCACCTATTCGTGGGATTGAACATCAAATCGATCTCATACTGGGTGCATCGCTACCTAACAAGGCTTCCTATAGGTGTAATCCCGAAGAAACGAAGGAACTACAAAAATAAATCGAGGAGTTAATGAACCGCGGATATGTTCGAGAAAGTCTAAGTCCTTGTGCGGTCCCGGTTTTGCTTGTTCCTAAGAAGGATGGATCTTGGCGAATGTGTATTGATAGTCGAGCTGTGAATAACATAACAATCAAGTATCGATTCCCGATTCCGAGACTTGATGACATGTTGGACGAACTACATGGATCCGTGATCTTTTCAAAAGTCGATTTGCGGAGTGGTTATCAACCAACTCGTATGCGAGAAGAGATGAGTGGAAAACGGCTTTCAAAACTAAACACGGGTTGTACGAATGGACCGTCATGTCGTTTGGTCTTACTAATGCTCCGATTACTCAAACCATTTTTGGGGCGATTTGTAGTTGTGTAATTGGACGACATTTTGGTGTATAGTCGTGATACGAATTACGTATGAAATTGTACGTAAACTCGCAAGGAAAATGCAGCGGATATATTTTGTTACCTCACAACACTCGTATATGTGTAACACTCGTAAAAATTAACCGAAAGTAGGGCAATTTGGCTTACGTAAACAAGAATAATATGAAAGTGATTTATCAAACTAGACCTATAGTTTGATAAGGCAATCTCTCCTCAAGACCTATTGAGAATCGATTAAATTACAACTCGAAGACGCGTCGAATTATAATCAAGGTGTTGCTGAAAATCATTCAACAAGAATACATACAAAGTGTATTTCATTTTTTAAACTTCAAGATGTGTTTCAAGTGCTGAAAATGTGGCTTATAAATAGCCATTACAAGATTACATAAAAGTCTAACAAGATCAACAAAAATCAAACAAAGGATTAAACAATTAAAACAAGATTTGACAAAGTAAAAACTAAGACTTGGCTAGAGAACATTTCGGCCGTGAGGTAGGAGAGGAGGAGGGGACAAGATGGGAGGAATCTTTGACATGAGATGAAATCTTCCACCAAATCTTCATCAATTTTCGGCCATAAAAATCACTGCAGATTTGAATGGTTCGTGTGGCTTGATAGAAGCATAATTGGACCTTGGACCGTTTCACATGATTTATAGATCTTTCTTTTATCTTTCCATGGCCACTTGAATCACCTAAATCGGACTTCGTATGAGAGAGTTATGATTACAATACCAAAACTGCTACGAAGTAGTCATACGCGCGGGAATTGGTAATTTTGTCCGCTTTTCGCCCTTTTCACTCGGACTAGTCAATTTCGTATCATTGGGGGGGGGGGTCGAATTTGGTGTTGGTGAGGGTGGAGAAAAATCTTCATGGGTACAAGATCAAATATGTGAAGATTGTGATGGGGACAAATCTTGAAAGTGACAAAAATTGAAACTAGAAAAAAGGGGTGGGGATAAGTCTTCACATGTGAAGACTTTGAAGATTATAATGGGGGGGGGGGGTATAACTTGATGTATGGGAGGGAGAAGTCCCGTTCAACATGGGGACAAAATCATTCAAGACTTTGAACATGGGTATGTTACGTATGCATGTTGATACGTCTAAGTTATTCCGAGTCGTATCATTATTCGGAATAGTCATTTTCGTATCATTCCCTCTCCCTTTAAAAGGAATTGTCCTCAATTCCGAACTCCCGTCGTTTCCAAATGAAATAGCTAGAACCTCTACGTACTTGATTTCGAAAATATCCGCAGTGCGTATATGGCCCAAAATCTTGAGACGGTAGGTAATATGGGATCTCAGGGAATCACCAAACAAATAACTATCATTATTAATAAAATAATAATTATTATTCTGCGAGGTAATACCGATATCATGATATTAATCATCATATAACCGGACATCTGAAATGGGAAGCACGACAGTAATAATAGGTCACTCTTCATCGGATGCCACTTCAAGCCCTGGGAAAAACGCTTCGTCGTCTACTTTCATATCAAAATCTTGGTAAGGCTCAAGATATAGATGTTCCAGAATCATAACATCTTCTTGCTCCGTATCAAGAACTGAAAACACCTCATTGGAGTTTGGACAAAAATCTTCAAAACAACTTACATCGAGACATGGATCGCCGTCGGGCACAACATCAAAAATGGGAAGCATTAATGATTTCACGTCGGGTGCACCATAAAAAATAGGAAACACGGAATCAATTATGGGTTCCTCTTCGTCAACTGGTTCGGTATCAAATACTGGTGGCCCTTCATAATCCAACCCAATTTCCATGACACTAACCGGCTCCTCATCATTAAAATAATTTGGTCCCTTTTGGTCAATTTGGCCAACATAACCAACTGGCCCATGCTCAAAGTAGCAAGATCCAGGTTCATCAATTAGGGAAACACGGCTCAACTCATCTTCTTCGTTGTATTGCGCCGTTGAAACCTCTGTCTCATCTACCTCATTGAAAATGGTGGTAGGAACATCATCTTCGTTGACAAAAGTCTTTGCTAAAAATTCTTTGATGGGGAAAAACCTTAGATCGAAGGTCGGTGGCGGGGTGGCGCTGAACTTCTGCAATTTTCGGTGTGGTGTCGTTGGTGGATCGTGGCGGTGAGAATTTGTGGATGAATTTCCGAGTAAAGTGTTTTATGAATTTGTTCCAGTCTCTTAGTTTGGGTTTACCTTGGTGTAAACGGCTGGTTTTCAATTTCTGCCACCAGGTCGAGGCGCGACCACGAAGGCGTTTCGTCGCCAACGAGACTCGGCGGTCTACTGGAATTGAATTGTGGTTGAAAAACTCCTCACAAACGTGGAGCCAATCAATACCTGCTTCTGGATCGGAATGTCCCATGAACTCCGGTACGCTGTGTAATGCGTCGCGTAATATCTCCAAGAGATAAATATCGTTGAACTCCATTTTGTTCAAAGATCAAGAACCTTAACTGAATTAAGAAATTCAGGTGTGGTTTCCGATGACAAGAATCAAGAGATATTTTCTTCGACAAGCAATTGTTGAATAAATCACCCAAAGAGATGACCTTGGGCTCCGATACCTCTTATGATACGAATTACGTATGAAATTGTACGTAAACTCGCAAGGAAAATGCAGCGGATATATTTTGTTACCTCACAACACTCATATATGTGTAACACTCATAAAAATTAACCGAAAGTAGGGCAATTCGGCTTACGTAAACAAGAATAATATGAAAGTGATTTATCAAACTAGACCTATAGTTTGATAAGGCAATCTCTCCTCAAGACCTATCGAGAATCGATTAAATTACAACTCGAAGACGCGTCGAATTATAATCAAGGTGTTACTGAAAATCATTCAACAAGAATACATACAAAGTGTATTTCGTTTTTTAAACTTCAAGATGTGTCTCAAGGGCTGAAAATGTGGCTTATAAATAGCCATTACAAGATTACACAAAAGTCTAACAAGATCAACAAAAATCAAACAAAGGATTAAACAATTAAAACAAGATTTGACAAAGTAAAAACTAAGACTTGGCTAGAAGACATTTAGGCCGTGAGGTAGGAGAGGAGGAGGGGACAAGATGGGAGGAATCTTTGACATGAGGTGAAATCTTCCACCAAATCTTCATCAATTTTCGGCCATAAAAATCACTGCATATTTGAACGGTTCGTGTGGCTTGATAGAAGAATAATTGGACCTTGGACCATTTCACATGATTTATAGATCTTTCTTTTATATTTCCATGGCCACTTTAATCACCTAAATCGGACTTCGTATAAGAGAGTTATGATTAAAATACCAAAACTGCTACGAAATAGTCATACGCGCAGGAATTGGTAATTTTATCCGCTTTTCACCCTTTTCACTCGGACTAGTCAATTTTGTATCATTGGGGGGGTCGAATTTGGTGTTGGTGAGGGTGGAGAAAAATCTTCATGGGTACAAGATCAAAGATGTGAAGATTGTGATGGTGACAAATCTTGAAAGTGACAAAAATTGAAACTAAAAAAAAGGGGTGGGGACAAGTCTTCACATGTGAAGACTTCGAAGATTATAATGGGGGGGTATAACTTGATGTATGGGAGGGAGAAGTCCCTTTCAACATGGGGACAAAATCATTCAAGACTTTGAACATGGGTATGTTACGTATGCATGTTGATACGTCTAAGTCATTCCGAGTCGTATCATTATTTGGAATAGTCATTTTCGTATCATTCCCTCTCCCTTTAAAAGGAATTGTCCTCAATTCCGAACTCCCGTCATTTCCAAATGAAATAGCTAGAACCTCTACGTACTTGATTTCGAAAATATCCGCAGTGCGTATATGGCCCAAAATCTTGAGACGATAGGTAATATGGGATCTCAGGGAATCACCAAACAAATAACTATCATTATTAATGAAATAATAATAATTATTCTGCGAGGTAATACCGATATCATGATATGAATCATCATATAACCGGACATCTAAAATGGGAAGCACGACAGTAATAATAGGTCGCTCTTCATCGGATGCCACTTCAAACCCTGGGAAAAATGCTTCGTCGTCTACTTTCATATCAAAATCTTGGTAAGGCTCAAGATATAGATGTTCCAGAATCATAACATCTTCTTGCTCCGTATCAAGAACCGAAAACACCTCATTGGAGTTTGGACAAAAATCTTCAAAACAACTTACATCGAGACATGGATCGCCGTCGGGCACAACATCAAAAATGGGAAGCATTAATGATTTCAAGTCGGGTGCACCATAAAAAATAGGAAACCCGGAATAAATTATGGGTTCCTCTTCGTCAACTGGTTCGGTATTAAATACTGGTGGCCCTTCATAATCCAGCCCAATTTCCATGACACTAACCGGCTCGTCATCATTAAAATAATTTGGTCCGTTTTGGTCAATTTGGCCAATATAACCAACTGGCCCATGCTCAAAGTAGCAAGATCCAGGTTCATCAATTAGGAAAACACGGCTCAACTCATCTTCTTCGTTGTATTGCGCTGTTGAAACCTCTGTCTCGTCTACCTCATTGAAAATGGTGGTAGGAACATCGTCTTCGTCGACAAAAGGCTTTGCTAGAAATTCTTTGATGGGGAAAAACCTTAGATCGAAGGTCGGTGGCGGGGTGGCGCTGAACTTCTGCAATTTTCGGTGTGGTGCCGTTGGTGGATCGTGGCGGTGAGAATTTGTGGGGATGAATTTCCGAGTAAAGTGTTTTATGAATTTGTTCCAGTCTCTTAGTTTGGGTTTACCTTGGTATAAACGGCTGGTTTTCAATTTCTGCCACCAGGTTGAGGCGCGACCACAAAGGCGTTTCGTCGCCGACGAGACTCGGCGGTCTACTGGAATTGAATTGTGGTTGAAAAACTCCTCACAAACGTGGAGCCAATCAACACCTGCTTCTGGATCGGAATGTCCCATGAACTCTGGTACGCTGTGTAATGCGTCGCGTAATATCGCCAAGAGATACTCCATTTTGTTGAAAGATCAAGAACCTTAACTGAATTAAGAAATTCAGGTGTGGTTTCCGATGACAAGAATCAAGAGATATTTTCTTCGACAAGCAATTGTTGAATAAATCGCCCAAGGAGATGACCTTGGGCTCCGATACCACTTATGATACGAATTACGTATGAAATTGTACGTAAACTCGCAAGGAAAATGCAGCGGATATATTTTGTTACCTCACAACACTCGTATATGTGTAACACTCGTAAAAATTAACCGAAAGTAGGGCAATTCGACTTACGTAAACAAGAATAATATGAAAGTGATTTATCAAACTAGACCTATAGTTTGATAAGGCAATCTCTCCTCAAGACCTATTGAGAATCGATTAAATTACAACTCGAAGACGCGTCGAATTATAATCAAGGTGTTGCTGAAAATAATTCAACAAGAATACATACAAAGTGTATTTGGTTTTTTAAACTTCAAGATGTGTTTCAAGGGCTGAAAATGTGGCTTATAAATAGCCATTACAAGATTACACAAAAGTCTAACAAGATCAACAAAAATCAAACAAAGGATTAAACAATTAAAATAAGATTTGACAAAGTAAAAACTAAGACTTGGCTAGAGGACATTTCGGCCGTGAGGTAGGAGAGGAGAAGGGGACAAGATGGGAGGAATCTTTGACATGAGATGAAATCTTCCACCAAATCTTCATCAATTTTCGGCCATAAAAATCACTGCATATTTGAACGGTTCGTGTGGCTTGATAGAAGCATAATTGGACCTTGGACCATTTCACATGATTTATATATCTTTCTTTTATCTTTCCATGACCACTTGAATCACCTAAATCGGACTTCGTATGAGAGAGTTATGATTAAAATACCAAAACTGCTATGAAGTAGTCATACGCGCGGGAATTGGTAATTTTGTCCGCTTTTCGCCCTTTTCACTCGGACTAGTCAATTTCGTATTATTGGGGGGGTCAAATTTAGTGTTGGTGAGGGTGGAGAAAAATCTTCATGGGTACAAGATCAAAGATGTGAAGATTGTGATGGGGACAAATCTTGAAAGTGACAAAAATTGAAACAAAAAAAAGGGATGGGGACAAGTCTTCACATGTGAAGACTTTGAAGATTATAATGGGGGGACGGGGGGGGGGGCGTATAACTTGATGTATGGGAGGGAGAAGTCCCTTTCAACATGGGGACAAAATCATTCAAGACTTTGAACATGGGTATGTTACGTATGCATGTTGATACGTCTAAGTTATTCCGAGTCGTATCATTATTCGGAATAGTCATTTTCGTATCATTCCCTCTCCCTTTAAAAGGAATTGTCCTCAATTCCGAACTCCCGTCGTTTCCAAATGAAATAGCTAGAACCTCTACGTATTTGATTTCAAAAATATCCGCAGTGCGTATATGGCCCAAAATCTTGAGACGGTAGGTAATATGGGATCTCAGGGAATCACCAAACAAATAACTATCATTATTAATGAAATAATAATAATTATTCTGCGAGGTAATACCGATATCATGATATGAATCATCATATAACCGGACATCTGAAATAGGAAGCACGACAGTAATAATAGGTCGCTCTTCATCGGATGCCACTTCAAGCCCTGGGAAAAACGTTTCGTCGTCTACTTTCATATCAAAATCTTGGTAAGGCTCAAGATATAGATGTTCCAGAATCATAACATCTTCTTGCTCCGTATCAAGAACCGAAAACACCACATTGGAGTTTGGACAAAAATCTTCAAAACAACTTACATTGAGACATGGATCGCCGTCGGGCACAACATCAAAAATGGGAAGCATTAATGATTTCACGTCGGGTGCACCATAAAAAATAGGAAACACGGAATCAATTATGGGTTCCTCTTCGTCAACTGGTTCAGTATCAAATACTGGTGGCCCTTCATAATCCAGCCCAATTTCCATGACACTAACCGGCTCCTCATCATTAAAATAATTTGGTCCGTTTTGGTCAATTTGGCCAACATAACCAACTGGCCCATGCTCAAAGTAGCAAAATCCAGGTTCATCAATTAGGGAAACACGGCTCAACTCATCTTCTTCGTTGTATTACGCCGTTGATGTTGGGATTCGGTGCCTAAAACGAAGGCCCAGCGGAAGCGGTAAAACGAAAAATTAATTCGATCCGAATCCCTACGAGGATCGATCGAGCTACGTATATACGAATATATAAATGAAGAACAAGAGTTGTAAGAAACTCACCCTTGAAGTCCGTTGATTAAATGGTAACCTTCTCTTGAGCTATTCCCGAAGCTTTACTTGAATTCTCTACGATCCGAAACACTCCAAGCACTTGAACGATCCAACGCTGAAAACACCGCGTCTTTACTTGCCACGCGCCGGAGAAACGACCGGAACAATGATCACTTAATTAACCTCTAAGGTTACGACTAGAATTAAGTGATGAAGCTTTGTATGTTAAGATTATTACACTCTAAGTGTTTTAATCTTACTCTCTCTTTATGTTTTGATATTTTCTCTAAGAAAAACTCTCAAGAAATGAGATGAAGAAGAAGACTTTGAGAAAGAACTTTTCTCTCTCTTTCAAACTCAAACTCACGTAGGAAAATTACACAAGGAATCAAAAGGTGCATGTGAAATGAGATATCTTCTTCCCTTTATTCAACTCTCACTTCAATAATACAAATAATGCTACATTATTTTAAACCCCACAATGTCATGTTCTTTCATATAAAATGAAAGCAACAAGACAAGAGGAAAGTGAGTGGAAACAAAGGGGGGGCGGCTATTATGCAAAAACGGACAAGTTCGGTTCGTTTCGGACTCCCGTGAGTCCAAACAGATAAATTACGATTCCGTTCCGATGTATTTGTATCGATTAATTAATCTAATTAATTAAACATATCAAATACAAAATAACATAATTAATTTCTCCAAGAAATAATTATATTCATGAATTAAATTAATCACCCAGTGATATATTTAATTCATTAAGCCGTAAATCAATTTATCCGATAAATCGATTTAAACATCCAATGTCCCAAATTTAGATATCCAATATCTAATATTCATAATGAGAGCTTGATTCATTCCGTTGTCAATCCTATTGCGCGACTCGGTAGGTTCGTCTCAGTCAGCAATGGGAGGAACCAAAGAGTAGTAGCACTACCTAGCCAGCCTGGCGGCCTACACTGTACCGCAACTGAGAACGAATGATGGGATCATTCAAGAACCATTCTGTCGTGAATACCAGTATACGTATAAACCCTTATATCAAATGTCCCGATCAAGTTATAGGGTCACGGTCAGTCAAACCCTATCTGTACTTGACGTTATGCATGCGTTAATGCAAATCGAGATCATCGAGCTGTAGTGTATCTAATACAACTAGCTCCAATGCTTTGGCCAAAGACTTATGATCTCATCTGCCAATAACCGCATAGGACATATAACCCGCTCACTAACGGGAGAAAGAATTCTATCTTGGTATTGGTAGGACTGCTACTTGCCGTCAAGATGCACGTCGAGGTTGACCCCGCCTTAGGTTTACAGGTCGAACTACTCTAATGAAAATCTTGATGTCACAAGCACATCCCTACTAAATCCTCAAGTCGAAGGTTCACGAATACCTATCACAACCTTTCGATTCCGTCATTGATCGTCCTGAGTGAAATCCATGTGACGAATCGAGGGTGAGTCGTTCGAGTATACTAATCCAATTAGCATACCTATAACGCTTGCTCCCACCAACCATTAGTGTTCGATGACACTCTCCATGTCAAAGAACACGTCATACAAGTCTTCACATAAACTTAACGCCTACCAAGTTTCATCGACTTGCGAACGATTAAGTATTTGAGCTATAACCTTTCAAAGGCCGACCCTTATCCAATAAGGAGTGGAACGCTTTGCTCTCAAATACACGGACTAATTTCTATATGTTTATTTACGAGTTAGGAACGCCAAGAACTACCAAGAATAAAGAAACATTCATTTGCCTTATATAAATGGTTTACATAATTACAAGTACAATGCCCTCACTCAACAACCTCTCGAGTGGCATTCGAGGGCATACTCCTAACAATCTCCCACTTGCACTCAATGCCACACACTATGGTATCTAATACCCATGTTCTCCGATGACGCTCCAAGCTAGTCCGAGAGAGTGGCTTGTCGGTGGATCGGCGACGTTGTCGGCCGAGTCTACTCAGTGCGGACAATGTATCCCTTGCGAACAAATTCTCTTACGAGATGATACTTCCTCTCAATATGTTTGGTGCTGATGTGAAAACTCGGCTCCTTGGCTGCGCTACTGCTCCGTCGTTGTCGCAAAGATGCTGGAATAGGACTTCGGCACATGGTATCATTTGAAGTTCTCCCAGAAACTTCTTAATCCAGAACCCTTCCTTGGAAGCCTCCGAGGCTGCTTGATACTCAGCCTGATAGGTGGAATCAGCAATCGCGCTTTGCTTGGCACTACGCCAAGATACTGCAACTCCATTAAGAGTAAATATGTAGCCAGAAGTGGACATCGAGTCGTCCTTCAGTCCTTGGAAGTCCGAATCAGTGAATCCCACCACATCCAATTCTCCACCGCCATACATCAGAACCATATCTCTAGTCCTTCTTAAGTACTTGAGAACGTTCTTTACGGCAGTCCAATGTTCCCTACCTGGGTTTGCCTGAAACCTACTCACCACGCTTACAGCATGCGCGATGTCAGGTCTTGTACACAACATAGCATACATAAGGCTACCCACGGCCGAAGCATATGGTATATTACTCATTTCCTTGCGTTGTTCCTCACTTTGAGGACACATCTTCAAGGAGAGTTTTATTCCATGTTGCATCGGTAGGAACCCTCTTTTAGAATCATCCATCTTAAATCGCTTTAAGATTTTATCTATATAGAGGGCTTGGGAAAGACCTATTGTTCTCTTCGCTCTATCCCGGTAGAGTTGAATACCAAGAATATAGGTAGCTTCTCCCAAGTCTTTCATGGAGAAATTACTCGAAAGCCAAGCTTTCGTAACCGAGCATTCCCACATCATTTCCTATTAGTAGAATGTCATCTACATATAGTACTAAGAATGCGATCTTGCTCCCACTAACCTTCTTGTATACACAAGGTTCCTCTTCATTTTGCACGAAGTCAAACTCTTTGACCGCCTCGTCAAAATGAAGGTTCCAACTACGCGACGCTTGCTTCAGTCCATAAATGGAACGCTGAAGCTTGCACACTTTCTGAATATCGACTTCGGACACAAAGCTTTTAGGCTGCTCCATATAGATTTCCTCCTCGAGGAATCCATTAAGGAAAGCCGTCTTTACGTCCATTTGCCATATCTCATAATCATGGTAGGCAGCTATAGCAAGCATCATGCGAATAGACTTGATCATGGCTACGGGCGAGAAGGTATCGTGGTAATCGATCCCTTCCTTTTGGGTATAACCCTTTGCCACAAGTCTGGCCTTATAGGCGTCAACCTTGCCATCACCATCAGTCTTTCTCTTGTAGACCCACTTGTTCCCAATAGGCACTATGCCCTTGGGGCGGTCTACTAGATTCCAGACCTGATTGACATGCATCGATTCTATTTCAGCTTCCATAGCTTCGCGCCATTTCGCGGAGTCTACATCCACCATCGCTTGGTCATAGGTTGTTGGGTCGGTCTCTTGGCTATCACTTGGAACCTCATGGAGACCCAGCTCCTCCAAGTGCACAAGCCCATACCTCTCAGGTAAATGAGACACCCTACTAGGCCTACGAGGTGGTTGTACTTGTGTTTCAGAAAGTTCGGTTCCAGTTTCTTGCACAGGTGTCTCTCGAGGAGTTTCATTGTATTCTTCTAAAGAAATACTTCTACCTGCTCCGCCTTCCTGAATGAACTCATCTTCCAGGAAGTGTGCTTGTAAAGCAACAACGATCCTTCGATCTTCGGGCATGTAGAATAGATATCCCATCGTCCCAGACGGGAATCCAATGAAACGTCCCTTTGCAGACCTAGCTTCCAACTTTTCCACTTTAGTCTTCTTGACATAAGCGGGACATCCCCAAATCCTAATATGATTAAGACTTAGTTTCCTTCCTTCCCACATCTCATGTGGAGTTTTAGGAACAGATTTGGAATGACATCTGTTTTAGATATAAGCGGCAGTCAGGAGTGCATACCCCCACCGGTAAATTGGTAAGTCAGTATAGCCCATCATGGAACGGACCATGTTTAACAAGGTCCGGTTCCTTCTTTCTGACACACCATTTAACTGAGGAGTACCTGGAGGTGTTAGTTGTGAAACTATTCCATGTTCCTTAAGGAACTCGTCAAACTCCGTACTCATATACTCACCACCTCGGTCCGACCGAAGTGCTTTGATATGATTACCAGTTTGTTTGTCGACTAGGGCCTTGAATTCCTGGAATTTCTCAAAGGCCTCGGATTTATGTTTCATTAAGTATACATAACCATACTTGGTATGATCATCTGTAAACGTAATGAAATATTGATATCCATCACGTGCTGCTTCCAAAGCACCACATACGTCGGTATGGATTAATCCCAATTTATCAGCGGCTCTTTCAAATGTCCCTGTGAAGGGGGACTTAGTCATTTTGCCTTTAAGGCAAGATTCACAAGTAGGAAAGGGATCCGATCCCAATGGACCCATAAGTCCATCTTTTTCCATCTTGTAAACCTTGGTCTGACCAACATGACCAAGTCTAAGATGCCATTTCAAAACTTGATTGGTTTCATCCCTACCACGTTTTCTAGTCATAGTATTCACAACTACTTTGTTGCTGAGATTTAGATGATACAATCCATTTAACAATGTAGCAGTACCCACTAGTTTATTTCTGAAATAAATTTTACAGGAACCATCACCAATGAAAAATGAAAAGCCTTTTCGGTCCATGACCGGAATGGATACAATGTTTTTGTGCCCCTTGGGCAAAACAAGTACATATTCTAAAGTCAAAACAAAGCCAGATTCTAAACCCAAAAGAAGTGATCCTATGTCGGTCACCTCGACACTATGCCCGCTTCCGACTGTGATCATAACTTCTCCAGCTCCAAGCTTCCTACTTTGTTCCAGATCCTAATTCACGGTACAAATATGAGAACTAGCACCAGAATCCAGTATCGAGGAAGTAGAAAATACAGTAGCAGAATAATTTGTTTCCAAAACTAAAAGTTCTGTACCTGAAGTGCCATGAAGAATCGGACAGTCTCTAGCCCAGTGGCCCAGCTCACCGCACTTGAGACAAGCATCCTTCTTCTTTTTGTTCTTTGAAACCATCGGGGCCTTGCCCTTACCCTTAAGGACCTTAGCTTGTGGTCCAGTCCGCTTCTTGGTCTTTTTCTTCTTATTCTTAGACCTCCGAGGTCCATAAGAAATCACAAGAGCAGACTCCTTCATCCGCGGAGTCTTCATATGAGACTGAGCGGTCACAAGTTTGTTCATTAGCCCAGCTAAATTACATGTAATCTCATTGCAGTTGAAGTTCATAACAAACTGTGAGAAGGAATCAGGGAGAGACTGTAGGATAAGGTCGGTTTGGAGAGAAGTATCCATTTTAAAATCAAGAGCCTCCAATCTCTCGATCATGGATATCATTTTTAGGATGTGTTCCCCAACTTTCTCACCTTCCTTCATCCTTGCACCAAACAGTTGCTTGGATATCTCATATCAAGCAGTTCTGCTGTGCTCACCATAAAGTTCGGTTAAGTGAGATAGAATCTGCCTAGCAGAAGTCATTTTCTCATGAGCTCTCTGAAGCTCATTAGACATAGAATCCATCATGTATGCACGGACTTTTACGTCATCCTTAACCCACTTTTCGTGGTTATCGATCTCTTCCTGATTGGCTCTGGTCTGTTGTTGCCCAAAATATTTATCCGAAGATTAATACTGCTGGAAGACGGACAACAAACCACAATTGCGGGAGCACTTCCGAGAGAAGATAAATAATACAAGATTTGCCGGGTTTGTTAGGCCCGGGCTTGAATGCTCTCGCGAGATGATATTAATACAAATATTCGTGGATACAAGTATTAATGAGAGAAATATAAATACAATGAGTGTAAAAAGACTCTGTTAATCCGGCTCTTGAGCGAAGCTCAGTGTTATTCGTCCCCGCCGATCGTCTTCCTGATGAGAGAGGCCGGGAGAAGTAAGACCGAATGATAGCTGTTGCCAAGAGTTGGAGATAGCCAAGTGCTGGGTGTTTTGCTTCTGTATTGTATACTGAAATCGCGATAATGCAGACAGTGTTTTGTGAGCCAAAATCTCGGTCCCTTGGACGAGTGTAGGGAGCCGTGTATTTATAGTGGCAGCCCAGTCTTGTCCTCTGGCGGGCGATCGCCTTCCGGCCATTATAATAATTGGGCGATCGTCTGCCGGCCAATATTATAATGGGGCGATCACCCGGGCTGTCGGGCTAAAGTCCAAAGTAGGTGCTGGCGCCAGATGGGCAGTCCAATGAGGGGCCAGCACGCGTCCGGAGTCAGTCACATGCGGCCCTACTGACAACTTTCGGCTTGTACCGGTGGAAAGATTCTCGCCAGTCAGGTCAATGATCCGAGATATGCGGATCTTGTCTCGGATCTTGCACGTGGTGCCAGTCTTGAGGCTCGGCCTTTTCCGACTGGATGGCCATCGGCGCTGATCGACATGAGGTGGTCGTCTCTAGCTGGTCATCAGAGGGTCGCCATCGGCCAGTTGCTGAAGGTCGGCGTTCGGTCGGTCACCAAGGGTCGGTCGGCAGATGCCGAGAGAGGATCGCCTGCTTGTCGGTCGCCTGCTTGTCGGTCGCCAGGAGTCGGTCGCCGAGTACCGAGTGACGATCGTATCTGAGGTCGATCGCTCGGCACCGGGACTTGTCCTGGGACCTTCGGTTGGCCGATTTAGCTCGTCCGCTGGGTTAAGGCCTAGCCGCCTGGTCGTTGATCGACAGTTCTGCCTCGGCCGCTCGGCAGTGACTCGGTCGCCCGATCTCCGAGGCGATCGCCGGTCGGAGAGTGTTAATTCTTGACACAACAATTGCCCCCCAACTTGCTCCTATGTTGAAGACATGGGGCGAGGTGGTTCTTGCTGGCGATCGTGTATGGATGAGGACGGGCGATCTTTGCTGAGCTGACTTAGGATTCGGACTTGGGCTATCATGGTCGATTGGCTAGCTATCTTTCGGTCTTGTACCTGCAAAAACAACATTGGTCGATCCCCCTCGGAAACTTGGTGGTTTCGCTTGTTTGAGGAATCGTGCACGCGCGAGATCGATGGACCGACTCCATGACCGTGTCTTGATGCGCGAAGACATTGAGTGTCTCGTGACTCACTTTATTATGAGGGTCCTCTCATAGCCGCGCCTCGCCTCGTATTTAAACAAAGGGCGTGCGGTCTCGGTCTAGAGGAGTCCTTGCGCGGGGCAGCGTCGGATGAGTCAACTCCACGCCCGCGGCTTGTTAGCTCTGCTTCCACCTCGGCCAGCCATGGAGATGGCCGACCTCGACGGTGTACGTTGAGACGGGGGTTGTGGCATGTGTCCACTGATTAATGTTGGAGAGCCCTTAGACTACGCCGGCCTCGTATTTAAACGAAGGGCGTGCGATCTCGGCCGAAAGGGACCTTGCATGGCCGAAGCAGCTGGTTCCTTCGACTGCCAGGACCATGGCTTTATGATGTGCGGCGGAGGCGATCGCGAGCCTTAGTCCCTTATTTAAAATGGTGGACTGTAGGCGGTGAGCGAGTCCTCCGGCTCTGCTGGATAGTAGCGATCATGCTGGTAGACTGGAGGTCGTCGCGCGGGCGCCGATCGCTCTACTCCTAGGCTAAGAAGAAGCCTTTGCCTGGACAGGAAATCTGCGGCTCTAGCCCGGAAGGCTGCGTAGGTCGTTGGTTGGGTCTTCGTGAGATGCCTGAACATAGGCGAAAAACCCTGAAATCCTCCTAGGACCGCGTAGAGGGCGGTCTCATCATTTACGGGCTCGCCGTTGAGGATGATCACGTCTACCCGGTCGATGTAGTCCGAGTCGGACTCTTCTTCTCCCTGCTTGATTTGCATCATGCGAAGGCGACCTTCTGGCCGGACAACCCTGGTGGCGAAGTGTTCCGTGAAGACGTGCGCCAGCTCGTTAAAGGAGCTAATGGACCGAGGTGGCAATGAGGTGTACCACCGGTGGGCGAGGTCGTCCAGTGTCAGAGGGAACATTCGGCACCTGGTCGCGTCAGATGCCCCACACCCGGTCATGTAGATGTTGAATTTCCTCAGGTGCACCTGGGGGTCTGATCGCCCCTCGTACACGGGTGTTTGCGGGGGAGCGATCCTGTGCTGCACGGGGGCGAGCTCGATGTCGATCCCGAGCGCCTCGCTTGGCTCGGCGATCGTCTTCATGGCGCCTGCCCTGGCTTCCAAGAGCGCTTTCACGTCGTCGAGCTGACGTTGCAATGCGGCAATCGCCGTGGCTCGGCTGCTTGCTGATCGGCTTTGGGAGCGGGAGCTGAGGCGATCGTGTACCGATCTCCGGACACCGCTGCTGCCGACCTCGGCAATTTGGCGAGGGGGAGCCAGACGGCTGGGCTGCCTTCTGGGAGCCGGGTAGGCCGAGCTCCTGGTGAAGGACTCAAACTCCGCTGCCTCGTAGGCCGGGCCGGATCGCCCGGCCGCTGTGTCGGGCCGCCTGTGCCAGCGATCGAAGATGAGGTGCCCAGGCCGCCGAGCGCCTTCATGCGGACGAGCCTCGAGATCGCTCGCCGCGAACGCCTTGAGCTTCGCTGACTTCCGGCGGGAGGCCGAGGGGTGATAGCGGGAGGTGCGTTGAGAGCACTCGTCGCCCTCGGCGGCGGCGGCCTCTTCGACCGTTCATTGGTTCGAATCGATCGAGCGAGAGGCTCGGCCGCCGTCCCGGACGGATCGAGCGTCTCGACCGAGGCGCCGCCTTCCACCATCGGGCCGCGCTCTGACCGGGACGGAACGGGGTCCGCCGGCCGGTCCGGCCGCTTTCTTCGACGCGAGGCGGAAGACATGATTTCGAAGGATTTCTTTGAAGTGCGAAGTGTCACTTCAAGTATCCGCCCGAGAACAGTGAGTGTTCTTCGGGACGGTAGGTATAAAAATTCGAGGTTGGATGCCCTCCTTCTAGCGCCAATTGTTGTTGCCCAAAATATTTATCCGAAGATTAATACTGGAAGATGGACAACAAACAACAATTATGGAGCACTTCCGAGAGAAGATAAATAATACAAGATTTGCCGGGTTTGTTAGGCCCGGGCTTGAATGCTCTCGCGAGATGATATTAATACAAATATTCGTGGATACAAGTATTAATGAGAGAAATCTAAATACAATGAGTGTAAAAAGACTCTGTTAATCCGGCTCTTGATCGAAGCTCGTGTTCTTCGTCCCCGCCGATCGTCTTCCTGATGAGAGAGGCCGGGAGAAGTAAGACCGAATGATAGCTGTTGCCAAGAGTTGGAGATAGCCAAGTGCTGGGTGTTTTGCTTCTGTATTGTATACTGAAATCGCGATAATGCAGACAGTGTTTTGTGAGCCAAAATCTCGGTCCCTTGGACGAGTGTAGGGAGCCGTGTATTTATAGTGGCAGCCCAGTCTTGTCCTCTGGCGGGCGATCGCCTTCCGGCCATTATAATAATTGGGCGATCGTCTGCCGGCCAATATTATAATGGGGCGATCACCGGCCGCGGGCTAAAGTCCAAAGTAGGTGGCCGGCGGATGGGCGATCAATGAGGGGCCAAGACGCGTCCGAGTCGGGCCACATGCGGCCCTACTGACAACTTTCGGCGGCTTGTCGGCTGGTGGAAAGATTCTGCCAGGCTGTGGTCAATGATCCGAGATATGCGGATCTTGTCTCGGATCTTGCACGTGGTGCCAGTCTTGAGGCTCGGCCTTTGCCGACTGGATGGCCATCGGCACTGATCGACATGAGGTGGTCGTCTCTAGCTGGTCATCAGAGGGTCGCCATCGGCCAGTTGCTGAGGGTCGGCGTTCGGTCGGTCACCAAGGGTCGGTCGGCAGATGCCGAGAGAGGATCGCCTGCTTGTCGGTCGCCAGGAGTCGGTCGCCGAGTACCGAGTGACGATCGTATCTGAGGTCGATCGCTCGGCACCAGGACTTGTCCTGGGACCTTCGGTTGGCCGATTTAGCTCGTCCGCTGGGTTAAGGCCTGGCCGCCTAGTCGCTGATCGGCAGTTCTGCCTCGGCCGCTCGGCAGTGACTCGGTCGCCCGATCTCCGAGGCGATCGCCGGTCGGAGAGTGTTAATTCTTGACACAACATGGTCCGCACAGGAGGTGCCGGAATGTCTGTCTCTAAGACGTATCCCAGTGCCTCTATACTGAGGACTATCATCAGATTGCGGAGCCAGTCCACAAAGTTAGGTCCAATCAGGGTGTTCTTTTCGAGCAGAATTGCGAGTGGATTCATTGTCATATTGAGATTTGAGTCTGCATTAAGTACGATAGATTAATTAGTGACTCATTCAATTATGTTCTGAGTATAGAATTAAGGTCTTTTCTATTCTTGTTACCCAGCTCCCACTATTTTATCGGAATAACACACTCCCATGTGAAATCCGGAAGTATCGTCGCTCTACTTCATAGTGGCGATCGAGTTCTTTATAAATCTTAATAGAGGGCAACCAAACAGGTTTCTAGTCTATTAATTTTCATAAAGTGGTGTCCACCAACCCATCCAATGGATGATTCGATCTTCTTTTTCCCCTTGTTCACTCCCCTCAACCTATACGGTTTCTATGGTTCGTGAACAAGTTAAGTTTATACCATCGACGCAAATCAGTTTCACAATTGAATCTTATCCGGCAACCTATCAGGTTTCTAGAGATAAAATTTGCTCCAACCAAAGGCATTCAATGCGCTCCCAGTAATTTATCCGTCCTCCCCGAACGACTACCCCGATAACTCGGAAGCATAGCACATCCGGTTTGGATTTCAAATTCACGAAAGCTCGATGGAGGGAAGGAAAACCTTGAAACCTTATAAACTTAATAATTTGTTGTGGGAGAATTTTCGCGATTAACGTTACACTTTGCACATTAATCATATTAGCGCGTTTGTGGCATTCATACAATATGAAACAACCATTCACAACCTAGTTGCTACCAACATGTGGTTCATGGACCGTTCCTAGAAAACAAAAACTCCGTAATCTAATTACAAGTCTTCGTCTTGAATCTTCGTCTTCTCGAAATGGATCTTCCTCCGGTCTTCGTCATTACATATAAATTTTACATTGAAAATTGCATCCTAGATACAAATTTTTCTAGTAAAATAAATAGGCTCAAAACGGCCTTTACAACCCAATCGAATAAAACGAACGATTCAAAAACTAAGTCCACGAACCACATCACCATTAAAAAATAATGCATCCAACACATTAAATAAATAGCATTCATAATGAATCGGAATATTGATCCAATCAATATAAAGCAATCCATCCAAAACGAATTAATCCAATTAATTCAAACAACCGTCAATTTTAACTTGTTCCGGATGAGAAAATATTTCATTAAATTAATTCCCCTAAGAATAAAATTACCATAATTAAATCTTAGTCAAATTAAATCCAATTTAATTTGTGGGAAATTAATTATCGAACGAAATATAAAAAATGGAGTCGGAAAACACGGCCAAGCCTGCTCAGACATCGCCAGCCGCCGAGGTGGCTCGCACCGGGTGCCGAGCACGGCCGGAATCCCGCCGACCAGACTCGCTCTGCCGCTGCATGCGGTCCATACAGTGCATCATGAGGCGGTGCCTCGGCGACTCCAAGTCCGGTCCGTTTACATTTTCGGCTCGTTTTTTTCGCCCCGATTCCAAAAATAATATTTTTCTAATCTTTATATTACTCATTTAAATCAATTTCTCAAAAGAAAAATAGATTTATATTTAACATAAAATCATGAAAAATTAATTTTTTTAGATGAACAATAGAAAATCAACGATTAATACGATTATGATTCCAAATCATACACCATCTAATCAAGCATTCCAAATGCTAATATCGTATATACGATCGCAATACCTACGCTCCGATACCACTATTGGGATTCGGTGCCTAAAACGAAGGCCCAGCGGAAGCGGTAAAACAAAAAATTAATTCGATCCGAATCCCTACGAGGATCGATCGAGCTACGTATATACGAATATATAAACGAAGAACAAGAGTTGTAATAAACTCACCCTTGAAGTCCGTTGATTAAATGGTAACCTTCTCTTGAGCTATTCCCGAAGCTTTACTTGAATTCTCTACGATCCGAAACACTCCAAGCACTTGAACGATCCAACGCTGAAAACACCGCGTCTCTACTTGCCACGCGCCGGAGAAACGACCGGAACAACGATCACTTAATTAACCGCTAAGGTTACGGCTAGAATTAAGTGATGAAGCTTTGTATGTTAAGATTATTACACTCTAAGTGTTTTAATCTTACTCTCTCTTTATGTTTTGATATTTTCTCTAAGAAAAACTCTCAAGAAATGAGATGAAGAAGAAGACTTTGAGAAAGAACTTTTCTCTCTCTTTCAAACTCAAACTCACATAGGAAAATTACACAAGGAATCAAAAGGTGCATGTGAAATGAGATATCTTCTTCCCTTTATTCAACTCTCACTTCAATAATACAAATAATGCCACATTATTTTAAACCCCACAATGTCATGTTCTTTCATATAAAATGAAAGCAACAAGACAAGAGGAAAGTGAGTGGAAACAAAGGGGGGCGGCTATTATGCAAAAACGGACAAGTTCGGTTCGTTTCGGACTCCCGTGAGTCCAAACAGATAAATTACGATTCCGTTCCGATGTATTTGTATCGATTAATTAATCCAATTAATTAAACATATCAAATACAAAATAACATAATTAATTTCTCCAAGAAATAATTATATTCATGAATTAAATTAATCACCCAGTGATATATTTAATTCCATTAAGCCGTAAATCAATTTATCCGATAAATCGATTTAAACATCCAATGTCCCAAATTTAGATATCCAATATCTAATATTCATAATGAGAGAATTAGCTTGATTCATTCCGTTGTCAATCCTATTGCCCGACTCGGTAGGTTCGTCTCAGTCAGCAATGGGAGGAACCAAAGAGTAGTAGCACCACCTAGCCAGCCTGGCGGCCTACACTGTACCCCAACTGAGAACGAATGATGGGATTATTCAAGAACCATTCTGTCGTGAATACCAGTATACGTATAAACCCTTCTATCAAATGTCCCGATCAAGTTATAGGGTCACGGTCAGTCAAACCCTATCTGTACTTGACGCTAAGCATGCGTTAATGCAAATCGAGATCATCAAGCTGTAGTGTATCTAATACAACTAGCTCCAATGCTTTGGCCAAAGACTTATGATCTCATCTGCAAATAACCGCATAGGACATATAACCCGCTCACTAACGGGAGAAAGAATTCTATCTTGGTATTGATGGGACTCGCTACTTGCCTGGCCAAGATGCACGTCGAGGTTGACCCCCGCCTTCCGGTTTACAGGGTCGAACTACTCTAATGAAAATCTTGACGTCACAAGCACATCCCTACTAAATCCTCAAGTCGAAGGTTCACGAATACCTATCACAACCTTTCCATTCCGTCATTGACTGTCCCGGAGTGAAATCCGTGTGACGAATCGAGGGTGAGTCGGTTCGAGTATACTAATCCAATTAGCATACCTATAACGTGTGCTCCCACCAACCATTAGTGTTCGACAGACACTCTCCATGTCAAAGAACACGTCATACAAGTCTTCACATAAACTTAACGCCCAGTCAAGTTTCATCGACTTGCGAACGATTAAGTATTTGAGCTATAACCTTTCCAAAGGCCGACCCTTTATCCAATAAGGAGTGGAACGTTTTGCTCTCAAATACACGGACTAATTTCTATATGTTTATTTACGAGTTAGGAACGCCAGTAACTACCAGTAAATAAAGAAACATTCATTTGCCTTATATAAATGGTTTACATAATTACAAGTACAATGCCCTCACTCAACAACCTCTGAGTGGCATTCGAGGGCATACTCCTAACAGTTGAAACCTCTGTCTTGTCTACCTCATTGAAAATGGTGGTAGAAACATCGTATTCTTCGACAAAAGGCTTTGCTAGAAATTCTTTGATGGGGAAAAACCTTAGATCGAAGGTCGGTGGCGGGGTGGCGCTGAACTTCTGCAATTTCCGGTGTGGTGCCGTTGGTGGATCGTGGCGGTGAGAATTTGTGGGGATGAATTTCCGAGTAAAGTGTTTTATGAATTTGTTCCAGTCTCTTAGTTTGGGTTTACCTTGGTGTAAACGGTTGGTTTTCAATTTCTGCCACCAGGTTGAGGCGCGACCACGAAGGCGTTTCATCGCCAACGAGACTCGGCAGTCTACTGGAATTGAATTGTGGTTGAAAAACTCCTCACAAACGTGGAGCCAATCAACACCTGCTTCTGGATCGGAATGTCCCATGAACTCCGGTACGCTGTGTAATGCGTCGCGTAATATCGCCAAGAGATAAATATCGTTGAACCCCATTTTGTTGAAAGATCAAGAACCTTAACTGAATTAAGAAATTTAGGTGTGGTTTCCGATGACAAGAATCAAGAGATATTTTCTTCGACAAGCAATTGTTGAATAAATCGCCCAAGGAGATGACCTTGGGCTCCGATACCACTTATGATACGAATTACGTATGAAATTGAACGTAAACTCACAAAGAAAATGCAGCGAATATATTTTGTTACCTCACAACACTCGTATATGTGTAACACTCGTAAAATTTAACCGAAAGTAGGGCAATTCAGCTTACGTAAACAAGAATAATATGAAAGTGATTTATCAAACTAGACCTATAGTTTGATAAGGCAATCTCTCCTCAAGACCTATTGAGAATCGATTAAATTACAACTCGAAGACGCGTCGAATTATAATCAAGGTGTTGCTGAAAATCATTCAACAAGAATACATACAAAGTGTATTTCATTTTTTAAACTTCAAGATGTGTTTCAAGGGCTGAAAATGTGGCTTATAAATAGCCATTACAAGATTACACAAAAGTCTAACAAGATCAACAAAAATCAAACAAAGGATTAAACAATTAAAACAAGATTTGACAAAGTAAAAACTAAGACTTGGCTAGAGGACATTTCGGCCGTGAGGTAGGAGAGGAGGAGGGGACAAGATTGGAGGAATCTTTGACATGAGATGAAAGCTTCCACCAAATCTTCATCAATTTTCGGCCATAAAAATCACTGCATATTTGAATGGTTCGTGTGGCTTGATAGAAGCATAACTGGACCTTGGACAATTTCACATGATTTATAGATCTTTCTTTTATCTTTCCATGACCACTTGAATCACCTAAATCGGACTTCGTATGAGAGAGTTATGATTAAAATACCAAAACTGCTACGAAGTAGTCATACGCGCGGGAATTGGTAATTTTGTCCGCTTTTCGCCCTTTTTACTCGGACTAGTCAATTTCGTATCATTGGGGGGTCGAATTTGGTGTTGGTGAGGGTGGAGAAAAATTTTCATGGTACAAGATCAAAGATGTGAAAATTGTGATGGGGACAAATCTTGAAAGTGACAAAAATTGAAATTAAAAAAAAGGGGTGGGGACAAGTCTTCACATGTGAAGACTTTGAAGATTATAATGGGGGGGGGGGCGTATAACTTGATGTATGGGAGGGAGAAGTCCCTTTCAATATGGGGACAAAATCATTCAAGACTTTGAACATGGGTATGTTACGTATGCATGTTGATACGTCTAAGTTGTTCCGAGTCGTATCATTATTCGGAATAGTCACTTTCGTATCATTCCCTCTCCCTTTAAAAGGAATTGTCCTCAATTCCGAACTCCCGTCGTTTCCAAATGAAATAGCTAGAACCTCTACATACTTGATTTCGAAAATATCCGCAGTGCGTATATGGCCCAAAATCTTGAGACGGTAGGTAATATGGGATCTCAGGAAATCACCAAACAAATAATTATCATTATTAATGAAATAATAATAATTATTCTGCGAGGTAATACCGATATCATGATATGAATCATCATATAACCGGACATCTGAAATGGGAAGCACGACTGTAATAATAGGTCGCTCTTCATCGGATGCCACTTCAAGCCCTGGGAAAAACGCTTCGTCGTCTACTTTCATATCAAAATCTTGGTAAGGCTCAAGATATAGATGTTCCAGAATCATAACATCTTCTTGCTCCGTATCAAGAACCGAAAACACCTCATTGGAGTTTGGACAAAAATCTTCAAAACAACTTACATCGAGACATGGATAGCCGTCGGGCACAACATCAAAAATGGGAATCATTAATGATTTCACGTCGGGTGCACCATAAAAAATAGGAAACACGGAATCAATTATGGGTTCCTCTTCATCAACTGGTTCGGTATCAAATACTGGTGGCCCTTCATAATCCAGCCCAATTTCCATGACACTAACCTGCTCCTCATCATTAAAATAATTTGGTCCGTTTTGGTCAATTTGACCAACATAACCAACTGGCCCATGCACAAAGTAGCAAGATCGAGGTTCATCAATTAGGGAAACACGACTCAACTCATCTTCTTCATTGTATTGCGCCTTTGAAACCTCTGTCTCGTCTACCTCATTGAAAATGGTGGTAGGAACATCGTCTTCGTCGACAAAAGGCTTTGCTAGAAATTCTTTGATGGGGAAAAACCTTAGATCGAAGGTCGGTGGCGGGGTGGCGCTGAACTTCTGCAATTTTCGGTGTGGTGCCGTTGGTGGATCGTGGCGGTGAGAATTTGTGGGGATGAATTTCCGAGTAAAGTGTTTTATGAATTTGTTCCAGTCTCTTAGTTTGGGTTTACCTTGGTGTAAACGGCTGGTTTTCAATTTCTGCCACCAGGTCGAGGCGCGACCACGAAGGTGTTTCGTCGCCAACGAGACTCGGCGGTCTACTGGAATTGAATTGTGGTTGAAAAACTCCTCACAAACGTGGAGCCAATCAACACCTGCTTCTGGATCGGAATGTGCCATGAACTCCGGTACGCTGTGTAATGCGTCGCGTAATATCGCCAAGAGATAAATATCGTTGAACTCCATTTTGTTGAAAGATCAAGAACCTTAACTGAATTAAGAAATTCAGGTGTGGTTTCCGATGACAAGAATCAAGAGATATTTTCTTCGACAAGCAATTGTTAAATAAATCGCCCAAGGAGATGACCTTGGGCTCTGATACCACTTATGATACGAATTACGTATGAAATTGTACGTAAACTCGCAAGGAAAATGCAGCGAATATATTTTGTTACCTCACAACACTCGTATATGTGTAACACTCGTAAAAATTAACCGAAAGTAGGGCAATTTGGCTTACGTAAACAAGAATAATATGAAAGTGATTTATCAAACTAGACCTATAGTTTGATAAGGCAAACTCTCCTCAAGACCTATTGAGAATCGATTAAATTACAACTCGAAGACGCGTCGAATTATAATCAAGGTGTTACTGAAAATCATTCAACAAGAATACATACAAAGTATATTTCGTTTTTTAAACTTCAAGATGTGTTTCACGGGCTGAAAATGTGGCTTATAAATAGCCATTACAAGATTACACAAAAGTCTAGCAAGATCAACAAAAATCAAACAAAGGATTAAATAATTAAAACAAGATTTGACAAAATAAAAACTAAGACTTGTCTAGAGGACATTTCGGCCGTGATGTAGGAGAGGAGGAGGGGACAAGATGGGAGGAATCTTTGACATGAGATGAAATCTTCCACCAAATCTTCATCAATTTTCGGCCATAAAAATCACTGCATATTTGAACGGTTCGTGTGGCTTGATAGAAGCATAATTGGACCTTGGACCGTTTCATATGATTTATAGATCTTTCTTTTATCTTTCCATGGCCACTTGAATCACCTAAATCGGAATTCGTGTGAGAGAGTTATGATGAAAATACCAAAACTGCTACGAAGTAGTCATACGCGCGGGAATTGGTAATTTTGTCCGCTTTTCGCCCTTTTCACTCGGACTAGTCAATTTCGTATCATTGGGGGGGGTCGAATTTGGTGTTGGTGAGGGTGGAGAAAAATCTTCATGGGTACAAGATCAAAGATGTGAAGATTGTGATGGGGACAAATCTTGAAAGTGACAAAAATTGAAACTTAAAAAAAGGGGTGGGGACAAGTCTTCACATGTGAAGACTTTGAAGATTATAATGGGGGGTGGGGGTGGGGGGCGTATAACTTGATGTATGGGAGGGAGAAGTCTCTTTCAACATGGGGACAAAATCATTCAAGACTTTGAACATGGGTATGTTACGTATGTATGTTGATACGTCTAAGTTATTCCGAGTCGTATCATTATTCGGAATAGTCATTTTCGTATCATTATAAGATGTGGTGAGGGTGGAGAAAAATCTTCATGGGTACAAGATCAAAGATGTGAAGATTGTGATGGGGACAAATCTTGAAAGTGCCAAAAATTGAAACTAAAAAAAAAGGGTGGGGACAAGTCTTCACATGTGAAGACTTTGAAGATTATAATGGGGGGGGGGGGGTATAACTTGATGTATGGGAGGGAGAAGTCCCTTTCAACATGAGGACAAAATCATTCAAGACTTTGAATATGGGTATGTTACGTATGCATGTTGATACGTCTAAGTTATTCCGAGTCGTATCATTATTCGGAATAGTCATTTTCGTATCAAGTCGGTCGTTGGAAGAACATTTTGGACACTTGCGTATTCGAGACTCTTAGAGCCCAAAAGGTCTATGGAAAAAGGGAAAAGTGCGTATTTCTCGTCGAGAGTATAGTTTTCCTTGGCTACGTTGTTTCGAAGCCTGGAGTATCGGTTGACCAAAATAAGATCGAAGCGATTAAGTCTTGGCCTACTCCTAAAACCGTGGCAGACGTTAGGTCATTTCACGGCCTTGCTTCATTTTATCGGAGGTTTATTAAAGATTTTAGCATAATTTCGAGTCCGATAATGGAATGTTTGAAGAAGGATCCATTTGTATGGAACGGTGCTGCCCAAGGAGCATTTGAAAAATTGAAGACAAAGTTATGTGAGGCACCTATTTTGTCATTACCCGGTTTTATGCAACCTTTCGAAGTGGAATGTGATGCTAGCGGAGTTGGCATTGGAGCGGTTCTTAAGGCAAGCGACCTATTGCGTATTTTTCGGAGAAATTGAGTGGTGCGCGGATCAATTATTACACTTACGACAAGGATTTCTATGCCATTGTGAGAGCTCTTGATCATTGGAGTCACTATATTCGTGTTGCGATATTTCGTTAACGCAAGTGCACATTATCGTTGACAAGTAATAAAGTGATGAGTGAGTATCGTTCCCACGAGGACTGAATTACTAAGTACCGATTTTTATGTATTCTAATTTTATTTGAACAGTCGAAAGTTGGGTTGCAATTAATAACTAAAGTAAATAAATAATAAACAGAAAAACGATCGTTTGAAGAAAGAAAATCAATTAATGAAAAAGTCTAGGATTCTGAATCCATCTTGGTTTATCCGAATTTACTCTTGATTATCTGAAGTTAATGATTTCCCTAATTTATTGAAGGCGAAGATTGCTAAAATACTCTACCGCCTCTCCCAAGGTCAATAGATTTTTCTAAAGGCGAATAACGCACTCTATCCCTAGGTGAATTAATTCGACAATAGGCAAAAAGCACAAAATCTCCAAAAGGCCACGTAGTTCCTATGAGTATATTCCTATCTCACAAGATAAAACGGTCCTCACCAATAGTTCCTCACCAACTCTCCTCTCCCGATTCGAGTAAGGTAATTAAAACAATTCAATTATTGGCCAGACAATTGAAAGCATTAAAATCGATTGGGAAAACTCAACAGAAAAAGGGAATTATATAGATAATCTAAAGCAAATCCGTCAAAACTTAGGTTTCATCAAAATTCTAGAACAGGGTTTTAGCATGACATGCTAAAAGATAAAACTACAGAATTAATGAATGAAAGCATGAAAATCAAACGCAGATGAAGAGCTCGGATTCCTCCGTTCTTCTGGCTTCCTCACTCTGCTCTTGATGTCTTCTGCTTATCTTCCTCTTCTGCGATATTCCTCCTCCAAGATTTTCCAAGACCCCCCCTTAATTATGGCCTTAAACCCTTATTTATAGCTCCCAGCAGCCTCCAAATCGCGTCCGTGTGATTAGGTCGAGAACTGGCTTCAAAACGGCCCAAACCCGCGCGGAGTACACCAAAACCGCCCCGTGTGCCGCGGCTCACTTAATCTATGCCGCGGCTCACGGGGCGCAGATTAAAACCTGGGCGCTGTGTATTTCTTCTGGGTCGCGGCTCACCATAACTGTGCCGCGGCTTAGAGTACAGTTTGCTCTATGTCTGCTGGTCCTCTTCGTGTGCCGCGGCCCACTTGGTACGTTCCGCGGCCCCAGGCCAAAAATCGCCGTTTTCGTCCGTTTTGCCTCATTTTAGATTCCGGACTCCAATCTCCTGTCAGACATACAAGAATAAGGCATTAAAAGCTCATTTATGAAAATTTACTCGCCAAAATAATACAAAATAATGATAAATAAGCGTATAAAAATATGCCTAACAAATACCCCCAAACTTGAGCCTTTGCTTGTCCTCAAGCAAAAATTAATCAATTTCAACAAAAGAATATCGTGAATAATCATGCAACTCATAGTGCTCAACCTACTCAATACTACACTGAAAATCTCAAAGAATAATACAAATATCATAATAGTGAGTCATATCCAGGATACTGATTCCACAAAGTAACCACTTTCGGTCCTAATTACTCGTTCATAAAGAAAATCCAGCTCAAAGATTAACAAGTGTGAATTTAATCGACTGTCAATATGAAGGGTTAAAATAAACAAGCTAACTCGCCCAGTTCCACAGTCTAGTGGTAAAAATTCCAAGAGTTTCATCAAAAATAACCCTCGGACAGTGTTCCCTTATATATGATCAATAAATTGATTCGAGGTGACCACTAGGTTCGGATCTCGGGATGTTTCATCGGGATAATCCTAGGGTGGAATTCCATTCTCATGTGTTGGGGAACCGTTTGACGTAAAAGACACTCATGGGGCACATGGATGCTTCTTGTTACTAAGTTCCCCTTCACAACGGAGAAACAACTCGAATAGCTATTCCCGTATGTCCGATTCAAGGTCGATGTTTTACGCGAGAGTAAACAACGGGTCACGCGAATACCCCCAGTTACTAGGCTCCCCATCATCGGCACATGCGAAATCTCTAAACCACTGGTCTAATCAGGGTCGTCGTTTTACGCGAGAGTAAACAACGGGTCACGTGAATATCCCCGGCTACTAGACTTCCCATCATAGAAAAAATAATATCTCGACTTTTGGGAAAAAAATTGTCCGACTCTAAACTCAAATTAGGTGCCAACACGACTTATGTTACTGGACGACTAGCTAACCGAAAAATGTAACCAAACGTATCGGCGGCGATTTTAAAACACGTATGTCTCCTCTCTTATTCGCTAAGACCTCTACAAAAACGAAAAAAATTTCGGACCTAATTGAATAGTCAATAGAAACAGATATCACTGACTACAACTCAACTACACTCAACCGTTTCTTCAGAGAGAAATCAGTATTGTAACATCAGTTTCACATAAATAGAAGCACGAAAAATTCACGAATAAGAGTAAAATCATGATAAGCAAGGCTAGCAACAAAAATATAACTAAAAATAACAAAGGTGCAAACGAATAAGTACAACAATAAGTATTGCGACAAAAAGTAAACCCCCTCAAACTTAGGACGTACATTGACCTCAATGGACAAAATATAATATGCAAGAATAGAAGAAGGTCAAGTACTCCCCTACAATCAGCTCACGAACTGGTGCCGGCGTCGTCCGGCGAGGAGGGTGGTGTGGCTGGCCGAACAGGTGGAATAAATGGCCCGTCCGGGTGCATAATGTTGGCCGTCCATGCACCAAGGTGCTCCTGGTGGTAGGCATCCCTCGCTGTCAGACGCCTCGTCTCACGCCGGTTGGCCCGGCGGGCCTGCTCTCGCATCTCATCTCGGACGGCAGCAATGATGCTCTCTCTCTCCGTCCGCCTCTCCTCTCTCATCTCAGCCAGAAAGCCCTCTCTCTCTCCTCATCTCCTCTCTCTCTCTCCTCATCTCCTCTCTCAACCCGTCAAACATCGCCTGCAAGTGCTCTCTGTCGGGCGGCGGGCTGGCATCTACCTGCTCCTGTGTCAGCAGAAGAGGCTCGGGGGACCCCTTGTGGGCCTCATCAAGTAGAAATCCTCGCCCCCGAGCATGTGCCGGCGCTCCTCCCCACTGGTCGAAATGCGAAATGATGCGGTGATCAATCGGGACCTGGGGAGCTAGCATCGGCTCGTTGTCCGACCACGTCATCCCCGACTGCCGGCACAGAGCGCAAATAAGCGAGGGGTGCTTCAGCCCCGTCTTGGCCCCTCCCTGAATACACTGGAGGATAGATGGGACTAGGAGAGGAGCCACATCGAATTGCAGCCCGGAGGTGATAGCATATAATGTACGGGCTCGAGAGAGAAAAACAGTGCGGATCTGTGAGGTGGGGTCTATACGAGCGCAGATAAAATACAGCCAAGCACGCCCGAACCGGCTGAGGCGCGAGCTCTTAAAGTAGATGGTGGAAGAGGCCGGTGCGCGCCGCTCCCAGTCGGAGTCGGGCTGTGTAAGAGTCTCGAGCAGAGCCTCCTTCATGAGGCTATCCATAACTCGCGCATAAGCCGTCTCATTAACCACCGGCAGCTCAAATAACCTCCGAATAGCAGCTACAGAAAAATCGACCGTAATGCCTCGGACTACGACCTGAGTCCGAGTGTCTAACTGCTGTAACATCTGCCCCGCCCTAATGTGCTTCAACAAAGCGCTCGCATAGAACTCCTGCACAATAGATATCACCGCCGGCTCAGGAGGTGCAGCAAAACGGACCCACCCCATCTCGTCGATCATGGTCAGAAGCTCCCCGTCCTGGGGGGCTGGGATGAATCCTCTCTCCGGGATCAGAGGTCGAGGGTGAATCTTCTCGTTGAAGATTTTATGAATCTCTGGGTCAGAAAATTGGTGCACCTCCGACTCGGCTCGACTATGAGAAGTTTCCCCTCGTGTGGGAGACGACTGAGTCCTGGCCCTTTTGCTGAGCTTCTTGGTTCTAGCCATAGAGAGTTCCTGAAACGTTAAACACCGGAGTTTGGTTACTTAAGCAATAAAGAGAACAACATTTACTCGGATAAGGATATCCACTACTTGAATCAAGAATTGAACGAGCTAGCACCGCCGTGAGAGAAAAATAAAATTTGAGCTTTAACGTTTAACATTGACGTTGGTTGGGGTACGCTGTAATTCCAGACGAATTCGTTGCACATAGTTCAAAACATTGACTTAACATTCATCAAAAACTTCATTCAGGCATTTCATCAAACACCTTGAGTGCATCCTTTCTAATGAAGAACAAATATGACTAAAGCTTCATTCAATCCCCAAAAACAACAACACGAATCATTCTTCATGACAAACGACATATTCAATTCATTCATAATCGAAAATAATCATTAAAAATCGATCAAAACTTCATATTCCCCAATCTTAATAAGACTTTAAAAACACACAACATAATCAATATTTCATGAATAACAACATCTCATTTTGCAAGTCATGAAGCAATTAATACAAAGGATTGAGAATTACCTTGATTAACTTTGAGAGATGCAAGAAGAAAGCAAGAAGAAGAAGAAAATTTCTTGGCCGATCGCTTGTGCAGGGGAAGAGGGGAAGGAAATACCTGGGTGTCGGCCGAATCGAATTATAAAGCTACCTGGCCTGTTCAAATTCCGAACGGTGTGCCACGGCACAGCTTAAGTGCGCCGCGGCTCAGAGTACAGCCTCTTTTACCTGCTGTTTCGTTTCATCATGTGTTGCGGCTCAGAATGCGGGTGCCGCAGCTCAGAGTGTTGATGTGCCGCGGCTCAATTGGTTTGTGCCGCGGCACAGAGTACAGCGCCCTGGGCATATCTGGTGCATCTTGTGTGCCGCGGCTCAGAAGCAACGTGCCGCGGCTCAGGAGTCAAGTGTGCCGCGGCTCAGTAAAGTTGTGCCGCGGCACATAGTACAGAATGTTCAGCCTTCTGGTTCGATTTGTGTGTGCCGTGGCTCACATGCCTTGTGCCGCGGCTCAGGCCTAAAGTTTTCCCCTGGGACTTTTTCTGCACAGAATTTTCAAAGGAACATGTCAAGAACGAGAGGGATAAGCAAATCAAAGCAAAAATGATGAAAAGTAAATAATCAAAAATGCAAGAAAATACTGAAACACAAAAATCTACTACTAAGACTCGGGTTGCCTCCCGAGAAGCGCTAAGTTTATAGTCTTCAGCCGGACCTATTGGAAATCAGTTCGCTTTTCGCAAACTCCATTTGGACTCCGCCCCGTTCATCGAACCGTTAATATGTGTTTTAAAATTTTCACCATTGGTCTTTAACGATTCAATTTTCGGTTCGGACACCAAATGTTGTTTGCGAAAAGGTTTTGACACAAACAACTTTCCGAAGCAACCATTTTTCTCATGATTTGGCCTCCGTTTTACGTCCGGCTTATTCTCTTTTTTCTCGAACGAACTTATGACAGCATCGGGACTTCTCATTGATGGATGAACGGTTGATGATGACGGCATGTCCACATGCTTGAGATATGCAACTCGTTCTAAAATTTTTAGGCATCGGACCCTCTGAAATGGATTCTGAGTTTGTCGACCGACAATTCTTCCGGTGTGTGTCTTTCGCAACGGTATCCACACTTTCAATTTGCAAGCTCTTCTCAACACCACCCGGACATGGAAGGGATTTAAATACATAAAAAGTGACATGCTCGTCTTGAACCCTTAGAGTTAGTTCCCCTTTTTCCACGTCAATTAAAGTTCGGCCGGTTGCCAAAAATGGTCTTCCCAAGATAATTGGGATGCCGTGGTCTTCCTCCATGTCAAGCACAATGAAGTCGGCCGGAAAGATGAACTTATCAACCTTTACTAAAATGTCCTCGATTATTCCCCTCGGATACTTAATGGATCTATCGGCCAATTGCAAAGAGATAGTCGTCGGTTTCACCTCTCCAATTCCAAGTTTCTTGAAAATAAAGAGAGGCATCAGATTAACACTAGCGCCGAGATCGCACAATGCCCTTTCAAACGTCAGATTTCCCATCGTGCAAGGTATATTAAAACTTCCAGGGTCCTTTAATTTTGGCGGAAGCTTTTTCTGAAGAATAGCACTGCACTCCTCCGTCAATGTGACTGTCTCAAACTCCTCGAGTTTTCTTTTCTTTGACAAAATTTCTTTCATGAATTTCGCGTAACTCGGCATTTGCTCCAAGGCGTCGGAAAATGGGATGTTAATGTGCAGCTTCTTGAAGACGTCGAGGAACTTTGACAATTGCTTGTCCACCTTTTTCTGTTGTAATCGCTGCGGAAACAGGACGGGTGGTACATATGCCTTTGGATTGTCCGGAAACAGTATCTAGGGTCTCAAATCTTGTGGTTCCTCAGTTGCCTTCTCCTCCTCACTTCTCTTTTTGTTCTGCCCGGATAGCTCGCATAATTCCTTCCCACTTCTCAAACCGATGGCATTGACACTCTCTCTAGGGTTCGTTTCAGTTGTACTTGGCAAAGCACCTTCCGGGCGGGCTGTTAATACATTTGCTATCTGGCCGAGTTGGACTTCCATGTTGTGAATGGAAGCGGAATGGTTTTGCAATGTTGCTTCCGTACGGGTCATAAACTAACTCGTATTCGCTGCCAATTTCGCAATTGCTTCCTCTAGAGAAACTTTTGGAGCAGGAGGAGGTTGCTGTTGGTGTTGAGCGAACGGAGACTGGTTCGAGTTCTATCCGTTTCTCCATAAGAAGTTAGGATGATTACGCCATCCCGGATTATAAGTGTTGGAGTACGGATTATTTTGCCCGTTTCCATTTCCTACGAACTGAGCTTGTTCAATTGGGTGCTGCTCGAAAGGGTTTCCAACTTGACATTCCACGCTAGGGTGAGATCCGTTACACCAATTACAAGATTCAATGGTAACGGGGGAAGGAGCATGCGAAAAGGCTTGAAGTTGTTGCGTCAAAGCGGCGACTTGAGCTGAAAGTGTAGAGATTGGATCATTATTCGAGATTTCCATGACTCGCTTCGGATTTACTCGTTCGGACGGCCATTGATATGCATTTGCGGCCATAGCTTCCAACAAAGAATGTGCTTCAGCCATAGTTTTTCCCATTAAGGCTCCTCCAGCGGCTGCATCCTCTAGAGTGCGTGTAGAGGCACTTAATCCATTATAGAACGTCTGAATTTGGAGCCAATCCAGTAAGCTGTGATGTGGGCATCTCCTCAGTAAATCCTTGTATCGCTCCCACGTCTCGTGAAGCGACTCCATATCAAATTGACCAAAAGTGGTAATTTCGTTCCGTAACCTCGCCGTCTTCGAAGGTGGGAAGAATTTAGCAAGGAAGGCTTGCGCTAATTCTGCCCATGTTGTTATCGAGTCCGGCGGTAAAGAGTTCAACCAAAATTTTGCTTTGTCCCTCAAAGAGAAAGGGAAAAGCCTTAGACGGATGGCATCATCGGTGACACCATTATTTTTTAACATATCACAAATCTCGAGAAAAGACGCGATGTGTGCGTTGTGGTCATCGTTCGGCAGACCACAAAACTGGCTCACTTGTACCATCTGAATAATTGCAGGCTTGATTTCGAAATTGTTCGCCTGGATGGTGGGACGCCGAATCCATGAAAAGTTCGCGTTGATTTGCGGCATAGCATAATCTCGAAGTGCTAGTGCCGGTTGAGCTTGTTGTACAAGACTATCACCTTCGTGATTTTCCGTATTTTCGGCCATGGTGACTGTGGTTGGTAACTCTCGTTTCTCCTTTTTGTTTCTCCAAAGAGTGCGCTCGATTTCGGTATCTAAAGGTAGTAGGCCTTCGTTACCGAATTTTCTCATGCACTAACCGAACGATCCTAAAAGGAAAAACAAACAAATAAATAAAATAAAATAAAAACAATAAAAATGTTCAAACTAAGACTAGAAATACTGAAATCGATATTAGTAAAAAATCAGTCCCCAGCAACGGCGCCAAAAACTTATTGCGATATTTCGTTAACGCAGGTGCACGTTATCGTTGACAAGTAATAAAGTGATGAGTGAGTATCGTTCCCAGGAGGACTGAACTACTAAGTACCGATTTTTATGTATTCTAATTTTATTTGAACAGTCGAAAGTTGGGTTGCAATTAATAACTAAAGTAAATAAATAATAAACAGAAAAACGATCGTTTGAAGAAAGAAAATCAATTAATGAAAAAGTCTAGGATTCTGAATCCACTTTGGTTTATCCGAATTTACTCTTGATTATCTGAAGTTAATGATTTCCCCAATTTATTGAAGGCGAAGATTGCTAAAATACTCTACCGCCTCTCCCGAGGTCAATAGATTTTTCTAAAGGCGAATAACGCACTCTATCCCTAGGTGAATTAATTCGACAATAGCCAAAAGCAAAAAATCTCCAAAAGGCCACGTAGTTCCTATGAGTATATTCCTATCTCACAAGATAAAACGGTCCTCACCAATAGTGACTCACCAACTCTCCTCTCCCGATTCGAGTAAGGTAATTAAAACAATTCAATTATTGGCCAAACAATTGAAAGCATTAAAATCGACTGGGAAAACTCAACAGAAAAAGGGAATTATATAGATAATCTAAAGCAAATCCGTCAAAACTTAGGTTTCATCAAAATCCTAGATCAGGGTTTTAGCCTGACATGCTAAAAGATAAAAATACAGAATTAATGAATAAAAGCATGAAAATCAAACGCAGATGAAGAGCTCGGATTCCTCCGTTCTTCTGGCTTCCGGCCTCTGCTCTTGATGTCTTCTACTTATCTTCCTCTTCTGCGATATTCCTCCTCCAAGATTTTCCAAGATCCCCCCTTAATTATGGCCTTAAACCCTTATTTATAGCTCCCAGCAACCTCCAAATCGCGTCCGTGTGATTAGGTCGAGAACTGGCTTCAAAACGGCCCAAACCCGCGCGGAGTACACCAAAACTGCCCCGTGTGCCGGCTCACTTAATCTGTGCCGCGGCTCACGGGGCGCAGATTAAAACCTGGGCGCTGTGTATTTCTTCTGGGCCGCGGCTCACCATAACTGTGCCGTGACTCAGAGTACAGTTTGCTCTGTGCCTGCTGGTCCTCTTCGTGTGCCGCGGCCCACTTGGTACGTGCCGCGGCCCCAGGCCAAAAATCGCCGTTTTCGTCCGTTTTGCCTCATTTTAGCTTCCGGACTCCAATCTCCTGTCAGACATACAAGAATAAGGCATTAAAAGCTCATTTATGAAAATTTACTCACCAAAATAATACAAGAATGATAAATAAGCGTATAAAAATACACCTAACAATTCGTCCGAAGCATTTTATTTTGCATTTGGACCACGAATCATTGAAATATATTAACGGGCAGCAAAGGTTAAATCCACGGCATGCTAAGTGGGTAGAGTTCTTGTAATCATTCCACTTTTCATCAAAGTATAAATACGTTGAAAGCAACGTGGTGGTGGATGCGTTATCTAGGCGATACATTTTACTCTCTACACTTGATGTTCGTTTACTTGGATTTGAGATGTTGAAGGATTATTATGTTGACGATGCTGATTTCGGAGAGACCTTTATCCTATGCAAATCTAGTCCGTTCGGAGAATTTATGATACAAGACGGATTTCTCTTTAAGGGAAATCGACTTTGCTTACCCAAACATGCGGTTCGGGAACTATTGATTCGTGAAGCTCACAGAGGAGGCTTAGCCAGACGCTTTGGCACAGCTAAAACCGTGGAGGTGCTTAAGGAACATTTTCATTGGCCCAAAATGTAAGGGGACGTTAATGATGTCATTAGTAAGTGTGTGACATGTCATATGGCGAAAAGCTTGTTCAAACCCAGTTTGTATATGCCTCTACCGATTCCGAAAAGACCATGGGAGGATGTTTCGATGGATTTTATTATTGCTTTGCCTCGTACTCAATGGGGAAAGGATGCTATTATGGTTGTCGTTGACCGTTTCTCAAAGATGGCTCATTTTGTAGCTTGTCATAAAACCGATGATGCAAGTAACGTAGCGGACCTATATTTTCGAGAAGTGGTTCGTTTGCATGGAATACCAAAGACTATTGTTTCAGATCGGGATTCCAAGTTTCTTAGCTATTTTTGGAACACATTATGGAGAAAGGTGGGGACCAAACTCTTATTTAGTAGTCCGTATCATCCCCAAACGGACGGACGGACAGACCGAGGTAACTAATAGAACTTTGGGGACTTTGCTACGTGGTCTCGTAAGCAAAACGCAGAAGGATTGGGATATAAAACTTGCACACGCGGAATTTGCCTACAACCGATCCCCTACTCATGCCACAGCTCACTCACATTTTGAAATCGTTTATGGTTTGAATCCATATATGCCGTTAGACTTGATTCCCTTGCCGAGCGATGAGTTAGTTCACAAAGACGCGGAGTCGAAACTTAAGTCCATGATGAGGCTACATGAGCAAATACATAATCCGATTAAGGAAATTAATGAGGCTTACAAATGGAAGTCTAACAAACAACGAAAACTGAGACTATTTGAAATTGGCGACTTGGTTTGGGTGCATTTGAGAAAGGAACAATTTCCAGGGAAACGCAAGAATAAACTTATGCCGCGAGCCGAGGGTCCTTACAAGATAGTTGCAAAAATAAATGGTAACACGTACAAGGTAGAACTCCCAGGTGATTATGATACGAATTCGCTCGGAAAGACGAATATGTACCGGTCGGAGTGTGTATAAGGATATCGTAGCGGAAGTCTTTTATGAGTAGTGTATTTCGGATGTAGTTTTATGGATGTAATATCGGATAAAGTGATAATATCGATCAAGAAGACTTGAACGATCAAGAACAAAGGTTTATCGAATTAGACCTATAATTCGATAAGATGATTTCTTCTCAAGACCTATTGAGAATCGATCGGATTAATACTCGAAAACGCGTCGAATAAAAATCAAGATTCGGTAAAAATCAATTACCAAGGATAGAAATACAAAGTGTATTCTTATTTCTTCAACATTCAATTCTCCCTTACAAGGCTTATGAAGAAACTACTTATAGGAAAACCAAGTCTCCTCAAATGAAATAAAGAAAACAAAATAAAATAAGATCACATGATCTTTGAAAATCAAGATAAAATAAAAAAAAAGGAACATAAAATCAAAATAAATCAATGTAAATCAAAAGGAGGGGGAACACAATCTTTAGGAAGGAAAAGGAAAGAAAAAGGGAAGAAAAACAATACACAAAAGTGTATAAAATAAAAGGAGCTGGCTGCCGGACACGGGCCGTGTCGATTGACACGGCCGCGGCTGCATGTGCGGACGCAACATGTTCGGCTAGACTCGACCGTGTTCGTCTGACACGGTCAGGCTGGACGGCAGCAGGTTTTGATGTTTCTGGGCGAGTAGGACTCGACCGTTTCCTGGGACACGGTCGGGCTGGTCGGCAGACTTTCGGAGCTTTCCGGAAGAGTAGGACACGACCGTGTCTCGGGACACGGTCGAGTTCGGCGGCAGTTCGTTTAGCACTTTCTGGAAGCCTGCGACACGGGCCGTGTCAGGCGATACGGCCGAGTTCGTCCGACAATAACTCTTGTTATTCCGATACAGCATGACGCGGGGGCCTGTCATACGACACGGCTGAGATCGGGCACCTTAATCCTTCTCGCTTTGTGTCCATTTTTTCGCCTAAAAATGTAGTCCTACGTGCATGGCGCATTGTAAGGCCGTTTACGTCGATCCTTGCTTCGTCTTCTTCATTTGGAATGGTCGTTTTCCCATCATCCCCTCCCCCTTTAAAAGGAATTGTCCTCAATTCTGACATCTCGTCGTCATCAAGATAATTAACTAAAACCTCTAAGTACTTGATCTTGAAAATATCCGCAGTGCGTACATGGCCCAAAATCTTGAGACGATAGGTAGTAGGGGTTCTCAGAGAATTACCAACAAAATAACTATCATTATTAATAAAATAATAATAATTATTCTGCGAGGTAATACCGACATCACGACATGACTGGATATCTGAAATGGGAAGCACGGGAGTAAAAATCATTTACCAAGGATAGAAATACAAAGTGTATTCTTATTTCTTCAACATTCCATTCTCCCTTATAAGGCTTATGAAGAGACTACTTATAGGAAAAACAAGTCTCCTCAAATGAAATAAAGAAAGCAAAATAAAATAAGATCACGTGATCTTTGAAAATCAAGATAAAATAAAAAAGGGAACATAAAATCAAAATAAATCAAAGTAAATCAAAAGGAGGGGGAACACAATCTTTAGGAAGGAAAAGGAAAGAAAAAGGGAAGACAAACAATACACAAAAGTGTATAAAATAAAAGGGGCTGGCTGCCGGACACGGGCCGTGTCGATTGACATGGCCGCGGCTGCATGTGCGGACGCAACATGTTCGGCTGGACTTGACCGTGTTCGTCTGAAATGGTCGGGCTGGACGGCAGCAGGTTTTGATGTTTCTGGGCGAGTAGGACTCGACCGTGTCCTGGGACACGGTCGGGCTAGTCGGCAGACTTTCGGCGCTTTCCGGAAGAGTAGGACACAACCGTGTCTCGGGACATGGTCGAGTTCGGCGGCAGTCCATTCGGCACTTTTTGGAAGCCTGCGACACAGTCCGTGTCAGGCGACACGACCGAGTTCGGCCGGCAGTAACTCTTGTTATTCCGATACAGCATGACGCGGGCTGTGTCATACGACACTGCCGAGACCGGGCACCTTAATCCTTCTCGTTTTGTGTCCATTTGTTCGCCTAAAAATGTAGTCGTACGTGCATGGCGCATTGTAAGGCCATTTGCGTCGATCCTTGCTTCGTCTTCTTCATTTGGAAAAATGAAAAAGCGTCGAGCCTAGAAATGCGTCGTTTTCGCATCATCTAGCCAAATGGAAAAACCGAAGCTTACTATGTTTGCTAGTGAGAAAGAGGTGAAACACGCCATTGATGATGGCGAGCGTGTGTATTTGTTGATGATTAAAGAAACACGAGAAGTTGACATGATTGTACAAGGCAAAGGAGAGATCGATACCTTGCTACGCGAATTTGCAGATGTCTTTCCGGAAGATTTACCGCCGGGTTTGCCACCCTAACGTGGGATTGAACATCAAGTCGATCTTGTACCGGGTGCATCACTCCCTAACAAGGCCGCCTATCGATGTAACCCCGAGGATACGAAGGAGTTACAAAAACGAATCGAGGAGCTAATGAATTACGGGTATGTGCGAGAAAGTTTGAGCCCTTCTGCGGTCCGGTTTTGCTTGTCCCGAAGAAAGATGGGTCATGGCAGATGTGTATAGATAGTAGAGCCGTGAACAACATAACCATCAAATATAGATTCCCAATTCCGAGACTTGATGATATGTTGGGCGAGTTGCATGGTTTGGTGATTTTTTCGAAAGTTGATTTGAGAAGCGGCTATCACCAAATTCGCATGCGATAAGGGAACAAATGGAAGACGGATTTTAAAACAAAACATGGATTATATGAGTGGCTCGTCATGCCCTTTGGCCTTACGAATGCACCAAGTACTTTCATGCGATTAATGAATGAGGTACTTAAGCCGTTTTTGGGAAAGTTTGTCGTCGTATACTTGGATGACATCTTGATTTATAGTCGATCATTGCAAGAACATACCGGGCACTTGAGGCAAATCTTCGAGGTCCTTAGGGATCAAAAACTATACGGGAAGAAGGAGAAGTGATCGTTTCTAGTCGAGAGTGTAGCCTTTCTTGGCTACATCGTTTCTAAAGAAGGAGTGTTGGTTGATCAAGCCAAGATCGAGGCGATTAAATCTTGGCCTACTCCCAAAATCATCACGGAAGTCCGATCCTTTCACGGACTTGCTTTATTTTATCGGAGGTTCATACGAGACTTTTGCACCATTTCTAGCCCGATAAGGGAATGCTTGAAAAAAGGACCATTTGTGTGGAGTGGGGCCGCCCAAGGGGCGTTTGAAAAGTTGAAAACAAAAATGTGTGAAGCACCTATCTTGGCATTACCCGATTTTTTACAACCATTTGAAGTAGAATGTGACGCAAGTGGAGTGGGTATTGGGGCGGTTTTCGTCCAAGGGAGACGGCCGATTGCATACTTCTCGGAGAAATTGGGTGGGGCTCGACTCAACTATTGTACTTATGACAAGGAGTTCTATGCCATTGTGAGAGCTCTTGTTCATTGGAGCCATTACCTTCGGCCGAAACATTTCATCCTACATTCGGATCATGAATCTATAAATATATTAACGGTCAACAAAAGTTGAGTCCGAGACATGCCAAATGGGTGGAATTCTTGCAATCGTTCTACTTTTCCTCGAAATACAAGGATTGCAAGAGCAACGTTGTGGCGGATGCATTATCTAGACGGTATGCCTTGCTCTCTACTCTTGATATTCGTTTTCTTGGGTTCAAAACATTGAAGGAATGTTATGATGGTGATACGGATTTTGGTGAGATTTTTATTCGTTGCAAATTTGGCCCGTTTGGAGAGATTACAATACAAGAAGGCTTCCTTTTCAAAGGAAATCGTCTTTGTTTACCCAAACATGCGATTCGGGAATTGTTGGTTCGGGAAGCTCATGGTGGAGACTTGGCCGGCCATTTTGGTTCGGCTAAAACATTGGAGGTACTTAAGGAGCATTTTATTGGCCGAAGATGCAAGGGGATGTACACGACATAATTAATAAATGTGTAACATGCCATATTGCAAAGAGTTCGTTCAAACCGGGAGTATATATGATACGAAATTAACTAGTCAAAATGAAGAAGATGGAACAAGGATCAAAATAAACGGCCTTACAACGCGTCATGCACGTACGGCGACATTTTTAGGCGAGAAAACGGACACAAGCCGGAAAATGACACAACCTATCGGAAAATGTCACAAACTACCGGAAAATGTCACGCCTGACGAAAAATGCCGAGCACTGCCGACCGAACTCAGCCGTGTCGTCCGGAACGGTCGAGTCTTGCTCGTCCGGAATAGCCAAGGTCATTGTCGGCCGAACCCGACCGTTCCAGGCGACACGGTCGAGTCCTACTCGCCCACAACTACCGGAACTAACTATCCCGACACCCGATCGTGTGCCAGGCGACACGGTCGAGTCCTGCCAAACGTCCCTGTCGCGCCGCGCCCGTGCCGAGTCACTGTCAGACGTCGTTGTCGCGCCGCGACCGTGTCAAGCAGACACGGTCGAGTCCCTACCGGCACCTGTCGACTGCGCCGTGGTCGTGTCACGGGACACGGTCGAGTCCCTGCCGATAGCCCCCTTATTTTATACACTTTTGTGTATTTTTGACTTCTCTTTTCCTTTTTACTTATTTTAGGGATTATGTTTCCCCCATTTTGTGATTTATGTTTCTTGTATGTATTTTATTTGATTTGTTTTGATTATTCAAAGATTTTATAAATCTTTGAAATGTTTTCTTTTTTTTTTTGTTTGATTCCTTAGATTTAGACTACCTCCCCTATAAGTAGTCTTTGATTATCATTTGTAATGGCATTGTATTATGAATTTGAATGTGAAAGAATACACTTTGTATTTCTATCCTTGGTAAATGATTTTTACCGAAACTTGATTTTTATTCGACGCGTTTTCGAGTATTAATCCGATTAATTCTTAATAGGTCTTGAGAAGAAATCACCTTATCGAAATATAGGTATAATTCGATAAACCTTTGTTCTTGTTCGATCGAATCACTTTGATCGATATTATCACTTTTTCCGATATTACTTCCGTTGTTCATTTATTCGAATTTTCCTTGTCATATTCGATATTACATCCAAAAATACATCCAAAAACACCCTAATCATAAAAAGCCTTCCGCTATCATACACGTACGTACACTCCGACCGATACGTATCCACTTCTCCGGGATAATTCGTATCATAAGTGGTATCGGAGCCCAAGGTCATCTCCTTGGGCGATTTATTCAACGATTTCTTGTGAAGAACTATCTCTTGATTCTTGTTATAGATTTTTCCGATCTCGATTTCTTGATCAAACTCGGTGACGCACTAAACGGCTTACCGGAGCAACGTATGCAAGCAAGACGCAGAGACGACGCCAACGATATTAATTTCTTGGCTAAATTCCGCAGCATACCGGAGTTTCACGGATCTAGTAATCCAAATGCGTGCATGGATTGGCTCCATGCTTGTGAGGAGCATGCGGACTTCAAGGCTGCCCCGATCAACCGCCGCGTTTCGCTGGTGACAAAGCGCCTCCGCGGTAGCGCCGCCTTCTGGTGGCAAAAATTGAAACAGTCCCGTTCACAACAACGTAAGCCTAAAATTACAGATTGGCAAAAATTCAGAAAATATTTCAAGCAAAGGTTCAAATCCACATCTTACCACCAGTCGTTGTTTCCCCACCACCAATCCTTCGACCTTTTTTTTTTTTATCGAAGAATTTCCAGCGAATTTTTTTTTGATGAAGACGATGTCCCTACCACCATTTTCAATGAATTAGACGAGACAGAATTTTCAATGGCGCAATTCAACGAAGAAGATGAGTTGAGTCGTGTTTCCCTAATTGACGAACTTGGATCTTGCTATTTTGAGCATGGACCAATTGGTTGTGTTGGCCAATTTGACCAAGACGGACCAACTCATGTTAATGGTAAGGAACTTGTTAGTGTCATGGAAACCGGGCCGGATTATGAAGGGCCACCAGTATTTGATACCGAACCAGTTGACGAAGAGGAGCCCATAATTGATTCCATGTTTTCCATTCTTGATGGTGAACCCGATGTGGAATTATCAGTGTTTCCAATTCTGGAGGATGAACCCGATGTGAAATTAACCGTGCATCCCATTTCAGATGTCCACTCATGTCATGATATCGGTATTACCTGGCAGAGTAATTATTATTATTTTATTAATAATGATAGTTATTTTGTTGGTGATTCTCGAGGGTCCCCCACTACCTATCGTCTCAAGATTTTGGGCCATGTACGCACTGCGGACATTTTCGAGATCAAGTACTTAGAGGCTTTAATTAATTATCTTGATGACGAAGGAAGTTCGGAATTGAGGACAATTCCCTTTAAAGGGGGAGGGAATGATACGAAATTAACTAGTCAAAATGAAGAAGACAGAACAAGGATCAAAATAAACGGCCTTACAACGCGTCATGCACGTACGGCGACATTTTTAGGTGAGAAAATGGACACAAGCCGGAAAATGACACAACCTGCCGGAAAATGTCACAAACTGCCGGAAAATGTCACGCCTGCCGGAAAATGCCGAGCACTGCCGACCGAACTCGGCCGTGTCGTCCGGCACGATTGAGTCTTGCTCGTCCGGAATAGCCAAGGTCGCTGTCGGCCGAACCCGACCGTGCCAGGCGACATGGTCGAGTCCTACTCGCCCACAACTACCGGAACTGACTGTCCCGACACCCGACCGTGTGCCAGGCGACACGGTCGAGTCCTGCCAAACGTCCCTGTCGCACTGCGCCCATGTCACTGTCGGACGTCGTTGTCGCGCCGCGACCGTGTCAAGCAGACACGGTCGAGTCCCTGCCGACAGCCCCCTTATTTTATACACTTTTGTGTATTTTTTGACTTCGCTTTTCCTTTTTACTTATTTTAGGGATTATGTTTCCCCCATTTTGTGATTTATGTTTCTTGTATGTATTTTATTTGATTTGTTTTGATTATTCAAAGATTTTATAAATCTTTGAAATATTTTCTTTTTTTTGTTTGATTCCTTAGACTTAGACTACCTCCCCTATAAGTAGTCTTTGATTATCATTTGTAATGGCATTGTATTATGAATGTGAATGTGAAAGAATACACTTTGTATTTCTATCCTTGGTAAATGATTTTTACCGAAACTTGATTTTTATTCGACGCGTTTTCGAGTATTAATCCGATTGATTCTCAATAGGTCTTCAGAAGAAATCACCTTATCGAATTATAGGTCTAATTCGATAAACCTTTGTTCTTGTTCGATCGAATAACTTTGATCGATATTATCACTTTTTCCGATATTACTTCCATTGTTCATTTATTCGAATTTTCCTTGTCATATTCGATATTACATCCAAAAATACATCCAGAAACACCCTAATCGTAAAAAGCCTTCCGCTATCATACACGTACGTACACTCCGACCGATACGTATCCACTTCTCCAGGATAATTCGTATCAATATATGCCTTTGCCGATTCCGAAAAGGCTGTGGAAAGATGTCTCGATGGATTTCATTGTTGCTTTACCTCGTACTCAATGAGTAAGAGATGCTATTATGGTTGTTGTAGACCGATTTTCGAAGATGGCTCACTTTGTGGCTTGCCACAAGATGGACGACGCGAGTAACATCGCCGATTTGTATTTTTGAGAGATCGTACGATTGCATGGGGTCCCAAAGACGATTGTTTCGGATCGGGACTCAAAATTCCTTAGCTATTTTTGGAACACTTTGTGGAGGAAGGTGGGAACCAAACTCCTATTTAGCACGTCACATCATCCACAAACGGACGGCCAAACCGATGTAACCAATCCAACCTTAGGCACTTTATTACGTGGTCTTGTGAGTAAGACAGAAAAGGATTGTGATTTGAAGCGTTGGTACATTTCCATTTCCAACTGACGAGTTGGTACATAAGGATGCGGAGTCAAAACTGAAATCAATGATGAAATTACACGAGCAAGTATGTAATCGAATCAAGGAAATAAATGAGACTTACAAAAGAAAGTCAAACAAGTAAAGAAGGCTGAGATTATTCGAAGTTGGTGATTTGGTTTGGTTGCATTTGAGGAAAGAGCGATTTCCAAGTAAACGTAAGAACAAGTTAATGCCGCGAGCGGAGGGGCCATTTAAAGTAATTGCGAAATTGAACGACAACGCATATAAATTGGAACTTCCGGGAGATCATGGGGTTCATGCAACCTTTAATGTTGGGGACCTTTCGCCATACCTCAATGATGATGGAATTTCAGAATTGAGGACAATTCCCTTTAAAGGGGGAGGAGATGATACGGGATCAATTAATACAAATGAAGAAGACGAAGTAAGGATCGACGTAAATAACCTTACAACACGCCATGCACGGACGACTACATATTTAGGCATAAAATGGACACAAGACGTGGAGTCTCGGTCTCGGTCGTGTCATATGACACGGCCCGTGTCATGCTGTTCCGGAAGATCAAAACTCGCTACCTGCCAGACCCGACCGTGTCAGGCGACACGGCTGTGTCACACTCTTTCGGATAGTCAAATCTCGCTGCCCGACCAACCCGACTGTGCCAGGCGACACGGTCGAGTCCTACTCGTCCAAAAATGTCGGAACGTCTGCCCAGGCAACCTGGCCGTGTTCTAGGACACGGTCGAGTCCTGCTCGACCAAGATTCCTTCCGCACATGTAGCCGCGGCCGTGTCAATCGACACGGCCCGTGTCCAGCCGGCAGTTTTATTTTTTTAGTCTTTTGTGTTTTGTTTGTCTTTTCTTTTCTTTCTTTACTCATTTTAGGGATTGTGTTTCCCCTAAATTGTGATTTTGTGTTCCCCTTTGTATTTTATTTTGATTTGTTTTGATTATTCAAAGATTTTATAATCTTTGAATTGTTTTCTTTAATTATGATAGGGAGACTTGGGTTTTCCTATAAGTAGGCTTTGATAATCATGTATGAGGCATTGGATGTTGAAATAAGAATACACTTTGTATTTCTATCCTTGTTGAATGATTTTCATTAAACTCTTGATTTTTATTCGATGTGTTTTTTAGTATTAATCCGATCGATTCTCAATAGGTCTTGAGAAGAAATCATCTTATCGAATTATAGGTCTAATTCGATAAACCTTTGTACTTGATGCGAGTCTTCTTGATCGATATTATTTCTTTACCCGATATTACATCCATATCCATACGTTCGATTTATCATTTCCACAAAATAAGAATTCCGCTACGATATACTTCCGTACTTATACGATATCCATCCGATACATATTCACTTTCTGAGCAAATTCGTATCAGGTTCGTATGATGACAACGTATTATGTGATGTACTCCCGATGGATGCATGTCATGTACTTTTGGGGCATCCGTGGATGTTTGATAGGGATGTTTTACATCGAGGAAGAAGCAACGAATATGAGTTACGGGATAAGGGCAAAAAAATTGTGCTTAAACCAATGTCACCTCAAGCTATTCGTTCTATGAGCTCTAATCGGGTTGAAAAAACGAAACTTACCATGTTTGCTAGCGAGCGGGAGATGGAACACGCTATTGATGATGGTGAGTGTGTGTACTTGTTAATATTGAAGGAGACACGGAACGATAACATAGTTGTGCGAAACGAAGGAAACATAGATGCTTTATTACATGAATTTACTGATGTTTTTCTCGAAGACTTACCGTCGGGTTTGCCACCTATTCGTGGGATTGAACATCAAATCGATCTCATACCGGGTGCATCGCTCCCTAACAAGGCTGCCTATATGTGTAATCCCGAGGAAATGAAGGAACTACAAAAACCAATCGAGGAGTTAATGAACCGCGGGTATGTTCGAGAAAGTCTAAGTCGATGTGCAGTCCCGGTTTTACTTGTTCCTAAGAAGGGCGGACCGTGGCGAATGTGTATTGATAGTAGGGCTGTGAATAACATAACAATTAAGTATCGATTCCCAATCCCAAGACTTGATGATATGTTGGATGAATTATACGGTTCGGTGGTATTTTCGAAGGTTGACTTACGAAGTGGCTATTATCAAATACGCATGCGAGAAGGTGATGAATGGAAGACGGCCTTCAAAAAAAAATGGATTATACGAGTGGACCGCTATGCCATTCAGTCTTACAAATGCGCTAAGTACTTTCATGCGCTTGATGAACGAGATACTTAAGCCATTTTTGGGGAAATTTGTAGTTGTATATTTGGATGACATCTTGATATATAGCCGGTCGTTGCAAGAACATTTCGGACACTTAAGGCAAGTCTTTGAGACTCTTAGGAACCGAAAGCTTTATGGGAAAAAGGAGAAATGCTCATTCTTAGTCGAAAGTATAGTCTTTCTTGGCTATATCGTTTCGAAGGATGGAGTGTCGGTTGACCAAACCAAAATCGAAGCAATTAAGTCATGCCCAATTCCTACGACCGTGACGGAAGTTAGGTCGTTCCACGGACTTGCTTCATTCTACCGGAGATTTATTCGAGATTTTAGCACCATGACAAGTCCGATAATGAAATGTTTGAAGAAAGGCACGTTTACTTAGGGCAGGGCTGCCCAAGAGGCGTTCGAAAAGTTGAAAACAAAGTTGTGTGAAGCACCAATCTTATCCTTACCCGATTTTACACAACCGTTCGAAGTAGAGTGTGATGCTAGCGGAGTTGGCATTGGAGCGGTTCTTATTCAAGGAAAGTGTCCTATTGTGTATTTTTCGGAGAAGTTGAGCGGTGCTCGGCTCAATTATTGTACTTACGATAAGGAGTTCTTTGCTATTGTGAGGGCTCTAAATCATTGGAGTCAATATCTTCGACCGAAGCACTTTATTCTACATTCAGATCATGAATCGTTGAAGTATATTAATGGACAGCACAAGTTAAGTCTGAGGCATGCTAAGTGGGTGGAGTTCTTACAATCATTTCACTTTTCATCAAAGTATAAGGATGGTAAAAACAATATTGTGGCGGATGCATTATCTAAACGGCATGCCCTACTGTCTACTCTTGAGGTTCATTTACTTGGATGTGAGATGTCGAAAGAATATTATGTGGATGATGCTAATTTCGGGGAGACCTTTTGATACGAAAATCACTAGTTCGAATAATGATACAGAAACGAATATTCCGAATAATGATACGAAAATGACTATTCCGAATAATGATACAAAAACGACTATTCCGAGTGAAGAAGATTGGAATTCACTTTGGTGATCAGACTCGGAATAACGTAGACGTGACGACATACATACGTAGTATGCACCATGCATACTAAAGTCATGAGGATTTTCGGCCGATTCCTTTGAGATATTGGGGAAGATTTTGTTCACATTTCCTATCAAGAACATTTCAACCACTTTTTTATTCCTTTGGCCGATTTGGTGAGATTTTGGGAAGATTTCCATTCCATTTCATGTCAAAGGATCCACCCGTGACAATTACATGATCGCCCCCCCAACCATTTTGTTAAAATATTTTCCAAGATTTCCATCCAATTTCAAGTCCAAGATCTTATCACAATCATCAAAGATTCCTCCCACCTTGTCTCCTCTTTGAATTCCCCCCGCATTTGTTGAAGAGCTTTGATGATCTTCAAAGATCTCTTGAAGACTTACTCCACCATAACATCAATTCGGCCGAACAACTCCTTCACAATATCTTGAAATATTTTTCATCACAAATACATGGGACCAAGATCTTCATGATATATCTCTCCCAAAGATCATGAAAGATCCTCCACCACAACATCAATTCGGCCGAACACCATCACAACATATTGAAAGATTTTCCATCACATTGTTATCTTCATTTTCAAAGCCCAAGATCTTGTCCAAAATCATGAAAGATCTTCCAAAGATCATGAAGATTTCTTCCACCCTTGACATCACGAGTCTTCGGACGAACCACCTTCCCCCCCATGAAGTGTGTTCTTGTTATTATTCATCTCAAAGTCTTGATACCATGGGACCAAGATCAAGATATTGAAAGATCTCCTCCACCTCCTCTTGAATTCGGCCGAACCTCATTTGCACATGAAATGTGCATTTTGTTTTCTTAGTCAATGTAATAGATTATTAGATATTCGATGATTGTAATCTTTTTTTTTTAGATTGTGTAACTCCTATTTAATAAGCCATTTTTCAGCTTGTAGAAAACTGAAGATTAAATGAAAAAAAACTAATACTCTTGTATTACTTTTTGGACAAGTTCCTACGAAACCTTGATTATTATTCGATGCATTTTCGAGTTTTAATCCAATCGATTCTCAATAGGTCTTGGGAAGAAATCACTGTATACGAATTTGCTCGGAAAGATGAATATGTATTGGTCGGAGTGTGTATAAGAATATCGTAGCGGAAGTCTTTTATGAGTAGTGTATTTCGGATGTAGTTTTATGGGTGTAATATCGGATAAAGTGATAATATCGATAAAGAACACTTGAACGATCAAGAACAAAGGTTTATCGAATTAGACCTATAATTTGATAAGAGGATTTCTTCTCAAGACCTATTGAGAATCAATTGGATTAATACTCGAAAATGCGTCGAATAAAAATCATGGTTCGATGAAAATCATTCACCAAGGATGAAAACACAAAGTGTAATTTTTTACTTCAACATTCAATTGATACAATGCTTATACAAGGCTACTTATATAAGAACTAAGTCTTTTTAGAATAATTAAATAAACAATTCAAAGATGACAAAATCTTTGAATAATAAAAGCAAATCAAAATAAAATTCAAAAAGGGGAACACAAATCACATAATAGGGGAACACAATCCCTAAAATAAGTAAAGAAAGAAAATAAAGCTAATCAATACACCAAAGTGTATAAAGTAAGGAGGGCTGCCGGCAGGACACGGGCCGTGTCGCTTGACACGGCCGCGGCGTGCACAACTTTGGTCGGCAGGACTCAACCGTGCTCCAGGACACGATCGGGTTGGGGTAGCAGTCAGTTCCGACGTTCTGGGCGCGTAGGACTTGATCGTGTCTCGGGACACGGTCGGGTTGGGCAGACAGTCATTCGGCACATTCCAGAAGAGTAGGACTCGACCGTATCGCCTGGCACGGTCGAGTTCAGCCGACAGTGACTTTCGTTCTTCCGGCACAGTGTGGCACGGGCCGTGTCGGATGACATGGCCGGGTTCCGCAGGCAGTGAGTTTCGATCTTCCGGCACATTATGACACGGCCGAGACCGAGACTCCACGTCTTGTGTCCGTTTTCTCGCCTAAATATGTAATCGTCCGTGCAAGGCATGTTGTAAGGTCTTTTACGTCGATCCTTACTTCGTCTTCTTCATTCATAATAATTGATCTCGCATCATCTCCTCCCCCTTTAAATGGAATTGTCCTCAATTCCGAAAATCCATCATCATCGAGGTAAGGTGAAAGGTCCCCAACATTAAAGGCTGCATGAACCCCATAATCTCCCGGAAGTTCCAATTTGTATGTGTTGTCATTCACCTTTGCGATTACTTTAAACGGTCCCTCTGCTCGCGGCATTAATTTGTTCTTACGTTTACTTGGAAATCGCTCTTTCCTCAAATGCAACCAAACCAAATCACCAACTTCGAATAATCTCGGCCTTCTTTGCTTGTTCGACTTTCTTGTGTAAGCCTCGTTTATTTCCTTGATTCGATTGCGTACTTGCTCGTGTAATTTCATCATCGATTTCAGTTTTGACTCCGCATCCTTGTGCACCAACTCGTCACTTGGCAATGGAATTAGATCTAACGGCATGTACGGAATTAGTCCGTAAACTACTTCAAACGGAGAGTGTGCCGTGGCATGAGTAGGAGAATGGTTATAAGCAAACTCCGCATGTGCAAGCTTCAAATCCCAATCCTTTTGTGTCTTGCCCACAAGACCATGTAATAAAGTGCCTAAGGTTCGATTGGTTACCTCGGTTTGGCCGTCCGTTTGTGGATGATGTGACGTGCTAAATAGGAGTTTGGTTCCCACCTTCCTCCACAAGGTGTTCCAAAAATAGCTAAGAAATTTTGAGTCCCGATCCGAAACAATCGTCTTTAGGACCCTATGCAATCATACGATCTCTCAAAAATATAAATCGGCGATGTTACTCATGTCGTCTGTCTTGTGGCCATTTTTGAAAATCGGTCTACAACCACCATAATAGCATCTCTTCCTCGTTGAGTACGAGCTAAAGCAACAATGAAATCCATCGAGACATCTTCCCACGACCTTTTCGGAATCGGCAAAGGCAAGTATACTCCTGGTTTGAACGAACTTTTTGCAATATGGCATGTTACACACTTATTAATTATATCGTGTACATCCTCTTGCATCTTTGGACAATAAAAATGCTCTTTAAGTACCTCCAACGTCTTAGCTGAACCAAAATGGCCGGCCAAGCCTCCACCGTGAGCTTCCCGAACCAACAATTCCTGAATCGCGTGTTTGGGTAAACAAAGACGATTTCCTTTAAAAAGGAAATCCTCTTGTAATGTAAACTCTCCAAGCGGACCATATTTGCAATGAATAAAAATCTCGCCAAAAACCGTATCACCATCATAGCATTCCTTCAATGTTTCGAACCCAAGCAAACGAATATCAAGAGTAGAGAGCAAGGCATACCGTCTATACAATGCATCCGCCACAATGTTGCTCTTGCCATCCTTGTACTTCGATGAAAAGTGGAACGATTGCAAGAATTCCACCCATTTAGCATGTCTTGGACTCAACTTTTGTTGACCGTTAATATATTTTAAAGAGTCATGATCCAAATGTAGGATAAAATGTTTCGGCCGATTAAAATGCGATTTGCAGGGCGATATTTTCCCTCTTCCTTTTGGCCGCTCTTAATCTCCAGTTTGGCTTGGTTTTCATCATCCATAGATTTTTCTTTCACATATTTGATTCGGAATTTCATTTTCGTCATACCAATATTTTTAGTTGATTTTATCTTCAAGTTTGATGCGGTACGATTTTGGTGCGCGATTTGAGTTTGACGGAGTTGTTTCAAGTTGAGGTTTGACGGGTCGCTGTTGTTTCTTCTCGCGTTCGTGTTTCGATTCCGATCTGTGGGTCGGCGCTGTCGCGAGTGGATTTGAGGTTCGTCTTTCTGTTCGGTTCCTGGGCAATTTTTTGGGGTTCGTCTCTCATCGATTTGGTGCGCGGTCTGTTGTTGGTGGTGCGTTCTGCTGGTTTGGTATGACGTCGTCCTCCTCGTGTGGGTTATCGCCGGTTTCCACCCCAGTTGCGGCGACCGGTAGTCCTGGGAAACCTTTTGACGTGCTCGGTTTTGCTGATTTAGGGGCAAGGGTCCTGAGTAAATCCGATATGGAGCAGCTCAAAAACAAAATCGATGGGATTTTTCCTCCCCCAGCTGCCGTTGACGGAGTTCTTGGTCAGTCCAATTCGGATATGCTGAAGCTTAAAATTGATGAATTGTTTGGTGTTCCTTGTGCTGCAATTCCTCCGGTTCCGCTTCCGATGGCGGCGGAATTTGCTCCTGGCGGCGATGTCCCTCGACTGCTGCAAATTGGAGCTCCCTCTAGGGCCAGACGCGACCCAAGGCTTGACCGGGTTGTAGACCCATTTCTCATCCCGGGTGCCATGTTATGCTCGGCTGGTCCTATTGTTGTCCCGGATTATATTCTGGATGCTCTGGGTCCGGTTGCTAGTAGGCACAATTCGGTTGCCTGTCCTTTGGATTCTCCTGTGCTTGCTTCCCTTGTGCAGAATCCTATCACCACTTCAGCTAAGGATTCCTGTATTACTCATGAGCATCCAGTTAACGTTCTGGATAATGTTGAGACTGCTGTTTCTTCTTTTAGTGATTCTTGCTGTATTGGGGACTTTATGGAAATGCCTTGTAAAAATATTATTAATGATGCTAATTCTATTGATAAAGGAAAATCTTTGATTTCTATGAATTTTGGTTCAGTTCCTACTCCATTATCTTTGGGCACTAGACTCCTTTTGGAATTAATGGCAATAATTTTGGCAAGAAAAGGGGTCTTAAGTTTGTTAAACCTGAAATTCAAAATGGAGAGGTATTGTGAAGCTGTCTGTTAGTATTGGGCTTGAGGGTGCGAAGAGGTGGCATTGTACTTTAGTTGGATATTTTTTGGGGAAAGCCCCTCCTCTCTTTTTGATCAAGAACTACTTTATGTCGGCGTGGAAGGGTCTTAAGGAGGTGTTCTCCTCTGAGGGGGGATTTTATTTCTTTAAGTTTGAAAGTGAGCAAGTTTTGTCCGAGGCGTTAGAGGGAGGGCCTTGGCTGATTCAGGGCCAATCCATCTTCCTTAGCCGGTGGAAGCTTGGCATGTCTCTTGTGAAGGTTCAGCCTAAACATGTTCCTGTTTGGGTGAAACTTCGTAATGTCCTCTCGAGTATTGGACTGACGAAGGACTCAGTATTACTGTTAGTGCTATAGGGGAGCCACTCTTTGCTGACGTGTTCACGAGGAACTGCCTGAAAGTGGATTATGCCCGAGTTTGTGTCATGCTAGACGCTGATGCTAGCCCGATTCGATCGTTTCTCATGGTTCTCCCGTCTGATGGTGATCGTCCTTGTGTTAGGAGGGTCCATGTAGAGTATGAATGGTTACCACATCGGTGTGGTGTTTGTAGAGTGTTCGGGCATCGTGATCAGGTTTGCCCGACCATTTCTAAGTCTTTGGCTCAGAAGCAGGTCAAGCAGGCTCATATTTATGTGGCTAAGCCTGCTCCCTCAGGTGCTCGTGGTCCGGGGTCTTCGTTGGGACCGGTTCCGGTTGGGGGGGTCGCTCAGGCTGAGGTAGGCCCCTCTGCCAGATCCGGGTGCCCAGGATTGGAGTTAACTGGGGGGCTCGTGGTCGTTCTGATGGATCGGGTCCGCTGAGTAGCATCTCTACCTTCTCCTTGGTTACTACCAGCTCTCCTATCGTGTCTCCTAGGAGGGCTAGTGCTGGTGTGTGTGAGCCGTCTCACAACATGTTTGCGGCTCTTTTTGGTATTGCCGATGATATTGAGGCTGAGCTTCCTGAGTTTGTCAACACGTCGCTCTGTTCTAGTTCTTCTACTTTGGGCCCTAATCTTGACGCAGCCCGTATCGATGGTGTTAAATGATCCCTATTGCTATGTGGAATGTTCGTGGGCTTAACCGGACTGAACATCAGATCTTGGTCCGGGAGGTAATTAGTTCGTTTAATCTTTGTTGTATTGCTCTTCTCAAGACGCGTGTCTCGGTTGGTAACTATGATTATGTTTCTGCTTTTATTTCTGTCTCTTGGCAGTGGTTCTCTGATTACGGTAGTGGGCCCGGGAAGAGGATCTGGATTGGGTGGGACCCTAGTTCAGTGTCTGTGGATATTATTGCTATTGAGTTGCAGTTTATACATTGTCGTATTACTCTTTTGCTCGACTCGTCCTGTCTGTTGGTTACCTTTGCCTATGGTTCTAATGATCTTATTGAGAGGCGGTTGTTGTGGCAGTATACCACTGGTTTCTCGGCTTTACATGCTGCTGAGCCTTGGGTCATTATGGGTGATTTTAATACTGTTCTGGACACTAGTGAGATTTTGGGAGGAGAAGCTCCTCATTCTGACGATGAGTCGCCCCTGGTGGAGTTCAGGGAGCTTTGCAGGCGCGCGGATTTTGAGACCCTTCCGATGGTAGGCTCTTGGTTCTCCTGGCATAACAAGAGCCCGTCTCCAAGGTCATTATGGAAACGGCTTGATAGGATGTTGGGTAACCCGCAGTGGTTTATTGATCACGCTGATCGTACTTACTCTTGTGATCTGCCGCGGACCTCTAATCATAGCCCCCTTATTCTGGGTCTTGATAGCTTGCCTCAATGCAAAGGTAAAATGTTCAGATTTGATAATTTCCTGGCTGACTCTGAGGATTTCCTCCCGACGGTTTGGGACATTTGGCATCATCATATTGTGGGGGTCCGGTTTTATGCGATTTGTCGTAAGTTGGACGCCTTTACACCTGTTTTTCACGCCATGAGGAAGAGGAAAGGGGATTTGGCATTGAATGTTGCAGCTGCTACTTCGTTCCTCTCTTCTTCTCAGAGTTTCCTCAGGGACCATCCCATGGACGACTCGGTTTTATTGTTGGAGAGATGTTGTCGGTGGGTTTCTCAGTTGTCGTGGCTCAGGAACAGTCTTCGCTCAGGCAGCGGGCCAAGTTGGCTTGGCTTAAGGATGGGGACCAGTGTACTGCCTTCTTCTTCCGGCGGATTGCGTCTAGGCGAGTCAGATCTCGTATCTATAGACTTAATACGGAGGATGGTACTGAGCTGACTGACCCTGCCCTTATTAAGAATGAGGTTGTTGGGTTCTATGAGAGACTGTTGGGTTACTCTAATCGGATTATGCCTTTATCTTTCAGTCAGGTTAGGCCTTTTATTTCGGCTTCTCTTTCGCCTGATGTTGCGGTGCACATGGTTCGACCTGTTACTGCTGATGAGGTTCGGTCTGTGTTCTTCGAGTTTGATATAGACAAGGCCTCGGGCCCTGATGGTTTTAATGCTGCTTTTTACCGGCGGGCTTGGCTGGTTATGGGGGGAGAGATTGCGTTTGCTATTATGCATTTCTTTGCTACGGGAAAGTTTGTCAGGTAGATCAATTCTACGATCATTTCTCTTGTTCCGAAAGTAGCCTTACCTATGAGTATGTCGGATTTTAGACCGATCTCTTGCTGCAACTTATTATATAAGGCTATTTTGAAAATTATTGTTCACCGTATGCGAGATAGCTTGGATGCCTTGATTGACCCGGCTCAGACTGCTTTTATTCCTGGGAGAAGGATTAGTGATAATATCCTTCTTGCTCAGGAACTTCTTCATGGTTATGGGCAGAGGGGGATGCCTAGACGGTGTGTGTTTAAAGTCGACCTTATGAAAGCTTATGACACTGTTGAGTGGGATTTTGTGCTGATTGCTATGCAGTGTATGGGTTTCCATCAGTCGTTCATCGCCTGGATCAGGGAGTGCATCACCACTACTGCCTTTTCGGTATCCTTGTATGGTGATGCTGAGGGAATTTTTAGAGGTCGTAGGGGGCTTTGGCAGGGAGATCCAATCTCTCCTTATCTCTTTGTTATTGTTATGGAGGTGCTTCATGGTATTATTGCTAGTGAGATTTCTCAGACCCCGAGGTTCAAGTACCACTGGAAGTGTGGGGCTACCCGTGCTTTTATGCTCGCCTTTGCAGATGATCTCCTTCTTTTCTGTAATCCAGATGAGGTCTCTATTGGTGTTCTTAAGAGGAGTATTGATATCTTTGATTCTCTTTCGGGGTTGCGTGCTAACCCTGGGAAGAGTAATATTTTTCTCACGGCGAGTGCTATGGAGCAGGGGGCGCAGGCTGAGCAGTTATTAGGGTTTCAGGTGGGCCAGCTCCCTGTGAGGTATTTGGGAGTCCTTTTGTCTTCTTCGAAGCTCACGGTGGCTTAATGCTCTCCTTTGATTGAAAGATTGATAGTCGGCTGAGTGGCTGGGCTTGTAGATCTCTGTCCATGGCCGGTCGTTGCCAGCTTATTCGGTCTTTGTTATCTGCACTTCACATTTATTGGGCCTGTATTTTTATCCTGCCTAAGGGCGTGATGCGATTGTGACATCTCCAAACGAAGTAAGAATTGACGTAGGTGACGATACCACGTTGCATGCACATGCACTTACGTACTTCGGTGAGAAAAGAAATGAGGAAATGGGAACGATCTTAATAATCGGAACCGGGATAACTTAGACGTATCAAAACATGCATATAAAATCGGCCATATTAGGGGGAGATTTCGCCCGATTGTGATGGGAGATTCATGAAGGATTTTTGTCCCCACTACTTTCAAGTTTGCTTTCATTTTTTCAAAGTCCACCATAATAAAATCAAGGATAGAGATTTGGCTCACTCCACCTTTTGAAATCGGCCGAACATACAAGGAAGAAGATGCCAAGAAGTCCATTTTATGTTCAAGTCCTTGTCAAAGCCTTACAAAAAGATATCACATGAGAAAGATCTTGTCCACTCCTTGAAGCTACCCACGGCCGAACAAGCAAGGAAGAAGCCATGCATGATGTTGCTTTCAATCTTTGTCAAAGTCTTGATAGTTTAGTTTAATATTTGCTTGTCTTTTAGCTTGATCTTGTTTTATATTGATATTGTTTGTAGTTGTAATGGCTATATATTAGCCTCATATTCAACCTTTCAAATCACTTTGAAGCTTAAGAAAAACGAAATACATTGTATGTATTCTTATTGAATGATTTTCAGCACAACTAAATTATAATTTGACGCATCTTCGAGTTGTAATTTAATCAATTCTCAATAGGTCTTGAGGAGAGATTGTCTTATCAAACTATAGGTCTAGTTTGATAAATTACTTTCATATTATCTTGTTTACGTAAGCCGAATTGCCCTACGTTCGGTTAATTCTTACGAGTGTTACACATATACAAGTGTTGTGAGGTAACAAAATATTTCCGCTGAATTTCCTTGCGAGTTTACGTACATTTCATACGTAATTCGTATCATTAGTGGTATCGGAGCCCAAGGTTATTTCTTTGTCGAAATTCTCTTGGCGATTTTCTTGATCAAGCTATCTTATCATGGATTTTTCCGACGATTTCATGGAGAAACTCCGTGAGGCACTACACAACTTACAAGAACCACGTTTTCAAGCTAGAAGAGGAGGATATGACGCACATTCACCGTGTCATGTGGATGAATTCAAAGTATATGAACTTCCGGAATTTGTCTGAGGTACCAATCCCGAAGTCTACTTGGAGTGTGAGAGGAAGATTGAACGTATGTTCGACTTCAAGAACCTTAACGATGAGAAACGTTGCAAATATGCGATTCTCAAGTTAGGGAAGGGCGCTTCCCTATGGTTCGAGGGTGTGAAAACACAACGAGCTCGTGTGCGAAAAGAGAAAATCCATTCTTGGGATTCTTTGAAGAAAAAACTACGTAAAAGGTATGTCCCGACATCACATCGGTTAACCTTATACCGAAAAATTGCAGAGTTCGTGCAAGGGAAACTAAGTGTGGGTGAATACATTGAAGAATTTGAAGGCTTGGCCTTAATGGGAGAACTCGAAGAAAATGAAGAACAAAGAATGTCACGTTTCTTACGTGGCCTAAACGGAAACATTGCAAATACGGTGGAATTATACCCCTGCGGAGATTTTGACACTTTATGCGGACTATGCATAAAAATAGAAGCTCAAAACAAGTTGAAGTTTGCTAAACCCGAATTCCCATACAAATTCGTAAATGCAAGTACTGGCTCAAGTTCGACTACGAAACCTACCGTGCCTTTTCAAGTCCCTACCCCGGCCCCGAAGGTTCCTCACGTTTCCAAGGAAACGAGCTTGGCTAAATTACGATGCTTTAAATGTCAAGGCTTTGGTCACTATCCAAATGCATGTCCAAATAAACGGGTGGTCACGTTAAGAGAAGCTCTTGCGGTCCGAGACGAACTTTTAGTCGAGGACGAGAAGAAAGGACTTGGTGACGTATTTAACATGGAGGCCGAGGAAGAGAACGAGGAATGTGAGACTTATGACGCTCCGGAATATGATACTGGTTTAGTGCTTCGAGCTCTACATACCAAAATCATTCCAAGTGATACGGAGCAAAGAGACCAAATCTTGCATTCGAAATGCCGAGTCGGAGAAAAGTGGTGTAGTTTGATAATAGACGGAGGGAGTTGCACGAATATAGCTTCAAATGAGATGGTTACCAAACTCGGGCTAACTACTACGGCTCACCCGAGGCCTTATGCTTTACACTGGCTCGATGATTGAAGTAAAGTGAAGGTGTCAAGACACGGGTCAACTTAACTATGGGACCATACGGAGACGATGTGTTATGTGACGTACTTCCGATGGACGCATGCCACGTACTTTTGGGACGACCATGGATGTTCAACCGAGATGTTTTACATCGAGGTCGGAGTAATGAATATGAATTACGAGACAAAAGAAAGAAGATTGTACTCAGACCAATGTCCCCGCAAGCTATCCGTTCGATGAGTTCTAGTCGAGCGGAGAAACCGAAACTCACTATGCTTGCTAGCGAAAGGGAAATGGAACATGCCATTAATGACGGGGAGCGAGTATATTTGGTGATGTTTAAAGAGACACGGGATGCGAACATGGGAGTACAAAACGGAGGAGAGCTAGATGTGTTGTTACACGAATTTGAGGATGTTTTTCCCGAAGAATTACCGTCGGGTTTACCACCTATTCGTGGTATCGAACACCAAATCGATATTATACCGGGAGCACCACTTCCTAATAAAGCCGCTTATAGATGTAATCTCGAGGAGACGAAGGAGTTACAAAGACAAGTCGAAGAGCTTTTGGACCGAGGGTATGTCCGGGAGAGTTTGAGTCCGTGTGTGGTTCCGGTCTTACTTGTCCCTAAGAAAGATGGTTCTTGGTGGATGTGTGTGGATAGTCGGGCCGTGAACAATATCTCTGTCAAGTATCGGTTCCCTATCCCGAGACTTGATGATATGTTAGACGAACTACATGGTTCGGTAATCTTTTCAAAGGTTGATTTACTGATACGAATTACGTATGAAAATGTACGTAAACTCGCAAGGAAATGCAGCGGATATATTTTGTTACCTCACAACACTCGTATATGTGTAACACTCGTAAGAATTAACCGAAAGTAGGGCATTTCGGCTTACGTAAACAAGATAATATGAAAGTAAATTATCAAACTAGACCTATAGTTTGATAAGACAATCTATCCTCAAGACCTATTGAGAATTGATTAAATTACAACTCGAAGACGCGTCGAATTATAATCAAAGTGTTCTGAAAATCATTCAACAAGAATACATACACAATGTATTTCTTTTTTCTTAAGCTCCAAAGTGATTTGAAAGGTTGAATATGAAGCTAATATATAGCCATTATAACTACAAACAAGATCAAACAAGATCAAGCTAAAAGACAAGCAAATATTAAACTAAACTATCAAGACTTTGACAAAGATTGAAAGCAACATCAAGCATGGCTTCTTCCTTGCTTGTTCGGCCGTGGGTAGCTTCAAGGAGTGGACAAGATCTTTCTCATGTGATATCTTTTTGTAAGGCTTTGACAAGGACTTGATCATGAAAGGGACTTCTTGGCATCTTCTTCCTTGTATGTTCGGCCGATTTCAAAAGGTGGAGTAAGCCAAATCTCAATCCTTGATTTTATTATGGTGGACTTTGAAAAAAATAAAAGCAAACTTGAAAGTAGTGGGGACAAAAATCCTTCATGAATCTCCCATCACAATCGGACAAAATCTCCCCCTAATATGGTCGATTTTGTATGCATGAACATGCATACGTATGCATGTTTTGATACGTCTAAGTTATCCCAGTTCCGATTATTAAGATCGTTCCCATTTCCGAATTTCTTTTCTCACCGAAGTACGTAGGTGCATGTGCATGCAACGTGGTATCGTCACCTACGTCAATTCTTACTTCGTTTGGAGATGTCACAATCGCATCATCTCCTCTACCTTTGAAACGAATTGACCTCAATTCAGTGATTCCCTCGTCGTAAAGGTAAGGAGATAGATCGCCCACGTTAAAAGTGGCGTGTACCCCATAATCGCCTGGAAGTTCTACTTTATACGCATTGTTGTTCACCTTACCCACAATTTTGTAAGGTCCCTCGGCCCTTGGCATAAGCTTGTTCTTGCGTTTGCTAGGAAATCTCTCTTTTCTTAAGTGTACCCAAACCAAGTCGCCTACTTCGAATAGTCTCGGTTTTCTGTGATTGTTGGATTTCCTTTTGTATGCGTCATTCACCTCTTTGATTCGATCATGTATTTGCCTGCGCAACTTGATCATCGATTTAAGTTTAGATTCCGCATCTTTGTGTACCAACTCGTCCTTCGGCAATGGAATCAAGTCTAAGGGTATATAAGGATTTAACCCGTAAACGACTTCGAAGGGAGAATGTGCCATAGCATGTGTAGGGGATCGGTTATAGGCAAATTCCGCATGAGCAAGTTTCATGTCCCAATCCTTTTGCGTTTTGTTCACAAGTCCTCGCAACAACGTTCCTAGCGTTCGATTTGTGACTTCGGTTTGACCATCGGTTTGAGGATGGTGCGAAGTCTAAACAAGAGCTTTGTTCCCACTTTCCTCCATAATGTATTCCAAAAATAGCTAAGGAATTTCGAATCCCGATCTGAAACAATAGTCTTCGGAACTCCATGTAAACAAACGACCTCTCGGAAGTATAAGTCGGCCACGTTGCTTGCGTCGTCGGTTTTGTGGCAAGCCACGAAATGAGCCATTTTTGAGAACCGATCAACAACCACCATAATAGCATCTTTACCTCGTTGAGTACGGGGTAAAGCGACTATAAAATCCATGGATACATCTTCCCACGGTCTTTCTGGAACCGGTAGAGGCATATACGATCCCGGTTTGAACGAACTCTTTGAGATGTGACATGTTACGCATTTACTTAAAACATTGTAAACATCTTTTAGCAATTTTGGCCAAAAGAAATGTTCTTTTAGTACTTCCAATGTTTTAGCCGTGCCAAAATGACCCGCTAAGCCTCCTCCGTGAGCCTCTCGAACCAATAATTCCCGAACCGTCTGTTTTGGAACACATAGCCTATTCCCTTTAAATAGGAAATCGTCTTGTAACATGAACTCCCCGAACGGACCAGATTTGCAACGAGTAAAAACTTCTCTAAAATCCGCATCATTTTCATAATACTCCTTCAACATTTCGAAACCAAGTAACCGAACCTCCAGAGTAGAAAGTAAAGCATACCTCCTAGATAATGCATCCGCAACGACATTGCTTTTACCGTCTTTGTACTTGGATGAAAAGTGAAACGATTGTAGGAATTCCACCCACTTGGCATGCCTCGGACTCAGTTTATGTTGTCCGTTAATGTACTTCAATGATTCATGGTCCGAGTGTAGAATAAAATACTTCGTCCGTAGGTAATGACTCCAATGATCAAGGGCCCGTACGATAGCATAGAATTCTTTATCGTAAGTACAATAATTCAACCGAGCTCCATTCAACTTCTCCGAAAAGTAAGTGATAGGTCGTTTACCTTGAATAAGAACCGCTCCAATTCTAACTCCACTAGCATCACATTCAACTTCGAATGGTTGAGAAAAATCGGGTAGTGTTAGAATCGGTGCTTCGCATAATTTGGCTTTTAACTTCTCGAATGCTCCTTGGGCAGCCCCGTTCCATACAAATAGTCCTTTTTTTAAACACTCCGTTATCGGACTTTAAATGGTGCTGAAGTCTCGAATAAACCTTCGGTAAAAAGAAGCAAGTCTGTGAAATGATCTCACTTCCGTCACGGTCGTAGGGGTCGGCCAAGACTTAATTGCTTCGATTTTTGTTTGATCAACCGCCACTCCATCCTTCGAAACGACATAGCCAAGAAAGACTATACTTTCGACTAGGAACGAACACTTCTCCTTTCTTTCATATAATTTTCGGTCCCTCAAAGTTTCGAAGATTTGTCTTAAGTGTACGAAATGTTCTTGTAGTGATTGACAATAGATTAGGATGTCATCCAGATATACAACCACGAACTTCCCCAGAAATGGTTTAAGCACTTCGTTCATCAACCTCATGAAGGTACTAGGCGCATTTGTAAGACTGAACGGCATAACGGTCCATTCATATAATCCATTTTTTGTTTTGAAGGCCGTCTTCCACTCGTCACCTACTCGCATTTGAATTTGATGATATCCGCTTCGAAAATCCACCTTTGAAAAGATCACCGAACCATGTAGTTCGTCTAACATGTCATCAAGTCTCGGGATAGGGAATCGATACTTGACGGTGATATTGTTCACGGCCCGTCTATCCACACACATCCGCAGAGAACCATCTTTCTTAGGGACAAGTAAGACCGGAACCGCACACGGACTCAAACTCTCCCGGACATATCCGCGGTCCAAAAGTTCTTCGACTTGTCTTTGTAATTCCTTCGTCTCCTCGGGATTACATCTATAAGCGGCTTTATTAGGAAGTGTTGCCCCCAGTATAAGATCGATTTGGTGTTCGATACCGCGAATAGGTGGTAAACCCGACGGTAATTCTTCGGGAAAAACATCCTCAAATTCGTGTAACAACACATCTAGCTCTCCTCCATTTTGTACTCCCATTTTCTCGTCCCGTGTCTCTTTAAACATCACCAAATATACTCGCTCCCCGTCATTAATGGCATGTTCCATTTCCCTCTCGCTAGCAAGCATAGTGAGTTTCGGTTTCTCCACTCGACTAGAACTCATCGAACGGATAGCTTGTGGGGACATCGGTTTGAGTACAATCTTCTTTCCTTTGTCTCGTAATTCATATTCATTAGTCCGACCTCGATGTAAAACATCTCGGTCGAACATACATGGTCGTCCCAAAAGTACGTGGCATGCGTCCATCGGGAGTATGTCACATAACATATCGTCTCCGTATGGTCCCATAGTTAAGTTGACCCGTACTTGTCTCGACACCTTCACTTTGCTTCCATCATCGAGCCAATGTAAAGCATACGGTCTCGGGTGAGCCATAGTAGTTAGCCCGAGTTTGGTGACCATCTCGTTTGAAGCTACATTCATGCAACTCCCTCCGTCTATTATCAAGCTACACCACTTTTCTCCGACTCGGCATTTGGAATGAAAGATTTGGTCTCTTTGCTCCATATCACTTGGAATGATTTTGGTATGTAGAGCTCGAAGCACTAAAGCAGTATCATATTCCGGAGCGTCATAAGTCTCACATTCCTCGTTCTCTTCCTCGGCCTCCATGTTAAATACGTCACCAAGCCCTTCCTTCTCGTCCTCGACTAAAAGTTCATCTCGCACCGCAAGAGCTTCTCTTAACGTGGCCACCAGTTTATTTGGACATGCATTTTGATAGTGACCAAAGCCTTGACATTTAAAGCATCGTACTTTAGCCAAGATCGTTTCCTTGGAAACGTGAGGAACCTTCGGGGCTGGGGTAGGGACTTGAAAAGGTACGGTAGGTTTCATAGTAGAACTTGAGCCGGCACTTGCATTTCCGAATTTGTATGGGAATTCGGGTTTGGTAAACTTCAACTTGTTTTGAGCTTCTATTTTTATGCATAGTCCGCATAAAGTATCAAAATCTCCGCATGGGTATAATTCCACCGTGTTTGCAATGTTTCGCTTTAGGCCACGTAAGAAACGTGACATTCTTTGTTCTTCATTTTCTTCGAGTTCTCCCATTAAGGCCAAGCCTTCAAATTCTTCCATGTATTCTCCCACACTTAGTTTCCCTTGCACGAACTCCGCAATTTTTCGGTATAAGGTTAACCGATGTGATGTCGAGACATACCTTTTACGTTGTTTTTTCTTTAAAGAATCCCAAGAATGGATTTTCTCCTTTCCCGCACGAGCTCGTTGTGTTTTCACACCCTCGAACCATAGGGAAGCGCCCTTACCTAACTTGAGAATCGCATATTTGCATCGTTTCTCATCGTTAAGGTTCTTGAAGTCGAACATACGTTCAATCTTTCTCTCCCATTTCAAGTAGACTTCGGGATTGGTACCTCCGAGAAATTCCGAAAGTTCATTTACTTTAAATTCATCTACATGATGCGGTGAATGTGCGTCATATCCTCCTCTTCTAGCTTGAAAATGTGTTTCTTGTAAATTTTGTAATGCCTCACGGATTTTCTCCATAAAATCGTCGGAAAAATCCATGATAAGATAGCTTACTCCAGAAAATCGCCAAGAGAATTTCGACAAGGAAATAACCTTGGGCTCCGATGCCACTAATGATACGAATTACGTATGAAAATGTAAGTAAACTCGCAAGGAAATGCAGCGGATATATTTTGTTACCTCACAACACTCGTATATGTGTAACACTCGTAAGAATTAACCGAAAGTAGGGCAATTCGGCTTACGTAAACAAGATAATATGAAAGTAAATTATCAAACTAGACCTATAGTTTGATAAGACAATCTCTCCTCAAGACCTATTGAGAATTGATTAAATTACAACTCGAAGACGCGTCGAATTATAATCAAAGTGTGCTGAAAATTATTCAACAAGAATACATACACAATGTATTTCATTTTTCTTAAGCTCCAAAGTGATTTGAAAGGTTGAATATGAGGCTAATATATATCCATTATAACTACAAACAAGATCAAACAAGATCAAGCTAAAAGACAAGCAAATATTAAACTAAACTATCAAGACTTTGACAAAAATTGAAAGCAACATCAAGCATGGCTTCTTCCATGCTTGTTCGGCCGTGGGTAGCTTCAAGGAGTGGACAAGATCTTTCTCATGTGATATCTTTTTGTAAGGCTTTGACAAGGACTTGATCATGAAAGGGACTTCTTGGCATCTTCTTCCTTGTATGTTCGGCCGATTTCAAAAGGTGGAGTGAGCCAAATCTCTATCCTTGATTTTATTATGGTGGACTTTGAAAAAAATAAAAGCAAACTTGAAAGTAGTGGGGACAAAAATCCTTCATGAATCTCCCATCACAATCGGCCGAAATCTCCCCCTAATATGGCCGATTTTGTATGCATGAACATGCATACGTATGCATGTTTTGATACGTCCAAGTTATCTCGATTCCGATTGTTAGGATCGTTCCCATTTCCGCATTTGTTTTCTCACCGAAGTACGTAGGTGCATGTGCATGCAACGTGGTATCGTCACCTACGTCAATTCTTACTTCGTTTGGAGATGTCACAATCGCATCATTTACGAAGCGGATATCATCAAATTCGAATGCGAGAAGGTGACTAGTGGAAGACGGCCTTCAAAACGAAAAATGGATTATATGAATGGACCGTTATGCCGTTCGGTCTTACAAATGCGCCTAGTACCTTCACGAGGTTGATGAACGAAGTGCTTAAACCATTTCTGGGGAAGTTCGTGGTTGTATATCTGGATGACATCCTAATCTATAGTTAATCACTACGAGAACATTTCGGGCACTTAAGGCTAATCTTCGAAACTTTGAGGGACCAAAAATTATATGGAAAAAAAGAGAAGTGTTCGTTCCTAGTCGAAAGTACAGTCTTTCTTGGCTATGTAGTTTCGAAGGATGGAGTGGCGGTTGATCAAACAAAAATTGAAGCAATTAAGTCTTGGCCGACCTCTACGACCGTGACGGAAGTGATCATTTCACGAACTTGCTTCTTTTTACTGGAGGTTTATTCGAGACTTTAGCACCATTTCAAGTCTGATAACGGAGTGTTTAAAAAAGGGACCATTTGTATGGAATGGGGCTGTCCAAGGAGCATTCAAGAAGTTAAAAGCCAATTTATGCGAAGCACCGATCCTAACACTACCCGATTTTACTCAACCATTCGAAGTTGAATGTGATGCTAGTGGAGTTGGAATTGGAGCGGTTCTTATTCAAGGTAAACGACCTATCGCTTACTTTTCGGAGAAATTAAACGAGCTCGGTTGAATTATTGCACTTACGATAAAGAATTTTATGCTATCGTACGGGCCCTTGATCATTGGAGTCATTACCTACGGACGAAACATTTTATTCTACACTCGGACCACGAATCATTGAAGTACATTAACGGACAACATAAACTGAGTCCGAGGCATGCCAAGTGGGTGGAATTCCTACAATCATTTCACTTTTCATCCAAGTACAAAGACGGTAAAAGCAATGTCGTTGCGGATGCGTTATCTAGGAGGTATGCTTTACTTTCTACTCTGGAGGTTCGGTTACTTGGTTTCGAAATGTTGAAGGAGTGTTATGAAAATGATGCGGATTTTGGAGAAATTTTTACTCGTTGCAAATCTGGTCCGTTCGGGGAGTTCATGTTACAAGATGATTTCCTATTTAAAGGGAACATGCTATGTGTTCCAAAATAGGCGGTTCGGGAATTATTGGTTCGGGAGGCTCACGGAGGAGGTTTAGCAGGTCACATTGGCACGGCTAAAACATTGGAGGTACTAAAAGAATATTTCTTTTGGCCAAAAATGCTAAAAGACGTTTACAATGTTTTAAGTAAGTGCGTAACATGTCACATCGCAAAGAGTTCCTTCAAACCGGGATTGTATATGCCTCTACCGGTTCTAGAAAGACTGTGAAAAGATGTATCAATGGATTTTATCGTCGCTTTACCCCATACTCAACGAGGTAAAGATGCTATTATGGTGGTTGTGGATCGTTTCTCAAAAATGGCTCACTTCGTGGCTTGCCACAAAACCGACGACGCAAGCAACGTGGCCGATTTATACTTCCGAGAGGTGGTTCTTTTACATGGAGTTCCGAAGACTATTGTTTCGGATCGGGATTCGAAATTCCTTAGCTATTTTTGGAATACTTTATGGAGGAAAGTGGGAACAAAGCTCTTGTTTAGCACTTCGCACCATCCTCAAACCGATGGTCAAACCGAAGTCACAAATCGAACGCTAGGAACGTTGTTGCGAGGACTTGTGAACAACAATACGTATAAAGTAGAACTTCCGGGCGATTATGGGGTACACGCCACTTTTAACGTGGGCGATCTATCTCCTTACCTTTACGACGAGGGAATCACTGAATTGAGGTCAATTCCTTTCAAAGGTAGAGGAGATGATGCGATTGTGACATCTCCAAACGAAGTAAGAATTGACGTAGGTGACGATACCACGTTGCATGCACATGCACCTACGTACTTCGGTGAGAAAACAAATGCGGAAATGGGAACGATCTTAATAATCGGAACCGGGATAACTTAGACGTATCAAAACATGCATACGTATGCATGTTCATGCATACAAAATCGGCCATATTAGGGGGAGATCTTCGGTCGATTGTGATGGGAGATTCATGAAGGATTTTTGTCCCCACTACTTTCAAGTTTGCTTTCATTTTTTCAAAGTCCACCATAATAAAATCAAGGATAGAGATTTGGCTCACTCCACCTTTTGAAATCGGCCGAACATACAAGGAAGAAGATGCCAAGAAGTCCCTTTCATGTTCAAGTCCTTGTCAAAGACTTACAAAAAGATATCACATGAGAAATATCTTGTCCACTCCTTGAAGCTACCCACGGCCGAACAAGCAAGGAAGAAGCCATGCATGATGTTGCTTTCAATCTTTGTCAAAGTCTTGATAGTTTAGTTTAATATTTGCTTTTCTTTTAGCTTGATCTTGTTTTATCTTGTTTGATATTGTTTGTAGTTGTAATGGCTATATATTAGCCTCATATTCAACCTTTCAAATCACTTTGAAGCTTAAGAAAAACGAAATACATTGTATGTATTCTTGTTGAATGATTTTCAGCACAACTAAATTATAATTCGACACGTAATTGTAATTTAATCAATTCTCAATAGGTCTTGAGGAGAGATTGCCTTATCAAACTATAGGTCTAGTTTGATAAATTACTTTCATATTATCTTGTTTACGTAAGCCGAATTACCCTACTTTCGGTTAATTCTTACGAGTGTTACACATATACGAGTGTTGTGAGGTAACAAAATATTTCTGCTGCATTTCCTTGCGAGTTTACGTACATTTCATACGTAATTCGTATCAGGGCGTGCTTGCCCTCATTGAGAAGCGTTTAAGGCGTTTTCTCTGGAAAGGTTCTCGTGACTCTAGGCATGCTAAAGTGGCCTGGTCTAAGGTTTGCTTGCCTGTAGAGTGTGGTGGCCTTGGTTTTACTCCGTTGAGGGTTCAGAACCAGGCCCTTATGACCCGCCATAATTGGGCTCTCCTGACTGAGTCTTCCCGTTCTGTTTGGGTTAGCTGGCTTCATTCGTATAGAATTCAGCAGTATTCGTTTTGGGACATTCGTATCTCTGTTGCGTCTTCTTGGTATTGGAAACAACTGCTGAAGCTGCGTCCTTTAGTCATGGGAGCGTTTCAGTATTCTGTTGGTGATGGCTCTTCCTTCCGTTTATGGTCGGATCTTTGGCACCCTATAGGTTTGATTAGGCATTCTATGCCTAGAGCGCCTTTTTGGACCGGCATTGATGTGCATGCCCATCTTGGCTCTGTTATTTCTAGTGGTCAATGGGTTTGGCGGGTGGTTGATCGTTCCGAGTTTCTTCAGGTTGTTTCTGCCCTCCCTCATATTAATGGAGGCCAGGATCGCATCTCCTGGAGACCGCATAGCTCAGGTTCCTATTCTTCCTCTTCCGCTCGTCGGTTCTGATACGGAATTTAACTAGTCAAAATGAAGAAGATGGAGCAAGGATCAAAATAAATGGCCTTACAACGCGTCATGCACGTACGGCGATATTTTTTGGCGAGAAAACGGACACAAGTCGGAAAAGGACACAAACTGCCGGAAAATGTCGTCGCCTGCCGGAAAATGTCGAACCTGCCAGAAAATATCGCACCTGTCGGAAAATGCCGAGCACTGCCGGCCGAACTCGGCCGTGTCGTCCAGCACGGCCCGTGCCGAGATGTCCCATAATTGTGAAACTGACTGTCGGCCGAACCCGACCGTGTCGTCCGACACGGTCGAGTCACACTCTTCCGGATAATGAGATCTCGCTGTCCGACCAACCCGACCGTGCCAGACGACACGGTCGAGTCCTGCCAAACGTCTTTGTCATGCCGCACGGTCGAGTCACTGCCGGTCCTTGTCGCGCCGCGCCTGTGCTGAGTCCTGCCAAACGTCCTTGTCACGCCACACGGTCGAGTCACTGCCGGTCCTTGTCGCGCCGCGCCCGTGCCGAGTCACTGTCAGACGCCTGTCGACCGCACCGCGATCGTGTCACGGGACACGGTCGAGTCCCTACCGGCAGCCCACATATTTTATACACTTTTGTGTATTTTTTACTTCTCTTTTATTTTTACTTATTTTAGAGATTATGTTTCCCCCATTTTGTGATTTATGTTTCTTGTATGTATTTTATTTGATTTGTTTTGATTATTCAAAGATTTTATAAATCTTTGAATTATTTTCTTTTTTTTGTTTGATTCCTTAGACTAAGGCTTCACCTCCTATAAGTAGGAGTTGATTATCATTTGTAAATATAGTATTATGAATGTTGAAGTATAAGAATACACATTGTGTTTTCTATTCTTGGTGAATGCTTTTCATCGAAACTTGATTTTTATTCGACGCGTTTTCGAGTATTAATCCGATTGATTCTCAATAGGTCTTGGGAAGAAATCACCTTATCGAGTTATAGGTCTAATTCGATAAACCCTTGTTCTTGATCGTTCATGTCTTCTTGATCGATATTATCACTTTTCCCGATATCACTTCCATTTTCCATTTGTTCGAATTTTCATTGTCATATTCGACATTACTCCCACAAAATACATCCAAAAATACCCATACTCGTAAAAAGCCTTCCGCTACGATATTCCTACGTACACTCCGAACGATACGTATCCGCCTTCACCGGATAATTCGTATCATAAGTGGTATTGGAGCCCAAGGTCATCTCCTTGGGCGATTTATTCAACGAATTTTTAGTTGAAGTATTCAGTCACCTTCTTGGGTTGTTCTTCACGGTTAGAAGAATTTTCGCATAACATTCGCAGACTAGCGCAGTCGGAAGAAAACAGAGTTTTCCGTGGATTCGACCGTTGGATCGTCACGAAATTTTGACAAAAGTAAGCCAACTCATTGAACTATAGTCTGAACGGTGGAGATCAGATTCTTTGATCATCTTCTTGGTTCATTCTTCACGGCTTTCTTGGCAAATTTTCTATTCGATTTCTTGATCATTAGAAGAGATGGACTTTTCCAATACCGAATTCTTGGTAAAGCTATGTGATGCTTTACATGACTTACCGGAACCTCGACGAGGAGGAGAAGGCCTATGTTCCCCACGCCATACTAACGAGATTGAATTGAACGAACTTCCGAAGTTCATCGGAGGTACCGATCCCGAAATTTATTTGGAATGGGAACGTAAGATGGATCGCTTGTTCGAGTTTAAAGGTCTTAACGATGAGAAGCGTTGCAAATATGCAATTATCAAGTTGGTTAAAGGCGCTTCAGTTTGGTTCGAATGTAAGAAGAAGCAAAGGACTCGTACTGGAAAAAACAAGATCCGTTCGTGGGAGTCGTTGAAAAGAAAACTTCGCAAGAGATACGTACCTTTCGGCTCGAGTTCGGCTCTCAAAATCGTAACAACATCAGCCCCAAACTCGGTTTCTAAAGCTCTCGACTTGCCTAATGAGACGAGTTTGCTGGAGGTGAGTTGTTTCATTGGCCAAGGGTTCAATCATGTGCAAGATGTCTTCCCGACTCTTGCTACCCGAGACGAGTTAATAGCCGAGGAAGAACAAGAAAGGCTAGGCGACATTCTCAAGTTTGATATAGAGGACGAAGGAGAAGAAGAATGTGTAGTTTACGATGCTCCCGATTATGATACAGACTTAGTTCTTCTTACTTTAGAAACCAAATCGGTTTCAAATGATTTGGAGCATCATGACGAGTTAACGAGTGCGGAACTCACAAGTATACTTTTTAGTTCTACACAACCATCCGTTCCCCAAGCTACAGAAGATGAAGAGATTGAGGACAAGGCGATTGTTCCCCAAAATTTCTATGAGGTTATTCCTATTATTGTTAAAAAATTGGAGGATCCCAATCCAATTGTTCTCATTGATCCGGTTCCCGACACCGACCAATGTAAAAGCTTTGTGGTTATATGTGACTGGAAAACAGTAAAAGACGAACTTATTGATGAAAGGAATGAGGACAAGATTTGTGCCCACATAACGCCGGAAATGGAAATTATTCCGTTAAACCACCAATCTTTTTTGGGGATTCCGTTAAGGGAAATGGTAGACACCTAGATATGTCGTTTGTTTTTATTTTGCAGGTTGATCTTTTAAAAATGCAATCCCAAGCAAACGTCAACACCTCCGACGATAATTACATCCTCAACCCGGGAGGAGCACAACCCTATCTGGAATACCAACCGTCCTTGGACTTTAGATTCGAGGACGAATCTCTTTTAAAGGGGGAGGAGATGATACGGAATTTAACTAGTCAAAATGAAGAAGACGGAGCAAGGATCAAAATAAACGGCCTTAAAACGCGTCATGCACGTACGGCGATATTTTTTGGCGAGAAAACGGACACAAGTCGGAAAATGACACAACCTGTCGGAAAATGTCGTCACCTGCCGGAAAATGTCGAACCTGTCGGAAAATATCGCACCTACGGGGAAATGCCAAGCACTACCGGCCGAACTCGGCCGTGTCGTCCGGCACGACCCGTGCCGAGATGTCCCAGAATTATGAAACTGACTGTCGGCTGAACCCGACCGTGTTGTCCGACACGGTCGAGTCACACTCTTCCGGATAAGGAGATCTCGCTGTCCGACCAACCCGACCGTGCGAGACGACACGGTCGAGTCCTGCCAAACGTCCTTGTCACGCCGCACGGTCGAGTCACTGCCGGTCCTTGTCGCGCCGTGCCCGTGCCGAGTCCTGCCAAATGTCCTTGTCACGCCAAACGGTCGAGTCACTGCCGGTCCTTGTCGCGCCACGCCCGTGCCGAGTCACTGTCAGACACCTGTCGATCGCGCCGCAACCGTGTCACGGGACACGGTCGAGTCCCTGCCGGCAGCCCACATATTTTATACACTTTTGTGTATTTTTGACTTCTCTTTTCCTTTTTACTTATTTTAGGGATTATGTTTCCCCCATTTTGTGATTTATGTTTCTTGTATGTATTTTATTTGATTTGTTTTGATTATTCAAAGATTTTATATATCTTTGAATTATTTTCTTTTTTTTGTTTGATTTCTTAGACTAATGCTTCACCTCCTATAAGTATGAGTTGATTATCATTTGTAAATATAGTATTATGAATGTTGAAGTATAAGAATACACATTGTGTTTTCTATTCTTGGTGAATGCTTTTCATCGAAACTTGATTTTTATTCGACGCGTTTTCGAGTATTAATCCGATTGATTCTCAATAGGTCTTGGGAAGAAATCACCTTATCGAGTTATAGGTCTAATTCGATAAACCCTTGTTCTTGATCGTTCATGTCTTCTTGATCGATATTATCACTTTTCCCAATATTACTTCCATTTTCCATTTGTTCGAATTTTCATTGTCATATTCGACATTACTCCCACAAAATACATCCAAAAATACCCATACTCGTAAAAAGCCTTCCGCTAAGATATTCCTACGTACACTTCGAATGATACGTATCCACCTTCCCCGGATAATTCGTATCAGGTTCCTTAGTGCGTATTCTCCTTCTGTTCCATGGTCCCCTCTTCTTCTTGGCCCCAGGAAGATTCCTAGGCACTCTTTCATCTTATTGTTGGCTATTCAGGAGCGTATTTCGACTATGGATAAGCCTTGGCTACAACACGTAGATGGTATTTGTGTCTTCTGTGGGATGGCGATTGAGACTCATTCTCACTTATTCTTCTTGTACCCTTACTGTAGTAGGTGTATCTCTATTGCTAGAAGGGAGGTAAAATTTAGTTGGCGTCACTCTGTGTGGAGTGCGGGTATACTGTGGGCGGCTAAGAGGTGGAGAGGTAAGCATGTGGTTAACATGGCCTACCGTATCTTTCTAGCTGCATTGGTCTACTTAATCTGGCAGGAGCGTAATGAGAGGAGATTCGGTCAGAGGTGTCGAGACCCACATACAGTTACTTTCCAGGGGATTGGTCTTGTTCGTGATATCATATCTCAGCGTTGGCCGCCTCATTCCTTGTCTGCGGTCGCTGTTAGGTGTATCTGAAGGTAGCTTGGTAGTCGGTTCCATTGTAACTCTTATTTTTATTTTTCTGTTTCGTGATTTTGGTGCACCTCCTGTATTGGTTGCTGGGTACTGGCCTGCCTTGTTGGCCAATCTTATTTATTTAATGCAATTGACTTTTCCCAACAAAAAAAATGTTTCGGCCGAAGGTAATGTAATACCCGTGATTTCGATTTCCGTTAATTTCTTTTTTTCGGCAGAAGTCCGTTTTGACAACTCTCTCATGACCATTTCGTCATTCCGAGAATGATTAATTCTACACTTTTTGTCATCCGAGTTCGTTTCGGTATCGTTTTGTTGAGTTCCGTGCTTTTTGGCGACTTTTCCGCACTTTAGTTCGATTCTTGCGAATCTCGTTCGAAACTGTTTTTTCGAGTTTCCCGTAAGTCCGTTTAACTTTGTTAGACGTGTTGTGAACTTCGTATTGGTTATTCAATCACGTACCGTGATTTTCGGATGTTTTGGGCCATTTTCGTAATTTCCCAAAGTTTGGGGTAATTACTTCTGTTGTCAAATTTCGAGCCTTCGGGTGGTCGGAATCGTGTGTTCTCTTAGTGCTCGAATTCGTCTTTGCGAGTATTTCGTAACCGTATCTTCGATTCGTATTCAGGTTCGGGTTTCGGGGTCGTTCGGGCCGTCGGAGTTGGCCCCGGCCGAGTCATGGCCGGGCAATCTGGGCCCATGCCGGCACTGGCCGAGTTACGGCCGGTAGTGCTCGGCGGTATGCGTGAGCCGCAAAGCACATGCCGCGGGGCCGCGGCAAGCTGTCGGGTCATCGCCGCGGCACACGTCCGGCCGCGGCACACCCGTGTGGCACTTATCGGCCAAAACCTTCTGTACCTTGTGCCGCGGCACATGCCGACAGGGCCGCGGCACAATGCCGAGTCATTGACGCGGCACACTTCGACAGGGCCGCGGCACACATAGCGGTCTGCCGATCACTGGGCGTGATTTTTGGCCCTGTGCCGCGGCACACTTCGGCTGGGCCGCGGCACACTGTGTGAGATCGGCTATTTTAGGCACAGCGGCCGTTTTTTTATTCTTCCTCACTTTCTTGCGGCTATCGGGCGGGTGCGATGGGGAATCGAGTTCTTGGCCGATTCTACTCATTTCCAAAGCATTTTGGAAGATCCTTGTTGATTATATCAACATCTTGTGTTTCGTCGAATCAAGGTATATTTCTTGATTTTTCTTCAAGTTGACTTTTTGATGAATTTGTTCTTCATTTCGATTCTAGTCCGATTTTGATACATCGGTTGGTGTAGTATGATGTTATTAATTGTGTTCTACGGATTGTATATCCATATATCGAGTTTGTTTAACTCGATTGGCGATTCGAGTGTTCTTGGGGATTATTGAACATTTAGTGTTCGATTAAATGCCCCAATAAGTTCCTTTCGATAGTTTGTTGGGATTTCCGTCGTTTTTACCTTGATTCCCGTCGTAATCATCTTTTATTGTTCCTTCCGGAGGATTTTAGGTGCTCGAGGATTTCCGATGTTGAATCCCGTTTGGTGATTGATGATTCGTGTGGTGTTATTCTCGTAGTACTCGGGGTGCTATTGCGTTCTTGATATTGTTCGGGGTTTCGGGGCTATTCGACCGTATTTCATCCATCGTCTTGTTGCGATCGTGGCTTCGAGGCAAGTACCTTGCCCATACTTTTCTTGTTTTGTGGATATGATAGTTAGTGATCGTCTTGGTGTGTTTGTTGTTTGTTTGAAATGAGTTTTCAAAAGATTCGGCTAGCCTCGTTAAAGGCTCACTTTCAAAACGCATGTGTTTTGTAAATTGTGTGGGTTGTAAGTGACTACGTGAATCCTTTGGATATGTTTAGTGTTGATGTTGCGCTTGATAATGCGTGGGTACGTATATTGTTTCTTTCTGTCGTGTTATGGTTGACGTGCGTGTTGTTATTTATTCGTGTGGTCATGGACTGATGGATAAATTATGTGAATTGGTGTATTGATTTGATAATTGTTACAACGATTGAATGTGTGCTTGAGGTTTGTGATAATGTGGATACTTGTTGTGAGAAACGTCGTATCCGGGAACCTCTGAGGGCGGGGCGTGCACTCCGGCCTGGTGTATGCTGCAATGTGCGGCTCCATATGGGTGGTGAACGCCGGTGTTACCTAATGCGCGCACAAGGGGCGGCTCTTGCGGGAGTGACGCCGGCGCGGTGACATGTTCAATGAGCGGCCAACATGATGGAGTGAACGCCGGTACACAGGTGCGCAAGGGAGGCGCCTGGCAGGCTTATTGGTTACGGGTATTTGAGTGATAGCTAAGACCCCGTTACCGAATGATGTTCGTATCTCAATTCTTTCAACTCACTTTTAAATGTTTGTCTTGATATATACCGCGATTCGTGTTTTTGAAAGCTTGTTTCAACTTGTTTTTAAAGCGTTGGTATCAGGGTTAATTAACCAAGGAGGTTTGACGAAATCTCCGAGGGTTAATTAATCGGGGGTCTTGAGCAGGATATGTCGAATGAGAGATTGTACGTTTGATTGTATTGTGGTGTTATTCTGTGTATTGGGTCAAGGACCCTGTGGAATGTTGAGATGATTGATCTCGTGTTGATATTATTTGGATTTGGGTCAAGAATCCCGTGGAAATATTTGTGAAGACTCGCTTGGGTTGATTGAATGGTTTTCTTGCAAATTGCTTTCCGCCTACTGGTCGAGGACCCTGTTGATTTTGGAAAAAGAAGGATTTGATGATCCTAAATTGTTTTCTAATAAAACTCTCGAAGGAGTCTTTAAAACTGTTTTATAAATTGTTTCCCTTTACTTGTGATCTTTCGGTTTTGGAAATGTTTACCAACTCTTTCCTCGGGAAGTACTTTTTGTTACGTTTGGATCTTTGAGGGTTCCTGGTTATTGTTATTCGTGGAATGTGAATTGTATGGCTCGTATTTGCACTTTGTTCTTGCACTAGCAAAACAGTGGAGTTTTGCTAACCCCGAGTATTCGGGGGGTGGATGTCTGGTTTTGCATTCAGGATTGGGAGCATAACAGAGGGTCGGCACGAAGGATGATGAAAGATGAACGATACTAATCACACGAGGATCCGTATGAGGTCATTGGTTTAGTTATAGTTTATTTTCCGCTGCAGTATTTTTTTCCCGTTGTACGGGAGTGTGTTGTATTTGACCCCTGCGTGGGCATGTAATGAGTTTGAGTTGTATGTAATCATTGAAAGACCAAATCGGTCTACTGAGTCATTTTGGCCTTAAAGGCATTTTTGAGTTGTTCTATGTTGTTACCAGCCTGGTAGATCCTTGAGGAAAGGGTCTACGGCGTGTAATATCCCTGAGCGGATTGGGGGTGTTACATTTATGGTATCGGAGCTTAGGTTGTGGAAACCTAGGCTGTCGGGTCAGTGGTGTCTGTTGAGTTGTGTCTCATCGGATTTTGTCTGACGGAGTCGTGTCGCGACGCGTCGTCTGAGTTTGTTGGTCGTGATTAGTATCGTGGGGCGATCATCATCTTCGTGCGACCTGTGGATGTAAGTCTCCCTTCTTTGCGTTGTGCCTCGTGTGACATGAGCTATTTTTATGATTATTTATTAGGTGATGGAATCCTTCGGTGGATTTTGATTTCACGATACGTATTTAGTTGACTCTCGTATTTGGTTTATACGAGCTAATGTCTTTTTACTGTTGTTTTTGTCCGTTGCTTTTGGTTTTCGAATCGATTTGCTCGTTTTACAAGTTCTCTTGTGAAAGCTTTGTGCTTATACGCGTTCGACTTGTTCACTAGCCAGAGCGGGAGGGTCCTTAGAGGCCTTGAATGGGGTCAGTGGTTTTGTTCTGAATCCTTGGCGGTCTTCGACTGTAGTATTATACCGTTTATTTCCGTTAAAAGACATGTATGGTCTTGACTTTAAACGTTTTGATGTGTGTACTAGAAGGTGTTTTAGTGTACGTCGGTATGCGTGAGTTTTGGGCATTCTCGTCTATTGGATTTTTGAAAACCTTGAGTATCTTAGAAAATTAAATTTTGAGACGTACTTTTAAAACGAATTATTTTCTTGCGGTGTTTTCAAGGTGCTTTCTGGTGCCGCAATATATTTCAAAACTTTTCCAATTGAGGACCAAAAATACTTTGAGATATTTTCAATTATTTAGAAACACTTTTACTTAGACCCGAGGGTCGAATATTCTGAAAGTTTTTCACTAAGAGAAAGTATCCTCATTTTTATCAAATGCGAAATGGTTCTCCAAAGTCTCGATAACGATGTCTCACGTTTGTGCGTTTTTTTTTATTTTGAAAGGTGATACTCTAGATCAACCGGTGTTTTTCTAAATTATTTTCAAAAGGTGGTTTTCGTTTTTAAAACCCATCATTTCCTGCTTGTGGTCGGAGAAGGTGTGTATGATTGTGTACATACGTGCTTGTTTCGTGATATTTAGTAATTATATGCTGGGTATCGTCCGGGCCATTGTAATCTTCGAACGTTACCGTTGTTGTCGTGATTTTTGTATGTGTTGATATGTTATGCCGAGTTGGCATCTCCGGTATGTTGTTTTGCGATGTTACGCCCGTGGTATCTAGCATTTGTATATTCGGTATGCCGATCCGAGGCGTTTCCAACCGCGGTGTGCCGGGGGCATACACGTACCAATTGTCCTTCTCATCAGTAACACATTTTGAGTGTGGACTCGAGGGACACCGAATTCAGTTTGCGAATTGGCTACCGAGACCTTCGGAGTTCGCACTTCAGCACAGTCATCGGAATCGGCTTTGAGAGGCCTTTGAAGGATGTTTCTGTCAGTTGCTTGTTGTGTTGTCACCTTGATTTCGTGTTGTGAGTTTCGGGAACGACACTTCTTTTAGAAGGGGTCGAATATAATACCCGTATTATTTTTGGCTTCTGCATTTTCTCTTTCTCAATTCTATCGACTCGCTCGTATTCGTTGATACTTACTGAACTTTTTCTGTATTTCGGTTTCATCGATCGGACGAGCTGTGATATTGTTTTGGGTCAATCTAGTTATCGCTATGACTTTTCCGAGTTCGGTTCGATTCTTGTGAACCTTGTTCGGATGTAACATCTTTTGGTTCTACTAGTTCTTTTATTCGAAGTGGATCAGATTTGGAACTTCTGTATTTTTGACTCCGTCGATTCGTTTATGTTCGTTGACATTTTTTTTAGCTTGTCATGCCCCTTGCTTTTGTTGATCGAACGAGTGTGATATTGTTCCGGAATAACTCGTTTGTCATTGTGACTTTCCAATTGCTATTCCCTTTCCTGTGGATCTTATGTGAATGCACATCTTGTTGTTTTCACCGGATCAAATATTGTCTCGAGCCGAGATGTGAACCTGGGAGTTGTTGTTTGAATTTTATTGTTCTTCGTGATTCGAACATGATCGTTCGATTTTTGTTGTCTCGACCATTGTGGTTCGATCGTTTGAGTGTTCGGTTTTTGTTGATCCCGTTTCGTGATTGTTGAGCATTCAGACTCATTCCTAATTCCCTTAAGTCCGGGAAATTAGTCTCGTTTTCGATCTTCCAACCTCTGGGCGGTGGAATTCCGTATTTGTTCAGAGTTTGGCTCGTGTTTTGATTGATGTACCGTTGGGTGGGTCAATCGTATTGATTTTCGTTCGTTGTGTTTTGTGATTGTTCGGGTAACTGACTTGACTATATTATCCGTTTGATGACGCTTGTCATTTGTGGGTTTTATTATATCCCTAACGGCGACGTTGTGTTGGTCGCCGTGGAGCGTGTTTTCACGCCGTATGTTCCTTTGCGTTTCTTGCAGCGTTTTGCCGTCGGGCGCGAGTTTTCGGTTTTTGGGTATCTCGTCGAGTTTTCCTGACAGTGGATATTGCTTCTCCCTACTTATTTTAAGTTTCGGGACGAAACTTCTTTTAAGGAGGGTAGAATGTAATACCCGTGATTTCGATTTCTGGTAATTTCTTTTTTTCGGCGGAAGTCCATTTTGACGACTCGCACATGACCATTTCGTCATTCCGAGAATGATTAATTCTACACTTTTTGTCATCCAAGTTCGTTTCGGTGTCGTATTGTTGAGTTCCGTGCTTTTTGGCGACTTTTCCGCACTTGAGTTCGATTCTTGCGAATCTCGTTCAAAACTGTTGTTTCGAGTTTCCCGTAAGTCCGTTTAACTTTGTTAGACGTGTTGTGAACTTCAGTTTGGTTATTCGATCATGTATCGTGATTTTCGGATGTTTTGGGCCATTTTCGTAATTTCTCAAAGTTTGGGGTAATTACTTCTGTTGTCGAATTTCGAGCCTTCGGGTGGTCGGAATCATGTGTTCTCTTAGTGCTCGAATTCGTCTTTGCGAGTATTTCGTAACCGTATCTTCGATTCGTATTCAGGTTCGGGTTTCGGGGTCGTTCGGGCCGTCGGAGTTGGCCCCGGCCGAGTCATGGCCGGGCAATCTGGGCCCAGTCCGGCACTGGCCGAGTTACAGCCGGTAGTGCTCGGCATCTGTACCGTGAGCCGCAGCACATGCCGGCAGGGCCGCGGCACACTATCGGGTCACTGCCGCGGCACACTCGTCCGGGCCGCGGCACACCCGTGTGGCACTTATCGGCCAAAACCTTCTGTACCTTGTGCCGCGGCACATGCCGACAGGGCCGCGGCACAATGCCGAGTCATTGCCGCGGCACACTTCGACAGGGCCGCGGCACACATAGCGGTCTGCCGATCACTGGGCGCGATTTTTGCCCTGTGCCGCGGCACACTTCGGCTGGGCCGCGGCACACAGTGCGGTCGGCTATCTTAGGCACAGCGGCCGTTTTTTCATTCTTCCTCACTTTCTTGCGGCTATCGGACGGGTGCGACGGGGAATCGAGTTCTTGGCCGATTCTACTCATTTCCAAAGCATTTTGAAAGATCCTTGTTGATTATATCAACATCTAATCCGTGTGTTTCGTCGAATCAAGGTATATTTCTTGATTTTTCTCCAAGTTGACTTTTTGATGAATTTGTTCTTGATTTCGATTCTAGTCCGATTTTGATACATCGGTTGGTTTAGTATGATGTTATTAATTGTGTTCTACGGATTGTATATCCATATATCGAGTTTGTTTAACTCGATTGGCGATTCAAGTGTTCTTGGGGATTATTGAACATTTAGTGTTCGATTAAATGCCCCAATGAGTTCCTTTCGATAGTTTGTTGGGATTTCCATCGTTTTTACCTTGATTCCCGTCATAATCATCTTTTATTGTTCCATCCGGAGGATTTTAGGTGCTCGAGGATTTCCAATGTTGAATCCCGTTTGGTGATTGATGATTCGTGTGGTGTTATTCTCGTAGTACTCGGGGTGCTATTGCATTCTTGATATTGCTCGGGGGTTCGGGGCTATTCGACCGTATTTCATCCGTCGTCTTGTTGCGATCGTGGCTTCGAGGCAAGTACCTTGCCCATTCTTTTCTTGTTTTGTGGATATGATAATTAGTGATCGTTTTGGTGTGTTTGTTGTTTGTTTGAAATGAGTTTTCAAAAGATTCGGCTAGCCTCGTTAAAGGCTCACTTTCAAAACGCGTGTGTTTTGTAAATTGTGTGGGTTGTAAGTGACTACGTGAATCCTTTGGATATGTTTAGTGTTGATGTTGCGCTTGATAATGCGTGGGTACGTATATTGTTTCTTTCTGTCGTGTTATGGTTGACGTGCGTGTTGTTATTTATTCGTGTGGCCGTGGACTGACGGATAAATTATGTGAATTGGTGTATTGATTTGATAATTGTTACAACGATTGAATGTGTGCTTGAGGTTTGTGATAATGTGGATACTTGTTGTGAGAAACGTCGTATCCGGGAACCTCTGAGGGCGGGGCGTGCACTCCGGCCTGGTGTATGCTGCAATGTGCGGCTCCATATGGGTGGTGAACGTCGGTGTTACCTAATGCGCACGCAAGGGGCGGCTCTTGCGGGAGTGACGCCGGCGCGGTGACATGTTTAATGAGCGGCCAACATGATGGAGTGAACGCCGGTACATAGGTGCGCAAGGGAGGCGCCTGGCAGGCTTATTGGTTACGGGTATTTGAGTGATAGCTAAGACCCCGTTACCAAATGATGTTCGTATCTCAATTCTTTAAACTCACTTTTAAATGTTTGTCTTGATATAGACCGCGATTCGTGTTTTTGAAAGCTTGTTTCAACTTGTTTTTAAAGCGTTGGTATCAGGGTTAATTAACCAAGGAGGTTTGACGAAATCTCCGAGGGTTAATTAATCGGGGGTCTTGAGTAGGATATGTCGAATGAGAGATTGTACCTTTGATTGTATTGTGGTGCTATTCTGTGTATTGGGTCAAGGACCCTGTGGAATGTTGAGATGATTGATCTCGTGTTGATATTATTTGGATTTGGGTCGAGAATCCCGTGGAAATATTTGTGAAGACTCGCTTGGGTTGATTGAATGGTTTTCTTGCAAATTGCTTTCCGCCTACTGGTCGAGGACCCTGTTGATTTTGGAAAAAGAAGGATTTGATGATCCTAAATTGTTTTCTAATAAAACTCTCGAAGGCATCATTAAAACTGTTTTATAAATTGTTTCCCTTTACTTGTGATCTTTCGGTTTTGGAAATGTTTACCAACTCTTGCCTCGGGAAGTACTTTTTGTTACGTTTGGATCTTTGAGGGTTCCTGGTTATTGTTATTCTTGGAATGTGAATTGTATGGCTCGTATTTGCACTTTGTTCTTGCACTAGCAAAACAGTGGAGTTTTGCTAACCCCGAGTATTCGGGGGGTGGATGTCTGCTTTTGCATTCAGGTTTGGGAGCATAACAGAGGGTCGGCACGAAGGATGATGAAAGATGAACGATACTAATCACACGAGGATCCGTATGAGGTCATTGGTTTAGTTATAGTTTATTTTCCGATGCAGTATTTTTTTCCCGTTGTACGGGAGTGTGTTGTATTTGATCCCTATGTGGGCATGTAATGAGTTTGAGTTGTATGTAATCAATGAAAGACCAAATCGGTCTACTGAGTCATTTTGGCCTTAAAGGCATTTTTGAGTTGTTCTATGTTGTTACCAGCATGGTAGATCCTTGAGGAAAGGGTCTACGGCGTGTAATATCCCTGAGCGGATTGGGGGTGTTACAGGTAATGGCTCCAATGATCAAGAGCTCTCACAATGGCATAGAACTCCTTGTCATAAGTACAATAGTTGAGTCGAGCCCCACCCAATTTCTCCGAGAAGTATGCAATTGGTCGTCTCCCTTGGACGAGTACCGCCCCAATACCTACTACACTTGCGTCACATTCTACCTCGAATGGTTGTGAATAGTTGGGTAACGCCAAGATAGGTGCCTCACACATTTTTGCCTTCAATTTTTCAAACACCCCTTGGGCAGCCCCTGATACGAATTCGCCCGTAAGAGTGAATACGTATCGGACGGAGTGTAGTATGAATATCGTAGCGGAAGTCTTTTTACGAGTATGTGTGTTTTTGGATGTATTTTGTGGGAGTAATATCGAATATGGCAATGAAAATTCGAACAAGTGAAAAATGGAAGTAATATCGGAAAAAGTGATAATATCGATCAAGAAGACTTGAACGATCCCGAACAAGGGTTTATCTAATTAGACCTATAATTCGATAAGGTGATTTCTTCTCAAGACCTATTGAGAATCAATCGGATTAATACTCGAAAACGCGTCGAATAAAAATCAAGTTTCGGTAAAAATCATTTACCAAGGATAGAAAACACAATGTGAATTCTTATACTTCCACATTCATAATAATCTGTCATTACAAGACTTATCAAAGCCTATTTATAGGAAAAAAACTAACTCTACCTATAACAATAAAAAAAAACAATTCAAAGATTATAAAATCTTTGAATAATCAAAACAAATCAACATAAAATACAAAAAGGGAACACAAATCAAATAAAATGGAGACACAATCCCTCAAATAAGTAAAGAAAGAAAAAGAGGACAAAAATATACAAGTGTATAAAATATGGGGTGCCGTGAGACTCGTGACAGTGTCCGTGACACGGCTTGGCGCGATCGGCAAGCGCCGGCGAGGACTCGACGGCACGCAGCGGCGACAAGGGCGTCGCGGTGACTCGACCGTGTCCGCTTGACACGGTCGCGGCGCGACAGGGTCGTCCGACAGTGACTCGTCCGACAGTGACTTGGCGCGATAGGGACGTTCAGCGTGGACTCGATCGTGTCCTGGAACACGGCCGGGCGTCTGGGCAGTGGGTTTCGGTAGTTGTGGGCGAGTAGGACTCGACCGTGTCTCCTGGCACGGTCGGGTTTGGCTGACAGCGACCTTGGCTATTCCGGACGAGCATGACTCGACCGTTCCGGATGACACGGTCGAGTCCGACCGGCAGTGCTCGGCATTTTCTGGCAGGCGTGACTTTTTCCGGCAGGCTGGATATTTTCCGGCCAGTTGGACATTTTCCGGCAGGTTGGACATTCTTTTTACGTCTTATGTCCGTTTTCTCGCCTAAAAATGTCGTCGTATGTGCAGGACGTGTCGTAAGGCCATTTATGTCGATCTGTGCTTCGTTTTCTTTATTTGGACTACTCAATTTCGTATCATTCCCTCCCCCTTTAAAGCGATTCGTCCTCGAATCGGCATTGATCTCATCTCTAAATGGATAAAAGAAAGTCACCAAACAGATAATAAGCCCAAAAATATTGGACGTTCGAGTGTGGCGCAGAACTTTGAGGTGATAAACGAATGGATATTTCAAAGGGCAACCGACAAAATAACTATCATGATTAACATAAAAATGATAATTATTTTGCGAGGCAAAGCCTTTATCATCGTGGTTGAACTCACCGGATGCAATTTCAAGAATGAAGAAAATTGCCTCGTAATCGTCTTTCACATCAAAATATTGGAAAGGCTCGTCTTTAGGCTCGGTATCATAAACAGGAACCACTGGATAAATATAGCACTGTTCTTCATCTTTATCAAAAATAGGTGACCCATCATAATCATGGATTTCAGGAAGTATGGTCGTGGGGATGTGGATTATGGTGGATGACTGGTGGTCCATCGCGGCGGCGGTCGTGTGGCATGGTGGTTGTGAGACATGGGAAGCTGGATCTCGATCCGGTACTGCTGTACTAGCGACAATCAGTACGCCAAAGCGGGGAAGACGGCGGTGGCGGCACAGGTAAATTTTCGTCATCCCATTGACAAGAACTGTCAAAAACTCCATCAATGGCGGTAGCCAAGTGATACCAGAAGAAATCAAATTCCTCCATTTTAGTTCCAGAATCGGTATGGCTAGAGTCAATAGATAGTTCTTCACAAGAACTCGTTGAATAAATTGCCCAAGGAGATGACCCTGGGCTCTGATACCACTTATGATACGAATTCGCCCGGAAGAGTGAATACGTATCGGACGGACTGTACGTATGAATATCGTAGCGGAAGTCTTTTTACGAGTATGTGAGTTTTTGGATGTATTTTGTGGGAGTATTATCGAATATGGCAATGAAAATTCGAACAAGTGAAAAATGGAAGTAATATCGGAAAAAGTGATAATATCGATCAAGAAGACTTGAACGATCACGAACAAGGGTTTATCTAATTAGACCTATAATTCGATAAGGTGATTTCTTCTCAAGACCTATTGAGAATCAATCGGATTAATACTCGAAAACGCGTCGAATAAAAATCAAGTTTCGGTAAAAATCATTTACCAAGGATAGAAGACACAATGTGTATTCTTATACTTCCACATTCATAATAATCTGTCATTACAAGACTTATCAAAGCCTATTTATAGGAAAAAAACTAACTCTACCTATAACAATAAAAAAAAACAATTCAAAGATTCTAAAATCTGTGAATAATCAAAACAAATCAACATAAAATACAAAAAGGGAACACAAATCAAATAAAATGGAGACACAATCCCTCAAATAAGTAAAGAAAGAAAAAGAGGACAAAAATATACAAGTGTATAAAATATGGGGCTGCCGGCAGGGACTCGACAGTGTCCCGTGACACGGCCGCGGCGCGGTCGACAGGCGCCGGCAGGGACTCGACACGGGCACGGCGCTGACAAGGACGTCGGCAGTGACTCGACCGTGTCCGCTTGACACGGTCGCGGCGCGAGGGCGTCAAGCGGTGACTCGTCCGAAGCGATGACTCGGCGCGATAGGGCGTTCGGCGTGGACTCGATCGTGTCTGGAACACGGCCGGGCGTCTGGCGGTGGGTTTCGGTAGTTGTGGGCGAGTAGGACTCGGCCGTGTCTCTGGCACGGTCGGGTTGGTGCGATGACCTTGGCTATTCGGACGAGCATGACTCGACCATTCGGACGACACGGTCGAGTCCGCCGGCGGTCTTCGGCATTTTCAGTAATTTGGATATTTTCCGGCCGGTTGGACATTTTCCGGCAGGTTGGACATTCTTTTTACGTCTTATGTCCGTTTTCTCGCCTAAAAATGTCGTCGTATGTGCAGGACGTGTCGTATGGCCATTTATGTCGATCTGTGCTTCGTTTTCTTTATTTGGACTACTCAATTTCGTATCAGCCCCGTTCCACACAAATGGTCCTTTTTTCAAGCATTCCGTTATCGGACTAGAAATGGTATTAAATTCTCGTATGAACCTCCGATAAAATGAAGCAAGTCCGTGAAAGGATCGGACTTCCGTGATGGTTTTGGACGTAGGCGAAGATTTAATCGCCTCGATCTTGGCTTGATCAACCGACACTCCTTCTTTAGAAACGATGTAGCCAAGAAAGGCTACACTCTCGACTAGAAACGAACACTTCTCCTTCTTCATATAAAGTTTTTGATCCCTAAGGATCTCGAAGACTTTCCTCAAGTGCCCGGTATGTTCTTGGAATGATCGACTATAAATCAAGATGTCGTCCAAGTATACGACGACAAACTTTCCCAAAAATGGCTTAAGTACCTCATTCATTAATCGCATGAAAGTACTTGGTGCATTTGTAAGGCCACATGACGAGCCATTCATATAACCCATGTTTTGTTTTAAAAGCCGTCTTCCATTCGTCCTCTTCTCGCATGCGAATTTGATGATAGCCGCTTCTCAAATCAACTTTCGAAAAAATCACCAAACCATGCAACTCGTCCAACATATCATCAAGTCTCGGATTTGGGAATTGATATTTGATGGTTATGTTGTTCATAGCTCTACTATCTATACACATCTGCCATGACCCATCTTTCTTTGGAACAAGTAAAACCGGAACCGCACAAGGGCTCAAACTTTCGCGAACGTACCCGCGATTCATTAGCTCCTCGATTTGTTTTTGCAACTCCTTAATCTCCTTGGGGTTACATCGACAGGCAGCCTTGTTAGGGAGTGATGCACCCGGTACAAGGTCGACTTGGTGTTCAATCCCACGTAAGGGGGGCAAATCCGGCGGTAAGTCTTCCGAGAAGACATCCGCAAATTCTCGTAGCAAGGTATCGATATCTCCTTTGCCTTGCACAATCATGTCAACATCTCGTGTTTCTTTAATCATCAACAAATACACACGCTCGCCATCGTCAATAGTGTGTTTCACTTCTTTCTCACTAGCAAACATAGTAAGCTTTGTTTTTTCCATTTGGCTAGAACTCATCGAACGAATGGCTTGGGGTGCCATTGGTTTAAGCACAATCTTCTTGCCTTTATCCCGTAATTCATATTCGTTACTCCTCCCTCGGTGTAAAACATCTCTATCAAATAACCACAGTAGTCTCAAGAGTATGTGACATGCATCCATCGGGATTACATCACATAGTATGTTGTCGCCATATGAGCCCATAGTTAGGACGACTCGTACTTGTTTCGAGACTTTCACTTTACTCCCATCATCGAGCCAATGTAACGTGTATAGTTTTGGATGAGTAGTAGTGATGAGTCCGAGCTTCGTCACCATCTCACTTGAAGCAACATTAGTACAACTTCCTCCATTGATGATCAAACTACACCATTTGTCTTTGATTTGACACTTGGTGTGGAATATTTGGTCTCGTTTTTCCGTGTCCCTCGAAAATGTATTGACTTGTAAAGTGCGAAGGACTAGACTCGTGTCATAATCCGGAGCATCGTAAGCCTCTCACTCCTCTTCTTCTTCGGCGTCCACGTCAAACACGTCACCGAGCCTTTCCCTTTCGTCCTCGATCAATAATTCTTCTCGGACCTCAAGAGCCTCTTTTAGTGTCACCACCCATTTGTTCGGACATGCATTTTGGTAATGGCCGAACCCTTGACACTTTAAACATCGTACCTTCGCCAAACTTGTTTCCTTAGGTACGTATGGAGCCTTAGGCGCCGTGATCGGGACAGGACTTGGCGCGGTGCCTTTAGTACCCGAACTTGAACTGACACTTGTATTACTGAATTTGGGAGGAATTTCGGGTCTTGAGAACTTCACTTTATTTTGGGCCTCTATCTTCACACATAATCCACATAAAGTATCGAAATCTTCATATGGGTATAACTCCACCGTGTTGGCTATGTTTTTATTTAAGCCACTTAAAAAACGTGACATCTTTTGCTCTTCGTTTTCTTCTAGCTCTCCCATCAAGACCAAGCTTTCGAACTCTTTAATATATTCACCGACACTTAGTTTGCCTTGCATGAAGTCGGCAATCTTCTGGTATAAGGTTAACCGGTGTGATGTTGGCACATATCTCTTACGAAGTTTTCTTTTTAAAGAATCCGACGAACGGATTTTTGCCTTTCCCGCCCGAGCTCTTCGTGTCTTCACTCCTTCGAACCAAAGAGAAGCACCCTTCTCTAACTTGAGAATTGCATATTTGCAATGTTTCTCGTCGTTAAGGTCTTTGAATTAGAACATGTGTTCAATCTTCCGTTCCCACTCCAAATAGGCTTCGGGATCGGTACCTCCAACGAACTCCGAAAGTTCGTTTACTTTAAACACGTCTGCCTGGTGTGTTGATCGTGCGCCGTCTCCGCGCCTTGCTTGCATACGTTGCTCCGGTAGGCCGCTTAATGCATCACGGAGTTTCATCAAGAAATCGGGATCGGAGAAATCCATAACAAGATTCAAGAGATAGTTTTGAACAAGAGATCGTCAATAAAATCGCCAAGGAAATATCCTTGGGCTCCGATGCCACTAATGATACGAATTCGCTCGGAAAGATGAATATCCCTTAAGCCCGTTTTTCGCGCGATGAGGAAGAGGAAAGGGGATTTGGCATTGAATGTTGCTGCTGCTACTTCATTCCTCTCTTTTTCTCAGAGTATTCTCAGGGACCGTCCCATGGACGATTCGGTTTTATTGTTGGAGAGATGTTGTCGGTTGGTTTTCTCAGTTGTTGTGGCTCAGGAACAGTCCTCGCTCAGGCAACAGGCCAAGTTGGCTTGGCTTAAGGATGGGGATCAGTGTACTGCCTTCTTCTTCCGGAGGATTGCTTCTAGGCGAGTCAGATCTCGTATCTATAGACTTAACACGGAGGATGGTACTGAGATGTCTGACCCTGCTCTTATTAAGAATGAGGTTGTTGGGTTCTATGAGAGACTATTGGGTTACTCTAATCGGATTATGCCTTTGTCGTTTAGCTAGGTTAGGCCTTTTATTTCGACTTCTCTTTCTCCTGATGATGCGGTTCACATGGTTAGACCTGTTACTACCGATGAGGTTCGGTCTGTATTCTTCGAGTTTGATAAGGACAAGGCCCTGGGCCCTGATGGCTTTAATGCTGCCTTTTACCGGCGGGCTTGGCCGATTATGGGGGGTGAGATTTCGTTTGCTATTATGCATTTCTTTGCTACAGGGAAGTTTGTCAGGCAGATTAATTCTACGATCATTTCTCTTGTTCCGAAAGTATCCTTGCCTAGGAGCATGTCAGATTTTAGACCGATCTCTTGCGGCAACTTATTGTATAAGGCAATTTCGAAAATTATTGTTCACGATATGCATGATAGCTTGGATGCATTGATTGACCCGACTCAGACTGATTTTATTCCTGGGAGAAGGATTAGTGACAATATTCTTCTTGCACTGGAACTTCTTCATGGTTATGGGCAGAGGGGGATGCCTAGACGGTGTGTTTTTAAGTTGACCTTATGAAAGATTATGACACTGTTGAGTGGGATTTTGTGCTGACTGCTCTGCATTGTACGGGTTTCCATCAGTCGTTCATTGCCTGGATCAGGGAGTGCATCACCACTACTGCCTTTTCGGTATCCTTGAATGGTGATGCTGAGGGGATCTTTAGAGGTCGTAGGGGCCTTCGGCAGGGAGACCCCATCTCCCCTTATCTCTTTGTTATTGTTATGGAGGTGCTTCATGGTATTATTACTCGTGAGATTGCTCAGACCACGGGGTTTCGATACCACTGGAAGTGTGATGCCACCCGTACTTTCATGCTCGCCTTTGCTGATGATCTCCTTCTTTTCTGTAATCCAGATGAGGTCTCTATTGGTGTTCTTAAGAGGAATATTGATATCTTTGATTCTCTTTCGGGGCTGCGTGCTAACCCTGGGAAGAGTAATTTTTTTCTCTCGGCGAGTGCTTTGGAGCAGGGGGTTCAGGTTGAGCAGTTATTAGGATTTCAGATGGGCCAGCTCCCTGTGAGGTACTTGGGAGTCCCATTATCTTCATCAAAACTCACGGTGGCTCAGTGCTCTCCTTTGCTTGACAGGATTGATGGTCGGGTGAGTGACTGGGCTTGTAGATCTTTGTCCATGGCCGATCGTTGTCAGCTTATTCGGTCTGTGTTATCCGCTCTTCACATTTATTGGGCCTGTATTTTTATGCTGCCTAAGGGCGTGCTTGCCCTTATTGAAAATCATTTAAGGCATTTTCTTTGGAAAGGTTCTCGTGACTCTGGGCATGCTAAAGTGGCTCGGTCTACGGTTTGCTTGCCTGTAGAGTGTGGTGGCCTTGGTATTACTCCGTTGAGGATTCAGAACCAGGCCCTTATGACCCGCCATATTTGGGCTCTCCTGGCCGGGTCTTCTCGTTCTGTTTAGGTTAGTTGGGTTCGTTCGTATAGAGTTCAGCAGTGTTCTTTTTGGGATATCCCTATCTCTGCTGCGTCTACTTGGTATTGGAAACAGCTGCTGAAGTTGCGTCCCCTTGTCATGGGAGCGTTTCAATATTCTGTTGGTGATGGCTCTTCCTTCTGTTTATGGTCGGATCCTTGGCACCCTATGGGTTTGATTAGACATTCCCTGCCTAGAGCGCCCCTTTGGATTGGTATTGATGTGCATGCCCGTCTTGGATCTGTTATTTCTAATGGTCAATGGGTTTGGCCTGTGGTTGATCGTCCTGGGCTCCAGCAGGTTGTTTCTGCCCTCCCTCCTATCTATGGAGGCCAGGATCGCATCTCTTGGAAACCGCATAGCTTAGGTTCCTATTCTTCCTCGTCCGCTCTTCGATTCCTTAGAGCGTATTCTCCTTCTGTACCGTGGGCCCCTTTCCTTCTTGGTCCCGGGAAGATTCCTAGGCACTCTTTCATATTATGGTTGGCTATTCAGGAGCGTCTGTCGACTATGGATAAGCCTTGGCTGCAGCATGAGGATGGTATTTGTGTCCTTTGTGGGATGGCGTTAGAGTCTCATTCTCACTTATTCTTCATGTGCCCTTACTCTAGTAGGTGTATCTCTATTGCGAGGAGGGAGGTAAAATTTTGTTGGCCTCACTCGGAGTGGAGTACGGGTATTCTTTGGGCGGCTAGGAGGTGGAGAGGTAAGCATGTGGTTAACGTGGCATACTGTATCTTTTTAGCGGCATTGGTCTACTTACTCTGACAGGAGCGAAATGAGCGGAGATTCGGTCAGAGGCGTCGTGATCCTCACACAGTTACCTTGCAGGGGATTGGTCTTGTTCGTGACATTATCTCTCAGCGTTGGCCGCCTCATTCCTTATCTGCAGTCGCTGTTAGGCGTATTTGGTGGGTTGCTTGGTAGTTCCATTGCAATTCTTTTATTATTCTTTTGTTTCGTGTTGTTGGTGCACCTTCTGTAATAGTTGCTGGGTACTCGCCTGCCTTGTTGGCCAATTTTTTTATTTAATGCAATTGACTTTTCCCCAAAAAAGATGAATATGTATCGGTCGGAGTGTGTATAAGAATATCGTAGCGGAAGTCTTTTATGAGTAGTGTATTTCGGATGTAGTTTTATGGGTGTAATATCGGATAAAGTGATAATATCGATCAAGAAGACTTGAACGATCAAGAACAAAGGTTTATCGAATTAGACCTATAATTCGATAAGAGGATGTCTTCTCAAGACCTATTGAGAAAAGATCGAATTAATACTCGAAAACGAGTCGAATAAAAATCAAGGTTCGATGAAAATCATTCACCAAGAATGAAAACACAAAGTGTAATCTCTTACTTCAACATTCAATTGATACAATGCTTATACAAGGCTACTTATAGAAGAACTAAGTCTTCTTACAATAATTAAATAAATAATTCAAAGATTACAAAATCTTTGAATAAAAAAAGCAAATTAAAATAAAATACAAAAAGGGGAACACAAATCACATAATAGGGGAACACAATCCCTAAAATAAGTAAAGAAAGAAAGGAAAGACAATCAATACACCAAAGTGTATAAAGTAAGGAGAAATTTGCCGGGTTGCGGGCCGTGTCGCTTGACACGGCCGCAGCGTGCACAACTTTGGTCGGCAGGACTCGACCGTGCTCTAGGACACGGTCGGGTTGGCGTAGCAGTCAGTTCCGACGTTCTGGGCGAGTAGGACTCAATCGTGTCTCGGGACACGGTCGAGTTGGGCAGACAGTCATTCGGCACTTTACGGAAGAGTAGGACTCGACCGTGTCGCTTGGCACGGTCGAGTTCGGCCGACAGTGACTTTCGTTCTTCCGGCACAGTGTGGCACGGGCCGTGTCGGATGACACGGCCGGGTTCGGCAGGCAGTGTGTTTCGATCTTCCGGCACATTATGACACGGCCGAGACCGAGACTCCACATCTTGTGTCCGTTTTCTCGCCTAAATATGTAATCGCCCGTGCAAGGCGTGTTGTAAGGTCTTTTACGTCGATCCTTACTTCGTCTTCTTCATTCGTAATAATTGATCCCATATCAATCACTTTATCGAGTTATAGGTTTAATTTGATAAAAACCTGTACTTATTTTTATTCGGCCGAATTGCCCTACTTTTGGACGATTTTTACGTTGTATTCTACACATTAAAATTATTATCCGTGTTCTAAATTCATAAAATATACTTCCGTTGTGTTGCATGCGAAATACGTTTACATACGAACGTTGATTTCGCATCATAAGTGGTATCAGAGACATTTGGTGTCTTGACCTTTTGACATTATGGATGTCACCAACGCCGATTTTGTTGGTGAAGCTACGCAAAGCATTACATAATTTACCGGAGCCACGTCTACAACCAAGATGGGGAGGAGAAGGCAGAAATTTAGCTCACCATGTAGACGAGTTCAAAGTGAATGAACTTCCGGAGTTCGTTGGAGATACCGATCCAGAAGCATGCGTTGATTGGCTCCACGCCTACGAGGAGATTTTCAACCGCCAGTCAATTTGAGTCGACCACCGTGTCTCATTAGCGATGAAACGCCTTCGTGGTCGTGCCGCCATCTGGTGGCAAAAACTGAACAGTCCCGTTCACAGCAACGTAAGCCTAAAATCTGGGATTGGGAAAAATTCAGAAAGCATTTCAATCGAAGGTTCAAATCCACGTCATACTACGACTCGTTGTTTCCCCACCACCACCCCTTAGACGCCCCGCCACCGACCTTCGATCTAAGAATTTTCCCTATCGCTGAGCGGCACAATGACGAATTCCCAGCAGAGCCTTTTTCCGATGAAGACGATGCCCCTACTGCCATTTCCAATGAAGTAGATGAGGCAGAGGTTTCAACAGCGCAATACAACGAAAAAGATGAGTTGATTAGTGTTTCCCTAATTGACATACTTGGACCTTGCTATTAGGAGCATGGGCCAATTAGTTGTGTTGGCCAAATTAACCAAAATGGAATTAATGGGCCGAATGAATTATGGTCAGATGAATATTTAACACAAGTTGGGCCTTTTAAGAAGGTGGAAGATAAAAATGAGCTTGGTACTGATATTGGCCGGTTAGAAGAAAACGATAATTTTGGGCCTAATTTTTATAACGACTCAGTTTCTTGTGATGGACTTATTGTCTTGGATGATTACCAAATTGGGGTTAGTGAATTAATTTTTGATGGGCCATTATTTGGGGAGCCCAATATTATTAAAATGGAAAGTTGGACGGATTGTGACGGACCGCCAGTATTTGATGAGGAACCAGTTGATGAAGAGCAACCTGTTATTACTCCCGTGCTTCCCATTTCAGATGTCCAGTTAGATGATGAGTCATGTCGTGATATCGGTATTACCTCGCAGAATAATTATTATTATTTTATTAATAATGATAGTTATTTTGTTGGTGATTCTCTGAGACCCCCTACTACCTACCGCCTCAAGATTTTGAACCATATACGCACTGCAAATATTTTTGAGGCCAAGTATTTAAAGGCATTAATTAATTCATCTGGAGACGATGGGATTGCGGAATTGAGGACAATTCCTTTTAAAGGGGGAGGGAATGATATGAAAATGACTAGTCTGAATAATGATACAGAAACGAATATTCTGAATAATGATACGAAAGCGACTATTACGAATAATGATCCGAAAACGACAAGAAGATTGGAATGCACTTTGGTGATCGGACTCGGAATAACGTAGACGTGTCGACATACATACGTAGTATGCACCATGCATACTGAAGTCATGAGGATTTTCGGCCGATTTCTTTGAGATATTGGTGAAGATTTTCTTCACATTTCCTATCAAGAAGATTTCATCCACTTTTTTATTCTTTTGGCCGATCTGGTGAGATTTGGGGAAGATTTCCATCCCATTTCATGTCAAAGGATCCACCCTTGACAATTACATGATCGGCCGCCCCCAATCATTTTGTTAAAATCTTGTCCAAGATTTCCATCCCATTTCAAGTCCAAGATCTTGTCACAATCATCAAATATTCCTCCCACCTTGTCCCCAGTTTGAATTCACCCCCCCCCCCCTGGCATTTGTTGAAGATCTTTGATGATCTTCAAAGATCTCTTGAAGACTTACTCCACCACAACATCAATTCGTCCGAACAACTCTTTCACAACATCTTGAAAGATTTTTCATCATAATAATCGAACAACATAAAAAACGGCGGAATGAAAACACGCACTGAAGGTGCGATTTACACGCTATGAGGGCGATTCTCTTTTCCCCTAGGTCAACCTTCATCTCCTTCATCTGTTGTACTTAATCGTTTGATTTATCCAGGGATTTCGTTTTTACTATTGTGATTCAGAATTTCCTTGTCTTCCTAACAATATTTATTCTCGATTTTTTTGGCTAAGATTTGAGTTCTGCGATTTGAGATTGGTGTAGTCCTTCCGTGGTCCGTTTTTGGCGATTCGATTTTCACGATTGTTCTTGTTGGGTGTTTGTTGTGCGATTTGTGGATCTCCTTTCTGCACGTTAGTTCTTGGTTTCTGGTTCCGATTATTTTTCTGCTTTGCTGCTGATTTAGGCTCCGCTCGTCGCTGCTGGTTTTGGGTGCTGTTAGTTGTGTTGGGTTTCACGATTTGTATTTTCGTGATTTGTTTGGTCCGCGCCGATTTTTTCGCTGTTCTTCTTCTCCGTCATCCATGTATGGTTCGTCCTCCTGCGGGTTGATGTCCTCTTCGTCGGGCATTTCTTCTCCAGCTGCTTTGCCGGTCGCCGCAGCTAGTTCTGCCCGACCATTTGATGTTCTTGGGTTTGCTGAGCTGGGGGCAAGGGTGCTGAGCTGTTCCGAGTTGGAGCAGCTGAAGGCTAGTATTGGTGGCTTCGGAGTTCCGGATCCTCCTCCGGCTCCGGTTGCTCGCGGTGGTGGAGTGCTGCGTGATGGGCTGGGTCCAATCCGGAAGCCCAGGCGTGATCCCTGTTTCGACCATAATGTTGGTTCAGGCCCGGTGTCCGGCCCGGTTTATGGTCCTGTTCTGGCGTCCGCCCTGTCGTCTGGCCCGATTCCTACCACAGGTTATTTGGGCAGTATTATTGCTCCTTGTCTTGCTTCTAGCTGTATTGGTGAGCTGTTGAGTATTAATTGTGCTGCTACGAATTCGCTCGGAAAGTGAATATGTATCGGATGGATATCGTATAAGTACGGAAGTATATCGTAGCGGAAGTCTTATTTGTGACTATGATAAATCGAATGTATGAATATGGATGTAATATCGGGTAAAGAAATAATATCGATCAAGAAGACTCGAACGATCAAGAACAAAGGTTTATTGAATTAGACCTATAATTCGATAAGATGATTTCTTCTCAAGACCTATTGAGAATCGATCGGATTAATACTCGAAAGCGCGTCGAATAAAAATCAAGAGTTTGATGAAAATCATTCAACATTATCACAATGCTTATTTCAACATTCAATGCTTCATGCATGATTATCAAAGCCTACTTATAGGAAAACCTAAGCCTCCCTACCATAATTAAAGAAAACAATTCAAAGATTACAAAATCTTTGAATAATCAAAACAAATCAAAATAAAATACAAAGGGGAACACAAAATCACAATTTAGGGGAAACACAATCCCTAAAATGAGTAAAGAAAGAAAAGAAAAGACAAACAAAACACAAAAGACTATATAAAAAAGAAAACTACCGGCTGGACACGGGCTGTGTCGATTGACACGGCCGCGGCTACATGTGCGGAAGGAATCTTGGTCGAGCAGGACTCGACCGTGTCCTGGAACACGGCCACGTTGCCTGGGCAGACGTCCGGCATTTCTGGACGAGTAGGACTCGACCGTGTCGCCTGGCACGGTCGGGTTGGTCGGGCAGCGAGATTTGACTATCCAGAAGAGTGTGACACGGCCGTGTCGCCTGACACGGTCGGGTCCGGCAGGCAGCGAGTTTTGATCTTCCGGCACAGCATGACACGGGCCGTGTCATATGACACGGCCGAGACCGAGACTCCACGTCTTGTGTCCGTTTTCTCGCCTAAATATGTAGTCGTCCGTGCATGGCGTGTTGTGAGGTCATTTATGTCGATCCTTATTTCATCTTCTTCATTCATATTAATTGATCCCGTATCATCTCCTCCGCCTTTAAAGGGGATTGTCCTCAATTTCGAAATTCCATCATCATCGAGGTAAGGCGAAAGGTCACCAACATTAAAGGTTGCATGAACCCCATAATCTCCCAGAAGTTCCAATTTGTATGCGTTGTCGTTCACCTTCACAATTACTTTAAACGGTCCCTCCGCTCGCGGCATTAACTTGTTCTTACGTTTACTTGGAAATCGCTCTTTCCTCAAATGCAACCAAACTAAATCACCAACTTCGAATAATCTCGGCCTTCTTTGCTTGTTCGACTTTCTTTTGTAAGTCTCGTTTATTTCCTTGATTCGATTACGTACTTGCTCGTGTAATTTCATCATTGATTTCAGTTTTGACTTCGCATCCTTATGTACCAACTCGTCACTCGGCAATGGAATAGATCTAACGGCATGTAAGGATTTATCCCGTAAACTACTTCAAATGGAGAGTGTGTCGTGGCATGACTAGGAGAACGACTATAAGCAAACTCCGCATGTGCAAGCTTCAAATCCCAATCCTTTTGTGTCTTGCTCACAGGACCACATAATAAAGTGCCTAAGGTTCGATTGGTTACCTCGGTTTGGCCGTCCGTTTGTGGATGATGTGACGTGCTAAATAGGAGTTTGGTTCCCACCTTCCTCCACAAGGTGTTCCAAAAATAGCTAAGGAATTTTGAGTCCCGATCCGAAACAATCATCTTTGGGACCCCATGCAATCGTACGATCTCTCGAAAATACAAATCGGCAATGTTACTCGCATCGTCCGTCTTGTGGCAAGCCACAAAGTGAGCCATCTTCGAAAATCGGTCTACAACAACCATAATAGCATCTCTTCCTCATTGAGTACGAGGTAAAGCAACAATGAAATTCATCGAGACATCTTCCCACGGCCTTTCCGGAATCGGCAAAGGCATGTATACTCCCGGTTTGAACGAACTCTTTGCAATATGGCATGTTACACACTTATTAATTATGTCGTGTACATCCCCTTGCATCTTTGGCCAATAAAAATGCTCCTTATCTTTGGCCAATAAAAATGCTCCTTAAGTACCTCCAATGTTTTAGCCGAACCAAAATGGCCGGCCAAGCCTCCACCGTGAGCTTCCCGAACCAACAATTCCCGAATCGCGTGTTTGGATAAACAAAGATGATTTCCTTTGAAAAAGAAGCCCTCTTGTATTGTAAACTCTCCAAACGGGTCAGATTTTCAACGAATAAAAATCTCACCAAAATCCGTATCACCATCATAGCATTCCTTCAATGTTTCGAACCCAAGCAAACGGATATCAAGAGTAGAGAGCAAGGTATACCGTCTAGACAATGCATCCGCCACAACGTTGCTCTTGCCATCCTTGTATTTCGAGGAAAAGTGGAACGATTGCAAGAATTTCTCCCATTTAGCATGTCTCGGACTCAACTTTTGTTGACCGTTAATATATTTTAAAGACTCATGATCCGAATGTAGGATGAAATGTTTCGGCCGAAGGTAATGGCTCCAGTGATCAAGAGCTCTCACAATGGCATAGAACTCCTTATCATAAGTACAATAGTTGAGTCGAGCCCCACCCAATTTCTCCGAGAAGTATGCAATCTCGTCTCCCTTGCACGAGAACCGCCCCAATACCCACTCCACTTGCGTCACATTCTACTACGAATGTGCTGTTACCCAAAATGTTATCCGAAGATAGTATTGCTGGAATGATCGAGTAACAAACAAATGCGAGAACACTTCCGTGAGAAAATAGATAAAACAAGATTTGCCGGGGTTGTTAATCCCGGGCTTGAATGCTCTCGCGAGATGTTATTAATATATATACTGTCGAGTACAAATATTAATGTTAGAATCTATTACAATGAGTGTAAAGACTTCTAGTTATCTAGGCTGTAGAGCGCGTAGATTGCCGGAAGAACCAGATATGTAAATCTGTGAGTTCTTGCTTGGGATGTATGATAAGTGTGTATGAATATCACTATGAATGTATAAGTGGTTGCCAGATGAGTCTTTGATTCTCTTTCTGTGTGTATTTTGCACTGTATTCACGGTAAAAATCGCGTCCCTTTGGCTACTGCAGTGAGTTCTCTATTTATAGGGGACAAGGTAGTTGAGACCCCTCAGGCGATCGCGGGCGACCGCCGTTTTCTATATTATAATAAGATGGCCGATCGTCCCATCACGTGGGGATGTTCCCTTAAAGTCTGGGGCCGCTGCTGGTGGCCAGCTGTGCGAGCCAATGGGAAGCCAGCACGCGTCCTGGGTCGCTGTCCGGGGAGGACCCACTCTGTACCTTTCGGCGGCCCTGTCGGTAGGTGTGGTAGGTGACAGCTGGGGTCAAAGGTCCTATCTGTCGGCGCCCTATGACGATCCGCACGTGGGCCACCGTCAAAGATTCGGTCTTCGACGACTTTGATGGATGTTGGATCCACACGTGGCACGAGACGATCGCCTCTGGTTCGCTCATTAAAGACGATCGCCAGATATCAAAAGACGATCGTTGGGTACCAAAAGACGGTCGCCGTATTGTGCCGAACTCTGGGCGTTTGTCCAGAGTATGTCTTCTATGGTTTGACTTCTCTGATCGTGATGCCGATCGCCTATCGAGGCGTATTAATCGCCGCACAACAATTGCCCCCCAGCTCGCCTCGATGTTGAAAACACGGGGTGAGGTGGCACTGTTGGCTATCGCCGATGTATAGACGATCAGGCGATCTGCTTTCAATATTGGACGATCTCTTTTTGCGCTGGGAGTAGCAGGAAATGAAGGCGGGCTATCGAAACGTTGCAAGGACACGCGTCGTGCTACTGTTGGCGGGCCCGACGGTTTGTCAGACTTGTCGTCTGGCGTGCCCTCGAAAAGACGCGCACGCGGGATTCGAGGGCAGCATTTAAGGCGTCCCCTCGCTGACGGTTGCTATTCAGCCCTCGGACTTCCGTCTATTTGCACAGAGGCCTCCGCCTCCATCTATAAAAGGGGCTAGGGCTTCTTCATTTTCACCCTTCACGCATCCTCGCATTTTTAGCCGAAACTCTGTAGAATTTTCCGGAGCTTCTTGTGCCGATCGTCTTCCTTTTTCTAGGTAAGAAAAATCAATCTTCCCTCTCCCTTTACTTTCTATAATATGTCGGGAGGATCCAAGACCTTCGAGACCGGAAGTTCTTCCGCCGCCGCGGCTTCACCTGATCGGGAGGAGATTCCCGTTGGAGTTGACATGGAAACGGCCGTTGAGGCCATTGTGCGGGGATTGCACCCGCAGAACTCGAAGAGATTTTCAACGAGGCCGCAGTGGCGAGGACGGCGGCGACGGCGGATCAGGGGGGGTCGCCGACGGATGAGGACGAACTAGAGCGGCTAACTTGGGAACGGCAGAGTGTATTTGGCCCCGCCTATATGGCTTTTGCCAAGATTATGGAGGGGATCGCCGGACCCTGTCCGGAATTTCACTTCGATGCCTACTCCACCGCTTATCCTTATGAACATGTGAAACGGACGGTGTTTCGGGCCGCCGACCCGTCTCAGTGGACCCTTGGTAAGATCCGGAGTTCAGCGACCCGGAAAGACGTGAACCGCTGGAGGGCAAAATATCATATTCCCTCTGACGTCTCCCTGCACGTGCCATCGGAAAATGAACGTGCCGATCAACCGCTCGAGGGGATGGTCGCCGTTAGTGAGATGATCATGAAGGCCAGTCTGCGATTCCCTCTCCCATTCGCCGTCTCCTACTTGCTGATCGCCTGGAATCTGGCGCCGCTCCAACTGATGCCGAATGCTTGGCTATAGGTCATCTGCACTTTGACACTTTTTGGCGGTCACCGGTTGTTTCGCCTCCTTTATGCGATGGAGATGAACTATCTGTTTAAACTGGCTGCGCAGAAAGGGTCGATCGACGGTAATCATATCCAGGGCCGACTGGGAAGAGTGGTCCTCGGTGTGCCGAACAAATCCCGGGGCGATCTGGCGAAATAGTGCTGGGTCGGTGGAGCGTGGCGATCGGCATCGAGTGACAGGCCGGAGGAGGAGTTGGATATTCCTACCACTTTTTGGGAGAGGAATCCGAGTAAGGATTTTAACTCTCCCTTTGATCGAGCTTGTCTTGGACTGATCTAATTTCGTTTTCTTTTTGCAGGACCTCTCGTTCCAGCGATCAGCGATCTCCCTTTCGATTTCTTGATCGTTTGGGAGCGGATTTGTGCCTTGCCGGATTCCTTCATTGACGTTCGCTCGCTTGGTAACGAACTTCATCGGTTGGGGGCTCGATTGTTTCGCTTCCCTCGTCACTTGAAAGTTCCAGGTATGAGCTGAAGTGGTGCTTCCTTGCTTGACGATTGCCTCCAGGAGGTCGCAGCGTTTAAGTAGTTGCCTAACTTGTTTGTATATCTTCTTTGACAGAGACTCATTTTCCCCTCTTTACCGAGCCACCACCAGAGATTGCCATGTCTAACCCAGGACTCATCGGTCGCCTTCACCTGGGTAAGAAGACTGGTCGCGTTCCTGCGACGACGTCTCGCCCTGCTCCGGTGATGAGGCCCGCTGAGGTGCCAGTCGCCGAGCCGGAAACTCAAGAAGAGACACATCTCCAGCGCTGCAAGAGGTAGAGGCTGGAGGAGTCCCTGCCGACCACTGAGGCGGACGTGTCTGCGGAGCCTCATTCTGCGGCTCCTATCTCCGCCGTTCCGATGGTGGAGAGATCAGGCTCTAGGCCCTTGGCTTCTGGCTCCAGGTCATCGGGCGGTTCCTCGAAGAAGGTGGCGATCGCTGAGGCGGAAACTTCTCGGGGCAAGCCTTATTTTGGCCGCGATCCCGAGCTGGTCAACAGGTAAGATTGAATCGAACTTTTCGTGTTAAGCATTTTTGGGGCGGATATAGACTAACTCCTTTCTCTTTTGTTCGCGCTGCAGGATCCGTCTTGCTGACCCAGATGTCGCTCCTATGGTGCTGGAGTTCTTGTCGAGTAAGACTCCGCAAAAGTCCCTCGAAATCCCTAATTACGTCCAGACGGCCATCACCTCGCTGCCCAAGGCTTGGACGACCGATCTCGATGCGATCGCTCGTCGGCGATCTGGAGATACCATGCAGGCGACCATTGCCCTGGCTCTCCAGACTGCGACGATGGCCGTCCAAGCTGCTAAGGATTTTGAGGGGCGACCCTCTACTGCTCGCCTCCATAGCGACCTCGAAGCCGCCCGGAACGCAAACATAGAATACGCCAACCGGATCCATTCTATGGAGAAGGAGTATGTGGAGACGGCCAAAAAGGCTAAACAGGACGTCGACCGATTGAAGCAGGAGCTGAGCCGCTCCAAGGAGGCTGCCGACCGGTTCCGTGATCAGGAGAAGGAAACCCACCGGCAGCATGCGGCTTCGCAGGAGGAGGTGGCGGGGCTGAAGGCGACGGAAGATCGTCTCAGCGGTGAGCTGGAGGCGGCGAAGAAGGAGCTGGAGAAGGCCAAAGGGGAGAATGCCGCCAAGGTGGTCGAGCTGGCGGAGGCCGAGAAGACGACCGTGGAGTTGAAGGGGCAGCTGAAGGCGATCGAGACCGATCCCTATCTCAATGTGGCGCTTGTCGGCGAGTTCGCCTATTATTTGGCCTACGCCGATGCTGTCAGAGCCGCCAAGAAGGTAGGGATCGAGGTCGGTCCTCTTATGGAGAGCTTCAAGGTTTATGCGCTTGAGCAACCTCTGCACCCGGAGTTCTCTTTGCCGATCCTTGACCTTGTCGACTTTGGGATCGACTTGAGTTGGTATACTGGCAAACTCATTCATCCTGGGGGGCCCCAAGCCGATCCGCAACCTGAGGGCGATGACCAGCCGGCGGGGCCTTGAGAGATATTTTTGTTTTCCTTTGTAACTTGTACTTCTTCTGCTTTCTCTTTGTAATGCCTTCGGGCTCCACCATGTACGACATCTTTGTTATGAATAAAGTACTCTTTTTTCACACTGTGTCTTTTTATGTACGATCGCCTTTGAATGTTTGTATGCGAATTTTTACAAGTATGTGTATGATTGCATCCGATGTCTTGTTTACCCGACCGATTGTCTGAGTGTTGAATGTAATGATATGTTTTGAATCGACATTCTTACTTGTAACTTTTGTCGAACGATTCCGATCGTCCTGCGTGTGTTTGAGCGAAGCCGATCGGGCGTGGTTCCTTTCTGTCCGATCGCATTTGGGATTAGCTCGACCCATCTCTGCCCCCTTGTTTTTGTTTGCTTATTGTAAGTAAGGGAACAAAAATTAGTTTGTCTGGCGAGCTATCTTCAGTTTTTCCGATTCTGAAGAATCGTGCACGGTCGGGGAGTTCGATGGATCGACCTCCCCAATCGTGTCTTTGTGTGCGAGGGACACTGTATATCCCGCGACTCACTTTTTTATGAGGGTCCTCCGTTAGGCTGCGCCTGCCTTGTGTTAAAACGAAAGGCGGGAGATCTTGGTCTGGAGGGGTCCTTGCACGGAGCGTTGTCGACTTATTTAACTCCACGTTCGTGGCTTGCTAGCTCTGCTTCCACCTCGGCCCGCCATGAAGATGGCGACCCTCGACGGTGTACGTTGAGATGGGGGTAGTGGCACGTCGCATTATCCGGGTTCACCATGTACCTTGAGGACGTGCGATCGTGTCCACTTATTATTTTGGAGGGTCCTTCGGCTACGCCGGCCTCGTATTTAAACGAAGGGTGGACGATCTCAGCCCAAAGGAACCTTGCATGGGCGAAGCTGTCGGTTCCATCGACCTCCAGGACCATGGCCGCATTGCTTCTACCTCGGATCGTCAAGATTGGATGACGATCCTTGTCGGTATGTGAAACGCTCGGTGGGTTGATCGCCAAAATAAACGGGATAGCAATAAATCTCATTATATTCCTTGTACATAGGATTAGTAGAAATTGACTGCAAAATTTTCACTGGTAGTATTTCTTCAGATGCACGGCGTTCCAGGGATATTGATCCGGGGTACCGTCAGGATGTTCAAGTTCGTAGGCTCCCTTAGTTAGCCATTTAGATATCCTGAAAGGACCTTCCCAGTTCGGACCAAAAATGCCTGTGTGGGTATGGATCTTCCTGAGGACGAGATCGCCCACTTGAAACCTTCTTTCTTTGACCTTTGAATTGAAGAACTTCTCGGCTCTCCTTTTGTGGATTGTGTTCTTCATTTCTGAGGTCAGCCGTCATTCTTCGAGCATATCTAGGTCGATTCGTCGGGCCATATCATTGTCGGTCGTCATCTCTTGTTCGGTTCGATGGCTGAGGACGGCGATCTCCGAAGGAAACACCGCTTCTGTTCCGAAGGTGAGGGCGAATGGGGTTTCGCCGGTTGAATTACGGGTCGTCGTTCGATAAGACCACAAAACGCCTGGGAGCTCGCTCGCCCATCGCCCTTGCCTGGATTCGAGTCGCGCTTTAATTGTGTGTTTGAGGATCTTGTTCACAGCCTCTACCTGTCCGTTCGTCTGAGGGTGATAGGGTGCTGAAAACAATTTTTTGATTCCCCACTTCTCACAGAATTGCATGACTTCTAAGCCGTCGAACTGCTTTCCGTTGTCGGAGATGATGGCCTGGGGCAGACCGAATCGGCATATGATGTTTCTCCAGATAAACTTGATTACTTTCTCTTGGCTGATCTTGTTGAGCGGTTCGGCCTCAGCCCATTTGGTGAAATAGTCGACCCCTACGATGACGAACTTACAGCCCCCTGGAGCCGTCGGCAAGGGACCTATAAGGTCGATGCCCCATTGCGCAAATGGCCAAGGGCTCTACATGGAGGTGAGCTGTTCGGGGGATAGTTTAATGTTGGGGCCCATTATTTGACATCTATGATACGATCTGGCATAGGCGATCGCATCCTTCTGAAGCGATGGCCAGAAAAAACCTTGCCTAGTTGTCTTATGGATGAGAGCTCGCCCGCCCGCATGGTTTCCGCAAATCCCGTCATGGATCTCGGCTAAAACGAGCCGACCTTCCTCCGGTGTAATACACTTGAGGAGGGGAAGGCTGAAGGCTCGCTTGTAAAGCCAGTCATCCAATAGGGTATATCTGGTCGCAAATGCGGAGTCAGGTTGGCGAGCTTTAACACGGTCGTCAGGGACCGTTCCGTCCTTTAAGTATTTGATGAACGGAGTCATCCAGTTCTCTTCGGCGATGGCAACCGTGGTAACCAGGCTTCTGTCGATCGCCGGCCTTGCTGACTTTGTGATTTGGATATTGGAGAAGTCGGTTGCCCCATCCGATGATGCTAGTTTGGAAAGGGCATCGGCCTGGGAGTTGTGCTCTCTCGGGACTTGTTCGATTAGCACTTCTTCAAATTTTGTGCACATTTCGGCGACCAGCTCTTGGTATTTGACCATCTGTTCGCCGCGCGCCTCATATTCTCCCTTGACTTGGTTCACGACCAAAAGGGAATCCATGAAGATATAGAGGCGACGAACATCTAGGGCGAGGGCTAGATCGAGCCCGCCTACCAAGGCTTCATATTCGGCTTCATTGTTGGTCGCACGAAAGCTGAAACACACAGCATTAGTGAAACTTTGTCCGTCGGGACTGATGAGGACAATCCCTGCCCCTACTCGTGAATTGGTCGCCGAGCCATCCACATATAACTTCTAGGCAGGTCGTCCAATCCGGGTCGGACTGTGAGGGAAAGTTAATTCCACCACGAAGTCCGCCAGAGCTTGGACTTTGATCGCCGTGCGAGGGGCGTATGTGATACCGTATTAGGCGATCTCCAGCGACCACTTGAGGAGTCGCCCGTTGGTGTCCGGTCGATGTAGAACTTGCCTTAGAGGTAGAGTTGTCAGGACTTCCACTTGATGTTCGAAGAAATAAGCCCTTAGCTTACGAACACTCATGACAAGGGCATATGCGATCTTCTCCAATGGTGTATAGCGTGTTTTAGCGTCGTGGAGCGCTTGACTAACATAGTAGATCGGCAAGTGGGCTTGTCCCTCCGCTCGCACTAGAATGGCACTTAGTGCGACCTCCGAGGCTGCCAGGTAAAGGAATAGTTTCTCACTGGGGATCGGTTTTGCCAGGATCTGGGGGTTAGATAGGTATTCCTATATTTTGGCGAACGCTATCTGACTTTCCTTTGTCCATGCGAACTTCTTGTTCTTGATGGTTGCGAAGAAAGGCTTGCTTTTATTGCCGAATCGAGATATGAAATGGTTGAAGGCGGCTAGACAACCTGTGAGGCGTTGTACCTGCTTGATGTTTCGCGGCTCCTGCATGTCAAGGATCGCCTGTATCTTGGTGGGGTTTGCCTCGATCCCCCTTTGGCTCACAATGTGCCCCAGGAATTTCCCGGAGCCCACCCCGAAGTTGCATTTCTTGGGGTTTAGCTTCGTGTTGAATTTTTCGAGGATGGCGAACGTCTCGGCGAGATCATTGAGGTGATCTTCCTTCTTGAGGCTTTTGACCACGATGTCGTCAATGTAGACCTCCATGGTCTTGCCGATCTGATTGGCGAACATTCTGTTGACTAGTCGCTGGTAGGTTGCCCCTGCGTTTTTCAAGCCGAACGACATTCGGACCCAAAAGTATATGTCTTTTTCCGTGTGGAAAGATGTGTGTTTTATGTCTTTCTCCGCCATTGGGATTTGATGATATCCAGCGAAGGCATCCATAAACGACATCATTTCGCAACCTGCTGTGCTATCGACCAAGTGGTCAATATGAGGCATCGGAAAGTGATCTTTTGGACATGCCGCGTTGAGGTCGGTGAAGTCGATGCATAACCTCCAGGAACAAGTTGGCTTCTTGACGAGTACCGCGTTGGCGACCCATTGTGGTTAGTCTGTAGCTACCCCGATTAATTTGTTGTTGAGTAATTTTTGGACTTCTACGTCGAGCGCCGCGTATTTTTCGGGACCGAACTTCCTACGTTTTTGGTGAACAGGCTTCATTGCCGGGTCGATCTTTAGATAGTGGCAAGCGTGCTCAGGACTTATGCCGACCATATCTTGATGCGACCAGGCAAAGACTCTGATGTTCTTACGTAGCAAATTGATCAGATCTCCTTTTAGTTCGCGGTCGATGCTTGCGCCGATCTGTACTTCCCGTTCTGGATGAGCCGGGTCCATCGTAATGCCTTCCCACTCTTCGACGGGGACGGTCGCCTCTCGTTTGGAACGATCTCCGGACTCGATCCTTGGATCGATGTCGAGACTTGGCTCGAAACCGATCCTTGGCTCGATGTCGTCCATTAATCGAACCGAGATGACGTCCTCTGAGTCGAGTTGGTGCGATGAGATCGGCTCGTCGATCTCCATGGGTTGATCGTCGATCGCTTCAATGTTATACATAGCGTGGGAAGTATTGAAAGAAGTAACAACATAGGAGTAATTCAAACATCTTTTTGCCATTAGCTGATCTCCTTTTACAGTACCGACCGTCCCATCGGCAGTGGGGAATTTGATACAGTAGAAGAAAGACGAGGTGACCGCCTCAAAGGTTTCTAGAAAGGGGAGACCTAGGAACCCATTATAGATGCTGGGCCTATCTATGATTACAAAGTTTAGGTTCCTAGTGATCCTAACCTTGGGATCTTAAAAGCATATTAGCTCGATAGAGAGTTTGATCTTTCCGTAGGCTTGGACTGTGTTGTCGCCGAACCCTTGGAGCACGGTGTCGAACGGCTTGATGAATTTGGTCAAGTTGCCGAGATGGTCCAGGGCGGATTTGAATATGATGTTGCAGAAACTTCCATTGTCGACCAGCACGCGATCGACCATCTTCCCAAGGATACAAGCAGAGATCACTAGTGCATCCTCTTTGGGGCATTGCACTCCCTCCCTATCCTTGTTGGAGAAGGTGATGAGTGCGTCTTTAGAAATGGTCGGCTCCGGAGGTACCACGGTATGGACCCCGGTGAACGCCCTCAGCTCGGCATTTCGCTTCCTGTTTGACATGGTGGAAACCGGGGAAAGGCCCCCGAGGTTTCCATCTCCTGCTTGAAGCATGTTGACCCGACCGCCAGGGTTGATCGGAGGGATCGACTCATCAGAGTACTCCAGCTCATGCTCGACTCTGGCGATCGGATTGGAAGGAGTTCTTTTGTTTGGTCGGCGCTCACGCCCTCCGGCTCTCTCCGTCCTAGGTTCTGGATTGGTGACCAAGTTGTCCAGTTTGCCTTCCTCAAACAGTCGCCAGAGCTGTCTGAGGAGGTCGCGGCATTGACTGGTGTTGTGGCCGGGACTCTTGTGGTAGGCACAGAATTTGCTACGGTCTAGATGACCGTGGTCCCTTATCGGCTTTGGTTTGGAGAGCCACTCGCGACCCTTGATTGCGTTGAAGATGTGAGCCGGAGATATGTTGAGGTTGTGGAGAAGGTGGACCTCTACATCCTCGAAGTCTTTGAACTCGCCAGGCGGCTTGGCGACCGCCTTTCTGGGCTTGGCGACCGCCTTCTTCTGGACATGGGATGGCGCCTTTCCTTCTTCGGACGGTCCCTCGTCTAAGCGGAGGGAGAGCATCCTCTGCCTGGCCAAGAAGTCGGCGACTCTGACGCGGAAGACCGAGTAGGTCGGGGGGATATCCTTTGTGAGGTGCCTGAACATGGGCGAGCATCCGTGGAACCCGCTCAGGACTGAGTGGAGAGCGAGCTCGTCGCTGATGGGCTCGCCGGTGAGGACTATCTCGTCTACCCGGTCGATGTAATCTTCATCTGACTCGTCCTTCCCCTGACTGATTTTCATCATGCGGTGGGGGCCTTCAGGGCGAGCGACTTTGGCGGCGAAGTACGACGTGAAGTCTTTCGCCAACTTCTCAAAGCAGTTGATTGAGCGAGGTGGTAGTGAGATGTACCACCTATGGGCGAGGTCGCCCAGTGTTAATGGAAAAATTCGACACTTGGTCGCATCTGATGCTCCGCATCCGGTCATGTAGATACAGAATTTGCTCAAGTGGATTTCCGGATCCGATCTCCCCTCATATAGAGGTGTTTGTCGGGGATTGATCGTTGGTTGGACTGGGGCGAGCTCGATCTGAGTTGTGAGTGGGTCGCTTGCTCCAATGATCGATCTCCTGGCGCCTACCCCATTTTCTAGGAGCGCCTTCATCTCGTCGAGCTGGCGTTGCATGGCGGCCATCACCGTCGCCTGACTGCTCGCCGATTGGCTCTCAGAGTGCGAACCAAGGCGATCGTGTACTGATCCCCTAGCTCCATGGTGAATGACGAGCTCCCTGCCAGTGGGTTCATTCTTTGGGCGAGCAGGGGCTCGTTGACCGACTTGTCTCTTGGAAGTCGGATATGCCGAACTCCTGGTAAAGGATTCGGATTCCGATGTCTCCCGGCTGGGGCCTGAGTGCCCGGGTCGCCATGAGGGATCGCTCCCTAGGCGGCTGAAGACGGAATCGTCCCGCCTCACGAGAGCCTTCACTTGCGGCTCGGGATTTCTGTCGATTTCTCAACATAGATCCCCTTAAGATTCCGCTTGCCTGCCCGGCGGATGGCCGATGGAGTGATGGTGAGCGAGTCGTAGGCCTTCCGTCGCTCCCTGAGGATGGCTATAGCCTCCTCAATTTGTTCCGCGGTCTGGAACTGATCGAGTGAGAGGCTAGAACCGTCCCTCGGGGGCGGGAGTGAGAGCCTAGCGCCGCCACGGTCGCCTTCCACCGTGGGCTGGGATTCGGTCCGGGCCGGAACGAGATTTCCGGCGGATCTTAGGGTGGCTCTCTTGGAGGTCGTGCAGATGTCATTTTTCTGAAGGCTTTTCTATTGAAGAACAGTGAGTGTTTCTTCAAGTGTATGTCCGGAAAACAGTGAGTGTTCTTCGAGATGGTAGGAATAAAAATGAAGGTTTAGATATCCCCTTCCTCTAGCGCCAATTGTTGTTACCCAAAATGTTATCCGAAGATAGTATTGCTGGAATGATCGAGTAACAAACAAATGCGAGAACACTACCGTGAGCAAATAGATAAAACAAGTTTTGCCGGGGTTGTTAATCCCGGGCTTGAATGCTCTCACGAGATGTTATTAATAAATATACTGTCGAGTACAAATATTAATGTTAGAATCTATTACAATGAGTGTAAAGACTTCTAGTTATCTAGGCTGTAGAGCGCGTAGATTGCCGGAAGAACCAGATATGTAAATCTGTGAGTTCTTGCTTGGGATGTATGATAAGTGTGTATGAATATCACTATGAATGTATAAGTGGTTGCCAGATGAGTCTTTGATTCTCTTTCTGTGTGTATTTTGCACTGTATTCACGGTAAAAATCGCGTCCCTTTGGCTACTGCAGTGAGTTCTCTATTTATAGGGGACAAGGTAGTTGGGACCCCTCAGGCGATCGCGGGCGATCGCCGGTTTCTATATTCTAATAAGATGGCCGATCGTCCCGTCACGTGGGGCCGTTCCCTTAAAGTCTGGGGCGCTGTGGTGGCGGTATGCGAGCGATGGGAAGCCGGCACGCGTCTGGGTCATGTCAGGAGGACCACTCTGTACCTTTCGGCGGCCCTGTCGGTAGGTGTGGTAGGTGACATCTGGGGTCAAAGGTCCTATCTGTCGGCACCCTATGAAGATCCGCACGTGGGCCACCGTCCAAGATTCGGTCTTCGACGACTTTGACGGATGTTGGATCCACACGTGGCACGAGACGATCGCCTCTGGTTCGCTCATTAAAGACGATCGCCAGATATCAAAAGACGATCGCTGGGTACCAAAAGACGGTCGCCGTATTGTGCCGAACTCTGGGCGTTTGTCCAGAGTATGTCTTCTATGGTTTGGCTTCTCTGATCGTGATGTCGATCGCCTATCGAGGCGTATTAATTGCCGCACAACAGAATGGTTGTGAAAAATCGGGTAACGCCAAGATAGGTGCCTCACATTTTTGTTTTCAACTTTTCAAACGCCCCTTGGGCGGCCCCGCAACACACAAACGGTCCTTTTTTCAAGCATTCCGTTATCGGGCTAGAAATAGTGCTAACGTCTCATATGAACCTCCTATAAAATGAAGCAAGTCCGTCAAAGGATCGAATTTCCATGATGGTATTGGGAGTAATCGCCTCGATCTTGGCTTGATCAACCAACACTCCTTCTTTAAAAACGATGTAGCCAAGAAAGGCTACACTCTCGACTAGAAATGAGCACTTCTCCTTCTTCCCGTAAAGTTTTTGATCCCTAAGGACCTCGAAGATTTGCCTCAAGTGTCCGGTATGTTCTTGCAATGATAGACTATAAATCAAGATGTCATCCAAGCATACGATGACAAACTTTCCCAAAAACGGCTTAAGTACCTCATTCATTAATCGCATGAAAGTACTTGGTGCATTCGTAAGGCCAAAGGGCATGACGAGCCACTCATATAATCCATGTTTTGTTTTAAAAGCCGTCTTCCATTCATCCCCTTCTCGCATGCGAATTTGGTGATAGCCGCTTCTCAAATCAACTTCCGAAAAAATCACCCAACCATGAAACTCATCCATCATATCATCAAGTCTCGGAATTGGGAATCGATATTTGATGGTTATGTTGTTCACGTCTCTACTATCTATACACATCCGCCATGACCCATCTTTCTTCGGGACAAGCAAAACCGGAACCGCACAAGGGCTCAAACTTTCTCGCACGTACCCGCGATTCATTAGCTCCTCGATTTGTTTTTGTCACTCCTTCGTCTCCTCAGGGTTACATCGATAGGCGACCTTGTTAGGGAGTGATGCACCCGGTATAAGATCGACTTGGTGTTCAATCCCACGTAAGGGTGGCAAACTCGGCGGTAAATCTTCCGGAAAGACATCCGCAAATTCGCATAGCAAGGTATCGATCTCTCCTTTGCCTTGTACAATCATGTCAACGTCTCGTGTTTCTTTAATCATCAACAAATACACACGCTCGCCGTCATCAATGGCGTGTTTCACCTCTTTCTCAATAGCAAACATAGTAAGCTTCGGTTTTTCCATTTGGCTAGAACTCATCGAACGAATGGCTTGGGGTGCCATTGGTTTAAGCACAATCTTCTTACCTTTATCCCGTAATTCATATTCGTTACTTCTCCCTCGATGTAAAACATCTCTATCAAATAGTCATGGTCGTTCCAAGAGTATGTGGCATGCATCCATCGGGAGTACATCACATAGTATGTTGTCACCATACGAGCCCATAGTTAAACCGACCCGTACTTGTTTCGAAACTTTCACATTTTTTTTTTTGGGAAAAGTCAATTGCATTAAATAGAAAAAAGATTGGCCAACAAGGCAGGCCACTACCCAGCAACCATTACAGAAGGTGCACCAACAACACGAAACAGAATAATAACAAAGGAGTTACAATGGAACTACCAAGCAACCCTCCAAATACACCTAACAGCGACCACAGATAAGGAATGAGGCGGACAACGCTGAGAGATAATATCACGAACAAGACCAATCCCCTGGAAGGTAACTGTGTGAGGATCACGACGCCTATGACTGAATCTTCGCTCATTTCGCTCCTGCCAGAGTAAGTAGACCAATGCCGCTAAAAATATACGGTAAGCCACGTTAACCACATGCTTTTCTCTCCAACTCCTAGCCGCCCAAAGAATACCCGTGCTCCACTCCGAGTGAGGCCAACAAAATTTTATCTCCCTCCTAGCAATAGAGATACACCTACTAGAGTAAGGGCACATAAAGAATAAGTGAGGATGAGACTCTAACGCTATCCCACAAAGGACACAAATACCATCTTCATGCTGCAGCCAAGGCTTATCCATAGTCAACAGACGCTCCTGAATAGCCAACCATAAAATGAAGGAGTGTGTTACGAATTTTGGTGAACGCAAGTGCACGTTGTCGTAAGCAAGTAATAAAGTGGTAAGAAAGTTATCATTCCCTCGAGGACTGACTCACTCATTACCGATTTATGCGTATTCTAATTTTATTTGAACTATCAAAATTGGAGGTGCAAGTAATATTTAAAGAAAATTAATAAAAGAATGAACTAAGAATAAATAGTCAAATCGATAGTTCGAAGAAAGAAGATCAAATAGGGAATTAATCTAGGATTGTGAATCCACCTCGGTTTATTTGAATTACTCTTGATTTATATGAATTAAGTGATTTCCCAATTTATTGAAGGCGAAGATTGCTAAAATACCCTACCGCCTCTCCTGAGATCAGTAGAATTTTCTAAGGCGAATAACACACTCTATTCCTAGGTGAATTAATTCGTCAATAGGCAAAAAGTACGAAATCTTCAGACAGGCCACGTAATTCCTATGAGTATATTTCTATCTCACAAGATAAAACGGTTCTCACCAATTTTTCCTACCAACTCTCCTCTCTCGATTCGAGTTGCGTAATCAAAACAAATCAATCATAGGCCACATAATTTATAGTAATTAAAATAATTGGGAAAACTCAATAAGAAAGGGAAATATATCTTAATAATGCAAAATCAAAAGTTAATTCTTCAAAACCTCGGTTTCATCAAAATCCTAGAATAGGGATTCTAGCCCGACATGCTAGAAAATAATAATACAAAAATAATTGAAGAAAGCATAAAAGAAATCAAACACAGTTGAAGAACTAGGATTCCTCCATTCTCTAGCTTCTGCTCTCTGCTCGATCGGTGTTTTTCTTCTCCTCCTCGATTATCTCTCTTCAGACCTTTAATCCCTATTTATAACCATCATTAGTCTCCAAAACGCGTCCGGGAATTAGGTCGAAAACGGGCTTCAGAACAGTCCAAAAAACGAGGACTGGATCAGCAAACCTGCGCTGGGGGCCGCGGCCCGGCTTTAGTGTGTCGCGGCCCCAGTTGTGTTGCGCAGCCTGGGCGCAAATTTTCTTCATGGGCCGCGGCTCAGCTTAAGTGTGTCGCGGCCCCCGGTACAGATTGTACCGCGCCTTGCTAGTGTCCTCGTGAGCGTGCCGTGGCTCAGCTTCATTGTGCCGCGGCCCCTGACCAAAAATTGTCGTTTTTGCCCGTTTTTCATCGTTTAGTCTTCCGGACTCCAATTTCCTTCAAAACATATAAAGATAGTGCATTAAAAGATTATTTATGCAGATTTAGACTTAAAATGGATATAAAATAATGATAAATAAGCGCATAAAAATACATCTAACAAATACTCCCAAACTTAAGCCTTTGCTTGTCCTCAAGCAAAAATCAATTCCAAATAAGAAGTATCGTGAATGATCGTGGAAATCCATAGTGCTCAACTTAATCAATACTACCCTGAAAATCTCAAAGAATAATACGAGTATCATATTGGTGAGTCACATCACGGACACTGATTCCACAAAGTAACCATTTTTAGTGCTAATCAATCGTTCATGAAGAAAATCAAGCTCAAAGATTAACAAGCGTGAATTTAACCGACCGCCAATATGAAGTGTTAGATTAAACAAGACAACTCGCCCAGTCCCACAGTCTAGTGGACAAAATTCAAGAGTTTCATTGTCAAAAATAATCCTCGGACAGCATTCCCTTATGTATGATCAATAAAATGATTCGAGTTAACCACTAGGTTTCGGATCTCGGGATGTTTCATGGGGATAACCCTAGGGTGGATTTCCATTCTCATGTATTGGGGAACCGTTTGATGTAAAAGACACTCATGGGGCACATGGATGCTTCTAGTTACTAAGTTGCCCTCTACAGCGGAGAAAAAACTCGAATAGCTATTCCCGCACGTCCGATTCAAGGTTGCTGTTTTACGCGAGAGTAAACAACGGGTCACGTGAATACCCCCGGTTACTAGGCTTCCCATCATCGGCAATGCGATATTTCTAAACCATTAGTCTATTCAGGTTTGTCGTTTTACGTGAGAGTAAACAACGGGTCACGTGAATACCCCCGGTTACTAGACTTCCCATCGTAGAACATGTATAATTCTCGACTTTTTGGGAAAGACTGTCCGACTCTAAACTCAATTTAAGTGCCAACAAAACTCATGTTACTGGACGACTAGCTACGTGAAAAGTGTAACCAAATGTATAGACGGTGATTTGAAAACACGTATATCTCCTTTCTTATACGCTAAGATTTCTACAATAACGAAAAATTTCAGACCTAAATGAATACTCACAGGAAACAGATATCGCTGACTGCAAACTCGATCAAAACTCAACCATTTCTTCAAAAAGAAATCAGTATCATATCATCAGTTTTACATAAAGAAGCACGAAAAATCCACCAATGCAAATAAAATCAAGACAAGCAAGGCTAGAGTCAAAAATAACGAAAGAAAAATAACAACAAATAAGTAACTAGCAACTGAAAGTAAACCCCCCCAAACTTAGGACGTACATTGACCCTAATGGACACAAATAGTAATATGTAATAAGAGAAAAGGTCAAGTACTCCCCTAATATCAGCTCAGGAACTGGTGGGATGAAGGGCCCGTCCGGATGGAGTATATGGCTCGCCCATGCAGCAAGGTAGTCCTGATGATAAGCGTACCTCACCGCCAAGCACCTCACCTCACGTCGATTGGCCCGGCGGGCCTGCTCTCTCATCTCCTCCCGGACAGCTGCGAGGAGGCTCTCTCTCTCTCAGTCCGCATCTCCTCTCTCGTAGCAGCTAGATGGCTCTCTCTCTCTCTCTCCGCATCTCCTCTCTCACAACAGCTAGATGGCTCTCTCTCTCTCTCCGTATCTCCTCTCTCACAGCAGCTAGATGGCTCTCTCTCTCTCTCTCTCTCTCTCTCTCTCTCCGCATCTCCTCCCTCAGGCTGTCAAACATCGCCTGAAGGTGCTCTCTCTCGGGCGGCGGGCTGGACTCCGCTTGCTCATGCGTCAGAAGAAGATGCTCGGGGGACTGCTCATGTGGCTCGTCAAGAAGAAATCCTCGTCCCCGAGCGTGTGCCCGCGCTCCACCCCACTGGTCAAAATGAGAAATAATGCGATGATCTATCGGACCCTGGGGTGCTAGCGTTGGCTCATCATCTGACCAAGTCATGCCCGATTGTCGGCATAGAGCACAAATGAGAGAGGGGTGCTTCAGCCCCATCTTGGCCCCTCCTTGAATGCGCTGAAGGATTGATCGGACCAGATGAGGGGCTACATCGAATCTGAGTCCGGTAGTGATAGCATACAGTAGTCGGGCTCGAGAAAGTAAGACCGAGCGGATCTACGAAGTAGGGTCGACTCGTGCACATAGGAAGTAGAGCCAGGCTCGCTCGAGCCGACTGAGGCGAGAACTCTTAAAATAGAAGGCTGAAGAACCTGGGACGCGCGTCTCCTAGATGGAACCGGGCTGAGTGAGTGCCTCCAGTAGAGCCTCCCTCGTGAGGCTACTCATAATCCGCGTATACTCCGTCTCGTCCACCACTGGTATCTCGTATAGTCTCCGAATTGCAGCCACCGAAAAAACCACAGTTTGGCCTCAGACGACGACCTCAGTCCGTGTATCTGGTCGCCCCATCATCTGCCCTGCCTAAATATGCCGCAAAAGAGCACTGGCGTAGAATTCCTGGATAATAGAGATCACCGCCGGCTCGGGGGGCGCAGTGAAACGAGTCCATCCCCTCTCGTTGATCATAGCCAAAAGCTCACCGTCCTGGGGGGCCGGAGTGAATCCCCGCTCCGAGATTATTGGTCGAGGCCAGATTCTCTCGTTGAATATTCTGTGAATGTCCGGATCGGAGAATTGGTAAGATTCCAAATCGGCTTGGTTTTGTGATGTCTCCCCTCTTGTGGGGGATGATCGTGTCCTGGCCCTCGTACTCATCTTACTTTTTCTAGCCATGGCGAGGTTCCTGTATGTGTCGGCCGATCGATTTTATGAAGGAGTTCTGGGCGTTTGAACTTCGCAACAGGGGCCGCGGCACAGCTTAAGTGAGCCGCGGCCCAGAGTACAGCCTGCCTGGGCGTTTTTGTTATTTCGCCGTGTGCCGCGGCTCTGTAATGCCCGGATAATTATCGTGTATTTATCTTGTAAGATTCAACTTTGTGATGTTATTATTCAGAGGTTGGTTTCCCGTATTTCGTATCCTTACGTTTTGGTATCTCCAAGATTCTGCATGCATGGTTCTGCACGTGTTAACGTACGCTATCAGGCATCCATAACGTACGCTAAGACTGCAGTATTACGTACGTTATCTGATGTTGTTAACGTACGTAATCGAAGTCAACTTATGATCGGATAAGGGTCGGCGTGTAGGGGCCAAGGAAGGGGCCGGGGAAGATTCGTATGATTTCCGCGTGAACCTGGACATAGGCGTTACATACGCTATGGTGCATGTTTTACGTACGCTAAAGACATGGATATTACGTACGTAAAACCCTTGTGATTACGTACGTAAGGAAATGGCGAAATCAGGCCAGTGAATTCTGGTCAGACGATTACGTATGCTAAGGCTAGGGTATAACGTACGTTAAGTTTGTTACGTACGTAATGTTAATTGCATAACGTACGTAATGCCCAGAATTCATTTCTCACCTTTCTTTTGGCCGATTTTTCGTGTTCTGGAGATCTTTCATCACCCCTTATCCTTCATATCATCTTCTGAGACGATTCTTGGGAAGCTTAGGCCTTATAGATTGGTGTTCAAGCTTCCGGTGGTAGAGTTTATTCAAGTTCTTCATTGTTCATCAATTTATTGAGGTATGTGATCCTTCACCAACTAATTTAGCATGATCTTAGTAACGTTTTGGACCTGTTTTGAGTATACCGAACCAGTTATCTTCTTGAGGAGCCGTTCATCATGGTTTAGAAGCTTAAATTCAACTATTTTCGATTCCTCTTGGTTGTTGTAATCGTTGAGCAAACCTTCTAGTGATTAGACTTTTGATTAGTGCATCTTGAGATTGTGAACCCAATCATATCTAGTTTTCGAAGATTATCTTAGTTCATGAGAATGTTATGATCGAACATTTCGGTGAAGAATTAATGGATTGAACTTAAGGAGTTATTCGTAGAAGGAGAGGATATTGAAACTAGTGAACAAGTCTTTATGATAATTCATCGAAGTTCGAATATCTTGTTATAATAGAACATGATTAGAATCCTCCTTGGATGAATTCCATGTAACTATCAACCAAAGGAATTGTGTTGGAACTTAGAAAGCATTGCGTTGAGCTATTACAAGGACGAATAACATAGTATCGGTCCAACCAAACTGTGTTAGGGCAGAATAGTCCATTGCCATGATAGATGCATCACGCCTTTTTATGATTCATTTGATGATTTGAACGATTATTCTTTTACCGACATTATTGTTCGATGAAGGTTTGCATTCCGGTGAGCCGACCAAGTGAGAATTCTCCGAACGGATTGAAGACTATTGATAGTAGAAATTCTTGTCGCCATTTGTTGAGGCAAGTATCGTATTTTGGAAGTTTGTGAATAATTGATGAATTTGATCATGCATATGGTTTATTCGTGTTGTTGACATGGGATTATTTCATTAAATTGTCATGACATTTGCTATCGATTTAACGTACATTCATATTGATGAACATGTCGATTTTCTTGCATATGTATATGCATAGTTGTGTTATGTGTAAGTTGTGATGATCCCAAGGGATCAAGCGATCTATGCTGAGGGCGCTCGATCGGATGTCCACCTCGTGTTGGTCCGACGGGATCATCTTGGGATCTAGGCTGAGGACGCTTGATCATTGGACGGGTTTTTCCACCTCGTGTTGGTCCGACGGGATCATCTTGGGATCTATGCTGAGGGCGCTGGATCGTTGGAATACCCATGTTGTGTTGATTGAATCTTGTGGATTCGTATTGTAGGATTCCGGTAGCGGAAGTCCATATTTGTGTATGTTTTTATGCATTGTCGTTGCATATTTGTGTGTTTCGATACTTGTACTAGCATTGTTTTGCTAACCCCTTCGGGGTGGACATTTGTTTTGATGTTCAGGTAGCCGAGGAGCGGGGAAGCAGCCACAGTACCGTCATGACGATGAAGTGGCTCAGTGATGTTAAATGTTCGTTGTTTTTGTGATTTGTCTTCTTGGTTCATTTTCAGTACTCGAGTACGCGTATCTTTTTAATATCTTTTCGATATGGTTGTAATGGATCAGTTGGAACCGGCTTTGTAATTTGAATTTCGGGGGTATTGTTGGTTTGTATTCACATTTCTTTAATCAGCCTTGTAAATCCTTACTTAAAGGGTTTACGGCGCTGTAATTATTCCGATTATCTCGGGGTGTTACAGAATATGGTATCGGAGCTAAGATTCATGGATATCTTGGCAGTCGGGTTTGAGTTGGGTCTATTTACGTTATTTGATTTACGGGTCGTTCGTAACATCACTGTTCAGCCAAAGTCTTCATGTGGACCGTGGTTGTAAGTCTCCAAATCTCTTATACTACCGTTTTACTTAATTTTTGTTTTGTGAGTATTGACGGGCTTTATTTTTTGAAAATTTTGTCCTGGATATTGAGAAATTGTGTTTACAGTATGTTGAGAGGAGTTCGTGGACGCGGACGCAGTCGTGGACGCGGACGTGGTAACATGAGACAGGAGGATTCCGCAACTACCCCAGAATTATCGGCTAGTGGAACCGATTCCCATTCTGGAGGACAGCAGGGATCAGCAAATGACGACGCGAATCCTAACATGCCGGGAGTGCTTCAACAGGTGGTGGCTCAGATAAACCAGTTCGCTCAGGTAGTTGACCGCATGCAGACGGCGATGGGACAGCAGCACCACGAGGATAACCGGGGAGACAGATGGCTTGCTGAGGTGGTCAAATTACACCCGCCAAAATTTGACGGATATGCTGAGGCACTTACCTGGGATCATTGGCTAAAGGAGTTAGAGAAGATATTTGCGGGTATTAACTGTCCCGAGGACCGGAAAGTTCCTATTGCCCAGTATTTTCTGACTGGGGAGGCTTTTGACTGGTGGGAGGCTATTCGACCCGAGAATCATAATGCTGACTGGACAGAATTCAAACTAATGATGGAAGCACAGTGTTGTCCTCGTCCAGTTAGAGAGGCAAAAATCCGAGAGTTTTTCTCACCACAGATTTCGGAAGCATCTGTGACAGACATAATCAAGACTTTTAACCATCAGCTGACTTGTGTGCGACACTTGGTCAGAACGGAGGCAGAAAAGATTTTTGATTTCGATATGCGGATGAAGCCAGAGATTCAGCAGTACATGTCCGGATTCGAGTGTACTACCTTGCGGCAGTATCAGGACAAAGCGCTGGCCTACGACATGAAGGAGGCGGAGGTGGAGAAATCGATGGAGGCAAAGAAGCAGAAGGTATCCGGCAACTTTACGGAGAACAAGAGTAGTGGGCCCCGCAAGGGCCAGTCCTCATTTTATTCATCTAAGAAACCTCCGCATCCTTCTCGAGGTGGCAAGAAGTTCCGGACAACATCAATAGTCTCGGACGCATCAAAGAAATGCTATAATTGTGGTCGAGCAGAGCATATTCGACGTGATTGCCCCGCATCTTTTGTGACTTGTTTCGATTGTGGGCAAGAAGGGCACCGTGCGGCTTTCTGTGGAGTCGCGACTAGATCATTTGGTACTCGCACTCCAGTGACAGTTCCGAAGGAGGTGAGTGTGAACCAGACGCAGCAGAGTAGATTTCAGCAGCAGAATGTTGGGAAGAGAGAGACATCCAGTGCTGGGTCCGTTCCTCCGCGCCTGTACGAGATGAGGAAATCTGACGATCAGAACACTGCTGTTGCATCAGGTACGATTCAGATCCTTTTGAAACCAGTTAGTGTCTTATTCGATTCAGGAGCTACACATTCTTTCATATCATTGAAATGTGTTAATCGTTTGAAAATCTCGTGTTTATTTGATTGTGAACCATATGTTGTGGGTTTGCCGAGCGGAGAGAGAATTCTGGGAACCCTAGAAACTACAGATTTTCCAGTGTCTATAGGAGGGAGATATTGGCCATCGAATCTTATTGTAGTTGACATCCACGGTGACGATTTAATTCTCGGAGACAATTGGCTCAACCGTTATGGGGCTATTCTGAATTACCGAAAGAGAGTCATTTCTATCATTGCTGATGATACGAATTCTCCCGGAAAAGTGGGTACGTATCGTTCGGAGTGTGCGTAAGAATATCGTAGCGGAAGTCTTTTTACGAGTATGGGTGTTTTTGGATGTATTTTGTGGGAGTAATATCGAATATGACGATGAAAATTCGAACAAATGAAAAATGGAAGTAATATCGGAAAAGTGATAATATCGATCAAGAAGACTTGAACGATCAAGAACAAGGGTTTATCGAATTAGACCTATAACTCGATAAGGTGATTTCTTCCCAATACCTATTGAGAATCAATCGGATTAATATTCGAAAACGCGTCGAATAAAAATCAAGTTTCGGTGAAAAGCATTCACCAAGAATAGAAAACACAATGTGTATTCTTATACTTCAACATTCATAATACATTATACTATTTTCCATTACAAATGATAATCAACTCCTACTTATAGGAGGTGAAGTCTTACTCTAAGGAATCAAACAAAAAAAAGAAAATAATTCAAAGATTTATAAACTCTTTGAATAATCAAAACAAATCAAATAAAATACATACAAGAAACATAAATCACAAAATGGGGGAAGCATAATCCCTAAAATAAGTAAAAAGGAAAAGAGAAGTCAAAAATACACAAAAGTGTATAAAATAAGTGGGCTGTCTGCAGGACTCGACCGTATCCCGTGACACAGCCGCGGCGCGGTCGACAGGCGCTGGCATGGACTCGACAATGTCCGCTTGACACGGTCGCGGCGCGACAAGGACGTCTGACAGCGACTCGGCACGGGCGCGGCGCGACAAAGACCGGCAGTGACTCGACCGTGCGGCGCGACAAGGACGTTTGGCAGGACTCGACCGTGTCGCTTGGCACGGTCGGGTTGGTCGGACAGCGAGATCTCCTTATCCGGAAGAGTGTGACTCGACCGTGTCGGACGACACGGTCGGGTTCGGCCGACAGTAAGTTTCACAATTCTGGGACATCTCGGCACGGGCCGTGCCGTACGACACGGCCGAGTTCGGTCGGAAGTGATCGGCATTTTCCGGCAGGTGCGATATTTTCCGGCAGGCTCGACATTTTCCGGCAGGCGACGACATTTTCCGGCATGTTGTGTCATTTTCCGGCTTGTGTCCGTTTTCTCGCCTAAAAATGTTGCCGTACGTGCATGACGCGTTGTAAGGCCATTTACGTCGATCCTTGCTTCGTTTTCTTTATTCGGACTAGTCAATTCCGTATCATCCCCTCCCCCTTTAAAGGGAATTGTCCTCAATTCCAAACTTCCTTTGTCATCAAGATAATTAATTAAAGCCTCTAAGTATTTGATCTCGAAAATGTCCGCAGTGCGTACATGGCCCAAAATCTTGAGACGATAGGTGGGGGCCCCTCGAGAATCACCAACAAAATAACTATCATTATTAATAAAATAATAATAATTACTCCGCCAGGTAATACCGATATCATGACATGAGTGGACATCTGAAATGGGACGCACGAATAATTTCACATCGGGTTCATCATCCAGAATTGGAAACACTAATAATTTCACGTCGGGTTCACCATCAAGAATGGGAAACACAGGATTTATTACGGATTCCTCTTCATCAACTGGTTCCTCATCAAATGCTGGTGGTCCGTCATAATCTGACCAACTCTCCGTTTCAATATTGTTGGGCTCCTCCAATAATAGCCCATCACAAAATAATTTACTAACATCAATTTGGTAATCATCCAATACAATTAGTCCATCACCAGAAACTGAGTCGATATAGAATTTAGGCTCAAAATTGTCATTTTCTTCGAACCGGCCAATTTTAGTACCAAGCTCAATTTTATCTTCCACAGTCTTAAATGGCTCGACTTGTGTTAAATACTCATCTGACCATAATTCACTTGGCTCACCAATTCCGTTTTGGTCAATTTGGCCAACGCAATTAATTGGCTCATGCTCATAATGACAAGATCCAAGTTTGTCAATTAGGGAAACACTAACCAAATCGTCTTCCAAATCGTCTTCTTCGTTGTATTGCGTCGTTGAAACCTCTTTCTCGTCTACTTCATTAAAAATGATAGTAGGGACATCATCTTCATCGAGAAAGGACTCTGCTGGGAATTCCTTGATGGGTAAAAACCTTTGATCGAATGTCGGCGGCGGGGCGTCGAAGGACTGGTGGTGGTGGAACAACGAGTGGTGGTATGGTTTGAACCTTCGATTGAAATATTTTGTGAATTTTTGCCAATCTTTGATTTTTGGCTTACGTTGTTGTGAACGGGACTGTTTCAGTTTTTGCCACCAGACGGCGGCGCTACCGCGGAGGCGCTTTGTCACCAGCGAAACGCGGCGGTTAATCGGGGCAGTCTTGAAGTCCGCATGCTCCTCACAAGCATGGAGCCAATTGCACGCATCTGGATTACTAGATCCGTGAAACTCCGGCATGCTGCGGAATTTAGCCAAGAAATCAATATCGTTGGCGTTGTCTCTGCGTCTTGCTTGCATACGTTTCTCCGGTAAGCCGTTTAGTGAATCACCGAGTTTGATCAAGAAATCGAGATCGGAAAAATCCATAACAAGAATCAAGAGATAGTTCTTCACAAGAAATCGTCGAAGAAATCGCCCAAGGAGATGACCCTGGGCTCCGATACCACTTATGATACGAATTCTCCCGGAAAAGTGGATACGTATCATTCGGAGTGTGCGTAAGAATATTGTAGCGGAAGTCTTTTTACGAGTATGGGTGTTTTTGGATGTATTTTGTGGGAGTAATATTGAATATGACGATGAAAATTCGAACAAATGAAAAATGGAAGTAATATCGGAAAAGTGATCGATCAAGAAGACTTGAACGATCAAGAACAAGGGTTTATCGAATTAGACCTATAACTCGATAAGGTGATTTTTTCCCAAGACCTATTGAGAATCAATCGGATTAATATTCGAAAACGCGTCGAATAAAAATCAAGTTTCGGTGAAAAGCATTCACCAAGAATAGAAAACACAATGTGTATTCTTATACTTCAACATTCTTAATACATTATACTATTTTCCATTACAAATGATAATCAACTCCTACTTATAGGAGGTGAAGTCTTACTCTAAGGAATCAAACAAAAAAAGGAAAATAATTCAAAGATTTATAAAATCTTTGAATAATCAAAACAAATCAAATAAAATACATACAAGAAACATAAATCACAAAATAGGGGAAGCATAATCCCTAAAATAAGTAAAAAGGAAAAGAGAAGTAAAAAATACACAAAAGTGTATAAAATAAGTGGGTCAAGCCAGACTCGACCGTGTCCGTGACACGGCCGCGGCTGGCAGCTGTCGGCAGCATGGACTCGACCGTGTCCGCTTGACACGGTCGCGGCGCGACAAGGACGTCTGACAGCGACTCGGCACGGGCGCGGCGCGACAAGGACCGGCAGTGACTCGACCGTGCTGCACGACAAGGACGTTTGGCAGGACTCGACCGCGTCGCCTGGCACGGTCGGGTTGGTCGGACAGCGAGATCTCCTTATCCGGAAGAGTGTGACTCGACCATGTCGGACGACACGGTCGGGTTCGGCCGACAGTAAGTTTCATAATTCTGGGACATCTCGGCACGGGCCGTGCCGGACGACACGGCCGAGTTCGGCCGGCAGTGCTTGGCATTTTCCGGCAGGTGCGATATTTTCCGGCAGGCTCGACATTTTCCGGCAGGCTCGACATTTTCCGGCAGGTTGTGTCATTTTCCGGCTTGTGTCCGTTTTCTCGCCTAAAAATGTTGCCGTACGTGCATGACACGTTGTAAGGCCATTTACGTCGATTCTTGCTTCGTTTTCTTTATTCGGACTAGTCAATTCCGTATCAGTTGATGACGTATCTGAACACTTATTCAGATGCTGGAGACCGGGAAGCTCGGGAAAATTGATCAAAGCGATGAAAGCACTGAAATTACTGAAGCAGGGATGTCATGGAATTTGGTGCTATGCCATGAAGAAAGAAGAAGGAGTAGAACTCTCATCTATTCCAGTTGTGAATGGATTTTCAGATGTATTCCCTGACGAACTACCTGGGTTACCTCCGCAGAGAGAAGTGGAGTTCACTATCGAATTAGAGCCTGGAGCCGTTCCTATTTCCAGAGCACCATACCGCATGGCGCCAACCGAGATGTATGAACTAAAGAAGCAACTGGAGGAATTATTGCAGAAGGGTTACATTCGACCTAGCGTTTCACCTTGGGGAGCACCCGTTCTCTTTGTCCGAAAGAAGGATGGATCCCTCCGATTATGTATTGATTACAGGGAGCTTAACAAGGTGACGATCAAGAACAAGTATCCTATACCTCGGATCGACGACTTGTTTGATCAACTCCAGGGGGCCAGAGTATTCTCTAAGATTGAATTGCGATCAGGATATCATCAGCTGAGGATCGGATATACCGAAATCTGCTTTCAGATCCCGGTACGGGCATTACGAATTTGTAGTGATGCCATTCGGACTTACCAATGCTCCTGCGGTATTTATGCAATTGATGAATCGGGTATTCTTAGAATACTTGGATAAGTTCGTGGTCGTTTTCATTGATGACATCTTGATCTATTCGAAAGACCCCGAAGAACATGCTGAGCATTTGCGTATTGTTTTTAGCACCTTGAGGAATGAACAGTTGTATGCGTAACTTTCTAAATGTGAATTCTGGCTTAAGGAAGTGACTTTCCTTGGGAATGTGATATCATCTGACGGAGTTCAAGTAGATCCAAAGAAAGTCGAGGCAATCTTCGAGTGGGAATCTCCAAATAATGTGAAAGAAGTCTGGAGTTTCTTAGGACTTGCTGGATATTATCGCCGTTTCGTAGAGGGATTTTCCAAAATTGCTCATCCGCTCACTCAGCTATTACAGAAAACTCAAAAGTTCGCATGGAATGAGAAATGCCAGGCTATTTTTGATGATCTTAAGAGGAGATTGACGACAGCACCTATACTAGCGTTACCAGATGGAACTGATGGATTCATGGTATACAGCGATGCTTCAAATCAGGGTATGGGATGTGTGTTGATGCAAAAGATAGGGTGATTGCCTATGCCTCTCGACAGTTGAAACCGTACGAAGTTGATTACTCGACTCATGATTTGGAGTTAGCAGCTGTGGTCTTTGCTTTGAAAATTTGGCAATATTATTTATACGACACTCGTTGTCAGATCTTTACAGATCATAAGAGCCTCAAGTACATTTTCAGTCAGAAAGAATTAAACACGAGGCAAAGAAGGTGGCTAGAATTGATCAAGGATTACGACTTGGAAATTCTCTATCATCCGGGTAAAGCAAACGTAGTAGCTGATGCATTAAGCCGTAAACCTGTTTCTCTTCGAGTGTTGGAAGCACTTACGTCCCAAACCAGCATTCAACGAGACCTGATCCGCGAAGGGATTGAAGTATGTTCGCCAGGAATCCAAGGGCAACTATATGCGATGGAACTGACTTCGTCACTAGCCGAGGAAATCAAATCTAAGCAGTTAAACGATTCTCTGATCCTTCGGTTATGTGATGAAGTAAAGAAAGGAAAGGCCCCAGGATTCGTGATACAAGATGATGGAGTTCTGAGATTTCAGAGTCGAGTTTGCGTTCCCGATGATGATGTTTTGAGACAGACAATTCTGAAGGAAGCTCACAGTGCACCCTATTCTATTCATCAAGGCGTGATAAGATGTATAAGGATCTAAAACAAAACTTCTGGTGGGGAAATATGAAGAAGGACGTAGCAGAATATGTTTCGAAGTGTTTGACTTGTCAACAGGTTAAGATTGAGCACCAACGACCTGCCGGAATGTTGAAGCCACTTCCGATCCCTGAGTGGAAGTGGAAGGATATCTCGATGGATTTCATCACCAATATGCCAAGGACCAAGACGGGAATGAACATGATTTGGGTTATAGTTGATCGACTAACCAAGTCGTCTCATTTCCTAGGAATTAAGGACACATGGGGAACCGAGAATTTGGCACGAGTATTTATTGCAGAGATAGTCAGATTGCATGGGACGCCGAAGACTATTATTTCAGATCGAGATGGTCGCTTCGTGTCGCACTTCTGGAAGGCAGTTCACAGGGCTTTGGGGACTGAGCTAAATTTTAGCACGGCTTATCATCCTCAAACGGATGGTCAGTCCGAAAGGACTATACAAACAGTAGAAGACATGCTTAGAGCTTGTGCTTTAGGTTGGTCAACTGATTGGGAAGTTCACTTGCCGTTGATTGAATTCACCTACAACAATAGTTGGCATGCTTCTATTAAGATGGCACCATTTGAAGCTTTGTATGGGAGAAGATGCCGATCATCCCTGTGCTGGGATGATTCTTCGGACTTGATTGGGACGGAACCTGAATTGATAGTTCAGACTCGAGAGAAGATAGCTTTGATTCGGGAAAGACTGTTGACTGCCCAGAGTCGACAGAAGTCTTATGCAGATGTGCGTCGTCGCCCGCTAGAGTTCAACATTGGGGACCACGTACTATTGAAGGTGTCTCCTACACGAGGAATTTTCCGTTTTGGGAGGAAAGGTAAGCTAAGTCTGAGATATATCGGACCATTTGAGATCCTCGAGAGAGTTGGGGATTTATCATACAGGTTGGCCTTACCACCATCGCTGAGTCACGTTCACAATGTGTTTCATGTATCCCAATTGCGGAAGTATGTACCAGATCCCAGTCATATCATTGAGTTCGATGAGATCGAGATAGATAATGACGGCACCTTCGAAGAGAGACCAATCAAGATACTTGAGAGTCGAGTCAAGAAATTGAGGAATAAACCGATCTCCTTGGTAAAAGTTCAGTGGTCTCGGCATGGAGTCGAAGAAGCAACTTGGGAGACGGAAGATAGTATTAAGTCGAGGTACCCGAAATTGTTTGCGAGTTATGTTTCGGGCCGAAACTTCTTTTTAGAGGGGTAGTATGTAATGCCCGGATAATTATCGTGTATTTATCTTGTAAGATTCAACTTTGTGATGTTATTATTCAGAGGTTGGTTTCCCGTATTTCGTATCCTTACGTTTTGGTATCTCCAGGATTCTGCATGCATGGTTCTGCACGTGTTAACGTACGCTATCAGGCGTCCATAACGTACGCTAAGACTACAGTATTACATATGTTATCTGATGTTGTTAACGTACGTAAGCTAAGTCAACTTATGATTGGATAAGGGTCGGCGTGTAGGGGCCAAGGAAGGGGCTGGGGAAGATTCGTATGATTTCCGCGTGAACCTGGACATAGGCGTTACGTACGCTATGGTGCATGTTTTACGTACGCTAAAGACATGGATATTACGTACGTAAAACCCTTGTGATTACGTATGTAAGGAAATGGCGAAATCAGGCTAGTGAATTCTGGTCAGACCATTACGTACGCTAAGGCTAGGGTATAACGTACGCTAAGTTTGTTACGTACATAAGGTTAATTGCATAACGTACGTAATGCCCAGAATTCTATATATAGACCTCGACCCTATTTCATTTCTCACCTTTCTTTTGGCCGATTTTTCGTGTTCTGGAGATCTTTCATCACCTCTTATCCTTCATATCATCTTCTGAGACGATTCTTGGGAAGCTTAAGCCTTGTAGATTGGTGTTCAAGCTTCCGGTGGTAGAGTTTATTCAAGTTCTTCATTGTTCATCAATTTATTGAGGTATGTGATCCTTCACCAACTAATTTAGCATGATCTGAGTAACGTTTTGGACCTGTTTTGAGTAGACCGAACCAGTTATCTTCTTGAGGAGCCTTTCATCATGGTTTAGAAGATTAAATTCAACTATTTTCGATTCCTCTTGGTTGTTGTAATCGTTGAGCAAACCTTCTAGTGATTAGACTTTTGATTAGTGCATTGATTGTGAACCCAATCATATCTAGTTTTCGAAGATTATCTTAGTTCATGAGAATGTTATGATCGAACATTTCGGTGAAGAATTAATGGATTGAACTTAAGGAGTTATTCGTAGAAGGAGAGGATATTGAAACTAGTGAACAAGTCTTTATGATAATTCATCGAAGTTCGGATATCTTGTTATAATAGAACATGATTAGAATCCTCCTAGGATGAATTCCATGTAACTATCAACCGAAGGAATTGTGTTGGAACTTAGAAAGCATTCCGTTGAGCTATTACAAGGACGAATAGCGTAGTATCGGTCCAACCAAACTGTGTTAGGGCAGAATAGTCCATTGCCATGATAGATGCATCACGCCTTTTTATGATTCATTTGATGATTTGAACGATTATCCGGAACAGTTAGTTTTACCGACGTTATTGTTCGATGAAGGTTTGCATTCCAGTGAGCCGACCAAGTGAGAATTCTCCGAACGGATTGAAGACTATTGATAGTAGAAATTCTTGTCGCCATTTGTTGAGGCAAGTATCGTATTTTGGAAGTTTGTGAATAATTGATGAATTTGATCATGCATATGGTTTATTCGTGTTGTTGACATGGGATTATTTCATTAAATTGTCATGACATTTGCTATCGATTTAACGTACGCTCATATTGATGAACATGTCGATTTTCTTGCATATGTATATGCATAGTTGTGTTATGTGTAAGTTGTGATGATCCGAAGGGATCAAGCGATCTATGCTGAGGGCGCTAGATCGGATGTCCACCTCGTGTTGGTCCGACGGGATCATCTTGGGATCTAGGCTGAGGGCGCTGGATCATTGGACGGGTTTTTCCACCTCGTGTTGGTCTAACGAGATCATCTTGGGATCTATGCTGAGGGCGCTGGATCGTTGGAATACCCATGTTGTGTTGATTGAATCTTGTGGATTCGTATTGTAGGATTTTGGTAGCGGAAGTCCATATTTGTGTATGTTTTTATGCATTGTCGTTGCATATTTGTGTGTTTCGATACTTATACTAGCATTGTTTTGCTAACCCCTTCGGGGGTGGACATTTGTTTTGATGTTCAGGTAGCCGAGGAGCAGGGAAGCAGCCACAATACCGTCATGACGATGAAGTGGCTCAGTGATGTTAAATGTTCGTTGTTTTTGTGATTTGTCTTCTTGGTTCATTTTCAGTACTCGAGTACGCGTGTCTTTTTAACATCTTTTCGATATGGTTGTAATGGATCAGTTGGAACCGGCTTTGTAATTTGAATTTCGGGGGTCTTGTTGGTTTGTATTCACATTTCTTTAATCAGCCTTGTAAATCCTTACTTAAAGGGTTTACGGCACTGTAATTATTCCGATTATCTCGGGGTGTTACAGGCTCAACATAGGGTGCCGCGACTCAGAGAGTAAATGTGTCGCGACTCATTCGGTGCGTGCCGCGGCATGGAGTACAGTGTCCTGGGCTGTTTTTTCTGGGTCTTGGCGCGCCGCGGCTCAGCTTCAACGTGCCGCGGCTCAGGGGTCGAGTGTGCCGCGGCTCAGTAAGTTCGTGCCGCGGCACAGAGTACAGAAAAGTTGGCCCGATTTCTTGACTTGTATGTGCCGCGGCTCGCTCTCATTGTGCCGCGGCCCAAACCCCCTGGAAGGTTCCTGCACAGAAATTTCAAAGGAAAACACCTAGAACATGAGAGATAAGCATATCCAAGCAAAAATGACGAAAAAAATAGACTCCTAAGATGAATGAAAACACTGAAACGTAAAAATCTACAACTAATACTCGGGTTGTCTCCCGAGAAGCACTAAGTTTATAGTCTTCAGCCGGACTTATTGAAAATCAGTTTGCATTTCGCAAAGACCATTTGGACTCCGCACAGTCCATCGAATTGTTATTACGTAATTTAAATTTTTGACCATTAGTTTTCAACCGTTTGACTTTTGGTTTGGACATACAACGTTCTTTGTGAAACATCTTTAACAATAGTAGCCTCCCAAAACACCCATTTTGCAACTGACTTGGCACTCGTTTGACTTCCGGTTTAGTTTTCAATTCCACGGGCGAACTTATGACAGCATGAGAATTTTTTGATGGTGGATGAACGGATGTTGAAGACAACATATTCCAATGCTTAAGATACATGATTCGTTCTTCATTTTTCTTAGACGTCGGAGCAGCTGAAATGGATTCTGAACACTTCGACCGATAACTCTCCCGGTGTGCGTCTTTCGCAAAGATATCTACGCTTTCAATTTGTGAACACTTCTCGACACTACTTGGACACGGAAAGGATTGAAACACTTGGAAAGTGACTTGCTCATCTTGAACCCGCAGAGTGAGTTTCCCTTTTTCCACATCAATGAGAGTTCGGCCGGTAGCTAAGAATGGTCTTCCCAAAATAATTGGGATGTCTTGGTCCTCCTCCATATCGAGCACAATAAAATCAGCCGGAAAGATGAATTTATCGACCTTGACTAAAACATCTTATATTACCCCCCTCGGGTACTTGATAGATCGGTCAGCTAATTGCAGCGAGATTGTCGTCGGCTTGGCTTCCCCCATACCTAGCTTCTTAAAAATGGAAAGGGGCATAAGATTAATACTGGTGCCGAGATCACACAACACTCTATCAAAATACAGGTTTCCTATAGTGCACGGTATATTGAAACTTCCTGGATCCTTCAATTTTGGTGGGAGCTTTTTATACAAGATGGCGCTGAACTCTTCCATTAATGCCACAGTCTCATTTTCTTCGAGCTTCCTTTTGTTCGATAAGATTTCTTTCATGAACTTTACATAGCTCGACATTTGTTCCAAGGCATCAGCAAATGGAATGTTGATATGTAGTTTCTTGAAGATGTCAAGAAACTTGGAGAATTGTTTGTCTAATTTTTGCTTTTGCAATCGCTGTGGAAACGGGATGGGTGGCACATATGCCTTGGATTGTCAGGAAACAGTTTCGAGCTTCTAGAAATTTATGAATCTTCAGTCACCGAATTTTTATTCTCATCATCATCACCTCTCTTTCTGTTCTGCCTGGGTTGCTCACACACTTCCTTCCCGCTTCTCAAACCAATGGCATTAATATTCTATCCGGGGTTCGTCTCAGTTGTACTTGGCAAGGTACCCAGGGCGGGCTGTTAACACATTTGCTATTTGACCCAATTGGACTTCCAAGTTGCGAATAGAGGCGGAATGGTTTTGCAAGGTTGCTTCCGTACGGGTGATGAACTGACTCGTATTTGCTGCTAATTTCGCCATTGCCTCCTCTAGAGAGATCTTTGGAGCGGGAGGAGGTTGCTGTTGGTGTTGAGCAAACTGAGGTTGGTTTAAGTTTTGTCCGTTTTTCCACGAAAAGTTAGGGTGATTTCGCCACCCCGGATTATATGTGTTGGAATGTGGGTTTTTTTGCCTATTTCCGTTCCCCACAAACTGAGCTTGTTCCATCGGAGATTGCTCAAAAGGATTTCCAACTTGACATTCCGCACTAGGGTGAGATCCGTTGCACCAATTACATGATTCCGTGGTAACGGAGGAAGGAGCGCGTGATAAAACTTGAAGTTGCTGAGTCAAGGCGGCAACTTGGGCCGATAGCGTAGATATTGGATCATTATCGGAGATTTCCATCACTCGTTTCGGGTTCAGACGCTCTGAAGGCCACTGATACGCATTTGCAGCCATAGCTTCCAATAAAGAGTGGGCTTCGGCTATCGTTTTTCCCATTAAAGCACCTCCAGCGGATGCATCAACAAGAGTGCGTGTAGAAGCACTCAATCCGTTATATAATGTCTGAATTTGCAGCCAATCCGGTAGACCATGGTGTGGGCATCTCCTTAGCAAATCCTTGTATCGCTCCCAAGCTTCATGAAGCGACTCCATATCAAATTGCCCGAAAGTAGTTATCTCGTTCCTAAGTCTCGCTGTCTTCGACGGTGGAAAGAACTTAGCCAGAATGGCTTGTGCTAATTCCACCCAAGTCGTGATAGAGCCCGGCGGTAGTGAATTCAACCAAAACTTGGCTTTGTCCCTTAGAGAGAAAGGGAAAATCCGCAAACGAATAGCATCATCGGTAACACCGTTATTCTTGAAGGTGTCACATATCTCGAGAAATGAAGCGATGTGTGCGTTGGGGTCATCGTTCGCCAGTCCACAAAATTGGCTTGCTTGCACCATCTGAATAATAGCCGGCTTAATCTCGAAGTTGTTCGCTTGGATGGTTGGACACCGAATCCACAAAAAATTTGAATTAATTTGTGGCATTGCATAATCTCGGAGTGCCAATGCCGGTTGAGCTTGCTGAATAGGGTTGTCTACTCCGTGATTTTTCGTGTTATCAGCCATGGTGTCTTTTGTTGATAGCTCGCGCTTTCCCTTCTTGTTTTTCCGCAGAGTGCGCTCGAGTTCAGTATCCAAAGGTAATAGGCCTTCGTTACTGAATTTTCTCATGCACTACACGATACTCCTGAAAGGAAAACAAATAATAAAAATTACAAAAATAAAATGGCGTTCAACTTAAGACTAGAAATACTGAAATCAATATTAGTAAAACAATCAGTCCCCGGCAACGGTGCCAAAAACTTGTTACGAATTTTGGTTAACACAAGTGCACGTTGTCGTAAGCAAGTAATAAAATGGTGAGAAAGTTATCGTTCCCTCGAGGACTGACTCACTAATTACCGATTTATGCATATTCTAATTTTATTTGAACTATCCAAATTGGAGGTGCAAGTAATATTTAAAGAAAATTAATAAAAAATAAACTAAGAATAAATAGTAAAATCGATTGTTCAAAGAAAGAAGATCAAATAGCGAATTAATCTAGGATTATGAATCCACACCGGTTTATCCGAATTACTCTTGATTTATATGAATTAAGTGATTTCCCAATTTATTGAAGGCGAAGATTGCTAAAATACTCTACCGCCTCTCCCGAGATCAGTAGAATTTTCTAAGGCGAATAACACACTCAATTCCTAGGTGAATTAATTCGTCAATAGGCAAAAAGTACGAAATCTTCAGACAGGCCACGTAATTCCTATGAGTATATTCCTATCTCACAAGATAAAACGGTTCTCACCAATTTTTCCTACCAACTCTCCTCTCTCGATTCGAGTTGCGTAATCAAAACAAATCAATCATAGGCCACATAATTTATAGTAATTAAAACAATTGGGAAAACTCAATAAGAAAGGGAAAGATATCTTAATAATGCAAAATTAAAAGTTAATTCTTCAAAACCTCGGTTTCATCAAAATCCTAGAATAGGGTTCTAGGCTCTAGCCCGACATGCTAGAAAATAATAATACTGATACGAATTATCCGGGAGAGGTGGATACGTATCGTTCGGAGTGTACGTATGAATGTCGTAGCGGAAGTCTTTTTATGATTAGGGGTGTTTTTGGATGTATTTTGTAGGAGTAATATCGAATATGACAATGAAAATTCGAACAAATGAAAAATGGAAGTAATATCGGGAAAAAGTGATAATATCGATCAAGAAGACTTGAACGATCAAGAACAAGGGTTTATCGAATTAGACCTATAAATCGATAAGGTGATTTCTTCCCAAGACCTTTCCGGAATCGGCAAAGGCATGTATGCTCCCAGCTTGAACGAGCTCTTAGCAATATGGCATGTTACACATTTATTAATTATGTCGTGTACATCCACTTCATCTTCGGCCAATGAAAATGCTCTTTAAGTACCTCCAATGTTTTAGCCGAACCAAAATGACCGGCCAAGCCTCCACCGTGAGCTTCCCGAACCAACAATTCCCGAATCGGGTGTTTGGGTAAACAAAGGCGATTCCCTTTGAAAAGGAATCCTTCTTGCAACGTAAACTCTCCAAATGGACCAGATTTACACCGAATGAAAATCTCACCAAAATCCACATCCCCATCATAACACTCCTTCAATGCTTCGAACCCAAGCAACCGAATGTCAAGAGTAGAGAGTAAGGCATACCGTCTAGATAAAGCATCCGCCACAACGTTGCTCTTGCCATCTTTGTATTTTGATGAAAAGTGGAATGATTGCAAGAATTCCACCCATTTAGCATGCCTCAGACTCAACTTTTGTTGGCCGTTAATATATTTCAAGGACTCATGATCCGAATGTAGGATGAAATGTTTCGGCCGAAGGTAATGTCTCCAATGATCAAGAGCTCTCACAATGGCATAGAACTCCTTGTCATAAGTACAATAGTTGAGTCGATCCCCACCCAATTTCTCCGAAAAGTATGTAATTGGTCGCCTCCCTTGGACGAGGACCGCCCCAATACCCACTCCACTTGCGTCACATTCTACCTCGAAAGGTTGTGAAAAGTCGGGTAAAGCCAAGATAGGTGCTTCACACATTTTCGCCTTCAATTTTTCAAACGCCCCTTGGGCATCCCCGTTCCACACAAACTGTCCTTTTTTTAAGCATTCCGTTATCGGGCTAGAAATGGTACTAAAGTCTCATATGAACCTCCGATAAAATGAAGCAAGTCCGCGAAAGGATCGGACTTCCGTGATGGTTTTGGGCGTAGGCCAAGATTTAATCGCCTCGATCTTGGTTTGATCAACCGACACTCCTTCTTTAGAAACGATGTAGCCAAGAAAGGCTACACTCTCGACTAGAAACGAACATTTCTCCTTTTTCCCATAAAGTTTTTGATCCCTAAGGATTTCGAAGACTTTCCTCAAGTGCCCGGTATGCTCTTGCAATGATCGACTATAAATCAAGATGTCGTCCAAGTATACGACGACAAATTTTCCCAAAAACGGCTTAAGTACCTCATTCATTAATCGCATGAAAGTACTTGGCGCATTTGTAAGGCCAAAGGGCATGACGAGCCATTCATATAATCCATGTTTTGTCTTGAAAGCCGTTTTCCATTCGTCTCCTTCCCGCATGCGAATTTGATGATAGCCGCTTCTCAAATCAACCTTCGAAAAAATCACCGAACCATGCAACTCGTCCAACATATCATCAAATCTAGGAATTGGGAACCGATATTTGATGGTTATATTGTTCACGGCTCTACTATCTATACACATCCGCCATGACCCATCCTTCTTTGGAACAAGTAAAATCGGAACCGCACAAGGGCTCAAACTTTTTCGAACGTACTCGCGGTTCATTAGCTCCTTGATTTGTTTTTGCAACTCTTTTGTCTCCTAGGGGTTACATTGATAGGCGGCCTTGTTAGGGAGTGATGCACCCGGTACAAGGTTGACTTGGTGTTCAATCCCACGTAAGGGTGGTAAACCCGGCGGTAAGTCTTTCGGGAAGACATCCACAAATTCTTGTAGTAAGGTATCGATATCTCGCTTGCCTTGCACAACTACGTCAACATCTTGTGTTTCTTTAATCATCAATAAATACACACGCTCGCCATCGTCAATAGCGTGTCTCACCTCTTTCTCGCTAGCAAACATGGTAAGCTTCGGTTTCTAAATTTGATTAGAACTCATCGATCGAATGGCTTGGGGTGCCATCGGTTTAAGCACAATCTTCTTGCCTTTATCTCGTAATTCATATTCGTTACTCCTTCCTCAATGCAAAACATCTTGGTCGAACATCCATGGTCATCCCAAAAGTACATGGCATGCGTCCATCGGGAGTACGTCACATAACACATCGTCTCCGTATGATCCCATAATTAAGTTGACCCGTACTTGTCTCGTCACCTTCACTTTGCTTCCATCATCGAGCCAATGTAAAGCATACGGTCTCGGGTGAGTCGTAGTAGTTAGCCCTAACTTGGTGACCATCTCGTTTGATGCTACATTCATGCAACTCCCTCCGTCTATTATCAAGCTACACCACTTTTCTCCGACTTTGCATTTGGAATGAAAGATTTGGTCGCTTTGCTCCGTATCACTTGGAACGATTTTGGTATGTAGTGCTCGAAGCACTAAAGTAGTATCATATTCCGGAGCGTCATAAGTCTCGCAATCCTCATTCTCATCCTCGGCCTCCATGTTAAATACGTCACCAAGGCCTTTCTTCTCGTCCTCGACTAAAAGTTCGTCTCGGACCGCAAGAGCTTCTCTTAAAGTGACCACCCGTTTATTTGGACATGCATTTTGATAGTGACCAAAGCCTTGACATTTAAAACATTGTACTTTAGCCAAGCTCGTTTCCTTGGAAACGTGGGGAACCTTCGGGGCCGGGGTAGGGACTTGAAAAGGTACGGTAGGTTTCGTAGTCGAACTTGAGCCGGCACTTGTATTTCCGAATTTGTATGGGAATTCGGGTTTGGTAAACTTCAACTTGTTTTGAGCTTCAATTTTTATGCATAGTCCGCATAAAGTGTCAAAATCTCCGTATGGGTATAATTCCACCATATTTGCAATGTTTCGGTTTAGACCACGTAAGAAACGTGACATTCTTTGTTCTTCATTTTCTTCAAGTTCTCCCATTAAGGCAAGCCTTCAAATTCTTCGATATATTCTTCCACACTTAGTTTTCCTTGTACGAACTCCGCAATTTTTCGGTATAAGGTTAACCGATGTGATGTCGGGACATACCTTTTACGTAGTTTTTTCTTCAAAGAATCCCAAGAACGGATTTTCTCTTTTCCCGCACGAGCTCGTTGTGTTTTCATACCCTCGAACCATAAGGAAACGCCCTTCCCTAACTTGAGAATCGCATATTTGCAACGTTTCTCATCGTTAAGGTGCTTGAAGTCGAACATACGTTCAATCTTCCTTTCCCACTCCAAGTAGACTTCGGGATTGGTACCTCCGACAAATTCCGGAAGTTCATTAACTTTAAATTCATCCACATGACGCGGTGAATGTGCATCATATCCTCCTCTTCTTGCTTGAAAACGTGGTTCTTGCATGTTGTGTAGTGCCTCATGCAGTTTCTCCATGAAGTCGTCGAAAAAATCCATGATGAGATAGTTTAGTCCAGAAAATCGCCAAGAGAATTTCGACAAGGAAATAACCTTGGTCTCCGATGCCACTAATGATACGAATTACGTATGAAAATGGACGTAAACTCGTATGGAATGCAGCGGAAATATAATTGATCCTCACAACACTCGAATATGTGTAACACTCGTAAGATATAACCGAAAGTAGGGCAATTCGGCTTACGTAAACAAGAACAATATGAATGATTTATCAAACTAGACCTATAGTTTGATAAGATAATCTTTCCTCAAGACCTATTGAGAATCGATTCGATTAAAGCTCGAAAACGAGTCGAATTATAATCAAGGTTTCGATGAAAAGCATTCACCAAGAAAACACAAGTGTATTCTTATTTCTTCAACATCCAATACTACTATCTTCTTACAATGCTTATACAAGTTATATATAGCAAACCTCAAGTCTACCTAAAAGTTAAAGAAAATAATTCAAAGATTACAAAATCTTTGAATAATCAAAACAAATCAAATAAAATAAGAAAAAGAAACATACATCATAAAACATGGGAACACAATCCCTAAAAGAGTAAAGAAAGGAAAAGAGAAGACAAAACACACAAAAATCAGCAATAAAAAAAAGTTGGCTGGCTGCCGGACACGGTCCGTGTCGCTTGACACGGGCGCGGCGCGCATCTGGTCGGCAGTGACTCGACCGTGTCCGACTGACACGGGCACGGCGCGACAGAGACGTCCGACAACGACTCGTCCGACAGTGACTCGTCCGACAGTAACTAGGCACGGGCGCGGCGCGACAAGGACCGGCAGTGACTCGACCGTGCGGCGCGACAAGGACGTTTGGAAGGACTCGACCGTGTCACCTGGCACGGTCGGGTTGGTCGGACAGCGAGATCTCCTTATCCGGAAGAGTGTGACTCGACCGTGTCGGACGACACGGTCGGGTTCGGCCGACAGTGAGTTTCACATTTCTGGGACATCACGGCACGGGCCGTGCCGGACGACAAGGCCGAGTTCGGCCGGCAGTGCTCGGCATTTTCCGACAGGTGCGATATTTTCCGGCAGGCTCGACATTTTCCGGCAGGCGACGACATTTTCCGGCAGGTTGTGTCATTTTCCGGCTTGTGTCCGTTTTCTCACCAAAAAATGTTGTCGTACGTGCATGACGCGTTGTAAGGCCATTTACGTCGATCCTTGCTTTATTTTCTTTATTCGTACTAGTCAATTTCGTATCAAATACAGAAATAATTGAAGAAAGCATAAAAGAAATCAAACACAGTTGAAGAACTAGGATTCCTCCGTTCTCTAGCTTCTGCTCTCTGCTCAATCGGTGTTTTTCTTCTCCTCCTCGATTATCTCTCTTCAGACCTTTAATCCCTATTTATAACCATCATTAGTCTCCAAAATGCGTCCGAGAATTAGGTCGAAAACGGGCGTCAGAACAGTCCAAAAAACGAGGGCTGGATCAGCAAACCCGCGCCGGGGGCCGCGGCCCGGCTTTAGTGTGCCGCGGCCCCAGTTATGCTGCGCGCAGCCTGGGCGCAAATTTTCATCATGGGCTGCAGCTCAGCTTAAGTGTGCCGCGGCCCCAGGTACAGATTGTACCGTGGCTTGCTAGTGTCCTCGTGTGTGTGCCGCGGCTCAACTTCATTGTGCCGCGGCCCCTGACCAGAAATTGTCGTTTTCGCCCGTTTTTCATCGTTTAGGCTTCCGGACTCCAATTTCCTTCAAAACATATAAAGATAGTGCATTAAAAGCTCATTTATGCAGATTTAGACTTAAAATGATATAAATAATGATAAATAAGCGCATAAAAATAAATCTAACAGAGTGCCTAGAAATCTTCCCGAGAACAAGAAGCAGAGGGGCCCACGAAACAGAAGGAGAATATGCTCTAAGGAATCAAAGAACGGACGAGGAAGAATAGGAACCTGAGCTATGCGGTCTCCAAGAGATGCGATCCTGGCCTCCATAGATAGGAGGGAGGGCAGAAACAACCTGCTGGAACCCAGGATGATCAACCACTGGCCAAACCCATTGACCATCAGAAATAATAGAGCCAAGACGGGCATGCACATCAATGCCAGTCCAAAGGGGCGCTCGAGGCAGAGACTGCCTAATCAAACTCATAGGGTGCCAATGATTCGACCATAAACGGAAGAAAGAGCCATCACCAACAGAATACTGCAATGCCCCATGATAAGGGGACGCAACTTCAGCAGTTGTTTCCAATACCAAGAAGACGCAGCAGATGATACGAGATCGACATGGCTAACCGAAGAAAGACGACGTAGACAACCATGCAACCATGCATACGGCCATGCACACACATGCACCTACACGACATGCACTTACTTCTTTGTACGAGACGACTAATACGAGACTTGAAGTAACCTTGAACATATTTTACGTGTGCATGAAGAAATTACGAACCATGCACTCATCCACCTTCTTCATGCATTGAAAACGTGGGTTCCCCTCCATTTTGTTCAAGTATGTCACTTTCAAAGATTTCCTTTGATCTTGTCCCCACTTTGAAGATACTTCCCCCACATGTTGAAAAATTCCTTCCCTTACATGCAACACATCGGCCGAACACCCCCCCTTTGGCATTTGTTTTATGTCAAAATCTTGATAAAAATATATGTCCAAGATGCCTCACAATCAACCTTGACAACATGTCCAAGATCTTGCTAAGATTGTTCCAAGATTAATTGAAGACTACACAACCAATATGGTTCGGCCGCTCCATCCCTCAACAACACCTTCGGCCGATTCCCTCAAATGACAAAGATCATGCCAAGATCATGAAGATCATGATTGAAGATCATGCCAAGATCTTTGAAAAAGATCATGATCTTTGAAAAAGATCAAAGACAAAAGATCCCACACCTTATGAATTCGGCCGATTCCCACTCCCCCCTTTTCTTGTCCAATGTCTTCACATAATTTGTCCCCACTTCTTTCAACTTTACTTTCATATTTCAAAGTCCACCATATCAAGATCAAAGATAGAAGATTTAGCTCATGTCACCATCACCCAAATCGGCCGAAATAAAGGAGGAAGAAGACACCAAGATGTTGCTCTCATTTTCTATCCTTATCAAAGACTTGCAAGAAGATATCACATGAGAAAGATCTTGTCCACTCCTTCAAGTACCCCACGGCCGAAATGCTAAGGAAGAAGCCAAGCATGTGTTGTTTTCAATCTTTCTCAAAAGTCTTGATAGTTTAGTTTATTATTTGCTTGTCTTTTAGCTTGATCTTGTTTGATCTTGTTTGGTCTTATTAGTAGTTGTATTGGCTATATATTAGCCTCATTTCATCATTTGAAATCAACTTTGGAAGCTTGAAAAAAACTAAATATATGTATGTATTCATTGTTGAATGATTTTCAGCACAACTTAATTATAATTCGACGCGTCTTCAAGTTGTAATTTAATCGATTCTCAATAGGTCTTGAGGAGAGATTGCCTTATCAAACTATAGATCTAGTTTGATAATTTACTTTCATTTTATTCTTGTTTACATAAGCCGAATTGCCTTACTTTCGGTTAATTCTTACGGGTGTTTCACATATCGAGTGTTGAGAGGTTAAAAGATATATCCGCTGCATTTTCCGGCGAATTTATGTCCGACTTATACGTTAATTCGTATCATAAGTGGTTTCGAAGCCCAAGGTCATCTCCTTGGGCGATTTATTCAATGAATTTTTAGTTGAAATATTTAGTCACCTTCTTGGGTTGTTCTTCACGGTTAGAAGAATTTTCGCATAACATTGGCAGATTAGCGCAGTCGGAAGAAAATAAAGTTTCCTGTGGATTCGACCGTTGGATCGTCACGAAATTTTGACAAAGGTAAGCCAACTCATTGAACTACAGTCTGAACGGTGGAGATCAGATTCTTTGATCATCTTCTCGGTTCACTCTTCACGGATTTCTTGGCAAATTTTCTGTTCGATTTCTTGATCATTAGAAGAGATGGACTTTTCCAATACCGAATTCTTGGTAAAGATACGTGATGCTTTACATGACTTACTGGAACCTCGACGAGGAGGAGAAGGCCTGTGTTCCCCACGCCATACTAACGAGTTCATTTGAACGAACTTCCGAAGTTCATCGGAGGTACCGATCCCAAAATTTATTTGGAATGGGAACGTAAGATTGATCGCTTGTTCGAGTTTAAAGGTCTTAACGATGAGGAGCGTTGCAGATATGCAATTATCAAGTTGGTTAAAGGCGCTTCAGTTTGGTTCGAATGTAAGAAGAAGCAAAGGACTCGTGCTGGAAAAAAAAGATCCGTTCGTGGGAGTCGTTGAAAAGAAAACTTCGCAAGAGATATGTACCTTTCGGCTCGAGTTCGGCTCTCAAAATCGTAACAACATCAGCCCCCAACTCGGTTTCTAAAACTCTCGACTTGCCTAATGAGACGAGTTTGCTGGAGGTGAGTTGTTTCATTGACCAAGGGTTCGATCATGTGTAAGATGTTTGCCTGACTCTTACTACCCGAGACGAGTTAATAGCCGAGGAAGAACAAGAAAGGCTAGGCGACATTCTCAAGTTTGATATAGAGGACGAAGGAGAAGAAGAATGTGTAGTTTACGATGCTCCCGATTATGATACAGACTTAGTTCTTCGTACTTTAGAAACCAAATCGGTTTCAAATGATTTGGAGCATCAGGACGAGTTAACGAGTGAGGAACTCACAAGTATACTTTTTAGTTCTACACAACCGTCCGTTTCCCGAGCTACAGAAGATGAAGAGATTGAGGACAAGGCGATTGTTCCCCAAAATTTCTATGAGGTTATTTCTATTATTGATAAAAAATTGGAGGATCCCAATCCAATTGTTCTCGTTGATCCGGTTCCCGACACCGACCAACGTAAAAGCTATGTGGCTACATGTGACTGGAAAATAGTAAAAGACGAACTCATTGATGAAAGGAATGAGGACAAGATTTGTGCCCACATGACGCCGGAAATGGAAATTATTCCGTTAAACCACAAATCTTTTTTTGGGGATTCTGTTAAGGGAAATGGTAGACACCTAGATACATCGTTTGTTTTAATTTTGCAGGTTGGTCTTTTAAGAATGCAATCCCAAGCAAACGTCAACACATCCGACGAAAATTACATCTTCAACCCGGGAGAAGCACAACCCTATCCGGAATACCAACCGTCCTTGGACTTTATATTCGAGGACAAATCTCTTTAAAGGAAGAGGGGATGATACGAGATCGACATGGCCAACCGAAGAAAGACGACGTAGACGACCATGCAACCATGCATACGGCCATGCACACACATGCACCTACACGACATGCACTTACTTCTTTGTACGAGACGACTAATATGAGACTTGAAGTAACCTTGAACATATTTTACGTATGCATGAATAAATTACGAACCATGCACTCATCCACCTTCTTCATGCATTGAAAACGTGGGTTCCCCTCCATTTTGTTCAAGTATGTCACTTTCAAAGATTTGCTTTAATCTTGTCCCCACTTTGAAGATACTTCCCCCACATGTTGAAAAATTCCTTCCCTTACACGCAACACATCGGCCGAACACCCCCCCTTTGGCATTTGTTTATGTCAAAATCTTGATAAAAAGATATGTCCAAGATGCCTCACAATCAACCTTGACAACATGTCCAAGATCTTGCTAAGATTGTTCAAAGATTGATTGAAGACTACACAACCAATATGGTTCGGCCACTCCATCCCTCAACAACACCTTCGTCCGATTCCCTCAAATGACAAAGATCATGCCAAGATCATGAAGATCATGATTGAAGATGATGCCAAGATCTTTGAAAAAGATCATGATCTTTGAAAAAGATCAAAGACAAAAGATCCCACACCTTATGAATTCGGCCGATTCCCACTCCCCCCTTTTCTTGTCCAATGTCTTCACATAATTTGTCCCCACTTCTTTCAACTGTACTTTCATGTTTCAAAGTCCACTATATCAAGATCAAAGATAGAAGATTTAGCTCATGTTACCATCACCCAAATCGGCCGAAATAAAGGAGGAAGAAGACACCAAGATGTTGCTCTCATTTTCTATCCTTATCTAAGACTTGCAAGAATATATCACATGAGAAAGATCTTGTCCATGACTTCAAGTACCCCACGGCCGAAATGCTAAGGAATAAGGCAAGCATGTGTTGTTTTCAATCTTTGTCAAAAGTCTTGATAGTTTAGTTTATTATTTGCTTGTCTTTTAGCTTGATCTTGTTTGATCTTGTTTGCTCTTATTAGTAGTTGTATTCGCTATATATTAGCCTTATATTCATCATTTGAAATCAACTTTGGAAGCTTGAAAAAAACGAAATACATGTATGTATTCATTGTTGAATGATTTTAAGCACAACTTAATTATAATTCGACACGTCTTCGAGTTGTAATTTAATCGATTCTCAATAGGTTTTGAGGAGAGATTGTCTTATCAAACTATAGGTCTAGTTTGATAATTCACTTTCATTTTATTCTTGTTTACATAAGCCGAATTGCCCTACTTTCGGTTAATTCTTACGAGTGTTTCACATATCGAGTGTTGAGAGGTTAAAAGAAATATCCGCTGCATTTTCCGGTGAATTTACGTCCGACTTATACGTTAATTCGTATCAGCAGAGATAGGGATATCCCAAAAAGAACACTGCTGAACTCTATGCGAACCAAACAGAACGAGAAGACCCAGCCAGGAGAGCCCAGATATGGCGGGTCATAAGGTCCTGGTTCTGAACCCTCAACGGAGTAATACCAAGGCCATCACACTCTACAGGCAAGCAAACCTTAGACCAAGCCACTTTAGCATGCCCAGAGTCATGAGAACCTTTCCAAAAAAAATGCCTTAAACGCTTCTCAATAAGGGCAAGCACGCCCTTAGGCAGGATGAAAATACAGGCCCAATAAATGTGAAGAGCAAATAACACAGACCGGATAAGCTGACAACGACCGGCCATGGACAGAGATCTACAAGCCCAGTCACTCAGCCGACCATCAATCTTGTCAAGCAAAGGAGAGCACTGAGCCATAGTGAGCTTCGATGAAGATAATGGGACACCCAAATACCTCACAGGGAGCTGGCCCATCTGAAATCCTAATAACTGCTCAACCTGAGCCCCCCGCTCCAATGCACTCGCCGAGAGAAAGAAATTACTCTTCCCAGGGTTAGCATGCAGCCCCGAAAGAGAATCAAATATATCAATACTCCTCTTAAGAACACCAATAGAGACCTCATCTGGATTACAGAAAAGAAGGAGATCATCAGCAAAGGCGAGCATGAAAGTACGGGTGGCCTCACACTTCCAGTGGTATCGAAACCCCGGGGTCTGAGCGATCTCACGAGAGATAATACCATGAAGCACCTCCATAACAATAACAAAGAGATAAGGGGAGATGAGGTCTCCCTGCCGAAGACCCCTACGACCTCTAAAGATTCCCTCGGCATCACCATTCAAGGATACCGAAAAGGCAGTAGTGGTGATGCACTCCCTGATCCAGGCAATGAAGGACTGATGGAAACCCATATACTGCAGAGCAATCAGCACAAAATCCCACTCAACAGTGTCATAAGCTTTCATAAGGTCAACTTTAAACACACACCGTCTAGGCATCCCCCTCTGCCCATAACCATGAAGAAGTTCCTGTGCAAGAAGGATATTATCACTAATCCTTCTCCCAGGAATAAAAGCAGTCTGAGTCGGGTCAATCAAGGCATCCAATCTATCACGCATACGGTGAACAATAATTTTCGAGATAGCCTTATATAATAAGTTGCAGCAACAGATCGGTCTAAAATCCGACATGCTCCTAGGCAAGGCTACTTTCGGAACAAGAGAAATGATCGTAGAATTGATCTGCCTGACAAACTTTCCGGTAGCAAGGAAATGGATAATAGCAAACGAAATCTCACCCCCCACTATCAGCCAAGCTCGCCGGTAAAAAGCAGCATTAAAACAATCAGGGCCCGGGGCCTTGTCCTTATCAAACTCGAAGAACACAGACCGAACCTCATCGGCAGTAACAGGTCTAACCATGTGTACCGCATCATCAGGAGAAAGAGAAGCCGAAATAAAAGGCCTAACCTGGCTGAACGACAAATGCATAATTCGATTAGAGTAACCCAACAGCCTCTCATAGAACCCAACAACCTCATTCTTAATAAGAGCAGGGTCATTCAGCTCAGTACCATCCTCCGTATTAAGTCTATAGATACGAGATCTGACTCGCCTAGAAGCAATCCGCCGGAAGAAGAAGGCAGTACACTGATCCCCATCCTTAAGCCAAGCCAACTTGGCCCGCTGCCTGAGCGAGGACTGTTCCTGAGCCACAGCAATAGAGAAGACCCACCGACAACACCTTTCCAACAATAAAACCGAATCGTCCATGGGATGGTTCCTAAGAATACTCTGGGAAGAAGAGAGGAATGAAGTAGCAGCAGCGACATTCAAAGCTAAATCCCCTTTCCTCTTCCTCGTCGTGCGAAAAACAGGCTTAAGGGCGTCCAACTTGCGACAAATCGCATAAAATGGAGCCCTCACAATATGGTGATGCCAAATGTCCCAAACTGCCGGGAGGAAATCCTCAGAGTCAGCTAAGAAATTATCAAATCTGAACATTTTACCTCCGCATCGAGGCAAACTAACAAGACCCAGAATAAGGGGGCTATGATCAGAGGTCCGCGGCAGATCACAAGAGTAAGTATGATCGGTGTGATCAATAAACGTTTCCATAAAGAACGAGGAGACGAGATCTTGTTATGCCAGGAGAACCAAGAGCCTACCATCGGAAGAGTCTCAAAATCCGCACGCCTGCAAAGCTCTCTGAACTCCACTAGGGGGGCTCATCGTCAGAGTGAGGAGCTCCCCCCCCCCAAGATCTCACTAGTATCCAGAACAACATTAAAATCACCCATAATGACCCAAGGCTCAGCAGCATGTATAACCGAGAAATCAGTGAGATACTGCCACAATAGCCGCCTCTCAATAAGATCATTAGAACCATAAGCAAAGGTAACCAAAAGACAGGACGAGTCGAGCAACAGAGTAATACGACAATGAATAAATTGCGACTCCATAGAAATAATATCAACAGAAACAGAACCAGGATCCCAACCAATCCAGATCCTCTTTCCAGGCCCACAACCGTAATCAGAGAACCACTTCCAAGAGCCAGAAATAAAAGAAGAAACACGCCCAAAGTTACCAACCGAGACACGCGTCTCGATTAGAGCAATACAACAAAGATTAAACGAACTAATTACCTCCCGAACGGAGATCTGATGCTCAGTCCGGTTAAGTCCACGAACATTCCACACAACAATAGGGATCATTTAACAACATCGACATGGGCTGCATCAATAATATGGCCTAAAGGAGAAGAAGTAGAACAAAGCGGCGTGCCGACAAACTCAGGAATCTTAGCCTCAATATCATCGTCGAGACTAGAAAGAGCCGCAAATCTATTGTGAGATGACTCATACATACCAGCACAGGCCCTCCTAGGCGACACTGATGCAATTTCTCTATCAGTACAGCGGAAGGCTGTTTCGACCAGCGGAAGCGAACAGCAAGAAACTGCCAGGAACTGATGACAGCAGCTTGATACATCAATAAGACAGGAACTAGCCGAATGGAAATGACTCGAAACAGGCAACCTCCAAACAGCGGCACTCGAAACAACAAGTTTCGGTCGGATGCTAATTGAAAATAGGAAACAAGTTCGAACGATCGAATAACACTTGATGCGAAATCCCGATCAAGTACAGCACTGTATCGAAAACAAGAAGAATATAGAAACAGGACAGGAAATAGTTGGTTTATCGAACTAGACCTATAATTCGATAAAGCAATTTCTTCTCAAGACCTATTGAGAATCAATCAGATTAGGATTCGAAAACGCGTCGAATAATAATCAAAGTTTTGAAGGAAACTCGTCCAACACTTAAACAATACACAAGGTATGTTGTTTTATCATTCAAAATCAATGTCCTCGTTACAACTCCATCGCCACTATTTACAGGCAAAAGTAGCCTGACAAGATAATTTAAACTATTATAAGCTGGACTTAAAATAAGGAAAAGAAAAATACAAGGTTCCCCACGTCACTTGCAAACAAGAGTAAAAGCTGGGTTTTGTCTCCAAGGTGATAGCCGCCTTTCACAAAGCATGCTGCCGAGAATCCTGCTGCCTTTTATAATAAAGAAAGTGCTGAAAATTGTTTTGCCTTTACCACTTGGACCTCTTCCCCCAAGGTGCAAGTTGCCTTTTGTTTTAAGTTACTCCAAGTCCGGTTATTAAGGTAACTCCGGGTCTCGTATCCATTTTCTCTCCTAAGTATGTTGGAGTATGGTCGAGGTGTTTTACGTCAATCCTTACTTCGTCTTCTTCGCTTGGAGTAGTCGGTTTCGTATCATTCCCTCCTTCTTTAAAAGGAATTGTCCTCAATTCCGCAATCCCATTGTCGTCGAGATAAGGAGATAGATCACCTATGTTGAAAGTAGCATGCACTCCATAATCACCTGGAAGTTCTATATTGTAAGCGTTGTCGTTCACCTTCGCAACTATTTTAAATGGTCCCTCAGCTCGTGGCATTAACTTGTTCTTACGCTTACTCGGGAATCATTCTTTCCTCAAATGCACCCAAACTAAATCTCCAACATCAAATAATCTCGGTTTTCTTTGCTTGTTCGACTTTCTTTTGTACGTCACGTTTATCTCCTTGATTCGGTCATGCATTTGTTCGTGTAATTTCATCATTGATTTCAGTTTTGACTCTGCGTCCTTATGCACCAATTCGTCACTCGGTAGTAGAATTAGATCTAGCGGTATGTAAGGATTCGGCCCGTAAACTGCTTCAAATAGAGAGTGCGCCGTGGCATGAGTAGGAGAATGATTATAGGCAAACTCCGCATGTGCTAGTTTTAGATCCCAATCCTTTTTTATTTTGCTTACCAAGCCTCGCAACAGTGTTCCCAGGGTTCGATCAGTCACTTTAGTTTGTCCGTTGGTTTGAGGGTGGTGTGAAGTGCTAAACAAGAGTTTTGTTCCCACCTTCCTCCATAGGGTGTTCCAAAAGTAGCTGAGAAATTTGGAGTCTCGATCGGAAACAATAGTCTTCGGAATTCCATGTAAACGTACCACCTCTCGAAAATATAAGTCGGCCACATTGCTTGCATCGTCTGTTTTGTGGCACGCTACAAAATGAGCCATTTTCGAAAAACGATCTACGACTACCATAATCGCATCCCTCCCTTGTTGAGTACGAGGTAAAGCCACAATAAAATCCATCGAGATATCTTCCCATGGCCTCTCTGGAATCGGTAAAGGTGTGTATATTCCTGGTTTGAACGAACTCTTCGCCACATGGCATGTCACACACTTACTAATTATGTTACTAACATCCCCCTGCATCTTTGGCCAATAAAAATGTTCCTTCAGCACATCTAATGTCTTAGTCAAACCCAAGTGGCCAGCCAAACCTCCCCCGTGAGCCTCCTGAACCAATAATTCTCAAATCGTGTGCTTGGGTAGGCAAAGACGATTTCCCTTAAAAAGGAAGCCTTCCTGTATCGAAAATTCTCTCATCGGTCTAGATTTGTAAAGGGCAAAGGTCTCTCCAAAATCCGCATCACCATCGGAATATTCCTTCACTGTCTCGAATCCAAGCAAACGAACATCAAGAGTAGAGAGTAAGGCATAACGCCTAGACAATGCATCTGCTACAATATTGCTCTTGCCATCCTTATACTTCGATGAGAAGTGAAATGATTGTAAGAATTCCACCCACTTCGCATGCCTGGGACTTAACTTGTGTTGTCCGTTAATATACTTCAATGATTCATGGTCCGAATGTATGATGAAATGCTTCGGCCGAAGATAGTGACTCCAATGATCTAGAGTCCTTACAATAGCATAAAACTCTTTGTCGTACGTACAATAATTGAGACGAGCATCATTTAACTTTTCTGAAAAATAAGCAATAGGCCGCTTTCCTTGAATGAGAACCGCCCCAATGCCAACTCCGCTAGCATCACATTCTACCTCGAACGGTTGCGAAAAATCGGGTAATGCTAAGTTTGGTGCTTCGCACAACTTTGCCTTCAAATTTGCGAACGACTCCTGGGCAGCCCGACTCCAATTAAACGTACCTTTCTTTAAACATTCGGTTATTGGGCTTGCAATGGTACTGAAATTCGAATGAATCTTCGGTAAAATGAAGTCAGTCCATGGAACAATCTAACTTCCGTCACTGTAGTGGGCACTGGCCAGGACTTAATTGCTTTGATCTTTGCTTGATCGACCGATACTCCGTCATTTGAAACAACATAGCCCAGAAAGACTATACTCTCGACCAAAAATGAGCACTTCTCCTTTTTTCCATACAGCCTTTGGTCCCTAAGGGTTTTGAAGACTTGTCTCAAGTGTCTGAAATGTTCTTGCAATGATCGGCTATAAATCAAGATATCGTCTAGATATACAACCAAAAATTTCCCCAAGAATGGCTTAAGCACCTCATTCATCAAGCGCATGAAGGTACTTGGCGCATTTGTAAGGCCGAACGGCATAACGGTCCATTCATACAGCCCGTGTTTAGTCTTGAAGGCCGTCTTCCACTCATCTCCTTCTCGCATCGGGATTTGGTGATAACCACTTCGTAGGTCAACTTTTGAAAAGATCACGGATCCGTGTAATTCGTCCAACATGTCATCAAGCCTCGGGATCGGAAATTGATACTTGATGGTTATATTATTCACGGCTCAACTATCAATACACATTCGCCATGATCCGTCTTTCTTAGGAACCAGTAATACCGGAACCGCACAAGGACATAGGCTTTCTCGAACATACCCGCGGTTCATTAGTTCTTCGATTTGATTTTGTAATTCCTTTGTCTCCTCGGGATGACATCTATAGGCAGCTTTGTTAGGGAGCGACCCGGCGGTAATTCTTCAGGAAAAACATCCGCAAATTCGTGCAATAAGGCATCCATCCTTTCGTCGTTCCGCACAACCATGTTACCATTCCGTGTCTCCTTCAGAATCAACAAGTACACGCACTCGCCATCATTAATAGCATTTTCCACATCCCGTTCGCTAGCAAACATGGCCAGTTTTGTTTTTTCACTCCGACTAGAACTCATAGAGTGAATAGCTTGAGGTGACATCGATTTAAGTATAATCTTTTTTCCCTTATCCCGTAACTCGTACTCATTGCTTATTCCTCGTTGTAAAACGTCCCTATCAAACATCCATGGCCTTCCCAAAAGTACATGGCATGCATCCATTGGGAGTACATCGCATAATACGTTGTCTTCATATGAACCCATGGTTAGTCCAATCCTCACTTGTTTAGTCACCCTTATTTTGCTCCCATCATCGAGTCAATGCAAAGTGTAAGGTTTTGGGTGAGCCGTAGTGGTCAGTCCGAGTTTAGTCACCATCTCGCTGGAAGCTATGTTGGTGCAACTCCCTCCATCAACGATCAAACTACACCATTTATTTCCGATTTGACACTTCGTGCGAAATATTTGATCCCGCTGTTCCGAATCATTCGAAACAGCTTTGGCTTGTAGAGTACGCAGAACTAAAGCCGTATCATAGCTTGGAGCATCATAAGTCTCACATTCTTCTCCTTCTTCGCCCTCCATGCTGAAATCAAATACATCACCAGTCTCTCCTTTTCGTCCTCGACCAACAACTCGTCTCGGATCGTGACAGCTTCTCTTAGTGTTACCACTCATTTTTTCGGACAAGCATTTTGATAATGTCCGAACCCTTGACATTTGAAATATCTTACTTTAGCCAAACTCGTCTCCTTTGGTACGTAGGGGGCCTTCGGAATCGCAACAGGGACCGGAGTCGGTACAGTTGCCTTAGTAGTTAAACTAGAACCGACACTTGGGTTTCCAAATTTGACTGGAAATTCGGGTTTATACAACTTCATCCTGTTTTGAGCTTCCAACTTCACACATAGCCCACATAATGTATAAAAGTCCTCATATGGATATAATTCCACCGAGTTAGCTATGATTTGGTTCAAGCCACGCAAGAATCGCGACATCTTCTGCTCCTCATTCTCCTCTATTTCTCCCATTAAGGTTAGATTCTCAAATTCCTCAATGTATTCACTAACACTCAACTTTCCTTGCATGAGATATGCAATCTTTCTGTACAAGGACAACCGATGTGATGTTGGTACATATCATTTGCAAAGTTTTCTTTTTAACGAATCCCACGAACGGATGTTATCTTTCCCCGCACGGGTTCTTCGTGTTTTCACTCCTTCGTACCAAAGCGAAGCGCCTTTCCCTAACTTGGGAATGGCATACTTGCACCGTTTCTCGTCGTCGAGGTCTTTGAACTCGAACATACGATCAATTTTACATTCCCATTCCAGGTAAACTTCAGGGTCTGTCCCACCAACGAACTCCGAAAGCTCATTAACCTTGAACTCTTCGACATGGCGTGAGGGTCGCTCATAATCACCATGCCTAGGTTGCCAACGCTGGTTGCGTTGTTCTGGTATGTCACGCAATGCGTCGCGAAGTTTTGTCAAGAAATCAGCGTCGTTGAGATCCATAATGCCAAAGATCAAGAACTTGGGCTCCGATGCCACTTATGATGCGATTTCTCTATCGGTACAGCGGAAGGCTGTTTCGACGAGCGGAAGCGAACAACAAGAAACTGCCAGGAACTGATGACAGCAGCTCGATACAGCAACAAGACAGGAACTGACCGAATGGAAATGACTCGAAACAGGCAACCTCCAAACAGCGGCACTCGAAACAGCAAGTTTCGGTCGGATGCTAATTGAAAATAGGAAACAAGTTCGAACGATCGAATAACACTTGATGCGAAATCCCGATCAAGTACAGCACTGTATCGAAAACAAGAAGAATATCGAAACAGGACAGGAAACAGTTGTTTTATCGAACTAGACCTATAATTCGATAAAGCGATTTCTTCTCAAGACCTATTGAGAATCAATCAGATTAGGATTCGAAAACGCGTCGAATAATAATCAAAGTTTTGAAGGAAACTCGTCCAACACTTAAACAATACACAAGGTATGTTGTTTTATCATTAAAAATCAATGTCCTCATTACAACTCCATCGCCACTATTTATAGGCAAAAGTAGCCTGACAAGATAATTTAAACTATTACAAGCTGGAATTAAAATAAGGAAAAGAAAAATATCAGGTTCCCCACGTCACTTGCAAACAAGAGTAAAAGCTGGGTTTTGTCTCCAAGGTGATAGCCGCCTTTCACAAAGCATGCTACCGAGAATCATGCTGCCTTTTATAATAAAGAAAGTGCTAAAAATTGTTTTTCCTTTACCACTTGGACCTCTTCCCCCAATGTGCAAGTTGCCTTTTGTTTTAAGTTACTCCAAGTCTGGTTATTAAGGTAACTCTGGGTCTCGTATCCATTTTCTAGCCTAAGTATGTTGGAGTATGGTCGAGGTGTTTTACGTCAATCATTACTTCGTCTTCTTCGCTTGGAGTAGTCGGTTTCGTATCAGACACGATAGGAGAGCTGGTAGTAACCAAGGAGAAAGTAGATACACTACTCAACAAGCCCAAACTAGCACTACGACCTCCAGTGCCCCCAGCTAACCCCACATCTGGGCACCCGGATCTGGCATCGGGGCCAACCCCAGCCTGAGCAACCCCCCCAGCCGGAACCAGACCCAACGAGGACCCTGGACCATGAGCGCCTGAGGGAGCAGGCTTAGCCACATAACTACGAGCCTGCTCAACCTGATTCTGAACCAAGGGCATAGAAGTGCTCGGGCAAACCTGATCACGATGCCCGAAAACTCTACAAACACCACACCGATGTGGTAACCATTCATAATCGACATGGATCCTCCTAACACAAGGACACTCACCATCAGACGGAAGAACCATTAGAAACGAGTGAATCGGGCTAATATCGGCGTCTAACATGACGCAAACTCGAGCATAATCCACTTTCAGACAGTTCCTGGTGAACATGTCAGCAAAAAGTGGCTCCCCGATAGCACTAGCAGTGATACTGAGTCCCTCGTCAGTCCAATACTCGAGGGGAACATTACGAAGTTTCACCCAAACAGGGACATGTTTAGGCTGAACCTTCATAAGAGACATACCAAGTTTCCATTGGGTAAGAAGATGGACTGGCCCTGAATCAGCCAAGGCCCTCCCTCTAACGCCTCGGTCAAGGCTTGCTCACTACTAAACTTAAAGAAATAAAAACCCCCCTCAGATGAGAACACCTCCTTAAGACCCTTCCAGGCCGACAAAAAGTAATTCTTGATCAAATTAAGAGAACGGGCTTTCCCCAAAAAATAACCAACTAAGGTGCTATGCCACCTCTTAGCACCTTCAATACCAATACTAGCACCCGTTTTTACAATAAACTCGCCATTTTGAATTTCCGGTTTAACATACTTAAGCCCCCTACGCTTACCAAAAATATTACCATTAGTTACAATAGGGACCGCATCGTCCAAAGAAATTGGAGTAGCAAAAGAACCAAATTTCATATAAACATTAGCTTTTCCTTTATCAATAGAATTAGCATTCATAGAACAAGGCATATCCAAACCTTCCTCAATACAACTAGAAACACCAAAAGAAGGCTCAGCAGCCTCAAAAGTAACTACAGAATCATGTGAATTACAATTGTCCTTAGCTGAGGATGAACAGGACATCTGCATAAGGGCCGTAGGAACAGCATGGGGAAAGCCCTGGCCAGAAACGGGACCTGCCGAGCACAACATACCACCCGGGTTGAAAAACGGGTCAACGACCCGGTCCAGACGAGGATCACGCCTAGCCCGCATGGGATCCCCAATTGGCAACAACCGTGTAACACCACCACCAGGAGCCATGGCTGCCACTGCCTGAAGAGAAACCGGATGAGAAACAGCACAAGAACGACCAAGAATTTCGTCAATATGAACCTTTAGGAGCTCCGAATCAGAAAAACCAAGTATTTTCATCCCTAACTCACTAAAGCCTTGAGCATCAAAGGCCTGAGATAGGCTGCCTGCCGCCCCAGACGTCGGCGAGCTTACCACCGGCCAGGAGGAAGAAGAAAATAGGCCACACGCTGTAGACGAAGACAAAAGAAACAAGCAGGCCCCGATTCGCGAACAAATTCCAGAAGAATGTTCAACCCGAGAGCAAGGACGCCTGAATCCGTAGACGAAATCGCGAAAACAATACGCACCACAATCTGCCCAGTAAGAACAAATCGCAAAAGACGAACCACAACGGGAGAGTACAGCCGCCAAATCTCAAACAGCAAAATTAACTCAAAAATCGAAAAAAAATATGGATAGGAAGGAATTGAGAATCCGAACAAATAACTTGAAGGCAGATTATTGGGATAATTCACAAGATTAGGGTAGGAGATGTGAATCGGACGAGGGGAAAAGGGGATCTAAGACATATCTGGGTCGCACCTTCAATGCGTGAAATCGCCCGCACATGTCGTCCGCTGAAACTTTCACTTTACTCCCATCATCGAGCCAATGTAACGCGTATGGTTTTGGATGAGTAGTAGTGATGAGTCCGAGCTTCGTCACCATCTCACTTGAAGCAACATTAGTACAACTTCCTCCAACGATTATCAAACTACACCATTTGTCTTTGATTTGACACTTGGTATGGAATATTTGGTGATACGAAACCGACTACTCCAAGAGAAGAAGACGAAGTAAGGATTGACGTAAAACACCTCGACCATGTTCCAACATACTTGGGTGAGAAAACGGATACGAGACCCGGAGTTACCTTGATAATCGGACTTGGAATAAATCAAACATAGGCAACTTGCACTTGGGTAAAGGGGTCCAAGTAGTGAAGGCAAAAGAATAAAATAAGAACTTTAACACTTTCTTTATTATTAAAGCAGCAGGATACTTGGAAACATGTTGTAGGAAAAAGCGGTTGTCACGAAGAATATGGAGACAAGTCCCAGCTTTTACTTTTGTCAGCAAGTGACATGAGAAACCTTTTTATTATCTTTTCTTAATTTAAGCCCAGCTTGTAATAATTTAAGATTATCTTGTCAGGCTACTTTTGCCTATAAATAGGGCAGTGAAGTTGTAATGAAAGAGAATTGAATGTGGAAGAAATAAGAACACATTGTGTTTTCCCTGGTGAATGCTTTTCATCAAAACTTGGTTTTTATTCGACGCGTTTTCGAGTATTAATCTGATTGATTCTCAATAGGACTTGAGGAGAAATCTCTTTATCGAATTATAGGTCTAATTCGATAAAAACAACTGTTTCTATCCTGTTTCGATATTCTGTTTGTTTTCGATACAGTGTTGTACTTAATCAACATTTCGCTTCAACTGTTGTTAGATTCTTCGAACTTGTTTCATGTTTTCAATTCGCACCCGACCGTAACGTGCTGTTTCGAGTGTTGCTGTTTGCAGGTGGCCTGTATCAAGTCTTCTACATTTTGGCCAAGGTTCCTGTCTTGTTGCTGTATCGAGTTGCCGTCTTCATCGCGCGCGCATAACTACTCACCAATATTGTTCTTTATGGCGATTGTGCTCGATTCTGACAGTTCCTTGCTGATCGCTTCCGCTCGTCGAAACAGCCTTCCGCTGTACCGATAGAGAATTCGCATCACAAGTGCTGAATTCGTATCATAAGTGGCATCGGAGCCCAAGTTCTTGATCTTTGGCATTATGGATCTCAACGACGCTGATTTCTTGGCAAAACTTCGTGACGCATTGCGTGACGTACCAGAACAACGTGACCAGCGTTGGCAACCTAGGCGTGGTGACTATGAACGATCCTCACGCCATGTCGAAGAGTTCACGGTGAACGAGCTTTCGGAGTTCGTTAGAGGGACAGACCTTGAAGTTTACCTGGAATGGGAACGAAAAATTGATCGTATGTTCGAATTTAAAGACCTTGACGATGAGAAAAGGTGTAAGTATGCAATTCTCAAGTTGGGCAAAGGAGCTTCACTTTGGTACGAAGGAATTAAAACACGAAGAGCTCGTGCGGGGAAGGAAAAGATCCGTTCGTGGGATTCATTAAAAAGAAAACTTCATAAAAGATATGTGCCAACATCACACCGGTTGTCCTTGTATAGGAAGATTGTAGATCTCATGCAAGGAAAGTTGAATTGCATTGAATACATTGAGGAGTTTGAGAATCTGACCTTAATGGGAGAAATAGAGGAGAATGAGGAGCAGAAGATGCCGCGATTCTTGCGTGGCTTGAACCGAAGCATATCTAACTCGGTGGTACTGTATCCACATGAGGACTTCGATACATTATGTGGGCTATGTGTGAAGTTAGAAGCTCAAAATAGGATGAAGTTGTATAAACCCGAGTTTCCAGTCAAATTTGGAAACCCAAGCGTCGAGTCTAGTTCAAATGCTAAGGCAACTATACCGACTCCGGTCCCTGTGGCGATTCCTAAAACACCCTACATACCGAAGGAGATGAGTCTGGCTAAAGTAAGATGTTTCAAATGTCAAGGATTCGGGGATTATCAAAATGCTTGTCTGAACAAACGAGTGGTGACACTAAGGGAAGCTGTCACGATCCGAGATGAGTTGTTGGTTGAAGATGAAAAAGAAAGACTGGGGGATGTATTTGATTTCAACATGGAGGACGAAGAAGGAGAAGACTGTGAGGCTTACGATGCTCTAAATTACGATACAGCCTTGGTCCTTCGCACTCTGCAAGCCAAGTCGGTTCCGAGCGAGTCAGAACAACGGGACCAAATATTCCATACAAAGTGTCAAGTTGGAGATAAGTGGTGTAGTTTGATTATCGACGGAGGGAGTTGCACCAACGTGGCTTCGAGTGAAATGGTGACGAATCTTAGACTAACCACCACAACTCACCCTAAGCCATATGCTTTACATTGGCTTGATGACGGAAGTAAGGTGAGGGTTTCGAAGCAAGTTCGGGTCGGATTGGCAATGGGTTCATATCACGATGAGATATTGTGTGATGTGATTCCAATGGATGCTTGTCACGTACTTTTGGGACGCCCTTGGTTATTTGATAGGGATGTTTTGCATCAGGGTAGGAGCAATGAATACGAGTTTCGAGATAAGGAAAACAAGATCGTGTTGAAACCGATGTCACCTCAAGCTATCCGGTCCATGGGTGCCAAACGAGGGGAAAAACCGAACCTCACCATCTTCGCGAGCGAGAGGGAAGTTGAACACTGATGTGAATTCTCGCGGAGAAGTGGATACGTATCGGTCGGAGTGTGTGTATGAATATCGTAGCGGAAGTCTTTTTACGAGTATGGTGTTTTTGAATGCTTACACAAGCCTATATAGGAGACTTCAAGTCTTCCTATAATAAAGAAAATAATTCAAAGATTTATAAAATCTTTGAATAATCAAAACAAATCAACAATAAAATACAAAGGAACAACAATCCTAATTTTAGGGGAAACATAATCCCTAAAATGAGTAAAAAAAACAAGCAAAGATAAACACACAAAAGAAAACAAATAAAAAGGTGAAATCTGCCGGTAGGACTCAGCCGTGTCGCTTGACATCTGCGGCGAAAATAAAAAGGTGAAATCTGGTGCGCGACAAGGACACTCGGCACGGGCGCGGCGCTGGCAAGGACATCGGCAGTGACTCGACTGTGTCCGCTTGACACGGTCGCGGTGCGACAGGGACGTCCGACAGTGACTCGTCCGACAGTGACTCGACGCGATAGGGACGTTCGGCGTGGACTCGATCGTGTCCTGGAACACGGTCGGGCGTCTGGGCAGTGGGTTTTGGCTTATCCAGAAGAGTTCGAATCGGCCGTGCCAGACAACACGATCGAGTACTGTGGGCAGTGACTTTGGCATTTCCGGATGAGTACGGCACGAGCTGTGTCGGACGACATGGCCGGGTTCAGTCGGCAGTGCTCGGCATTTTCCGGCAGGTGTGATATTTTCTAGCAGGGGACGACATTTTGCGGCAGGTTGCGTCATTTTCCGGCTTGTGTCCGTTTTCTCGCCTAAAAATGTCGCCGTACGTGCATGACGCCTCGTAAGGCCATTTATTTTGATCCTTGCTCCGTCTTCTTCATTTTGACTAGTTAATTTCGTATCATTCCCTCCACCTTTAAAGGGAATTGTCCTCAATTCCGAACTCCCTTCGTCATTAAGATAATTAACTAAAGCCTCTACGTATTTGATCTCGAAAATATCCGCAGTGCGTACATGGACCAAAATCTTGAGACGATAGGTAGTGGGGGGCCCTCGAGAATCACCAACAAAATAACTATCATTATTAATAAAATAATCGTAATTACTCCATCCGGTAATACCGATATTATGACATGAGTGGACATCTGAAATTGGAAGCACAACAGTAATAATAGGTCGCTCTTCATCGGATGCCACTTCAAGCCCTGGGAAAAACACTTTGTCATCAACTTTCATATCAAAATCTTGGTAAGGCTCAAGATATAGATGTTCCGGAATCATCACATCTTCTTGCTCCGTATCAAGAACCGAAAACACCTTATTGGATTCTGCCTCATAAATTGGACAAAAGTCTTCAAAACAACTTTCGTCGATAGATGGATCGTCGTCGGGAACAACATCAAAAATGGGAAGCATTAATGATTTCACGTCGGATGCACCATCAAAAATGAGAAACATGGAATCAATTATGGGCTCCTCTTCGTCAACTGGTTCGGTATCAAATACTGGTGGCCCTTCATAATCCGGCCCGGTTTCCATGACACTAACAAGTTCCTCACTATTAACATAAGTTGGTCCGTCTTGGTTAAATTGGCCAACATAACCAACTGGTCCATGCTCAAAATAGTAAGATCCAGGTTCGTCAATTAAGGAAACACGGCTCAACTCATCTTCTTTGTTGAATTGCGCCATTGAAAATTCTGTCTCATCTTCTTCATTGAAAATGGTGGTAGGGACATCGTTTTCATCAAAAAAGGCTTCGCTGGAAATTCTTTGATGAAAAAAAAATCTTTGATCGAAGGTCGGCGGCGGGGCGTCGAAGGATTGGTGGTGGGGAAACAACGACTGGTGGTAAGATGTGGATTTGAACCTTCGCTTGAAATATTTTCTGAATTTTTGCCAATCTGTAATTTTAGGCTTACGTTGTTGTGAACGGGACTGTTTCAATTTTTGCCACCAGAAGGCGGCGCTACCGCGGAGGCGCTTTGTCACCAGCGAAATGCGGCGGTTGATGGGGGCAGCCGTGAAGTCCGCGTGCTCCTCACAAGCATGGAGCCAATCTATGCACGCATCTGGATTACTAGATCCGTGAAACTCCGGTATGCTGCGGAATTTAGCCAAGAAATCAATATCGTTGGCGTCGTCTCTGCGTCTTGCTTGCATACGTTGCTCCGGTAGACCGCTTAGTGCGTCACGGAGTTTCATCAAGAAATCGGGATCGGAGAAATCCATAACAAGAATCAAGAGATAGTTTTGAACAAGAAATCTTCAATAAAATTGCCAAGGAAATAGCATTGGGCTCCGATGCCACTAATGATACGAATTACGTATGAAAATGGACGTAAACTCGTATGTAATGCAGCGGAAATATAATTGATCCTCACAACACTCGAATATGTGTAACACTCGTAAGATATAACCGAAAGTAGGGAAATTCGGCTTACGTAAACAAGAACAATATGAATGATTTATCAAACTAGACCTATAGTTTGATAAGGTAATCTTTCCTCAAGACCTATTAAGAATCGATTCGATTAAAACTCGAAAACGCGTCGAATTATAATCAAGGTTTCGATGAAAAGCATTCACCAAGAAAACACAAGTGTATTCTTATTTCTTCAACATACAATACTTGATACAATGCTTACACAAGCCTATATATAGGAGACTTCAAGTCTTCCTATAATAAAAGAAAATAATTCAAAGATTTATAAAATCATTGAATAATCAAAATAAATCAACAATAAAAATACAAAGGAACAATAATCCTAATTTTAGGGGAAACATAATCCCTAAAACGGCACGACAAGGACACTCAGCACGGGCGCGGCGCTGACAAGGACGTCGGCAGTGACTCAACCGTGTCCGCTTGACACGGTCGCGGCGCGACAGGGACGTCCGACAGTGACTCGTTCGACAGTGACTCGGCGCGATAGGGACGTTCGGCGTGGACTTGATGGTGTCCTGGAACACGGTCGGGCGTCTGGGCAGTGGGTTTTGGCTTATCCGGAAGAGTTTGACTCGGCCGTGCCAGACAACACGGTCGACTCCTGTGGGCAGTGACTTTGGCGTTTTCGGATGAGTACGGCACGGGCCGTGTCGGACGACACAGCCGGGTTCGGTCGGCAGTGCTCGGCATTTTCCGGCAGGTGCGATATTTTCTGGCAGGCTCGACATTTTCCGGCAGGGGACGACATTTTCCGGCAGGTTGTATCATTTTCCGACTTGTGTCCGTTTTCTCGCCTAAAAATGTCGTCGTACGTGCATGACGCGTCGTAAGGCCGTTTATTTTGATCCTTGCTCCGTCTTCTTCATTTTGACTAGTTAATTTCGTATCAAACACGCTATGGAAAGTGGCGAGCGTGTTTACATGCTGGTGATAAAGGAGACTCAAGATAATTTCGTGGCGGCTAGGGGTGAGAATCGGGACATCCCGAGGTCCCGGTCCCGAGTCCCGAATGTCCCGGTCCCGAAATGGACCAATTTAGTGGTCCCGGTCCCGGTCCCGATCGGGACTTCGGGAGTCCCGATTCCCGAATTGGGATAAATTTAAATCCCGGTCCCGGTCCCGATCCCGAGGATAATTTTTCGAAATGTCCCGAATGTCCCGAAATGTCCCGAAATTTCCCGAAATGTCCCGAAATTTCCCAAAATGTCCCGAAATTAAAATTTGCAATCGGGACTTCGGGGTCCCGATCGGGATTTCGGGACTCCCGAGTCCCGAAATTAACAAAGTTTAAGGTCCCGGTCCCGGTCCCGGTCCCGAAAAATTCGGGACTCGGGGTCCCGTTTCCCATCGGGACTCGGGACGGGACCGGGACTCGGGATTTCCCGACGGGAAATTCTCAGCCCTAGTGGCGGCGAAGTACGAGGATACAGTGGCCGACTTATTACATGAGTTTGCAGACGTCTTCCCTGAAGAATTGCCATCGGGTTTGCCACCAATTCGTGGAATTGAGCATCAAATCGGACTTATACCAGGTGCATCTCTTCCGAATAAAGCTGCCTATAGGTGTAATCCCGAGGAAACGAAGGAACTTCAGAAGCAGATTGAAGAACTAATGAGTCACGGGTATATTCGAGAAATTTTAAGTCCATGTGCAGTTCCGGTCCTACTTGTTCCTAAGAAGGATGGTTCCTGGCGGATGTGTATCGATAGCCGGGCCGTAAATAACATAACGATCAAGTACCGGTTCCCGATACCAAGGCTTGATGATATGTTGGACGAGCTACATGGATCGGTGGTCTTTTCTAAAATTGATTTACGAAGTGGTTATCACCAGATTCGGATGTGGGAAGGATATGAGTGGAAGACGGCCTTCAAAACTAAACACGGGCTGTATGAGTGGACCGTCATGACATTTGGACTTACGAATGCCCCGAGTACTTTCATGCGTTTGATGAACGAAGTACTTAAGACATTTTTGGGCAGATTTGTGGTCATTTATTTGGATGATATTTTGGTTTACAGTCGATCGGTGGAGGAGCATCTCGGACATCTACGACAAGTATTCGAGACTCTTAGGTCTCAAAGGCTGTATGGAAAGAAAGAAAAGTGTGCGTTTCTCCTCGAGAGCATAACTTTTCTTGGCTATGTTGTTTCGAAGGATGGAGTGTCGGTTGATCAGGGGAAAATTGAAGCTATTAAGTCGTGGCCTACTCCTAAAACCGTAACTGAAGTTAGATCGTTACATGGTCTTGCCTCTTTTTATCGGACGTTTATTCGAGATTTCAGCACCATCACAAGTCCGATAACTGAGTGTTTTAACAAGGGTCCATTTGTGTGGGGCAGGGATGCCCAAGGGGCGTTTGAAAAGTTAAAGGCAAGGTTATGTGAAGCACCTATCTTGACGTTGCCCGATTTTTCATAGCCGTTCGAGGTGGAGTGTGATGCTAGTGGAGTTGGTATTGGGGTGCTCCTCATTCAAGGCAGGCGGCCTATTGCGTACTTCTCGGAGAAGTTGGGTGGGGCTCGACTCAATTATTGTACGTACGACAAGGAATTTTATGCGATTGTGAGGAAACTAGATCATTGGAGTCACTATCTTCGGCCGAAGCATTTCATCATACATTCGGACCACGAATTATTAAAGTATATTAACGGGCAACACAAGTTGAGTCCCAGGCATGCGAAGTGGGTGGAATTCTTACAATCATTTCACGTCTCATCAAAGTATAAGGATGGCAAGAGAAATGTTGTAGCAGATGCCTTGTCTAGGCGTTATGCCTTACTCGCCACTCTTGATGTTCGTTTGCTTGGGTTCGAGACAGTAAAGGAGTATTACGATGGTGATGTGGATTTTGGCGAGACCTTTGCCCTTTGCAAATCTGGGCCGATGGGAGAATTTTCGATACAGGAGGGCTTCCTTTTTAAGGGAAATCGTCTTTGCCTACCCAGGACACGATTCGAGAATTGCTGGTTCGAGAGGCTCACGGAGGGGGTTTGGCTGGCCACTTTGGTTCGGCCAAGACATTGGATGTGCTTAAAGAACATTTTTTTGGCCAAGGATGCATGGGGATGTCCATAATATAATCAGTAAGTGTGTGACATGCCATATTGCGAAGAGTTCGTTCAAACCAGGAATATACACACCTTTACCGATTCTGGAGAGGCCATGGGAAGACGTCTCAATAGATTTCATTGTGGCTTTGCCTCGAACCCAATGAGGTAAGGATGCGATTATGGTGGTTGTCGATCGTTTTTCAAAAATGGCCCATTTTGTTCCTTGTCACAAAACCGATGATGCGAGTAATGTTGCTGACTTGTATTTCCGAGAGGTGGTGCGATTACATGGAGTTTCGAAAACTATTGTTTCGGACCGAGACTCGAAGTTTTTGAGCTATTTTTGGAACACATTGTGGAGAAAGGTGGGAACCAAGCTTTTGTTTAGTACTTCGCATCATCCTCAAACAAACGGACAAACTTAAGTGACTAATCGAACACTGGGAACGCTGTTGCGAGGCTAAGTAAGCAAACACAAAAGGACTGGGATTTGAAGCTCGCACATGCGAAGTTCGCATATAATCGCTCTCCTACTCATGCCACGACACACTCTCCATTTGAAGTAGTTTATGGTCTGAATCCTTACATAACGCTAGATCTAGTTCCACTACCGAGTGACGAATTGGTGCATAAGGATGCGGAGTCAAAGCTGAAATCAATGATGAAATTACACGAACAGGTTCGTGAGCGAATCAAGGAGATAAACGAGACTTACAAAAGGAAGTCGAACAAATAAAGAAAACCGAGATTATTCGAGGTGGGAGATTTGGTTTGGGTGCATTTGAGGAAAGAACAATTCCCGAGTAAGCGTAAGAACAAGTTAATGCCACGAGCTGAGGGACCATTTAAAATAGTTGCGAAGGTGAACGACAACGCTTACAAGTTAGAACTTCCAGGTGATTATGGAGTGCATGCTACTTTCAACATAGGTGATCTATCTCCTTATCTCGACGACGATGGGATTGCGGAATTGAGGACAATTCCTTTTAAAGAAGGAGGGAATGATACGAAACCGACTACTCCAAGCGAAGAAGACGAAGTAAGGATTGACGTAAAACACCTCGACCATGTTCCAACATACTTGGGTGAGAAAACGGATACGAGACCCGGAGTTACCTTGATAATCGGACTTGGAGTAAATCAAACATAGACAACTTGCACTTGGGGAAAGGGGTCCAAGTAGTGAAGGCAAAAGAATAAAATAAGAGCTTTAACACTTTCTTTATTATTAAAGCAGCAGGATCCTTGGAAACATGTTGTAGGCTGTCAGGAAGAATATGGAGACAAGTCCCAGCTTTTACTTTTGTCAGCAAGTGACATGAGGAATCTTTTTATTATCTTTTCTTAATTTAATCCCAGCTTGTAATAATTTAAGATTATCTTGTCAGGCTACTTTTGCCTATAAATAAGGCAGTGAAATTGTAATGAAAGAGAATTGAATGTGGAAGAAATAAGAACACTTTGTATTTTCCCTGGTGAATGCTTTTCATCAAAACATGGTTTTTATTCGACGCGTTTTCGAGTATTAATCTGATTGATTCTCAATAGGTCTTGAGGAGAAATCTCTTTATCGAATTATAGGTCTAATTAGATAAAAACAACTGTTTCTATCCTGTTTTGATATTCTGTTTGTTTTCGATACAGTGTTGTACTTAATCAAAATTTTGCTTCAACTGTTGTTAGATTCTTCGAACTTGTTTCATGTTTTCAATTCGCACCCGACCGTAACGTGCTGTTTCGAGTGTTGCTGTTTGGAGGTGGCGTGTATCAAGTCTTCTACATTTTGGCCAAGGTTCCTGTCTTGTTGCTGTATCGAGTTGCCGTCTTCATCGCGCGCGCATAACTACTCACCAATATTGTTGCTGTAGCGAACTATTATTATCAGTTCCTGACAGTTCCTTGCTGATCGCTTCCGCTCGTCGAAACAGCCTTCCGCTGTACCGATAGAGAATTCGCATCACAAGTGCTGAATTCGTATCATAAGTGGCATCGGAGCCCAAGTTCTTGATCTTTGGCATTATGGATCTCAACGACGCTGATTTCTTGGCAAAACTTCGTGACGCATTGCGTGACGTACCAGAACAACGTGACCAGCGTTGGCAACCTAAGCGTGGTGACTATGAACGATCCTCACGCCATGTCGAAGAGTTCACGGTGAACGAGCTTTCGGAGTTCGTTAGAGGGACAGATCTTGAAGTTTACCTGGAATGGGAACGAAAAATTGATCGTATGTTCGAATTTAAAGACCTTTACGATGAGAAAAGGTGTAAGTATGCAATTCTCAAGTTGGGCAAAGGAGCTTCACTTTGGTACGAAGGAATTAAAACACGAAGAGCTCGTGCGGGGAAGGAAAAGATCCGTTCGTGGGATTCATTAAAAAGAAAACTTCATAAAAGATATGTGCCAACATCACACCGGTTGTTCTTGTATAGGAAGATTGTAGATCTCATGCAAGGAAAGTTGAATTTCAGTGAATACATTGAGGAGTTTGAGAATCTGACCTTAATGGAAGAAATAGAGGAGAATGAGGAGCAGAAGATGTCGCGATTCTTGCGTGGCTTGAACCGAAGCATAGCTAACTCGGTGGTACTGTATCCACACGAGGATTTCGATACATTATGTGGGCTATGTGTGAAGTTAGAAGCTCAAAACAGGATGAAGTTGTATAAACCCGAGTTTCCAGTCAAATTTGGAAACCCAAGCGTCGGGTCTAGTTCAAATGCTAAGGCAACTATAACAACTCCGGTCCCTGTGGCGATTCCTAAAACACCCTACATACCGAAGGAGATGAGTCTAGATAAAGTAAGATGTTTCAAATGTCAAGGATTCGGGGATTATCAAAATGCTTGTCCGAACAAACGAGTGGTGACACTAAGGGAAGCTGTCACGATCCGAGATGAGTTGTTGGTTAAAGTTGAAAAAGAAAGACTGGGGGATGTATTTGATTTCAACATGGAGGACGAAGAAGGAGAAGACTGTGAGGCTTACGATGCTCTGAATTACGATACAGCCTTGGTCCTTCGCACTCTGCAAGCCAAGTCGATTCCGAGCAAGTCAGAACAGCGGGACCAAATATTCCATACAAAGTGTCAAGTTGGAGATAAGTGGTGTAGTTTGATTATCGACGGAGGGAGTTGCACCAACGTGGCTTCGAGTGAAATGGTGACGAATCTTAGACTAACCACCACAACTCACCCTAAGCCATATGCTTTACATTGGCTTGATGACGGAAGTAAGGTGAGGGTTTCGAAGCAAGTTCGGGTCGGATTGGCAATGGGTTCATATCACGATGAGATATTGTGTGATGTGATTCCAATGGATGCTTGTCACGTACTTTTGGGACGCCCTTGGTTATTTGATAGGGATGTTTTACATCAGGGTAGGAGCAATGAATACGAGTTTCGAGATAAGGAAAACAAGATCGTGTTGAAACCGATGTCACCTCAAGCTATCCGGTCCATGGGTGCCAAACGAGGGGAAAAACCGAACCTCACCATCTTCGCGAGCGAGAGGGAAGTTGAACACTGATGCGAATTCTCGCGGAGAAGTGGATACGTATCGGTCGGAGTGTGTGTATGAATATCGTAGCGGAAGTCTTTTTATGAGTATGGTGTTTTTGAATGCTTACACAAGCCTATATATAGGAGACTTCAAGTCTTCTTATAATAAAAGAAAATAATTCAAAGATTTATAAAATCTTTGAATAATCAAAACAAATCAACAATAAAATACAAAGGAACAACAATCCTAATTTTAGGGGAAACATAATCCCTAAAATGAGTAAAAAAAACAAGCAAAGATAAACACACAAAAGAAAACAAATAAAAAGGTGAAATTTGCCGGCAGGACTCAGCCGTGTCGCTTGACACGGCCGCGGCGCGACAAGGACACTCGGCACGGGCGCGGCGCTGGCAAGGACGTCGGCAGTGACTCGACTGTGTCCGCTTGACACGGTCGCGGCGCGACAGGGACGTCCGATAGTGACTCGTCCGACAGTGACTCGGCGCGATAGGGACGTTCGGCGTGGACTCGATCGTGTCCTGGAACACAGTCGGGCGTCTAGGCAGTGGGTTTTGGCTTATCCAGAAGAGTTCGACTCGGCCGTGCCAGACAACACGATCGAGTACTGTGGGCAGTGACTTTGGCATTTCCGGATGAGTACGGCACGGGCTGTGTCGGACGACACGGCCAGGTTCAGCCGGCAGTGCTCGGCATTTTCCGGCAGGTGTGATATTTTCCGGCAGGGGACGACATTTTCCGGCAGGTTGCGTCATTTTCCGGCTTGTGTCCGTTTTCTCGCCTAAAAATGTCGTCGTACGTGCATGACGCGTCGTAAGGCCATTTATTTTGATCCTTGCTCCGTCTTCTTCATTTTAACTAGTTAATTTCGTATCATTCCCTCCACCTTTAAAGGGAATTGTCCTCAATTCCGAACTCCCTTCGTCATCAAGATAATTAACTAAAGCCTCTACGTATTTGATCTCGAAAATATCCGCAGTGCGTACATGGACCAAAATGTTGAGACGATAGGTAGTGGGGGGCCCTCGAGAATCACCAACAAAATAACTATCATTATTAATAAAATAATAGTAATTACTCCACCCAGTAATACCGATATCATGACATAAGTGGACATCTGAAATTGGAAGCACGACAGTAATAATAGGTCGCTCTTCATCGGATGCCACTTCAAGCCCTGGGAAAAACACTTTGTCATCGACTTTCATATCAAAATCTTGGTAAGGCTCAAGATATAGATGTTCCGGAATCATCACATCTTCTTGCTCCGTATCAAGAACCGAAAACACCTTATTGGATTCTGCCTCATAAATTGGACAAAAGTATTCAAAACAACTTTCGTCGATAGATGGATCGTCGTCGGGAACAACATCAAAAATGGGAAGCATTAATGATTTCACGTCAGATGCACCATCAAAAATGGGAAACACGGAATCAATTATGGGCTCCTCTTCATCAACTGGTTCGGTATCAAATATTGGTGGCCCTTCATAATCCGGCCCGGTTTCCATGACACTAACAAGTTCCTCACTATTAACATAAGTTGGTCCGTCTTGGTTAAATTGGCCAACACAACCAACTGGTCCATGCTCAAAATAGTAAGATCCAGGTTCGTCAATTAGGGAAACACGGCTCAACTCATCTTTTTTGTTGAATTGCGCCATTGAAAATTCTGTCTCGTCTTCTTCATTGAAAATGGTGGTAGGGACATCGTTTTCATCAAAAAAGGCTTCGCTGGAAATTCTTTGATGAAAAAAAAAATCTTTGATCGAAGGTCGGCGGCGGGGCGTCGAAGGATTGGTGGTGGGGAAACAACGACTGGTGGTAAGATGTGGATTTGAACCTTCGCTTGAAATATTTTCTGAATTTTTGCCAATCTGTAATTTTAGGCTTACGTTGTTGTGAACGGGACTGTTTCAATTTTTTCCACCAGAAGGCGGCGCTACCGCGGAGGCGCTTTGTCACCAGCGAAACGCGGCGGTTGATGGGGGCAGCCGTGAAGTCCGCGTGCTCCTCACAAGCATGGAGCCAATCTATGCACGCATCTGGATTACTAGATCCGTGAAACTCCGGTATGCTGCGGAATTTAGCCAAGAAATCAATATCGTTGGCGTCGTCTCTGCGTCTTGCTTGCATACGTTGCTCCGGTAGACCGCTTAGTGCGTCACGGAGTTTCATCAAGAAATCGGGATCGGAGAAATCCATAACAAGAATCAAGAGATAGTTTTGAACAAGAAATCTTCAATAAAATTGCCAAGGAAATAGCATTGGGCTCCGATGCCACTAATGACACGAGTTACGTATGAAAATGGACGTAAACTCGTATGTAATGCAGCGGAAATATAGTTAATCCTCACAACACTCGAATATGTGTAACGCTCGTAAGAAATAACCGAAAGTAGGGCAATTCGGCTTACGTAAACAAGAACAATATGAATGATTTATCAAACTAGACTTATAGTTTGATAAGGTAATCTCTCCTCAAGACCTATTAAGAATCGATTCGATTAAAACTCGAAAACGCGTCGAATTATAATCAAGGTTTCGATGAAAAGCATTCACCAAGAAAACACAAGTGTATTCTTATTTCTTCAACATACAATACTTGATACAATGCTTACACAAGCCTATATATAGGAGATTTCAAGTCTTCTATAATAAAAGAAAATAATTCAAAGATTTATAAAATCTTTGAATAATCAAAACAAATCAACAATAAAATACAAAGGAACAATAAGCCTAATTTTAGGGGAAACATAATCCCTAAAACGGCACGACAAGGGCACTCGGCACGGGCGCGGCGCTGACAAGGACGTCGGCAGTGACTCAACCGTGTCCGCTTGACACGGTCGCGGCACGACAGGGACGTCCGACAGTGACTCGTCCGACAGTGACTCGGCGCGATAGGGACGTTCGGCGTGGACTTGATGGTGTCCTGGAACACGGTCGAGCGTCTGGGCAGTGGGTTTTGGCTTATCCGGAAGAGTTCGACTCGGCCGTGCCAGACAACACGGTCGAGTCCTGTGGGCAGTGACTTTGGCGTTTTCGGATGATTACGGCACGGGCCGTGTTGGACGACACAGCCGGGTTCGGTCGGCAGTGCTCGGCATTTTCCGGCAGGTGCGATATTTTCCGGCAGGCTCAACATTTTCCGGCAGGGGACGACATTTTCCGGCAGGTTGTGTCATTTTCCGACTTGTGTCCGTTTTCTCGCCTAAAAATGTCGTCGTACGTGCATGACGCGTCGTAAGGCCGTTTATTTTGATCCTTGCTCCGTCTTCTTCATTTTGACTAGTTAATTTCGTATCAAACACGCTATGGAAAGTGGCGAGCGTGTTTACATGCTGGTGATAAAGGAGACTCAAGATAATTTCGTGGCGACGAAGTACGAGGATACAGTGGCCGACTTATTACATGAGTTCGCAGACGTCTTCCCTGAAGAATTGCCATCGGGTTTGCCACCAATTCGTGGAATTGAGCATCAAATCGGACTTATACCAGGTGCATCTCTTCCGAATAAAGCTGCCTATAGGTGTAATCCCGAGGAAACGAAGGAACTTCAGAAGCAGATTGAAGAACTAATGAGTCACGGGTATGTTCGAGAAATTTTAAGTCAATGTGCAGTTCCGGTCCTACTTGTTCCTAAGAAGGATGGTTCCTGGCGGATGTGTATCGATAGCCGGGCCGTAAATAACATAACGATCAAGTACCGGTTCCCGATACCAAGGCTTGATGATATGTTGGACGAGCTACATGGCTCGGTGGTCTTTTCTAAAATTGATTTACGAAGTGGTTATCACCAGATTCGGATGTGGGAAGGAGATGAGTGGAAGACGGCCTTCAAAACTAAACACGGGCTGTATGAGTGGACCGTCATGACATTTGGACTTACGAATGCCCCGAGTACTTTCATGCGTTTGATGAACGAAGTACTTAAGACATTTTTGGGCAGATTTGTGGTCATTTATTTGGATGATATTTTGGTTTATAGTCGATCGGTGGAGGAGCATCTCGGACATCTACGACAAGTATTCGAGACTCTTAGGTCTCAAAGGCTGTATGGAAAGAAAGGAAAGTGTGCGTTTCTCCTCGAGAGCATAACTTTTCTTGGCTATGTTGTTTCGAAGGATGGAGTGTCGGTTGATCAGGGGAAAATTGAAGCTATTAAGTCGTGGCCTACTCCTAAAACCGTAACTGAAGTTAGATCGTTCCATGGTCTTGCCTCTTTTTATCGGAGGTTTATTCGAGATTTCAGCACCATCACAAGTCCGATAACTAAGTGTTTCAAGAAGGGTCCATTTGTGTGGAGCAGGGCTGCCCAAGGGGCGTTTGAAAAGTTAAAGGCAAGGTTATGTGAAGCACCTATCTTGGCATTGCCCGATTTTTCACAGCCGTTCGAGGTGGAGTGTGATGCTAGTGGAGTTGGTATTGGGGTGCTCCTCATTCAAGACAGGCGGCCTATTGCGTACTTCTCGGAGAAGTTGGGTGGGGCTCGACTCAATTATTGTACGTGTTGGGAAAACAAAGACCCTGTATCGAAACAGCCGGGATACTCGAATCCCTGTATCGAATGTCATAAAGAAGGTTTTGACATATATGCCAAATACAGTAAAGGAAACTGTATCGAGGCTTTTAAGGCTTTATCCTGTATCGAAGACCTGCCTCGAATCAGCATAAAGTGAAGCTCGTCAGTACAGCAAGTAGTCTTGTAAAAAGACCAAGTATGGAAACTGTCTCGATGCTCAAAATACACCTATCTTCCATACTGTTCACAAAAGGACAAGAAGGAACACAAGTCAAGTCCCGTTGAACAAAGAAGTATTTAAATACTGAAGGATAAAGTATTTAAATACTGCCAGTCTTCAGATCTTCAGAATCCCGCGAAATCCGGATCATGTCATATTCCCGTTGAAGGAAATCTTATTCAAACGGATACATCTCAACGGATACTTTCTTCAGAGACTATATATATCCTATGAAGAGATTGAAGATCAGTTACCGAAGCAACCTAACATTCAATCTATCAAAGTTATCATCTGAGCAAACATATCTCCAAAGCATACTGCAATTAAGAACGAAAGAGATATACAGTGCTCAACATCAAGAACAGCCATCATCAGCTCAAGAACTTCAAAGCTGCTGTTCTTACCTGGTTACCTACCTTTTACATCTGTGTAAAAACCGAGCTCTGTGTGAACTCAACAAGTTATTCTGACCTGTGTGGGACGAATAAGGACGAAGCTTTGGAACTGTGTGTGAAGAAGCTAGTCAAGAAGAAAGCTTTAACCAATTTGTGTGAACGGTTGAAAGCGACACTCTTTGTATCAATCTGTGTGAACAATACGAGGATAGGTTTGTTTATAATTACGTAGTTGTGTACGCAGTAATTATAATAAACTTTTTACTCCTGTGTGGAGGACCAGTGGACGTAGAGGGGTTTACCTCGAACCACTTTAATTACTGTGTTATTTACCTTCAGCTTTTACTGTTTTAAATTACTGTGATATATTAAGTATACACCAAATACTTCGTTGCTGTATCCACGGCAACTAACTGTATCCAAGACTTCCGCTACGCACTCAGATTTAGATTCCGTACAGTTTGTTGTTTAAACTATTTTCCAAACTGTATCCAGTATACTTAAGTGGCCAACAAGTGGTATCGGAGCGGTTGATTCTAAAAAGAATCAGTCGTATTTCTTTTTAACCGAATCAGATTCAAATCACTTATTTTCAAAACAGTGTCTTTCATTCCTATATTATCAGTATGGATACTTCCATGATTAACAAAGTCCCTATGTTCTCTATTAACGAATTTGACGACTGGAGAATTAGAATGGAAGCTCATCTTGCAGCAATGCACGAAGAGATGATTTTTGTTATACAGGATGGTCCGATCAAGATCATGAAGGTCAATCCAGCCGCAAGGATTGAGGGCCAAGCCCATGCTGAAATGCTCGAGAAGGAACGCGAGCAATGGACAACCGATGAAAGGAAGCGAGCAAATCTCGACAACGTGGCTAAGAACGCGTTATTTGTCACTCTTGACAAAGGCACGTTCTCAAAGGTAAAGAGCTGCAAAATAGCCAAAGAAATCTGGGATAAACTCAAGTTAATTTGTGAGGGAACTGAGCTCTCAAAAGAAAACAAGATTTCAAAACTTACTCACCAATTTGAATCTTTTGAAATGAAACCAACGGAAACACTTGAGGAACTTGACCTCAGATTTACTGGTATTGTCGGTGAACTTGAAGCGTTGGGCAAGATTTACACCCAAAAGGAGAAGAACTTAAAAATTTTCAGATCTCTCCCAGCCCGATGGGACATTAAGACCAGAGCTATGCGTGTATCCTGTAATCTTAATGAAATATCCACTTTTGATCTATTCTCTGACCTTAAAGCTTTTGAGTATGACATTGACAGAAGAGAGAAAGCTGAAGAATCTCCTTCAAAGGTCACAGCTCTCGCCGCTGTATCGAACCGTCGACACAGCATGCCTAGCTCGTCAGCCGGTCACAAGAATGCCGATGTGGCGACGACATCCTGTCACAAGATGAAATGGCGCTTCTAATGCATAAATTCAAAAGTTCATCAAGCGATCTGGAAAGACTCCTACAGCCCAAACACATCAACAAGGTAAGTACCGAAACATCATCCGGTGATGCTAACCTGTGTTATAACTGCAGGAAACCAGGCCATTATGCAAACAAATGTCCTCATCCCAAAGTCCAAAGATTGCCTGAGGCCGAGCAATAAGAGAGAGATGAAAGAAGACGTGCTTGGAAAGACAAGCTCAAGGCCCTGATTGGAGAATCAGAAGCCTCCCCCACACCATCCAAATAAGCAGAATGTCTTCAGGTGGTCACTGAAAGTGATTCATCTGACGATGAGTTCGATGATAAAGCATACACGTGCTTTATAGCCAAAGATGTTCCAGAAGGTGAAGACAGCGACGATGAGGTAAGTTCAACCTCAGCTATTCCATCTAATGCATCTCATACTTTCGAAAATATGATGAATGAATTCAAAAACATTCAAAAGGCCCATGAGACTCTAAAAACTGAGAATATACAGCTTCAATTAACAAATTTAGAGCTGAAAGATGAAAATGACTTGCTGAAAATAAATTATGAAAATATGTCTCTTGATTGTGAAACCAGCAAGGTCGATTTTGAAAAACTCATGGAGAGCAATCATCAACTTGCTCATGAACTAAATGAGGTTAAAACCCACAATGAGAGCAAGACAAATGATTTGGTTCTACTACAAACCAAAATCACAACTCTCGAGAAGCGAGAAACTGAACTTGAGACCATTCTGAAGTCTTTTGAAAAGTCGTCCAAAAGAATGGAAGAAATTCTAAGCACTGGGCAACATGCTCATGATAAAAGTGGCTTAGGATACAGCTCATGTTCGAATAAAGGGAAAACTAGTACAGTGTTCGTCAAGAGTGTGGAACACATTCCAAAATCGGAAGATACTCCTAGTCCCATAAAGGAACCTGCTGTACCGACAAAACCGAAGGCTGCAATTCCACCCCCTCAACTCTACTATTCGAGACAGTGGAACCAACAACCACTCAGAAGGCGTAATATACAGCATGCTCCACAAGCATATCATCAAAGCCGACAGTCATTCAGAAAGAAGGCAGTATCCAACCACCAAAGGCCCGCACAGCAGTACCCTCAGTACAGTGCGCCTAGGTATTGGATACAGGAGCCTCGTTATCCCTCAAGACAGCAGATGCCAGTTCAGTATCAACAACAACATTGGGAATCCAACTGGAGACCCAGAAGGCAGGCTGTTAAGCCTAGGAAAATGGCTCCACCTCCTAGACGGCACTCGTACTGGAATAATAATAATAACCCTGAACTTTACATGCATAGTAATTATCATGATTATAACAACTACGGATATGCCCCGTAGATATCGCAATCTTGTGCCGAGTACATCCTACAAGAAACCAATTCTGTCAGGAAAGTTTGGGTACCTAAAGGAACTAACATATATGGACCCAAAAATCAAAGGGGACCTAAATCTACCTAATTTCTTTGTTACAGGACATCCTAGAGGAGGATACCTGGTACTTCGATAGTGGATGCTCTCGTCACATGACTGGAGATAGGAGCAACCTATCTGATTTTGTAGAAGGTCGCGGTCCGAAAGTTCGCTTCGGTGATAAGTCTAAAGGAAGAACAAGAGGGAAAGGAAACCTACTTGTCGGGAAATTCAAGATCACCGATGTTGCATATGTTGAAGGCTTACAGTATAATCTACTTAGTATTAGCCGATTACGTGATAAACGTTCTCGGTGAAGTTCTATATAGATCATTGTAGAGTCAAGAACACCCAAACCAAGGAAGTTGTGCTTACAGAAGCGGATCGGTAATATGTACATTCTTGATTGGAAGCCTATGAGCTCCTCAATTCCATGTTTTGTTGCCAAAGGCACTGCAGATCTTAGTGGTTATGGCACAAGAGGATGTCTCACGTCAACTTCAAGACGATCAACAAGCTTTCAAGACAGGTATGGTTAGAGGTTTGCCGATGTGTCATTCAAGAAGGACGTCTGCGGACCATGCCGAGAAGGCAAGCAAATCAAGTCAACCACGAAAACCAAATCCTACCTTTCAACCCAAAGAGTGTTGGAAATGCTACACATGGATCTCTACGGTCTGTAGACCCGATAAGTTTGGGAGGTAAGAAATATTGCATGGTTGTTGTTGATGATTATTCCAGGTATGCTTGGACGATCTTTCTTAGCAAGAAGAAGGAAACAACATCAAGGCTGCCCGAGCTCCTGAGGAAGTTGCAAAATGAAAAAGCGTCGAGTATCGTGTGCATTCGTTCCGACAGAGGTACTAAATTTACTAAACGCTTTATAGAGCAATACTGTTCGGAGAATGGAATACAGCACGAATACTCAGCTGCCCGTACACCTCAACAAAATGGTGTTGCCGAGCGAAAGAATAGGACGTTGAAAGAAGCAACAAGGACAATGATTGCCGCAAGCAAATTGCCACAGCGTTTCTGGGGTGAAGCAACCAATACAGCGTGCTACACTCAAAACCGCTGTATCGTCAACAAGCACCACAACAAAACAGCATATGAGGTATGGAATAACAAAACTCCATTAGTTTCGTATTTTCACATTTTTGGATGCAGGTGTTATGTATTGAACAATGGGAAGGACCAACTTAGAACCTTTGATGAAAAATCAGATGAAGGAATATTCGTAGGATACTCCTCCGTCAGCAAAGCTTTCAGAATCTTTAATAAAAGGAAGCTGACGATCGAGGAATCAGTTCATGTAGTGTTCGACGAACCACACCATGACCCTACAGGAGTAGATGATATCACTCAGGACATTCACCATCTATCTATCTTGGATCCACCTACACCCATAGAACCTGTCGTTGATTTAGAAATCAACCCCGCAGCTGTAAGAATCGATGTGGATGAAGTCGACTGCATGTCAAGCTGTACCCACAGAAACTTTCGATACAGTACGGGATCCTGAACTAGAACCCGACCGAAGATGGTTGAGAGATCACCCGCAAGAGCTGATCATTGGAAACATTGATGCCAGTGTTTCTACTCGTAGGAGAATACAGAGTAAACAAGGAAATGTACTTTGTGCACAAGAAGAATCTAATGCTGAAGTTTCACAGTTTCCTGAATGGAAATCTCAATCCGAACTTAGGAGACTAAATATGTGCACTATCGTCGTATTCTTAGCCCAGTCCGAACCTGTTTCGACCATAGACGCTCTTAACAACTCTCATTGGATAACATCTATGGAAAAAGAGCTTAACGGTTTCGAAAGAAACAGTGTATGGTATCTTGTACCCAGACCGACGCACCAATCGGTTATAGGAACTAAATGGGTATTTCGAAACAAAAAGGATCGAAATGGACTTATCATAAGGAACAAATCCAGACTAGTAGCACAAGGCTATTGTCAGGAAGAAGGAATCGACTATGATGAAACCTTCGCACCTGTAGCGAGACTAGAAGCCATTAGGATATTTTTAGCCTTTGCCGCCCATAAGAGTTTTATCGTATACCAAATGGACGTCAAGAGTGCTTTCCTGAATGGAGAGCTTGCAGAAGAAGTTTATGTTGAACAACCATCAGGGTTTGCCAACACAGACGGTATCGATCTAGTTTACAGGCTAAGGAAAGCGCTGTACGAACTTAAACAAGCCCCTAGAGCCTGGTACGAAACCCTGTCCCAGTATCTAACTAACAACGGATTTGAGAAGGGTGCTGTGGACAAAACCTTGTTCAAGATACAGGAAGGTGATGACCTTCTAATGGTACAAATCTATGTCGAGGACATTATTTTTGGTTCAACTAACCTTGCTCTATGTCAAAGGTTCTCACATCTCATGCAAAGCAAATTTGAAATGAGTATGATGGGGGAACTTAGTTATTTCCTAGGTTTGCAGGTAAAGCAGTTGCCTACAGGTATATTCATCAACCAGGAGAAATACAGCAAGGAGCTTCTCAACAAATTTGGAATGAACAATTCCAAATCCTCGCCAACCCCTATGAGCACTTCCGTGCAAATTAGTCGATGAAGCCGGAAAGCAGTTTGACCAATCACTCTACAGGAAGCTCATTTGTTCGCTCCTGTACCTAACGGCTAGCAGGCCCGATATCGATTCTTTGTTGGAGTGTGTGCGAGATACCAAGTTGCACCTAAAGAATCACACTTCAATACAACTAAACGAATCACGAAGTACATTAAAGGAACAGTCGATGCAGGACTGTGGTATCCTAAGGAAGGCGGATTCGATTTAGTTGGATACAACGACTCGGATCTCGGAGGCTGCAAGCTAGATAGGAAGAGTACAAGTGGAACTTGTCACTTTCTCGGACCTAGACTCGTATCTTGGTTCAGTAAGAAGCAATTGGCTAACTCTCTTTCCACAGCTGAATCAGAGTACTATGTCTTTGGTAGGTCTTTGTATGCGAGATCCTTTGGATGCGGCAACAATCGTCGATTATGGAATCGATGCTAGAGAGACTCCAATCATGTGTGATATCACGAGTGCAATTGCAATCACGCACAATCCTGTTTTGCACTCGCGCACTAAACATATCAACATGAAGCATCATTTTATCAGGAATCATGTCGAGAACAAAGATGTTCGCCTGGAAAAAGTTCATACAGACATCCAGCTGGCCGACATTTTCACCAAGCCTCTCGACACAGCAAGATTCAACATGCTCGTAATGCATTGGGAATACTACGGCCCGGACTCCTGTAAGTAAATTTCTTGTTTTTACTCAACAATTGAGGGGAATCTTTGTAAGACCCGTGAATACTGATATCCAACATTAATTATCTCGTACACTCGTAATCATCAATACGATCAGTAGCGAGGAACGCATATGAATCCTACGGTGGTGTGTGCGATAATTAAGGGGAATACTGTAGGACCCATGAATACAGCATTAATCCAAATATTGCTGTATGGAATTTAAAACCTATTAGTACCTTTTTAAGGGGGAACGCTGTATCGACGCGGAGAACAGCACATGCTATAGGATTTCGATTCAGTATATAATATAATATTATTTCCTTTTAAAATAATTTTTGTCCACGTGCCCTGTTTTTATGTCAAACGTCATGTTCATTAAATGCCTTACACGACATCTGGACAACTGAATCTCAAAAGCCGCGATGTTTTTAAATTGTTTATTATTTTTAAACCGCCGTTTTAGGCATTTAGGGTATCTACCTATGTCAGAAGTGGGACCCGCTCTATTTTTAAACCTTTTAATAGATTAGCGTACCAGTTACACTCAATCCATCTTGACCGTTGATTTCAAAACCGGTTCCCATCCCTTAAAATCTGACCATTCGTACTCTGCAAAACCCTATTTCGCCGCCCAAGTATAAAAGGACTGTATTTGCCATTAGAGACTCTTTACGGTTTCTGCAATTACAAGAGTTCTCAAGCAAACAGCCTACATATTTTTCTGCATATTCACTGCGAATTTCGACTGTTTTCTTCCACCTTTGTTTTAAGAAAACATCAATGGCTAGTCAATCTTCTTCCCCTGTTCTGAAGAAATCCTCCAACATCATTGATGGCCGGATCTTCTCCAAACCTGTCATCATCGAGCGTATTCTCTCGGAAACCAACGACTCAGAACCGATGGAGTATATCATTACTCGTCTTGAACAACAAGGTCTCTATCGCTTCGGGAGCAAGACCGCCGACAAATACGATGCCCATCTGGTTGAGGAATTCTACCTCAACGCCGCCGTCCGTTTTCATCCTGCCCGGGGAGGACATGTTGCGACATCACCGCAATGATCCAGGAGTGGAAATCTGCATTAATCGCGACCTACTCCAGAGAATCTACAGGCTGCCCGCCGATGGCCTGACCATGGACCAACTTGAGACGTTCGGGTCTCAAGAGCTTATTACCAAGTTTTATGGACTTTTTACAGGGTCCAAAGTGGTTGATATGGTGACAACTACTTGTCACAAGAAAAATTTTCTTCTTCATTTCGTTTATCTTCATGACTTTTGGTCCAGGATCATTGAAAACCAAATCGGTGCGTTCGAGATGTGCACGAATTTAAGGTTCAGGATGATGGTAGCTATTTTGACCTATGAAAAGGTCAATTGGTGCCAAATCATTCTGAAACGTCTTCAAGAAGAGGTGTGCAAACCTGCCACCCAAAATAAATCCTTTGGTATAATGCTGAACTACATTCTGACGAAGTGCGGAGTGATGCAATCTGCCGATGCAAAGAAAAATAGCTCGAGGATATACTTAGGAGGTGTCAAACCAACTGCGTATAACCAGAGCACCATGCATTGCAACCACCCAAGAACCAGGCACATGCCAATTTCTGCCAACCCAAGAGATGAAACCGTGAAGGTCCCAGAAATGGAATCTTCAAAGAAGCGAAAACGATCTCACAGCAAGAAACACTCTGCTGGTGAGAAGTCCAAGAAGAGACTCAGGAGGCTCTCAAAAATCAAAGCCAAGCACTCCAAGGATGTCTCGCCCGTGGCGCAACCCACTGATGAAGAACCCCAGGGCCCAACCCCTGTGGAAGAGGTGTCTCCTACTGCATCGACAGTAGATCCCGAGCCTTTGGCGGCTACGACGGATATAGAGACATCTTCCAACGCTCAAGACTTTAGCGAGTCGGCTGCCCATTCGGAGCCAAAAGCTACTTCTCCTCTGCGGGATCCCACACCCGTACAGGATCCAATTTCCTTCGGGGCACCATCCCCTGCAAGGAGTCCATCTTCCGTACAGGATCCCATACCTGTACAGGAATCCCTCGAAACAGCGTCTCCAGACGTTATTCGAAGTCCCTCCCCTGACTCGATCATAAATCAAACACTTATTTCGGTTAAAATTGAACACGCGCACGAAAGATTCCTGCAATGGAAAGGCTATAGGCTAGCTCCGTACGATACACTGTACAACTGGAGCGAATGGAGCCACGAAGATAGATTCCTCTCCGAAGTAACAGACTCAACTGAAATTGAGGCCCTGCTTCGATGGGACAACGCCTCTTGCAAGGATCTAATTGAAAGCCACCTGCTGCAGAAATCTGACGCCAGAAGAAAAGGAAAGAAGAAGTCAGAGGATTCTCCCATTAATCCAAAAGATGACGACGATCATGACTCAGACGACGACGATGATGCTCTACAAGCAGGTCTGAGAATGAGCCGTGAAGAGGCTGAAGCCCGAGACGCCTCTCCACCCAGAAATGACGAAGGGCCTTCTACCCAAGCCAATCCCCCTTCGCCACAGCCCGAGAACCTTCCCGACCAAGAGGAATCAGTCCCTCCAGTCGAGGAAGTTCAAGAAATTTTGGAACAGGCACCCGAGCCTGCTGCGACCGAAGAAGCTATTCCTGAAAGCCAACAGGAGGATTCAGTCCCTCCTGCATCCATGATTGCTGAAGAGTCTTCGCAACAGGAAGCTTCTCCACCAACTGTCGCCGAACCACAAGAAGCTGCTCCCGCCCCTTCAACAATGGAATCCGAGGACGGTACCGAACCTGAGGATGTTCAACTTACTTCACGTCCATCCGTGAATGTAAGAAGATTGAACGGCGCTGCAGACTTCGCCCAACCAGATTCTCCGATCTCTGCTGCACGAAAAGAGCGCCTGCGAGCTCTTGGCCTTCAGACTGTATTTATCTAAGATGCAGTAAACGCTCTATCTTCCGTTGAAAAGGCACTGAATTGGATGCACACCTCTGCCGTCGAAGAAATGACCACTCTTCAACACGAAGTAACTCGAGTTGTTGACGCATTCATTCTTTTGCCAGAAGTTTTCATGCAAGCCTTAAAGATCATGGAAGATAAGCAGGAGCAACTGCTGAAGGAGGAAGCTACAAAGACAAGGATAGCTGAAGCCAAGACCGCTTGTGCAATGATTGAGAACAGCTCTCAACTGCGTGCTCATGAGAAATCCATTCAAGAAATGTCGAAGACTCTTTCCTCCCTTGTTGAAAGAATAACCAGCATCGAGACCAAACAGGACGCCGCTCTTGAAATCCTGCAAAGTCTTGATGAGGCCAAAAAGGGGGAAGAGGCACGAGAAGCTGCTAGGAGAATAAGGCTGCAACAAGAAAGGGAATTTGAGGCTGCTCAGAACAGTATCACTGCCGAATTGAACAAGCTAGCACCTCAATCCCAAAGTTTTAAAATTTCAGGCTCCAGACCGGAATTCCATGACCCTAATGTCCCTTGGCAAACTCTTATTCAGAGACCTTCGGAAATTCGTCTGCCGACCAACCGCAACCCAACTGCCGACGAAGTGAAGCACTGGAGGAAGAACGAACTGATGAGATATTTTGTCAGACTCATCAGGGAATCCGCCATCTTCAAAAATTATAAAACGTTAGCGGAAGCGGCAGATAAGTTTACGAAGATGCTAGAAGAAGGTAAACTCCCTCTCCAAATCGAAATGAAATCAAAACATAGAAGAGGAGATCGGGTCACCCATCCAGAAGATTGGATACTTGCATTTGATCGTTCATATGAAGGAAGAGCGATATACCAGGATCGAGGCAATGATTCACTTCAAAACTGGTGGCGCGGCACCGAGAACGAACCCGGAAAAAGACCATGGAGGCATGCGGATTATAGATAAAGAGTTGAAATTTATGTATATTATTTTTGTTTTTGTAATTTCTATTCGAAACAGCAAACTTTGTACTCAATCATTTTGAATATCAATAAAAACCGTTTGTTTGTCTTGAAAGATTACAACTCGTAATCTACTGTGTTTATGTATGATTACTTAAAATTGTTTGATAGGAATCTCAAGTTAGATAAACTTGATTGAAAAATAAGCTGTACGAACTAGTCTACGAACAGTTTATAATTTCAGTTGTAAACTTAGAAAACATTGTAAGATTGTGCCTGCGCGCCAATCATAGGCTTAAGTTGTAATAAATCTCAAAATTGTATCGAACGTGCCTGCGAGCAGTTCATTATTGTAGACTAAGTCACTAAGTCAGACCTTTGACAAAGACCAAGAAATCTGCCAGAAGTCATCAAAGAAGAATGCTTCATGAAGAAGGTTTTGGCATCATCAAGAAGACTCGAAGAGTTAAGTAAGTTAGTCTTGGCAAATTGTCAAAAAGGGGGAAATTGTTGGGAAAACAAAGACCCTGTATCAAAACAGCCGGGATACTCGAATCCCTGTATCGAATGTCATAAAGAAGGTTTTGACATATATGCCAAATACAGTAAAGGAAACTGTATCGAGGCTTTTAAGGCTTTATCCTGTATCGAAGACCTGCCTCGAATCAGCATAAAGTGAAGCTCGTCAGTACAGCAAGTAGTCTTGTAAAAAGACCAAGTATGGAAACTGTCTCGATGCTCAAAATACAGCTATCTTCCATACTGTTCACAAAAGGACAAGAAGGAACACAAGTCAAGTCCCGTTGAACAAAGAAGTATTTAAATACTCAAGGATAAAGTATTTAAATACTGCCAGTCTTCAGATCTTCAGAATCCCGCGAAATCCGGATCATGTCATATTCCCGTTGAAGGAAATCTTATTCAAACGAATACATCTCAACGGATACTTTCTTCAGAGACTATATATATCCTATGAAGACATTGAAGATCAGTTACCGAAGCAACCTAACATTCAAGCTATCAAAGTTATCATCTGAGCAAACATATCTCCAAAGCATACTGCAATTAAGAACGAAAGAGATATACAGTGCTCCACATCAAGAACAGCCATCATCAGCTCAAGAACTTCAAAGCTGCTGTTCTTACCTGGTTACCTACCTTTTACATCTGTGTAAAAACCGAGCTCTGTGTGAACTCAACAAGTTATTCTGACCTGTGTGGGACTAATAAGGACGAAGCTTTGGAACTGTGTGTGAAGAAGCTAGTCAAGAAGAAAGCTTTAACCAATCTGTGTGAACGGTTGAAAGCGACACTCTTTGTATCAATCTGTGTGAACGATACGAGGATAGGTTTGTTTATAATTACGTAGTTGTGTACGCAGTAATTATAATAAACTTTTTACTCCTGTGTGGAGGACTAGTGGACGTAGAGGGGTTTACCTCGAACCACTTTAATTACTGTGTTATTTACCTTCAGCTTTTACTGTTTTAAATTACTGTGATATATTAAGTATACACCAAATACTTCGTTGCTGTATCCACGGCAACTAACTGTATCCAAGACTTCCGCTACGCACTCAGATTTAGATTCCGTACAGTTTGTTGTTTAAACTATTTTCCAAACTGTATCCAGTATACTTAAGTGGCCAACAGTACGTACGACAAGGAGTTTTATGCGATTGTGAGGGCTCTAGATCATTGGAGTCACTATCTTCGGCCGAAGCATTTCATCATACATTCGGACCATGAATTATTAAAGTATATTAACGGGCAACACAAGTTGAGTCCCAGGCATGCGAAGTGGGTGGAATTCCTACAATCATTTCACATCTCATCAAAGTATAAGGATGGCAAGAGCAATGTTGTAGCAGATGCATTGTCTAGGCGTTTTGCCTTACTCGCCACTCTTGATGTTCGTTTGCTTGGGTTCGAGACAGTAAAGGAGTATTACGATGGTGATGCGGATTTTGGCGAGACGTTTGCCCTTTGCAAATCTGGGCCGATGGGAGAATTTTCGATACAGGAGGGCTTCTTTTTTAAGGGAAATCGTCTTTGCCTACCCAGGACACGATTCGAGAATTGCTGGTTCGAGAGGCTCACGGAGGGGGTTTGGCTGGCCACTTTGGTTCGGCCAAGACATTGGATGTGCTTAAAGAACATTTTTTTGGCCAAGGATGCATGGGGATGTCCATAATATAATCAGTAAGTGTGTGACATGCCATATTGTGAAGAGTTCGTTCAAACCAGGAATATACACACCTTTACCGATTCCGGAGAGGCCATGGGAAGATGTCTCAATAGATTTCATTGTGGCTTTGCCTCGAACCCAATGAGGTAAAGATGCGATTATGGTGGTTGTCGATCGTTTTTAAAAAATGGCCCATTTTGTTCCTTGTCACAAAACCGATGATGCGAGTAATGTTGCTGACTTGTATTTCCGAGAGGTGGTGCGATTACATGGAGTTCCGAAAACTATTGTTTCGGACCGAGACTCGAAGTTTCTGAGCTATTTTTGGAACACATTGTGGAGAAAGGTGGGAACCAAGCTTTTGTTTAGTACTTCGCATCATCCTCAAACAAACGGACAAACTGAAGTGACTAATCGAACACTGGGAACACTGTTGCGAGGCTAAGTAAGCAAACACAAAAGGACTGGGATTTGAAGCTCGCACATGCGAAGTTCGCATATAATCGCTCTCCTACTCATGCCACGACACACTCTCCATTTGAAGTAGTTTATGGTCTGAATCCTTACATAACGCTAGATCTAGTTCCACTACCGAGTGACGAATTGGTGCATAAGGATGCGGAGTCAAAGCTGAAATCAATGATGAAATTACACAAACAGGTTCGTGAGCGAATCAAGGAGATAAACGAGACTTACAAAAGGAAGTCGAACAAATAAAGAAAACCGAGATTATTCGAGGTGGGAGATTTGGTTTGGGTGCATTTGAGGAAAGAACAATTCCCGAGTAAGTGTAAGAACAAGTTAATGCCACGAGCTGAGGGACCATTTAAAATAGTTGCGAAGGTGAACGACAACGCTTACAAGTTAGAACTTCCAGGTGATTATGGAGCGCATGCTACTTTCAACATAGGTGATCTATCTCCTTATCTCGACGACGATGGGATTGCGGAATTGAGGACAATTCCTTTTAAAGAAGGAGGGAATGATACGAAACCGACTACTCCAAGCGAAGAAGACGAAGTAAGGATTGACGTAAAACACCTCGACCATGTTCCAACATACTTGGGTGAGAAAACGGGTACGAGACCCGGAGTTACCTTGATAATCGGACTTGGAGTAAATCAAACATAGGCAACTTGCACTTGGGGAAAGGGGTCCAAGTAGTGAAGGCAAAAGAATAAAATAAGAGCTTTAACACTTTCTTTATTATTAAAGCAGCATGATCCTTGGAAACATGTTGTAGGAAAAAGCGGCTGTCAGGAAGAATATGGAGACAAGTCCCAGCTTTTACTTTTGTCAGCAAGTGACATGAGGAACCTTTTTATTATCTTTTCTTAATTTAATCCCAGCTTGTAATAATTTAAGATTATCTTATCAGGCTACTTTTGCCTATAAATAGGGCAGTGAAGTTGTAATGAAAGAGAATTGAATGTGGAAGAAATAAGAACACTTTGTGTTTTCCCTGGTGAATGCTTTTCATCAAAACTTGGTTTTTATTTGACGCGTTTTCGAGTATTAATCTGATTGATTTACAATAGGTCTTGAGGAGAAATCTCTTTATCGAATTATAGGTCTAATTCGATAAAAACAACTGTTTCTATCCTGTTTCGATATTCTGTTTGTTTTTGATACAATGTTGTACTTAATCAAAATTTCGCTTCAAGTGTTGTTCGATGCTTCAAACTTGTTTCATGTTTTCAATTCGCACCCGACCGTAACGTGCTGTTTCGAGTGTTGCTGTTTGCAGGTGGCCTGTATCAAGTCTTCTACATTTTGGCCAAGGTTCCTGTCTTGTTGCTGTATCGAGTTGCCGTCTTCATCGCGCGCGCATCGTCGAAAGTATATCGTAGTGGAAGCGAATTTGGAAGGAAATTCGGGTCTTGAAAACTTGAAATTCGTAGTGGAAGCGAATTTGGAAGGAAATTCGGAAAGTATATCGTAGTGGACGCGTTTTCAAGTGTTGTTGTTCGATGCTTCAAACTTGTTTCATGTTTTCAATTCCGAATTTCATGCTTCAAGTCTTCTACATACGGAAGTATATCGTAGCGGAAGTCTTATTTTGTGAATATGATAAATCGAACGTATGAATATGGATGTAATATCAGGTAAAGAAATAATATCAATCAAGAAGACTCGAACAATCAATAACAAAGGTTTATTGAATTAGACCTATAATTCGATAAGATGATTTCTTCTCAAGACCTATTGAGAATCGATCGGATTAATACTCGAAAACGCGTCGAATAAAAATCAAGAGTTTGATGAAAATCATTCAACAAGGATAGAAATACAAAACGTATTCTTATTTCAACATTCAATACTTCATACATGATTATCAAAGCCTACTTATAGGAAAACACAAGTCTCCCTACCATAATTAAAGAAGACAATTCAAAGATTACAAAATCTTTGAATAATCCAAACAAATCAAAATAAAATACAAAGGGGAACACAAAATCACAATTTAGGGGAAACACAATCCCTAAAATGAGTAAAGAAAGAAAAGAAAAAACAAATAAAACACAAGACTATAAAAAAAGAAAACTGCCGGCTGGACACAGGTCGTGTCGATTGACATGGCCGCGGCTATATGTGCGGAAGGAATCTTGGTCGAGCAGGACTCGACCGTGTCCTGGAACACGGCCGGGTTTCCTGGGCAGACGTTCCGGCATTTCTGGATGAGTAGGACTCGGCCGTGTCGCCTGGCACGGTCGGCTTGGTCAGGCGGCGAGATTTGACTATCCGGAAGAGTGTGACATGGCTGTGTCGCCTGACACGGTCGGGTCCGGCAGGCAGCGAGTTTTGATCTTCCGGAATAGCATGATACGGGCCGTGTCATATGACACGGCTGAGACCGAGACTAATACGAATTCTTACTTATGAGGCGAATTCTTTATCGGTACAGCAGCAAGCTGTTTTGACGAGCGGAAGCGAATAGCAAGAAACTGTTAGGAAATGATAACAACGGTTCGCTACAGCAATAACACTGGCTAGCGGTATGCGCACGCGATAGGAAATGATGACGGCAGCTCGATACAACAACAAGACAGGAACTGGTCGAATGGAAATGACTCGAAATAGGCAACCTCCAAACAACGGCACTCGAAACAGCAAGTTTCGGTCGGATGCTAATTAAAAACAGGAAACAAGTTCGAACGATCGAACAGCACTTGATGTGAAATCCCGATCAAGTACAACCCTGTATCGAAAACAAGAAGAATATCGAAACAGAATAGGAAACAGTTGTTTTATCGAACTAGACCTATAATTCGATAAAGTGATTTCTTCTCAAGACCTATTGAGAACTAATCAGATTAAGATTCGAAAACGAGTCGAATAATAATCAAAGCTTTGAAGGAAACTCGTCCAACACTTAAACAATACACAAGACATGTTTTTTTATCATTCAAAATCAATCCCCTTCATTACAACTCCATCACCACTATTTATAAGCAAAAGTAGCCTGACAAGATTATCTAAACTATTACAAGCTCGTCTTAAAATAAGGAAAAGAAAATACAAGTTTACCCATGTCACTTGCAAACAATAGTAAAAGCTGGATTTTGTCTCCAAGGTGATAGCCGCCTTTCACAAAGCATGCTGCCGAGAATCCTGCTGCTTTTATAATAAAGAAAATGCTGAAATTCTTTTATTGTTTTGCCTTTACCACTTGGACCCCTTCCTCCAAGATGCAAGTTGCCTTTAAGTTATTCCAAGCCCGGTTATGAAGGTAACTCCGGGTATCGTATCCGTTTTCTCGCCAAAGTACGTTGGAGTATGGTCAAGGTGTTTTACGTCAATCCTTATTTCGTCTTCTTCACTTGGAGTAGTCGGTTTCGTATCATTCCCTCCTTCTTTAAAAGGAATTGTCCTCAATTCCGCAATCCCATTGTCGTCGAGATAAGGAGATAGATCACCTATGTTGAAAATAGCATGCACTCCATAATCACCCGGAAGTTCTAACTTGATACGAATCCTGTATCGAGATGAAGCGGAAGCATAATTTTGCGAAAAAACTAAACAAACAGCAATATACCAACTGGACTCGAAACAGTAACCTTCCTTCACTACAGCAATAATGAACCGCAACAGTCAACTACTAACAGCAACCACCCTTCGCTACAGCAGTAGCGAACAACAACAATCACGACTAAACAGCGACTACCCTTTTGCTACAGCAGTATCGAACAACAACACTCAGCAGCTAAACAGCGGCAGGTCAAACGGGAAACAACAGCAACACAGAATTGCCAACAACTGTATCGAATAGCAAATTGTGATAGAATGCGGAGGAAACGAGAGTCACGCTCGGCCTCTGGACAGCAACTTCGGACAAGTCAATTTCAACGTATGATAATAGATATGCTATGTACCACACTAAGTTATGGATCTCAATTTGTATAAATAGCAACAAGAGAACAGGTATGAATCTCGATCAAATATGAGTTTTGCGATTCAACGAGATGGAAGCAAATCCCACGAACAAGAAACTGGATAATACTCCGATGAACGACACCACGAACGACTCCAAAGATTCTGTCCAAACAAGAACAGTTTCCGATCGGACGAACAGAAAAACAGTAAAAGATTTTAATGAGTTAGACCTATAACTCGTCAAAGATGATCGCTTCTCAAGACCTATTGAGAATTGATCGGATTATAGATCGAAATCGCGTCGAACGATAATCAAGAATTTGTGTTTGAGACACGTCAAACAAATAAAACTCAAAGAGAGCAAAATATCAAGTGTATTCAATAATTCAATCGGCCGAGCTATATGATGTATATATAGCCGCCAAACCCTAGTAACATAAATAAGGTTACTCCCTAAAACGCCCCTTAAACAAGTTTGGGCTACTACTGATTAAGGAAAATAACACACAAGGTAACCTAGGGCTGCACATGCCGCACCCTTTATTAAATAAATAATATAAAATGATAAACTATGTTATTCCGATAAACTACATTATTCCGAGCACGACCACCAAAGTCACTCCAAGCCTCGTGCCTATCTTCTCGCCCAAGTATGTAGCATGGTCGCTTACGTCGATCATCACCTGATCTTCATCTCTTGGACTTGTCAACCCCGTATCATCCCCTCCCCCTTTAAAAGGAATTGTCCTCAATTCTGCAATCCCGTCGTCATCACGATAAGGAGAGAGATCTTCTACATTAAAAGTAGCGTGCACCCCATAATCCCCCGGAAGTTCTACCTTGTATGCATTGTCGTTCACCTTCGCGACTACTTTAAATGGTCCCTCAGCTCGTGGCATCAACTTGTTCTTACGCTTACTCGGAAATCGCTCCTTTCTCAAATGCACCCAAACCAAATCGCCAACTTCGAATAATTTCATTTTTCTATGCTTGCTCGACTTTCTTTTGTAAGTTTCATTTATCTCCTTTATTCGGTTACGTACTTGCTCGTGTAATCACGTTATTGACTTCAGCTTCGATTCCACATCCTTATGCACCAACTCGTCACTCGGTAATGGAATTAGATCTAACAGCATATAAGGATTCAGCCCATAAACTACTTCAAATGGAGAGTGTGCCGTGGCATGAGTAGGAGAGCGATTATATGCAAACTCCGCATGTGCGAGCCTCAAGTCCTAATCCTTTTGTGTCTTGCTCACAAGTCCACGTAATAAAGTGCCCAAAGTTCGATTGGTTACTTCTGTTTGGTCGTCGGTTTGAGGGTGATGCGAAGTACTAAACAAAAGCTTGGTTCCCACCTTTCTCCACAATGTGTTCCAAAAGTAGCTCAGAAACTTCGAGTCCCGGTCCGAAACAATAGTCTTCGGGACTCCATGTAAATGTACCACCTCTCGGAAATACAAGTCAGCAACATTACTCACATCATCGGTTTTCTGACAAGAAACAAAATGAGCCATCTTCGAAAAACGATCGACAACAACCATAATCGCATCCTTACCTCATTGGGTTCGAGGCAAAGCAACAATGAAATCCATCGAGACATCTTCCCACGGCCTTTCCGGAATTGGTAGAGGCATATACTCACCCGGCTTGAATGAGCTCTTCGCCATATGACATGTTACACACTTGCCAATGATGTTAGCCACGTCCCCTTGCATCTTCGGCCAATAAAAATGTTCCTGGAGAACCCCCATGGTTTTAGCTGTACCAAAGTGACCAGCCAAGCCCCCTCCATGAGCTTCACGAACCAACAACTCCCGAACGGCATGCTTGGGCAAACAAAGTCGATTCCCCTTAAAGAGAAACCCCTCCTGTATCATAAACTCCCCAAATGAACCAGATTTGCAATGGCCAAAAATCTCCCCAAAATCCGCATCATCAACATAATAATCTTTCAACGTTTTCGAACCCCAACAAACGAACATCAAGGGTAGAGATTAAAGCATACCTCCTAGACAGCGCATCAGCCACCACATTGCTCTTACTGTCCTTATACTTCGATGAAAAGTGAAACGATTGTAAGAACTCCACCCACTTAGCATGTCTCGGACTCAACTTCTGCTGCCCATTAATATACTTCAAAGATTCATGGTACGAATGCAGAATAAAATGTTTTGGCCGAAGGTAATGACTCCAATGATCAAGAGCTCTCACTATGGCATAGAACTCCTTGTCATAAGTACAATAGTTGAGTCGAGACCCACTCAATTTCTCTGAAAAGTACGCAATAGGCCGCTTGCCTTGAATGAGGACCGCCCCAATACCAACTCCTCTAGCATCACATTCTACCTCGAATGGCTGTGCAAAATCGGGTAACACCAACATAGGTGCTTCACATAACCTTGCCTTCAACTTTTCAAATGCCCCTTGGGCCGCCTTGCTCCACACAAACGGACCCTTCTTCAAACACTCCATTATCGGACTCGTTATGGTGCTGAAATCTCGAATAAACCTCCGATAAAAAGAGGCAAGACTTTGGAATGATCTAACTTCAATTACGGTTTTAGGGATAGGACACGACTTAATAGCTTCAATTTTACCTTGATCGACCGACACTCCATCCTTCAAAACAACATAGCCAAGAAAAGTTATGCTCTCGACGAGAAACGCACACTTTTCTTTCTTCCCATAAAGCCTTTGAGATCTAAGAGTCTCGAATACTTGCCGTAGATGTCCGAGATGCTCCTCCACTGATCGACTATAAACCAAAATATCATCCAAATAAACAACCACAAATCTGCCCAAAAATGCCTTAAGTACTTCGTTCATCAAATGCATGAAAGTACTCAGGGCATTTGTAAGTCCAAATGGCATTCCGGTCCACTCATACAGCCCATGCTTAGTTTTGAAAGCCATCTTCCATTCATCTCCCTCCCGCATACGAATCTGGTGATAGCCACTTCGTAAATCGACTTTAGAAAAGACCATCGAGCCATGTAGCTCATCCAACATATCATCAAGCCGTGGCATCGGGAATTGATACTTGATCGTTATGTTATTCACGGCCCGGCTATCAATACACATCCGCCAAGATCCATCCTTCTTAGGAACTAGTAGAACCGGAACTGCACATGGACTTAAACTCTCCCGAACATACCCGCGGCTCATTAGTTCTTCAATCTGCCTCTGAAGTTCCTTCGTTTCCTCGGGATTACACCTATAGGCAGCCTTATTCGGAAGAGGTGCACCCGGTATGAGGTCGATTTGATGCTCAATTCCACGAATTGGCGGCAAACCCGATGGCAATTCTTCAGGGAAGACGTCCGCGAACTCATGTAATATGTCGGCCACTGTATCCTCGTCTTTCGCTACCACGAAATCATCTTGAGTCTCCTTTATCACCAGCATGTAAACATGCTCACCACTCTCCATAGTGTGTTCAACTTCCCTCTCGCTAGCGAACATGGTCAGGTTCGGCTTTTTTCCTCGTTTGGCACTCATGGCACGAACAGCTTGAGGTGACATCGGCTTCAACACGATCTTCTTTCCCTTATCTCGCAACTCGTATTCGTTACTCTTACCCCGATGCAAAATATCCCTATCAAATAACCAAGGACATCCCAAAAGTACGTGACAAGCATCCATCGGAATCACATCATATAATATCTCATCACGATATGAACCCATTGCCAATCCGACCCGAACTTGCTTTGAAACCCTCACCTTACTTCCGTCATCAAGCCAATGTAAACCATATGGCTTAGGGTGAGCTGTGGTGGTCAGCCCAAGCTTCGTCACCATTTCACTCGAAGCTAGGTTGGTGCAACTTCCTCCGTCAATAATCAAACTACACCACTTATCTCCATCTTGACACTTCATATGGAATATTTGGTCCCGTTGTTCTGAATCGCTCGGAACCGACTTGGCTTGCAAAGTGCGAAGGACCAAGGCTGTATCGTAATTCGGAGCATCGTAAGCCTCACAATCTCCTTCTTCTTCGCCTCCCGAATCAAATACATCACCCAACCTTTCTACTTCTTCCTCGTCTAACAATTCCTCTCGGGCCGCGAGAGCCTCTCTCAACGTCACGAATCGTCTATTCGGACAAGCGTTTTGATAATGGCCAAAACCTTGACATTTAAAACAGCGCACCTTCGATAGACTCGTCTCTTTACTCGCGTTGGGAGCCTTAGGAACTGGATTAGGGGTTGAAGTCGGCACTGTTTTGGTAGCCGAACTAGAGCCGCTACTCGCGGTTCCGAATTTTGAGGGGAACTCAGGTTTAGTCCATCCGCTTGACTTGTTTTGCTCCGTATTCGAACCTCCAACCCTCGTTCTATTTTGAGTCTCAACCTTCAAACACAACTCGCACAAGGTGTCAAAATCGGCATACAGATACAACTCCATCAAATTAGCTATGTTTCGATTTAAACCGCGCAGAAAACGTGCCATCTTCTGTTCTTCGTACTCCTCCAATTCCCCCATCAAAGCCAAATTATCAAACTCATCAATATATTCACTAACACTCATCTTTCCTTGCACGCAGTCGGCAATCTTGCGATATAGGGTCAGCCTATGTGACGTGGGGACATATCTCTTGCGAAGTTTCCGTTTCAAAGAATCCCACGAATTAATCTTTGTTTTTCCATCACGAGCTCTTTTTGATTTAACTCCTTCGAACCAAAGAGAAGCGCCTTTACTTAGTTTGAGGATCGCATATTTACACTTTTTCTCATCATCAAGGTCCTTGAAATCGAACATGCGATCGATTTTCCGTTCCCACTCCAAGTATGCTTCTGGATCGGTACTGATACGAATTACGTATGAAATGTACGTAAACTCGCAAGGAAATGCAGCAGAAATATTTTGTTACCTCACAACACTCGTATATATGTAACACTCGTAAGAATTAACCGAAAGTAGGGCAAATCGGTTTACGTAAACAAGATAATATGAAAGTAAATTATCAAACTAGACCTATAGCTTGATAATACAATCTCTCCTCAAGACCTATTGAGAATTGATTAAATTACAACTCGAAGACGCGTCGAATTATAATCAAGGTGTGCTTAAAATCATTCAACAAGAATACATACACAATGTATTTCGTTTTTCTTAAGCTTCAAAGTGATTTGAAAGGTTGAATATGAGGCTAATATATAGCCATTACAACTACAAACAAAATCAAACAAGATCAAACAAGATCAAGCTAAAAGACAAGCAAATATTAAACTAAACTATCAAGACTTTGACAAAGATTGAAAGCAACATCATGCATGGCTTCTTCCTTGCTTGTTCGGCCGTGGGTAGCTTCAAGGAGTGGACAAGATCTTTCTCATGTGATATCTTTTTGTAAGGCTTTGACAAGGACTTGAACATGAAAGGGACTTCTTGGCATCTTCTTCCTTGTATGTTCGGCCGATTTCAAAAGGTGGAGTGAGCCAAATCTCTATCCTTGATTTTATTATGGTGGACTTTGAAAAAATGAAAGCAAACTTGATAGTAGTGGGGACAAAAATCCTTCATGAATCTCCCATCACAATCAGCCGAAATCTCCCCCTAATATGGCCGATTTTGTATGCATGAACATGCATATGTATGCATGTTTTGATACGTCTAAGTTATCCCGGTTCCGATTATTAAGATCGTTCCTATTTCCGCATTTGTTTTCTCACCGAAGTACGTAGGTGCATGTGCATGCAACGTGGTATTGTCACCTACGTCAATTCTCACTTCGTTTGGAGATGTCACAATCGCATCATCTCCTCCCCCTTTGAAAGGAATTGACCTCAATTCAGTGATTCTCTCGTCGTCAAGGTAAGAAGATAGATCACCCACGTTAAAAGTGGCATGTACCCCATAATCGCCCGGAAGTTCTACTTTATATGCATTGTCGTTCACTTTACCCACGATTTTGTAAGGTCCCTTGGACCTCGGCATAAGTTTGTTCTTGCGTTTGCTAGGAAATCTCTCTTTTCTTAAGTGTACCCAAACCAAGTCGCCTACTTCGAATAGTCTCGGTTTTCTGTGATTGTTGGATTTCCGTTTGTATGCGTCATTCACCTCTTTGATTCGATCATGTATTTGTCCGTGCAACTTGATCATCGATTTAAGTTTCGATTCCGCATATTTGTGTACCAACTCGTCCTTCGGCAACGGAATCAAGTCCAAGGGTATATAAGGATTTAACCCGTAAACGACTTCAAAAGAAGAATGTGCCATAGGATGTGTAGGGGATCGGTTATAGGCAAATTCCGCATGAGCAAGTTTCATGTCCCAATCCTTTTGTGTTTTATTCACAAGTCCTCGCAACAACGTTCCTAACGTTCGATTTGTGACTACGGTTTGACCATCGGTTTGAGGATGGTGCGAAGTGCTAAACAAGAGCTTTGTTCCCACTTTCCTCCATAAAGTATTCCAAAAATAGCTAAGGAATTTCGAATCCCAATCCGAAACAATAGTCTTCGGAACTCCATGTAAACGAACCACCTCTCGGAAGTATAAATCGGCCACGTTGCTTGCGTCGTCGGTTTTGTGGCAAGCCACGAAGTGAGCCATTTTTGAGAAACGATCCAAAACCACCATAATAGCATCTTTACCTCGTTGAGTACGGGGTAAAGCGACGATAAAATCCATTGATACATCTTCCCACGGTCTTTCTGGAACCGGTAGAGGCATATACAATCCCGGTTTGAAGGAACTCTTTGCGATGTGACATGTTACGCACTTACTTAAAACATTGTAAACGTCTTTTAGCATTTTTGGCCAAAAGAAATGTTCTTTTAGTACCTCCAATGTTTTAGCCGTGCCAAAGTGACCTGCTAAACCTCCTCTGTGAGCCTCCCGAACCAATAATTCCCGAACCGCCTGTTTTAGAACACATAGCCTATTCCCTTTAAATAGGAAATCATCTTGTAACATGAACTCCCCGAATGGACCAGATTTGCAACGAGTAAAAATTTATCCGAAATCCGCATCATTTTCATAACACTCCTTCAACATTTCGAAACCAAGTAACCGAACCTCCAGAGTAGAAAGTGATATGAATTCTTGCTGGTGATGCGAATTCTCTATCGATACAGCGGAAACTGTTTTGATGAGCGGAAGCTATCGGCAAGAAACTGTCGGGAACCGAGAACACTAGTTCGCTACAGCAGTAACACTGGCGAGCAGTATGCGCGCGCGATGAAGTCGGCAGCTCGATACAGCAACAAAACAGGAACTTGACAAAAAGTAAAAGACTTGATACAGACCACCTCCAAACAGCGGCTTTCGGGCGACGCGTTTGATCAGATGCGAATTGAAGACAAGAAACAAGTTCGAAGGATCGAACAATATGCGACTACGAAACAAGTATGAAACTGTATCGAAAAACAAACAGAATATCGAAACAGGATATAAACAGATGTTTTTATCAAATTAGACCTATAATTTGATAACGTGATTTCTCCTCAAGACCTATTGAGAATCAATCAGATTAATACTCGAAACGCATCGAATAAAAACCAAGTTTTGATGAAAAGCATTCACCGGAAAAACACAAAGTGTTCTTATTTCTTCAACATTCAATAATCCTATTACAACTCCATCGCCACTATTTATAGGCAAAGTAGCCTGACAAGATAAACTAAACTAATACAAGCTGTTCTTAAAATAATGAAAAGATAATAAAAGGTTCCCCCACGTCACTTGCAAACAAAAGTAAAAGCTGGGCCTTGTCTTCAAGTTGAAAGTTGACAGCCGCCTTCTGCCAAGAATCCTGCTGCTTTTGTAAGAAGATGATGAACATTCTTTTATTGTTTAGTTGCCACTTGAACCTCTTCCCCTCCCCAAGGTGCAAGTTGTCTTTTGTTTAAGTTACTCCAATTCCAATTATCAAGGTAACTCCGTTCCTCGTTTCAGTTCTCTCGCCCAAGTACGTTGGAGTATGGTCGAGATGTTTTACGTCAATTCTTACTTCGTTTTCTTGGCTTGGAGTAGTTGGTTTCGTATCATTCCCTCCTTCTTTAAAAGGAATTGTCCTCAATTCCGAAATCCCATCGTCGTCAAGGTAAGGGGATAGATCACCTACGTTGAAAATAGCATGCACTCCGTAATCACACGGAAGTTCCAACTTGTAAGCATTGTCATTCACCTTCGCAATTATTTTAAATGGTCCCTCAGCTCGTGGCATTAGCTTGTTCTTACGCTTACTCGGGAATCTTTCCTTCCTCAAATGCACCCAAACTAAATCCCCGACTTCGAACACTCTTGGTTTCCTTTGTTTGTTTGATTTTCTTTTGTGCGTCTCATTTATCTCCTTGATTCGTTCACGCACCTGTTCGTGTAATTTCATCATTGATTTTAGCTTCGACTCCGCATCCTTATGCACCAATTCGTCACTTGGTAGTGGAATTAGATCTAGCGGTATATAAGGATTCAGCCCGTAAACTACTTCGAATGGAGAATGCGCTGTGGCATGAGTAGGAGAACGGTTGTAAGCAAACTCCGCATGCGCGAGCTTCAAATCCCAATCCTTTTGTGTCTTGCTTACTAAGCCTCGCAACAGCGTTCCCAGTGTCCGGTTAGTCACTTCAGTTTGTACGTCTGTTTGAGGATGATGCGAAGTACTAAACAAAAGCTTGGTTCCCACCTTCCTCCATAATGTGTTCCAAAAGTAGCTTAGAAACTTCGAGTCCCTATCCGAAACAATAGTTTTTGGGACTCCATGTAATCGCACCACCTCCCGGAAATACAAGTCAGCAACATTACTCGCATCATCGGTTTTGTGACAAGGAACAAAATGAGCCATCTTTGAAAAACGATCGACAACCACCATAATCGCATCCTTACCTCGTTGGGTTCGAGGCAAAGATACAATGAAATCCATTGAGACATCTTCCCATGGCCTCGCCGGAATCGGTAAAGGTGTGTATATTCCTGGTTTGAACGAACTCTTCGCAATATGGCATGTCACACACTTACTGATTATATTATGGACATCCCCCTCCATCCTTGGCCAATAAAAATGTTCTTTAAGCACATCCAATGTCTTGGCCGAACCAAAGTGGCCAGCCAAACCCCCTCTGTGAGCCTCTCGAACCAACAATTCTCGAATCATGTGCCTAGGTAGGCAAAGACGATTCCCCTTAAAAAGGAAGCCTTCCTGTATCGAAAAATCTCCCATCGGGCCAGATTTGCAAAGGGAAAAGGTCTCGCCAAAATCCGCGTCACCGTCGTAATACTCCTTTACTGTCTCGAATCCAAGCAAACGAACGTCAAGAGTAGAGAGCAAGGCATAACGCCTAGACAATGCATCTGCTACAACATTGCTCTTTCCATCCTTATACTTTGATGAGAAGTGAAACGATTGTAAGAATTCCACCCACTTCGCATGCCTGGGACTTAACTTGTGCGGTCCGTTAATATACTTCAAGGATTCATGGTCCGAATGTATGATGAAATGCTTCGGCCGAAGATAGTGACTCCAATGATCTAGAGCCCTCACAATAGCATAAAACTCCTTGTCGTACGTACAATAATTGAGACGAGCACCGTTTAACTTCTCTGAGAAATAAGCAATAGGCCGCTTTCCTTGAATAAGAACTGCCCCAATGCCAACTCCACTAGCATCACATTCTACCTCGAACGGTTGCGAAAAATCGGGTAGTGCTAAGATTGGTGCTTCGCACATCTTTGCCTTCAAATTGGCGAACGACTCCTGAGCAGCCCGGCTCCAATTAAATGTGCCCTTATTCAAACACTCAGTTATCGGACTCGTTATGGTGCTGAAATCTCGAATAAACCTCCGATAAAAAGAGGTAAGACCGTGGAATGATCTAACTTCAGTTACGGTTTTAGGAGTAGGCCACGACTTAATAGCTTCAATTTTTCCCTGATAAACCAACACTCCATCCTTCGAGACAACATAGCCAAGAAAAGTTATGCTCTCGACGAGAAACGCATAATTTTCTTCCTTTCCATATAGCCTCTGAGACCTAAGAGTCTCGAATACTTGTCGTAGATGTTCGAGATGCTCTTCCACCGATCGACTATAGACCAAGATATCGTCCAAATAAACAACCACAAATCTGCCCAAAAATGGTTTAAGTACCTCATTCATCAAGCGCATGAAAGTACTCGGTGCATTTGTAAGGCCGAACGGCATAACGGTCCATTCATACAGCCCGTGTTTAGTTTTGAAGGCTGACTTCCACTCATCTCCTTCCCGCATCCGAATTTGGTGATAACCACTTCGTAGATCAACTTTTTAAAAGATCACTGATCCGTGTAATTCGTTCAACATGTCATCAAGCCTCGGAATCGGAAATCGATAGTTGATGGTTATATTGTTCACAGCTCGACTGTCAATACACATTCGCCAAGAACTATCCTTCTTAGGAACAAGTAGGACCGGAACCGCACATGGACTTAAACTTTCTCGAACATACCCGTGGCTCATCAGTTCTTCAATTTGCTTCTGAAGTTCCTTCGTTTTCTCGGGATTACACACCTATAGGCAGCTTTATTCGGAAGAGGTGCACCTGGTATAAGGCATCCATCCTTTCGTCGTTCCGCACAACCATGTTACCATTCCGTGTCTACTTGAGAATCAATAAGTACACGCACTCGCCATCATTAATAGCATGTTCCACATCCCGTTCGCTAGCAAACATGGCCACTTTTGTTTTTTCACTCCGACTAGAACTCATGGAGTAAATAGCTTGAGGTGACATTGGTTTAAGCACAATCTTTTTTCCCTTATCCCGTAACTCGTACTCGTTGCTTCTTCCTCGGTGTAAAACATCCCTATCAAACATCCATGGCCTTCCCCAAAGTACATGGCATGCATCCATTGGCAGTACATCACATAATACGTTGTCATCATATGAACCCATGGTTAGCCCAATTCTCACTTGTTTAGTCACCCTTATTTTGCTCCCATCATCGAGCCAATGTAAAGTGTAAGGTTTCGGGTGATCCGTAGTGGTCAGCCCGAGTTTAGTCACCATCTCGCTGGAAGCTACGTTGGTGCAACTCCCTCTATCAACGATCAAACTACACCATTTATTTTCGATTTGACACTTTGTGTGAAATATTTTTTTTTGACTCATCAAGGTCAATATTATTATAAAAACGAGAAACAGAAAAGAGTTACAAAGAGAGGGCCATCGGATACCACAATCAGGCAACCAGGCTAGACAACATTTGATCCCGCTGTTCCGAATCATTCGAAACAGCTTTGGCTTGTAGAGTACGCAGAACTAAAGCTGTGTCATAGTTTGAAGAATCGTAAGTCTCAAATTCTTCTCCTTCTTCGTCCTCCATGCTGAAATCAAATACATCACCAGTCTTTCCTTTTCATCCTCGACCAACAACTCCTCTCGGATCGTGACAGCTTCTCTTAGTGTCACCACTCGTTTGTTCGGACAAGCATTTTGATAATGCTCGAACCCTTGACATTTGAAACATATTACTTTAGCCAAACTCGTATCCTTCGGTACGTAGGGGGCCTTCGAAATCGCAACAGGGACCAGAGTCGGTACAGTTGCCTTAGTAGTTGAACTAGAACCGATACTTGGGTTTCCATATCTGGCTGGAAACTCGGGTTTATACAACTTCATCCTGTTTTGAGCTTCCAACTTCACACATAGTCCACATAATGTATCGAAGTCCTCGTATGGATATAATTCTACCGAGTTAGCTATGCTTCGGTTCAAGCCACGCAAGAATCGCGACATCTTCTGCTCCTCATTCTCCTCTATCTCTCCCATTAAGGTTAGATTCTCAAACTCCTCAATGTACTCACTGACATTTAACTTTCCTTGCATGAGATCTGCAATCTTCCTGTACGAGGACAACCGGTGTGATGTTGGCACATATCTTTTATGAAGTTTTCTTTTTAACGAATCCCACGAATGGATATTATCCTTCCCCGCACGAGCTCTTCGTGTTTTTACTCCTTCGTACCAAAGTGAAGCTCCTTTCCCCAACTTGAGAATGGCATACTTACACCTTTTCTCATCGTCGAGATCTTTAAACTCGAACATACGATCAATTTTTTATTCCCATTCCAGGTAAACTTCAGGGTCTGTCCCTCCAACGAACTCCGGAAGCTCGTTCACCTTGAACTCTTCGACATGGCGTGAGGGTCGTTCATAGTCACCACGCTTAGGTTGCCAACGCTGGTCGCGTTGTTCAGGTACGTCACGCAATATGTCACGAAGTTTTGCCAAGAAATCAGCGTCGTTGAGATCCATAATGTCAAAGATCAAGAACTTGGGCTCCGATGCCACTTATGATACGAATTCTCGCTGGTGATGCGAATTCGCTATCGATACAGCGGAAACTGTTTTGACGAGCGGAAGCTATCGGCAAGAAACTGTCGGGAACCGAGAACACTAGTTCGCTACAGCAGTAACACTGGCGAGCAGTATGCGCACGCGATGAAGTCGGCAGCTCGATACAGCAACAAAACAGGAACTTGACAAAAAGTAAAAGACTTGATACAGACCACCTCCAAACAGCGGCACTCAGAACAGCACGTTTCAGTCAGATGCGAATTGAAGAAAAGAACCAAGTTTGAAGGATCGAACAATATGCGACTACTAAACAAGTATGAAACTGTATCGAAAAACTAACAGAATATCGAAACAGGATATAAACAGATGTTTTTATCAAATTAGACCTATAATTTGATAACGTGATTTCTCCTCAAGACCTATTGAGAATCAATCAGATTAATACTCGAAACGCGTCGAATAAAAACCAAGTTTTGATGAAAGGCATTCACCAGAAAAACACAAAGTGTTCTTATTTCTTCAACATTCAATAATCCTCTATTACAACTCCATCGCCACTATTTATAGGCAAAGTAGCCTGACAAGATAAACTAAACTAATACAAGCTGTTCTTAAAATAATGAAAAGATAATAAAATGCCCCATGTCACTTGCAAACAAAAGTAAAAGCTGGGCCTTGTCTCCAAGTTGAAAGTTGACAGCCGGCTTTTGCCAAGAATCCTGCTGCTTTTGTAAGAAGATGCTGAATATTATTTTATTATTTAGTTGCCACTTGAACCTCTTCCCCACCCAAGGTGCAAGTTGTCTTTTGTTTAAGTTACTCCAATTCCAATTATCAAGGTAACTCCGTGCCTCGTTTCAGTTCTCTCGCCCAAGTATGTTGGAGTATGGTCGAGATGTTTTACGTCAATTCTTACTTCGTCTTCTTTGTTTGGAGTAGTTGGTTTCATATTATTCCCTCCTTCTTTAAAAGGAATTGTCCTCAATTCCGAAATCCCATCGTCGTCAAGGTAAGGGGATAGATCACCTACGTTGAAAGTAGCATGCACTCCATAATCACCCGGAAGTTCCAACTTGTAAGCATTGTCATTCACCTTCGTAATTATTTTAAATGGTCCCTCAGCTCGTGGCATTAGGTTGTTCTTACGCTTACTCGGGAATCTTTCCTTCCTCAAATGCACCCAAACTAAATCCCCGACTTCGAACACTCTTGGTTTCCTTTGTTTGATTGATTTTCTTTTGTACGCCTCATTTATCTCCTTGATTCGTTCACGCACATGTTCGTGTAATTTCATCATTGATTTCAGCTTCGACTCCGCATCCTTATGCACCAATTCATCACTTGGTAGTGGAATTAGATCTAGCGGTATGTAAGGATTCAGCCCGTAAACTACTTCGAATGGAGAATGCGCTGTGGCATGAGTAGGAGAACGGTTGTAAGCAAACTCCGCATGTGCGAGCTTCAAATCCCAATCCTTTTGTGTCTTGCTTACGAAGCCTCGCAACAGCGTTCCCAGTGTCCGGTTAGTCACTTCAGTTTGTCCGTCTGTTTGAGGATGATTCGAAGTACTAAACAAAAGCTTGGTTCCCACCTTCCTCCATAATGTGTTCCAAAAGTAGCTTAGAAACTTCGAGTCTCTGTCCGAAACAATAGTTTCTGGGACTCCATGTAATCGCACCACCTCCCGGAAATACAAGTCAGCAACATTACTCGCATCATCGGTTTTGTGACAAGGAACAAAATGAGCCATCTTTGAAAAACGATCGACAACCACCATAATCGCATCCTTACCTCGTTGGGTTCGAGGCAAAGCCACAATGAAATCCATTGAGAAATCTTCCCATGGCCTCTCCGGAATCGGTAAAGGTGTGTATATTCCTGGTTTGAACGAACTCTTTGCAATATGGCATGTCACACACTTACTGATTATATTATGGACATCCCCCTGCATCCTTGGCCAATAAAAATGTTCTTTAAGCACATCCAATGTCTTGGCCGAACCAAAGTGGCCAGCCAAACCCCCTCCGTGAGACTCTCGAACCAACAATTCTCGAATCGTGTGCCTGGGTAGGCATAGACGATTCCCCTTAAAAAGGAAGCCTCCTGTATCAAAAAATCTCCCATCGGGCCATATTTGCAAAGGGCAAAGGTCTCGCCAAAATTCGCGTCACCGTCGTAATACTCCTTTACTGTCTCGAATCCAAGCAAACGAACGTCAAGAGTAGAGAGCAAGGCATAACGCCTAGACAATGCATCTGCTACAACATTGCTCTTTCCATCCTTATACTTTGATGAGAAGTGAAACGATTGTAATAATTCCACCCACTTCGCATGCCTGGGACTTAACTTGTGCTGTCCGTTAATATACTTCAAGGATTCATGCTCCGGATGTATGATGAAATGCTTCGGCCGAAGATAGTGACTCTAATGATCTAGAGCCCTCACAATAGCATAAAACTCCTTGTCGTACGTACAATAATTGAGACGAGCACCGTTTAACTTCTCTGAGAAATAAGCAATAGGCCGTTTTCCTTGAATAAGAACTGCCCCAATTCCAACTCCACTAGCATCACATTCTACCTCGAACGGTTGCAAAAAATCGGGTAGTGCTAAGATTGGTGCTTCGCATAGCTTTGCCTTCAAATTGGCGAACGACTCCTGAGCAGCCCGGCTCCAATTAAACGTGCCCTTCTTCAAACACTTAGTTATAGGACTCGTTATGGTGCTGAAATCTCGAATAAACCTCCGATAAAAAGAGGCAAGACCGTGGAACGATCTAACTTCAGTTATGGTTTTAGGAGTAGGCCATGATTTAATAGCTTCAATTTTCCCCTGATCAACCGACACTCCATCCTTCGAGACAACATACCCAAGAAAATTTATGCTCTCGATGAGAAACGCACACTTTTATTTCTTTCCATATAGCCTCTGAGACCTAAGAGTCTCGAATACTTGCCGTAGATGTTCGAGATGCTCTTCCACCGATCGACTATAGACCAAGATATCGTCCAAATAAACAACCACAAATCTGCCCAAAAATGGTTTAAGTACCTCATTCATCAAGCGCATGAAAGTACTAGGTGCATTTGTAAGGCCGAACGGCATAACGGTCCATTCATACAGCCCGTGTTTAGTTTTGAAGGATGTCTTCCACTCATCTCCTTCCCGCATCCGAATTTGGTGATAACCACTTCGTAGATCAACTTTGGAAAAGATCACTGATCCATGTAATTCATCCAACATGTCATCAAGCCTCGGAATCGGAAATCGATACTTGATGGTTATATTTTTCACAGCTCGACTGTCAATACACATTCACCAAGAACCATCCTTCTTAGGAACAAGTACGACCGGAACCGCACATGGACTTAAACTTTCTCGAACATACCCGTGGCTCATCAGTTCTTCAATTTGCTTTTGAAGTTCCTTTGTTTCCTCGGGATTACACCTATAGGCAGCTTTATTCGGAAGAGGTGCACCTGGTATAAGGTCGATTTGATGCCTAATTCCACGAATTGGTGGCAAACCCGACGACAATTCTTCAGGGAAGACGTCCGCGAACTCATGTAATAAGTCAGCCACTGTATCCTCGTCTTTCGCTACCACGAAATCATCTTGAGTCTCCTTTATCACCAGCATGTAAACACGCTCCCCACTCTCCATAGCGTGTTCAACTTCCCTCTCGCTAGCGAACATGGTCAGGTTCGGCTTTTCTCCTCGTTTGGCACTCGTGGCATGAACAGCTTGAGGTGACATCGGCTTCAACACGATCTTCTTTCCCTTATCTCGCAACTCGTATTCATTGCTCCTTCCCCGATGCAAAAGATCCCTATCAAATAACCAAGGGCGTCCCAAAAGCACGTGACAAGCATCCATTGGAATCACATCACACAATATCTCATCGTGATATGAACCCATTACTAATCCGACCCAAACTTGCTTCGAAACCCTTACCTTACTTCCGTCATCAAACCAATGTAAAGCATATGGCTTAGGGTGAGTTGTGGTGGTAGTCCAAGCTTCGTCACCATTTCACTTGAAGCCACATTGGTGCAACTTCCTCCGTCGATAATTAAACTACACCACTTATCTCCAACTTGACACTTTGTATGGAATATTTGATCCCGCTGTCCTGACTCTCTCGGAACCGACTTGGCTTGCAGAGTGCGAAGGACCAAGGCTGTATCGTAATTCCGAGCATTGTAAGCCTCACATTCTTCTCCTTCTTCATTCTCCGTGTTGAATTCAAATACATCACCTAGTCTTTCTTTTTCGTCCTCAACCAACAATTCGTCTCGGATCGTGACAGCTTCCCTTAGTGTCACCACTCGCTTGTTCGGACAAGCATTTTGATAATGCCCGAATCCTTGACATTTAAAACATCTCACTTTAGCCAAACTTGTCTCCTTCGGTACGTAGGGTACAGTTGCCTTAGCCGGAATCGCAACAGGAACCGGAGTCGGTACAGTCGCCTTAGCAGCTGAACTAGATCCGATGCTTGGGTTTCCAAATTTGACTGGAAAGTCGGGTTTATACATCTTCATCCTGTTTTGGGCTTCTAACTTCACACATAACCCACATAATGTATTGAATTCCTCACATGGATATAGTTCCACCGAGTTAGCTATGCTTCGGTTTAAGCCACGCAAGAATCGCGACATCTTCTGCTCCTCATTCTCCTCTATCTCTCCCATGAAGGTTAGATTCTCAAACTCCTCAATGTACTCACTGACATTTAACTTTCCTTGCATGAGATCTGCAATCTTCCTGTACAAGGACAACCGGTGTGATGTTGGCACATATCTTTTACGAAGTTTTCTTTTTAACAAATCCCACGAACGGATCTTATCCTTCCCCGCACGAGCTCTTCGTGTTTTTACTCCTTCGTACCAAAGTGAAGCTCCTTTCTCCAACTTGAGAATTGCATACTTACACCTTTTCTCATCGTCGAGATCTTTAAACTCGAACATACGATCAATTTTTCGTTCCCATTCCAGGTAAACTTCAGGGTCTGTCCCTCCAACGAACTCCGGAAGCTCGTTCACCTTGAACTCTTTGACATGGCATGAGGGTCGTTCATAGTCACCACGCCTAGGTTGCCAATGCTGGTCGCATTGTTCAGGTACGTCACGCAATGCGTCACGAAGTTTTGCCAAGAAATCAGCGTCGTTGAGATCCATAATGTCAAAGATCAAGAACTTGGGCTCCGATGCCACTTATGATACGAATTCTCGCTGGTGATGCGAATTCGCTATCGATACAGTGGAAACTGTTTTGACGAGCGGAAGCTATCGGCGAGAAACTGTTGGGAACCGAGAACACTAGTTCGCTACAGCAGTAACACTGGCGAGCAGTATGCACGCGCGATGAAGTCGGCAGCTCGATACAGCAACAAAATAGGAACTTGACAAAAAGTAAAAGACTTGATACAGACCACCTCCAAACAGCGGCACTCGGAACAGCACGTTTCGGTCAGATGCGAATTGAAGACAAGAAACAAGTTCGAAGGATCGAACAATATGCGACTACTAAACAAGTATGAAACTGTATCGAAAAACAAACAGAATATCGAAACAGGATATAAACAGATGTTTTTATCAAATTAGACCTATAATTTGATAACGTGATTTCTCCTCAAGACCTATTGAGAATCAATCAGATTAATACTCGAAACGCGTCGAATAAAAACCAAGTTTTGATGAAAAGCATTCACCAGAAAAACACAAAGTGTTCTTATTTCTTCAACATTCAATAATCCTCTATTACAACTCCATCGCCACTATTTATAGGCAAAGTAGCCTGACAAGATAAACTAAACTAATACAAGTTGTTCTTAAAATAATGAAAAGATAATAAAAGGCCCCATGTCACTTGCAAACAAAAGTAAAAGCTGGGCCTTGTCTCCAAGTTGAAAGTTAACAGACACCTTTTGCCAAGAATCCTGCTGCTTTTGTAAGAAGATGCTGAACATTCTTTTATTGTTTAGTTGCCACTTGAACCTCTTCCCTTCCCCAAGGTACAAGTTGTCTTTTGTTTAAGTTACTCCAATTCCAATTATCAAGGTAACTCCGTTCCTCGTTTCAGTTCTCTCGCCCAAGTACGTTGGAGTATGGTCGAGATGTTTTACGTCAATTTTTACTTCGTCTTCTTTGCTTGGAGTAGTTGGTTTCGTATCAGAAAGTAAAGCATACCTCCTAGATAACGCATCCACAACGACATTTCTTTTACCGTCTTTGTACTTGGATGAAAAGTGAAATGATTGTAGGAATTCCACCCACTTGGCATGCCTCGGACTCAGTTTATGTTGTCCGTTAATGTACTTCAATGATTCGTGGTCCAAGTGTAGAATAAAATTTTTCGTCCGTAGGTGATGACTCCAATGATCAAGGGCCCGTACAATAGCATAGAATTATTTATCGTAAGTGCAATAATTCAACCGAGCTCCGTTTAACTTCTCCGAAAAGTAAGCGATAGGTCGTTTACCTTGAATAAGAACTGCTCCAATTCCAACTCCACTAGCATCACATTCAACTTCGAATGGTTGAGTAAAATCGGGTAGTGTTAGGATCGGTGCTTCGCATAATTTGGCTTTTAACTTCTCGAATGCTCCTTGGGCAGCCCCATTCCATACAAATGGTCCTTTTTTTAAGCACTCCGTTATCGGACTTGAAATGGTGATAAAGTCTCGAATAAACCTCCGGTAAAAAGAAGAAAGTCCGTGAAATGATCTCACTTCTGTCACGGTCGTAGGGGTCGGCCAAGACTTAATTGCTTTGATTTTTGTTTGATCCACCGCCACTCCGTCCTTCGAAACGACATAGCCAAGAAAGACTATACTTTCGACTAGGAACGAACACTTCTCTTTTTTTCCATATAGTTTTTGGTCCCTCAATGTTTCGAAGATTAGCCTTAATTGCCCAAAATGTTCTTGTAGTGATTGACTATATATTAGGATGTCATCCATATATACAACCACGAACTTCCCCAGAAATGGTTTAAGCACTTCGTTCATCAACCTCATGAAGGTACTAGGCGCATTTGTAAGACCGAACGGCATAACGGTCCATTCATATAATCCATTTTTCGTTTTGAAGGCCGTCTTCCACTCGTCACCTTCACGACTCGACTATCCACACACATCTGCCAAGAATCATCTTTCTTAGGGACAAGTAAGACCGGAACCGCACACGGACTCAAACTCTCCCAGACATACCCGCGGTCCAAAAGCTCTTCGACTTGTCTTTGTAACTCCTTTGTCTCCTCGGGATTACATCTATAAGTAGCTTTATTAGGAAGTGGTGCTCCCGGTATAAGATCGATTTGGTGTTCGATACCACGAACAATTGGTAAACCCGACGGTAATTCTTCGGGAAAAACATCCTCAAATTCGTGTAACAACACATCTAGCTCTCCTCCGTTTTGTACTCCCATGTTCTCGTCCCGTGTCTATTTAAACATCACCAAATATACTCGCTCCCCGTCATTAATGGCATGTTCCATTTCCCTTTCGCTAGCAAGCATGGTAAGTTTCGGTTTCTCCACTCGACTAGAACTCATCGAACGGATAGCTTGCGGGGACATCGGTTTGAGTACAATATTCTTTCCTTTGTCTCGTAATTCATATTCATTACTCCGACCTCGATGTAAAACATCTCGGTCGAACATCCATGGTCATCCCAAAAGTACGTGGCATGCATCCATCAGAAGTACGTCACATAACACATCGTCTCCGTATGGTCCCATAGTTAAGTTGACCCGTACTTGTCTTGACACCTTTACTTTACTTCCATCATCGAGCCAGTGTAAAGCATACGGCCTCGGGTGAGCCATAGTAGTTAGCCCGAGTTTGGTAACCATCTCATTTGAAGCTACATTCGTGCAACTCCCTCCGTCTATTATCAAACTACACCACTTTTCTCCGACTCGGCATTTGGAATGAAAGATTTGGTCTCTTTGCTCCGTATCACTTGGAATGATTTTGGTATGTAGAGCTCGAAGCACTAAAGCAGTATCATATTCTGGAGTGTCATAAGTCTCGCATTCCTCGTTCTCTTCCTCGGCCTCCATGTTAAAAACATCACCAAGTCCTTCCTTCTCGTCCTCGACTAAAAGTTCGTCTCGGACCGCAAGAGCTTCTCTTAACGTGACCACCCGTTTATTTGGACATGCATTTTGATAGTGACCAAAGCATTGTCATTTAAAGCATCGTACTTTAGCCAAGCTCGTTTCCTTGGAAACGTGAGGAACCTTCGGGGCCGGGGTAGGGACTTGAAAAGGTACGGTAGGTTTCGTAGTCGAACTTGAGCCGGCACTTGTATTTCCGAATTTGTATGGGAATTCGGGTTTGGCAAACTTAACTTGTTTTGAGCTTCTATTTTTATGCATAGTCCACATAAAGTGTCAAAATCTCCGCAGGGGTATAATTCCATTGTATTTGCAATGTTTTGGTTAAGGCCACGTAAGAAACGTGACATTCTTTGTTCTTCATTTTCTTCGAGTTCTCCCATTAAGGCCAAGCCTTCAAATTCTTCAATGTATTCTCCCACACTTAGTTTCCCTTGCACGAACTCCGCAATTTTTCGGTATAAGGTTAACCGATGTGATGTCAGGACATACCTTTTACGTAGTTTTTTCTTCAAAGAATCCCAAGAACGGATTTTCTCTTTTCCCGCACGAGCTCGTTGTGTTTTCACATCCTCGAACCATAGGGAAGCGCCCTTCCCTAACTTGAGAATCGCATATTTGCAACGTTTCTCATCGTTAAGGTTCTTGAAGTCGAACATACGTTCAATCTTCCTCTCCCACTCCAAGTAGACTTCGGGATTGGTACCTCCGACAAATTCCGAAAGTTCATTTACTTTGAATTCATCTACATGACGCGGTGAATGTGCGTCATATCCTCCTCTTATAGCTTGAAAACGTGGTTCTTGTAAGTTGTGTAGTGCCTCACGGAGTTTCTCCATGAAATCATCGGAAAAATCCATGATAAGATAGCTTGATCAAGAAAATCGCCAAGAGAATTTCGACAAGGAAATAACCTTGGTCTCCGATGCCACTAATGGTACGAATTACGTATGAAATGTACGTAAACTCGCAAGGAAATGCAGCGGAAATATTTTGTTACCTCACAACACTCGTATATGTGTAACACTCGTAAGAATTAACCGAAAGTAGGGCAATTCGGTTTACGTAAACAAGATAATATGAAAGTAAATTATCAAACTAGACCTATAGCTTGATAAGACAATCTCTCCTCAAGACCTATTGAGAATTGATTAAATTACAACTCGAAGACGCGTCGAATTATAATCAAGGTGTGCTGAAAATCATTCAACAAGAATACATACACAATGTATTTCGTTTTCCTTAAGCTTCAAAGTGATTTGAAAGGTTGAATATGAGGCTAATATATAGCCATTACAACTACAAACAAGATCAAACAAGATCAAGCTAAAAGACAAGCAAATATTAAACTAAACTATCAAGACTTTGACAAAGATTGAAAGCAACCTCATGCATGGCTTCTTCCTTGCTTGTTCGGCCGTGGGTAGCTTCAAGGAGTGGACAAGATCATTCTCATGTGATATCTTTTTGTAAGGCTTTGACAAGGACTTGAACATGAAAGGGACTTCTTGGCATCTTCTTCCTTGTATGTTCGGCCGATTTCAAAATGTGGAGTGAGCCAAATCTCTATCCTTGATTTTATTATGGTGGACTTTGAAAAAAATAAAAGCAAACTTGAAAGTAGTGGGGACAAAAATCCTTCATGAATCTCCCATCACAATCGGCCGAAATCTCCCCCTAATATGGCCGATTTTGTATGCATGAACATGCATACGTATGCATGTTTTGATACGTCTAAGTTATCCCGGTTCCGATTATTAAGATCGTTCCCATTTCCGCATTTGTTTTCTCACCGAAGTACGTAGGTGCATGTGCATGCAACGTGGTATCGTCACCTACGTCAATTCTTACTTCGTTTGGAGATGTCACAATCGCATCAGGTACCCTCAACGAACTCTGGAAGTTCGTTCACCTTGAACTCGTCGGACTGACGTGCAGGATGATCGTAATCTCCTCGTCTCAGGTGCCAGCACTGATCTGCTCCGGCAAGTCCCGTAGCGCGTCGCGCAGTTTGCTCAAAAAATCATCGTTGAACTCCATCCTGCTGAAGGATCAAGGATCTCAACTGAATTAAGAAATTCAGGTGTGTGGCTCTCTGATACCACTAATGATACGAATCCTGTATCGAGACGAAGCGGAAGCAGAATTTTGCGAAAAAATTAAACAAACAGCAATATACCAACTAGACTCGAAATAGTAACCTTCCTTCGCTACAGCAATAATAAACCGCAACAGTCAACTACTAACAGCAACCACCCTTCGCTACAGCAGTAGCGAACAGCAACAATCACGACTAAACAGCGACTACCCTTTCGCTACAGCAGTATCGAACAACAACAATCAGCAGCTAAACAGCGGCAGGTCAAACGGGAAACAACAGCAACACAGAATTGCCAACAACTTTATCGAATTGTGATAGAATGCGGAGGAAACGGGAGTCACGCTCGGCCTCTGGACAGCAACTTCGGACAAGTCAATTTCAACGTATGATAATAGATATGCTAGGTACCACACTAAGTTACGGATCTCAATTTGTATAAATAGCAACAAGAGAACAGGTATGAATCTCGATCAAATATGAGTTTTGCGATTCAACGAGATGGAAGCAAATCCCACGAACAAGAAACTGGATAATACTCCGATGAACACCACCACGAACGACTCCAAAGATTCTGTCTAAACAAGAACAGTTTCCGATCGGACGAATAGAAAAACATTAAAATATTTTAACGAGTTAGACCTATAACTCGTCAAAGATGATCTCTTCTCAAGACCTATTGAGAATTGATCGAATTATAGTTCGAAATCGCATCGAACGATAATCAAGAATTTGTGTTTGAGACACGTCAAACAAATAAAACTCAAAGAGAGCAAAATATCAAGTGTATTCAATAATTCAATCGGCCGAGCTATATGATGTATATATTACCGCCAAACCCTAGTAATATAAATAAGGTTACTCCCTAAATCGCCATTAAACAAGTTTGGGCTACTACTGATTAAGGAAAATAACACACAAGGTAACCTAGGGCTGCACATGCGCACCCTTTATTAAATAAATAATACAAAATTATAAACTACGTTATTCTGATAAACTACGTTATTCCGAGCCCGACCACCAAAGTCACTCCAAGCCTCGTGCCTATCTTCTCGCCCAAGTATGTAGCTTGGTTGCTTACGTCGATCATCACCTCGTCTTCTTCTCTTGGACTTGTCAACCCCGTATCATAACTTGTAAGCATTGCGTTCACCTTCACAACTATTTTAAATGGTCCCTCAGCTCGTGGCATTAACTTATTCTTACGCTTACTCGGGAATCGTTCTTTCCTCAAATGTACCCAAACTAAATCTCCAACCTCGAATAATCTCGGTTTTCTTTGCTTGCTCGACTTTCTTTTGTACGTCTCGTTTATCTCCTTGATTCGGTCATGAACCTGTTCGTGTAATTTCATTATTGATTTCAGTTTTGACTCCGCATCCTTATGCACCAATTCGTCACTTGGTAATGGAATTAGATCTAGCGGTATGTAAGGATTCACCCCGTAAACTACTTCAAATGGAGAGTGCGCCGTGGCATGAATAGGAGAACGATTATAAGCAAACTCCGCATGTGCCAGTTTTAGATCCCAGTCCTTTTGTGTTTTGCTTACCAAGCCTCGCAACAGTGTTCCCAGGGTTCGATTAGTCACTTCAGTTTGCCCGTCGGTTTGAGGGTGGTGTGAAGTGCTAAACAAGAGTTTTGTTCCCACCTTCCTCCATAGGGTGTTCTGATACGGAATTGACTAGTCCGAATAAAGAAAACGAAGCAAGGATCGATGTAAATGGCCTTACAACGCGTCATGCACATACGGCGACATTTTTAAGCGAGAAAACGGACACAAGACGTAAAAGGACCAAGCTACCGAGCTCGACCGTGTCCAACCGGCCGGAAAATGTCGAGCCTGCCGGAAAATATCGCAGCCTGCCAGAAAATGCCGAGCACTGCCGACCGAACTCGACCGTGTCATCCGACACGTCCCGTGCCGTGCTCGTCCGGAAATGCCAAAGTCACTGTCGGCCGAACCCGACCGTGTCGTCCGACACGGTCGAGTCCTACTCTTCTGGAAATGCCGAAAATGACTGCCCAGCCGCCCGACCGTGTTCCATGACACGGTCGAGTCAATGCTGAACGTCCTTGTCGTGCCGCGTGGTCGAGTTGCTGTCGGACGTCCTTGTCACGCCGCGACCGTGTCAAGCGGACACGGTCGAGTCACTGCCGGTCCTTGTCGCGCCGAGGTTGAGTCACTGCTGACCAGATGCGCGCCGCGGCCGTGTCAAGCGACACGGCCCGTGTCCGGCAGCCAGCCAACTTTTTTTTATTGCTGATTTTTGTGTGTTTTGTCTTCTCTTTTCCTTTCTTTACTCTTTTAGGAATTGTGTTCCCATGTTTTGTGATTTATGTTTCTTTTTCTTATTTTATTTGCTTTGTTTTGATTATTCAAAGATTTTGTAATCTTTGAATTGTTTTCTTTAACTATTAGGAAGACTTGAGGTTTCCTATATATAGCCTTGTATAAGCATTGTAAGATCATTGTATTATGAATTTGAATGTGAATGAATACACTTTGTATTTCTATCCTTGGTAAATGATTTTTACCGAAACTTGATTTCTATTCGACGCGTTTTCGAGTATTAATCCGATTGATTCTCAATAGGTCTTGAGAAGAAATCAACTTATCGAATTATAGGTCTAATCGATAAACCCTTGTTCTTGATCGTTCAAGTCTTTTTGTTCGATATTTTTATTGTTATATCCGATATTATTCCCATAAAATACATCCAAAAACACCCGACTCGTAAAAAGCCATCCGCTACGATATTCATACACACACTCCGTCCGATACGTATCCATCTTTCTGGGATAATTCGTATCATAAGTGGCATCGGAGACCAAGGTTATTTCATTATCGAAATTTTCTTGGTGATTTTCTTGTTAAAGCTATCTATCATGGATTTTTCCGACGTTGATTTCATGGAGAAACTCCGTGAGGCACTACACAACTTACAAGAGTCACGTTTTCAAGCTAGAAGAGGAGGATATGATGCACATTCACCGTGTCATGCAGATGAATTTAAACTAAATGAACTTCCGGAATTTGTCGGAGGTGCCGATCCCGAAGTCTACTTGGAGTGGGAGAGAAAGATTGAATGCATGTTCGAGTTGAAAAACCTTAAAAACGAGAAACGTTGCAAATATACGATTCTCAAGTTAGGGAAAGGTGCTTCCCTGTGGTACGAGGGTGTGAAAACACAACGAGCTCGTGCGGGAAAGGAAAAGATCCGTTATTGGAATTCTTTAAAGAAGAAACTACGTAAAAGGTATGTCCCGACATCTTATCGGTTAACCTTGTACCGAAGGATTACCGAATTCATGCAAGGGAAACTAAGTGTGGGAGAGTATATTGAAGAATTTGAAGGCTTGGCCTTAATGGGAGAACTCGAAGAAAATGAAGAACAAAAAATGTCACGTTTCTTACGTGGCCTAAACTGAAACATTGCGAATACGGTGGAATTATACCCCTACGGAGATTTTGACACTTTATGTGGGATATGCATAAAGATAGAAGCTCAAAATAAAGTGAAGCTTGCCAAAACCGAATTTCCATCAAAGTTTGAGGATCCAAGTACCGGTTCGAGTTCAATTACCACAACGTTGCCGACTCCTATCCCTACTACGGTTTCTAAGTACCCCGGCGTACCGAAGGAAACGAGCCTAACCAAAGTAAGATGTTTTAAATGTCAAGGGTTCGGTCACTACCAAAATACTTGTCCTAACAAACGAGTGGTGACGCTAAGAGAAGCCATCACGGTCCGAGACGAGTTGCTAGTTGAGGATGAAGGAGAAAGACGAGGTGATGTATTTAATTTCAATGTGGAGGAAGACGAGGGAGAAGAATGTGAAACTTATGAGGCTCCAAGATATGATACAACCTTAGTTCTTCGTACTTTATAAGTCAAACCCATTTCAAATGATTCGGAACAACGGGATCAAATATTTCACACGAAGTGTCAAGTCGGGAACAAATGGTGTAGTTTGATCATCGATGGAGGAAGTTATACCAACGTAGCGTCAAGGGAGATGGTGACGAAGCTCGGACTCATCATTACTACTCACCCAAAACCATACGCATTACATTGGCTCGATGACGGGAGTAGAGTGAAAGTCTCGAAACAAGTACGGGTCGGCTTAACCATGGGTTCGTACGTCGACAACATATTATGCGATGTGCTCCCGATGGATGCATGCCATGTACTGTTGGGACGACCATGGTTATTCGATAGAGATGTTTTACATCGAGTAAGAAGTAACGAGTACGAGTTGCGGGATAAGGACAAGAGGATCGTGTTGAAACCAATGTCACTTCAATCTATGATCCTTAACCGAGGTGAGAAACCGAATCTAACCATGTTTGCTAGTGAGAGGGAAATTGAGCTTGGTACTGAGATTGGCCGGTTAAAAGAAAACGACAGCTTTGGGCCTAATTTTTATAACGACTCAGTTTCTCGTAATGGACTTATTGTTTTGGATGATTACCAAATTGAGGTTAGTAAATTATTTTGTGATGGGCCATTATTGGAGGAGCCCAACAATATTGAAACGGAAAGTTGGTCAGATTATGACGGAACACCAGCATTTGATGAGGAACCAGTTGATGAAGAGGAATCTGTAATAAATCCCGTGTTTCCCATTCTTGATGGTGAACCCGATGTGGAATTATCAGTGTTTCCAATTATGGAGGATGAACCCGATGTAAAATTATCCGTGCGTCCCATTTAAGATGTCCACTCATGTCATGGTATCGGTATCACCTGGCAGAGTAATTATTATTATTTTATTAATAATGATAGTTATTTTGTTGGTGATTCGCGAGGGGCCCCCACTACCTATCGTCTCAAGATTTTGGGCCATGTATGCACTACGGATATTTTCGAAATCAAATACGTGGAGGTTTTAGCTATTTCATCTGGAAACGACGGGAGTTCGGAATTGAGGAAAATTCCCTTTAAAGGGGGAGGGAATGATACGGAATTGACTAGTCTGAATAAAGAAAATGAAGCAAGGATCGACGTAAATGGACTTACAACGCGTCATGCATGTACGGCGATATTTTTAGGCGAGAAAACAGACACAAGACGTAAAAGGACCAAGCTACCGAGCTCGACCGTGTCCAACCGGCCGGAAAATGTCGAGCCTGCCGGAAAATATCGCAGCCTACTGGAAAATGCCAAGCACTGCCAACTGAACTCGGCCGTGTCGTCCGACACGGCCCGTGCCGTGCTCGTCCGGAAATGCCAAAGTCACTGTCGGTCGAACCTGACCGTGTCGTCCGACAGGGTCGAGTCCTACTCTTCTGGAAATGCCGAAAATGACTGCCCAGACGCCCGACTGTGTTCCAGGACACGGTCGAGTCAATGCCGAACGTCCTTGTCATGCCGCGACCGTGTCAAGCGGACACGGTCGAGTCACTGCCGGTACTTGTCGCGCCGAGGTCGAGTCACTGCCGACCAGATGCGCGCCGCGGCCGTGTCAAGCGACACGGCCCGTGTCCGGCAGCCAGCCAACTTTTTTTTATTGCTGATTTTTGTGTGTTTTGTCTTCTCTTTTCCTTTCTTTACTCTTTTAGGGATTGTGTTCCCATGTTTTGTGATTTATGTTTCTTTTTCTTATTTTATTTGATTTGTTTTGATTATTCAAAGATTTTGTAATCTTTGAATTGTTTTCTTTAACTATTAGGAAGCCTTGAGGTTTCCTATATATAGCCTTGTATAAGCATTGTAAGATCATTGTATTATGAATTTGAATGTGAAATAATACACTTTGTATTTCTATCCTTGGTAAATGATTTTTACCGAAACTTGATTTTTATTCGACGCATTTTCAAGTATTAATCCGATTGATTCTCAATAGGTCTTGAGAAGAAATCAACTTATCGAACTATAGGTCTAATTCGATAAACCCTTGTTCTTGATCGTTCAAGTCTTCTTGTTCGATATTTTTATTGTTATATCCGATATTATTCCCATAAAATACATCCAAAAACACCCGACTCGTAAAAAGCCTTCCGCTACGATATTCATACACACACTCCGTCCGATACGTATCCACCTTTCCGGGATAATTCGTATCATGTTCCAAAAGTAGCTGAGAAATTTGGAGTCTCGATTGGAAACAATAGTCTTCGGAATCCCATGTAAACATACCACCTCTCGAAAATATAAGTCGGCCACATTGCTTGCATCGTCTGTTTTGTGGCGCGCTACAAAGTGAGCCATTTTCGAAAAATGGTCTACGACCACCATAATAGCATATTTTCCTCGTTGAGTACGTGCTAAAGCAACAATGAAGTCCATCGAGACATCTTCCCATCACCTTTCCGGAATCAGTAAAGGTGTGTAGACTCCTGGTTTGAACGAACTCTTCGCAACATGGCATGTCATGCATTTACTAATTATATTATTAACATCTCCCTGCATCTTTGGCCAATAAAAATTGATACGGAATTGACTAGTCCGAATAAAGAAAACGAAGCAAGGATCAACGTAAATGGCCTTACAACGCGTCATGCACGTACGGCGACATATTTAGGCGAGAAAACGGACACAAGACGTAAAAGGACCAAGCTGTCAAGCTCGACCGTATCCAACCTGCCGGAAAATGTCCAACCTGCTGGAAAATGTCCAACCTGCCGGAAAATATCACAACCTGCCGGAAAATGCCGAAGCACTACTGACCGAACTCGGCCGTGTCGTACTCGTCCGGAAATGCCAAAATCACTGTCGGCCACACCCGGCCATGTCCCTAGATACGGTCGTGTCACACCCTTCCGGAAAAGCGTCGAAAGTCTGCCGACCAGCCCGACCGTGTCATACGAACACGGTCGAGTCCTACTCGCCCACAACTGCCGGAACTAACTGTGCAGACACCCGACCGTGTTCCAGGCGACACGGTCGAGTCCTGCCGACGCCTGTCGACCGCGCCGCGGCCGTGTCTCGGGACAAGGTCGAGTCCCTGCCGGCAGCCCCCTTATTTTATACACTTTTGTGTATTTTTGTCTTCCTTTCCTTTCTTTTTCCCCCTTTTATTTGTTGTTGTTATTTTGATGGTTTTATTTTGATTCTTGTCTTCCTTTTCAAGATCATTTGATCTTGCTTTTGATTTCTTTACTTGGTTATTGTTTTTCATTTCAAATATCATGTGATCTTATTGTTTTAGATTCCTTAGTTGTAAGACTTCACCTCCTATAAGTAGTCTATCATTAGCCTTCTAACCAGAATAATGAATTTGAATGTTGAAAGAATACATTTTGTCTTTTTTTTGGTGAATGATTTTCATTGAAACTTGATTTTTATTCGACGCGTTTTCGAGTATTAATCCGATCGATTTTCAATATGTCTTGAGAAGAAATCACTTATCGAATTATAGGTCTAATTCGATAAACCCTTGTTCTTGATCGTTCAAGTCTTCTTGTTCGATTTTTCATTGTTATATCCGATATTATTCCCATAAAATACATCCAAAAACACCCTACTCGTAAAAAGCCTTCCGCTATCATACACTTACATATACTCCGACCGATACGTATCCACTTTTATGGGCGAATTCGTATCATAAGTGGTATCGGAGCCAAGGTCATCTCCTTGGGCGATTTATTCAACAATTTCTTGTGAAGAACTATCTCTTGACTCTTGTTATGGATTTCTCCGATCTCGACTTCTTGATGAAACTCCGTGACGCACTAAATGGCTTACCGGAGCAACGTATGCAAGCAAGACGCAGGAATGACGCCAACGAAAAGTACTTGATACGAATTCGCTCGGAAAAGTGGATACGTATCGGTCGGAGTATATGTAAGTGTATGATAGCGGAAGGCTTTTTATGAGTAGGGTGTTTTTGGATGTATTTTATGGGAATAATATCGGATATAACAATGAAAAATCGAACAAGAAGACTTGAACGATCAAGAACAAGGGTTTATCGAATTAGACCTATAATTCGATAAGTGATTTCTTCTCAAGACCTATTGAGAATCGATCGGATTAATACTCGAAAATGCGTCGAGTAAAAATGAAGTTTCGATGAAAAGCATTCACCAAGGAAAACACAAAGTGTATTCTTTCAACATTCAAATTCATTATTCTGGTTACAAGGCTAATGATAGACTACTTATAGGAGGTGAAGTCTTACAACTAAGGAATCTAAAACAACAAGATCACATGATCTTTGAAATGAAAAACAATAACCAAGTAAAGAAATCAAAAGCAAGATCAAATGATCTTGAAAATCAAGACACGAATCAAAATAAAACCATAAAAATAACAACAATAAATAATAGGGGGAAAAAGAAAGGAAAAGAAGACAAAAATACACAAAAGTGTATAAAATAAGGGGTCTGCCGGCAGGACTCGACCGTGTCACCTGGAACACGGTCGGGTGTCTGGACAGTTAGTTCCGGCAGTTGTGGGCGAGTAGGACTCGACCGTGTTCGTATGACACGGTCGGACTGGTCGGCAGACTTTTGATGCTTTCTGGAAGGGTGTGACACGACCGTGTCCAGGGACACAGTCGGGTGTGGCCGACAGTGACTTTGGCATTTCCGGACGAGTACGGCACGGGCCGTGTCGGACAACACGGCCGAGTTCGATCGGTAGTGCTTCGGAATTTTCCGGCAGGTTGTGACATTTTCCGGCAGGTTGGACATTTTCCTGCAGGTTGGACATTTTCCGGTAGGTTGAACACGGTCGAGCTCGGCAGCTTGGTCCTTTTACGTCTTGTGTCCATTTTCTCGCCGAAAAATATCGCCGTACGTGCATGACACGTTGTAAGGCCATTTACGTCGATCCTTGCTTCGTTTTCTTTATTCGGACTAGTCAATTCTGTATCATTCCCTCCCCCTTTAAAGGGAATTGTCCTCAATTTCGAAATCCCTTCGTCATCAAGATAATTAACTAAAGCCTCTAAGTACTTGATCCCGAAAATATCCGTAGTGCGTACATGGCCCAAAATCTTGAGACGATAAGTAGTAGGGGTTTTCAGAGAATCTCCAACAAAATAACTATCATGAGCTATAAAGAAATAATAATCATTTTGTGAGTCAGAACTGTTATCATCCTGGTGGTCAGACTCATCGGACGCCACTTCAAGACCTGGGAAAAACGCTTCGTCGTCGATTCTCATGTCAAAATCTTGGTAAGTCTCAAGATATAGATGTTCCGGAATCATAACATCTTCTTGCTCCATATCAAGAACTGAAAACACCACATTGGAGTCATCAAAAATGGGAAACACGGGATCAATTATGGGTTCCTCTTCGTCAACTGGTTCTGCATCAAATACTGGTGGCCCTTCATAATCCGACCCAATTTCCACGACACTAAAAGGCTCCTCACCATTAAAATAATTTGGTCCGTTTTGGTCAATTTGGCCAACACAACCAATTGGCTCATGCTCATAATAGCAAGATCCATGTTCGTCAATTAAAGAAACATGGCTCAACTCACCTTCTTCGTTGTATTGCGCCGTTGAAACCTCTGTCTCGTCTACTTCATTAAAAATGACAGTAGGGACATCGTATTCATCGAAAAAGGACTCTACTAGGAATTCCTTGATGGGGAAAAACCTTAGATCAACTGTCGGCGGCGGGGCGTCGAAGGATTGGTGGTGTGGAAACAATGACTGGTGGTAAGATGTGGATTTGAACCTTCGCTTGAAATATTTTCTGAATTTTTGCCTATTTAACTTTAGGCTTACGTTGTTGTGAACGGGACTGTTTCAATTTTTGCCACCAGAAGGCGGCGCTACCGCAGAGGCGCTTTGTCACCAGCGAAACGAGGCGGTTGATCGGGGTAGCCTTGAAGTCCGCGTGCTCCTCACAAGCATGGACCCAATCTATGCACGCATCTGGATTACTAGATCCGGTATGCTGCGGAATTTAGCCAAGAAATCAATATCGTTGGCGTTGTCTCTGCGTCGTGCTTGCATATGTTGCTTCACAAGAAATCGATAACATGACTCAATAGATAGTTCTTCACAAGAAATCGTTGAATAAATCGCCCAAGGAGATGACCTTGGGCTCCGATACCACTTATGATACAAATTCGCCCGGAAAAGTGGATACGTATCGGTCAGAGTATATGTAAGTGTATGATAGCGGAAGGCTTTTTACGAGTAGGGTGTTTTTGGATGTATTTTATGGGAATAATATCGGATATAACAACGAAAAATCGAACAAGAAGACTTGAACGATCAAGAACAAGGGTTTATCGAATTAGACCTATAATTCGATAAGTGATTTCTTCTCAAGACCTATTGAGAATCGATCGGATTAATACTCGAAAACGCGTCGAATAAAAATCAAGTTTCGATGAAAAGCATTCACCAAAGAGAACACAAAGTGTATTTTTTCAACATTCAAATTCATTATTCTGGTTACAAGGCTAATGATAGACTACTTATAGGAGGTAAAGTCTTACAACTAAGGAATCTAAAATAACAAGATCACGTGATCTTTGAAATGAAAAACAATAACCAAGTAAATAAATCAAAAGTAAGATCAAATGATCTTGAAAAGGAAGACAAGAATCAAAATAAAACCATAAAAATAACAACAACAAATAATAGGGGGGAAAAGAAAGGAAAAGAAGACAAAAATACACAAAAGTGTATAAAATAAGGGGGCTGCCGGCAGGGACTCGACCGTGTCCCGAGACACGGCCGCGTCACGGTCGACAAGCATCGACAGGACTCGACCGTGTCGCCTGGAACACGGTCGGGTATCCGGACAGTCAATTCCGGCAGTTGTGGGCGAGTAGGACTCGATCGTGTTCGTATGACACGGTCGGGCTGGTCGGCAAACTTTCGACGCTTTCCATAAGGGTGTGAAATGACTGTGTCCAAGGATGATACGAATCAGTCAACATCATCAAATACAAAAAGAAGATTATCCGACCAAGCTTGATTGAGTCGCAGGCGTACATAAAATCCTCATGCAAAATAGACGGGCAAATTACCAATTCTCGCGCGCACGACGACTTCGTAGTAGTTTTAGTATTTTAGCCATAACTTACTCGTCTGATATCCGATTCAGGTGATTCAAGTGGCCATGGAAAGCTAAGAAATAGAGCTACAAATCTTATGAAGACCATAGGACCAAATTCTGAACCATTGGATCCCAGAAATGATAAAACCGACAGCATCAGATTTGGTCCAAAATCATGAAGATTTTATCCCTTTATTTTTTTGTCCAAGTGGTAATGGCAAAATAATAAAAGATTTCATCCCTTTCTTTATTATAAAAGTTGCAGAATTCTCGGCGGCCTGCATTGTGAAGGACGGCTATCACCTTGGAGACAAAAACCCATCTTTTACTCCTTTTGTTTACAAGTAGCGTGGGGAACCTCTTATTGTCTTTTCCTTTATTTTAAGACCATGTGGTATTATCTTGTAATAGTTTAAGTAATCTTGTCAGACTACTCTTACCTATAAGTAGTCATACTGAGTTGTATTGAGATTATTATTGAATGTTGAAGAATTAAGAATACACTTTGTGTTTTCCTTGGTGAATGCTCTTCATCAAAACTTTGATTATTATTCGACGCGTTTTCGAATCTTAATCCGATTGATTCTCAATAGGTCTTGAGAAGAAATCACTTTATAGAGTTATAGGTCTAATTCGATAAAACAACTGTTTCTATCCTGTTTCGATATTCTGTTTGTTTTTCGATACAGTTTTATACTTATTCGGTATTTCGCATCAAGTGTTGTTCGATCCTTCGAACTTGTTTCCTATTTTAAATTCGCTTCCATCCAAAACGTGCTGTTTCGAATGTCGGTGTTTGGAGGTGGCCTGTTTCAAGTCTTTTACATTTGGCCAAGTTCCTACCTTGTGGCTGTATCGAATTACCGTCTTCATCGCGCGCGCATACTACTCGTCAGTATTGTTGCTGTAGCGAACTGTTGTTGTCAGTTCCCGACAGTTTCTTGTCGATAACTTCCGCTCGTCAAAGAAGTCTTCCGCTGTATCGATAGCGAATTCACATCACAAGCGGGAATTCGTATCATAAGTAAAAAAAAGTTCAAAATCTGGATTTGAGGTCAAATCTTTTGAAAGGGGGAGGGTATGATACGAATCGGTCAACTTCATCAAATACAAAAAGAAGATTATCCGACCAAGCTTGATTGAGTCGCAGGCGTACATAAAATCCTCATGCAAAATACACGGGCAAATTACCAATTCTCGCGCGCACGACGACTTCGTAGCATTTTTAGTATTTTGGCCATAACTTACTCGTCCGATATCCGATTCAGGTGATTCAAGTGGACGTGGAAAGCTAAGAAAGAGATCTACAAATCTTATGAAGACCATAGGACCAAATTCGGAACCACTGGATCCCAGAAATGACAAAACCGATAGCATCAGATTTGGTCCAAAATCATGAAGATTTTATCCCATTATTTTCTTTGTCCAAGTGGTAAAGGCAAAATAATAAAAGATTTCATCCCTTTCTTTATTATAAAAGTTGCAGAATTCTCGGCGGCCTGCATTGTGAAGGACGGCTATCACCTTGGAGACAAAAACCCATCTTTTACTCCTTTTGTTTACAAGTAGCGTGGGGAACCTCTTATTGTCTTTTCCTTTATTTTAAGACCATGTAGTATTATCTTGTAATAGTTTAAGTAATCTTGTAAGACTACTCTTACCTATAAGTAGTCATACTGAGTTGTATTGATATTATTGAATGTTGAAAACTTAAGAACACACTTTGTGTTTTCCTTGGTGAATGCTTTTCATCGAAACTTTGATTATTATTCGACGCGTCTTCGAATCTTAATCTGATTGATTCTCAATAGGTCTTGAGAAGAAATCACTTTATCGAGTTATAGGTCTAATTCGATAAAACAACTATTTCTGTCCTGTTTCTATATTCTGTTTGTCTTTCGATACAGTTTTATACTTGTTGAGTAGTTCGCATATTGTTCGATTCTTTGAACCTGTTTCCTGTTGAATCCGTATCCACCCGAAACGTGCTGTTTCGAGTGTTGTTGTTTGGAAGTGGTTTGCATCGAGTCTTTTACTTATTGTCAAGTTCTTGTTTTGTTGCTGTATCGAGCTGCCGACTTCATCGCGCGCGCATACTGCTCGCCAGTATTACTGCTGTAGCGAACTAGTGTTCTCGGTTCCCGACAGTTTCTTGCCGATAGCTTCCGCTCGTCAAAACAGTTTCCGCTGTACTGATACAGAATTCGCATCACAAGCGGGAATTCGTATCATAAGTGGTATCGGAGCCCAGATGATCTAGGTCGATTTTTGTGAAGAAAAGACAATTTTCGTATAGCTTGACAGCACAGTGAAGTCCAAGTAAAACGGAGTTTTCCGTGGATCCGGTCGTTGGATCGTCATGAAATTTTGACAGCTGCAAGCCAACGCGTTGAAGTAGAATCTGAACGGTGGAGATGAGAATCTAACTAAGATTGACAAGTAAAATCTTGTGCGCCGTCAAGCAATATATTTCTGAAAATTTCTCCGAGAAGGACCTCAACGATTTTTATTTCTTAAACTACGCGACGCATCACGTAACATAGCTGAGTTCATAGGACCTTCTGATCCAGAAGCATGCGCTGATTGGCTCTACGCCTGTGAGGAGATTTTCAACCGGCAGTCAATTTCAGTCGACCGCTGAGTCTCATTGGCGACGAAATGCCTTCGTGGTCGTGCCGCCGTCTGGTGGCAAAAACTAAAACAGTCTCGTTCACGACAACGTAAGCCTAAAATCAGAGATTGACAAAAATTCAGGAAATATTTTGCCAGAAAATTTATCACAAACACGAAACAAGATCACGGCTTTATGCTTTCTGAAACGGCTAATCTTGAAGATGAACTCCTTGTCACTGTCGACTTTGATATGATAGAGTTTCCTGCGGCATTTTCTGATGACAAAGAAGACGATGGTTGGAGTCGAGTTGCCCTATCGGAGCAAAGTGGGTCGTATGACTTTGTTGCGGTACGAAACGAGCTTAGTGGATTAATTTTCGATGAGACATTATTCAAGGAGCCCGATAATATTAAAATGGAAAGTGGATCGAGTTATGATGGACCGCCAATATTTGATATAGAATCAGATGACAAAGAGGATCCCATAAGTGATCTCGAGCTTCCCATTTTTGAAGGTGAGCGTGCACACATGCGGGTGCTTAAGGAGACCCGAGATAATGACGTGGTTGTGCAAAGCGAACTAATCGAACAAAGACCGCCTTGTTATATTCCGCCCAAGGTTGTTTCAGTTATTGTCAAAGAATTGGAGGGTCCTAATCCATTTGTTCTTGTTGATCCAGTTCTTGACACCGACCAACGTGAAAGCAGCGTGGCTGCGTATAATCGGAAAATAGTAAGGGAAGAATTCATTATTGAAGTGAGTGAGGATGCGATTTGTGTTCACTTGGCACATGAGTTGGAAATTACTCCGTTAAGCCATAAATCATCTTTTCGGGATTCCATTAAGGGGAATGGAAGACTCCTAGGTACGTCGTTTGTTTCCATTTTGCATGTTGTCCTTTTGGATACGCAATCACAGGTTAAAGTCAACATTATGGACGAAAATTACATCTTCAAACCAGGAGGAGTGCAACCATATCCGGAGTACCAACCCTTCTTTTTGGCATTAGAATCAAGAATGAATCTTCTTGAAAAAGAAGGGAATGATGTGATCAAAACCGAGCATCCAATGAACTACAAGTCAAGTCTTACAAAAAAAAAAGTTCAAAATCTGGATTTGAGGTCAAATCCTTTGAAAGGGGGAGGGTATGATACGAATCGGTCAACATCATCAAATACAAAAAGAATATTATCCGACCAAGCTTGATTGAGTCGCAGGCGTACATAAAATCCTCATGCAAAATACACGGGCATATTACCAATTCTCGCGCGCACGACGACTTCATAGCAGTTTTAATATTTTGGCCATAACTTCCTCGTCCGATGTTTGATTCAGGTGATTCAAGTGGCTATGAAAATCTAAGAAAGAGAGCTACAAATCTTATGAAGACCATAGGACCAAATTCGGAACAATTGGATCCCAGAAATGACAAAACCGACAGCATCAGATTTGGTCCAAAATCATGAAGATTTTATCCCTTTATTTTCTTTGTCCAAGTGATAAGGCAAAATAATAAAAGATTTCATCCCTTTCTTTATTATAAAAGTTGCAGAATTCTCGGCGGCCTGCTTTGTGAAGGACGGCTATCACCTTGGAGAGAAAAACCCATCATTTACTCCTTTTGTTTACAAGTAGCGTGGGGAACCTCTTATTGTCTTTTCCTTTATTTTAAGACCATGTGGTATTATCTTGTAATAGTTTAAGTAATCTTGTCAGACTACTCTTACCTATAAGTAGTCATACTGAGTTGTATTGAGATTATTATTGAATGTTGAAGAATTAAGAATACACTTTATGTTTTCCCTGGTGAATGCTTTTCATCAAAACTTTGATTTTATTCGACGCGTTTTCGAATCTTAATCCGATTGATTCTCAATAGGTCTTGAGAAGAAATCACTTTATCGAGTTATAGGTCTAGTTCGATAAAACAACTGTTTCTGTCCTGTTTCGATATTCTGTTTGTTTTTCGATACAGTTTTATACTTATTCGGTATTTCGCATCAAGTGTTGTTCGATCCTTCGAACTTGATACGAATTAAGTATATAAGTGTACGTAAAACGTATAAAATACAACGGAAGATTATCACGGTTTTCACAAGTATCAAAGTAACAACGAAAATAAAAGTGGTGGCCGAATTTATATGGTTTCGGCCGTGAGGTAGGATAGTGTATGAGATTGAATGTGTTTTATCGAATTAGACCTATAACTCGATAAAGATAATCTCTCCTCAAGACCTGTTGAGAATTGATCAGGTTATAATTCGAGACACGTCGAAATAATAACCAAAGTTTTGTTGAACTCGTTCAACGTATATTTCAAGAGAAATACAATGTTTATAATTTTCAAGATGCATACAACAACAACGTGAACTACTATATATAGTAGTATACAAAAATAAGGAAATAAAAAAACAAGAAAAAAAAACGAAAATTCAAGTCTTCTCCCTAAGCATGCTTCGTCCGAAATTTCAAAGGTTTGGGGAGGAGATTCCTTTCATGCTCTTAAATTCAAGTCTTTAGTCATGCCTTTTCAAGACTTTGAAAACTATCCCATGCCTTCAAGACTTTCAACAAGGAATTATTCTTCAAGAAAAAGAGCTTCAACCAAGTCTTCTTCAACACTAATTTGGCCGCAATTTGCTCCCATTTCCGGACGCTTGATTTACGTCCATGCATGTTAATTTCGTCCACATGTTTACGTAACTCCGGTTCCGATTAATAACGTAACTCCAATTCGCGTGTTCTTCTCACCCAAGTATGATGATGCATGGGCATGCAACTTTGTATCGTCGTTGATGTCAATTTTTATTGACTTCTGTTCGATTGGGATAGTTGATAACATATCATTTCCTCCGTCCTTGAAAGGAATTGACCTCAATTCCGTAATGCCATCGTCGTCAAGATAAGGCGAGAGATCGCCTACGTTGAAAGTCGCGTGTACTCCGTATTCGCCCGGAAGTTCTACTTTGTAAGCGTTGTCGTTCACTTTTCCCACAATTTTGTACGGACCTTCGGCTCTTGGCATTAGTTTGTTCTTGCGTTTGGTTGGGAATCGTTCTTTCCTCAAATGTATCCAAACTAACTCGCCAACATCAAATAGTCTCGACTTTTTATTTTTGTTCGACTTCCGTTTGTAAATTTCATTTACTTCTTTAATTCGATCTCGTACCTTTTCATGTAACTTCATCATTGACTTGAGTTTTGATTCTGCGTCTTTGTGAACCAATTCGTTGCTCGGCAAGAGAATCAAATCTAATGGCATGTGTGGATTTAGTCCGTACACTACTTCAAAAGGTGAATGGGCCGTGGCGAAACCGGGTGATCGGTTGTATGCGAATTCTGCATGTGCAAGTTTAACGTCCCAATCTTTTTGTGTTTTGTTCACCAATCCTCGCAACAATGCTCCTAAGGTTCGATTAGGCACTTCGGTTTGTCCGTCGGTTTGTGGGTGATGTGAAGTACTGAATAGAAGTTTAGTTCCCACCTTTCTCCATAAAGTATTCCAAAAGTAACTCAGGAATTTAGAATCTCGATCCGACACGATAGTTTTTGGAACTCCGTGTAAACAAACTACTTCTCGGAAATATAAGTCCGCCACATTGCTTGCATCATCGGTTTTGTGACATGCTATAAAGTGAGCCATCTTTGAAAAACGGTCGACGACAACCATGATCGAGTCTTTGCCCCATTGAGTACGAGGTAAAGCAACAATAAAATCCATCGAGACATCCTCCCACGGTCGCAAAGGTATTGGCAACGGCATGTATGTACTTGGCTTGAACGAACTTTTCATCATGGGACAAGTGACGCATTTACTCACGATCGTGCTTACGTCACCATACATCTTTGGCCAAAAGAAATGCTCCTTTAGAACTTCTACGGTTTTAGCTGAACCGAAATGACCGGCTAGTCCTCCTCCGTGCGTCTCCCGAATTAGTAATTCCCGAATCGTATGCTTCGGCACACATAGTTTATTACCTATGAAAAGAAAGTCATCCTGTAAAATAAATTCTTAAATGCACTGCTTTTACAACGGGTAAAAATTTCTCCGAAATCCAAATCGTCAATGTAATGATTTTTTAAAGTATCGAACCCCAACAAACGAACGTCTAGAATAGAAAGTAAGGCATATCGTCTTGATAGTGCATCCGCCACTATATTACTCTTACCGTCTTTGTACTTGGATGAAAAGTGAAAAGATTGCAAAAACTCCACCCATTTTGCTTGTCTTTGACTTAGCTTGTTTTGCCCGTTAATGTATTTTAATGACTCGTGATCCGAATGTAACACGAAATGTTTCGAACGTAAATAGTGACTCCAATGATCTAGTGCTCGCACGATAGCATAGAACTCTTTGTCGTAAGTGCAATAATTAACTCTAGCACCACTTAACTTTTCTGAAAAATAGGCGATGGGCCGGCCTCCTTGAATAAGTACTGCCCCGATTCCAACTCCACTAGCGTCGCATTCCACCTCAAATGGTTGTGAAAAATCGGGTAACGTTAAAATCGGTGCTTCACATAACTTTTCTTTTAATTTTTCAAAAGCTCTTTGGGCAGCCTCCTTCCATGCAAATGGACCTTGTTTAAGACACTCCGTGATCGGACTAGAGATGGTACTAAAGTTCCGTATGAATCGTCAGTAAAAAGAAGCGAGGCCATGAAATGATCGTACCTCTGTGATAGTTTTTGGTGTCGGCCAAGACTTGATTTCCGCGATTTTCTCTTGATCCACCGAAACTCCTTCTTTAGAAATGACATAGCCGAGAAAGACAAGACTCTCGACTAGAAAAGTACACTTTTCCCGCTTTCCATAAAGTTTCTGTTTCCTTAGAGTTTCAAACACGTGCCGCAAGTGTTCAAGATGCTCCTCTAAGGATCGACTGTAGATTAAAATGTCGTCTAAGTACAAGACCACAAACTTCCCCAAGAAAGGTTTAAGAACCTCGTTCATCAATCTCATGAAAGTGCTCGGGGCATTAGTGAGGCCGAATGGCATCACGACCCACTCGTAAAGTCCATTCTTTGTTTTAAATGCCGTCTTCCATTCGTCTCCCTCTCGCATGCGAATTTGATGGTATCCGCTCCGTAAATCAACTTTTGAGAATATAACTGAGCCATGCAACTTGTATAACATGTCGTCTAGTCTCGGGATGGGGAATCGATACTTGACGGTGATGTTATTCACGGCTCTACTGTCAATGCACATCCGCCATGATCCGTCTTTTTTTGGTACAAGTAGGACTGGAACCGCACATGGACTTAAACTCTCTCGGACATATCCGTGACTCATGGGTTCTTCAATTTGACGTTGTAGTTCTTTGGTTTCTTCGGGATTACAACGATATGCCACCTTGTTCAGTAATGGAGCACCTGGTACAAGATCAATTTGGTGTTCGATTCCGCGGATAGGTGGTAATCCCACCGGCAAGTCTTCGGGAAAGACATCCGCGAACTCGTGCAACAGTGTATCTATCTCTTCTTCGTGGTGTGATTTTGTAGCAAGGTTTCGGGTCTCTTTGATCATTATTAAATAAACACGTTCGCCATCATCAATGGCGTGTTCGACTTCCTTTTTATTTGCAAACATCATGAGCTTCGGTCATTCGACTTTTTTTGAACTCATTGTTCGGATAGCTTGAGGTGACATAGGTTTAAGAACAATTTTTCTACCTTTGTCTCGTAACTCATACTCATTGCTCCTCCCTCGATGTAGTACATCCCGATCAAATAACCAAGGTCTTCCCAACAACACGTGACATGCGTCCATCGGTAGTACATCACATATAATATCATCACCATACGAACCCATGGTGAGTCCGACCTTCACTTGTCTTGATACTCTCACTTTATTTCCATCATCGAGCCAATGGAGTGCATACGGCCTTGGATGAGCCGTAGTGGTTAGTCCGAACTTCGATACCATCTCGCTTGATGCCACATTCGTACAACTTCCACCCTCAATGATCAAGCTACACCATTTCTCTCCGACACGACACTTCGTGTGAAAGATTTGATCTCGTTGTTCTATGTCTCTCGGGGCCGCCTTCGTTTGTAACATGCAAAGGACGAGGTTCGTGTCATAATTCGGGGCATCGTATGCCTCACAATCTTCTTCTTCTTCGTCGGCTTCCAAGTTAAAGACGTCTCCAATTCTTTCTTCTTCGGCTAGTAATTCTTCTCGGACGGCTATTGCTTCTCGTAACGTCACTATTCTTCGATTTGGACAAGCACTTTGATAGTGTCCAAATCCTTGACATTTGAAACACCGAACTTTAGATAAGCTTGTTTCCTTTGGCGTGAGAGGAGTTTTTGGAATGGTAGTAACGGGTGGACTCGCCGTGACGGTTTTTGGAAACGAGCTAGAACTCGTGCCAAAGTTGGTATTTCCGAATTTAGGTGGGAATTCGGGTTTTGAAAATTTTGTCTTGTTTTGAGTTTCCAACTTTATGCAAAGTCCGCACAAAGTATCAAAGTCGGGATAGGGGTAGAGTTCCACGGAATTAGCAATGTTTCTATTCAAGCCTTGTAAGAAACGGGACATCCGTAATTCTTCGCTCTATTCAAGTTCTCCCATCAAGGTTAAGTTTTCAAACTCTTCGATGTATTCTCTTACACTTAGCTTTCCTTGTGTGAGGTCAGAAATTTTTTGATATAAACTTAACTTGTGTGTAGCCGGTACATATCTCTTACGTAGTTTCTTTTTTAGAGAATCCCACGTACGTATCTTTTCCTTACCGGCCCGAACTCGTTGTGTCTTCATTCTTTCAAACCAAAGGGAAGCTCTCTTTCCAAGTTTGAGAATCGCGTACTTGCATCGTTTCCCGTCATCGAGGTCCTTGAACTCAAACATTCGTTCAATTTTCCTTTCCCACTCCAAATAAGTCTCGGGATCGGTGCCACCTACGAACTCCGGAAGTTCGCTTGTCTTGAATTCATCCGCATGTTGTGGTGCATGCATGGCGTCGTATCCTCGTCGTGCATGGATTCGGGGCTCCGGCAAGCCTCGAAGAACGTCACGCAATTTGGCTATTTCGTCATCGGTGAATGCCATCTTCTTGAGTAATGTCGAGAACCATGAAACGAATGGCTCCGATACCACTTATGATACGAAGTACGTATATAAGTGTACGTAAAACGTATAAAATATAACGGAAGATTATCACGGTTTTCACAAGTATCAAAGTAACAACGAAAATAAAAGGTGGTGGCCGAATTTATATGGTTTCGGCCGTGAGGTAGCATAGTGTATGGGATTGAATGTGTTTTATCGAATTAGACCTATAACTCGATAAAGATAATCTCTCCTCAAGACCTATTGAAAATTGATCAGGTTATAATTCGAGACGCGTCGAAATAATAACCAAAGTTTTGTTGAACTCGTTCAACGTATATTTCAAGAGAAATACAATGTTTATAACTTTCAAGATGCATACAACAACAACGTGAACTACTATATATAGTAGTATACAAAAATAAGGAAATAAAAAAACAAGAAAAAAAACGAAAATTCAAGTCTTCTCCCTAAGCATGCTTCGTCCGAAATTTCAAAGGTGTGGGGGAGGAGATTCCTTTCATGCTCTTAAATTCAAGTCTTTAGTCATGCCTTTTCAAGACTTTGAAAACTATCCCATGCCTTCAAGACTTTCAACAAGGAATTATTCTTCAAGAAAAAGAGCTTCAACCAAGTCTTCTTCAACACTAATTTGGCCGCAATTTGCTCCCATTTCCGGACGCTTGATTTACGTCCATGCATGTTAATTTCGTCGACATGTTTACGTAACTCCGGTTCCGATTAATAACGTAACTCCAATTCGCGTGTTCTTCTCACCCAAGTATGATGATGCATGGGCATGCAACTTTGTATCGTCGTTGATGTCGATTTTTATTGACTTCTCTTCGATTGGGATAGTTGATAACATATCATTTCCTCCGTCCTTGAAAGGAATTGACCTCAATTCCGTAATGCCATCGTCGTCAAGATAAGGCGAGAGATCGCCTACGTTGAAAGTCGCGTGTACTCCGTATTCGCCCGGAAGTTCTACTTTGTAAGCGTTGTCGTTCACTTTTCCCACAATTTTGTACGGACCTTCGGCTCTTGGCATTAATTTGTTCTTGCGTTTGGTTGGGAATCGTTCTTTCCTCAAATGTATCCAAACTAACTCGCCAACATCAAATAGTCTCGACTTTTTATTTTTGTTCGACTTCCGTTTGTAAATTTCATTTACTTCTTTAATTCGATCTCGTACCTTTTCATGTAACTTCATCATTGACTTGAGTTTTGATTCTGCGTCTTTGTGAACCAATTCGTTGCTCGGCAAGAGAATCAAATCTAATGGCATGTGTGGATTTAGTCCGTACACTACTTCAAAAGGTGAATGGGCCGTGGCGAAACCGCGTGATCGGTTGTATGCGAATTCTGCATGTGCAAGTTTAACGTCCCAATCTTTTTGTGTTTTGTTCACCAATCCTCGCAACAATGCTCCTAAGGTTCGATTAGGCACTTCGGTTTGTCCGTCGGTTTGTGGGTGATGTGAAGTACTGAATAGAAGTTTAGTTCCCACCTTTCTCCATAAAGTATTCCAAAAGTAACTCAGGAATTTAGAATCTCGATCCGACACGATAGTTTTTGGAACTCCGTGTAAACGAACTACTTCTCGGAAATATAAGTCCGCCACATTGCTTGCATCATCGGTTTTGTGACATGCTATAAAGTGAGCCATCTTTGAAAAACGGTCGACGACAACCATGATCGAGTCTTTGCCCCGTTGAGTACGAGGTAAAGCAACAATAAAATCCATCGAGACATCCTCCCACGGTCGCAAAGGTATTGGCAACGGCATGTATGTACTTGGCTTGAACGAACTTTTCATCATGGGACAAGTGACGCATTTACTCACGATCGTGCTTACGTCACCATACATATTTGGCCAAAAGAAATGCTTCTTTAGAACTTCTACGGTTTTAGCTGAACCGAAATGACCGGCTAGTCCTCCTCCGTGCGTCTCCCGAATTAGTAATTCCCGAATCGTATGCTTCGGCACACATAGTTTATTACCTATGAAAAGAAAGTCATCCTGTAAAATAAATTCTTCGTACAGACCTGTTTTACAACGGGTAAAAATTTCTCCGAAATCCAAATCGTCAATGTAATGATTTTTCAAAGTATCGAACCCCAACAAACGAACGTCTAGAATAGAAAGTAAGGCATATCGTCTTGATAGTGCATCCGCCACTATATTACTCTTACCGTCTTTGTACTTGGATGAAAAGTGAAAAGATTGCAAAAACTCCACCCATTTTGCTTGTCTTTGACTTAGCTTGTTTTGCCCGTTAATGTATTTTAATGACTCGTGATCCGAATGTAACACGAAATGTTTCGAACGTAAATAGTGACTCCAATGATCTAGTGCTCGCACGATAGCATAGAACTCTTTGTCGTAAGTGCAATAATTAACTCTAGCACCACTTAACTTTTCTGAAAAATAGGCGATGGGCCGGCCTCCTTGAATAAGTACTGCCCCGATTCCAACTCCACTAGCGTCGCATTCCACCTCAAATGGTTGTGAAAAATCGGGTAATGTTAAAATCGGTGCTTCACATAACTTTTCTTTTAATTTTTCAAAAGCTCTTTGGGCAGCCTCCTTCCATGCAAATGGACCTTGTTTAAGACACTCCGTGATCGGACTAGAGATGGTACTAAAGTTCCGTATGAATCGTCAGTAAAAAGAAGCGAGGCCATGAAATGATCGTACCTCCGTGATAGTTTTTGGTGTCGGCCAAGACTTGATTTCCGCGATTTTCTCTTGATCCACCGAAACTCCTTCTTTAGAAACGACATAGCCGAGAAAGACAAGACTCTCGACTAGAAAAGTACACTTTTCCCGCTTTCCATAAAGTTTCTGTTTCCTTAGAGTTTCAAACACGTGCCGCAAGTGTTCAAGATGCTCCTCTAAGGATCGACTGTAGATTAAAATGTCGTCTAAGTACAAGAAAACAAACTTCCCCAAGAAAGGTTTAAGAACCTCGTTCATCAATCTCATGAAAGTGCTCGGGGCATTAGTGAGGCCGAATGGCATCACGACCCACTCGTAAAGTCCATTCTTTGTTTTAAATGCCGTCTTCCATTCGTCTCCCTCTCGCATGCGAATTTGATGGTATCCGCTCCGTAAATCAACTTTTGAGAATATAACTGAGCCATGCAACTTGTATAACATGTCGTCTAGTCTCGGGATGGGGAACCGATACTTGACGGTGATGTTATTCACGGCTCTACTGTCAATGAACATCCGCCATGATCCGTCTTTTTTTGGTACAAGTAGGACTGGAACCGCACACGGACTTAAACTCTCTCGGACATATCCGTGACTCATGGGTTCTTCAATTTGACGTTGTAGTTCTTTGGTTTCTTCGGGATTACAACGATATGCCACCTTGTTCAGTAATGGAGCACCTGGTACAAGATCAATTTGGTGTTCGATTCCGCGGATAGGTGGTAATCCCACCGGCAAGTCTTCGGGAAAGACATCCGCGAACTCGTGCAACAGTGTATCTATCTCTTCTTCGTGGTGTGATTTTGTAGCAAGGTTTCGGGTCTCTTTGATCATTATTAAATAAACACGTTCGCCATCATCAATGGCGTGTTCGACTTCCTTTTTGTTTGCAAACATCATGAGCTTCGGTCATTCGACTTTTTTTGAACTCATTGTTCGGATAGCTTGAGGTGACATAGGTTTAAGAACAATTTTTCTACCTTTGTCTCGTAACTCATACTCATTGCTCCTCCCTCGATGTAGTACGTCCCGATCAAATAACCAAGGTCTTCCCAACAACACGTGACATGCGTCCATCGGTAGTACATCGCATATAATATCATCACCATACGAACCCATGGTGAGTCCGACCTTCACTTGTCTTGATACTCTCACTTTATTTCCATCATCGAGCCAATGGAGTGCATACGGCCTTGGATGAGCCGTAGTGGTTAGTCCGAGCTTCGATACCATCTCGCTTGATGCCACATTCGTACAACTTCCACCCTCAATGATCAAGATACACCATTTCTCTCCGACACGACACTTCGTGTGAAAGATTTGATCTCGTTGTTCTATGTCTCTCGGGGCCGCCTTCGTTTGTAACATGCAAAGGACGAGGTTCGTGTCATAATTCGGGGCATCGTATGCCTCGCAATCTTCTTCTTCTTCGTCGGCTTCCAAGTTAAAGACGTCTCCAATTCTTTCTTCTTCGGCTAGTAATTCTTCTCGGACGGCTATTGCTTCTCGTAACGTCACTATTCTTCGATTTGGACAAGCACTTTGATAGTGTCCAAATCCTTGACATTTGAAACACCGAACTTTAGATAAGCTTGTTTCCTTTGGCGTGAGAGGAGTTTTTGGAATGGTAGTAACGGGTGGACTCGCCGTGACGGTTTTTGGAAACGAGCTAGAACTCGTGCCAAAGTTGGTATTTCCGAATTTAGGTGGGAATTCGGGTTTTGAAAATTTTGTCTTGTTTTGAGTTTCCAACTTTATGCAAAGTCCGCACAAAGTATCAAAGTCGGGATAGGGGTAGAGTTCCACGGAATTAGCAATGTTTCTATTCAAGCCTTGTAAGAAACGGGACATCCGTAATTCTTCGCTCTATTCAAGTTCTCTCATCAAGGTTAAGTTTTCAAACTCTTCGATGTATTCTCCTACACTTAGCTTTCCTTGTGTGAGGTCAGAATTTTTTTGATATAAACTTAACTTGTGTGTAGCTGGTACATATCTCTTACGTAGTTTCTTTTTTAGAGAATCCCACATACGTATCTTTTCCTTACCGGCCCGAACTCGTTGTGTCTTCATTCTTTCAAACCAAAGGGAAGCTCTCTTTCCAAGTTTGAGAATCGCGTACTTGCATCGTTTCCCGTCATCGAGGTCCTTGAACTCAAACATTCGTTCAATTTTCCTTTCCCACTCCAAATAAGTCTCGGGATCGGTGCCACCTACGAACTCCGGAAGTTCGCTTGTCTTGAATTCATCCGCATGTTGTGGTGCATGCATGGCGTCGTATCCTCGTCGTGCATGGATTCGGGGCTCCGGCAAGCCTCGAAGAACGTCACGCAATTTGGCTATTTCGTCATCGGTGAATGCCATCTTCTTGAGTAATGTCGAGAACCATGAAACGAATGGCTCCGATACCACTTATGATACGAAGTACGTATATAAGTGTACGTAAAACGTATAAAATATAACGGAAGATTATCACGGTTTTCACAAGTATCAAAGTAACAACGAAAATAAAAGGTGGTGGCCGAATTTATATGGTTTCGGCCGTGAGGTAGGATAGTGTATGGGATTGAATGTGTTTTATCGAATTAGACCTATAACTCGATAAAGATAATCTCTCCTCAAGACCTATTGAAAATTGATCAGGTTATAATTCGAGACGCGTCGAAATAATAACCAAAGTTTTGTTGAACTCGTTCAATGTATATTTCAAGAGAAATACAATGTTTATAACTTTCAAGATGCATACAACAACAACGTGAACTACTATATATAGTAGTATACAAAAATAAGGAAATAAAAAAACAAGAAAAAAAACGAAAATTCAAGTCTTCTCCCTAAGCATGCTTCGTCCGAAATTTCAAAGGTGTGGGGGAGGAGATTCCTTTCATGCTCTTAAATTCAAGTCTTTAGTCATGCCTTTTCAAGACTTTGAAAACTATCCCATGCCTTCAAGACTTTCAACAAGGAATTATTCTTCAAGAAAAAGAGCTTCAACCAAGTCTTCTTCAACACTAATTTGGCCGCAATTTGCTCCCATTTCCGGACGCTTGATTTATGTCGATGCATGTTAATTTCGTCGACATGTTTACGTAACTCCGGTTCCGATTAATAACGTAACTCCAATTCACGTGTTCTTCTCGCCCAAGTATGATGATGCATGGGCATGCAACTTTGTATCGTCGTTGATGTCGATTTTTATTGACTTCTCTTCGATTGGGATAGTTGATAACGTATCAGAACTTGTTTCCTATTTCAAGTTCGCTTCCGTCCAAAACGTGCTGTTTCGAGTGTCGTTGTTTGGAGGTGGCCTGTTTCAAGTCTTTTACATTTGGCCAAGTTCCTACCTTGTGGATGTATCGAATTACCGTCTTCATCGCGCGCGCATACTACTCGTCAGTATTGTTGCTGTAGCAAACTGTTGTTGTCAGTTCCCGATAGTTTCTTGTCGATAACTTCTGCTCGTCAAAGAAATCTTCTGCTGTATCGATAGCGAATTTGCATCACAAGCGGGAATTCGTATCAAAGGACACGGTTGGGTGTGGCCGACAGTGGCTTTTGTATTTCCGGACGAGTATGGCACGGGTTATGTCGGACGACACGGCCGAGTTCAGTCGGCAGTGCTTCCGCATTTTCCGGCAGGTTGTGACATTTTCCGGCAGGTTGGACACGTTTGAGCTCGGCATCTTGGTCCTTTTACGTCTTGTGTCCGTTTTCTGGCCTAAAAATGTCGTCGTATGTGCATGACGTGTTGTAAGGCCATTTACGTCGATCTTTGCTTCGTTTTCTTTATTCGGACTAGTCAATTCCATATCAAAAATGTTCCTTCAACACATCTAATGTCTTAGTCAAACCAAAGTGGCCAGCCAAACCTCCCCCATGAGCCTCCTAAACCAGCAACTCTCGAACCGAGTGCTTGGGCAGGCAAAGACGATTTCCCTTAAAAAGGAAGCCTTCGTGTATCGAAAATTCTCCCATCGGTCCAGATTTGAAAAGGGCGAAGGTCTCGCCAAAATCCGCATCACCATCGTAATATTCCTTCACTGTCTCGAAGCCAAGCAAACGAACATCAAGAGTAGAGAGTAAGGCATAATGCCTAGACAATGTATCTGCTACAATATTGCTCTTGCCATCCTTATACTTTGATGAGAAGTGAAATGATTGTAAGAATTCCACCCACTTCGCATGCCTGGGACTTAACTTGTGTTGTCCGTTAATATACTTCAATGATTCATGGTCCGAATGTATGATGAAATGCTTCGGCCGAAGATAGTGACTCCAATGATCTAGAGCCCTTACAATAGCATAAAACTCTTTGTCGTACGTACAATAATTGAGATGAGCACCGTTTAACTTTTCTGAAAAATAAGCAATATGTCGCTTTCCTTGAATGAGAGCCGCTCCAATGCCAACTCCGCTAGCATCACATTCTACCTCAAATGGTTGCGAAAAATCGGGTAATGCTAAGATTGGTGCTTCGCACAACTTCGCCTTCAAATTTGCGAACGACTCCTGGGCAGCCCGGTTCCAATTAAACGTACCTTTCTTCAAACATTCGGTTATTGGGCTTGCAATGGTCCTGAAATCTCGAATGATTCGGTAAAATGAAGCCAGTACGTGGAACGATCTAACTTTCGTCACTGTAGTGGGCACTGGCCAGGACTTAATTGCTTCTATCTTTGCTTGATCGACCGACACTCCATCATTTGAAACAACATAGCCAAGAAAGACTATACTTTCGACTAAAAATGAGCACTTCTCCTTTTTTCCATACAGCCTTTGGTCCCTAAGGGTTTCGAAGACTTGTCTCAAATGTCCGATATGTTCTTGCAACGATCGGCTATAAATCAAGATATCGTCTAGATATACAGCCACAAATTTCCCCAAGAATGGCTTAAGCACCTCATTCATCAAGTGCATGAAGGTACTGGGCACATTTGTAAGGCCGAACGGCATAACGGTCCATTCATACAGCCCATGTTTAGTTTTGAAGTCCATCTTCCACTCATCTCCTTCTCGCATCCGGATTTGGTGATAACCACTTCGTAAGTTAACCTTTGAAAAGATTACGGATCCATGTAATTCATCCAACATGTCATCGAGCCTCGGAATCGGACATCAATACTTGATGGTTATATTATTCACGGCTAGACTGTCTATACACATTCGCCAAGATCCGTCTTTCTTAGGAACCAGTAATACCGGAACCGCACAAGGACTTAGGCTTTCTCGAACATACCCACGATTATTAGTTCTTCGATTTGGCTTTGTAATTCCTTCGTCTCCTCGAGATTACATCTATAGGCAGCTTTGTTGGGGAGCAGCGCACCCGGTATGAGGTCGATCTGATGTTCAATCCCACGAATAGGTGGCAAACCCGACGGTAATTCTCCGAGAAAAACATCCGCAAATTCGTGTAATAAGGCATCCATCCTTTCGTCGTTCCGCACAACCATGTTACCATTCCGTGTCTACTTGAGAATCAATAAGTACACGCACTCGCCATCATTAATAGCATGTTCCACATCCCGTTCGCTAGCAAACATGGCCACTTTTGGTTTTTCACTCCGACTAGAACTCATGGAGTAAATAGCTTGAGGTGACATTGGTTTAAGCACAATCTTTTTGCCCTTATCCCGTAACTCGTACTCGTTGCTTCTTCCTCGGTGTAAAACATCCCTATCAAACATCCATGGCCTTCCCCAAAGTACATGGCATGCATCCATTGGCAGTACATCACATAATACGTTGTCATCATATGAACCCATCGTTAGCCCAATTCTCACTTGTTTAGTCACCCTTATTTTGCTCCCATCATCGAGCCAATGTAAAGTGTAAGGTTTCGGGTGATCCGTAGTGGTCAGCTCGAGTTTAGTCACCATCTCGCTGGAAGCTACGTTGGTGCAACTCCCTCTATCAACGATCAAACTACACCATTTATTTTCGATTTGACACTTTGTGTGAAATATTTTTTTTTGACTCATCAAGGTCAATATTATTATAAAAACGAGAAACAGAAAAGAGTTACAAAGAGAGGGCCATTGGATACCACAATCAGGCAACCAGGCTAGACAACATTTGATCTCGCTGTTCCGAATCATTCGAAACAGCTTTGGCTTGTAGAGTACGCAGAACTAAAGTTGTGTCATAGTTTGGAGCATCGTAAGTCTCAAATTCTTCTCCTTCTTCGTCCTCCATGCTGAAATCAAATACATCACCAGTCTTTCCTTTTCGTCCTCGACCAACAACTCGTCTCGGATCGTGACAGCTTCTCTTAGTGTCACCACTCGTTTGTTCGGACAAGCATTTTGATAATGCCCGAACCCTTGACATTTGAAACATCTTACTTTATCCAAACTCGTCTCCTTCGGTACGTAGGGGGCCTTCGAAATCACAACAGGGACCAGAGCCGGTACAGTTGCCTTAGTAGTTGAACTAGAACCGATACTTGGGTTTCCAAATCTGGCTGGAAACTCGGGTTTATACAACTTCATCCTGTTTTGAGCTTCCAACTTCACACATAGTCCACATAATGTATCGAAGTCCTCGTATGGATATAATTCTACCGAGTTAGCTATGCTTCGGTTCAAGCCACGCAAGAATCGTGACATCTTCTGCTCCTCATTCTCCTCTATTTCTCCCATTAAGGTCAGATTCTCAAATTCCTCAATGTATTCACTGACACTCAATTTTCCTTGCATGAGGTCTGCAATCTTCCTGTACAAGGACAATCGATGCGACGTTGGTACATATCTCTTACGAAGTTTTCTTTTTAACGAATCCCACGAACGGATCTTTTCTTTCCCCAAACGGGTTCTTCACGTTTTCACTCCTTCGTACCAAAGCGAAACGCCTTTCCCCAACTTGAGAATTGCATACTTGCACCGTTTCTCGTCGTCGAGGTCTTTGAACTCGAACATACGATCAATTTTACGTCCCATTTCAGGTAAACTTCAGGTTCTGTCCCGCCAACGAACTCCGGAAGTTCGTTCACCTTGAACTCTTCGACATGGCGTGAGGGTCGTTCATAGTCACCACGCCTAGGTTGCCAACACTGGTCGCGTTGTTCTGGTATGTCACGCAATACGTCGCGAAGTTTTTCCAAGAAATTAGCGTCGTTAAGATCCATAATGCCAAAGATCAAGAACTTGGGCTCCGATGCCACTTATGATACGAATTCTTACTTATGAGGCGAATTCTTTACCGGTACAGCGGCAAGTTGTTTTGACGAGCGGAAGCGAACAGCAAGAAACTGCCAGGAACTGATAACAACGGTTCGCTACAACAATAACACTGGCTAGCAGTATGCGCATGCGATAGGAAATGATGACGGCAGCTCGATACAGTAACAAGACAGGAACTGGCCGAATGGAAATGACTCGAAACAGGCAACCTTCAAACAGCGGCACTCAAAACAGCAAGTATCGGTCGGATGATAATTGAAAACAGGAAACAAGTTCGAACAATCGAACAGCACTTGATGTGAAATCCCGATCAAGTATAACCCTGAATTGAAAACAAGAAGAATATCGAGACAGAACAGGAAACAGTTGTTTTATCGAACTAGACCTATAATTCGATAAATTGATTTCTTCTCAAGACCTATTGAGAATTAATCAGATTAAGATTCGAAAACGCGTCGAATAATAATCAAAGTTTTGAAGGAAACTCGTCCAACACTTAAACAATACACAAGGTATGTTGTTTTATCATTCAAAATCAATCCCCTTCATTACAACTCCATCGCCACTATTTATAGGCAAAAGTAGCCTGACAAGATAATCTAAACTATTACAAGCTGGTCTTAAAATAAGGAAAAGAAAATACAAGTTTCCCCACGTCAGTTGCAAACAATAGTAAAAGCTGGGTTTTGTCTCCAAGGTGATAGCCGCCTTTCACAAAGCATGCTGCCGAGAATCCTGCTGCTTTTATAATAAAGAAAATGCTGAAATTCTTTTATTGTTTTGCTTTTACCACTTGGACCCCTTCCCCCAAGATGCAAGTTGCCTTTAAGTTATTCCAAGCCCAGTTATTAAGGTAACTCCGGGTCTCGTATCCGTTTTCTCGCCTAAGTACGTTGGAGTATGGTCGAGGTGTTTTACGTCAATCCTTATTTCGTCTTCTTCGCTTGGAGTAGTCGGTTTCGTATAAGAGACTCCACGTCTTGTGTCCGTTTTCTCGCCTAAATATGTAGTCGTCCGTGCATGGCGTGTTGTAAGGTCATTTATGTCGATCCTTACTTCGTCTTCTTCATTCGTATTAATTGATCCCGTATCATGTGCTGATGGTGCTATTAAAGATTTGGACTTGATGTTCAATGATCCTAGTGTTAATTTGGAGTCTGTCGTTAGTAGTGGTTCTGTAGCAAGTGTGGTTGCTAATTTTTCCCCGTTGTTGTCATAGTGTAATGATGTGCCTATTATTATTACTGGAGCTTTGGTTGGTGAAGATAATGTTATTAGTGTATCTCAATTACCTAAATCTTTGAACTTTGGTTCGGTTCTGGTTCTTATTCCGAAGGAGTTGTCTCTACCTTCTGTTGTGTTAGGAAAAATTTTGTTAAAAAAAGGGGACTTCGGTATGTGTAACCTAAAATTCAAAATGGCGAGTTTATTGTGAAACCGGATGTTAGTATTGGCATTGAAGGTGCTAAGAGGTGGCAATACACCTTAGTTGGTTATTTTTTGGGGAAAGCCCCTTCTCTCAATTTGATTAAGAATTACTTTCTGTCTGTGATGCGATTGTGACGTCTCCAAACGAAGTAAGAATTGACGTAGGTGATGATACCACGTTACATGCACATGCACCTACGTACTTCGGTGAGAAAACAAATACGGAAATGGGAACAATCTTAATAATCGGAACCGGGATAACTTAGACGTATCAAAGCATGCATACGTATGCATGTTCATGCATACGTATGCATGTTCATGCATACAAAATCGGCCATATTAGGGGGAAGATTTCGGCCGATTTGATGAAGGATTCATGAAGGATATTTGTCCACACTACTTTAATATTTGCTTTCATTTTCAAAGTGCACCATATCAAGATCAAGGATAGAGATTTGATTCACTCCACCCTTTTGAAAGAAATCAGCCGAAGCACATGGAGAAGAAGATGCCAAGTAGTCCCTTTCATGTTCAAGTCCTTGTCAAAGCCTTACAAAAGATATCACATGAGAAAGATGATTATTGTAACACCCCCAAGACATTCAGGGCATATTACAGCGCCGTGGACTCCACACTGTGGAATCCACCAGGCTAACGTACCAACAAGACATTTGACAACGACAAACAATCATCAATAATACGACAATTCAAATAAGATTACAATCCGACAATAAAATCCAACACTAATCCATTTCCCAAAACAGGAACACAACATTAATAATTTTGAAACAAGAAGTACTCGAGTACTTAAACCAATTTTATAATACAAAAGTCCCATAACAAGACATCAAAAGTAATAGACTGAAATGAACACCAATAAATGACTACTGATCAGTATCATGCTTGCCCATCATCCTCATACGGCTCGAGTGCTCGTTTGTCCCCACGATCGATACCTGAAATACAAAAAGTATTTCCCCCATTTAAGGGGTTAGCGACAACTGCTAGTGCAAGTACAATCCATTTGAACTACATTCTAATCAGATGAATATATGCGCCAAAAATCATTTTAGAAAACATTTTATATTTTGGAATATTTACATTGTACAATCGTAAAACACATTATCTCCAACAAATCACAATTCAAAGTTAACCGTTGGTACGAGACTCACGGCCACCGTACCCCGCAGAGCCCCGTCGGACATCCCTGGGTGGCTAACCACAGTTCGCGATACGCACACTCACGGCAATACGTATCCCTAGAGGCCCCGTCGGACCGTCCCTAGGTGAACATACACATAACCATCCAACAACCACGATACAGCCATAATTCAAATACTAGAACATGTAAACAAATGTAAAGTACTTGCCTTTGAGACATTCTTGAAGAAACGGAGTTGAAACACGACTACGAACGGTCCGGGTGGAAAACGACAGTTCCTAAACGAAGGATCAACACAGTTCAGTCCCCACGGACAGCAATAGTCTATTGTAATACACCCATAACCCCGATTACACGATACGACAATGAACGATCAATCGATACGGGCGAGGGTTTACGCAAAATCTCCCCGTATTGATAATTCGCGGATTAAAATCAAGGAAATTGGATTAAGAATCACTCAATAATTACAATCGGTAAAGAATATCGTAATATAGATGAACAATTCGGAACTAAACCCTAGAATCCCGGAAAACCCCCAAATACGTCAAAATTAGGGTTCCTGAGGAATTACCTTTAATTCGGACGATGGATGATGATTATGCTGATGATAATATGTTAACACGACTCTACGGTGATGGAATTTGAAGAGAACTCCGATCAGAACCGGTGGAAATCGCCTCTGAGGTCGCACATCGAAAGAACGAAGAGAAAAGAATAAAACTGTTGTTCTGAAACTGCCCGCTGACTTATATAATCTGTGAAGTTAGCGCACGCTAACTGCCATATGTAGCGCGCGCTAACGGGGCCATGACAGGTCCAGTGGCTACTGCCACCATTCGTTAGCGTACGCTAACAATAAGGAGTTAGCGTACGCTAAATGCATATCGGTAGCGCACGCAAGGTAACAGGAGTAGCATGCGCTACACCGCACGATTAAGATCTGGCGATGTCACATCGCCGATGAAGCTTGTCGAGGGTAAAAAACACGAAACACACGACGAGACCAGAATCCAGGAACATAGACGTGAAGCATACAAGACGACAGAGCTAAGCGCTTAAAGAAAATACAATTCCGACCACCGGAGGGTCCGTAATGCGACAACGAAAATAAGATTCCCTAAACTATTAGGAAATTACAAAAATGGCCCAAGTGCCCGAAAATCACGAAACGACGTCGGATTTACAAACCGAAAGTCTGCACATGACCAACTCAACCATACGAACTTGTACAAACCAAGAAACAACGAAAACGAATGAGTTTTACAAGAATTGAACGTTCATACGGCAAAACATGTCATAAAACGAAATTACGTGAAAACATCATCAAAACTCGTCCAAATGGAAAAACTCCAAGAACAAAGTAGATTCAAAATGTCGAAACGGTTACAAGCGAGTCGATAAAAATAGACATACACCAAAAATGGAAACTGCTAAAAATGGAAAATTATGGATATTACATTCTCCCCCTCTAAAATAAAGTTTCGTCCCGAAACTTAAGAATCAAAAAGTTCGGGATGCCTCGAACGCATATCCTCCTCTAACTCCCACGTCGCTTCTTCTACTCCGTGCCTCGACCATTGCACCTGAACCAAAGGAATGGTTTTGTGCCTTAACTGCTTGTCACGACGCTCCAAAATTCTGACGCGCCTCTCTTCAAACGTAACATCCTTCTCGATCTCTACGTCCCCAAAGTCAATAATGTGGGACGGGTCCGGAACGTACTTCCTCAACTGGGAAACGTGAAATACGCTATGCACATGACTCAGCGACGGAGGTAACGCCAAACGGTATGCCAACTCACCGACTCTCTCCAATACCTCGAAAGGTCCAATATATCTCAGGCTGAGTTTCCCCTTCTTCCCAAAATGGAAAACTCCTTTCGTTAGAGACACTCTCAACAGAACATGATCTCCCACCTCAAACTCCAAAGGTCTACGCCGCATAAGACTTTTGTCGACTTTGAGCAGCCAACATTCTCTTCCTAATCAATTTAACTTTCTCCCTCGTCTCCAAAACAAGGTCCGGCTCGGTGCCAACCAAATTGGACGGATCATCCCAACATATCGGTGATCGGCAACGTCGGACATAAAGTGCCTCATACGGTGCCATCTTAATCGTGCCAGCTATTATTATAAGTAAACTCAATTAAGGCCAAATGCTCCTCCCAGTCACTATTCCAATCTAACGCGCACGCGCGCAACAAATCCTCGAACGTCTGAATGGTACGTTCGGACTGTCCATCAGTCTGAGGGTGGAAAGATGTACTCAAACGCAACCGTGTTCCCAATGCCTTATGTACCTCCTGCCATAAGTGCGATACAAACCGGCCATCTCTATCTGAAATAATGGTCCTCGGCGTACCATGAAGCCTCACTATCTGTGCGATAAAAATACGAGCCAACTTTTCTCGACCCCAAGTATCCTTGATGCCCAGAAAATGTGCCGACTTAGTCAGTCGATCTACAATCACCCACACCATATTCATACCAGTCTTCGTCCTCGGCAAACCCGTGACAAAATCCATAGAGATATCCTCCCACTTCCATTCCGGGACGGGAAGTGGTTTCAATAACCCGGCTGGCCGCTGATGCTCAATCTTGACTTGCTGACAAGTCAAACACTTAGCCACAAACTGAACTACCTCCTTCTTCATATCGTTCCACCAGAAATTTTTCCTCAGATCTTTATACATTTTACTCGAGCCCGGATGGACTGAGTAAGGTGACGCATGAGCCTCTCGCATAATACTCTGTCTCAATTCTGAGTCGTTCGGAACACACAACCGACCTCGGAATCTCAACACTCCATCCTCATGAATAACAAATCACGGGGCTTTCCCCTTCCCTACACTCTCTCGAAGCTGAATAAACATCGGGTCCTCCAACTGTCCCGATTTTATGTCACCAACCAGAGATGAAGAAATCTCAAGAGTACGCAACTGCCCGGAACTCTCTGGCAGTACAACCTCAATGCTCAACCTCGTAAACTCTCGCTGAAGTCCCGACTGGGCCGTAAGCAACTCAAGCGCCCGAAGCGATACCGATTTCCGGCTCAAAGCATCTGCTACCACATTAGCCTTGCCCGGATGATAGAGGATCTCGATATCGTAATCCTTAATCAATTCCAACCATCTCCTCTGTCTCATATTAAGCTCTTTCTGGGTGAAAATGTACTTCAGGCTCTTGTGATCGGTGAAAATCTGACACGACGAGCCATACAAGTAATGACGCCAGATATTCAACGCAAATACGACTGCGGCCAACTCAAGATCGTGCGTAGGGTAATTCAACTCGTATGGTTTCAACTGACGGGAAGCATAGGCAATCGTCCTCCCATGTTGCATAAGTACGCATCCGAGCCCTTGGCCCGAGGCATCACTATAAACTGAGAAACCATCATTACCACTCGGTAAGGCCAAAACGGGAGCGGTCGTCAACCGCTTCTTCAACTCCTCAAAACTATTCTGCCTCTAATCGGTCCACACAAACTTCTCTGACTTCTGTAACAACTGAGTCAGCGGTCGAGCGAGCTTAGAGAACCCCTCGGCGAATCTACGGTAATACCCGGCTAATCCCAGAAAAATGCGGACCTCCTTCACGTTCTTGGGCGGCGCCTAATCCAATACTGCCTCTACCTTATGTGGGTCCACACGAACACCCTCGGCCGAGATCACATGACCGAGAAACATAACCTCCCGCAACCAAAACTCGCACTTTGAGAACTTCGCAAAAAGATGCTGAGTTCTCAAAATATCTAATACGATATGCAAATGACGGGCGTGCTCCTCCTCGCTCCTCGAGTAAATCAGGATGTCATCGATAAAAATGACTACACACTTATCAAGGTACTCGATAAAGACTTTGTTCATAAGCTGCATGAACACGGATGGGGCATTGGTTAGCCCAAAAGGCATAACCACAAACTCGTAGTGACCGTATCTCGTCCGAAAGGCTGTCTTCGGAATATCGGTATCCTTCACTCGGAGCTGATAATACCCCGATCTCAAATCAATCTTCGAAAACACAGTTGCCCCTTGCAACTGATCAAACAAGTCATCAATCCTCGGGAGCGGATACTTGTTTTTGATGGTTAATTTGTTCAACTCTCGGTAGTCGATACACAAACGGAGTGACCCATCCTTCTTCTTCACAAACACGACCGGTGCGCCCCAAGGTGAAGCGCTCGGTCGAATATACCCCATGTCTAGCAACTCTCCCAACTGTTTCTTCAACTCAAGCATCTCGGCAGGCGCCATACGGTATGGCGTCTTAGAAATCAGTGCTGCACCCGGCTCTAAATCGACGGTAAACTCAACTTCTCGGTCCGGCGGCAAACCCGGCAACTCGTCTGGAAAGACATTAGGATACTCACACACTACCGGGATAGACGAGAGCTCGACTCTCCCTTTTTCCGATCTCAAAGCGTAACACCAATAGCCCGTGCAACCTCCCCGAAGAAGCCTCACCGCCCTCAAGGCGCTGATCAAGAGTCTCTGGCTACTCCGCTTACGCCCCACAAAAGAATGCTCGGTACCGTCAGAGGCTAACATTGAAACAGTCCTCGTTCTATAATTCATGATCGCCCCATGACGGTCCAGCCAATCCTCACCCAGAATCAAATCCTCATCTCTAATATCTACCGCAATCAAATTGGAAGGCCAAACCCTCCCCGCGATACTCACTGGAAAATCCCTAATCTCACGATCCCCCACGATGCTATCCCCACTAGTCAGTTTAACAACAAATGGTTCACACGCAACCAAGCAATCAATAAGCAGACGACGCACACAATCCATAGATATAAAAGAATGTGTAGCACCAGAATCGAACAATACGGAAACAGGATGATCAAGGATATGGACGGTACCTGTAGCCACCGTCGCGTCGGGATCTCCGGCTCGCCTCATCTCATACACACGGGGCGGAACAGACCCCGCACTAGAAGCTCCCCCTCTAGAAGGCTGTCCACGTCCTCGACCTCTACCAAAACTTCTGTGTGGGCCGAGAGCTGTCGGTGCCTGATTCACACTCGGCTCTCCCGCAGCTGGGGCTGATATCTGAGTAACTGGAGCCCGAGATGCATCCGTACAAAACTTAGCACGATGACCCATCCGACCACAAGCAAGACACTGAATCGGAGGCCTATCACACTCACTCATCATGTGGCCCAGACGACTACAGTTGAAGCATGTAAGACCACGAACGGAACCAGCAGGAGCATACCTAGAACCGTTTCCTCGACCAACTGATGGCGACTGACTTCCGAAGACTCGCGAACCAGACTGAGCCTTCGGATACCCTCCAGACTTGCCCCCCGAAAACTGACCGGAGGTCTTCTGCTTCTTCCCTTTGGTTTCCGTCTCTGTTGCAGAAAACGACATCTCATAAACCATCGCTTTATTCTGATAATCTTTCAAAGTCGTACACCCTAGACCAGACATGTAGTGGCGCACCCTCGGTTTCATCCGCATATCAAAGTGGCGGATCTTATCAAGCTCATCTCGGACTTGGTTTCTCACATAATGCAGCTGTTGATTGTAGTCTTTGATAGCTTGAGAAATAGGAACATCCTGGGGTTTAGCCTCAAAGAAGGCTCGGATCCTCCACTCTTTCACTGGCCAAGGACAGAATTCGTCTTCCATCAGATCCCGAAACTCTGCCCATGTAGCTGCCCGGTCACGCGGTTTCACCGCTTGCCACCACGTTGCTGCCTCCTTGGCGAGGAAGTACTGGCCAATAGGTACTTTCCTCTCCTCGGAACAATTAGCAGCCTCAAATACTTTCTCCATCTCGAATAGCCAATTCTCCCAACCGGAAGGGTCGGAAGCACCATCAAACTGTGGAGGACGCCTACGAATCACGTCCTGAAGCAACTTATCATTGCCGGATCCAGTAGGCGGAACCGGGTTAGCATTAGCTTGGCCGACTAGAACGGCCTGAGTCAGTAGCGTCATCTGGTTCGCTACTTGCTGCAAAATGTTGGCCACTCCAACATTCTCATGTGCATTACCGGAGCTAGCGGTAGTCTGTGACCTCCGAGGAACTAGGGGACAGCATTCGACAAAGAAGGCATCGCCGAATCAGTTCCCGAGTGATCGGACATGGCCGCCCCACCGGCTGCGCCACGTCCCCTACTGCGTCCGCGACCGCGTCCGCGTCCTCTACCAGCAGGAATTCTGAAGAAGTAACGGGTAAGTACAATTCAAACGCAAAATGCAACAAGATACTAAGACAGGAATAGAACAGAACGATGAAACGAGTCAAGTTAGGAAAAACTTACGAGCACCGGCGTACTGAGATGATGGCATAGCAACGATACTGTCCCAAAAACGACACTTAACTAGACCCAAATAACCGACAGCCTAGGTATCCATAACCTAAGATCTGATACCATATTCTGTAACACCCCCAAGACATTCAGGGCATATTACAGCGCCGTGGACTCCACACTGTGGAATCCACCAGGCTAACGTACCAACAAGACATTTGACAACGACAAACAATCATCAATAATATGACAATTCAAATAAGATTACAATCCGATAATAAAATCCAACACTAATCCATTTCCCAAAACAGGAACACAACATTAATAATTTTGAAACAAGAAGTACTCGAGTACTTAAACCAATTTTATAATACAAAAGTCCCAAAACAAGACTTCAAAAGTAATAGACTGAAATGAACACCAATAAATGACTACTGGTCAGTATCATGCTTGCCCATCATCCTCATACGGCTCGAGTGCTCGTTTGTCCCCACGATCGATACCTGAAATACAAAAAGTATTTCCCCCATTTAAGGGGTTAGCGACAACTGCTAGTGCAAGTACAATCCATTTGAACTACATTCTAATCAGATGAATATATGCGCCAAAAATCATTTTAGAAAACATTTTATATTCCGGAATATTTACATTGTACAATCGTAAAACACATTATCTCCAACAAATCACAATTCAAAGTTAACCGTTGGTACGAGACTCACGGCCACCGTACCCCGCAGAGCCCCGTCGGACATCCCTGGGTGGCTAACCACAGTTCGCGATACGCACACTCACGGCAATACGTATCCCTAGAGGCCCCGTCGGACCGTCCCTAGGTGAACATACACATAACCATCCACAACAACCACGATACAGCCATAATTCAAATACTAGAACATGTAAACAAATGTAAAGTACTTGCCTTTGAGACATTCTTGAAGAAACGGAGTTGAAACACGACTACGAACGGTCCGGGTGGAAAACGACGGTTCCTAAATGAAGGATCAACACAGTTCAGTCCCCACAGACAACAATACTCTATTGGAATACACCCATAACCCCGATTACACGATACGACAATGAACAATCAATCGATACGGGCGAGGGTTTACGCAAAATCTCCCCGTATTGATAATTCGTGGATTAAAATCAAGGAAATTGGATTAAGAATCACTCAATAATTACAATCGGTAAAGAATATCGTAATATAGATGAACAATTCGGAACTAAACCGTAGAATCCCGGAAAACCCCCAAATTCGTCAAAATTAGGGTTCCTGAGGAATTACCTTTAATTCGGACGATGGATGATGATTATGCTGATGATAATATGTTAACACGACTCTACGGTGATGGAATTTGAAGAGAACTCCGATCAGAACCGGTGGAAATCGCCTCTGAGGTCTAACATCGAAAGAACGAAGAGAAAAGAATAAAACTGTTGTTCTGAAACTGCCCGCTGACTTATATAATCTGTGAAGTTAGCGCACGCTAACTGCCATATGTAGCGCGCGCTAACTGGGCGTGGAGTCCAGTGGCTCGCCACCATTCGTTAGCGTCGCTAACAATAGGGAGTTAGCGTACGCTAAATGCATATCGGTAGCGCACGCAAGGTAACAGGAGTAGCGTGCGCTACACCTGATTGATTCAGCCCGATGTCACATCGGCAGACAAAATTTTATCGAGGTACAAAACACGAAACGCACGACGAGACCAGAATCCAGGAACATAGACGCGAAGCATACAAGACGAAGGAGCTAAGCGCTGAAAGAAAATACAATTCCGACCACCGGAGGGTCCGTAATGCGACAACGAAAATAAGATTCCCTAAACTATTAGGAAATTACAAAAATGGCCCAAGTGCCCGAAAATCACGAAACGACGTCGGATTTACAAACCGAAAGTCTACACATGACCAACTCAACCATACGAACTTGTACAAACCAAGAAACAATGAAAACGAATGAGTTTTACAAGAATCGAACGTTCATACGGCAAAACATGTCATAAAACGAAATTACGTGAAAACGTCATCAAAACTCGTCCAAATGGAAAAACTCCAAGAACAAAGTAGATTCAAAATGTCGAAACGGTTACAAACGAGTCGATAAAAATAGACATACACTAAAAATGGAAACTGCTAAAAATGGAAAATTACGGATATTACAATTATCTCCTCCCTTCAAGTACCCCACGGCCGAAATAAAGGAGGAAGAAGCCATGCATGATGTTGCTTTCAATCTTTGTCAAAGTCTTGATAGTTTAGTTTATTATTTACTTGTCTTTTAGCTTGATCTTGTGTGATCTTGTTTGATCTTATTAGTACACTTTGATTATAATTAGATGCATCTTCGAGTTGTAATTTAATCAATTCTCAATAGGTCTTGAGGAGAGATTGTCTTATCAAACTATAGGTCTAGTTTGATAAATTTACTTTCATATTATCTTGTTTACGGAAACCGAATTGCCCTACTTTCGGTTAAATCTTATGAGTGTTACACATATCGAGTGTTGAGAGGTTAAAAGATATATCCGCTGCATTTTCCGGTGAATTTACGTTCATCTTAATACGTAATTCATATCATTAGTGGTATCGGAGCCCAAGGTTATTTCCTTGCCGAAATTCTCTTGGCGATTTTCTGGAGTAAGCTATCTTATCATGGATTTTTCCGACGATTTCATGGAGAAACTCCGTGAGGCATTACAAAACTTACAAGAACCACATTTTCAAGCTGGAAGAGGAGGATATGATGCACATTCACCGCATCATGTGGATTAATTCAAAGTAAATGAACTTCTGGAATTTGTCGGAGGTACCAATCCCGAAGTCTACTTGGAGTGGGAGAGAAAGATTGAACGTATGTTCGACTTCAAGCACCTTAACGATGAGAAACGGTGCAAATATGCGATTCTAAAGTTAGGTAAGGGCGCTTCCCTATGGTTTGAGGGTGTGAAAACACAACGAGCTCGTGCGGGAAAAGAGAAAATTCGCTCTTGGGATTCTTTGAAGAAAAAACTACGTAAAAGGTATGTCCCGACATCACATCAGTTAACCTTATACCGAAAAATTACGGAGTTCGTGCAAGGGAAACTAAGTGTGGGAGAATACATCGAAGAATTTGAAGGCTTGGCCTTAATGGGAGAACTTGAAGAAAATGAAAAACAAAGAATGTCACGTTTCTTATGTGGCCTAAACCGAAATATTGCAAATACGGTGGAATTATACCCATGCGGAGATTTTGACACTTTATGCGGACTATGCATAAAAATTGAATCTCAAAACAAGTTGAAGTTTACCAAACCCGAATTCCCATACAAATTCGGAAATGCAAGTGCCGGCTCAAGTTCGACTACGAAACCTACCGTACCTTTTCAAGTCCCTACCCTGGCCCCGAAGGTTCCTCACGTTTCCAAGGAAACGAGCTTGGCTAAAGTACGATGTTTTAAATGTCAAGGCTTTGGTCACTATCAAAATGCATGTCCAAATAAAAGGGTGGTCACTTTAAGAGAAGCTCTTGCGGTCCGAGACGAACTTTTAGTCGAGGACAGGAAGGAAGGCCTTGGTGATGTGTTTAACATAGAGGCCGAGGAAGAGAACGAGGAATGCGAGACTTATGATGCTCCGGAATATGATACTACTTTTAGTGCTTCGAGCACTACATACCAAAATTATTCCAAGTGATACGGATCAAAGAGATCAAATCTTTCATTCCAAATGCAAAGTCGGAGAAAAGTGGTGTAGCTTGATAATAGACGGAGGGAGTTTCATGAATGTAGCTTCAAACGAGATGGTCACCAAACTCGGGCTAACTACTACGGCTCACCCGAGACCGTATGCTTTACATTGGCTCGATGATGGAAGCTGATACGAATTATCCCGGAGAGGTGGATACGTATCGTTCGGAGTATATGTAAGAATATCGTAGCGGAAGTCTTTTTACGATTAGGGTTTTTTTGGATGTATTTTGTGGGAGTAATATCGAATATGACAATGAAAATTCAAACAAATGAAAAATGGAAGTAATATCGGAAAAGTGATAATATCGATCAAGAAGACTTGAAAGATCAAGAACAAAGGTTTATCGAATTAGACCTATAATTCGATAAGGTGATTTCTTCCCAAGACCTATTAAGAATCAATCGGATTAATACTCGAAAACGCGTCGAATAAAAATCAAGTTTCGATGAAAAGCATTCACCAAGAATAGAAAACACAATGTGTATTCTTATACTTCAACATTCATAGTACAATGCAATTACAAGATTTATCAAAGCCTATTTATAGGAAAAAAACTAACTCTACCTATAACAATAAAAAAAACAATTCAAAGATTATAAAATCTTTGAATAATCTAAACAAATCAACATAAAATACAAAAAGGGAACACAAATCAAATAAAAGGGAGACACAATACCTCAAATAAGTAAAGAAAGAAAAAGAGGACAAAAATACACAAAAGTGTATAAAATATGGGGGCTGTCGGCAGGGACTCGACCGTGTCCCGTGACACGGCCGCGGCGCGGTCGACAGGCGCCGGCAGGGACTCGGCACGGGCGCGGCGCTGACAAGGACGTCGGCAGTAACTCGACCGTATACGCCCGGCACGGCGCGCGCGGCGAGGGCGTCCGAAGCGGTGACTCGTCCGCGGTGACTGACTCGCGATAGGGACGTTCGGCGTGGACTCGATCGTGTCCTAGAACACGGTCGGGCGTTTGGGCAGTGGATTTTGGCTTATCCAGAAGAGTTCGACTCGGCCGTGTCTCGGAACACGGTCGAGTCTAGCCGGCAGTCAGTCTCACAATTCTGGGACATCTCGGCACGGGCCGTGCCGGATGACATGGCCGAGTTCGGCCGGCAGTGCTCGGCATTTTCTGGCAGGTGCGATATTTTCCGGCAGGCTCGACATTTTCTGGCAGGCGACGAAATTTTCCGGCAGGTTGTGTCATTTTCCGGCTTGTGTCCGTTTTCTCGCCTAAAAATGTTGCCGTACGTGCATGACGCGTTGTAAAGCCATTTACGTCGATCCTTGCTTCGTTTTCTTTATTTGGACTAGTCAATTCCATATCATCCCCTCCCCCTTTAAAAAGAATTGTCCTCAATTCCGAACTTCCTTTGTCATCAAGATAATTAATTAAAGCCACTAAGTACTTGATCTCGAAAATGTCCGCAGTGCGTACATGGCCCAAAATCTTGAGACGATAGGTAGTGGGGGGCCCTCGAGAATCACCAACAAAATAACTATCATTATTAATAAAATATAATAATTATTCCGCCCGGTAATACCGATACCATGACATGAGTGGACATCTGAAATGGGACGCACGGTTAATTTCACATCGGGTTCATCCTCCAGAATTGGAAACACTGATAATTCCACATCGGGTTCACCATCAAGAATGGGAAACACAAGATTTATTACGGATTCCTCTCCATCAACTGGTTCCTCATAAAATGCTGGCGGTCCGTCATAATCTGACCAACTCTCCGTTTCAATATTGTTGGGCTCCTCCAATAATAGCCCATCACAAAATAATTTACTAACCTCAATTTGGTAATCATCCAAGACAATAAGTCCATTACGAGAAACTGAGTCGTTATAAAAATTAGGCCCAAAGCTGTCGTTTTCTTTTAACCGGCCAATCTCAGTACCAAGCTCAATTTCCCTCTCACTAGAAAACATCTTTAGATTCGGTTTCTCACCTCGGTTAGGGATCATAGATTGAAGTGACATTGGTTTCAACACGACCCTCTTGTCCTTATCCCGCAACTCGTACTCGTTACTTCTTCCTCGATGTAAAACATCTTTATCGAATAGCCATGGTCATCCCAAGAGTACATGGCATGCATCCATCGGGAGTACATCGCATAATATGTTGTCGACGTACGAACCCATGGTTAAGCCGACCCGTACTTGTTTCGAGACTTTCAATTTACTCCCGTCATCGAGCCAATGTAATGCATATGGTTTTGGGTGAGTAGTAGTGATGAGTCCGAGATTCGTCACCATCTCCCTTGACGCTATGTTGGTACAACTTCCTCCATCGATGATCACACTACACCATTTGTCCCCGACTTGACACTTGGTGTGAAAAATTTGATCCCATTGTTCTGAATCATTTGAAACGGGTTTGACTTGTAAAGTACAAAGAACTAATGTTGTATCATAGTTTGGAGCCTCGTAAGTTTCACATTCTTCTCCCTCGTCTTCCTCCACGTTGGAATTAAATACATCACCTAGTCTTTCTCCTTCGTCCTCGAGCAACTCGTCTCGGATCGTGATGGCCTCTCTTAGCATCACAACTCATTTGTTAGGGCAAGTATTTTGATAGTGACCGAATCCTTGGCATTTAAAACACCTTACTTTGGTTAGGCTCGTTTCATTCGGTACGCCGGGGGTTTTAGAAACCGTAGTAGAGATAGGAGTCAGTATCGTTGTGGTAATTGAACTCGAACCGGTACTTGGATCCTCGAACTTTGATGTAAATTCGGTTTTGGCAAACTTCACTTTGTTTTGAGCTTCTATCTTTATGCATAGTCCACATAAAGTATCAAATCTTCATATGGATATAACTCCACCGTGTTGGCTATGTTTTTGTTTAAGCCTCGTAAAAAACGGGACATCTTTTGCTCTTCATTTTCTTCTAGTTCTCTTATCAAGACCAAACTTTCGAACTCTTCAATATATTCACCGACACTTAGTTTGCCTTGCATGAAGTCGGAAATCTTTCGGTATAAGGTTAATCGGTGTGATGTTGGCACATACCTCTTATGAAGTTTTCTTTTTAAAGAATCCCACGAACGGATTTTTGCCTTCCCGCTCGAATCCTTCGTGTCTTTACCCCTTCAAACCAAAGAGAAGCACCCTTCCCTAACTTCAGAATTGCGTATTTGTAACGTTTCTCATCGTTAAGGTCTTTGAATTCAAACATGTGCTCAATCCTCCATTCCCACTCCAAATAAGCTTCGGGATTGGTACCTCCAACGAACTCCGGAAGTTCGTTTACTTTAAACTCGTTCGCATGGTGTATTTGACGTGCGTCATCCCCACGTATTGCTTGCATATGTGGTTCCGGTAGACCGCTTAGTGCGTCCCGGAGTTTCATCAAGAAATCGAGATCGGAAAAATCCATAACAAGAATCAAGAGATAGTTCTTCACAAGAAATCGTTGAATAAATCACCAAAGGAGATGACCCTGGGCTCCGATACCACTTATGATACGAATTATCCCGGAGAGGTGGATACGTATCGTTCGGAGTATATGTAGGAATATCGTAGCGGAAGTCTTTTTATGATTAGGGTGTTTTTGGATGTATTTTGTGGGAATAATATCGAATATGACAATGAAAATTCGAACAAATGAAAAATGGAAGTAATATCGGAAAAGTGATAATATCGATCAAGAAGACTTGAACGATCAAGAACAAAGGTTTATCGAATTAGACCTATAATTCGATAAGGTGATTTCTTCCCAAGACCTATGGAGAATCAATCTGATGTGATTACGACATCTCCAAACGAAGTAAGAATTGACGTAGGTGACGATACCACGTTGCATGCACATGCACCTACGTACTTCGGTGAGAAAACAAATGCGGAAATGGGAACGATCTTAATAATCGGAACCAAGATAACTTAGACGTATCAAAACATGCATACGTATGCATGTTCATGCATACGAAATCGGCCATTTAGGGGAGATTTCGGCCGATTGTGACATGCATCCATGAAGGATCTTTTGTCCCCACTACTTTAATATTTGCATTCATTTTCAAGTCCACCACATCAAGATCAAGGAAAGAGATTTGTTTCACTCCACCCTTTGGAATGATTTCGGCCGAACCACATGGAAAGAAGATGCCAAGATGTTACTTTCATGATCAAGTCATTGTCAAGCCTTACAAAATATATCACATGAGAAGGATCTTTTCCACTCCCTCTTTGAACCCCATGGCCGATTTGTGCAAGGAAGGAGCCAAAATGTTGTTGTTTTCTTTTCCTTGTCAAAAGTCTTGATAGTTAGTTTAATAATTGTTTGTCTTTTAGCTTGATCTTGTGTGATCTTGTTTGCCTTTGTTAGGAGTTGTAATGTCTATATAATAGCCTCATCCTCAACATTTTATAATCAACTTTGAAGCTTGCAAAAACGAAATACACTTGTGTATGTTCATTGTTGAATGATTTTCAGCACAACTTGATTATAATTCAACGCGTTTTCGAGTTGTAATTTTAATCGATTCTCAATAGGTCTTGAGAAGAGATTGCTTTATCAAACTATAGGTCTAGTTTGATAATTTACTGTCATTTTATCTTGTTTAAGTAAACCGAATTGCCCTACTTTCGGTTGAATCTTACGAGTGTTACACAAATACGAGTGTTGTGAGGTAACAATTATAACCGCTGCATTTTCCGGCGAATTTACGTACATCTTAATACTTAATTCGTATCATTAGTGGCATCGGAGCCCAAGGTTACTTCCTTGGCGAAATTTTCTTGGCGATTTTCTGGACTAAACTATCTCATCATGGATTTTTCCAACGATTTCATGGAGAAACTACGTGAGGCACTACACAACTTGCAAGAACCACGTTTTCAAGCAAGAAGAAGTGGATATGATGCACATTCACCGCGTCATGTGGATGAATTTAAAGTTAATGAACTTCCGGAATTTGTCGGAGGTACCAATCCCGAAGTCTACCTGGAGTGGGAAAGGAAGATTGAATGTATGTTTGACTTCAACCACCTTAACGATCAGAAACGTTGCAAATATGCGATTCTCAAGTTAGGGAAGGGCGCTTCCTTATGGTTTGAGGGTATGAAAACACAACGAGATCGTGCGGGAAAAGATAAAATCCGTTCTTGGGATTCTTTGAAGAAAAAACTACATAAAAGGTATGTCCCGACATCACATCGGTTAACCTTATACTGAAAAATTGCGGAGTTCGTACAAGGGAAACTAAGTGTGGAAGAATATATCGAAGAATTTGAAGGCTTGGCCTTAATGGGAGAACTTGAAGAAAATGAAGAACAAAGAATGTCACGTTTCTTACGTGGCCTAAACCGAAACATTGTAAATACGGTGGAATTATACCCATACGGAGATTTTGACACTTTATGCGGACTATGCATAAAAATTGAAGCTCAAAACAAGTTGAAGTTTACCAAACCTGAATTCCCATACAAATTCGGAAATGCAAGTACCGGCTCAAGTTTGACTACGAAACCTACCGTACCTTTTCAAGTCCCTAGCCCGGCCCCAAAGGTTCCCCACGTTTCCAAGGAAACAAGCATTGCTAAAGTACGATGTTTTAAATGTCAAGGCTTTGGTCACTATCAAAATGCATGTCCAAATAAACGGGTGGTCACTTTAAGAGAAGCTCTTGCTGTCCGAGACGAACTTTTAGTCGAGGACGAGAAGGAAGGCCTTGGTGACGTATTTAACATGGAGGCCGAGGAAGAGAATGAGGATTGCGAGACTTATGACGCTCTGGAATATGATACTACTTTAGTGCTTCGAGCACTACATAGCAAAATCGTTCCAAGTGATACGGAGCAAAGAGACCAAATCTTTCATTCCAAATGCAAAGTCGGAGAAAAGTGGTGTAGCTTGATAATAGACGGAGGGAGTTGCACAAATGTAGCTTCAAACGAGATGGTCACCAAACTCGGGCTAACTACTACGGCTCACCCAAGACCATATACTTTACATTAGCTCGATGATGGAAGCAAAGTGAAGGTGTCTAGACAAGTACGGGTCAACTTAACCATGGGATCATACGGGGATGATGTGTTGTGTGACGTACTCCCGATGGACGCATGCCACGTACTTTTGGGACGACCATGGATGTTTGACCGAGATGTTTTACATCGAGGTCGGAGTAATGAATATGAATTACAAGACAAAGGAAAGAAGATTGTACTCAAACCAATGTCCCCACAAGCTGTCCGTTCGATGAGTTCTAGTCGAGTGGAGAAACCGAAACTTACCATGCTTGCTAGCGAAAGAGAAATGGAACATGCCATTAATGACAGGGAGCGAGTATATTTGGTGATGTTTAAAGAGACACGGGACGAGAACACGGAGGAGAGTTAGATGTGTTGTTACACGAATTTGAGGATGTTTTTCCCGAAGAATTACCGTCGGGTTTACCACCTATTCGCAGTATCGAACACCAAATCGATCTTGTACCGGGAGCACCACTTCCTAATAAAGCCACTTATAGATGTAATCCCGAGGAGACGAAGGAGTTACAACGACAAGTCGAAGAGCTTTTGGACCGCGGGTATGTCCTGGAGAGTTTGAGTCCATGTGCGGTTCCGGTCTTACTTGTCCCTAAGAAAGATGGTTCTTGGCGGATATGTGTGGATAGTCGGGCCGTGAACAACATCACCGTCAAGTATCGGTTCCCTATCCCGAGACTTGATGACATGTTAGACGAACTACATGGTTCGGTAATCTTTTCAAAGGTGGATTTGCGAAACGGATATCATCAAATCCGAATGCGAGAAGGTGACGAGTGGAAGACGGCCATCAAAACAAAAAATGGATTATATGAATGGACTGTTATGCCTTTGGGCTTACAAATGCGCCTAGCACCTTCGTGAGGTTGATGAACGAGGTACTTAAATCATTTCTGGGGAAGTTCGTGGTTGTATATCTGGATGACATTCTAATCTATAGTCAATCACTACAAGAACATTTCGGGCACTTAAGGCTAATCTTCGAAACCTTGAGGGACCTAAAATTGTATGGAAAAAAAGAGAAGTGTTCGTTCCTAGTCGAAAGTATAGTCTTTCTTGGCTATGTCGTTTCGAAGGACGGAGTGGCGGTTGATCAAACAAAAATCGAAGCAATTAAATCTTGGCCGACCCCTACAACCGTGACGGAAGTGAGATCATTTTACGGACTTGCTTCTTTTTACCGGAGCTTTATTCGAGACTTCAGCACCATTTCAAGTCCGATAACGGAGTGTTTGAAAAAAGGACTATTTGTTTGGAACGGGGCTGCCCAAGGAGCTTTCGAGAAGTTAAAGGCCAAATTATGCGAAGCACCGATCCTAACACTACCCGATTTTACTCAACCATTCGAAGTTGAATGTGATGCTAGCGGAGTTGGAATTGGAGCGGTTCTTATTCAAGGTAAACGACCTATCGCTTACTTTTCGGAGAAGTTGAACAGAGCTCGGTTAAATTATTGTACTTACGATAAAGAATTCTATGCTATCGTACGGGCCCTTGATCATTGGAGTCATTACCTACGGACGAAGCATTTTATTCTACACTCGGATCACGAATCATTGAAGTACATTAACGGGCAACATAAACTGAGTCCGAGGCATGCCAAGTGGGTGGAATTCCTACAATCATTTCACTTTTCATCCAAGTACAAAGACGGTAAAAGAAATATCTTTGCGGATGCGTTATCTAGTAGGTATGCCTTACTTTCTACTATGGAGGTTCGGTTACTTGGTTTCGAAATGTTGAAGGAGTGTTATGAAAATGATGAGGATTTTGGAGAAATTTTTACTCGTTGTAAATCTGGTCCGTTCGGGGAGTTCATGTTATAAGATGATTTCCTATTTAAAGGAAATAGGTTATGTGTTCCAAAACAGGCGGTTCGGGAATTATTGGCTCGGGAGGCTCACGGAGGAGGCTTAGCGGGTCATTTTGGCACGGATAAAACATTGGAAGTACTAAAAGAACATTTAATTTGGCCCAAAATGCTAAAAGACATTTACAATGTTTTAAGCAAATGCGTAACATGTCACATCTCAAAGAGTTCGTTCAAACCGGGATCGTATATACCTCTACCGGTTCCAGAAAGACCGTGGGAAGATGTATCCATGGACTTTATCGTCGCTTTACCCCATACTCAACGAGGTAAAGATGCTATTATGGTGGTTGTTGATCGGTTCTCAAAGATGGCTCATTTCGTGGCTTGCCACAAAACCGACGACGCAAGCAACGTGGCCGACTTATACTTTCGAGAGGTGGTTCGTTTACATGGAGTTCCGAAGACTATTGTGTTGGATCGGGATTCGAAATTCCTTAGATATTTTTGGAATACTTTATGGAGGAAAGTGGGAACGAAGCTCTTATTTAGCACTTCGCACTACCCTCAAACTGATGGTCAAACCGAGGTCACAAATCGAACATTAGGAACGTTGTTGCGAGGACTTGTGAATAAAATGCAAAAGGATTAGGACGTGAAACTTGCTCATGCGGAATTTGCCTATAACCGATCCCCTACACATGCTACGGCACATTCTCCTTTTGAAGTCGTTTACGGGTTAAATCCTTATATACCCTTGGACTTGATTCCATTGCCGAAAGACGAGTTGGTACATAAAGATGCGGTATCGAAACTTAAGTCGATGATCAAATTGCACGGACAAATACATGATCGAATCAAAGAGGTGAATGACGCATAAAAACGGAAATCCAACAATCACAGAAAACCGAGACTATTCGAAGTAGGCAACTTGGTTTGGGTACACTTAAGAAAAGAGAGATTTCCTAGCAAACGCAAGAACAAACTTATGCCGAGGGCCGAGGGACCTTACAAAATCGTGGGAAAGGTGAACGACAATGCGTATAAAGTAGAACTTCTGGGCGATTATGGAGTACACGCCACTTTTAACGTGGGCGATCTATCTTCTTACCTTGACGACGAGGGAATCACTGAATTGAGGTCAATTCCTTTCAAAGGGGGAGGAGATGATGTGATTACGACATCTCCAAATGAAGTAAGAATTGACGTAGGTGACAATACCACATTGCATGCACATGCACCTACGTACTTCGGTGATAAAACAAATGCGGAAATGGGAACGATCTTAATAATCGAAACTGGGATAATTTATACGTATCAAAACATGCATACGTATGCATGTTCATGCATACGAAATCGGCCATTTAGGGGAGATTTCGGCTGATTGTGACATGCATCCATGAAGGATCTTTTGTCCCCACTACTTTAATATTTGCTTTCATTTTCAAGTCCACCACATCAAGATCAAGGAAAGAGATTTGATTCACTCCACCCTTTGGAATGATTTCGGTCGAACCACATGGAAAGAAGATGCCAAGATGTTACTTTCATGATCAAGTCATTGTCAAGCCTTAGAAAATATATCACCTGAGAAGGATATTTTCCACTCCCTCTTTGAACCCCACAGCCGATTTGTGTAAGAAAGGAGCCAAAATGTTGTTGTTTTCTTTTCCTTGTCAAAAGTCTTGATAGTTAGTTTAATAATTGTTTGTCTTTTAGCTTGATCTTGTGTGATCTTGTTTGGCTTTGTTAGGAGTTGTAATGGCTATATAATAGCCTCATCCTCAACCTTTTATAATCAACTTTGAAGCTTGCAAAAACGAAATACACTTGTGTATGTTCATTGTTGAATGATTTTCAGCACAACTTGATTATAATTCGACGCGTTTTCGAGTTGTAATTTTAATCGATTCTCAATAGGTCTTGAGAAGAGATTGCTTTATCAAACTATAGGTCTAGTTTGATAATTTACTTTCATTTTATCTTGTTTAAGTAAACCGAATTGCCCTACTTTCGGTTGAATCTTACGAGTGTTACACAAATACGAGTGTTGTGAGGTAACAATTATAACCATTGCATTTTCCGGCGAATTTACGTACATCTTAATACGTAATTCGTATCACAATCGGATTAATACTCGAAAACGCGCCGAATAAAAATCAAGTTTCGATGAAAAGCATTCACCAAGAGTAGAAAACACAATGTGTATTCTTATACTTCAACATTCATAATACAATGCAATTACAAGACTTATCAAAGCCTATTTATAGGGAAAAAAACTAACTCTACCTATAACAATTAAAAAAACAATTCAAAGATTATAAAATCTTTGAATAATCAAAACAAATCAACATAAAATACAAAATGGGAACACAAATCAAATAAAAGGGAGACACAATCCCTCAAATAAGTAAAGAAAGAAAAAGAGGACAAAAATACACAAAAGTGTATAAAATATGGGGGCTGTCGGCAGGGACTCGACCGTGTCCCGTGACACGGCCGCGGCGCGGTCGACAGGCGCCGGCAGGGACTCGGCACGGGCGCGGCGCTGACAAGGACGTCGGCAGTGACTCGACCGTGTCCGCTTGACACGGTCGCGGCGCGACAGGGACGTCCGACAGTGACTCGGCGCGATAGGGACGTTCGGCGTGGACTCGATCGTGTCCTGGAACACGGTCGGGCGTCTGGGTAGTGGATTTTGGCTTATCCGGAAGAGTTCGAATCGGCCGTGTCTCGGGACACGGTCGAGTCTGGATGGCAGTCAGTCTCACAATTCTGGGACATCTCGGCACGGGCCGTGCCGGATGACACGGCCGAGTTCGGCCGGCAGTGCTCGGCATTTTCCGGCAGGTGCGATATTTTCCGGCAGGCTCGACATTTCCGTGACGACGACATTTTCCGGCAGGTTGTGTCATTTTTCGGCTTGTGTCCGTTTTCTCGCCTAAAAATGTTGTCGTACGTGCATGACGCGTTGTAAGGCCATTTACGTCGATCCTTGCTTCGTTTTCTTTATTTGGACTAGTCAATTCCGTATCATAAGCAAAGTGAAGGTGTCGAGACAAGTACGGGTCAACTTAACTATGGGAACATACGGGGATGATGTGTTGTGTGACGTACTCCCGATGGACGCATGCCACGTACTTTTGGGACGACCATGGATGTTCGACCGAGATGTTTTACATCGAGGTCGGAGTTATGAATATGAATTACGAGACAAAAGAAAGAAGATTGTACTCAAACCGATGTCCCCGCAAGCTATCCGTTCAATGAGTTCTAGTCGAGTGGAGAAACCGAAACTTACCATGCTTGTTAACGAAAGAGAAATAGAACATGCCATTAATGACGGGGAGCGAGTATATTTGGTGATGTTTAAAGAGACACGGGATGAGAACATGGGAGTACAAAACAGAGGAGAGTTATATGTGTTGTTACACGAATTTGAGGATGTTTTTCCCGAAAAATTACCGTCGGGTTTACCACCTATTCGCGGTATCGAACACCAAATCGATCTTATACCGGGAGCACCACTTCCTAATAAAGCTGCTTATAGATGTAATCCCGAGGAGACGAAGGAATTACAAAGACAAGTCGAAGAGCTTTTGGACCGTGGATATGTCCGGGAGAGTTTGAGTCCTTGTGCGGTTATGGTCTTACTTGTCGCTAAGAAAGACGGTTCTTGGCGGATGTGTGTGGATAGTCGGGCCGTGAACAATATCACTGTCAAGTATCGGTTCCCTATCCCGAGACTTGATGACATGTTAGACGAACTAAATGGTTCGGTGATCTTTTCAAAGGTGGATTTACGAAGCGGATATCATCAAATTCGAATGCGAGAAGGTGACGAGTGGAAGACGGCCTTGAAAACGAAAAATGGATTATATGAATGGACTGTTATGCCTTTCGGTCTTACAAATGCGCCTAGTACCTTCATGAGGTTAATGAACGAAGTGCTTAGACCATTTCTGGGGAAGTTCGTGGTTGTATATCTGGATGATATCCTAATCTATAGTCAATCACTACAAGAACATTTCGGGCACTTAAGACAAATTTTCGAAACTTTGGGGGACCGAAAATTATATGGAAAGAAAGAGAAGTGTTCGTTCCTAGCTGAAAGTATAGTCTTTCTTGGCTATGTCGTTTCGAAGGACAGAGTGGCGGTTGACCAAACAAAAATTGAAGTAATTAAATCTTGGTCGACCCCTACGACCGTGACGGAAGTGAGATCATTTCACGGACTTGCTTCTTTTTACTGGAGGTTTATTCGAGACTTTAGCACCATTTCAAGTCCGATAACGGAATGTTTAAAAAAGGGACCATTCGTATGGAACGGGGCTGCCCAAGGAGCATTCGAGAAGTTAAAAGCCAAATTATGCGAAGCACCGATCCTAACACTACCCGATTTTACTCAACCCTTCGAAGTTGAATGTGATGCTAGTGGAGTTGGAATTGAAGCGGTTCTTATTCAAGGTAAACGGCCTATCGCTTACTTTTCGGAGAAATTGAAGGTAGCTCGGTTGAATTATTGCACTTACGATAAAGAATTCTATGCTATCATATGGGCCCTTGATCATTGGAGTCATTACCTACGTCCGAAACATTTTATCCTACACTCGGACCATGAATCATTGAAGTACATTAACGGACAACATAAACTCAGTCCGAGGCATGCCAAGTGGGTGGAATTCCTACAATCATTTCACTTTTCATCCAAGTACAAAGACAGTAAAAGCAATGTCGTTTCGGATGCGTTATCTAGGAGGTATGCTTTACTTTCTACTCTGGAGGTTCGGTTACTTGGTTTCGAAATGTTGAAGGAGTGTTATGAAAATGATGCGGATTTTGGAGAAATTTTTACTAGTTGCAAATCTGGTCCGTTCGGGGAGTTCATGTTACAAGATGATTTCCTATTTAAAGGGAATAGGCTATGTGTTCCAAAACAGGCGGTTCGGGAATTATTGGTTCGAGAGGCTCACGGAGGAGGTTTAGCAAGACATTTTGGCACGGCTAAAACATTGGAAGTACTAAAAGAACATTTCTTTTGGCCTAAAATGCTAAAAGACGTTTACAATGTTTTAAGTAAATGCGTAACATGTCACATCTCAAAGAGTTTGTTCAAACCGGGATCGTATATCCCTCTACCGGTTCCAGAAAGACCGTGGGAAGATGTATCAATGGATTTTATCGTCGCTTTGCCCCGTACTCAACGAGGTAAAGATGCTATTATGGTGGTTGTTAATCGGTTCTCAAAAATGGCTCATTTCGTGGATTGCCACAAAATCGACGACGCAAGCAACGTGGCCGATTTATACTTCCGAGAGGTGGTTCGTTTACATGGAGTTCCGAAGACTATTGTTTCGGATCGGGATTCGAAATTCCTTAGCTATTTTTGGAATACTTTATGGAGGAAAGTGGGTACAAAGCTCTTATTTAGCACTTCGCCCCATCCTCAAACCGATGGTCAAACCGAAGTCACAAATCGAACGTTAGGAACGTTGTTGCAAGGACTTATGAATAAAACGCAAAAGGATTGGGACATGAAACTTGCTCATGCGGAATTTGCCTATAACCGATCCCTTACACATGCTACGGCACATTCTCCTTTTGAAGTCGTTTACGGGATAAATCCTTATATCCCCTTAGACTTGATTCCGTTGCCGAAGGACGAGTGGGTACACAAAGATACGGAATCTAAACTTAAATCGATGATCAAGTTGCACGGGCAAATACATGATCGAATCAAAGAGGTGAATAACGCATACAAAAGGAAATCCAACAATCACAAGAAACCGAGACTATTCAAAGTAGGCGACTTGGTTTGGGTATACTTAAGAAAAGAGAGATTTCCTAGCAAACGCAAGAACAACCTTATGCCGAGGGCCGATGGACCTTACAAAATTGTGGGAAAGGTGAACGAAAATGCATATAAAGTAGAACTTCCGGGCGATTATGGGGTACACGCCACTTTTAACGTGGGCGATCTATCTTCTTACCTTGACGACGAGGGAATAACTAAATTGAGGTCAATTCCTTTCAAAGGGGTAGGGGATGATGCGATTGTGACGTCTCCAAACGAAGTAAGAATTGACGTAGGTGACAATACCACGTTACATGCACATGCACCTACATACTTCGGTGAGAAAACAAATGCGGAAATGGGAACAATCTTAATAATCAGAACTGGGATAACTTAGACGTATCAAAGCATGCATACGTATGCATGTTCATGCATACAAAATAGGCCATATTAGGGGGAAGATTTCGGATAGAGATTTGATTCACTCCACCCTTTTGAAAGAAATCAGCCGAACCACATGGAGAAGAAGATGCCAAGTAGTCCCTTTCATGTTCAAGTCCTTGTCAAAGCCTTACAAAAGATATTACATGAGAAAGATGATTATCTCCTCCCTTCAAGTACCCCACGGCCGAAATAAAGGAGGAAGAAGCCATGCATGATGTTGCTTTCAATCTTTGTCAAAGTCTTGATAGTTTAGTTTATTATTTACTTGTCTTTTAGCTTGATGTTGTGTGATCTTGTTTGATATTATTAGTAGTTGTAATGGCTATATATTAGCCTCATATTCATCATTTGAAATCAACTTTGAAGCTTGAAAAAAATGAAATACATGTTATGTATTCTTGTTGAATGATTTTCAGCACACTTTGATTATAATTCGATGCGTCTTCGAGTTGTAATTTAATCAATTCTCAATAGGTCTTGAGGAGAGATTGTCTTATCAAACTATAGGTCTAGTTTGATAAATTACTTTCATATTATCTTGTTTACATAAGCCGAATTGCCCTACTTTCGGTTAATTCTTACGAGTGTTACACATATACGAGTGTTGTGAGGTAACAAAATATTTCCGCTGCATTTCCTTGCGAGTTTACGTACATTTCATACGTAATTTGTATCAGTCTGCATGGAAGGGTCTTAAGGAGGTGTTCTTTTTTGAGGGGGGATTTTATTGAAAGTGAACAAGTTTTGTCCGAGGCGTTAGAGGGAGGGCCATGGCTGATTTAGGGCCAGTCCATCTTCCTTACCCGGTGGAAGCTTGGTATGTCTTTTCTGAAGGTTCAGCCTAAACATGTCCCTGTTTGGGTGAAACTTCGTAATGTCCCTCTCGAGTATTGGACTGACGAGGGGCTCAGTATTATTGCTAGTGCTATAGGGGAGCCACTTTTTGCTAACGTGTTCACCAGGAACTGTCTTAAAGTGGATTATGCCCGAGTTTGAGTCATGTTAGTGATACGAATTTTCTCGAAAAGTGAATATGTATCGGATGGATATCGTATAAGTACGGAAGTATATCGTAGCAGAAGTCTTATTTTGTGAATATGATAAATCGAACGTATGAATATGGATGTAATATCGGGTAAAGAAATAGTATCGGTCAAGAAGACTCGAACGATCAAGAACAAAGGTTTATCGAATTAGACCTATAATTTGATAAGATGATTTCTTCTCAAGACCTATTGAGAATCGATCGGATTAATACTCGAAAACGCGTCGAATGAAAATCAAGAGTTTGATGAAAATCATTCAACAAGGATAGAAATACAAAGTGTATTCTTATTTCAACATTCAATGCTTCTTACAAGATTATCAAAGCCTACTTATAGGAAAACTCAAGTCTCCATACCATAATTAAAGAAAACAATTCAAAGATTACAAAATCTTTGAATAATCAAAACAAATCAAAACAAAATACAAAGGGGAACACAAAATCACAATTTAGGAGAAACACAATCCCTAAAATGAGTAAAGAAAGAAAAAAAAGACAAACAAAACATAAAAGTGTATAAAAAAAGAAAATTGCCGTCTGGACACGGGCCGTGTCGATTGACACGGCCGCGGCTACATGTGCGGAAGGAATCTTGGTCGAGCAGGACTCGACCATGTCCTGGAACACGGTCGGATTGCCTGGGCAGACGTTCCGGCATTTCTGGACGAGTAGGACTCGACCGTGTCACCTGGCACCGTCGGGTTGGTCGGACAGCAAGATTTGACTATCCGGAAGAGTGTGACATGGTCGTGTCGCCTGACATGGTTGGGTTCGGTAGGCAGTGAGTTTTGTTTTTCCGGCACAGCATGACACGGGCCATGTCATATGACACGGCCGAGACCGAGACTCCACGTCTTGTGTCCGTTTTCTCGCCTAAATATGTAGTCGTCCGTGCATGGCGTGTTGTAAGGTCACTTACGTCGATCCTTACGTCGTCTTCTTCATTCGTATTAATTGATCCCGTATCATCTCCTCCGCCTTTAAAGGGAATTGTCCTCAATTCCGAAATTCCGTCATCATCGAGGTAAGGTGAAAGGTCCCCAACATTAAAGGTTGCATGAACCCCATAATTTCCCAGAAGTTCCAATTTGTATGCATTGTCGTTCACCTTCGCAATTACTTTAAATGGTCCCTCCGCTCGCGGCATTAACTTGTTCTTACGTTTACTTAGAAATCGCTCTTTCCTCAAATGTAACCAAACCAAATCACCAACTTCGAATAATCTCGGCCTTCTTTGCTTGTTCGATTTTCTTTTGTAAGCCTCGTTTATTTCCTTGATTCGATTACGTACTTGCTCGTGTAATTTCATCATTGGTTTTAGTTTTGATTCCGCATCCTTGTGCACCAACTCGTCACTTGGCAATGGAAATAGATCTAACGACATGTATGGATTTAGTCCGTAAACTACTTCAAACGGAGAGTGTGCCGTGGCATGAGTAGGAGAACGATTATAAGCAAACTCCGTACGTGCAAGCTTCAAGTCCCAATCCTTTTGTGTCTTGCTCACAATACCACATAATAAAGTGCCCAAAGTTCGATTGGTTACCTCGGTTTGACCGTCCGTTTGTGGATGATGTGACGTGCTAAATAGGAGTTTGGCTCCCACCTTTCTCCACAAGGTGTTCCAAAAATAGCTAAGGAATTTTGAGTCCCGATCCGAAACAATCATCTTTGGGACCCCATGTAATCGTACAATCTCTCGAAAATACAAATCGGCGACGTCACTCGCGTCGTCCGTCTTGTGGCAAGCCACAAAGTGAACCATCTTCGAAAATCGGTCTACAACAACCATAATAACATCTTTTCCTCGTTGAGTACGAGGTAAAGCAACAAAGAAATCCATCGAGACATCTTCCCACGGCCTTTCCGGAATCGGAAAAGGCATGTATACTCCTAGTTTGAACGAACTCTTTGCAATATGGCATGTTACACACTTATTAATTATATCATATACATCCCCTTGCATCTTCGGCCAATAAAAATTCTCCTTAAGTACCTGCAACGTTTTTAGCCGAACCAAAATGGCCAGCCAAGCCTCCACCGTGATATGATCCTCCTTGCCTAAGAAAGATCAACTCGTGAAGCTCTCAAGTAGGTTCTTTTAATCGGAATTTCTTGTCCCCAAACGGTTGTAATGGCAGCGGAAATGTAACGTACTATAAACCCTTAAGTAGAATTCTCACGACGCCTTGATATCTTGTAACAAGAAGCCTTCGAATAAAACTCAAGATCCTATAGTTTCGATGTAATTCAAAACCAAAGAGATGGCAATCTTTGATTTCAAGTAGAATGATTTAATGTATAAACATAAAATCAACAACACACAAGTATATTAATAAAGCATAATAGCTATATTTCAAAATTATTCTTGGTACCTATTACAAATGGCCATAGACCTTATTTATAGGTGTCTAAAAGACTCCTAAGGTGACATGAAATTCACACAATAAAATAAACAATTACAACTACAAGCATGAAAGGAAGAAGACAAACATAAAGTAATAGCAACTTGAGTAAACTAAAGTATACTCCTTGACATTCTAAAGGGTGGCAACGGCTATTTGAGAAGGAAGGTGGGCTTAAATTCTTCATCTCTCTCTTCTCCTTGAAACGGCTATGAGGACTAACAAGTGGGCTGAATTATCTTGCTAGATACACTTGATGAGATCACTTTAATGAGGTCACTTTGATATCACACCATGTGGAATTTTTAGTACACTTATACATCATATTTTATCAACAGTAAAATCTTATTTTAGGGGCTGAAAATACGGACGAAAATACTCCTTGGTTTGCATGGCCTTGCATGGCCGAATACCCATTATACGTCTCCCATGCAGCCCCTAGATGGGGGTCTTGAACATCGAAGAATTCCATGCAGCCCCTAGACGGGGGTCTTGTTCAATATGATCCTCATAATGGAGTATAGAATTGAACTTATCCGGATAAGGAAGTTGTGGCTTGAAATCTTCAATGTGTTCTCCAAATGCAGTCTCTAAACGAGGGCCCTCAATCTCGAATTTAAACATGATCAAACAATGTAATTCCCTGATGGGAATGTGGCCTTCCGAATTGGTGATTTGAAGTAGAGTTATAGAGCTGGAACGTAACATCATGCTATTTCATGTAGTGGTGCTAATGTCGCTTGTTTTCAATAGTTCATTTATGTCTTCTCTCAATTTCTTAGCGCGTGCTCGAGTGATAGGACCAGTATGATTTATGATGGCTCCAACCGAATCTAATACTCTTGATGGTGCAACTGGGGTTGCATCATTCCATCCCTCTTGAGAAGGATCTGTCCTCAGATCGGATTCATCTCCTGTCTCAAACAAAGACAAGTCAGAAACGTTAAAAGTTGCAGAAACATTATATTCTCCCGGCAAGTCTAGTTTATAGGCATTGTCATTTATTTTCTCCAAGACCATGAATGGGCCGTCTCCTCTTGGTAGAAGCTTCGACCTCCTCTGCACTGGAAACGTTCTTTCCTCATATGTAACCATACCCAATCACCGGGCTGAAACACCATGGCTTTGCGTCCACGGTTATGATTTTCAATTTATTGCTTGGTCTATCTTTTAATGTCGTTACGAGCTTGCTCATGCAGTTGTTTCACCAACTCTGTTTTCTTGTGCCCATCTGTACTTACTCTTTCACTCAAAGGCAAAGGCAAAAGATCAAGTGGGGTTAAAGGATTAAAACCATAAACAAGTTCAAAAGGTGAAAATTGAGAAGCAGAATTCATAGATCGATTATAAGCAAATTTAATGTGTGGCAAACATTCTTCCCAAGTTTTTATGTTGGTTTTAATAATGGCTCTTAACAAAGTCGACAGAGTCCTATTTACTACTTCGGTTTGCCCATCAGTTTGTGGGTGACAAGTGGTAGAAAATAAGAGCTTTGTCCCTAATTTAGACCACAACGTTTTCCGAAAGTAACTAAGGAACTTAGCATCCCTATCTGAAACTATAGTTCTAGGTACCCCATGCAAATGAATAATTTATTTAAAGAAAAGATTTGCAACATGTGAGGCATCATCAGTTTATGACAAGGGATGAAATGTGCCATTTTGGAAATTCGATCAACAACAACAAATATAGAATCACGCCCATACTTATTTCTAGGCAACCCCAACACAAAATCCATAGAGATATCAGTCCATGGTGTTTCAGGTATAGGAAAAGGCATGTATAATCCATGGGGATGGGCTCGACTTTTAGCTAACTTACAAGTTACACATCTTTTACAAATACGGGTTACATCACGTTTCATATTGGGCCAATAAAGATGTTCTTGTAATACAGCAAGAGTTTTAGCAATGCCAAAATGACCCATTAAACCTCCTCCGTACGCCTCTGACAACAACAACTCTCGGATAGAACTAGCAAGAATACATAATCTGTTTTCTCTAAACAAGAATCCATCATGTTTATAAAATTTATCAACTCCTACACGTTCCCATACAACATATATATCACAAAAATCAGAATCATGCTCATATTGATTTTTAATCATCTCAAAGCCAAGTAATTTAGAATCTAGAGCAGATAATAAGGAGTACCTTCGAGATAGTGCATCAGCCACGACGTTCTCTTTACCTTGTTTATAACGAATCACATTAGGAAACATCTCAATGAACGCCATCCAGTGGGCGTGCCTCTTATTTAACTTATGTTGGCCTTTCAGGTGCTTTAGTGACTCGTGGTCTGTGTGTATTATGAACTCTTTAGGCCATAGGTAGTGTTGCCAAGTTTCAAGTGCTCGAACCAAGGCGTACAACTCCTTATCATAAGTCAGATACTTTAGCATGGCACTTCCAAACTTCTCACTGAAGTAGGCAATTGGCTTTCCTTCTTGCATTAAGACTGCGCCAATACCAGTTCCGGATGCATCACACTGAATCTCGAATGATTTTGTAAAGTTTGGTAGGGATAGCAATGGTGCATTCGTGAATTTCTCTTTCAACAATCTAAAGGCGGCTTCCTGCTCCTTCTCCCATTTAAAACCAACATTTTTCTTGATCACTTCGGTTAAGAGAGCAGCCAAGGTGCTAAAATTGGGTACAAAGCATCGGTAGAAGCTCGCCAAGCCATCGAAGCTTCGAACTTCATGGACTGATTTAGGACTTTCCCAATCTTTGATAGCCTTGATCTTTTCTTCATCTACCTGTATTCCCTGTGAACTCACAACAAAACCAAGGAAAACAAGCTTCTCCGTGCCAAAATTGCATTTTTGAAGGTTAGCGAACAGACGTTCTTTTCTAAGCACAGTTAACACTTCTTTTACATGACTAACATGCTCTTGCAAATTCTTACTATAGATAAGTATGTCATCAAAGTATACAACTACAAATCTCCCTATAAAAGCTCGTAAAACATGATTCATAAGTTGCATGAAAGTGCTAGGTGCATCAGTGAGACCAAACGGCGTAACTAACCACTCATAAAGACCATGTTTAGTTTTAAAGGCTGTTTTCCATTCATCTCCCTCTTTCATTCTTAATTGGTGATACCCACTTTTTAAATCAATTTTGGAAAAGATGGCAGAACGATATAACTCATCTAGCATGTCATCTAGTCTCGGAATGGGATGTCGATACTTAATTGTGATATTATTGATGGCTCGACAGTCCACGCACATTCTCCATGATCCATCTTTCTTTGGTACCAACAAAACTGGAACAGAACACGGACTCATGCTTTCTCGCACATGCCCTTTGGCTAGTAGCTCGTATAATTGCTTCCTCATTTCTTTCGTTTCTTATGGATTGCTTCTATATGCAGGTCGGTTTGGAATTGAAGCTCCAGGAACAAAATCGATTTGGTGTTCAATGCCTCTTATTGGCGGTAAGCCAGGAGGGGTCTCTTCCGGGAACACATCTTCAAATTCCTGTAAGAGTGAAATAATCAAAGGATCAATAGTTTCAGGAATAGATGTGATACGAATTACGTATGAAATTGTACGTAAACTCGCAAGGAAATGCAGCGGAAATATTTTGTTACCTCACAACACTCGTATTTATGTAACACTCGTAAGACTCAACCGAAAGTAGGGCAATTCGGTTTACTTAAACAAGATAAAATGAAAGTAAATTATCAAACTAGACCTATAGTTTGATAAGACAATCTCTCCTCAAGACCTATTGAGAATCGATTAAATTACAACTCGAAGACGCATCGAATTATAATCGAGGTGTGCTGAAAATCATTCAACAATGAATACATAACATGTATTTCGTTTTTTCAAGCTTCAAAGTTGATTACAAAAGGTTGAGGATGAGGCTATTATATAGCCATTATAACTCCTAACAAAGCCAAACAAGATCACACAAAATCTAGCTAAAATACAAGCAATTATTAAACTAACTATATAGACTTTTGACAAAGAAAAGAAAACAACATGTGCTTGGCTTTTTCGATTTGATTTCGGCTGTGGGGTAGCATGAAAGAAGGAGATCACCATCTATCTCATGTGATAAGGCTTTGACAAAGACTTGAACAAGAAAGCAACATCTTGGTGTCTTCCTCCACATGTGGTTCGGCCGATTTGTTATTCAAGGGGTGGAGGGAAATCAAATCTCATGTGTTGATATGGTGGATTTTGAAAATGGACACAAAGTTGAAAGTAGTGGGGACAAAAGATCCTTCAAGGATGCATGTCACAATCGGCCGAAATCTTCCCCGAATGGCCGATTTTGTATGCATGAACATGCATACGTATGCATGTTTTGATACGTCTAAGTTATCCCGGTTCCAATTATTAAGATGGTTCCCATTTCTGCTTTTGTTTTCTCGCCGAAGTACGTAGGTGCATGTGCATGCCACGTGGTATCGTCACCTACGTCAATTCTTACTTTGTTTGGAGATGTCGTAATCGCATCATCTCCTCCCCCTTTGAAAGGAATTGACCTCAATTCAGTGATTCCCTCGTCATCAAGGTAAGGAGATAGATCGCCCACGTTAAAAGTGGCGTGTACCCCATAATCGCCTGGATGTTCTACTTTATACGCATTGTCGTTTTCTTTTAACTGGCCAACCTTAGTACCAAGCTCAATTTCCCTCTCACTAGCAAACATGGTTAGATTCGGTTTCTCACCTCGGTTAGGGATCATATATTGAAGTGACATTGGTTTCAACACGACCCTCTTGTCCTTATCTCGCAACTCGTACTCGTTACTTCTTTCTCGATGTAAAACATCTCTATAGAATAGCCATGGTTGTCCCAAGAGTACATGGCATGCGTCCATCGGGAGTACATCGCATAATATGTTGTCGACGTACGAACCCATGGTTAAGCCGACCCGTACTTGTTTCGAGACTTTCACTCTACTCCCGTCATCGAGCCAATGTAATGCGTATGGTTTTGGGTTAGTAGTAGTGATGAGTCCAAGCTTCATCACCATCTCCCTTGACGCTACGTTGGTACAACTTCCTCCATCGATGATCAAACTACACCATTTGTTCCCGACTTGACACTTGGTGTGAAATATTTGGTCCCGTTGTTCCGAATCATTTGAAACGGGTTTGACTTGTAAAGTACGAAGAACTAATGTTGTATCATAGTTTGGAGCCTCGTAAGTTTCACATTCTTCTCCCTCGTCTTCCTCCACGTTGGAATTAAATACATCACCTAGTCTTTCTCCTTCGTCCTCGACTAGCAACTCGTCTCGGACCTTGATGGCTTCTCTTAGCATCACCACTCGTTTGTTAGGACAAGTATTTTGATAGTGACCGAATCCTTGGCATTTAAAACATCTTACTTTGGTTAGGCTCGTTTCCTTCGGTACGCCGGGGGTTTTAGAAACCGTAGTAGAGATAGGAGTCGGTATCGTTGTGGTAATTGAACTCGAACCGGTACTTGGATCCTCGAACTTTGATGTAAATTCGGTTTTGGCAAACTTCACTTTGATTTGAGCTTCTATCTTTATGCATAGTACGCATAAAGTGTCAAAATCTCCGTAGGGGTATAATTCCACCGTATTCGCAATGTTTCAGTTTAGGCCACGTAAGAAACGTGACATTCTTTGTTCTTCATTTTCTTCGAGTTCTCCCATTAAGGCCAAGCCTTCAAATTCTTCGATATATTCTTCCACACTTAGTTTCCCTTGTACGAACTCCGTAATTTTTCGGTATAAGGTTAACCGATGTGATGTCGGGACATACCTTTTACGTAGTTTTTTCTTCAAAGAATCCCAAGAATGGATTTTCTATTTTCCCGCACGAGCTCGTTGTGTTTTCATACCCTCGAACCATAAGGAAGCGCCCTTCCCTAACTTGAGAATCGCATATTTGCAACGTTTCTCATCGTTAAGGTGCTTGAAGTCGAACATACGTTCAATCTTTCTCTCCCACTCCAAGTAAACTTCGGGATTAGTACCTCCGACAAATTCCGGAAGTTCATTAACTTTAAATTCATCCACATAACGCGGTGATTGTGCATCATATCCTCCTCTTCTTGCTTGAAAACATGGTTCTTGCATGTTGTGTAATGCCTCACGTAGTTTCTCCATGAAATCGTCGGAAAAATCCAGGATAAGAGAGTTTTGATAAGAAAATCATCAAGAGAAATTCGCCAAGGAAGTAACCTTGGGCTCCGATGCCACTAATGATACGAATTAACGTATGATATGTACGTAAATTCGCTGGAAAATGCAGCGGTTATATTTGTTACCTCACAACCCTCGTAATTGTGTAACACTCGTAAGATTCAACCGAAAGTAGGGCAATTCGGCTTGCGTAAACACGAGTAAAATGAAAGTAAATTATCAAACTAGACCTATAGTTTGATAAGGCAATCTCTCATCAAGACCTACTGAGAATTGATTAAATTACAACTCGAAGACGCGTCGAATTATAATCGAAGTGTGCTGAAAATCATTCAACAAGAATACATGTAATGTATTTCGTTTTTTATTGCTTCAAAGTTGATTACAAAAGGTTGAGTATGAGGCTATTATATAGCCATTATAACTCCTAACAAAGCCAAACAAGATCGCACAAAATCTAGCTAAAATACAAGCAATTATTAAACTAACTATAAAGACTTTTGACAAAGAAAAGAAAACAACATGTGCTTGGCTTCATCCATTTGATTTCGGCCGTGGGGTAGCATGAAGTAAGGAGATCACCATCTATCTCATGTGATAAGGCTTTGACAAAGACTTGAACAAGAAAGCAACATCTTGGTGTCTTCCTCCACATGTAGTTCGGCCGATTTGTTATTCAAGGGGTGGAGGGAAATCAAATCTCATGTGTTGATATGGTGGATTTTGAAAATGGACACAAAGTTGAAAGTAGTGGGGACAAAAGATCCTTCAAGGATGCATGTCACAATCGGCCGAAATCTTCCCCGAATGGCCGATTTTGTATGCATGAACATGCATACGTATGCATGTTTTGATACGTCTAAGTTATCCCGGTTCCGATTATTAAGATGGTTCCCATTTCCGCTTTTGTTTTCTCGCCGAAGTACGTAGGTGCATGTGCATGCAACGTGGTATCGTCACCTACGTCAATTCTTACTTCGTTTGGATATGTCGTAATCGCATCAAGATGCAAGATTAAGTAAAGCTTCACGAAACATTAATAGAGTCACGGGCTGTTGTGATAGCATAGCTCGCTTAACCATGCTAGCCCTGATCAACCCAAGGGTCTTGCCCCCTTAGAGGTCGAAGATTCGATCTTTTCTTTCTCTTTTTTCTTTGTTGCTTGTTGTAGCACCATTTGATCTTTGTGAACCTGTTTAAGAGTCATGGGTGTTAAGGTGAATTTCTTTTTCTCAAAGGTGAATGAGTACTTGTTTGTGAAACCATTATGAAGGACTTGACGATCTTACTGCCATGGTCTTCCTAGAAGAAGTTGAGTAGTGTGCATAGGTATGACATCGCAGACTACTTCATCTATATACCTTCCAATCCTAAAGGACACCTTAGCTTGATTAGTAACCCTCAAATCTCTGGTATTATTTAACCATAGTAATCTATATGGCTTAGGATGTTTTTCCATGGGTAAGCATAATTTCTTTACTAAGGCTGCACTAACCACATTCACACAACTTCCTCCATCTATAATCAAACTACATAGGTTGTCCTTACTATGACATCTAGTTTGAAATAGATTCTCTCTTTAACCATCCTCTTCTTCACCTATCTGAGTAGCGAGGGACATTCTAGTCACTACTGCGCTTATTTTACCCTCATCAACTCATTCTTCAAACTCCTCATATTCTTCCTCACACTCGGCTTCTTCCTCACTGGCCGATTCTACTTGTTCGGGTCTAGCTATGATCACTCTTTGATTTGGACAATTTGATGCTCTGTGACCAAACTCTTGACATTTAAAACATCTCACATATTGGGACCTAGTTTGACCATTAGACGACGATCCTAGTTGAGTTGTGGAAAATGGCTTTTGGGTGGATTGGGATTTTGTGTTTGGAGATTTGAACTCACCCCCTATGTTGCTAAGTTACCTCGGTTTCCAAGGTGTACTAGGGGTATTTACTCTCTTAGTTTGTCTTCTCTTTAATTGTTTCTCTATCTTCCTTGCCACGTGAACATGCCCTCTAGGTCGAAACAAGTCATTAATTCTAGTTGATCTCTAATTTCAACATTAAGGCCTGAAAGGAACCTAGACATCAACATATCTTGGTCTTCATCTAGACGACACCTAATCAATCCTGTTTCCATTTCTTTATAGTAGTCATCTACGGATTTCGACCCTTGTTTTAAAGTTTGAAGGTTGTATAGTAGGTCTCTCATGTAATAACTAGGAACAAACCTATCGGTCATGACTCTTTTAAGGGCATTCCAAGTCGTGATAGGTGGCTCGGCTTTTCGTTCTCTAGATTGAACTACGTGATCCCACCAAATAAGAGCATATCCTACAAACTCCACCGTGGCTAATTTGACTTTCTTAAGTTCAGAAAAGTTTTTACACTCAAATTGGCCTTCGACCCTCCTAACCCACTCAAAGAACAATTCGGGGTCGGTTTTACCTTTAAATGGAGGAATGTGGAATTTAACATTGTTAAGATTATTATCCATCCTGTCCCGATTATTTCTAGGTTCTCGATTTGTCCTAGAATGTCTATCTTCTTCAAATTCATATTCAACTTCGTCTTCAAGTTCGTTTAAAGGTGGTGGAGGTGGTCGATTATTCCTACCCTGTCTTACATTAGTATCTCGTGTCTAGTTTACTTAACCGACTTAAGATCTTCTCTCATTTCTTCCATTATATTAGTCATTCTATTTATCAAAGAGTACAACCCATCAATGTGATATTGAGCATCTTTTAATGATTCAATTTTTCTCCTAACGGGACCATTACTAAAATAGTCTTCTTCTTCCATTGGTATTTTCCCGTCTCTCTTTTCATCTCTTGAGTTATTTGACCCAACCATTTTAAAAGATGTCAAGAATGAAAAATTCAACAAGATGAAAATATCTAGATAATTTTTTTTTTGTTTTTTTTTAACAAGCATACACCGAGAGCAAAATAACTTATGACGTAAATGAAAGCAATTAAAGAAATTTGAGGAACGAATGAACCTGGAACCGAAGCTCCGATGCCAAATGATATGATCCTCCTTGCCTAACAAAGATCAACTCGTGAAGCTCTCAAGTAGGTTCTTTTAATCGGAATTTCTTGTCCCCCAACAGTTGTAATGGCAGCGGAAATGTAACGTACTATAAACCCTTAAGTAGAATTCTCACGACGCATTGATATCTTGTAACAAGAAGCCTTCGAATAAAACTTAAGATCCTATAGTTTCTATGTAATTCAAAACCAAAGAGATGGCAATCTTTGATTCTAAGTAGAATGATTTAATGTATAAACATAAAATCAACAACAAACAAGTATATTAATAAAGCATAATAGCTATATTTTGAAATTATTCTTGGTACCTATTACACAAAATAAGGCCATAGACCTTATTTATAGGTGTTTAAAAGACTCCTAAGGTGACATGCAATTCAAATAATAAAATAAACAATTACAACTACAACCATGAAAGGAGGAAGACAAACATAAAGTAATAGCAACTTGAGTAAACTAAAGTATACTCCTTGACTTTCTAAAGGGTGGCAACGGCTATTTGAGAAGGAAGGTGGGCTGAAATTCTTCATCTCTCTCTCCTCCTTGCAACGGCTATGAGGACTAACAAGTGGGCTGAATTATCTTGCTAGATATACTTGATGAGATCACTTTGATGAGGTCACTTTGATATCACACCATGTGGACTTTTTAGTTCACTTATACATCATATTTTATCAACAGTAAAATCTTATTTTAGGGGCTGAAAATATGGACGAAAATACTCCTTGTTTTGCATGGCCTTGCATGGCCGAATACCCATTATACGTCTCCCATGCAGCCCCTAGACGGGGGTCCTGAACGTCGAAGAATTCCATGCAGCCCCTAGACGGGGGTCTTGTTCAATGTGATCCTCATAATGGAGTATAGAATCGAACTTATCCGGATAGGGAAGTTGCGGCTTGAAATCTTCAATGTGTTCTCCAAATGCAGTCTCTAAACGAGGGTCCTCAATCTCGGATTTAAACATGAACAAACAATGTAATTCCCTGATGGGAACGTGGCCTTCTGAATTGGTGATTTGAAGTAGAGTTATAGCGCTGGAACGTAACATCATGTTATTTCGTGTAGTGGTGCTAATGTCGCTTGTTTTCAATAGTTCATTTGTGTCTTCTGTCAATTTCTTAGCGCGTGCTCAGGTGATAGGACCAGTATGATTTATGATGGCTCCAACCGAATCTAATACTCTTGATGGTGTAACTGGGGTTGCATCATTCTCTCCCTCTTGAGAAGGATCTGTCCTCAGATCGGATTCATCTCCTGTCTCACACAAAGATAAGTCAGAAACGTTAAAAGTTGCAGAAACAGTATATTCTCCCGGCAAGTCTAGTTTATAGGCATTGTCATTTATTTTCTCCAAGACCATGAATGGGCCGTCTCCTATTGGTAGAAGCTTCGACCTCCTCTGCACTGGAAAACATTCTTTTCTCATATGTAACCATACCCAATCACCGGGCTGAAATACCACGGCTTTGCGTCCACGGTTATGAATTTCAATATATTGCTTGGTCCATCTTTCAATGTCATTACGAGCTTGCTCATGCAGTTGTTTCACCAACTCTGCTTTCTTGTTCCCATCTGTACTTACTCTTTCACTCAAAGGCAAAGGCAAAAGATCAAGTGGGGTTAAAGGATTAAAACCATAAACAAGTTCAAAAGGTGAAAATTGAGAAGCAGAATGCATAGATCGATTATAAGCAATTTAATGTGTGGGAAACATTCTTCCCAAGTTTTTATGTTGGTTTAAATAATGGCTCTTAACAAAGCCGACAGAGTCCTATTTACTACTTCGGTTTGCCCATCAGTTTGTGGGTGACAAGTGGTAGAAAATAAGAGCTTTGTCCCTAATTTAGCCCACAACGTTTTCCAAAAGTAACTAAGGAACTTAGCATCCCTATCTGAAACTATAGTTCTAGGTACCCCATGCAAACGAATAATTTATTTAAAGAAAAGATTTGCAACATGTGAGGCATCATCAGATTTATGACAAGGGATGAAATGTGCCATTTTGGAAAATCGATCAACAACAACAAATATAGAATCACGCCCATACTTGTTTCTAGGCAACCCCAACACAAAATCCAAAGAGATACCAGTCCATGGTGTTTCAGGTATAGGCAAAGGCATGTATAATCCATGGGGCTGGGCTCGACTTTTAGCTAACTTACAAGTTACACATCTTTCACAAATACGGGTTACATCACGTTTCATATTGGGCCAATAAAGATGTTCTTGTAATACAGCAAGAGTTTTAGCAATGCCAAAATGACCCATTAAATTTTTGATGGTCAATGGGTTTGGCCTGTGGTTGATCGTCCTGGGTTCCAGTAGGTTGTTTCTACCCTCCCTCCTATCTATGGAGGCCAGGATCGCATCTCTTGGAAACCGCATAGCTCAGGTTCCTATTCTTCCTCGTCCGCTCTTCGATTCCTTAGAGCGTATTCTCCTTCTATACCATGGGCCCCTTTGCTTCTTGGTCCCGGAAAGATTCCTAGGCACTCCTTCATATTATGGTTGGCTATTCAGGAGCGTCTATCAACTATGGATAAGCCTTGGCTGCAGCACGAGGATGGTATTTGTGTCCTTTGTGGGATGGCGTTAGAGTCTCATTCTCACTTATTCTTCATGTGCCCTTACTCTAGTAGGTGTAACTCTATTGCGAGGAGGGAGGTAAAATTTTGTTGGCCTCACTTGGAGTGGAGTACGAGTATTGTTTGGGCGGTTAGGAGGTGGAGAGGTAAGCATGTGGTTAACGTGGCTTACTGTATCTTTTTAGCGGCATTGGTCTACTTACTCTGGCAGGAGCGAAATGAGCGGAGATTCAGTCAGATGCGTCGTGATCCTCACACAGTTACCTTCCAGGGGATTGGTCTTGTTCGTGACATTATCTCTCAGCGTTGGCCGCCTCATTCCTTATCTGCGGTCGCTGTTAGGCGTAGTTGGAAGGTTGCTTGGTAGTTCTATTGTAATTCTTTTATTATTCTTCTGTTTCGTGTTGTTGGTGCACCTTCTGTAATAGTTGCTGGGTACTGGCCTGCCTTGTTGGCCAATTTTTTTATTTAATGCAATTGACTTTTCCCAAAAAAAAAATGACCCATTAAACCTCCTCCGTGCGCCTCTAACAACCACAACTCTCGGATAGAACTAGCAGGAATACATGATCTGTTTTCTCTAAACAAGAATCCATCATGTTTATAAAATTTATCAACTCCTACACGTTCCCATGCAGCATATATATCACAAAAATCAGAATCATGCTCATATTGATTTTTAATCATCTCAAAGCCAAGTAATTTAGAATCTAGAGCAGATAATAAGGAGTACCTTCGAGATAGTGCATCAGCCACGACGTTCTCTTTACCTTGTTTATAACGAATCACATAAGGAAACGTCTCAATGAACGCCATCCAGTGGGCGTGCCTCTTATTTAACTTATGTTGGCCTTTCAGGTGCTTTAGTGACTCGTGGTCTGTGTATATTACGAACTCTTTAGACCATAGGTAGTGTTGCCAAGTTTCAAGTGCTCGAACCAAGGCGTACAACTCTTTATCATAAGTCGGATAATTTAGCATGGCACTTCCCAACTTCTCACTGAAGTAGGCAATTAGCTTTCCTTCTTGCATTAAGACTGCGCCAATACCAGTTTCGGATGCATCACACTGAATCTCGAATGATTTTGTAAATTTTGGTAGGGATAGGAATGGTGCATTCGTGAATTTCTCTTTCAACAATCTAAAGGCGGCTTCCTGCTCCTTCTCCCATTTAAAACCAACATTTTTCTTGATCACTTCAGTTAAGAGAGCTGCCAAGGTGCTAAATTTGGGTACAAAACGTCGGTAGAAGCTCGCCAAGCCATCGAAGCTTCGAACTTCACGGACTGATTTAGGACTTTCCCAATCTTTGATAGCCTTGATCTTTTATTCATCTACCTGTATTCCATGTGAACTCACAACAAAACTAAGGAAAACAAGCTTCTCCGTGCCAAAATTGCATTTTTGAAGGTTAGCTAACAAACGCTCTTTTCTAAGCACAATTAACACTTCTTTTACATGACTAACATGCTCATGCAAATTCTTACTATAGATAAGTATGTCATCAAAGTATACAACTACAAATCTCCCTATAAAAGCTCGTAAAACATGATTCATAAGTCGCATGAAAGTGCTAGGTGCATCAGTGAGACCAAACGGCGTAAATAACCATTCATAAAGACCATGTTTAGTTTTGAAGGCTGTTTTCCATTCATCTCCCTCTTTCATTCGTAATTGGTGATACCCACTTTTTAAATCAATTTTGGAAAAGATGGCAGAACCATATAACTGATACGAATTAACGTATGATATGTACGTAAATTCGCAAGAAAATGCAGCGGTTATATTTGTTACCTCACAACCCTCGTATTTGTGTAACACTCGTAAGATTCAACCAAAAGTAGGGCAATTCGGCTTGCATGAACATGAATAAAATGAAAGTAAATTATCAAACTAGACCTATAAGTTGATAAGTCAATCTCTCCTCAAGACCTATTGAGAATTGATTAAATTACAACTTGAAGACGCGTCGAATTATAATCGAAGTGTGCTGAAAATCATTCAACAAGAATACATGTAATGTATTTCGTTTTTTCTTGCTTCCAAGTTGATTACAAAAGGTTGAGGATGAGGCTATTATATAGCCATTATAACTCCTAACAAAGCCAAACAAGATCACATAAAATCTAGCTAAAATACAAGCAATTATTAAACTAACTGTAAAGACTTTTGACAAAGAAAAGAAAACAACATGTGCTTGGCTTCTTCCATTTGATTTCGGCCGTGGGGTAGCATGAAGGAAGGAGATCACCATCTATCTCATGTGATAAGGCTTTGACAAAGATTTGAACAAGAAAGCAACATCTTGGTGTCTTCCTCCACATGTGGTTCGGCCGATTTGTTATTCAAGGGGTGGAGGGAAATCAAATCTCATGTGTTGATATGGTGGATTTTGAAAATGGACACAAAGTTGAAAGTAGTGGGGACAAAAGACCCTTCAAGGATGCATGTCACAATCGGTCGAAATCTTCCCCGAATGGCTGATTTTGTATGCATGAACATGCATACGTATGCATGTTTTGATACGTCTAAGTTATCCCGGTTCCGATTATTAAGATGGTTCCCATTTCCGCTTTTGTTTTCTCGCCGAAGTACGTAGGTGCATGTGCATGCAACGTGGTATCGTCACCTACGTCAATTCTTACTTCGTTTGGATATGTCGTAATCGCATCATCTCCTCCCCCTTTGAAAGGAATTGACCTCAATTCAGTGATTCCCTCGTCGTCAAGGTAAGGAGATAGATCGCCCACGTTAAAAGTGGCGTGTACCCCATAATCACCCGGAAGTTCTAATTTATACGCATTGTCGTTTTCTTTTAACTGGCCAATCTCAGTACGAAGCTCAATTTCCCTCTCACTAGCAAACATGGTTAGATTCGGTTTCTCACCTCGGTTAGGGATCATAGATTGAAGTGACGTTGGTTTCAACATGACCCTCTTGTCCTTATCCCGCAACTCGTACTCGTCACTTCCTCCTCGATGTAAAACATCTCTATCGAATAGCCATGGTCGTCCCAAGAGTACATGGCATGCGTCCATCGGGAGTACATCGCATAATATGTTGTCGACGTATGAACCCATGGTTAAGCCGACCCGTACTTGTTTCGAGACTTTCACTCTACTCCCGTCATCAGGCCAATGTAATGCGTATGGTTTTGGGTTAGTAGTAGTGATGAGTCCAAGCTTCATCACCATCTCCCTTGACGCTACGTTGGTACAACTTCCTCCATCGATGATCAAACTACACCATTTGTTCCCGACTTGACACTTGGTGTGAAATATTTGGTCCCGTTGTTCCAAATCATTTGAAACGGGTTTGACTTGTAAAGTACGAAGAACTAATGTTGTATCATAGTTTGGAGCCTCGTAAGTTTCACATTCTTCTCCCTCGTCTTCCTCCACGTTGGAATTAAATACATCACCTAGTCTTTCTCCTTCGTCCTCGACTAGAAACTCGTCTCGGACCATGATGGCTGATACGAATTACGTATATAAGTGTACGTAAAACGTATAAAATACAACGGAAGGTTATCACGGTTTTTACAAGTATCAAAGTAACAACGAAAATAAAAGGTGATGGCCGAATTTATATGGTTTCGGCCGTGAGGTAGGGTAGTGTATGGGATTGAATGTGTTTTATCGAATTAGACCTATAACTCGATAAAGATAATCTCTCCTCAAGACCTATTGAGAATTGATCAAGTTATAATTCGAGATGCGTCGAAATAATAACCAAAGTTTTGTTGAACTCGTTCAACGTATATTTCAAGAGAAATACAATGTTTATAACTTTCAAGATGCCTACAACAACAATGAGAAGTACTATCTATAGTATATACAAAAATAAGGAAATAAAAAACAAGAAAAAAAACGAAAATACAAGTCTTCTTCTTAGCATGCTTCGGCCGAAACTTCAAGGGTGTGGGGGAGGAGATCTTCAAGATCTTGTGTAAGATATGAAGACTTTGATGAGTCTCTTTATGCATGCCTTGGACGAAATTTCAAAGGTGTGGGGGAGGAGATCTTCAAGATCTTGGACAAGATAGAGTTTGATAAAAATCTTCATGCATCTTGGACTAAATCGGCCGAATCTCCCATAATTTGGACCGATTCTGAGTCCAACGTTAATTTCGTCGCCATGTTTACATAACTCCAGTTCCGATTAATAACGTAACTCCAATTCGCGTGTTCTTCTCGCCCAAGTATGATGATGCGTGGGCGTGTAACTTTGTATCGTCGTTGATGTCGATTTTTATTGACTTCTCTTCGATTGGGATAGTTGATATCGTATCATTTCCTCCCTCTTTGAAAGGAATTGACCTCAATTCCGTAATGCCATCGTCGTGAAGGTAAGGCGAGAGATCGCCTATGTTGAAAGTTGCATGTACTCCGTATTCGCCCGGAAGTTCTACTTTGTAAGCGTTGTCGTTCACTTTTCCCATAATTTTGTACGGACCTTCGGCTCTCGGCATTAATTTGTTCTTGCGTTTGTTTGGGAATCGTTCTTTCCTCAAATGTATCCAAACTAAGTCGCCAACATCAAATAGTCTCGACTTTTTATTTTTGGTCGACTTCTGTTTGTAAATTTCATTTACTTCTTTAATTCGATCTCGTACCTTTTCATGTAACTTCATCATTGACTTGAGTTTTGATTCTGCGTCTTTGTGAACCAATTCGTCGCTCGGCAAGGGAATCAAATCCAATGGCATGTGTGGATTTAGTTCGTACACTACTTCAAAAGGTGAATGGGCTGTGGCGAAACCGGGTGATCGGTTGTATCCGAATTCCGCATGTGCAAGTTTAACGTCCCAATCTTTTTGTGTTTTGTTCACCAATCCTCGCAACAATGCTCCTAAGGTTCGATTAGTCACTTTGGTTTGTCCGTCGGTTTGTGGGTGATGCGAAGTACTGAATAGAAGTTTAGTTCCCACCTTTCTCCATAAAGTATTCCAAAAGTAACTCAGGAATTTAGAATCTCGATCTAACACGATAGTTTTTGGAACTCCGTGTAAACGAACTACTTCTCGGAAATATAAGTCCGCCACATTGCTTGCATCATCGGTTTTGTGACATGCTATAAAGTGAGCCATTTTTGAAAAACGGTCGACGACAACCATGATCGAGTCTTTGCCCCGTTGAGTACGAGGTAAAGCAACAATAAAATCCATCGAGACATCTTCCCACAGTCGCAAAGGTATTAGCAACGGCATGTATGTACTTGGCTTGAACGAACTTTTCATCATGTGACAAGTGACGCATTTACTCACGATCGTGCTTACGTCACCATACATCTTTGGCCAAAAGAAATGCTCCTTTAGAACTTCTACGGTTTTAGCCGAACCGAAATGACCGGCTAGTCCTCCTCCGTGCGCCTCCCGAACTAGTAATTCCCGAATCGTATGCTTCGGCACACATAGTTTATTACCTTTGAAAAGAAAGCCATCCTGTAAAATAAATTCTTCGTACGGACCTGTTTTACAACGGGTAAAAATTTCTCCGAAATCCAAATCGTCAATGTAATGATTTTTCAATGTCTCGAACCCCAACAAACGAACGTCTAGAATAGAAAGTAAGGCATACCGTCTTGATAGTGCATCCGCCACTATATTACTCTTACCGTCTTTGTACTTGGATGAAAAGTGAAAAGATTGCAAAAACTCCACCCATTTTGCATGTCTTGGACTTAGCTTGTTTTGCCCGTTAATGTATTTTAACGACTCGTGATCCGAATGTAACACGAAATGTTTCGAACGTAAATAGTGACTCCAATGATCTAGTGCTCTCACGATAGCATAGAACTCTTTGTCGTAAGTGCAATAATTAACTCGAGCATCACTTAACTTTTCTGAAAAATAGGCGATGGGCCGACCTCCTTGAATAAGTACTGCCCCGATTCCAACTCCACTAGCATCGCATTCCACCTCAAATGGTTGTGAAAAATCGGGTAACGTTAAAATCGGTGCTTCACATAACTTTTCTTTTAATTTTTCAAAAGCTTTTTGGGCAGGCTCCTTCCATGCAAATGTACCTTTTTTAAGACACTCCGTGATCGGACTGGAGATGGTACTAAAGTCCCGTATGAATCGTCGGTAAAAAGAAGCGAGGCCATGAAATGATCGTACCTCCGTGATAGTTTTTGGTGTCGGCCAAGACTTGATTGCCGCGATTTTCTATTGATCCACCGAAACTCCTTCTTTAGAAACGACATAGCCGAGAAAGACAAGACTCTCGACTAGAAAAGTACACTTTTCCCGCTTTCCATAAAGTTTCTGTTTCCTTAGAGTTTCAAACACGTGCCGCAAGTGTTCAAGATGCTCCTCTAAGGATCGACTATAGATTAAAATATCGTCTAAGTACACGACAACAAACTTCCCCAAGAAAGGTTTAAGAACCTCGTTCATCAATCTCATGAAAGTGCTCGGGGCATTAGTGAGGCCGAATGGCATCATGACCCATTCGTAAAGTCCATTCTTCGTTTTAAATGCCGTCTTCCATTCGTCTCCCTCTCGCATGCGAATTTGATGGTATCTGCTCCGTAAATCAACTTTTGAGAATATAACTGAGCCATGCAACTCGTCTAACATGTCGTCTAGTCTCGGGATGGGGAATCGATACTTGACGGTGATGTTATTCATGGCTCTACTGTCAATGCACATCCGCCATGATCCGTCCTTTTTTGGTACAAGTAGGACTGGAACCGCACACGGACTTAAACTCTCTCGGACATATCTGTGACTCATGAGTTCTTCAATTTGACGTTGTAGTTCTTTGGTTTCTTCGGGATTACAACGATACGCTGCCTTGTTCGGCAATGGAGTTCCTGGTATAAGATCAATTTGATGTTCGATTCCGCGGATAGGTGGTAATCCCACCGGCAAGTCTTCGAGAAAGAGATCCGCGAACTCGTGCAACAGTGTATTTATCTCTTCTTCGTGGTGTGATTTTGTAGCAAGGTTTCGGGTCTCTTTGATCATTATTAAATAAACACGTTCGCCATCGTCAATGGCGTGTTCGACTTCCTTTTCGTTTGCAAACATCATGAGCTTCGGTCCTTCGACTTTTTTTGAACTCATTGTCCGGATAGCTTGAGGTGACATAGGTTTAAGAACAATTTTTTTACCTTTGTCTCGCAACTCATACTCGTTGCTCCTCCCTCAATGTAGTACGTCCCGATCAAATAGCCAAGGTCTTCCCAACAACACGTGACATGCATCCATAGGTAGTACATCGCATATAATATCATCACCATACGAACCCATGGTGAGTCCGACCTTCACTTGTCTTGATACTCTCACTTTATTTCCATCATCGAGCCAGTGGAGTGCATATGGCTTTGGATGAGCCGTAGTGGTTAGCCCGAGTTTTGATACCATCTCGCTTGATGACACATTCGTACAACTTCCACCGTCAATGATCAAGCTACACCATTTCTCTCCGACACGACACTTCGTGTGAAAGATTTGATCTCGTTGTTCTATGTCACTCGGAGCCGCCTTCGTTTGTAACATGCGAAGGATGAGGTTCGTGTCACAATTCGGGGCATCGTATGCCTCGCAATCTTCTTCTTCTTCGTCGGCTTCCAAGTTAAAGACGTCTCCAATTCTTTCTTCTTCGGCTAGTAACTCTTCTCGGACGGCTATGGCTTCTCGTAACATCACTATTATTCGATTTGGACAAGCAATTTGATAGTGTCCAAATCCTTGACATTTGAAACACCGAACTTTAGATAAGCTTGTTTCCTTTGGCGTGAGAGGAGTTTTTGGGATGGTAGTAACGGGTGGACTCGCCGTGATAGTTTTTGGAAACGAGCTAGAACTCGTGCCAAAGTTGGTATTTCCGAATTTAGGTGGAAATTCGGGTTTCGAAAATTTTGTCTTGTTTTGAGTTTCCAACTTTATGCAAAGTCCGCACAAAGTATCAAAGTCGGGATAGGGGTAGAGTTCCACAGAATTAGCAATGTTTCTATTCAAGCCTCATAAGAAACGGGACATCCGTAATTCTTCGCTCTCTTCAAGTTCTCCCATCAAGGTTAAGTTTTCAAACTCTTCGATGTATTCTCCTACACTTAGCTTTCCTTGTGTGAGGTTAGAAATTTTTCGATATAGACTTAACTTGTGTGTAGCCGGTACATATCTCTTACGTAGTTTCTTTTTTAGAGAATCCCACGAACGTATCTTTTCTTTACCGGCCCGAACTCGTTGTGTCTTCATTCTTTCGAACCAAAGGGAAGCTCCCTTTCCAAGTTTGAGAATCGCGTACTTGCATCGTTTCCCGTCATCGAGGTCCTTGAACTCAAACATTCGTTCAATTTTCCTTTCCCACTCCAAATAAGTCTCGGGATCGGTGCCACCTACGAACTCTGGAAGTTCGCTTGTCTTGAATTCATCCGCATGTTGTGGTGCATGCATGGCGTCGTATCCTCGTCGTGCCTCGATTCGGGGCTCCGGCAAGCCTCGAAGAACGTCACGCAATTTGACTATTTTGTCATCGGTGAATGCCATCTTCTTGAGTAATGTTGAGAAGCGTGAAACGAATGTCTCTGATACCACTTATGATACGAATTACGTATATAAGTGTACGTAAAACGTATAAAATACAACGGAAGGTTATCACGGTTTTACAAGTATCAAAGTAACAACGAAAATAAAAGGTGATGGCCGAATTTATATGGTTTCGGCCATGAGGTAGGGTAGTGTATGGGATTGAATGTGTTTTATCGAATTACTATAACTCGATAAAGATAATCTCTCCTGAAGACCTATTGAGAATTGATCAAGTTATAATTCGAGACGCGTCGAAATAATAACCAAAGTTTTGTTGAACTCGTTCAACGTATATTTCAAGAGAAATACAATGTTTATAACTTTCAAGATGCCTACAACAACAATGTGAAGTACTATATATAGTAGTATACAAAAATAAGGAAATAAAAAACAAGAAAAAAAACGAAAATATAAGTCTTCTTCCTAGCATGCTTCGGCCGAAACTTCAAGGGTGTGGGGGAAGAGATCTTCAAGATCTTGTGTAAGATATGAAGACTTTGGTGAGTCTCTTTATGCATGCCTTGGCCGAAATTTCAAAGGTGTGGGGGAGGAGATCTTCAAGATATTGGAGAAGATAGAGTTTGATAAAAATCTTCATGCATCTTGGACTAAATCGGCCGAATCTCCCATAATTTGGACCGATTCCGAGTCCAATGTTAATTTCGTCGCCATGTTTACGTAACTCCAGTTCCGATTAATAACGTAACTCCAATTCGCGTGTTCTTCTCGCCCATGTATGATGATGCGTGGGCGTGTAACTTTGTATCGTCGTTGATGTCGATTTTTATTGACTTCTCTTCGATTGGGATAGTTGATATCGTATCAACGGCTTCTCTTAGCGTCACCACTCGTTTGTTAGGACAGGCATTTTGATAGTGACCGAATCCTTGGCATTTAAAACATCTTACTTTGGTTAGGCTCATTTCCTTCGGTACGCCGGGGGTTTTAGAAACCGTAGTAGAGATAGGAGTCGGTATCGTTGTGGTAATTGAACTCGAACCGGTACTTGGATCCTCGAACTTTGATGTAAATTCGGTTTTGGCAAACTTCACTTTGTTTTGAGCTTCTATCTTTATGCATAGTCCGCATAAAGTGTCAAAATCTCCGTATGGGTATAATTCCACCGCATTCGCAATGTTTCGGTTTAGGCCACGTAAGAAACGTGACATTCTTTGTTCTTCATTTTCTTCGAGTTCTCCCATTAAGGCCAAGCCTTCAAATTCTTCGATATATTCTTCCACACTTAGTTTCCCTTGTACGAACTCCGTAGTTTTTCGGTATAAGGTTAACCGATGTGATGTCGGGACATACCTTTTACGTAGTTTTTTCTTCAAAGAATCCCAAGAACGGATTTTCGCTTTTCCCGCACGAGCTCGTTGTGTTTTCATACCCTCGAACCATAAAGAAGCGCCCTTCCCTAACTTGAGAATCGCATATTTGCAACGTTTCTCATCGTTAAGGTGCTTGAAGTCGAACATACGTTCAATCTTCCTCTCCCACTCCAAGTAAACTTCGGGATTAGTACCTCCGACAAATTCCGGAAGTTCATTAACTTTAAATTCATCCACATGACGCGGTGAATGTGCATCATATCCTCCTCTTCTTGCTTGAAAACGTGGTTCTTGCATGTTGTCTAATGCCTCACGTAGTTTCTCCATGAAATCGTCGGAAAAATCCATGATAAGATAGTTTTGATAAGAAAATCGTCAAGAGAAATTCGCCAAGGAAGTAACCTTGGGCTCCGATGCCACTAATGATACGAATTAACGTATGATATGTACGTAAATTTGCCGGAAAATGCAACGGTTATATTTGTTACCTCACAACCCTCGTATTTGTGTAACACTCGTAAGATTCAACCGAAAGTAGGGCAATTCGGCTTGCGTAAACACGAATAAAATGAAAGTAAATTATCAAACTAGACATATAGTTTGATAAGGCAATCTCTCCTCAAGACCTATTGAGAATTGATTAAATTACAACTCGAAGACGCGTCGAATTATAATCGAAGTGTGTTGAAAATCATTCAACAAGAATACATGTAATGTATTTCGTTTTTTATTGCTTCCAAGTTGATTATAAAAGGTTGAGGATGAGGCTATTATATAGCCATTATAACTCCTAACAAAGCCAAACAAGATCACACAAAATCTAGCTAAAATACAAGCAATTATTAAACTAACTACAAAGACTTTTGACAAAGAAAAGAAAACAACATGTGCTTGGCTTCTTCCATTTGATTTCAGCCGTGGGGTAGCATGAAGGAAGGAGATCACCATCTATCTCATGTGATAAGGCTTTGACAAAGACTTGAACAAGAAAGCAACATCTTGGTGTCTTCCTCCACATGTGGTTCGGCCGATTTGTTATTCAAGGGGTGGAGGGAAATCAAATCTCATGTGTTGATATGGTGGATTTTGAAAATGGACACAACGTTGAAAGTAGTGGGGACAAAAGATCCTTCAAGGATGCATGTCACAATCAGCCGAAATCTTCCCCGAATGCCCGATTTTGTATGCATGAACATGCATACATATGCATGTTTGGATACGTCCAAGTTATCCCGGTTCCGATTATTAAGATGGTTCCCATTTCCGCTTTTGTTTTCTCGCCGAAGTACGTAGGTGCATGTGCATGCAACGTGGTATCGTCACCTACGTCAATTCTTACTTCGTTTGGAGATGCCGTAATCGCATCAATAACTCATCTAGAATGTCATCTAGTCTCGGAATGGGATGTCGATACTTAATTGTGATATTATTGATGGCTCGACAGTCCACGCACATTCTCCATGATCCATCTTTCTTTGGTACCAACAAAACTAGAACAGAACACGGACTCATGCTTTCTCGCACATGCCCTTTGGCTAGTAGCTCGTCTAATTGCTTCCTCATTTCTTTCGTTTCTTCTGGATTGCTTCTATATGTAGGTTGGTTTGGAATTGAAGCTCCAGGAACAAAATCGATTTGGTGTTCAATGCCTCTTATTGGCGGTAAGCCAGGAGGGGTCTCTTCCAGGAACACATCTTCAAATTCCTGTAAGAGTGCAACAATCAAAGGATCAGTAGTTTCAGGAATAGATGCAAGATTAAGTAAAGCTTCACGAAACATTAATAGAATCATGGGCTGTTGTGATAGCATAGCTCGCTTAACCACGCTAGCCCTGATCAACCCAACAGTCTTGTCCCCTTTAGAGGTCGAAGATTCGATCTTTTCTTTCACTTTTTCCTTTGTTGCTTGTTGTAGCACCATTTGATCTTCGTGAACCTGTTTAGGAGTCATGGGTGTTAAGGTGAATTTCTTTTTCTCAAAGGTGAATGAGTACTTGTTTGTGAAACCATTATGAAGGACTTGACGATCATACTGCCATGGTCTTCCTAGAAGAAGCTGAGTAGTGTGCATAGGTACGACATCGCAGACTACTTCATCTATATACCTGACAATCCTAAAGGATACCTTAGCTTGATTAGTAACCCTCAAATCTCCGGTATTATTTAACCACAGTAATCTATATGGCTTAGGATGTTTTTCCATGGGTAATCATAATTTCTTTACTAAGGCTGCACTAACCACATTCACACAACTTCCTCCATCTATAATCAAACTACATAGGTTGTCCTTAATATGACATCTAGTTTAAAATAGATTCTCTCTTTGACCATCCTCTTCTTCACCTATCTGGGTAGTCACTACTTCGCTTATTTTACCCTCATCAACTCCTTCTTCAAACTCCTCATATTCTTCCTCATACTCGGCTTCTTCCTCACTGGCCGATTCTACTTGTTCGGGTCTAGATATGATCACTCTTTGATTTGGACAATTTTATGCTATGTGACCAAACCCTTGACATTTAAAACATCTCACATCTTGGGACCTAGTTGGACCATCAGACGACGATCCTGGTTGAGTTGTGGAAAATGGCTTTTGGGTGGATTGGGATTTTGTGTTTGAAGATTTGAACTCACCCCCTATGTTGCTAAGTTGCCTCGGTTTCCAATGTGTACTAGGGGTATTTACTCTCTTAGTTTGTCTTCTCTTTAATTGTTGCTCTATCTTCCTCGCCATGTGAACATGCCCTCTAGGTCGAAACAAGTCATTAATTCTAGTTGATCTCTAATTTCAACATTAAGGCCTGAAAGGAACCTAGACATCAACCTATCTTGGTCTTCATCTAGACGACACCTAATAAATCCTGTTTTCATTTCTTTATAGTAGTCATCTACGGATTTCGACCCTTGTTTTAAAGTTTGAAGGTTGTATAGTAGGTCTCTCATGGAATAACTAGGAACAAACCTATCGGTCATTACTCTTTTAAGGGCATTCCAAGTCATGATAGGTGGCTCGGCTTTTCGTTCTCTAGATTGAACTACATGATCCCACCAAATAAGAGCATATCCTACAAACTCCACCGTGGCTAATATGACTTTCATAAGTTCAGAAAAGTTTATACACTCAAATTGGCCTTCGACTCTCCTAACCATCTCAAAGAACAATTCGGGGTCGGTTTTACCTTTAAATGGAGGAATGTGGAATTTAACACTGTTAAGATTATCATCCATCATGTCCCAATTATTTCTAGGTTCTCGATTTGTCCTAGAATGTCTATCTTCTTCAAATTCATATTCAACTTCGTCTTCAAGTTCGTTTAAAGGTGGTGGAGGTGGTCGATTATTCCTACCCCGTCTTACATTAGTATCTCGTGTCTGGTTTGTCTTAATAGACTTACGATCTTCTCTCATTTCTTCCATTATATTAGTCATTCTATTTATCAAAGAGTACAACCCATCAATGTGATATTGAGCATGTTTTAATGATTTAATTTTTCTCCTAACGGGACCATCACTAAAATAGTCTTCTTCTTCCATTGGTATTTTCCCGTCTCTCTTTTCATCTCTTGAGTTATTTGACCCAACCATTTTAAAAGATGTCAAGAATGAAAAATTCAACAAGATGAAAATAGCTAGATAATTTTTTTTTTTATGTTTTTTTTCGTTTTTTTAACAAGCATACACCGAGAGCAAAATAACTTATGACGTAAATGAAAGCAATAAAAGAAATTTGAGGAACGAATGAACCTGGAACCGAAGCTCCGATGCCAAATGATATGATCCTCCTTGCCTAAGAAAGATCAACTCGTGAAGCTCTCAAGTAGCTTCTTTTAATCGGAATTTCTTGTCCCCCAACGGTTGTAATGGCAGCGGAAATGTAACGTACTATAAACCCTTAAGTAGAATTATCACGACGCATTGATATCTTGTAACAAGAAGCCTTCGAATAAAACTCAAGATCCTACAGTTTCTATGTAATTCAAAACCAAAGAGATGGCAATCTTTGATTCCAAGTAGAATGATTTAATATATAAACATAAAATCATCAACACACAAGTATATTAATAAAGCATAATAGCTATATTCGAAATTATCCTTGGTACCTATTACAAATGGCCATAGACCTTATTTATAGGTGTCTAAAAGACTCCTAAGGTGACATGAAATTCAAACAACAAAATAAATAATTACAACTACAAGCATGAAAGGAGGAAGACAAACATAAAGTAATAGCAACTTGAGTAAACTAAAGTATACTCCTTGACTTTCTAAAGGGTGGCAACAACTATTTGAGAAGGAAGGTGGGCTGAAATTCTTCATCTCTCTCTCCTCCTTGCAACGGCGATGAGGACTAACAAGTGGGCTCAATTATCTTGCTAGATACACTTGATGAGATCACTTTGATGAGGTCACTTTGATATCACACCATGTGGACTTTTTAGTACACTTATACATCATATTTTATCAACAGTAAAATCTTATTTTAGGGGCTGAAAATATGGACGAAAATACTCCTTGTTTTGCATGGCCTTGCATGGCCGAATACCCAACGTCTCCCATGCAGCCCCTAGACGAGGGTCTTGAACGTCGAAGAATTCCATGCAGCCCCTAGATGGGGGTCTTGTTCAATGTGATCCTCATAATTGAGTATAGAATCTAACTTATCCGGATAAGGAAGTTGCGGCTTGAAATCTTCAATGTGTTCTCCAAATGCAGTCTCTAAACGAGGGTCCTCAATCTCGGATTTAAACATGAACAAACAATGCAATTCCCTGATGGGAACGTGGCCTTCCGAATTGGTGATTTGAAGTAGAGTTATAGCGCTGGAACGTAACATAATGTTATTTCGTGTAGTGGTGCTAATGTCGCTTGTTTTCAACAGTTCATTTGTGTCTTCTCTCAATTTCTTAGCGCGTGCTCGGGTGATAGGACCAGTATGATTTATGATGGCTCCAAGCGAATCTAATACTCTTGATGGTGCAACTGGGGTTGCATCATTCCCTCCCTCTTGAGAAGGATATGTCCTCAGATCGGATTCATCTCGTATCTCAAACAAAGATAAGTCAGAAACGTTAAAAGTTGCAGAAACATTAGATTCTCCCGTCAAGTCTAGTTTATAGGCATTGTCATTTATTTTCTCCAAGACCATGAATGGGCCGTCTCCTCTTGGTAGAAGCTTCGACCTCCTCTGCACTGGAAACGTTCTTTCCTCATATGTAACCATACCCAATCACCGGGATGAAACACCATGGCTTTGCGTCCACGGTTATGAGTTTCAATATATTGCTTGGTCTATCTTTCAATGTCGTTACGAGCTTGCTCATGCAGTTGTTTCAGCAACTCTGCTTTCTTGTGCCCATCTGTACTTACTCTTTTACTCAAAGGCAAAGGCAAAATATCAAGTGGGGTTAAAGGATTAAAAGCATAAACAAGTTCAAAAGGTGAAAATTGAGAAGCAGAATGCATAGATCGATTATAAGCAAATTTAATGTGTGGCAAACATTCTTCCCAAGTTTTTATGTTGGTTTTAATAATGGCTCTTAACAAAGTCAACAGAGTCCTATTTACTACTTCGGTTTGCCCATCAGTTTGTGGGTGACAAGTGGTAGGAAATAAGAGCTTTGTCTCTAATTTAGCCCACAACGTTTTCCAAAAGTAACTAAGGAACTTAGCATCCCTATCTGAAACTATAGTTCTAGGTACCCCATGCAAACGAATAATTTCTTTAAAGAAAAGATTTGCAACATGTGAGGCATCATCAGATTTATGACAAGGGATGAAGTGTGCCATTTTGGAAAATCGATCAACAACAACAAATATAGAATCACGCCCATACTTGTTTCTAGGCAACCCCAACACAAAATCCATAGAGATATCAGTCCATGGTGTTTCAGGTATAGGCAAAGGCATGTATAATCCATGGGGTTGGGCTCGACTTTTAGCTAACTTACAAGTTACACATCTTTCACAAATACGGGTTACATCACGTTTCATATTGGGCTAATAAAGATGTTCTTATAATACAGCAAGAGTTTTAGCAATGCCAAAATGACCCATTAAACCTCCTCCGTGCTCCGCTAACAACAACAACTCTCGGATAGAACTAGCAGGAATACATAATCTGTTTTCTCTAAACAAGAATCCATCATGTTTATAAAATTTATCAACTCCCACACGTTCCCATGCAGCATATATATCACAAAAATCAGAATCATGCTCATATTGATTTTTAAGCCAAGCAATTTAGAATCTAGAGCAGATAATAAGGAGTACCTTCGAGATAGTGCATCAGCCACGACGTTCTCTTTACCTTGTTTATAACAAATCACATAAGGAAACGTCTCAATGAACGCCATCCAGCAGGCGTGCCTCTTATTTAACTTATGTTGGCCTTTCAGGTGCTTTAGTGACTCGTGGTCTGTGTGTATTACGAACTCTTTAGGCCATAGGTAGTGTTGCCAAGTTTTAAGTGCTCGAACCAAGGCGTACAACTCCTTATCATAAGTCGGATAATTTAGCATGGCACTTCCCAATTTCTCACTGAAGTAGGCAATTGGCTTTCCTTCTTGCATTAAGACTGCGCCAATACCAGTTCTGGATGCATCACACTGAATCTCGAATGATTTTGTAAAGTTTCGTAGGGATAGCAATGGTGCATTCGTGAATTTCTCTTTCAACAATCTAAAGGCGGCTTCCTTCCCCTTCTCCCATTTAAAGCCAACATTTTTCTTGATCACTTCGGTTATGGGAGCTGCCAAGGTGCTAAAATTGGGTACAAAACGTCGGTAGAAGCTCGCCAAGCCATGGAAGCTTCGAACTTCACGGACTGATTAAGGACTTTCCCAATCTTTGATAGCCTTGATCTTTTCTTCATCTACCTGTATTCCCTGTGAACTCACAACAAAACCAAGGAAAACAAGCTTCTCCTTGCCAAAATTGCATTTTTGAAGGTTAGCGAACAGACGCTCTTTTCTAAGCACAGTTAACTCTTCTTTTACATGACTAACATGCTCTTGCAAATTCTTACTATAGATAAGTATGTCATCAAAGTATACAACTACAAATCTCCGTATAAAAGCTCGTAAAACATGATTCATAAGTCGCATGAAGTGCTAGGTGCATTAGTGAGACCAAACGGCGTAACTAACCATTCATAAAGACCATGTTTAGTTTTAAAGGCTGTTTTCCATTCATCTCCCTCTTTCATTCTTATTTGGTGATACCCACTTTTTAAATCAATTTTGAAAAGATGGCAGAACCATATAACTCATCTAGCATGTCATCTAGTCTCGAAATGGGATGTCGATACTTAATTGTGATATTATTGATGGCTCGACAGTCCACGCACATTCTCCATGATCCATCTTTCTTTGGTACCAACAAAACTGGAACAGAACACGGACTCATGCTTTCTCGCACATGCCCTTTGGCTAGTAGCTCGTCTAATTGCTTCCTCATTTCTTTCGTTTCTTCTAGATTGCTTCTATATGCAGGTCGGTTTGGAATTGAAGCTCCAGGAACAAAATCGATTTGGTGTTCAATGTCTCTTATTGCGGTAGGCCAGGAGGGGTCACTTCTGGGAACACATCTTCAAATTCCTGTAAGAGTGCAACAATCAAAGAATCAGTAGTTTCGGGAATAGATGCAAGATTAAGTAAAATCACAGACTCAGCGGCGATTTCACACACTCAGGGTGCGATTTCACACACTCTTTACGTATCATCTTCTTCATGCAATATGACGATGGATCCTTCTCAAAATTCAATGCTAATCCATACAGATTCTCCATCACTGCAATGATTCACGCCGGATATAGGAAAAATCACAGCTCGCATCCCATCCTTTGCTGACGAATTCAATATTCTGGAGTTCATAAACCTTGTTGAGAGGGTCGAAGGAAGTAAGGAGGCATCGGAATTAAAGTTTAATTTGCAGAATCAGGATTCTTTTCAACCTAGCTCCATGTTCGCTGGTCTTCAGGATTCCAACGAGATCCTTAGGAGTAAACGTAATAAGGATAGCAGGTGTGAAGGAAACCCTAACCCTAGTACTTGTATAACAGCAACTAACGGCATGGCTGCTCCATCGACTGATCCTAAGGCAACTATTCAGGACGACGGCCTGTTCGTTGGTAACATTAAGATCCCGATGGAGGAACCTACAGTGAACGATTATGCTTTCTCGTCTTCTAAAAGGCGAACCATGCAATATGCTCCACCATAAATCATAGATGGCCATGCAGTTATCAAACCTCCTTGGCAGGTGGCTTCTCTAGGCATGAATAGATGGAAATCCATGGCAGCTGGATATTTTTGGGGCCAAAACTTTCATTCTTTGTTGTTAAGAATTTCTCAATGTCATTATGGAAGGGTTTGAAGGAAGTCAGAGCAAAATCTAATGGATATTATTTCTTCGAATTTGAATCGGAATGCGCAATGGTTGAGGTCATTGAAGGATGTCCATGGCACTATGCTGGACAACCCCTTTTTATTGAGAAATGGAAAGAAGGTTTGTCACTGGAAAAACAAAACCACACTGAAGTGCCAATATGGGTGAAGTTTAAAAACCTCCCAATGGAGTACTGGACAACGGAGGGACTGGGTTTGGTGTCAAGTGCGGTCGGTAAGCCTTTATATGCTGATGCTTTTACATCTACAATGGCTAGGATTGATTATGCTAGAGTTTGTGTCGTGGTTGATATCCATTCTAAATTCCATGACCACGTGGTTTTGATGCTACCCTCGGAATCAGGAGAATATAATGGCAATTGTAAAATTGAAGTTGAATACGAGTGGAAACCCCCGATATGTACGTTGTGTATGTCATTTGGTCATATTGATAAAGAATGTCCTAAGGTGAAGAAGAAACTTCGTAATGCTAAACCAATCCAAGTATATGTTCCGAAAACGCAAAAGTATCCGAGAATGGATAATGAGGGATGGATGGATGCAAGATCTAAGAAACGTTCTAATTCTCCTTCGTTCCCAATGGATATGGTGAAAATGGTTGATGATGTTATTGGTTCTCCACGTCGAAATATGAATGACAAAGGGAATGATTCTATAATGGATACTAATCCATTTGCGGTGCTGGAGGTGGCGGAAAGTATGGAAAGGGATGATCAAGTTATGGCTATCAATAACTCAATGCAGGGTCCTAGAGCAGCCCTTAAAGATGTTGTTAAATGATCCCGACTGCATGTTGGAATGTACGTGGCCTTAATAAGCTGGATCACCAACAAGCGGCTAGAGAGCTTATTTCGGCTAATCAATTAAGAATCTGTGCATTTTTGGAGACTAGAGTGCAATTACGTAATGTTAGTCCTATATGTGAACGTATTCATAAATTATGGAAATGGCATATCGATTACTCTAATGGTACGGTGAACCGTATTTGGATTGGATGGGATAGTTCTTATGTGCAAGTGGATATTCTGGGTAGCTTCGAGCAAGTTGTGCATACGAAGGTAACGGTACTTGATTCTCAATCTATTTGTTATCTATCATTTGTATATGGGTATAACACGATTATTGAGCGGAGGAGTCTTTGGGACGAGCTTATGTCATTCTCGGAAACTAGAAGTGAAGACCCGTGGCTTGTTATGGGTGATTTCAATGCTATACTGGATCATAGTGAGATGCTTGGAGGTGATGATGTTCAAACCATTAATGAGGATTTTTCAGCATGTTTAACGGTTTCAGAATTAATTACCCTTCCTATGAAGGCTCCTTGGTTCTCTTGGTCTAATTGCCAAGTTAGCCCAAATTGTATTTGGAGGAGATTGGATAGGGTGGTTGGAAATCCTGCATGGTTCACTTAGTTTCCTACTGTGCATTACTGTTGTGGGCAACCTAAAACTTCAGATCACTCTCCGTTGATTCTTCAGCATGTAGCGGGGGTTAGAGGTAAAAACCCCAATTTCCGATTTGATAATTTTTTAGCGGATAAGGCCGAATTTCATACACTTGTAGCTAACATTTGGAGACATCAAATTTATGGTCTTCCTATGTATTCGTTGATAAAGAAGCTCCAAGCCTTGAAACCGGGGTTGAAGGAATTAAGGAGAAGTAAAGGCAACTTGAGTAAGAATGTGATAGAAGCAAGTGCTTATCTGGATATTGCTCAGAAATATGTGGCCAAATTTCCTTTGTTTCAGCCACTTCTTGATTAGAAAGAAGATGCCGTTATGTTTATGCTATTGCAGTTAAGCAAGAACATTCTTTTCTCAGTCAGAGGGCTAAGGTGGAATGGTTAAAAGATGGGGATCAATGCACGGCCTATTTTTTCCGTAGAATGGCTGTTAAGAAGGCCAGAAGTCGTATATTACGTATTGAGAACTCAGATGGGATTATGGTGGATGAACCAGAACTAGTTCGGGCTGAGATCATTAGATATTACTCTAATTTACTTGGAAGCTCAATTCAGCCCAATATTAATCGGGAAATGATCCACCCGTTTATCACTAAACAATTGTCACCAGATGATGCATCGCATATGGTTCGGCGAGTCACCGAGGAGGAAATTAAGAGTGTTCTCTTCGGATTTAAAGACTCTAAGGCTCCGGGTCCTGATGGATATACATCTTGCTTTTTTAAGAAGACGTGGGGTGTCGTAGGAAGAGAGGTGACCCGAGCTATTGTACAATTCTTTGAGACAGGGCTGCTCGTTAAAGAAATCAACACTACCCTTCTTGCGTTAATTCCGAAGGTGGAGGCTCCGAAGAATCCTAGAGATTTTCGTCCTATTTCATGCTATAATGTTATCTATAAAGTCATCTCCAAAATAATTGCTAATCGGATGTATGATTTCCTGGGGTACTTGGTGGATAAATCTCAAACTGCTTTTATCCCGGGGAGGCAAATTAGTGATAATGTGCTTTTGGCTCAAGAACTACTTTATGGTTACAAAAAAAAGGATCTTCCGGCTAGATGTGCTTTCAAAGTTGATCTTATGAAGGCATATGACATGGTGGAATGGGAATTCGTTTTGACTATGTTAGAAGAGATGCACTTCCATCCACGTTTCATTGGATGGATACGTGCATGCATGACATCTCCGACTTTTTCTATTAATATTAATGGCACGGCCGAAGGGTATTTTTTTTGGTAAACGTGGGCTGAGACAAGGTGATCCAGTATCGCCTTATATTTTTGTGCTTGTTATGGAGGTTCTTCATTGAATTTTAAATCAACACATTGCGACACATCCGAACTTTAGATACCATTGGAGGTGTCATCGTACTAAAACGGTAATGTTGAGCTTTGCTGATGACTTGCTTTTATTTTGTAATGCAGACGTGGAGTCCGTTAGAGTCTTACAGGAGGGGACGGATTTATTTGGCCAATTGTCGGGATTGAGAGTTAACCCGTTGAAAAGTAATATGTTCCTTTCTGCTCGAGCCAATCCACTAACCGATGTGTTGCAACCCATTGTAGGGTATAACATCGGCTCTTTGCCCATGCGATATCTTGGAGTTCCACTCATTACATCAAAACTCACTATTCCTGATTGTAAACCGCTTCTCATGAAACTGGATGAACGTGTTGGTTCGTGGTCTAACAGAATGTTCTCTTATGCCGGTCGTCTCCAGCTGATCCGTTCTATCTTGAATACATTGCACATATATTGGGCTGGAATATTTATCCTTCCTAAAGGAGTGATCCGATGCATTGAATCAAAATTGAGAAACTTTCTATGGAGAGGATCTTCGGGTTCGGGTTATGCTAAGGTGAGCTGGTCCGTTATTTGAAAACCGAAAGAAGAGGGGGGTCTTGGTATTATTCCTTTGACACATCATAACAAATCGCTAATATTACGTCATATCTGGAACTTGCTAGTAGATGATGGCAGCTCCGTGTTGGCAGTTTGGGTTCGCGAATACTGGATAAAAATGAACTCTTTTTGGCTCCTATCGATTCCATCCTCTTGCCCATGGAGTTGGAGACAAAGGCTTAAACTTCGCCATCAAGTGCAAAAAGCTTTTATTTATCATGTGGGAGATGGGCATCGCTTCCTACTTTGGAAAGACCCGTGGCATCCACACGGAATTCTTATTGATAAGTACCCGCTAGGCCCAATGCTTACTAGATTATCGAATGATGCTAGATTGGATTGGGTTATTAACAGGGGATTATGGGATTGGCCGTCTACTACTAGACTGGAGATTGGTTGTATTGTCGAAGATTTGCCCATTATTACTCAGTCTGCGAAGGATCGTATTTCATGGGGTCTGGCACCAAATGGCATATACTCAGCTGCTACAGCTATGCAATTGTTTAGAATCTCTGGCCCAAAGATGGAGTGGTTTGTGCTGATCCAAGGGAAGTGCCGTATACCGAGCCATTTATTTATTCTTTGGTTAGCTATTTATGAGCGGTTAGCTACTAAAGATAAACCTTGGCTGAACCATGGGGATGATGTATGCGTGTTGTGCATGGAGAGAAGCAAGGAATCCCATGACCATCTTTTCTTTCAGTGTAGTTACTCTAGCCGATGCATGGATGTTCTTCGATAAGAGATTCGGTTTAAATGGGCTGGTCCTAATTGGAATAGGGGTGTTAAGAGAGCTGCTAAGCTATGGAGGGTAAAACACATGGTGAACTATGCATATCGAGCCATGTTCGCTGCCATTGTTTACTTCATATGGGGTGAGAGAAATGATAGGATTTTCGGTAATGTCAAGAATGAACCCGAAATAGTCGCTTACCGAGCCCTCAACATCGTACGAGACAAATTGATCACTATGCAGATTCCTAAATCATTGACAAGTATGGCTATTCGTAGATTGTGGAAAATTGCTTGGTAGAGTTGTATGATAGTATTATTTTACGAATTGGTTAGACCCATGTGTTATAATGTTAAATCGTTAGTAGGGTACTTGGTTGGAGATTAGGCATTTTACATTTTGTGATGAGGCCAACCCTCATGCACTTTCTTTGTAATTTTCCTTTATTTATGCAATTGACCATTAACTCCAAAAAAAAAAGATTAAGTAAAGCTTCACGAAACATTAATAAAATCACGGGCTGTTGCGATAGCATAGCTCGCTTAACCGCGCTAGCCCTGATCAACCCAACGGTCTTGCCCCATTTAGAGGTCGAAGATTCGATCTTTTCTTTCTATTTTTCCTTTGTTGCTTGTTGTAGCACCATTTGATCTTCGTGAACCTGTTTAGGAGTCATGGGTGTTAAGGTGAATTTCTTTTTCTCAAAGGTGAATGAGTACTTGTTTGTGAAACCATTATGAAGGACTTGACGATCATACTGCCATGGCCTTCCTAGAAGAAGCTGAGTAGCGTGCATAGGTACGACATCCCAGACTACTTCATCTATATACCTGCCAATCCCAAAGGATACCTTAGCTTGATTAGTGATGCGATTGTGACATCTCCAAATGAAGTAAGAATTGACGTAGGTGACGATACCACGTTGCATGCACATGCACCTACGTACTTCGGTGAGAAAACAAATGCGGAAACGGGAACGATCTTAATAATCGGAACCGGGATAACTTAGACGTATCAAAACATGCATACGTGTGCATGTTCATGCATACAAAATCGGCCATATTAGGGAGGGAGATTTCGGCCGATTTGATGAAGGATCCATGAAGGATCTTTGTCCCCACTACTTTCAACTTTGCTTTCATTTTTCAAAGTCCACCATAATAAGATCAAGGTAGAGATTTGGCTCACTCCAACCTTTCTCCCAAATCGGCCGAACATGCAAGGAAGAAATGCCAAGATGTTGCTTTCATTAAGAAGATGCCAAGATGTTGCTTTCATTTCCTATCCTTGTCAAAGTCTTGCAAGAATATCACATGAGAAAGATGTTATCTACTCCCTTGAAGTACCCCACGGCCGAAAATGAGAGGAAGACACCAAGCATGACTTTGTTTTCAATCTTTGTCAAAGTTGATAGATTAGTTTAATGTTTACTTGTTTTCTTGTGTGATCTTATTTGACCTTGTTTGTAATTGTTAAGTCTATTTATAAGCCTCATCCTCAATCTCTTAAAATCACTTTGAAGCTTGAAAAAACGAAATACACTTGTATGTATTCATTGTTGAATGATTTTCAGCACACCTTGATTATAATTCGACGCATCTTCGAGTTGTAATTTAATCGATTCTCAATAGGTCTTGAGGAGAGATTGCCTTATCAAACTATAGGTCTAGTTTGATAATTTACTTTCATATTATCTTGTTTATGGAAACCGAATTGCCCTACTTTCGGTTAAATCTTAGGAGTGTTACACATATCTAGTGTTGAGAGTTTAAAAGATATATCCGCTGCATTTTCCGGCGAATTTACGTTCATAATAATACGTAATTCGTATCATTAGTGGCATCGGAGCCCTAGGTTATTTCCTTGTCGAAATTCTCTTGGCGATTTTCTTGTCAAAACTATCTTATCATGGATTTTTCCGACGATTTCATAGAGAAACTACGTGAAGCACTACACAACCTACAAGAACCACATTTTCAAGCTAGAAGAGGAGGCTATGACGCACATTCACCGCGTCATGTGGATGAATTCAAAGTAAATGAACTTCCGGAATTTGTCGGAGGTACCAATCCCGAAGTTTACTTGGAGTGGGAAAGGAAGATTGAATGTATGTTCAACTTCAAGAACCTTAACGATGAGAAACGTTGCAAATATGCGATTCTCAAGTTAGGGAAAGGCGTTTCCCTATGGTTCAAGGGTGTGAAAACACAACGAGCTCTTGCGGGAAAAGGGAAAATCCGTTCTTGGGATTCTTTGAAGAAAAAACTACGTAAAAGGTATGTCCCGACATCACATCGGTTAACTTTGTACCGAAAGATTGCCGAGTTCGTACAAGGGAAACTAAGTGTGGGAGAATACATTGAAGAATTTGAAGGCTTGGCCTTAATGGGAGAACTCGAAGAAAATGAAGAACAAAGAATGTCACGTTTCTTACGTGGCCTAAACCGAAACATTGCAAATACGGTGGAATTATACCCCTGCGGAGATTTTGACACTTTATGCGGACTATGCATAAAAATAGAAGCTCAAAACAAGTTGAAGTTTGCCAAACCCGAATTCCCACACAAATTTGGAAATACAAGTGTCGGCTCGAGTTCGACTACGAAACCTACCGTATCGTTTCAAGTCCCTACCCCAGCCCCGAAGGTTCCTCACGTGTACAAAAAACGAGCTTGACTAAAGTACGTTGTTTTAAATGTCAAGGCTTTGGTCACTATCAAAATGCATGTCCAAATAAACGAGTGGTCACATTAAGAGAAACTCTTGCGGGCCGAGACGAACTTTTAGTCGAGGACGAGAAGGAAGGCCTTGGTGACGTGTTTAACATGGAGGCCGAGGAAGAGAATCAGGATTACAAGACTTATGATGCTCCGGAATATGATACTGCTTTAGTGCTTCGAGCACTACATACCAAAATCATTCCAAGTGATACGGAGCAAAGAGACCAAATCTTTCATTCCAAATGCCGAGTCGGAGAAAAGTGTAGTTTGATAATAGACGGAGGGACTTGCACGAATGTAGCTTCAAATGAGATGGTTACCAAACTCGGGCTAACTACTACGGCCCACCCGAGGCTGTATGCTTTACACTGGCTCGATGACGGAAGTAAAGTGAAGGTGTCAAGACAAGTACGGGTCAACTTAACTATGGGACCATACGGAGACGAGGTGTTATGTGACGTACTTCCGATGGACGCATGCCACGTACTTTTGGGACGACCATGGATATTCGACCGAGATGTTTTACATCGAGGTCGGAGTAATGAATATGAATTACGAGACAAAGGAAAGAAGATTGTACTCAAATCGATGTCCCCGCAAGCTATCCGTTCGATGAGTTCTAGTCGAGTGGAGAAACCGAAACTTACCATGCTTGCTAGCGAGAGAGAAATGGAAATGCCATTAATGACGGGGAGCGAGTATATTTGGTGATGTTTAAAGAGACACGGGACGAGAACATGGGAGTACAAAACGGAGGAGAACTAGATGTGTTGTTACACGAATTTGAGGATGTTTTTCCCGAAGAATTACCGTCGGGTTTACCACCTATTCGTGGTATCGAACACCAAATCGATCTTATACCGGGAGCACCACTTCCTAATAAAGCCGCTTATAGATATAATCCCGAGGAGACAAAGGAGTTACAAAGACAAGTCGAAGAGCTTTTGGACCGCGGATATGTCGGGGAGAGTTTGAGTCCGTGTGCGGTTCCGGTCTTACTTGTTCCTAAGAAAGATGGTTCTAGGCGGATGTGTGTGGATAGTCGGGCCGTGAACAATATCACTGTCAAGTATCGGTTCCCTATCCCAAGACTTGATGACATGTTAGATGAACTACATGGTTCGGTGATCTTTTCAAAGGTGGATTTACGAAGCGGATATCATCAAATTCGAGTGCGAGAAGGTGATGAGTGGAAGACGGTCTTCAAAACGAAAAATGGATTATATGAATGGACCGTTATGCCGTTCGGTCTTACAAATGTGCCTAGTACCTTCATGAGGTTGATGAAAGAGGTGCTTAAACCATTTCTGGGGAAGTTCGTGGTTCTATATCTGGATGACATCATAATCTATAGTCAATCACTACAAGAACATTTTGGGCACTTAAGACAAATCTTCGAAACTTTGAGGGACCGAAAATTATATGGAAAAAAAGAGAAGTGTTCGTTCCTAGTCGAAAGTATAGTCTTTCTTGGCTATGTCGTTTCGAAGGACGGAGTGGCGGTTGATCAAACAAAAATCGAAGCAATTAAGTCTTGGCCGACCCCTACGACCGTGACGGAAGTGAGATCATTTCACGGACTTGCTTCTTTTTACCGGAGGTTTATTCGAGACATCAGCACCATTTCAAGTCCGATAATGGAGTGTTTAAAAAAAGACCATTCGTATTGAACGGGGCTGCCCAAGGAGCATTCGAGAAGTTAAAAGCCAAATTATGCGAAGCACCGATCCTAACACTACCCGATTTTACTCAACCCTTCGAAGTTGAATGTGATGCTAGTGGAGTTGGAATTGGAGCGGTTCTTATTTAGGGTAAACGGCATATCGCTTACTTTTTGGAGAAATTGAACGGAGCTCGATTGAATTATTGCACTTACGATAAAGAATTCTATGCTATCGTACGAGCCCTTGATCATTGGAGTCATTACCTACGTCCGAAACATTTTATTCTACACTCGGACTACGAATCATTGAAGTACATTAACGGACAACATAAACTGAGTTCGAGGCATGCCAAGTGGGTGGAATTCCTACAATCATTTCACTTTTCATCCAAGTACAAAGACGGTAAAAGCAATGTCGTTGCGGATGCGTTATCTAGGAGGTATGCTTTACTTTCTACTCTAGAGGTTCGGTTACTTAGTTTTGAAATGTTGAAGGAGTGTTATGAAAATGATGCGGATTTTGGAGAAATTTTTACTAGTTGCAAATCTGGTCCGTTCGGGGAGTTCATGTTACAAGATGATTTCCAATTTAAAGGGAATAGGCTATGTGTTCCAAAACAGGCGGTTCGGGAATTATTGGTCCGGGAGGCTCACAGAGGAGGTTTAGCAGGACATTTTGGCACGGCTAAAACATTGGAAGTACTAAAAGAACATTTCTTTTGGCCTAAAATGCTAAAAGACATTTACAATGTTTTAAGTAAATGCGTAACATGTCACATCTCGAAGAGTTTGTTCAAACTGGGATCGTATATGCCTCTACCGGTTCCAGAAAGACCGTGGGAAGATGTATCCATAGATTTTATCGTCGCTTTACCCCGTACTCAACGAGGTAAAGATGCTATTATGGTGGTTGTTGATCGGTTCTCAAAAATGGCTCATTTCGTGGCTTGCCACAAAACCGACGACGCAAGCAACGTGGCCGATTTATACTTCCGAGAAGTGGTTCGGTTACATGGAGTTCCGAAAACTATTGTTTCGGATCGGGATTCGAAATTCCTTAGCTATTTTTGGAATACTTTATGGAGGAAAGTGGGAACAAAGTTCTTGTTTAGCACTTCGCACCATCCTCAAACTGATGGTTAAACCGAAGTCACAAATCGAACGCTAGGAACGTTGTTGCGAGGACTTCTGAACAAAACGCAAAAGGATTAGGACATGAAACTTGCTCATGCGGAATTTGCCTATAACGGATCCCCTACACATACTACGGCACATTCTCCCTTTGAAGTCGTTTACGGGTTAAATCCTTATATACCCTTAGACTTCATTCCGTTGCCGAAGGACAAGTTGGTACACAAAGATGCGGAATCTAAACTTAAATCGATGATCAAGTTGCACGGACAAATACATGATCGAATCAAAGAGGTGAATGACGCATACAAATGGAAATCCAACAATCACAGAAAACCGAGACTATTTGAAGTAGGCGACTTGGTTTGGGTACACTTAAGAAAAGAGAGATTTCCTAGCAAACGCAAGAACAAACTTATGCCGAGGGCCGAGGGACCTTACAAAATCGTGGGTAAGGTGAACGACAATGCGTATAAAGTAGAACTTCCGGGTGATTATGGGGTACACGCCACTTTTAACGTGGGCGATCTATCTCCTTACCTTGACGACGAGGGAATCACTGAATTGAGGTCACTTCCTTTCAAAGGGGGAGGAGATGATGCGATTGTGACATCTCCAAACGAAGTAAGAATTGACGTAGGTGACGATACCACGTTGCATGTACATGCACCTACGTACTTCGGTGAGAAAACAAATGCGAAAATGGGAACGATCTTAATAATCAAAACCGGGATAACTTAGACGTATCAAAACATATGCATACGTATGCATGTTCATGCATACAAAATCGGCCATATTAGGGAGGGAGATTTCGGCCGATTTGATGAAGGATCCATGAAGGATCTTTGTCCCCACTACTTTCAACTTTGCTTTCATTTTTCAAAGTCCACCATAATAAGATCAAGGTAGAGATTTGGCTCACTCCAACCTTTCTCCCAAATCGGCCGAACATGCAAGGAAGAAATGCCAAGATGTTGCTTTCATTAAGAAGATGCCAAGATGTTGCTTTCATTTTGATATGGAATTGACTAGTCCAAATAAAGAAAACGAAGCAAGGATCGACGTAAATGGCCTTACAACGCGTCAACGCATCATGCACGTACGACGGACACAAGCCGAAAAATAACACAACCTGCCGGAAAATATCATCGCCTGCCGGAAAATGTCGAGCCTGCCGGAAAATATCGCACCTGCCGGAAAATACCGAGCGCTGCCGGCCGAACTCGGCCGTGTCGTCCGACATGGACCGTGCAGAGATGTGCCGGATTAACCAAACTGACTGTCGGCCGAACCCGACCGTGTCGTCCGACACGGTCGAGTCACACTCTTCCGGATAAGGAGATCTCGCTGTCCGACCAACCCGACCGTGCCAGACGACACGGTCGAGTCCTGCCAAACATCCTTGTCACGCCGCACGGTCGAGTCACTGCCGGTCCTTGTCCTGCCGCGCCCGTGCCAAGTTACTGTCAGACGTCCTTGTCGCGCCGCGACCATGTCAAGCGGACACGGTCGAGTCCCTGCCGGCGCCTGTCGACCGCGCCGCGGCCGTGTCACGGGACACGGTCGAGTCCCTGCCGGCAGCCCACATATTTTATACACTTTTGTGTATTTTTTACTTCTCTTTTCCTTTTTACTTATTTTAGGGATTATGTTTCCCCCATTTTGTGATTTATGTCACTTGTATGTATTTTATTTGATTTATTTTGATTATTCAAAGATTTTATAAATCTTTGAATTATTTTATTTTTTTGTTTGATTCCTTAGTTGTAAGACTTCACCTCCTATAAGTAGGAGTTGATTAGCCTTGTAAAAATAGTATTATGAATGTTGAAGTGTAAGAATACACATTGTGTTTTCTATTCTTGGTGAATGCTTTTCATCGAAACTTGATTTTTATTCGACGCGTTTTCGAGTATTAATCCGATTGATTCGCAATAGATCTTGAGAAGAAATCACCTTATCGAATTATAGGTCTAATTCGATAAACCCTTGTTCTTGATCATTCAAGTCTTCTTGATCGATATTATCACTTTTTCTGATATTACTTCCATTTTTTCATTTGTTCGAATTTTCATTGTCATATTCGATATTACTCCCACAGAATACATCCAAAAACACCCATACTCATAAAAAGACTTCTGCTACGATATTCATACGCACACTCCGACCGATACGTATCCACCTCTCCCGAAGAATTCGTATCATAAGTGGTATCGGAGCCCAAGGTCATCTCTTTGGGCGATTTCTTCAAAGATTTTTTTGTTCAAAACTATCTCTTGAATCTTGTTATGGATTTCTCCGATCCTTATTTCTTGATGAAACTCCGGGACGCACTAAGCGGTCTACCGGAACCACGTATGCAAGCAAGACGCGGGGATGACGCACGTCAAATACACCATGCAGATGAGTTTAAAGTAAACGAACTTCCGGAGTTCGTTGGAGGTACCGATCCCGAAGCTTATTTGGAGTGGGAACGGAAGATTGAACGCATGTTCAAATTCAAAGAGCTTAACGATGAGAAACGTTGCAATATGCAATTCTCAAGTTAGGGAAGGGTGCTTCTCTTTGGTTCGAAGGAGTGAAGACGCGAAGAGCTCGGGAAGGAAAAGCAAAAATACGTTCGTGGGATTCTTTAAAAAGAAAACTTCGTAAGAGGTATGTGCCAACATCACACCGGTTAACCTTATACTGGCAGATTGCCGATTTCATGCAAGGCAAACTAAGTGTCGGTGAATATATTGAAGAGTTCGAAAGTTTGGTCTTGATGGGAGAGCTAGAAGAAAACGAATAGCAAAAGATGTCACGTTTTTTACTTGGCTTAAATAAAAACATAGCCAACACGGTGGAGTTATATCCATATGAAGATTTCGATACTTCATGCGGACTATGCATAAAGATAGAAGCTCAAAGCAAAGTGAAGTTTTCCAAAACCGAATTTACATCAAAGTTCGAGGATCCAAGTACCGGTTCGAGTTCAATCACCACAACGATACCGACTTCTATTCCTACTACGGCTTCTAAAACCCCCGGCGTACCGAAGGAAACGAGCCTAACCAAAGTAAGATGTTTTAAATGTCAAGGGTTCGGTCACTATCAAAATACTTGTCCTAACAAACGAGTTGTGATGCTAAGAGAAGCCATCACGATCCGAGACGAGTTGCTAGTCGAGGACGAAGGAGAAAGACTAGGTGATGTATTTAATTCCAACGTGGAGGAAGACGAGGGAGAAGAATGTGAAACTTACGAGGCTCCAAACTATGATACTACATTAGTTCTTCGTACTTTACAAGTCAAACCCATTTCAAATGATTCGGAACAATGGGATCAAATTTTTCACACGAAGTGTCAAGTCGGGAACAAATGGTGTAGTGTGATCTGATACGAAACCGACTGCTCCAAGCGAAGAAGACGAAGTAAGAATTGACGTAAAATATCTTGACCATACTCCAACGTACTTGGGCAAGAAAACAGATACGAGGAATGGAGTTACCTTGATAGTCGGAATTGGAATAACCTAAACAAAAGACAACTTGCATCTTGGGGAGGGAAAGAGGTTCAAGTGACAACTAAACAATAAAAGAATGTTTAGCTTTGTCTTACAAAAGCAGCAGGATTCTTGGCAAAAGGCGGCTGTCAGCAGGATTCTTGGCAAAAGTTGTGCGAAGCACCAATCTTAGCACTACCCGATTTTTCGCAACCGTTCGAGGTAGAATGTGATGCTAGTGGAGTTGGCATTGGAGCAGTTCTCATTCAAGGAAAGTGACCTATCTCTTATTTTTCAGAAAAGTTAAACGGTGCTCGTCTCAATTATTGTACGTATGACAAGGAGTTTTATGCTATTGTGAGGGCTCTAGATCATTGGAGTCACTATCTTCGGCCAAAGCATTTTATCATACACTCGGACCATGAATCTTTGAAGTATATCAACGGGCAACACAAGTTGAGTCCCAGGCATGCGAAGTGGGTGGAATTCTTACAATCATTTCACTTCTCATCAAAGTATAAGGATGGCAAGAGCAATGTTGTAGCAAATGCATTGTCTAGGCGTTATGCCTTACTCGCCACTCTTGATGTCCGTTTGCTTGGATTCGATACAGTAAAGGAGTATTACGAAGGTGATGCGGATTTTGGCGAGACCTTTGCCCTTTGCAAATCTGGGCTGATGGGAGAATTTTCGATACAGGAGGGCTTCCTTTTTAAGGGGAATCGTCTTTGCCTACCCAGGCACATGATTCGAGAATTGCTGGTTCGAGAGGCTCACGGAGGGGGTTTGGCTGGCCACTTTGGTTCGACCAAAACATTGGATGTGCTTAAAGAACATTTTTATTGGCCAAAGATGCAGGGGGATGTCCATAATATAATCAGTAAGTGCGTGACATGCCATATTGCGAAGAGTTCGTTCAAACCAGGAATATACACACCTTTACCGATTCCGAAGAGGCCATGGGAAGATGTCTCGATGGATTTCATCGTTGCTTTGCCTCAAACCCAACGAGGAAAGGATGCGATCATGGTTGTTGTCGATCGTTTTTCAAAGATGGCTCATTTTGTTCCTTGTCACAAAACCGATGATGCGAGTAATGCCGCTGACTTGTATTTCTGGGAGGTGGTGCGATTACATGGGGTTCCGAAAACTATTGTTTCGGACCGGGACCTGAAGTTTCTGAGTTACTTCTGGAACACATTGTGGAGGAAGCTGGGAACCAAGCTTTTGTTTAGTACTTCGCATCATCCTCAAACAGATGGACAAACTAAAGTGACTAACCGAACACTAGGAACGCTGTTGTGAGGCTTAGTAAGCAAGACATAAAAGGATTGGGATTTGAAGCTCGCGCATGCGGAGTTTGCTTACAACCGTTCTCCTACTCATGCCACAGCGCATTCTCCATTTGAAGTAGTTTACGGGCTGAATCCTTACATACCGCTGGATCTAATTCCACTACCAAGTGACGAATTGGTGCATAAGGATGCGGAGTCAAAACTAAAATCAATGATGAAATTACACGAACAGGTGCGGGATCAAATCAAGGAAATAAACGAGACGTACAAAAGGAAGTCGAACAACCAAAGAAAGCTGAGACTACTCGAGGTTGGAGATTTAGTTTGGGTACATTTGAGGAAGGAACGATTCCCGAGTAAGCGTATGAACAAGTTAATGCCATGAGCTGAGGGACCATTTAGAAAAGTTGCGAAGGTGAACGACAATGCTTACAAGTTAGAACTTCCAGGTGATTATGGAGTGCATGCTACTTTCAACATAGGCGATCTATCTCCTTACCTTGACGACGATGGGATTGCGGAATTGAGGACAATTCCTTTTAAAGAAGGAGGGAATGATACAAAACCGACTACTCCAAGCGAAGAAGACGAAGTAAGAATTGACGTAAAACACCTCGACCATACTCCAACGTACTTGGGCGAGAAAACAGATACGAGGAATGGAGTTACCTTGATAGTCGGAATTGGAATAACCTAAACAAAAGACAACTTGCATCTTGGGGAGGGAAAGAGGTTCAAGTGACAACTAAACAATAAAAGAATGTTTAGCTTTGTCTTACAAAAGCAGCAGGATTCTTGGCAAAAGGCGGCTGTCAGCAAGCAACTTGGAGACAAAGACCCAGCTTTTACTTTTGTCAACAAGTGACATGAGGAACTTTTTTATTATCTTTTCATTATTTTAAAGAATAGCTTGTAATAGTTTAAGTTATTTTGTCAGGCCACTTTTGCCTATAAATAGTGGCAGTAGAGTTGTAATGAGAGAAGAATTGAATGTTGAAGAAATAAGAACACTTTGTGTTTTTCCCTGGTGAATGCTTTTCATCAAAACTTGGTTTTTATTCGACGCGTTTCGAGTATTAATCTGATTGATTCTCAATAGGTCTTGAGGAGAAATCACCTTATCAAATTATAGGTCTAATTTGATAAAAACATATGTTTATATCTTGTTTCGATATTCTGTTTGTTTTTCGATACAGTTGTATACTTGTCTGATATTTCGCATAAAGTGTTGTTCGATCATTGAACTTGTTTCCTGTTGAATTCGTGCCCACCCGAAACGTGCTGTTTCGAGTGTTGCTGTTTGGAAGTGGGCTGCATGTCTTTACTTTTGTCAAGTTCCTGTCTTGTTGCTGTATCGAGTTGCCGTCATATATTCCTGTCGCGAGTGCATGCCGCTAGCCTGTATTACCTCTGTGGCGAACTGTTGTCATCAATTCCCGACAGTTTCTTGCCGATAGCTTCCGCCCGTCAAAAGGCCTTCTGCTGTAGCGATAGCGAATTCGCATCACAAGTGAGAATTCGTATCATGATCATCGATGGAGGAAGTTGTACCAACGTAGCGTCAAGGGAGATGGTGATGAAGCTCGGACTCATCACTACTACTCACCCAAAACCATACGCATTACATTGGCTCGATGACGGGAGTAAAGTGAAAGTCTCGAAACAAGTACGGGTCCGTTTCAATATTGTTGGGCTCCTCCAATAATAGCCCATCACAAAATAATTTACTATCCTCAATTTGGTAATCATCCAAGACAATAAGTCCATTACGCGAAACTACGTCGTTATAAAAATTTGGCCCAAAGCTGTCGTTTTCTTTTAACCGGCCAATCTCAGTACCGAGCTCAATTTCCCTCTCACTAGAAAACATGGTTAGATTTGGTTTCTCACCTCGGTTAGGGATCATAGATTGAAGTGACATTGGTTCCAACACGATCCTCTTGTCCTTAACCCGCAACTCGTACTCGTTACTTCTTCCTCGATGTAAAACATCTCTATCGAATAGCCAAGGTCGTCCCAAGAGTACATGGCATGCATCCATCGGGAGTACATCGCATAATATGTTGTCGACGTACGAACCCATGGTTAAGCCGCGACAAGGACGTCTGACAGTGACTTGGCACGGGCGCGGTGCGACAAGGACCGGCAATGACTCGACCGTGCGGCGCGACAAGGACGTTTGGCAGGACTTGACCGTGTCGCCTGGCACGGTCGGGTTTGTCGGACAGCGAGATCTCCTTATCCGGAAGAGTGTGACTCGACCGTGTCGGACGACATGGTCGGGTTCGGCCGACAGTCAGTTTGGTTAATCCAGCACATCTCAGCACGGGCCGTGTCGGACGACACGGCCGAGTTCGGCCGACAGCGCTCGGCATTTTCCGGCAGGTGCGATATTTTCCGGCAGGCTCGACATTTTCCGGCAGGCGACGATATTTTCCGGCAGGTTGTGTTATTTTCCAGCTTGTGTCCGTTTTCTCGCCTAAAAATGTCGCTGTACGTGCATGACGCGTTGTAAGGCCATTTACGTCGATCCTTGCTTCGTTTTCTTTATTTGGACTAGTCAATTCCGTATCAAAACAAGTCATTAATTCTAGTTGATTCTAATTTCAACATTAAGGCCTGAAAGGAACCTAGACATCAACCTATCTTGGTCTTCATCTAGACGACACCTAATCAATCATGTTTCCATTTCTTTATAGTAGTCATCTACAGATTTCGACCCTTGTTTTAAAGTTTGAAGGTTGTATAGTAGGTCTCTCATGTAATAACAAAGAGCAAACCTATCGGTCATGACTCTTTTAAGGGCATTCCAAGTCGTGATAGGTGGCTCGGTTTTTCGTTCTCTAGATTGAACTACATGATCTCACCAAATAAGAGCATATCCTACAAACTCCACCGTGGCTAATTTGACTTTCTTAACTTCAGAAAAGTTTCTACACTCAAATTGGCCTTCGACTCTCCTAACCCACTCAAAGAACAATTCGGGGTCGTTTTACCTTTAAATGGAGGAATGTGGAATTTAACACTGTTAAGATTATCATCCATCCTGTCACGAATATTTCTAGGTTCTCGATTTGTCCTAGAATGTCTATCTTCTTCAAATTCATATTCAACTTCGTCTTCAAGTTCGTTTAAAGGTGGTGGAGGTGGTCGATTATTCCTACCCCGTCTTACATTAGTATCTCGTGTCTGGTTTGTCTTAACCGACTTAAGATCTTATCTCATTTCTTCCATTATATTAGTCATTCTATTTATCAAAGAGTACAACCCATCAATGTGATATTGAGCATCTTTTAATGATTCAATTTTTCTCCTAACTGGACCATCACTAAAATAGTCTTCTTCTTCCATTGGTATTTTCCCGTCTCTCTTTTCATCTCTTGAGTTATTTGACCCAACCATTTTAAAAGCTGTCAAGAATGAAAAATTCAACAAGATGAAAATATCTAGATAATTTTTTTTTGTTTTTGTTTTTTTAACAAGCATACACTGAGAGCAAACTAACTTATGACGTAAATGAAAGCAATAAAGAAATTTGAGGAACGAATGAACCTGGAACCGAAGCTCCGATGCCAAATGATATGATCCTCCTTGCCTAAAAAAGATCAACTCGTGAAGCTCTCATGTAGGTTCTTTTAATCGGAATTTCTTGTCCCCCAACGGTTGTAATGGCACTGGAAATGTAACGTACTATAAACCCTTAAGTAGAATTCTCACGACGTATTGATATCTTGTAACAAGAAGCCTTCGAATAAAACTCAAGATCCTATAGTTTCTATGTAATTCAAAACTAAAGAGATGGCAATCTTTGATTCCAAGTAGAATGATTTAATGTATAAACATAAAATCAACAAAACACAAGTATATTAATAAAGCATAATGGCTATATTTCGAAATTATTCTTGGTACCTATTACAAATGGCCATAGACCTTATTTATAGGTGTCTAAAAGACTCCTAAAGTAACATGAAATTCAAACAACAAAATAAACAATTTCAACTACAAGCATGAAAGGAGGAAGACAAACATAAAGTAATAGCAACTTGAGTAAACTAAAGTATACTCCATGACTTTGTAAAGGGTGGCAACAACTATTTGAGAAGGAAGGTGGGCTAAAATTCTTCATCTCTCTCTCCTCCTTGCAACGGCTATGAGGACTAACAAGTTGATACGGGGTTGACAAGTCCAAGAGAAGAAGACAAGGTAATGATCGACGTAAGCGACCATGCTACATACTTGGGCGAGAAGATAGGCACGAGGCTTGGAGTGACTTTGGTGGTCGGGCTTGGAATAACGTAGTTTATCGGAATAACATAGTTTATCATTTTGTATTATTTATTTAATAAAGGGTGCGGCATGTGCAGCCCTAGGTTACCTTGTGTGTTATTTTCCTTAATCAGTAGTAGCCCAAACTTGTTTCAGGGGCGTTTTAGGGAGTAACCTTATTTATGTTACTAGGGTTTGGCGGCTATATATACATCATATAGCTCGGCCGATTGAATTATTGAATACACTTGATATTTTGCTCTCTTTGAGTTTTATTTGTTTGACGTGTATCAAACACAAATTCTTGATTATCGTTCGACGCGATTTCGAACTATAATCCGATCAATTCTCAATAGGTCTTGAGAAGAGATCATCTTTGATGAGTTATAGGTCTAACTCGTTAAAATCTTTTACTATTTTTCTGTTCATCCGATCGGAAACTGTTCTTGTTTGGACAAAATCTTTGGTGTCGTTCGTGGTGTTGTTCATCGGAGTATTATCCAGTTTCTTGTTCGTGGGATATGCTTCCATCTCGTTGAATCGCAAAACTCATATTTGATCGAGATTCATACCTGTTCTCTTGTTGCTATTTATACAAATTGAGATCCGTAACTTAGTGTGGTACCTAGCATATCTATTATCCTATGTTGAAATTGACTTGTCCGAAGTTGCTGTCCAGAGGCCGAGCGTGACTCCCGTTTCCTCCGCATTCTATCACAATTCGCTATTCGATACAGTTGTTGGCGATTCTGTGTTGCTGTTGTTTCCCGTTTGACCTGCCGCTGTTTAGCTGCTGATTGTTGTTGTTCGATACTGCTGTAGCGAAAGGGTACTCATTGTTTAGTCGTGATTGTTGATGTTCGCTACTGCTGTAGCGAAGGGTGGTTGCTGTTAGTAGTTGACTGTTGCGGTTCATTATTGCTGTAGCGAAGGAAGGTTACTGTTTCGAGTCCAGTTGGTATATTACTATTTGTTTAGTTTTTTCGCAAAATTCTGCTTCCGCTTTGTCTCGATACAGGATTCATATCATTAGTGGTATCAGAGAGCCACACACCTGAATTTCTTAATTCAGTTGAGATCCTTGACCCTTCAGCAGGATGGAGTTCAACGATGATTTTTTGAGCAAACTGCACGACGTGCTACGGGACTTGCCGGAGCAACGCGATCAGCGCTGGCACTCGAGACGAGGAGATTACGATCGTCCTGCGCGTCAGTCCGACGAGTTCAAGGTGAACGAACTTCCAGAGTTCGTTGGGAGTACCGATCCAGAAGCATACTTGGAGTGGGAACGGAAAATCGATCGCATGTTCGATTTCAAGGACCTTGATGATGAGAAAAGGTGTAAATATGCGATCCTCAAACTAAGTAAAGGCGCTTCTCTTTGGTTCGAAGGAGTTAAATCAAAAAGAGCTTGTGATGGAAAAACAAAGATTAATTCGTGGGATTCTTTGAAACGGAAACTTCGCAAGAGATATGTCCCCACGTCACATAGGCTGACCCTATATCGCAAGATTGCCGACTGCATGCAAGGAAAGATGAGTGTTAGTGAATATATTGATGAGTTCGAGAATTTGGCTTTGATGGGGGTATTGGAGGAGTACGAAGAACAGAAGATGGCACGTTTTATGCGCGGTTTAAATCGAAACATAGCTAATTTGGTGGAGTTGTATCCGTATGCCAATTTTGACACCTTGTGCGGGTTGTGTTTGAAGGTTGAGGCTCAAAATAGAACGAGGGTTGGAGGTTCGAATACGGAGCAAAACAAGTCAAGTGGATGGACTAAATCTGAGTTCCCCTCAAAATTCGGAACCGCGAGTAGCGGCTCTAGTTCTGCTACCAAAACAGTGCCGACTTCAACCCCTAATCCAGTTCCTAAGGCTCCCAGCGTGAATAAAGAGACGAGTCTACCGAAGCTGCGCTGTTTTCAATGTCAAGATTTTGGCCATTATCAAAACGCTTGTCCGAATAGACGAGTCATGACGTTGAGAAAGGCTCTCGCGGCCCGAGAAGAATTGTTAGACGAGGAAGAAGTAGAAACGTTGGGTGATGTATTTGATTCGGGAGGCGAAGAAGAAGGAGATTGTGAGGCTTGCGATGCTCCGAATTACGATACAGCCTTGGTCCTTCGCACTTTGCAAGCCAAGTCGATTCCGAGCGATTCAGAACAACGGGACCAAATATTCCATACGAAGTGTCAAGTTGGAGAAGTGGTGTAGTATGATTATTAACGGAGGGAGTTGCACCAACGTAGCTTCGAGTGAAATGGTTACAAAGCTTGGGCTAACCACCACAGCTCACACAAAGCCATATGCTTTACATTAGCTTGATGACGGAAGTAAGGTGAGGGTTTCGAAGCAAGTTCGGGTCGGATTGGCAATGGGTTCATATCGTGATTTGATTCCGATGGATGCTTGTCACGTACTTTTGGGACGTCCTTGGTTATTTGATAGGGATGTTTTGCATCGGGGTAGGAGAAACGAATACGAGTTGCGAGATAAGGGAAAGAAGATCGTGTTGAAGCCGATATCACCTCAAGCTGTTCGTGCCATGAGTGCCAAACGAGGAGAAAAGCCGAACCTGACCATGTTCGCTAGCGAGAGGGAAGTTGAACACGCTATGGAGAGTGGTGAGCGTGTGATATGGAATTGACTAGTCCGAATAAAGAAAACAAAGCAAGGATCGACGTAAATGGCCTTACGATGCGTCATGCACATACGGCGACAATTTTTGATGCGATTACGGCATCTCCAAACGAAGTAAGCGAAGTAAGAATTGACATAGGTGACGATACCAAGTTGCATGCACATGCACCTACGTACTTCGGTGAGAAAACATCCGCGGAAATGGGAACGATCTTAATAATCGGAACCGGGATAACTTAGACGTATCAAAACATGCACACGTATGCATGTTCATGCATACAAAATCGGCCATTTGGGGAAGATTTCGGCCGATTGTGACATGCATCCTTGAAGGATCTTTTGTCCCCACTACTTTCAACTTTGTGTCCATTTTCAAAATCCACCATATCAACACATGAGATTTGATTTCCCTCCACCCCTTGAATAACAATTCGGCCGAACCACATGTGGAGGAAGACTACAAGATGTTGCTTTCTAGTTCAAGTCTTTGTCAAAGCCTTATCACATGAGATAGATGGTGATCTCCTTCCTTCATGCTACCCTATGGCCGAAATCAACATGGAAGAAGCCAAGCATGTGTTGTTTTTAATCTTTGTCAAAAGTCTTGATGTTTTAGTTTAATAATTGCTTGTCTTTTAGCTTGATTTTGTGTGATCTTGTTTGGATTTGTTAGGAGTTGTAAATGGCTATATAATAGCCTCATCCTCAACATTTTGTAATCATCTTGAAAGTTATAAACATTGTATTTCTCTTGAAATATACGTTGAACGAGTTCAACAAAACCTTGGTTATTATTTCGACGCGTCTCGAATTATAACTTGATCAATTCTCAATAGGTCTTGAGGATAGAATATCTTTATCGAGTTATAGGTCTAATTCAATAAAACACATTCAATCCCATACACTACCCTACCTCACGGCCGAAACCATGTAAATTCGGCCACCACCTTTTATTTTCGTTGTTACTTTGATACTTGTAAAAACCGTGATAACCTTCCGTTGTATTTTATACGTTTTACATACACTTATATACGTAATTCGTATCATAAGTGGCATCAGAGACATTCGTTTCACGATTCTAAACGTTACTCAAGAAGATGGCATTCACCGATGACGAAATACCCAAATTGCGTGACGTTCTTCGAGGCTTGCCGGAGCCCCGAATCCAGGCACGACGAGGATACGACGCCATGCATGCACCACAACATGCGGATGAATTCAAGACAAGCGAACTTCTGGAGTTCGTAGGTGGCACCGATCCCGAGACTTATTTGGAGTGGGAAAGGAAAATTGAACGAATGTTTGAGTTCAAGGACCTCGATGACGGGAAACGATGCAAGTACGCGATTCTCAAACTTGGAAAGGGAGCTTCCCTTTGGTTCGAAAGAATGAAGACACAATGAGTCCGGGCCGGTAAGGAAAAGATACGTTCGTGGGATTCTCTAAAAAAGAAACTACGTAAGAGATATGTACCGGCTACACACAAGTTAAGTTTGTATGGAAAAATTTCTGACCTCACACAAGGAAAGCTAAGTGTAGGAGAATACATCGAAGAGTTTGAAAACTTGACCTTGATGGGAGAACATGAAGAGAGCGAAGAATTACGGATGTCCCGTTTCTTATGAGGCTTGAATAGAAACATTGCTAATTCCGTGGAACTCTACCCCTATTCTGACTTTGATACTTTGTGCGGACTTTGCATAAAGTTGGAAACTCTAAACAAGACAAAATTTTCAAAACCCGAATTCCCACCTAAATTCGGAAATACCAACTTTGGCACGAGTTCTAGCTCGTTTCCAAAAACTGTCACGGCGAGTCCACCCGTTACTACCATTCCAAAAACTCCTCTCACGCCAAAGGAAACAAGCTTATCTAAAGTTCGGTGTTTCAAATGTCAAGGATTTGGACACTATCAAAGTGCTTGTCCAAATCGAAGAATAGTAACGTTACGAGAAGCAATAGCCGTCCGAGAAGAATTACTAGCCAAAGAAGAAAGAATTGGAGACGTCTTTAACTTGGATGCCGACGAAGAAGAAGAAGATTGCGAGGCATACGATGCCCCGAATTATGACACGAACCTCGTCCTTCGCATGTTACAAACGAAGGCGGCCCCGAGTGACATAGAACAACGAGATCAAATCTTTCACACGAAGTGTAGTGTCGGAGAGAAATGGTGTAGCTTGATCATTGACGGTGGAAGTTGTACGAATGTGGCATCAAGCGAGATGGTTTTGAAGCTCGGACTAACCACTACGGCTCATCCAAAGCCATATGCACTCCATTGGCTCGATGATGGAAATAAACTGAGAGTATCAAGACAAGTGAAGGTCGGACTCACCATGGGTTCGTATGGTGATGATATTATATGCGATGTACTACCGATGGATGCATGTCACGTGTTCTTGGGAAGACCTTGGCTATTTGATCGAGATGTACTACATCGAGGGAGGAGCAACGAGTATGAGTTACGAGACAAAGGTAAAAAATTGTTCTTAAACCTATGTCACCTCAAGATATCCGAACAATGAGTTCAAAAAAAGTCGAAGGACCGAAGCTCATGATGTTTGCAAATGAAAAGGAAGTAGGACACGCCATTGACGATGGCGAACGTGTTTATTTAATAATGATCAAAGAGACCCGAAACCTTGCTACAAAATCACACCACGAAGAAGAGATAAATACACTGTTGCACGAGTTCGCGGATGTATTTCCCGAAGACTTGCCGGTGGGATTACCACCTATCCGCGGAATCGAACACCAAATTGATCTTATACCAGGAGCTCCATTGCCGAACAAGGAAGCGTATCGTTGTAATCCCGAAGAAACCAAAGAACTACAACGTCAAATTGAAGAACTCATGAGTCACGGATATGTCCGAGAGAGTTTAAGTCCGTGTGCGGTTCCAGTCCTACTTGTACCAAAAAAAGACGGATCATGGCGGATGTGCATTGACAGTAGAGCCGTGAATAACATCACCATCAAGTATCGATTCCCCATCCCGAGACTAGACGACATGTTAGATGAGTTGCATGGCTCAATTATATTCTCAAAAGTTGATTTACGGAGCGGATACCATCAAATTCGCATGCGAGAGGCAGACGAATGGAAGACGACATTTAAAACAAAGAATGGACTTTACGAATGGGTCGTGATGCCATTCGGCCTCACTAGTGCCCCGAGCACTTTCATGAGATTGATGAACGAGGTTCTTAAACCATTCTTGGGGAATTTTTTTGTCGTGTACTTATACGACATTTTAATCTACAGTCGATCCTTAGAGGAGCATCTTGAACACTTGCGGCACGTGTTTGAAACTCTAAGGAAATAGAAACTTTATGGAAAGCGGGAAAAGTGTACTTTTCTAGTCGAGAGTCTTGTCTTTCTCGGCTATGTCGTTTCTAAAGAAGGAGTTTCGATGGATCAAGAGAAAATCGCGGCAATCAAGTCTTGGTCGACACCAAAAACTATCACGGAGGTACGATCATTTCATGGCCTCGCTTCTTTTTACCGAAGATTCATACGGGACTTTAGTACCATCTCTAGTCCGATCACGGAGTGTCTTAAAAAAGGTTCATTTGCATGGAAGGAGGTTGACCAAAAAGCTTTTGAAAAATTAAAAGAAAAGTTATGTGAAGCACCGATTTTAACGTTACCCGATTTTTCACAACCATTTGAGGTGGAATGTGATGCTAGCGGAGTTGGAATTGGAGCGGTTCTTATTCAAGGTAAATGACCTATCGCTTACTTTTCGGAGAAGTTGAACGGAGCTCGGATGAATTATTGTACTTACGATAAAGAATTCTATGCTATTGTACGGGCCCTTGATCATTGGAGTCATTACTTACGGACGAAGCATTTTATTCTACACTCGGATCATGAATCATTGAAGTACATTAACGGGCAACATAAACTGAGTCCGAGGCATGACAAGTGGGTGGAATTCCTACAATCATTTCACTTTTCATCCAAGTACAAAGACGGTAAAAGCAATGTCGTTGCGGATGCGTTATCTAAGAGGTATGCCTTACTTTCTACTCTGGAGGTTCGGTTACTTGGTTTCGAAATGTTGAAAGAATGTTATGAAAATGATGAGGATTTCGGAGAAATTTTTACTCGTTGCAAATCTGGTCCGTTCGGGGAGTTCATGTTACAAGATGATTTCCTATTCAAAGGAAATAGACTTTGTGTTCCAAAACAGGCGGTTCGGGAATTATTGGTCCGGGAAGCTCACGGAGGAGGTTTAGCAGGACATTTTGGCACGGCTAAAACATTGGAAGTACTAAAAGAACATTTCTGTTGGCCTAAAATGCTAAAAGACGTTTACAATGTTTTAAGTAAATGTGTAACATGTCACATCTCGAAGAGTTCGTTCAAACCGGGATCATATATGCCTCTACCGGTTCCAGAAAGACCGTGGGAAGATGTATCCATGGATTTTATCGTCGCTTTACCCCGTACTCAATGAGATAAAGATGCTATTATGGTGGTTGTTGATCGGTTCTCAAAGATGGCTCATTTCGTGGCTTGCCACAAAACCGACGATGCAAGCAACGTGGCCGACTTATATTTCCGAGAGGTGGTTCGTTTACATGGAGTTCCGAAGACTATTGTGTCGGATCGTGATTCGAAATTCCTTAGCTATTTTTGAAATACTTTATGGAGAAAAGTGGGAACGAAGCTCTTATTTAGCACTTCGCACCATCCGCAAACCGATGGTCAGACCGAGGTCACAAATCGAACATTAGGAAAGTTGTAGCGAGGACTTGTGAATAAAACGCAAAAGGATTGGGACGTAAAACTTGCTCATGCGGAATTTGCCTATAACCGATCCCCTACACATGCTACGGTACATTCTCCTTTCGAAATCATTTACGGATTAAATCCTTATATACCCTTGGACTTGATTCCATTGCCGAAAGACGAGTTGGTACACAAAGATGCGGAGTCGAAACTTAAGTCGATGATCAAATTGCACGGACAAATACATGATTGAATCAAAGAGGTGAATGATGCATACAAATGGAAATCCAACAATCACAGAAAACCGAGACTATTCGAAGTAGGCGACTTGGTTTGGGTACACTTAAGAAAAGAGAGATTTCCGAGCAAACACAAGAACAAACTTATGCCGAGGGCCGAAGGACCTTACAAAATCATGGGAAAAGTGAACGACAATGCGTATAAAGTAGAAATCCCGGGCGACTATGGGGTACACGCCACTTTTAACATGGTCGATCTATCTTCTTACCTTGACGACGAGGGAATCACTGAATTGAGGTCAATTCCTTTCAAAGGGGGAGGGGATGATGCGATTACGGCATCTCCAAACGAAGTAAGCGAAGTAAGAATTGACGTAGGTGACGATACCAAGTTGCATGCACATGCACCTACGTACTTCGGTGAGAAAACATCCGCGGAAATGGGAACGATCTTAATAATCGGAACCGGGATAACTTAGACGTATCAAAACATGCACACGTATGCATGTTCATGCATACAAAATCGGCCATTTGGGGAAGATTTCGACCGATTGTGACATGCATCCTTGAAGGATCTTTTGTCCGCACTACTTTCAACTTTGTGTCCATTTTCAAAATCCACCATATCAACACATGAGATTTGATTTCCCTCCACCCCTTCAATAACAATTCGGCCGAACCACATGTGGAGGAAGACTACAAGATGTTGCTTTCTTGTTCAAGTCTTTGTCAAAGCCTTATCACATGAGATAGATGGTGATCTCCTTCCTTCATGCTACCCCACGGCCGAAATCAACATGGAAGAAGCCAATCATGTGTTGTTTTTAATCTTTGTCAAAAGTCTTGATGTTTTAGTTTAATAATTGCTTGTCTTTTAGCTTGATTTTGTGTGATCTTGTTTGGCTTTGTTAGGAGTTGTAAATGGCTATATAATAGCCTCATCCTCAACATTTTGTAATCATCTTGAAAGTTATAAACATTGTATTTCTCTTGAAATATACGTTGAACGAGTTCAACAAAACCTTGGTTATTATTTCGACGCGTCTCGAATTATAACTTGATCAATTCTCAATAGGTCTTGAGGAGAGATTATCTTTATCGAGTTATAGGTCTAATTCGATAAAACACATTCAATCCCATACACTACCCTACCTCACGGCTGAAACCATATAAATTCGGCCACCACCTTTTATTTTCGTTGTTACTTTGATACTTGTAAAAACCGTGATAACCTTCCGTTGTATTTTATACGTTTTACGTACACTTATATACGTAATTCCTATCAGTTTTAGGCGAGAAAACAGACATAAGATGTAAAAGGAATGTCCAACCTGTCGGAAAATGTCCAACCTGCCGAAAAATGTCCAACCGGCCGGAAAATATCCAACTTGCCGGAAAAAGTCACGCCTGCCGGAAAATGTCGAGCACTGCCGGCCGAACTCGACCGTGTCGTCCGGCACAGCCCGTGCCAAGATGTCCCAGAATTGTGAAACTGACTGCCGGCCAGACTCGACCGTGTCTCGAGACACGGCCGAGTCGAACTCTTCCGGATAAGCCAAAACCGACTGCCCAGTCGCCCGACCGTGTTCCAGGACACGGTCGAGTCATTGCCGAACGTCCCTGTCGCGCCGCGCCCGTGCCGAGTCATTGTCGGACGTCGTTGTCGCGCCGCGACCGTGTCAAGCGGACACGGTCGAGTCCCTACCAGCGCCTGTCGACCGCGCCGCGGCCGTGTCACGGGACACGGTCGAGTCCCTACCGACAGCCCCCTTATTTTATACACTTTTGTGTATTTTTGACTTCTCTTTTCCTTTTTACTTATTTTAGGGATTCTGTTTTCCCCATTTTGTGATTTATGTTTCTTGTTTGTATTTTATGTTGATTTATTTGGATTATTCAAAGATTTTATAATCTTTGAATTATTTTCTTTTTTGTTTGATTCCTTAGACTTAGACTACATCCTCCTATAAGTAGTCTTCACTTAGCCTTGTATTGTATTATGAATTTGAATGTGAAAGAATACACTTTGTATTTCTATCCTTGGTAAATTATTTTTACCGAAACTTGATTTTTATTCGACGCGTTTTCGAGTATGAATCCGATTGATTCTCAATAGGTCTTGAGAAGAAATCACCTTATCGAATTATAGGTCTAATTCGATAAACCTTTGTTCTTGTTCGATCGAATCACTTTGATCGATATTATCACTTTTTCCGATATTACTTCCATTGTTCATTTATTCGAATTTTCCTTGTCATATTCGATATTACATCCAAAAATACATCCAAAAACACCCTAATCGTAAAAAGCCTTCCGCTATCATATACGTACGCACACTCCGTCCGATACGTATCCACTTCTCCGGAATAATTCGTATCATAAGTGGTATCGGAGCCCAAGGTCATCTCCTTGGGCGATTTCTTCAATGATTTCTTGTGAAGAACTATCTCTTGACTCTTCTTATGGATTTCTCCGATCTCGATTTCTTGATGAAACTCTGTGACGCACTAAACTTCTTACCGGAGCAACGTATGCAAGCAACACGCAGAGACGACGCCAACGATATTGATTTCTTGGCTAAATTCTGCCGCATACCGGAATTTCACGGATATAGTAATCCAGATGTGTGCATAGATTGGCTCCATGCTTGTGAAGAACACTCGGACTTCATGGCTGCCCCGATCAACCGCCGCGTTTCGCTGGTGACAGGGCGCCTCCGTGGTCGCGCCGCCTTCTGGTGGCAAAAATTGAAACAGTCCCATTCACAACAACGTAAGCCTAAAATCCAAGATTGGCTTAAATTCAAAAAATATTTCAATCGAAGGTTCAAATCCACATCTTACCACCAGTCGTTTTTTCCCCACCACCAATCCTTCGACGCCCCTCCGCCAACCTTCGATCTAAGGTTTATCCCCATCAAAGAATTTCCAGCAAAGCCATTTTTCGATGAAGACGATGTCCCCACCACCATTTTCAATGAAGTAGATGAGACAGAGTTTTCAACGACGCAATACAATGAAGAAAGTGAGTTGAGCCATGTTTCCCTAATTGACGAACTTGGATCTTACTATTTTGAGCATGGACCAGTTGGTTATGTTGGCCAAATTGACCAAAACGGACCAAATTATGGTGTCATGGAAATTGGTCCGGATTATGAAGGGCCACCAGTATTTGATACCGAACCAATTGATGAAGAGGAGCCCATAATTGATTCCGCGTTTTCCATTTTTGATGGTGCACCCAACGTGAAATCATTAATGCTTCCCATTTTTTATGTTGTTCCCGACGACGATCCATATCTCGACGAAAGTTGTTTTGATGACTTTTGTCCAATTTATGAGGCAGACTCCAATGAGGTGTTTTCGGTTCTTGATACGGAGCAAGAAGATGTTATTATTACGGAACATCTATATGTTGAGCCTTACCAAGATTTTGATATGAAAGTCGACGACGAAGCATTTTTCCCAGGTCTTGAAGTGGCATCCGATGAAGAGCAACCATTATTACTGTTGTGCTTCCCATTTCAGATGTCCACTCATGTCATGATATCGGTTTTACCGGGCGGAGTAATTATTATTATTTTATTAATAATGATAGTTATTTTGTTGGTGATTCTAGAGGGCCCCCCACTACCTATCGTCTCAAGATTTTGGGCCATGTACGCACTGCGGACATTTTCGAGATCAAATACTTAGAGGATTTAGTTAATTATCTTGATGACGAAGGGAGTTCGGAATTGAGGACAATTCCCTTTGAAGGTGGAGGGAATGATACGGAATTGACTAGTCCGAATAAAGAAAACGAAGCAAGGATCGACGTAAATGGCCTTACGACGCGTCATGCACATACGGAGACAGTTTTAGGCGAGAAAACGGACATAAGACGTAAAAGGAATGTCCAACCTGTCGGAAACTGTCCAACCGGCCGGAAAATATCCAACCTGCCGGAAAAAGTCACGCCTGCCGGAAAATGCCGAGCGCTGCCGGCCGAACTCGGCCGTGTCGTCCGGCACGGCCCGTGCCGAGATGTCCCAGAATTATGAAACTGACTGCCGGCCAGACTCGACCGTGTCTCGAGACACGGCCGAGTCGAACTCTTCCGGATAAGCCAAAACCGACTGCCCAGTCGCCCGACCGTGTTCCAGGACACGGTCGAGTCATTGACGAACGTCCCTGTCGCGCTGCGCCCGTGCCGAGTCACTGTCGGACGAGTCACTGTCGGACGTCATTGTCGCGCCGCGATCGTGTCAAGCGGACACGGTTGAGTCCCTGCCGGCGCCTGTCGACCGCGCCGCAGCCGTGTCACGGGACACGGTCGAGTCCCTGTCGACAGCCCCCTTATTTTATACACTTTTATGTATTTTTTACTTCTCTTTTCCTTTTTACTTATTTTAGGGATTATGTTTTCCCCATTTTGTGATTTATGTTTCTTGTTTGTATTTTATGTTGATTTGTTTGGATTATTCAAAGATTTTATAATCTTTGAATTATTTTCTTTTTTGTTTGATTCCTTAGACTTAGACTACATCCTCCTATAAGTAGTCTTCACTTAGCCTTGTATTGTATTATGAATTTGAATGTGAAAGAATACATTTTGTATTTTTATCCTTGGTAAATGATTTTTACCGAAACTTGATTTTTATTCGACGCGTTTTCGAGTATTAATCCGATTGATTCTCAATAGGTCTTGAGAAGAAATCACCTTATCGAATTATAGGTCTAATCGATAAACCTTTGTTCTTGTTCGATCGATATTATCACTTTTTCCGATATTACTTCCATTGTTCATTTATTCAAATTTTCCTTGTCATATTCGATATTACATCCAAAAATACATCCAAAAACACCCTAATCGTAAAAAGCCTTCCGCTATCATACACGTACGCACACTCCGTCCGATACGTATCCACTTCTCCGGAATAATTCGTATCAGCGTGTTTACATGCTGGTGATAAAGGAGACTCGAGATGATTTCGTGGTAGCGAAAGATGAGGATACAGTGGCCGACTTATTACATGAGTTCGCGGACGTCTTCCCTGAAGAATTGCCATCGGGTTTACCGTCAATTCGTGGAATTGAGCATCAAATCGACCTCATACCGGGTGCACCTCTTCCGAATAAGGCTGCCTATAGGTGTAATCCCGAGGAAACGAAGGAACTTCAGAGGCAGATTGAAGAACTAATGAGCCGCGAGTATGTTCGGGAGAGTTTAAGTCCATGTGCGGTTCCGGTTCTACTAGTTCCTAAGAAGGATGGATCTTGGCAGATGTGTATCGATAGCCGGGCCGTGAATAACATAACGATGAAGTATCGATTCCCGATGCCAAGGCTTGATGATATGTTGGACGAGCTACATGGCTCGATGGTCTTTTCTAAAGTCGATTTACGAAGTGGCTATCACAAGATTCGTATGCGGGAGGGACATGAATGGAAGACGGCCTTCAAAACTAAGCATGGCCTGTATGAGTGGACCGTCATGCCATTTGGACTTACAAATGCCCCGAGTACTTTCATGTGTTTGATGAATGAAGTACTTAAGGCATTTTTGGGCAGATTTGTGGTTGTTTATTTGGATGATATTTTGGTTTATAGTCGGTCGGTGGAGGAGCATCTCGGACATCTACGGCAAGTATTCGAGACTCTTAGGTCTCAAAGGCTTTATGGGAAGAAAGAAAAGTGTGTCTTTCTCGTTGAGAGCATAACTTTTCTTGGCTATGTTGTTTCGAAGGATAGAGTGTCGGTCGATCAAGGTAAAATTGAAGCTATTAAGTCGTGGCCTATCCCTAAAACCGTAACTGAAGTTAGATCATTCCACGGTCTTGCCTCTTTTTATCGGAGGTTTATTCGAGATTTCAGCACCATAACGAGTCCGATAACGGAGTGTTTGAAGAAGGGTCCGTTTGTGTGGAGCAGGGCGGCCCAAGGGGCATTTGAAAAGTTGAAGGCAAGGTTATGTGAAGCACCTATCTTGGCGTTACCCGATTTTGCACAGTCGTTCGAGGTAGAGTGTGATGCTAGTGGAGTTGGTATTGGGGAGGTCCTCATTCAAGGCAAGCGGACTATTGCGTACTTTTCGGAGAAATTGAGTGGGGCTCGACTCAACTATTGTACTTATGACAAGGAGTTCCATGCCATAGTGAGAGCTCTTGATCATTGGAGTCATTACCTTCGGCCGAAATATTTTATTCTGCATTCGGACCATGAATCTTTGAAGTATATTAATGGGCAGCAGAAGTTGAGTCCGAGACATGCTAAGTGGGTGGAGTTCTTACAATCGTTTTTTCATCGAAGTATAAGGACGGTAAGAGCAATGTGGTGGCTGATGCGCTGTCTAGGAGGTATGCTTTAATCTCTACCCTTGATGTTCGTTTGTTGGGGTTCGAAACGTTGAATGATTATTATGTTGACGATGCGGATTTTGGGGAGATTTTTGGCCGTTGCAAATCTGGTTCGTTTGGGGAGTTTGTGATACAGGAGGGATTTATCATTAAGGGGAATCGGCTTTGTTTGCCCAAGCATGCCGTTCGGGAGTTGTTGGTTCGTGAAGCTCATAGAGGGGGCTTGGCTGGTCACTTTGGTACGGCTAAAACCATGGGGGTGCTCCAGGAACATTTTTATTGGCCGAAGATGCAAGGGGATGTGGCTGACATCGTTGGCAAGTGTGTAACATATCATATGGCGAAGAGCTCATTCAAGTCGGGCGAGTATATGCCTCTACCGATTCCGGAAAGGCCGTGGGAAGATGTCTCGATGGATTTCATTGTTGCTTTGCCTCGAACCCAACGAGGTAAGGATGCGATTATGGTTGTTGTCGATCGTTTTTCGAAGATGGCTCATTTTGTTTCTTGTCACAAAACCGATGATGCGCGTAATGTTGCTGACTTGTATTTCCGAGAGGTGGTACGTTTACATGGAGCCCCGAAGACTATTGTTTCGGACCGGGACTTGAATTTTCTGAGCTACTTTTGGAACAAATTGTGGAGAAAGGTGGGAACCAAGCTTTTGTTTAGTACTTCGCATCACCCTCAATACGACGGCCAAACAGAAGTAACCAATCGAACACTGGACACTTTATTACGTGGATTTGTAAGCAAGACACAAAAAGATTGGGACTTGAAGCTCGCACATGCGGAGTTTGCATATAATCGCTCTACTACTCATGCCACGGCACACTCTCCATTTGAAGTAGTTTATGGGCTGAATCCTTATATGCCGTTAGATCTAATTCCATTACCGAGTGATGAGTTGGTGCATAAGGATGCATAATCGAAGCTGAAGTCAATGATGAGATTACACGAGCAAGTACGTAACCGAATAAAGGAGATAAATGAAACTTACAAAAGAAAGTCGAGCAAGCATAGAAAACCGAAATTATTCGAAGTTGGCGATTTGGTTTGGGTGCATTTGAGAAAGGAGCGATTTCCGAGTAAGCGTAAGAACAAGTTGATGCCGCGAGCTTAGGGACCATTTAAAGTAGTCGCGAAGGTGAACGACAATGCATACAAGGTAGAACTTCCGGGGGATTATGGGGTGCACGCTACTTTTAATGTAGGAGATCTCTCTCCTTATCGTGATGACGACGGGATTGCAGAATTGAGGACAATTCCTTTTAAAGGGGGAGGGGATGATACGGGGTTGACAAGTCCAAGAGAAGAAGATGAGGTGATGATCGACGAAAACGACCATGGTACATACTTGGGCGAGAAGATAGGCACGAGGCTTGGAGTGACTTTGGTGGTCGGGCTCGGAATAACATAGTTTATCGGAATAACGTAGTTTATCATTTTATATTATTTATTTAATAAAGGGTGCGGCATGTGCAGCCCTAGGTTACCTTGTGTGTTATTTTCCATAATCAGTAGTAGCCCAAACTTGTTAAAGGGGCATTTTAGGGAGTAACCTTATTTATGTTACTAGGGTTTTGGCGGCTATATATACATCATATAGCTCGGCCGATTGAATTATTGAATACACTTGATATTTTGCTCTCTTTGAGTTTTATTTGTTTGATGTGTCTCAAACACAAATTCTTGATTATCGTTCGACACGATTTCGAACTATAATTCGATCAATTCTCAATAGGTCTTGAGAAGAGATCATCTTTGATGAGTTATAGGTCTAACTCGTTAAAATCTTTTACTGTTTTTCTATTCATCCGATCGGAAACTGTTCTTGTTTGGACAGAATCTTTGGAGTCATTCGTGGTGTTATTCATCGGAGTATTATCTAGTTTCTTGTTCGCGGGATTTGCTTCCATCTTGTTGAATCGCAAAACTCATATTTGATCGAGATTCATACCTGTTCTCTTGTTGCTATTTATACAAATTGAGATCCGTAACTTAGTGTGGTACCTAGCATATCTATTATCATACGTTGAAATTGACTTGTCCGAAGTTGCTGTCCAGAGGCTGAGCATGACTCCCATTTCCTCCGCATTCTATCATAATTCGCTATTCGATACAGTTGTTGGCGATTCTATGTTGCTGTTGTTTCCCGTTTGACCTGTCGCTGTTTAGCTGCTGATTGTTGTTGTTCGATACTGCTGTAGCGAAAGGGTAGTCGCTGTTTAGTTGGGATTGTTGCTGTTCGCTACTGCTGTAGCGAAGGGTGGTTGTTGTTAGTAGTTGACTATTGCGGTTCATTATTGCTGTAGCGAAGGAAGGTTACTATTTCGAGTCCAGTTGGTATATTGCTGTTTGTTTAGTTTTTTCGCAAAATTCTGCTTCCGCTTCATCTCAATACAGGATTCGTATCACAAGTGGGCTGAATTATCTTGCTAGATACACTTGATGAGATCACTTTGATGAGGTTACTTTGATATCACACCATGTGGACTTTTTAGTACACTTATACATCATATTTTATCAACAGTAAAATCTTATTTTAGGGGCTGAAAATATGGACGAAAATACTCCTTGTTTTGCATGTCCTTGCATGGCCGAATACCCATTATACGTCTCCCATGCAGCCCCTAGACGGGGGTCTTGAACGTCGAAGAATTCCATGCAGCCCCTAGACGGGGGTCTTGTTCAATGTGATCCTCATAATGGAGTATAGAATCGAACTTATTCGGATAGGGAAGTTGCGGCTTAAAATCTTCAATGTGTTCTCCAAATGCAGTCTCTAAACGAGGGTCCTCAATCTCGAATTTAAACATGAACAAACAATGTAATTCCCTGATGGGAACGTGGCCTTCCGAATTGGTGATTTGAAGTAGAGTTAGAGAGCTAGAACGTAACATCATGTTATTTCGTGTAGTGGTACTAGTGTCGCTTGTTTTCAACAGTTCATTTGTGTCTTCTCTCAATTTCTTAGCGCGTGCTCGGGTGATAGGACCAGTGTGATATATGATGGCTCCAACCGAATCTAATACTCTTGATGGTGCAACTAAGGTTGCATCACACCGTGAGCTTCCCTAACCAACAATTCCCGAATCACGTGTTTGGGTAAACAAAGATGATTTTCTTTGAAAAGGAAGCCTTATTGTATTGTAGACTCTCCAAATGGGCCAGATTTGCAACGAATAAAAATCTTACCAAAATCCGTATCACCATCATAGCATTCCTTCAATGTTTCGAACCCAAGCAAACGAATATAAAGAGTAGAGAGCAAGGCATACCGTCTAGACAATGCATCCACCACAACGTTGCTCTTGCCATCCTTATATTTCGAGGAAAAGTGGAACGATTGCAAGAATTCCACCCATTTAGCATGTCTCCGACTCAACTTTTGTTGACCGTTAATATATTTTAAAGACTCATGATCCGAATATAGGATGAAATGTTTCGGCAGAAGGTAATGGCTCCAATGATCAAGAGCTCTCACAATGGCATAGAACTCCTTGTCATAAGTACAATAGTTGAGTCGAGCACCACCCAATTTCTCCGAGAAGTATGCAATTAGCCGTCTCCCTTGGACGAGAACCGCCCCAATACCCACTCCACTTGCGTCACATTCTACTTCGAACGGTTGTGCAAAATCAAGTAACGCCAAGATAGGTGCCTCACACAACTTTGTTTTCAATTTTTCAATTGCCCCTTGGGCAGCCCCGCTCCAAACAAACGGTCCTTTTTTCAAGCATTCCGTTATCGGGCTAGAAATGGTGCTAAAGTCTCGTATGAACCTTCGATAAAATGAAGCAAGTCCGTGAAAGGATCGGACTTCCGTGATGGTTTAGGGGGTAGGCCAAGATTTACTTGCCTCGATCTTGGCTTGATCAACCGACACTCCTTCTTTAGAAACGATGTAGCCAAGAAAGGCTACACTCTCGACTAGAAACGAGCACTTCTCCTTCTTCCCATAAAGTTTTTGAACCCTAAGGATCTCGAAGATTTACCTCAAATGCCCGGTATGTTCTTGCAATGATCGACTATAAATCAAGATGTCATCCAAGTATACGACGACAAACTTTCCCAAAAACAGTTTATGTACCTCATTCATTAATCGCATGAAAGTACTTGGTGCATTCGTAAGGCCAAAAGGCATGACAAGCCACTCGTATAATTCATGTTTTCTTTTGAAAGCCGTCTTCCATTCGTCCCCTTCTCGCATGCGAATTTGATGATAGCCGCTTCTCAAATCAACTTTCGAAAAAATCACCGAATCATGCAATTCGTCCAACATATCATCAAGTCTCGGAATTGGGAATCGATATTTGATAGTTATGTTGTTCACGGCTCTACTATCTATGCACATCCGCCATGACCCATCTTTCTTTGGGACAAGCAAAACCGGAACCGCACAAGGGCTCAAACTTTCTCGAACGTACCCACGAGTTATTAGCTCCTTGATTGGTTTTTGTAACTCCTTCATCTCCTTGGGGTTACATCGATAGGCGGCCTTGTTAGGGAGTGATGCACCCGGTACAAGATCAAATTGGTGTTCAATCCCACGTAAGGGTGGTAAACCCGGCGGCAAATCTTCCGGAAAGACATCCGCAAATTCGCGTAGCAAGGTATCGATCTCTCCTTTGTCTTGCACAATCATGTCAACGTCTCGTGTTTCTTTAATCATCAACAAATACACACGCTCGCCATAATCAATAGCGTGCTTCACCTCTTTCTCACTAGCAAACATAGTAAGTTTCGGTTTCTCCATTTGGCTAGAACTCATCTAACGAATGGCATGAGGTGCCATTGGTTTAAGCCCAATTTTCTTGCCTTTATCTCGTAATTCATATTCGTTACTTCTTCCTCGATGTAAAACATCTCTATCAAATATCCATGGTCGTCCCAAGAGTATATGGCATGCATCCATCGGGAGTACATCACATAATACTTCGTCACCATAGGAACCCATAGTTAGACCAACCCGTACTTGTTTCGAAACTTTCACTTTACTCCCATCATCGAGCCAATGTAACGCGTATGGTTTTGTATGAGTAGTAGTGATGAGTCTGAGCTTCGTCACCATCTCACTTGAAGCTACATTCCTACAACTTCCTCCATCGATTATCAAACTACACAATTTATCTTCACACCATTTAAAGATTCCCACGAACGGATCTTTGCTTTTTCTGCCCGAGCTCTTTGTGTCTTCACTCCTTCAAACCAAAGAGAAGCTCCCTTACCTAACTTGAGAATTGCATATTTGCAACGTTTCTCGTCGTTAAGTTCTTTGAATTCGAACATGCGCCCAATCTTCCATTTCCATTCTAAATAAGCTTCGGGATCGGTACCTCCAACGAACTCCGGAAGTTCGTTTACTTTCAACTCGTCTGCATGGTGCGTTGAACGTGCATTGTCTCTGTGCCTTGCTTGCATACATTGCTCCGGTAGACCGCTTAGTGTGTCACGGAGTTTCATCAAGAAATTGGGATCGGAGAAATCCATAACAAGATTCAAGAGATAGTTTTGAACAATAAATCGTCAATAAAATCGCCAAGGAAATAGCCTTGGACTCCGATGCCACTAATGATACGAATTTTCTCAGAAAGTGAATATGTATCGGATGGATATCGTATAAGTACGGAAGTATATCGTAGCGGAAGTCTTATGCTGTGAATATGATAAATCGAACGTATGAATATGGATGTAATATCGGGTAAAGAAATAATATCGATCAAGAAGACTTGAATGATCAAGAACAAAGGTTTATCGAATTAGACCTATAATTCGATAAGATGATTTCTTCTGAAGACCTATTGAGAATCGATCGGATTAATACTCGAAAACGCGTCGAATAAAAATCAAGAGTTTGATGAAAAATCATTCAACAAGGATAGAAATACAAAGTGTATTCTTATTTCAACATTTAATGCTTCTTACAAGATTATCAAAGTCTACTTATAGGAAAACCCAAGTCTCCCTATCATAATTAAAGCAAACAATTCAAAGATTACAAAATCTTTGAATAATCAAAACAAATCAAAATAAAATACAAAAGGGAACACAAAATCACAATTTAGGGGAAACACAATCCCTAAAATGAGTAAATAAAGAAAAGAAAAGACAAACAAAATACAAAAGTGTATAAAAAAAGAAAAATGCCGGCTGGACACGGGCCGTGTCGATTGACACAGCCGCGGCTACATGTGCGGAAGGAATCTTGGTTGAGCAGGACTCGACCGTGTCCTGGAACACAGCCGGGTTGCCTGGGCAGACGTTCCGGCATTTCTGGACGAGTAGAACTCGACCGTGTCGCCTGGCACGGTCGGGTTGGTCGGACAGCGAGATTTGACTATCCAGAAGAGTGTGACACGGCCGTGTCGCCTGACACGGTCGGGTTCGGCAGGCAGTGAGTTTTGTTTTCCCGGCACAGCATGACACGGCCGAGACCGAGACTCCACATCTTGTGTCCGTTTTCTTGCCTAAATATGTGTCCGTATCAGTTAGACGCTAATACTAGCCCGATTCGATCGTTTCTCATGGTTCTTCCGTTTGATGGTGATTGTCCTTGTGTTAGGAGGGTCCAGGTTGAGTACGAATGGTTACCACATCGGTGTGGTGTTTTTAGAGTTTCCGGGCATCGTGATCAGGTTTGCCCGAGATTTTCAAAGCCTTTGGTTCAGAAGCAGGTCAAGCAGGCTCGTATTTATGTGGCTAAGCCTGCTCCCTCAGGTGCTAATGGTTCGGGGTCTTTGTTGGGACTGGTTCCGACTGGGGGGGTCGCTCAGTCTGAGGTAGGCCCCGCTACTAGATCCGGGGGCCCAGGAGTAGAGTTAGCTGGGGGCACTAGAGGTCGTTCTGCTGGATCGGGTCCGTCGAGTAGCGTCTCAACTTTCTCCTTGGTTACTACCAGCTCTCCTATCGTGTCGCCTAGGAGGGCTGGTGCTGGTGTGTGTGAGCCGTCTCACAACAGGTTTGCGGCTCTTTCTGGTTTTGCCGATGATATTGAGGCTGAGTTTCTTGAGTTTGTCGGCACGTCGCTCTATTCTAGTTCTTCTCCTTTGGGCCCTAATATTGATGCAGCCCGGGTCGATGTTGTTAAATGATTCCTATTGCTGAATGTTTGTGGACTTAACCGGACTGATCATATCTCGGTCCGGGAGGTAATTAGCTCGTTTAATCTTTGTTGTATTACTCTACTCGAGACGTGAGTCTCGGTTGGTGACTATGGGCGTATTTCTTCATCTATTTCTGGCTCTTGTAAGTGGTTCTCTGATTATGGTTGTGGGCCTCGGAAGAGGATCTGGATTGGGTGGGATCATGGTTCTGTTTCTGTGGATATTATTGCCGTTGAGTCACAATTTATTCATTGTCGTATTACTCTTTTCCTCAACTCGTCCTGTCTTCTGGTTACCTTTGCCTATGGTTCTAATGATTTTATTGAGAGGCGGCTGTTGTGGCAGTATCTCACTGATTTCTCGGTATTACATGTTGCTGAGCCTTGGGTCATTATGGGTAATTTTAATGCTGTGTTAGACACTAGTGAGATTTTGGGAGGGGAAGCTCCTCATTCTGACGATGACCCGCCCCTGGTGGAGTTTAGAGGGCTTTGCAGGCGTGCGTATATTGAGACCCTTCCGATGGTAGGCTCTTGGTTCTCTAGGCATTACAAGAGCACGTCTCCAAGATCTTTATGGAAACGCCTTGATAGGGTGTTGGGTAACCCGCAGTGGTTTATTGATCACGCTGATCGTACTTACTCTTGTGATCTGGCACGGACCTCTGATCATAGCCCCCTTATTCTGGGTCTTGATAGTTTGCCTCGCTGCAGAGGTAAAATGTTCAGATTTGATAATTTCCTGGCCGACTATGAGGACTTCATCCCGGCGGTTTGGGACACTTGGGGAAAAGTCAATTGCATTACATAAAAAAGATTGGACAACAAGGCAGGCCAGTACCGAGCAACCATTACAGAAGGTGCACCAACAGCACGAAACATAAAAATAATAAAAGAGATACAATGGAACAACCAAGCAACCCTCCAAATACGCCTAACAGCGACCGCAGATAATGAATGAGGCGGCCAATGCTGAGAGATGATGTCACGAACAAGACCAATCCCCTGAGAAGTAACTGTGTGTGGATCTCGACGCCTCTGACCGAATCTCCTCTCATTTCGCTCCTGCCAGATTAAGTAGACCAACACAGCCTGAAAGATACGGTATGCCACGTTAACCACATGCTTACCTCTCCACCTCCTAGCCGCCCAAAGAATACCCGTACTCCACTCAGAGTGAGGCCAACAAAATTTTACCTCCCTCCTAGCAATAGAGATACACCTACTATAGTAAGGGCACATGAAGAAGAAGTGAGAGTGAGACTCGATCGCCATCCCACAAAGGACACAAATACCATCTACATGATGCAGCCAAGGCTTGTCCATAGTCGACAGACGCTCTTGAATAGCCAACCATAAGATGGAGTGCCTAAGAATCTTCCCGGGCCCAAAAAGTAGAGGGGCCCACAGAACAGAAGGAGAATACGCACTAAAGAACCAAAGAGCGGACGAGAATGAATAGGAACCTGAGCTATGCGGTCTCCAGGAGATGCGATCCTGGCCTCCATTAATAGGAGGGATGGCAGAAACAACCTGCTGAAACTCAGAATGATCAACCACCGGTCAAACCCAATGACCATCAGAAATAACAGAGCCAAGACGGGCATGCATATCAATGCCGGTCCAAAGAGGCGCTCTAGGCACAGAATACCTAATCAAACCCATAGGGTGCCAAGGATCCAACCATAAATGGAAGGACGAGCCATTACCAACAGAATACTGAAACGCTCCCATGACAAGAGGACGCAACTTCAGCAGCTGCTTCCAATACCAAGAAGACGCAGCAGAGATAGGAATATCCCAAAAAGAACACTACTTAACTCAATACGAACGAACCCAGCTAACCCAAACAGAACGAGAAGACCCAGCCAGGAGAGCCCAAATATGGCGGGTCATAAGGGCCTGGTTCTGAGCCCTCAACGGAGTAATACCAAGGCCACCACACACTACAGGCAAGCAAATCTTAGACCAAGCCACTTTAGCATCCCCAGATAAATGAGAACCTTTCCAAAGAAAACGCCTAAAACGCTTCTCAATGAGGGCAAGCACGCCCTTAGGCAGAATAAAAATACAGGCCCAATAAATGTGAAGAGCAGATAACACAGACCGAATAAGCTGACAACGACCGGCCATGGACAGAGATCTACAAGCCCAGTCACTCAGCCGACCATCAATCCTATCAAGCAAAGGACAGCACTGAGCCACAATGAGCTTCTAAGAAGACAACGGGACTCCCAAATACCTCACAGGGAGCTGGCCCACCTAAAACCCTAATAACTGCTCAACTTTTGCCCCCTGCTCCATAGCACTCGCTGAGAGAAAAAAATTACTCTTCCCAAAGTTAGCCTGCAACCCCAAAAGAGAATCAAATATATCAATACTCCTCTAAAGAACACCAATAGAGACCTCACCAGGATTATAGAAAAAAAGGAGATCATCTGCAAAGGTGAGCATGAAAGTACAGGTAGCCTTACACTTCCAGTGGTACCTGAACCCCGGGGTCTGAGCAATATCACGAGCAATAATACCATGAATCACCTCCCTAACAATAACAAAGAGATAAGGAGAGATGGGGTCTCCCTGCCGAAGCCCCATACGACCTCTAAAGATCCCCTCAGCATCACCATTCAAGGATACCAAAAAAGCAGTAGTGGTGATGCACTCCCTGATCCAGGCGATGAACGACAGATGGAAACCCATACACTGTAGAGCAATCAGTACAAAGTCCCACTCAACAGTGTCATAAGCTTTCATAAGGTCAACTTTGAACACACATCGCCTAGGCATCCCCCTCTGCCCATAACCATGAAGAAGTTCTTGAGCAAGAAGGATATTATCACTAATCCTTCTCCCAGGAATAATAGCAGTATGGGCCGGGTCTATCAAGGCATCTAAGCTATCACGCATATGGTGAATAATAATTTTTGAGATAACCTTATATAATAAGTTGCAGCAAGAGATCGGTCTAAAATCCGACATGCTCCTAGGTAAGGCTACTTTCGAAACAAGAGAGATGATCGTAGAATTGATCTGCCTGACAAACTTAACCGTAGCAAAGAAATGCATAATAGCAAACGAAATCTCACCCCCCACAATCGGCCAAGCCTGCCGGTAAAAGACAGCATTAAAACCATCACGGCCCGGGGCCTTGTCTTTATCAAACTTGAAGAACACAGACCGAACCTCATCAGCAGAAACAGGTCTAACCATGTGCACCGCAACATCAGGCGAAAGAGAAGTCGAAATAAAAGGCCTAGGCACAATCCGATTAGAGTAACCCAACAGTCTCTCATAGAACCCAACAACCTCATTCTTAATAAGAGTAGGGTCAGTCAATTGAGTACCATCCTCCGTATTAAGTCTATAGATACGAGATATGACTCGCCTAGAAGCAATCCGCCAGAAGAAGAAGGCAGTACACTGATCCCCATCCTTAAGCCAAGCCAACTTGGCCCACTGCCTGAGTGAAGACCGTTCTTGAGCCATGGCAACTGAGAAAACCCACCGACAACATCTCTCCAACAATAAAACCGAGTCGTCCATGGGATGGTCCCTGAGGATACTTTGAGAAGAAGAGAGGAACGAAGTAGCAGCTGCAACATTCAATGCCAAATCCCCTTTCCTCTTCCTCATAGTGATGTTATATTGACACCTCCAAACGAAGTAAACGAAGTAAGAATTGACGTATGTGACAATACCACATTGCATGCGCATGTACCTACGTACTTCGGTGAGAAAACAAATGCGGAAATGGGAACGATCTTAATAATCGGAACCGGGATAACTTAGACGTATCAAACATGCATACGTATGCATGTTCATGCATACTAAATCGGCCACATGAGGGGGAGATTTCGGCCGATTGTGTTTAGAGATCCATGAGGATCTTTGTCCCCTCTACTTTCAAGATTGCTTTTTATTTTCAAAGTCCACCACAAGAGAATCAAATATAAGGAGATTTGGCTCACTCCACACCTCACAAAACTCGGCCAAACAAGGAAGAAAATGCCAAGGAGTTGCTTCTATTTTCAATCCTTTGTCAAAGTCTTACAAAAGAATATCACATGGGAAAGATTTTGTCTCCTACTTTGAACTACCCCATGGCCGAAATGCAAGGAAGTGTCCAAGCTTGTTGTTGATTCCTTTTCTTTGTCAAAGTCTTGATAGATTAGTTTAATATTTGCTTGATTTTAGTTTGATCTTGCTTGATTTTGTTTGATCTTGTAATGGCTATTAATAGGCCACATCTTAATCCTTTTCAAATCATCTGAATGTTAAAAACGAAATACACTTTGTATTACTTCTTGTTGAATGATTTTCAGCAAAACCTTAGTTATAATTCGATGAGTCTTCGAGTTGTAATTTAATCGATTCTCAATAGGTCTTGAGAAAAGATTGCCTTATCAAACTATAGGTCTAGTTTGATAAATCACTTTCATATTGTTATTATTTACGAAAGCCGAATTGCCCTACTTTCGGTTATTTTTCTAACGAGCGTTACATATATTCGAGTGTTGTGAGGATCAAAAATATTTCCGCTGCATTACCAGCGAATTTACGTCCGTCTTTAAACGTAATGCGTATCATTAGTGGCATCGGAGCCCAAGGTTATTTCCTTGTCGAAATTCTCTTGGCGATTTTCTTGTTAAAACTATCTTATCATAGATTTTCCCGACGTTGATTTCATGGAGAAACTCCGTGAGGCACTACACAACTTACAAAAACCATGTTTTCAAGCTAGAAGAGGAGGATATGACGCACACTCACCGCATCATGTAGATGAATTTAAATTAAATGAACTTCCGGAATTTTTCGGAGGTACCGATCCCGAAGTCTACTTAGAGTGGGAGAGAAAGATTGAATGTATGTTCGAGTTCAAGAACCTTAACAATGAGAAACGTTGCAAATATGCGATTCTCAAGTTAGGGAAGGGCGCTTCCCTATGGTTCGAGGATGTGAAAACACAACGAGCTCGTTCGGGAAAGGAGAAGATCAGTTCTTGGGATTCTTTGAAGAAAAAACTACGTAAAAGGTATGTCCCGACATCAAATCGGTTAACCTTGTACCGAAAGATTGCCGAGTTCGTGCAAGGGAAACTAAGTGTGGGAGAATACATTGAAGAATTTGAAGGCTTGGCCTTAATGGGAGAACTCGAAGAAAATGAAGAACAAAGAATGTCACGTTTCTTACGTGGCCTAAATCGAAACATTCCAAATACAGTGGAATTATACCCCTACGGAGATTTTGACACTTTATGCGGACTATGCATAAAGATAGAAGCTCAAAACAAGGTGAAGTTTGCCAAACCCGAATTCCCATACAAATTCGGAAATGCAACTGCCGGCTCAAGTTCGACTACGAAACCTACCACACCTTTTCAAGTCCCTACCCCGGCCCCGAAGGTTCCTCACGTGTCCAAAGAAACGAGCTTGACTAAAGTACGATACTTTAAATGTCAAGGCTTTGGTCACTATCAAAATGCATGTCCAAATAAATGGGTGGTCACGTTAAGAGAAGCTCTTGCAGTCCGAGACGAACTTTTAGTCGAGGACGAGAAGGAAGGCCTTGGTGACGTATTTAACATGTAGGCCGAGGAAGAGAACGAGGAATGCGAGACTTATGATGCTCCGGAATATGATACTGCTTTAATACTTCGAGCTCTACATACCAAAATTATTCCAAGTGATACAGAGCAAAGAGACCAAATCTTTCATTCCAAATGCCGAGTCGGAGAAAAATGGTGTAGTTTAATAATCGACGGAGGAAGTTGCACGAATGTAGCTTCCAATGAGATGGTTACTAAACTCGGTCTAACTACTACGGCTCACCCGAGACCGTATGCTTTACATTGGCTCGATGGTGGAAGTAAAGTGAAGGTGTCAAGACAAGTACGGGGCAACTTAACTATGGGACCATACGGAGACGATGTGTTATGCGACGTGCTCCCGATGGACACATGTCACGTACTTTTGGGACGACCATGGATGTTCGACCAAGATGTTTTACATCGAGGTCGGAGTAATGAATATGAATTACGAGACAAAGGAAAGAAGATTGTACTCAAACCGATGTCCCCGCAAGCGATCCGTTCGATGGAGTTCTAGTCGAGTAGAGAAACCGAAACTCACTATGCTTGCTAGCGAGAGGGAAATGGAACATGCCATTAATGACGGGGAGCGAGTATATTTGGTGATGTTTAAAGAGACACGGGACGAGAACATGGGAGTACAAAACGGAGGAGAGATAGATATGTTATTACACGAAATTGAGGATGTCTTTCCTGAAGAGTTACCGTCGGGTTTACCACCTATTCGTGGTATTGAACACCAAATTTATCTTATACCAGGAGCACCATTTCCTAATAAAGCCGCCTATAGATGTAATCCCGAGGAGACGAAGGAGTTACAAAGACAAATCGAAGAACTTTTCGACCGCGGGTATGTTCGGGAGAGTTTGAGTCCGTGTGCGGTTCCGGTCTTACTTGTCCCTAAGAAAGATGGTTCTTGGCGAATGTGTGTGGATAGTCGGGCCGTGAACAATATCACCGTCAAGTATCGATTCCCTATCCCGATACTTGATGATATGTTAGACGAACTACATGGTTCGGTTGTCTTTTCTAAGGTTGATTTACGAAGCGGATATCATCAAATTCGAATGCGAGAAGGTGACGAGTGAAAGACGGCCTTCAAAACAAAAAATTGATTATATGAATGGACCGTTATGCCGTTCGGTCTTACAAATGCGCCAAGTACCTTCATGAGGTTGATGAACGAAGTGCTTAAACCATTTCTGGGGAAATTCGTGGTTGTATATCTGGATGACATCTTGATCTATAGTCAATCACTACAAGAACATTTCGGGCACTTAAGGCAAATCTTCGAAACTTTGAGGGACCGAAAACTATATGGAAAAAAAGAGAAGTGTTCATTCCTAGTCGAGAGTATAGTCTTTCTTGGCTATGTCATTTCGAAGGATGGAGTGGTGGTTGATCAAACAAAAATCGAAGCAATTAAGTCTTGGCCGACCCCTACGACCGTGACGGAAGTGAGGTCATTTCACGGACTTGCTTCTTTTTATCAGAGGTTTATTCGAGACTTTAGCACTATTTCAAGTCCGATAACGGAGTGTTTAAAAAAGGGACCATTTGTATGGAACGGGGCTGCCCAAGGAGCATTCGAAAAGTTAAAAGCCAAATTATGCGAAGCACCGATCCTAACACTACCCGATTTTACTCAACCATTCGAAGTTGAATGTGATGCTAGTGGAGTTGGAATTGGAGCAGTTCTCATTCGAGGGAAACGACCTATCGCTTACTTTTCGGAGAAATTGAATGGTGCTCGGTTGAATTATTGTACTTACGATAAAGAATTCTATGCTATCGTAAGGGCCCTTAATCATTGGAGTCATTACCTTCGGCCGAAGCAATTTATTCTACACTCGGACCACGAATCATTGAAATACATTAATGGACAACACAAACTGAGTCTGAGGCATGCCAAGTAGGTAGAATTCCTACAATCATTTCACTTTTCATCCAAGTACAAAGACGGTAAAAGCAATGTCGTTGCGGATGCGTTATCTAGAAGGTATGCTTTACTTTCTACTCTGGAGGTTCGGTTACTTGGTTTCGAAATATTGAAGGAGTATTATGAAAATGATGCGGATTTTGTAGAAGTTTTTACTCGTTACAAATCTGGTCCGTTCGGGGAGTTCATGTTACAAGATGATTTCCTATTTAAAGGAAATAGACTGTGTGTTCCAAAACATGCGGTTCGGGAATTGTTGGTTCGGGAGGCTCATGGAGGAGGCTTAGCAGGTCACTTTGGCACGGCTAAGACATTGGAAGTACTTAAAGAACATTTCTTTTGGCCAAAAATGCTAAAAGACGTTTACAATGTTTTAAGTAAATATGTAACATGTCACATCGCAAAGAGTTCGTTCAAACCGGGATCGTATATGCCTCTGTTGGGATTCGGTGCCTAAAACGAAGGCCCAGCGGAAGCGGTAAAACGAAAATTAATTCGATCCGAATCCCTACGAGGATCGATCGAGCTACGTATATACGAATATATAAACGAAAAGCAAGAGTCGTAAGAAACTAACCCTCGAAGTCCGTTGATTAAATGGAAACCTTCTCTTGAGCTATTCCCCAAGTTTTAGTTTGATCTCTACGAGTTCAATCCGCTCCAAGCCCTTGAACGATCCAACGCCGAAAACACCGCGTCTCTACTTGCCACGCGCCGGAAAAACGACCGGAACAACAACACTCGATTAACCTCTAAGGTTACGGCTAGAATCAAGTGGTGAAGCTTTTGTTATTACACTCTAAGTGTATAATATATCTCTCTTAATGTATCTTGAATTTTCTCCTAGAAAACTCAAGAACAAAAGTGAAGAAGAAGATGAAGATGAGTGATTAAACTCAAAGTCTATCTCTCTCTCTGTATATTCTCACGTTGAAAGCCTTGCCAAACAAGTGAAGAGAGTCTTCCTTTTATGCTCCATAAAATCCTCCCAAATCAAGATCTTTTAATTAAAATGAATTAATTAAAAGATCTTGTTCCCTTGATACTTCAAGTCTTCCACCAATTAAGGTGGAGACTATGACCAAAGGAAAGAGGAGGGAAAATGGGATGGCCATCTAGAAGGAGCCGGGACGAGTTCGGTTCGTTTCGGACTCCCGTGAGTCCAAACAGATAAACTCCTATTCCGTTCCGATGTATTTGTGTCGTTTAGTTAATCCAATTAATTAAACATATCAAATACAAAATAACATAATTAATTTCTCCAAGAAATATTTATATTCATGAATTAAATTAATCACCCAGTGATATATTTAATTCATTAGGCCGTATATCAATTTATCCAATAAATCGATTTAGACATCTAATGTCTCAAATTTAGATATCTAATATCTAATACACATAATGAGAGAATTAGCTTGATTCATTCCGTCGTCAATCCTAATGCGCGACTCGGTAGGTCCGTCTCAGTCAGCAATGGGAGGAACCAAAGAGTAGTAGCACCACCTAGCCAGCCTGGTGGCCTACACTGTACCCCGACTGAGAACGAATGATTGGGATCATTTAAGAACCATTCTGTCGTGAATACCAGTAAACGTATAAACCCTTCTTTCATATGTCCCGATCAAATTATGGGGTCACGGTCAGTCAAAACCCATCTGTACTTGACGCTATGCATGCGTTAATGCAAATCGAGATCATCGAGCTCTCGTGTATCTAATCTGACTAGCTCCAATGCTTTGGCCAAAGACTTATGATCTCATCTCGCCAATAACCGCATAGGACATATAACCCGTTCACTAACAGGAGAAAGAATTCTATCTTGGTATTCATAGGACTGCTACTTGCCCATCAAGATGCACGTCGAGGTTGACCCCGCCTTAGGTTTATAGGGTCGAACTACTCTAATGAAAATCTTGACGTCACAAGCACATCCCTACTAAATCCTCAAGTCGAAGGTTCACGAATACCTATCACAACCTTTCGATTCCATCATTGACATTCCCGGAGTGAAATCCATGTGACGAATCGAGGGTGAGTCGGTTCGAGTATACTAATCTAATTAGCATACCTATAACGTGTGCTCCCACTAACCATAAGTGTTCGACGGGCACTCTACTTGTCAAAGAACACGTCATACAAGTCTTCACATAAACTTAACGCCTACCAAGTTTCATCGACTTGCGAACGATTAAGTATTTGAGCTATAAACCTTTCAAAGGTGCGACCCCTTATCCAATAAGGAGTGGAACGTTTTGCTCTCAAATACACGTACTAGTTTCTATATGTTTATTTACGAGTTAGGAATGCCAGTAACTACCAGTAAATAAAGAAACATTCATTTGCCTTATATAAATGGTTTACATAATTACAAGTACAATGCCCTCACTCAACAACCTCTGAGTGGCATTCGAGGGCATACTCCTAACAATCTCCCACTTGCACTCAATGCCACACACTATGGTATCTAATACCCATGTTCTCCAGATGACGCTCCAAGCTAGTCTGAGAAAATGGCTTGGTCAGTGGATCGGCGACGTTGTCATCCGAGTCTACTCTGTGCAGCACAATGTATCCCTTGCGAACAAATTCTATTACGAGATGATACTTCCTCTCAATATGTTTGGTGCTGTTGTGAAACCTCGGCTCCTTGGCCTGCGCTACAGCTCCGTCGTTGTCGCAGTACAGCGGAACAGGCAGCTCAGCACATGGTATCATTTGAAGTTCTCCCATAAACTTCTTAATCCAGAACCCTTCCTTGGAAGCCTCTGAGGCTGCTTGATACTCAGCCTGACAGGTGGAATCAGCAGTCGCGCTTTGCTTGGCACTACGCCAAGATACTTCTCCTCCATTAAGAGTAAATATGTAGCCAGAAGTGGACATCGAGTCGTCCTTCAGTCCTTGGAAGTCCGAATCAGTGAATCCCACCACATCCAATTCTCCACCACCATACATCATAACCATATCTCTAGTCCTTCTTAAGTACTTGAGAACGTTCTTTACGGCAGTCCAATGTTCCTTACCTGGGTTTGCCTGAAACCTACTCACCACGCTTACAGCATGCGCGATGTCAGGTCTTGTACACAACATAGCATACATAAGGCTACCCACGGCCGAAGCATATGGTATATTACTCATTTCCTTTCGTTGTTCCTCATTTTGAGGACACATCTTCAAGGTGAGTTTTATTCCATGTCGCATCGGTAGCAACCCTCTTTTAGAATCATCCATCTTAAATCGCTTTAAGATTTTATCTATATAGAGGGATTGGGAAAGACCTATTGTTCTCTTCGCTCTATCCCGGTAGAGTCGAATACCAAGAATATAGGTAGCTTCTCCCAAGTCTTTCATGGAGAAATTACTCGAAAGCCAAGCTTTCACAGAACTGAGCATTCCCACATCATTTCCTATTAGTAGAATGTCATCTACATATAGTACTAAGAATGCGATCTTGCTCCCACTAACCCTCTTGTATACACAAAGTTCCTCTTCATTTTGCACGAAGTCAAACTCTTTGACTGCCTCGTCAAAACGAAGGTTCCAACTACGCGACGCTTGCTTCAGTCCATAAATGGAACGCTGAAGCTTGCACACTTTCTGAATATCGACTTCGGACACAAAGCCTTTAGGCTGCTCCATATAGATTTCCTCCTCGAGGAATCCATTAAGGAAAGCCGTCTTTACGTCCATTTGCCATATCTCATAATCGTGGTAGCGGCTATAGCAAGCATCATGCGAATAGACTTGATCATGGCTACGGGCGGCGGTATTGTGGTCGATCCCTTCCTTAGGTATAACCCTTTGCCACTAGCACGGCCTTATAGGCGTCAACCTTGCCATCACCATCAGTTTTCTCTTGTAGATCCACTTGTTCCCAATAGGCACTATGCCCTTGGGGCGGTCTACTAGAGTCCGCACTGATTGACATGCATCGAGTCTATCTCAGCTTCCATAGCTTCACGCCATTTCGCGGAGTCTACATCCACCATCGCTTGGTCATAGGTCGTCGGGTCGGTCTCTTGGCTATCACTTGGAACCTCATGGAGACCCAGCTCCTCCAAGTGCACAAGCCCGTACCTCTCAGGTAAATGAGACACCCTACTAGACCTACGAGGTGGTTGTACTTGTGTTTCAGAAAGTTCGGTTCCAGTTTCTTGCACAGGTGTCTCTCGAGGAGTTTCATTGTATTCTTCTAAAGAAATACTTCTACCTGCTCCGCCTTCCTGAATGAACTCATCTTCCAGGAAGTGTGCTTGTAAAGCAACAATTATCCTTCGATCTTCGGGCATGTAGAATAGATATCCCATCGTCCCAGACGGGAATCCAATGAAACGTCCCTTCGCAGACCTAGCTTCCAACTTTTCCACCTTAGTCTTCTTGACATAAACGGGACATCCCCAAATCCTAATATGATTAAGAGTTGGTTTCCTTCCTTCCCACATCTCATGTGGAGTTTTAGGAACGGATTTGGAAGGACATCTGTTCAAGATATACGCGGCAGTCAGGAGTGCATACCCCCACAGGTAAATCGGCAAGTCAGTATAGCCCAGCATGGAACGGACCATGTTCAACAGGGTCCGGTTCCTTCTTTCTGACACACCATTTAACTGAGGGGTACCTGGAGGTGTTAGTTGTAAAACTATTCCATGTTCTTTAAGGAACTCGTCAAACTCCGTACTCATATACTCGCCACCTCGGTCCGACCGAAGTGCTTTGATATGATTACCAGTTTGTTTCTCGACTAGGGCCTTGAATTCCTGGAATTTCTCAAAGGCCTCGGATTTATGTTTCATTAGGTATACATAACCATACCTAGTATGATCATCTGTAAACGTAATGAAATATTGATATCCGTCATGTGCTGCTTCCAAAGCACCACATACGTCGGTATGGATTAATCCCAGTTTATCAGCGGCTCTTTGAAATGTCCCTGTGAAGGGGGACTTAGTCATTTTGCCTTTAAGGCAAGATTCACAAGTAGGAAAGAGATCTGATCCCAATGGACCCATAAGTCCATCTTTTTCCATCTTGTAAACCTTGGTCTGACCAACATGACCAAGTCTAAGATGCCATTTCAAAACTTGATTGGTTTCATCCCTACCACATTTTCTAGTCATAGTATTCACAACTACTTTGTTGCTGAGATTTAGATGATACAATCCATTCAACAATGTAGCAGTACCCACTAGTTTATTTCTAAAATAAATTTTGCAGGAACCATCACCAATGAAAAATGAAAAGCCTTTTCGGTCCATGACCGGAATGGATACAATGTTTTGTGCCCCTTGGGCAAAACAAGTACATCTTCTAAAGTCAAAACAAAGCCGGATTCTAAACCCAAAAGAAGTGATCCTATGTCGGTCGCCTCGACACTATGCCCGCTTCCGACTGTGATCATAACTTCTCCAGCTCCAAGCTTCCTACTTTGTTACAGATCCTGATTCACAGTACAAATATGAGAACTAGCACCAGAATCCAGTATCCAGGAAGTAGAAAATACAGTAGCAGAACAATTTGTTTCCAAAACTAAAAGTTCTGTACCTGAAGTGCCATGAAGAATCGGACAGTCTCTAGCCCAGTGGCCTAGCTCACCGCACTTGAGACAAGCATCCTTCTTCTTCTTGTTCTTCGGAACCATCGGGGCCTTGCCCTTACCCTTAAGGTCCTTAGCTTGTGGTCCAGTCCGCTTCTTGGTCTTTTTCTTCTTATTCTTAGACCTCCGAGGTCCAGAAGAAATCACAAGAGCAGACTCCTTCATCCGCGGAGTCTTCATCTGAGACTGAGCGGTCACAAGTTTGTTCATTAGCCCAGCTAAGTTACATGCAATCTCATTGCAGTTGAAGTTCATAACAAGCGTGAGAAGGAATCGGGGAGAGGCGTAGGATAAGGTCGGTTTGGAGAGAAGCATCCATTTTAAAATCAGGAGCCTCCAATCTCTCGATCATGGATATCATTTTGAGGACGTGTTCCCCAACCTTCTCACCTTCCTTCATCCTAGCACCGAACAGTTGCTTGGATATCTCATATCTAGCAGTTCTGCTGTGCTCACCATAAAGCTCGGTTAAGTGAGATAGAATCGCCAGCGTGAGTCATTTTCTCATGAGCTCTCTGAAGCTCATTAGACATGGAAGCCATCATATAAGCACGGACTTTCACATCATCCTTAACCCACTTTTCGTGGTTTTCAATCTCTTCCTGATTGGCTCGGGTCCGCACAGGAGGCGCCGGAATGTCCGTCTCCAAGACGTATCCCAGTGCCTCTATACTGAGGACAATCATCAGATTGCGGAGCCAATCCACAAAGTTAGGTCCCATTAAGGTGTTCTTCTCGAGTAGAATTGCAAGTGGATTCATTGTCATATTGAGATTTGTCTGCATTAAGTATAACAGATTAATTAGTGACTTGTTATATTATGTTCTGAGTATAGAATTAAGGTCTTTTCTATTTTTTATTACCCAGCTCCCACTATTTTTATCGGAATAACACACTCCCATGTAAAATCCGGAAGTATCGTCGCTCTACTTCATAGTGGTGATCGAGTTCTTTATAAATCTTAATAGAGGGCAACCGAACAGGTTTCTAGTCTATTAATTTTCATAAAGTGGTGTCCAACACCAACCCATCTAATGGATGATTCGATCTTCTTTTTCCCCTTGTTCACTCCTCAACCTATATGGTTTCTATGGTTCGTGAACAAGTTAAGTTTATACCATCGACGCAAATCGGTTTCACAATTGAATCTTATCGGCAACCTATCAGTTTCTAGGATAAAATTTGCTCCAACCGAAGGCATCCAATGCGCTCCGGTAATTTATCCGTCCTCCCGAACGACTACCCCGATAACTCGGAAGCATAGCACATCCGGTTTGGATTTCAATTTCAAAGCTCGATGGAGGAAGGAAAACCTTGAAACCTTATAAACTTAATAATTTGTCGTGGGAGAATTTTCGCGATTAACGTTACACTTTGCACATTAATCATATTAGCGCGTTTGTGGCATTCATACAATATGAAACAACCATTCACAACCTAGTTGCTACCAACATGTGGTTCATGGACCGTTCCTAGAAAACAAAAACTCCGTAATCTAATTACAAGTCTTCGTCTTGAATCTTCGTCTTCTCGAAATGGATCCTCCTCCGGTCTTCGTCATTACATATAAATTTTACATCGAAATTGCATCCTAGATACAACTATTTCTAGTAAAATAAATAGGCTCAAAACGGCCTTTACAACCCAATCGAATAAAACGAACGATTCAAAACTAAGTCCACGAACCACATCCCCATTCAAAAGCATCATCCAATAAATACTATATAAATGGAAAGCGTAGAGATACATTGATCCAATCAACAATACGAACCGATCCAATCGATTCACACAATCGGTAATATAATAACGTTCAAAATAATTCGGTCGACCATAAATATTCCAATTAATCAAATTTCCCTTATAAAATGAAATACCATAAATCATTTTAATCATATTAAATCCAATTTAACATGCGGGAGATTAATTTTTAAGAATACACGGAAAAATCGAGCCGGGGTGAAAAGCAGGCGGCATGGCCAGTCACCCTCGGCGGCTACCGGCGATCACGCACAGCTTGGCGAGTCACGCTCGGAAGATGCGGCCAGACACGACCGAGTCACCCAGACATCGCGGTCGCTGGCGATGACTTGGCAGATCGCCGGACACGGCCGTGTCACCCAGGACACGGCCGAGTCACTTCGGCGGACACGCGCGTGTCTCGACACGGTCGGGTCTCGAGGCGATGCTTTAGCCACCTTTGCCGGACACGACCGTGTCACCCAGGACACGGCCGAGTCACTCTCGGCCAAATTACCCTTTTTGTCCAAAAAGTCGTCCGACGACGATTCGGGGCTAGATTTTCGACCGGATATCTAATATCAATATTTTCCGACTTTCATATCTTCAATATAAATCATATTTTAAGATTTATATTTAGACATAAACTTACGAAAAATACAATTACTACGAACGAAAAACATATACCACGATTATGACTAAAATGATTCCAAATCATTCACCATCTAATCGAGCATTCCAAATGCCAATATCGTATATACGATCGCAAGACCTACGCTCCGATACCACTGTTGGGATTCGGTGCCTAAAACGAAGGCCAGTAGGCGGTAAAGCGAAAATTAATTCGATCCGAATCCCTACGAGGATCGATCGAGCTACGTATATACGAATATATAAACGAAAAGCAAGAGTCGTAAGAAACTAACCCTCGAAGTCCGTTGATTAAATGGAAACCTTCTCTTGAGCTATTCCCCAAGTTTTAGTTTGATCTCTACGAGTTCAATCCGCTCCAAGCCCTTGAACGATCCAACGCCGAAAACACCGCGTCTCTACTTGCCACGCGCCGGAAAAACGACCGGAACAACAACACTCGATTAACCTCTAAGGTTACGGCTAGAATCAAGTGGTGAAGCTTTTGTTATTACACTCTAAGTGTATAATATATCTCTCTTAATGTATCTTGAATTTTCTCCTAGAAAACTCAAGAACAAAAGTGAAGAAGAAGATGAAGATGAGTGATTAAACTCAAAGTCTATCTCTCTCTCGTATATTCTCACGTTGAAAGCCTTGCCAAACAAGTGAAGAGAGTCTTCCTTTTATGCTCCATAAAATCCTCCCAAATCAAGATCTTTTAATTAAAATGAATTAATTAAAAGATCTTGTTCCCTTGATACTTCAAGTCTTCCACCAATTAAGGTGGAGACTATGACCAAAGGAAAGAGGAGGGAAAATGGGATGGCCATCTAGAAGGAGCCGGACGAGTTCGGTTCGTTTCGGACTCCCGTGAGTCCAAACAGATAAACTCCTATTCCGTTCCGATGTATTTGTGTCGTTTAATTAATCCAATTAATTAAACATATCAAATACAAAATAACATAATTAATTTTTCCAAGAAATAATTATATTCATGAATTAAATTAATCACCCAGTGATATATTTAATTCATTAGGCCGTATATCAATTTATCCAATAAATCGATTTAGACATCTAATGTCTCAAATTTAGATATCTAATATCTAATACACATAATGAGAGAATTAGCTTGATTCATTCCGTCGTCAATCCTAATGCGCGACTCGGTAGGTCCGTCTCAGTCAGCAATGGGAGGAACCAAAGAGTAGTAGCACCACCTAGCCACTGGTGGCCTACACTGCACTTCGATCGAGAACGAATGATTGGGATCATTCAAGAAACATTCTGTCGTGAATACCAGTAAACGTATAAACCCTTCTTTCATATGTCCCGATCAAATTATGGGGTCACGGTCAGTCAAAACCCATCTGTACTTGACGCTATGCATGCGTTAATGCAAATCGAGATCATCGAGCTCTCGTGTATCTAATACAGCTAGCTCCAATGCTTTGGCCAAAGACTTATGATCTCATCTGCCAATAACCGCATAGGACATATAACCCGTTCACTAACAGGAGAAAGAATTCTATCTTGGTATTCAGTAGGACCTGCTACTTGCCCATCAAGATGCACGTCGAGGTTGACCCCCGCCTTCCGGTTTATAGGGTCGAACTACTCTAATGAAAATCTTGACGTCACAAGCACATCCCTACTAAATCCTCAAGTTGAAGGTTCACGAATACCTATCACAACCTTTCGATTCCATCATTGACTGTCCCGGAGTGAAATCCATGTGACGAATCGAGGGTGAGTCGGTTCGAGTATACTAATCTAATTAGCATACCTATAACGTGTACTCCCACTAACCATAAGTGTTCGACAGGCACTCTACTTGTCAAAGAACACGTCATACAAGTCTTCACATAAACTTAACGCCCAGTCAAGTTTCATCGACTTGCGAACGATTAAGTATTTGAGCTATAAACCTTTCCAGTGCCGACCCCCTTATCCAATAAGGAGTGGAACGTTTTGCTCTCAAATACACGGACTAGTTTCTATATGTTTATTTATGAGTTAGGAATGCCAGTAACTACCAGTAAATAAAGAAACATTCATTTGCCTTATATAAATGGTTTACATAATTACAAGTACAATGCCCTCACTCAACAACCTCTGAGTGGCATTCGAGGGCATACTCCTAACAGCCTCTACCGGTTCCAGAAAGACCGTGGGAAGATGTGTCAATGAATTTTATCGTCGCTTTACCCCGTACTCAATGAGGTAAAGATGCTATTATGGTGGTTGTTGATCGTTTCTAAAAAATAGTTCATTTCGTGGCTTGCCACAAAACCGACGACGCAAGTAACGTGGCCGATTTATACTTCCGAGAGGTGGTTCGTTTACATGGAGTTCCGAAAACTATTGTTTCGGATCGGGATTTGAAATTTCTTAGCTATTTTTGGAATACATTATGGAGGAAGGTGGGAACAAAGCTCTTGTTTAGCACTTCGCACCATCCTCAAACCGATGGTCAAACCGAAGTCACAAATCGAACGCTAGGAACGTTGTTGCGAGGACTTCTGAATAAAACGCAAAAGGATTGGGACATGAAACTTGCTCCTATGGAATTTGCCTATAACCGATCCCCTACACTTGCTACGGCACATTCTCCCTTTGAAGTCGTTTACGGGTTAAATCCTTATATACCCTTAGACTTGATTCTGTTGCCGAAGGACTAGTTGGTACACAAAGACGCGGAATCTAAACTTAAATCGATGATCAAGTTACGCGGACAAATACATGATCGAATCAAAGAGGTGAATGACGCATACAAACGGAAATCCAACAATCACAAAAAACCGAGACTATTCGAAGTAGGCGACTTGGTTTGGGTACACTTAAGAAAAGCGAGATTTCCTAGTAAACGCAAGAACAAACTTATGCCTAGGGATGAGGGACCTTACAAAATCGTGGGTAAGGTGAAAGACAATGCATATAAATTAGAACTTCCGGGCGATTATGGAGTACACGCCACTTTTAACGTGGGCGATCTATCTTCTTACCTTGACGACGAGGGAATCACTGAATTGAGGTCAATTCCTTTCAAAGGGGGAGGAGATGATGCGATATTGACACCTCCAAACGAAGTAAACGAAGTAAGAATTGACGTATGTGACGATACCACGTTGCATGCGCATGCACCTATGTACTTTGGTGAGAAAACAAATGCGGAAATGGGAACGATCTTAATAATCGGAACCGGGATAACTTAGACGTATCAAACATGCATACGTATGCATGTTCATGCATACTAAATCGGCCACATAAGGGGGAGATTTCGGCCGATTTTGTTTGGAGATCCATGAGGATCTTTGTCCCCTCTACTTTCAAGATTGCTTTTCATTTTCAAAGTCCACCACAAGAGAATCAAAGATAAGGAGATTTGGCTCACTCCACACCTCACCAAACTCGGCCAAACAAGGAAGAAAATGCCAAGGAGTTGCTTCCATTTTCAATCCTTTGTCAAAGTCTTACAAAAGAATATCACATGGGAAAGATTTTGTCTCCTCCTTTGAACTACCCCACGGCCGAAATGCAAGGAAGTGTCCAAGCTTGTTATTGATTCCTTTTCTTTGTCAAAGTGTTGATAGATTAGTTTAATATTTGCTTGATTTTAGTTTGATCTTGTTTGATCTTGTAATGGCTATTTATAGGCCACATCTTGAGCCTTTTCAAAGCATCTTGAATGTTAAAAACGAAATACACTTTGTATTACTTCTTGTTGAATGATTTTCAGCAAAACCTTAGTTATAATTCGACGAGTCTTCGAGTTGTAATTCAATCGATTCTCAATAGGTCCTGAGGAAAGCCTTATCAAACTATAGGTCTAGTTTGATAAATTACTTTCATATTGTTCTTGTTTACATAAGCCGAATTGCCCTACTTTCGATTATTTTTCTAACGAGCGTTACATATATTCGAGTGTTGTGAGGATCAAAAATATTTCCGCTGCATTACCGGCGAATTTACGTCCGTCTTTATACGTAATTCGTATCACATAGCGCGAAAAACGGGATTAAAGGCATCCAACTTACGACAAATCACATAAAATGGGCCCCCCACAATATGATGATGCCAAGTGTCCCAAACCACCGGGAGGAAATCCTCAGAGTCGGCCAGAAAATTATCAAATCTGAACATTTTACCTCTGCAGCGAGGCAAACTATCAAGACCCAGAATAAGGGGGCTATGATCAGAGGTCCGCGGCAGATCACAAGAGTAAGTACGATCAACGTGATCAATAAACCACTGCGGTTTACCCAACACCCTATCAAGACGTTTCCATAAAGATCTTGGAGACGGGCTCTTGTTATGCCAGGAGAACCAAGAGCCTACCATTGGAAGGGTCTCAATATCCGCACGCCTACAAAGCTCCCTGAACTCCACCAGGGGCGGCTCATCGTCAGAATGAGGAGCTTCCCCTCCCAAAATCTCACTAGTGTCCAGAACAGTATTAAAATCACCCATAATGACCCAAGGCTCAACAACATGTAAAACCAAGAAATCAGTGAGATACTGCCACAACAGCCGCCTCTCAATAAGATCATTAGAACCATAGGCAAAGGTAACCAGAAGGCAGGATGAGTCGAGCAACAGAGTAATACGACAATGAATAAACTGCGACTCAATAGCAATAATATCCACAGTCACAGAACCAGGATCCCACCCAATCCAGATCCTCTTTCCAGGCCCACTACCGTAATCAGAGAACCAATTCCAAGAGCCAGAAATAAATGAAGAAACACGCCCAAAGTTACCAACCGAGACACGTGTCTCGAGTAGAGCAATAAAACAAAGATTAAACAAACTAATTACCTCCCGGACCGAGATCTGATGATCAGTCCGGTTAAGTCCACAAACATTCCACACAGCAATGCGTCACCATATTGTGGGGGGCCCGTTTTATGCGATTTGTCGTAAGTTGGACGCCCTTAAGCCCTTTTTTTGAGCTATGAGGAAGAGGAAAGGGGATTTGGCATTGAATGTTGCTGCTGCTACTTCACTCCCCTCTTCTTATCAGACTATTCTCAGGGACCATCCCATGGACGACTCGGTTTTATTGTTGGAGAGATGTTGTCGGTGTGTTTTCTCCGTTGCCGTGGCCCAGGAATAGTCTTCGCTCAGGCAGCGGGCCAAGTTGGCTTGGCTTAAGGATAGGGACCGGTGTACTGCCTTCTTCGTCCAGCGGATTGCTTCTAGGCGAGTCAGATCTCGTATCTATAGACTTAATACGGAGGATGGTACTGAGTTGACTGACCCTGCTCTTATTAAGAATGAGGTTGTTGGGTTCTATGAGAGACTGTTGGGTTACTCTAATCTGATTATGCCTTTATCTTTCAGTCAGGTTAGTCCTTTTATTTAGGCTTCTCTTTCGCCTGATGCTGCGGTTGACATGGTTAGACCTGTTACTGCTGATGAGGTTCGGTCTGTGTTCTACGAGTTTGATAAGGACAAGGCACCGGGCCCTGATGGTTTTGATGCTGCTTTTTACCGTCTGGCTTGGCCGATTATGGGGGGTGAGATTTCATTTTCTATTTTGCATTTCTTTGCTACGGGAAAGTTTGTCAGGCAGATCAATTCTACGATCATTTCTCTTGTTCCGAAAATAGCCTTACTTAGGAGCATGTCGAATTTTAGGCCGATCTCTTGCTGCAACTTATTATATAAGGCTATTTTGAATATTATTGTTCACCGTATGCGTGGTAGCTTGGATTCCTTGATTGACCCGGTTCAGACTGCTTTCATTCCTGGGAGAAGGATTAGTGATAATTGTTGGGAATAGTGCCCTAGGACATTCGATGTGCCTAGATTTGTAATTGTCACATTTAAATAAACTTATTTGATATCATTTATTTCTCGTTGATTATTATAATGTGTGCATGTTTTAATATTATAATAATTGAATAATAGTTATTCACGACTAATAAGATTATTCAAACGTCCCTGGTAAAATCGCGTTGAGTAGAGACTCAAGTGATTAATATACTAGTATAAGTTTGATTGATAATCATCGATGATTATGCGTATGGTACGGATCAATCTTATGGGTATTTGTTGGAGAACTAATACTGGACCGACCCGCATTGAGATCACTGCATGGAAATGTCATAAGTGAATCTCAATATAACAGTATGTCAATAAATCCTTGAACCTGAGATTATCATAGAGTCCAACATGATAACTGCTATGCCTTGACATAATCCAACGTCATCTGAAACATGGTGATCATAAAGGTTAGCGATCGGGATTAGTGGGAGTCATGTAGAGGGCAATGAATAATCAAGATGGGGATTTGTCCCTCTCTTAAGTGAGAGAGATATATGCTGGGCCCCTCGATACGTAGGACTGAAGGAAATGCATGGCCATGCTCAAATGAAGAGTCATTTGATTCAATCAGTCTACTTAAGATCGAGAAAGCATTTGAACATAAATAAGTATGACATACTCCATGACTTAGTTCAAATATGATATCGCGTGACAAAGGGATTTGACACGTTAAAAGGTTTAATGGACTATTAACTTATATTATTTGGGTAATCATAATGTCTTGCTAGAGGCCGCTTATGATTTATTATTTAATAAGGTATTAAATAATTGTCAACATAATATAAGCCTTTTGGGTCGCACGTACGACAATTATAGACAAGTAGAAATAAATATCAACTGGGAATAAATAAATATAATATTGGATATTATATTTATAAGAAGATTAAATAATAAGTAATATATATAATATTGGATATTATATATATTGTATTATTTAATAAGTTGAGGGGCAACTAAGCAAATACTAGATTATTGAATCTAGGGATTACTTAGTATAAATAAGAGATCCATGACAAGAAGTTGTCATAAGAACTCCTACAAAAATCGCCTCCCTCTCCAAGAAAAAGAAAAAGTCGGCCTCTTCCTCATACTGTAGGAGAACGAAGTCGGTCATCTAACCCTCTTCCCTTAGTTGATCTTGATCAATAGTACAATCCTTCTAGTAAGGAATTTGTGTTGTACTATTTATCAATATTATTCATAAGGATCTAGCAATCCGACTTGTGGAATTGTTCGTGTGTGGATCACCAAAAGAGGAAGGAGATATTCGTCTGCTTCTAGTCCAGATCTAGAACTGCTCAATCGGATTAAGGTAATTCGATTAACTCTTTAATTAAACAATTAAATTACTGCATGAGATCCTAAATTGGGTTTTCACATTTATTATTCCGTTGCGTTTTTAGTTCGATTATTTTGTATTCGATGCATAGAAAACCCAACAGTGGTATCGGAGCCAACTTGCATGTAATTTAATTGTTTGTGTAGAACATATTTATGTGTAAATTATGTTCCTGATTATGTTTATAAAATATAGATTTTATAAAATAATTTTTCTGGTTTGATTTGATTAAATCGGATCGTCAAAATTTATTTTCTGAACTGTTTTTTGCGAATTTCTGCTCCATAACTGTTCTGGAACAGATCTGTTCCGAGACGGGTCGGGTCAGGTCCGGGTCGGGTCGGGCTGGACCTGCGGGCCGTTTGAATTAGCAAAAATGATTTTGCATCACCAGGGGTTCGAACCCTGGTGGTCCGGCCAGCCGCATAGCTACTTACCAAGTGAGCTGCGTTTTTGTTTTGGTAAAAATACGCGGAGTTTTTATAAAAGGTATAAAAATCTTCCTTAAATATTGCAAAAATAATTCCGCAAAAACTGGGATTCGATCCCGAGTCTTTAGGCTTTACTTCCGTACCACTTACCATCTCGGTTGGGTCATGTTTTTGGTAACTTTCACAGTAGTTCGTTTTATAAGCCCTTTTAATATAAAAGTAAATTTAGCATTAATAGTTGCAAAATGTTGCAACTGCAACCGCCGAGTTTCGAACCCGGGCCATAAATTTAGCAATAATATTACATGCTTTATTAATTATTTGATAATTATTTATGGTATGTGTGTGGTGTATGGCATGACCATAAATTGACCAATGTGATTGGATAATTTAATTTCTTATGGGTTTGTTTTACGGCCTGCGTGTCGTTTAATTATACTTGGTTTTACGGCCTGCGAGTCGTCTATTTAAATTGTTTATTATTTTACGGCCTGCGTGTCGTTTGCACTTTTTTTATTTAATTTATTAGTGTAGAATTAAATTTCATTAATGTAATGAAGACAAGAAGGACGAGAAAGACGGACTCGAGGAGCAAATTGATCGCGTATGACATTCCAAGGAGTTGGGAAGATCAATGAAGACCATATTTAACCCTTTAGATGACCTTTGTGATTTTCATGTTGGCTCATGAAAATCATGTTAGGATTATGGTCATGCTATACACGGTCCTATGCTTTATTGTCATGTGATGCGATGTATGTTTAAATTTATAAATGTATGTGATGCTATGTATGTTTAGATGTATGTTAGCAAACATAGACATTAACATAGGATAACAATCCCTCGTTAAAATTTTAATGCCGTTCATTTGAAAAACACCTATCAAGACTTCGATCATCATGAGTGGGTCATGCCAAAGCTGGGCACTCGGATTATCTTAGTAAGGTATGATAGGTAATGGTGATACCTATACGTTTAATGAATTTGGAAATCAAAATAGTTTTGAACCTTAAGGCATAAGATGGGATTATAACATGCTTGGGCATACGATGCCAAATCCCATGATATAATCTAAGAGTTACATATGATGTAATCGATAAAGAGTTATCCACCTAAAGTAGCTCAATTCTAGGCGTCATGCCAAAGCTGAGGTTAGGATTGTGCGAAATGGGATCTTAGCCCACTAAAATTACAAATGTTGTAAATTGAGGGTACTTTGTTTTAGTGGGAGTATTTTTCGAGAAATAAAATAATGTGACTAAATATTTTGCATATTGAATTTTGTAGAATGGCATCAAACAACACATCCACCATTTCACTACGATATGTCCTTGAGAAGGACAAGCTTAAAGAAAACGGCAGCAACTATCTGGATTGGATCCGGAGCTTGAGAATAGTTCTCAAGAAAGAAAGAAAGCTGTATGTTCTTGAGGAAGAAATTCCTGATGAGCCAGCTGACAATGCAAACAAAGCAACAAAAGACAAATGGAAGAAACATTGTGATGATTCCATTGATGTCGGTTGTCTTATGTTGGCCACCATTTGTCCAGAACTTCAGAAGAATCTGGAGGAAATGGAAGCTTATGAGCTAAATGCTCACCTCAAGGAAACTTTATCGAAGCATGCTAGGCAAGAGAGGTATGAGACCTTTCAAGCCTTGTATGCTTGCAAGATGGTTGAGGGGACATCTGTCAGCGCTCACGTGCTCAAGATGAAAGGATATATTGATCATCTTGAAAGGCTTGGTTTTCCACTTTCTAAGGAGCACTCCACGGATGTGATCCTAAACTCATTGCCCGAAAGTTTCGGTCAGTTCATTATGAACTATAATATGAATGAGATGGAGAAGTCCATTGCCGAGCTGCATATTAAGAAGAAACCAAGCCATGTGTTGATGGTCAGCAAAGGGAAATCCTTTAAGAACAAAGGCAAGGGCAAGGGTAGGCAAAAGTTGCCAAATCTAAAGACCCTACTAGGCTGGGTTTCAAGGCTAAAGCTCCCAAAGATGGAAATTGCCATCATTGCAATAAACCAGGACACTGGAAAAGAAATTGCAAGATTTACTTGGAAGAGCTAAAGCGTACCAAGGCGGTGAGGCCCGCCACGGTATATTTGTTATAGAAGTTAACTTATCTACCTCTAACTCCACAGGTATTAGATCTTTGGATGTGGATCTCACATTTGTACAAATGTGCGGGGTTGAGCTTGAGAGAAGCGAAGAAAGGGGAAGTAGATCTAAGAGTCGGCAATGGAGCAAGAGTTGCTGCACTAGCCGTAGGAACTTATGATCTAGTTTTGCCCAATCGGCTTTTGTTAGTTTTGAACAATTGCTATTATGTTCCTGCTATGAATAGGAATATTATTTCAGTTTCTACATTAGATTGTGAAGGTTACAGTTTTCTTATTAAGAATAATATCATTCATATTTTCTTTGATGACTTGCTTTATGGTACTGCAAAGTTATATACTGACCTTTACAATATTGATCTAGATGAGTCCGACACTTTAGAAGTCTATAACATTGCATCCAAGAAACCTAAGCTCAATGATTCTAATCCGACTTACTTATGGCATTTTCGACTTGGTCACATAAACGAGAAACGCATTTCTAAACTCCATAATGATGGACTTTTAGACTCTTTTGACTATGAATCATATGGGACATGCGAATCTTGTTTATTGGGCAAGATGATGAAGAATCCTTTCACCGGTCTTGGATAAAGGGCTAGTGATCTATTAGGCCTAATACATACTGATGTATGCAGACCTCTTAGCACTCATGCCAGAGGCGGATACCAATACTTCATTACATTCACCGATGATTTTAGCCGATATGGATATGTTTATCTTATGAAGTATAAACATGAATCTTTTGAAATGTTCAAAATATTCCAGAATGAAGTACAGAATCAACTTGGCAAGACAATTAAAGCCCTTCGATCAGATCGAGGTGGGGAATACTTGAGCCGAGAATTCGATGATCATCTTAGGAGTTGTGGAATTGTTTCGCAACTTACTCCTCCCGGCACACCTCAGCATAATGGAGTGTCCGAGAGGAGGAATCGAACTTTATTCGATATGGTTCGATCCATGATGAGTCGAACAGAGCTTCCATTATCATTTTGGGGCCACGCCTTAGAAAGCAGACATTCACCCTTAACCGTGTTCCATCTAAAGCTTGAAAAGACACTATTTGAGAAATGGGTGGTAAAAGACCAAACTTGTCTTTTCTAAAGATCTCGGGGTTGCGAAGCATTCGTAAGGCGCCAAGTGTTTGACAAGCGCGACGAGATACGAAAGATGTTTATTTGTGGGATATCCTAAGGAAACTAAAGGATATTACTTTTACTAGCCCGCAGAGAACAAAGTGTTTGTTGCTCGAAATGCTGTATTCTTAGAAAGGGAATTTATTTCCAAAAGAGACAGTGGGAGAAGAGTAATTCTCGAGGAAACTCGAGAACCACAAGAAGACATCCTTTCACCGATGGAAACCAAACAAGCTCAACAATCAGTTGAAGAGCCCGTTCAAAGTACACAAGTCCAACACAGATCTGATAGGATACGACATGAACCTGATAGATATGGTTATCTCGTAACAGAGGATGATGATGCATCGCTCATAGATGATGAGCCTAGTACCTATCTGAAGCCGCTTGGGACCGAGTCAGGAATGGCTAGAAGCCATGAAGTCTAAGATGCAATCCATGTATGACAATCAAGTTTGGAACTTGATAGATCCACCTGAGGGTGTTAAAACCATTGGGTGCAAATGGGTCTATAAAAAGAAGAAAGACATGGATGATAATCTGCAAGCCTATAAAGCTAGACTAGTGGCAAAAGGTTATAGACAGATTCATGGTGTTGACTATGATGAGAACTTTTCGCCAGTAGTCATGCTTAAATCAATTAGAATTTTATTTGCCATTGCCGCATACTATGATTATGAAATATGGCAAATGGATGTCAAAACAGCATTCCTTAATGGAAACTTACTCGAGGATGTGTACATGACACAACCTGAAGGTTTTGTTCATCCAGAAAATTCTAAAAAGGTTTGCAAGCTTCAAAGATCCATTTATGGGTTGAAGCAGGCTTCTCGGAGCTGGAATCTTCGTTTTGATGAAACTGTCAAAGAGTTTGGGTTCATTCAAAATGAAGATGAACCTTGTGTGTACAATAAGGTTAGTGGGAGAATAGTTGTTTTCTTAATCTTATATGTAGATGACATATTACTCATTGGAAATGACATTCCCACCTTGCAGACAGTCAAGACTTGGTTGGGAAGTTGTTTCTCAATGAAAGACTTAGGAGAAGCTGCTTACATTCTTGGGATAAAGATCTATAGAGATAGATCAAAGAGATTGATTGGTCTGAGTCAAATTACATACATTAATAAAATATTGAAGAGGTTCAATATGCAAGACTCCAAGAAAGGACTCTTGCCAATGTCACATGGCATTCATCTGAGTGAGACTTAGAGTCCTAAGACTCCTGATGAGCGAGCCCGCATGAGCAAGATACCATACGCTTCGGCTATTTGATCGATCATGTATGCCATGATTTGTACTCGACCAGATGTATCGTTTGCTCTTATTATGACAAGTCGATACCAATCGAATCCAGGTGAAAGTCACTGGACAGCAGTGAAAACCATCCTAAAGTACTTGAGAAGAACTAAGGATGATTTCCTAGTTTATGGATGTTTGGGAAACGAGCTGGCTGTAAGAGGTTACGCCGATGCAAGTTTCGAAACCGATAGAGACGATTTCAAATCGCAAACTGGTTATGTGTTTGTATTGAATGGAGGTGCTGTGAGTTGGAAGAGTTCCAAGCAAAGCACGGTTGCTGATTCTGTTACAGAAGCTGAGTACCTGGCAGCATCGGATGCAGCTAAGGAAGCCGTATGGATCAAGAAGTTCGTTACCGAACTAGGAGTGGTGCTGACCATCCAGGGTCCCATAAGCCTTTATTGTGACAATAATGGTGCTATTGCACAAGCTAAAGAGCCTAGGTCCCATCATAATTCCAAATATATACTCAGAAAATATCACCTAGTCAGAGAGATCGTCAGACGAGAAAATATTACAATATGCAAAGTAGCAACGGAAGAGAATGTTGCAGATCCACTTACCAAGCCTCTCTCACAAGGAAAGCATGTTGAGCATGCTAGAGAGATAGGACTAAAAGTCATGAATGAATGGTCCTAGTGCAAGTGGGAGATTATTGGGAATAGTGCCCTAGGACATTCGATGTGCCTAGATTTGTAATTGTCATATTTAAATAAAGTTATTTGATATCATTTTTTTCTCGTTGATTATTATAATGTGTGCATGTTTTAATATTATAATAGTCGAATAATAATTATTCACTAATAATAAGATTATTCAAACGTCCCTGGTAAAATCGCGTTGAGTAGAGACTCAAGTGATTAATATACTAATATAAGTTTGATTGATAATCATTGGATGATTATGCGTATGGTACGGATCAATCTTATGGGTATTGGTTGGAGAACTAATACTAGACCGACCCGCATTGAGATCACTGCATGGAAATGTCATAAGTGAATCTCAATATAACAGTATGTCAATAAATCCTTGAACCTGAGATTATCATAGAGTCCAACATGATAACTGCTATGCCTTGACGTAATCCAACGTCATTTGAAACATGTTGATCATAAAGGTTAGCGATCAGGATTAGTGGGAGTCATGTAGAGGGCAATGAATAATCAAGATGGGGATTTGTCCCTCTCTTAAGTGAGAGAGATATCTGCTGGGCCCCTCGATACGTAGGACTGAAGGAAATGCATGACCATGCTCAAATGAAGAGTCATTTGATTCAATCAGTCTACTTAAGATCGAGAAAGCATTTGAACATAAATAAGTATGACAGACTCCAAGACTTAGTTCAAATATGATATCGCGTGACAAAGGGATTTGACACGTTAAAAGGTTTAATGGACTATTAACTTATATTATTTGGGTAATCATAATGTCTTGCTAGAGGCTGCTTATGATTTATTATTTAATAAGGTATTAAATAATTGCCAACATAATATAAGCCTTTTGGGTCGCACGTACGACAATTATAGACAAGTAGGAATAAATATCAACTGGGAATAAATAAATATAATATTGGATATTATATTTATAAGGAGATTAAATAATAAGTAATATATATAATATTGGATATTATATATATTGTATTATTTAATAAGTTGAGGGGCAACTAAGCAAATACTAGATTATTGAATTTAGGGATTACTTAGTATAAATAAGAGATCCATGACAAGGAGTTGTCATAAGAACTCCTACAAAATCGCCTCCCTCTCCAAGAAAAAGAAAAAGTCGGCCTCTTCCTCATACTGTAGGAGAACGAAGTCGGTCGTCTAACCCTCTTCCCTTAGTTGATCTTGATCAATAGTACAATCCTTCTAGTAAGGAATTTGTGTTGTACTATTTATCAATATTATTCGTAAGGATCTAGCAATCCAACTTGTGGAATTGTTCGTGTGTGGATCACCAAAAGAGGAAGGAGATATTCATCTGCTTCTAGTCCGGATCTAGAACTGCTCAATCGGATTAAGGTAATTCGATTAACTCTTTAATTAAACAATTAAATTACTGCATGAGATCCTAAATTGGGTTTTCACATTTATTATTCTGCTGCGTTTTTACTCCGATTGTTTTGTATTCTATGAGAGAATGAGGTTGTTGGGTTCTATGAGAGACTGTTGGGTTACTCTAATCGGATTATGCCTTTATCTTTTAGTCAGGTTAGTCCTTTTATTTAGGCTTCTCTTTCGGCTGATGCTGCGGTTGACATGGTTAGACCTGTTACTGCTGATGAGGTTCGGTCTGTGTTCTACGAGTTTGATAAGGACAAGGCACCGGGCCCTGATGGTTTTGATGTTGCTTTTTACCGTCGGGCTTGGCCGATTGTGGGGGGTGAGATTTCATTTTCTATTATGCATTTCTTTGCTACGGGAAAGTTTGTCAGGCAGATCAATTCTACGATCATTTCTCTTGTTCCGAAATTAGCCTTACCTAGGAGCATGTCGGATTTTAGACCGATCTCTTGCTGCAACTTATTATATAAGGCTATTTTGAATATTATTGTTCACCGTATGCATGATAGCTTGGATTCCTTGATTGACCCGGTTCAGACTGCTTTCATTCCTGGGAGAAGGATTAGTGATAATATCCTTCTTGCTCAGGAACTACTTCATGGTTATGGGCAGAGGGGGAGGCCTAAATGGTGTGTGTTTAAAGTTGACCTTATGAAAGCTTATGACACTGTTGAGTTAGATTTTGTGCTGATTGCTCTGCAGTGTATGGGTTTCCATCATTCGTTCATCGCTTGGATCAGGAAGTGCATCACCACTACTGCCTTTTCGGTATCCTTGAATGGTGATGCTGAGGGGATCTTTAGAGGTCATATGGGGCTTCGGCAGAGCGACCCCATATCTCCCTATCTCTTTGTTATTGTTATGGAGGTGCTTCATGGTATTATTACTCATGAGATTGCTCAGACCCCGGGGTTCAGGTACCACTGGAAGTGTGAGGTTACCCGTACTTTCATGCTCGCCTTTGCAGATAATCTCCTTCTTTTCTGTAATCCAGATGAGGTCTCTATTGGTGTTCTTAAGAGGAGTATTGATATCTTTGATTCTCTTTCGGGTTGCGCGCTAACCCTGGGAAGAGTAATATTTTTCTCTCGGCGAGTGATATGGAGCAGGGGGCAAAAGTTGAGCAGTTATTAGGGTTTCAGGTGGGCCAGCTCCCTGTGAGGTATTTGGGAGTCCCTTTGTCTTCATCGAAACTCACGGTGGCTCAGTGCTCTCCTTTGATTGATAGGATTGATGGTCGGCTGAGTGACTGGGCTTGTAGATCTCTGTCCATGGCCGGTCGTTGCCAGCTTATTCGGTATGTGTTATCTGCTCTTCACATTTATTGGGCCTGTATCTTTATCCTGCCTAAGGGCGTAATTGCCCTCATTGAAAAGCGTTTAAGGCATTTTCTCTGGAAAGGTTCTCGTGACTCTGGTCATGCTAGAGTGGTTTGGTCTAAGGTGTGCTTGCCTGTAGTGTGTGGTGGCCTTGGTATTACTCCGTAAAGGGTTCAGAACTAGGCCCTTATGACCCGCCATATTTGGGCTCTCCTGATTGGGTCTTCTCGTTCTGTTTGGGTTAGCTGGGTTCGTTCGTATAGAGTTCAGCAGTGTTCTTTTTTGGATATTCCGCCCTCACGAGTTTTCTATCCCCCCGGACTTTCTCTTCTGCGTCTTCTTGGTATTGGAAACAGCTGCTGAAGTTGCATCCTCTAGTCATGGGAGCATTTCAGTATTTTGTTGGTGATGACTCTTCCTTCCTTTTATGGTCGGATCCTTGGCACCCTATGGGTTTGATTAGGCATTCTATGCCTAGAGCGCCTCTTTGGACTGGCATTGATGTACATGCCCGTCTTGGGTCTGTTATTTCTGGTGGTCATTGGGTTTGGCTAGGTGGTTGATCGTTCCGAGTTTCAGAAGGTTGTTTCTGCCGTCCCTCCTATTAATGGAGGCTAGGATCGCATCTCCTGGAGACCGCATAACTCAGGTTCCTATTCCTCCTCGTCCACTCTTCGGTTCCTTAGTGCGTATTCTCATTCTGTTCTGTGGGCCCCTGTCCTTCTTGGCCCCAGGAAGATTCCTAGGAAGTCCTTCATCTTATGGTTGGCTATTCAGGAGCGTCTGTCGACTATGGATAAGCTTTGGCTGCAGCATGTAGATGGTATTTGTGTTCTTTGTGGGATGGCGATCGAGTCTCATTCTCACTTATTCTTCATGTGCCCTTACTCTAGTAGGTGTATCTCTATTGCTAGGAGGGAGGTAAAATTCTGTTGGCCTCACTTTGAGTGGAGTACGGGTATTCTTTGGGCGGCTAGGAGGTGGAGAGGTAAGCATGTGGTAAACGTGGCATACCGTATCTTTCTAGCTGCGTGTAGTCTATCATTAGCCTTATAACCAAGATAATAAATTTGAATGTTGAAAGAATACACTTTGTGTTTTCCTTGGTGAATGCTTTTCATCGAAACTTGATTTTTATTCGATGCGTTTTCCAGTATTAATCCGATCGATTCTCAATAGGTCTTGAGAAGAAATCACCTTATCGAATTATAGATCTAATTCGATAAACCCTTGTTCTTGTTCGAATTTTCATTGTCATATTCGATATTACTTCCATAAAAATACACTCAAAACACCCTACTCGTAAAAAGCCTTCCGCTATCATACACTTATATATACTCCAACCGATACATATTCACTTTTCCAGGCGAATTCGTATCATAAGTGGTCACCCTGGAATACGTTTTTATTGTAATATCCGGATTTATTATTGTGTATTTCATCTGTATTTGAACCCTGTATTATTCAGAATTGTGATATCGATGATTGAAGTATGATATTCTCGTATTTGAATCCTTGTACATAAGAGCTGGGTAGTCGTCGGACCTGCTCCACCGCATGAAGACGAAGCTGCCGGAGGGCATATCGGAGGCGAGATAGCGTGACAACCGCTAAAGATTTCATCAATTTGGACCTTAAGAAGATCCGATTCGGACCTGCTCAAAACTTTGGAGCTTAAATCACGAAGCCCTTTATCATCAAAACCAGCCAAGGTCGGAGACGGGAAAGTAGCCACCATAGATGTCATTAACGAGCAATTCGACACCAACACACCACGGGATGAGGACGAAGACATGCGGGAAGTGATAAAGGAAAAAGAAAACGACCAACCTAGCTGCGAACAAAGGCCGACCGAGAACTCCGAAAATCGCCAATCCCAAATCGCTTCCGGGAAAAATAGAAGAAAAATTCGACTAAAAATATTGAAATGATGCTAACGAAATCCCAAATCTAATTAGTGAAAGCAAAAATCTGTGAAATAACTACACAGACAGGATTGATATTGGGAAATTGGGATAGCCAAGCGAAAAGGGGAATCGCACCTTTAGTGCGTGAAATTGCCCACACATCGGTCCCATATCCGGTCTGTGTTATCTATCCTAACTGCATGTTTTGGTAAACAAAGTCGATTCCCTATAAAGATAAAACCATCTTGTATCATGAATTCTTCAAACGGACCAGTTTTGCAACGGATAAAGGTGATGCGAAATCAACGTTCGTATGTAAACGTATTTCGTATGCGACGCAACGGAAGTGTATTTTATGAATTTAAAACTTGGATAATAATTTTGATGTGTAGAATACAATGTAAAAATCGTCCGAAAGTAGGGGAATTCGGCCGAATAAAAATAAGTACAAGGTTTTTATCGAATTAGACCTATAACTCGATAGAGTGATTTCTTCCCAAGACCTATTGTGAATCGATCGGATTAAAACTCGAAAACACGTCTAATAATAATTAAGGTTTCGTAGGAGCTCGTCCAACAAGTAATACAAGAGTATTAATTTTTTTTCACTCAATCTTCATTGTTCTACAAGCTGAAAAATGGCCTATTAAATAGGAGTTACACAATCTAAAAAAAAATTACAATAACGGAATATCTAATAATCTATTACATTGACTAAGAAAACAAAATGCACATTTCATGTGCAAAGGAGTTTCGGCCGAATTCAAGAGGAGGTGGAGGAGATCTTTCAAGATCTTGATCTTGGTCCCATGGTATCAAGACTTTGAGATGAATAATAAAAAAACACACTTCACGGGGGGAGGTAGTTCGGCGGAAGACTTGTGATGTCAAGGGTGGAAGAAATCTTCATGATCTTTGGAAGATCTTTCATGATTTTGGACAAGATCTTGGGCTTTGAAAAGGAAGATGACAATGTGATGAAAATATTTCAAGATGTTGTTATGGTGTTCGGCCGAATTGATGTTGTGGTGGAGGATCTTTCATGATCTTTGGAAGATATATATCATGAAGATCTTGATACCATGTATTTGTGATGAAAAGACTTTTTTTATTTGGGAAAAGTCAATTGCATTAAATAAATAAGATTGGCCAACAAGGCAGGCCAGTACCCAGCAACCATTAAAGAAGGTGCACCAACAGCACGGAACAGAAAAATAATAAAAGAGTTACAATGGAACCGACTACCAAGCAACCTTCAAAATACGCCTAACAGCGACCCCAGATAAGGAATGAGGCGGCCAACGCTGAGATATAATGTCACGAACAAGACCAATCCCCTGAAAAGTAACCGTGTGTGGGTCTCGATGCCTATGACCGAATATCCTCTCATTTTGCTCCAACATGCAAAATTTTCTCATGCAAACTCGTGATAGCACACGCTAAGAATGTAGCTTAACGTGCGTTATCGGGCTACAACTAGTGCACGCTACGAATGAAGAATTTGCGTGCGCTAGGCAATCAATTATTGAGCTAAACGGCTAGCACATGCACCAGCTAGACGTGGGTCTGGATAAGATTCCCGCGGACGAACCTGGACAGTTTTGGAGTCAACGATTATTAGCGCGCGCTAAGGATTGTATGATAGCGTGCGTTAATCAGCTATGTGCAGAAATTTTATATAAGGGTCAGCACTCCATTTCTTCTTGTTCCCTTCACTCGTCCTCATCTATTGATAGTCCAGAGAACCTTCCCTCCTTCTTAAACACACTTAGACCACCTCCACTTAATCACTAAAGATTGGATGCCACTTTTGATCATTGGAGTGGAGAAACGTCTTGATTTGGCAAACAAGCAACCGGAGACGGATTCTACTTGTTGTCACGGTGTTTTTCCTCATCTTAAGGTATGTTATACTACTTTCAACCTTGAATTCGTGTTCTTAAAGATATGAGGATTATGCTATCAAGATATTGAGTTTCATTGGTGAATTATCCAAACCACATCTTGTTTAAGAGATTGAGATGATTATGCCTTAAGTACCTTGGTTATGAACATCATAATTTAAATCTTGTTACGATGAACAAGTAGAGGAAGTTTCTGACATTGGTAATCCGAATTTAGAAGATGTCTTCATAGTAATCACGGACTTGACTTTAACATCATTATTGTTAGATGAATCTAAGAGATTGGTCATGGAAAGATTTATCTTGTAAAGATGGAGTGTTAAACAAACTACAAGATGATAGTTTTGATTGATATAAGGTATTGATATTGACCGTTAGGCCTTCCGAATTATGCATGAAGAATTGTAATCGAAATGGAATATGGTTTTATGATGGTATACATATTTTTGAATTCGAAGTTGTTGTTATCCGTAAGATCATTCATAACCGTATGAGCATGATATTCATGGAGATAACATGTATTAACACTGAAGATTTCGTAAGTTTTATCACGATTAGATCAGTCGACTGTCCAGGAGGAACTGTCATACATGATTAGCGTGCGCTAAAGCTTCAAGATTAGGATGCGCTATTGAGCATAAGTTAACGTACGCTACGATTGGAAACGTAACGTGTGCTATGTCATCAGGCGAGTCAGTCGGCTGATCAGAGAGGACGGTCGATACATAGTTAGTGTACACTTGGCTTCATTGTTTACATGCGCTAACGAGCAGGCTTAGCGCGCGCTACGTAGAATACTTAGCGTATGCTAAGAAGTTCAGGCAGATTACATTTTATGAACTTTCGGCTGTAAATTAGATTGTTAGACATTCGTACGACATGAGATGAATTCTATATTATTTCTTTTGTTAAGGTTCGAGCTTGCTACGTGATTGATTGAAGGGGCGACCTTCGAGTGTTTCGTTTTTCGTGGAAGTATTGTTCTTGTCTTCAAATTGAGGCAAGTACCTTAATTGTTTTATATATTGATGTTATACATATTGTCGTGAATATATGTCGTTGTTGTATGTCCACCACGTGTTGGTCCGACGGGATCATCTTGGGATCTATGCTAGCATGCGCTGGATCATTGGACGGGTTATTCCACCACGTGTTGGTCCGACGGGATCATCTTGGGGTCTAGGCAGTGAACGCTGGATCATTGGAATTACAATGTGTATGTTGTGATATCATGTTGTGATGTTAATGTGTGTATGATATTATTGAGTTTCTCACAGGAGAAGACTCGTAGATTCTTTTGTCATTTATGTTATTATTATTCTTCGTGAAATGTTGAATAATACGTTGTGGTATTTGTACTAGCATCGTCGTGCTAACCCCTTCGGGGGTGAACATTTGTTTATGTTCAGGATCCAGGAGAGCGGGGAAACAACCATTGGAGCTACGTGACGACGAGGGTGCAGAGTGATGTTCCGGCCGAGTTTATTTGTCTATTGTTTGTATTGTTTTAATAAGTACTCGAGTACATAGTCGTCTGTGATGATTTGAATTTGGTGATGTACTAATACTTTTCCGTTGAACATTCGTCAGAACTGTTGTATCTTATTTTCGTTATTTTCATACGTTGGAACTGTTAATGTCTTTTCAATTCTTCAGCCTTGTAAATCCTTATGTAAAGGATTTACGGCACTGTAATATTCCTGAAAATATCGGGGGTGTTACAGAATATGGTATCAGAGCTAAGATTATGGATATCTTGGCCACTGGGTTAAAATAGAGGTCGTATACGTCTTTTGAAATAACCGATCGTGAATAACATCACTGTACTGCCTGCGTCTTCGTGCGAACGGTGGTTGTAAGTTCCTAAACTCTATCTCATCTTTTACATGTTGTATCTGATACAAAACCGACTACTCCAAGCAAAGAAAACAATGTAAGAATTGACGTAAAACACCTCGACCATACTACAATGTACTTGGGCGAGAGAACAGATACGAGACACGGAGTTACCTTGATAGTCGGAATTCGAATAACTTAAACAAAAGGCAACTTGATGCGAAAGGGGGGGAAAGGTCCAAGTAATGAAGGCAAAGGAATAAAAAAGAACTTTAGCACTTTCTTTATTATTAAAGTAGCAGGATTCTCGGCAGCATGAAGGGCGGCTATCACCTTGAAGACAAAACCCATCTTTTACTTTTGTTTGCAAGTGACATGGGGAACCTTGTATTTTCTTTTCCTTATTTTAAAAACCAGCTTGTATTAGTTTAGATTATCTTGTCAGACTACTTTTGCCTATAAATAGGGTGGTGGAGTTGTAATGAAAAATTGATTTTGAATGATTAAACAACATACCTTGTGTATTGTTTAAGTGTTGGACGAGTTTCCTTCAAACCTTGATTATTATTCGACGCATTTTCGAATCTTAATCCGATTGATTCTCAATAGGTCTTGAGGAGAAATCACTTTATCAGGTCTAATTCGTTAAAACAACTGTTTCTGTACTGTTTCGATATTCTTCTTGTTTTCGATACAGTGTTGTACTTAATCAAAATTCCGCTTCAAGTGTTGTTCGATTCTGACAGTCTCTTGCTGATATGCTTCCGCTCGTCAAAACAGCTTCCTGCTGTGCCGATAGCGAATTCGCATCACAAGTGAGAATTCATATCATAAGTGGTATCAGAGACCAAGTTCTTGATCTTTAGCATTATGGATCTCAACGACGCTGATTTCTTAGCAAAACTTCGTGACGCATTGCGTGACGTACCAGAACAACGCGACCAGCATTGGCAACCTAGGCGTGGTGACTATGAATGACCCTCACGCCATGTCGAAGAGTTAAAGGTGAACGAGCTTCCGGAGTTCGTTGGAGGAACAGACCCTGAAGTTTACCTGGAATGGGAACGTAAAATTGATCGTATGTTTGAGTTTAAAGACCTTGACGATGAGAAAAGGTGTAAGTATGCAATTCTCAAGTTGGGGAAAGGAGGTTCACTTTGGTACGAAAGAGTGAAAACACGAAGAGCTCGTGGGATTCGTTAAAAAGAAAACTTCGCAAAAGATATGTACCAACATCACATCGGCTGTACTTGTACAGGAAGATTGCAGATCTCATGAAAGGAAAGTTGAATGTCAGTGAGTACATTGAGGAGTTTGAGAATCTGACCTTAATGGGAGAAATAGAGGAGAATGAGGAGCAGAAGATGTCGCGGTTCTTGCGTGGCTTGAACCGAAGCATAGCTAACTCGGTGGAACGGTATCCATACGAGGACTTCGATACATTATGTGGGCTATGTGTGAAGTTGGAAGCTCAAAACAGGATGAAGTTGTATAAACCCAAGTTTCCAGTCAAGTTTGGAAACCCAAGTGTCGGTTCTAGTTCAACTACTAAGGCAACTGTACCGACTCCGGCCCCTGTTGCGATTCCTAAGACACCCTACGTACCAAAGGAGACGAGTTTGGCTAAAGTAAGATGTTTCAAATGGCAAGGGTTCGGACATTATCAAAATGCTTGTCCGAACAAATGAGTGGTAACACTAAGAGAAGCTGTCACGATCCGAGACGAGTTGTTAGTCGAGGACGAAAAGGAGAGACTGGGTGATGTGTTTGAGTTCAACATGGAAGACGAAGAAGGAGAAGAATGTGAGCCTTACGATGCTCTGAATTACGATACAGTCTTGGTCCTTCGCACTTTGCAAGCAAATCCGGTTCCGAGCAAGTCAGAACAACGGGACCAAATATTCCATACAAAGTATCAAGTTGGAGATAAGTGGTGTAGTTTGATTATCGACGGAGGGAGTTGCACCAACGTGGCTTTGAGTGAAATGGTGACGAAGCTTGGACTAACCACCACAACTCACCCTAAGCCATATGCTTTACATTGTCTTGATGACGGAAGTAAGGTAAAAGTTTCGAAGCAAGTTCGGGTCGGATTAGCAATGGGTTTATATCACGATGAGATATTATGTGATGTGATTCCGATGGATGCTTGTCACGTACTTTTGGGACGCCCTTGGTTATTTGATAGGGATGCTTTGCATCGGGGAAGGAGCAACGAATACGAGTTGCGAGATAAGGTAAAGAAGATCGTGTTGAAGCCAATGTCACCCCAAGCTATCCGGTCCATGAGTGCAAAACGAGGGGAGAAACCGAACCTCACCATGTTCGCGAGCGAGAGGGAAGTTGAACACGCTATGGAAAGTGGTGAGCATGTTTACGTGCTGGTGATAAAGGAGACTCAAGATGATTTCGTGGTAGCGAAAAACGAGGATACAGTGGCCGACTTATTACATGAGTTCGCGGACGTCTTCCCTGAAGAATTGCCGTCGGGTTTGCCGCCAATTCGTGGAATTGAGCATCAAATCGACCTTATACCAGGTGCACCTCTTCCGAATAAAGCTGCCTATAGGTATAATCCCGAGGAAACGAAGGAACTTCAGAAGCAGATTGAAGAACTAATGAGCCACGGGTATGTTCGAGAAAGTTTAAGTCCATGTGCGGTTCCGGTCCTACTTGTTCCTAAGAAAGACGGTTCTTGGCGGATGTGTATCGATAGTCGGGCCGTAAATAACATAATGATCAAGTATCGATTCCTGATACCAAGGCTTGATGATATGTTGGACGAGCTACATGGCTCGGTGGTCTTCTCTAAAATTGATTTGCGAAGTGGTTATCACCAGATTCGTATGCGGGAGGGAGATGAATGGAAGACGGCTTTCAAAACTAAGCATGGGCTGTATGTGTGGACCGTCATGCCATTTGGACTTACGAATGCCCCGAGTACTTTCATGCGTTTGATGAACGAAGTACTTAAGGCATTTTGGGGCAGATTTGTGGTTGTTTATTTGGATGATATTTTGGTTTATAGTCGGTCGGTGGAGGAGCATCTCGGACATCTACGGCAAGTATTCGAGACTCTTAGGTCTCAGAGGCTGTATGGAAAGAAAGAAAAGTGTGCGTTTCTCGTCGAGAGCATAACTTTTCTTGGCTATGTTGTTTCGAAGGATGGAGTGTCGGTTGATCAGGGGAAAATTGAAGCTATTAAGTCGTGTCCCACTCCTAAAACCGTAACTGAAGTTAGATCATTCCATGGTCTTGCCTCTTTTTATCGGAGGTTTATTCGAGATTTCAGCACCATAACGAGTCCGATAACTGAGTGTTTGAAGAAGGGTCCGTTTGTGTGGAGCGGGGCTGCCCAAGGGGCGTTTGAAAAGTTGAAGGTAAGGTTATGTGAAGCACCTATCTCGGCGTTACCCAGTTTTACACAACCGTTCGAGGTGGAGTGTGATGCTAGTGGAGTTGGTATTGGGGAGGTCCTCATTCAGGGCAGGCGGCCCATTGCGTACTTTTCGGAGAAGTTGGGTGGAGCTCGACTCAACTATTGCACTTATGACAAGGAGTTCTATGCCATAGTGAGAGCTCTTGATCATTGGAGTCATTACCTTCGGCCGAAACATTTTATTCTGCATTCGGACCATGAATCTTTAAAATATATTAATGGGCAACAGAAGTTGAGTCCCAGACATGCGAAGTGGGTGGAATTCTTGCAATCATTTCACTTTTCATCGAAGTATAAGGACGGTAAGAGCAATGTGGTGGCTGATGCGCTGTCCAGGCGGTATGCCTTACTCTCTACCCTTGATGTTCGATTGCTTGGATTCGATACAGTGAAAGAATATTATGACAGTGATGCGGATTTTGGCGAAACCTTCGCCCTTTGCAAATCTGGACCGATGGGAGAATTTTCGATATAGGAAGGCTTTCTTTTTAAGGGAAATCGTCTTTGTCTACCCAGGCACACGATTCGAGAACTGCTGGTTCGAGAGGCTCATGGGGGAGGTTTGGCTGGCCACTTTGGTTCGGCCAAGACATTGGATGTGCTTAAAGAACATTTTTATTGGCCAAAGATGCAGGGGGATGTCAATATTATAATTAGTAAGTGTGTGACGTGCCATATTGCGAAGAGTTCGTTCAAACCAAGAATATACACACCTTTACCAATTCCGGAGAGGCCATGGGAAGATGTCTCGATGGATTTCATTGTTGCTTTGCCGCGAACCCAGCGAGGTAAGGATGGGATTATGGTTGTTCTCGATCGTTTTTCCAAGATGGCTCATTTTGTTTCTTTTCACAAAACCGATGATGCGAGTAATATTGCTGACTTGTCTTTCCGCGAGGTGGTACGATTACATGGAGTTCCGAAAACTATTGTTTCGGACTGGGACTCGAAGTGTCTGAGCTACTTTTGGAACACATTGTGGAGAAAGGTGGGAACCAAACTGTTGTTTAGTACTTCGCATTATCCTCAAACAGACGGACAAACTGAAGTGACTAATCGAACACTGGGAACGCTGTTGCGAGGCTTGGTAAGCAAAACACAAAAGGATTGGGATTTGAAGCTCGCAAATGCGGAGTTCGCATATAATCGCTCTCCTACTCATGCCACGGCACACTCTCCATTTGAAGTAGTTTACGGGCTGAATCCTTACATACCACTAGATCTAATTCCACTACCAAGTGACGAATTGGTGCATAAGGATGCAGAGTCAAAACTGAAATCAATGATGAAATTACACGAACAGGTGTGGGATCGAATCAAGGAAATAAACGAGACGTACAAAAGGAAGTCAAACAAGCAAAGAAAGCCGAGACTATTCGAGGTTGGAGATTTAGTTTGGGTACATTTGAGGAAGGAATGATTCCCGAGTAAGCGTAAGAACAAGTTAATGCCACGAGCTGAGGGACTATTTAAAATAGTTGCGAAGGTGAACGACAATGTTTACAAGTTAGAACTTCCGGGTGATTATGGAGTGCATGCTACTTTCAACATATATAGGTGATCTATCTCCTTATCTTGATGACGATGGGATTGCAGAATTGAGGACAATTCTTTTTAAAGGAGGGAATGATACGAAACCGACTACTCCAAGCGAATAAAATAATGTAAGAATTGACGTAAAACATGATACGAAATTGACTAGTCATGATCCGAAATTTACTAGTCCTAGAGAAAAAGGCCAAAAGCGGACAAAATTACCAATTCCCGCGCGTATGACTACTTCGTAGCAGTTTTGGTATTTTAATCATAACTCTCTCATACGAAATCCGATTTATGTGATTCAAGCGGCCACGGAAAGATAAAAGAAAGATCTATAAATCATGTGAAACCGTCCAAGGTCCAATTATGCTTCTATCAAGCCACACGAACCGTTCAAATGTGCAGTGATTTTTATGGCCGAAAATTGATAAAGATTTGTGAAGATTTGGTGAAGATTTGTTGAAAGATACTTGCCCACACCAAATACACAAATCGACCCACACCCTTTCCTTTTTCAAAGTCTTAACATGTGAAGACTTGTCCCCATATTCAATGTCTTAAAATTTGGGTGTGCCACTTTCAATCACTAGTTTATTTTCCTTGTCTTTGTTTCCATGTGGAAAAATCCATCCCACCATGTTCTTCCTCACGTTCCCCCCCCCCCCCCCATTCAAGTCTTTCTTACATTTTAGTCTTCACATGTGAACATGTCCTTGTCCTTGTCCCCACTCCTTTCTTAATTTTATTTTGGCTCACTCCACACCTCACCAAAATCGGCCAAGAAGGAAGAAGATGCCAAGAAGTTGCTTCCATTTTTCAAGCCTTTGTCAAAGTCTTACAAGGAGTATCACTTGTGAAAGATTTTGTCCCCACCACTCCCCTACCTCACGGCCGAACCAAGGAGATGTCTAAATCTTGGTGTTGATTTCTTTTCTTTGTCAAAATCTTGTTAGAATAGTTTAATGTTTGTTTGATTTTTAGTTTGATCTTGTTTGATCTTGTAATGGCTATATATAGGCCTCATCCTCAACCTTTTGTAAGCATCTTGAAGCTTAAAAAAACGAAATACACTTTGTATGTATTCTTGTTGAATGATTTTTAGCAAACCTTGATTATAATTCGACGCGTCTTCGAGTTGTAATTTAATCGATTCTCAATTGAGGAGAGATTGCCTTATCGAACTCTAGTTTGATAATTCACTTTCATTTTACTCGTGTTTACGTAAGCCGAATTGCCCTACTTTCGGTTAATTCTTACGAGTGTTACACATATAGAGTGTTGTGAGGTAACAAAATATTTCCGCTGCATTTCCTTGTGAGTTTACGTACAATTTCATACATAATTCGTATCATTAGTGGTATCGGAGCCCAAGGTCATCTCCTTGGGCGATTTATTCAACTATTTCTTGTCAAAAAAATTATCTCTCGACTCTCTTGTTATGGATTTCTCCGATCTCGATTTCTTGATGAAACTCCGTGACGCACTAACGCAGGCCAGACGCAGAGACGACGCCAACGATATTGATTTCTTGGCTAAATTCCGCAGCATACCCGAGTTTCATGGATATAGTAATCCAGATGCGTGCATAGATCGGCTCCGTGCTTGTGAGGAGCACTCGGACTTCAAGGCTGCCCCGATCAACCGCCGCATTTCGTTGGTGGCAAGGCACCTCCGCGGTAGCGCCGCCGTCTGGTGGCAAAAACTGAAACAGTCCCGTTCACAACAACGTAAGCCAAAAATCAGAGATTGGCAAAAATTCAGGAAAAATTTCGCCAGAAAATTTTATCCCAAACGCGAAACAAGATCACGGCTTTATGCTTTCTGAAACGGCTAATCTTGAAGATGAACTCCTTGTTAATGCAGACTTTGATATGACAGAATTTTCTGCGGCATTTTCTGATGACAAAGAAGATGATGGTTGGAGTCGAGCTGCCCTATCGGAGCAAAGTGGGTCGTATGACTTTGTTGCGGTACGAAACGAGCTTAGTGGGTTAATTTTTGATGAGACATTATTCAAGGAGCCCGATAATATTAAAATAGAAAGTGGATCGGGTTATGATGGACCGCCAGTATTTGATACCGAACCAGTTGACGAAGAGGAACCCATAATTGATTCCGTGTTTCCCATTTTTGATGGTGAACTCGGCGTGAAATCATTAATGCTTCCCATTATTGATGTTGTGCCCGACGACGATCCATATCTCGACGAAAGTTGTTTTGAAGACTTTTGTCCAATTTATGAGGCAGACTCCAATGAGGTGTTTTCGGTTCTTGATACGGAGCAAGAAGATGTTATGATTCCGGAACATCTATATCTTGAGCCTTACCAAAATTTTGATATGAAAGTCGATGACGAAGCATTTTTCCCAGGTCTTGAAGTGGCATCCGATGAAGAGCGACCTATTATTACTGTCGTGATTTCCATTTCAGATGTCCGGTTATATGATGATTCATATCGTGATATCAGTATTACCTCGCAGAATAATTATTATTATTTCATTAATAATGATAGTTATTTGTTTGGTGATTCCCTGAGATCCCCTATTACCTACCGTCTCAAGATTTTGGGTCATATACGCACTGCGGATATTTTTGAAATCAAGTACGTAGAGGTTTTAGCTATTTCATCTGGAAACGACGAGAGTTCGGAATTGAGGATAATTCCCTTTAAAGGGGGAGGGAATGATACGAAATTGACTAGTCATTATCCGAAATTTACTAGTCCAAGAGAAAAAGGCGAAAAGCGGACAAAATTACCAATTTCCGCGCGTATGACTACTTCGTAGTAGTTTTGGTATTTTAATCATAACTCTCTCATACGAAGTCCGATTTAGGTGATTCAAGCGGCCATGAAAATAAAAGAAAGATCTATAAATCATGTGAAACGGTCCAAGGTCCAATTCTGCTTCTATCAAGCCACACGAACCGTTCAAATGTGCAGTGATTTTTATGGCTGAAAATTGATAAAGATTTGTGAAGATTTGGTGAAGATTTGTTGAAAGATACTTGCCCACACTAAATACACAAATCGACCCACACCCTTTCATTTTTCAAAGTCTTCACATGTGAAGACTTGTCCCCATATTCAATGTCTTAAAGTTTGGGTGTGTCACTTTCAATCACTAGTTTATTTTCCTTGTCTTTGTTTCCATGTGGAAAAATCCATCCCACCATGTTCTTCCTCACGTCGTCCCCCCCCCCCCCATTCAAGTCTTTCTTTCATTTTAGTCTTCACATGTGAACATGTCCTTGTCCTTGTCCCCACTCATTTCTTAATTTTATTTTGGCTCACTCCACACCTCACCAAAATCGGCCAAGAAGGAAGAAGATGCCAAGAAGTTGCTTCTATTTTTCAAGCCTTTGTCAAAGTCTTACAAGGAGTATCACTTGTGAAAGATTTTGTCCCCACCACTCCCCTACCTCACGGCCGAACCAAGGAGATGTCTAAATCTTGGTGTTGATTTCTTTTCTTTGTCAAAATCTTGTTAGAATAGTTTAATGTTTGTTTGATTTTTAGTTTGATCTTGTTTGATCTTGTAATGGCTATATATAGGCCTCATCCTCAACCTTTTGTAAGCATCTTGAAGCTTAAAAAACGAAATACACTTTGTATGTATTCTTGTTGAATGATTTTCAGCAAACCTTGATTATAATTCGACGCGTCTTCGAGTTGTAATTTAATCGATTCTCAATAGATCTTGAGGAGAGATTGTCTTATCGAACTATAGGTCTAGTTTGATAATTCACTTTCATTTTATTCGTGTTTACGTAAGCCGAATTGCCCTACTTTTGGTTAATTCTTACGAGTGTTACACATATCGAGTGTTGTGAGGTAACAAAATATTTCCGCTGCATTTCCTTGTGAGTTTACGTACAATTTCATACATAATTCGTATCATTAGTGGTATCGGAGCCCAAGGTCATCTCCTTGGGCGATTTATTCAACTATTTCTTGTCAAAAAAAATATCTCTTGACTCTCTTGTTATGGATTTCTCCGATCTCGATTTCTTGATGAAACTCTGTGACGCACTAACGCAGGCCAGACGCAGAGACGACGCCAACGATATTGATTTCTTGGCTAAATTCCGCAGCATACCCGAGTTTCATGGATATAGTAATCCAGATGCGTGCATAGATAGGCTCCGTGCTTGTGAGGAGCACTCGGACTTCAAGGCTGCCCCGATCAACCGCCGCATTTGGTTGGTGGCAAGGCACCTCCGCGGTAGCACCGCCGTCTGGTGGCAAAAACTGAAACAGTCCCGTTCAAAACAACGTAAGCCAAAAATCAGAGATTGGCAAAAATTCAGGAAAAATTTCGCCAGAAAATTTTATCCCAAACGCGAAACAAGATCACGGCTTTATGCTTTCTGAAATGGCTAATCTTGAAGATGAACTCCTTGTTACTGCCGACTTTGATATGACAGAATTTCCTGCGGCATTTTCTGATGACAAAGAAGACGATAGTTGGAGTCGAGCTGCCCTATCGGAGCAAAGTGGGTCGTATGACTTTGTTGCGGTACGAAACGAGCTTAGTGGGTTAATTTTTTATGAGACATTATTCAAGGAGCCCGATAATATTAAAATAGAAAGTGGATCGGCTTATGATGGACCGCCAGTATTTGATACCGAACCAGTTGACGAAGAGGAACCCATAATTGATTCCGTGTTTCCCATTATTGATGGTGAACTCGGCGTGAAATCATTAATGTTTCCCATTATTGATGTTGTGCCCGACGACGATCCATATCTCGACGAAAGTTGTTTTGAAAACTTTTGTCCAATTTATGAGGCAGACTCCAATGAGGTGTTTTCGGTTCTTGATACGGAGCAAGAAGATGTTATGATTCCGGAACATCTATATCTTGAGCCTTACCAAGATTTTGATATGAAAGTCGATGACGAAGCATTTTTCCCAGGTCTTGAAGTGGCATCCGATGAAGAGCGACCTATTATTACTGTCGTGCTTTCCATTTCAGATGTCCGGTTATATGATGATTCATATCGTGATATCGGTATTACCTCATAGAATAATTATTATTATTTCATTAAAAATGATAGTTATTTGTTTGGTGATTCCCTGAGATCCCCTATTACCTACCGTCTCAAGATTTTGGGTCATATACGCACTGCGGATATTTTTGAAATCAAGTACGTAGAGGTTTTAGCTATTTCATCTGGAAACGACGACAGTTCGGAATTGAGGATAATTCCCTTTAAAGGGGGAGGGAATGATACGAAATTGACAAGTCATGATCCGAAATTTACTAGTCCAAGAGAAAAAGGCGAAAAGCGGACAAAATTACCAATTCCCGCGCATATGACTACTTCGTAGTAGTTTTGGTATTTTAATCATAACTCTCTCATACGAAGTCCGAATTAGGTGATTCAAGCGGCCATGGAAAGATAAAAGAAAGATCTATAAATCATGTGAAACAGTTCAAGGTCCAATTCTGCTTCTATCAAGCCACACGAACCGTTCAAATGTGCAGTGATTTTTATGGCCGAAAATTGATAATGATTTGTGAAGATTTGGTGAAGATTTGTTGAAAGATACTTGCCCACACTAAATACACAAATCGACCCACACCCTTTCATTTTTCAAAGTCTTCACATGTGAAGACTTGTCCCCATATTCAATGTCTTAAAGTTTGGGTGTGTCACTTTCAATCACTAGTTTATTTTCCTTGTCTTTGTTTCCATGTGGAAAAATCCATCCCACCATGTTCTTCCTCACGTTCCCCCCCATTCAAGTCTTTCTTTCATTTTAGTTTTCACATGTGAACATGTCCTTGTCCTTGTCCCCACTCCTTTCTTAATTTTATTTTGGCTCACTCCACACCTCACCAAAATCGGCCAAGAAGGAAGAAGATGCCAAGAAGTTGCTTCCATTTTTCAAGCCTTTGTCAAAGTCTTACAAGGAGTATTACTTGTGAAAGATTTTGTCCCCACCACTCTCCTACCTCACGGCCGAACCAAGGAGATGTCCAAATCTTGGTGTTGATTTCTTTTCTTTGTCAAAATCTTGTTAGAATAGTTTAATGTTTGTTTGATTTTTAGTTTGATCTTGTTTGATCTTGTAATGGCTATATATAGGCCTCATCCTCAACCTTTTGTAAGCATCTTGAAGCTTAAAAAAACGAAATACACTTTGTATGTATTCTTGTTGAATTATTTTCAGCAAACCTTGATTATAATTCGACGCGTCTTCGAGTTGTAATTTAATCGATTCTGAATAGGTCTTGAGGAGAGATTGCCTTATCGAACTATAGGTCTAGTTTGATAATTCACTTTCATTTTATTCGTGTTTACGTAAGCCGAATTGCCCTACTTTCGGTTAATTCTTACGAGTGTTACACATATCGAGTGTTGTGAGGTAACAAAATATTTCCGCTGCATTTCCTTGTGAGTTTACGTACAATTTCATACATAATTCGTATTATTAGTGGTATCGGAGCCCAAGGTCATCTCCTTGGGCGATTTATTCAACTATTTCTTGTCAAAAAAATTATCTCTTGGCTCTCTTGTTATGGATTTCTCCGATCTCGATTTCTTGATGAAACTCCGTGACGCACTAACGCAGGCCAGACGCAGAGGCGACGCCAACGATATTGATTTCTTGGCTAAATTCCGCAGCATACCCGAGTTTCATGGATATAGTAATCCAGATGCGTGCATAGATCGGCTCCGTGCTTGTGAGGATCACTCGGACTTCAAGGCTGCCCCGATCAACCGCCGCGTTTCGTTGGTGGCAAGGCACCTCCGCGGTAGCGCCGCCGTCTGGTGGCAAAAACTGAAACAGTCCCGTTCACAACAACGTAAGCCAAAAATCAGAGATTGGAAAAAATTCAGGAAAAATTTCGCCAGAAAATTTTATCCCAAACGCGAAACAAGATCACGGCTTTATGCTTTCTGAAATGGCTAATCTTGAAGATGAACTCCTTGTTACTGCCGACTTTGATATGACAGAAATTCCTGCGGCATTTTCTGATGACAAAGAAGACGATGGTTGGAGTCGAGCTGCCCTATCGGAGCAAAGTGGGTCGTATGACTTTGTTGCGGTACGAAACGAGCTTAGTGGGTTAATTTTTGATGAGACATTATTCAAGGAGCCCGATAATATTAAAATAGAAAGTGGATCGGGTTATGATGGACCGCCAGTATTTGATACCGAACCAGTTGACGAAGAGGAACCCATAATTGATTTCGTGTTTCCCATTTTTGATGGTGAACTCGGCGCGAAATCATTAATGCTTCCCATTATTGATGTTGTGCCCGACGACAATCCATATCTCGACGAAAGTTGTTTTGAAGACTTTTGTCCAATTTATGAGGCAGACTCCAATGAGGTGTTTTCGGTTCTTGATACGGAGCAAGAAGATGTTATGATTCCGGAACATCTATATCTTGAGCCTTACCAAGATTTTGATATGAAAGTCGATGACGAAGCATTTTTCCCAGGTCTTGAAGTGGCATCCGATGAAGAGCGACCTATTATTACTGTCGTGATTTCCATTTCAGATGTCCGGTTATATGATGATTCATATCGTGATATCGGTATTACCTCGCAGAATAATTATTATTATTTCATTAATAATGATAGTTATTTGTTTGGTGATTCCCTGAGATCCCCTATTACCTACCGTCTCAAGATTTTGGGTCATATACGCATTGCGGATATTTTTGAAATCAAGTACGTAGAGGTTTTAGCTATTTCATCTGGAAACGACGAGAGTTCGGAATTGAGGATAATTCCCTTTAAAGGGGGAGGGAATGATACGAAATTGACTAGTCATGATCCGAAATTTACTAGTTCAAGAGAAAAAGGCGAAAAGCGGACAAAATTACCAATTCTCGCGCGTATGACTACTTCGTAGTAGTTTTGGTATTTTAATCATAACTCTCTCATACGAAGTCCGATTTTGGTGATTCAAGCGGCCATGGAAAGATAAAAGAAAGATCTATAAATCATATGAAACGGTCCAAGGTCCAATTCTGCTTCTATCAAGCCACACGAACCGTTTAAATGTGCAGTGATTTTTATGGCCGAAAATTGATAAAGATTTGTGAAGATTTGTTGAAAGATACTTGCCCACACTAAATACACAAATCGACCCACACCCTTTCATTTTTCAAAGTCTTCACATGTGAAGACTTGTCCCCATATTCAATGTCTTAAAGTTTGGGTGTGTCACTTTCAATCACTAGTTTATTTTCCTTGTCTTTGTTTCCATGTGGAAAAATCCATCCCACCATGTTCTTCCTCACGTTCCCCCCCCCCCCATTCAAGTCTTTCTTTCATTTTAGTCTTCACATGTGAACATGTCCTTGTCCTTGTCCCCACTCCTTTCTTAATTTTATTTTGGCTCACTCCACACCTCACCAAAATCGGCCAAGAAGGAAGAAGATGCCAAGAAGTTGCTTCCATTTTTCAAGCCTTTGTCAAAGTCTTACAAGGAGTATCACTTGTGAAAGATTTTGTCCCCACGACTCCCCTACCTTACGGCCGAACCAAGGAGATGTCCAAATCTTGGTGTTGATTTCTTTTCTTTGTCAAAATCTTGTTAGAATAGTTTAATGTTTGTTTGATTTTTAGTTTGATCTTGTTTGATCTTGTAATGGCTATATATAGGCCTCATCCTCAACCTTTTGTAAGCATCTTGAAGCTTAAAAAAACGAAATACACTTTGTATGTATTCTTGTTGAATGATTTTCAGCAAACCTTGATTATAATTCGACGCGTCTTCGAGTTGTAATTTAATCGATTCTCAATAGGTCTTGAGGAGAGATTGCCTTATCGAACTATAGGTCTAGTTTGATAATTCACTTTCATTTTATTCGTGTTTACGTAAGCCGAATTGCCCTACTTTCGGTTAATTCTTACGAGTGTTACACATATCGAGTGTTGTGAGGTAACAAAATATTTCCGCTGCATTTCCTTGTGAGTTTACGTACAATTTCATACGTAATTCGTATCAAAACACCTCGACCATACTACAACGTACTTGGGCGAGAGAACAGATACGAGACACGGAGTTACCTTGATAGTCGGAATTAGAATAGCTTAAACAAAAGGCAACTTGAGGGGGGAAGGTCCAAGTAGTGAAGGTAAAGGAATAAAAAAGAACTTTAGCACTTTCTTTATTATTAAAGTAGCAGGATTCTCGGCAGCATGAAGGGCGGCTACCACCTTGAAGACAAAACCCATCTTTTACTTTTGTTTGCAAGTGACATGGGAAACCTTGTATTTTCTTTTTCTTATTTTAAAAACCAGCTTGTATTAGTTTAGATTATCTTATCAGGCCACTTTTGCCTATAAATAGGGTTGATGGAGTTGTAAGGAAAAATTGATTTTGAATGATAAAACAACATACCTTGTGTATTGTTTAAGTGTTGGACTAGTTTTCTTCAAACTTTGATTATTATTTGACACGTTTTCGAATCTTAATCCGATTGATTCTCAATAGGTCTTGAGGAGAAATCACTTTATCGAATTATAGGTCTAATTCGATAAAACAACTGTTTCTGTACTGTTTCGATATTCTTCTTGTTTTCGATAAAGTGTTGTACTTAATCAAAATTCCGCTTCAAGTGTTGTTCGATTCTTCAAACTTGTTTCCTGTTTTCAATTCGCATCTGACCGAAACGTGCTGTTTCGAGTGTCGCTGTTTGGAGGTGGCCTGTATCAAGTCTTCTACATTTGGCCAAGTTCCTGTCTTGTTGGTGTATCGAGTTGCAGTCTTCATCGCGCGCGCATAGTACTCGCCAGTATTATTGCTGTAGCGAACTGTTGTTGTCAGTTCCTGACAGTCTCTTGCTGATCTGCTTCCGCTCGTCAAAACAGCTTCTTGCTGTACCGATAGCGAATTCGCAACACAAGTGAGAATTCGTATCAGTATCTCTTTATACTTGAACATTAGAATGATATTGTTTCCTGTATATTGAGTATCTATGCTTACAGTATGTTGAGAGGTGGACGTGGACGTGGTCGCGGTCGCGGACGCGGACGAAGGAATGCCGAAAGAGAAGCTTCGCCTTCTAATTAGGCCAGTCACAGCTCAGGCGAGCCACAGAGATCTATTAATAATGAACTGGAACCTGCTGTGCCCGAAATCCTTCGTCAGGTGGTGAACTAGATGACTCAGTTCGCCCAGGTCGTGGACCGAATGTAGGTGGTGGTGGGATTACAGCAGGGAGATAGACAACAAGAGATCCCAGACATGGGAAATCGAGGTGACCGATGGCTGCAAGAGGTGGCGAAGATGCAACCACCCAAATTCGACGGCTTTTCTGAGACTCTCACATGGGACCATTGGTTGAAGGAATTGGAGAAAATCTTTGCCGAAATTAATTTCCCAGACGACCAGAGAGCCTCGATTGCTCAGTACTTTCTGATAGGGGAAGCATCCGAGTGGTAGGAAGCCATCCGGCCTGCAGATCATGATGCTGATTGGACAGAATTTAAATTGATGATGGAAGCTCAGTACTGCCCTCGTCCTGTGAGGGAAGCCAAAGTTCGGGAATTTTTCTCCGCACATCCATCAGACGAACTTGTACCCCAGACAATTAAAACATTTAACCAGCATCTAGCATTTGTTCGACATCTGGTCAGAACTGATGCAGAAATGATGATTCACTTTGATATGAGAATGAAACCAGAAATCCAGAGGTACATGTCCGGTTTTAAATGTACCACTCTTCGTCAATATCAGGATAAAGCATTGGCGTACGAAATCAAGGAAGCAGCAATGGAGAAGTTTACGGAATCCAAGAAGCAGAAAGTCTGTGGCAGTTTTACAGAGAACAAGAGTAGTGGACCCCGCAAAGCCCAGTCATCCTTTCATTCGTTCAAGAAACCTCCGCACCCATCCAAGAGCGGAAAGAACTCTGGAGCAGTATCAGATGTGACAAGGAAGTGTTTTAACTGTGGCCGAACAGGACATTATCGACGAGATTGCTCATTTCCTATCGTGACTTGTTTTGACTGTGGTCGAGAGGACATCGTGCGGTGTTCTGTGAGGAGGCTGCGAAAGCTTTTAGAGCCCGTACATCACAGCCAGCCCAGAAAGAATCAAGTATTCAGCAGACGCAACAGAGTGTCCAAATGCCCCCGAATATTGGTCGTGGACGAGGCAGAGGACAGTTTGACCAAAAGGGGACATCGAGTTCCGGATCTGTTCCCCCACGTCTATACGATATGAGGAGAACAGACGATCAGGATGCTGCTGTCGCATCAGGTACTGTTCAGATCCTTTCCCATCCAGTTAGCGTTTTATTCGATACAGGAGCTACGCATTCATTTATATCCTTATCTTGTATAAATCGTTTGAATATTTATGGTTTTCATAATTGTGAACCTTATGTGATTGGTTTACCGAGTGGAGAGAGGATTGTTGAAACTTAGAAACTAGAGATTTTCCTGTATCATTTGGAGGCAGAGAGTGGCTCTCAAATCTGATCGTGATAGAAATGCAAGGAGACGACCTGATACTCGGAGACGATTGGCTTAATCGATATGGAGCTATTGTAAACTACTGAAGGAGGAATATCTCGCTGATCACTGACGATGGTTCCGAAATACTGTTTGAAGGATGGAAACCAGGAAGCTCAGGAAGGTTGATCAAAGCGATGAAAGCTGTCAAATTGTTGAAACAGTGCTGTACCGGATACTGGTGCTATGCAATGAAGAAAGAAGACGAAATTGTGGAACTTCCATCCATTCCTGTTGTGAACGAGTTTCCGGATGTATTTCCTGATGAGTTACCTAGATTACCTCCACGACGGGATGTAAAATTCACCATTGAGCTGGAACCCGGAGCTACACCAATTTCTAAGGCGCCGTATCGTATGGCACCTACTGAGATGTACGAACTGAAAAAGCAGCTGGAGGAGTTATTGGACAAAGGCTATATCCAGCCAAGCGTTTCGCCCTGGGGAGCGCCAGTTCTTTTTGTCCGGAAGAAGGATGGATCACTTCGACTGTGTATTGACTGTCGAGAACTGAACAAGATGACGATTAAGAACAAGTATTTTCTAAAATCGATCTGAGATCAGGATATCATCAGCTGAGGATTAAGGAATATGATGTTCCGAAATCGGCGTTCAGAACTCGCTACGGACACTATGAGTTTGTAGTGATGCCGTTTGGTCTCACTAATGCACCTGCTGTATTCATGCAATTGATGAACCAAGTGTTCATCGAATATTTGGATAAATTTGTGGTCATGTTCATTGATGACATTCTGGTGTATTCTAAGAGCCCGGAAGAGCATGCACAGCATTTACGGATTGTGTTAGACCTGTTGATAAATGAACAATTGTATGCCAAACTCTCTAAGTGTGAATTCTGGCTAAAGGAAGTAATGTTCCTCGGTCATGTGGTATCAGCTGAAGGAGTCTGAGTAGATCCTCAGAAGATCGAAGCGGTTTTGGATTGGGAGCCTTCAAAGAACGTGAAAGAAGTACGGAGTTTCTTAGGACTTGCTGGGTATTATCGTCGGTTTGTGGAAGGGTTTTCCAAAATTTCCCGCCCACTTACTCGACTACTGCAGAAAACACAAAAGTTTGAGTGGAACGAGTTGTGTCAGAATAACTTTGATGAATTGAAGAAGAGATTGATGACAGCACCGATTTTAACACTTCCACAGGGAACTGGAGGATTTATAGTTTACAGTGATGCGTCGAACCAAGGACTCGGATGTGTATTGATGCAGAATGATAAGGTAATTGCTTATGCGTCACGACAGTTGAAACCTTATGAAGTGAATTACCCAACGCATGATTTGGAGCTAGCAGCAGTAGTTTTTGCTTTGAAAATCTGGAGGCATTACCTGTTCGGGACTCACTGTCAGATCTTTACAGATCACAAGAGTCTTAAATACATCTTCAGTCAGAAAGAGTTGAACATGCGACAAAGGAGATGGCTGGAACTTATTAAGGACTATGACTTGGAGATTCTTTATCATCCGGACAAAGCAAATGTAGTGGCTGATGCACTTCGCCACAAGCCTGTTTCTATCCAGATGCTGGAGACCCTGACCTCCCAACTCAGCATTCAACGAGAGATGATTCGAGAAGGAATTGAAATATGGTTACAAAGAGTCCAAGGACAACTGTGCGTGATGGAGATAACTTCATCATTAACCGAGGAAATCAAATTTAAGCAGGCAGATGATCCTCCGATGATTTGGTTACGTGATGAAGTGATCAAGGGGAAGGCCCCCGGATTCGTAATTCATGATGATGGAGTTTTGATATTTTAGAACTGACTTTGCGTTCCCGATGTCGATGTTATGAAACAGACGATTATGAAGAAAGCTCACAGCTCGCCCAATTCTATCCACCCGGGCACTAGTAAGATGTACAAGGACTTGAAGAAGAATTTCCGCTGGGGTAACATGAAGAAAGATGTAGCGGATTATGTTTCGAAAAGCTTGGCTTGTCAGCAGGTTAAGATCGAGCATCAACGACCTGCCGGGATGTTAAAGCCGCTCCCGATTCCTGAATGGAAGTGGGAGGACATATCGATGGACTTTATCACTAGTATGCCGAGAACCAAGATGGCAATGAACATGATTTGGGTGATAGTTGATCGTTTAACCAAATCAGCTCATTTTCTAGGCATTAAGGACACGTGAGGACCAGAGAGATTGGCACGAGTATTTATTTTAGAGATAGTCCGACTACACGGTATGCCGAAGACCATTATTTCCGACCGAGATGGTCGCTTTGTATCGCATTTTTGGAAAGCAATTCATAAGGCCTTGGGAACCGAATTGAACTTCAGTACAGCTTATCACCCGCAGATTGACGGACAATCCGAGAGGACTATTCAAACGGTGGAATATATGCTGAGGGCTTGTGCCTTAGATTGGTCAACTGATTGAGAAGTTCATCTACCGTTGAATGAATTTACCTACAACAATAGTTGGCATGCTTCCATTAAGATGGCACCGTTTGAGGCATTATACGGGAGGAGACGCAGATCGCCCCTATGTTGGGATGATTCATCAGACTTGATCGGGACAGAACCAGAGTTGATCATGCAGACACGAGAGAAGATAGCCTTGATTCGTGAAAGGTCGTGACCACCAGTCGACAAATCTTATGCGAGGCGTCTGCGTCGCCCATTGGAGTTCAGTACTGGAGACCACGTACTTTTAAAGGTTTCTCCTACTTGGGGAATCTTTCATTTTGGAAGGAAGGGAAAGATGAGTCCGAGATATATCGGACCATTCGAGATCCTTGAAAGAGTTGGAGAGTTGGCATACAGATTGGCATTACCGCCGTCATTGAGCCATGTTCATAACGTGTTCCACATATCTGAGTTACGAAGATATATACCGTATCCTAATCATGTCATTCATTTCGGCGAGATCGAGGTCGCTCAGGATGGAAAGTTTGAAGAAAGACCAGTCAAGATACTCGAGAGTCGAGTTAAGCAGTTGAGAAACAAACCAATCGTTTTAGTCAAAGTTCAGTGGTCACACCACGGAGTGGAAGAAGCCACATGGGAAACGGAAGATAGCATGAAATCCAGATATCCAGAGTTATTTTCGTCTTGAGTTTCGGGACGAAACTCCTTTTTAGTTGGAGAGTATGTAATATCCGGATTTATTATTGTGCATTTCATCTGTATTTGAACCCTGTATTATTCAGAATTGTGATATCGATGGTTGAAGTATGATATTCTCGTATTTGAATCCTTGTACATAAGTATAGCAACATGCAAAAATTTCCCATGCAAACTCGTGATAGCGCACGCTAAGAATGTAGCTTAACGTGCGTTATCGGGCTATAACTAGCGCACGCTACGAATGAAGAATTTGCGTGCGCTAGGCAATCAATTATTGAGCTAGATGGCTAGCACATGCACCAGCCGGACGTGGGTCCGGATAAGATTCCCGCAGACAAACCTAGACAGTTTTGGAGTCCGATTATTAGCACGCGCTAAGGATTGTATGATAGCGTGCGCTAATCAGCTATGTGCAGAAATTTTATATAAGGGTCAGCACTCCATTTCTTCTTGTTCCCTTCACTCGTCCTCATCTCTTGATAGTCCATAGAACCTTCCCTCCTTCTTAAACACACTTAGACTACCTACACTTAATCACTAAAGATTGGATGCCACTTGTGTTTGATCATTGGAGTGGAGAAACGTCTTGATTTGGAAAACAAGCAACCGGAGCCGGATTCTACTTGTTGTCTCGGTGTTTTTCCTCATCTTAAGGTATGTTATACTACTTTCAACCTTGAATTTGTGTTCTTACGGATATGAGGATTATGCTATCAAGATATTGAGTTTCATTGGTGAATTATCCAAACCACATCTTGTTTAAGAGATTGAGATGATTATGCCTTAAGTACCTTGGTTATGAACATCATAATTCGAATCTAGTTACGATGAACAAGTAGAGGAAGTTTTTGACATTGGTAATCCGAATTTAGAAGGTGTCTTCATAGTAATCACGGACTTGACTTTAACATCATTATTGTTAGACGAATCTAAGAGATTGATCATGGAAAGATTTATCTTGTAAAGATGGAGTGTTAAACAAACTAAAAGATGATAGTTTTGATTGATATAAGGTATTGATATTGACCGTTAGGCCTTCCGAATTACACATGAAGAATTGTAATCGAAATGGAATATGGTTTTATGATGGTATACATATTCTTGAATTCGAAGTTGTTGTTATCCGTAAGATCATTCATAACCGTATGAGCATGATATTCATGGAGATAACATGTATTAACACTGAAGATTTCGTAAGTTTTATCACGATTAGATCAGTCGACTGTCCAGGAGGAACTGTCATACATGATTAGCGTGCGCCAAAGCTTCATGGTTAGCGTGCGCTATCGAGCATAAGTTAACGTATGCTACGATTGGAAACGTAACGTGCGCTATGTCATCAGGCGAGTCAGTCGGCTGATCAGAGAGGACTTTTGATACATAGTTAGAGTATGCTAGGCTTCATAGTTTACGTGCGCTAACGAGCAGGCTTAGCGCGCTACGTAGAATACTTAGCATACGCTAAGCAGTTCAGGCAGATTACGTTTTATGAACTTTCGGCTGTAAATTGGATTGTTAGACATTCGTACGACATGAGATGAATTCTATATTATTATTTTGTTAAGGTTCGAGCTTGCTCCGTGATTGATCGAAGGGGCGACCTTTGAGTGTTTTGTTTTTCGTGGAAGTATTGTTCTTGTCTTCAAATTGAGGCAGGTACCTTAATTGTTTTATATATTGATGTTATAAATATTATCGTGCATATATGTCGTTGTTGTATGTCCACCACGTGTTGGTCCGATGGGATCATCTTGGGATCTATGCTAGTGTGCGCTGGATCATTGGATGGGTTTTTCCACCACGTGTTGGTCCGACGGGATCATCTTAGGGCCTAGGCAGTGAACGCTGGATCATTGGAATTACCATGTGTATGTTGTGATATCATGTTGTGATGTTAATGTGTGTATGATATTATTGAGTTTCTCGCATGAGAAGACTCGTGGATTCTTTTGTCATTTATGTTATTATTATTCTTCATGAAATATTGAATAATACGTTGTGGTATTTGTACTAGCATCGTTGTGCTAACCCCTTCGGGGGTGAACATTTGTTTATGTTCAGGATCCAAGAGAGCGGGGAAATAACCACTGGAGCTACATGACAACGAGGGTGCAGAGTGATGTTCCGGCCGGGTTTATTTGTCTATTGTTTGTATCGTTTTAATAAGTACTCGAGTACGTAGTCGTCTATGATGATTTGAATTTGGTGATGTATTAATACTTTTCCGTTGAACATTCGTCAGAACTGTTGTATCTTATTTCCGTTATTTTCATACGTTGGGATCTGTTAATCTCTTTTCAATTCTTCAGCCTTGTAAATCCTTATGTAAAGGATTTACGGCGCTGTAATATTCCTGAACATATCGGGGGTGTTACATTTATGACGCGTCCAGGATGATACGGAATTGACTTGTCCGAATAAAGAAAACAAAGAAAGGATCGACGTAAATGGCGTTACAACGCGTCATGCATGTACGACGACATTTTTAGTTGAGAAAACGGACACAAGACATAAAAGGACCAAACTGCCGAGCTCGACCGTGTCCCAGGACATGCCCGTGTCACAACCTGCCGGAAAATATCACAACCTACCGGAAAAGGTCACAATCTGCCGGAAAATGTCACCCTGCCGGAAAATGCCGAAGCACTGCCGACCGAACTCGGCCGTGTCGTCCGACACGGCCCGTGCCGTACTCGTCAGGAAATGCCAAAGTCACTGTTGGACGAACCCGACCGTGTCGTCCGACACGGTCGAGTCTTACTCGTCCAGAACTGCCGGAACGTCTGCCCGTCCAACCCGATCGTGCCAGGTGACACGGTCGAGTCCTACTCGCCCGGAAATGCCGGAACGCCTGTCGGTCGAACCCGATTGTGCCAGGCGACACGGTCGAGTCCAACTCACCCCCAACTATTGGAAATGACTGCCCAGACACCCGACCGTGTTCCAGGCGACACGGTCGAGTCACTGCCGACCAGGACGCGCGCGCTGCGGCCTTGTCAAGCGACACAGCCCGTGTCCAGCCCGCTGTTTTCCTTATTTTATAGCCTTTTGTGCTATTTGTCTTGTCTTTTCTTTTTTTACTCATTTTAGGGATTGTGTTTCCGTAAATCATGATTTTGTGTTCCCTTTTGTATTTTTTTTATCGGTAAATAAATTTGATTGATCAAAAGGGCATACAGTAAACTGTATGTTATACATAGCCACGAAGGTGGCCTAAAATTCCCAAAAACAAACTCGCTCTAAAGTAAGGCGACTCAGACAGGTAAAACCCGTCCAAGTGGGGAAATAATCCCCTAACCTGTCCTTTAATCTGCATATTACATCAATCATTGATACGAATTACGTATAAAGACGGACATAAATTCGCCGGTAATGCAGCGGAAATATTTTGTTACCTCACAACACTCGTATATGTGTAACACTCGTAAGAATTAACCGAAAGTAGGGCAATTCGGCTTACGTAAAAAAGATAATATGAAAGTAAATTATCAAACTAGACCTATAGTTTGATAAGACAATCTCTCCTCAAGACCTATTGAGCATTGATTAAATTACAACTCGAAGACGCGTCGAATTATAATCAAAGTGTGCTGAAAATCATTCAACAAGAATACATACACAATGTATTTCGTTTTTCTTAAGCTTCAAAAGTGATTTGAAAGGTTGAATATGAGGCTAATATATAGCCATTACAACTACAAACAAGATCAAACAAGATCAAGCTAAAAGACAAGCAAATATTAAACTAAACTATCAAGACTTTGATAAAGATTGAAAGCAACATCAAGCATGGCTTCTTCCTTGCTTGTTCGGCCGTGGGTAGCTTCAAGGAGTGGACAAGATCTTTCTCATGTGATATCTTTTTGTAAGGCTTTGACAAGGACTTGATCATGAAAGGGACTTCTTGGCATCTTCTTCCTTGTATGTTCGGCCAATTTCAAAAGGTGGAGTGAGCCAAATCTCTATCCTTGATTTTATTATGGTGGACTTTGAAAAAAAATGAAAGCAAACTTGAAAGTAGTGGGGACAAAAATCCTTCATGAATCTCCCATCACAATCGGCCGAAAACTCCCCCTAATATGGCCGATTTTGTATGCATGAACATGCATACGTATGCATGTTTTGATACGTCTAAGTTATCCCGGTTCCGATTATTAAGATCGTTCCCATTTCCGCATTTGTTTTCTCACTGAAGTACGTAGGTGCATGTGCATGCAACGTGGTATCGTCACGTGCGTCAATTCTTACTTCGTTTGGAGATGTCACAATCGCATCATCTCCTCCCCCTTTGAAAGGAATTGACCTCAATTCAATGATTCCCTCGTCGTCAAGGTAAGGAGATAGATCGCCCACGTTAAAAGTGGTGTGTACTCCATAATCGCCCGGAAGTTCTACTTTATACGCATTGTCGTTCACCTTACCCACGATTTTGTAAGGTCCCTCGGCCCTCGGCATAAGTTTGTTCTTGTGTTTGCTAGGAAATCTCTCTTTTCTTAAGTGTACCCAAACCAAGTCGCCTACTTCAAATAGTCTCGGTTTTATGTGATTGTTGGATTTTCGTTTGTATGCGTCATTCACCTCTTTGATTCGATCATGTATTTGTCCGTGCAACTTGATCATCGATTTAAGTTTAGATTCCGCATCTTTGTGTACCAACTCGTCCTTCGGCAACGGAATCAAGTCTAAGGGTATATAAGGATTTAACTCGTAAACGACTTCAAAGGGAGAATGTGCCGTAGCATGTGTAGCGGATCGATTATAGGCAAATTCCGCATGAGCAAGTTTCATGTCCCAATCCTTTTGCGTTTTATTCACAAGTCCTCGCAACAACGTTCCTAGCGTTTGATTTGTGACTTCGGTTTGACCATCGGTTTGAGGATGGTGCGAAGTGCTAAACAAGAGCTTTGTTCCTACCTTCCTCCATAATGTATTCCAAAAATAGCTAAGGAATTTCGAATCCCGATCCGAAACAATAGTCTTCGGAAATCCATGTAAACGAACCACCTCTCGGAAGTATAAGTCGGCCACGTTGCTTGCGTCGTCGGTTTTGTGGCAAGCCACGAAATGAGCCATTTTTGAGAACCGATCAACAACCACCATAATAGCATCTTTACCTCGTTGAGTACGGGGTAAAACGAGGATAAAATCCATGGATACATCTTCCCACGGTCTTTCTGGAACCGGTAGAGGCATATACGATCCCGGTTTGAACGAACTCTTTGAGATGTGACATGTTACGCATTTACTTAAAACATTGTAAATGTCTTTTAGTATTTTTGGACAAAAGAAATGTTCCTTTAGTACTTCCAATGTTTTAGCCGTGCCAAAATGACCCGCTAAGCCTCCTCCGTGAGCCTCCCGTACCAATAATTCCCGAACCACCTGTTTTGGAACACATAGCCTATTCCCTTTAAATAGGAAATCATCTTGTAACATGAACTCCCCGAACGGACCAGATTTGCAACGAGTAAAAACTTCTCCAAAATCCGCATCATTTTCATAACACTCCTTCAATATTTCGAAACCAAGTAACCGAACCTCCAGAGTAGAAAGTAAAGCATACCTCCTAGATAATGCATCCGCAACGACATTGCTTTTACCGTCTTTGTACTTGGATGAAAAGTGAAATGATGGTAGGAATTCCACCCACTTGGCATGCCTCGGACTGAGTTTATGTTGTCTATTAATGTACTTCAATGATTCGTGGTCCGAGTGTAGCATAAAATGCTTCGTCCGTAGGTAATGACTCCAATGATCAAGTGCCCGTACGATAGCATAGAATTCTTTATCATAAGTACAATAATTCAACCGAGCTCCATTAAACTTCTCCGAAAAGTAAGCGATAGGTCGTTTACCTTGAATAAGAACCGCTCCAATTCCAACTCCACTAGCATCACATTCAACTTCGAATGGTTGAGTAAAATCGGGTAGTGTTAGAATTGGTGCTTCGCATAATTTGGCTTTTAACTTCTCGAATGTGATACGAATTCTCACTTGTGATGCGAATTCGCTATCGATACAGCGGAAGGCTTTATGACGAGCGGAATCTATCGGCAAGAAACTATCGGGACTGATGACAATAGTTTGCTACATCGGTAATACAGGCTAGCGGTATGCACTCGCGACAGGAATATATGACGGCAACTTGATACAGCAACAAGACAGGAACTTGACAAAAGTAAAGACTTGATGTAGACCACCTCCAAACAGCAACACTCGAAACAGCACGTTTCGGGTGGACACGAATTCAACAGGAAACAAGTTCAAAGGATCGAACAACACTCTATGCGAAATATCGGACAAGTATACAACTGTATCGAAAAACAAACAGAATTATCGAAAAAAGATATAAATAGATGTTTTATCAAATTAGACCTATAATTTGATAAAGTGATTTCTCCTCAAGACCTATTGAGAATCAATCAGATTAATACTCGAAACGCGTCGAATAAAAACCAAGTTTTGATGAAAAGCATTCACTAGGAAAAACACAAAGTGTTCTTATTTCTTCAACATTCAATAATCGTTCATTACAACTCTACTGCCACTATTTATAGGTAAATAGTGGCCCGACCAAATAATTTAACAATTTCAAGTTGTTCTTTAAAATAATGAAAAGATAATACAAGGTTCCCCATGTCACTTGTTGACAAAAGTGAAAGTTGGGTCTTTGTCTCCAAGTTGCTTGCTAACAGCCGCCTTTTGCCAAGAATCCTGCTGCTTTTGTAAGAGAAAGCTGAACATTCTTTTATTGTTTAGTTGCCAGTTGAACCTCTTTCCCTCCCCAAGATGCAAGTTGTCTTTTGTTTAAGTTATTCCAATTCCGACTATCAAGGTAACTCCGTGCCTCGTTTCTGTTTTCTCGCCTATGTATGTTGTAGTGCGGTCGAGGTGTTTTACGTCAATTCTTACTTCATCTTCTTCACTTGGAGTAGTCGATTTCGTATCATTCCCTCCTTCTTTAAAAGGAATTGTCCTCAATTCCACAATCCCATCGTCGTCAAGGTAAGGAGATAGATCGCCTATGTTGAAAGTAGCATGCACTCCATAATCACCCGGAAGTTCTAACTTGTAAGCATTGTCGTTCACCTTCGCAACTATTCTAAATGGTCCCTCAGCTCGTGGCATTAACTTGTTCTTAAGCTTACTCGAGAATCGTTCCTTCCTCAAATGTAACCAAACTAAATCTCCAACCTCGAATAGTCTCGGCTTTCTTTGCTTGTTCGACTTTTTTTTGTACGTCTCGTTTATTTCCTTGATTCGGTCCCGCACATGTTCATGTAATTTTATCATTGATTTTAGTTTTGACTCCGCATCCTTATGCACCAATTCGTCATTCGGTAGTGGAATTAGATCTAGCGGTATGTAAGGATTCAATCCGTAAACTACTTCAAATGGAGAGTGTGTCGTGGCATGAGTCGGAGAACGGTTATAAGCAAACTCCGCATGTGCCAGTTTTAGATCCCAATCCTTTTGTGTTTTGCTTACCAAGCCTCGCAACAGTGTCCCCAGGGTTCGATTAGTCACTTTAGTTTGTCCGTCTGTTTGAGGATGATGCGAAGTACTAAACAAAAGCTTGGTTCCCACCTTCCTCCATAATGTGTTCTAAAAGTAGCTTAGAAACTTCGAGTCCCTGTCCGAAACAATAGTTTTTGGGACTCCATGTAATCGTACCACCTCTCAAAAATACAAGTCAGCAACATTACTCGCATCATCGGTTTTGTGACAAGCAACAAAATGAGCCATCTTTGAAAAATGATCGACAACAACCATAATCGCATCCTTACCTCGTTGGGTTCGAGGCAAAGAAACAATGAAATCCATCGAGACATCTTCACATGGCCTCTCCGGAATCGGTAAAGCTGTGTAGACTCCTGGTTTGAACGAACTCTTCGCAATATGGCATGTCACACATTTACTGATTATATTGTTAACATCCCCCTGCATCCTTGGCCAATAAAAATGTTCCTTAAGCACATCCAATGTCTTGGCCGAACCAAAGTGGCCAGCCAAACCTCCCCCGTGAACCTCTCGAACCAACAATTCTCAAATCGTGTGCCTTGGTAGACAAAGACGATTCCCCTTAAAAAGGAAGCCCTCCTGTATCGAAAATTCTCCCATCGGCCCAGATTTGCAAAGGGCAAAGGTCTCGCCAAAATCCGCATCACCGTCGTAATACTCCTTTACTGTCTCGAATCCAAGCAAACGAACATCAAGAGTGGCGAGTAAGGCATAACGCCTAGACAATGCATCTGCTACAACATTGCTCTTTCCTTCCTTATACTTTGATAAGAAGTGAAACGATTGTAAGAATTCCACCCACTTCGCATGCCTGGGACTCAACTTGTGTTGCCCGTTGATATACTTCAAAGATTCATGGTCCGAGTGTATGATAAAATGCTTCGGCCGAAGATAGTGACTCCAATGATCTAGAGCCCTCACAATAGCATAAAACTCCTTGTCATACGTACAATAATTGAGACGAGCACCATTTAACTTTTCTGAAAAATAAGCGATAGGTCGCTTTCCTTGAATGAGAACTTCCCCAATGCCAACTCCACTAGCATCACATTCTACCTCGAACGGTTGCGAAAAATCGGGTAGGGCTAAGATTGGTGCTTCGCACAACTTTGCCTTCAAATTGGCGAACGACTCCTGAGTAGCCTGGCTCCAATTAAACATGCCCTTCTTCAAACACTCAGTTATCGAACTCGTTATGGTGCTGAAATATCGAATAAACCTCCGATAAAAAGAGGCAAGACCGTGGAATGATCTAACTTCAGTTACGGTGTTAGGAGTAATCCACGACTTAATAGCTTCAATTTTCCCCTGATCAACCGACGCTCCATCCTTCGAGACAACGTAGCCAAGAAAAGTTATGCTCTCGACGAGGAACGCACACTTTTCGTTCTTTCCATACAGCCTCTGAGACCTAAGAGTCTCGAATACTTGCCGTAGAAGGCCGAGATGCTCCTCCACCGATCGACTATAAACCAAAATATCATCCAAATAAACAACCACAAATCTGCCCAAAAATGGTTTAAGTACCTCATTCATCAAGCGCATGAAAGTACTCGGTGCATTTGTAAGGCCGAATGGCATAACGGTCCATTCATACAGCCCGTGTTTAGTTTTGAAGGTTGTCTTCCACTCATCTCCTCCCCGCATCCGAATTTGGTGATAACCACTTCGTAGATCAACTTTTGAAAAGATCACTGATCCGTGTAATTCGTCCAACATGTCATCAAGCCTCGGAATCGGAAATCGATACTTGATGGTTATATTGTTCAGAGCTCGACTGTCAATACACATTCGCCAAGAACCATCCTTCTTAGGAACAAGTAGGACCGGAACCGCACATGGACTTAAACTTTCTCGAACATACCCGTGGCTCATCAGTTCTTCAATTTGCTTCTGAAGTTCCTTCGTTTCCTCAGGATTACACCTATAGGCAGCTTTATTCGGAAGAGATGCACCTGGTACAAGGTCGATTTGATGCTCAATTCCACGAATTGGTGGCAAACCCGACGGCAATTCTTCAGGGAAGACGTCCGCGAAGTCATGTAATAAGTTCGCCACTGTATCCTCGTATTTCGCCGGCACGAAATCATCTTGAGTCTCCTTTATCACCAGCATGTAAACACGCTCGCCACTTTCCATAGCATGTTCAACTTCTCTCTCGCTCGCGAACATGGTGAGGTTCGGTTTTTCCCCTCGTTTGGCACTTATGGACCGGATAGCTTGGGGTGACATCGGTTTTAATACGATCTTCTTTCCCTTATCTCGCAACTCGTATTCGTTGCTCCTACCCCGATGCAAAACATCCCTATCAAATAACCAAGGGCGTCCCAAAAGCACGTGACAAGCATCCATTGGAATCACATCACACAATATCTCATCGTGATATGAACCCATTGCTAATCCGACCCGAACTTGCTTCGAAACCCTTACCTTACTTCCGTCATCAAGCCAATGTAAAGCATATGGCTTAGGGTGAGTTATGGTGGTTAGTCCAAGCTTCATCACCATTTCACTTGAAGCCACGTTGGTGCCACTCCCTTCGTCGATAATTAAACTACACCACTTATCTCCAACTTGACACTTTGTATGGAATATTTGATCCCGCTGTTATGACTCGCTCGGAATCGACTTGGCTTGCAGAGTGCGAAGGACCAAGGCTGTATCGTAATTCGGAGCATTGTAAGTCTCGCATTCTTCTCCTTCTTCGTCCTTCATGTCGAAATCAAATACGTCACCCAGTTTTTCTTCCTCAACCAACAACTCGTCTCGGATCGTGACAGCTTCCCTTAGTGTCACCACTCGCTTGTTCGGACAAGCATTTTGATAATGAATGAATCCTTGACATTTGAAACATCTCACTTTAGCCAAACCCGTCTCCTTCGGTATGTAGGGTATAGTTGCCTTAGCCGGAATCGCAACAGGAACTGGAGTCGGTACAGTTGCCTTAGCAGCTGAACTAGACCCGACGCTTGGGTTTCCAAATTTAACTGGAAACTCGGGTTTATACATCTTCATCCTGTTTTGAGCTTCTAGCTTCACACATAACCCATATAATGTATCGAAGTCCTCGTATGGATACAGTTCCACCGAGTTAGCTATGCTTCGGTTTAGGCCACGCAAAAATCGCGACATTTTCTGTTCCTCATTCTCCTCTATCTCTCCCATTAAGGTTAGATTCTCAAACTCCTCAATGTACTCACTGACATTTAACTTTCCTTGCATGAGATCTGCAATCTTCCTGTACAAGGACAACCGGTGTGATGTTGGCACATATCTTTTACGAAGTTTTCTTTTTAACGAATCCCACGAACGGATCTTATCCTTTCCAGGCACGAGCTCTTCGTGTTTTTACTCCTTCGTACCAAAGTGAAGCTCCTTTCCCCAACTTGGGAATTGCATACTCACACCTTTTCTCATCGTCAAGATCTTTAAACTCGAACATACGATCAATTTTTCGTTCTCATTCCAGGTAAACTTCAGGGTCTGTCCCTCCAACAAACTCCGGGACCTCGTTCACCTTGAACTCTTCGACATGGCGTGAGGGTCGTTCATAGTCACCACGCCTAGGTTGCCAACGCTGGTCGCGTTGTTCTGGTACGTCACGCAATGCGTCACGAAGTTTTGCCAAGAAGTCAACGTCGTTGAGATCCATAATGCCAAAGATCAAGAACTTGGGCGCTCCGATACCACTTATGATACGAATTCTCGCTTGTGATGCGAATTCGCTATCGATACAGCGGAAGGCTTTATGATGAGCGGAAGCTATCGACAAGAAACTGTCGGGACTGATGACAACAGTTCGATACAGCGGTAATACAGGCTAGCGGTACGCACTCGCGACAAGAATATATGACGGCAACTCGATACAGCAACAAGACAGGAACTTGACAAAAGTAAAGACTTGATGCAGACAACCTCCAAACAGCAACACTCGAAACAGCACGTTTCGGGGGGACACGAATTCAACAGGAAACAAGTTCAAAGGATCGAACAACACTTTATGCGAAATATCGGATAAGTATACAACTATATCGAAAAACAAATAGAATTATCGAAACAAGATATAAACAGATGTTTTTTATCAAATTAGACCTATAATTTGATAAAGTGATTTCTCCTCAAGACCTATTGAGAATTAATCAGATTTATACTCGAAACGCGTCGAATAAAAACCAAGTTTTGATGAAAAGCATTCACCAGGAAAAACACAAAGTGTTATTATTTCTTCAACATTCAATAATCATTCATTACAACTCTACTGCCACTCTTTATAGGTAAAAAGTGGCCCGACCAAATAATTTAACTATTTCAAGTTGTTCTTTAAAATAATGAAAAGATAATACAAGGTTCCCCATGTCACTTGTTGACCAAAGTGAAAGTTGGGTCTTTGTCTCTAAGTTGCTTGCTGACAGCCGCCTTTTGCCAAGAATCCTGCTGCTTTTGTAAGAGAAAGCTGAACATTCTTTTATTGTTTAGTTGCCACTTGAACCTCTTTCCCTCCCCAATATGCAAGTTGTCTTTTGTTTAAGTTATTCCAATTCCGACTATCAAGGTAACTCCGTGCCTCGTTTCTGTTTTCTCGCCTAAGTATGTTGTAGTGCGGTCGAGGTGTTTTACGTCAATTCTTACTTCATCTTCTTCGCTTGGAGTAGTCGGTTTTGTATTAGAATGCTCCTTAGGCAGTCCCGTTCCATACAAATGGTCCTTTTTTTAAACACTCCGTTATCGGACTTGAAATGGTGCTAAAGTCTCGAATAAACCTCCGGTAAAAAGAAGCAAGTCCGTGAAATGATCTCACTTCCGTCACGGTCGTATGGGTGGGCCAAGACTTAAATGCTTCGACTTTTGTTTGATCAACCGCCACTCCGTCCTTCGAAACGACATAGCCAAGAAAGACTATACTTTAGACTAGGAACGAACACTTCTCTTTTTTTCCATATAATTTTCGGTCCCTCAAAGTTTCGAAGATTTTTCTTAAGTGCCCGAAATGTTCTCGTAGTGATTGACTATAGATTAGGATGTCATCCAGATATACAACCACGAACTTCCCCAGAAATGGTTTAAGCACTTCGTTCATCAACCTGATGAAGGTACTAGGCGCATTTGTAAGACCGAACGACATAACGGTCCATTCATATAATCCATTTTTCATTTTGAAGGCCGTCTTCCACTCGTCACCTTCTCGCATTCGAATTTGATGATATCCGCTTCATAAATCCACCTTTGAAAAGATCACCGAACCATGTAGTTCATCTAACATGTCATCAAGTCTCGAGATAGGGAACCGATACTTGACGGTGATATTGTTCACGGCCCGACTATCCACACACATCCGCTAAGAACCATCTTTCTTAGGGACAAGTAAGACCGGAACCGCACACGGACTCAAACTCTCCCAGACATACCCTCGGTCCAAAATCTCTTCGACTTGTCTTTGTAACTCCTTTGTATCCTCGGGATTACATCTATAAGCGGCTTTATTAGGAAGTGGTGCTCCCGGTATAAGATCAATTTGGTGTTCGATACCGTGAATAGGTGGTAAACCCGACGGTAATTCTTCGGGAAAAACATCCTCAAATTCGTGTAACAACACATCTAGCTCTCCTCCGTTTTGTACTCCCATGTTCTCGTCCCATGTCTCTTTAAACATCACCAAATATACTCGCTCCCCGTCATTAATGGCATATTCCATTTCCCTCTCGCTAGCAAGCATAGTGAGTTTCGGTTTCTCCACTCGACTAGAACTCATCGAACGGATAGCTTGTGGGGACATCGATTTGAGTACAATCTTCTTTCCTTTGTCTCGTAATTCATATTCATTACTCCGACCTCGATGTAAAACATCCCGGTCGAACATCCATGGTCGTCCTAAAAGTACGTGGCATGCGTCCATCGGGAGTACATCACATAACACATCATCTCCGTATGGTCCCATAGTTAAGTTGACCCGTACTTGTCTCGACACCTTCACTTTGCTTCCATCATCGAGACAATGTAAAGCATACGGTCTCGGGTGAGCCATAGTAGTTAGCCCAAGTTAGGTGACCATCTCGTTTGAAGCTACATTCGTGCAACTCCCTCCGTCTATTATCAAGCTACACCACTTTTCTCCGACTCGGCATTTGGAATGAAAGATTTGGTCTCTTTGCTCCGTATCACTTGGAATGATTTTGGTATGTAGAGCTCGAAGCACTAAAGCAGTATCATATTCCGGAGCGTCATAAGTCTCACATTCCTCGTTCTCTTCCTCGGCCTCCATGTTAAATACGTCACCAAGTCCTTCCTTCTCGTCCTCGACTAAAAGTTCATCCCAGACCGCAAGAGCTTCTCTTAACGTGACCACCCGTTTATTTGGACATGCATTTTGATAGTGACCAAAGCCTTGACATTTAAAGCATCGTACTTTAGCCAAGCTCGTTTCCTTGGAAATGTGAGGAACCTTCGGGGCCGGGGTAGGGACTTGAAAAGGTACGGTAGGTTTCGTAGTAGAACTTGAGCCGGCACTTGCATTTCCGAATTCGTATGGGAATTCGGGTTTGGTAAACTTCAACTTGTTTTGAGCTTCTATTTTTATGCATAGTCCGCATAAAGTGTCAAAATATCCGCATGGGTATAATTCCACCGTATTTGCAATGTTTCGGTTTAGGCCACGTAAGAAACGTGACATTCTTTGTTCTTCATTTTCTTCGAGTTCTCCCATTAAGGCCAAGCCTTCAAATTCTTCGATGTATTCTCCCACACTTAGTTTCCCTTGCACAAACTCCGCAATTTTTCGGTATAAGGTTAACTGATGTGATGTCGGGACATACCTTTTACGTAGTTTTTTCTTCAAAGAATCCCAAGAACGGATTTTCTCTTTTCCCGCACGAGCTTGTTGTGTTTTCACACCCTCGAACCATAGGGAAGCGCCCTTCCCTAACTTTAGAATCGCATATTTGCAACGTTTCTCATCGTTAAGGTTCTTGAAGTCGAACATACGTTCAATCTTCCTCTCCCACTCCAAGTATACTTCGGGATTGGTACCTCCGACAAATTCCGGAAGTTCATTTACTTTGAATTCATCTACATGACGCGGTGAATGTGCGTCGTATCCTCCTCTTCTAGCTTGAAAACGTGGTTCTTGTAAGTTGTGTAGTGCCTCACGGAGTTTTTCCATGAAATCATCGGAAAAATCCATGATAAGATAGCTTAATCAAGAAAATCGCCAAGAGAATTTTGACAAGGAAATAACCTTGGGCTCCGATGCCACTAATGATACGAATTACGTATAAAGACGGACGTAAATTCGCCGGTAATGCAGCGGAAATATTTTGTTACCTCACAACACTCGTATATGTGTAACACTCGTAAGAATTAACCGAAAGTAGGGCAATTCGGCTTACGTAAACAAGATAATATGAAAGTAAATTATCAAACTAGACCTATAGTTTGATAAGACAATCTCTCCTCAAGACCTATTGAGAATTGATTAAATTACAACTCGAAGACGCGTCGAATTATAATCAAAGTGTGCTGAAAATCATTCAACAAGAATACATACACAATGTATTTCGTTTTTCTTAAGCTTCAAAAGTGATTTGAAAGGTTGAATATGAGGCTAATATATAGCCATTACAACTACAAACAAGATCAAACAAGATCAAGCTAAAAGACAAGCAAATATTAAACTAAACTATCAAGACTTTGACAAAGATTGAAAGCAACATCAAGCATGGCTTCTTCCTTGCTTGTTCGGCCGTGGGTAGCTTCAAGGAGTGGACAAGATCTTTCTCATGTGATATCTTTTTGTAAGGCTTTGACAAGGACTTGATCATGAAAGGGACTTCTTGGCATCTTCTTCCTTGTATGTTCGGCCGATTTCAAAAGGTGGAGTGAGCCAAATCTCTATCCTTGATTTTATTATGGTGGACTTTGAAAAAAAATTGAAAGCAAACTTGAAAGTAGTGGGGACAAAAATCCTTCATGAATCTCCCATCACAATCGGCCAAAATCTCCCCCTAATATGGCCGATTTTGTATGCATGAACATGCATACGTATGCATGTTTTGATACGTCTAAGTTATCCCGGTTCCGATTATTAAGATCGTTCCCATTTCTGCATTTGTTTTCTCACTGAAGTACGTAGGTGCTGTTGGGATTCCGAAAATAAAACGAAAAACGAAGCGGAAATAAATACGAATCCCAAACAGGATCGATCAAGTAACGTATATACGAAAATATAAATACGAAGATAAAAATCATACCCTTGAAGCCTTTGAAATAAATCTTCGTAAAAATGGATGACGATCACGAACCCCGTCCCGAACACGAAATCCCTTCGTTCCAAGCATCGAAAGGTACGAAGCCTCTACTTCACACGCGTCGGAAGTTGCCCGTAAAAATTCGATAGCAATCCGTTCTCCAAGAACACGGCTAGGAATTACTATAGGAATTTATATCTTATTTTCTTTCTTATTTTGTATCATCTCAAAGATGAAAAATTGAAGAAAAAAAAATTTCTCTCTCCCTCAAGATTTCTCACGGCGGTGTCTTTGCCTTAAATTGAAGATGGAGTTTTTCAAGTCCTCCTCTCTCCTCATATGTGTTTGTTATATTATATCTCATATAATAATCACATATCATGTAGTTAATCATTTTGAGAAAAGAATCTCAACTTATTTAATTCAAAACATGACAACACACATGCAAAGTGGACATGTGAGGGCGGCGGCTATGGTAGGAAGTTTCCTAGAAAACGAGCCGAGTTACTCGGCTCGTGTACCGGACGTTCGTCAAACGACTCCGTTAAATACACTCCGTTTAATTACCAATGTATTTATATAAATTAATTAATTCAATTAATTAATTATATCAAATACAAATATATTTCTCTAAGAAATATAATTTATGAATTAAATTAATTACCCGGTAACTTAATTTCAATTCATAAGACCGCAATTTTGATTTATCCAATAAATCATAATTTAGATATCCAATATCTAATATTAATAAAGAGATAATAAATTCACATTTATCCGTCAACGCTCCTAATGCGCGACTCCGTAGGTCCGTCTCAGCCGGCATTGGGAGGAACCAATGAGTGCGGGCAGCACTTAGCCAGCCTAGCGGACCGCACTGTAAACCCCGACTGAGAACGAATGAAGGGATCATTCCAGAACTATTATGTCGTGAATACTATATACGTATAGACCCTTCATCAGATGTCCCAGTCAAGTCTTCGGGTCACGGTAAAGTCAAACCCTACTGTTGACTAAACTCTATACATGTGTTAATGCAAATCAAGACCGACTGATTAATAGTGTATCTAATACGACCATATCAGAATGCTTTGGCCAAAGACTTATGATCTTATTTGCCATTAACCGTATAGGACATTTGCCTACTCACTAACAGGAGATAGAATCCTTTCTTGGCGTACAGTAAAGACTGCTACCTGCCCGTATAGTCCGCACTTCGAGGTCGACTCAGCAATTAAGCAAATGAGTCTAACTACTCTAATGACAAACTAAACGTCACGGGCACATCTTCTACTGAACCCTCAAGTCAAAGGTCCACGTATACTATCACAACCTTTCGATTCGTCATCGACTCTCCGAGAGTGAATACCGTGTGACTGAATCGAGTATGAGTCATGTTCGAGTATACTGGCCCCACCAATATACTTATAACTATGCTATCAAGACGTGCACACGTCCTAGCATCAGTTATACAAGTCGTATTAAAACTTAATGCCCATTTTAAGTTTATTGACTTGCGAACAATTTACGTAAATAAACTTTAAACACTTCCAGTGCATTTTCTCTTATCCCATAATGAGCATGGAATGTTTGATTTATTTACATGGACTTCACTTCAATGTTTACCAAGTCAAGAATGCAATTGAAATATAATAAACACTGAATGAATCATATTGCCTTTTTATTAATTATTCCATAATTACAAGTACAATGCCCTTACTCTCTCATCCCCTGAGTGGGATTCGAGGGCATATTCCTAACAATCTCCCACTTGCACTCAATGCCACAAATCATGGTATCCAATACCCATGTTCTTCAGATGTCTTCCTAAGACGGCCTGAGATAATGGCTTAGTCAGCGGGTCAGAGACATTGTCTTCTGAGTCTACTCTTTTCAATGAAACATATCATTTTTCCACCATCTCTCAAACGATGTGGTATTTTCTATCTATATGCTTGGTGTTGTGGTAAGCCCTAGGCTCCTTGGCTTGGGCGACAGCTCCATTATTATCACAAAATAGTGATATAGGCAGCTCCGCATCAGGCACCACTTGAAGTTCTTGCATAAACTTCTGCATCCAAAATACTTATTTGCTAGCCTCTGAGGTAGCTAGATACTCTGCTTGGCAGGTGGAATCTCCAGTAGCAGTTTGCTTGGAGCTTCTCCAAGATACTGCTCCTCCATTGAGAGTAAACAAATACCCAGATGTCGACTAGGAGTCGTCATTGTCTCCTTGAAAATCAGAATCGGTGAATCCAATCACCCTCAGTTCTCCACCACCGTAAGTAAGAACCAAATCTCTAGTTCTTCTTAAGTACTTAAGAATGTTCTTTACGGCAGTCCAGTGTTCCCTACCCGGGTTTGCTTGAAATCGGCTTACCATACTCATAGCATAGGCTAAGTCCGGTCTCGTTCACAATATAGCGTACATGAGGCTACCCACTGTCAAGGCATAGGGTACCTTACTCATCTCTCTTGTATTCCTCACTTTGTGGACACATTTTCGTGGTGAGATGAATTCCATGTCGCATGGGAAGGAACCCTCTTTTAGATTCATCCATCTTGAATCTTCTCAGGATTTTATCTATATAGAGGGCTTGGGAAAGTCCTATCATTCTTCGCGGTCTATCTCTGTAAAGACGGATCCCTATAATATAGGATGCTTCTCCTAAGTCTTTCATGGAGAACGTTTTAGAAAGCCAAGCTTTCACAGTGCTGAGCATTGCTACGTTATTTCCTATAAGTAGAATATCATCTACATATAGTACTAAGAACGCAATGTTGCTCCCACTGACCTTTTTGTAAACACATGGTTCCTCCTCATTTCGTACGAAGTCAAAGTCCTTGACTGCTTCGTCAAATCGAAGGTTCCAACTCCGAGAAGCTTGCTTCAGCCCATAAATGGCTCGTTGCAGCTTACAAACCTTATCAAACCTTCGAAGTGGAGGTTGTGTTACAATAGGTTCGGTTCCTTATCCCTGATCATATGTCTCCTTAGGACCTTGATTATGCTCTTCCAAAGAGATATTTCTACCCGAGACACCTTCCTGAATGAATTCATCCTCAAGGAAGTGCGCTTGTAATACCACAACGACCCTATGGTCTTCTGGAATGTAGAATAGATAACCCATCGAGTCCTCTGGGTATCCAATGAAACGTCCTTTGATGGACCTCGCTTCCAGTTTGTCCACCTTAGCCTTCTTGACATAGGCTGGACATCCCCAAATCCTTATGTGATTAAGGCTTGGTTTCTTACCATTCCACATCTCATGCGGAGTGATAGGAACGGATTTGGAAGGACATCTATTAAGGATATAGGCAGAGGTTAGTAAGGCATACCCCCACAGGTAAATAGGTAAATCAGTGTAATTTAACATAGAGCGAACCATGTCCAACAAAGTTCGATTTCTCCTTTCTGAAACGCCATTTAACTGTGGGGTTCCTGGCGGCGTCATTTGTGAAACTATTCCATGTTCCTTAAGGAACTCATCAAACTATGTGCTCATATATTCGCCACCTCGGTCCGACCGAAGTGCTTTGATATGACATCCAGTCTGTTTTTCAACTAGGGCCTTAAATTCTTTGAATTTAGTAAAGGCTTCGGATTTATCTTTCATTAAGTACACAATCCCATACCTAGTATGATCATCTGTGAACATTATGAAATATTGATATCCGTCTTGGGCTACTTCTAAAGCACCACAAACATCGGTATGTACCAATCCAAGTTTATCGGCAGCCCTTTCAAAAGTCCCTGTAAAGGGGGACTTAGTCATTTTGCCTCTAAGGCAAGATTCACAAGTTGGATAGGGTTCTACACCCAATGGACTTAAAAGTCCATCTTTCTCCATTTTCTGAACCTTGGTCTGACCAACATGACCAAGTCTAAGGTGCCATTTAAGAGCTTGATTAGTATCTTGCCTACCACGTTTCCTAGTTATAGTGTTCACTACTGTTTTATTTTGTAAGTTCAGATGATATAAACCATTTAACAATGTAGCTGTGCCAACCAATTTATTTCGAAAATAAATTTTACAACTACCATTGCCTATTAAGAAACAAAATTCTTTCCGGTCCAAGACTGGAATGGATACAATGTTTTTATGCCCCTTGGGCAAAACAAGTACTTCATCTAATGTCAAAATAAAACCGGATTCTAAACCCAGTAGGATTGATCCAATATCGGTTGCCTCGACACTTTGTCCGCTTCCGACAGTGATCATTATTTCCCCAGCTTCAAGTTTTCAGATCCTGATTCATAGTACAAATGTGAGAAGTGGCACCTGAATCCAGAATCCATGAAGCAGAATATACAGTAGCGGAACAATTTGTTTCAAAAACAAAAAGTTCCGTACGTGATGTGCCATTAATCTTAGGACAAGTCCTTCGCCAGTGGCCCAGCTCACCGCATTCAAGGCATTTGTCCGTAGGTTTTGGACCGCCTACCTTTTGAACCTTTTGGGTCTTGCCCTTTCCTTTCTGTACCCCTTTCTTGGGATTGTACTGCTCGTAGGTCTTTTTCTTCTTGTTCTTGGACCTCCGAGGCCCAGAAGAAATCACAAGAGCAACCACTCTCGGTTTAGTCTTCATATTAAACTGCGCCGTCACCAGTTTATTCATTAGCCCAGCTAATGTGCATGTAATTTTATTACAAACTGTGTGAAAGAGTCAGGGAGAGATTGAAGGATGAGATCAATTTCAAGGGATAAATCCATATTAAAGTTGAGCACCTCGAGCCTCTCAATCATAGAGATCATCTTGAGGACGTGGTCTCCCACTTTTTCTCCTTCTTTCATCCTAGCACTGAACAATTGCTTTGATATCTCATATCTAGCAGTCCTACTGTGCGCTCCATAAAGTTCAGTCAAGTGTGCGAGAATCTGCCTAGCAGAAGTTATTTTCTCGTGCGCTCTCTGCACTCATTTGTCATTGAGCCCATCATAAAGCCACGGACTAGCACGTCATCCTTGACCCATTTTTCATGGACGTCAATATCTTCCTGATTACCCCTGGTTCGGATTGGAGTCGGTGGAATGTCCGCCTCCAAGACGTATCCCAGAGACTCCATACTGAGTACAAACATCAGATTCCGCAACCAGTCAACAAAATTGGGTCCAGTTAGGAGATTCTTTTCAAGTAGTATTGCAAGTGAGTTTTTAGCCAATTTTAGAGAGATTCAGTTTCGTTTTCTGCAAAGATTTAGACAAGATTCAATTATTGACTTGTTTAATTATGATCCGAGTAAAGAATTTAAGGACTTTCTTTATTCATAACTCGGCTCCCACTATTTTATCAGCATTTACACACTCCCATGTTAAATCCGGAAGTCTTGGGTGACTTCATAGTGTTGATCGATTTCTTTACAAAGTTTAATAGAGGGCAACCCATACGGCTTCTATTCTATTATTCTTTATAAAGTGGTGTCTAATACCAACCCATCTAATGGATGATTCGATCTTCTTTTACCCATAGTTCACTTGCCCTCAACCCATTCGGTTTCTATGGCTCGCTGAACTATCTAAGTTTAAACCGTCAACTCCTATTAGTCTGACAATTGAATCTTACCCGGCAACCCATACGGTTTATAGGGGTTTGATTTGTCACAACCAAAGGCATCTAATGCACTCTAGGAATTTATCAACTTTCCCCAAAAATATTACCCCGACATACTCGGAAGAATAATATTCCGGTTTAGATTTCAATTTTCCATGAGTTTGACGGAGGGTAGGAAACCTCGTAACCTTTATAACTTAGTGTGTTTGTAGTCGGGAGAATTTCGCGATTAATGTTATACTTTGCACATTAATTCATTTATACGCGTTTGTTGGTTTGTCAATCATTCAAAATGAAAATGTAAAACAAGAACCTAGTTACTACCAACATATAGCTCATGGACGTAATTCCTAAAATCTTGGGCCAAGCGAATGACCCAATAAATAAAAACACAGTCTTCGAATCTTCGTCTTCTCGGTCGGTTGTCTTCGGTCTTCGTCATACCCAAAATAATAATTACATCATTGAAAAATTGCATCCTATACAAATTTTTCTAGTAAATATAAATAAGCTTAAAACGGCCTTTACAACCCAATCGAATCGAACAAATCAAAAACTAAGTCCACGAGCTATATCACCATCACATAAGGATTCCATACAATATGTAATGGCAACAAAATTAAACAATTAATTTTAATATAAATTAATCTAATTAATCTATAAATTAATCTATTCAATTTCTACTATATTAATCCAATTAATATAAAGTGGCATTAAAATTAAATAATCAATTAATATATTAATCCAATCAATATAAAATTAACCTATTCAATTTTAATGGTATTAATCCAATTAATACTAATAATCGTCATTTAAATTCATTCGAATTAATCCGGCCAAAATAATATTTTCGTTTAATTTATTTCCCTTAACTAAAAAAAATATTCCAAATATTAATTTAGTCAAATTAAAATCCAATTTAAATTTTGGGAAATAATTACAACAAAATATAAACTTAAAACGGAGTCCCGGACAATCCGGTTTAGGCCCACCGCGGCCCGATTCAAAATCGGGCCAAAACCCGAGGGTCGCTGGCCGAGCCATGCTCGCACTGGCGAGTCTGATCGGCAGGCATCGGCCGCTCTCGCAGATTCGGCCGAGACATGGCGATCATGGCCGAGCATGCTCGGCACTGGCAGACGGCCAGATAAAGGCCGCCAAAGACCACCGCCGGCGACCGTTTCTTCAGTTTTCGGCTCGTTTCCAAAAACGTGATGCTACAACTAACAATTTAAAATCTACGATTATTCCAAACATGATTCTAAATCATAATCATCATCTAAAAGCATTCAAAATGCACAAAAAAATCGTATATACGGAAACATTGACCTCGCTCCGATACCACTGTTGGGATTCCGAAAATAAAACGAAAAACGCAGCGGAAATAAATACGAATCCCAAACAGGATCGATCAAGTAACGTATATACGAAAATATAAATACGAAGATAAAAATCATACCCTTGAAGCCTTTGAAATAAATCTTCGTAAAAATGGATGACGATCACGAACCCCGTCCCGAACACGAAATCTCTTCGTTCCAAGCATCAAAAGGTACGAAGCCTCTACTTCACACGCGTCGGAAGTTGCCCGGAAAAATTCGATAGCAATCCGTTCTCCAAGAACACGGCTAGGAATTACTATAGGAATTTATATCTTATTTTCTTTCTTATTTTGTATCATCTCAAAGATGAAAAATTGAAGAAAAAAAAATTTCTCTCTCCCTCAAGATTTCTCACGGCAGTGTGCTGCTCCAGAAATTGAAGATGGAGTTTTTCAAGTCCTCCTCTCTCCTCATATGTGTTTGTTATATTATATCTCATATAATAATCACATATCATGTAGTTAATCATTTTGAGAAAAGAATCTCAACTTATTAATTCAAAACATGACAACACACATGCAAAGTGGACATGTGAGGGCGGCGGCTATGGTAGGAAGTTTCCTAGAAAACGAGCCGAGTTACTCGGCTCGTGTACCGGACGTTCGTCAAACGACTCCGTTAAATACACTCCATTTAATTACCAATGTATTTATATAAATTAATTAATTCAATTAATTAATTATATCAAATACAAATATATTTCTCTAAGAAATATAAATTAATTACCCGGTAACTTAATTTCAATTCATAAGACCGCAATTTTGATTTATCCAATAAATCATAATTTAGATATCTAATATTAATAGAGAGATAATAAATTCACATTTATCCGTCAACGCTCCTAATGCGCGACTCCGTAGGTCCGTCTCAGCCGGCATTGGGAGGAACCAATGAGTGCGGGCAGCACTTAGCCTGCCTAGCGGACCGCACTGTAAACCCCGACTGAGAACGAATGAAGGGATCATTCCAGAACCATTATGTCGTGAATACTATATACGTATAGACCCTTCATCAGATGTCCCGGTCAAGTCTTCGGGTCACGGTAAAGTCAAACCCTACTGTTGACTAAACTCTATACATGTGTTAATGCAAATCAAGACCGACTGATTAATAGTGTATCTAATACGACTATATCAGAATGCTTTGGCCAAAGACTTATGATCTTATTTGCCATTAACCGTATAAGACATTTGCCTGCTCACTAACAGGAGATAGAATCCTTTCTTGGCGTACAGTAAAGACTGCTACCTGCCCGTATAGTCCGCACTTCGAGGTCGACTCAGCAATTAAGCAAATGAGTCTAACTACTCTAATGACAAACTAAACGTCACAGGCACATCTTCTACTGAACCCTCAAGTCAAAGGTCCACGTATACTATCACAACCTTTCGATTCGTCATCGACTCTCCGAGAGTGAATACCGTGTGACTGAATCGAGTATGAGTCGTTTTCGAGTATACTGGCCCCACCAATATACTTATAACTATGCTATCAAGACGTGCACACGTCCTAGCATCAGTTATACAAGTCGTATTAAAACTTAATGCCCATTTTAAGTTTATTGACTTGCGAACAATTTACGTAAATAAACTTTAAACACTTCCTGTGCATTTTCTCTTATCCCATAATGAGAATGGAATGTTCGATTTATTTACATGGACTTCACTTCAATGTTTACCAAGTCAAGAATGCAATTGAAATATAATAAACAGTGAATGAATCGTATTGCCTTTTTATTAATTATTCCATAATTACAAGTACAATGCCCTTACTCTCTCATCCCCTGAGTGGCATTCGAGGGCATATTCCTAACAGGTGCATGTACATGCAACGTGGTATCGTCACCTACGTCAATTCTTACTTCGTTTGGAGATGTCACAATCGCATCAATCATACATTAAACCACTAGCATTACATTGAAATTGAATAATGCGATCCTACATCCATTGTTTCCTGGTCTTGCTCTTGTTACCTTTCTGAGCTTCTTCACGTACCATTCGATCCCGAAATTTGACATCTGGGTGGGACAATCCCTAAGATTACGAGGTCCAACATGGAGCTTCAAAATTTGGCTCTTATTCCCCATGCTTTCTACTTGGGCATATTCGGTTTCATCCGAGGCAATAGAGTCCGTGTGGGAAACAACAAAATTCTGGGCCTCAGGCACACAAGAGGCAGAATCGCTTTCTTGACATGGTGTAGCCGGTGATGCAAATTCTCACTTGTGATGCGAATTCTCTATCGGTACAACGGAAGGCTGTTTTGACGAGCGGAAGCGATCAGCAAGGAACTGTCAGGAACTGACAACAACAGTTCGCTACAGCAATAATACTGGCGAGTAGTATGTGTGCGCGATGAAGACGGCAACTCGATACAGCAACAAGACACGAACTTGGCCAAATTTAGAAGACTTGATACAGGCCACCTCCAAACAGCGACACTTGAAACAGCCCGTTTCGGTCGGATGCCTATTGAAAATAGGAAACAAGTTCGAAGAATCGAACAACACTTGAAGCGGAATTTTGATTAAGTACAACACTGTATCGAAAACAAGAAGAATATCGAAACAGTACAAAAACAGTTGTTTTATCGAATTAGACCTATAATTCGATAAAGTGATTTCTCCTCAAGACCTATTGAGAATCAATCGGATTAAGATTCGAAAACGCGTCGAATAATAATCAAGGTTTGAAGGAAACTCGTCCAACACTTAGACAATACACAAGGTATGTTGTTTTATCATTCAAAATCAATCCCTATTACAACTTCATCGCCACTATTTATAGGCAAAAGTGGCCTGACAAAATAACTTAAACTATTACAAGCAGTTCTTTAAAATAATGAAAATATAATAAAAGGTTCCCCATGTCACTTGCAAACAAAAGTAAAAGATGGGTTTTGTCTTCAAGGTGATAGCCGCCCTTTATGCTGCCGAGAATCCTGCTACTGTAATAATAAAAAAAGTGCTAAAGCTCCTTTTTTATTCTTTTGCCTTCACTACTTGGACCCCTTCCCCAAGGTGAAAGTTGCCTATGTTTGATTTACTCCAAGCCCGATTATCAAGGTAACTCCTGGTCTCGTATCCTTTTTCTCGCCTAAGTATGTTGGAATATGATCGAGGTGTTTTACGTCAATCCTTACTTCGTCTTCTTCGCGTGGAGTAGTTGGTTTCGTATCATTCCCTCCTTCTTTAAAAGAAATTGTCCTCAATTCCGCAATCCCATTATCGTCGAGATAAGGAGATAGATCACCTATGTTAAAAGTAGCATGCACTCCATAATCACCTGGAAGTTCTATCTTGTAGGCGTTGTCGTTCACCTTCGCAACTATTTTAAATGGTCCCTCAGCTCGTGGCATTAACTTGTTCTTAAGCTTACTCGGGAATCGTTCTTTCCTCAAATGCACCCAAACTAAATCCCCAACCTCGAATAATCTCGATTTTCTTTGCTTATTCGACTTCCTTTTGTATGTCTCGTTTATCTCCTTGATTCGTTCACGCACCTGTTCGTGTAATTTCATCATGGATTTCAGTTTTGACTCTGCATCCTTATGTACCAATTCGTCACTTGGTAATGGAATTAGATCTAGCGGTATGTAAGGATTCAGCCCGTAATCTACTTTGAATGGAGAGTGTGTCGTGGAATGAGTAGGAGAGCGATTATATGCGAACTCCGTATGTGCGAGCTTCAAATCCCAATCCTTTTGTGTTTTGCTTACCAAGCCTCGCAACAGCGTTCCCAGTGTCCGATGAGTCACTTCAGTTTGTCCGTATGTTTGAGGATGATGTGAAGTAGTAAACAAAAGCTTGGTTCCCACCTTTCTCCACAATGTGTTCCAAAAGTAGCTCAGAAACTTCGAGTCCCCGTCCGAAACAATAGTTTTCGGAACTCCATGTAATCGTACCACCTCTCGGAAATACAAGTCAGCAACATTACTCGCATCATCGGTTTTGTGACAAGAAACAAAATGAGCCATCTTTGAAAAACGATCAACAACAACCATAATCGCATCCTTACCTCGTTGGGTTCGCGTCAAAGCAACAATGAAATCCATCGAGACATCTTCCCATGGCCTCTCCGGGATCGGTAAAGGTGTGTAGACTCCTGGTTTGAACGAACTTTTCGCAACATGGCATGTCACACATTTACTAATTATATTATTAACATCCCCCTGCATCTTTGGCCAATAAAAATGTTCCTTCAGCACATCTAATGTCTTAGCCGAACCAAAGTGGCCAGCCAAACCTCCCCCGTGAGCCTCCCGAACCAACAATTCTCGAATCGTGTTCTTGGGTAAGCAAAGACGATTTCCCTTAAAAAGGAAGCCTTCCTGTATCGAAAATTCTCCCATCGGCCCAGATTTGCAAAGGGCGAAGGTCTCGCCAAAATCCGCATCACCGTCGTAATACTCCTTTATTGTCTCGAATCAAGCAAACGAACATCAAGAGTGGCGAGTACGGCATAATGCCTAGACAATGCATCTGCTACAACATTGCTCTTTCCATCCTTATACTTTGATGAGAAGTGAAATGATTGTAAGAATTCCACCCACTTCGCATGCCTGGGACTTAACTTGTGATGTCCGTTAATATACTTCAAGGATTCATGGTCCGAATGTATGATGAAATGCTTCGGCCGAAGATAGTGACTCCAATGATCTAGAGCCCTCACAATAGCATAAAACTCCTTGTCATACGTACAATAATTGAGACGAGCACCGTTTAACTTTTCTGAGAAATAAGCAATAGGCCGCTTTCCTTAAAAAAGAACTGCCCCAATGCCAACTCCAATAGCATCACATTTTACCTCGAACGGTTGCGAAAAATCGGGTAGTGCTAAGATTGGTGCTTCGCACAACTTTGCCTTCAAATTTGCGAATGACTCCTGAGCAGCCCGACTCCAATTAAACGTGCCCTTCTTTAAACATTTGGTTATTGGGCTTGCAATGGTACTGAAATCTCGAATGAATCTTCGGTAAAATGAGGCCAGTCCGTGGAACGATCTAACTTCCGTCACTATAGTGGGTACTGGCCAGGACTTGATTGCTTTGCTTGATCGACCGACACTCCATCCTTGGAAACAACATAGCCAAGAAAGACTATACTCTCGACCAAAAATGAGCACTTCTCCTTTTTTCCATACAGCATTTGTTCCCTAAAGGTTTCGAAGACTCGTCTCAAGTGTTCAAAATGTTCTTGCAACGATCGGCTGTAAATCAAAATATCATCTAAGTATACAACCACAAATTTCCCTAAAAATGGTTTAAGTACCTCATTCATCAAGCGCATGAAAGTACTCGGCGCATTTGTAAGGCCGAACGGCATAACGGTCCATTCATACAGCCCGTGTTTAGTTTTGAAGGCCGTCTTCCACTCATCTCCTTCTCGCATCCGGATTTGGTGATAACCACTTTGTAGGTCAACTTTTGAAAAGATCACAGATCCATGTAATTCGTCCAACATGTCATCAAACCTCGGAATCGGAAATCGATACTTGATGGTTATATTGTTCACAGCTCGACTGTCAATACACATTCGCCAAGATCCGTCTTTCTTAGGAACCAGTAATACCGGAACCGCATAAGGACTTAGGCTCTCTCGAACATACCCGCGGTTCATTAGTTCTTCGATTTGGTTTTGTAATTCCTTCGTCTCCTCAGGATTACATCTATAAGCAGCTTTGTAAGGAAGCGACGCACCCGGTATGAGGTCGATCTGATGTTCAATCCCACGAATAGGTGGCAAACCCGATGGTAATTCTTCGGGAAAAACATCCGCAAATTCGTGCAATAAGGCATCCATCCCTTCGTCATTCCGCACAACCATGTTACCATTCCGCGTCTCCTTCAGAATCAACAAGTACATGCACTCGCCATCATTAATAGCATGTTCCACATCCCGTTCGATAGCAAACATGGCCAGTTTTGGTTTTTCACTCCGACTAGAACTCATAGAGTGAATAGCTTGAGGTGTCATTGGTTTAAGCACAATCTTTTTGCCCTTATCCCGTAGCTCATACTCATTGCTTCTTCCTCGGTGTAAAATGTCCCTATCAAACATCCATGGCCTTCCCAAAAGTACATAGCATGCATCTATTGGGAGTACATCACATAATACGTTGTCTCCATACGAACCAATGGTTAGTCCAATCCTCACTTGTTTAGTCACCCTTATCTTGCTCCCATCATCGAGCCAATGCAAAGTGTAAGGTTTCGGGTGAGCCGTAGTGGTCAGCCCGAGTTTAGTCACCATCTCGCTGGAAGCTACGTTGGTAAAACTCCCTCCATCCATGATTAAACTACACCATTTTTTTTCAATTTGACACTTTGTGTGAAATATTTGATCCCGCTGTTCCAAATCATTTGAAACAGCTTTGGCTCGTAGAGTACGCAGAACTAAAGCCGTGTCATAGTTTGGAGCATCGTAAGTCTCACATTCTTCTCCTTCTTCGTCCTCCATGCTGAAATCAAATACATCACCTAGTCTCTCCTTTTCGTCCTTCACCAACAACTCGTCTCGGATCGTGACAGCTTCTCTTAGGGTTACCACTCATTTGTTTGGACACGTATTTTGATAATGTCCGAACCCTTAACATTTGAAACATCTTACTTTAGCCAAACTCGTCTCCTTCGGTACGTAGGGGTTCTTAGGAATCGCAACAGGGACCGGAGTTGGTACAGTTGCCTTAGTAGTTGAACTAGAACCGACACTTGGGTTTCCAAACTTGACTGGAAACTCGGGTTTATACAACTTCGTCCTGTTTTGAGCTTCCAACTTCACACATAGCCCACATAATGTATCGAATTCCTCGTATGGATACAGTTCCACCGAGTTAGCTATGCTTCGGTTCAAGCCACGCAAGAATCGCGACATTTTCGCTCCTCGTTCTCTTCTATTTCTCCCATTAAGGTCAGATTCTCAAACTCCTCAATGTATTCACTGATACTCAACTTTCCTTACATGAGATCTGCAATATTTCCGTACAAGGACAACCGATGTGATGTTGGTACATATCTTTTACGAAGTTTTCTTTTTAACGAATCCCACGAACGGATCTTTTAAACAACTAGCATTACATTGAAATTAAATAATGCGATCCTACATCCATTGTTTCCTAGCCTTGCTCGTGTTACCTTTCTGAGCTTCTTCACGTACCATTCGATCCCGAAATTTGACATCTGGGTGGGACACCCCCCTAAGATTACGAGGTCCAACATGGAGCTTGAAAATTCGGCTCTTATTCCCCATTCTTTCTACTTGGGCATATTCGGTTTCATCCGAGGCAATAGAGTCCGTGTGGGAACCAACAAAATTCGGGGCCTCAGGCACACAAGAGGCAGAATCGCTTTCTTGACATGGTGTATCCGGACTTACAACAACAGTTTTACAAGTACTAGCCTTGAGATTAGAGATGCACATCACTGAATTAACCCCTAAAGTTGGACAAGCTTTCGGGGAGAGTGATTGGTTCGCGGTATGTCCCGCAGGAGACAAAGTGTGATACGAATTATCCCGGAGAAGTGGATACGTATCGTTCGGAGTATATGTAGGAATATCGTAGCGGAAGTCTTTTTACGATTAGGGTGTTTTTGGATGTATTTTGTGGGAGTAATATCGAATATGACAATGAAAATTCGAACAAATGGAAAATGGAAGTAATATCGGGAAAAGTGATAATATCGATCAAGGAGACTTGAACGATCAAGAACAAGGGTTTATCGAATTAGACCTATAACTCAATAAGGTGATTTCTTCCCAAGACCTATTGAGAATCAATCGGATTAATACTCAAAAACGCGTCGAATAAAAATCAAGTTTCGGTAAAAATCATTTACCAAGGATAGAAATACAAAGTGTATTCTTTCACAACATTCAAATTCATAATACTATTATTACAAAGCTAATCAACTCCTACTTATAGGAGGTGAAGTCTTACAACTAAGGAATCAAACAAAAAAATAAAATAATTCAAAGATTACAAAATCTTTGAATAATCAAAACAAATCAAATAAAATACAAACAAGAAACATAAATCACAAAATTGGGGAACATAATCCCTAAAATAAGTAAAAAGGAAAAAAGAAGTAAAAAATACACAAAAGTGTATAAAATAAGTGGGCTGCCGGCAGGGACTCGACCGTGACCCGTGACACGGCCGCAGCGCGGTCGACAGGCGCCGGTAGGGACTCGACACGGGCGCGGCGCTGACAAGGACGTCGGCAGTGACTCGACCGTGTCCGATTGACACGGTCGCGGTGCGACAGGGACGTCCGACAGTGACTCTTCCGACAGTGACTCGGCGCGATAGGGACGTTCGGTGTGGACTCGATCGTGTCCTGGAACACGGTCGGGTGTCTGGGCAGTCAGTTTCGGTAGTTGTGGGCAAGTAGGACTCGACCATGTCTCCTGGCACGGTCGGGTTCGGCCGACAGCGACCTTGGCTATTCCGGACGAGCATGACTCGACCGTGCCGGACGACACGGCCGAGTTCGGTCGGCAGTGCTCGGCATTTTCCGGTAGGGTGTCATTTTCCGGCAGGCGACGACATTTTCCGGCAGGTTGTGTCATTTTTCGGCTTGTGTCCGTTTTCTCGCCTAAAAATGTCGTCGTACATGCATGACGCGTCGTAAGGCCGTTTATTTTGATCCTTGCTCCGTCTTCTTTATTTTGACTAGTTAATTTCGTATCATTCCCTCCACCTTTAAAAAGAATTGTCCTCAATTCCGTAATCCCATCGTTTCCAGATGAAATAATTAATATCTTTACTTCAAAAATATCTGCGATGTGTATCTAGTTCAGAATCTTGAGACGGTAGGTAGTAGGGGTTCCCAGAGAATTACCAACAAAATAACCATCATTATTACTAAAATAATAATTATTCTGTGAGACAAAATCTTTATCATCGTGGTTGAACTCATTGGATGCAAGTTCAAGAACCAAGAAAATTGCCTCGGAATCACCTTTCACATCAAAATATTGGGAAGGATCGTCTTTAGGCTCGGTATCATAAACAGGAACCACTGGGTAAATATAGCACTGTTCTTCATCTTTATCAAAAATAGGTGGCCCATCATAATCATGGATTTCATGAAGCATGGTCGTGGGGGTGTGGATTATGGTGGATGACTAGTGGTCCATCTTGGCGGCGGTCGTGTGGCATGGTGGTTGTGAGACATGGGAAGCTGGATCTCAATCTGGTACTGATGTTATAGCGACAATCAGGGCTACAAAACTGGGGAAGATGGCGGTGGCGGCACAGGTAAATTGTCGTCATCCCATTGACAAGAACTGTCAAAAACTCCATCAATGGAGGTAGCCAAGTGAGACCAGAAGAAATCAAATTCCTCCATTTTAGTTCCAGAATCGGTATGGCTAGAGTCAAGAGATAGTTCTTCACAAGAACTCGTTGAATAAATCGCCCAAGGAGATGACCTTGGTCTCTGATACCACTTATGATACGAATTATCCCAGAAAAGTGGATACGTATCGGCCGGAGTGTGCGTATGAATATCGTAGCGGAAGTCTTTTTACGAATATGAGAATTCGAGTGTATGAATATGGATGAAATATGGGAGTAATATCGAATATGACAATGAAAATTCGAACAAATGAAAATTGGAAGTAATATCGGAAAAAGTGATAATATCGATCAAGAAGACTTGAACGATCAAGAACAAGGGTTTATCGAATTAGACCTATAAATCGATAAGGTGATTTCCTCCCAAGACCTATTGAGAATCAATCGGATTAATACTCGAAAACGCGTCGAATAAAAATCAAGTTTCGGGAAAAATCATTTACCAAGGATAGAAATACAAAGTGTATTCTTTCACAACATTCAAATTCATAATACTATTATTACAAAGCTAATCAACTCCTACTTATAGGAGGTGAAGTCTTACAACTAAGGAATCAAACAAAAAAATAAAATAATTCAAAGATTACAAAATTTTTGAATAATCAAAACAAATCAAATAAAATACAAAAAAGAAACATAAATCACAAAATGGGGGAAACATAATCCCTAAAATAAGTAAAAAGGAAAAGAGAAGTCAAAAATACACAAAAGTGTATAAAATAAGTGGGCTGCCGGCAGGGACTCGACCGTGTCCCGTGACACGGCCGCGGCGCGGTCGACAGGCGCCGGCAGGGACTCGACACGGGCGCGGCGCTGACAATGACATCGGCAGTGACTCGACCGTGTACGCTTGACACGGTCGCGGCGCGATAGGGACGTTCGGAGTGGACTCGATCGTGTCCTGGAACACGGTCGGGCATCTGGGCAGTCAATTCCGGTAGTTGTGGGCGAGTAGGACTCGATCGTGTCTCTTGGCACGGTCGGGTTTGGCCGACAGCGACCTTGGCTATTCCGTGCGAGCATGACTCGACCGTGCGGGATGACACGGCCGAGTTCGGTCGGCAGTGCTCGGCATTTTCCGGCAGGGTGTCCTTTTCCGGCAGGCGATGACATTTTCCGGCAGGTTGTGTCATTTTCCGGCTTGTGTCTGTTTTCTCGCCTAAAAATGTCGCCGTACGTGCATGACGCGTCGTAAGGCCGTTTATTTTGATCCTTGCTCCGTCTTCTTTATTTTGACTAGTTAATTTCGTATCAAATTGCAAGTTGCAGACTTATCCGCTCGAAATACTGACCTCTTTCTTTGGAGCCGGAGGAAGGCGGCAAAAGCGGTGGAGCCCCCACACCGGTGGTGGGCGATCACCATCGGGATATCCGTCGTTGCCTTACATTTGGCATTGCTATTCCCCTCCTTGATCTTGCATAAATCTGTTGAATTTCCGATACAGCTACAAACATGACAAAATCTCGGAACAAACTCATATTCAATCTTCTGCTGGAAATAGATACCTCTAGTGTCAATTATCTCAACAGACTTCAACAAATCCTTGGAGACGTCAATTTGGACAAGGACCCTAGCATATGCGATTCGTTGCATAGTTTTAGTGAGCTTGTCCGTTAACAAAGGAGTGCCCACTCTGGAAGCTATGCGGCTTAGAATTTTTGGACTCCAACACTCAAGTGGCAGGTTTGGAAAAATCACCCAGATGGGTGCTGATCTGATGCCATCTTCTCCAAACTTAAACCATTCTGGCAGCTCTTTAAGAAGCAAAGTATGCCCCCCAGCCGAGTAAGGGCCTCCGCTACTAACCAAATCTCGATCTTCCCTCGATTTAAAAATGAACGTGATCCAACCATTAACATTGTGAACTATTTCATGTTGGACATTCCAGGAGGCACACAACTCTTGAAGTCTAATTTTCCCTGGGTGGCGAGTATGGAAATATCCCACAAGGGCAGGTCCGAAGCATCTTTCTACGTCCAAAACCTCATCCGTTGAAATGCGAATGAATTCCTCTAATGTCGGTTCCAGAGTTAACTTGTGCCCGGATTCTGGATTACTATTATTTCTCACAAGATCAGCATAGCTTGGGTCATAATCTGCTTTGCTATACTTCTTCTCGGGCCCAAGAGCTGTTGTCTTGAAAACAGCTTTCTGCCTTGGATTCTTTTTCGATTCAGTGAAATCATTTAGCAATTTAGGAGCAGGAACTGGAGCAGGCTGCTTCGAAAGGCTAACTCTGACGGAATCAGGTTGCTTCACACTTTTGTTACTGCTAGGCAATCCATCAAGCACCTCGCGTGCAAGAACAGGTGCAGAAGGAATATTGCCCAAGTTTTTCTTAAGTTCCTCCGAGTCAGACCCAAGCGAGGAAATATATACCTCACGACTGGAATGATTACCAGTTACAGCAACAGTACTCTCATCAACCTCAATTAGAGGGGGATTAGCCAATTTACCTGAAGTGGAGCAGGGGACGTCAAGCATCGCCAAAGGGCTGAAGGCAGTCCGCTTCGCTTTACCATTTGCTTTTCGACCACCCATGACAGCCAATCACGACGGTGAAACTAGCTCGCCTGAGATTTCCGAGCCACCGGAGGAATACCAGCCAAAGATAGCGGGACAGGAGAAATTGCAAAGGGATGCGGAAAAACACTCCAGCAAACTTGAAAGATGAGATGCGACTGACCACAAAGGAAACACAGAATCACGATAATTGATTTAGAAAGACAAATGGAGAGGTTCTGCAGTCAGCGCCTGTAGGGATGAAATCGCCAAAGAGAGCATTTCTTCAGCTCCCCTTTTGTATTTTATTTTGATTTGTTTTGATTATTCAAAGATTTTGTAATCTTGGAATTGTTTTCTTTAATTGTTAGGAAGACTTGAGGTTTCCTATATATAGTCTTGTGTAAGCATTGTAAGATAATGAATTTGAATGTTGAAAGAATACACTTTGTGTTTTTCTTGGTGAATGCTTTTCATCGAAACTTGATTTTTATTCGACGCGTTTTCGAGTATTAATCCGATCGATTCTCAATAGGTCTTTAGAAGAAATCACCTTATCGAATTATAGGTCTAATTCGATAAACCCTTGTTCTTGTTCGAATTTTCATTATCATATTCGATATTACTTCCATAAAAATACACTCAAAACACCCTAATCGTAAAAAGCCTTCTGCTATCATACACTTACATATACTCCGACCGATACATATTCACTTTTCCAGGTGAATTCGTATCATAAGTGGCATCGGAGCCCACACCTGAATTTCTTAATTCAGTTGAGGTTCTTGATCCTTCAGTAAAATGGAGTTCAACGATATTTATCTCTTGGCGATATTATGCGACGCATTACACAACGTACCGGAGTTCATGGGACCTTCCGATCCAGAAGTATGTGTTGATTGGCTCCACGTTTGTGAGGAGTTTTTCAACCACAATTCAATTCCATTTGACCGCCGAGTCTCATTGGCGACAAAACGCCTTCGTGGTCGCGCCTCGACCTGGTGGCAGAAATTGAAAACCAGCCGATTACACCAAGGTAAACCCAAACTAAGAGACTGGAACAAATTAATAAAACACTTTACTCGAAAATTCATCCCCACAAATTCTCACCACCACGATCCACCAACGGCACCACACCGGAAATTGCAGAAGTTCAGCGCCACCCCGCCACCGACCTTCGATCTAAGGTTTTTCCACATCACTGAGCGGCACAATGACGAATTTCCAGCAGAACCTTTTTCCTATGAAGACGATGCCCCTACTACCATTTTTAATGAAGTAGATGAGGCAAAGGTTTCAACGACGCAATACAACAAAGAAGACGATTTGGTTAGTGTTTCCCTAATTGACGAACTTGGATGTTGCTATTATGAGCATGGGCCAATTAATTGCATTGGCCAAATTGACCAAAACGGAATTGATGAGCCGAATGAATTATGGTCAGATGAACATTTGACATAAGTCGGGCCTTTTAAAGATGTGGAAGACAAAATTGAGCTTGGTACTAAAATTGGTCGGTTAGAAGAAAACGACAATTTTGAGCCTAAATTTCATATCGACTCAGTTTCTGGTGATGGACATATTGTCTTGGATGATTACCATATTGAGGTTAGTAAATTATTTTGTGATGGGCCATTATTGGAACAACCCAACAATATTGAAACGGAGAGTTGGTCAGATTATGACGGACCGCTAGCATTTGATGAGGAACCAGTTGATGAAGACGAATCCGTAATAAATCCTGTGTTTCCCATTCTTGATGGTGAATCCGATGTGGAATTATTAGTGTTTCCAATTCTGGATGATGAACCCGATGTGAAATTATCCGTGCGTCCCATTTCAGATGTCCACTCATGTCATGATATCGGTATTACCTGGCGGAGTAATTATTATTATTTAATTAATAATGATAGTTATTTTGTTGGTGATTCTCGAGGCCCCCCCACTACCTATCGTCTCAAGATTTTGGGCCATGTACGCACTACAGATATTTTCGAAATCAAATACGTGGAGGTTTTAGCTATTTCATCTGGAAACGACGGGAGTTCGGAATTGAGGACAATTTCCTTTAAAGGGGGAGGGAATGATACGGAATTGACTTGTCCGAATAAAGAAAACAAAGCAAGGATCGATGTAAATGGCCTTACAATGCGTCATGCACGTACGGCGACATTTTTAGGCGAGAAAACGGACACAAGACATAAAAGGACCAAACTGCCGAGCTCGACCGTGTCCCAGGACACGCCCGTGTCACAACCTGCCGAAAAATGTCACAACCTGCCTGAAAAGGTCACAATCTGCCGGAAAATGTCACCCTACCGGAAAATTCCGAAGAACTGCCGACCGAACTCGGCTGTGTCGTCCGACACGGCCCGTGCCGTACTCGTCCGGAAATGCCAAAGTCACTGTCGGCCGAACCCGACCGTGTCGTCCGACACGGTCGAGTCTTACTCATCCAGAACTGCCGGAACGTCTGCCCGTCCAACCCGACCGTGCCAGGCGAAACGGTCGAGTCCTACTCGCCCAGAAATGCTGGAACGCCTGTCGGCCGAACCCGATCGTTCCAGGCGACACGGTCGAGTCCTACTCGCCCACAGCTGCCGGAAATGACTACCCAAACACCCGACCGTGTTCCAGGCGACACGGTCGAGTCACTGCCGACCAGGACGCGCGCGCCGCGGCCGTGTCAAGCGACACGGCCCGTGTCCAGCCCGCTGTTTTCCTCATTTTATAGCCTTTTGTGCTATTTGTCTTGTCTTTTCTTCTTTTACTCATTTTAGGGATTGTGTTTCCCTAAATCATGATTTTGTGTTCCCTTTTGTATTTTTTTTTTATCGGTAAATAAATTTTATTGATCAAAAGGGCATACAGTAAACTGTATGCTATACATAGCCACGAAGGTGGCCTAAAATTCCGAAAAACAAACTCGCTCTAAAGTAAGGCGACTCAGACGGGTAAAACCCGTCCAAGTGGGGAAATAAACCCCTAACCTGTCCTTTAATCTGCATATTACATCAATCATACATTAAACAGCTAGCATTACATTGAAATTGAATAATGCGATCCTACATCCATTGTTTCCTAGCCTTGCTCTTGTTACCTTTCTGAGCTTCTTCACGTACCTTTCGATCCCGAAATTTGACATCTGGGTGGGACACCCCCCTAAGATTACGAGGTCCAACATGGAGCTTGAAAATTCGGCTCTTATTCCCCATTCTTTCTACTTGGGCATATTCGGTTTCATCCGAGGCAATAGAGTCTGTGTGGGAACCAACAAAATTCGGGACCTCAGGCACACAAGAGGCAGAATCGCTTTCTTGACATGGTGTAGCCGGACTTACAACAACAATTTTACAAGTACTAGCCTCGAGATTAGAGATGCACATCACTTAATTAACTCCTAAAGTGGGAAAAGCTTTCGGCGAGAGTGATTGGTTCGCGGTATGTCCCTCAGGAGACAAAGTGCAAGTTGCAGACTTATCCGCTCGAAATACTGACCTCTTTCCGGAGCCGGAGGAAGGCGGCAAAAGCGGTGGAGCCCCGTAGGTGGTGGTGGCCACCGGGATATCCGTCGTTGCCTTACATTTGGCATTGCTATTCCCCTCCTTGATCTTGCATAAATCTGTTGAATGTCCGATACAGCTACAAACATGACAAAATCTCGGAACAAACTCATATTCAATCTTCTGCTGGAAATAGATACCTCTAGTGTCAATTATCTCAACAGACTTCAACAAATCCTTGGAGACGTAAACGTGGACAAGGACCCTAGCATATGCGATTCGTTGCATAGTTTTGGTGAGCTTGTCCATTAACAAAGGAGTGCCCACTCTGGAAGCTATGCGGCTCAGAATTTTTGGACTCCAACACTCAAGTGGCAGGTTTGGAAAAATCACCCAGATGGGTGCTGATCTGATGTCATCTTCTCCAAACTTAAACCATTCTGGCAGCTCTTTAAGAAGCAAAGTATGCCCCCCAGCCGAGTAAGGGCCGCCGCTACTAACCAAATCTCGATCTCCCCTCGATTTAAAAATGAATGTGATCCAACTATTAACATTGTGAACTATTTCATGTTGGACATTCCAGGAGGCACACAACTCTTGAAGTCTAATTTTCCCTGGGTGACGAGTATGGAAATATCCCACAAGGGTAGGTCCAAAGCATTTTTCTACGTCCAAAACCTCATTCGTTGAAATGCGAATGCATTCCTCTAATGTCGGTTCCAGAGTTAGCTTGTGCCCGGATTCTGGATTCCTATTATTTTTCACAAGATCAGCATAGCTCGGGTCATAATCTGCTTTGCTATACTTCTTCTCAGGCCCAAGAGCTGTTGTCTTGAAAACAGCTTTCTGCCTTGGATTCTTCTTCGATTCAGTGAAATCATTTAGCAATTTAGGAGCAGGCACTGGAGCAGGCTACTTCAAAAGGCTAACTCTGACGGAATCATGTTGCTTCACACTTTTGTTACTGATAGGTAATCCATCAAGCACCTCGCGTGCAAGAATAGGTGCAGAAGGAATATTGCCCAAGTTTTTCTTACGTTCCTTCGAGTCAGACCCAAGCGAGGAAATATATACCTCACGACTGGAATGATTACGATTCTGAATAAGATTCTCATCAACCTCAATTAGAGGGGGATTCGCCAATTTACCTGAAGTGGAGCAGGGGACATCAAGCATCGCCAAAGGGCTGAAGGCAGTCCGCTTCCCTTTACCCTTTGCTTTCCGACCACCCATGACAGCCAATCACGACGGTGAAACTAGCTCGCCTGAGATTTCCGATCCACCAGATGAATACCAGCCAACAATAGCAGGACAGGAGAAATTGCAAAGGGATGCGGAAAAACACTTCATCAAACTTGAAAGATGAGATGCGACTGACCACAAAGGAAACACAGAATCACGATAATTGATTTAGAAAGACAAATGGAGAGGTTCTGCAGTCAGCGCCTGTAGGGATGAAATCGCCCAAGAGAGCATTTCTTCAGCTCCCCTTTTGTATTTTATTTTGATTTGTTTTGATTATTCAAAGATTTTGTAATCTTGGAATTGTTTTCTTTAATTGTTAGGAAGACTTGAGGTTTCCTATATATAGTCTTGTGTAAGCATTGTAAGATAATGAATTTGAATGTTGAAAGAATACACTTTGTGTTTTCCTTGGTGAATGCTTTTCATCGAAACTTGATTTTTATTCGACGCGTTTTCGAGTATTAATCCGATCGATTCTCAATAGGTCTTGAGAAGAAATCACCTTATCGAATTATAGGTCTAATTCGATAAAACCTTCTTGTTCGAATTTTCATTGTCATATACGATATTACTTCCATAAAAATACACTCAAAACACCCTACTCGTAAAAAGCCTTCCGCTATCATACACTTACATATACTCCGACCGATACATATTCACTTTTCCAGGCGAATTCATATCATAAGTGGTATCGGAGCCCACAACTGAATTTCTTAATTCAGTTGAGGTTCTTGATCCTTCCCCAAAATGGAGTTCAACGATATTTATCTCTTGGCGATATTACGCGACGCATTACACAACGTACCGGAGTTCATGGGACCTTCCGATCCAGAAGCATGTGTTGATTGGCTCCACGTTTGTGAGGAGTTTTTCAACCACAATTCAATTCCATTAGACCGCCGAGTCTCGTTGGCGACAAAACACCTTCGTGGTCGCGCCTCGACCTGGTGGCAGAAATTGAAAACCAGCCGATTACACCAAGGTAAACCCAAACTAAAAGACTGGAACAAATTCATAAAACACTTTACTCGAAAATTCATCCCCACAAATTCTCACCACAACGATCCACCAACGGCACCACACCGGAAATTACAGAAGTTCAGCGCCAACCCGCCACCGACCTTCGATCTAAGGTTTTTCCACATCACTGAGCGGCACAATGACAAATTTCCAGCAGAACCTTTTTCCTATGAAGACGATGCCCCTACTACCATTTTTAATGAAGTAGATGAGGCAAAGGTTTCAACGACACAATACAACAAAGAAGACGATTTGGTTAGTGTTTCCCTAATTGACGAACTTGGATCTTGCTATTATGAGCATGGGCCAATTAATTGCGTTGGCCAAATTGACCAAAATGGAATTGATGAGCCGAATGAATTATGGTCAGATGAACATTTGACACAAGTCGGGCCTTTTAAAGATGTGGAAGACAAAATTGAGCTTGGTACTAAAATTGGTCGGTTAGAAGAAAACTACAATTTTGAGCCTAAATTTTATATCGACTCAATTTCTGGTGATGGACTTAATGGCTTGGATGATTACCAAATTGAGGTTAGTAAATTATTTTGTGATGGGCCATTATTGGAAGAGCCCAACAATATTGAAACGGAGAGTTGGTCAGATTATGACGGACCGCCAGCATTTGATGAGGAACCAGTTGATGAAGACGAATCCGTAATAAATCCTGTGTTTCCCATTATTGATGGTGTATCCGATGTGGAATTATCAGTGTTTCCAATTCTGGATGATGAACCCGATGTGAAATTATCCGTGCGTCCCATTTCAGATGTCCACTCATGTCATGATATCGGTATTACCTGGTGGAGTAATTATTATTATTTTATTAATAATGATAGTTATTTTGTTGGTGATTCTCGAAGGCCCCCCACTACCTATCGTCTCAAGATTTTGGGCCATGTACGCACTGCGGATATTTTCGAAATCAAATACGTGGAGGTTTTAGCTATTGAGCTTGTCCGAATTGGGCCATGTACCACTTATGATACGAATTCGCCCGGAAGAGTGGATACGTATCGGTCGGAGTATATGTAAGTGTATGATAGCGGAAGGCTTTTTAAGAGTCGGGTGTTTTTGGGTGTATTTTATGGGAATAATATCAGATATAACAATGAAAAATCGAACAAGAAGACTTGAACGATCAAGAACAAGGGTTTATCGAATTAGACTTATAATTCGATAAGATATTTCTTCTCAAGACCTATTGAGAATCAATCGGATTAATACTCGAAAACGCGTCGAATAAAAATCAAGTTTCGATAAAAAGCATTCACCAAGGAAAACACAAAGTGTATTCTTATTTCTTCAACATGCAATTCATTATCTTGGTTACAAGGCTAATGATAGACTACTTATAGGAGGTGAAGTCTTACAACTAAGGAATCTAAAACAACAAGATCACATGATCTTTGAAATGAAAAACAATAACCAAGTAAAGAAATCAAAAGCAAGATCAAATGATCTTGAAAAGGAAGACAAGAATCAAAATAAAACTATAAAAATAACAACAACAAATAATAGGGGGAAAAAGAAAGGAAAAGAAGACAAAAATACACAAAAGTGTATAAAATAAGGGAGCTGCCGGCAGGGGCTCGACCGTGTCCCGAGACACGGCCGCGGCGCGGTCGAAAGGCATCGGCAGGACTCGACCGTATCGCCTGGAACACGGTCGGGTATCTGGACAGCGAGTTCCGGTAGTTGTAGGCGAGTAGGACTCGACCGTGTTCGTATGACACGGTCGGGCTGGTCGGCAGACTTTCGATGCTTTTCGGACGGGTGTGACACGACAGTGTCGAGGGACACGGTCAGGTGTGGCCGACAGTGACTTTGGCATTTTCGGACGAGTTCGGCACGGGCCATGTCGGACGACACGGTCGAGTTCGGTCGGTAGTGCTCGGCATTTTCCGGCAGGTGGGACATTTTCCGGCAGGTTGGACACGGTCGAGCTCGGCAGCTTGGTCCTTTTACGTCTTGTGTCCGTTTTCTCGCCTAAAAATGTCGCCGTACGTGCATGGCGCGTTGTAAGGCCATTTACGTCGATCCTTGCTTTGTTTTCTTTATTCGGACTAGTCAATTCCGTATCATGTTGGCATTGAAGGAGCTAAACGGTGGTATTTCACTTTAGTTGGCTATTTTTTGGGGAAAGCCCCGTCCCTCAGTTTGATCAAGAATTACTTTCTGTCGGCGTGGAAGGGTCTTAAGGAGGTGTTCTCCTCTGAGGGGGGATTTTATTTCTTTAAGTTTGAAAGTGAGCAAGTTTTGACCGAGGCGTTAGAGGGAGGGCCGTGGCTGATTCAAGGCCAGTCCATCTTTCTTACCCGGTGGAAGCTTGGTATGTCTCTTCTAAAGGTTCAGCCTAAACATGTCCCTGTTTGGGTGAAACTTCGTAATGTCCCTCTCGAGTATTGGACTGACGAGGGGCTCTGTATTACTGCTAGTTCTATAGGGGAGCCACTTTTTGCTGACGTGTTCACTAGGAACTGTCTGAAAGTGGATTATGCTCGAGTATGCATCATGCTAGACGCTAATACTAGCCTGATTCGCTCGTTTCTCATGGTTCTTCCGTGTGATGGTGATTGTCCTTGTGTTAGGAGGATCCATGTTGAGTATGAATGGTTACCACATCGGTGTGGTGTTTGTAGAGTTTTCGGGAATCGTGATCAGGTTTGCCCGAGCATTTCTATGCCTTTGGTTCAGAAGCAGGTTAAGCAGGCTCGTATTTATGTGGCTATGCCTTCTCCCTCAGTTCTCGTGGTCTGGGTTCTTCATTGGGTCTGGTTCCGGCTAGGGGGTCGCGGCTGAGGTAGCCACCACTGCCAGATCCGGGTGCCCAGGAGTAGTGTTAGCGGGTGGCACTAGAGGTCGTAGTGCTGTTTTGGGTCCGTTGACTTGCGTTTTTACTTTCTCCTTGGTTACTACCAGCTCTCCTATCGTGTCGCCTAGGTGGGCTTGTGCTGGTGTGTCTGAGCCGCCTCACAACAGGTTTGCAGCTCTTTCTGGTCTTGCCGATGGTATTGAAGATGAGATTCCTGAGTGTGTCGGCACGTCGCTTTATCCTAGTTCTTCTCCGTTGGGCCCTAATTTAGATGTAGCCCAGGTCGATGTTGTTAAATGATCCCTATTGCCGTGTGGAATGTTCATGGTCTTAACCGGACTGATCATCAGATCTCGGTTCGGGAGGTAATTTGCTCGTTTAAACTTTGTTGTATTGCTCTACCTGAGACGCGAGTCTCGGGTGGTAACTTTGGGAGTGTGATGCGATTGTGACATCTCCAAACGAAGTAAGGATTGACGTAGGTGACGATACCACGTTGCATGCACATGCACCTACGTACTTCGGTGAGAAAACAAATGCGGAAATGGGAACGATCTTAATAACCGGAACCGGGGATAACTTAGACGTATCAAAACATGCATACAAAATCGGCCATATTAGGGGGAGATTTCGGCCGATTGTGATGGGAGATTCATGAAGGATTTTTGTCCCAACTACTTTCAAGTTTGCTTTCATTTTTTTCAAAGTCCACCATAATAAAATCAAGGATAGAGATTTGGCTCACTCCACCTTTTGAAATCGGCCGAACATACAAGGAAGAAGATGCCAAGAAGTCCCTTTCATGTTCAAGTCCTTGTCAAAGCCTTACAAAAAGATATCACATGAGAAAGATCTTGTCCACTCCTTGAAGCTACCCATGGCCGAACAAGAAAGGAAGAAGCCATGCATGATGTTGCTTTCAATCTTTGTCAAAGTCTTGATAGTTTAGTTTAATATTTGCTTGTCTTTTAGCTTGATCTTGTTTGATCTTGTTTGATCTTGTTTGTAGTTGTAATGGCTATATATTAGCCTCATATTCAACCTTTCAAATCACTTTGAAGCTTAAGAAAAACAAAATACATTGTGTATGTATTCTTGTTGAATGATTTTCAGCACACCTTGATTATAATTCGACGCGTCTTCGAGTTGTAATTTAATCAATTCTCAATAGGTCTTGAGGAGAGATTGTCTTATCAAGCTATAGGTCTAGTTTGATAATTTACTTTCATATTATCTTGTTTACGCAAACCGAATTGCCCTACTTTCGGTTAATTCTTACGAGTGTTACACATATACGAGTGTTGTGAGGTAACAAAATATTTCGGCTGCATTTCCTTGCGAGTTTACGTACATTTCATATGTAATTCGTATCATTAGTGGCATCGGAGACCAAGGTTATTTCCTTGTCGAAATTCTCTTGGCGATTTTCTTGATCAAGCTATCTTATCATGGATTTTTCCGATGATTTCATGGAGAAACTCCGTGAGGCACTACACAACTTACAAGAACCACGTTTTCAAGCTAGAAGAGGAGGATATGACGCACATTCACTGCGTCATGTAGATGAATTCAAAGTAAATGAACTTCCGGAATTTGTCAGAGGTACCAATCCCGAAGTCTACTTGGAGTGGGAGAGGAAGATTGAATGTATGTTCGACTTCAAGAACCTTAACGATGAGAAACGTTGCAAATATGCGATTCTCAAGTTAGGGAAGGGCGCTTCCGTATGGTTCGAGGGTGTGAAAACACAACGAGCTCGTGCTTGAAAAGAGAAAATCCGTTCTTGGGATTCTTTGAAGAAAAAACTACGTAAAAGGTATGTCCCGGCATCACATCGGTTAACCTTATACTGAAAAATTGCGGAGTTCGTGCAAGGGAAACTAAGTGTGGGAGAATACATTGAAGAATTTGAAGGCTTGGCCTTAATGGGAGAACTCGAAGAAAATGAAGAACAAAGAATGTCACGTTTCTTACATGGCCTTAACCGAAACATTACAAATACAGTGGAATTATACCCCTGTGGAGATTTTGACACTTTATGCGGACTATGCATAAAAATAGAAGCTCAAAACAAGTTGAAATTTGCCAAACCCGAATTCCCATACAAATTCGAAAATACAAGTGCCGGCTCAAGTTCGACTACGAAACCTACCATACCTTTTCAAGTCCCTACCCTAGCCCTGAAGGTTCCTCACGTTTCCAAGGAAACGAGCTTGGCTAAAGTACGATGCTTTAAATGTCAAGGATTTGGTCACTATCAAAATGCATGTCCAAATAAACGGGTGGTCACGTTAAGAGAAGCTCTTGCGGTCCGAGACAAACTTTTAGTCGAGGATGAGAAGGATGGACTTGGTGACGTTTTTAACATGGAGGCCGAGGAAGAGAACGAGGAATGCGAGACTTATGACGCTCCAGAATATGATACTGCTTTAGTGCTTCGACCTCTACATACCAAAATCATTCCAAGTGATACGGAGCAAAGAGACCAAATCTTTCATTCCAAATGCCGAGTCGGAGAAAAGTGGTGTAGTTTGATAATAGACGGAGGGATTGCACGAATGTAGCTTCAAATGAGATGGTTACCAAACTCAGGCTAACTACTACGGCTCACCCGAGGCCGTATGCCTTACACTGGCTCGATGACGGAAGTAAAGTAAAGGTATCAAGACAAGTACGGGTCAACTTTACTATGGGACCATACGGAGACGATGTGTTATGTGACGTACTTCCGATGGACGCATGCCACGTACTATTGGGACGACCATGGATGTTCGACCGAGATGTTTTACATCGAGGTCGGAGTAATGAATATGAATTACGAGACAAAGTAAAGAAGATTGTACTCAAACCGATGTCCCCGCAAGCTATCCGTTCGATGAGTTCTAGTCGAGTGGAGAAACCGAAACTTACCATGCTTGCTAGCGAAAGGGAAATGGAACATGCCATTAATGACGGGGAGCGAGTATATTTGGTGATGTTTAAAGAGACACGGGACGAGAACATGGGAGTACAAAACGGAGGAGAGCTAGATGTGTTGTTACAGGAATTTGAGGATGTTTTTCCCGAAGAATTACCGTCGGGTTTACCACCTATTCGTGGTATCGAACACCAAATTGATCTTATACCGGGAGCACCACTTCCTAATAAAGCCGCTTATAGATGTAATCCTGAGGAGACGAAGGAGTTACAAAGACAAGTCGAAGAGCTTTTGGACCGCGGGTATGTCTGGGAGAGTTTGAGTCCGTGTGCGGTTCCGGTCTTACTTGTCCCTAAGAAAGATGGTTCTTGGTGGATGTGTGTGGATAGTCGGACCGTGAACAATATCACTGTCAAGTATCGGTTCCCTATCCCGAGACTTGATGATATGTTAGACGAACTACATGGTTCGGTAATCTTTTCAAAGGTTGATTTACGAAGCGGATATCATCAAATCCGAATGCTGATACGGAATTGACTAGTCCAAATAATGAAAACGAAGCAAGGATCGACGTAAATGGCCTTACAATACGTCATGCACGTACGGCAACATTTTTAGGCGAGAAAACGGACACAAGCCGGAAAATGACACAACCTGCCGGAAAATGTCGTCGCCTGCTGGAAAATGTCGAGCCTGCCGGAAAATATCGCACCTGCCAGAAAATGCCGAGCACTGCAAGCCGAACTCGGCCGTGTCGTCCGGCACGGCCCATGCCGAAATGTCCCAGAATTGTGAAACTGACTGCCGGCCAGACTCGATCGTGTCCCGAGACACGGCCGAGTCGAACTCTTCCGGATAAGCCAAAACCGACTGCCCAATCGCCCGATCATGTTCCAGGACACGGTCGAGTCATTGTCGAACGTCCCTGTCGCGCCGCGCCCGTGTCAAGCGGACACGGTCGAGTCATTTCCGAACGTCCCTGTCGCGCCGTGCCCGTGCCGAGTCACTGTCGGACGAGTCACTATCGGACGTCGTTGTCGCTCCGCGACCGTGTCAAGCGGACACGGTCGAGTCCCTGCCGGCGCCTGTCGACCGCGCCGCGGCCGTGTCACGGGACACGGTCGAGTCCCTGCCGACAACCCCCTTATTTTATACACTTTTGTGTATTTTTTACTTCTCTTTTCCTTTTTACTTATTTTAGGGATTATGTTTTCCCCATTTTGTGATTTATGTTTCTTGTTTGTATTTTATGTTTATTTGTTTGGATTATTCAAAGATTTTATAATCTTTGAATTATTTTCTTTTTTTTGTTTGATTCCTTAGACTTAGACTACATCCTCCTATAAGTAGTCTTCACTTAGCCTTGTAATGATATTGTATTATGAATGTTGAAGTATAAGAATACACATTGTGTTTTCTATTCTTGGTGAATGCTTTTCATCGAAACTTGATTTTTATTCGACGCGTTTTTGAGTATTAATCCGATTGATTCTCAATAGGTCTTGAGGAGAAATCATCTTATCAAATTATAGGTCTAATTCGATAAACCTTTGTTCTTGTTCGATCGAATCACTTTGATCGATATTATCACCTTTTCAATATTACTTCCATTTTCATTTGTTCGAATTTTCATTGTTTTATCCAATATTACATCCAAAAATACATCCAAAAACACCCATACTCGTAAAAAGACTTCCGCTATGATATTCATACGTACACTCCGAACGATACGTATCCGCCTCTCTGGGATAATTCGTATCATAAGTGGTATCGGAGCCCAGGGTCATCTCCTTGGGCGATTTATTCAACGATTTCTTATCAAGAACTATCTCTTGATTCTTGTTAGGGATTTCTCCGATCTCGATTTCTTGATGAAACTCCGTGACGCACTAAACGGCTTACCGGAGCAATGTATGCAAGAAAGACGAAGAGACGATGCCAACGATATTGATTTCTTGGCCAAATTTCGCAGCATACCGGAGTTTCACGGATCTTGTAATCCAGATGCGTGCATAGATTGGCTCCGTGCTTGTGAGGAGCACTCAGACTTCAAAGCTGCCCCGATCAACCGCCGCATTTCGCTGGTGACAAAGCGCCTCCGCGGTAGCGCCGCCTTCTGGTGGCAAAAATTGAAACAGTACCGTTCAGAACAACGTAAGCCTAAAATTACAGATTGGCAAAAATTCATAAAATATTCCAATCGAAGGTACAAACCATACCACCACTCGTTGTTCCCCCACCACCAGTCCTTCGACGCCCCGTAGCCGACATTCGATCTAAGGTTTTTCCCCATCAAGGAATTCCGAGCAGAGTCCTTTCTCGATGAAGATGATGTCCTTACTGTCATTTTTAATGAAGTAGATGAGACAGAGGTTTCAACGGCGCCATACAACGAAAAAGATGAGTTGAGTCGTATTTCCCTAATTGACGAACATGGATCTTGCTATTTTGAGCATGGACCAATTGGTTGTGTTGGCCAATTTGACCAAGACGGACCAACTTATGTTAATGGTGAGGAACTTGTTAGTGTCATAGAAACCGGGCCGGATTATGAAGGGCCACCAGTATTTGATACCGAACCAGTTGACGAAGAGGAGCCCATAATTGATTCCATGTTTTCCATTCTTGATGGTGAACCCGATGTGGAATTATCAGTGTTTCCAATTCTGGAAGATGAACCCGATGTGAAATTAACCGTGCGTCCCATTTCAGATGTCCACTCATGTCATGATATCGGTATTACCTGGCGGAGTAATTATTATTATTTTATTAATAATGATAGTTATTTTGTTGGTGATTCTCGAGGGTCCCCCACTACCTATCGTCTCAAGATTTTGGGCCATGTATGCACTGCGGATATTTTCGAGATCAAGTACTTAGAGGCTTTAATTAATTATCTTGATGACGAAGGAAGTTCGGAATTGAGGACAATTCCCTTTAAAGGGGGAGGGAATGATACGGAATTGACTCGTCCAAATAAAGAAAACGAAGCAAGGATCGACGTAAATGGCCTTACAACGCGTCATGCACGTACGGCAATATTTTTAGGCGAGAAAACGGACACAAGCCGGAAAATGACACAACCTGCCGGAAAATGTCGTCGCCTGCCGGAAAATGTCAAGCCTGTCGGAAAATATCGCACCTGCCGGAAAATGCCGAGCACTTCCGGCCGAACTCGGCCGTGTCGTCCGGCATGGCCCGTGCCGAGATGTCCCAGAATTGTGAAACTGACTGCCGGCCAGACTCGACCGTGTCTCGAGACACGGCCGAGTCGAACTCTTCCGGATAAGCCAAAACCGACTGCCCAGTCGCCCCGTGTTCCAGGACACGGTCGAGTCATTGCCGAACGTCCCTGTCGCACCGCGCCCGTGTCAAGCGGACACGGTCGAGTCATTGCCGAACGTCCCTGTCGCGCCGCGCCCGTGCCGAGTCACTGTCGGACGTCGTTGTCGCGCCGCGACCGTGTCAAGCGGACACGGTCGAGTCCCTACTGGCGCCTGTCGACCGCGCCGCGCCGTGTCACGGGACACGATCGAGTCCCTGCCGACAGCCCCCTTATTTTATACACTTTTGTGTATTTTTGGCTTCTCTTTTCCTTTTTACTTATTTTAGGGATTATGTTTTCCCCATTTTGTGATTTATGTTTCTTGTTTGTATTTTATGTTGATTTGTTTGGATTATTCAAAGATTTTATAATCTTTGAATTATTTTCTTTTTTTTTTGTTTGATTCCTTAGACTTAGACTACATCCTCCTATAAGTAGTCTTCACTTAGCCTTGTAATGATATTGTATTATGAATGTTGAAGTATAAGAATACACATTGTGTTTTCTATTCTTGGTGAATGCTTTTCATCGAAACTTGATTTTTATTCGACGCGTTTTCGAGTATTAATCCGATTGATTCTCAATAGGTCTTGAGGAGAAATCACCTTATCGAATTATAGGTCTAATTCGATAAACCTTTGCTCTTGTTCGATCGAATCACTTTAATCGATATTATCACCTTTTCAATATTACTTCCATTTTCATTTGTTCGAATTTTCATTGTTTTATCCGATATTAGATCCAAAAATACATCCAAAAACACCCATACTCGTAAAAAGACTTCCGCTACGATATTCATACGTACACTCCGAACGATACGTATCCACCTCTCCAGGATAATTCGTATCAAATGCGAGAAGGTGACGAGTGGAAGACGGCCTTCAAAACGAAAAATAGATTATTTGAATGGACCACCGTTCGGTCTTACAAATGCGCCTAGTACCTTCATGAGGTTGATAAACGAAGTGCTTAAACTATTTCTGGGGAAGTTCGTGGTTGTATATCTGGATGACATCCTAATCTATAGTCAATCACTACAAGAACATTTCGGGCACTTAAAGCTAATCTTCGAAACATTGAGGGACCGAAAACTATATGGAAAAAAAGAGAAGTGTTCATTCCTAGTCGAAAGTATAGTCTTTCTTGGCTATGTCATTTCGAAGGACGGAGTGGCGGTGGATTAAACAAAAATCGAAGCAATTAAGTCGTGGCCGACCCCTACGACCGTGACGGAAGTGAGATCATTTCACGGACTTGCTTCTTTTTACCAGTGGTTTATTCGAGACTTTAGCACCATTTCAAGTCCGATAACGGAGTGTTTAAAAAAAGGACCATTTGTATGGAACGGGGCTGCCCAAGGAGCATTCGAGAAGTTAAAAGCCAAATTATGCGAAGCACCGATCCTAACACTGCCCGATTTTACTCAACCATTCGAAGTTGAATGTGATGCTAGTGGAGTTGGAATTGGAGCGGTTCTTATTTAAGGTAAACGACCTATTTCTTACTTTTCGGAGAAGTTGAACGGAGATCGGTGGAATTATTGCACTTACGATAAAGAATTCTACGCTATCGTACGGGCCCTTGATCATTGGAGTCATTACCTACGGACGAAACATTTTATTCTACACTCGGACCACGAATCATTGAAGTACATTAACGGACAACATAAACTGAGTCCGAGGCATGCCAAGTGGGTGGAATTCCTACAATCATTTCACTTTTCATCCAAGTACAAAGACCGTAAAAGCAATGTCGTTGCGGATGCATTATCTAGGAGGTATGCTTTACTTTCTACTCTGGAGGTTCGGTTACTTGGTTTCGAAATGTTGAAGGAGTGTTATGAAAATGATGCGGATTTTGGAGAAATTTTTACTCGTTACAAATCTGGTCCGTTCAGGGAGTTCATGTTACAAGATGATTTCCTATTTAAAGGGAATAGGCTATGTGTTCCAAAACAGGCGGTTCGGGAATTATTGGTTCGGGAGGCTCACGGAGGAGGTTTAGCAGGTCACTTTGGCACGGCTAAAACATTGGAGGTACTAAAAGAACATTTCTTTTGGCCAAAAATGCTAAAAGATGTTTATAATGTAATAAGTAAGTGTGTAACATGTCACATCGCAAAGAGTTCCTTCAAACCGGGATTGTTTATGCCTCTACCGGTTCCAGAAAGACTGTGGGAAGATGTATCAATGGATTTTATCGTCGCTTTACCCCGTACTCAACGAGGTAAAGATGCTATTATGGTGGTTGTGGATCGTTTCTCAAAAATGGCTCACTTCGTGGCTTTCCACAAAACCGACGACGCAAGCAACGTGGCCGATTTATACTTCCGAGAGGTGGTTCGTTTACATGGAGTTTCGAAGACTATTGTTTCGGATCGGGATTCGAAATTCCTTAGCTACTTTTGGAATACTTTATGGAGGAAAGTGGGAACAAAGCTCTTGTTTAGCACTTCGCACCATCCTCAAACCGATGGTCAAACCGAAGTCACGAATCGAACGTTAGGAATGTTGTTGCGAGGACTTGTGAATAAAACGCAAAAGGATTGGGACATGAAACTTGCTCATGCGGAATTTGCCTATAACCGATCCCCTACACATGCTACGGCACATTCTCCTTTTGAAGTCGTTTACGGGTTAAATCCTTATATACCCTCAGACTTGATTCCATTGCCGAAGGACGAGTTGGTACACAAAGATGCGGAATCGAAACTTAAATCGATGATCAAGTTGCACGGACAAATACATGATCGAATCAAAGAGGTGAATGACGCATACAAACGGAAATCCAACAATCACAAAAAATCGAGACTATTCGAAGTAGGCGACTTGGTTTGGGTACACTTAAGAAAAGAGAGATTTCCTAGCAAATGCAAGAACAAACTTATGCCGAGGGCCGAGGGACCTTACAAAATCGTGGGTAAAGTGAACGACAATGCATATAAAGTAGAACTTCCGGGCGATTATGGGGTACACGCCACTTTTAACGTGGGTGATCTATCTTCTTACCTTGACGACGAGAGAATCACTAAATTGAGGTCAATTCCTTTCAAAGGGGGAGGAGATGATGCGATTGTGATATCTCCAAACGAAGTAAGAATTGACGTAGGTGACGATACCATGTTGCATGCACATGCACCCACGTACTTCGGTGAGAAAACAAATGCGGAAATGGGAACGATCTTAATAATCGGAATCGGGATAACTTAGACGTATCAAAACATGCATACGTATGCATGTTCATGCATACAAAATCGGCCATATTAGGTGGAGATTTCGGCCGATTGTGATGGTAGATTCATGAAGGATTTTTGTCCCCACTACTTTCAAGTTTGCTTTCATTTTTTTCAAAGTCCACCATAATAAATTCAAGGATAGGGATTTGGCTCACTCCACCTTTTGAAATCGGCCGAACATACAAGGAAGAAGATGCCAAGAAGTCCCTTTCATGTTCAAGTCCTTGTCAAAGCCTTACAAAAAGATATCACATGAGAAAGATCTTGTCCACTCCTTGAAGCTACCCATGGCCGAACAAGCAAGGAAGAAGCCATGCATGATGTTGCTTTCAATCTTTGTCAAAGTCTTGATAGTTTAGTTTAATATTTGCTTGTCTTTTAGCTTGATCTTGTTTGATCTTCTTTGATCTTGTTTGTAGTTGTAATGGCTATATATTAGCCTCATATTCAACCTTTCAAATCACTTTGAAGCTTAAGAAAAACGAAATACATTGTGTATGTATTCTTGTTGAATGATTTTCAGCACAACTTGATTATAATTCGACGCGTCTCTGAGTTGTAATTTAATCAATTCTCAATAGGTCTTGAGGAGAGATTGTCTTATCAAGCTATAGGTCTAGTTTGATAATTTACTTTCATATTATCTTGTTTACGTAAACCGAATTACCCTACTTTCGGTTAATTCTTACGAGTGTTACACATATACGAGTGTTGTGAGGTAACAAAATATTTCCGCTGCATTTCCTTGCGAGTTTACATACATTTCATACGTAATTCATATCAGAGTGTGTCTTCATTTATTTCTGGCTCTTAGAAGTGGTTTTCTGAATACGGTAGTGGGCCTGGGAAGAGGATCTGGATTGGGTGGGATCCTAGTTTTGTGACTGTGGATATTATTCTTATTGAGTCGCAGTTTATTCATTGTCGTATTACTCAGTTGCTCGACTCATCCCGTCTTCTGGTTACCTTTGCATATGGTTCTAATGATCTTATTGAGAGGCGGTTGTTGTGGCAGTATCTCACAGATTTCTCGGTATTACATGCTGCTGAGCCTTTAGTCATTATGGGTGATTTTAATGCTGTTTTGGATTCTAGTGAGATTTTGAGAGGGGAAGCCCCTCATTCTGACGATGAGCCGCCCCTGGTAGAGTTCAGATAGCTTTGCAGGCGTGCGGATTTTGAGACCCTTCCGATGGTAGGCTCTTGGTTCTCCTGGCATAACAAGAGCCTGTCTCCTAGATCTTTATGGAAACGTCTTGATAGGGTGTTGGGTAACCCGCAGTGGTTTATTGAGCATGCTGATCATACTTAATCTTGTGAACTGCCGCGGACCTCTGATCATAGCCCCCTTATTCTAGGTCTTGATAGTTTGCCACGATGTAGAGGTAAAATGTTCAGGTTTGATAATTTCCTGGCTGACTCTGAGGATTTTCTCCCGGCAATTTGGGACATTTGGCATCATCATATTGTGGGGGCCCCATTTTTTCGATTTGTCGTAAGTTGGACGCCCTCAAGCCCGTTTTTCGTGCTATGAGGAAAGGGAAAGGGGATTTGGCCTTGAATGTTGCTGCTGCTACTTCGTTCCTCTCTTCTTCTCAGAGTATCCTTAGGGACCATCCCATGGAAGACTCGGTTTTATTGTTGGAAAGATGTTGTCGGTGGGTTTTCTCAGTTGCTGTGGCTCAGGAATAGTCTTCGCTCCGGCAGCGGGCAAAGTTGACTTGGCTTAAGGATGGGGACCAGTGTTCTGCCTTTTTCTTCCGGCGGATTGCTTCTAGGCGAGTCAGATATCGTATCTATAGACTTAATACGGAGGATGGTACTGAGTTGACTGACCCTGCTCTTATTAAGAATGAGGTTGTTGGGTTCTATGAGAGACTGTTGGGTTACTCTAATCGGATCATGCCTTTATCTATCAGTCAGGTTAGGCCTTTTATTTCGGCTTCTCTTTCGCCCGATGTTGCGTTGCACATGGTTAGACCTGTTACTTCTGATGAGGTTCGGTCTGTGTTCTTCGAGTTTGATAAGGACAAAGCCCCGGGTCCTGATGGTTTTAATGCGGACTTTTACTGGCAGGCTTGGCCGATTGTGGGGGGTGATATTTCGTTTGCCATTATGCATTTCTTTGCTACGGGTAAGGTTGTCAGGCAGATCAATTCTACGATCATCTCTCTTGTTCCGAAAGTAGCCTTACCTAGGAGCATGTCGAATTTCAGACCGATCTCTTGCTGCAACTTATTATATAAGGCTATTTCGAAAATTATTGTTCACCGTATGTGTGATAGCTTAGATGCCTTGATTGACCTCGCTCAGACTGCTTTTATTCCTGGGAGAAGGATTAGTGATAATATCCTTCTTGGTCAGGAACTTCTTCATGGTTATGGGCAGAGGGGGATGTCTAGACGGCGTGTGTTTAAAGTTGACCTTATGAAAGATTATGACACTGTTGGGTGGGATTTTCTGCTGATTGCTCTGCAGTGTATGGGTTTCCATCAGTCGTTCATCGCCTGGATCAGGGAGTGCATCACCACTATTGCCTTTTCGGTATCCTTGAATGGTGATGCTAAGGGGATCTTTAGAGGTCGTAGGGGGCTTCAGCAGGGAGACCCCATCTCTCCTTATCTCTTTGTTATTGTTATGGAGGTGCTTCATGGTATTATTACTCGTGAGATTGCTCAGACCCCGGGGTTCCGGTACCACTGGAAGTGTGAGGCTACCCGTACTTTCATGCTCGCCTTTGCAGATGATCTTCTTCTTTTCTGTAATCCAGATGAGGTCTCTATTGGTGTTCTTAAAAGGAGTATTGATATCGTTGATTCTCTTTCAGGGTTGCGCGCCAATCCTGGGAAGAGTAATTTTTTTCTCTCGGCGAGTGCTTTGGAGCAGGGGGCTCAGGTTGAGCAGTTATTAGGGTTTCAGATGGGCCAGCTCCATGTGATGTATTTGGGAGTCCCTTTATCTTCATTGAAGCTCAAGGTGGCTCAGTGCTCTCCTTTGTTTGACAGGATTGGTGGTCGGCTGAGTGACTGAGCCTGTAGATCTCTGTCCATAGCCGGTCGTTGTCAGCTTATTCGGTCTATGTTATCTGCTCTTCACATTTATTGGGCTTGTATCTTTATCCTATCTAGGGGTGTGCTTGCCCTCATAGAAAATTGTTTAAGGCGTTTTCTTTGGAGAGGTTCTCGAGACTCTGGGCATGCGAAAGTGGCTTGGTCTAAGGTATGCTTGCCTGTAGTGTGTGGTGGCCTTGGTATTACTCCGTTGAGGGTTCAGAACCAGGGCCTTATGACCCGCCATATTTGGGCTCTCCTGGCTGGGTCTTCTCGCTCTGTTTGGGTTAGCTGGGTTCGTTCGTATAGAGTATAACAGTGTTTTTTTTGGGATATTCCTATCTCTGCTGCGTCTTCTTGGTATTGGAAATAGCTGCTGAAGTTGCGTCCTCTTGGCATCGGAGCGTTTCAGTATTCTGTTGGTGATGGCTCTTCCTTCCGTTTATGGTCGGATCCTTGGCACCCTATGGGTTTGATTAGGTATTCTCTGCCTAGAGCGCCTCTTTGGACTGGCATTGATGTGCATGCCTGTCTTGACTCTGTTATTTGTGATGGTCATTGGGTTTAGCCGGTTTTTGATCGTTCCGAGTTTTAGCAGGTTGTTTCTGCCCTCCCTCCAATCAATGGAGGCCAGGATCGCATCTCATGGAGACCGCATAGCTCTGGTTCCTATTCTTCCTCGTCCGCTCTTCGGTTCCTTAGGGAGTATTCTCCTTCTGTTCCATGGGCCCCTCTCCTTCTTGGCCCCGGGAAGATTATTAGGCACTCCTTCATCTTATGGTTGGCTATTCAGGAGTGCCTGTCGACTATGGATAAGCCTTGGCTACAGCATGAAGATGGTATTTGTGTGCTGTGTGGGATGGCGTTAGAGTCTCATTCTCACTTATTCTTCATGTGCCCTTACTCTAGTAGGTGTATCTCTATTACTAGGAGGGAGGTTAAATTTTGTTGGCCTCACTCTGAGTGGAATACGGGTATTCTTTGGGCGGCTAGGAGGTGGAGAGGTAAGCATGTGGTTAACGTGGCATACCGTATCTTTTTAGCAGCGTTGGTCTACTTACTTTGGCAGGAGCGCAATGAGAGGAGATTCGGTCATATGCGTCGAGATCCACACACAGTTACCTTCCAAGGTTAGGTCTTGTTCGTGACATTATCTCTCAGCATTGGCCGCCTCATTCTTTATCTGCGGTCGCTGTTAGGCGTATTTGGAGGGTTGCTTGGTAGTTCCATTGTAACTCTTTTATTATTTTTCTGTTTTGTGCTATTGGTGCACCTTCTGTAATGGTTGTTGGGTACTGGCCTGCCTTGTTGGACATTCTTATTTATTTAATGCAATTGACTTTTTCCCCCCCAAAAAAAAACATGCGGTTCGGGAGTTGTTAGTTCGAGAGGCTCATGGAGGGGGCTTGGCTGGCTACTTTGGCACGGCTAAGACCATGGAGGTACTTAGGGAACATTTCTATTGGCCGAAAATGCAAGGGTCCATGAATGATATCGTAAGTAAGTGCGTAACATGTCATATGGCAAAGAGCTCGTTCAAGTCGGGCATGTATATGCCTCTACCAGTTCCGGGTAGGTCATGGGAGGATGTTTCGATGGACTTTATTATTGCATTACCTCGTACTCAACGGGGTAAGGATGTTATTATGGTTGTCATAGATCGTTTCTCGAAGATGGATCATTTTGTGGCATGTCACAAGATCGACGATGCAAGTAACGTGGCCGAGTTGTACTTCCAGGAGGTGGTACGTTTACATGGAATTCCGAAGACTATTGTTTCAGATCGGGATTCCAAAATTCTTAGCTACTTTTGGAACACGTTGTGGAGAAAGGTGGGAACCAAACTCTTATTTAGTACTTCACATCATCCTCAAACCGACGGACAAACCGAGGTGACTAATCGAACTTTGGGTACTTTGTTACGTGGCCTTGTAAGCAAAATGCAAAAAGATTGCGATTTAAAACTTGCCTTTTGAGGTCGTTTATGGGTTGAATCCTTACATGCCATTAGATTTAATTCACTTTCCGAGTGATGAGTTAGTGCACAAAGACGCGGATTCAAAACTTAAGTCCATGATGAGATTACATGAACAAGTGCGTGATCGAATTAAAGAGATAAATGATGCTTACAAACGGAAGTCTAACAAACAAAGAAAACCAAGGCTATTTTCACTTGGCAATTTGGTTTGGGTACATTTGAGGAAGGAAAAATTTCTGAGTAAACGCAAAAATAAGCTAATGCCGCGAGCCGATGGACCTTTCAAGGTAGTTGCCAAAATAAACGATAACGCGTATAAAGTAGAACTTCCGGGTGACTATGGAGTACATGCTATTTTCATAGGTGATATATCTCCGTATCTAGATGACGATGGAATTGCGTAATTGAGGACAATTCCTTTTAAAGAAGGAGGGAATGATATGAAATCGACTATTCCAAGTGAAGAAGACGAAGTAAGAATCGACGTAAACAACCTTGCAAAACGTCATGCAACTACATACTTGGGAGAGAAAACGGATATAAAGATTGGAATGACTTTGGTGATCAGACTCGGAATAACTTAGATTGGTCGACATGCGTACGATGCCCCATGCACCTTGATTAGGTCCAAGTTGGTGAAGATATCGGCCAATCTTGTCCAAGATAATGAAGATTTCATCCCATTTCTTTATATTAAAGTGATACATGATATCTCAAGAATATCATGTGAAGAAGATTTCACCCACCCTTTATCCCCTTTGATTGACCGCGGCCCCCTCTGGCGTGGAGTGTGCCATCTCTTTTTCTTGTCTTTTTTCTTTATTTTAAAGATCTTGTGATCTTACCTTTTCAATATTTTATTTGATTTTGTAAGACTACTCTTATCTATAAGTAGTCATGTTTGGAATGTATTTGGGACATCTTGAATAAAATACATTGTATCACTCTTTTGAGTTATATTTGTTTGACGTATTCAATCAAAATTCTCGATTATTATTCGACGTGTTTTCAAATTCTAATCAGATCGATTCTCAATATGTCTTGGGAAGAAGTCACTTTATCGAGTTATAGGTCTAATTCGATAAAATCTTGTTCTTGTTATTTCGGCCGAATTGCCCTACTTTCGGACGAAGTTACGTTGTGTTCTATACCTTCAAATTATTGTCCGTATTCCCCTGTTCGTAACAGTTGTTGTTCGTTATCCCAGCTTGCTCCCTGTTTCCGTTGCGTCTGACCACAAGTTGCTGTTTGGAGCTATTTGTTGTTGTTCGCTCCCATTCGGCCAGGTACTATTTTTTGGGAAAAGTTAATTGCATTAAATAAATAAGATTGGCCAACAAGGCTGGCCAGTACCCAACAACCATTACAGAAGGTGCACCAACAGCACGAAACAGAAAAAATAATAGAGTTACAATGTAGCTACCAAGCAACCCTCCAAATACGCCTAACAGCGACCGCATATAAGGAATGAGGCGGCCAATGCTGAGAGATAATGTCACGAACAAGACCAATCCCCTGGAAAGTGACTGTGTGTGGATCTCGATGCCTCTGACCAAATCTCCTCTCATTTCTCTCTTGCCAGCGTAAGTAGACCAACGCTGCTAAAAAGATACGGTATGCCACGTTAACCACATGCTTACCTCTCCACCTCCTAGCCGCCCAAAGAATACCCGTACTCCACTCAGAGTGAGGCCAACAAAATTTTACCTCCCTCCTAGCAATAGAGATACACCTACTAGAGTAAGGACACATGAAGAATAAGTGAGAGTGAGACTCTAACGCCATCCCACAAAGGACACAAACACCATCTACATGATGCAGCAAAGGCTTATCCATAGTTGACAGACGCTCCTGAATAGCCAACCATAAGATGAAGGAGTGCCTAGGAATCTTCCCGGGGCCAAGAAGGAGAGGGGCCCATGGCACAGAAGGAGAATAATCTCTAAGGAACCGAAGAGCGGATGAGGAAGAATAGGAACCTGAACTATGCGGCCTCCAAGAGATACGATCCTGGCCTCCATTGATAGGAGGGAGGGCAGAAACAACCTGCTGAAACTCGGAACGATCTACCACCGGCCAAACCCAATGACCATCAGAAATAACAGAACCAAGACGGGCATGCACATGAATGCCAGTCCAAAGAGGCGCTCTAGGCATAGAATGCCTAATCAAACCCATATGGTGCCAAGGATCCGACCATAAACAGAAGGAAGAGCCATCACCAACAGAATACTGAAATGCTCCCATGACAAGCGGACGCAACTTCAGTAGCTGTTTCTAATACCAAGAAGACGCAGTAGAGATAGGAATATCCCAAAAGGAACACTGCTGAACTCTATACGACCGAACCCAGCTAACCCAAACAGAACGAGGAGACCCAGCTAGGAGAGCCCAAATATGGCGTGTCATAAGGGCCTGGTTCTGAACCCTCAACGGAGTAATACCAAGGCCACCACACACTACAGGCAAGCAAACCTTAGACCAAGCCACTTTAGCAAGCCCAGAGTCACGATAACCTTTCCAAAGAAAGCGACTTAAATGCTTCTCAATAAGGGCAAGCATGCCCTTAGGCAGGATAAAAATATAGGCCCAATAAATGTGAAGAGCAGATAACACAGACCGAATAAGCTGACAACGACCGGCTATGGACAGAGATCTACAAGCCTAATCACTCAGCCGACCATCAATCCTGTCAAGCAAAGGAGAGCACTGAGCCACCGTGAGCTTCGATGAAGATAAAGGGACTCCCAAATACCTCACAGGGAGCTGGCCCATCTGAAACCCTAATAACTGCTCAACCTGACCCCCCTGCTCCAAAGCACTCACCGAGAGAAAAAATTACTCTTCCCAGGGTTAGCGTGCAACCCCGAAATAAAATCAAAGATATCAATACTCCTCTTAAGAACACCAATAGAGACCTCATCTGGATTATAGGAAAGAAGAAGATCATCTGCAAAGGCAAGCATGAAAGTACGGGTAGCCTCACACTTCCAGTGGTATCGGAACCCCGGGGTCTGAGCAATCTCATGAGTAATAATACCATGAAACACCTCCATAACAATAACAAAGAGATAAGGAGAGATGGGGTCTCCCTGTCGAAGCCCCCTACGACCTCTAAAGATCCCCTCAGCATCACCATTTAAGGATACCGAAAAGGCAGTAGTGGTGATGCACTCCCTGATCCAGGCGATGAACGCCTGATGGAAACCCATACACTGCAGAGCAATCAGCACAAAATCCCACTCGACAGTGTCATAAGCTTTCATAAGGTCAACTTTAAACACACACCGTCTAGGCATCCCCCTCTGCCCATAACCATGAACAAGTTCTTGAGTAAGAAGGATATTATCACTAATCCTTCTCCCAGGAATAAAAGCAGTCTGAGCCGGGTCAATTAAGGCATCCAATGATACGAATTACGTACAAAAATGGACGTGAATTCTCATGCAATGCAGCGGAATTATTATTGATCCTCACAACACTCGAATATGTGTAACACTCATAAGAGTAAGCAAAGAAAAAGGGAAAACAAACAATACACAAAAGTGTATAAAATAAGGGGGGCTGGCTGCCGGACACGGGCCGTGTCGATGGACACGGCCGCGGCTGCATGTGCCATGTTCGGCAGAACACGGTCGGGCTGGTCGGCAGGTGTTTCGGCGCTTTCTGGAAGGGTGTGACACGGTAGTGGCCTGGGACACGGTCGGGCTGGCCGGCAGTTCGTTCGGCATTTTCCGGAAGAGTTCGACTCGGCCGTGTCTGGGGACACGGTCGAGTCCAGCGGGCAGTCAGTTTTGCTTGTCCGGGACATCTCGGCACGGGGCGTGTCAGACGACACGGCCGAGTTTGGCGGGCAGGCCTTCGGCAGTTTCCGGCACAGCGTGACACGGGCCGTGTTATATGACACGGCCGAGACCTGGCACCTTGGTCCTTCTTATTTTGTGTCCGTTTCCTCGCCTAAAAATGTAGTCGCATGTGCATGGAGCGTTGTAAGGCCGTTTATGTCGATCCTTGCTTCGTCTTCTTCATTCGGACTACTCAATTTCGTATCATTCCCTCCCCCTTTAAAGGGAATTGTCCTCAATTCCGAAATCCCTTCGTCATCAAGATAATTAACTGAAGCCTCTAAGTAGATCTCGAAAATATCCGCAGTACGTACATGGCCCAAAATCTTGAGACGATAGGTAGTAGGGGTTCCTCGAGAATCACCAACAAAATAACTATCATTATTAATAAAATAATAATAATTATTCTGCGAGGTAATACCGATATCACAATATGGATCATTATTTAACTGGACATCTGAAATGGGAAGCGCGACAGTAATCATAGGTCGCTCTTCATCAACTGGCTCCTCATCAAATATTGGCGGTCCGTCATAATCCGGTCCACTCTCCATTTTAATATAATTGGGCTCTCCAAATAATGGTCCATCGAAGAGTAATCCAATAAGCCCAATCCGATAATTATTCAGGACAATAAGTCCATCAAAAAAAAATCGAGTCGTCATAAAAATTAGGCCCAAAATTGTCGTTTTCTTCTAACCGACCAATTTTAGTATCAAGCTCAATTTTGTCTTACACATCTTGAAAAGGCCCGACTTGTGTTAAATACTCATCTGACCATAATTCATTCGGCCCAACAATTCCGTTTTGGTCAATTTGGCCAACAAAACTAATTGGTCCACGCTCATAATAGCAAGATCCAAGTTCGTTGATTAGGGAAACACGGCTTAACTCATCTTCTTTGTTGTATTGCGCCGTTGAAACCTCTGTCTCATCTACTTCATTGAAAATGGTGGTAGGGACATCATTTTCATTGAAAAAGGACTCTGCTGGGAATTTCTCGATGGGGAAAAACCTTAGATTGAAGGTTGGTTGCGGGGCGTCGAAGGGCTGGTGGTGGGGAAACGACGAGTGGTGGTATGATGTGGATTTGAACCTTCAATTGAAATGTTTTCTGAATTTTTGCCACTATTTGATTTTCGACTTACGTTGTTGTGAACAGGACTGTTTAAGTTTTTGCCACCACAAGGCGGCGCTACCGCGGAGGCGCTTTGCCACCAGCAAAATGCGGCGGTTGATCGGGGCAGCCTTGAAGTCCGAGTGCTCCTCACAAGCATGGAGCCAATCTATGCACGCATCTAGATTACTAGATCCGTGAAACTCCGATATGCTGTGGAATTTCGCCAAGAAATCAATATCGTTGAACTCCATTTGGCTAAAAGATCAAGAACCTTAACTGAATTAAGAAATTCAGGTGTGGTATCTGATGACAAGAGTCAAGAGATATTTTTCTTGACAAGAAATCATTGAAAAAATCGCCAAGGAGATGACCTTGGGCTCCGATACCACTTATGATACGAATTCGCTCGGAAAGATGAATATGTATCGGTCGGAGTGTGTATATGAATATCGTAGCGGAAGTATTTTTATGAGTAGGGTGTTTTTGGATGTATTTTATGGGAATAATATCGGATATAACAATAAAAAAATCGAACAAGGACAAGGTTTATCGAGTTAGACCTATAATTCGATAAGATGATTTCTTCTCAAGACCTATTGAGAATCGATCGGATTAATACTCGAAAACGCGTCGAATAAAAATCAAGTTTCGATGAAAAGCATTCACCAAGGAAAACACAAAGTGTATTCTTCTTTCAACATTATATTCATTTCATCCTCTTACAAGACTAAGGATAGACTACTTATAGGAGAACTTTAGTCTTCCTAAAACAACTAAAGAAAATAATTCAAGGATTACAAAATCTTTGAATAATCAAAACAAATCAAATAAAATATAAAAAGGGAAAATAAATCACAAAATATGGGAACACAATCCCTAAAAAGAGTAAGGAAAGAAAAAGGGAAGACAAACAATACATAAAAGTGTATAAAATAAGGGGGGCTGGCTGCCGGACACGGGCCGTGTCGATGGACACGGCCGCGGCTGCATGTGCCATGTTCGGCAGGACTCGACCGTGTTCGTCTGACACGTTCGGGCTGGTCGGCAGGCATTTCGGCGCTTTCCGGAAGGGTGTGACACGGTCGTGGCCTGGGACATGGTCGGGCTGGCCGGCAGTTCATTCGGCATTTTCCGGAAGAGTTCGACTCGGCCGTGTCTGGGGACACGGTCGAGTCCGGCGGGCAGTTAGTTTTGCTTGTCCGGGACATCTCGGCACGGACCGTGTCGGACGACACGGTCGATTTTGGCGGGCAGGCCTTCGGCAGTTTCCGGCACAGCGTGACACGGGCCATGTCTTATGACACAGTCGAGACCTGGCACCTTGGTCCTTCTCGTTTTGTGTCCGTTTCCTCGCCTAAAAATGTAGTCGCACATGCATGGAGCGTTGTAAGGCCGTTTACGTCGATCCTTGCTTCGTCTTCTTCATTCGGACTACTCAATTTAGTATCAAAAGCATACCTTCTAGATAAAGCATCCGCAACGACATTGCTTTTACCGTCTTTGTACTTGGATGAAAAGTGAAACGATTGCATGAATTCCACCCACTTGGCATGCCTCGGACTCAGTTTGTGTTGTCCGCTAATGTATTTCAATGATTCGTGGTCCGAATGTAGAATAAAATGATTCGGTCGAAGGTAATGACTCCAATGGTCAAGGGCCCTTACGATAGCATAGAATTCTTTATCGTAAGTGTAATAATTCAACCGAGCACCGTTCAATTTCTCCGAAAAGTAAGCGATAGGTCGTTTACCTTGAATAAGAACCGCTCCAATTCCAACTCCACTAGCATCACACTCCACTTCGGATGGTTGAGTAAAATCGGGTAGTGTTAGGATCGGTGCTTCGCGTAATTTGGCCTTTAACCTTTCGAATGCTCCTTGGGCAGCCCCGTTCCATACGAATGGCCGCTTTTTTAAGCACTCCGTTATCGGACTTGAAATGGTGCTAAATTCTCGAATAAACCTCCGATAAAAAGAAGCAAGTCCGTGAAATGACCTCACTTCCGTCACAGTCGTAGGGGTCGGCCAGGACTTAATTACTTCGATTTTTGTTTGATCAACCGCCACTCCGTCCTTCGAAACGACATAGCCAAGAAAGACTATACTCTTGACTAAGAATGAACACTTTTCCTTTTTTCCATATACTTTTCGGTCCCTCAAAGTTTCGAAGACTTGTCTTAAGTGCCCGAAATGTTCTTGTAATGATCGACTATAGATCAGAATGTCATCTAGATATACAACCACGAATTTCCCCAAAAATGGTTTAAGCACTTCGTTCATCAACCTCATGAAAGTACTTGGTGCATTTGTAAGACCGAATGGCATAACGGTCCATTCATATAATCCATTTTTCGTTTTGAACGCCGTCTTCCACTTGTCACCTTCTCGCATTCGAATTTGATGATATCCGCTTCGTAAATCAACCTCTGAAAAGACAACCGAACCATGTAGTTCGTCTAACATATCATCAAGTCTCGGGATAGGGAATCGATACTTAATGGTGATATTGTTCACGGCCCGACTATCCACACACATTCGCCAGGAACCATCTTTCTTAGGGACAAGTAAGACTGGAACCGCACACGGACTCAAGCTCTCCCGGACGTACCCGCGGTTCAAAAGTTCTTCGACTTGTCTTTGTAATTCGTTCGTATCCTCGGGATTACATCTATATGCGGCTTTATTAGGAAGGGGTGCTCCCGGTATAAGATCGGTTTGGTGTTCAATACCACGAATAGGTGGTAAACCCGACGGTAGTTCTTCGGGAAAGACATCCTCAAATTTGTGTAATAACATATCTATCTCTCCTCTGTTTTGTACTCCCATGTTCTCGTCTCGTGTTTCCTTAAACATCACCAAATATACTTGCTCCCCGGCATTAATGGCATGTTCCATTTCCCTCTCGCTAGCAAGCATAGTAAGTTTCGGTTTCTCCCCTCGACTAGAACTCATCGAATGGATAGCTTGCGGTGACATCGGCTTGAGTACAATCTTCTTTCCTTTGTCTCGTAATTCATATTCGTTACTTCGAACTCGATGTAAAACATCTCGGTTGAACATCCATGGTCATCCCAAAAGTACGTGGCATGCGTCCATCGGGAGTATGTCACATAACACATCGTCTCCGTATGGTCCCATAGTTAAGTTGACCCGTACTTGTCTCGACACCTTCACTTTACTTCCATCATCGAGCCAATGTAAAGCATATGGTCTCGGGTGAGCCTGATACGAAACCGACTACTCCAAGCAAAGAAGACGAAGTAAAGTTTGACGTAAAACACCTCGACCATACCCCAACATACTTAGGCGAGAAAACGGGTACGAGACCCGGAGTTACCTTAATAACCGGACTTGGAGTAACTTAAAACAAAAGGCGACTTGCACCTTGGGGGAACAGGTCCAAGTGGTAAAGGCAAAACAATAAAAGAATTTTCAGCACTTTATTTATTATAAAAGGCAGCAGGATTCTCGGCAGCATGCTTTGTGAAAGGCGGCTATAACCTTGGAGACAAAACCCAGCTTTTAGTCTTGTTTGCAAGTGACATGGGGAACCTTGTATTTTCTTTTCCTTATTTTAAGTCCAGCTTGTAATAATTTAAATTATCTTGTCAGACTACTTTTGCCTATAAATAGTGGCGATGGAGTTATAATGAAAGATTAGATTTTGAATGATAAAAACAATATACCTTGCGTATTGTTTAAGTGTTGGACGAGTTTCCTTCAAAACTTTGATTATTATTCGATGCGTTTTCGAATCTTAATCTGATTTATTCTCAATAGGTCTTGAGAAAAAATCGCTTTATCGAATTATAGGTCTAGTTCGATAAAACAACTGTTTTGTGTCCTGTTTCGATATCCTTCTTGTTTTTCGATACACGGTTGTACTTGTTCGGGATTTCGCATTAAGTGTTGTTCGATTGTTCGAACTTGTTTCCTGTTTTCAATTAGCATCCGACCGAAACTTGCTGTTTCGAGCGCCGCTGTTTGGAGGTTGCCTGTTTCGAGTCATTTCCATCTGGCCAGTTCCTGTCTTGTTGCTGTATCGAGCTGCTGTCATCATTTCCTGTCGCGTGCCGCTAACAGTGTTATTGCGTTACCGAACTGATGTATTCAGTTCCTGACAGTTTCTTGTTGTTCGCTTCTGCTCGTCAAAACATCCTTCCGCTGTACCGATATACAAATCCTGTCATAAGTGGCATCAGAGCCCAAGTTCTTGATCTTTGGCATTATGGATCTCAACGACGCTGATTTCTTGGCAAAACTTCGCGACGCATTGCGCGATGTACCAGAACAACGCGACCAGCGTTAGCAACCAAGGCGTGGTGACTATGAATGACCCTCACGCCATGTCGAAGAGTTCAAGGTGAACGAGCTTCTGGAGTTCGTTGGCGGGACAGACCCTGAAGTTTACCTGGAATGGGAATGTAAAATTGATCATATGTTCGAGTTCAAAGACCTCGACGATGAGAAACGGTGCAAGTATGCAATTATCAATTTGGGGAAAGGTGCTTCGCTTTGGTACGAAGGGGTGAAAATACGAAGAACCCGTGCGGGGAAAGATAAGATCCGTTCGTGGGATTCGTTAAAAAGAAAACTTCGCAAAAGATATGTACCAACATCACATCGGTTGTCCTTATACAGAAAGATTGCAGATCTCATGCAAGGAAAGTTGAGTGTCAGTGAATACTTTGAGGAGTTTGAGAATCTAACCTTAATGGGAGAAATAGAGGAGCAGAAGATGTCGAGATTCTTGCGTGGCTTGAACCGAAGCATAGCTAACTTGGTGGAATCATATCCATACGAGGACTTCGATACATTATGTGGGCTATGTGTGAAGTTGGAAGCTCAAAATAGGATGAAGTTGTATAAACCCGAGTTTCCAGTCAAATTTGGAAACCCAAGTGTCGGTTCTAGTTCAACCACTAAGGCAACTGTACAGACTCCGGTCCCTGTTGCGATTCCGAAGGCCCCCTACATACCGAAGGAGATGAGTTTGGCTAAAGTAAGATGTTTCAAATGTCAAGGGTTCGGACATTATCAAAATGCTTGTCCGAACAAACGAGGGGTAACACTAAGAGAAGCTGTCACGGTCCGAGACGAGTTGTTGATCGAGGACGAAAACGAGAGACTGGGTGATGTATTTGATTTCAGCATGGATGGCGAAGAAGGCGAAGAATGTGAGACTTACGATGCTCCAAACTATGACACGGCCTTAGTTCTGCGTACTCTACATGCCAAAGTTGTTTCGAATGATTCGGAACAGCGGGATCAAATATTTCACACAAAGTGTCAAATCGGAAATAAATGGTGTTGTTTGATCATTGATGGAGGGAGTTGCACCAAGGTAGCTTCCAGCGAGATGGTGACTAAACTCGGGCTGAACACTATGGCTCACCCGAAACCTTACACTTTGCATTGGCTCGATGATGGGAGCAAAATAAGTAGGGGTGGGCACAAAAAATAAAAATCTCGATCCCGTCCCGGTCCCGTCCCAAAATTACCCGGGATGGGACGAGATCCAAAATTAAAAACACTAGGCCCGTCCCGTCCCGCTAAGTTTTTAACCCTTTTTAAAACTATATATTTTTATTATTTGTAACCATTTTTTAATTAAATTTTAATAATAAACTATTTTTATTTTTTACTATATGTATATTATAATTATACACAAACCTAATCAACCGATATAAAGTTAGTAACTGATATTTTTTCAAAAAAAATGGATATGTTGTATTCAATGTTAATAATTGATATTTTAAAAATTTAATTTAGGCTATTAAATTAGTTTGTTAGATATTTTTCCCGAATTTAAATGTATAAAATTATAGTTTTTCTTATTTTTTTCTAATGTATATTTTGAACTTATTTATGCGGGACTAAACCCGTCCCGTCCCGTTCCAACCGCGATAAGGCCCGCGCGGGATGAAATTTTAAAATCACCAATCCCGTCCCGTCCCGTCCCGCTTGTTATAACAAGGGACGGGACGTGGGATGAACCCAGGCCCGTCCCATCCCGTCCCATGCCCACCCCTAAAAATAAGGGTGACTAAACAAGTGAGGATTGGACTAACCATGGGTTCGTATGAAGACAACGTATTATGTGATGTACTCCCAATGGATGCATGCCATGTACTTTTGGGGAGGCCATGGATGTTTGATAGGGACGTTTTACACCGAGGAAGAAGCAATGAGTACGAGTTACGGGATAAGGGCAAAAAGATTGTGCTTAAACCAATGTCGCCTCAAGCTATTCACTCTATGAGTTCTAGTCGGAGTGAAAAACCAAAACTGGCCATGTTTGCTAGCGAACGGGATGTGGAACATGCTATTAATGATGGCGAGTGTGTGTACTTGTTGATTCTGAAGGACACACGGAATAGTAACATGGTTGTGTGGAACGACGAAAGGATGAGTGCCTTATTGCACGAGTTTGCGGATGTTTTCCCCGAAGAATTACCGTCGGGTTTTCCACCTATTCGTGGGATTGAACATCAGATCGACCTCATATTGGGTGCATCGCTCCCTAACAAAGTTGCCTATAGATGTAGCCCCGAGGAGACGAAGGAATTACAAAACCAAACCGAAGAACTAATGAACCGCGGGTATGTTCGAGAATGCCTAAGCCCTTGTGCGGTTCTGGTATTACTAGTTCCTAAGAAAGACGGATCTTGGCGAATGTGTATTGACAGTCGAGCCGTGAATAATATAACCATCAAGTATCGATTTCCGATTCCGAGGCTTGATGACATGTTTGACGAATTACACGGATCCGTGATCTTTTCAAAAGTTGACCTACGAAGTGGTTATCACCAAATCCGGATGCGAGAAGGAGATGAGTGGAAGACGGCCTTCAAGACTAAACACGGGCTGTATGAATGGACCGTTATGCCGTTCGGCCTTACAAATGCGCCAAGTACCTTTATGCGCTTGATGAATGAGGTGCTTAAGCCATTCTTGGGGAAATTTGTGTTTGTATATCTAGACGATATTTTGATTTATAGCCGATCGTTGCAAGAATATTTCGGACACTTGAGATAAGTCTTCGAAACCCTTAGGGATCAAAGGCTGTATGGAAAAAAGGAGAAGTGCTCATTTTTGGTCGAGAGTATAGTCTTTCTTGGCTATGTTGTTTCAAAGGACGGAGTGTCGGCCGATCAAGCAAAGATCGAAGCAATTAAGTCATGGCCAGTGCCCACTATAGTGACGGAAGTTAGATCGTTCCACGGACTGGCTTCATTTTATCGAAGATTTATTCGAGATTTCAGCACAATTGCAAGCCCAATAACTGAATGGTTGAAGAAAGGTACGTTTAATTGGAGTCGGGCTGCCCAGGAGTCGTTCGAAAACTTGAAGGCAAAGTTGTGCGAAGCACCAATCTTAGCATTACCCGATTTTTTGCAACCGTTTGAGGTAGAATGTGATGCTAGTGGAGTTGGCATTGGGGCTGTTCTCATTCAAGGAAAGCGGCCTATTGCTTATTTTTCAGAAAAGTTAAACGGTGCTCGTCTCAATTATTCTACGTATGATAAGGAGTTTTATTCTATTGTGAGGGCTCTAGATCATTGGAGTCACTATCTTCGGCCGAAGCACTTCATCATTCATTTCGGACCATGAATCATTGAAGTATATTAACGGACAACACAAGTTAAGTCCCAGGCATGCGAAGTGGGTGGAATTCTTACAATCATTTCACTTTTCATCAAAGTATAAGGATGGCAAGAGCAATATTGTAGCAGATGCATTGTCTAGGCGTTATGCCTTACTCTCTACTCTTGATGTTCGTTTGCTTGGATTCGAGACAGTGAAGGAATATTATGACGGGGATGCGGATTTTGGCGAGACCTTTGCCCTTTGCAAATCTGGGCCGATGGGAGAATTTTCGATACAGGAAGGCTTCCTTTTTAAGGGAAATCGTCTTTGCCTACCCAGGCATACGATTCGAGAGTTGCTAGTTTGGGAGGCTCACAGGGGAGGTTTGGCTGGCCACTTTGGTTCGACTAAGACATTAGATGTGCTGAAGGAACATTTTTATTGGCCAAAGATGCAGGGGGATGTTAATAATATAATTAGTAAATGTGTGACATGCCATGTTGCGAAGAGTTGGTTCAAGCCAGGAGTTTACACACCTTTACCGATTCCGGAAAGTCTAGAGGAAGATGTCTCGATGGACTTCATTATTGCTTTACCGCGTACTCAATGAGGAAAAGATGCTATTATGGTGGTCGTAGACCGTTTTTCGAAAATGGCTCACTTTGTAGCGTGCCACAAAACAGACGATGCAAGCAATGTGGCCGACTTATATTTTCGAGAGGTGGTACGTTTACATGGGATTCCGAAGACTATTGTTTCCGATCGAGACTCCAAATTTCTCAGCTACTTTTGGAACACCCTATGGAGGAAGGTGGGAACAAAACTCTTGTTTAGCACTTCACACCACCCTCAAACCAACAGACAAACTGAAGTGACTAATCGAACCCTGGGAACACTGTTGCGAGGCTTGGTAAGCAAAACACAAAAGGACTGGGATCTAAAACTGTCACATGCGGAGTTTGCTTATAATCGTTTTCCTACTCATGCCACGGCGCACTCTCCATTTGAAATAGTTTACGGGCTGAATCCTTACTGATGCCGATCGATACCCAGCAGTGTTACCAATATAGGAACTGTTGTGATTCGTGGTTGTGTGAAGCGGAAGTATAAATTCTCGAGCGGAAGCAATCGGCAAATAACAATACTGGACAGCACTTGAAGAAGACTTCGATCTGACTCTTCAATACAAAGAAGACTTCGATACTGACTCTTCAAGACAAAGAAGATTGATACAGCCTCTCTTCAATTCCGCGATTTGATACGCATGAATCGATGGCACTTTGATTCAGCGAGAGTCGATCGTATGTTGGTACGGCAATATTTGGACAGTACTCCGTTATAGTAACAATGGACTTCACTTCAGTATGGTACTTCGGTGTAGCAACAATGGATTGTATTTCGGTACAGAAATAATGGACTGTATTTCGGTACAGCGACAATGGACTGTATTTCGGTACAGCAACAATGGATACGGAAATGATGAGGGCACTTCAAACCCTTAGAATTAATTACTATAATCCCCTTAGAATCCTGTTCTAAAGAAACGTTTGGAATTATTCTAAGAACTCAACATTCTGTGACTAAGACTTAACAATTTTATAAACTAAAATTGTAAGAATGTAGAAGTGAGAATTATAAGAATAATACTCAAGAAAATTTGAGCAACAGCTCTGATTCTAGCACAAGGCCGAAATATCTTTTGATTTCAAAAGGTTGATTGATCTTCTCGTTACCTAAAGGTGTCCTTTTATAGGAGAGTACAAAACAAACTATATTATCCCTGACATATTAAACTAAGGAAATCAAATCAAGTGTCCCTACTTTTTAAGACAATGCAGGGCGGCTACACATGGGACTGGATTAAAAAGGGAATAAACTAACAACAACTTAACTATAAAGTAAATAAAAAAAATATTGAAAAGGTCTTGGTCTTCACAATCCTCACTTTCTCTTTGAAACTTCCACATGCTGAAGTACCTTTTTCAAGACAAAGTAAAATATCACACCTTCCTTGAAGCTTCTTCACGCCTAAGTCTAATTTCCAAGCTAGGATGGATTTTCTTTAATCATAAAGTCGACCTTCGGTTGTTCATCCTTTTTTATAGAGTATTTCTCTTTTTGAGGTTTTATGATTTAACTCTCATTTTCAGGAAATACGACAAAGACGCCCTCATACCATTATTTAGGCAATATCTGGGGTCCGCACTCAAGCTTTCTGTTTTTGGCTATATCTGGGATGGCCTCAAGCAAAGCTATATCTGGGCTTAGGATATGAACAACTGTCGGGCCTTCTTGAATCTCAAGTAGATCCACCGTTGCACAGTCACTAAATTTAGACATGATTTCCACTTCTAATTCGGGCAGCTTAAGGACGAGCTTGTCTTCCTCTTTTCTTTGGACGTGAATTCTTCTAGGTTCAGGGTCTTTATTCATTGCACTCCAAGCAGCCTCAGTGTGAGGGTCTTCAAGAGAGGATTTGATTGAGGTCATACAGTAAACCTCTTGAGTAGGAACCGAGTTGTCTTCGTAAGAGTTAATAACAGATAATAAGGTAACGGGTGAGGAACGTGCATTAAGTTTATTTCGTGATGTGGTGCTAGTGTCACTCGTTCTCAACATTTCACTCGTTTGTTCTCTCAACTTCCTAGCACGTGCACGTGTGATAGGACCAGTGGGGTCCCTGACGGTTCCAACCGTTCCTCACTCTCTTGGTAGCACAACCGTGTTTGTATCATCCCCTCCCTCTTGAGAAGGATCTGTCCTCAGATCCGCGAGGTCACCTACTTCAAACAAAGACAAATCAGAAACATTAAAAGTAGCAGATACATTGTATTCTCCTGGTAAGTCTAGTTTATAAGCATTATTATTTATCCTCTCCAAGATCATGAAAGGACCGTCTCCTCTTGGTAGCAATTTCAATCTCCTTTGTACAGGAAACCTTTCCTTCCTCATATGTATCCATACCCAGTCTCCAGGTTCGAAGACCACTTCCTTTCTCCCTCGGTTGGCGCGCTCAACATACTGCTTAGTACGCCTTTCAATGTTAGCTCTTGCTTTCTCATGGAGTTGCTTAACTAGCTCGACTTTCCTCTTCCCATCTGTACTAATTCTTTCAGTCACAGGCAAAGGCACAAGATCAAGCGGGGTCAAAGGGTTAAATCCATAAACAATCTCAAAAGAAGAAAATTGAGAAGCAGAATGCACTGTTCGATTATAAGCAAACTCAACATGTGGCAAACATTCTTCCCAAGTTTTAATGTTTGTTTTTATTATAACCCTTAACAACGTAGAAAGAGTTCTATTTACTACTTCGGTTTGCCCATCAGTTTGTGGGTGACAAATGGTAGAAAATAGAAGCTTTGTGCCTAATTTAGCCCATAAGGTTTTCCAAAAATAACTTAGGAACTTAGCATCGCGATCAGAAACTATAGTCATAGGCATTCCATGTAAACGAACGATCTCTCTAAAGAAAAGATTAGCCACGTGAGATGCATCATCAGTTTTGTGGCAAGCTATGAAATGTGCCATTTTTGAAAACCTATCAACCACAACAAATATAGAATCCCTCCCATACCGGTTTCTAGGCAATCCCAGCACGAAATCCATCGATATATCAGTCCAAGGAGTATTAGGAATGGGGAGTGGGGTGTACAAACCGTGGGGTTGAACTCTACTCTTAGCCATTTTACAATCGATACAGCGACCACAAATACGAATGACATCTCGTTTCATACCCGGCCAGTAGAAATGTTCTTGCAAGACAGACAAGGTTTTATCAATGCCAAAATGACCCATCAACCCTCCCCCATGTGATTCGAGTAACAATAGCTCACGTATAGAGCTAGTAGGTATGCATAACTTATTTTCCCTAAACAGAAAACCATCACTCTTATAGTACTTATTTACTCCAGACTTCTCACAAGTAATGAAAATTTTGCCAAAATCAATGTCTTTCTCGTACAGATTCTTAATCAATTCAAAACCAAGTATTTTCGATCCTAAAGCAGTCAGAAAGGTATACCTGCGAGATAGAGCATCAAAAACGACGTTCTCTTTTCCCTGTTTGTACTTGATTACGTATGGGAACGTCTCTATGAATTCCATCCATCGAGCATGCCTTCTATTCAACTTTTGTTGTCCCTTCAGATGTTTCAAGGACTCGTGATCAGTGTGTATCACGAACTCTTTGGGCTATAAGTAATGTTGCCAAGTCTCGAGTGCTCGAACCAAGGCATATAGTTCCTTGTCGTAAGTTAGATAGTTCAGCGAAGCTCCTCCCAACTTCTCACTAAAGTAAGCAATCGGCCTACCTTCTTGAATCAAAAAATCTCCTATACCTGTACCGGATGCATCACACTCGATCTCAAAAGACTTAGCAAAATTTGGCAGGGCTAGCAGGGGGGCGTTTGTCAGTTTTTCTTTCAAGGCCTTGAAGGCCGTCTCTTGTTCCCGTTCCCACTTGAATCCAACATTCTTCTTGATTACCTCTGTCAAAGGGGCGGCTACAGTACTAAAGTTGGGCACAAACCGGCGATAGAATCTTGCCAAGCCGTGGAAGCTTCGGACTTTGCTCACATTTTTGGGGCTGTCCCATTCTCTAATTGCCCTCACTTTCTCTTCATCGACCTGTATCCCATGGGAACTAACAAAGAAACCAAGGAAAGCCAATTTCTCGGTGCCAAAGTTGCATTTTTGAATGTTAGCAAACAAGTGTTCCTTTCTAAGCACAAGCAACACCTCCTTCAAATGCTTGATATGTTCATTCAAACCTTTGCTATATATTAGGATATCATCAAAGTATACAACAACAAACTTCCCAATAAAAGCACGTAGAACATGATTCATTACCCTCATAAATGTACTTGGTGCGTTAGTGAGCCCAAATGGCATAACTAACCACTCATACAAACCATGTTTAGTTTTAAACGCCGTTTTCCACTCGTCTCCCTCTTTCATTCTAATCTGATGGTACCCACTTCTTAAATCAATTTTTGAAAACATTGTGGAACCATATAATTCATCTAACATGTCGTCAAGTCTAGGGATGGGATGTCGATATTTCACCGTAATGTTGTTTATTGCACGACAGTCTACGCACATCCTCCACGAGCCATCTTTCTTTGGTACTAGCAATACTGGAACTGCACAAGGACTCATACTCTCTCTCACATGTCCCTTTGCTAGTAGTTCATCCACTTGCCTTTGCATCTCTTTAGTTTCTTCGGGGTTACTTCGGTATGCAGGACGGTTTGGTATTGAGGATCCTAGAACAAAGTCGATACAGTGCTCGATGCCTCGAACGGGCGGCAATCCGGGTGGTGTCTCATCAGGAAACACGTCTTCAAACTCCTGCAATAACAAGACAATCAATGGATCAGTAGTTTCAGGAATAGATGGAATATTAAGCAATAGATCACGAAATAGTAATAGAACCACAGGCCGTCTTGCGAGCAAGGCCCATTTAACTTCACTAGCCCTACAAAGGGCGACGGTTTTTATCCCTTTAGGGATCGCCGTGACTGCTTTCTTTTCCTTCTCCTTTTTTTCGCTTTCTCTCAGTGCTTGTTCTAATATCCTCTGATCATCAAGGATTTGCTTAGGGGTCATAGGTGATAGGTTGAATTTCTTCTTTCCAAAAATGAAGGAATACTTGTTCGAAAACCCATCATGAGTAACTTTGCGGTCGTACTGCCATGGCCTTCCTAAAAGGATCTGGGTGGCATGCATAGGGGCGACATCGCAAACTACTTCGTCCTCATATATACCTATTTTAAAGGGTACGGTGCATCTACTCACTACTTTCAGTTCCCCAGCATTATTCATCCACATCAACTTATATGGTTTAGGGTGTCTTTCGTTTTAAGTTCTAGTTTCTGCACCAAGGCTGTACTAACGACATTGACACAACTACCCCCGTCTATGATCATACTATAGAGGTTCTCCTTAATGTAGCACCTACACTGAAACAAGTTCTCCCTCTGGCTATCCTCATCTTCCACTACCTTAGCTGACAAGGACATTCTAAGCACTACACTAATCTTTCCTTCTAAGATTTCTTCATTACATTCTTCTATCTCTTCTCCACTATCCTCATCCTTAATCTCTTCTTCTCCCTCACTTTCAGTCGCTCTTTCCCTGACTTAATGACTACAGCTCGCTTGTTTGGGCAGTTTTGGGCTATGTGACCTATACCTTGACACATATAGCATCGTATCTCATGTGTCCTAGGTTGAGGTTTGGAACTTGATGAAGGTTTGGGCTTAGTTGGTGGATTAGGGGCTGTCTGGACCCTAGTGACCGATGGTTTTGGGTCTTCCTTATGGTTAGTGGGCTGTCTCGATTTCCATGGGATACTAAGAGTGGGGATCTTCCTAGTTTGACGCCTCCGAACTTGAGTTTCTATTTTCCTAGCCGTGTGCACCATTTCTTCTAAGTCATGCATAGTCATGAGCTCTAATTGGTCTCTAATCTCAACATTGAGTCCGGCTAAGAACCTAGTCATGGTACTATTGTGGTCCACCTCTATACGACATCTAATCAGTCCTGTTTCCATTTTCTTATAGTAATCGTCTACTGATTTAGTCCCTTGCCTTAAAGTTTGGAGACTATACCTAAGGTCCCTCATGTAATAGCTAGGAACAAATCTTTCCTTCATCACTCGCTTCAGTTCTTCCCATGTATCTATGGGAGTTTCCCCACATCGATGCTTAAGTTGAACTACATGATCCCACCATATAAGAGCATACCCGGTGAACTCTACAGTGGCTATCTTAACCTTCTTAAGATCAGAAAAATTTCGACACTCAAATTGTCCCTCGACCTTCCTAACCCATTCAAAATAAGTTTCCGGATCAGATTTGCCTTCAAAAGGTGGTATGGAGAACTTAACACTACTTAAGTTATCATCTACCCGTACTCGTTGTTCTCTAGGTTCTTGGTCGATCCTAGGTTGTCTGTCATCCTCAACGTACTCGTCATATTCATCTTCCGGATAGTATTCGGGTGGTGGAGGGACCGCCCTAACTCTACCCCTTTCTCTACCTCTATACCGTGAATCCCTTCCTCCCATCATGGGTTCTCTCTCTCGATCCTCACTGTTTCTAATAGTAGGTTCGGGAGTTGGTGACGTTCTATGAGATTTCAGTTCTTCTCTCATTTCCAACATCATGTTTTCCATCCTTCGTATGTAGGATGTCAGGCCCTCGAGTTGGAATTGCACATCACGGAAGCTTTGGATTTTATTAGTAACTGGGTCGTCGCTTAAGACCTTTTCTTCATCTATGGGATCCTTCCCAGCTCGTCTAAGGGCTGGAGTTTCTCCATCCTTCGAGTTTCTTGATCCTGTCATCATGGTACTAAGTGATTCGAAATAGTAAACAAATATCGAGTAGCTTAATTAAAACACAACAACTTAACTCTAATGCGAATCGCAAAATTATTTACATATATATATATATAGGAGTATAATGATAAGAAAGGAACGACAAAACCGTTCTCAGATACCAAATGATGCCGATCGATACCCAACAGTGTTACCAATACAGGAACTGTTGTGATTCGTGGTTGTGTGAAGCGGAAGTATAAATTCTCGAGCGGAAGCAAACGGCAAATAACAATACTGGACAGCACTTCGGTACAGCGGCACTTCGATACAGCTCTTCAATACAGCGGCACTTCGATACAGCTCTTCAAGACAGCAGTACTTCGATACAGCTCTTCAATTCCGCAGTACTTCGATACAGACAGAATCGATGGCACTTTGATTCAGCGAGAGTCGATCGTACGTTGGTACGGCAATATTTGGACAGTACTCCGTTATAGTAACAATGGACTTCACTTCAGTACGGTACTTCGGTGTAGCAACAATGGATTGTATTTAGATGAACAATGGATGTATTTGATATGACAATAATGGATCGTATTTGATGACAACAATGGATACGGAAATGATGAGGGCACTTCAAACCCTTAGAATTAATTACTATAATCCCCTTAGAATCCTGTTCTAAAGAAACGTTTGGAATTATTCTAAGAACTCAACATTCTGTGACTAAGACTTAACAATTTTATAAACTAAAATTGTAAGAATGTAGAAGTGAGAATTATAAGAATAATACTCAAGAAAATTCGAGCATTCTAGCACAAGGCCGAAATATCTTTTGATTTCAAAAGGTTGATTGATCTTCTCGTTACCTAAAGGTCTCCTTTTATAGGAGAGTACAAAACAAACTATATTATCCCTGACATATTAAACTAAGGAAATAAAATCAAGTGTCCCTACTTTTTAAGACAATGCAGGGCGGCTACACATGGGACTGGATTAAAAAGGGAATAAACTAACAACAACTTAACTATAAAGTAAATAAAGAAATCTTGAGAAGGTCTTGGTCTTCACAATCCTCACGTTCTCTTTGAAACTTCCACATGCTGAAGTACCTTTTTCAAGACAAAGTAAAATATCACACCTTCCTTGAAGCTTCTTCACGCCTAAGTCTAATTTCCAAGCTAGGATGGATTTTCTTTAATCATCAAGTCGACCTTCGGTTGTTCATCCTTTTTTATAGAGTATTTCTCTTTTCGAGTTTTTATGATTTAACTCTCATTTTCAGGAAATACGACAAAGACGCCCTCATGCCATTATTTAGGCAATATCTGGGGTCCGCCCTCAAGCTTTCTGTTTTTAGCTATATCTGGGCTACCCTCAAGCAAAGCTATATCTGGGCTTAGGATATGAACAACTGTCGGGCCTTCTTGAATCTCAAGTAGGTCCACCGTTGCACAGTCACTAAATTTAGACATGATTTCTACTTCTAATTCAGGCAGCTTAAGGACGAGCTTGTCTTCTTTTTTTCTTTGGACGTGAATTCTTCTAGGTTCAGGGTCGTTATCAGTACACTCCAAGCAGCCTCAGTGTGAGGGTCTTCAAGAGAGGATTTGATCGAGGTCATACAGTAAACCTCTTGAGTAGGAACCGAGTTGTCTTCGTAAGAGTTAATAACAGATAATAAGGTAACGGGTGAGGAACGTGTATTAAGTTTATTTCGTGAGGTGGTGCTAGTGTCACTCGTTCTCAACATTTCACTCGTTTGTTCTCTCAACTTCCTAGCACGTGCACGTGTGATAGGATCAGTGGGATCCGTGACAGTTCTAACCGTTCCTAACTCTCTTGGTAGCACAACCGTGTTTGTATCACTTACATACCGCTAGATCTAATTCCACTACCGAGTGACAAATTGGTGCATAAGGATGCGGAGTCAAAACTGAAATCAATGATGAAATTACACAAACAGGTGCGTGACCGAATCAAGGATATAAACGATACATACAAAAGGAAGTCGAACAAGCAAAGAAAACCAAGCTTATTCGAGGTTGGAGATTTAGTTTGGGTGCATTTGAGGAAAGAACGATTCCCTAGTAAGCGTAAGAATAAGTTAATGCCACGAGCTAAGGGACCATTTAAAATAGGTGCGAAGGTGAACGACAACGCTTACAAGATAGAACTTCCAGGTGATTATGGAATGCATGCTACTTTCAACATAGGTGATCTATCTCCTTATCTTGACGAGAATGGGATTGCGGAATTGAGGACAATTCCTTTTAAAGAAGGAGGGAATGATACGAAACTGACTACTCCAAGCGAAGAAGACGAAGTAAGGATTGACGTAAAACACCTCGACCATACTCCAACATACTTAGGCGAGAAAACGGGTACGAGACCCGGAGTTACCTTAATAACCGGACTTGGAGTAACTTAAAACAAAAGGCAACTTGCACCTTGGGGGAAGAGGTCCAAGTGATAAAGGCAAAACAATAAAAGAATTTTCAGCACTTTATTTATTATAAAAAGCAGCAGGATTCTCGGCAGCATGCTTTGTGAAAGGCGGCTATCACCTTGGAGACAAAACCCAGCTTTTACTCTTGTTTGCAAGTGACGTGGGGAACCTTGTATTTTCTTTTCCTTATTTTAAGTCCAGCTTGTAATAGTTTAAATTATCTTGTCAGGCTACTTTTGCCTATAAATAGTGGCGATGGAGTTGTAATGAAAGATTAGATTTTGAATAATAAAAACAACATACCTTGTGTATTGTTTAAGTGTTGGCCGAGTTTCCTTAAAAACTTTGATTATTATACGACGCGTTTTCGAATCTTAATCTGATTGATTCTCAATAAGTCTTGAGAAGAAATTGCTTTATCGAATTATAGGTCTAGTTCGATAAAATAACTGTTTCCTGTCCTGTTTCGATATCCTTCTTGTTTTTCGATACAGGGTTGTACTTGTTCGGGATTTCGCATTAAGTGCTGTTCGATTGTTCGAACTTGTTTCCTGTTTTCAATTAGCATCCAACCGAAACTTGCTGTTTCGAGCGCTGCTGTTTGGAGGTTGCCTGTTTTGAGTCATTTCCATCTGGCCAGTTCCTATCTTGTTTCTGTATCGAGCTACTGCCATCATTTCCTGTCGCGTGCCTCTAACCAGTGTTATTGCTGTACCAAACTGCTGTATTCATTTCCTGGCAGTTTCTTGCTGTTCGCTTCTGCTCGTCAAAACAGCCTTCCGCTGTACCGATATACAAATCGTATCGGAGTCGTAGTAGTTAGACCGAGTTTTGTAACCATTTCATTGGAAGCTACATTCGTGCAACTTCCTCCGTCGATTATCAAACTACACCATTTTTCTCCGACTCGGCATTGGGAATGAAAGATTTGGTCCCTTTGCTCCGTATCACGTGGAATGATTTTGGTATGTAGAGCTCGAAGTACTAAAGCAGTATCATATTCCAGAGCGTCATAAGTCTCGCATTCCTCATTTTCTTCCTCGGCCTCCACATTAAATACGTCGCCAAGTCCTTCCTTCTCGTCCTCGACTAAAAGTTCGTCTCGGACTGCAAGAGCTTCTCTTAACGTGACCACCCGTTTATTTGGACATGCATTTTTATAGTGACCAAAGCCTTGACATTTATGGCATCCTACTTTAGTCAAGCTCGTCTCTTTGGACACATGAGGAATCTTCGGGGCTGGGGTAGGGACTTGAATAGGCGCGGTAAGTTTCGTAGTCGAACTAGAGCCGGTATTTGAATTTCCGAATTTGTATGGAAATTCAGGTTTGGCAAACTTCACTTTGTTTTGAGCTTCTATCTTTATGCATAGTCCGCATAAAGTGTCAAAATCTCCGTAGGGGTATAATTCCACCGTATTTGCAATGTTTCGGTTTAGGCCACGTAAGAAACGTGATATTCTTTGTTCTTCATTTTCTTCGAGTTCTCCAATTAAGGCCAAGTCTTCAAATTCTTCAATATATTCTCCCACACTTAGTTTCCCTTGCGTGAATTCGACAATCCTTCGGTACAAGGTTAACCGATGAGATGTCGGGACATACCTTTTATGTATTTTCTTCTTTAAAGAATCCCAAGAACGGATCTTTTCCTTTCCCGCACGAGCTCGTTGTGTTTTCACACCCTCGAACCACAGGGAAGCACCTTTCTCTAACTTGAGAATCGCATATTTGCAAAGTTTCTCGTTGTTAAGGTTTTTGAACTCGAACACGCGTTCAATGTTTCTCTCCCACTCCAAGTAGACTTCGGGATCGGTACCTCCGACAAATTCCGGAAGTTCATTTAATTTAAATTCATCTGCATGACGCGGTTGTGCGTCATATCATCCTCTTCTAGCTTGAAAACGTGGCTCTTGTAAGTTGTGTAGTGCCTCACGGAGTTTCTCCATGAAATCAACGTCGAAAAAATCCATGATAAGAGAGTCGCGAGATAGTTTTAATAAGAAATCGCCAAGAAAATTTCGACAAGGAAATAACCTTGTCTCCGATACCACTAATGATACGAATTACGTACAAAAATGGACGTGAACTCGCATGCAATGCAGCGGAATTATTATTTATCCTCACAACACTCGAATATGTGTAACACTCGTAAGAAATAACCGAAAGTAGGGCAATTCGGCTTACGTAATCAAGAACAATATGAACGTGATTTATCAAACTAGGCCTATAGTTTGATAAGGTAATATTTCCTCAAGATCTATTGAGAATTGATTAGATTAAAAGTTGAAAACGCGTCGAATTATAACCAAAGGTTTGATGAAAATCATTCAACAAGAAGTAATACAAATGTATTTCATTTTTTTTTATTCAAGATTATCTCCAAAGGCTGAAAATGTGGCCTATAAATAGCCATTACAAGCTTAAACAAGAATCAACTAAAATCAAACAAAGCTTAAACAATTCTAACAAGACAACAAAAATCAATACCAAGTTTCCATCCTTCTTGGTTTGGTTCGGCCGTGAGGTAGAATGTAAAGGGGACAAGAATCTTTCCCATGTGATACTTGACAAAGACAACAAAATTAACACCAAGACTTGGACGTGAGGTAGAAGTGTGAAGGGGACAAGAATCTTTCCCATGTGATACTTGACAAAGACAACAAAAATCACCAAGCTTCCATCCTCCTTATTTCGGCCGAATTATTGAAGTGTGGAGGGACCCAAGCTTTTGTAGTGGACTTTGAAAATGAGATTAAGTCTTGAAACTAGAGCGGACAAAGATCCTCATGGATCTCCAAACAAATCGGCCGAAATCCCCTAATGTGGCCGATTAGTATGCATGAACATGCATACGTATGGATGTTTGATACGTCTAAGTTATCCCGGTTCCGATTATTAAGGTTGTTCCCATTTCTGCATTTATTTTCTCACCGAAGTACGTAGGTGCATGTGCATGCAATGTTGTATCGTTACTTACGTCAACTCTTACTTCATTTTCTTCGTTTGGATATGTCAATATCGCATCATCCAAGCTATCACGCATACGGTGAATAATAATTTTCGAAATAGCCTTATATAATAAGTTGCAGCAAGAGATCGGTCTAAAATCCGACATACTCCTAGGTAAGGCTACTTTCGGAACAAGAGAAATGATCGTAGAATTGATCTGCCTCACAAACTGTCCCATGACAAAGAAATGCATAATAGCAAACGAAATCTCACCCCCCACAATCGGTCAAGCCCGCCGGTAAAAGGCAGCATTAAAGCCATCAGGGCCCGGGGCCTTGTCCTTATCAAACTCGAAGAACACAGACCGAACCTCATCAGCAGTAACAGGTCTAACCATATGCATCGCAACATCAGGCGAAAGAGAAGCCGAAATAAAAGGACTAACCTGACTGAAAGATAAAGGCATAATCCAATTAGAGTAACCCAACAGTCTCTCATAGAACCCAACAACCTCATTCTTAATAAGAGCAGGGTCAGTCAACTCAGTACTATCCTCCGTATTAAGTCTATAGATACGAGATCTGACTCGCCTAGAAGCAATCCGCCGGAAGTGGAAGGCAGTACATTGGTCCCCATCCTTTAGCCAAGCCAACTTGGCCCGCTGCCTGAGCGAAGACTGTTCCTGAGCCACGGCAACAGAGAAAACCCACCGACAACATCTCTCCAACAATAAAACTGAGTCGTCCATGGGATGGTCCCTGAGCATACCTTGAGAAGAAGAGAGGAACGAAGTAGCAGCTGCAACATTCAATGCCAAATCCCCTTTCCTCTTCCTCATGGCACGAAAAACGGGCTTAAAGGCGTCCAACTTATGACAAATCGCATAAAACGGGCCCCCCACAATATGATGATGCCAAGTGTCCCAAACCGCGGCCGGGTACAATTAGCGGGCATATTGCTGTTCGTTACTCCTGTTATTAACGAGTTGCTGTTGTTCGCTACTACTGTAGCGACGAGTTGGTGTTGTAAGTTTGCGAACCGCTGCTGTTCGTTTTCTCTTAACCGTTTGCTGTCCGCTCGTGAAATTGCCTTCCACTTGTTTCGATACAGGATTCGTATCATATAGCCAATTCGGAATACAAAAGGCTCGAACCTAATCAATAAACCCGAGTTTTCATGGAGTTCTGACTTGAATGCATGTAATGTGGTCTTATCTCCTATTAACAGAACTTAATCAAGAAGTAAAGGCTTAATTGGAGCTATTATAGCGAATCCTTGCAACAACAAGACTTAATCAAGAAGTAAAAAATTAATCAGAGCTCTTATTGCCAATTCTGAGTAAAAAAAGGCTCGAATTTAATCAATAAATCCAAGTTTTCATAGAGTTCCTACTAGAATGCATGTAATGTGGTCTTATCCCTTATTAACAAGACTTAATCAAGAAGTAAAGACTTAATCGGAGCTATTATAGTGAATCCGTGCTACAACCAGACTTAACCAATAAAGAAAAGATTAACCGGAGCTAGCCAATTCTGATTACAAAAGACTTGAGTCTAATCTATAAACTCGAGTTTTCATAGAATTCCGACTCGAATGATTGTAACGTGGTCTTATCTCCTATTAACAAGACTTAATCAAGAAGTAAAGGCTTAATCGGAGCTATTATATCTAATCCTTGCTACAACAAGACTTAATCAAAAAGTAAAAGATTAATCGAAGCCGTTATAGCCAATTCTGAGTACAAAAACCTCGAATCTAATCAATAAACCCGAGTTTTCGTAGAGTTCCGACTCAAATACACGCAACGTGGTTTTATTTCCTATTAACAAGACTTAATCAAGAAGTAAAAGATTAATCGAAGCTGTTATAGCCAATTCCGAGTATAAAATGCTCGAATCTAATCCATAAACCCGAGTTTTCATAGTGTTCAAACTCGAATACAAGCAACGTGGTTTTATCTCCTATTAACAAGACTTAATCAAAAAAATGCCGTGCGGGCGATTCTCACGCACTGTGGGTGCGATATTCTTGCGTTGAGGGCGATTCTATTTTCCCTCGGTCAATCCCCATCTAATCTTGCTCTTAAGCCATTAATTTGCTGTTCTAATATGGTTCGGGATTTCAGTACCTTCGTATCTATATTAAAATCCAATCTTAATTTTGTTTTAATCGCGCTGTATGATTTGGGGTTGACTTCGCCCCGTGGGTTTGTGTTCTCGCGATTCCGTTTTGCTGCTCTGTACCAGGTCAGTTGAGTTGTTCCAGGTGTGCGATTTGCTGTTCGTTTTCCATTATCAGTGATTTGGTGTTCGACCCTCGATCCGTTTTTGTCTTTGTTTCTGGTTTTTCTATTTCGACTTACTGAGGTGTGTTATGTCGTCGTCCGTTTCTTGTGGGTTGGTGCTCTCGGTGGCTCTGCCGGTCCCGGCGGAGGGGGGTGGTTCTCTTCAGGCGTTTGCTGCTCACGGCTTTTCTGAGTTAGGGTCGAAAGTTTTGAGCTTTCCACAGGTAGAGCGGCTGAATTCTAATATCGGAGGTATCTTTGGTGGTTCGATATCCCGTCCTTCAGTTCTGGATACGGGATTCAGCAGTGGGGGTTTGTATTTCGGTGTGCTTCCTATCTATCCAAGGCGTGATGCTCGGTTCGACCAGGTCCCAGTCCGTGGTTCAGACCCGGTTATCACGGGTTCTGAAGCTCCTGTTATAGACCTGTTGCCTTGTCCTTCTTTGGGCAATTTTTGTTGTTCTGCTCCTGTACTTGATTATATTGAGGGCAAGCTTGAGGGCAAGCTTGATGATTCTTGTGTTTCTGCTGGTTATAAAGGAATTGTTAAGGTGCTTAATGCACCGATTGGAATTAAAGGGGCTGACCCTGTGGCTAATGTGTTTGGCAGTTCTATGATTAATGTCTCTAATTGTCCTTCTGGTGCTATTCTTGATAAAGGATTAGGTAATGTTGATAAAGCTACTCCAGGTTCTTTGAACTTTGGTTCGGTTCCGGTTCTCATCCCGAAAGATTTGCATCTTCCTTCTGTTGTGCTAGGAACAAATTTTGTTAAAAAAAGGGGACTTCGGTATGTGAAACCTGAAATACAAAATGGCGAGTTTATTGTTAAACCGGATGTTAGTGTTGGCATTGAAGGTGCTAAGAGGTGGCAATACACCTTAGTTGGTTATTTTTTGGTGAAAGCCTCTTCTCTCATTTTGATCAAGAATTACTTTCTGTCGGCATGGAGGGGTCTTAAGGAAGTGTTCTCCTCTGAGGGGGGCTTTTATTTCTTTAAGTTTGAAAGTGAGCAGGGTTTGTCTGAGGCGCTTGAGGGAGGGCCTTCGCTGATTCAGGGCCAGTCCATTTTCCTTACCCGGTGGAAGCTTGGTATGTCACTTATGAAGGTCCAGCCTAAACATGTCCCTATTTGGGTGAAGCTCCGTAATGTTCCTCTCGAGTATTGGACTGACGAGGGGCTCAGTATTACTGCTAGTGCTATAGGGGAGCCACTTTTTGCTGATGTGTTCACCAGGAACTGTCTAAAAGTGGATTATGCTCGTTTTTGCGTCATGATTGACGCTAATGCTAGCCGATTCGATCGTTTCTCATGGTTATCCCGTCCGATAGTGGTAGTCCTTGTGTTAGGAGGATCCATGTTGAGTATGAATGGTTACCACATCGGTGTGGTGTTTGTAGAGTATTCGGGCATCGTGATCAGGTTTGCCCGAGCATTTCAAAGCCTTTGGTTCAGAAGCAGTTAAAGCTAGCTCGTATTTTTGTGCCTAAGCCTGGTCTCTCAGGTACTCGTGTTCCAGGGTCTTCGTTGGGAATGGTCCCAGTTGGGGGGATCGCTCTGGTTGAGGTTGGCCCCGCCGCCAGTTCTGAGTGCCCAGGAGTGGAGTTAGCTGGGGGCAGTGGAGGTCGTTCTGCTGGTTCGGGTCTGTTGAGTAGCGTCTCTACTTTCTCCTTGGTTACTACCAGCTCTACTGTCGTGTCGCCTAGGAGGGCTGGTGCTGGTGTGTGCGAGCCGTCTCGCAACATGTTTGCGGCTCTTTCTGGTTTTACTGATGATATTGAGGCTGAGGTTCCTGAGTTAGTCGGCACGTCGCTTTGTTCTAGTTCTTCTCCTTTGGGCCTTAATATTGATGCATCCCGGGTCAATGTTGTTAAATGATCCCTATTACTGTGTGGAATATTCGTGGACTTAACCGGACTGAACATCAGATCTCGGTCCGGGAGGTAATTAGCTCGTTTAATCTTTGTTGTATTGCTCTACTCGAGATGCGAGTCTCGGTTGGTAATTTTGAGCGTATTTCTTATTTTATTTCTGGCTCTTGGAAGTGGTTCTCTGATTACGATAGTGGGCCTGGGAAGAGGATCTGGATCGGGTGGGATCCTGGTTCTATTTCTGTGGATATTATTGCTATTGAGTCGCAGTTTATTCATTGTCGTATTACTCTGTTGCTCGACTCGTCCTGTCTTCTGGTTACCTTTGCTTATGGTTCTAATGATCTTATTGAGAGGCGAATGTTGTGGCAGTATCTCACTGATTTCTCGGTATTATATGCTGCCGAGCCTTGGGTCATTATGAGTTATTTTAATGCTGTTTTGGACACTAGTGAGATTTTGGGAGGGGAAGCCCCTCATTCTGACGATGAGCCGCCCCTGGTGGAGTTCAGAGAGATTTGCAGGCGTGCGGATTTTGAGACCCTTTTGATGGTAGGCCCTTGGTTCTCCTGGCATAACAAGAGCCCGTCTCCTAGATCTTTATGGAAATGTCTTGATAGGGTGTTGGGTAACCCGCAGTGGTTTATTGATCACGCTGATCGTACTTACTCTTGCGACCTACCGCGTACCTCTGATCATAGCCCCCTTATTCTGGGTCTTGACAGTGCGCCGCGTTGCAGGGTAAAATGTTCAGATTTGATAATTTCCTGGCTGACTCTGAGGACTTCCTCCCGGCGGTTTGGGACACTTGGCATCACCATATTGTGGGGGGGCCGTTTTATGCGATTTGTCGTAAGTTGGACGCCCTTAAGCCCGTTTTTAGAGCTTTGAAGAAGAGAAAAGGGGACTTGGCATTGAATGTTGCTGCTGCCACTTCATTCCTCTCCTCTTCTCAGAGTATTCTCAGGGACCATCCCATGGACGACTCGGTTTTAATGTTGGAGAGATGTTGTCGGTGGGTTTTCTCCATTGTCGTGGCCCAGGAACAGTCTTCACTCAGGCAGCGGGCCAAATTGGCTTGGCTTAAGGATGGGGACCAGTATACTGCCTTCTTCTTCCGATGGATTTCTTCTAGGTGAGTCAGATCTCGTATCTATAGGCTTAATACTGATACGAATTACGTATGAAATGTATGTAAACTCGCAAGGAAATGCAGTGGAAATATTTTGTTACCTCACAACACTCGTATATGTGTAACACTCGTAAGAATTAACCGAAAGTAGGGCAATTCGGTTTACGTAAACAAGATAAAATGAAAGTAAATTATCAAACTAGACATATAGCTTGATAAGACAATCTCTCCTCAAGACCTATTGAGAATTGATTAAATTACAACTCGAAGACGCGTCGAATTATAATCAAGGTGTGCTGAAAATCATTCAACAAGAATACATACACAATGTATTTCGTTTTTCTTAAGCTTCAAAGTGATTTGAAAGGTTGAATATGAGGCTACTATATAGCCATTACAACTACAAACAAGATCAAACAAGATCAAACAAGATCAAGCTAAAATACAAGCAAATATTAAACTAAACTATCAAGACTTTGACAAAGATTGAAAGCAACATCATGCATGGCTTATTCCTTGCTTGTTCGGCCGTGGGTAGCTTCAAGGAGTGGACAAGATCTTTCTCATGTGATATCTTTTTGTAAGGCTTTGACAAGGACTGGAACATGAAAGGGACTTATTGGCATCTTCTTCCTTGTATGTTCGGCCGATTTCAAAAGTTGGAGTGAGCCAAATTCTCTTGGCGATTTTCTTGATCAAGCTAGAAGAGGAGGATATGACGCACATTCACCGCGTCATGTGGATGAATTCAAAGTAAATGAACTTCCGGAATTTGTCGGAGGTACCAATCCCGAAGTCTACTTGGAGTGGGAGAGGAAGATTGAACGTATGTTCGACACCAAGAACCTTAACGATGGGAAACGTTGCAAATATGCGATTCTCAAGTTAGGAAAGGGCGCTTCCCTATGGTTCGAGGGTGTGAAAACACAACGAGCTCGTGCGGGAAAAGAGAAAATCCGTTCTTGGGATTCTTTGAAGAAAAAACTACGTAAAAGGTATGTCCCGACATCACATCGGTTAACCTTATACCGAAAAATTGTGGAGTTCATGCAAGGGAAACTAAGTGTGGGAGAATACATTGAAGAATTTGAAGGCTTGGCCTTAATGGGAGAACTCGAAGAAAATGAAGAACAAAGAATGTCACGTTTCTTACATGGCCTTAACCGAAACATTGTAAATACGGTGGAATTATACCTTTGCGGAGATTTTGACACTTTATGCGGACTATGCATAAAAATAGAAGATCAAAACAAATTGAAGTTTGCCAAACCCGAATTCCCATACAAATTCGGAAATACAAGTGTCGGCTCAAGTTCGACTACGAAACCTACCGTACCTTTTCAAGTCCCTACCCCGGGCCCGAAGGTTCCTCACGTTTCCAAGGAAACGAGCTTGGCTAAAGTACGATGCTTTAAATGTCAAGGCTTTGGTCACTATCAAAATGCATGTCCAAATAAACGGGTGGTCACGTTAAGAGAAGCTCTTGCGGTCCGAGACGAACTTTTAGTCGAGGACGAGAAGGAAGGACTTGGTGACGTTTTTAACATGGAGGCCGAGGAAGAGAACGAGGAATGCGAGACTTATGACGCTCCAGAATATGATACTGCTTTAGTGCTTCGAGCTCTACATACCAAAATCATTCCAAGTGATACGGAGCAAAGAGACCAAATCTTTCATTCCAAATGCCGAGTCGGAGAAAAGTGGTGTAGTTTGATAATAGACGGAGGGAGTTGCACGACTGTAGCTTCAAATGAGATGATTACCAAACTCGGGCTAACTACTAAGGCTCACCCGAAGCCGTATGCTTTACACTGGCTCGATGACGGAAGTAAATTGAAGGTGCAAGACAAGTACGGGTCAACTTAACTATGGGACCATACGGAGACGATGTGTTATGTGACGTACTTCCGATGGATGCATGCCACGTACTTTTGAGATGACCATGGATGTTCGACCGAGATGTTTTACATCGAGGTCGGAGTAATGAATATGAATTACGAGACAAACGAAAGAAGATTGTACTCAAACCAATGTCCCCGCAAGCTATCCGTTCGATGAGTTCTAGTCGAGTGGAGAAACCGAAACTCACTATGCTTGCCAGCGAAAGGGAAATGGAACATGCCATTAATGACGGGGAGCGAGTATATTTGGTGATGTTTAAAGAGACACGGGACGAGAACATGGGAGTACAAAACGGAGGAGAGCTAGATGTGTTGTTACACGAATTTGAGGATGTTTTTCCCGAAGAATTATCGTCGGGTTTACCACCTATTCGTGGTATCGAACACCAAATCGATCTTATACCGGGAGCACCACTTCCTAATAAAGCCGCTTATAGATGTAATCCCGAGGAGACGAAGGAGTTACAAAGAGAAGTCGAAGAGATTTTGGACCGCGGGTATGTCCGGGAGAGTTTGAGTCCGTGTGCGGTTCCGGTCTTACTCGTCCCTAAGAAAGATGGTTCTTGGCGGATGTGTGTGGATAGTCGGTCCGTAAACAATATCACTGTCAAGTATCGGTTCTCTATCCCGAGACTTGATGATATGTTAGAGAACTACATGGTTCGGTAATCTTTTCAAAGGTTGGTTTATGAAGCGGATATCATCAAATTCGAATGCGAGAAGGTGACGAGTGGAAGACGGCCTTCAAAACGAAAAATGGATTATATGAATGGACCGTTATGCCGTTTGGTCTTACAAATGCACCTAGTACCTTCATGAAGTTGATGAACGAAGTGCTTAAACAATTTCTGGGGAAGTTCGTGGTTGTATATCTGGATGACATCCTAATCTATAGTCAATCACTACAAGAATATTTTGGGCACTTAAGACAAATCTTCGAAACTTTGAGGGACCGAAAATTATATGGAAAAAAAGAGAAGTGTTCGTTCCTAGTCGAAAGTATAGTCTTTCTTGGCTATGTCGTTTCGAAGGACGGAGTGGCGGTTGATCAAACAAAAATCGAAGCAATTAAGTCTTGGCCGACCCCTACGACCGTGACGGAAGTGAGATCATTTCACGGACTTGCTTATTTTTACCGGAGGTTTATTCGAGACTTCAGCAACATTTCAAGTCCGATAATGGAGTGTTTAAAAAAGAGACCATTTGTATGGAACGGGGCTGCCCTAGGAGCATTCGAGAAGTTAAAAGCCAAATTATGCGAAGCACCAATCCTAACACTACCCGATTTTACTCAACCATTCGAAGTTGAATGTGATGCTAGTGGAGTTGGATTTGTAGCGGTTCTTATTCAAGGTAAACGACCTATCGCTTACTTTTCAGATAAGTTGAATGGAGCTCGGTTGAATTATTGCACTTACGATAAAGAATTCTATGCTATCGTACGAGCCCTTGATCATTGGAGTCATTACCTACGGACGAAACATTTTATTCTACACTCGGACCACGAATCATTGAAGTACATTAACGGACAACATAAACTGAGTCCGAGGCATGCCAAGTGGGTGGAATTCCTACAGTCATTTCACTTTTCATCCAAGTACAAAGACGGTAAAAGCAATGTCGTTGCGGATGCGTTATCTAGGAGGTATGCTTTACTTTCTACTCTGGAGGTTCAGTTACTTGGTTTCGAAATGTTGAAGGAGTGTTATGAAAATGATGCGGATTTTGGTGAAATTTTTACTCGTTGCAAATCTGGTCCGTTCGGAGAGTTCATGTTACAAGATGATTTCCTATTTAAAGGGAATAGGCTATGCGTTCCAAAACAGGCGGTTCGGGAATTATTGGTTCGTGAGGCTCACGGAGGAGGCTTAGCAGGTCACTTTGGCACGGCTAAAACATTGGAGGTACTAAAAAAACATTTCTTTTGGCCAAAAATGCTAAAAGACGTTTATAATGTTTTAAGTAAGTGGGAGGTCAATTCCTTTCAAAGGGGGAGGAGATGATGCGATTGTGACATCTCCAAACGAAGTAAGAATTGACGTAGGTGACGATGCCACGTTGCATGCACATGCACCTACGTACTTCGGTGAGAAAACAAATGCGGATATGGGAACGATCTTAATAATCGGAACCGGGATAACTTAGACGTATCAAAACATCCATACGTATGCATGTTCATGCATAAAAAATTGGCCATATTAGGGGGAGATTTCGGCCGATTGTGATGGGAGATTCATGAAGGATTTTTGTCCCCACTACTTTCAAGTTTGCTTTCATTTTTCAAAGTCCACCATAATAAAATCAAAGATAGAAATTTGGCTCATGTCACAATCACCAAATCGGCCGAACAAAGGAGGAAGAATGTGCCAAGATGTTGCTTTCATTTTCTATCCTTATCAAAGTCTTACAAAAGGATACCACATGGGAAAGATATTATCTCCTCTTTCCAACTTACCCCACGGCCGAAAATGAATGGAAGAAGCCAAGCATGACTTTGTTTTCAATCTTTGTCAAAGTTGATAGATTAGTTTAATGTTTGCTTGTTTTTTTGTGTGATCTTGTTTGATCTTGTTTGTAGTTGTAATGGCTATTTATAAAGCCTCATCTTCAACCTTTGAAAGCCACCTTGAATGTTAAAAAAAACGAAATACATTGTGTATGTATTCTTGTTGAATGATTTTCAGCACACCTTGATTATAATTCGACGCGTCTTCGAGTTATAATTTTAATCGATTCTCAATAGGTCTTGAGGAGAGATTGCCTTAGCAAGCTATAGGTCTAGTTTGATAATTTACTTTCATATTATCTTGTTTACGTAAACCGAATTGCCCTACTTTCGGTTAATTCTTACGAGTGTTACACATATACGAGTGTTGTGAGGTAACAAAATATTTCCGCTGCATTTCCTTGCGAGTTTACATACATTTTCATACGTAATTCGTATCACTCCTCAAGACCTATTGAGAATTGATTAAATTACAACTCGAAGACGCGTCGAATTATAATCAAGTTGTGCTGAAAATCATTCAACAAGAATACATACACAATGTATTTCGTTTTTCTTAAGCTTCAAAGTGATTTGAAAGGTTGAATATGAGGCTAATATATAGCCATTACAACTACAAACAAGATCAAACAAGATCAAACAAGATCAAGCTAAAAGACAAGCAAATATTAAACTAAACTATCAAGACTTTGACAAAGATTGAAAGCAACATCATGCATGGCTTCTTCCTTGCTTGTTCGGCCGTGGGTAGCTTCAAGGAGTGGACAAGATCTTTCTCATGTGATATCTTTTTGTAAGGCTTTGACAAGGACTGGAACATGAAAGGGACTTCGTGGCATCTTCTTCCTTGTATGTTCGGCCGATTTCAAAAGGTGGAGTGAGCTAAATCTCTATCCTTGATTTTATTATGGTGGACTTTTGAAAAATGAAAGCAAACTTGAAAGTAGTGGGGACAAAAATCCTTCATGAATCTCCCATCACAATCGGCCGAAATCTCCCCCTAATATGGCCGATTTTTTATGCATGAACATGCATACATATGCATGTTTTGATACGTCTAAGTTATTCCGGTTCCGATTATTAAGATCGTTCCCATTTCCGCATTTGTTTTCTCACCAAAGTACGTAGGTGCATGTGCATGAAACGTGGTATCGTCACCTACGTCAATTCTTACTTCGTTTGGAGATGTCATAATCGCCTCAAATACAGAGGATGATACTGAGTTGACTGACCCTGTTCTTATTAAGAATGAGGTTGTTGGGTTCTATGAGAGACTGTTGGGTTACTCTAATCGGATTATGCCTTTATCTTTCAGTCAGGTTAGTCATTTTATTTCTGCTTCTCTTTCGCCTGATGTTGCGGTCCACATGGTTAGACCTGTTACTGCTGATGAGGTTCGGTCTGTGTTCTTCGAATTTTATAAGGACAAGGCCCTAGGCCCTTGATGGTTTTAATGCTGCCTTTTATCGTCGGGCTTGGCCGATTGTGGGGGGGTGAGATTTCGTTTGCTATTATGCATTTATTTGGTACAGGAAAGTTTGTCAGGCAGATCAATTCTACGATTCTCTTGTTCCGAAAGTAGCCTTACCTAGGAGCATTTCGGATTTTAGACCGATCTCTTTCTGCAACTTATTATAGAAGGCTATTTCGAAAATTATTGTTCACCCTATACGTGATAGCTTGGATGCCTTGATTGACCCGGCTCAGACTGCCTTCATTCCTAGGAGAAGGATTAGTGATAATTTCCTTCTTGCTCAGGAACTTCTTCATGGTTATAGGCAGAGGGGGATGCCCAGATGGTGTGTGTTTAAAGTTGACCTTATGAAAGCTTATAACACTGTTGAGTGGGATTTTGTCCTGATTGCTATCCAGTATGGGTTTCCATCAGTTGTTCATCGCCTGGATCAGGGAGTGCATCACCACTACTGCCTTTTCGGTGTCCGTGAATGGTGATGTAGAGGGGATTTTTAGAGTTCGTAGAGGGCTTAGGCAGGGAGACCCCATCTCCCCTTATCTCTTTGTTATTGTTATGGAGGTGCTTCATGGTATTATTGCTCGTGAGATTGCTCAGCCCCATGGGTTCAGGTATCACTGGAAGTGTGAGGCTACCCGTACTTTTATGCTCGCCTTTGTAGATGATATCCTTCTTTTCTGTAACCCAGATGAGGTCTCTATTGGTGTTCCTAAGAGGAGTTTTGATATCTTTGATTCTCTTTCGGGGTTGCGCGCTGATACGAAACCGACTACTCCAAGCGAAGAAGACAACGTAAGAATTGACGTAAAACACCTCGACCATACTCCAACATACTTAGGCGAGAAAACAGATATGAGACATGGAGTTACCTTGATAATCGGAATTGGAGTAACTTAAACAAAGGACAACTTGCATCTTGGGGGGGAGAGGTCCAAGTGGCAAGGACAAAAACAATAAAAGAATTTCTAGCATTTTCTTTATTACAAAAGCAGTAGGATTCTCGGCAGCATGCTTTGTGAAAGGCGGCTATCAACTTGGAACAAAGCCCAGCTTTTACGTTTGTCAGCAAGTGACATGAGGAACATTTTTATTATCTTTTCCTTATTTTAAAGACCAGTTTGTATTAGTTTAGATTATCTTGTCAGGCTACTTTTGCCTATAAATAGGGTTGGAGTTGTAATGAAGGGATTGATTTTTGAATGATAAAAACAACATACCTTGTGTATTGTTTACGTGTTGGACGAGTTTCCTTCAAAACTTTGATTATTATTCGACGCATTTTCGAATTTTAATCTGATTGATTCTCAATAGGTCTTGAGGAGAAATCACTTTATCGAATTATAGGTCTAATTCGATAAAAACAACTGTTTCTATCCTGTTTCGATATTCTGTTTTTTCGATACAGTTTCATACTTGTTTGGTAGTTCGCATCAAGTGTTGTTCGATTCTTCGAACTTGTTTCCTGTTTTCAATTCACATCCGACCAAAACGTGCTGTTTCGAGTGTCGTTGTTTGGAGGTGGCCTGTATCAAGTCTTCTACATTTGGCCAAGTTCCTGTCTTGTTGCGGTATCGAGTTGCCATCTTCATCGCGCGCGCATACTGCTCGCCAGTATTATTGCTGTAGTGAACTGTTGTTATCAGTTCCTGAAAGTTCCTTGCTGATTGCTTCCGCTCGTCAAAATAGCATTCCACTGTACCGATAGAGAATTCGCATCACAAGTGGGAATTCGCATCATAAGTGGTATTGGAGCCCAAGTTCTTGATCTTTGGCATTATGGATCTCAACGATGCTGATTTCTTGGCAAAACTTCGCGACGCATTGCGTGATGTTCCAGAACAACGTGACCAGCATTGGCAACCTAGGCGTGGTGACTATGAAGGACCCTCGCGCCATGTCGAAGAGTTCAAGGTGAACGAGCTTCCAGAGTTCGTTGGAGGCACAGACCCTGAAGTTTACCTGAAACGGGAACGAAAAATTGATCGTATGTTCGAGTTTAAAGACCTTGACGATGAGAAAATGTGTAAGTACGCAAGTCTCAAGTTGGGGAAAGGAGCTTCACTTTGGTACGAAGGAGTAAAAATGCGGAGAACCCGTGCGGTAAAAGATAAGATCCGTTTGTGGGATTCGTTAAAAAGAAAACTTCGTAAAAGATATGTACCAACATCACATCGATTGTCCTTGTACAGAAAAATTGCAGATCTCATGCAAGGGAAGATGAGTGTCAGTGAATACATTGAGGAGTTTGAGAATCTAACCTTAATGGGAGAGATAGAAGAGAATGAGGAGCAGAAGATGTCGCGATTCTTGCGTGGCTTGAATCGAAGCATAGCTAACTCGGTGGAATTATATCCATATGAGGAATTCGATACATTATGTGGGTTATGTGTGAAGTTGGAGGCTCAAAACAGGATGAAGTTGTATAAACCCGAGTTTCCAGTCAAATTTGGAAACCCAAGTGCCGGTTCTAGTTCTACTACTAAGGCAACTGTACCGACTCCGGTCCCTGTTGCGATTCCGAAGGACCCCTACGTACCGAAGGAGACGAGTTTGGCTAAAGTAGATGTTTCAAATGTCAAGGGTTCGGGCATTATCAAAATGCTTGTCCAAACAAACGAGTGGTGACATTGAGAGAAGCTGTCACGATCCGAGACGAGTTGTTAGTCGAGGATGAAAAGGAGAGACTGGGTGATGTATTTGATTTCAGCATGGAGGACGAAGAAGGAGAAGAATGTGAGACTTACGATGCTCCAAACTATGACACGGCTTTAGTTCTGTGTACTCTACAAGTCAAAGCTGTTTCGAATGATTCGGAACAGCGGGATCAAATATTTCACACAAAGTGTCAAATCGGAAAAAAATGGTGTAGTTTAATCGTGGATGGGGGGAGTTGTACCAACGTAGCTTCCAGCGAGATGGTAACTAAACTCGGGCTGACCACTACAGCTCACCCGAAACATTACACTTTGCATTGGCTCGATGATGGGAGCAAAATAAGGGTGACTAAACAAGTGAGGATTGGACTAACCATGGGTTCGTATGAAGACAACGTATTATGTGATGTACTCCCGATGGATGCATGTCATGTATTGTTGGGAAGACCATGGATGTTTGATAGGGACGTTTTACACCGAGGAAGAAGCAATGAGTACGAGTTACGGGATAAGGGCAAAAAAATTGTGCTTAAACCAATGACACCTCAAGCTATTCACTCTATGAGTTCTAGTCGGAGTGAAAAACCAAAACTGGTCATGTTTGCTAGCGAACGGGATGTGGAACATGCTATTAATGATGGCGAGTGCGTGTACTTGTTGGTTCTGAAGGAGAAACGGAAGGGTAATATGGTTGTGCAGAACGACGAAAGGATGGATGCCTTATTGCACGAATTTGCGGATGTTTTTCCCGAAGAATTACCGTCGGGTTTGCCACCTATTCGTGGGATTGAACATCAGATCGACCTCATACCGGGTGCATCGCTCCCTAACAAAGCTGCTTATAGATGTAATCCCGAGGAGACGAAGGAATTACAAAACCAAATCGAAGAACTAATGAACCGTGGATATGTTCGAGAGAGCCTAAGTCCTTGTGCGGTTCCGGTATTACTGGTTCCTAAGAAAGACGGATCTTGGCGGATGTGTATCGACAGTCGAGCCATGAATAATATAACCATCAAGTATCAATTTTCGATTCCCAGGCTTGATGACATGTTGGACAAATTACACGGATCCGTGATATTTTCAAAAGTTGACCTACGAAGTGGTTATCACCAAATCCGGATGCGAGAAGGAGATGAGTGGAAGATGGCCTTCAAAACTAAACACGGATTGTATGAATGGACCGTTATGCCATTCGGCCTTACAAATGCGCCGAGTACTTTCATGCGCTTGATGAATGAGGTACTTAAACCATTTTTGGGGAATTTTGTGGTTGTATACTTAGATGATATTTTGATTTACAGCCAATCGTTGCAAGAACATTTCGAACACTTGAGACGAGTCTTCGAAATCCTTAGGGAACAAAGGTTGTATGGAATAAAGAAGAAGTGCTCATTTTTGGTCGAGATTATAGTCTTTCTTGGCTATGTTGTTTCCAAGGAGGGAGTGTCGGTCGATCAAGCAAAGATTGAAGCAATTAAGTCCTGGCCAGTACCCACTACAGTAACGGAAGTTAGATCGTTCCACGGACTGGCTTCATTTTACCGAAGATTCATTCGAGATTTCAGTACCATTGCAAGCCCAATAACCGAATGTTTAAAGAAGGGCACGTTTAATTGGAGCCGGGCTGCTCAGGAGTCGTTCGCAAATTTGCAGGCAAAATTGTGCGAAGCACCAATCTTAGCACTACCCGATTTTTCGCAACCGTTCGAGGTAGAATGTGATGCTAGTGGAGTTGGCATTGGGGCAGTTCTTATTCAAGGAAAGCGGCCTATTGTTTATTTCTCAGAAAAGTTAAATGGTGCTCATCTCAATTATTGTACGTATGACAAGGAGTTTTATGCTATTGTGAGGGCTCTAGATCATTGGAGTCACTACCTTCGGCCGAAGCATTTCATCATATATTCGGACCATGAATCCTTGAAGTATATTAACGGACAACACAAGTTAAGTCCCCCAGGCATGCGAAGTGGGTGGAATTTTTACAATCATTTCACTTCTCATCAAAGTATAAGGATGGCAAGAGCAATATTGTAGCAGATGCATTGTCTAGGCATTATGCCTTACTCTCTACCCTTGATGTTCGTTTGCTTGGATTCGAGACAGTAAAGGAGTATTACGACGGTGATGCGGATTTTGGCGAGACCTTTGCCCTTTGCAAATCTGGACCGATGGGGGAATTTTCGATACAGGAAGGCTTCCTTTTTAAGGGAAATCGTCTTTGCTTACCCAAGCACGCGATTCGAGAATTGTTGGTTCGGGAGGCTCACGGGGGAGGTTTGGCTGGCCACTTTGGTTCGGCTAAGACATTAGATGTGCTGAAGGAGCATTTTTATTGGCCAAAGATGTAGGGGGAAGTCAATAATATAATTAGTAAGTGTGTGACGTGCCATATTGCGAAGAGTTCGTTCAAACCAGGAATATACACACCTTTACCGATTCCGGAGAGGCCATGGGAAGATGTCTCGATGGATTTCATTGTTGCTTTGCCTCGAACCCAACGAGGTAAGGATGCGATTATGGTTGTTTTTGATCGTTTTTCAAAGATGGCTCATTTTGTTTCTTGTCACAAAACTGATGATGCGAGTAATGTTGCTGACTTGTATTTCCGAGAGGTGGTACGATTACATGGAGTTCTGAAAACTATTGTTTCAGACCGGGACTCGAAGTTTCTGAGCTACTTTTGGAACACATTGTGGAGAAAGGTGGGAACCAAACTGTTGTTTAGTACTTCGCATCATCCTCAAATAGACGGACAAACTGAAGTGACTAATCGAACACTGGGAAAGTTGTTGCGAGGATTGGTAAGCAAAACACAAAAGGATTGGGATTTGAAGCTCGCACATGCGGAGTTCGCATATAATCGCTCTCCTACTCATGCCACGGCACACTCTCCGTTTGAAGTAGGTTACGGGCTGAACCCTTATATACCATTAGATCTAATCCCATTACCAAGTAGCGAATTGGTGCATAAGGATGCGGAGTCAAAGCTGAAATCAATGATGAAATTACACGAACAGGTGCGTGAACGAATCAAGGAGATAAATGAGGCGTACAAAAGAAAATCAAACAAACAAAGGAAACCAAGAGTGTTCGAAGTCGGGGATTTAGTTTGGGTGCATTTGAGGAAGGAAAGATTCCCGAGTAAGCGTAAGAATAAGTTAATGCCACGAGCCGAGGGGTCATTTAAAATAATTGCGAAGGTGAACGACAATGCTTACAAGTTAGAACTTCAGGGTGATTACGGAGTGCATGCTACTGATACGAATTACGTATGAAAATGGACGTAAACTCGTATGTAATGCAGCGGAAATATAATTGATCCTCACAACACTCGAATATGTGTAACACTTGTAAAATATAACCGAAAGTAGGGTAATTCGGCTTACGTAAACAAGAACAATATGAATGATTTATCAAACTAGACCTATAGTTTGATAAGATAATCTTTCCTCAAGACCTATTGAGAATCGATCGGATTAAAACTCGAAAACGCGTCGAATTATAATCAAGATTTCGATGAAAAGCATTCACCAAGAAAACACAAGTGTATTCTTATTTCTTCAACATCCAATACTTCATACAAGCATGAACAAGACTACTTATAGAAGTGTAGTCTTCTAAACAACTAAGGGATGAAAACAAGATCACATGATCTTGAAATGAAAAACAAAACATCAAGATAAAATACAAAGGAATCAAATCAAAGGGAGGGGGAATCACACAACAAAATGATTATAAGCCACCCCACATAACATGCAAGTCTAATCATGACATGTGAGGGGAGGGAAAACAACAAAAAAAACAAAAAAAATCAGCAATAATGGTCATTTGCTGGCTGTCGGACATGGCCCGTGCCGATCGGCACGGCCGCGGCGGCATGTGCGGGCGCACATGTTCGGCAGGACTCGACCGTGTCGCCTGGCACGGTCGAGTTGGTCGGACAGCGGGAATTTACTATCCGGAAGAGTGTGACTCGACCGTGTCGCCTGACACGGTCGGGTTGGTCGGGCAGCGAGATTTCAATATCCGGGACATCTCGGTACGGGCCGTGTCGGACGACACGGTCGGGTTCAGTCGGTAGCGAGATTTCACTATCCAGGACATCTCGGCACGGGTCGTGTCGGATGACACGGCGTTCTGGGCTGGGCGATCGGCGATTCGGCAGGTGGTCGGCGTGATCGGCGATTCGGTAGGTGGTGATTTTTCCGGCAGGTGGTGATTTTTCCGGCAGTTCGTCGACCTTCCGGCATAGCATGACACGGGCCGTGTTATATGACATGGCTGAGACCGAGACTCCATGTCTTATGTCCGTTTTCCCGCCTAAGTACGTAGTAGTCCGTGCATGGCGTGTAGTAAGGTCATTTATATCGATCCTTACTTCGTCTTCTTCGTTCGTCAAATGATTCCGTATCATCTCCTCCTCCTTTAAAAGGAATTGTCCTCAATTCCGAAATTCCGTCATCATCGATGTAAGGTGAGAGGTCCTCAACATTAAAGGTTGCATGAATCCCATAATCTCCCGGAAGTTCTAATTTGTAAGCGTTGTCGTTCACTTTCGCGATTACTTTAAACGGTCCCTCCGCTCGCGGCATTAATTTGTTCTTACGTTTATTTGGAAATCGCTCTTTCCTCAAATGCAACCAAACCAAATCACCAACTTCGAACAATCTCAGCCTTCTTTGTTTGTTCGACTTTCTTTTGTAAGCCTCGTTTATTTCCTTGATTCGATTACGTACTTGCTCGTGTAATTTCATCATCGATTTCAATTTTGATTCCGCATCCTTGTGCACTAACTCGTCACTTGGCAATGGAATTAGATCTAACGGCATGTACGGGTTTAGTTCGTAAACTACTTCGAACGGAGAGTGTGCCGTGGCATGAGTAGGAGAACGATTATAAGCGAACTCCGCATGTGCAAGTTTCAAGTCCCAATCCTTCTGTGTCTTGCTCACAAGACCACGTAGTAAAGTGCCCAATGTTCTATTGGTCACCTCGGTTTGACCGTCCGTTTGTGGATGATGTGACATGCTAAATAGTAGTTTGGTTCCCACCTTTCTCCACAAGGTGTTCCAAAAATAACTAAGGAATTTTGAGTCCCGATCCAAAACAATCGTTATTGGAACTCCATGCAATCGTACGATTTCTCGGAAATACAAATCGGCGACGTTACTCGCATCGTCCGTCTTGTGGCAAGCCACAAAGTGAGCCATCTTCGAAAATCGGTCTACGACAACCATAATAGCATCTCTCCCTCGTTGAGTACGAGGCAAAGCAACAATAAAATCTATTGAGACATCTTTCCACGGTCTTTCCGGAATCGGCAAAGGCATGTAAACTCCCGGTTTGAATGAACTTTTAGCAATATGGCATGTTACACACTTATTAATTATGTCGTGTACATCCACTTGCATCTTCGGCCAATGAAAATGCTCTTTAAGGACCTCCAACATTTTGGCCGAACCAAAATGACCGGCCAAGCCTCCACCGTGAGCTTCCCGAACTAATAATTCCCGAATCGGGTGTTTGGGTAAACATAGGCGATTATATATAATCCTTCTTGCAACGTAAATTCTCCAAATGGGCCAGATTTACACCGAATGAAAACCTCACCAAAATCCACATCCCCATCATAACACTCCTTCAATGCTTCGAACCCAAGCAACTAAATATCAAGAGTAGAGAGCAAGGCATACCGTCTAGACAAAGCATCCGCCACAACGTTGCTCTTGCCATCTTTGTACTTCGATGAAAAGTGGAATGATTGCAAGAATTCCACCCATTTAGCATGTCACGGACTCAACTTTTGTTGGCCGTTAATATATTTCAAGGACTCATGATCCGAATGTAGGATGAAATGTTTCGGCCGAAGTTAATGGCTCCAATGATCAAGAGTTCTCACAATGGCATAGAACTCCTTGTCATAAGTACAATAGTTGAGTCGAGCCCCACCCAACTTCTCCGAAAAGTATGCAATTGGTCGCCTCCCTTGGACGAGGACCGTCCCAATACCCACTCCACTTGCGTCACATTCCACCTCGAAAGGTTGTGAAAAGTCGGGTAAAGCCAAGATAGGTGCTTCACACATTTTCGCCTTCAATTTTTCAAACGCCCCTTGGGCAGCCCCGTTCCACACAAACGGTCCTTTTTTTAAGCATTCCGTTATCGGGCTAGAAATGGTACTAAAATCTCGTATGAACCTCCGATAAAATGAAGCAAGTCCGTGAAAGGATCGGACTTCCGTGATGGTTTTGGGCGTAGGCCAAGATTTAATCGCCTCGATCTTGGTTTGATCAACCGACACTCCTTCTTTAGAAATGATGTAGCCAAGAAAGGCTACACTCTCGACTAGAAACGAACACTTCTCCTTTTTCCCATAAAGTTTTTGATCTCTAAGGATCTCGAAGACTTTCCTCAAGTGCCCGGTATGCTCTTGTAACGATCGACTATAAATCAAGATGTCGTCTAAGTATACGACGACAAATTTTCCCAAAAATGGCTTAAGTACCTCATTCATTAATCGCATGAAAGTACTTGGCGCATTTATAAGGCCAAAGGGCATGACGAGCCATTCATATAATCCATGTTTTGTCTTGAAAGCCGTTTTCCATTCGTCTCCTTCCCGCATGCGAATTTGATGATAACCGCTTCTCAAATCAACCTTCGAAAAAATCACCGAACCATGCAACTCGTCCAACATATCATCAAGTCTCGGAATTGGGAACCGATATTTGATGGTTATGTTGTTCACGGCTCTACTATCTATACACATCCGCCATGATCCATCCTTCTTTGGAACAAGTAAAACCGGAACCGCACAAGGACTCAAACTTTCTCGAACGTACCCGCGGTTCATTAGCTCCTCGATTTGTTTTTGCAACTCCTTTGTCTCCTCGGGGTTACATCGATAGGCGGCCTTGTTAGGGAGTGATGCACCCGGTACAAGGTCGACTTGGTGTTCAATCCCACGTAAGGGTGGTAAACCCGGTGGTAAGTCTTCCGGGAAGACATCCGCAAATTCTTGTAGCAAGGTATCGATATCTCTCTTACCTTGGACAACTATGTCAACATCTCGTGTTTCTTTAGTCATCAATAAATAAACACGCTCGCCATCGTCAATAGCGTGTCTCACCTCTTTCTCACTAGCAAACATGGTAAGCTTCGGTTTCTCCATTCGATTTGAACTCATCGATCGAATGGCTTGGGGTGCCATCGGTTTAAGCACAATCTTCTTGCCTTTATCTCATAATTCATATTCGTTACTCCTTCCTCGATGTAAAACGTCTCTATCAAATAGCCATGGTCGTCCCAAAAGTATGTGGCATGCATCCATCGGGAGTACATCACATAGTACGTTGTCACCATACGATCCCATAGTTAATCCGACCCGTACTTGTTTCGAAACTTTCACCTTATTCCCATCATCGAGCCAATGTAACGCGTATGGTTTCGGATGAGTAGTAGTGACGAGTCCGAGCTTCGCCACCATCTCACTTGAAGCAACATTCGTACAACTTCCTCCATCGATTATCAAACTACACCACTTGTCTTTAATTTGACACTTGGTGTGGAATATTTGATCTCGTTGTTCCGTGTCCCTCGAAACCGTCTTGACTTGTAAAGTGCGAAGAACTAGACTCGTGTCATAGTCCGGAGCATTGTAAGCCTCACACTCCTCTTCTTCTTCTTCGGCGTTTACGTCAAACATGTCACCGAGTCTTTCTTCTTCGTCCTCGGCCAATAATTCTTCCCGGACCTCAAGAGCCTCTCTTAGTGTCACCACCCATTTGTTCGGACATGCGTTTTGGTAATGGTCGAATCCTTGACACTTGAAACATCGTACCTTTGTCAAACTTGTTTCCTTGGGTACGTAGGGAGCCTTAGGTGCCGTGACAGGGACATGACTTGGTGTGGTGCTTTTAGTACCCGAACTCGAACCGGCACTTGGATTCCCGAATTTGGAAGGAAATTTGGGTCTTGAAAACTTCAATTTATTTTGGGCTTCTATCTTCACACATAATCCACATAAAGTGTCGAAATCTTCATATGGGTATAACTCCACCGTATTGGCTATGTTTTTCTTTAAGCCACATAAAAAACGTGACATCTTTTGCTCTTCGTTTTCTTCTAGCTCTCCCATCAAGACCAAACTTTCGAATTCTTCAATATATTCCCCGACACTTAGTTTGCCTTGCATGAAATCGGCAATCTTCCCATATAAGGTTAACCGGTGTGATGTTGGCACATACCTCTTACGAAGTTTTCTTTTTAAAGAATCCCACGAACGGATTTTTGCCTTTCCCTCCCGAGTCCTTCGTGTCTTTACTCCTTCGAACCAAAGAGAAGCACCCTTCCCTAACTTGAAAATTTCGTATTTGCAATGTTTCTCATCGTTAAGGTCTTTGAATTCAAACAGGCGCTCAATCTTCCATTCCCACTCCAAATAAGCTTCGGGATCAGTACCTCCAACGAACTCCGGAAGTTCGTTTACTTTAAATTCGTCCGCATGGTGTATTTGACGTGCGTCATCCCCGCGTATTGCTTGCATACGTGGTTCCGGTAGACCGCTTAGTGCGTCACGGAGTTTCATCAAGAAATCGGGATCGGAGAAATCCATAACAAGATTCAAGAGATAGTTTTGAACAAAAAAAAAATCTTTGAAGAAATCGCCCAAGGAGGTGACCTTGGGCTCCGATACCACTAATGATACGAATTACGTATGAAAATGGACGTAAACTCGTATGTAATGCAGCGGAAATATAATTGATCCTCACAACACTCGAATATGTGTAACACTCATAAGATATAACCGAAAGTAGGGCAATTCGGCTTACGTAAACAAGAACAATATGAATGATTTATCAAACTAGACCTATAGTTTGATAAGATAATCTTTCCTCAAGACCTATTGAGAATCGATCGGATTAAAACTCGAAAACGCGTCGAATTATAATCAAGATTTCGATAAAAAGCATTCACCAAGAAAACACAAGTGTATTCTTATTTCTTCAACATCCAATACTTCATACAAGCATGAACAAGACTACTTATAGAAGTGTAGTCTTCTAAACAACTAAGGGATGAAAACAAGATCACATGATCTTGAAATGAAAAACAAAACATCAAGCTAAAATACAAAGGAATCAAATCAAAGGGAGGGGAAATCACACAACAAAATGATTATAAGCCACCCCACATAACATGCAAGTCTAATCATGACATGTGAGGGGAGGGAAAACAACAAAAAAAATCAGCAATAATGGTCATTTGCTGGCTGTCGGACACGGCCCGTGCCGATCGGCACGGCCGCGGCGGCATGTGCGGGCGCACATGTTCGGCAGGACTTGACCGTGTCGCCTGGCACGATTGGGTTGGTCGGACAGCGGGAATTTACTATCCGGAAGAGTGTGACTCGGCCGTGTCGCCTGACACGGTCGGGTTGGTCGGGCAGCGAGATTTCAATATCCGGGACATCTCGGCACGGGCCGTGTCGGACGACACGGTCGGGTTCGGTCGGCAGTGAGATTTCACTATCCAGGACATCTCGGCACGGGCCGTGTCGGATGACACGGACGGGTTCGGTCGGCAGCGATCGGCTAGTTTCGGCAGGTGGTGGTCGGCAGCGATCGGCCAGTTCCGGCAGGTGGTGATTTTTCCGGCAGGTGGTGATTTTTCCGGCAGTTCGTCGACCTTCCGGCATAGCATGACACGGGCCGTGTTATATGACACGGCTGAGACCGAGACTCCACGTCTTATGTCTGTTTTCCCGCCTAAATACGTAGTAGTCCGTGCATGGCGTGTAGTAAGGTCATTTATATCGATCCTTACTTCGTCTTCTTCGTTCATGTCAAATGATTCCGTATCAGCTACTTTCAACGTAGGTGATCTATCCCCTTATCTCGACGATGATGGGATTGCGGAATTGAGGATAATTCCTTTTAAAGAAGGAGGGAATGATACGAAACCGACTACTCCAAGCGAAGAAGACAACGTAAGAATTGATGTAAAACACCTCGACCATACTCCAACATACTTAGGCGAGAAAACAGATACGAGACATGGAGTTACCTTGATAATCGGAATTGAAGTAACTTAAACAAAGGACAACTTGCATCTTGGGGGGAGAGGTCCAAGTGGTAAGGACAAAAACAATAAAAGAATTTTCAGCATTTTCTTTATTACAAAAGCAGCAGGATTCTCGGCAGCATGCTTTGTGAAAGGCGGCTATCAACTTGGAACAAAGCCCAGCTTTTACGTTTGTCAGCAAGTGACATGAGGAACATTTTTATTATCTTTTCCTTATTTTAAAGACCAGCTTGTATTAGTTTAGATTATCTTGTCAGGCTACTTTTGCCTATAAATAGGGTTGATGGAGTTGTAATGAAGGGATTGATTTTTAAATGATAAAAACAACATACCTTGTGTATTGTTTACGTGTTGGACGAGTTTCCTTCAAAACTTTGATTATTATTCGATGCGTTTTCGAATCTTAATCTGATTGATTCTCAATAGGTCTTGAGGAGAAATCACTTTAGCGAATTATAGGTCTAATTCGATAAAAACAACTGTTTCTATCCTGTTTCGATATTCTATTTGTTTTCGATACAGTTTCATACTTGTTCGGTAGTTCGCATCAAGTGTTGTTCGATTCTTCGAACTTGTTTCCTGTTTTCAATTCGCATCCGACCGAAATGTGCTGTTTCGAGTGTCACTGTTTGGATGTGGCCTGTATCAAGTCTTCTTCATTTGGCCAAGTTCCTGTCTTGTTGCGGTATCGAGTTGCCGCCTTCATCGCGCGCGCATACTGCTCGCCAGTATTATTGCTGTAGCGAACTGTTATTATCAGTTCCTGACAGTTCCTTGCTGATCGCTTCTGCTCGTCAATACAGCCTTCTGCTGTACCGATGGAGAATTCGCACCACAAGTGGAAATTCGCATCACGCGCTAACCCTGGGAAGAGTAATATTTTTCTCTCGACGAGTGCTATGGAGCAGGGGCATGTTGAGCAGTTATTAGGGTTTCAGGTGGGCCAGCTTCCTGTGAGGTATTTGGGAGTCCATTTGTCTTCTTCTAAGCTCACGGTGGCTCATTGCTCTCATTTGATTAACAGGATTGATAGTCGGCTGAGTGGCTGGACTTGTAGATCTCTGTCCTTGGCCAGTCGATGCCAGCTTATTCGATCTATTTTATCTGCACTTCATATTTATTGGGCCTGTATTTTTATCCTGTCTAAGGGCGTGCTTGCCCTCATTGAGAAGCGTTTAATGCGTTTTCTCTAGAAAGGTTCTCATGACTCTGGGCATGCTAAAGTGGCCTGGTCTAAGGTTTGCCTGCCTGTAGAGAGTGGTGGCCTTGGTATTACTCCGTTGAGGGTTCAGAACCAGGCCCTTATGACCCGCCATATTTGGGTTCTCCTTACTAGGTCTTCTCGTTCTGTTTGGTTTAGCTGGGTTCATTCGTATAGAGTTCAGCAGTATTCGTTTTGGGACTTTCCTATCTCTGCTGCGTCTTCTTGGTATTGGAAACAGCTGCTGAAGTTGCATCTTCTAGTCATGGGAGCGTTTCAGTATTTTGTTGGTGATGGCTCTTCCTTCCATTTATGGTCAGATCCTTGGCACCCTATGGGTTTGATTAGGCATTCTATGCCTAGAGCGCCTCTTTGGACCGGCATTGATGTGCATGTCCGTCTTGGCTCTGTTATTTCTGATGGTCAGTGGGTTTGGCTGGTGGTTGATCGTTTCGAGTTTCAATAGGTTGTTTCTGCCCTCCCTCCTATTAATGGAGGTCAGGATCGCATCTCCTGGAGACCGCATAGCTCAGGTTCCTATTCTTCCTCTTCCGCTCGTCGGTTCCTTAGTGCGTATTCTCCTTCTGTTCCATGGGCCCCTCTCCTTCTTGGCCCCGATAAGATTCCTAGGAGGTGGAGAGGTAAGCATGTGGTTAACGTGGCCTACCGAGTCTCATCCTCACTTATTCTTCTTGTGCCCTTACTCTAGTAGGTGTATCTCTATTGCTACAAGGGAGGTAAAATTTTGTTGGCCTCACTCTGAGTGGAGTACGGGTATTCTGTGGGCGGCTAGGAGGTGGAGAGGTAAGCATGTGGTTAACGTGGCCTACCGTATCTTTCTAGCTGCGTTGGTCTACTTAATCTGGCAGGAGCGTAATGAGAGGAGATTCGGTCAGAGGCGTCGTGACCCACACTCTGTTACATTCCAGGAGATTGGTCTTGTTCGTGACATCATATCTCAGTGTTGGCCGCCTCATTCCTTGTATGCGGTCGCTGTTAGGCGTATCTGGAAGGTTGCTTGGTAGTTGGTTCAATTGTTACTCTTTCTTTTATTATTTTTCTATTCGTGCTGTTGGGGCACCTTCTGTAATGGTTGCTGGGTACTGGCCTGCCTTGTTGGCCAATCTTATTTATTTAATGCAATTGACTTTTCCAAAAAAAACAAGACTTAATCAAGAAGTAAAGGCTTAATCGGATCTATTATTACCAATCTTTGCTACAACAAGACTTACTCAAGAAGTAAAAGATTAATCAGAGCTGTTATAGCCAATTCTAAGTACAAAAGGCTCGAATCTAATCAATAAACCCGAGTTTTCAAAGAGTTCTTCTGACTCGAATGCATGTACGTGGTCTTAACTCCTATTAACAAGACTTAATCAAGAAGTAAAGGCTTAATCGGAGCTATTATATCCAATCCTTGCTACAACAAGACTTAATCGAGAAGTAAAAGATTAATCGGAGCTATTATAGCCAATTATGAATACAAAAGGCTTGAATCTAATCAATAAACCCGAGTTTCCATAGAGTTCCAATTTGAATGCATGTAACGTGAAATCTCATATTAAGAAGACTTAATCGAGAAGTAAAGGTCTAATCAAAGCTATTATAGCGAATCCTTGCCAAAAAAAGACTTAATCAAGAAAAAAAGATTAATCGGAGCTGTTATAGCCAATTCTGAGTACAAAGGCTCGAGTCTAATCAATAAATCCGAGTTTTCATAGAGTTCCGACTCGAATGCATGTAACATAGAATCTCCTATTAACAAGACTTAATCGAGAAGTAAAGGTTTAATCGGAGCTATTATAGCGAATCCTTGCTATAACAAGACTTAATCAAGAAGTAAAGATTAATTGAATATGTTATATCCAACTCCGAGTACAAAATGCTTGAATCTAATCAATAAACCCAAGTTTTCGTAGAGTTCCGACTCGAATGCATGTAACATGGTCTTATCTCCTATTAACAAGACTTAATCAAACTTTAGGGGCGGCAATTTCTAAGGCGAAAAGGGGGCGACTTCATCCCCTCGGCCAATCTTCTCCTTTTCTTAAATCTTTGTTCATATTCATTATCGATTCAACTTCAGATTGTTATCGGAATTTCTTAAGCTTCCTAACAATATTAATAGTCGATTTTTTCATCAATATTTATTCTGTGCGATTTATGAATTGTTCTCGCGATTGAGTTTCGCGATTTGTAACGTAATTTTCTTTGTAAGGTTTGGGGCTCGATTGGCAGGGCTTTGGTGTGTTTCGATTTGGTTTTGGTTGGCGATTTCTGGTTTGATTGTGAATTGCTGTTGAGTTTGTGAAATCGGTCGGTGAGGTTTGATTTGGGAGTCTGTATTTTGCCGTGACCTAGTTGCGACTGTGCTGCTATTGTTGCGCGAATTGCTGTTTTTGTTTCCTGATTTTCCCGATTTGGCTCTAGATTTCCCGATCTGATATGGGCGTGGTTATGTTCTCTGGTTTTTTGGGTTTCGTTTCGCTGCTGAATTTGTTGGGATGGCTTCGTCCAGTTCTTATGGGCTGATGCAGACGTCTTCTTCGCTGGTCACGGCGGCGGCTACTGTTCAGCCTTTTGATGCTCTCGGGTTTACTGGGTTAGGGGCGAAAGTGTTGAGCCTATCCGAGCTGGAGTTGCTGAAGGCTAGGATCGGAGGTATTTTGGTGGTTCTCTGGCTCCTTTTCCATTCCCCCATCTATTAGGGCATCTCCAACCTTCACACCAAAAAAACACACCAAAACACCAAATTTGGTGGGCCCAACACCAAAAAAAAAATTTGGTGGGCCCAACACCAAAAAAAAAACCCTCAACTCCAACCATACTTCAAAAAAAACACTAAATTTGTGGACCCCACATTAAAATAACATATTTTATTTACTATTAACTATTTTTATTAATAACAATAATTATAATTTGTAAATATAATAATAAATAATCAGTAATTAATTTATTTAATGAAAACCGATAAAAATAAAAATGATAATTTTTTAATTAATAATACATTTAAATAAAATTACATCAATTGAAATAACACAAATTAAACGAATTAAAATAAAAAAACGAATTAAAAAAAACATATAAAATATTATTTCTTTAATGGTAATTATTATTTATAAATTAATTTTAAATAAAAAACGAATTAACAAAAACATATAAAATATTAAGTTAGATTAATATTTATTAAAATTAATATCATAAATAATAATTAGATTATTTAAAACATAAAAAAAATTAAATAATTATATTTTAAAACATGAAAATAAATAAAATAAAATGATTTAATGGATGAATAGTGATTTGGTGTGTGAATAGTGACACACCAAATTTGGTGTGGTTTGAAAATTTTGAAGTGTGCTACAGTAACTATTTTGATGTTTTTGATGTATGGTTGGAGTAAACCACACACCAAATTTGGTGTTTTGGTGTGTGGTTGGAGATGGTCTTAGCGGTGGAGTGCATTCGGGTGTTCAGGGCGGTTTGCTGGGTCCTATCCGGAAGCCCAGACGTGATCTGGAGTTCGATCAGGTGCCTGGCTGGGTTTCAGGTCCGATCATCAACCCGGCCCATGTCCCAGTTCCCGGCACGGTTGCTGCCTCTCTAGCTCCTTTGGGAATGGCCGAGCATGAAGAATTTCATGGCATGAGTCCTGTTGCTTGTCCTGCTTCTCCTTCTTTGTGCAGCTTAGGACTTCTTAAACCTGATTGTACTGGGGTTAATTTTAGTGATATTAATGCTACTGCTAATTAGATTGTTAGTTCTGTTAATGATGTTCCTCTTAATTTACCTGCTCTTATGCTTGATAAAGGGAAATGTACAATCGATCATGCTCTACTAGATTCTTTGAATTTTGGTTCGTTTTCGGTTCATTTGTCATCGGGTTTGCCTTTGCCTTCTATTGTGGTAGGCAAAAATTTTGTTAAGAATAGGGGTCTTAAATATGTCAAACCATATATGCACAATGGTGAGACTCTTGTGAAACCTTCTGCTAGGGTTGGGGTCGAAGGTGCTAGAAGGTGGCAATTTACTTTAGTGGGGTATTTTTTTGGGGAAAGCTTCACTCCTTACCCAGATTAAGAAATTATTCACGTCGGTTTGGAAGGGCCTCCTGGATGTTATTCCTTCATCCGGGGGTTTCTTTTTCTTTAAATTTGATTGTGATCAGCGCTTGGTTGAGGCTTTAGAGGGTGGTCCTTGGTTGCTCCAAGGACAGTCTATTTTCGTTTCTCGGTGGAAGCATGGTATGTCGCTGCAGAAAGTTCAGCCTAGACAGGTTCCAGTCTGGGTGAAACTTCATAATGTTCCGTTGAAGTATTGGACCGATGAGGGTCTTAGTATTACTTCCAGCGCTATTGGGGAACCTTTGTTCGCTGATGTGTTTACTAGAAACTGCTTGAAATTGGATTATGCTGGGGTTTGTGTCATGTTAGATGCTAATACTAGCCCGATCCGCTCTTTTCTCATGGTTCTCCCATCTTGTGGTGGAGAACGCCCTGGTTTGTGTAGGATTGTTGTCGAGTACGAGTGGCTGCCCCATCGTTGTGGTGAATGTAGGGTGTTTGGGCACCGTGATCAGGTGTGTCCGCGTAAGCAACAGCCTATTGGTCAGAAACCGACCAAGCAGGTGGGTGTTTACGTTGCGAAGTCCTCTCAGCTGCAAGGGTCTTCTTTGTCTTCTCGTTTGGTTCAGGAACCGACCAAGCAGGTTGGTGTTTATGTTGCGAAGACCTCTCAGCCTCAGGGGTCTTCTTTATCTTCTCGCTTGGTTTCTTCCAGGTGCATCACATAGGCGTTGGTCACGCCGTCTGTCAGTTTGAGTTTGTCAGAGGTGGTAGTTTCTGCTCAGTTAGCTGACGATTCTGCTGATTGTGGTTCGGGTTTAGATTTTCCGCGGCTTAGTAGTATCCCTACCTACTCTACGGTTACTACTAGTTCGCCTGTCTTGTCCCCGGTCATTCTGGTTCGAGTGCTTTGGTGACCTCCCCTAACAGGTTTGAGGTCCTTCCTGGCTTACATGGTGACTTGGTGGATGATGTTTCTGAGGTTGTGGACGTCCTTTATGTTTCTTCTTCTATAGGCCCTATTTCTGAAGCAGCCCTTTCTGAGGGTGTTAGATGATTCCATTTGCTGTGTGGAATGTGCATGGCCTAAACCGTTCGGATCATCAGAAATCGGTTCGGGAGGTAATTGCTTCTTTTAGTCTTTTTTTTTTTAGAAAAGTCAATTGCATAAAATATAAAAGAGTGACCAAATAGGCTGGCCAGTACACCGGCAACCATATAGAATGGTGCAACAAACGAAAATACAAAGAAACAAAGCCAGCAATAAAAAAGGAAACAACAACAAAAGCTACAAGGATAAATGACACCAAGTTATCCTCCAAATACGTCTACCAGCCAGAGCATAAAGATAACGAGCGGGCCATCTGAGTCCCCTGAAAATAAAAGGGTCTCGACCTCCTCTCAATCCTCTCCTGCCAACTTAATTAGACCAAAGCAGCCAGGAAATTACGGCAATTTAATACCCTCGATAAGGGCTGCATTAGGGCCCACAGAAGAAGAACCAGAATCACCATCCACAATCTCAAAAACCTCATCTACCGAGCCACCATCTAGGCCAGCAAGAACCTCGAACCTATTAGGAGAGGTCACTAAAGCTGATACGAAATTAACTAGTCCGAATGAAGAAGACGAAGCAAGGATCGACGTAAACAGCCTTACAACGCGACATGCACGTGCGACTACATGTTTAGGCGAGGAAACAGACACAAAACGAGAAGGACCAAGGTGCCAGGTCTCGGCCGTGTCATGTTGTGCCGGAAGACCCAAGTACACTGCCTGCCGAACTCGGCCATGTCGTCTGACACGGCCCGTGCCGAGATGTCCCGGACAAGCAAAACTTACTGCCCGCTGGACTCGATCGTGTCCCAAGACACGACCGAGTCGAACCCTTCCGGATAAGCCGAACGAACTGCTGCTGAGATCGACCGTGTCCCAGGACACGACCGTGTCACACCCTTCTGGAATTGGCCGAACGAACTGCTGCCGAGCTCGACCATGTCCCAGGACACGACCGTGTCACACCCTTCCGGAACTGCTGCCGAGCTCGACCGTGTCCCAGGACACGACCGTGTCACACCCCTCCGGAATTGGCCGAACGAACTGCCGACCAGCCCAACTGTGTCCCGAGACACGACCGTGTCCTACTCTTCCGGAAAGCACCGAAATGCCTGCCGACCAGCCCGACCGTGTCAGACGAACACGGTCGAGTCCTGCCGCACATGGCAGATGCAGCCGCGACCGTGTCCATCGACACGGCCCGTGTCCGGCAGCCAGCCCCCCTTATTTTATACACTTTTGTGTATTGTTTGTCTTCCCTTTTCTTTCCTTACTCTTTTTAGGGATTGTGTTCCCATATCTTGTGATTTATGTTCCCTTTTTTATTTTATTTGATTTATTTTGATTATTCAAAGATTTTGTAATCTTTGAATTATTTTCTTTATTTGTTATAGGAAACATTGGTTTTCCTATAAGTAGGCTTGTTTAGTCTTGTATATGATGAATTGAATGTTGTTGTAATAAGAATACACTTTGTGTTTTTCTTGGTGAACGCTTTTCATCGAAACTTGATTATTATTCGACGCGTTTTTGAGTATTAATCCGATCGATTCTCAATAGGTCTTGAGAAGAAATCATCTTATCGAATTATAGGTCTAATTCGATAAACCCTTGTTCTTGTTCGAATTTTTCATTTTCATATTCGATATTACTTCCATAAAAATACACTCAAAACACCCTACTCGTAAAAAGCCTTCCGCTATCATACACTTACATATACTCCGACCGATACATATTCACTTTTCTGGGCGAATTCGTATCATTAGTGGTATCGGATCCAAGGTTATTTCCTTGTCGAAATTTTCTTGGCAATTTCTTGTTAAAACGAGCAGGGGGCTCAGGTTGAGCAGTTATTAGGATTTCAGATGGGCCAGCTCCCTGTGAGGTATTTGGGAGTCCCATTATCTTCATCGAAGCTCACGGTGGCTCAGTGCTCTCCTTTGCTTGACAGGATTGATGGTCGGGTGAGTGACTGGGCTTGTAGATCTCTGTCCATGGCCGGTCGTTGTCAGCTTATTCGGTCTGTGTTATCTGCTCTTCACATTTATTGGGCCTGTATTTTTATCCTGCCTAAGGGCGTGCTTGCCCTTATTGAGAAGAGTTTAAGGTGTTTTCTATGGAAAGGTTCTCGTGACTCTGCGCATGCTAAAGTGGCTTGGTCTAAGGTTTGCTTGCCTGTAGAGTGTGGTGGCCTTGGTATTACTCCGCTGAGGGTTCAGAATCAGGCCCTTATGACCCGCCATATCTGGGCTCTCCTGGATGGGTCCTCTCGTTCTGTTTGGATTAGCTGGGTTCGTTCGTATAGAGTTCAGCAGTGTTCTTTTTGGGATATCCCTATCTCCACTGCGTCTTCTTGGTATTGGAAACAGCCGCTGAAGTTGCATCCCCTTGTCATGGGAGCGTTCCAGTATTCTATTGGTGATGGCGCTTCCTTTCGTTTATGGTCGGATCCTTGGCACTCTATGGGTTTGATTAGGCATTCTCTACCTAGAGCGCCCCTTTGGACTGGCATTGATGTGCATGCCCGTCTTGGCTCTGTTATTTCTGATGGTCAATGGGTTTGGCCTGTGGTTGATCGTCCTGGGTTCCAGCAGGTTGTTTCTGCCCTCCCTCCTATCTATGGAGGCCAGGATCGCATCTCTTGGAGACCGCATAGCTCAGGTTCCTATTCTTCCTCGTCCACTCTTCGTTTCCTTAGAGCATATTCTCCTCCTGTTCCGTGGGCCCCTCTACTTCTTGGTCCCGGGAAGATTCCCAGGCACTCCTTCATATTATGGTTGGCTATTCAGGAGCATCTGTCGACTATGGATAAGCCTTGACTGCAGCATGAAGATGGTATTTGTGTCCTTTGTGGGATGGCGTTAGAGTCTCATTCTCACTTATTCTTCATGTGCACTTACTCTAGTAGGTGTATCTCTATTGCTGGGAGGGAGGTTAAATTTTGCTGGACTCCATCGGAGTGGAGTACGGGTATTCTTTGGGCGGCTAGGAGGTGGAGAGGAAAGCATGTGGTTAACGTGGCTTACCGTATCTTTTTAGCGGCATTGGTCTACTTACTCTGGCAGGAGCGTAATGAGCGGAGATTCGGTCAGAGGCGTCGTGATCCTCACACAGTTACCTTCCAGGGGATTGGTCTTGTTCGTGATATTATCTCTCAGCGTTGGCCGCCTCATTCATTATCTGCGGTCACTGTTAGGTGTATTTGGAAGGTGGCTTGGTAGTTCCATTGTAACTCTTTTATTATTTTCTGTTTCGTGCTGTTGGTGCACCTTCTGTATTGGTTGCTGGGTACTGGCCTGCCTAGTTGGCCAATCTTTTTTATTTAATGCAATTGACTTTTCCCAAAAAAAAATTTCTTGTTAAAACTATCTCGAGACTCTCTTATCATGGATTTTTCCGACGTTGATTTCATGGAGAAACTCCGTGAGGCACTACACAACTTACAAGAATCACGTTTTCAAGCTAGAAGAGGAGGATATGATGCACATTCACCGCGTCATGCAGATGAATTTAAATTAAATGAACTTCCGGAATTGGCCGAACGAACTGCTGCCGAGCTCGACCATGTCCCAGGACACGACCGTGTCACACCCTTCCGGAACTGCTGCCGAGCTCGACCATGTCCCAGGACACGACCGTGTCACACCCCTCCAGAATTGGCCGAACGAACTGCCGACCAGCCCGACTGTTGCGAGTCATACAAATAACACTTCAAACCAGATTCTTGTTGCGAGTCGAGTCCGCTCTCGGATTATCCAGAATCCATGGACAAACGGCGAGCTCACATCACTGGCCTACCGCGTTCACCGAAGATCTGAAGCTGATAAATTGCCCGAACCATATTGAGCCGACAGTAGAAACCATATATTACCGAGTCAATTGAGTCTAACCCCGACCTATTACGGTTGGAAACCTGTGGGGTTGCCGGATGAAATCAGTTAGAAATTCTGTTTCCAATAATCACTCATTCACATCAATCAATTAATGGAAACATCATAATATAATATACTATACGCCAGACACGAGCAATAAGCACACCTACCAAGACAAACATAACCAGAAATAATAACTTCAATTTTCTCATATTTGTAATTTCTTGTATGCTACAATACATCTTAAAATTTCATCATAGAACTAAAAAATGCAGCAACACAAATATTGACATTCAATAAACATGTGTATATATCCATGTGCATATATATATACATACATATATATATATATATATATATATATATATGTGTGTGTGTGTGTGTGTGTATGCATTCTGTGATCACTCTTAACGCATTAATCAACTATTGACATTCAATAAACGAATTATCAAATAAAATATATTTGTTAACTTGTATGGCTTCAAAAAATGAATAGAACTCAAGTGCTGAAAAAAAATTACCAGCATGCTGTCGTACCCATCAGCCACCTTGCACCCCGACATAAGAAAAAATGATCTTATTGGGTCCCTGTGAACCTTAATAAAAAAACAGAAATGATTAAGTAAGTGTGTGAAACACAGTTACCACTCAAATTACACTAATACAACAGTTGGTCTCTTGAGCTCATAATTTTATTCTCCCCATCATACTAGATTTGTTCATTGCAAGACGATCACTAGGGTTACAATACACAGGCACCTGTACACATGAAACCAGGAGTTAAAGCAACCAAAATCCACTCTCTTATTTTCTCTACGGAAGCTCATGATAAAAAAGAAATATATTCTATTTTCTTTCTTTTTTTGGGGTGGGGTGGGGTAGGGGGTAGGGATTTTTTCTTCACCTGGTCACCAATTTTTACAGGAATGACATCACCGACAACAATTTCAAATATTGAAATTTTAATCTACGACCATTCATAACAACCTACAAAGAATAAGAAAAGTGAAAAAATGGAACAGTGCAAGTGTAGAGTATAACTAAACTGCATCAAACCTACCTCCATTTGAATATTTTGCTTCTCCTCATTCAAGTTCTGGAAGTGAAAGAATTATTTTTAATCACCTACAGCTGCAAATGTTTCGATGTGCATCTCATGATTGCCTTAAACCCAAAGTCAATAATCAACATTTCAAGCAATTAATAAAAATATCCAAGTATGTTTCTTTTATTTATTTTCTAGAATTTCAGACTATATAATAGATAATTATGATCAACTGGCTTCAAATTAAAACAATTGGCCAATAAGTATTAGCAATTGTATAATTACGTTGTACTGCTTGTTATCAATTCCTAAAAATTAACCCTGACCCTTTTGCATCTTAATATAAGATCAAGACTACCAAGATTGGGATGTTGCCTTCACTTACCAAGCCAGTATGGCCAGATAGACCACATCTATAACAGGGAACCTCTGCTGGACCGGGATCACTATAATTTACACAACAGAGATGCCCAAATCTTCCGCAAATGTAACATTGTATTTCCTACCAACCAAAAAAAAGACTGATATATTAGGAAAGTAAAATCACTTACAAAGACACATACTACAGTAATATACTAAAATAAGGACCTTGATGTCATCAGGACAGTAGTCATTCCTGCATGAGAACATCTCATGCCCCAGATCTCCACATTTTAGACATATATTTGAACTCTTGTATTTCTCAAGACAATCTTTGGCACGATGCCCCTGTTGGTTGTAGATAAAGCATCAATCTCATCCCTACCCAAGTAAAAAAATGAGTATATAAAAATAAACTGAGCACTTCTGTTAAAGCATAAGCATCGATTCATACAAATATGAGAAGAGACCTGAAAACACAACACATTTTTCTCAAAGTCATATCATTTTATTAATTTATAAGAATCGCCAATCATATATATAAAGATAATTGCAGATGTACTGCAAGAATGATATCATCTAAAAGTATAATGAACTACAAATACAATAAAGGTATTCAGAATTTCCGTACAGAGCAGGAATCACTAACAGGATAAATGTTCATGCCCCCCAATCATTACAGCAAGGTATTTACTAACATGACTCAACCAACTAATACCATAATGATAAAGAATTAACTCAACTTATGGGTAAATGACGAAAGCTACCAGGCATTTGATTTTCAAAGTCGCAGGTCTGCAGTAAAATTAATATTCATATTCCTATATCTTTCAAGTAGGGTATTATTTACCATCATTTCAAACGACTATGTGAATAAAGATGTACTAAACATACAAGTATGTGGCCAGATGTGGAGGTAGAAAAAATACATCAACACAAATGGCAGCAATTGAAATTTCAGAAATTTAGGGTGAAAACCCCCAACTCCATGGTTGAAATTGAAGTTGAAAATTTCATAAAAAAATAAATCGATGATGGGCAAATTACAAATTGAAATCGAAACTCGAATAAACCATAAGAATTTCAGAAATTCGAAACAAAAATTAAAGAGAAGAAGAGAGTGAAGAGAACAAAAACCTAAATTTGAAGTTCGCTAGCGATGATGGTAGTGAAGTCGGCGATCGCAGCGTATTTCTTCGGTGGTAGTGCAATTCGCCGGTGGTGGTGAGTTCGTCAATGAGTTCGCTAATACCTTGTATGCCGAGGGAAGAAGAGAGAGGCAAAGACTAGGGTGAATTTTGGTTCTGCGAAGGTTTGACACCAGGCCAAATGAAGGAAAATAGAGATCTGTTATGTTAAACGACGGGTCTTTCTTTATTTTACTTTATTTTTTACGAGAGAGTGGTCGGTCCAGTGATACGTAAGAGACCCGTTTGGTTAAATAAAGGGTCTCTTATTTCTCTTTTTTTATTTTCCATGCAAAAAAAATGGCCCCTTTTATATCCTAGAGATCCGTTAAACCAGATAACGGGTCTCTTATATTTTTTCCTCTAATTTTAAGTAGGTCCTTTGACTCATAAGAGACCTGTTATCTATAACATTAGATCTCTCATATTAAAGAGACCCGTTATGTCGACCAACGGGTCTTTTATTAATGGTCCCTTTGCCCATTTTTGTAGTAGTGACTCCCAAAACCATAACTGAAATTAGATCGTTCCACGGTCTTGCCTCTTTTTATTGGAGGTTTATTCGAGATTTCAGCACCATAACAAGTCCGATAACTGAGTGTTTGAAGAAGGGTCCGTTTTTGTGGAGCAGGGCTGCCCAAGGGGCATTTGAAAAGTTGAAAACAAGGTTATGTGAAGCACCTATCTTGGCGTTACCCGATTTTCCACAGCCGTTCGAAGTGGAGTGTGATGCTAGTGGAGTTGGTATTGGGGCGGTCCTCATTCAAGGCAGGCGGCCTATTGCATACTTTTCGGAGAAGTTGGGTGGGGCTCGACTCAACTATTGTACTTACGACAAGGAGTTCTATGCCATAGTGAGAGCTCTTGATCATTGGAGCCATTACCTTCGTCCGAAACATTTTATTCTGCATTCGGACCATGAATCTTTAAAGTATATTAATGGGCAACAGAAGTTGAGTCCGAGACATGCTAAGTGGGTGGAGTTCTTGCAATCGTTTCACTTTTCATCGAAGTATAAGGACGGTAAGAGCAATGTGGTGGCTGATGCGCTGTCTAGGAAATATACTCTAATCTCTACCCTTAATGTTCGATTGCTTGGATTCGATACAGTGAAAGAATATTATGACAGTGATGCGGATTTTGGCGAAACCTTCGCCCTTTGCAAATCTGGACCGATGGGAGAATTTTTGTTACAGGAAGGCTTTCTTTTTAAGGGAAATCGTCTTTGTCTACCAAGGCACACGATTCAAGAATTGCTGGTTCGAGAGGCTCACGGAGGAGGCTTGGCTGGCCACTTTGGTTCGGCCAAGATATTAGATGTGCTTAAAGAACATTTTTATTGGCCAAAGATGCAGGGGGATGTCAATAATATAATTGGTAAGTGTGTGATATGCCATATTGCGAAGAGTTCGTTCAAACCAGGAAAATACACACCTTTACCGATTCCGGAGAGACCATGGGAAGATGTCTCGATGGATTTCATTGTTGCTTTGCCTCGAACCCAACGAGGTAAGGATGCGATTATGGTTGTGGTCGATCGTTTTTCAAAGATGGCTCATTTTGTTTCTTGTCACAAAACCGATGATGCGAGTAATGTTGCTGACTTGTATTTCCGAGAGGTGATATGATTACATGGAGTTCAAAAAACTATTGTTTCGGACCGGGAGTCGAAGTTTCTGAGTTACTTTTGGAACACATTGTGGAGAAATGTGGGAACCAAGCTTTTGTTTAGTACCTCGCATCATCCTCAAACAGGCGGACAAACCGAAGTGACTAATCGAACCCTGCGAACGCTATTGCGAGGCTTGGTAAGCAAAACACAAAAGGATTGGGATTTGAAGCTCGCACATGCGGAGTTCGCATATAATCGCTCTCCTACTCATGCCACGACGCGATCGCCATTCGAAGTAGTTTATGGCCTGAATCCTTACATACCGTTAGACTTAATACCATTACCGAATGACGAGTTGGTGCATAAGGACTCGGAGTCAAAACTAAAATCGATGATGAAACTACACGAACAGGTGCGTAACCGAATCAAGGAGATAAATGAGGCGTACAAATGAAAATCAAACAAACAAAGGAAACCAAGAGTGTTCGAGGTCGGGGATTTAGTTTGGGTGCATTTGAGGAAGGAAAGATTCCCAAGTATGCGTAAGAATAAGTTAATGCCATGAGCCGAGGGGCCATTTAAAATCGTTGCGAAGGTAAACGACAATGCTTACAAGTTAGAACTTCCGGGCGATTATGGAGTGCATGCTACTTTGAACATAGGTGATCTATCTCCTTATCTTGATGAAGACGGGTGATACGAAATTGACTAATCATGATCCGAAATTTACTAGTCCGAGAGAAAAAGGCAAAAAGCGGACAAAATTACCAATTCCCGCGCGTATGACTACTTCGTAGCAGTTTTGGTATTTTAATCATAACTCTCTCATACGAAGTCCGATTTAGGTGATTCAAGTGGTCATGGAAAGATAAAAGAAAGATATATAAATAATGAAAATGGTCCAAGGTCCAATTATGCTTCTATTAAGCCACACGAACCGTTCAAATGTGCAGTGATTTTTATGGCCGAAAATTGATAAAAATTTGTGAAGATTTGGTGAAGATTTGTTGAAAGATACTTGCCCACACCAAATACACAAATCGACCCACACCCTTTCCTTTTTCAAAGTCTTCACATGTGAAGATTTGTCCCCATATTCAATGTCTTAAAGTTTGGGTGTGTCACTTTCAATCACTAGTTTATTTTCCTTGTCTTTGTTTCCATGTGGAAAAATCCATCCCACCATGTTTGCGTGGACGTTCCCCGCCCCCATTCAATTCTTTATTTCATTTTAGTTTCACAAGTGAACATGTCCTTGTCCTTGTCCCCACTCCTTTCTTAATTTTATTTTGGCTCACTCCACACCTCACCAAAATCGGCCAAGAAGGAAGAAGATGCAAGAAGTTGCTTTTATTTTTCAAGCCTTTGTCAAAGTCTTACAAGGAGTATCACTTGTGAAAGATTTTGTCCCCACCACTCCCCTACCTCACGGCCGAACCAAGAAGATGTCCAAATCTTGGTGTTGATTTCTTTTCTTTGTCAAAATATTGTTAGAATAGTTTAATGTTTATTTGATTTTTAGTTTGATCTTGTAATGGCTATATATAGGCCTCATCCTCAACCTTTTGTAAGGATCTTGAATCAAAAAAACGAAATACACTTTGTATTACTTCTTGTTGAATGATTTTCAGCAAAACCTTGGTTATAATTCGACGCATCTTCGAGTTGTAATTTAATCGATTCTCAATAGGTCTTGAGGAAAGATTGCCTTATCAAACTATAAGTCTAGTTTGATAAATCACTTTCATATTGTTCTTGTTTACGTAAGCCGAATTGTCCTACTTTCGGTTATTTTCTAACGAGCGTTACACATATTCGAGTGTTGTGAGGTAACAAAAATATTTCCGCTGCAATTACATGCGAATTTACGTCCGTCTTTATACGTAATTCGTATCATTAGTGGTATCGGAGCCCAAGGTCATCTCTTGGGCGATTTATTCAACTATTTCTTGTCAAAAAAAATTATCTCTTGACTCTCTTGTTATGGATTTCTCCGATCTCGATTTCTTGATGAAACTCCGTGACGCACTAACGCAAGCCAGACGCAGAGATGACACCAACAATATTGATTTCTTGGCTAAATTCCGCAGCATACCCGAGTTTCATGGATATAGTAATCCAGATGCGTGCATAGATTGGGTCCGTGCTTGTGAGGAGCACTCGGACTTCAAGGCTGCCCCGATCAACTGCCGCGTTTCGTTGGTGGCAAGGCGCCTCCACGGTAGCGCCGCCGTCTGGTGGCAAAAACAGAAACAGTCCCGTTCACAACAACGTAAGCCAAAAATCAGAGATTGGCAAAAATTCATAAAACATTTCAATCGAAGGTTCAAATCATACCACCACTCGTTGTTTCCCCACCACCAATCCTTCGATGCCCCGCCACCGACCTTCGATCTAAGGTTTTTCCCCATTGAAGAATTTTCATCAGGGCCGTTTTTCGATAAAGACGATGTCCCTACCACCATTTTCAATGAAGTAGACGAGACAGAGGTTTCAATGACGCAATACAACAAAGAAGATGAGTTGAGTCGTGTTTCCCTAATTGACGAGCCTGGATCTTACTACTTTGAGCATGGGCCAGTTGGTTGTGTTGGCCAAATTGACCAAAACGGACCAAATTATTTTGAAGGTGAGGAGCCTACTAGTGTCATGGAAATCGGGCCGGATTATGAAGGACCACCATTATTTGATGCAGAACCAGTTGATGAAGAGGAGTCCGTAATTGATCCTGTGTTTCCCATTATTGATGGTGAACCAGACGTGAAATTATCAGTACTTCCCATTTTTGATGTTTTGTCCAACGACGATCCATATCTCGATGAAAGTTGTTTTGAAGATTTTTGTCCAAACTCCAATGAGGTGTTTTCAGTTTATGATACGGAGCACGAGGATGTTATGATTCCGGAATATCTATATCCCGAACCTTACCAAGAGTTTTACACGAAAGACGACGACGAGGCATTTTTCCCAGGGCTTGAAGTGGCATCCGATGAAGAGCGACCTATTATTACTGTCGTGCTTCCCATTTCAGATGTCCGGTTATATGATGATTCATATCGTGATATCGGTATTACCTCGCAGAATAATTATTATTATTTCATTAATAATGATAGTTATTTGTTTGGTGATTCCCTGAGATCCCCTATTACCTACCGTCTCAAGATTTTGGGCCATATACGCACTGCGGATATTTTCGAAATCAAGTACGTAGAGGTTTTAGCTATTTCATCTGGAAACGACGGGAGTTCGGAATTGAGGACAATTTCCTTTAAAGGGGGAGGGAATGATACGAAATTGACTAATCATGATCTGAAATTTACTAGTCCGAGAGAAAAAGGCAAAAAGCGGACAAAATTACCAATTCCCGCACGTATGACTACTTCGTAGCAGTTTTGGTATTTTAATCATAACTCTCTCATACGAAGTCCGATTTAGGTGATTCAAGAGGCCATGGAAAGATAAAAGAAAGATATATAAATCAAGTGAAATGGTCCAAGGTCAATTTATGCTTCTATCAAGCCACACGAACCGTTCAAATGTGCAGTGATTTTTATGGCCGAAAATTGATAAAGATTTGTGAAGATTTGGTGAAGATTTGTTGAAAGATACTTGCCCACACCAAATACACAAATCGACCCACACCCTTTCCTTTTTCAAAGTCTTCACATGTGAAGATTTGTCCCCATATTCAATGTCTTAAAGTTTGGGTGTGTCACTTTCAATCACTAGTTTATTTTCCTTGTCTTTGTTTCCATGTGGAAAAATCCATATTTTGGCTCACTCCACACCTCACCAAAATCGGCCAAGAAGGAAGAATATGCCAAGAAGTTGCTTCTATTTTTCAAGCCTTTGTCAAAGTCTTACAAGGAGTATCACTTGTGAAAGATTTTGTCCCCACCACTCCCCTACCTCACGGCCGAACCAAGAAGATGTCCAAATCTTGGTGTTGATTTCTTTTCTTTGTCAAAATATTGTTAGAATAGTTTAATGTTTATTTGATTTTTAGTTTGATCTTGTAATGGCTATATATAGGCCTCATCCTCAACCTTTTGTAAGGATCTTGAATCAAAAAAACGAAATACACTTTGTATTACTTCTTGTTGAATGATTTTCAGCAAAACCTTGGTTATAATTCGACGCATCTTCGAGTTGTAATTTAATCGATTCTCAATAGGTCTTGAGGAAAGATTGCCTTATCAAACTATAAGTCTAGTTTGATAAATCACTTTCATATTGTTCTTGTTTACGTAAGCCGAATTGTCCTACTTTCGGTTATTTTCTAACGAGCGTTACACATATTCGAGTGTTGTGAGGTAACAAAAATATTTCCGCTGCAATTACATGCGAATTTACGTCCGTCTTTATACGTAATTCGTATCAACGGGATTGCAGAATTGAGGACAATTCTTTTTAAATGGGGGAGGGGATGATACGGGGTTGACAAGTCCAAGGGAAGAAGACGAGGTGATGATCGACGTAAACAACCATGCAACTTACTTGGGCGAGAAAACGGAGACGAGACACAGAGTTACCTTAATAACCGGACTTGGAGTAACTTAAACAATAGGTAACTTGCATCTTGGGGAAAGGGGTCCAAGTGGTAAAAGAATAAAAGAATTTCAGCATTTTCTTTAAAGGCAGCAGGATTCTCGGCAACTTGCTGTGTGAAAAAGCGGCTATCAACTTTCAACTTGGAGACAAGGCCCAGTTTTTACTTTTGTCAGCAAGTGACATAAGGAACCTTTTTATTATGTTTTCATTATTTTAAACCCAGCTTGTAATAGTTTAAGATTATCTTGTCAGGCTCTTGCCAGGCTACTTTTGCCTATAAATAGGGCGGTGAAGTTGTAATGATTCATTATTGAATGTTAAAGAAATAAGAATACACTTTGTGTCTTCTCTTGGTGAATGCTTTTTATCAAAACCTGATTTTTATTCGATGCGTTTTCGAGTATTAATCCGATTGATTCTCAATAGGTCTTGAGAAGAAATCACTTTATCGAATTATAGGTCTAATTCTATAAAACAACCATTTCTGTTCTGTTTCGATATTCTTCTTATTTTCGATACAGTGTTATACTTGTTCAGTTTATCGCATCTTCGATCGTTCGAACTTGTTTCCTATTTTCAATTCGCGTCCGACCAAAACTTGCGGTTTCGAGTGGCGCAGTTTGGAAATTGCCTATTCCGAGTCATTTCCATTCGACCAGTTCCCGTCTTGTTGCTGTATCGAGTTGCTGTCATCATTTTCCGCCGCGTGCGCGTACCGTCAGTCGTTGTTATTGCTGTAGTGAACTGTTGTTACCAGTTCCCGACAGTTTCTTGCCGATTCGCTTCCGCTCGTCAAAACATCTTCCTGCTGTATCGATAACGAATTCGCATCATCAGCGAGAATTCGCATCACCTAGCCAGCCCGGCTTCAATTAAACGTACCTTTCTTCAAACATTCGGTTATTGGGCTTGCAATGGTGCTGAAATCTCGAATGAATCTTCGGTAAAATGAAGCCAGTCCGTGGAACGATCTAACTTCCATCACTGTAGTGGGCACTGGCCAGGACTTAATTGCTTCGATCTTTGCTTGATCGACCGACACTCCATCCTTTGAAACAACATAGCCAAGAAAGACTATACTTTCGACCCAAAATGAGCACTTCTCCTTTTTTCCATACAGACTTTGGTTCCTAAGGGTTTCGAAGACTTGTCTCAAGTGTCCGAAATGTTCTTGCAATGATCGGCTATAAATCAAAATATCTTACAACCACAAATTTTCCCAAGAATGGCTTAAGCACCTCATTCATCAAGCGCATGAAGGTACTTGGCGCATTTGTAAGGCCGAACGACATAACGGTCCATTCATACAGCCCGTGTTTAGTTTTGAAGGACGTCTTCCACTCATCTCCTTCTCGCATCCGGATTTGGTGATAACCTCTTCGTAAGTCAACCTTTGAAAAGATTACGGATCCATGTAATTCGTCCAACATGTCATCAAGCCTCGGAATCGGAAATCGATACTTGATGGTTATATTATTCACGGCTCGACTATCAATGCACATTCGCCAAGATCCGTCTTTCTTAGGAACCAGTAATACCGGAACCGCACAAGGACTTAGGCTTTCTCGAACATACCCGCGGTTCATTAGTTTTTCGATTTGGTTTTGTAATTCCTTCGTCTCCTCGGGATTACATCTATAGGCAGCTTTGTTAGGGAGCGACGCACCCGGTATGAGGTCGATCTGATGTTCAATCCCACGAATAGGTGGCAAACCCGATGGTAATTCTTCAGGAAAAACATCCGCAAATTCGTGTACTAAGGCATCCATCCTTTCGTCGTTCTGCACAACCATGTTACCATTCCGTGTCTCCTTCAGAATCAACAAGTACACGCACTCGCCATCATTAATAGCATGTTCTATCTCCCGTTCGCTAGCAAACATGGCCGGTTTTGGTTTTTCACTCCAACTAGAACTCATAGAGTGAATAGCTTGAGGTGACATTGGTTTAAGCACAATATTTTTGCCCTTATCCCGTAACTCGTATTCATTGCTTCTGCCTCAGTGTAAAACGTCCCTATCAAACATCCATGGCCTTCCCAAAAGTACATGGCATGCATCCATCGGGAGTACATCACATAATACGTTGTCTTCATATGAGCCCATGGTTAGTCCAATCCTCACTTGTTTAGTCACCCTTATTTTGCTCCCATCATCGAGCCAATGCAAAGTGTAAGGTTTCGGGTGAGACGTAGTTGTCAGCCCGAGTTTAGTCACCATCTCGCTGGAAGCTACGTTGGTGCAACTCCCCCCATCAATGATCAAACCACACCATTTATTTCCGATTTGACACTTTGTGTGAAATATTTGATCCCGATGTTCCGAATCATTCGAAACAGCTTTGGCTTGTAGTGTACGCAGAACTAAATGTTGGGATTCCTCAGAAAATAAACGCAACGGAAGAATAAACGGAATCCCTAAGAGGATCGATCAAGTAACGTATATACGAAAAGAAAAATACGAAGATCAAGGAATCAAAATCCCATACCTATGATGTCTCTGAAAAACCTTCGTATGATGATGATGATGATGAAGAGCCCTTCGTTCCAAGCACCTAAAGCAAGATGCCTCTACTTCACACGCCGGAACTTGATGGAAAAATCGACAAGCTTCCTTTCTTCAAGAATGCGGCTAGGGAAGCTTGTAGGAATTTTCTCTCTCAATGTATTCTTCTTATATCTTGTCTCTAAGATCAAGATGAAGTTTTCTACCTTACTCTCTCTCTCAAATTCGTGATTATGAGTTAAAACAAGAAGAAGTAGTCATAACTCCTTTTTAAAGACTTTTATTTATAAAAAAATGAAAGTCTACCTTTAACACATGATTGAGGGTATCAAATACACCTCACATATGTCACCTAGTGACATAAAATAAGTATATAAGAGACAAGAGATGGAGGGGGGGTGGCCTTAAGGGAAATTTCCAAGAAGACGGGTCGAATTTACTCGGCTCGTGTCTTGGATGCTCGTCAAAACGAATCCCTCGTGTACCGGATGTTCGTCAAACGAATCCGATTTATTTCCAATGTGTTTGGACTAATTAATTAATCTAATTAATTAATTATATCAAACACAAATATATATTTCTCTAAGAAATATAATTTATGAATTAAAGTAATCACCCGGTAACTACTTACAATTCATTAGACCGCTATTTGATTTATCGATAAATCAAAATTAGATATCTAATAACTAATATTATAAGAGAGATTATAAATTCACATTTATCCATCAATGATCCTATAGCGCGACTCTGTAGGTTCGTCTCAGTCGGCATTGGTAGGAACCCAAGAGTGTGGGCAGCACTTAGCCACTGGCGGGCCGCACCGTAAACCCCGATCGAGAACGAATGAACGAATCATTCCGAACCATTATGTCGTAAATACTATATACGTATAGACCCTTCATCGAGATGTCGGTCAAGTCTTAGGGTCACGGTAAAGTCAAACCCTCATTGACTAAACTCTATACATGTGTTATTGCAACTCAAGACAGTCTGATTAATAGTGTATCTAATACGACTATATCAGAATGATTTGGCCAAAGACTTATGATCTTATTTGCCAGTAACCGTATAGGACATTCGCCTGCTCACTAACAGGAGATAGAATCATTTCTTGGCGTACAAAGAAGATCGCTACTGCCGTATAGTCCGCACTTGAGGTCGACTCGGCAATTAAGCAAATGAGTCTAACTACTCTAATGACAAACTAAACGTCACGGATACATCTTCTCGAACCCTCAAGTCAAAGGTCCACGTATACTATCACAACCTTTCGATTCGTCATCGACTCTTCGAGAGTGAATACCGTGTGGTGAATCGAGTATGAGTCGTGTTCGAGTATCTTGGTCCCACCAATATACTTATAACTATGCTATAAAGACGTGCACACGTCCTAGCATCGATTATACAAGTCTTATTAAAACTTAATGTCTGTTAAGTTTTATCGACTTGCGAACTAGTTAAGCATTCGAGCTCTAAACACTTCTAGTGCCTATCTCCTTATCTCTATAAGGAGTAGAATGTTCACTCTCAAATGCAAGGACTACTATTCTATATACCAAATCACAATGCCGGTGATATACAATAATATAGAAATAATAATTGCCTTATTAAATATAATATTCATAATTACAATACAATTGCTCTCACTCTCTCATCCTCCGAGTGGCATTCGAGGGCATATTCCTAACAATCTCCCACTTGCACTCAATGCCACAAACTATGGTATCTAATACCCATACTCTCCAGATGTCTCTCTAAGACCTTCGAGATAGTGGCTTGGTAGCGGATCGGCAACGTTATTTCTTTGTGTCTACTCTCTGCAGTGTAACATTCCCATCCCGAACCATTTCTCTAACAAAATGATATTTTCTCGTAATATGTTTGGTGTTGTGGTGAGCCCTAGGCTCCTTAGCACTGTGCAACAGCTCCGTCGTTGTCACAAAACAGTGTCACGGGCTTCTCTGCGTTAGGAACCACTTGAAGTTCCTCGGTGAACTTCTTTATCCAAAAAGCTTCTTTAGCGACCTCCGTGGCTGCCTGATATTCGGCTTGACATGTGGAGATAGCGGTCGAACTTTGCTTGGCACTTCTCCAAGAAATCGCCCACCATTCAGAGTAAAGATATACCCTGATGTGGACATCTGAGCATCCATGTCCCCCGAAAAATCTGAGTCTGTATAACCCATCACTCTTAGTTCTCCACCGCCGTATGTAAGAACCAAGTCTTTAGTCCTCCTAAGGTACTTAAGAATGTTCTTTACAGTAGTCCAATGTTCCTGCCCTGGATTTGACTGAAACCGACTTACTACGCTCACAGCATAGGCAATGTCCGGTCTAGTGCAAATCATTGCATACATAAGGCTACCTACTGCTGAAGCATAAGGTACCTTGCTCATTTCCTTTCTATCTTCCTCACTTTGAGGACACATCTCTAAGGAAAGTTTTGCACCATGTTGCATAGGTAGAAACCCTCTTTTAGAATCTTCCTGTAACACCCCAAACTAGGCGGATATTACAGTGCCGTGGACCCCCGACTGGGACCCACCAGGCGAATGAAAATGAATGAATTACACAGGTAAATGTAGTACCGAACCACATTACAACATCAATTACTCCGACGAGGAGTTTTATACAACACACCCAGGATAAAATAGAATACATGTGTATTTTATGTGACGATAAAATACACAACACTGAATGAAATGAGCATTCAAACGGAATGTCTGCAGCGGAATAAATAAAGGAAACACAAATGACTGAATAAATGATCGAACAGATCGGGCCCCTACTAGTATCACTGGACTCGCCGTCACCATGCTCTCCCGTGCCTTAGCCTTGCCATGAAAAACAAAGATCCCCAACGGGCCGCCATACGTAACAACAATCCTCAAGGGTTGAAAATACACAATCATGATATATCCGAAATTATGAATTATTCTCACAAACATACACAATCAAACATGCTATATGAATCGACTAATCAGTACGGCTCAAAGGAATGGCGCCACACTACGCCCGGATGGAAATGTGTCCGTGCACAAGCCACCAACGATCAAACACGCGTGGTCTTGTACCTAATCGTCTCACGAGCAATCGACTCGTGTGCACACCCAATGTGAGGCCGCCAACCAACACACGACTATAATGTGCCCGACATGAAAATCCTACACATACCAACCGCACGCCAAGATGACCGGAATGCCACAATATGACAAAAGTGACAATGAAAATGAATAATGACTCACCAAGATTGAATGATGGTGAAATGAATGATAGCTCAATGAAATGATCGAACCGCTGCTCCTTATGACCGAGGTGATTAATTGACAATGACGAGCTTTGATACGATTAATACAATGATGAATGAGTTATGATTATGAATGAACAACGACAAAAGGAATGAATATCCTTTTAACCGAGTAAGAATTAACTTACACAATACCGATGATGAATGTCCGTCCACGAACAACGCCCTAAATGAAATATCGGTCGCTCGAACAACCTTGAATAACACAATTACCAATAATCCGATCATTACGCAAATCAAAAGCGATCATAAACGACTCAAACATCGACACAACGATATCCGAGTTCGAATGAATCGAAACCAACTCCAAGATGAGTATTTCAAACCATCAAAACACTTTCAAGGATATCAATAATCCATTAGGAATCCATAACTCATGATTACAACAACATCAATCGGAAAATCCCCAATTAACCGAAGTCAACCCCAAGGTTTCTTGGAATAATTCGAAAATAACCGTTAAAATCTGTAGGAATATATTTATCCAAGTTAGATAATCCATAACTAACATATTCCAATGATAATCCAAGCTTACACGAAGAAATCGGAAGGAAAACCCAAAATCCAAATTCTAGATCCAAGAGTTTAATACCTTTGATTCGATGTGATGAAGATGATGAAATGATGATCAATCCGAAAGATGAGCTTGAAAATGATGATTGATGATTACACCTCGAAGAATCCTCTCCAAACGCTCGAAATCGCCCAAAACTACCGAAGGAATGAAATGAGATGGGAAATGACGAACTCGACTAAACATCCCAATTTATACTCGATCCATGTTAGCGTGCGCTAGCCTTGTGCATAGCGTGCGCTAACGTGTAATTTGGGTAGTCCAAGAACCTGTCCGAACACGGTAGCGCGCGCTACGTACCTATTTGTAGCGTGCGCTACGGCCATATTACTAGCGTGCGCTAATATCCATTGTTAGCGTGCGCTAGCGAAATATTCGACGCCCGATCGGAGTCCGTAAAACCGTCGCCTCTCGATCTAACTCGATAGCGTGCGCTACAACAACCGATTAGCGTGCGCTATAATATTGATTGCGACGCTAAATATAACTCATAGCGTGCGCTATGAATTAATCCGGTGCGATCCAAAGAGCCACCGGACTCAACTCGATCCGTCCCTAGCGCGCGCTACTCCACACATATAGCGTGCGCTACTACAACCCGTTAGCGCGCTTACTCACCACTCGTAGCGTGCGCTACAATTATTCTCACTGCACCCGGTACCTTACGGATCGCAGCCTAAGGTAGCCTTAGCGTGCGCTAAAGCCGAGCGGTAGCGTGCGCTACCTATACCCAATTAGCGTACGCTAAAGGAGTATGTAGCGTGCGCTACCCTCAAGCACGACTTGCAACGAAAATGACAATGATGATAAACACGACGAAACTCCAATCGATTAGTGATGAATGACGATTGATACACGATACAATTACTCAATGATGAATACCATGAATAACTGAGTGATAAATGATCAATAATGAAATTACCGAGTACCAATTCTTGAATGATAAATCTTGAATGATAATTACCGAGTATTACATACACCCCCTTAAAAGAGTTTCGTCCACAAACTAAGGGTCAAACAACTCGGGATAACTCTCCCGCATACTATCTCGGTTTCCCAAGTAGCCTCTTCGACTCCGTGTCTAGACCATCGAATTATAACCAAAGGAATCGTCTTATTCCTCAACCGTTTGATTCGCCGCTCTAAAACTCGTATAGACGTTCCTCATATGAATGATCGCGGCGATCTCGATTTCGTAATCGAAGTATGTGACTCGGTCGGCAACATACTTCCGCAATCGAGAGACATGAAACACATTATGAATTCGGCTCAACGCCGGAGGTAAAGCCAATCGATAAGCTAACTCGCCTACCCGATCCAAAATCTCAAACGGTCCAATGAATCTCGGACTCAATTTCCCCCTCTTCCCAAAACGGAAGATACCACGACTGGGATACCTTGACCAACACGTGGTCACCGTCTCGAACTCTAATGGTCGATTTACGGTTATCCGCATATGATTTCGTCGACTCGAGCGGTCAACAAACGACTCGATCAAAGCTACCTTCTCACGGGCGGCTATAAGCATATCGGGCTCCGTGCCGATTGATTCGATAAGTCGTCCCAACACAACGGAGATCGACAACGGCGACCATACAAGGCCTCGTAAGGTGCCATCTTGATCGAAGCATGCCAACTATTATTATACGTGAACTCGATCAATGGTAGTTGGGCTTCCCAATCGTCTTTCCAATCGAGGACGCATGCCCTCAACATGTCCTCTAATGTCCGAATGGTCCTCTCGATTGCCCGCTTGACCGAGGATGAAAAGCGATCGAGATTAAGCCGAGTTCCCATAGCGCGATGAATCGATTTCCAAAAGTGCGACACAAACCGTCCGTCACGATCGGAAACGATACTTTTAGGAGTACCGTGCGGTCGACTATCTCTTTAATGAACAATGGGCAAGTCTCTCGGGACCCCACGTATCCTTGATCTCAAGGAAATGAGCTGATTTGGTTAAGCGGTCCACGATCACCCAGATCGTGTTCATGCCACGACGACTCGTCGGCAAACTCGTGATGAAATCCATAGAAATGTCTTCCCATTTCCACTCGGGAATAGGAAGAGGTTTCAAAGATACCCGCCGGCCGATGTTCAATCTTAACTTGTTGTGAGTTAAGCATCTCGAAACAAATTCTGCGACTTCTCGCTTCATATTACTCCACCAAGAATTTTGTTTCAAGTCCTTGTACATCTTGCTAGACCCTGGATGAACAATAAGGGGTAGCATGAGCTTCTCTCAAAATAGAGTTTTTCAACTCGTCGATCGCGGTACGCACAACCGATTCTTAAACCTCAAAAGTCCATCCTCGTGGACCACAAATCCGTGGGCTTTCCTCGAGCCACATCCTCTCGGATGCGCAACAATGATGGGTCCGAACTCGATTCTCTCGGATTTCCTCCTCGAGTGACGATGAAATCTCTAACATACAAAGCCGCCCGAACTCGCTGGCCGGACCTCGATCTCGGGTCTAAGGAATTCCCGCCAAGCTCCTTCGAATCGTTAAACGGGCAAGCATCCGTTCTCGAACGGACTTACGACTCAAGGCGTCGGCGACAACATTCGCCTTGCCCGGTGATAAAGGATCTCGATATCATAATCTTTGATTAATTCCAACCACCGCCTCGGCGCATATTTAACTCCTTCGAGTAAATATATACTTTAAGCTCTTATGATCGGTGAATATCCGATGTAACGCCATAAAGATAATGACGCCAAATTTTCAAAGCGAACACCACATTGCTAGCTCCAGGTCGTGGGTCGGATAATTAATCTCGTAAGGTCTCAATTGTCGTGAAGCATAGGCAATAACCTTCCCGTTCGCATGAGCACACATCCGAGACCCCGTCCGACGCATCACTATAGACCACAAATCCTTCCGTCCCCTGCGGCAAGGAAAGTACAGGTGCTGACATCAACCGGCTCTTGAGTTCCTCAAAACTCCGTTGACACGCGTCGGACCACGTGTATTTCTTATCCTTCCGCAAAAGGTTCGTTAAGGGTTGAGCGATTCGAGAAAATCCCTCTACAAATCGCCGATAATAACCCGCTAATCCGAGGAAACTTCGGATTTCCTTAACATTCTTCGGAGGTAGCCAATCTCGAATAGCCTCCGTCTTCTGAGGATCGACGCGAACTCCGTCAGATGAAATTACGTGTCCGAGAAACGTCACTTCGGACATCCAAAACTCACATTTGGAAAACTTCCCATAAAGTTGTTCTCGCCTCAACACGTCGAGAACTAGATGAAGGTGAGACTCGTGTTCCTCCCGGTCACGAGAATAAATCAAAATGTCATCGATGAAGACAACAACAAATCGATCCAAAAGTCGATGAAGACCCGATTCATTAATTCCATGAATACCGCAGTGCATTAGTCAATCCAAACGGCATAACCACAAACTCATAATGACCATAGCGTGTTCAAACGCCGTCCTCGCGATGTCCGACTCTCGAATCCGCAATCGATGATATCCAGATCTTAAGTCGATCTTGTAAAATATCAAGCTCCTCAAGTTGATCTAATAGATCATCAATACGGGGTAAGGGATACTTATTCTTGATCGTCACCTGCTCAACTCCCGATAATCAATACATAAGCGGAATGAACCATCCTTCTTCTTGACAAACAACACCGGTGCTCCCCACGGGACGCACTCGGTCGGATATAACCTTTCTCGAACAACTCCTCAAGTTGGTTCTTTAATTCCCGCATTTCGGTGGGGCCATCCAGACGGTGCCTTCGATATCGGGACGTACTGTGCTCCAACTCAATCGTGAATTCCACATCCTCTCGTGGAGGCAAACCAGTAACTCGTCTGAAAAACATCGGCATATTCCCTCACCACCGAATATCCGTTAACATTATCGATGATTTCTGCTTTTGGCCATAAAGCACCAATAACCGACACATCCCCGATTGAGTAATCTTACCGCTTTCATCAAATTAATGACTTTGCCGTAATGTAGGGATTACCTCCCCGAAACACATATTCAACTCCATCGTTCAAATGATAGTGACCAAACGCTTTGGACACTAATGATGGCATCATGACGATCCATCCAATCAATACCCAAGATGATGTCGTCCCTCAGAAATCTACTACGATTAGGTCCACCGACCATACACGACCATGAAACCGAATCGACAATTACGAATCTCACGGTTACCGATAATGCGTCTACCATCGTAGGCCAATGACATATGGCTCACAACTAGTAGCACTACCTGCACGTAGTCTACTCAAACATGACTCGAAATGAATGAATGAGATGCACCAAGATCAAAAAGGGTACACACAGTTGAGATAGAATATCGAGTGTACCCGAGATCATCCGGCCTCGGATCATCGGTCTTCTTCATCTCATAAATTCGGGGCTTGCCCCCGAACCGGATGCTCCTGCCTCGATAGCTCTTGGCTCCGCCTTTAGCTCTGTCGTTTTGAACGACGCCGAGTGAGTGGCTCGATTCGCACTCCTGAATGACACAGGGCTTGAGATGACGCCGAGTGGGTTTAGAGTCCCTACGGCAAAACGGGCCCTATGCCCAGCAATCCCACGCTTGTGGCACGTGATGCATCGCTTGACACTTGGTGCCGAAATGACCCTGTTCTCACGCTTGAAACAAGTGATGGCCGAGGCCGCTCGCGATCGAGATTCCGCGGTTTAGACGCGGGAGGTCGCTCGGAAAAGTAGAGCCCGCACGTGGTTTCTTGAAAGTGGCAACGACTCCGCCGATCGATTACGATTCTTGGACTTCTTGCTAGCGCACGAAGGTTGCCGCTTAGCAATTTCCTTAGCGAAGCTCGTAGGTGAGAGCTTTCTCGATGAACTCGGCCGCAGTGGTACGGTTATGATTAAGCAAATCAAGTCTCATACGGGGTTTCCTCTTCTCAAAATACTTGATCTTGTCCGCTTCGAGTGAATGATAGATGAGGCGAACGGAAGAAGTTCTCGAAATTTTTCGGCGATGGCGAACGTCATCATCCGCCGAAAGGTCGGGAGTGAGTAATTCCGACAACTTGGCCTCCCGAGTGGGGCCGGATAGTACCTCTCCATCATGAGAGTCTTGAATCGATCCCAAGTACATGTTCCGTCTGTGGGCCTCAACGATAACCACCATGAATGAGCGCTCTTACGAGATAGTAAGCCGCAATCGAAACTTTATGCCCTTCGGGGCAATCCACCATAGCAAATAACTTCTCAAAATGCTCAAGCCGGTGAACAATATCCGCCGGCTCGATGAGCCCTCAAAAGTAGGTGGTCGCGAGAGATATCGCCGATGATATTGCTTACACCCCTCTCTTGCCTCTCGAGGTGGCGGCGGAGGAGCTCGCTGATTTTGATTGACGGAGTTATGCATCGTCTCCATCAACCGAGCCATCTGGGTCATTTGGGCCATCATGCCCGCATAAATGCGAGTGGGTCGACCCGAACACCCTCTCGACCGAGCCGTGTCCTGCACGACTCCTCGATGCTGAATGATCGCGTCTGTGTGAGTGAGTGGCGCTGTCGCCGCCGATGAGTTAGCATTATTCTGGCATTTGCACGGTATTCGCACGAGTTCTCGGGATTCGGCCCGCTCCACGGCCTCGTCCTCCACGCCCTCTGCCACCCTTTCCATATCAAGTGGAAAGTCATATGATGATTATATATCTCGCATGAGTATCACATTATGATTATATTATGAAATGATGAAAATGAGCATACGCGCTCAAATACAACGATTACATGAATGATTGATTGACGTGACATGATTATCCGATGAAGTTATCAAATGATTATCTTGGATGAGTTAACAAGATTAATGATCCGATCTTCCCGATCAACAATCGAACAATGAAATGAATTGACCGATTAATGAGTTAACTCGACTCCCCGGCCAAAATGACAATGATGATTGAGGATTGTTAATCGATGAATTATGAATGAATGATTTATGCCGAAATTATACCGTGGCATTAGAAATCTTACAGCTTCTTGGTCCGATTGGCTCGCTTTGCACAGTCACACGTGGCGCGAGAGTCCAATGATACTAGTCCGATGACGATGATTTCAAATGAGACATGACTTGGAGGGTAGTATTCAAAACCACGCTCGATACCAACTCGTAACACCCCAAACTAGGCGGATATTACGGGCCGTGGACCCCGATCGGGACCCACCAAAGTGCGAATGAAAATGAATGAATTACACAGGTAAATGTAGTACCGAACCACATTACAACATCAATTACTCCGACGAGGAGTTTTATACAACACACCTGTGATAAAATAGAATACATGTGTATTTTATGTGACGATAAAATACACAACATGAATGAAATGAGCATTCAAACGGAATGTCTGCAGCGGAATAAATAAAGGAAACACAAATGATCGAATAAATGATCGAATGCATCGGGGCCCCCTACTAGTATCACTTAGGACTCTCGCCGTCACCATGCTCTCCCGTGCCTTAGCCTTGCCATGACAAAACAAGATCCCCAACGGGCCGGGCCATACGTAACAACAATCCTCAAGGGTTGAAAATACACAATCATGATATATCCGAAATTATGAATTATTCTCACAAACATACGCAATCAAACATGCTATATGAATCGACTAATCAAGACGGCTCAAAGGAATGGCGCCACACTACGCCCGGATGGAAATGTGTCCGTGCACAAGCCACCAACGATCAAACACGCGTGGTCTTGTACCTAATCGCCTCACGAGCAATCGACTGCGTGTGCACACCCAATGTGAGGCCGCCAACCAACACACGACTATAATGTGCCCGACATGAAAATCCTACACATACCAACCGGCACGCCAAGATGACCCTAATGCCACAATATGACAAAAGTGACAATGAAAATGAATAATGACTCACCAAGATTGAATGATGGTGAAATGAATGATAGCTCAATGAAATGATCGGAACCGCTGTTCCTTATGACTGAGGTGATTAATTGACAATGACGAGCTTTGATACGATTAATACAATGATGAATGAGTTATGATTATGAATGAACAACGACAAAAGGAATGAATATCCTTTTAACCGAGTAAGAATTAACTTACACAATACCGATGATGAATGTCCGTCCACGAACAACGTCCTAAATGAAATATCGGTCGCTCGAACAACCTTGAATAACACAATTACCAATAATCCGATCATTACACAAATCAAAAACGATCATAAACGACTCAAACATCGACACAACGATATCCGAGTTCGAATGAATCGAAACCAACTCCAAGATGAGTATTTCAAACCATCAAAACACTTTCAAGGATATCAATAATCCATTAGGAATCCATAACTCATGATTACAACAACATCAATCGGAAAATCCCCAATTAACCGAAGTCAACCCCAAGGTTTCTTGGAATAATTCGAAAATAACCGTTAAAATCCGTAGGAATATATTTATCCAAGTTAGATAATCCATAACTAACATATTCCAATGATAATCCAAGCTTACACGAAGAAATCGGAAGGAAAACCCAAAATCCAAATTCTAGATCCAAGAGTTTAATACCTTTGATTCGATGTGATGAAGATGATGAAATGATGATCAATCCGAAAGATGAGCTTGAAAATGATGATTGATGATTACACCTCAAAGAATCCTCTCCGAAACGCTCGAAATCGCCCAAAACTACCGAAGGAATGAAATGAGATGGGAAATGACGAACTCTGACTAAACTGTCCAATTTATACTACCCATGTTAGCGTGCGCTAGCCCTTGTGCATAGCGTGCGCTAACGTGTAATTTGGGTAGTCCAAGAACCCCCGTCCGAACACGGTAGCGCGCTACGTACCTATTTGTAGCGTGCGCTACGGCCATATTACTAGCGTGCGCTAATATCCATTGTTAGCGTGCGCTAGCGAAATATTCGACGCCAAGATCGAGTCCGTAAAACCGTCGCCTCCGATCTAACTCGATAGCGTGCGCTAAAACAACCGATTAGCGTGCGCTATAATATTGATTGCAGACGCTAAATATAACTCATAGCGTGCGCTATGAATTAATCCGGCAGCCCAAAGAGCCACCGGACTCAACTCGATCCGTCCCTAGCGCGCGCTACTCCACACATATAGCGTGCGCTACTACAACCCGTTAGCGCGCTACTCACCACTCGTAGCGTGCGCTACAATTATTCTCACTGCACCCAAGTACCTTCCGGATCGCAGCCCAAGGTAGCCTTAGCGTGCGCTAAAGCTGAGCGGTAGCGTGCGCTACCTATACCCAATTAGCGTACGCTAAAAGGAGTATGTAGCGTGCGCTACCCTCAAGCACAGCTTGCAACGAAAATGACAATGATGATAAACACGGCACGAAACTCCAATCAGATTAGTGATGAATGACGATTGATACACGATACAATTACTCTGAATGATGAATACCATGACTGAATCTGAGTGATAAATGATCAATAATGAAATTACTGAGTACCAATTACTGAATGATAAATACTGAATGATAATTACTGAGTATTACACTTCCATCCTAAATCGCTTCAGGATCTTTTCTATGTAGAGGGCTTGGGAAAGACCTAACATTCTTTTCGCTCTATCCCGGTAGAGACGAATACCCAGAATATAGGTAGCTTCTCCCAAGTCTTTCATTGAGAACTCTTTAGAAAGCCAAGCTTTCACAGAACTGAGCATTCCTACGTCATTTCCTATAAGTAGAATGTCATCTACATATAGTATTAAGAACGCAATTTTGCTCCCACTAACCTTCTTGTAAATACAGGGCTCTTCTTCGTTTTGGACAAAATCAAACTCTTTGACTCTCGTTAAAACGAAGATTCCAACTCCGTGAAGCTTGCTTCATCCATAAATGGCACGTGAAGTTTGCATACTTTATGAATATTGGTTTGAGATATGAATCCCTTAGTACATTCCATATAAATCTCCTCCTCGAGGAATCCATTTAGGAATGCCGTTTTCACATCCATTTGCCATATTTCATAATCTAAGTGGGCTGCTATAGCAAGCATCATGCGAATAGACTTAATCATAGCTACAGGCAAGAAGGTCTCGAAGTAATCGATTCCTTCTCTTTGGGAATAACCCTTTGCCACAAGCCTGGCCTTATAGGTATCAACCTTGCCATCTCCATCAGTCTTTCTCTTATAGATCCATTTGTTTCCAATAGGCACTATGCCTTTAGGACGATCTACTAAAGTCCAGACCTGATTAGCATGCATTGAGTCTATCTCAGCTTCCATAGCTTCTTGCCACTTGGTGGAGTCAACGTCTACCATTGCTTGGTCGTATGTAGAAGGATCTTTCTCTTGACTACTTTCTGTTATCTCATGGACACCCAGTTCCTCTTGATGCAGATAGCCATACCTCTCCGATAATTGAGAAATTCTACTAGACTTGCGAGGTTGTATTTGTATTTCAGAAGGTTCGGTTCTTGTATCTTGCATAGGTGTCTCATTTGGTGTTTCTTTTATTTCTTCCAAAGAAATATTTCTACCTGCCCCTCCTTCCTGAATAAACTGATCTTCCAGGAAGTGTGCTTGTATAGCAACGATGATCCTATGATCTTCGTGCATGTAGAATAGATATCCCATGGAATCCTGGATATCCTATGAAACGACCTTTCACGCACCTAGTTTCCAATTTCTCTACTTTAGTCTTCTTGACATAAGGTGGCATCCCCAAATCCTAATGTGATTAAGACTTGGTTTCCTACCTCTCCACATCTCATGGGGAGTCTTAGGAACGGATTTGGAAGGACATCTGCTCAAGATATGCACAAAGAAGTGAACGCGTAACCCCACGTATAAATCGGTAGATCAAGATAGTTAAGCATGGAGCGAACCATATCCAACAAGGTTCGGTTCCTTCTTTCGATACACCATTTAATTGTGGAGTAGCCGGAGGAGTGAATTGTGACACTATTCCTAGTTCTTTTAAGAACTCATCAAATTCGGTACTCATGTACTCACCACCGGCCCGACCGAAGAGTCTTAACACGGTTACTGTTTGATTTTCAACTAGGGCTTTAAATTCCTTGAATTTATCAAAAGCTTCAGACTTATGTTTCATTAAGTACACGAATCCATACAGTATGGTCATCTGAATGTAATGAAATCCGAAAGCCGTCTCGTGCCACTTCAAAAGGGCCACGACGTCGGTATGGATCAATCCAGTTTTTCACAGACTCTTTCAAAAGTCCTCGCGAAGGGTAACTTAGTCATTTTGCCTTGAAGGCAAGATTCACAAGTTGGATAGGATCTGATCCCAATGGACCCGTAAGCCCATCTTTCTCCATTTTATGAACCTTGGTCTCGACCGATATGACCAAGTCTAAGATGCCACTTAAGTGCTTGGTTCGTTTCATCCCTACCACGCTTCCTAGTTATAGTGTTCACATTGTCTTATTCTTTAAATTTAAATGGTATAAACCATTTAATAATGTAGATACCAACCAATTTATTTCTGAAATAAATACGACAGGACCCATCTCCAATAAAGAAGTGAAATCCCTTTCGGTCCATGACCGGAATTGATACAATATTCTTGTGCCCCTTGGGCAAAACAAGTACATCATCTAAAGTGAGAATAAAACCAGATTCTAAATCCAACATAAGGGATCCGATATCAGAAGCCTCGACACTATGCCCACTTCCGACGGTGACCATCACCTCCCCTGAATCCAGCTTCCTACTTCGTTCCAGATCCTGATTCATTGTACAAATGTGAGAACTCGCACCGGAATCAAGTATCCAAGAAGTAGAATATACAGTTACAGAACAATTTGTTTCTAAAACCAATAGTTCCGTACCTGAAGGCGCATTACGGTCAAGCTTTGGACAATACCTCTTCCAGTGGCCTAGCTCACCGCAGTTGAGGCATACATCCGTTTTCTTGGCCCCTTTGCTCTTTTGAACCATTGGGGCCTTGCCCCTTCCCTTGTCGATCTTGGCTATCGGACCTAACTGCTTCTTGTTCTTTTTCTTCTTATTCTTGGACTTCCAAGTCTTAGAAGAAATCACAAGTGCGGCTTCCTTTCCCTTTGTCTTCATCCGAGGCCAGGCGGTCGTCGTTTGTTCATTAGCCCACTAAGTTACATGCAATCTCATTGCGGTTGAAGTTCATGACAAATTGGGAAAAGGAGTGAAGTGACTGCAGGATAAGGTCAGTTTGGAGAGATGCATGCATCTGAAAATCAAGAGCTTCCAATCTCTCAATCATCGAGATCATCTTGAGGACATGGTCCCCAACCTTCTCTCCTTCCTTCATCCTGGCGCCGAATAATTGCTTTGATATCTCATATCTAGCAGTTTGGCTATGCTCTCCATAGAGCTCAGCCAGGTGCGCTAAGATGGCTCGTGAAGACGTCATCTTTTCATGGGCACGTTGAAGCTCATTGGTCATTGAGTCTAACATGTACCCTCGCACTCTTATGTCGTCTTTTACCCATTTCTCATGGGCATCGACATCTTCCTAATTGGCTCGGGTTCTTGCAGGAGCCGCTGGGATGTCCGCCTCCAAGACGTATCCCAGCATTTCCATAGTTAGGACAATCCTCAAGTTCCGGCCACCCACATAGTTCGGACGATCAGGACGTTCTTTTCAAGTAGTATAGCGAGTGGGTTCATTGTCATATTGAGAGTTTTGTTAACTGCAGAGAATAATTTGAGATTTGTTAGTGATTGTTTAATTATGATCCGAGTAAAAAATTTAAGGACTTTCTTTATTCATAACTCGGCTCCCACTATTTTATCGGCATTTACACACTCCCATGTTAAATCCGGAAGTCTTGGGTGACTTCATAGTGGTGATCGATTTCTTTACAAAGTTTAATAGAGGGCAACCCATACGGTTTATATTCTATTATTCTTTATAAAGTGGTGTCTAATACCAACCCATCTAATGGATGATTCGATCTTCTTTTACCCCTAGTTCACTTGCCCTCAACCCATTCGGTTTCTATGGCTCATTGAACTATCTAAGTTTAAACCGTCAACTCCTATTAGTCCGACAATTGAATCTTACCCGCAACCCATACGGTTTATAGGGGTTTGATTTGTCACAACCAAAGGCATCTAATGCACTCTAGGAATTTATCAACTTTCCCCAAAAATATTACCCGACATACTCGGAAGAATAATATTCGGTTTAGATTTCAATTTTCCATGAGTTTGACGGAGGGTAGGAAACCTCGTAACCTTTATAACTTAGTGTTTGTAAGTGGGAGTATTAACGCGATTATATGTTACACTTTGCACATTAATCCGTTTATAAGCGCGGTTTGTGATTTGTCAATCATTCAAAATGAAAAACAATAAATAGCAACCTAGTTACTACCAACATATAGCTCATGGACTTTTTCCTAAGTATTGGGCCAAGCCAAATAACGAAAAGAAAAATACGATTGATTCTTCGTCTTCGGTCGGTCGTCTTCGGTCTTCGTCATAGCCATATGAATAATTACATCATTGAACAATACATCCTTTTATACATATTTTCTAGTAAAAATAAATAGGCTCAAAATGGCCTTTACAACCATATCGAATCGAACAAATCAACAACTAAGTCCACGAGCTATATCACTATCACATAAGGCATTTAATACAACATGTAACGGTAAATAAAATTAAATAATCAATTAATATATTAATCCAATTAATATAAAAAATAATTTATTTAATTTCTACAATATTAATCAAATTAATATTTATAATCGTCATTTTAATCCGTTCAAAATAATCCGGCCAAAATAATATTCTCGTCTAATAATTTCCCTTAAAAAAAAATATTCCAAATATTTTATTAAATCTAATTAAATCCAATTTAAATTTCGGAAATTATTACAACAAAATATAAACACAAAAATGGAGTCCCGGAAAATCCTATCGAGGCCCACGGCCCGATTCAAAATCGGGCGAAAACCAAAACCACCGGACCGAGTCACTCTACCTTTGCCAGCAGTGGCGGCGGCTTCTGATAGCTAGCGAGTCACTCTCGGCCGGCGAGCGTGATCGGTAAGAGCTGCCGGCCTGCGTCTTCGTGCGGTATTCGTGTTTAACCCCCGTTTTTCTCATTTTTACGACTCGCTTACAAAACGAAAAAGTTTCTTAACTTCATGAAGAACTTATAAATCAACAAAAATCAAATTTTTCAGATTTATAATTCACATAAAATAGTCGAAACTTGACTTACTACGAACGATTAAATTTCTTCGATTATATCTATTATGATTCTAAATCATAAAAATCATCAAATAACATTCCAAATGCAAAGATGATCGTATATACGATATATTTGACCCTTGCTCCGATACCACTGTTGGGATTCCTCAGAAAATAAACGCAACGGAAGAATAAACGGAATCCCTAAGAGGATCGATCAAGTAACGTATATACGAAAAGAAAAATACGAAGATCAAGGAATCAAAATCCCATACCTATGATGTCTCTGAAAAACCTTCGTATGATGATGATGATGATGAAGAGCCCTTCGTTCCAAGCACCTAAAGCAAGATGCCTCTACTTCACACGCCGGAACTTGATGGAAAAATCGACAAGCTTCCTTTCTTCAAGAATGCGGCTAGGGAAGCTTGTAGGAATTTTCTCTCTCAATGTATTCTTCTTATATCTTGTCTCTAAGATCAAGATGAAGTTTTCTACCTTACTCTCTCTCTCAAATTCGTGATTATGAGTTAAAACAAGAAGAAGTAGTCATAACTCCTTTTTAAAGACTTTTATTTATAAAAATGAAAGTCTACCTTTAACACATGATTGAGGGTATCAAATACACCTCACATATGTCACCTAGTGACATAAAATAAGTATATAAGAGACAAGAGATGGAGGGGGGGTGGCCTTAAGGGAAATTTCCAAGAAAACGGGTCGAATTTACTCGGCTCGTAATCGGATGCTCGTCAAAACGAATCCTCGTGTACCGGATGTTCGTCAAACGAATCCGTTTTATTTCCAATGTGTTTGGACTAATTAATTAATCCAATTAATTAATTATATCAAACACAAATATATATTTCTCTAAGAAATATAATTTATGAATTAAAGTAATCACCCAGTAACTACTTACAATTCATTAGACCGCTATTTGATTTATCCGATAAATCAAAATTAGATATCTAATATCTAATATTATAAGAGAGATTATTAATTCACATTTATCCATCAATGATCCTATTGCGCGACTCCGTAGGTTCGTCTCAGCCGGCATTGGGAGGAACCAATAAGTGCAGGCAACACTTAGCCAGCCTAGCGGGCCGCACTGTAAACCCCGACTGAGAACGAATGAACGAATCATTCCAGAACCATTATGTCGTAAATACTATATACGTATAGACCCTTCATCAGATGTCCCGGTCAAGTCTTAGGGTCACGGTAAAGTCAAACCATACTGTTGACTAAACTCTATACATGTGTTAATGCAAATCAAGACCGACTGATTAATAGCGTATCTAATACGACTATATCAGAATGATTTGGCCAAAGACTTATGATCTTATTTGCCATTAACCGTATATGACATTCGCCTGCTCACTAACAGGAGATAGAATCCTTTCTTGGCGTACAGCAAAGACTGCTACCTGCCCGTATAGTCCGCACTTCGAGGTCGACTCAGCAATTAAGCAAATGAGTCTAACTACTCTAATGACAAACTAAACGTCACAGATACATCTTCTACTGAACCCTCAAGTCAAAGGTCCACGTATACTATCACAACCTTTCGATTCGTCATCGACTCTTCGAGAGTGAATACCGTGTGACTGAATCGAGTATGAGTCGTGTTCGAGTATACTGGTCCCACCAATATACTTATAACTATGCTATAAAGACGTGCACACGTCCTAGCATCAGTTATACAAGTATTATTAAAACTTAATGTCCTGTTAAGTTTTATCGACTTGCGAACTAGTTAAGCATTCGAGCTCTAAACACTTCTAGTGCCTATCTCCTTATCTCTATAAGGAGTAGAATGTTCACTCTCAAATGCAAGGACTACTATTCTATATACCAAATCACAATGCCAGTGATATACAATAATATTGAAATAATAATTGCCTTATTAAATATAATATTCATAATTACAATACAATTGCTCTCACTCTCTCATCCTCTGAGTGGCATTCGAGGGCATATTCCTAACACTAAAGCCATGTCATAGTTTGGAGCATCGTAAGTCTCACATTATTCTCCTTCTTCGTCCTTCATGCTGAAATCAAATACATCACCCAGTATCTCCTTTTCGTCCTCGACCAACAACTCGTCTCGGATCGTGACAGCTTCTCTTAGTGTCACCACTCGTTTGTTCGGACAAGCATTTTGATAATGTCCGACCCTTGACATTTGAAACATCTTACTTTAGCCAAACTCATCTCCTTCGGTACGTAGGGGGCCTTAGGAATCACAACAGGGACCGGAGTCGGTACAGTTGCCTTAGTAGTTGAACTAGAACCGACACTTGGGTTTCCAAATTTGACTGGAAACTCGGGTTTATACAACTTCATCCTGTTTTGAGCTTCCAACTTCACACATAGCCCACATAATGTATCGAAGTCCTCGTATGGATATAATTCCACCGAGTTAGCTATGTTTCGGTTCAAGCCACGCAAGAATCGCAACATCTTCTGCTCCTCATTCTCTTCTATTTCTCCTATTAAGGCTAGATTCTCAAACTCCTCAATGTATTCACTGACACTCAACTTTCCTTGCATGAGATCTGCAATCTTTCTGTACAAGGAAAACCGATGTGATGTTGGTACATATCTTTTACGAAGTTTTCTATTTAACGAATCCCACGAACGTATCTTTCTTTCTCCGCACGAGTTCTTCGTGTTTTCACTCCTTCGTACCAAAGTGAAGCGCCTTTTCCCAACTTGAGAATTGCACACTTGCACTATTTCTCATCGTCGAGGTCTTTAAACTCGAACATGCGGTCAATCTTACGTTCCCATTCCAAGTAAACTTCTGGGTCTGTTCCACCAACGAACTCCGGAAGTTCATTCACCTTGAACTCTTCGACATGGCGTGAGGGTCGTTCATAGTCACCACGCCTAGGTTGCCAACGCTGGTCGCATTGTTCTGGTACGTCACGCAATGCGTCGCGAAGTTTTGCCAAGAAATCAGCGTCGTTGAGATCCATAATGCCAAAGATCAAGAACTTGGTCTCCGATGCCACTTATGATGCGATTTCTCTATCGGTACAATGGAAGGCTGTTTTGACGAGCGTGCTTAACAACAAGAAATCGTCAGAATCGATAACAATGATTTCTGATAATAACATCGTTAGCAGACGCGCACGCGACAGGAAATGATGACAGCAGCTTGATACAGCAACAAGACAAGAACTGGCTGAATGGAAATGACTCGAAAAAGGCAACCTCCAAACAGTGGCACTCGAAACAGCAAGTTTCGGTCGGATGCTAATTGAAAATAGGAAACAAGATCGAACGATCGAACAACACTTAATGCAAAATCTCGAACAAGTACAGCCCTGTATCGAAAACAAGAAGGTATCAAAACAGGACAGGAAAGCAGTGGTTTTATCGAACTAGACCTATAATTCGATAAAGCGATTTCTTCTCAAGACCTATTGAGAATCAATTAGATTAAGATTCAAAAACGCGTCGAATAATAATCAAAGTTTTGAAGGAAACTAGTCCAACACTTAAACAATACACAAGGTATGTAGTTTTATCATTCAATAATAATCTCCCTTCATTACAACTCCATCGCCACTATTTATAGGCAAAGTAGCCTGACAAGATAATCTAAACTATTACAAGCTGGACTTAAAATAAGGAAAAGAAAATACAAGATTCCCCACGTCACTTGCAAACAAGAGTAAAAGCTGGGTTTTGTCTCCAAGGTGATAGCCGCCTTTTACAAAGCATGCTGCCGAGAATCCTGCTGCTTTTATAATAAAGAAAATGCTGAAAATTCTTTTATTGTTTTGCCTTTACCACTTGGACCTCTTCCCCCAAGATGCAAGTTGCCTTTTGTTTTAAGTTACTCCAAGTCCGGTTATTAAGGTAACTCCGGGTCTCGTATCTGTTTTCTCGCCTAAGTATGTTGGAGTATGGTCGAGGTGTTTCACATCAATCTTTACTTCGTCTTCTTCGCTTGGAGTAGTCAGTTTCGTATCAGAACCGGTACTTGGATCCTCGAACTTTGATGGAAATTCGTGTTTGGCAAACTTCACTTTGTTTTGAGCTTCTATCTTTATGCATAGTCCGCATAAAGTGTCAAAATCTCCGTAGGGGTATAATTCCACCGTATCTGCAATGTTTTGGTTTAGGCCACGTAAGAAACGTGACATTCTTTGTTCTTCATTTTCTTCGAGTTCTCCCATTAAGGCCAAGCCTTCAAATTCTTCAATATATTCTCCCACACTTAGTTTCCCTTGCGTGAATTCGGCAATCCTTCGGTACAAGGTTAACCGATGAGATGTCGGGACATACCTTTTACGTAGTTTCTTCTTTAAAGAATCCCAAGAACGGATCTTTTCCTTTCCCGCACGAGCTCGTTGTGTTTTCACACCCTCGAACCACAGGGAAGCACCTTTCCCTAACTTGAGAATCACATATTTGCAACGTTTCTCGTTGTTAAGGTTTTTGAAAACAAACATGCATTCAATATTTCTCTCCCACTCCAAGTAGACTTCGGGATCGGTACCTCCGACAAATTCTGGAAGTTCATTTAATTTAAATTTATCTGCATGATGCAGTAAATGTGCGTCATATCCTCCTCTTCTAGTTTGAAAACGTGGCTCTTGTAAGCTGTGTAGTGCCTCACGGAGTTTCTCCATGAAATCAACGTCGGAAAAATCCATGATAAGAGAGTCTCGAGATAGTTTTAACAAGAAATTGCCAAGAAAATTTCGACAAGGAAATAACCTTGGCTCCGATACCACTAATGATACGAATTCGCCCGGAAAGGTGAATATATATCAGTCGGAGTATATGTAAGTGTATGATAGCGGAAGGCTTTTTACGAGTAGGGTGTTTTGAGTGTATTTTTATGGAAGTAATATCGAATATGAGAATGAAAAATTCGAACAAGAATAAGGGTTTATCGAATAAGACCTATAATTCGATAAGATGATTTCTTCTCAAGACCTATTGAGAATCGATCAGATTAATACTCGAAAACGCATCGAATAAAAATCAAGTTTCGATGAAAAGCATTCACCAAGAAAAACACAAAGTGTATTCTTATTACAACAACATTAAATTCCTCATATACAAGACTAACCAAGCCTACTTATAGGAAAACCAAGGCTTCCTATAACAAATAAAGAAAATAATTCAAAGATTACAAAATCTTTGAATAATCAAAACAAATCAAATAAAATAAAAAAGGGAACATAAATCGCAAAATATGGGAACACAATCCCTGAAAAGAGTAAGGAAAGAAAAAGGAAAGACAAAAAATAGACAAAAGTGTATAAAATAAGGGGGGGCTGGCTGCCGGACACGGGCCGTGTCGATAGACACGGCCACGGCTGCATGTGCCATGTGCGGCAGGACTCGACCGTGTTCGTCTGACACGGTCGGGCTGGTCGGCAGGCATTTCGGTGCTTTCCGGAAGAGTAGGACACGGTCGTGTCTCGGGACATGGTCGGGCTGGTCGGCAGTTCGTTCGGCTAATTCCGGAGGGGTGTGACACGGTCGTGTCCTGGGACACGGTCGAGCTCGGCAGCAGTTCCGGAATGGTGTGACACGGTCGTGTCCTTGGACACGGTTGAGCTCGGCAGCAGTTCGTTTGGCCAATTCCGGAAGGGTGTGACACGGTCGTGTCCTAGGACACGGTCGAGCTCAGCAGCAGTTCGTTCGGCATTATACGGAAGGGTTCGACTCGGCCGTGTCTCGGGACACGGTCGAGTCCAGCAGGCAGTAATTTTTTCTTGTCCGGGACATCTCGGTACGGGCCGTGTCAGACGACACGGCCGAGTTCGGAAGGCAGTGTACTTGGGTCTTCCGGCACAGCATGACATGGGCCGTGTCATATGACACGGCAGAGACCTGGCACCTTTGTCCTTCTTGTTTTGTGTCCGTCTCCTCGCCTAAACATGTAGTCGCACGTGCATGGCGCGTTGTAAGGCCGTTTATGTCGATACTTACTTCGTCTTCTTCATTCGGACTAGTTAATTTCGTATCAAAAGCCGAACCAGAATGTCCTGGTGACAAGGCAGGCGACCTAGTAGCAACCGAAGACAGACGCAATATATCTAAACTCGAATCACAAACAACAGACACGGCAGCTGATTGTGCAGTAGCTACCACCTCTGACAAGCCCAAACAAATAGCCGGGGTGACCACAGCCTGTGTGACGCACCCGGACGAAACCAAACGAGAAGAAGAAGACCTCTGAGGCTGAGTGGCCTTCTCGACATAAACACCAACCAACTTCTTCGAATCCTAAGCTGTAGGATGTTGCTTACGGGGGCAGTCTAGATCACAGTGCCCAAAGACCCTACAATCACAACAATGATGGGGCCAGCCACTCGTACTCAACCCCAATCCTACGCAGACCAGGACGTTCACCATCACAAGACGGGAGCCAATTCTGATTACAAAAGACTCGAATCTAATCAATAAACTCGAGTTTTCATAGAGTTCCAACTCAGATGCATGTAATGTGGTCTTATCTCCTATTAACAAGACTTAATCAAGAGTAAAGGCTTAATCGGAGCTATTATATCCAATACTTGGTACAACAAGACTTAATCAAGAAGTAAAAGATTAAGCGGAGTTTTTATAGCCAATTCTGAGTAAAAAAGGCTCGAATCTAATCAATAAACCCGAGTTTTCATAGAGTTTTGACTCGAATGCATGTAACGTGGAATCTCCTATTAAAAAGAATTAATCAAGAAGTAAAGGTCCAATCAGAGTTATTATAGTGAATCCTTGCAACAACAAGACTTAATCAAGAAAGAAAATATTAAACAGAGCTGTTATTGTCAATTCTGAGTACAAAAGGCTCGAATCTAATCAATAAACCTGAGTTTTCATAGAGTTCTGACTTGAATGCATGTACGTGGTCTTATCTCCTATTAACAAGACTTAATCAAGAAATAAATGCTTAATCGGGAGCTATTATATTGAATCCTTGCTACAACAAGACTTAATCAAGAAAGAAAAGATTAACCGAAGCTATTATAGCCAATTCTGATTACAAAAGCTCGAATCTAATCAATAAACCCGAGTTCTTGTAGAGTTCCGACTCAAATACATGCAAAGTAATTTTATCTCTTATTAACAAGACTTAATCAAGAAGTAAATGCTTAATCGGATATATTATTACCAATCTTTGCTACAACAAGACTTAATCAAGAAGTAAAAGATTAATCAGAGCTGTTATAGCCAATTATGAGTACAAAAGGCTCGAATCTAATCCATAAACCCGAGTTTTCAAAGAGTTCCGACTCGAATGCATGTATGTGGTCTTATCTTCTATTAACAAGACTTAATCAAGAAGTAAATGCTTAATCAGAGCTATTATTGCCAGTTCTGAATACAAAAGCTCGAATCTAATCAATAAACCCGAGTTTTCATAGAGTTCCGACTCGAATGCAGGTAACATGGAATCTCCTATTAACAAGACTTAATCAAGAAATAAAGGTCTAATCAGAGCTATTATAGCGAATCCTTCCAACAACAAGACTTAATCAAGAAAGAAAAGATTATACAGAGCTGTTATAGTCAATTCTGAGTACAAAAGGCTCGAATCTAATCAATAAACCCGAGTTTTCATAGAATTCTCACTCGAATACATGTACGTGGTCGTATCTCCTATTAACAAGACTTAATCAAGAAGTAAATGCTTAATCGGAGCTATTATATCCAATTCTTGCTACAACAAGACTTAATTAAGAAGTAAAAGATTAATCGGAGTTTTTATAGCCAATTCTGAGTAAAAAAAGGCTTGAATCTAATCAATAAACCCGAGTTTTCATAGAGTTCTGACTCGAATGCATGTAACGTGGAATCTCCTATTAAAAAGAATTAATCAAGAAGTAAAGGTTCAATCAGAGTTATTATAGTGAATCCTTGCAACAACAAGACTTAATCAAGAAAGAAAATATTAAACAGAGCTGTTATTGTCAATTCTGAGTACAAAAGGCTCGAATCTAATCAATAAACCTGAGTTTTCATAGAGTTCTGACTCGAATGCATGTACGTGGTCTTATCTCCTATTAACAAGACTTAATCAAGAAGTAAATGCTTTATTGGAGCTATTATATCGAATCCTTGCTACAACAAGACTTAATCAAGAAGTAAAAGATTAATCAGAGCTCTTATAGCCAATTCTGTGTAAAAAAAGGCTCGAATCTAATCAATAAACCTGAGTTTTCATAGAGTTCCGACTCCAATGCATGCAACGTGGTCTTATCTCCTATTAGCAAGACTTTTTTTTTTAAAAAAACGGCAGATTTTATATCATTGCAAAAACACAAGGGTGGACGAGTCCCTCAACACAACCGCAAAAAAAGAGGGGGGACGAGACCCTCTACACGCCCCATCGAGTGAAATACAAAATAAATTAGAGGAGCCGACCCCCAAATTAGGCAAAAGTTGTTGGTGTTTGCCCCATCAATAATAGTTACACATAGACTTTTCTACTCCTAATATATGGATATGCCAATTTATCAAGTTTAAGAAGGCCACGAATTTTTCCTTTCGGATTGGAGATATCATGGAAATGAAAATCTTGACGTTCACATTCTTGATTGGCCAAAAAGTCGGCAACGGTATTACCTTCGCGAAAAATATGGGAGAATCGAATGTCGAATTTGTCCATTAAAGCCCGAATTTTACAAATGAGGCCATCGAGTTGCCAATGACACGAAGATGATTGCTCAATCAAATGAAGTGCCACCTTCGAGTCGACCTCCACCCAAACTTTGATGAATTTATGTTCAAAGCACAAATCGAGCCCCCTCCAAATGGCATAGATTTCAGCGTAATTGTTAGTTTGAACCCCAAGAAATTCCGAAAACATGAAAAGCGGATTACCGAGGTGATCCCTAGCAACCCAGCGGCCGCAACGCCCGGGCTACCCTTCGCGGCACCATCCGTATTGAGTTTCCACCACCCCATATCCGGCTTAATCCAACAAACCATCATAATTTTATACCTAGGCCCCGGGTTCAGTTTGATGCCCATATAATCAGCCAATGTATCCGCCCCCTTTCAAAAATTCCTTTTAATTTTGCCTTGAATTTTGAGGTTGTTAATGTAGTTCCAAATGCGCTTGCACACAAGTTTAGACGTAAATGGGATATTATCAACCCTCTTATCGTTCCTACAACACCAAAGAAACCAAAGAATGAGAATCGGAATGATGCGAAAAATGTGGATAGTGCCCTTAGTTTTACCAAACCAATTTGCAATGATAATATTAAAGTTAGAGGACACAAGAATTTTAATACCCACAAGGTTATGGAAAAACTTCCAAACTTCTTTAGCAATCGGCCCATTAAGAAAGAGGTGAGGAAGATTTTCCACACCATTACAACAATAGCAATTATTGGTGGCAAAAATGCCCCTCCGCAATAGACCATCCGGCATTGAGATCCATTTATTAAGGACCTTAACCATAAAAAGAGAGATGGTACACTACAAAAAAAAAAACAGTTTTTACCGACGCCAAACGCCGTTGGTAAAACAGAAAATGGCGTTGGTAAAAAATTTGTCGACGGCAATCCGTCGTTGGAAAATGTTCGACGGTAATTTTTTACTGACGCCGCCATTTACCGATGCCATTTTTGGCGTCGTTAAATTAAAAAAAAAAACTAAAAAAGTCAGCTCAGGACTCAGGCGGGTCACGTCCGGGCTCAGGCGGGTTAGGTCCGGGCTCAGGCGGGTCAGGTTCGATCAGGTCCAAGTCTGGGCGGGTCGAGTCCGGGTCCGGGTCCGGGCGGGTCAGGTTTGGGCTCCATTCAATTTCAATGGTTGAGAAAGATTTTGGTGTATAAACCACATAAAACACTACTGTTTTTTCGATGTGGGATAGTGTAAACAAATTACCGGCGCCGAAATGGCGTCGGTAATAGCGTAAACGGCATCGTTAAATTAAAAAAAATAAAAAAAAATTACCAACGCCAAAATGGCGTCGGTAAAGGCGTCGGTAAATGGCGTCGGTAAACGGCGTCGTTAAATGTGAAAAAAGAAAAAAAGATAATAATAAAAATTTACCAACGCCGAAGTGGCATTGGTAAGGTCGTCGGTAAATGGCATCGGTAAACGGCGTCGTTAATTGTGAAAAAAAAGAAAAAAATAAGTCTGCGAACCGGTCGTCGTCAATGGCGTCGGTAAATCAATTAAATAACGGGCGTCAGTAATGGCGTCGGTAAATTATAAGTTTAACAACGGCGGGTTCGGGCGTCGGTAAATGGCATCGGTAAAAACTATTTTTTTGTAGTGGTAGGAGTGATAAGTGGATTCCAACAATACCGTAGAATATTATGCAGAGGGTTTTTTTTCGAACCAGCCCCCATGCAGTTTTGAAAGAAAAATCCCCGTTAGGGGAAAGAGTCCATGAAGGCTTGTTGTCGGAAGGGAAAGTGGGTAGAGAGCAAATATGATCACAAATGCCAAGCGGGAGTTTGCGACTAATTTTATCTCTATCTCATTCCCCATTATTCCAATAAAAACTAATTTTATCTTTGGACTTATTATGGTAAAAGTTGGTGAGAGGGCTGAATTCACACCAATTGTCATGCCAAAAAGACACATCACCATTACCACTATGCCAAAAAAATTTATCATTCGCGATCGATCTAATACCACAAAGGTTTTTCCAAGTAGGAGAACTTTTGGGGTTAAATTTAATAATCATGGGTGGATCCGAGAACAATATTTTTGAAGTAAGAAATTGAACCAAATATTATTAGAAGTTCTCAATTTCCACCACATTTTAACCTGGGCAGCCCGGATAATGTCATTGAGATCCCGACAACCGAGACCCCCCTCATCTTTGGGGAAGCACAGACGATTGCAGGCCGCCCAATACAACTTCCGTTTGTTGTCATGAGTTCCCCAAAGAAATTTGTTGAATAATCTTTCAATATAAAGAATGACATTACCAGGAGGTTTAAACACTTGTAAGTTATAAAAGGCAATGGAATTTAAAACCGAATTAATTAATTCAAGGCGTGCCCCCGTCGAAAGCAAACGGTGGTTCCAAGTAGTGATTTTATTTTTAATTTTCGAGAGGAGAGGACCGTACATATCAAATGATTGAAACCCTTTCCCTAGGGGGATACCAAGATACGTAATCGGTAAATCAACTTTATTAAATCCGGATATTCTTTGCACCCAACTAGCAACTATAGGAGTCGGATTGTTCATTATGAAATTACTTTTGTGATTGTTGATCTCCTGCCCGGAGACATTCTCATAGTGAGTAATACAATTATTGAGAATGTGGAGACTTTTTTTAGAAGCATTAAGAAAAATGAGAATATCATCGGCATACGCAAGATGCGTGATTTTCACCTTTTTCTTAATCTTATAATACATCGAGGGATTATTGGAAAACATTTGATCAATACTCCGAGAGAAATATTCCGCAGCAATCACAAAAATGAGAGGAGAAAGTGGATCTCCTTGCCGAATACCTCTCCTGCTTTTGAAAAACCCACTCGGTTGTCCATTAAGAAGGACCGAAAACCAACAATTGGAAATACATGATTTGATAAAACCAGTCCAAACATTAGAAAAACCAAAGCTAGACATAACTTGGAAAATAAAATTCCAATTGATCCTATCATATGCTTTTTCCAAATCGAGTTTAATAATGGTATTAGTTACCGATTGAGATATATCATGGGTAACTTCGTGAGCCGTCAAAATATTATCCGTAATATTCCTACCTTTGATGAAGCCAGACTGGGCCGAATTGATAATGGATGGGAGAATATTGCCAAGTCTTTTACTAAGGATTTTCGCGATGATTTTATAAGAAGTGTTACATAAGCTTATCGGACGAAAATATTTCCATGATTGAGGATTATTATTTTTAGGGATGAGTGTAATGGTGGTGGAGGTGAAGGCCCGAGGCAACGAGGAACCACCAAAAAAAATCCAAAACGGCATCCAAAACATCCCAACAAACAATATCCCAACAAATTTAAAAAAATTTAGCATTAAACCCGTCCGGCCAGGCGATACTATTACCATCCATATCAAAAACACAACTTTTAACTTCATCAATTGTAGGATCATTAGAAAGACTATTATTAAGATCATTGGAAATTATATTAGGCATCACCCGGGGGTCGATGCTGTCTAATAATGAGTTTTGCTCCATAAAACAATTGGAGAAATACGAAACCGCAGACTCACTTATCTCATCGAGATTCGTGAACCTGCGGCCATTGTCCCGAATCGAATGAATAAAGTTATTGTGTCTTTTCTTCTTCACAACGGAGTGAAAAAAATTTGCTATTCCTTTCCCCTTCGATTATCCATTTCACATTATTAGACTTTTGTTTCCAAAAATCCTCTTCCATGGACAATACAAGGGTAAGGTTGGCGTTCATTTTTTAAAGGTGGATGAGATTATTGATGGATGGGTCGCGATCAAAATCATTTTCGGCAACTTCAACCGCATATTGGGCTTGATCAATTTTAGTAAAAATATTTCCAAATTCAACCTTATTCCATTCCTTAAGGGTGTGTTTTAACCTAGAGAGCTTTTCAACAAGTTTAAACATCCCTCTAGAATTGGTATAAAGTTCCCAAGATTCCTTCACAGTAGATAAGAAAAAACGATGTTTAATCCACATATTCTGAAATCTGAAGGACGACTTGGGTTTAGAGATATTATTACTAAATTGACACAACATAGAGTTATGATCCGATTTGAATTTAGGGAGATGTCTAATGGACATGCAAGGAAAAGCCGAATACCACTCCGGGGAGAGAAGGATCCTATCCAATCTTTGCCATACACCATTACTATACCAGGTGAAGGGGGAGCCCACAAATCCACCATCAGTCAAGTTGCAGTTTAATAAAGCATCATTGAACTCCTCCATATCTGAGTGGATTGGGACAGCCCCTCCTTTTTTCTCGTCCGGTTGGAGGATAATGTTGAAATCTCCCCCAACCATCCAAGGAATCTGGCTTTGGCTGACGGAGAGAAGATCATCAAAAAGGTTCCTTCCCTCAAGTTTGGTATTTCTACCATAAACCACCGTTAATAAAAAAGAGTTGGGAAGGGAAGCACATACAACTTCCACATGAAGCAGTTGCTCCTTATTTTGCAAAATATTGATTTGAACACCAGGTTCAGAGAAAAGCCAGATATAATTACTAACATTGGCGCAAACATTAGAAAACCCAAACCGTTTAAGAAAAAAATTAGAGTCCAAATTCACTTTTGGTTCAATGAGAGCCAAAATGTTAAATTTGTGTTTTCTTTTTAACATCCTGATTTTATTTTGGGCAGGTTTGTTCCCAATACCTCTAATATTCCAAAAAAGTGTACTAATTATCGAGTGGTATATAGCTACTCCTAGTCCTCCTTTTTGCAAGATTATTAGTTTGGGTTTTATTTTTAGTGAGCCCCAGAGATGATGGTTTTATTTTTAGTATTCCCTTTGGTAAACTTAATCTCATCAAAATCAGAACATGCGTCATTGTTATCCGAAAGGGAAAGCATTTGACTAGATTTTTTGGAGTTAGTGGACCTGTCAGACCCTCCTCCAATATCAGAATCAAAATCATCGTTCGATTCAGAAACACAATCATTGCCCTCTACATATTTCTCGAGTGGGGAGTCCATGCTGGAGATCCTGACATCAACAAGAGTTTCACGATTAGCAATATCGTGCACAACAAAATCTGGTGGTTTAAAAATAATTAAATCTGTTCTGTTGCCCCCAACAAAATTATCAATCTCGGCAGTGATGGCAGAAGCCTCGGCAGCAGCCATTTTTTCGGGAGATGAATTGCCTTGGTTAGAGGCCTCATCCATTTTTTCGAGTGGGAGGACAGTAGGTTTTTGGTTTTCGGGATATGATTTTTGGGCCAGATTTTCAGTTCGTGTTCTCCCATGATTAGGTTTCATCTTGTTTTTGTTAGAGACATCAGGTTTGAATAACTCCGTAACCTGGGTGTAGTCCTCCGATTCTTGTAAATCAGAAAGAGTTTGAAATTTATTTTGTGAGTCAGATTTGGCCAATTCGGGGCGGTGATTGTTAAGATTGCCATAATTTTTTTGGACCTATTGACCGTCACAAAGCCCTTGTTTTTTTTATTTTGGATAGTAATAACTTCACTAGTAGACTTCACATTTTTACCCAGGTTTTTATGAGTGAAAACAGCAGGTTTTAAAGCTGGGTTCTTGAAGTAACACTCTACTATGTCATGGCCAATATGTTTACAGTGTTGGCAATACTTCGGTATTTTTTCAAATTCTATGTCAGATTCAGTTTTAACATCCTCAACTTGGCATTATGTATTGTATGTGGAAGAAATAAGAATAAACCTTGTGTTCTTCCAAAGCATGAATTTTAAACCATACCGGCACTAGGGCAGGTTCATGTTTGAAATCGAAAGATGGTGACCACTGGAACAATCTCATGGGAAATCCTACAAAATTATATTCCCTTTTCATCCAAAGTTTATCACACAGAGTTTTGCAAGTTAAATTGATAAGCACGTGTTTCCCATTCAAGAAATGCACTTTACACAGTCCAAAACCGTCGGCTTTAAGTTGTTGGGATATTATCTGATTAGATGGTTTACAGTAAGAGCAAATCTGTAGAACTCAGAAACTATATCGCATTCCTTCTTTGAGAAGATGGTCGTCGGGACGGAGTCTGAGAAGTCCAGAGTACCAAATCTAGTGCCATCGCTATCCTCCAATGAAATGGCATCACGGCATGGCTTGGTTGCGATCTGGGAGGACCTTGATGCTAGAGGGTTGAGGATCGGTGGAGTTTCCCCTTCCTCCAGCACACCCTTTGGAGAGACCTCGTCAAAAACGCCCAGATGCGCGTTCACACGTGAAGAGTTTTCGGGCAATGTTTTTTTTGGAACCTCTGCAGGGACTCTATTCACCTCGTTGACAGTGGTGTATTTAAAAATATGAGCCGTGATTTCATTTGCAAGCGATTGAACCTGGTTTTGGGTGTTCTCCGAAGCCATGGCTGGAGCTTTTGGTGTTGGGTTCACAGTGGTTTCGTGAGAAGGTGTCGGGGTTGGATTAGACGAGCTGGGGTTTTGGTTCGGAGGGGGCATACCCGATTTGGCGACTGGGGCTGATGATTTGAGGGTTTGAATGACCGGGACATGGAGTGCAGGTGCAAAAACACCGTCGTCCACCGCCGGATAAGCCGCAGAACCGCCTACCGCCACGGAAACCGCTGAAGGGACATGCCAAGCAGCACCCGCACCACCACCAACCGAGACAGACAAATTCCCACCGACCACCGTTGATTCTGGAAACACAGAGCCGAGTGGCGCCGAAGGAGCCGCCGGGGAGAGCCGATCCAGAGCACCCAAAATAACCAGGTCGCCGCCCGACGGAAGAATTTTGCTGCGACTAGACGAGTCGCCCGCGATAAGAGAGACCGAGTCGCCCGCGATAAGAGAGACCGAGTCGCCCGCGAGATTTCCATTGGGTGGGGCGGACGAAAGAACAGCTGGGGAGAGAGAAATGTTTGTGGGGTTAATAAAATTATTACTAATAAATTCAGACTAATTGGGGGGCGGTGAGCTGTATGGTAATGGGGTAGGTGTGAGAGGATTTTGACCGTTCTTCTCCCCACTTGTGATGCTTTCCAATTTTTGAGATCCGCTTTTTGTGCTTGGAAAATCAACAATGATTATTTTATTTTGAGCATCTCTCATGAGTTGATTTTCAGATCCGCAATTCGCTGCGGATGATTTCTTTTTGGGTAATATTTTATCAGCCCCAGTTTTAATTAAATCTATATTGATATTTGAGATCTGTGGAGCAGCCCCATGGGATATTTTTATCTGCCATAGGGGCAGTCTAGATGCCAAAGCGAGGACCGACGCACTAGGCGGTGGGGACAATAAATAAAAAAAGACGTTATCAGCCAGAATGAGCAGAAAATATGAAGATAACGGTCGGAAATTCAAAATCAAATGAAGAACCGATGAAGAATGTAGAGAGAAGGAGGAGAAAAAAATCTAGAGAGAGAGAGAGTAAAGGCTTGCCGATTAACAAGACTTTTCTAGAGCAAACTGTCGAAGTAAAGCGCAATCGGAATATTAAAGCGAATCCTATTACAACAGACTTAATCAAGAAGAAAAGATTAGCAGAATTTATTATAGCGGTCGATTACAAAAGCTGAATATAATCAATAAACCCGAGTTTTCAATAGTTCCAACTCTAATGCATGTAACGGGGTCTTATCTCCTATTAACAAGACTTCAAGAAGTAAAGGCTTAATTGGAGTTATTATATCCAATCATTACTATAACAAGACTTAATCGAGAAGTAAAAGATTAATTGGAGCTCTTACAGCCAATTCTGAGTAAAAAAAGGCTCGAATCTAATCAATAAACCCGAGTTTTCATATAGTTCCGACTCGAATGCATGTAATGTGATCTTATCTCATATTAACAAGACTTAATCAAGAAGTAAAGGCTTAATCGGATCTATTATAGCGAATCCTTGCTACAACCAGACTTAATCAAGAAAGAAAAGATTAACCGGAACTATTATAGCCAATTCTGATTACAAAAGACTTGAATCTAATAAATAATCCTGAGTTTTCATACAGTTCCGAGTCGAATGCATGTAACGTGGTCTTATCTCCTATTAACAAGATTTTTTTTTTAACGGACAGCTTTGATAACAACGCGAAAAAAGAGGGTGGACGAGTCCCTCTACAGGCCCGGATGAAAAGGGGGGGGGGGGGGGGAAACCCTCTACACGCCGCAAAAACAGAATAAATTATGAAACTAAAAAACGAGGGTGGACGAGACCCTCTACACGCCCAACAGGGAACGAACCACTGAGCCTGGAAAATATTTCACAAGAATTTTTCTCCTCCTAATTTACGGGAAGGCCATTTTATCCAGTTTAATAAATCCGAGGATTTTCCCTTTAAGATTGGAGACTGTTGGGAAAAACAATCACCCTGTATCGAATCAGCCGGGAAACCCGATCCCTGTATCGATTGTTATTTGTTATTGAGAAGGTTTTGACATATATGCCAAATACAGTAAAGGAAACTGTATCGAGGCTTAAGGATTTATCATGTATCGAAGACCTGCCTCGAATCTGCATAAGTCGATCTGAAGAAGACTTGTAAAAGATCAAGTATGGAAAGCTGTCTCGATGCCCTAAATACGATCATCTTCCATACGATTCACAAAAGGACAAGAAAGAACACAAAGTCAAGTTAGTTGAACAAAGAAGTATTTAAATACTCAAGGATAAAGTATTTAAATCTTTCGATCTTGAATCTTGAGAATCCCGCGAAATCGGATCATGTCATATTCCCGTTGAAAGGAAATCTTATTCAAACGGACATCTCAACGGATACTTTCTTCAGAGACTATATATATCCTTGAAGACATTGAAGATCAGTTACCAACACAAACACGAACTGAACCAATTCAAGTAACATAACTCTCAAAGCTATCAAAGTTATCATCTGAGCAAACATATCTCCAGAGCATACTGCAAGTTAGAACGAAAGAGATATACAGTGCTCAACATCAAGAACAGCTATCATCAGCTCCAGAACTTGATATTCAAAGCTGCTGTTCTTACCTGGTTACCTACCTTTTACCTCCGTGTAAAAGCAGAGCTCTGTGTGAACTCAACAAGTTATTCGACTGTGGGACGAATAAGGGCGAAGCTTTAGGCTGTGTGTGAAGAAGCTAGTCGAAGGAAGCTTCAACCAACTGTGAGCGGTTGAAAGTGGCGTTCTTTGTATCAATCTGTGTGAGCGATCTGAGGATAGGTTTGTTTATAATTACGTAGTTGTGCAGCGATAATTATATAATAAACTTTACTCTGTGTGGAGGACCAGGTGGACGTAGAGGGTTTCTCGAACCACTTAAATTCTTGTGTTATTTACCTTCGCTTTTCTTGTTTGAAATTACTGTGATATATTAAGTATACACCAAATACGTCGTTCTTTGTATCCACGACAACTAGCGTATCCAAGACTTAGCTACGCACTCGATTTAGATTAATCTGGTTTGTTGTTTAAACTACTTTTCCAAAGCGTATCCAGATACTTAAGTGGCCAACAAGTGGTATCGGAGCAGGTTGATTCTAAAAAGAATCGGTCGTATTTCTTTTTAACCGAATCGATTCAAATCACTTATTTTCAAAGCAGTTTCTTTCATTCCTATATTATCGGTATGGATACTTCTATGATTAACAAAGTCCTATGTTCTCTATTAACGAATTTGACGTGGAGAATTAGAATGGAAGCTCATCTTGCAAACAATGCACGGAGAGATGATTTTTGTTATACGAGGATGGTCCGATCAAGATCATGAAGGTCAATCCGGCCGCAAGGATTGAGGGCCAAGCCCATCTTGAAATGCTCGAGAAAGAAGCGAGCAATGGACAACCGATGAAAGAAGCGAGTCAATCTCGACAACGTGGCTAAGACGCGTTATTTGTCACTCTTGACAAAGCACGTTCTCAAAGGTAAAGAGGCAAAACAACCAAAGAAATGCAGGATAAACTCAAGTTAATTTGTGAGGCGAAGGCTCTCAAAAGAAAACAAGATTTCAAAACTTACTCGTGATTTGAATCTTTTGAAATGAAACCAACGGAAACACTTGAGGAACTTGACGCCAGTTCTTGGTATTGTTGGTGAACTTGAAGCGTTAGGCAAGATTTACACCCAAAGGAGAAGAACTTAAAAATTTTGAGATCTCTCCCACAGATGGGACATTAAGACCACATTTATGCGTGTATCTTGTAATCTTAATGAAATATCAACTTTTGATCTCTTACCTGCGACCTTAAAGCTTTTGAGTATAGCGTTGTGAGAAGAAAAGGTGAAGAATCTCCTTCAAAGTCATGACTCTCATTCTTTATATCGAGCAATCGACACAGCATACCTAGCTCGTCGGCAGTCACAAGAACGGCTGATGGCAGCGAAATCACTGTCACAAGATGAAATGGCGCTTAATGCATAAATTCAAAAGTTCATCAAACAGATTTGGAAAGACTCTGACACCTGTCAATGAGTAAATCAAACATCATCCGGTGATCTTGCTTGTGTGTTATAAGCTGCGAAAGCGAAGTGCCATTATGCAAAAAAATGTCCTCATCCCAAAATCCAAAGGTTGCGGAGGCGAGCAAGAGAGAGATGAAAAGCGTCTTGGAAAGGCATTTCGAGGCGCGATTGGGGATTTAATTTGGAATGAGGTGGGGAGAGAATTGACGGGGGCCGTCCCTTGAACACCACAGGGGAAAGAAGGGGAGTAAATCCATGGCGCTGTGGGGGACGTTAACGGATTCGATCAACCACTACACGGGGCTGTCGCCGGTGGCGTTTTTTACTGTGCTGGCCGTGATGTTCGTCACTTATAAAGTGGTGGGCGGCATGTTCGTCGCCGCCGATGATTACGCCGCCGTCAGTAAATCCAATGAGTTCGTCCTCCGCGATCCGGTTCAGATCGGCGATGTCACGGAGGAAGAGTTGAGAGCTTATGATGGCTCCGACCCGGACAAGCCGTTGCTCATGGCTATCAAGGGACAGATCTATGACGTCTCCCGTTCCAGGATGTTCTATGGGCCTGGTGGGCCATATGCACTGTTTGCCGGTAGGGATGCAAGTAGGGCCCTAGCTCTCATGTCGTTTGACCCTAAAGATCTTACTGGGGACATTGGAGGTCTGACTGAATCTGAGCTGGAGGTTTTGCAAGACTGGGAATATAAATTCATGGAGAAGTATGTTAAGGTGGGACAATTAGGTTCAAGAAATATCGCAGAGTCGAAAGAAATGGAAAATGATGATAGTGAAGCAAGCAAACGTGGTGATGATCAATCACTGGAAAAGAAAAGAACGGAAGGAAATGAATCGTAGTAGAAGATTGATATTTTTCATGGTGAAAAAGCTACATTTGAAATTTGAACAGCATATGGCCTCTGTAAGAGTGTGTATTTTGATGAATAATGGCTTGGATATTTTCGGCTAGAATGAGTTTTGGAAGTTCAATAAGGGATTTTAATGTTGTATGGTATTATGATGTTTGTATTGAGTTCACAGGTGGCTTTAAAAAAAAAAAAAAAAAAAGCTCAAGGTCCTGATTGGAGAATCAGAAGCCTCCCCCACACCATTCAAATCAGCAGAATGTCTTCAGGTAGTCACTGAAAGTGATTCATCTGACGATGAGTTCGATGATAAAGCATACATGTGCTTTATGGCCAAGGATGTTCCAGAAGGTGAAGACAGCGACGATGAGGTAAGCTCAACCTCAGTTATTCCATCTAATGCATCTCATACTTTCGAAAATATGATGAATGAATTCAAAAACATTCAAAAGCGTGAGACTCTAAAAGCGAGAATATACGACTTCAATTAACAAATCTAGAAATTTGAAAGATGAAAATGACTGCTTGAAAATAAACTATGAAAATATGTCTCTTGATTGTGAAACCAAGTAAGGTCGATTTTGAAAAACTCATGGAGAAGCGATCATCAACTTGCTCATGAACTAAATGAGGTTAAAATCCATAATGAGAGCAAGACAAATGATTTGGTTCTACTACAAACCAAAATTACAACTCTCGAGAAGCGAAAGCCGAACTTGAGACCATTAAGTCTTTTGAAAAATCGTCAAAAGAATGGAAGAAATTGAAAGCAGGACATGCTCATGATAAAAGTGGCTTAGGATACGACTCATGTCCGAATAAAGGTAAAACTAATACCGTGTTCGTCAAGAATGTGGAACACATTCGAATCGGAAGATGCTCCTAGTCCCATAAAGGAACTCATTGCACGAGAAAACCGAAGGCTGCCATTCCGCCTCCACAACTCTACTATTCGAGACAGTCGAACCAACAACCACTCAGAAGGCGTAATCTAAAGCATGCTCCACAAGCATATCATCAAAGCCGACAGTCATTCAGAAAGAAGACGGTATCCAACCACCAAAGGCCCGCACAGCAGTACACTCAGTACAGTGCGCCTAGGTATTGGATACAGGAGCCCCGTTATCCCTCAAGACAGCAGATGCCAGTTCAGTATCAACAACAGCATTGGGAATCCAACTGGAGACCCATAAAACAAGCTGTTAGGCCTAGGAAAATGGCTCCACCTCCTAGACGGCACTCGTACTGGAATAATAACAATAATCCTGAATTTTACATGCATAATAATTATCATGATTATAACAACTACGGATATGCCCCCCGTAGATATCGCTATACCGTACCGAGTACATCCTACAGTAAACCAATTGCTGTCAGGAAAATCTGGGTACCTAAAGGAACTAACATATATGGACCAAAAAATCAAAGGGGACCTAAATCTACCTAATTTCTTTGTTACAGGACATTCTAGAGGAGGATACAGTACTTGATAGTGGATGCTCTCGTCACATGACTGGAGACAGGAGCAAGCTATCTGATTTTGTAGAAGGTCGCGGTCCGAAAGTTCGCTTCGGTGATAAGTCTAAAGGAAGAACAAGAGGGAAAGGAAACCTACTTGTCGGGAAATTCAAGGTCACCGATGTTGCATATGTTGAAGGCTTACAGTATAATCTACTTAGTATTGCTTGATTACGTGATAAACAGTTCTCGGTGAAGTTCTATATAGATCATTTGTAGAGTCAAGAACACCCAAACCAAGGAAGTTGTGCTTACAGGAGACGGTCGGGTAATATGTACATTCTTTTGGAAGCCTATGAGCTCCTCAATTCCATGTTTTGTTGCCAAAGGCGCTGCAGATCTTAGGCGCTATGGCACAAGAGGATGTCTCACGTCAACTTCAAGACGATCAACAAGCTTTCAAGACGGGCATGGTTAGAGGTTTGCCGGATGTGTCATTCAAGAAGGACGGCGTCTGCGGACCATGCAGAAAAGGCAAATCAAGTCAACCACGAAAAGCAAATCCTACCTTTCAACCCAAAGAGTGTTGGAAATGCTACACATGGATCTCTACGGCCTGTAGACCCGGTAAGTTTGGGAGGTAAGAAATATTGCATGGTTGTTGTTGATGATTATTCCGGGTATGCTTGGACGATCTTTCTTAGCAAGAAGAAGGAAACAACATCAAGGTGCCAGAGCTCTGAGGAAGTTGCAAAATGAAAAAGCGTCAAGTATCGTGTGCATTCGTTCCGGAGTGCTGAATTCACTAACCGCTTTATAGAGCAATACTGTTCGGAGAATGGCATACGGACGAATACTCAGTGCCGTACACCTCAACAAAATGGTGTTGCCGAGCGAAAGAATAGGGCGTTGAAAGAAGCAACAAGGACAATGATTGCCGCAAGCAAATTGCCGCAGCGTTTCTAGGGTGAAGCAACCAATACAGTCTTTACACTCAAAACCATTGTATCGTCAACAAGCACCACAACAAAACGACTTACGAGGTATGGAATAACAAAACTCCATTAGTTTCGTATTTTCACATTTTGGATGCGGGTGTTACGTATTGAACAATGGGAAGGACCAACTTAGAACCTTTGATGAAAAATTAGATGAAGGAATATTCGTAGGATACTCCTCCGTCGGCAAAGCTTCGAATCTTTAATAAAAGGAAGGCGACGATCGAGGAATCGATTCATGTAGTGTTCGACGAACCACACCATGACCCTACGGGAGTAGATGATATCACTCGGGACATTCACCATCTATCTATCTTGGATCCACCTACACCTATAGAACCCGTAGTTGATTTAGAAATCAACCCCGCACTGTAAGAATCGATGTGGATGAAGGCGATCTTTGTACAAGTGGCTGTACCCACGAAACTTTCGATACGATGCGGGATCTGAACTAGAACCCGACCGAAGATGGTTGAGAGATCACCCGCAAGAGCCGATCATTGGAAACATTAATGCGGGTGTTTCTACTCGTAGGAGAATACAGTACACAAGGAAATGTACTTTGTGCACAAGAAGAATCTAATCTTTGAAGTCTCACGGTTTCTGAATGGAAATCTCAATCCGAGCTTAGGAGACTCAATATGTGCACTATCGCCGTATTCTTAGCCCGATCCAGAACTGTTTCGACCATAGACGCTCTTAACAACTCTCATTGGATAACATCTATGGAAGAAGAGCTTACTTGATTTGAAAGAAATAATGTATGGTATCTTGTACCCAGACCGACACACCAATCGGTTATAGGAACCAAATGGGTATTTCGAAACAAAAAGGATGGAAATGGACTTATCATAAGGAACAAATCCAGACTAGTAGCACAAGGCTATTGTCAGGAAGAAGGGATTAACTATGATGAAACCTTTGCCCCTGTAGCGAGACTAGAAGCCATTAGGATATTTTTAGCCTTTGCCGCCCATAAGAGTTTTATCGTATACCAAATGGACGTCAAGAGTGCTTTCCTGAATGGAGAGCTTACAGAAGAAGTTTATGTTGAACAACCACCAGGGTTTGCCAACACGGACGGTATCGATCTAGTTTACAGGCTAAGGAAAGCCCTGTACGGACTTAAACAAGCCCCTAGAGCCTGGTACGAAACCCTGTCCCAGTATCTAACCAACAACGGATTTGAGAAGGGTGCTGTCGACAAAACATTGTTCAAAATACAGGAAGGTGATGACCTTCTAATGGTACAAATCTATGCCGATGATATTATTTTTGGTTCAACTAACCTTGCTCTATGTCAAAGGTTCTAACATCTCATGCAAAGCAAATTTGAAATGAGTATGATGGGGGAACTTAGTTATTTCCTAGGTTTGCAGGTAAAGCAGTTGCCTACAGGTATATTCATCAACCAGGAGAAATACAGCAAGGAGCTTCTCAACAAATTTGGAATGAACACTTCCAAATCCTCGCCAACTCCCATGAGCACTTCCGTGCAAATTAGTGCTGATGAAGCCGGAAAGCCGTTTGACCAATCACTCTACAGGAAGCTCATTGGTTCGCTCCTGTACCTAACGGCTAGAGCCGATATCGATTCTTTGTTGGAGTGTGTGCGAGATACCAAGTTGCACCTAAGGAATCACACTTCAATACAACTAAACGAATCTGAAGTACATTAAAGGAACAATCGATGCGGGGCGTGGTATCCTAAGGAAGGCGGATTCGATTTAGTTGGATCTGACGACTCGGATCTCGGAGGCTGCAAGCTAGATAGGAAGAGTACAAGTGGAACTTGCCACTTTCTCGGACCTAGACTTGTATCTTGGTTCAGAAGAAGCAATTGGCTAATTCTCTTTCCACGGTGAATCAGTACTATCTGCTTGGTAGGCTGCTTGTATGCGAATCCTTTGGATGCGGCAACAATTGTCGATTATGGAATCGATGCTAGAGAGACTCGATCATGTGTGATAGCACGAGTGCAATGCAATCACGCACAATCTGTTTGCACTCGCGCACTAAACATATCAACATGAAGCATCATTTCATCGGGAATCATGTCGAGAACAAGGATGTTCGCTGGAAAGGTTCATACGAGACATCCGGTGGCCGACATTTTCACCAAGCCTCTCGACACAGCAAGATTCAACATGCTAAGAACAGACTGGGAATACTACGGCCGGACTCCTGTAAGTAAATTTCTTGTTTTTACTCAACAATTGAGGGGAATCTTTGTAAGACCCGTGAATACTGATATCAACATTAATTATCCGTACACTCGAGAATCATCAATACGATCGTAGCAAGCGAAGGCATCGAATTCTACGGTGATGTGTGCGATAATTAAGGGAATCTTGTAGGACCCATGAATACAACATTAATCCAAATATTCTTTGTATGGAATTCAAAACCTATTAGTACCTTTTTAAGGGGCAATGTATCAACGGAGAACAAGACATACTATAGGATTTCGATTCAGTATATAATATAATATTATTTCCTTTTTAAAATAATTTTTGTCCACGTGCCCTGTTTTTATGTCAAACGTCATGTTCATTAAATGCCTTACACGACATCTGGACAACTGAATCTCAAAAGCCGCGATGTTTTTAAAATTGTTTATTATTTTTAAACCGCCGTTTTAGGCATTTAGGGTATCAACCTATGTCAGAAGTGGGACCATTGTATTTTAAAACCTTTTAATGGATTAGCGTACCAGTTACACTAAATCCATCTTGACCGTTGATTTCAAAACCGGTTCCCATCCCTTAAAATCTGACCATTCGTACTCTGCAAACCCTATTTCGCCGCCCAAGTATAAAAGGACTGTATCTGCCATTAGAGACTCTTTACGCTTTCTGCAATTACAAGAGCTCTCAAGCAAATGGACTACATATTTTCTGCATATTCACTGCGAATTTCTCTGTTTTCTTCCACCTTCGTTTTAAGAAAACATCCATGGCTAGTCAATCTTCTTCCCAGCTCAAGTAAACCTCAACATCATTGATGGCCGGATCTTCTCGAAACCTGTCATCATCGAGCGTATCATCTCGGAAATCAACGACACCGAACCAATGGAGTATATCATTACTCGTCTTGAACAACAAGGTCTTTATCGCTTCGGAAGCAAAACCGCCGACAAATACGACGCCCATCTGGTTGAGGAATTCTACCTCAACGCCGCCGTTCGTTTTCTGTCACTAGCCCAGGGAGGACACGTTCGACATCACCGCAATGATCCAAGGAGTGCAAATCTGCATCAATAGCGACCTACTCCAGAAAATCTACAGGCTGCCCGCCGACGGCCTGATCATGGACCAGCTTGAGACGTTTGGGTCTCAAGAGCTGATTACCAAGTTTTATGGACTTTTTACCGGGTCCAAAGTGGTTGATATGGTGACAACCACCTGTCACAAGAAAAATTTTCTTCTTCATTTCGTTTATCTGCATGACTTCTGTTCCAGGATCATTGAAAATCGAACCGGTGCGTTCGAGATGTGCACGAATCTAAGGTTCAGAATAATGGTAGCTATTTTGACCTGTGAAAAGGTCAATTGGTGCCAAATCATTTTGAAACGTCTTCAAGAAGAGGTGTGCAAGCCTGCCACCCAAAAGAAATCGTTTGGTTTAATGCTGAACTACATCCTGACGAAGTGCGGAGTGATGCAATCCGCCGATGCCAAGAAAAATAGCTCACGGATATATTTAGGAGGCTTCAAACCCTCTGCTTATAACCAGAGCACCATGCATGCCAACCATCCGCGAACCAGGCACATGCCTATTTCTGACAACCCCAGAGATGAAACCGTGAAGGTCCCAGAAATGGAATCCTCAAAGAAGAAGCGCAAGCGTTCTCACAGCAAGAAGCACTGTGCTGGTGAGAAATCGAAGAAGAGACTCAGGAGGCTCTCAAAAATCAAAACCAAGCACTCCGAGGATGTCTCGCCCGTGGCGCAACCCACTGAAGAACCCCAGGGCCCAACCCCTGTGGAAGAGGTGTCTCCTACTGCATCGACAGTAGATCCCGAGCCTTTGGCGGCTACGACGGATATAGAGACATCTGCCAACGCTCAAGACGTTAGCACGTCGGCTGCCCATTCGGAGCCAAAAGCTACCTCTCCTCTGCGGGATCCCACACCCGTGCAGGATCCAATTTCCTTCGGGGCACCATCCCCTGCAAGGAGTCCATCTTCCGTACAGGATCCCATACATCTGGAATCCCTCAACGACATCTCAGGCGTGATTGAAGTCCCTCCTGACTCAATCATAAATCAAACACTTCTTTCGGTTCAAATTGAACAAGCGTACGAAAGATTTACGCAATGGAAAGGCTATAGGCTAGCTCGTGCGACACTTGTACAACCTGGAGCGAATGGAGCCACGAAGAGATTTGTCTCGAAAGCAGACTCAGTAAATTGAGGCCACTGCGATGGGACAACGCTTCTGCAAAGATCTAATAGAAAGCCACCTGCCGCACAAATCGACGCGAGAAGAAAAGGAAAGAAGAAGTCGAGGACTCTCCCATAAATCCGAAAGATGCCAGCGATCATGACTCGAGGCGGCGACGATGCTCTTGGCAGTGCGAGAATGAGCCGTGAAGAGGCTGAAGCCCGAGCCGCCTCTCCACCCGGAAAAGACGAAGGGCCATCTACTCGAGCCAATCCCCTTCGCCACGGTAGGAGAACATTCCCGACCAGGAGGAATCGGTCCCTCCGGTCGAGGAAGATCAAGAAATTTTGGAACAGGCACCCGAGCACATTGCGGCCAAGAAGCTATTCTGCCGGCCAACAGGAGGATTCGGTCCCTCCTGCATCCATATCTGCCGAAGAACCTTCGCCACGGGGCGCTCCGAACCAACCTGTCGCCGAACCACAAGAAGCGCCCGCCCTACAACCTTGGAATCCGAGGACGGTAACGAACCTGAGGATGTCCAACTTACTTCACGTCCATCCGTGAATGTAAGGAGGTTGAACGGTGCTGAAGACTTCGCCCAGCCTGACTCTCCTATCTCTGCTGCACGTAAAAAGCGCCTGCGAGCTCTTGGCCTTCAGACTGTATTTATCCAAGATGCAGTAAACGCTCTATCTTCTGTTGAAAAGGCACTGAATTGGATGCACACCTCTGCCGTAGAAGAAATGACCACTCTTCAACGCGAAGTATCTCGAGTTGTCGACGCATTCATCCTTTTGCCAGAAGTGTTCAAGCAAGCCTTGAAGATCATGGAAGCTAAACAAGAGCAACTGCTGAAGGAGGAAGCTACAAAGACAAGGATTGCTGAAGCCAAGACTGCCTGTGCAATGATTGAGAACAGCTCTCAGCTGCGTGCGCACGACAAATGTATTAAAGATATGTCGCAGACTCTTTCCTCCCTTGTTGAAAGAATAACCAGCATCGAGACCAAACAGGACGCCGCTCTTGAAATCCTGCAAAGTGTTGATGAAGCCAAAAAGGGGGAAGAGGCACGAGAAGCTGCAAGGAGAATAAGACTGCAACAGGAAAGGGAATTTGAGGCTGCTCAGGACAGTATCGCTGCCGATTTGAACAAGCTAGCACCTCAACCCCAAAGCTTTAGAATTTCAGGCTCCAGACCAGAATTCCATGACCCAAATGTCCCTTGGCAAAATCTTGTTCAAAGACCTTCGGAAATACGCCTGCCGACCAACCACAACCCAACTGCCGAAGAAGTGAAGCACTGGAGGAAGAATGAACTGATGAGATATTTTGTCAGACTCATCAGGGAATCCGCCATCTTCAAAAATTATAAAACATTGGCGGAAGCGGCAGACAAGTTTTCAAAGATGCTAGAAGAAGGTAAACTCCCTCTCCAAGTCGAGATGAAATCAAAACATAGAAGAGGAGATCGGGTCACCCATCCAGAGGATTGGATACTTGCCTTTGATCGTTCATATGAAGGAAGAGCGATTTACCAGGAACGAGGCAATGATTCACTTCAAAACTGGTGGCGCGGCACCGAGTTCGAGCAAGGAAGAAGACCATGGAGGCATGCGGATCAAAGATAAAGAGCTGAAATTTATGTATATTATTTTTGTTTTTGTAATTTCTATTCGAAACAGCAAACTTTGTACTCAATCATTTTGAATATCAATAAAATAGTTTGTTTGTCTTGAAAGATTACAACTCGTAATCTACTGTGTTAATGTATGATTACTTAAAATTGTTTGATAGGAATCTCAAGTTAGATAAACTTGATTGAAAAATTAAGCCGCATGCGAACTAGTCTACGAACAGTTCATAGTTTCGATTGTAAACTTAGAATACATTGTAAGATTGTGCTGTGGCGCAATCATAGGCTTAAGTTGTAATAAATCTCAAACTGTATCAAACGTGCCTGCGAGCAGTTCATTATTGTAGACTAAGTCACTAAGTCAGACCTATTGACAAAAGACCAAGAAATCTGCCAGAAGTCATCGAAGAAGAATGCTTCATGAAGAAGGTTTTGGCATCATCAAGAAGACTCGAAGAGTTGAAGTAAGTCTTGGCAAATTGTCAAAAAGGGGGAAATTGTTGGGAAAAACAAACACCCTGTATCGAATCGTAGGGATACCCGATCCTGTATCGATTGTTATTTGTTATTGAGAAGGTTTTGACATATATGCCAAATACTGATAAAGGAAGCGTATCGAGGCTTAAGGATTTATCATGTATCGAAGACACCTCGAATCGGCATAAGTCGATCTGACAAGAAGACTTGTAAAAGATCAAGTATGGAAACTGTCTCGATGCCCTAAATACAGTCATCTTCCATACAGTTCACAAAAGGACAAGAAAGAACACAAGTCAAGTTCCGTTGAACAAAGAAGTATTTAAATACTCAAGGATAAAGTATTTAAATACTGTCAGTCTTCAGATCTTCAGAATCCCGCGAAATCCGGATCATGTCATATTCCCGTTGAAAGGAAATCTTATTCAAACGGACATCTCAACGGATACTTTCTTCAGAGACTATATATATCCTTGAAGACATTGAAGATCAGTTACCAACACAAACACGAACTGAACCAATTCAAGTAACATAACTCTCAAAGCTATCAAAGTTATCATCTGAGCAAACATATCTCCAGAGCATACTGCAAGTTAGAACGAAAGAGATATACAGTGCTCAACATCAAGAACAGCTATCATCAGCTCCAGAACTTGATATTCAAAGCTGCTGTTCTTACCTGGTTACCTACCTTTTACCTCCGTGTAAAAACCGAGCTCTGTGTGAACTCAACAAGTTATTCTGACCTGTGTGGGACGAATAAGGACGAAGCTTTGGAACTGTGTGTGAAGAAGCTAGTCAAGAAGGAAGCTTCAACCAATCTGTGTGAACGGTTGAAAGTGACGTTCTTAGTATCAATCTGTGTGAACGATACAAGGATAGGTTTGTTTATAATTACGTAGTTGTGTGCTTGATAATTATATAATAAACTTTTACTCTGTGTGGAGGACCGGTGGACGTAGAGGGTTTACCTCGAACCACTTAAATTACCGTGTTATTTACCTTACGCTTTCTTGTTTGAAATCACTGTGATATATTAAGTATACACCAAATACGTCGTTGCTGTATCCACGGCAACTAACTGTATCCAAGACTTCCGCTACGCACTCAGATTTAGATTCCGTACAGTTTGTTGTTTAAACTACTTTTCCAAACTGTATCCAGTATACTTAAGTGGCCAACAGAGACATTGTGGAGGTGGAAATCTTGACGATCACATCCTTCGTTGGCGAAGAGGTCAGCGATGGCATTCCCCTCTCTAAAGATATGAGAGAAATGGATCTCAATTTTATCCATAAGAGATCGAATTTAAAAAATAATCCTTTGGATTTTCCATTGGCAGGAAGTGGAATGATTAATCAATTGGAGTGCAATTTTCGAGTCGACTTCCACCCAAACTTTTTTAAAATTGTGTTGAATGCAAAAATCAAGCCCCTCCAAATGGCGTAAATTTCCGCAAAATTATTTGTTTGAGTTCCCAAAAATCCGGAGAACATGATAAGAGGATTGCCATGGTGATCCCGAACAATTCCCCCAGCGGACGCGCCACCCGGATTACCCTTCGCGGCGCCGTCCGAATTTAATTTCCACCACCCCACCTGTGGCTTAATCCAACGGATAGCCCTGACTGAGTATCGCGGCCCCGGGGAAGGTTTGATGCCCATAAAATTTGCAATTCGATCCGCTCCCTTCCAAAACTGTCTACTAATTTTGCCTTTTAATTTGATGTTGTTAATATATTTCCAAATACGCTCACACACGCATTTAGGCGTGAAAGGGCATTATCAACTCTTTTGTCATTCCTTCAACACCAAAGAAACCATAGAATCAGAATGGGAATAATGTGAAAAATGTGAATTTTGCCCTTCGTTTTACCAAACCAATTAGCAATGATGAGATTAAAGTTGGAGGTAATAAGGATTTTGATCCCCGTAAAGTTATGAAAAACCTTCCAAACTTCTTTAGCAACCGGGCCATTAATAAAGAGGTGGGGAAGGTTTTCATCTCCATTACAACAAAAACACGAATTAGTGGCAATAATGTCCCTACGCGCGAGCCCATCCGGCGTGGAAATCCATTTATTGAGGACCTTAACCATAAACAGGGAAATGGTAGGTGTGATTAAAGGATTCCAACAATAACGAAGAATATTACTGACATGTTTTTTCTGACGAACTAAATCCCAAGCTGTTTTGAAGCAAAAAAGGCCATTTGAGGATAGAGTCCAAACAGGTTTATTCTCACCATGGGAAATAGGTAACGTGCAAATATGATCACAAATGCCAAACGGGAGTTTGCGATTGATTTTCCTCCTATCCCATTCCCCATTAGTCCAAACACAATCAATAGTATCCTTAGCTTTAGTTTGTTGAAAATTGGTTAAGGGGCTCAAATCGCACCAAATGTCATGCCAAATAGACACTTTGATACGAACTACATATGAAAATGGAAGTAAACTCGTATGTAATGCAATGGAAATAATGTTGATCCTCACAACACTCGAATATGTGTAACACTCGTAAGAAATAACCGAAAGTAGGGCAATTCGGCATACGTAAACAAGAACAATATGAATGTGATTATCAAACTAGACCTATAGTTTGATAAGGTAATCTTTCCTCAAGACCTATTGAGAATCGATTAGATTAAAACTCGAAGACGCGTCGAATTATAATCAAGTTTCGATGAAAAGCATTCACCAAGAAAAACACAAGGTTTATTCTTATTCTTAAACATACAATACATAATGCAAGCATGAACAAGACTACTTATAGCAATGTAGTCTTCTAAACCACTAAGGAATAAAAACAAGATCACATGATCTTGAAATGAAAAACAAAACATCAAAAATAAAATACAAATGAATCAAATGATAGGGAGGGGGAATCACACAACAAAATGATTATAAGCCACCCCACATAACATGCAAGTCTAGTCATGACATGTGAGGGAAGGAAAAACAACAAAACACACAAAAATCAGTAATAAAAAAAAGTTGGCTGGCTGCCGGACACGGGCCGTGTCGCTTGACACGGCCGCGGCGCGCATCTGGTCGGTAGTGACTCGACTGTGTCGCCTGGCACAGTCGGGTTGGTCGGACAGCGAGATTTCCTTATCCGGAAGAGTGTGACTCGACCGTGTCGGACGACACGGTCGGGTTCGGCCGACAGTCAGTTTGGCTTATCCGGCACATCTCGGCATGGGCCGTGTCGGACGACACGACCGAGTTCGGCAGGCAGTGGATGTTGACCTTCCGGCACAGCATGACACGGGCCGTGTCATATGACACGGCTGAGAGACTCCACGTCTTATGTCCGTTTTCTCGCCTAAATACGTAGTAGTCCGTGCAAGGCGTGTTGTAAGGTCGTTTACGTCGATCCTTACTTTGTCTTCTTCATTCGTATTAATCGATTCCGTATCATCTCCTCCTCCTTTAAAAGGAATTGTCCTCAATTCCGAAATTCCGTCATCATCGATGTAAGGCGATAGGTCCCCAACATTAAAGGTCGCATGAATCCCACAATCTCCCGGAAGTTCTAATTTGTATGCGTTGTCGTTCACCTTTGCGATTACTTTAAATGGCCCCTCCGCTCGCGGCATTAATTTGTTCTTACGTTTACTTGGAAATCGCTCTTTTCTCAAATGCAACCAAACCAAATCACCAACTTCGAACAATCTCGGCCTTCTTTGTTTGTTCGACTTTCTTTTGTAAGCCTTGTTTATTTCCTTGATTCGATTATGTACTTGCTCGTGTAATTTCATAATCGATTTCAGTTTTGATTCCGCATCCTTGTACACTAACTCGTCACTTGGCAATGGAATTAGATCTAACAGCATGTACGGATTTAGTCCGTAAACTACTTCGAATGGAGAGTGTGCCGTGGCATGAGTAGGAAAACGATTATAAGCGAACTCCGCATGTGCAAGTTTCAAGTCCCAATCCTTTTGTGTCTTGCTCACAAGACCACGTAGTAAAGTGCCCAACGTTCGATTGGTTGCCTTGATTTGGCCGTCCATTTGTGGATGATGTGATGTGCTAAATAGTAGTTTGGTTCCCACCTTTCTCCACAAGGTGTTCCAAAAATAACTAAGGAATTTTGAGTCCCGATCCGAAACAATCATTTTTGGAACCCCATGCAATCGTACGATTTCTCAGAAATATAAATCAGCGACGTTACTCGCGTCATCCGTCTTATGGCAAGCCACAAAGTGAGCCATCTTCGAAAATCGGTCTACAACAACCACAATAGCATCTCTCCCTCGTTGAGTACGAGGCAAAGCAACAATGAAATCCATTGAGACATCTTCCCACGGCCTTTTCGGAATCGGCAAAGGCATGTATTTTTTTGGGAAAAGTCAATTGCATTAAATAGAAAAAAGATTGGCCAACAAGGCTGGCCACTACCCAGCAACCATTACAGAAGGTGCACTAACAACACGAAACAGAATAATAATAAAGGAGTTACAACGGAACTACCAAGCAACCCTCCAAATACGCCTAACAGCGACCGCAGATAAGGAATGAGGCGGCCAACGCTGAGAGATAATATCACGAACAAGACCAATCCCCTGGATGGTAACTGTGTGAGGATCACGACGCCTCTGACCGAATCTCCGCTCATTTCGCTCCTGCCAGAGTAAGTACACCAATGCCGCTAAAAAGATACGGTAAGCCACGTTAACCACATGCTTTCCTCTCCAACTCCTAGTCGCCCAATGAATACCCATGCTCCAGTCCGAGTGAGGCCAACAAAATTTTACCTCCCTCCAAGCAATAGAGATACACCTACTAGAGTAAGGGCACAGAAAGAATAAGTGAGAATGAGACTCTAACGCCATCCCACAAAGGACACAAATACCATCTTCATGTTGCAGCCAAGGCTTATCCATAGTCGACAGACGCTCCTGAATAGCCAACCATAAAATAAAGGAGTGCCTAGGAATCTTCCCGGGGCCAAGAAGCAGAGGGGCCCACGGAACAGAAGGAGAATACGCTCTAAGGAATCGAAGAGCGGACGAGGAAGAATAGGAACCTGAGCCATGCGGTCTCCAAGAGATGCGATCCTGGCCTCCATAGATAGGAGGGAGGGCAGAAACAACCTGCTGGAATCCAGGACGATCAACCACTGGCCAAACCCATTGACCATCAGAAATAACAGAGCCAAGACGGGCATGCACATCAATGCCAGTCCAAAGGGGCGCTCTGGCGAGCGCCTAATCAAACCCATAGGGTGCCAAGGATCCGACCATAAACGGAAGGAAGAGCCATCACCAACAGAATACTGAAACGCTCCCATGACAAGGGGACGCAACTTCAGCAGCTGTTTCCAATACCAAGAAGACGCAGCACAGGTAGGGATATCCAAAAAAGAGCACTGCTGAACTCTATGCGAATGAACCCAGCTAACCCAAACAGAACGAGAAGACCCAGCCAGGAGAGCCCAGATATGGCGGGTCATAAGGGCCTGGTTCTGAACCCTCAACGGAGTAATACCAAGGCCACCACACTCTACAGGCAAGCAAACATTAGACCAAGCTACTTTAGCATGCCCAGAGTCACGAGAACCTTTCCAAAGAAAACGCCTTAAACGCTTCTCAATAAGGACAAGCACGCCCTTAGGCAAGATGAAAATACAGGCCCAATAAATGTGAAGAGCTGATAACACAGACCGGATAAGCTGACAAAAACCGGCCATGGACAGAGATCTACAAGCCCATTCACTCAGCCGACCATCAATCCTGTCAAGCAAAAGAGAGCACTGAGCCACCGTGAGCTTCGAAGAAGATAATGGGACACCCAAATACCTCACAGGGAGCTGGCCCATCTGAAATCCTAATAACTGCTCAACCTGAGCCCCCTGCTCCAATGCACTCGCTGAGAGAAAGAAATTACTCTTCCCAGGGTTAGCACGTAGCCCCGAAAGAGAATCAAATATATCAATACTCCTCTTAAGAACACCAATAGAGACCTCATCTGGATTACATAAAAGAAGGAGATCATCAGCAAAGGCGAGCATGAAAGACAAAGGCATGTATACTCCCGGTTTGAATGTACTCTTGGCAATATGGCATGTTACACTTATTAATTATGTCGTGTACATCCACTTGCATCTTCGGCAATGAAAATGCTCTTTAAGTACCTCCAATGTTTTAGCCGAACCAAAATGACCGGCCAGGCCTCCACCGTGAGCTTCCCGAACTAACAATTCCCGAATTGGGTGTTTGGGTAAACAAAGGCGATTTCCTTTGAAAAGGAATCCTTCTTGCAACGTAAACTCTCCAAATGGGCCAGATTTACACCGAATGAAAACCTCACCAAAATCCACATCCCCATCATAACACTCCTTCAATGCTTCGAACCCAAGCAACCGAATGTCAAGAGTAGAGAACAAGGCATACCGTCTAGATAAAGCATCTGCCACAACGTTGCTTTTGCCATCTTTGTACTTCGATGAAAAGTGGAATGACTGCAAGAATTCCACCCATTTAGCATGTCTTGGACTCAACTTTTGTTGGCCGTTAATATATTTTAAAGACTCATGATACGAATGTTGGATGAAATGTTTCGGCCGAAGGTAATGGCTCCAATGATCAAGAGCTCTCACAATGGCATAGAACTCCTTGTCATAAGTACAATAGTTAAGTCGAGCCCCACCCAATTTCTCCGAGAAGTATGCAATTGGTCGCCTCCCTTGGACGAGGACCGCCCCAATACCCACTCCACTTGCGTCACATTCTACCTCAAAAGGTTGTGAAAAGTCGGGTAACGCCAAGATAGGTGCTTCACACATTTTTGCCTTCAATTTTTCAAACGCCCCTTGGGCAGCCCCGTTCCACACAAACGGTCATTTTTTTAAGCATTCTGTTATCGGACTAGAAATGGTACTAAAATCTCGTATGAACCTCCGATAAAATGAAGCAAGTCCGTGAAAGGATCAGACTTCCGTGATGGTTTTAGGGGTAGGCCAAGATTTAATCGCCTCGATCGTGGTTTGATCAACCGATACTCCTTCTTTGGAAACGATGTAGCCGAGAAAGGCTACACTCTCGACTAGAAACGAACACTTCTCCTTCTTCCCATAAAGTTTTTGATCCCTAAGGATCTCGAAGACTTTCCTCAAGTGTCCGGTATGCTCTTGCAATGATTGACTATAAATTAAGATGTCGTCCAAGTATACGACGACAAACTTTCCCAAAAACGGCTTAAGTACCTCATTCATTAATCGCATGAAAGTACTTGGGGCATTTGTAAGGCCAAAGGGCATGACGAGCCATTTATATAATCCATGCTTTGTCTTGAAAGCTGTCTTCCATTCGTCTCCTTCCTGCATGCGAATTTGGTGATAACCGCTTCTCAAATCAACCTTCGAAAAAATCACCGAACCATGCAACTCGTCCAACATATCATCAAGTCTCGGAATTTGGAACCGATATTTGATGGTTATGTTGTTCACGGCTTGACTATCTATACACATCCGCCATGACCCATCCTTCTTTGGAACAAGTAAAACCAGAACCGCACAAGGGCTCAAACTTTCTCGAAGGTACCCGCGATTCATTAGCTCCTCGATTTGTTTTTGCAACTCCTTTTTCTCCTCGGGGTTACATCGATAAGCGGCCTTGTTAGGGAGTGATGCACCCGGTACAAGGTCGGCTTGGTGTTCAATCCCACCTAAGGGTGGCAAACCCGGCGGTAAGTATTCTGGGAAGACATCCGCAATTCTTGTAGCAAGGTATCGATATCTCTCTTGCCTTGCACAATCATGTCAACATCTCGTGTTTCTTTAATCATCAATAAATACACACGCTCTCCATTGTCAATAGCGTGTCTCACCTCTTTCTCACTAGCAAACATAGTAATCTTTGGTTTCTCCATTTGATTAGAACTCATCGATCGAATGGCTTGGGGTGCCATCGGTTTAAGCACAATCTTCTTGCCTTTATCCCGTAATTCATATTCGTTACTCCTTCCTCGATGTAAAATGTCTCTATCAAATAGCCACGGTCGTCCCAAAAGTATGTGGCATGCATCTATCAGGAGTACATCACATAGTACATTGTCATCATACGAGCCCATAGTTAATCCGACCCGTACTTGTTTCGAAACTTTCACCTTACTCCCATCATAGAGCCAATGTAACGCGTATGGTTTCGGATGAGTAGTAGTGATGAGTCCGAGCTTTGTCACCCTCTCGCTTGAAGCAACATTCATACAACTTCCTCCATCGATTATCAAACTACACCATTTGTCTTTATTTTGACACTTGGTGTGGAATATTTGATCTCGTTGTTCCGTGTCCCTCGAAACCGTCTTGACTTGTAAAGTGCGAAGGACTAGACTCGTGTCATAGGTCCGAGCATTGTAAGCCTCGCACTCCTCTTCTTCTTCGGCGTCTCCGTCAAATACGTCACCGAGTCATTCTTCTTCGTCCTCGGCCAATAATTCTTCCCGGACTTCAAGAGCCTCTCTTAGTGTCACCACCCGTTTGTTCGGACATGCATTTTGGTAATGACCGAACCCTTGACACTTGAAACATCGTACCTTCGCCAAACTTGTTTACTTGGGTACGTAGGGAGCCTTAGGTGCCGTGATAGGGACATGACTTGGTGTGGTGCTTTAAGTACCCGAACTCGAACTGGCACTTGGATTCCCGAATTTGGAAGGAAATTCGGGTCTTGAAAACTTCAATTCGTTTTGGGCTTCTATCTTCACACATAATCCACATAAAGTGTCAAAATCTTCATATGGGTATAACTCCACCATGTTGGATATGTTTTTGTTTAAGACACGTAAAAAACGTGACATCTTTTGCTCTTCGTTTTCTTCTAGCTCTCCCATCAAGACCAAACTTTCGAACTCTTCAATATATTCACCGACACTTAGTTTGCCTTGCATGAAATCGGCAATCTTCCGGTATAAGGTTAATCGATGTGATTTTGTCACATACCTCTTACGAAGTTTTCTTTTTAAAGAATCCCACAAATGGATTTTTGCTTTTCCCTCCCGAGCCCTTCGCGTCTTCACTCATTTGAACCAAAGAGAAGCACCCTTCCCTAACTTGAGAATTGCATATTTGCAACGTTTCTCATCGTTAAGGCCTTTGAATTCGAACATGCTCTCAATCTTCCGTTCCCACTCCAAATAAGCTTCGGGATCGGTACCTCCAACGAACTCCGGGAGTTCATTTACTTTAAACTCGTCCACCTGGTGTATTTGACGTGCGTCATCTCCACGTCTTGCTTGCATACGTGGCTTCGGTAGACCGCTTAGTGCGTCACGGAGTTCATCAAGAAATCAGGATCGTAGAAATCCATAACAAGATTCAAGAGATGGTTTTGAACAAGAAATATTCAATAAAATCGCCAAGAAAATAGCCTTGGGCTCTGATGCCACTAATGATACGAATTACGTATGAAAATGGAAGTAAACTCGTATGTAATGCAGCGGAAATATTGTTGATCCTCACAACACTCGAATATGTGTAACACTCGTAAGAAATAACCGAAAGTAGGGCAATTCGGCTTACGTAAACAAGAACAATATGAATGTGATTATCAAACTAGACCTATAATTTGATAAGGTAATCTTTCCTCAAGACCTATTGAGAATCGATTAGATTAAAACTCGAAGACGCGTCGAATTATAATCAAGTTTCGATGAAAAACATTCACCAAGAAAAACACAAGGTTTATTCTTATTTCTTCAACATACAATACATAATGCAAGCATGAACAAGACTACTTATAGCAATGTAGTCTTCTAATCCACTAAGGAATAAAAACAAGATCACATGATCTTGAAATGAAAAACAAAACATCAAAAATAAAATACAAATGAATCAAATGATAGGGAGGGGGAATCACACAACAAAATGATTATAAGCCACCCCACATAACATGCAAGTCTAGTCATGACATGTGAGGGAAGGGAAAACAACAAAACACACAAAAATCAGCAATAAAAAAAAGTTGGTTGGCTGTCGGACACGGGCCGTGTCGCTTGACACGGCCGCGGCGCGCATCTGGTCGGCAATGACTCGACCGTGTCGCCTGGCACAGTCGGGTTGGTCGGACAGCGATATTTCCTTATCCGGAAGAGTGCCGACAGTCAGTTTGGCTTATCCGGCACATCTCGGCACGGGCCGTGTCGGACGACACGGCCAAGTTCAGCAGGCAGTGGATGTTGACCTTCCGGCAAAGCATGACACGGGCCGTGTCATATGACACGGCCGAGACCGAGACTCCACGTCTTATGTCCGTTTTCTCGCCTAAATACGTAGTAGTCCGTGCATGGCGTGTTATAAGGTCGTTTACGTCGATCCTTATTTCGTCTTCTTCATTCATATTAATCGATTCCGTATCACACTTTACCATCACCATTATGCCAAAAGATTTTATCATTAGTAATATATCTAATGCGGCAAAGGTTTTTCCAAATAAGGGAACTTTTGGGGTTGAATTTGATAATCATGGGATGGAGCCGAGAGCAGTATTTTTTAAGGAGTAAATTAGACCAAATATTGTTGGAGGTTCTGAATCTCCACCACAATTTAATCTCGACTGCCCGGATAATGTCATGAAGATTTCGATACCCGAGACCCCCCTCATCTATAGAAAAACATAGCCGATTCCAAGAAGCCCAATGTAACTTACGTTTATTGTCATTAGTTCCCCATAGGAATTTGTTGAAAAGTCTTTCTATGAAAATAATGATATTATCGGGAGGTTTAAGCACTTGTAAGCTATAGAAAGTTATGGAGTTAAGAACCGATTTAATTAATTCAAGTCGACCCCCCGTGGATAGTAAATGATGGTTCCAAATAAGAATCTTGTTTTTAATTTTCATAATCAAGAAACCATACATATCGAAGGATTGAAAACCTTTCCAAAGAGGGGCGCCTAAGTACATAATCGGTAAATCAGCTCTTTTAAACCCCGTGATATCATGGACCCATCTATCAACTTGGGGAGTTGGATTATTCAAAATAAAATTACTCTTGTGGTTATTGATCTTCTGCCCAGAAATATTCTCATAATGGGTGATGCACTTGTTAAATATATGGAGACTTTTTTTGGAAGAATTAAGAAAAATGAGAATATCATCGGCATAAGCAAGATGCGTGATTTTCACTTTTTTCTTAATCTTGAAGTACATTGATGGATTATCCAAGAACATTTGATCAATACTCCGAGAAAAATAGTCCGCGGCAATCACAAAAATGAGAGGGGATAGCGAATCCCCTTGCCGAATACCTCTCTCGCTTTTAAAATATCCAACCGATTGCCCATTAACAAGGATCGAGAACCAACAATTAGAAATACAATTTTTAATAAAATTAATCCAGACACTAGAAAAACCAAAGCTAGACATTACTTGAAATATGAAATTCCAATTAATCCTATCATAAGGTTTTTCCATGCCAAGTTTAATAATAGTATTGGTAATCGAAAGCGAGATGTCATGAGTAACCTCATGGGCCGTCAAAATATTATCCGTGATATTTCTACCTTTGATGAAACCCGACTGGGCAGGATTAATTATAAAGGGCAGAATTTTGCCAAGTCTCATGCTAAGAATTTTCGAAATGATTTTATAGGTAGTGTTGCACAGACTAATCGGCCGAAAATCTTTCCACGATCTAGGATTAATAATTTTGGGAATAAGTGTAATAGTGGTCGTAGTAAAAGCACGCGGCATCGGACATCCACCGAAAAAATCAGAAACGGCTTCTAAAACATCCCAGCACACTATATCCCAGCAAGTTTGGAAAAATTTAATATTAAAACCATAAGGCCTGGCAACACTATTCCCATCCATGTCAAAAACACAAACCTTAATTTCATCAATGGTGGGATTAATACAAAGACTATTATTTTGATCATGCGAGATAATATTTGGCACAACCCGAGGGTCAACGTCGTCAAGAAAATGATTTTGCTCCGCAAAACAATTAGAGAAGTAAGAGACCGCGGAGTTGTGAATTTCCTCGGGATCCGTGATCGTACAACCACTATCCCGAATTTCATGAATATAGTTTATCTGTCTTTTCTTGTTCACTAAATTTTTAAAGAATTTGCTATTCCTCTCTCCTTCAAACGTCCATTTCATATTAGATTTTTGTTTCCAAAAATCCTCCTCCATGGACAGAATAAGGGTAAGGTTGACATTCATTTTTTTAAGGTGGATGAGATTGGTAGTGGAAAGATCTTGGTCGAACCCATTTTCGGCAACTTCCACCGCATACTGGGCCTGATCAATTTGAGAAAAAATATTACCAAATATAACCAGATTCCATTCCTTCAGGGCATATTTTAACCTCGATAGCTTATCCAGAAGTTTAAACATCCATGTAGCATTGGTATGGAGGTCCCAAGACTCCTATACACTTGGTAAAAAAGATGGTGCCTTATCCACATATTTTGAAATCTGAAAGAAGCCTTGGGTTTATAGGATTTAGTGCTAAATTGGCAAAACAAAGAGTTGTGATCAGACCAATACTTAGGAAGATGCCTAATGGAGGAGCACGAGAACGCACTATACCAAGCAGGGAAGAACAATATCCTATCCAACCTTTGCCACACACCATCACTGTACCAGGTGAAAGGGGTGCCCGTGAATCCACCATCAGATAGGTTGCAATGTAATAAAGCATCATTGAACTCTTCCATATCTGATTGGATCGGGACAGCCCCTCCTTTTTCTCGTCCGGTTGGAGGATAATGTTGAAATCTCCCCCAACCATCCAAGGGAGCTGGCTATGACTCACAGAGAGAAGATCATCTCACAGGTCCCTTCTCTCGATTTTGGTATTCCTCCCGTACACCACAGTTAAAAGGAAAGAAGTGGGAAGGGAGTTACAGAAAACTTCCACATGTAACATTTGATCCTTATTATTAAGAATCTTGACGTGAGTGTCAAAATCTGTGAAAAGCCATATATGATTACTAACATTTGCATGCACATTAGAAAATCCAAATTTCTGGAGAAAATAATTGGGGTCCAAATCCACTTTTGGTTCAATAAGAGCCAATATGTTGAAATTGTGCTTTTTTTTAACATACGAAGTTTATTTTGGGCAGGTTTGTTGCCAATACCTCTAATATTCCAAAAAAGTGTACTAATCATTATGGATAGCTCCACTCCTAGTCCTCTTTTTTAATATATTAGAAGCTTGGTGATAATTTTTTGCTTTTCCACGCCTGCCCGTTTTAATCGGGGGCTCGAGAATAAGATTTTTAAGATTTTCCTTAAAAGGAATAATTTCAGTTCCAACCGGGTTAAAATCTGTGTCAATATGATCAGACAAGGATTGTCCAAAAAAGGATTGCCTGGAGTATGCAGATCTATCAGAGTTGTAGTTTTCTGAGCCTGCAAAATATTCAGTAGAAGAGTCAGAAAGTTCAGCAATACTATCATTCTTGATGGCCTCATAATCCTCCCCACAAATATTAGGAACACTTTCCTGCAGTTCAGTAACACTAATAGAGGGTTGACATATAGGTTTTTTTGTTCCCCATTGTTACGGGGCTGTTGGTAATCTGTCTGCAAAATACTATGAAAAGAGTTCAACATAGCCAAAAAAGCATTTGCCGATTGTGGCTTCAATGGCAGGTTGGGGGAGGGAATTTCCTCCTCATTGTCTAGCACCGCAAACATATTTCTAGTATTCACCTGCGCTCCCTTATCCGAGAACGAAGCTGTCATTTTCCCTGCACCATCTCTCAAACCCGCATTAGAACTATTGACCGGCCTAATGGATGGGCTTGGTCCTTTATCATGAATAATTATTGTCGCATTCTTTAAACTGTCATTTTTCAAAGGGGACTTAAAATTTTTTTGGCCAACCGGCACCCATGTTTCTTTTTCTACTTCTTTACCCTTCTCCAAATTGGTTTTGTTTTGAAATTTATTCTCAAACGTTTTGGGTTTTAAAGCTAGGTTTTTAATATAACAAGCATCAATGTCATGACCAATATGTCGACAATGGCGGCAGTACCGGGGTAGTTTTTCATATTCGACTTCTAACTCGGTTAGAACACCATTACACTTGATGCCAACCGATTTAGGCAACACATTGGTGAGACTAATTTCAACACAAATTCGGGCAAATTGAAGTCTGTTCCTATACAGAGTGTTCACATCCACTTTAACAAACGTGCCAATAAGGGAACCAACAGTATGAAGGGCACGTAAATCAAACCATTGGATTGGTAAGGCATGAATTTTAACCCAAATCGGCACTAAAGCTGGTTCATGTTTAAAGTCAAAAAAAGGATCCCATTTGAATAATCGCATAGGGTATTCTAGAATGTTGAACTCCCGTTTCATCCTTAATTTAGCACAAAAATTATCATTTTGGAGGTTAATAAGAACATGTTTGAAGTTTAAAAACTGGACTTTACAGGGTCCAAATCCAGATTGTTGCAAGTGTTAAGATATGACATCATTAGTCAGTTTCCCAAACGAAGACTTACCAATAAGTGCATTTTTATAAATACCCGATACCTGTTCGCATTCCTCGGCCGAGAAAACAGCGGTCGGGATTTCACCTGACAGATCCACCTGACCAACCGGGATTTCAACAGCTGACGGGCCCTTTGTTGATGGCATCAGCAAAGGAAATAGGTCCCGGGGCCCCGACAGCAGTCCTGTTGGGATGATGAACAACGTTAACAGAAGAATTTTGATCAAGATAAATCTCACCTTCTTCAAGAACAGCCGCAACGGGAGGGACGGAGGGCAGGAGATATTTGAGAACACTTCCGGCGACCACCTCCGTCGTAACCCGCAGGGCTTCCGACACGCCGCCTGGATCAAGGACAGAACGAGCCAGCGAAGGCGCTGGCACACCTCCGAGGACTACCTGAAAAGCGACCGGGGCAGACGCCGGACCAACAACAGCAGCAGGAAACGCCGCAGGAGGGGAGTTCCGAGCAGCTGAAACCGCCGCAGCGCCGGAACAACCACCGACCACAACCGGGGAGGAAACTCCTGCACCAGAGCTCGACGGAGAAGAAGGGGGGCGATGCGGAAAGGCCGGCACCGGGAAGACCATCACCGAGCCCCGCAAGAACCGCGACCGTCGGCAAACTAACAACCGCCGAGCTGGAAGAACCACCCCCCGAACCGAAAAAACCACCCTCCGGACAAGACCCCAAAACCACCGCCGAGAACGAACCCACCACCGAAGGGACGAGACCTGAAGAACCGGGTGCCGCAGAAACAACACCGGCACCGCCAGGACAGACCGCCGCGGGAGGGGATGAGGCGCCGAGCGAGACAACCGGAGAGAGAAAACCAGACTCCAAACAATCTTTAACAATAAGACTTGCAGAAGCATCGTGAGATGCTAATATATTCCCACTGCAAGTGGGTATTTTGTTTTCAACGTGAGCTGTCTCCGGAGACAGAAAATCGGACGAAAGACATTTTTTTAGGCTTTGAGCAGATGCATCGTAAGATGCTAATAATATATTCCCACTCAAGTGGGTTTTTTGTTTTCAAGGGAATCCTGAGCTATCTCATGTATCTGACCCGTAATATGAGGGTGGTTGGGACTGTTATCAATATTAAATGCATCAAGATCTGTGAGGGCAGCTGGAATGGATTTGTTTTTTAAAGAAGCAGATCGGAATTTATCTGCCATAGATCCGTTTTTTGGGGAGAGGGAGAGTTGACGGGCGGGGTAATTGATGTGGTCACATGGAGCCGCCCCCAATGCATGATTTTTGTCTTCCATGAGGCACATTTTTTAAAGAAGGACCACCGCACTAGGCGGCAGAAATGAAAAATCGAAAGACGTGAAAACTCAAAAAAGAATGAAAAGAGTATGAAAATTGTAGAGAGAAGGCAGAGAAAAAATCTAGAGAGAGAGAGAGCATGGAAGTAAAATCGTATTAACAAGACTTAATCAAGAAGTAAAGGCTTAATCGGAGCTATTATATCCAATCCTTGCTACAACAAGACTTAATCAAGAAGTAAAAGATTAATCGAAGATGTTACGGCCAATTATGAGTACAAAAGGCTCGAATCTAATCAATAAACCCGAGTTTTCGAAGAGTTCTGACTCGAATGCATGCAACGTGGTTTTATCTCCTATTAACAATACTTAATCAATAAGTAAAAGATTAATCGAAGTTGTTGTAGCCAATTCTAAGTACAAAAAGCTCGATTCTAATCAATAAACCCGAGTTTTCGTAGAGTTCCGACTTGAATACGCGCAACATGGTTTTATCTCCTATTAACAAGACTTAATCAAGAAGTAAAGGCTTAATCAGAGCTACTATTACCAATCTTTGCTACAACAAATGATATTAATCCTGTATCGAAACGAGCGGAAGGCAATTTCACGAGCGGACAGCAAACGGTCAAGAGGCAACGAACAGCAGCGGTTCGCAAACTGACAACACCAACCTGTCGCTACAGCAGTAACGAACAGCAATACGCCCGCCAACAGTATCCGGCCGAATGGGAGTGAACAACAACAAATGACTCCAAACAGCAACTTGTGGTCGAACGCAACGGGAACAGGAAGCAAGCTCGGACAACGAACATCAACTGTTGCGAATAGGGGAACACGAACAATAATCCAAAGTATGAAACACCACGTAAGAATCGCCCAAGATTAGGGAAATTCGTTTGAAATAACAAGAACAGGATTTTATCGAATTAGACCTATAACTCGATAAAGTGATTTCTTCCCAAGACCTATTGAGAATCGATAGGATTAGAATTCGAAAACACGTCGAATAATAATCGAGAATTTTGATTGAACACGTCAAACAAATATAACTCAAAAGAGTGATACAATGTATTTTATTCAAGATGTCCCAAATATATTCCAAACATGACTAATTATAGATAAGAGTAGTCTTACAAAATCAAATAAAATATTCAAAAGGTGAGATCACATGATCTTTAAAATAAAGAAAAGGACAACAAAAATAGATGGCAATCTCAAAAACCTCATCTACCGAGCCACCATCTAAGCCAGTAAGAACCTCGAACCTGTTAGGAGAGGTCACCAAAGCCGAACCAGAATGTCCTGGTGACAAGGCAGGCGACCTAGTAGCAACCGAAGAGAGATGCAGTATATCTAAACTCGAATCACAAACAACAGACACGGCAGCTGACTGTGCAATAGCTACCACCTCTGACAAGCCCAAACAAATAGCCGGGGTACCACAGCCTGTGTGACTCACCCGGACGAAACCAAACGAGAAGAAGAAGACCTCTGAGGCTGAGTGGCCTTCTCGACATGAACACCAACCAACTTCTTCGAATCCTGAGCTATAGGATGTTGCCTACGGGGGTAGACTAGATCACGGTGCCCAAAGACCCTACAATCACAACAATGATGGGGCAGCCACTCGTACTCAACCCCAATCCTACGCAGACTAGGACATTCACCATCACAAGACGGGAGAACCATGAGAAATGAGCGGATTGGGCTAGTGTTTGCATCTAACATGACACACACCCTAGCGTAGTCCACTTTCAAGCAGTTCCTAGTAAAAACATCAGCAAACAGAGGCTCCCCAATAGCATTAGCCGTAATACTAAGACCCTCACCAGACCAATACTCCAGAGGGACGTTACGAAGCTTCACCCAAACTCGAACATGCCTAGGCTGAACCTTCTTTAGAGACATATCATACTTCCAATGAGAGAGAAAAATAGATTGCCCCTGGAGCAACCAAGGACCCCCCTCTAAAGCCTCGACCAAGTGCTGATCACTATCAAATTTAAAGAAATAAAAACCCCCAGAAGAAGAAATCACGTCCTGTAGGCCATTCCAAGCCGATAAAAAGTATCCTTTAAGTTGGTTGAGGAACGGAGCTTTCCCCAAAATATACCCAACTAGGGTGAATTGCCACCTTCTAGCACCTTCGATCCCAACCTTAGCCGACGGTTTCACAATAACCTCACCATTATGAATTTATGGCTGAACATATTTAAGACCTCTGGTATTCATGTAATTTTTCCCTACCACAACTGAAGGTAGAGGCAAACCCTTTGAAATATGAACCGTGAACGAGCCAAAATTCAACATATCCGGTAAATCAGAATCACTTATACCTGTTTCTATATCTGCCCCAGCAGCACAATTATTGATAGACTCTATAGTAGTAATTGGAACAGCACCTAGCTTAGGGACATTGATTTCCCCATCATCCAATTTCATTACGAGCAGGACTAACAATACAAACATTAAGAGCATCCCTAGTATTAAACTTAGCATTTCCATTAATAGTAGATGAACCACTATTATTACAAGCACTTCCCACATTTTCCACAATACAACTAGAACTATGAATAACATCCGACCCAACACCAAATGCCCTGCCCAAAATATTAGCAGGGGGCAAAAAATCCAAGGCAGAAGGTTCTACCATGAAGGGATGGGGGATCACAGGAGCAGAACCGGGATGGGAGGCTGGGCCAGCGGAAGGGCCAGGAACAGGGCCCAGATCACGCCTGGGCTTCCGAATAGGCCCATGAGCACCAGCCTGCAAACCCAGGTGCGTCCCTACGGCGCCGGCATCTGGAGGCGGAAAGATGCCGTCGATTTTAAGTTTGAGCAGATCCTACTCGGGTTTGCTCAACACCTTCGCACCCAAATCAACGAACCCACGAACATCGAATGGTTTAGCAACAAGATCGGCCGCCGCGACCGGAGAAGAAATCGGCGACAGACGGCATGAGATGGAAGAAGAGGAACTCACAACGCCGCAGCAAACCGCGACAAAAAAAACCAAACAATAACTCCAGCAAAACCGATCGGGAGTCCGAGCACTTCGAGCACCAACAATTTCACCACAAGTTCTGACCAGATTACCAGGGCCAAACAACCGCTGAAATCGGACCCAGAGAATGCCCAGTTAAGAACGGGAACCAAATCGCTGCTAACAGGAACGAGCAACAAATCGCACAAGATGAACAGCAGAAAACAAGCCTGCACAGTACGGTATCAGAAAACCGAGCACCAAATCGAGAAATAGGAGACGATCCACAAATCGCACACCAAATTGCACAACAAGAACAGGCCAGATGACATGGGCCGACGCCCTAAATCGCGAAATCGCAGAATCGCGAAAGACGCCCGACTGCGTCAATCCCAAATTGGACAGCTCAAATCCTAAGCATAAATTCAACTAAAAATATAGATAGGAAGCTAATAAAAATCCGAAACACATTTGTTAAATCAACATTTCTGGACAAATCACAACATTTAGGAAAGGATAGGAAGATTGGCTGGGGAATAGGGGGAAAAGTCGCCCGCAGATCGCCTCATTTCGCCCGCTGACTCAAATTTGAGTGTTTCTTTAACTTGCTTCTTTTAGTCTTTGTTGTGTAGCTTTACTAGAGATGAAAGTCTCGGTTGGTAACTCTAGGCATATTGCTTCCCTAGTTAATGCTTCTTGGCAGTGGTTTCTTGACTATAGAAACGGACCGAGTAAGCAGATTTGGCTGGGCTGGGATACCGGCGTTATCTCTGTCGATATTATTGCTATTGATCTATAGTTTATTCACTGCCAGATTATTTATCTTATTGACTCGTCCAGTATCCTAGTTACTTTTGCATATGGTTCTAATGATGATATTCAGAGAAGATTACTTTGGCACTACTTGTCTGATTTCTCTGTTTTGCATGCTAGCGAGCCTTGGGTGGCTATGGGTGACTTTAATGTTGTTTTGGATTGTAGCAAGATCCTAGGCGAAGAGAATAATCATCATGATGGTGAGCTTCCATTGTTGGAGTTCAGAGAGTTTTGTCAGCGTGCTGATCTCGAGACGCTTCCGATGTTGGGCTCTTGGTATTCTTGGCATAATAAGAGCCCTTCTCCTAGATCCTTGTGGAAAAGGTTAGATAGCGTCCTGGGTAATCCGCAGTGGTTTATTACTCATTCTGACTGCTCCTATACATGCGATTTGCCTCGGACCTTAGATCACAACCCGTTGATCTTTGGTATTGGTAGTTTGCCTCGTCGTAGGGGTAAGATGTTCAGGTTCGAAAACTTTCTGGCAGATTCTAAGGACTTTCTACCTACTGTCTACGATATTTGGCGTCATCTTATTGTGGGAGCCCCTTTCTATGCGATCTGTAGAAAGTCAGATGCCCTTAAGCCTATTTTTCACGCTATGAGGAATAAGAAAGGGGACCTGGCTATGAATGTGGCTTCGGCGTCAGCTTTCCTATCTGCTGCCCAGTCTATCCTTAGAGAGTTCCCTTTGTCAGACTCAGCTTTTCAGTTGGAAGGGTGTTGCAGATGGGTTTTCTCTTCCGCTGTCTCCCAGGAGCAGTCTTCGCTCAGGCAACGGGCCAAGCTAGCTTGGCTCAAGGATGGGGACCAGTGTTCTGCTTTCTTCTTTTGGAGGGTCACCTCTAGGAGGGCTCTTTCGCATATTTTTAGGCTGATTTCTGAGGATGGCTCTGAGCTGGTAGATCATGGGCTCATTAGGGATGAAGTTGTAGGGTTCTATGAGGCTGCTGGGTTCCTCGGGTCGGGTTCAGTCTGTCTCGTACAATCAAATGAGACCCTTTGTCTCTTTTTCTCTGCCTCCTGATGCTGCATTACACATGATCAGACCGGTTACTGATGATGAGGTACGTGATGTTTTGATACGGGATCAATTATTACAAATGAAGAAGACGAAGTAAGGATCGACGTAAAAGACCTTACAACACGCCTTGCGCGGACGACTACATATTTATGTGAGAAAACGGACACAAGACGTGGAGTCTCGGTCTCGGCCGTGTCGTAATGTGCCGGAAGATCGAAACCCACTGCCTACCGAAGTCGGCCGTGTCATCCGACACGGCTCGTGCCGCACTGTCCCGGAAGATCGAAAGTCACTGTCCGCCGAACTCGACTGTGTCCCGAGACACGGTCGTGTCGAACCCTTCCGGAAAGTGCCGAAGGACTGCCTGCTCAACCCGACCGTGTCCCGAGACACGGTCGAGTCCTACTTGCCAAGAATGTCGAAACTGACTGCCACCCCAACCCGACTGTGTCCTGAAGCACGGTCGAGTCCTACCGACCAAGTTGTACGCGCCGCGGCCGTGTCAAGTGGCACGGCCCGTGTCCAGCAGCCAGCTTTCTTTGTTTATGGTCTTTGTGTGTTGTTTTTGTCTCCCTCATATGGCATGATGACTTGCATGTTATGTAGGGTGACTTATAATCATTTTAATATGTGATTCCCTCCCTATCATTTGATTCTTTTGTATTTTATCTTGATGTTTTGTTTTTCATTTCAAGATCATGTGATCTTGTTTTTATTCCTTAGTTGTTAAGAAGACTACATCTCAATAAGTAGTCTTGTTCATGCTTGTGTTAGCCATTGAATGTTGTAATAAGAATACACCTTGTGTTTCTATCCTTGATAAATGATTTTTATCAAACTCTTGATTTTTGTTCGACGTGTTTTCGAATATTAATCCAATTGATTCTCAATAGGTCTTGAGAAGAAATCACTTATCGAATTATAGGTCTAATTAGATAAATCCTCGTTCTTGATCATTCAAGTCTTCTTGATCGTTCAAGTCTTCTTGATCGATATTCTTACTTTATCTGATATTACATCCATAAAACTACATCCGAAATACACTACTCATAAAAATACTTCCGCTACGATATTCATATACACACTCCGACCAATACATATTCATTTTTCCGGGTGAATTCGTATCATTAGTGGCATCGGAGCCCAAGGCAATTTCCTTGGCGATTTTATTGACGATCTCTTGTTCAAAACTATCTCTTGAATCTTGTTATGGATTTCTCCGATCCCGATTTCTTGATGAAATTCCGTGATGCATTAAGCGGACTACCGGAGTAACATATGCAAGCAAGGCGCGGAGACGACGCTCGTTCAACACACCATGCAGACGAGTTTAAAGTAAACGAACTTCCGGAGTTCGTTGGAGGTACTGATCCCGAAGCCTATTTGGAGTGGGAATGGAAGATTGAACGCATGTTCAAATTCAAAGACCTTGATGACGAGAAACGTTGCAAATATGCAATTCTCAAGTTAGGGAAGGGTACTTTTCTTTGGTTCGAAGGAGTGAAGACACGAAGAGCTCGGGCGGGAAAAACAAAAATTCGTTCGTGGGGATCTTTAAAAAGAAAACTTCGTAAGAGGTATGTGCCAACATCACATCGGTTAACCTTGTATCGGAAGATTTCCGATTTCATGCAAGGCAAACTAAGTGTTGGTGAATATATTGAAGAGTTCGAAAACTTGGTCTTGATGGGAGAACTAGAAGAAAACGAAGAGCAAAAGATGTTACGTTTTTTACGTGGCTTAAATAAAAACATAGCCAACACGGTGGAGTTATACCCATATGAAGATTTTGATACTTCATGTGGATTATGTGTGAAGATAGTAGCCCAAAATAAAATGAAGTTTTCAAGACCCGAATTTCCTTCCAAATTCGGAAATCCAAGTGTCGGTTCAAGTTCGGGTACTAAAAGCACCACACCAAGTCCTGTCCATATTAGGGCACCTAAGACTCCCTACGCACCCAAGGAAACAAGTTTGGCGAAGGTACGATGTTTCAAGTGTCAAGGGTTCGGTCATTACCGAAATGCATGTCTGAACAAACGGGTGGTGACACTAAGAGAGGCTCTTGAGGTCCGGGAAGAATTATTGGCCGAGGACGAAGAGGAAAGGCTCGGTGACGTGTTTGACGTGGAAGAAGAAGAGGAGTGCGAGACTTACAATGCTCCGGATTATGACATGAGTCTCGTCCTTCGCACTTTAGAAAGTCAAGATGGTTGCGAGGGACACGGAACAACGAGATCAAATATTCCACACCAAGTGTCAAATTAAAGACAAATGGTGTAGTTTGATAATCGATGGAGGAAGTTGTACGAATTTTGCTTCAAGCGAGATGGTGACAAAGCTCGGACTCATCACTAGTACTCATCCAAAACCATACGTGTTACATTGGCTCGATGATGGGAGTAAGGTGAAAGTTTCGAAACAAGTACGGGTCGGATTAACTATGGGCTCGTATGGTGACAACGTACTATGTGATGTACTCCCGATGGATGCATGCTACATACTCTTGGGACGGCCATGGCTATTTGATAGAGACGTTTTACATCGAGGGAGAAGTAACAAATATGAATTATGGGATAAAGGCAAGAAGATTGTGCTTAAACCGATGGCACCCCAAGCCATTCGTTCGATGAGTTCTAATCAAATGGAAAAACCGAAGCTTACTATGTTTGCTAGTGAGAAAGGGGTGAGACACGCTATTGGCGATGGCGAGCGTGTGTATTTGTTGATGATTAAAGAAACACGAGATATTGACATGATTGTGCAAGGCAAGGGAGATATCGATACCTTGCTACGAGAATTTGCGGATGTCTTCCCGGAAGACTTACCACCGGGTTTGCCACCCTTACGTGGGATTGAACACCAAGTCGACCTTGTTCCGGGTGCATCACTCCCTAACAAGGCCGCCTATCGATGTAACCCCGAGGATACGAAGGAGTTACAAAAACAAATCGAGGAGCTAATGAATCACGGGTACGTTCGAGAAATTTTGAGCCCTTGTGCGGTTCCGGTCTTACTTGTCCCGAAGAAAGATGGGTCATGGCGGATGTGTATAGATAGTAGAGTTGTGAACAACATAACCATAAAATATCGATTCCCAATTCCGAGACTTGATGATATGTTGGACGAGTTGCATGGTTCGGTGATCTTTTCGAAAGTTGATCGTACAATTGCATGGGGTTCCAAGGATGATTGTTTCGGATCGGGACTCAAAATTTCTTAGCTATTTTTGGAACACCTTGTGGAGAAAAGTGGGAACCAAACTCCTATTTAGCACGTCACATCATCCACAAACGGACGGCCAAACCGAGGTAACCAATCGAACATTAGGCACTTTATTACATGGTCTTGTGGGCAAGACACAAAAGGATTGGGATTTGAAACTTGTACATGCGGAGTTTGCTTATAATCGTTCTCCTACTCATGCCACGGCACACTCTCCGTTTGAAGTAGTTTACGGGATAAATCCTTACATGCCGTTAGACCTAATTCCATTGCCAAGTGATGAGTTGGTATATAAGGATGCGGAGTCAAAACTGAAATCAATGATGAAATTACACGAGCAAGTACGTAATCGAATCAAGGAGATAAACGTAACTTACAAAAGAAAGTCGAACAAGCAAAGAAGGCCGAGATTATTCGAAGTTGGCGATTTGGTTTGGTTGCATTTGAGGAAAGAGTGTTTTCCAAGTAAACGTAAGAACAAGTTAATGCCACGGGCGGAGGGACCGTTCCGGGAGATTGTGGGTGAACGACAACGCATACAAATTGGAACTTCCGGGAGATTATGGGGTTCATGCAACCTTTAATGTTGGGGACCTTTCGCCTTACCTCGATGATGATGGAATTTGGGAATTGAGGACAATTCCTTTTAAAGGGGAAGGAGATGATACGGGATCAATTATTACAAATGAAGAAGACGAAGTAAGGATCGACGTAAAAGACCTTACAACACGCCTTGCACGGACGACTATATATTTAGGCGAGCAAACAGACACAAGATGTGGAGTCTCGGTCTCGGCCATGTCATATGACACGGCCCGTATCGTAATGTGCTAGAAGATCGAAACCCACTGCCTGCCGAACTCGGCCGTGTCATCCGACACGGTCCGTGCCGCACTGTCCCGGAAGATCGAAAGTCACTGTCCGCCGAACTCGACCGTGTCCCGAGACACGGTCATGTCGAACCCTTCCGGAAAGTGCCGAAGGACTGCCTGCCCAACCCGACCGTGTCCCGAGACACGGTCGAGTCCTACTCGCCCAGAACGTCGAAACTGACTGCCACCCCAACCCGACTGAGTCCTGAAGCACGATCGAGTCCTGGCGACCAAGTTGTACGCGCCGCGGCCGTGTCAAGCGGCACGGCCCGTGTCCAGCAGCCAGCTTTCTTTGTTTATGGTCTTTGTGTGTTGTTTTTGTCTCCCTCACATGGCATGATGACTTGCATGTTATGTAGGGTGACTTATAATCATTTTAATATGTGATTCCCTCCCTATCATATGATTCTTTTGTATTTTATCTTGATGTTTTGTTTTTCATTTCAAGATATTGTGATCTTATTTTTATTCCTTAGTTGTTAAGAAGACTACATCTCTATAAGTAGTCTTGTTCATGCTTGTGTTAGCCATTGAATGTTGTAATAAGAATACACCTTGTATTTCTATCCTTAATAAATGATTTTTATCAAACTCTTGATTTTTATTCGACGCGCTTCCGAGTATTAATCCGATCGATTCTCAATAGGTCTTGAGAAGAAATCACTTATCGAATGAATTATAGGTCTAATTCGATAAATCCTTGTTCTTGATCGTTCAAGTCTTCTTGATCGATATTCTTACTTTATCCGATATTACATCCATAAAACTACATCCGAAATGCACTACTCATAAAAAAACTTCCGCTACGATATTCATATACACACTCCGACCGATACATATTCATCTTTCCGGGCGAATTCGTATCATTAGTGGCATCGGAGCCCAAGGCTATTTCCTTGGCGATTTTATTGACGATCTCTTGTTCAAAACTATCTCTTGAATCTTGTTATGGATTTCTCCGATCCCGATTTCTTGATGAAACTCCGTGACGCATTAAGCGGCCTACCGGAGCAACGTATGCAAGTAAGGCGCGAAGACGACGCTCGTTCAACACACCATGCGGATGAGTTTAAAGTAAACGAACTTCCGGAGTTCGTTGGAGGTACCGATCCCGAAGCCTATTTGGAGTGGGAACGGAAGATTGAACGCATGTTCGAATTCAAAGACCTTAACTGATGCGATTGTGACATCTCCAAACGAAGTAAGAATTGACGTAGGTGACAATACCACGTTGCATGCACATGCACCTACGTACTTCGGTGAGAAAACAAATGCGGAAATGGGAACGATCTTAATAATCGGAACCGGGATAACTTAGACGTATCAAAACATGCATACGTATGCATGTTCATGCATACAAAATCGGCCATATTAGGGAGGGAGATTTTGGCCGATTTGATGAAGGATCCATGAAGGATTTTTGTCCCCACTACTTTCAACTTTGCTTTCATTTTTCAAAGTCCACCATAATAAGATCAAGGTAGAGATTTGGCTCACTCCAACCTTTCTCCCAAATCGGCCGAACATGCAAGTAAGAAATGCCAAGATGTTGCTTTCATTAAGAAGATGCCAAGATGTTGCTTTCATTTCCTATCCTTGTCAAAGTCTTGCAAGAAGATATTACATGAGAAAGTTGTTATCTACTCCCTTGAAGTACCCCACGACCGAAAATGAGAGGAAGACACCAAGCATGACTTTGTTTTCAATCTTTGTCAAAGTTGATAGATTAGTTTAATGTTTACTTATTTTCTTGTGTGATCTTGTTTGATCTTGCTTCTAATTGTTAAGGCTATTTATAAGCCTCATCCTCAATCTCTTAAAATCACTTTGAAGCTTGAAAAAACGAAATACACTTGTATGTATTCATTGTTGAATGATTTTCAGCACACCTTGATTATAATTCGACGCGTTTTCGAGTTATAATTTAATCGATTCTCAATAGGTCTTGAGGAGAGATTGCCTTATCAAACTATAGGTCTAGTTTGATAATTTACTTTCATATTATCTTGTTTACGGAAACCGAATTGCCCTACTTTCGGTTAAATCTTACGAGTGTTACACATATCGAGTGTTGAGAGTTTCAAAGATATATCCGCTGCATTTTCCGGCGAATTTACGTTCATAATAATACGTAATTCGTATCATTAGTGGCATCAGAGCCCAAGGTTATTTCCTTGTCGAAATTCTCTTGGCGATTTTCTTGTCAAAACTATCTTATCATGGATTTTTCTGACGATTTCATGGGGAAACTACGTGAAGCACTACACAACCTACAAGAACCACGTTTTCAAGCTAAAAGAGGAGGCTATGACGCACATTCACCGCGTCATGTGGATGAATTCAAAGTAAATGAACTTCCGGAATTTGTCGGAGGTACCAATCCCGAAGTTTACTTGGAGTGGGAGAGGAAGATTGAACGTATGTTCGACTTCAAGAACCTTAACGATGAGAAACGTTGCAAATATGCGATTCTCAAGTTAGGGAAAGGTGCTTCCCTATGGTTCGAGGGTGTGAAAACACAACGAGCTCGTGCGGGAAAAGAGAAAATCCGTTCTTGGGATTCTTTGAAGAAAAAACTACGTAAAAGGTATGTCCCGACATCACATCGGTTAACTTTGTACCGAAAGATTGCCGTGTTCGTACAAGGGAAACTAAGTGTGGGAGAATACATTGAAGAATTTGAAGGCTTGGCATTAATAGGAGAACTCGAAGAAAATGAAGAACAAAGAATGTCACGTTTCTTACGTGGCCTAAACCGAAACATTGCAAATATGGTGGAATTATACCCCTGCGGAGATTTTGACACTTTATGCGGACTATGCATAAAAATAGAAGCTCAAAACAAGTTGAAGTTTGCCAAACCCGAATTCCCATACAAATTCGGAAATACAAGTGCCGGCTCGAGTTCGACTACGAAATTTACCGTACCGTTTCAAGTCCCTACCCCAGCCCCGAAGGTTCCTCATGTGTCCAAAGAAACGAGCTTGACTAAAGTACGTTGTTTTAATTGTCAAGGCTTTGGTCATTATCAAAATGCATGTCCAAATAAACGAGTGGTCACGTTAAGAGAAGCTCTTGCGGTCCGAGACGAACTTTTAGTCGAGGACGAGAAGGAAGGCCTTGGTGACATGTTTAACATAGAGGCCGAGGAAGAGAATGAGGATTGCGAGACTTATGATGCTCCGGAATATGATACTGTTTTAGTGCTTCGAGCACTACATACCAAAATCATTCCAAGTGATACGGAGCAAAGAGACCAAATCTTTCATTCCAAATGTCGAGTCGGAGAAAAGTGGTGTAGTTTGATAATAGACGGATGGAGTTGCACGAATGTAGCTTCAAATTTGATGGTTACCAAATTCGGGCTAACTACTACGGCCCACCCGAGGCCGTATGGTTTACACTGGCTCGATGACGGAAGTAAAGTGAAGGTGTCAAGACAAGTACGGGTCAACTTAACTATGGGACCATACGGAGATGAGGTGTTATGTGACGTACTTCCGATGGATGCATGCCACGTACTTTTGGGACGACCATGGATGTTCGACCGAAATGTTTTACATCGAGGTCGGAGTAATGAATATGAATTACGAGACAAAGGAAAGAAGATTGTACTCAAACTGATGTACCCGCAAGCTATCCGTTCGATGAGTTCTAGTCGAGTGGAGAAACCAAAACTTACCATGCTTGCTAGCGAAAGAGAAATGGAACATGCCATTAATGACGGGGATCGAGTATATTTGGTGATGTTTAAAGAGACACGGGACGAGAACATGGGAGTACAAAATGGAGGAGAACTAGATGTGTTGTTACACGAATTTGAGGATGTTTTTCCCGCAGAATTACCATCGGGTTTACCACCTATTCGTGGTATCGAACACCAAATCGATCTTATACCGGGAGCACCACTTCCTAATAAAGCCGCTTATAGATGTAATCCCGAGGAGACAAAGGAGTTACAAACACAAGTCGAAGAGCTTTTGGACCGCAGATATGTCTGGGAGAGTTTGAGTCCGTGTGCGGTTCCGATCTTACTTGTTCCTAAGAAAGATGGTTCTTGGCGGATGTGTGTGGATAGTTGGGCCATGAACAATATCACTGTCAAGTATCGGTTCCCTATCCCGAGACTTGATGACATGTTAGACGAACTACATGGTTCGGTGATCTTTTCAAAGGTGGATTTACGAAGCGGATATCATCAAATTCGAATGCGAGAAGGTGACGAGTGGAAGACGACCTTCAAAACGAAAAATGGAGTATATGAATGGACCCTTATGCCGTCCGGTCTTACAAATGCGCCTAGTACCTTCATGAGGTTGATAAACGAGGTGCTTAAACCATTTCTGGGGAAGTTTGTGGTTGTATATCTGGATGACATCCTAATCTATAGTCAATCACTACAAGAACATTTTGGGCACTTAATACAAATCTTCGAAACTTTGAGGGACCGAAAATTATATGGAAAAAAAGAGAAGTGTTCGTTCCTAGTCGAAAGTATAGTCTTTCTTGGCTATGTCGTTTCGAAGGACGGAGTGGCGGTTGATCAAACAAAAATCGAAGCAATTAAGTCTTGGCCGACCTATACGACCGTGACGGAAGTGAGATCATTTCACGGACTTGCTTCTTTTTACAGGAGGTTTATTCGAGACTTCAGCACCATTTCAAGTCCGATAACGGAGTGTTTAAAAAAAGGACCATTCGTATGGAACGGGGCTGCCCAAGGAGCATTCGATAAGTTAAAAGCCAAATTATGCGAAGCACCGATCCTAACACTACCCGATTTTACTCAACCCTTCGAAGTTGAATGTGATGCTAGTGGAGTTGGAATTGGAGCGGTTCTTATTCAGGGTAAACGGCCTATCGCTTACTTTTCGGAGAAATTGAACGGAGCTCGATTGAATTATTGCACTTACGATAAAGAATTCTATGCTATCGTACGGGCCATTGATCATTGGAGTCATTACCTATGTCCGAAACATTTTATTCTACACTCGGACCAAGAATCATTGAAGTACATTAACGGACATCATAAACTGAGTCCGAGGCATGCCAAGTGGGTGGAATTCCTACAATCATTTCACTTTTCATCCAAGTACAAAGATGGTAAAAGCAATGTCGTTGCGGATGCGTTATCTAGGAGGTATGCTTTACTTTCTACTCTGGAGGTTCGGTTACTTAGTTTCGAAATGTTGAAGGAGTGTTATGAAAATGATGCGGATTTTGTAGAAATTTTTACTAGTTGCAAATCTGGTCCGTTCGGGGAGTTCATGTTACAAGATGATTTCCTATTTAAAGGGAATAGGCTATGTGTTCCAAAACAGGCGGTTCGGGAATTATTGGTCCGGGAGGCTCACGGAGGAGGTTTAGCAGGACATTTTGGCACGGCTAAAACATTGGAAGTACTAAAAGAACATTTCTTTTGGCCTAAAATGCTAAAAGACGTTTACAATGTTTTAAGTAAATGCATAACATGTCACATCTCGAAGAGTTCGTTCAAACCGGGATCGTATATGCCTCTACCGGTTCCAGAAAGACCGTGGGAAGATGTATCCATGGATTTTATCATCGCTTTACCTCGTACTCAATGAGGTAAAGATGCTATTATGGTGGTTGTTTACCGGTTCTCAAAAATGGCTCATTTCGTGACTTGCCACAAAACCGACGACGCAAGCAACGTGGCCGATTTATACTTCCGAGAAGTGGTTCGGTTACATGGAGTTCCGAAAACTATTGTTTCGGATCGAGATTCGAAATTCCTTAGCTATTTTTGGAATACTTTATGGAGGAAAGTGGGAACAAAGCTCTTGTTTAGCACTTCGCACCATCCTCAAACCGATGGTCAAACTGAAGTCACAAATCGAACGCTAGGAACGTTGTTGCGAGGACTTGTGAACAAAACACAAAAGGATTGGGAAATGAAACTTGCTCATGCGGAATTTGCCTATAACCGATCCCCTACACATGCTATGGCACATTCTCCCTTTGAAGTCGTTTACGGGTTAAATCCTTATATACCCTTAGACTTGATTCCGTTGCCGAAGGACGAGTTGGTACACAAAGATGCGGAATCTAAACTTAAATCGATGATCAAGTTGCACGGACAAATACATGATCGAATCAAAGATATGAATGACGCATACAAATGGAAATCCAACAATAACAGAAAACCGAGACTATTTGAAGTAGGCGATTTGGTTTGGGTACACTTAAGAAAAGAGAGATTTCCTAGCAAACGCAAGAACAAACTTATGCCGAGGGCCGAGGGACCTTACAAAATCGTGGGTAAGGTGAACGATAATGCGTATAAAGTAGAACTTCCGGGCGATTATGGGGTACACGCCACTTTTAACGTGGGCGATCTATCTCCTTACCTTGACGACGAGGGAATCACTGAATTGAGGTCAATTCCTTTCAAAGGGGGAGGAGATGATGCGATTGTCACATCTCCAAACGAAGTAAGAATTGACGTAGGTGATGATACCATGTTGCATGCATATGCACCTACGTACTTTGGTGAGAAAACAAATGCGGAAATGGGAACGATCTTAATAATCGGAACCGGGATAACTTAGACATATGAAAACATGCATACGCATGCATGTTCATGCATACAAAATCGGCCATATTAGGGAGGGAGATTTCGGCCGATTTGATGAAGGATCCATGAAGGATCTTTGTCCCCACTACTTTCAACTTTGCTTTCATTTTTCAAAGTCCACCATAATAAGATCAAGGTAGAGATTTGGCTCACTCCAACCTTTCTCCCAAATCGGCCGAACATGCAAGGAAGAAATGCCAAGATGTTGCTTTCATTTCCTATCCTTGTCAAAGTATTGCAAGAAGATATCACATGAGAAAGATGTTATCTACTCCCGTGAAGTACCCCACGGTCGAAAATGAGAGGAAGACACCAAGCATGACTTTGTTTTCAATCTTTGTCAAAGTTGATAGATTAGTTTAATGTTTACTTGTTTTCTTGTGTGATCTTGTTTGATCTTGTTTGTAATTGTTAAGGCTATTTATAAGCCTCATCCCCAATCTCTTAAAATCACTTTGAAGCTTGAAAAAATAAAATACACTTGTATGTATTCATTGTTGAATGATTTTCAGCACACCTTGATTATAATTCGACGCGTCTTCGAGTTGTAATTTAATCGATTCTCAATAGGTCTTTAGTAGAGATTGCCTTATCAAACTATAGGTCTAGTTTGATAATTTACTTTCATATTATCTTGTTTACGGAAACCGAATTGCCCTACTTTCGGTTAAATCTTACGAGTGTTACACATATCGAGTGTTGAGAGTTTAAAAGATATATCCGCTGCATTTTCCGGTGAATTTACGTTCATAATAATACGTAATTCGTATCATTAACGACGAGAAACGTTGCAAATATGCAATTCTCAAGTTAGGGAAGGGTACTTCTCTTTGGTTCGAAGGAGTGAAGACACGAAGAGCTCGGGCGGGAAAAACAAAAATTTGTTCGTGGGAATTTTTAAAAAGAAAACTTCGTAAGAGGTATGTGTCAACATCACATCGGTTAACCTTGTATCGGAAGATTTTCGATTTCATGCAAGGCAAACTAAGTGTTGGTGAATATATTGAAGAGTTCGAAAGCTTGGTCTTGATGGGAGAACTAGAAGAAAACGAAGAGCAAAAGATGTCACGTTTTTTACGTGGCTTAAATAAAAACATAGCCAACACGGTGGAGTTATACCCATATGAAGATTTCGATACTTTATGTGGATTATGTGTGAAGATAGAAGCCCAAAATAAAATGAAGTTTTCAAGACCCAAATTTCCTTCCAAATTCGGAAATCCAAGTGTCGGTTCAAGTTCGGGTACTAAAAGCACCACGCCAAGTCCTGTCCCTATCACGGCACCTAAGACTCCCTACGCACCCAAGGAAACAAGTTTGGCGAAGGTACGATGTTTCAAGTGTCAAGGGTTCGGTCATTACCAAAATGCGTGTCCGAACAAACGGGTGGTGACACTAAGAGAGGCTCTTGAGGTCCGGGAAGAATTATTGGCCGATGACGAAGAGGAAAGGCTCGGTGATGTGTTTGACGTGGAAGAAGAAGAGGAGTGCGAGACTTACACTGCTCCGGATTATGACACGAGTCTCATCCTTCGCACTTTAGAAAGTCAGGACGGTTTCGAGGGACGAGATCAAATAATCCACACCAAGTGTCAAATTAAAGACAAATGGTGTAGTTTGATAATCGATGGAGGAAGTTGTACGAATTTTGCTTCAAGCGAGATGGTGACAAATCTCGGACTCATCACTACTACTCATCCAAAACCATATGCGTTACATTGGCTCGATGATGGGAGTAAGGTGAAAGCTTCGAAACAAGTACGGGTCTGATTAACTATGGGCTCGTATGGTGACAACGTACTATGTGATGTACTCCCGATGGATGCATGCCACATACTCTTGGGACGGCCATGGCTATTTGATAGAGACGTTTTACATCGAGGGAGAAGTAACGAATATGAATTACGGGATAAAGGCAAGAAGATTGTGCTTAAACCGATGGCACCCCAAGCCATTCGTTCGATGAGTTCTAATCAAATGGAAAAACCGAAGCTTATTATGTTTGCTTGTGAGAAAGAGGTGAGACACGCTACTGGAGATGGCGAGCGTGTGTATTTGTTGATGATTAAAGAAACACGAGATGTTGACATGATTGTGCAAGGCAAGGGAGATATCAATACCTTACTACGAGAATTTGCGGATGTCTTCCCGGAAGACTTACCACCGGGTTTGCCACCCTTATGTAGGATTGAACACCAAGTCGACCTTGTTCTGGGTGCATCACTCCCTAACATGTCCGCCTATCGATGTAACCCCGAAGAGACGAAGGAGTTGCAAAAACAAATCGAGGAACTAATGAATCGCAGGTACGTTCGAGAAAGTTTGAGCCCTTGTGCGGTTCCGGTTTTACTTGTCCTGAAGAAAGATGGGGTCATGGCGGATGTGTATAGATAGTAGAGCTGTGAACAACATAACCATCAAATATCGATTCCCAATTCTGAGACTTGATGATATGTTGGACGAGTTGCATGGTTCGGTGATCTTTTCGAAAGTTAATCGTACGATTGCATGGGGTCCCAAGGATGATTGTTTCGGATCGGGACTCAAAATTTCTTAGCTATTTTTGGAACACCTTGTGGAGAAAAGTGGGAACCAAACTGCTATTTAGCACGTCACATCATCCACAAACGGATGGCCAAACCGAGGTAACCAATCGAACCTGATACGAATTTAGCACTTGTGATGCGAATTCTCTATCGGTACAACGAAAGGCTGTTTTGACGAGCGGAAGCTATCGGCAAGAAACTGTCGGGAACTGAGAACAACAGTTCGCTACAGCGCAACCACGGGCTAGCGGCACGCACTCGCGACAGGAAAGGATGACGGCAACTCGATACAGCAACAAAACAGGAACTTGGTCAAATGTAAAAGACTTGATACTGGCCACCTCCAAACAGCGACACTCGAAACAGCACGTTTCGATTGGATGCGAATTGGAAACAAGACACAAGTTTGAAAGGATCGAACAACACTTGATGAGAACTACCGAACAAGTATGAAACTGTATCGAAAACAAACAGAATATTGAAATAGTATAGAAACAATTGTTTTATCGAATTAGACCTATAATTCGATAAAGAGATTTCTCCTCAAGACCTATTAAGAATCAATCAGATTAATAATCGAAAATCCGTCGAATAAAAACCCAGTTTTGATGAAAAGCATTCACCAGAAAACACAAAGTGTATTCTTATTTCTTCAACAATCAATAATTGCTTCATTTCACTTCATCGCCACTATTTATAGGCAAAGTAGCCTGAAAAGATAAACTAAACTAATATAAGCTGTTCTTAAAATAATGACAAGATAATAAAAGGTTCTCCTTGTCACTTGCAAACAAAAGTAAAAGCTGGGCCTTGTCTCCAAGTTGAAAGTTGACAGCTGCCTTTTGCCAAGAATCCTGCTGCTTTTGTAAGAAAATACTGAATATTCTTTTACTGTTTAACTACCACTTGAACCTCTTCCCCTCCCCAAGATGCAAGTTGTCATTTGTTTAAGTTACTCCAATTCCAATTATCAAGGTAACTCCGTGCCTCGTTTCTGTTATCTCGCCCAAAAACATTGGAGTATGGTCGAGATGTTTTACGTCAATTCTTACTTCATATTCTTTGCTTGGAGTAGTTGGTTTCGTATCAGAACCTTAGGCACTTTATTACGTGGTCTTGTGGGCAAGACACAAAAATATTGGGATTTGAAACTTGCACACGCGGAGTTTGCTTATAATCGTTCTCCTACTCATGCCACGGCACACTCTCCGTTTGAAGTAGTTTACGGGATAAACCCTTACATGCCGTTAGACCTAATTCCATTGCCGAGTGATGAGTTGGTACATAAGGATGCGGAGTCAAAACTGAAATCAATGATGAAATTACACGAGCAAGTACGTAATCGAATCAAGGAGATAAACGTGACTTATAAAAGAAAGTCGAACAAGCAAAGAAGGCCGAGATTATTCGAAGTTGGCGATTTGGTTTGGTTGCATTTGAGGAAAGAGTGTTTTCCAAGTAAACGTAAGAACAAGTTAATGCCACGGGAGGATGGACCGTTTAAAGTAATTGCAAAGGTGAACGACAACGCATACAAATTTGAACTTCCGGGTGATTATGGGGTTCATGCAACCTTTAATGTTGGGGACCTTTCGCCTTACCTCGATGATGACGGAATTTCGGAATTGAGGACAATTCCTTTTAAAGGGGGAGGAGATGATACGGGATCAATTATTACAAATGAAGAAGACGAAGTAAGGATCGACGTAAAAGACCTTACAACACGCCTTGCACGGACGACTACATATTTAGGCGAGAAAACGGATACAAGACGTGGAGTCTCGGTATCGGCCGTGTCATATGACACGGCCCATGTCGTAATGTGCCGGAAGATCGAAACCCACTGCCTGCCGAACCCGGCCGTGTCATCCGACATGGCCCGTTCCGCACTGTCCCGGAAGATCGAAAGTCACTATCCGCCGAACTCGACCGTGTCCCGAGACACAGTCGTGTCGAACCCTTACGGAAAGTGCCGAAGGACTGCCTGCCCAACCCGACCGTGTCCCGAGATACGGTCGAGTCCTACTCGCCCAGAACGTCGAAACGGATTGCCACCCCAAACCCGACCGAGTCCTGAAGCACGGTCGAGTCCTGCCGACCAAGTTGTACGCGCCGCGGCCGTGTCAAGCGGCACGGCCCGTGTCCAGCAGCCAGCTTTCTTTGTTTATGGTCTTTGTGTGTTGTTTTTGTCTCCCTCACATGGCATGATGACTTGCATGTTATATAGGGTGACTTATAATCATTTTAATATATGATTCCCTCCCTATCATTTGATTCTTTTGTATTTTATCTTGATGTTTTGTTTTTCATTTCAAGATCTTGTGATCTTGTTTTTATTCCTTAGTTGTTAAGAAGACTACATCTCTATAAGTAGTCTTGTTCATGCTTGTGTTAGCCATTGAATGTTGTAATAAGAATACACCTTGTATTTCTATCCTTGATAAATGATTTTTATCAAACTCTTGATTTTTATTCGACGCGTTTTCGAGTATTAATCCGATCGATTCTCAATAGGTCTTGAGAAGAAATCACTTATCGAATTATAGGTCTAATTCGATAAATCCTTGTTCTTTATCGTTCAAGTCTTCTTGATCGATATTCTTACTTTATCCGATATTACATCCATAAAACTACATCCGAAATATACTACTCATAAAAAGACTTCCGCTACGATATTCATATACACACTCCGACCATACATATTCATCTTTCCGGGCGAATTTGTATCATTAGTGGCATTGGAGCCCAAGGCTATTTCATTGGCGATTTTATTGACGATCTCTGGTTCAAAACTATCTCTTGAATCTTGTTATGGATTTCTCCGATCCCGATTTCTTGATGAAACTCCATGACGCATTAAGCGGCCTACCAGAGCAACGTATGCAAGCAAGGCGCGGAAACGACGCTCGTTCAAAACACCATGCGGATGAGTTTAAAGTAAACGAACTTCCGGAGTTCGTTGGAGGTACCGATCCCGAAGCCTATTTAGAGTGGGAACGGAAGATTGAACGCATGTTCGAATTCAAAGACCTTAAGGACGAGAAACGTTGCAAATATGCAATTCTCAAGTTAGGGAAGGGTGCTTCTCTTTGGTTCGAAGGAGTGAAGACACGAAGAGCTCGGGCGGGAAAGGCGATATGAAAGGCGATTTTTTTGCCATCTTCTTCGGCCGATCTTAAGCCCCATTTTCTTCTTGTTTTCCATCCTCAGATTGTTTGCCTTTCCAAATGTGTTTCGGAATTCCATTTTATAGCTATCAATCCTAAGAATCGAATTTAATATTAACATTTTGTTGTGTGTTGAAATTGGGGATCTGTTCTTCAACGAAGGTCGCGATTTATTTTCGCGTTTGCTGTTCTTCAACGAAGGTCGCGATTTATTTTCGATTTCCTTTTGCTTGTGCTTGATTTGTTGCTCGTCCTTCATTTTGTCGGTGTTGTTTTCTGGTTCCGTGTGCGAGTTGGATGTGACTGAGGTTTTTGCGGTGTGGTTTATCGCGATTCGTTTTTTCGCGTTTGCTGCTCCGGCGTTGCCCAGGTTTTGCGGCGTGGTTCCATCGGGGCTTTGGTATTTGTTGCGATTTGTTGCAGAGGGTATGTCGTCCTCTACCTCCTCTTCTTGCGGGTTAGTGTCATCGGTATCTTCACCGGTAATGGCGGCCGGACTAGTTTCTAAACCTTTCGATGTTCTGGGGTTTGCTGATTTGGGGGCAAAAGTGTTAATCAAACCTGAGTTGGACCAGCTTAGACATAAGGTTGATGGAATCTTCCTCCCTGCGGCTACCGGCAATGGTGGAAATCTCCTAGGTGTGCCGACGGGTGCTCCTGGTCTAATTCAGAAGCCCAGGCGTAATCTGGGTCCAGGCCCATCTTCTAGCCCAGTTTTGGAACCAAGCCTTGAGCCCATTTCATCCTTGGGTATGGGTTTGGGTTTGCCCCCTGCTATTAGTTTGGGCAGTGTTATTGGTGTGAGGCCTGATGAGTTACTTCATTCTTGTTGTAATGTGGATTATGTGGAAAATGCTTGTAATGTTAGTAATGCTTATAGTTCATCTGATAGTAAAGGATATGCTCAACCTAATAATGGAAATGATCTTTCTTTTAGTCTTGATTGCAATGTTATTGGTACTTCTGCTGGTTTAGGACTTGATTCGTTTAATGCTGGGCACATATCGTTAATTGATAATAATGTGCCGAATTATATTTGTGATCCTAATGCTGATAAAGGGAAAGGTATTCTTGGTCCAGACATGCCAAATTTGTTGAAGTTTGGCTCGCTTCCGTCCCAAATCCCGTCTGTTTTACCTCTACCTTCTATTATGGTAGGGAAGAATTTTGGTAAAGAGGGTTTAAGATTTGTCCCCCCAGAAATTCATAATGGTGAAATGCTTGTGAAACCGCCAGCTAGAGTAGGGCTTGAAGGGGCTAAAAAGTGGCATTGTACTCTAGTTGGGTATTTTCTGGGGAAATCGGCTCTCTTCCCTCAGGTTAAGAGCTTCTTTTTATCTGTTTGGAAGGGCCTTCAGGATGTGTCTGCTTCATCTGGGGGTTTTTATTTCTTCAAATTTGCTAGTGAACAGTGTTTGGTAGGTGCTCTCGAGGGTGGTCCTTGGTTGCTTCAAGGCCAGGCCATTTTTCTTTCTCGATGGAAGTTTGGTATGTCGCTTCAGAAGGTCCAACCGAAACGGGTTCCAGTTTGGGTGAAACTCCGTAATGTCCCTTTGGAATATTGGACCGACGAGGGGCTTAGTATAACAGCCAGTGCTATTGGGGAGCCCCTATTCGCTGATGTTTTTCCCAGGAACTGTTTGAAAATGGACTTCGCTAGGGTTTGTGTCATGCTTGATGTTGATACTAGTCCGATTCGCTCCTTTCTCATGGCCCTCCTGTCTTGTGATGAGTGCCCTAGTCTGCGTCGGATAGTGGTTGAGTATGAGTGATTGCCCCATCGGTGTAGTGGTTGTAGAGTCTTCGGGCACCGTGATCAGGTGAGTCCGCGTAAGCAACAACCTATTGTTCATCAATTGAACAAGCATGTCGGTGTTTATGTAGCGAAGTCCTCTCAGCCTAAGGGGTCTTCTTCTCCTCGTGCGGTTACTTATGGGTGCGTCTCTCTAGATGTGGCCTCTCCGTCTGCCCGGTTGGGGCTCTCTGAGGTGGTATCCGCTCGGGTTGATGTCGGTTCTGAGATCAGTGTTGCGGGGTTTATTCCCCATCTTAGCAGTATTCCTACCTTCTCTTCGGTTACTACCAGCTCGCCTATCCTGTCTCCTCGTCAGTCTGGAGCTCTGGAGCTCTCTCCTAACAGGTTCGGCGTGCTTGCTGGTCTTGATGGTGACTCAGTGGATGAGGTCTTCGAGATTGCAGACGACCATCCTGTTTCTTCTTCTGTGGGCCCTATATCTAATGCAGCCCTTCTCGAGGGTGTTAGATGATTCCGTTCGCAGTGTGGAATGTCCGTGGCTTGAACCGACCGGACCATCAGATCTCGGTCCGGGAGGTAATTTCTTCTTTTAGTCTTTGTTGTGTTGCCTTACTGGAGACGAAAGTCTCGGTTGGTAACTCTAGGCATATTGCTTCTCTGGTTAATGCTTCGTGGCAGTGGTTTTTTGATTATAGAAACGGGCCGGGTAAGCGGATTTGGCTGGGCTGGGATTCCGGCGTGGTCTCTGTTGATATTATTGCTATTGATCCTCAATTTATTCACTGCCGGATTATTTCGCTTATTGACTCGTCCAGTATCCTAGTTACTTTTGCATATGGTTCTAATGATGCTATCCAGAGGAGACTTCTTTGGCAGTACTTGACTGATTTTTCTGTTCTGCATGTTAGCGAGCCTTGGGTGATTATGGGTGACTTTAATGCTGTTTTGGATTGTAGCGAGATCTTAGGTGGAGAGGTGACTCATCATGATGATGATCTTCCTATGCTGGAGTTCAGGGAGTTCTGTCAGCGTGCTGATCTAGAGACGCTTCCGATGTTGGGCTCCTGGTTCTCTTGGCATAATAAGAGCCCTTCTCCTAGATCCTTGTGGAAACGGTTAGATAGAGTCCTGGGTAATCCGCAGTGGTTTATTTCTCATTCTGACTACTCCTATACTTGCGATTTGCCTCGGACCTCAGATCACAGCCCACTTATCTTTGGTATTGGTAGCTTGCCCCGTCGTAGGGGTAAGATGTTCAGGTTTGATAATTTTCTGGCAGATTCTGAGGACTTTCTGCCTGCTGTCTTCGGTATTTGGCATCATCTTAATGTGGGATCCCCCTTCTATGCAATTTGCCGAAAGTTAGATGCCCTTAATCCTGTTTTTCGCGCTTTGAGGAAGAGGAAAGGGGACTTGGCTATGAATGTGGCTTCAGCGTCAGCTTTCCTTTCTGCCGCCCAGTCTATCCTTAGAGAGTTTCCTTTGTCAGGCTCAGCTTTACAGTTATAAGGGTGTTGCAGATGGGTTTTATCTTCAGCTGTTTCCCAGGAGCAGTCTTCGCTCAGACAACGGGCCAAGCTAGCGTGGCTCAAGGATGGGGACTAGTGTTCTGCTTTCTTCTTCCGGAGGGTTGCCTCTAGGAGGGCTCGTTCGCAGATTTTTAGGCTGGTTTCTGAGGATGGCATTGATCTATCAGATCCTGGGCTCATTAGGGATGAGGTAGTTGGGTTCTATGAGAGGTTATTGGATTCTTCGGATCGGGTTTAGTCTGTCTCGTACAATCAGGTGAGACCCTTTGTCTCTTCTTCTCTTCCTCCTGATGTTGCGTTACATATGACCAGACCGGTATCCGATGAGGAGGTTCGTTCTGTTTTCTTTGGGTTCGATATGAATACGGCTCCAGGCCCTGATGGGTTTAATATTGCTTTTTATCGACTAGCCTGGCCGATTGTCGGGGGTGAGATTACTTATGCTATTAAACATTTTTTCTCCTCGGGTCAATTCGTTAAGCAGATCAATACTACCTTAATATCTCTTGTTCCTAAAGTTGCTTTGCCGAGGAGCCTGTCTGACTTTAGACCGATTTCTTGTTGTAACCTTTTATATAAGGCTATTTCTAAGATTATGGTCCATCGTATGCGAGATAGCCTGGATTCCTTGATTGATCCAGCTCAGACAGCTTTTATTCCTGGGAGAAGGATTAGTGATAATATCCTTCTCGCCCAGGAGCTTCTTCATGGTTATGGGCAAAGAGGGATGCCGAGTCAGTGTGTCTTTAAGGTTGATCTTATGAAAGCTTACGACACTGTTGAATGGGATTTTGTTTTGATTGCTTTGCAATGTATGGGGTTCCACCAGACGTTTATTGCTTGGGTCAGAGAGTGTATCACCACTCCGGTTCGATCTCCTTGAATGGGGATGCTGAGGGTATCTTTAGGGGCCGTAGGGGGCTGAGGCAGGGTGACACTATCTCTCCGTATCTGTTTGTTATTGTTATGGAGGTCCTCCATGGTATTATCGCCCATGAGATCGCTCAAACTCCGGGGTTCAGATTCCACTGGAAGTGTACGGCTACACGCACTTTCATGCTTGCTTTTGCCGATGACCTTCTCCTTTTCTGTAGTCCCGGTGTTGTCTCAGTCGGTGTTCTTAAGAAAATTATTGAGATCTTTGCTTCCCTTTCTGGCCTACGAGCCAACCTGAGTAAGAGTAATATCTTTCTTTCAGCTAGTGCTCAGGTGCAGGGGGTCCAGTTCCAGCAGTTGTTAGGGTTTCAGCTAGGTCAGCTTCCTGTGAGGTATTTGGGAGTTCCCTTGATTTCTTCGAAGCTGACAATTGCTATGTGTTCCCCTTTGATTGATTCGATTGATGGTCGTCTGAGTTCGTGGGATAGTACTGCTCTTTCCATGGCAGGTCGGTGCCAGCTTATTCCCTCTGTCTTATCTTCTTTACATATTTATTGGGTTGGTAGCTTTATTTTGCCTAAGGGCGTTCTCTCTTTGATTGAGAAACGTATCAGGCGGTTCCTCTGGCGAGGTTCTCATGATTCGTGTAATATCCGCATTTTTCTTTCCCTTGTATTTTTCTTTTTCGGCGTATTTCCCGATAGTAGTGACCCTCGTGTATCTTTCAGTGTATCTTTCCTATTATCTATGGATTTTATTCCCGTTATTGTCGTGCGGAACCGCCGTTTCGGGGTTGCCGTGGATCCATTCTACATTATAATGCCTGTTGAGATGTTCCGTTTGATGTTTCGTTCACATTCCGGTGTTTTGGACCGTTCATATTTCGTACCTAGCGCACGCTATTTTTTCTGCATAGCGCACGCTAGGGGTCCCTTAGTAGCGCACGCTACGTTTGTTTCGTAGCGCGCGCTAGCGAGTTAGCCCTGGGAGTGGCAGTGCTATTTTTCCAGCCTTCTGGACTGGCGTATTAGCGTGCGCTACGTAGACTAGCGCACGCTAATGTCGAGAGGCTAGCGCACGCTGATGATGCCCGGTAGCGTGCGCTAGCGTGAGTGTCCAGTACTGGACAGTTTACTACTGAACTGGGTCAGGTGCCAGTTAGCGCACGCTACGCTTGTTTGGTAGCACACGCTAATGGGTCAGGTGAGTTTTGGGCAGTTAGCTTCTGGACTCGGCTGATGCCCAGGTAGCGCACGCTATTGATCGATAGCGCGCGCTACCGAGTGGATTTTAGCGCACGCTACGTCTCGAGTAGCGCACGCTAACGGCCAAAAGTCTTGCTACTGGACTGGACGCTAATTGTTTTGTCCTGTAATTTTATCCCGTTAGCGCACGCTAACCTTGAGGATTAGCGTGCGCTAACACTCCCTGGCTATATAAACCAGGGAGTTGACCGCGATGAGGGTATTATTTCCATTTCCTCCTCCCTCCCGCAGCAGTGGCGATTTCGGACGATCCCTGGCTATTTCTTCCTCCAATCATCTCATACAACATCTCCCTTGAGTTTTTGGTGTGTTATAACAACATCAACACGAATCTTTCATCCTAATCCAAGGTAAAATCTCTTAGAACCCTACTTTTGGGCGATTTGGGGGTTTTGGGATTTTCTTCCGATCCGTTCCGTTTTGTTGATGGATTCATGATGAATATGATTAATCTTGTTGGTAATTTTAGTTTCCCTACGGATTCATGGTATATTTTCATGGTTTTGCGAAATCGAGAGGGTTTGGTTGTGGTCCGCCCTCGTTGTTATTTTTATACGAATATACATGAATCGTAGGTGGGTTTTCGGGTGTATTCCATTTACGTTTTCGTCTAGAGTTGGTTGTGATTATGTTCTTCGAATCGTTAGGTTCGGTTCCGTTGATTCTTAGCGTTCGTTGGTGATTATCCTTCCGTCCGTTACGTCGTCAATAATTCAAGGCAAGTATTCTTGGAAACCTTTATGCTTAACATGAAATGGTAATGTATATTGTGTGTGCTTTGCTCACCCTGGGAGGGTCCGACGGGGCCTCGGGGGAATCTATGACTTCACTCTGGATTCACGAGTTCGTTTCGCTAGCCAGCTCGGGAGGGTCCTTAGAGGCCTCGGGTGGGATTCATGGTGGCGTCCTGGTCCTAGGCGATGCCTGTGCGTGATTTGTTGTTATAAAGTAGCCACCCCGGAAAGGGTCCTTAGAGGCCTCAGGTGGGATTCATGGTGGCGTCCTGGTCCTAGGCAAATTTGATTATTTGACTGTTTGTTTCCGGAAAAAGACATGTCTAGTTTTGGCCCTTGAAATTGTTTGTTTTGGTGCATTGTACTATGAAATGTGTAAGCGATTGGTTTGCCTTGATTACTTGTACTAGCGTAATTGCTAACCCCTTTGGGGACCCGTTATGGGGAAATTCTTGTTTTGGATTTCAGGTTATGTTCTTCCGGACGAGCGGGCACTGGGACAGTACGAGGATGTTGGCCAGGGTCGTTGACATGTGCATTTTGGTCCTCTGATGTCTCTTGTCTATTTCGATATGGTTGTTGTCCACTTTTGAAACTTATAAATGGTACTCGCGAGTACTTAGGCTTTTCATTTCAAACCCCGTATTGTATTACTTTAAATTGTTACTTTGTCGGTTGATGCTTATTTCGCCGGTTGTTCCGGGCGTATCTTTATATGTCATATTAATTAAATGTGCGTCCTCGCTATCCGAGATGGTTAGTCGAGTAGTGTTTTTCTTATTGTAGCCTGGTGGGTCCCATGTAGGGATCCACGACGCTGTAATATACTCCGAATATCTCGGGGTGTTACAGAAATGGTATCAGAGCTATAGGTTTATGGATACCTAGGCTTGTTGGTTATTTGGGTCTAGTCGTGTTTTGTTTTGCACATTGTCACACCGCTGCCAGCATCTCGGTACTTCCAGTGCTCGTAAGTTTTCTTATTCGGTCTTTTGTTTTCTTGCATAGTATTTCCGCTTTTCGAATCGTGGTTGCTTTTTCCTCCCTTACTTATCATCAATATACTTCTGTTATCTCTTAACACCAGTATGGATGCCGGAGGAAATCGTGGTCGTGGTCGTGGTCGTGGACGCGGCCGAGGACGTGGGGCACCCGTGGGGCGGCTATGTCGCATTCTTCGGGAGCCGGCAGTACCGGCGACCGTCACAGTCATGCTTCTTCTCAGGAGCGCGCCGATATTGGTATTGCGGTTGTTATGCAGCAAATGGTTAACCAAATGGCGGCTATAGCTCAGGTGGTCCAGAACCCCGATCAGGCCCATGCTAATCGGGGCGGAGCGGACCGTTGGCTCCAGGATGTCATCAAGATGCATCCTCCCCAGTTCACGGGAGCCTCTGACCCGATTGGCTGGGAAGGGTGGATCAAAGAGATATCCAAAGTCTTTGTTGCCACCAACTGTCCCGAGGATCGTAAAGTTCCTATCGCCCAGTATTTTCTCACTGGGGACGCCACAGATTGGTGGGAGGCTGTTGGGCCCAAAGATCATGTTGCTTCGTGGGCCGAGTTTCAGGAGTTGATGGAGACCGAGTATTGTCCATGGCCGGTCAGACAGGCTCGAGTGCATGCTTTCTACGATGCTCAACCTCGGGATATTCCCGTATCCCAAGCTATTGCTGATTTCAACAAAGAGCTGGGCTATGTGAAAACCCAAGTTGTCGCTGAGAGCGACCAAATTTTCCATTTTTCCAGGAGGATGAAGCTGTCCATTCGGGACTATATGTCTGGACTCGTCTGTACTACCCTGAAGGATTATCAGAGTCGAGCTCTTGCCTACGAGATGTCGGTGACAGCCAGTGCGGCGGTTCGGGAGAGTAAGAAACAGAAATCCGCCGGAAATTTTTCGGGTCACAAGGGTGGAGGTCAGCACAAGTCTCAGTCTGCGAACATTCTTGGTGGTAATTCGTCTCGTTTCTCTGGGGGCTATCGAGGTACTGCCAGTGCCCTCGTTCAGGATACCAAATGCTTTAACTGTGGCGAGCCGGGCCATCGGAACCGGGAGTGTCCTCGTCCGCCTTTGATTTGTCATACTTGTGGTCAGTCGGGCCACAAGGCTTCCTTTTGTGAGCGGGCAAGGCAGATTTTTGGTACTCAGACTTCTTTTCCAGCACCTATGGAGCCGAGTGTGAACCAGGGCTCAATTGCTCCGCCGCCTCCACCGAGTGCCAGCCGAGGTAGGGGTCGGGGTCAGCCCGCTAGAGGAGGAGCTTCCAGTGTCGGCTCTGCCCAGCCGCGTATCTACGAGATGAGGAGGGCCGATGACCCAGCAGCTACTGTGGCGACAGGTACCGTTCATATCCATTCTCATCCTGTCAGTGTGCTTTTCGATTCTGGTGCTACACATTCATTCATATCGCTGGGGTGTGTGCACCGTTTGAGTCTCGACTGTTTGTCTCCTTGCGAATCTTTCATCGTTAAACTTCCTAGCGGTGATAGGATCGTTGGCGATCGAGAGGTCCGAGACTGTTCTGTGTTTCTTTGTGAGAGAGCCTGGCTCTCTAATCTTATCGTTGTTGATATTGAGGGTGAGGATTTAATTCTCGGGGATAATTGGCTCGAGCGGCATAGCGCAATCATGAACTACCGCACGAGAATCATCACTATATTAGCCGAGGACGGCACCGAGCACTCTTTCGCGGGGCGAAAGAGGGGAACCCAGAAGTTCGTTATTAATGCCTTGAAGGCGATGAGTCTCCTGCGAAAGGGGTGTACTGGTTATTGGTGCTATGCCTTGAAGGCGGAGAATGGTGGAGTCGAGCTTTCATCGATTCCAGTCGTTAGTGAGTTTCCTGATGTTTTTCCTGACGAGTTACCGGGATTGCCACCGGATCGTGAGGTTGAGTTTGCTATAGAGTTAGAGCCGGGTGCGGATCCGATTTCGAAGGCGCCGTATCGCATGGCACCCTCAAAGATGTCAGAATTGAAGAAGCAGTTGAGCGAGCTTCTTGAGTCGGGGTATGTTCGACCGAGCGCCTCGCCTTGGGGCGCACCGGTCCTATTTGTGCGGAAGAAGGATGGTTCACTACGTTTGTGTATCGACTATCGCGAACTAAACAAGGTGACCATCAAGAACAAGTATCCTTTGCCGAGAATTGATGACTTGTTCGACCAGTTGCAGGGAGCTGCGGTATTCTCGAAGATTGATTTGAAATCGGGGTACTATCAGCTTCGAGTGAGAGAGTCCGACGTGCCGAAAACAACTTTTCGGATGAGATATGGACATTACGAGTTTGTAGTTATGCCTTTCGGGTTAACTAATGCGCCGACGATGTTCATGCAGTTGATGAACAAAGTCTTTATCGAGTATTTGGATAAGTGTTTCGTCATCTTCATTGACGATATTCTTATCTATTCGAGGAGTGAGGATGAGCATGCCCATCATTTGCGGATAGTGTTAGACATTTTGAGGACCGAGCGACTTTATGCGAAGTTCTCGAAATGTGAGTTCTGGCTGAGGGAAGTGATGTTTTTGGGTCACGTGATTTCAGCCGAGGGAGTTCGTGTGGATCCGCAGAAAATTGAGGCAGTGCTGGATTGGGCATCGCCCACAAATGTGAAGGAGGTCCGTAGTTTCTTGGGTTTGGCTGGCTACTACCGTAGGTTCGTCGAGGGTTTCTCAAAACTAGCTCGGCCACTTACACAGTTGCTCCAGAAATCCGAGAAGTTCGTCTGGAATGACGAGAGACAGTCGAGTTTTGAGGAACTGAAGAAGCGTTTGACTTCAGCCCCGGTTTTGGCGTTGCCATGTGGCAATGAGGGATTCGCCGTTTATAGCGATGCTTCAGGACAGGGTCTTGGGTGCGTGTTGATGCAGCACGGCAAGACCATTGCCTATGCGTCGAGACAGTTGAGGCCATATGAACTTAACTACCCTACTCACCATTTGGAGTTAGCGGCGGTTGTCTTTGCACTCAAGATTTGGCGTCACTATCTTTTCGGATCTACATGTCAGATTTTTACCGATCATAAAAGTCTGAAATACATATTTACTCAGCGGGAGTTGAATATGAGGCAGAGGAGGTGGTTAGAGCTGATTAAGGATTATGACCTCGAAATCCTTTATCATCCGGGCAAGGCGAACGTCGTGGCCGACGCCTTGATTCGGAAACCAATTGCGTTGCGAATGCTTGAGATCCTTACGTCTCAGTCTGAGCTTCGGCGGGCTTTGATCGAGTTAGATGTTGAGTTTTTGTTGCCTAGAGCTGTCCTGCAACTTTGTGCTTTAGAGATTTCGTCGTCTTTGATCGATGAAATTAAGTTGAAGCAATTAGAGGATCCGATGATTACTCAAATCCGAGAGAACGTTCTTAAGGGAAAGTCTCCTGGGTTTGTGATTCACGAAGATGGTGTTTTGAGATTTCGGAGTCGGCTTTGCGTGCCGAACGACTCAGAGTTGAGACAGAGTATTTTGCGTGAGGCTCATGCTACACCTTATTCCGTTCATCCTGGTTCGAGTAAGATGTACAAGGACCTGAGGAGGAATTTCTGGTGGAATGATATGAAGGAGGAGGTCGCACAGTTTGTAGCGATATGTTTGACTTCTCAGCAGGTCAAAATCGAGCATCAGCGACCGGCCGGGTTATTGCAGTCACTTCCCATTCCGGAATGGAAATGGGAAGATATATCGATGGATTTCGTTACGAGTTTGCTGAGATCGAGGTCGGGCATGAATATGGTATGGGTGATTGTTGATCGCCTGACCAATTCGGCACATTTTCTGGGCATCAAGGACACTTGGGGTCCTGAAAAGTTGGCTCGTTTGTTTATCACGCAGATTGTGAGGCTTCACGGTACTCCGAAGTCTATTGTTTCGGATCGTGATGGCCGTTTCGTATCGCACTTTTGGCAGGCGGTGCATAAGGCATTGGGTACCCCTTTGCATTTGAGTACCTCTTTCCATCCCCAGTCAGATGGACAGTCGGAGCGCACTATCCAGACATTTGAGGATATGTTGCGCGCTTGTGCTCTTGATTGGAGCAGTGACTGGGAGGAGCATTTGCCATTAATCGAATTCACGTACAACAATAGTTGGCACGCGTCGATTCGGATGGAACCGTATGAGGCACTTTATGGGCGGCGATGTCGATCGCTGATTTGTTGGAATGAGGCGTCCGATTTGGTCGGGACCGAGCCGGATGTCGTTTTAGAGACGAGGCGGAAGATAGAATTAATTTGGGAACGGATGTTGACTGCCCAGAGTCGACAGAAGTCCTATGCCGATGTCCGTCGTCGACCTTTAGAATTCGAGGTGGGAGACCACGTTTTGCTGAAGGTGTCGCCGACGAGGGGAATTTTCCGTTTCGGGAAAAAGGGGAAGTTGAGTCCGAGATTTATTGGACCCTTCGAGATTCTCGAGCGAGTCGGTGGGTTGGCATACCGTTTGGCGTTGCCCCCGGCCCTGAGTCATGTTCATAGCATTTTTCATGTTTCCCAGCTGAGGAAATATGTCCAGGACCCTAGTCACATTATCGATTATGATGAGATTGACGTCGCCTAGGATATTACTTTTGAGGAGCATCCTTTGAAGATTTTGGAACATCGGGAGAAACGACTGAGGCATAAGACCATCCCTTTGGTCAAGGTGCAGTGGTCGAGACACGGTGTCGAGGAGGCAACTTGGGAAACCGAGGATAGCATGCGTGCTAGGTACCCTGAGTTGTTTGTTTCTTAAGTTTCGGGACGAAACTTGTTTTTAGAGGGGTAGAATGTAATATCCGCATTTTTCTTTCCCTTGTATTTTTCTTTTTCGGCGTATTTCCCGATAGTAGTGACCCTCGTGTATCTTTCAGTGTATCTTTCCTATTATCTATGGATTTTATTCCCGTTATTGTCGTGGCGGATCGCTGCGTTTGGGTTGCCGTGGATCCATTCTACGTTATGATGCCTGTTGAGATGTTCCGTTTGATGTTTCGTTCACATTCCGGTGTTTTGGATCGTTCATATTTCGTACCTAGCGCACGCTATTTTTTCTGCATAGCGCACGCTAGGGGTCCCTTAGTAGCGCACGCTACGTTTGTTTCGTAGCGCGCGCTAGCGAGTTATCCCTGGGAGTGGCAGTGCTATTTTTCCAGCCTTCTGGACTGGCGTATTAGCGTGCGCTACGTAGACTAGCGCACGCTAATGTCGAGAGGCTAGCGCACGCTGATGACGCCCGGTAGCGTGCGCTAGCGTGAGTGTCAAAGATCGGGCGATTTACTCTTGGCCGAATCGTCAGTGCCGAAGCGCACGCTACGCTTGTTTGGCAGCGCACGCTAACGGGTCAGGTGAGTTTTGGGCAGTTAGCTTCTAGACTCGGCTGATGCCCAGGTAGCGCACGCTATTGATCGATAGCGCACGCTACCGAGTGGATTTTAGCGCACGCTACGTCTCGAGTAGCGCACGCTAACGACCAAAAGTCTGGCTACTGGACTGGACGCTAATTGTTTTGGCCTGTAATTTTATCCCGTTAGCGCACGCTAACCTTGAGGATTAGCGTGCGCTAACACTCCCTGGCTATATAAACCAGGGAGTTGACCGCGATGAGGGTATTATTTCCATTTCCTCCTCCCTCCCGCGGCAGTGGCGATTTCGGACGATCCCTGGCGATTTCTTCCTTCAATCATCTCATCCAACATCTCCCTTGAGTTTTTGGTGTGTTATAACAACATCAACACGAATCTTTCATCCTAATCCAAGGTAAAATCTCTTAGAACCCTACTTTTGGGCGATTTGGGGGTTTTGGGATTTTCTTCCGATCCGTTCCATTTTGTTGATGGATTCATGATGAATATGATTAATCTTGTTGGTATTTTCAGTTTCCCTACGGATTCATGGTATATTTTCATGGTTTTGCGAAATCGAGAGGGTTTGGTTGTGGTCCGCCCTCGTTGTTATTTTTATACGAATATACATGAATCGTAGGTGGGTTTTCGGGTGTATTCCATTTCCGTTTTCGTCTAGAGTTGGTTGTGATTATGTTCTTCGAATCGTTAGGTTCGGTTCCGTTGATTCTTAGCATTCGTTGGTGATTATCCTTCCGTCCGTTACGTCGTCAATAATTCAAGGCAAGTATTCTTGGAAACCTTTATTCTTAACATGAAATGGTAATGTATATTGTGTGTGCTTTGCTCACCCTGGGAGGGTCCGACGGGGCCTCGGGGGAATCTATGACTTCACTCTGGATTCACGAGTTTGTTTCGCTTGACTCGGGAGGGTCCTTAGAGGCCTCGGGTGGGATTCATGGTGGCGTCTGGTCCTAGGCGATGCACATGCGTGATTTGTTGTTATAAAGTAGCCGGAAGGGGTCCTTAGAGGCCTCGGGTGGGATTCATGGTGGCGTCTGGTCTAGGCAAATTTGATTATTTATTTGTTTGTTTCCGGAAAAAGACATGTCTCGTTTTGGCCCTTGAAATTGTTTGTTTTGGTGCATTGTACTATGAAATGTGTAAGCGATTGGTTTGCCTTGATTACTTGTACTAGCGTAATTGCTAACCCCTTTGGGGACCCGTTATGGGAAATTCTTGTTTTGGATTTCGGTTATGTTCTTAGGACGGCGAGCCACGGGACGATCTGAGGATGTTGGCCAGGGTCGTTGACATGTGCATTTTGGTCCTCTGATGTCTCTTGTCTATTTCGATATGGTTGTTGTCCACTTTTGAAACTTATAAATGGTACTCGCGAGTACTTAGGCTTTTCATTTCAAACCCCGTATTGTATTACTTTAAATTGTTACTTTGTCGGTTGATGCTTATTTCGCCGGTTGTTCCGGGCGTATCTTTATATGTCATATTAATTAAATGTGCGTCCTCGCTATCCGAGATGGTTAGTCGAGTAGTGTTTTTCTTATTGTAGCCTGGTGGGTCCCATGTAGGGATCCACGGCGCTGTAATATACTCCGAATATCTCGGGGTGTTACAATTCGGGCCTTGCCAAGGTGGCCTAGGCTAAGGTTTGCTTGGAAGTGGATTGTGGGGGCCTTGGCATCATTCCGTTGAGGCTCCAGAATCAGGCTCTGATGGCCCGTCATATTTGGGCTCTTCTCACGGGCTCTAATCGCTCTGTCTGGGTTAATTGGGTTCAGACTTTTAGGTTGCAACAGTGTTCTTTCTGGGATCTTAGTGTTTCTCCAGCTTCAGCTTGGTATTGGCGTCAGCTTCTGAAATTGCGTCCCCTTGTTATGGGAGCATTTCAGTATTCTATTGGAGATGGCTCATCCTTCTTCTTGTGGTCGGACCCCTAGCATTCTATGGGTGTGATTAGGCATTCTGTTCCTAGAGATCCTCTGTGTTCCGGCATCGATGTGGGTGCTAGGCTTGATTCGGTTATTGTTGAGGGTTATTGGGAGTGGTCGGTGGTGGATAATCCCGAGCTTTTGCAGATTACTTCTGCTTTGCCACATATTAATGGGGGTCAGGATCGTGTTTCATGGAGGCCGCTTAGTTCGGGTATTTATTCATCCTCTTCTGCTCTTCGGTTCCTTAGAGGTTATTCGCCCCCTGTTCCTTGGGCCCCGCTCTTGCACGGACCGGGGAAGACCCTGAGGCACTCTTTCATCCTCTAGTTGGCTATTCAGGAGCGTTTATCGACTATGAATAAGCTTTGGCTTCAGCATATTGATGGAATTTCTGTCCTTTGTGGTATGGCGGTAGAGACTCGTTCCCATCTATTCTTTCAGTGCCCTTATTCTAGGCGGTGTATTTCTATTGCTAAGAGGGCCGTTCGCTTTAGTTGGCCTCACTCTGTGTGGAGCTCGGGGGTGCTGTGGGTTGCTAGGAGGTGGAGAGGTAAGCACGTGGTCAACGTGGCTTACCGTATTCTCCTAGCTGCGTTGGTCTATTTGATTTGGCAGGAGAGGAATGAGAGGAGGTTTGGTTAGAGGCGTCGAGATCCTCATTCGGTTACTTTCCAGGGGATAGGTCTTGTTCGTGATATTATCTCTCATAGATGGCCCGCTCGTTCTCTATCTAATGTGGCTGTTCGTCGTATTTGGAGGAGAGCTTGGTAGTTTCTATTTTTTTTTTTGTAACTTTTCTATGCTTTGTAGCTTATGTAGCCATTTGTATGTAGGCTTTGTATTCCTACATCTTGCTCTTTGTTATGTTGTTTGTTGCACCATTCTATATGGTTGCCGGGTATTGGCCAGCCTTTTTTGGCCACTCTTATTTTATTAATGCAATTGACTTTCCCCAAAAAAAAAGTGCTTGGGCGGGAAAAATAAAAATTCGTTCATGGGAATCTTTAAAAAGAAAACTTCGTAAGAGGTATGTGCCAACATCACATCGGTTAACCTTGTTTAGGAAGATTGCCGATTTCATGCAAGGCAAACTAAATGTTGGTGAATGTATTGAAGAGTTCGAAAGCTTGGTCTTGATGGGAGAACTAGAAGAAAACGAAGAGCAAAAGATGTCACGTTTTTTACGTGGCTTAAATAAAAACATAGCCAACACGGTGGAGTTATACCCATAAGAAGATTTTGACTTTATGTGGATTATGTGTAAAGATAGAAGCCCAAAATAAAATGAAGTTTTCAAGACCCGAATTTCCTTCCAAATTCGGAAATCCAAGTGTCGGTTCAAGTTTGGGTACTAAAAGCACCACGCCAAGTCCTGTCCCTATCACGGCACCTAAGACTCCCTACGCACCCAAGGAAACAAGTTTGGCGAAGGTACGATGTTTCAAGTGTCAAGGGTTCGGTCATTACCAAAATGCGTGTCCGAACAAACGGGTGGTGACACTAAGAGAGGCTCTTGAGGTCCGGGAAGAATTATTGGCCGAGGACAAAGAGGAAAGGCTCGGTGACGTGTTTGACGTGGAAGAAGAAGAGGAGTGCGAGACTTACACTGCTCCGGATTATGACACGAGTCTCGTCCTTCGTACTTTAGAAAGTCAAGACGGTTTCAAGGGACACGGAACAACGAGATCAAATATTCCACACCAAGTGTCAAATTAAAGACAAATGGTGTAGTTTGATAATCGATGGAGGAAGTTATACGAATGTTGCTTCAAGCGAGATGGTGACAAAGCTCGGACTCATCACTACTACTCATCCGAAACCATACGCGTTACATTAGCTCGATGATGGGAGTAAGGTGAAAGTTTCGAAACAAGTACGGATCGGATTAACTATGGGCTCGTATGGTGACAACGTACTATGTGATGTACTCCCGATGGATGCATGCCACATACTCTTGGTACGACCATGGCTATTTGATAGAGACGTTTTACATCGAGGGAGAAGTAACAAATATGAATTATGGGATAAAGGCAAGAAGATTGTGCTTAAACCGATGGCACCCCAAGCCATTCGTTCGATGAGTTCTAATCAAATGGAAAAACCGAAGCTTACTATGTTTGCTAGTGAGAAAGGGGTGAGACACGCTATTGGCGATGGCGAGCGTGTGTATTTGTTGATGATTAAAGAAACACGAGATATTGACATGATTGTGCAAGGCAAGGGAGATATCGATACCTTGCTACGAGAATTTGCGGATGTCTTCCCGGAAGACTTACCACCGGGTTTGCCACCCTTACGTGGGATTGAACACCAAGTCGACCTTGTTCCGGGTGCATCACTCCCTAACAAGGCCGCCTATCGATGTAACCCCGAGGAGACGAAGGAGTTGCAAAAACAAATCGAGGATCTAATGAATCGCGGGTACGTTCGAGAAAGTTTGAGCCCTTATGCAGTTCCGGTTTTACTTGTCCCGAAGAAAGATGGGTCATGGCGGATGTGTATAGATAGTAAAGCTGTGAACAACATAACCATCAAATATCGATTCCCAATTCCGAGACTTGATGATATGTTGGACGAGTTGCATGGTTCGGTGATCTTCTTGAAAGTTGATCGTACGATCGCATGGGTCCCAATGATGATTGTTTCGGACCGGGACTCAAAATTTCTTAGCTATTTTTGTAACACCTTGTGGAGAAAAGTGGGAACCAAACTCATATTTAGCATGTCACATCATCCACAAACGGACGGCCAAAACAAGGTAACCAATCGAACCTTAGGCACTTTATTACGTGGTCTTGGGGGCAAGACACAAAAGGATTGGAATTTGAAACTTGCACATGCGGAGTTTGTTTATAATCGTTCTCCTACTCATGCCACGACACACTCTCCGTTTGAAGTAGTTTACGGGATAAATCCTTACATGCCGTTAGACCTAATTCCATTGCCGAGTGATGAGTTGGTACATAAGGATGTGGAGTCAAAACTGAAATCAATGATGAAATTACATGAGCAAGTACGTAATCGAATCAAGGAGATAAACGTGACTTACAAAAGAAAGTCGAACAAGCAAAGAAGGCCGAGATTATTCGAAGTTGGCGATTTGGCTTGATTGCATTTGAGGAAAAAGTGTTTTCTAAGTAAACGTAAGAATAAGTTAATGCCACGGGCGGAGGGACCGTTTAATGTAATTGCAAAGGTGAACGACAACGCATACAAATTGGAATTTCCAGGAGATTATGGGGTTCATGCAACCTTTAATGTTGGGGACCTTTCGCCTTACCTCGATGATGATGGAATTTCGAAATTGAGGAAAATTCCTTTTAAAGGGAGAGGAGATGATACTGGATCAATTATTACAAATGAAGAAGACGAAGTAAGGATCAACGTGAAAGACCTTACAACACGCCTTGCACGGACGACTACATATTTAGGCGAGAAAACGGACACAAGACGTGAGTCTCGGTCTCGGCTGTGTCATATGACACGGCCCGTGTCGTAATGTGCCGGAAGATCGAAACCTACTGCCTGCCGAACTCGGCCGTGTCATCCGACACGGCCCGTGCCGCACTGTCCCGGAAGATCGAAAGTCACTGTCCTCCGAACTCGACCGTGTCCCGAGACACGGTCGTGTCGAACCCTTCCGGAAAGTGCCGAAGGACTGCCTGCCCAACTTGACCGTGTCCCGAGACACGGTCGAGTCCTACTCACCCAGAACGTCAAAACTGACTGCCACCCCAACCCGACCGAGTCCTGAACCACGGTCGAGTCCTGCCGACCAAGTTGTACGCGCCGCAGCCGTGTCAAGCGGCACGGCCCGTGTCCAGCAGCCAGCTTTCTTTGTTTATGGTCTTTGTGTGTTGTTTTTGTCTCCCTCACATGGCATGATGACTTGTATATTATGTAGGTTGACTTATAATCATTTTAATATGTGATTCCCTCCCTATCATTTGATTCTTTTGTATTTGATCTTGATGTTTTGTTTTTCATTTCAAGATCTTGTGATCTTGTTTTTATTCCTTAGTTGTTAAGAAGACTACATCTCTATAAGTAGTCTTGTTCATGCTTGTGTTAACCATTGAATGTTGTAATAAGAATACACCTTGTATTTCTATCCTTGATAAATGATTTTTATCAAACTCTTGATTTTTATTCGACGCGCTTTCGAGTTTAATCCGATCGATTCTCAATGGGTCTTGAGAAGAAATCACTTATTGAATTATAGGTCTAATTCGATAAATCCTTGTTCTTGATCGTTCAAGTCTTCTTGATCGATAATCTTACTTTATCCGATATTGCATCCATAAAACTACATCCGAAATAGACTACTCATAAAAAAGACTTCCGCTACGATATTCATATACACTCCGACCGATACATATTCATCTTTCCGGGCGAATTCGAATCATTAGTGGTATCGGAGCCCAAGGCTATTTCATTGGCGATTTTATTGACGATCTCTTGTTCAAAACTATCTCTTGAATCTTGTTATGGATTTCTCCGTTCCCGATTTCTTGATGAAACTCCGTGATGCATTAAGCGGCCTACCGGAGCAACGTATGCAAGAAAGGTGCGGAGACGACGCTCGTTCAACACACCATGCAGACGAGTTTAAAGTAAACGAACTTCCGGAGTTCGTTGGAGGTACCGATCCCGAAGCCTATTTGTAGTGGGAACGGAAGATTGAACGCATGTTCGAATTCAAAGACCTTAATGATGAGAAACGTTGTAAATATACAATTATGAAGTTAGGGAAGGGTGCTTCTCTTTGGTTCGAATGAGTGAAGATACGAAGAGCTCGGGCGGGAAAAGCAAAAATCCATTCGTGGGATTCTTTAAAAAGAAAACTTCGTAAGAGGTATGTGCCAACATCACATCGGTTAACCTTATACCGGAAGATTGCCGACTTCATACAAGGCAAACTAAGTGTCGGTGAATATATTAAAGAGTTCGAAAGTTTGGTCTTGATGGGAGATCTAGAAGAAAACGAAGAGCAAAAGATATCACGTTTTTTACGTGGCTTAAATAAAAACATAGCCAACACGGTGGAGTTATACCTATATGAAGATTTTGATACTTTATGTGGATTATGTGTGAAGATAGAAGCCCAAAATAAAATGAAGTTTTCAAGACCCGAATTTCCTTCCAAATTCGGAAATCCAAGTGTCGGTTCAAGTTCGGGTACTAAAAGCACCACGCCAAGTCCTGTCCCTATCACGGCACCTAAGACTCCCTACGCACCCAAGGAAACAAGTTTGGCGAAGGTACGATGTTTCAAGTGTCAAGGGTTCGGGTGATAATCATAATTCATCAAGACTACGTGCGATTTTCACACACTTAGTGTGCAGTTTTGCAGCTCCCGATCCGGCAGCGCGTGCGGGCGCGTGAGACATCCCCTCCATCATCGGCCGGTGGCAGATTGTTCGCCTCTTTGAGACGATTGTCCCCTCCAAATTTCACTCAAATCCGACCACGTTTACCTGTGCAAATCTAGGTTGCAAATTCCGACTGGAAACTAGATTTTCGCCGAACTTCGTTTGCATTTTCCGGCCACGTCCATGGCGCAAACTCTTGGCCACCAACCGTAATAGACTCCTGTTGTAATTCCGGTCATTTCCCCTCTGGTCCCGTTGACTGAATCGCGGTTTCCGGCCGGCGACGATTCTTGGTCAACCATTAACCGCGACTGCGTTTTTCCATTTTCCGACGTGCTCCGGCCTCCTCTCGGCAGCGGACCACCTCCATTGGATTCCTCTCGTCGATCCGCTTCCATTGCTTACAATTTCGACCAGGTTCCGGCCACCTCAGATTCCGACGAGATTTTCCGGCGGGTCTTCCTTAGGCGGTTCTTGGGAGCCGCTCTCCAGCAGTTTTGCTCCTTCTGTCATGGCCGATGATGGCCGGTCGCTGCCGGCGAATGGGCACCCACCGGACTTGTTCACCCTTCGTCGATTCCGACAATGATTTCTACGGAAGTCCTCATGTCATGCTTTCAACATATGATGTCTTCTCTTTCCAGCATTTTTTATTCGGAGACGCCTTCGGCTACTCCATCATTCCCGACTTCGGCGCCGCTCCAAAATTCGGCCCACCAGCTCGGTTCCCTCAATCAAGACAACCCAGGTTTGGGAAAAACTACAGGTCCCTCTTCTCCATCTTTCAAGGAAGCTCTGACAGGTAATCTCTCTAACTCGAGGAAAGATATTCATTTCGCAGATGATATTTATCGTATCTACTGTGATCCGGTGGGCAAAGGGGACTTCATATCTATTTCCTTGGATGAAAAAATTTACTCTGAAAGAGTTAAAACCTTCAAAATTCCTTAAATGGTCGGTTGTTGTAACAGAAAAACTCTAACCCTTACTCTCTTGATCAACTGAAGGTTGAGTTGCAAAATGCTTGGTCTATCTCCACGTCCTGGAAATTAATACCTCTGGGAAAAGGATACTTTAACGTTCAATTCAATAATTCGGAAGATAAAAATCGTGTTTTTAGCAAAACCTCTTGGAACTTGGTCTCCGGATATTTTCGTTTATCCACTTGGATTCCGGATTTCAACCCTTATAAAATTGCTACTTCTAAAGCACAAGTTTGGATCCGAATCTATGAGTTGCCGATTGAATACTGGCACCCTCAACTTATTGTTACTATTGCTAAGAATCTTGACAACCCTTTGAAAATTGATGAACGTTCTCTGAATGGGGAGGTAGGTCATTTTGTTCGGGTCCTAATTGAAATTGACTTGGAAGACCATGTTCACAACAATATCATGGTTGAATGTTTGGGTCACTGTGTTTTCCCTTATATTAGCTACAAAAAAATTCTAGAGTTTTGCACTCATTGCTCAATCATTGGTCACTCCAAAAATTCCTGTAGAAGCAAAAAATTGGCTCCAAACTCTAACTCTACGGCTCCTAGCAACCGCCAGAATCGTCAATCCAAATATGTTCGGAAACCATCCCCTACCCCTACTGTTAGGGTCAATAATTCAAACAACAATAATGCTTCAATGTGCTTGATGTTGAAACAACAGAAGGTGATTCCATTCATGATCACAATCAGCTCACCTTGATGGTTTTCGAGCCTTCAATAGAGCAAAATGATACCACTGCCCCCACTTGTGAGTTCTCCGTTGAACATACCAACAATAACATGTTATCCCTTACCACTAACATCTTCCGGCCTGATAATAACAACACGCCAGTGTCTTCTAAGGGCACGATCTTGCCTGACCCTTCTTCATCCTCTCGTCATGAGCAACCGACTAACACGGTTGGGCCCCCTATTGTGTCTGCTGACCATGACAAAGATAAGAGCCATACCATTACTGCTAAGGCAAGAAAATCTATTGTTATTTCTCCTCTTATTTCCTCAGAAAAACCTCACGCTCCGCTAAAACAAGCCAAAAGGGATGTTAAATTCCCAAAGACGGTGCAATTACTCCCTGCCAACTCCACGGCAGCGAAAAATCTTAATTTGGCCGCTTCTAAACCTTGACGAAATTCTTCTGAGGAAGAGGATCAGCAAAATAATCCGCCTGAAGCACGGATAACCGCCATTTCTAAATGAATATCCTTTCCTGGAATATCAGGGGGATCAGGAAGCGGGTTGCTAGGGACCACCTTCGTCACTATATCACGGTTTGTAAGCCAGATATTCTTTGTATCATCGAGCCATTCACTTCTTTTGCTCGTTCCGATCTTTCTCTCTGGCATTCGGGTGGTCTTTCTCTTCTTGCCGAGAATCAGCGAGGGAATCGGGACCCCAACGTTTGGGTGCTCGGCTCCCTCAACATATCTAATTGCCAAGTCATCCATGTCTCTGATCAGGTTATCATCATGGACATCTCTTTTAATGGATGGGACTTTCGGGCGTCCGTTGTACATGGTGATCGTAACTATATTGGTCGCAGGAATCTTTGGAAGGATATCCTGAGATTCCTTCACCCTAATCTTTTAGTTTTCGGAGATTTTAATGCCGTCATTGGGGCACATGAGCGTTGCAGTCTTCATGTTCCCAACGCTACCTCTTGTCGGGAGTTCAGTCAATTTGTTGATGAGGCCTTGCTTGTTGGCATCCCTTTTACTGGTCATCGGTTTACCTGGAGAGGCAAGGTTCACGATTATTCTCATGTTGAGACCCGCATTGATCGGTTTTTGGCCACCCCCGATTTTATCAATCACTGGGTTTCTACGAAATATCATGTTTTCCCTAGGACCTACTCTGATCACCACCCGATCTGGCTCACCTCCACTTTGGGTAATACTTCTTCTCCCAGACCTTTCTGTTTTCAACGTATGTGGACTACTGATAATTCATTTATTGATGTTATTCGGAAATGTTGGAATCTTAATTGTGGAAACCGGTCTCCTTGGGACTTGGTTTTGTACAAGCTTAAAAGACTGTGTCGTACCCTCAAGCATTGGAATTTTTCGTCTTTTGGTGATATTTTCACTAAAAAAAGTCAGCTTTTGGATCAACTTGGTGAGATTCAGTCTCTCATTGATGCGGATGGGTATACCGACGAGCTCTTCTGTCAGGAGGTCGAAACAACTGCGGCCTTGAACGACATTCTTAATAAAGAGAGTCTTTTCTTCCAACAAAGGAGTAGGACTAACTGGCTTAAGGATGGTGATCGGAATACTGCCTTTTTCCATAGGACAGTTAAGATGAGGAATAATCGTCTTCAACTCTCTTCTCTCCTTATTGACGGTGATCTTTGTCGTGATCCGCCTACCATCTCGAACCACATTGTGAATTTTTATCAGCACCTTTTCGAAGGCCACCCGATTGCTACTAACTGACCCACTGGTTTCTCTCTTCCTAAGGTTTCTCATCAGCATAACTCCATCCTTACCGCTATTCCCCATTCCGAGGAAATTCGTTCTACAGTATTCGATATGGAGCCTCACAGTGCCCCTGGGCCTGATGGCTTTACTAGATTATTTTATCAGTTCTCTTGGGAGGTCATTGGTACCGATATTGTGGCGGCTATTCGGAAATTTTTCATTGAGGGTGATCTTCCGATGGGTCTTAACTCTAGCTTAGTAGCTCTCATTCCTAAAGTCAAAGGGGCCATCTCTATTGAGCAATCCCGGCCTATTGTCTTAAGTAACTTTATCTTCAAGATTATTACTAAAATCCTCACGGCCAGACTTTCTAGTTTTATTCATGAGATCATCAGCCCCCATCAGTTTGGCTTTATTCCGGGTCGGCGCATCCATGATTGTATATCTATAGCTTCGGAATGCGTTAATTGTTTGAATCGCCGTGCGTTCGGCGGTAACATGGCTATTAAAATTGACATTCGTAAAGCTTTTGACACTCTCTCCTGGGAGTTCTTATTGGATGTTCTTCACAGTTTTGGTTTTCACGACCAATTGGTTGCTTGGGTTTTCACCATTCTTCACTCAGCGAAGCTTTCCATTCTTATAAATGGCGCTCCTACGGGTTACTTTGCGTGCAGTCAAGGGGTTCGGCAAGGTGATCCCATGTCCCCTCTTTTATTTTGTATTGCTGAGGAGATGCTCGGTCTCATGCTCTCCAATGCGGTTCGGACTACTCTCTTTAAGCCTATTTTTGAGGGCCGTAAGATTGTCTATCCATCTCATTTTTTTTATGCGGATGATGCTACCGTGTTTGGTCGTGCCTCTACGGATAATGCCAATGCCTTATCGAAGATTCTTGATGATTACTCAGCTATCTCGGGCCAGGCTATGAACCGTACTAAATCTAAGGTTTATTTTGATTCACATGTTCCTATACACACCAAACGGGCCATTCTGCGCACCCTTGGCATGCGCGAGGGATCACTCCCTTTCAATTACCTCGGGGTTCCGTTATTCTGTGGCATACCCTGTCTCATCCATATTGCCCCGGTCATTGACAAAATTATTAGTAAATTTTCTGCTTGGAAAGGATCTTCTCTCTCGATGGCTGGTCGTATTTGCTTAGTTAACTCTGTCATCATGAGCTCCTCCATTCACTCAATGATGATATATAGTTGGCCAATCAAATTGATAAACAAATAAGATTCGGCGGCTAGAAATTTTATTTGGTCGGGGGACATTAGTCACAAGAATGCATGTACTGTGGCCTGGAGCAGAGTTTGTTCCCCTTTAGAGGAGAGAGGGCTTGGGGTGAGGCATCTTCGTACGATGAATGAATCCTTTTTGTTCCGTTTGGCCTGGGTTATTCTGCAGGAAGATTCCCTCTGTGGTCAGTTCCTTCGTCAGAGTTTCTCAGAAGTAATTTGGATACTCGCAAGATTGTTTCTTCCTCTATATTCAGGGGGGTTCGTAATCATATTCCCCATCTTCTTAACATTTCCAGTTGGGTTATTGGAAATGGTCAGAATATTAATTTTTGGTGGGACAACTGGCTGGGTTATTTCACTGGTGATCGGTTGGGTATTCCTCAACATCTCAGAAGTACCTTCTCTAACACCATCAATGATTTTTACTATGACGGGACCTGGCATCTTACCCTCGATTTCATGGAGAGGTGTCGTGATGTTGCTTTAGATGTTGTCTATACCCCCTATGACTTTGAAGGAAAAGATGAGTGGGTTTGGGCTACATCAGTGCACTGCAATGTTACCTCTCAAATCGCTTATTGGCACCTTCGCCACAACTTTCCTAAGGTGAGCTGGGGGAAATGGATTTGGCACAAATTAATCCCCGCTCGTCGTTCTCTCACGTTCTGGAAGGCTATTCACAACAGGCTTCCTGTTTTTGATCTTCTTCATTTCATGGGTTTCATTGGTCCTTCGGTTTGCCTTTTCTGTCTCTCTGCCCCTGAATCGATTGACCACATTTTCACTGACTGCATGGTTATCTGGCAGTTCTGGGACTATATTGAGAGGGGCTTCTTAATCTCTTTAGAATTGAATGCTGGGTTCGGGCACTTCATCATTCGAGCTATGGATATCAGATTTAGTCAGCAGATCTCTACTCTCTGGAGATTCACTATTATTACTGCTGTCTGGGCTATCTAGCATATTCGTTGTGATGTTTTATATAACGAAGCTAAATTTTCTATCATAACTCTTCGTTCTATAGTTTGGTCTCTTCTAAGAGAATGTAATAACTATGACATGGGCACCATGGATAACTCTATTTCTGATCTGGTTCGTCTTCGGGCTCTGGGTGTGGCTGGCCGCGCGGGACCCCCACTTTACCCTATTTATGTGAAATGGTATCCCCCCCCCCCAATTGGCTGGATGAAAGTTAACACTGATGGGATGTCTAGAGGTTGCCCAAGCTTGGGTGCTATTGGCCTTGTTTATCAGAATCGTCTGGGCCGGGTTTTTGGCACCCTCTCTGCGGCAATTGGTTGAAGTTTTGCCTTCCAAGCTGAGTTGGTCGCGGCTATTCATGCTATCGAGATTGCTTTTTATCATGGTTGGGATTATTTGTGGCTGGAGTCTGACTCTATTTATGTTGTGAGCATTCTCTCAGATCGTAGTTCTGCTGTTCCCTGGATCTACCGCAGTCGTTTGAGGTGGATTTGGCGTATTATTGATAGCATGCACTGCAGGGTCTCTCATATCTATAGAGAAGGGAATGCTGTGGCAGACTGGCTTTCTAAAAGATTGGTTTCTTACGAGTGGTCTAGCGAAGCGCCAGAGTCTCTCCGAGATCTTCTGTCGAGGGATATGTCTCCTATGTACTTTAGCCGACATTAGTTTTCTCGCAGCATAACGCTCGGGTACTCTTTTTCCCTATCGTAGGTTTTTCCCATTGGGTTTTTCTACGATAGGGTTTTAACGAGGCCTGCGGCTGCAACCCCATACATCTGGTATGGGGGTTTAGTATTCTGTTTTCATAGATAGCTTTTGCATTTATGTTTTTATCTCTGTTTCTCTTGACTACCCGCCTGTGGGATTAGCTTGAGATTTTATTTTGTTGCCTATCCCGGTTGCCTGGTTGTGGTATCCATTGGCTCTCTCTGTAACTCTTTTCTGTTTCTCGTTTTTATAATAATATTGACCTTGATGAGTCAAAAAAAAAAAAAGATCATGTGATCTTGTTGTTTTAGATTCCTTAGTTGTAAGAAGACTTCACCTCCTATAAGTAGTCATTGATTAGCCTTGTAAAAGAGGATGAATTTGAATGTTGAAAGAATACACTTTGTGTTTTCCTAGGTGAATGCTTTTCATCAAAACTTGATTTTTATTCGACGCGTTTTCGAGTATTAATCCGATCGATTCTCAATAGGTCTTGAGAAGAAATCACTTGTCGAATTATAGGTCTAATTCGATAAACCCTTATTCTTGATCGTTCAAGTCTTCTAGTTCGATTTTTCATTATTATATCCAATATTACTTCCATAAAATACATCCAAAAACACCCTACTCATAAAAAGACTTCCACTACGATATTCAAATATCGATTCCCAATTCCGAGACTTGATGATATGTTGGAAGAGTTGCATGGTTCGGTGATCTTTTCAAAAGTTGATTTAAGAAGTGGCTATCATCAAATTCGCATGCGAGAAGTGGAGGAATGGAGGACGGCTTTTAAAACAAAACATGGATTACATGAATGGCTCGTCATGCCCTTTGGCCTTACAAATGCACCAAGTACTTTTATGCGATTAATGAATGAGGTACTTAAGCCGTTTTTGGGAAAGTTTGTCATCATATACTTAGACGACATCTTGATTTATAGTCAATCATTGCAAGAACATACCGGACACTTGAGGAAAGTCTTTGAGATCCTTAGGGATCAAAATCTGTATGGGAAGAAGGAGAAGTGCTCGTTTCTAGTCGAGAGTGTAGCCTTTCTTGTCTACATTGTTTCCAAAGAAGGAGTGTCGGTGGATCAAGCCAAGATCGAGGCGATTAAATCTTGGCCTACTCCCAAGACCATCACGGAGGTCCGATCCTTTCACGGACTTGCTTCATTTTATCGGAGGTTCATATGAGACTTTAGCACCATTTCTAGTCCGATAATGGAATGCTTGAAAAAAGGACCGTTTGTGTGGAACGGGGCTGTCCAAGGGGCATTTGAAAAATTAAAGGCGAAAATGTACAAGGCACCTATCTTGGCGTTACCCGAATTTTCACAACCATTCGAGGTAGAATGTGACGCGAGTGGAGTGGGTATTGGGGCGGTTCTCGTCCAAGGGAGACGACCAATTGCATACTTCTTGGAGAAATTGGGTGGGGCTCGACTCAACTATTGTACTTATGACAAGGAGTTCTATGCCATTGTGAGAGCTCTTGATCATTGGAGCCATTACCTTTGGCCGAAACTGATACGGAATTGACTTGTTCGAATAAAGAAAACAAAGCAAGGATCGACGTAAATGGCCTTACAACGCGTCATGCACGTACGGCGACATTTTTAGGGGAGAAAACGGACACAAGACGTAAAAGGACCAAGCTGCCGAGCTCGACCGTGTCCAACCTGACGGGAAATGTCCAACCTGCTGGAAAATGCCGAAGCACTGCCGACCGAACTCGGCCGTGTCGTCCGACACGGCCCGTGCCGTACTCTTCCGGAAATGCCAAAGTCACTGTCGGCCGAACCCGACCGTGTCGTCCGACACGGTCGAGTCTTACTCGTCCAGAACTGCTGGAATGTCTGCCCGTCCAACCCGACCGTGCCAGGCGACACGGTCGAGTCCTACTCGCCCAGAAATTCCAGAACGCCTGTCGGCCGAACCCGACCGTGCCAGGCGACACGGTCGAGTCTACTACTTGAATCGCCGAAATGCGCCTGGACACCCGACTGTGTTCCAGGCGACACGGTCGAGTCACTGCCGACCAGGACGCGCGCGCCTCGGCCATGTCAAGCGACACGGCCCGTGTCCAGCCGGCTGTTTTCCTTATTTTATAGCCTTTTGTGCTATTTGTCTTGTCTTTTCTTCTTTTACTCATTTTAGGAATTTTGTTTCCCTAAATCATGATTTTGTGTTCCCTTTTGTATTTTATTTTGATTTGTTTTTATTATTCAGAGATTTTGTAATCTTTGAATTGTTTTCTTTAATTGTTAGGAAGACTTGAGGTTTCCTATATATAGTCTTGTGTAAGCATGGTAAGATGATAAATTTGAATGTTGAAAGAATACACTTTGTGTTTTCCTTGGTGAATGTTTTTCATCGAAACTTGATTTTTATTCGACGCGTGTTCGAGTATTAATCCGATCGATTCTCAATAGGTCTTGAGAAGAAATCACTTATCGAATTATAGATCTAATTCGATAAACCCTTGTTCTTGATCGTTCAAGTCTTCTTGTTTGATTTTTCATTGTTATATCCGATATTATTCCCATAAAACACATCCAAAAACACCCTACTCGTAAAAATCCTTCCGCTATCATACACTTACATATACTCCGACCGATACGTATCCACTCTTCCGGGCGAATTCGTATCATAAGTGGTATTGGAGCCCAAGGTCATCTCCTTGGGCGATTTATTCAACGATTTCTTGTGAAGAACTATCTCTTGACTCTTGTTATGGATTTCTTCGATCTCGATTTCTTGATGAAACTACGTGACGCACTAAACGGCTTACCAGAGCAATGTATGCAAGCAAGACGCAGAGACGACGCCAACGATATTTATTTCTTAGCTAAATTCCGCAGCATACCGGAGTTTCACGGATCTAGTAATCCAGATGCGTGCATAGATTAGCTCCATGCTTGTGAGGAGCACGCGGACTTCAAGGCTGCCCCGATCAACCGCCGCGTTTTGCTGGTGGCAAAGTGCCTCCGCGGTAGCGCCGCCGTCTGGTGGCAAAAACGGAAACAGTCATGTTCACAACAACGTAAGCCAAAACTCAGAGATTGGAAAAAATTCATAAAACATTTCAATCGAAGGTTCAAATCATACCACCACTCGTTGTTCCCCCACCACCAATCCTTCGACGCCCCACCGTCGACCTTCGATCTAAGGTTTTTCCCCATCAAGGAATTCCTAGCAGAATCTTTTTTCGATGAAGACGATGTCCCTACGGTCATTTTTAATGCAGTAGACGAGACAGAGGTTTCAACGGCGCAATACAATGAAGAAGATGAGTTGAGCCATGTTAACGAACTTGGATCTTGCTATTATGAGCATGGGCCGATTAGTTGTGTTGGCCAAATTGACCAAAATGGACATGATGGGACGAATGAATTATGGTCAGATGAGTATTTAACACAAGTCGGGCCTTTTAAAGATGTGGAAGACAAAATTGAGCTTGGTACTAAAATTGGTCGGTTAGAAGAAAACGACAATTTTGGGCCTAAATTTTATATCGACTCAGTTTCTGGTGATGGACTTATTGTCTTGGATGATTACCAAATTGAGGTTAGTAAATTATTTTGTGATGGGCCATTATTGGAGGAGCCCAACAATATTGAAATAGAGAGTTGGTCAGATTATGACGGACCGCCAGCATTTGATGAGGAACCAGTTGATGAAGAGGAATCCGTAATAAATTCTGTGTTTCCCATTCTTGATGGTGAACCCGATGTGGAATTATCAGTGTTTCCAATTCTGGATGATGAACCCGATGTGAAATTATCCGTGCGTCCCATTTCAGATGTCCACTCATGTCATGATATCGGTATTACCTGGCAGAGTAATTATTATTATTTTATTAATAATGATAGTTATTTTGTTGGTGATTCTCGAGGGGCCCCCACTACCTATCGTCTCAAGATTTTGGGCCATGTACGCACTGCGGATATTTTCGAAATCAAATACGTGGAGGTTTTAGCTATTTCATCTGGAAACGATGGGAGTTCGGAATTGAGGACAATTCCCTTTAAAGGGGGAGGGAATGATACGAAATTGACTTGTCCGAATAAAGAAAACAAAGCAAGGATTGACGTAAATGTCCTTACAACGCGTCATGTACGTACGGCGACATTTTTAGACGAGAAAACGGACACAAGACGTAAAAGGACCAAGCTGCCGAGCTCGACCGTGTCCAACCTGCCGGAAAATGCCGAAGCACTGCCGACCGAACTCGGCCATGTCATCCGACACGGCCCGTGCCTTACTCGTCCAGAACTGCCGGAACGTCCCCGTCCAACCCGACCATGCCAGGCGACACGGTCGAGTCCTACTCGCCCAGAAATGCCGGAACGCCTGTCGGCCAAACCCGACCGTGCCAGGCGACACGGTCGAGTCCTACTCGCCCACAACTACCGGAAATGACTGTCTAGACACCCGACCGTGTTCCAGGCGACACAGTCGAGTCACTGCCGACCAGGACGCGCGCACCGCGGCCGTGTCAAGCGACACGGCCCGTGTCCAGCGGCTGTTTTCCTTATTTTATAGCCTTTTGTGCTATTTGTCTTGTCTTTTCTTCTTTTACTCATTTTAGGGATTGTGTTTCCCTAAATCATGATTTTGTGTTCCCTTTTGTATTTTATTTTGATTTGTTTTGATTACTCAAAGATTTTGTAATCTTTGAATTGTTTTCTTTAATTGTTAGGAAGACTTGAGGTTTCCTATATATAGTCTTGTGTAAGCATTGTAAGATGATGAATTTGAATGTTGAAAGAATACACTTTGTGTTTTCCTTGGTGAATGCTTTTCATCGAAACTTGATTTTTATTCGATGCGTTTTCGAGTATTAATCCGATCGATTCTCAATAGGTCTTGAGAAGAAATCACTTATCGAATTATAGGTCTAATTCGATAAACCCTTGTTCTTGATCATTCAAGTCTTCTTGTTCGATTTTTCATTGTTATATCCGATATTATTCCCATAAAATACATCCAAAAACACCCTACTCGTAAAAAGCCTTCTGCTATCATACACTTACATATACTCTGACCGATACGTATACACTCTTCCGGGCGAATTCGTATCAGAAATATTTCATCCTACATTCGGATCATGAGTCTTTAAAATATATTAACGGCCAACAAAAGTTGAGTCTGAGACATGCTAAATGGGTGGAATTCTTGCAATCGTTCGACTTTTCCTCGAAAGAAAAGGATGGCAAGAGCAACGTTGTGGTGGATGCATTGTCTAGGCGTTATGCCTTGCTTTCTACTCTTGATATTCGTTTGCTTGGGTTCGAAACATTGAAGGAATGCTATGATGGTGACACGGATTTTGGCAAGATTTTTATTCATTGCAAATCTGGTCCGTTTGGAGAGTTTACATTACAAGAAGGCTTCTTTTTCAAAGGAAATCGTCTTTGTTTACCCAAACACGTGATTCGAGAATTGTGGTTCGGGAAGCTCATGGTGGAGGCTTGGCCGGGCATAATTGTGTAACATGCCATATTGCAAAAAGTTCATTCAAACCGGGAGTATACATGCCTTTGCCGATTCCGGAAAGGCCGTGGGAAGATGTCTCGATGGATTTTATTGTTGATTTACCTCGTACTCAACGAGGAAGAGATGTTATTATGGTTGTTGTAGACCGATTTTCGAAGATGGCTCACTTTGTGGCTTGCCACAAGACGGACGACGCGAGTAACATCGCCGATTTGTATTTTCGAGAGATCGTATGATTGCATGGGGTCCCAAGGACGATTGTTTCGTATTGAGACTCAAAATTTCTTAGCTATTTTTGGAACACCTTGTGGAGAAAAGTGGGAACCAAACTCCTATTTAGCACATCACATCATCCACAAACGGACGGCCAAACCGAGGTAACCAATCGAACCTTAGGCACTTTATTACGTGGTCTCGTGGGCAAGACACAAAAGGATTGGGATTTGAAACTTGCACAAGCGGAGTTTGCTTATAATCGTTCTCCTACTCATGCCACGGCACACTCTCCGTTTGAAGTAGTTTACGGGATAAATCCTTACATGCCGTTAGACCTAATTCCATTGCCGAGTGACGAGTTGGTACATAAGGATGCGGAGTCAAAACTGAAATCAATGATGAAATTACACGAGCAAGTACGTAATCGAATCAAGGAAATAAACGAGACTTACAAAAGAAAGGCGAACAAGCAAAGAAGGCCGAGATTATTCGAAGTTGGCGATTTGGTTTGGTTGCATTTGAGGAAAGAGCGTTTTCCAAGTATACGTAAGAACAAGTTAATGCCACGGGCAGAGGGACCGTTTAAAGTAACTACAAAGGTAAACGACAACGCATACAAATTGGAACTTCCGGGAGATTATGGGGTTCATGCAACCTTTAATGTTGGGGACCTTTCGCCTTACCTCGATGATGACGGAATTTCGGAATTGAGGACAATTCCTTTTAAAGGGGGAGGAGATGATACGGGATTAATTATTACAAATGAAGAAGACGAAGTAAGGATCGACGTAAAAGACCTTACAACACGCTTTTTACGGACGACTACATATTTAGGCGAGAAAACAGACACAAGTCGTGGGGCCTCGGTCTCGGCCGTGTCATATGACACGGCCCATGTCTTATTGTGCCGGAAGATCGAAACCCATTGCCTGTCGAACTCGGCCGTGTCATCCGACACGGCCCGTGCCGCACTGTCCCGGAAGATCGAAAGTCACTGTCCGCCGAACTCGACCATGTCCCGAGACACGGTCGTGTCGAACCCTTCCAGAAAGTGTCGAAGGACTGCCTGCCCAACCCGACTGTGTCCCGAGACACGGTCGAGTCCTACTCGCCCAGAATGTCGAAACTGATACAAACACGATTGTGCTACCAAGAGAGTTAGGAACGGTTGGAACCGTCAGGGACCCCACTGGTCCTATCACACGTGCACGTGCTAGGAAGTTGAGAGAACAAACGAGTGAAATGTTGAGAACGAGTGACACTAGCACCACCTCACGAAATAAACTTAATGCACGTTCCTCACCCGTTACCTTATTATCTGTTATTAATTCTTATGAAGACAACTTGGTTCCTACTCAAGAGGTTTACTGTATGACCTCGATCAAATCCTCTCTTGAAGACCCTCACACTGAGGCTGCTTGGAGTGCACTGAATAAAGACCCTGAACCTAGAAGAATTCACGTCCAAAGAAAAGAAGAATACAAGCTCGTCCTTAAGCTGCCCGAATTAGAAGTGGAAATCATGTCTAAATTTAGTGACTGTGCAACGGTGGATCTACTTGATATTCAAGAAGGCCCGACAGTTGTTCATATCCTAAGCCCAGATATAGCTTTGCTTGAGGTCAGCCCAGATATAGCTAAAAACAGAAAGCTTGAGGGCGGACCCCAGATATTGCCTAAATAATGGCATGAGGGCGTCTTTGTCGTATTTCCTAAAAATGAGAGTTAAATCATAAAAACTCGAAAAGAGAGATACTCTATAAAAAAGGATGAACAACCGAAGGTCGACTTGATGATTAAAGAAAATCCATCCTAGCTTGAAAATTAGACTTAGGCGTGAAGAAGCTTCAAGGAAGGTGTGATATTTTACTTTGTCTTGAAAAAGGTACTTCAGCATGTGGAAGTTTCAAAGAGAACGTGAGGATTGTGAAGACCAAGACCTTTTCAAGATTTCTTTATTTACTTTATAGTTAAGTTGTTGTTAGTTTATTCCCTTTTTAATCCTGTCCCATGTGTAGCCGCCCTGCATTGTCTTAAAAAGTAGGGACACTTGATTTTATTTCCTTAGTTTAATATGTCAGGGATAATATAGTTTGTTTTGTACTCTCCTATAAAAGGAGACCTTTAGGTAACGAGAAGATCAATCAACCTTTTGAAATCAAAAGATATTTCGGCCTTGTGCTAGAATCAGAGCTGTTGCTCGAATTTTCTTGAGTATTATTCTTATAATTCTCACTTCTACATTCTTACAATTTTAGTTCATAAAATTGTTAAGTCTTAATCACAGAAACTTGAGTTCTTAGAATAATTCCAAACGTTTCTTTAGAACAGGATTCTAAGGGGATTATAGTAATTAATTCTAAGGGTTTGAAGTGCCCTCATCATTTCCGTATCCATTGTTCTTGCATCAAATACATCCATTGTTCTTATCTGAAATATACGATCCATTGTTCTTTATCAAATACAATCCATTGTTGCTACACCGAAGTACCGTACTGAAGTGAAGTCCATTGTTACTATAACGGAGTACTCTCCAAATATTGCCACACCAATGTACGATCGACTCTCGCTGAATCAAAGTGCCATCGATTCTGTCTGTATCGAAGTACTGCGGAATTAAAGAGCTGTATCGAAGTACTGCTGTCTTGAAGAGTTGTATCGAAGTGCCGTTGTATTGAAGAGCTGTATCGAAGTGCCTCTGTACCGACTGTCCAGTATTATTATTTGCCGTTTGCTTCCGCTCGAGAATTTATACTTCCGCTTCACACAACCACGAATCACAACAGTTCCTGTATTGGTAACACTGTTGGGTATCGATCGGCATCATTTGGTATCGGAGAACGATTTTGTCATTCCTTTCTTATCGTTATTCTCATATATCTATATATATATATATACATAAATAATTTTGCGATTCGCATTAGAGTTAAGTTGTTGTGTTTTAGGTAAGCTACTCGATATTTGTTTACTGTTTCGAATCACTTAGTACCATGATGACAGGATCAAGAAACTCAAAGGATGGAGAAACTCCAGCCCTTAGATGAGCTGGGAAGGATCCCGTAGATGAAGAAGAGGTCTTAAGCGACGACCCAGTTACTAATAAAATCCAAAGCTTCCGTGATGTGCAATTCCAACTCGAGGGCCTGACATCCTACATACGAAGGATGGAAAACATGATGTTGGAAATAAGAGAAGAAATGAAATCCCATAGAACGTCACCAACTCCCGAACCTACTATTAGAAATAGGGAGGATCGAGAGAGAGAACCCACGATGAGAGGAAGGGATTCACGGTATAGAGGTAGAGAAAGGGGTAGAGTTAGGGCGGTCCCTCCACCACCCGAATACTATCCGGAAGATGAATATGACGAGTACTTTGAGGATGACAGACAGCCTAGGACCGACCAAGAACCTAGAGAACAACGAGTACGGGTAGATGATAACTTAAGTAGTGTTAAGTTCTCCATACCACCTTTTGAAGGCAAATCTTATCCGAAACTTATTTTGAATGGGTTAGGAAGTTCGAGGGACAATTTGAGTGTCGAAATTTTTTTGATCTTAAGAAGGTTAAGATAGCCACTGTAGAGTTCACCGGGTATGCTCTTATATGGTGGGATCATGTAGTTCAACTTAAGCATCGACATGGGGAAAGACCCATAGATACATGGGAAGAACTGAAGCGAGTGATGAAGGAAAGATTTGTTCCTAGCTATTACATGAGGGACCTTCGGTATAGTCTCCAAACTTTAAGGCAAGGGACTAAATCAGTAGACGATTACTATAAGGAAATGGAAACAGGACTGATTAGATGTCGTATAGAGGAGGACCACGATAGTACCATGACTAGGTTCTTAGCCGGACTCAATGTTCAGATTAGAGACCAATTAGAGCTCATGACTATGCATGACTTAGAAGAAATGGTGCACACGGCTAGGAAAATAGAAACTCAAGTTCGGAGGCGTCAAACTAGGAAGACCCCCACTCCTAGTATCCCATGGAAATCGAGACAGCCCACTAACCATAAGGAAGACCCAAAACCATCGGTCACAAGGGTCCAGACAGCCCCTAATCCGCCAACTAAGCCCCAACCTTCATCAAGTTCCAAACCTCAACCTAGGACACATGAGATACGATGCTATAGGTGTCAAGGTATAGGTCACATAGCCCCAAACTGCCCAAACAAGCGAGATGTAGTCATTAAGTCAGGGGAAATAGCGACTGAAAGTGAGGGAGAAGAAGAGATTAAGGATGAGGATAGTGGAGAAGAGATAGAAGAATGTAATGAAGAAATCTTAGAAGGAAAGATTAATGTAGTGCTTAGAATGTCCTTGTCAGCTAACGTAGTGGAAGATGAGGATAGCCAGAGGGAGAACTTGTTTCAGTGTAGGTGCTACATTAAGGATAACCTCTGTAGTATGATCATAGACGGGGGTAGTTGTGTCAATGTCGTTAGTACAGCCTTGGTGCAGAAACTAGAACTTAAAACCGAAAGACACCCTAAACCATATAAGTTGATGTGGATGAATAATGCTGGGGAACTGAAAGTAGTGAGTAGATGCACTGTACCCTTTAAAATAGGTAGATATGAGGACGAAGTAGTTTGCGATGTCGCCCCTATGCATGCCACCCAGATCCTTTTAGGAAGGCCATGGCAGTACGACCGCAAAGTTACTCATGATGGGTTTTCGAACAAGTATTCCTTCATTTTTGGAAAGAAGAAATTCAACCTATCACCCATGACCCCTAAGCAAATCCTTGATGATCAGAGGATATTAGAACAAGCATTGAGAGAAAGCGAAAAAAAGGAGAAGAAAAAGAAAGCAGTCACGGCGATCCCTAAAGGGATAAAAACCGTCGCCCTTTGTAGGGTTAGTGAAGTTAAACGGGCCTTGCTCGCAAGACGGCCTATGGTTCTATTACTATTTCGTGATGTATTGCTTAATATTCCATCTATTCCTGAAACTACTGATCCATTGATTGTCTCGTTATTGCAGGAGTTTGAAGATGTGTTTCCTGAGGAGACCCCACCTAGATTGCCGCCCGTTCGAGGCATCAAGCACTGTATCGACTTTGTTCCAGGATCCTCAATACCAAACGGTCCTGCATACCGAAGTAACCCCGAAGAAACTAAAGAGATGCAAAGGCAAGTGGATGAACTACTAGCAAAGGGACATGTGAGAGAGAGTATGAGTCCTTGTGCAGTTCCAGTATTGCTAGTACCAAAGAAAGATAGCTCGTGGAGGATGTGCGTAGACTGCCGTGCAATAAACAACATTACGGTGAAATATCGACATCCCATCCCTAGACTTGATGACATGTTAGATGAATTATATGGTTCCACAATGTTTTCAAAAATTGATTTAAGAAGTGGGTACCATCAGATTCGAATGAAAGAGGGAGACGAGTGGAAAACGGCGTTTAAAACTAAACATGGTTTGTATGAGTGGTTAGTTATGCATTTGGGCTCACTAACGCACCAAGTACATTTATGAGGGTAATGAATCATGTTCTACGTGCTTTTATTGGGAAGTTTGTTGTTGTATACTTTGATGATATCCTAATATATAACAAAGGTTTGAATGAACATATCAAGCATTTGAAGTAGGTGTTGCTTGTGCTTAGAAAGGAACACTTGTTTGCTAACATTCAAAAATGCAACTTTGGCATCGAGAAATTGGCTTTCCTTGCTTTCGTTGTTAGTTCCCAGGGGATACAGGTCGATGAAGAGAAAGTGAGGGCAATTAGAGAATGGGACAGCCCCAAAAATGTGAGCGAAGTCCGAAGCTTCCACGGCTTGGCAAGCTTCTATCGCCGGTTTGTGCCCAACTTTAGTACTGTAGCCGCCCCTTTGACAGAGGTAATCAAGAAGAATGTTGAATTCGAGTGGGAACATGAACAAGAGACGGCCTTCAAGGCCTTGAAAGAAAAACTGACAAACGCCCCCCTGCTAGCCCTGCCGAATTTTGCTAAGTCTTTTGAGATCGAGTGTGATGCATCCGGTACAGGTATAGGAGCTGTTTTGATGCAAGAAGGTAGGCCGATTGCCTACTTCAGTGAGAAGTTGGGAGGAGCTTTGCTGAACTATCCAACTTACGACAAGGAACTATATGCCTTGGTTCGAGCACTCGAGACTTGGCAACATTACTTATGGCCCAAAGAGTTCGTGATACACACTGATCACGAGTCCTTGAAACATCTGAAGGGACAACAAAAGTTGAATAGAAGGCATGCTCGATGGATGGAATTCATAGAGACGTTCCCATACATAATCAAGTACAAACAGGGAAAAGAGAACGTCATTGCTGATGCTCTATCTCGCAGGTATACCTTTCTGACTGCTTTAGGATCGAAAATACTTGGTTTTGAATTGATTAAGAATCTGTGCGAGAAAGACATTGATTTTGGCGAAATTTTCATTACTTGTGAGAAGTCTGGAGTAGATAAGTACTATAAGAGTGATGGTTTTCTATTTAGGGAAAATAAGTTATGCATACCTACTAGCTCTATACGTGAGCTATTGTTACTCGAATCACATGGGGGAGGGTTGATGGGTCATTTTGGCATTGATAAAACCTTGTCTGTCTTGCAAGAACATTTCTACTGGCCGGGTATGAAACGAGATGTCATTCATATTTGTGGTTGCTGTATCGATTGTAAAATGGCTAAGAGTAGAGTTCAACCCCATGGTTTGTACACCCCACTCCCCATTCCTAATACTCCTTGGACTGATATATCGATGGATTTCGTGTTGGGATTGCCTAGAAACTGGTATGGGAGGGATTCTATATTTGTTGTGGTTGATAGGTTTTCAAAAATGGCACATTTCATAGCTTGCCACAAAACTGATGATGCATCTCACGTGGCTAATCTTTTCTTTAGAGAGATCGTTCGTTTACATGGAAAGCCTATGACTATAGTTTATGATCGCGATGCTAAGTTCCTATGTTATTTTTGGAAAATCTTATGGGCTAAATTAGGCACAAAGCTTCTATTTTCTACCACTTGTCACCCACAAACTGATGGGCAAACCGAAGTAGTAACTAGAACTCTTTCTACGTTGTTAAGGGTTATAATAAAAACAAACATTAAAACTTGGGAAGAATGTTTGCCACATGTTGAGTTTGCTTATAATCGAACAGTGCATTATGCTTCTCAATTTTCTCCTTTTGAGATTGTTTATGGATTTAACCATTTGACCCCGCTTGATCTTGTGCCTTTGCCTGTGACTGAAAGAATTAGTACAGATGGGAAGAGGAAAGCCGAGCTAGTTAAGCAACTCCATGAGAAAGCAAGAGCTAACATTGAAAGGCGTATTAAGCAGTATGTTGAGCGCGCCAACCGAGGGAGAAAGGAAGTGGTCTTCGAACCTGGAGACTGGGTATGGATACATATGAGGAAGGAAAGGTTTCCTGTACAAAGGAGATTGAAATTGCTACCAAGAGGAGACGGTCCTTTCATGATCTTGGAGAGGATAAATAATAATGCTTATAAACTAGACTTACCAGGAGAATACAATGTATCTGCTACTTTTAATGTTTCTGATTTGTCTTTGTTTGAAGCAGGTGACCTCGCGGATCTGAGGACAGATCCTTCTCAAGAGGGAGGGGATGATACAAACACGGTTGTGCTACGAAGAGAGTTAGGAACGGTTGGAACCGTCAGGGACCCCACTGGTCCTATCACACGTGCACGTGCTAGGAAGTTGAGAGAACAAACGAGTGAAATGTTGAGAACGAGTGACACTAGCACCACCTCACGAAATAAACTTAATGCACGTTCCTCACCCGTTACCTTATTATCTGTTATTAACTCTTACGAAGACAACTCGGTTCCTACTCAAGAGGTTTACTGTATGACCTCGATCAAATCCTCTCTTGAAGACCCTCACACTGAGGCTGCTTGGAGTGCACTGAATAAAGACCCTTAACCTAGAAGAATTCACGTCCAAAGAAAAGAAGAAGACAAGCTCGTCCTTAAGCTGCCCGAATTAGAAGTGGAAATCATGTCTAAATTTAGTGACTGTGCAATGGTGGATCTACTTGATATTCAAGGAGGCCCGACAGTTGTTCATATCCTAATCCCAGATATAGCTTTGCTTGAGGGTAGCCCAGATATAGCTAAAAACATAAAGCTTGAGGGCGGACCCCAGATATTGCCTAAATAATGGCATGAGGGCGTCTTTGTCGTATTTCCTGAAAATGAGTGTTAAATCATAAAAACTCGAAAAGAGAAATACTCTATAAAAAAGGATGAACAACCGAAGGTCGACTTGATGATTAAAGAAAATCCATCCTAGCTTGGAAATTAGACTTAGGCGTGAAGAAGCTTCAAGGAAGGTGTGATATTTTACTTTGTGTTGCAAAAGGTACTTCAGCATGTGGAAGTTTCAAAGAGAACGTGAGGATTGTGAAGACCAAGACCTTTTCAAGATTTCTTTATTTACTTTATAGTTAAGTTGTTGTTAGTTTATTCCCTTTTTAATCCAGTCCCATGTGTAGCCGCCCTGCATTGTCTTAAAAAGTAGGGACACTTGATTTTATTTCCTTAGTTTAATATGTCAGGGATAATATAGTTTGTTTTGTACTCTCCTATAAAAGGAGACCTTTAGGTAACTAGAAGATCAATCAACCTTTTGAAATCAAAAGATATTTCGGCCTTGTGCTAGAATCAGAGTTGTTGCTCGAATTTTCTTGAGTATTATTCTTATAATTCTCACTTCTACATTTTTACAATTTTAGTTCATAAAATTGTTAAGTCTTAATCACAGAAACTTGAGTTCTTAGAATAATTCCAAATATTTCTTTAGAACAGGATTCTAAGGGGATTATAGTAATTAATTCTAAGGGTTTGAAGTGCCCTCATCATTTCCGTATCCATTGTTGCTGTACCGAAATACAGTCCATTGTTGCTGTACCGAAATACAGTCCATTGTTGCTGTACCGAAATACAATCCATTGTTGCTACACCGAAGTACCGTACTGAAGTGAAGTCCATTGTTACTATAACGGAGTACTGTCCAAATATTGCCGTACCAACGTACGATCGACTCTCGCTGAATTAAAGTGCCATCGATTACTCGTATTGAAATCTGCGGAATTGAAGAGTCGATCAATCGCTTGTCTTGAAGAGTCAGATCGAAGTGCGCTGTATTGAAGAGTCAGATCGAAGTGCCTCTGCATGCAAGTCTGTCAAGATTGTTATTTGCCGTTTGCTTCCGCTCGAGAATTTATACTTCCGCTTCACACAACCACGAATCACAACAGTTCCTGTATTGGTAACACTGTTGGGTATCGATCGGCATCAGAAACTGACTGCCACCCCAACTCGACCGTGTCCTGAAGCACGGTCGAGTCCTGCCGACCAAGTTGTACGCGCCGCAGCCGTGTCAAGCGGCACAACCCGTGTCCAGCAGCCAGCTTTCTTTGTTTATGGTCTTTGTGTGTTGTTTTTGTCTCCCTCACATGGCATGATGACTTGCATGTTATGTAGGGTGACTTATAATCATTTTAATATGTGATTCCCTCCCTATCATTTGATTCTTTTGTATTTTATCTTGATGTTTTGTTTTTCATTTCAAGATCATGTGATCTTGTTTTTATTCATTAGTTGTTAAGAAGACTACATTTCTATAAGTAGTTTTGTTTATGCTTGTGTTAGCCATTGAATGTTGTAATAAGAATACACCTTGTGTTTCTATCCTTGATAAATGATTTTTATCAAACTCTTGATTTTTATTCGACACATTTTCGAGTATTAATCCGATCGATTCTCAATAGGTCTTGTGATACGAACCCGACTACTCCAAGCGAAGAAGACAACGTAAGAATTGACATAAAACACTCGACCATACTCCAACATACTTAGGCAAGAAAACAGATACGAGACATGGAGTTACCTTGATAATCGGAATTGGAGTAACTTAAACAAAGGACAACTTGCATCTTGGGGGGGAGAGGTCCAAGTGGTAAGGACAAAAACAATAAAAGAATTTTCAGCATTTTTTTTATTACAAAAGCAGCAGGATTCTCGGCAGCATGCTTTGTGAAAGGCGTCTATCAACTTGCAACAAAGCCCAGCTTTTACGTTTGTCAGCAAGTGACATGAGGAACATTTTTATTATCTTTTCCTTATTTTAAAGACCAGCTTGTATTAGTTTAGATTATCTTGTCAGGCTACTTTTGCCTATAAATAGGGTTGATGGAGTTGTAATGAAGGGATTGATTTTTGAATGATAAAAACAACATACCTTGTGTATTGTTTACGTGTTGGACGAGTTTCCTTCAAAACTTTGATTATTATTCGACGCGTTTTCGAATCTTAATCTGATTGATTCTCAATAGGTCTTGAAGAGAAATCACTTTAACGAATTATAGGTCTAATTCGATAAAAACAACTGTTTCTATCCTGTTTCGATATTGTGTTTGTTTTCGATACAGTTTCATACTTGTTCGGTCGCATCAAGTGTTGTTCGATTGTTCGAACTTGTTTCCTGTTTTCAATTCACATCCGACCGAAACGTGCTGTTTCGAGTGTCGCTGTTTGGAGGTGGCCTGTATCAAGTGTTCTACATTTGGCCAAGTTCCTGTCTTGTTGCGGTATCGAGTTGCCGTCTTCATCGCGCGCGCATACTGCTCGCCAGTATTATTGCTGTAGCGAGCTGTTGTTATCAGTTGATACGAATCCTGTATCGAGATGAAGCGGAAGCAGAATCTTGCGGAAGCTAAACAAACAGCGATCTACCTAATGGACTCGAAACAGCAACCTTCCTTCGCTACAGCAATAATGAACCGCAACAGTCAACTACTAACAGCAACCACCCTTCGCTACAGCAGTAGCGAACAACAACAATCACGACTAAACAGCAACTACCCCTTTCGCCACAGCAATAGTGAACAACAACAATCAGCAGCTAAACAGTGGCAGGTCAAACGGGAAACAACAGCAACACAGAATCGCCAACAACTGTATCGAATAGCGAATTGTGATAGAATGCGGAGGAAACAGGAATCACGCTCGGCCTCTGGACAGCAACTTCGAACAAGTCAATTTCAACGTATGATGATAGATATGCTAGGTACCACACTAAGTTATGGATCTCAATTTGTATAAATAGCAACAAGAGAACAGGTATGAATCTCAATCAAATATGAGTTTTGCGATTCAACGAGATGGAAGCAAATCCCACGAACAAGAAACTGGATAATACTCCGATGAACAACACCACGAACGACTCCAAAGATTCTGTCTAAACAAGAACAGTTTCCGATCGGACGAACAGAAAAACAATAAAAGATTTTAATGAGTTAGACCTATAACTCGTTAAAGATGATCTCTTCTCAAGACCTATTAAGAATAGATTGGATTATAGTTCGAAATCGCGTCGAACGATAATCAAGAATTTATGTTTGAGACACGTCAAACAAATAAAACTCAAAGAGAGAAAAATATCAAGTGTATTCAATGATCAAATCGGCCGAGCTATATGATGTATATATAGCCGCCAAACCCTAGTAACATAAATAAAGGTTACTCCCTAAAACGCCCTTAAACAAGTTTGGGCTACTACTGATTAAGGAAAATAACAATCGCAAGGCAATATAGGGCTGCACATGTCGCACCCTTTATTAAATAAATAATACAAAAATAATGATAAACTACGTTATTCCGAGCCCGACCACCAAAGTCACTCCAAGCCTCATGCCTATCTTCTCACCCAAGTATGTAGCATGGTTGCTTACGTCGATCACCACCTCGTCTTCTTCCCCCGGACTTGTCAACCCCGTATCATCAGTTCCTGACAGTTCCTTGCTGATCGCTTCCGCTCGTCAAAACAGCCTTCCGCTGTACCGATAGAGAATTCGCATCACAAGTGCGAATTCACATCATAAGAGGTATCGGAGCCCAAGTTCTTGATCTTCGGCATTATGGATCTCAACGACGCTGATTTCTTAGCAAAACTCTCTTGGCGGTTTTCTTGATTAAGCTATCTTATCATGGATTTTTCCGACGATTTCATGGAGAAACTCCGTGAGGCACTACACAACTTACAAGAACCACATTTTCAAGCTAGAAGAGGAGGATACGACGCACATTCACCGCGTCATGTAGATGAATTCAAAGTAAATGAACTTCCGGAATTTGTCGGAGGTACCAATCCCGAAGTATACTTGGAGTGGGAGAGGAAGATTGAACGTATGTTCGACTTCAAGAACCTTAACGATGAGAAACGTTGCAAATATGCGATTCTAGGGAAGGGCGCTTACCTATGGTTCGAGGGTGTGAAAACACAACGAGCTCGTGCGGGAAAAGAGAAAATCCGTTCTTGGGATTCTTTGAAGAAAAAACTACGTAAAAGTTATGTCCCGACATCACATCGGTTAACCTTATACCGAAAAATTGCGGAGTTCGTGCAAGGGAAACTAAGTGTGGGAGAATACATCGAAGAATTTGAAGGCTTGGCCTTAATGGGAGATCTCGAAGAAAATGAAGAACAAAGAATGTCACGTTTCTTACGTGGCCTAAACCGAAACATTGCAAACACGGTGGAATTATACCCATGCGGAGATTTTGACACTTTATGCAGACTATGCATAAAAACATAAGCTCAAAACAAGTTGAAGTTTACCAAACCCGAATTCCCATACAAATTCGGAAATGCAAGTGCCGGCTCAAGTTCTACTACGAAACCTACCATACCTTTTCAAGTCCCTACCCCGGCCCTGAAGGTTCCTCACGTTTCCAAGGAAACGAGCTTGGCTAAAGTACGATGCTTTAAATGTCAAGGCTTTGGTCACTATCAAAATGCATGTCCAAATAAACGGGTGGTCACGTTAAGAGAAGCTCTTGCGGTCCAAGATGAACATTTAGTCGAGGACGAGAAGGAAGGACTTGGTGATGTATTTAACATGGAGGCCGAGGAAGAGAACGAGGAATGTGAGACTTATGACGCTCCAGAATATGATACTGCTTTAGTGCTTCGAGCTCTACATACCAAAATCATTCCCAGTGATACGGAGCAAAGAGACCAAATCTTTCATTCCAAATGCCGAGTCGGAGAAAAGTGGTGTAGCTTGTTAATAGACGGAGGAAGTTGCGTGAATGTAGCTTCAAACGAGATGGTCACCAAACTCGGGCTAACTACTACGGCTCACCCGAGACCGTATGCTTTACATTGGCTCGATGATGGAAGCAAAGTGAAGGTGTCGAGACAAGTACGGGTCAACTTAACTATGGGACCATACGGAGACGATGTGTTATGTGACGTACTCCCGATGGATGCATGCCACGTACTTTTGAGATGACCATGGATGTTCGACCGAGATGTTTTACATCGAGGTCGGAGTAATGAATATGAATTACAAGACAAAGGAAAGAAGATTGTACTCAAACCGATGTCCCACAAGCTATCCGTTCGATGAGTTCTAGTCGAGTGGAGAAACCGAAACTCACTATGCTTGCTAGCGAGAGGGAAATGGAACATGCCATTAATGACGGGGAGCGAGTATATTTGGTGATGTTTAAAGAGACACGGGACGAGAACATGGGAGTACAAAATGGAGGAGAAATAGATGTGTTATTACACGAATTTGGGGATGTCTTTCCCGAAGAATTACCATCAGGTTTACCACCTATTCGTGGTATTGAACGCCAAATCGATCTTATACCAGGAGCACCACTTCCTAATAGAGCCGCCTATAGATGTAATCCCGAGGAGACGAAGGAGTTACAAAGACAAGTAGAAGAACTTTTGGACTGTGGGTATGTCCGAGAGAGTTTGAGTCCGTGTGTGGTTCCGGTCTTACTTGTCCCTAAGAAAGATGGTTCTTAGCGAATGTGTGTGGATAGTCGGGCCGTGAACAATATCACCATCAAGTATCGGTTCCCTATCCTGAGACTTGATGATATGTTAGACGACCCCTGGCATTCTATGGGTGTGATTAGGCATTCTGTTCCTAGAGCTCCTCTGTGGTCCGGCATCTATGTGGGTGCTAGGCTTGATTCGGTTATTGTTGAGGGTTATTGGGAGTGGCCGGTGGTGGATAGGCCAGAGCTTTTGCAGATTACTTCTGCTTTGCCACATATTAATGGGGATCAGGATCGCGTTTCATGGAGGCCGCTTAGTTCGGGTATTTATTCATCCTCTTCTTCTCTTCGGTTCCTCAGAGGTTATTCGCCCCCTGTTCCTTGGGCCCCGCTCTTGCACGGATCGGGGAAGATCCCGAGGCACTCTTTCATCCTCTGGTTGGCTATTCAGGAGCATTTATTGACTATGGATAAGCCTTGGATTCATCATATTGATGGGATTTGTGTCCTTTGTGGTATGGCGGTAGAGACTCATTCCCATCTATTCTTTCAGTGCCCTTATTCTAGGCGGTGTATTTCTATTGCTAGGAGGGTCGTCCGCTTTAGTTGGCCTCACTCTGTGTGGAGCTCGGGGGTGCTGTGGGCTGCTAGGAGGTGGAGAGGTAAGCACGTAGTCAACGTGGCTTACCGTATTCTCCTAGCTGCGTTTGATATGAATTATCCGGGGAAGGCGGATACGTATCGTTCGGAGTGTACGTAGGAATATCGTAGCGGAAGGCTTTTTACGAGTATGGGTATTTTTGGATGTATTTTGTGGGAGTAATGTCGAATATGACAATGAAAATTCGAACAAATGGAAAATGGAAGTAATATCGGGAAAAGTGATAATATCGATCAAGAAGACATGAACGATCAAGAATAAGGGTTTATCGAATTAGACCTATAACTCGATAAGGTGATTTCTTCTCAAGACCTATTGAGAATCAATCGAATTAATACTCGAAAACGCGTCGAATAAAAATCAAGTTTCGATGAAAAGCATTCACCAAGAATAGAAAACACAATGTGTATTCTTATACTTCAACATTCATAATACTATATTTACAAATGATAATCAACTCCTAGTTATAGGAGGTGAAGCCTTAGTCTAAGGAATCAAACAAAAAAAAAGAAAATAATTCAAAGATTTATAAAATCTTTGAATAATCAAAACAAATCAAATAAAATACATACAAGAAACATAAATCACAAAATGGGGGAAACATAATCCCTAAAATAAGTAAAAAGGAAAAGAGAAGTCAAAAATACACAAAAGTGTATAAAATATGTGGGCTGCCGGCAGGGACTCGACCGTGTCCCGTGACACGGTCGCGGCGCGGTCGACAGGCATCTGACAATGACTCGGCACGGGCGCGGCGCGACAAGGACCGGCAATGATTCAACCGTGTGGCGTGACAAGGACGTTTGGCAGGACTCGGCACGGGCGCGGCGCGACAAGGACCGGCAGTGACTCGACCGCGCGGCGTGACAAGGACGTTTGGCAGGACTCGACCGTGTCGTCTGGCACGGTTGGGTTGGTCGGATAGCGAGATCTCCTTATCCGGAAGAGTGTGACTCGACCGTGTCGGACGACACGGTCGGGTTCGGCCGATAGTCAGTTTCACAATTCTGGGACATCTCGGCACGGGCCGTGCCGGACGACACGGTCGAGTTCGGCCGGCAGTGCTCGGCATTTTCCGGCAGGTGCGATATTTTCCGGCAGGTTCGACATTTTCCGGCAGGCGACGACATTTTCCGGCAGGTTGTGTCATTTTCCGGCTTGTGTCCGTTTTCTCGCCAAAAAATGTCGCCGTACGTGCATGACGCATTGTAAGGCCGTTTATTTTGATCCTTGCTCCGTCTTCTTCATTTTGACTAGTTAAATTCCATATCATCTCCTCCCCCTTTAAAAGAGATTCGTCCTCGAATCTAAAGTCCAAGGACGGTTGGTATTCCGGATAGGGTTGTGCTCCTCCCGGGTTGAAGATGTAACTTTCGTCGGAGGTGTTGATGTTTTCTTGGGATTGCATTTTTAAAAGATCAACCTGCAAAATAAAAACAAACGACGTATCTAGGTGTCTACCATTTCCCTTAACGGAATCCCCAAAAAAAGATTTGTGGTTTAACGGAATAATTTCCATTTCCGGCGTCATGTGGGCACAAATCTTGTCCTCATTCCTTTCATCAATGAGTTCGTCTTTTACTGTTTTCCAGTCACATATAGCCACATAACTTTTACGTTGGTCGGTGTCGGGAACCGTATCAATGAGAACAATTGGATTAGGATCCTCCAATTTTTTAACAATAATAGGAATAACCTCATAGAAATTTTGGGGAACAATCGCCTTGTCCTCAATCTCTTCATCTTCTGTAGCTTGGGGAACGGACGGTTGTGTAGAACTAAAAAGTATACTTGTGAGTTCCTCACTCGTTAACTCGTCCTGATGCTCCAAATCATTTGAAACCGATTTGGTTTCTAAAGTACAAAGAACTAAGTCTGTATCATAATCGGGAGCATCGTAAACTACACATTCTTCTTCTCATTCGTCCTCTATATCAAACATGAGAATGTCGCCTAACCTTTCTTGTTCTTCCTCGGCTATTAACTCGTCTCGGGTAGCAAGAGTCGGGCAAACATCTTGCACATGATCGAACCCTTGGCCAATGAAACAACTCACCTCCAGCAAACTCGTCTCATTAGGCAAGTCGAGAGCTTTAGAAACCGAGTTGGGGTCTGATGTTGTTACTATTTTGAGAGCCAAACTCGAGCCGAAAGGTACGTATCTCTTGCGAAGTTTTCTTTTCGACGACTCCCACGAACGGATCTTGTTTTTTCCAGCACGTGTCCTTTGCTTCTTCTTAGATTCGAACCAAACTGAAGCGCCTTTAACCAACTTTATAATTGCATATTTGCAACGCTTCTCATCGTTAAGACCTTTAAACTCAAACAAGCGATCCATCTTACGTTCCCATTCCAAATAAATTTTGGGATCGGTACTCCGATGAACTTCGGAAGTTCGTTCAATTCGATCTCGTTAGTACGGCGTGGGGAACACAGGCCTTCTCCTCCTCGTCGAGGTTCAGGTAAGTCATGTAAAGCATCACGTAGCTTTACCAAGAATTCGGTATTGGAAAAGTCCATCTCTTCTAATGATCAAGAAATCGAACAGAAAATTTTCCAAGAAAGCCGTGAAGAATGAACCAAGAAGATGATCAAAGAATCTGATGTCCACCATTCAGACTGTAGTTCAATGAGTTGGCTTACCTTTGTCCTAATTTCGTGACGATCCAATGGTCGAATCCACGGAAAACTTTGTTTTCTTCCGACTGCGCTAGTCTGCCAATGTTATGCGAAAATTCTTCTAACCGTGAAGAACAACCCAAGAACGTGACTGAATACTTCAACTAAAAATTCGTTGAATAAATCGCCCAAGGAGATGACCTTGGTCTCTGATACCACTTATGATACGAATTATCCGGGGAAGGCGGATACGTATCGTTCGGAGTGTACGTAGGAATATCGTAGCGGAAGGCTTTTTACGAGTATGGGTATTTTTGGATGTATTTTGTGGGAGTAATGTCGAATATGACAATGAAAATTCGAACAAATGGAAAATGGAAGTAATATCGGGAAAAGTGATAATATCGATCAAGAAGACATGAACGATCAAGAACAAGGGTTTATCGAATTAAACCTATAACTCGATAAGGTGATTTCTTCCCAAGACCTATTGAGAATCAATCGGATTAATACTCGAAAACGCGTCGAATAAAAATCAAGTTTCGATGAAAAGCATTCACCAAGAATAGAAAATACAATGTGTATTCTTATACTTCAACATTCATAATACTATACTTACAAATGATAATCAACTCCTACTTATAGGAGGTGAAGCCTTAGTCTAAGGAATCAAACAAAAAAAAAAAAGAAAATAATTCTGAGATTTATAAAATCTTTGAATAATCAAAACAAATCAAATAAAATACATACAAGAAACATAAATCACAAAATGGGGGAAACATAATCCCTAAAATAAGTAAAAAGGAAAAGAGAAGTCAAAAATACACAAAAGTGTATAAAATATGTGGGCTGCCGGCAGGGACTCGACCGTGTCCCGTGACACGGTCGCGGCGCGGTCGATAGGCATCTGACAGTGACTCGGCACGGGCGCGGCGCGACAAGGACCGGCAATGATTCAACCGTGTGGCGTGACAAGGACGTTTGGCAGGACTCGGCACGGGCGCGGCGCGACAAGGACCGGCAGTGACTCGACCGTACGACGTGACAAGGACGTTTGGCAGGACTCGACCGTGTCGTCTGGCACGGTTGGGTTGGTCGGATAGCGAGATCTCCTTATCCGGAAGAGTGTGACTCGACCGTGTCGGACGACACGGTCGGGTTCGGCCGATAGTCAGTTTCACAGTGCAGGACATCTCGGCACGGCCGTGCTTGACGACACTGCCGAGTTCGGCCGCGGTGCTCGGCATTTTCCTAAGAGTGCGATATTTTCCGGCAGGTTCGACATTTTCCGGCAGGCGACGACATTTTCCGGCAGGTTGTGTCATTTTCCGGCTTGTGTCCGTTTTCTCGCCAAAAAATGTCGCCGTACGTGCATGACGCATTGTAAGGCCGTTTATTTTGATCCTTGCTCCGTCTTCTTCATTTTGACTAGTTAAATTCCGTATCATCTCCTCCCCCTTTAAAAGAGATTCGTCCTCGAATCTAAAGTCCAAGGACGGTTGGTTTTCCGGATAGGGTTGTGCTCCTCCCGGGTTGAAGATGTAATTTTCGTCGGAGGTGTTGATGTTTGCTTGGGATTGCATTTTTAAAAGATCAACCTGCAAAATAAAAACAAACGACGTATCTAGGTGTCTACCATTTCCCTTAACGGAATCCCCAAAAAAAGATTTGTGGTTTAACGGAATAATTTCCATTTCCGGCGTCATGTGGGCACAAATCTTGTCCTCATTCCTTTCATCAATGAGTTCGTCTTTTACTGTTTTCCAGTCACATATAGCCACATAGCTTTTACGTTGGTCGGTGTCGGGAACCGGATCAATGAGAACAATTGGATTGGGATCCTCCAATTTTTTAACAGTAATAGGAATAACCTCATAGAAATTTTGGGGAACAATCGCCTTGTCCTCAATCTCTTCATCTTCTGTAGCTTGGGGAACGGACAGTTGTGTAGAACTAAAAAGTATACTTGTGAGTTCCTCACTCTTTAACTCGTCCTGATGCTCCAAATCATTTGAAACCGATTTGGTTTCTAAAGTACAAAGAACTAAGTCTGTATCATAATTGGGAGCATCTTAAACTACACATTCTTCTTCTCCTTCATCCTCTATATCAAACTTGAGAATGTCGCCTAGCCTTTCTTGTTCTTCCTCGGCTATTAACTCGTCTCGGGTAGCAAGAGTCGGGCAAACATCTTGCACATGATCGAACCCTTGGCCAATGAAACAACTCACCTCCAGCAAACTCGTCTCATTAGGCAAGTCGAGAGCTTTAGAAACCGAGTTGGGGTCTGATGTTGTTACTATTTTGAGAGCCGAACTCGAGCCGAAAGGTACGTATCTCTTGCGAAGTTTTCTTTTCAACGACTCCCACGAACGGATCTTGTTTTTTCCAGCACGAGTCCTTTGCTTCTTCTTACATTCGAACCAAACTGAAGCGCCTTTAACCAACTTTATAATTGCATATTTGCAACGCTTCTCATCGTTAAGACCTTTAAACTCGAACAAGCGATACATCTTACGTTCCCATTCCAAATAAATTTCGGGATCGGTACTCCGATGAACTTCGGAAGTTCGTTCAATTCGATCTCGTTAGTATGGCGTGGGGAACACATGCCTTCTCCTCCTCTTCGAGGTTCAGGTAAGTCATGTAAAGCATCACGTAGCTTTACCAAGAATTCGGTATTGGAAAAGTCCATCTCTTCTAATGATCAAAAAATCGAACAGAAAATTTGCCAAGAAAGCCGTGAAGAATGAACCAAGAAGATGATCAAAGAATCTGATTTCCACCGTTCAGACTGTAGTTCAATGAGTTGGCTTACCTTTGTCAAAATTTCGTGACGATCCAATGGTCGAATCCACGGAAAACTTTGTTCTCTTCCGACTGCGCTAGTCTTCCAATGTTATGCGAAAATTCTTCTAATCGTGAAGAACAACCCAAGAACGAGACTGAATACTTCAACTAAAAATTCGTTGAATAAATCGCCCAAGGAGATGACCTTGGTCTCTGATACCACTTATGATACGAATTATCCGGGGAAGGCGGATACGTATCGTTCGGAGTGTACGTAGGAATATCGTAGCGGAAGACTTTTTACGAGAATGGGTATTTTGGGATGTATTTTGTGGGAGTAATGTCGAATATGACAATGAAAATTCGAACAAATGGAAAATGGAAGTAATATCGGGAAAAGTGATAATATCGATCAAGAAGACATGAACGATCAAGAACAAGGGTTTATCGAATTAGACCTATAACTCGATAAGGTGATTTCTTCCCAAGACCTATTGAGAATCAATCGGATTAATACTCGAAAACGCGTCGAATAAAAATTAAGTTTTGATGAAAAGCATTCACCAAGAATAGAAAATACAATGTGTATTCTTATACTTCAACATTCATAATACTATATTTACAAATGATAATCAACTCCTACTTATAGGAGGTGAAGCCTTAGTCTAAGGAATCAAACAAAAAAAAAGAAAATAATTCAAAGATTTATAATCAAAACAAATCAAATAAAATACATACAAGAAACATAAATCACAAAATAGGGGAAACATAATCCCTAAAATAAGTAAAAAGGAAAAGAGAAGTCAAAAATACACAAAAGTATATAAAATATGTGGGCTGCCGGCAGGGACTCGACCGTGTCCCGTGACACGGTCGCGGTGGGGTCGACAGGCGTCTGACAGTGACTCGGCACGGGCGCGGCGCGACAAGGACCGGCAGTGACTCGACCGTGTGGCGTGACAAGGACGTTTGGCAGGACTCGGCACGGGCGCGGCGCGACAAGGACCGGCAGTGACTCGACCGTGCGGCGTGACAAGGACGTTTGGCAGGACTCGACCGTGTCGTCTGGCATGGTCGGGTTGGTCGGACAGCGAGATCTCCTTATCCGGAAGAGTGTGACTCGACCGTGTCGGACGACACGGTCGGGTTCAGCCGATACCGCCACACTGCAGGACATCTCGCACGGCCGTGCCGGACGACACGGCCGAGTTCGGCTGGCAGTGTTCGGCATTTTTCGGCAGGTGCGATATTTTCTGGCAGGTTCGACATTTTTCGGCAGGCGACGACATTTTCCGGCAGGTTGTGTCATTTTCCGTCTTGTGTCCGTTTTCTCGCCAAAAAATGTCGCCATACGTGCATGACGCGTTGTAAGGCCGTTTATTTTGATCCTTGCTCCGTCTTCTTCATTTTGACTAGTTAAATTCCATATCAGCGTTGGTCTATTTGATTTGGCAGGAGAGGAATGAGAGGAGGTTTGGTCAGAGGCGTCGATATCCTCATTCGGGTACTTTCCAGGGGATAGGTCTTGTTCGTGATATCATCTCTCATAGATGGCCCGCTCGTTCTCTATCTACTGTGGCTGTTCGTCGTATTTGGAGGATAGCTTGGTAGTTTCTATTTTTTTTTGTAGCTTTTCTAGGCTTTGTAGCTTATGTAGCCATTTGTATGTAGGCTTTGTATTCCTACATCTTGCTCTTTGTTATGTTGTTGGTGCACCATTCTATATGGTTGCCGGGTATTGGCCAGCCTTTTTTGGCCACTCTTATTTTATTAATGCAATTGACTTTCCCCCCCAAAAAAACTACATGGTTCGATTGTCTTTTCAAAGGTTGATTTACGAAGCGGATATCATCAAATTCGAATGCGAGAAGGTGACGAGTGGAAGACGGCCTTAAAAACGAAAAATAGATTGTATGAATGGACCCTTATGCCATTCGGTCTTAGAAATGCGCCTAGTACCTTCATGAGGTTGATGAACGAAGTGCTTAAACCATTTCTGGGGAAGTTCGTGGTTGTATATCTGGATGACATCCTAATCTATAGTCAATCACTACAAGAACATTTCGGGCACTTAAGGCAAATCTTCGAAACTTTGAGGGACCGAAAACTATATGGAAAAAAGAGAAGTGTTCATTCCTAGTCGAAAGTATAGTCTTTCTTGGCTATGTCATTTCGAAGGACGGAGTAGCGGTTGATCAAACAAAAATCGAAGCAATTAAGACTTGGCCGACCCCTACGACCGTGACGGAAGTGAGGTCATTTCACGGACTTGCTTCTTTTTATCGGCAGTTTATTCGAGACTTTAGCACCATTTCAAGTCCGATAACGAAGTGTTTAAAAAAGGGACCATTTGTATGGAACGGGGCTGCCCAAGGAGCTTTTGAAAAGTTAAAAGCCAAATTATGCGAAGCACCGATCCTAACACTACCCGATTTTATCAACCATTCAAATTTGAATGTGATGCTAGTGGAGTTAGAATTGGAGCGGTTCTTATTCAAGGTAAAAGCCCTATCGCTTACTTTTCGGAGAAATTGAACGGTGCTCGGTTGAATTATTGTACTTACGATAAAGAATTCTATGCTATTGTAAGGGCCCTTGATCATTGGAGTCATTATCTTCGGCCGAAACATTTTTTTTTATTCTACACTCGGACCACGAATCTTCGAAATACATTAACGGACAACACAAACTGAGTCCGAGGCATGCCAAGTGGGTGGAATTCCTACAATCATTTCACTTTTCATCCAAGTACAAAGACGGTAAAAGCAATGTCGTTGCGGATGCGTTATCTAGGAGGTATGCCTTACTTTATACTCTGGAGGTTCGGTTACTTGGTTTCGAAATGTTGAAGGAGTACAATGAAAATGATGTGGATTTTGGAGAAGTTTATACTCGTTGCAAATCTGGTCCGTTCGGGGAGTTCATGTTACAAGATGATTTCCTATTTAAAGGAAATAGACTATGTGTTCCAAAACAGGCGGTTCGGGAATTATTGGTTCGGGAGGCTCACGGAGGAGGTTTAACAGGTCACTTTGGCACGGCTAAGACATTGGAGGTACTCAAAGAACATTTCTTTTGGCCAAAAATGGTAAAAGACGTTTACAATGTTTTAAGTAAATGCGTAACATGTCACATCGCAAAGAGTTCGTTCAAACCGGGATTATATATGCCTCTACTGATGTGATTGTGACGTCTCCAAAGAAAGTAAGAATTGACGTAGGTGTTGATACCACGTTGCATGCACATGCACCTACGTACTTCGGTGAGAAAACAAATGCGGAAATGGGAACGATCTTAATAATCGGAACCGGGATAACTTAGACGTATCAAAACATGCATACGTATGCATGTTCATGCATACAAAATTGGCCATTTGGGGAAGATTTCGGCCGATTGTGACATGCATCCATGAAGGATCTTTTGTCCCCACTACTTTCAACTTTGTTTCCATTTTCAAAGTCCACCATATCAAGGATAGAGATTTGATTTCCCTCCACCCCTGGAAAAACAAATCGGCTGAACCACATGTAGAGGAAGACACCAAGATGTTGCTTTCATGTTCAAGTCTTTGTCAAAGCCTTATCACATGAGAAAGATGGTTATCTCCTTCCTTCATGCTACCCCACGGCCGAAAATGCTAAGGAAGAAGCAAAGCATGTGTTGTTTTCAATCTTTGTCAAAAGTCTTGATGTTTTAGTTTAATAATTGCTTGTCTTTTAGCTTGATTTTGTGTGATCTTGTTTGAACTTATTAGTAGTTGTAATGGCTATATATTAGCCTCATCCTCAACCTTGAAGAAACACTTTTGAAGCTTGCAAAAACGAAATACACTTGTGTATGTTCATTGTTGAATGATTTTCAGCACAACTTGATTATAATTCGACGCGTTTTCGAGTTGTAATTTTAATCGATTCTCAATAGGTCTTGAGGAGAGATTGATTTATCAAACTATAGGTCTAGTTTGATAATTTACTTTCATATTATCTTGTTTACGTAAACCGAATTGACCTACTTTCGGTTGAATCTTAAGAGTGTTACACAAATACGAGTGTTGTGAGGTAACAATTATAACCGCTGCATTTTCCGGCGAATTTACATATATATCATACGTTAATTCGTATCATTAGTGGCATCGGAGCCCAAGGTTATTTCCTTGGCGAAATTCTCTTGGCGATTTTCTTGTCAAAACTATCTTATCATGGATTTTTCCGACGATTTCATGGAGAAACTACGTGAAGCACTACAAAACTTACAAGAACCACGTTTTCAAGCTAGAAGAGGAGGCTATGACGCACATTCACCGCGTCATGTGGATGAATTCAAAGTAAATGAACTTCCGGAATTTGTCGGAGGTACTAATCCCGAAGGTTACTTGGAGTGGGAGAGGAAGATTGAACGTATGTTCGACTTCAAGCACCTTAACGATGAGAAACGTTGCAAATATGCGATTCTCAAGTTAGGGAAGGGCGCTTCCTTATGGTTCGAGGGTGTGAAAACACAACGAGCTCGTGCGGGAAAAGAGAAAATCCATTCTTGGGATTCTTTGAAGAAAAAACTACTTAAAAGGTATGTCCCGACATCACATCAGTTAACCTTATACCGAAAAATTGCGGAGTTCGTACAAGGGAAACTAAGTGTGGAAGAATACATCGAAGAATTTGAAGGCTTGGCCTTAATGGGATAACTTGAAGAAAATGAAGAACAAAGAATGTCACGTTTCTTACGTGGCTTAAACCGAAACATTGCAAATACGGTGGAATTATACCCATACGGAGATTTTGACACTTTATGCGGACTGTGCATAAAAATTGAAGCTCAAAACAAGTTGAAGTTTACCAAACCCGAATTCCCATACAAATTCGGCAATGCAAGTGCCGGCTCAAGTTCGACTACGAAACCTACCGTACCTTTTCAAGTCCCTACCCCAGCCCCGAAGGTTCCTCACGTTTCCAAGGAAACGAGCTTGGCTAAAGTACGATGTTTTAAATGTCGCGGCTTTGGTCACTATCAAAATGCATGTCCAAATAAAAGGGTGGTCACTTTAAGAGAAGCTATTGCGATCCGAGACGAACTTTTAGTCGAGGACGAGAAGGAAGGCCTTGGTGACATGTTTAACATGGAGGCCGAGGAAGAGAATGAGGATTGCGAGACTTATGACGCTCCGGAATATGATACTGCTTTAGTGCTTCGAGCACTACATACCAAAATCATTCCAAGTGATACGGAGCAAAGAGACCAAATTTTTCATTCCAAATGCAAAGTCTTAGAAAAGTGGTGTAGCTTGATAATAGACGGAGGGAGTTGCACGAATGTAGCTTCAAACGAAATGGTTACCAAACTCGGTCTAACTACTACGGCTCACCCGAGACCGTATGCTTTACACTGGCTCGATGACGGAAGTAAAGTGAAGGTGTCAAGACAAGTATGGGTCAACTTAACTATGGGATCATACGGAGACGATTTGTTATGTGACGTACTCCCGATGGACGCATGCCACGTACTTTTGGGACGACCATGGATGTTCGACCGAGATGTTTTACATCGAGGTCGGAGTAATGAATATGAATTACAAGACAAAGGAAAGAAGATTGTGCTCAAACCAATGTCCCCACAAGCTGTCTGTTCGATGAGTTCTAGTCGAGTGGAGAAACCGAAACTTACCATGCTTGCCAGCGAAAGAGAAATGGAACATGCCATTAATGACGGGGAGCGAGTATATTTGGTGATGTTTAAAGAGACACGGGACGAGGACATGGGAATACAAAACGGAGGAGAGTTAGAAGTGTTGTTACACGAATTTGAGGATGTTTTTCCCGAAGAATTACCGTCGGGTTTACCACCTATTCGCGGTATCGAACACCAAATCGATCTTATACCGGGAGCACCACTTCCTAATAAAGACGCTTATATATGTAATCTCGAGGAGATGAAGGAGTTACAAAGACAAGTCGAAGAGCTTTTGGACCGCGGGTATGTCCGGGAGAGTTTGAGTCCGTGTGCGGTTCCAGTCTTACTTGTCCCTAAGAAAGATGGTTCTTGGCGGATGTGTGTGTATAGTCGGTCCGTGAACAATATCACTGTCAAGTATCGGTTCCCTATCCCGAGACTTGATGACATGTTAGACGAACTACATGGTTCGGTAATCTTTTCAAAGGTGGATTTGCGAAGCGGATATCATCAAATTCGAATGCGAGAAGGTGACGAGTGGAAGACGGCCTTCAAAATAAAAAAGGGATTATATGAATGGGCCGTTATGCCTTTTGGTCTTACAAATGCGCCTAGTACCTTCATGAGGTTGATGAACGAGGTACTTAAACCATTTCTGGGGAAGTTCGCGGTTGTATATCTGGATGACATTCTAATCTATAGTCAATCACTACAAGAACATTTCGGGCACTTAAGGCTAATCTTCGAAACCTTGAGGGACCGCAAATTGTATGGAAAAAAGAGAAGTGTTTGTTCCTAGTCGAAAGTATAGTCTTTCTTGGCTATGTCGTTTCGAAGGACGGAGTGGCGGTTGATCAAACAAAAATCGAAGCAATTAAATCTTGGCCGACCCCTACGACCGTGACGGAAGTGAGATCATTTCACGGACTTGCTTCTTTTTACCGGAGGTTTATTTGAGACTTCAGCACTATTTCAAGTCCGATAACGGAGTGTTTAAAAAAAGGACCATTTGTATGGAACGGGGCTGCCCAAGGAGCTTTCGAGAAGTAAAGGCCAAATTATGCGAAGCACCGATTCTAACACTACCCGATTTTACTCAACCATTCGAGGTTGAATGTGATGCTAGCGGAGTTGGAATTGGAGCGGTTCTTATTCAAGGTAAACGACCTATCGCTTACTTTTCGGAGAAGTTGAACAGAGCTCGGTTGAATTAGTGTACTTACGATAAAGAATTCTATGCTATCGTACGGGCCCTTGATCATTGGAGTCATTACTTACGGACGAAGCATTTTATTCTACACTCGGATCACGAATCATTTAAGTACATTAACGGGCAACATAAACTGAGTCCGAGGCATGCCAAGTGGGTGGAATTCCTACAATCATTTCACTTTTCATCCAAGTACAAAGACGGTAAAAGCAATGTCGTTGCGGATGCGTTATCTAGGAGGTATGCCTTACTTTCTACTCTGGAGGTTCGGTTACTTGGTTTCGAAATGTTGAAGGAGTGTTATGAAAATGATGAGGATTTTGGAGAAATTTTTACTCGTTGCAAATCTGGTCCGTTCGGGGAGTTCATGTTACAAGATGATTTCCTATTTAAAGGGAATAGGCTATGCGTTCCAAAACAGGCGGTTCGGGAATTATTGGTTCGGGAGGCTCACGGAGGAGGCTTAGCGGGTCATTTTGGCACGGCTAAAACATTGGAAGTACTAAAAGAACATTTCTTTTGGCCCAAAATGCTAAAAGACGTTTACAATGTTTTAAGCAAATGCGTAACATGTCACATCTCAAAGAGTTCGTTCAAACCGGGATCGTATATGCCTCTACCGGTTCCAGAAAGACCGTGGGAAGATGTATCCATGGATTTTATCATCGCTTTACCCCGTACTCAACGAGGTAAAGATGCTATTATGGTGGTTGTTGATCGGTTCTCAAAAATGGCTCATTTCGTGGCTTGCCACAAAACTGACGACGCAAGCAACGTGGCCGACTTATACTTCCGAGAGGTGGTTCGTTTACATGGAGTTCCGAAGACTATTATGTCGGATCGGGATTCGAAATTCCTTAGCTATTTTTGGAATACTTTATGGAGGAAAGTGGGAACGAAGCTCTTATTTAGCACTGCGCACCATCCTCAAACCGATGGTCAAACCGAGGTCACAAATCGAACGTTAGGAACGTTGTTGCGAGGACTTGTGAATAAAACGCAAAAGGATTGGGACGTGAAACTTGCTCACGCGGAATTTGCCTATAACCGATCCCCTACACATGCTACGGCACATTCTCCTTTTGAAGTCGTTTACGGGTTAAATCCTTATATACCCTTAGACTTGATTCCATTGCCGAAGGACGAGTTGATACACAAAGATGTGGAATCTAAACTTAAATCGATGATCAAGTTTCACGGACAAATACATGATCGAATCAAAGAGGTGAATGACGCATACAAACAGAAATCCAACAATCACAGAAAACCGAGACTATTCGAAATAGGCGACTTGGTTTGGGTACACTTAAGAAAACAGAGATTTCCTAGCAAATGCAAGAACAAACTTATGCCGAGGGCCTAGGGACCTTACAAAATCATGGGAAAGGTGAACGACAATGCGTATAAAGTAGAACTTCTAGGCAATTATGGGGTACACGCCACTTTTAACGTGGGCGATCTATCTTCTTACCTTGATGACGAGGGAATCACTGAATTGAGGTCAATTCCTTTCAAATGGGGAGGGGATGATGCGATTGTGACGTCTCCAAACGAAGTAAGAATTGACGTAGGTGACGATACCACGTTGCATGCACATGCACCTACGTACTTCGGTGAGAAAACAAATGCGGAAATGGGAACGATCTTAATAATCGGAACCAGGATAACTTAGACGTATCAAAACATGAATACGTATGCATGTTCATGCATACAAAATCGGCCATTTGGGGAAGATTTCGGCCGATTGTGACATGCATCCATGAAGGATCTTTTGTCCCCACTACTTTCAACTTTGTTTCCATTTTCAAAGTCCACCATATCAAGGATAGAGATTTGATTTCCCTCCACCCCTTGAAAAACAAATCGGCCGAACCACATGTAGAGGAAGACACCAAGATGTTGCTTTCATGTTCAAGTCTTTGTCAAAGCCTTATCACATGAGAAAGATGGTTATCTCCTTCCTTCATGCTACCCCACGGCCGAAAATGCTAAGGAATAAGCCAAGCATGTGTTGTTTTCAATCTTTTTCAAAAGTCTTGATGTTTTAGTTTAATAATTGCTTGTCTTTTAGCTTGATTTTGTGTGATCTTGTTTGAACATATTAGTAGTTGTAATGGCTATATATTAGCCTCATCCTCAACCTTGAATAAACACTTTTGAAGCTTGCAAAAACGAAATACACTTGTGTATGTTCATTGTTGAATGATTTTCAGCACAACTTGATTATAATTCGACGCGTTTTCGAGTTGTAATTTTAATCAATTCTCAATAGGTCTTGAGGAGAGATTGCTTTATCAAACTATAGGTCTAGTTTGATAATTTACTTTCATATTATCTTGTTTACGTAAACTGAATTGCCCAACTTTCGGTTGAATCTTACGAGTGTTAGACAAATACGAGTGTTGTGAGGTAACAATTATAACCGCTGCATTTTCGGCGAATTTATATACATATCATACGTTAATTCGTATCATCTACCGACTCCATAAAGACCGTGGGAAGATGTATCAATGGACTTTGTCATCGCCTTACCCCGTACTCAACGAGGTAAAGATGCTATTATGGTGGTTGTTGATCGTTTCTCAAAAATGGCTCATTTCGTGGCTTGCCACAAAACCGACGATGCAAGTAACATGGCCGATTTATATTTCCGGGAGGTGGTTAGTTTACATGGAGTTCCGAAGACTATTGTTTCGGATCGGGATTCAAAATTTCTCAGCTATTGTGGGAATACATTATGGAGGAAGCTGGGAACAAATCTCTTGTTTAGCACTTCGCACCATCCTCAAACCGATGGTCAAACTGAAGTCACGAATCGAACGATAGGAACGTTGTTGCGAGGACTTGTGAATAAAATGCATAAGGATTGGGACATGAAACTTGCTCATGCGGAATTTGCCTATAACCGATTAGCCTACACATGCTACGGCACATTCTCCCTTTGAAGTCGTTTACGGGTTAAATCCTTATATACCGTTAGACTTGATTCCATTGCCGAAGGATGAGTTGGTACACAAAGATGCGGAATCTAAACTTAAATCGATGATCAAGTTGCATGGACAAATACATGATCGAATCAAAGAGGTGAATGACGCATACAAAAGGAAATCCAACAATCACAGAAAACCGAGACTATTCGAAGTAGGCGACTTGGTTTGGGTACACTTAAGAAAAGAGTGATTTCCTAGCAAACGCAAGAACAAACTTATGCCGAGGGCCGAGGGACCTTACAAAATTGTGGGTAAGGTGAACGACAATGCGTATAAAGTAGAACTTCTGGGCGATTATGGGGTACACGCCACTTTTAAAGTGGGCGATCTATCTTCTTACCTTGACGACGAGGGAATCACTGAATTGAGGTCAATTCCTTTCAAAGGGGGAGGAGATGACGTGATATTGACACCTCCAAACGAAGTAAATGAAGTAAACGAAGTAAGAATTGACGTAGGTGACGATACCACGTTGCATGCACATGCACCTACGTACTTCGGTGTGAAAACAAATGCGTAAATGGGAACGATCTTAATAATCGGAACGGGATAACTTAGACGTATCAAACATGCATACGTATGCATGTTCATGCATACAAAATCGGCCACATTAGGGGGCGATTTTGGCCGATTGTGATGGGAGATCCATGAAGGATCTTTGTCCCCTCTACTTTCAAGATTGCTTTCATTTTCAAAGTCCACCACAATAAAATCAAAGATAGAGATTTGGCTCACTCCACACTTCACCAAATCGGCCGAACAAGGAGGAAGAAGATGCCAAGAAGTTGCTTTCATTTTCAATCCTTGTCAAAGTCTTACAAAAAGATATCACATGAGAAAGATTTTGTCTCCTCCTTTGAAGATACCCCATGGCCGAAATGCAAGGAAGAAGCCAAGCATGTTGTTGTTTTCTTTTCTTTGTCAAAGTCTTGATAAATTAGTTTAATATTTGCTTGATTTTTAGTTTGATCATGTTTGATCTTGTAATGGCTATTTATAAGCCTCATCTTCAACCTTTCAAACACATCTTGAATGTTAAAAACGAAATACATTGTGTATTACTTCTTGTTGAATGATTTTCAGCAAATTCTTGGTTATAATTCAACGCATCTTCGAGTTGTAATTTTATCGATTCTCAATAGGTCTTGAGGAGAGATTACCTTATCAAACTATAGGTCTAGTTTGATAAATCACTTTTATATTATTCTTGTTTACGTAAGCCGAATTGCCCTACTTTCGGTTAAATCTTACGAGTGTTACACATATTCGAGTGTTGTGAGGATAAGAGATATTTCCGCTGCATTACCGGCGAATTTACGTCCGTCTTTATACGTAATTCGTATCACCAACAGAATACTGAAACGCTCCCATGACAAGCGGACGCAAATTCAGCAGCTGTTTCCAATACCAGGAAGATGCAGTAGAGATAGGAATATCCCAAAAAGAACACTGCTGAACTCTATGCAAACGAACCCAGCTAACCCAAACAGAACGAGGAGACCCAGCCAGGAGAGCCCAAATATGGCAGGTCATAAGGGCCTGGTTCTGAACCCTCAACGGAGTAATACCAAGGCCACCACACACAACAGGCAAGCAAACCTTAGACCAAGCCACTTTAGCATGCCCAGAGTCACCTGAACCTTTCCAAAGAAAACGCCTTAAACGCTTTTCAATGAGGGCAATCACACCTTAGGCAGGATAAAAATACAGGCCCAATAAATGTGAAGAGCAGATAACACAGACCGAATAAGCTGGCAACGACCGGCCATGGACAGAGATCTACAAGCCCAGTCACTCAGCCGACCATCAATCATGTCTAGCAAAGGAGAGCACTGAGCCACCGTGAGTTTCGATGAAGATAAAGGGACCCCCAAGTACCGCACAGGGAGCTGGCCCATCTGAAACCCTAATAACTGCTCAACCTGACCCCCCTGCTCCAAAGCACTCGCCGAGAGAAAAAAATTACTCTTCCTAGGGTTAGCACGCAACCCTGAAAGAGAATAAAAGATATCAATACTCCTCTTAAGAACACCAATAGAGACCTCGTCTGGATTACAGAAAAGAAGGAGATCATCCGCAAAGGCGAGCATGAAAGTACGGGTGGCCTCACACTTCCAATGGTACCGGAACCCCGTGGTAAGAGCAATCTCACGAGTAATAATACCATGAAGCACCTCCATAACAATAACAAAGAGATAAGGAGAGATGGGGTCGCCCTGCCGGAGCCCCCTACGACCTCTAAAGATCCCCTCAGCATCACCATTCAAGGAAACCGAAAAGGTAGTAGTGGTGATGCACTCCCTGATCCAGGTGATGAACGACTGATGAAAACCCATACACTGCAGAGCAATCAGCACAAAATCCCACTCAACAGTGTCATAAGCTTTCATGAGGTCAACTTTAAACACAGACCGTCTAGGCATACCCCTCTGCCCATAACCATGAAGAAGTTCCTGAGCAAGAAGGATATTATCACTAATCCTTCTCCCAAGAATAAAAGCAGTCTGAGCCGGGTCAATCAAGGCATCCAAGCTATCACGCATGCGGTGAACAATAATTTTTGAAATAGCCTTATATAATAAGTTGCAGCAAGAGATAGGTCTAAAATCCGACATACTCCTAGGTAAGGCTACTTTAGGAACAAGAGAAATGATCGTAGAATTGATCTGCCTAACAAACTGTCCCGTAGCAAAGAAATGCAAAATAGCAAACGAAATCTCACCCCCCACAATCGGCCAAGCCCGCCGGTAAAAGGCAGCATTAAAACCATCAGGGCCCGGTGCCTTGTCCGTATCAAACTCAAAAAACACAGACCGAACCTCATCAGTAGTAATAGGTCTAACCATATGCAGTGCAACATCAGGCGAAAGAGAAGCCGAGATAAAAGGCCTAACCTGCCTGAATGATAAAGGCATAATCCGATTAGAGTAACCCAACAATCTCTCATAGAACCCAACAACTTCATTCTTAATAAGAGCAGGGTCAGTCAACTCAATACCATCCTCCGTATTAAGCCTATAGATACGAGATCTGACTCGCCTAGAAGCAATCCGCTGGAAGAAGAATGAAGTACACTGGTCCCCATCCTTAAGCTAAGCCAACTTGGCCCGCTGCCTGAGCGAAGACTGTTCCTGCGCCACGGAAACTGAGAAAACCCACTGACAATATCTCTCCAACAATAAAACCGAGTCGTCCATGGGATGGTCCCTGAGAATACTCTGAGAATAAGAGAGGAACGAAGAAGCAGCTGCAACATTCAATGACAAGTCCCCTTTCCTCTTCTGCATGGCGCGAAAAATAGGCTTAAGGGCGTCCAACTTACGACAAATCGCATAGAACGGGGCCCCCACAATATGATGACGCCAAGTGTCCCAAACCGACGGGAGAAAATCATCAGAGTCAGCCAGGAAAATAATCAAATCTGAACATTTTACCTCTGCAGCGAGGCAAACTATCAAGACCCAGAATAAGGGGGCTATGATCAGAGGTCCGCGGTAGATCACAAGAATAAGTACGATCAGCGTGATCAATAAACCACTACGGGTTACCCAACACCCTATCAAGAGTTTCCATAAAGATCTTGGAGACGGGATCTTGTTATGCCAGGACAACCAAGAGCCTACCATCGGAAGGGTCTCAATATCCGCACGCCTGCAAAACTCACTGAACTCCACCAGGGGCGGCTCATCGTCCGAATGAGGAACTTCACCTCCCAAAATCTCACTAGTGTCCAGAACAGCATTAAAATCACCCATAATAACCCAAGGCTCGACAGCATGTAAAACTGAGAAGTCAGTGAGGTACTGCCACATTGAAGCAAACTGGCGATATGAAAGGCGATATGAGAGGCGATATGAAAGGCGGGTTTTTTCCCATCTTCTTCGGACGATCTTAAGCCCCATTTTCATCTTGTTTTCCATCCTCAGATTGTTTGCCTTTCCAAATGTGTTTCGGAATTCGATTTTCTATCTATCAATCCTAAGAATCGAATTTATTATTAACATTTTGTTGTGTGTTGAAATTGGGGATCTGTTCTTCAACGAAGGTCGCGATTTATCTTCAACGAAGGTCGCGATTTATTTTCGATTTACTTTTGCTTGTGCTCGATTTGTTGCTCGTCCTTTTGTGTGTCGGTGTTGTTTTCTGGTTCCGTGTGCGGGTTGGGTGTGACTGAGGTTTTTGCGGCGTGGTTTATCGCGATTCGTTTTTTTCGCATTTGCTGCTCCGGCGTTGCCCAGGCTTTTGCGGCGTGGTTCCATCGGGGCTTTGGTCTTTGTTTCGATTTGTTGCAGGGGGTATGTCGTCCTCCACCTCCTCTTCTTGTGAGTTAGTGTCGTTGGTATCTTCGCCGGTAATGGCGGCCGGACTGGTTTCTAAACCTTTCGATGTTCTGGGGTTTGCTGATTTGGGGGCAAAAGTGTTAAGCAAACCTGAGCTGGACCAGCTTAGACATAAGCTTGATGGAATCTTCCTCCCTGCGGCTGCCGGCAATGGTGGAAATCTCCTAGGTGTGCCGACGGGTGCTCCTGGTCTAATTCAGAAGCCCAGGCGTAATCTGGGTCCAGGCCCATCTTCTGGCCCAGTTTTGGAACCAAGCCTTGAGCCCATTTCATCCTTGGGTATGGGTTTGGGTTTGCCCCCTGCTATTAGTTTGGGCAGTGTTATTGGTGTGAGGCCTGATGAGTTTCTTCATTCTTGTTGTAATGTGGATTATGTGGAAAATGCTTGTAATGTCAGTAATGCTTATAGTTCATCTGATAGTAAAGGATATGCTCAACCTAATAATGGAAATGATCTTTCTTTTAGTCTTGATTGCAATGTTATTGGTACTTCTGCTGGTTTAGGACTTGATCCGTTTAATGCTGGACACATGTCGTTAATTGATAATAATGTGCCGAATTATATTTGTGCTCCTAATGCTGATAAAGGGAAAGGTATTCTTGGTCCAGACTTGCCAAATTTGTTGAAGTTTGGCTCGCTTCCGTCCCAAATCCCGTCTGTTTTACCTCTACCTTCTATTGTGGTAAGGAAGAATTTTGGTAAAGGGGGTTTAAGATTTGTCTCCCCAGAAATTCATAATGGTGAAATGCTTGTGAAACCGCCAGCTAGAGTAGGGCTTGAAGGGGCTAAAAAGTGGCATTGTACTCTAGTTGGGTATTTTCTGGGGAAATCGGCTCTCTTTCCTCAGGTTAAGAGCTTCTTTTTATCTGTTTGGAAGGGCCTTCAGGATGTGTCTGCTTCATCTGGGGGTTTTTATTTCTTTAAATTTGCTAGTGAACAGTGTTTGGTAGACGCTCTCGAGGGTGGTCCTTGGTTGCTTCAGGGCCAGGCCATTTTTCTTTCTCGATGGAAGTTTGGTATGTCGCTTCAGAAGGTCCAACCGAAACGGGTTCCAGTTTGGGTGAAACTCCGTAATGTCCCTTTGGAATATTGGACCGACGAGGGGCTTAGTATAACAGCCAATGCTATTGGGGAGCCCCTATTCGCTGATGTTTTTACCAGGAACTGTTTGAAAATGGACTTCGCTAGGGTTTGTGTCATGCTTGATGCTGATACTAGTCCGATTCTCTCCTTTCTCATGGCCCTCCCATCTTGTGATGGTGAGTGCCCTAGTCTGCGTCGGATAGTGGTTGAGTATGAGTGGTTGCCCCATCGGTGTAGTGGTTGTAGAGTCTTCGGGCACCATGATCAGGTGTGTCCGCGTAAGCAACAACCTATTGTTCATCAATTGAACAAGCAGGGCGGTGTTTATGTAGCGAAGTCCTCTCAGCCTAAGGGGTCTTCTTCTCCTCGTGTGGTTACTTCTGGGTGCGTCTCTCTAGATGTGGCCTCTCCGTCTGCCCGGTTGGGGCTCTCTGAGGTGGTAGCCGCTCGGGTTGATGTCGGTTATGAGATCAGTGTTGTGGGTTTTATTCCCCGTCTTAGCAGTATTCCTATCTTCTATTCGGTTACTACCAGCTCGCCTATCCTGTCTCCTCGTCAGTCTGGAGCTCTGGAGCTCTCTCCTAACAGGTTCGGCGTGCTTGCTGGTCTTGATGGTGACTCAGTGGATGAGGTCTTCGAGATTGCAGATGACCATCCTGTTTCTTCTTCTGTGGGCCCTATATCTGATGCAGCCCTTCTCGAGGGTGTTAGATGATTCCGTTCGCAGTGTGGAATGTCCGTGGCCTGAACCGTCCGGACCATCAGATCTCGGTCCGGGAGGTAATTTCTTCTTTTAGTCTTTGTTGTGTTGCCTTACTGGAGACGAAAGTCTCGGTTGGTAACTCTAGGCATATTGCTTCCCTGGTTAATGCTTCGTGGCAGTGGTTTTTGATCATGGAAATGGGCCGGGTAAGCAGATTTGGTCAATGGGATTCCGAGTGGTCTGTTGATATTATTGCTATTGATCCTCAATTTATTCACCACGGATTATTTCGCTTATTGACTCATCCAAAGATCCTAGTTACTTTTGCATATGGTTCTAATGATGCTATCCAGAGGAGACTTCTTCGGGCAAGACTTGACCGATTTTTCCGTCTCGCATGTTAGCGAGCCTTGGGTGATTATGGGTGACTTTAATGTTGTTTTTGGATTGTAGCGAGATCTTAGGTGGAGAGGTGACTCATCATGATGATGAGCTTCCATGTTGGAGTTCAGGGAGTTCTCGTCGTGGCCGACCTAGAGACGCTTCCGATGTTGGGCTCCTGGTTCTCTTGGCATAATAAGAGCCCTTCTCCTAGATCCTTGTGGAAACAGTTAGAAAGAGTCCTGGGTAATCCGCAGTGGTTTATTTCTCATTCTGACTACTCCTATACTTGCGATTTGCCTCGGACCTCAGATCACAGCCCACTTATCTTTGGTATTGGTAGCTTGCCCCGTCGTAGGGGTAAGATGTTCAGGTTTGATAATTTTCTGGCAGATTCTGAGGACTTTCTGCCTGCTGTCTTCGGTATTTGGCATCATTTTATTGTGGGAGCCCCCTTCTATGCGATTTGCTTAAAGTTAGATGCCCTTGAGCCTGTTTTTCGCGCTTTGAGGAAGAGGAAAGGGGACTTGGCTATGAATGTGGCTTCAGCGTCAGCTTTCCTTTCTGCCGCCCAGTCTATCCTTAGAGAGTTTCCTTTGTCAGGCTCAGCTTTACAGTTAGAAGGGTGTTGCAGATGGGTTTTCTCTTCAGCTGTTTCCCAGGAGCAGTCTTCGCTCAGGCAACGGGCCAAGCTAGCGTGGCTCAAGGATGGGGACCAGTGTTCTGCTTTCTTCTTCCGAGGGGTTGCCTCTAGGAGGGCTCGTTCGCAGATTTTTAGGCTGGTTTCTGAGGATGGCATTGATCTGTCAGATCCTGGGCTCATTAGGGATGAGGTAGTTGGGTTCTATGAGAGGTTATTAGGTTCTTCGGATCGGGTTCAGCCTGTCTCGTACAATCAGGTGAGACCCTTTGTCTCTTCTTCTCTTCCTCCTGATGTTGCGTTACATATGATCAGACTAGTTTCTGATGAGGAGGTTCGTTCTGTTTTCTTTGGGTTCGATATGAATACAGCTCCAGGCCATGATGGGTTTAATGCTGCTTTTTATCGACGAGCCTGGCCAATTGTCGGGGGTGAGATTACTTACGCTATTAAACATTTTTTCTCCTCGGGTCAATTCGTTAAGCAGATCAATACTACCCTAATATCTCTTGTTCCTAAAGTTGCTTTGCCGAGGAGCCTGTCTGACTTTAGACCGATTTCTTGTTGTAACCTTTTATATAAGGCTATTTCTAAGATTATGGTCCATCGTATGCGAGATAGCCTGGATTCCTTGATTGATCCAGCTCAGACAACTTTTATTCCTGGGAGAAGGATTAGTGATAATATCCTTCTCGCCTATGAGCTTCTTCATGGTTATGGGCAAAGAGGGATGCCGAGTCGGTGTGTCTTTAAGGTTGATCTTATGAAAGCTTACGACACTGTTGAATGGGATTTTGTTTTGATTGCTTTGCAATGTATGGGGTTCCACCAGACGTTTATTGCTTGGATCAGAGAGTGTATCACCACTCCGGCTTACTCGGTCTCCTTGAATGGGGATGCTGAGGGTATCTTTAGGGGCCGTAGGGGGCTGAGGCAGGGTGACCCTATCTCTCCGTATCTGTTTGTTATTGTTATGGAGGTCCTCCATGGTATTATCGCCCATGAGATCGCTCAGACTCCGGGGTTCAGATTCTACTGGAAGTGTACGGCTACACGCACTTTCATGCTTGCTTTTGCCGACGACCTTCTCCTTTTCTGTTGTCCCGATGTTGTCTCAGTCGGTGTTATTAAGAAAAGTATTGAGATCTTTGCTTCCCTTTCTGGCCTACGAGCCAACCCGAGTAAGAGTAATATCTTTCTTTCAGCTAGTGTTCAGGTGCAGGGGGTCCAGTTCCAGCAGTTGTTAGGGTTTCAGCTAGGTCAGCTTCCTGTGAGGTATTTAGGAGTTCCCTTGATTTCTTCGAAGCTGACAATTTCTATGTGTTCCCCTTTGATTTATTCGATTGATGGTCGTTTGAGTTCGTGGGCTAGTATTGCTCTTTCCATGGCAGGTCTGTGCCAGCTTATTCGCTCTATCTTATATTCTTTACATATTTATTGGGCTGGTAGCTTTATTTTGCCTAAGGGCGTTCTCTCTTTGATTGAGAAACGTATCAGGCGGTTCCTCTGGCGAGGTTCTCATGATTCGGGCCTTGCCAAGGTGGCCTGGGCTAAGGTTTGCTTGGAAGTGGATTGTGGGGGCCTTGGCATCATTCCGTTGAGGCTCCAGAATCAGGCTCTGATGGCCCGTCATATCTGGGCTCTTCTCACGGGCTCTAATCGCTCTGTCTGGGTTAATTGGGTTCGGACTTTTAGGTTGCAGCAGTGTTCTTTCTGGGATCTTAGTGTTTCTCCAGCTTCAGCTTGGTATTGGCGTTAGCATCTGAAATTGCGTCCCCTTGTTATGGGAGCATTTCAGTATTCTATTGGAGATGGCCCATCCTTCCTCTTGTGGTCAGACCCCTGGCATTCTATGGGTGTGATTATGCATTCTGTTCCTAGAGCTCCTCTGTGGTCCGGCATCGATGTGGGTGCTAGGCTTGATTCGGTTATTGTTGAGGGTTATTGGGAGTGGCCGGTGGTGGATAGGCCCGAGCTTTTGCAGATTACTTCTGCTTTGCCACATATTAATGGGGGTCAGGATCGCGTTTCATGGAGGCCGCTTAGTTCGGGTATTTATTCATCCTCTTCTGCTCTTCGGTTCCTCAGAGGTTATTCGCCCCCTGTTCCTTGGGCCCCGCTCTTGCACGGACCGGGGAAGATCCCGAGGCACTCTTTCATCCTCTGGTTGGCTATTCAGGAGCGTTTATCGACTATGGATAAGCCTTGGCTTCAGCATATTGATGGGATTTGTGTCCTTTGTGGTATGGCGGTAGAGACTCATTCCCATCTATTCTTTCAGTGCCCTTATTCTAGGCGGTGTATTTCTATTGCTAGGAGGGCCGTCCGCTTTAGTTGGCCTCACTCTGTGTGGAGCTCGGGGGTGCTGTGGGCTGCTAGGAGGTGGAGAGGTAAGCACGTGGTCAACGTGGCTTACCGTATTCTCCTAGCTGCGTTGGTCTATTTGATTTGGCAGGAGAGGAATGAGAGGAGGTTTGGTCAGAGGCGTCGAGATCCTCATTCGGTTACTTTCCAGGGGATAGGTCTTGTTCGTGATATTATCTCTCATAGATGGCCCGCTCGTTCTCTATCTACTGTGGCTGTTCGTCGTATTTGGAGGATAGCTTGGTAGTTTCTATTTTTTTTTGTAGGTTTTTTAGGCTTTGTAGCTTATGTAGCCATTTGTATGTAGGCTTTGTATTCCTACATATTGCTCTTTGTTATGTTGTTGGTGCACCATTCTATATGGTTGCCGGGTATTAGCCAACCTTTTTTGGCCACTCTTATTTTATTAATGCAATTGGCTTTCCCCAAAAAAAAGTGAGGTACTGCCACAACAACCGCCTCTCTAGTAGACAAATACAACAAAGATTAAACGAACAAATTACCTCCCGAACCGAGATCTGATGTTCAGTCCGGTTAAGTCCACGAACATTCCACACAACAATAGGGATTATTTAACATCATCGATCCAGGCTGCGTCAATAATAGGGCCCAAGGGAGAAGAACTAGAACAGAACGATGTGCTGACAAACTCAGGAATCTCAGCCTCAATATCATCGGTAATACCAGAAAGAGCTGCAAACATGTTGTGAGACGACTCACACCCACCAGCACCAGCCCTCCTAGGAGACACGATAGGAGAGCTGGTAGTAACCAAGGAGAAAGAAGACACGCTACTAAGCGGATCTGATCCAGCAGAATGACCACGAGTGCCCCCAGCTAAGTCCACTCCTGGGAACCCGGATCGTGGGGTGGGGCCTACCTCAGCCTGAGTGACCGCCCCAGGCGGAACCGGGCCCAGCGAAGACCCCGGACCACGAGCAGCTGAGGGGGCAGGCTTAGCCACATAAATACGAGCCTGCTTGACCTTCTTCTGAACCAAAGGCTTAGACAAGGTCGGGCAAACCTGATCACGATGCCCGAAAACTCGACAAACACCACACCGATGTGGTAACCATTCATACTCAACATGGACCCTCCTAACACAAGGACTGTCACCATCAGCCGGGAGAACCATGAGAAACGAGCGAATCGGGCTAGTATTAGCGTCTAGCATGACACAAACTCGGGCGTAATCCACTTTCAGGCAGTTCCTGGTGAACATGTCAGCAAAGAGGGGCTCCCCTATAGCACTAGCAGTAATATTGAGCCCCTCGTCAGTCCAATACTCGAGGAGGACATTACGAAGTTTCACCCAAACAGGTACATGTTTAGGTTGAACCTTCAGAAGAGACATACCAGGCTTCCACCGGGTAAGGAGGACGGACTGTCCCAAAATCAGCCAAGGCCCACCCTCTAATGCGGCGGTCAAAACCTGCTCACTATCAAACTTAAAGAAATAAAATCCCCCCTCAGAGGAGAACACCTCCTTAAGCCCCTTCCACACCGACATAAAATAATTCTTGATCAAGTTGAGAGAAGGGGCTTTCCCCAAAAAAATAACCAACTAAGGTGAATTGCCACCTCTTAGCACCTTTAATTCCCACACTAGCATCTGGTTTGTGATACGAATTCTCTATCGGTACAGCGGAAGACTATTTCACGTGCGGTAGCGAACAGCACTCAGCCGAAATGAATCAAACAATTTCAGTCAGAATCGAAGGCAACAACCCGTCGACACAAAGAATAACGGACAAAGAACCACCCGTAATCGAACAGTGACCGAACGAACAAGGACGAACAGCAACACGCACCCGCTACAGAAGTTCCGAACAAAGAAGAATCCTCAGATGCTAGCCCGAACAAAGAAGCAACTCATCGATACAAAGACTTGAACAAAGAAGGCTCGCTCGATACAAAGATTTCCAAACAAGAAGAACTCGTCGATGCACAAGATCGCCGAACAAGAAGAACTCGTCGATACAAAGACTTCCGAATTCGAATTAGATCCGACTCGATCGGAATATGTATGTGATCTCGATCGGAATAGATATGTATATAGCGGAAGTAAAATTCACGGATGAAAAGAAAAACAAGTGGAATATGATAAATCGAACGTATGAATATGGAGGTAATATCGGATGTAGTAACAATATCGAACAAGAAGACTCGAACGATCAAGAACAAAGGTTTATCGAATTAGACCTATATTTCGATAGGGTGATTTCTTCTCAAGATCTATTGAGAATCAATCAGATTAATACTCGAAAATGCATCAAATAAAAATCAGGTTTCGATGAAAAGCATTCACCAAGAGAAAACTCAAAGTGTATTCTTATTTCTTTTTCATTCAAAAATTATCTCAATACAACTCAGTATGATTACTTATAGGTAAGAGTAGTCTGACAAGATTACTTAAACTATTACAAGATAATACCACATGGTCTTAAAATAAAGGAAAAGACAATAAGAGGTTCCCCACGCTACTTGTAAACAAAAGGAGTAAAATATGGGTTTTTGTCTCCAAGGTGATAGCTGTCCTTCACAATGCAGGCCGCCGAGAATTCTGCAACTTTTATAATAAAGAAATGGATGAAATCTTTTATTATTTTGCCTTTACCACTTGGACAAAGAAAATAAAGGGATAAAATCTTCATGATTTTGGACCAAATCTGATGCTGTTGGTTTTGTCATTTCTGGGATCCAATGGTTCTGAATTTGGTCCTATGGTCTTCATAAGATTTGTAGCTCTCTTTCTTAGCTTTCCATGGCTATTTGAATCACCTGAATCGGATATCGGATGAGTAAGTTATGGCCAAAATACTAAAACTGCTACGAAGTCATCGTGCGCGCGAGAATTGGTAATTTGCCCGTGTATTTTGCATGGGGATTTTATGTACGCCTGCGACTCAATCAAGCTTGGTCGGATAATCTTCTTTTTGTATTTGATGATGTTGACCGATTCGTATCAGTTTGACAATAAACTCGCCATTTTGAAAATCAGGTTTCACATACAGAAGTCCCCTTTTTTTAACAAAATTATTTCCTAGCACAGCAGAAGGTAGAGGCAATTCCTTCGGAATAAGCACCGGAACCGAACCAAAGTTCAAAGATATAGGTAATTCAGATACACTATTAATAAGGTCGTCATTACCAACATTAACATTATTAACCAATTTAGGGGCTGAACCATTAAATCCAGGAGAGTCACAATTAAAAGGAGCAGGAGACTCCTGTACAATAGGAACAGAGACCCCAGAGAGGGTGCTAATAGCAGTACCACTGCTGGCCAAGGACCCACTTGCTCCAGCACCAGGAAACGGGCCATAACCCAGCCCAATAACAGGCCCAGAATCAAACAACGGGTCACGCCTGAGTTTGAGAATTGAACGAAGAACACCACCGCCGCCGGTGACAGGAGGAGCAGCCAGGGATGAGTCACCCCAAATTCCATCGAGTTTAAGCTTAAGCTTATTAGAATCAGAAGAACATAACACCTTCACCCCCAAATCATGAAATCCATAAACATCAAATCCCTGCGTCACGAGAGGACCAGGAACAGTGTCCAGAGATGGACTATCTCCAGTGCCGGCAGCTGGTGGAGGAAACATCCCATCGATTATAACAGGTAGGCAAGCCTCCGCAACCGGCGAAGAAGACGACCCACAGGCGGTGGATGACGTCATACAACACCCTGCGACAAATCACACCTCCAAAAAAATCCGCGCACCAATACGGAGGTAGAAGAAGCCGAACACCACAATCGCCCAAAGCAGCAGAGCAAATCGTGGAGTCACGACCACGGACCACGCACCCTAGCAGTTCGTCGAACCTCAAATCGCCAACTAAAAAATTGTAATGAAAAATTGAACTAAAAATACCGGCAGGAAGGAAATAGAGCCCCGAATCAAACTTGTGAATAAAAAAAACTGAGCAAGATTTACATAAAGGAGATTAGGGATGGAAAAAATGGCCGAGAAAGAGGGAAAAAAATCGCCCCCCAGATCGCACCTACGGTGTGTGAAAATCGCCCGCACATCTCGACACTCAACTCTCCTTGCATGAGATCTGCAATCTTTCTGTATAAGGACAACCGATGTGATGTTGGTACACATCTTTTGCGAAGTTTTCTTTTTAACGAATCCCACGAACGGATCTTATCTTTCCCCACACGGGTTTTTCGTATTTTCACTCCTTCGTACCAAAGCGAAGCGCCTTTCCCCAACTTGAGAATTGCATACTTGCACCGTTTCTCGTCGTCGAGGTCCTTGAATTCGAACATACGATCAATTTTACGTTCCCATTCCAGGTAAACTTCAGGGTCTGTCCCGCCAACGAACTCCGGAAGCTCGTTCACCTTGAACTCTTCGACATGGCGTGAGGGTCGTTCATAGTCACCACGCCTAGGTTGCCAACGCTGGTCGCGTTCTTCTGGTACGTCACGCAATGCGTCGCGAAATTTTGCCAAGAAATCAGCGTCGTTGAGATCCATAATGCCAAAGATCAAGAACTTGGGCTCCGATACCACTTATGATGCGATTTCTCTATCGGTACAGCGGAAGGTCAAGCTTTTGACGAGCGAAAGCAATGCAAGAAATCGTCAGAATCAATACGAGTTCGCACAAAGATTAACACTGATTAGCGGCACGCGACAGGAAATGATGATACTTTCGATACAAAGAACAAACAGAATCGCGGAAGTTCGAACAATCGAACAACACTTAATGCGAAATCCCGAACAAGTACAACCCTGTATCGAAAAACAAGAAGGATATCGAAACAGGACAGGAAACAGTTGTTTTATCGAACTAGACCTATAATTCGATAAAGCGATTTCTTATCAAGACCTATTGAGAATCAATCAGATTAAGATTCGAAAACGCGTCGAATAATAATCAAAGTTTTGAAGGAAACTCGTCCAACACTTAAACAATACACAAGGTATGTTGTTTTATCATTCAAAATCTAATCTCTTCATTACAACTCCATCGCCACTATTTATAGGCAAAAGCAGTCTGACAAGATAATCTAAACTATTACAAGCTGGACTTAAAATAAGGAAAAGAAAATACAAGGTTCCGCACGTCACTTGCAAACAAGAGTAAAAGCTGGGTTTTGTCTCCAAGGTGATAGCCGCCTTTCACAAAGCATGCTGCCGAGAATCCTGCTGCTTAATAAAGAAAATGCTGAAGATTCTTTTATAGTTTTGCTTTCACCACTTGGACCTCTTCCCCAAAGGTGCAAGTTGTCTTTTGTTTTAAGTTACTCCAAGTCCGATTATTAAGGTAACTCCGGGTCTCGTACCCATTTTCTCGCCTAAGTATGTTGGAGTATGGTCGAGGTGTTTTACGACAATCCTTACTTCGTCTTCTTCGCTTGGAGTAGTCGGTTTCGTATCACAACCAATCCAGATCCTCTTCCCAGGCCCACAACCGTAATCAGAGAACCACTTCCAAGAGCCAGAAATAAATGAAGAAACACGCCCAAAGTTACCAACCGAGACACGCGTCTCGAGAAGAGCAATACAATAAAGATTAAACGAACTAATTACCTCTCAGACCGAGATCTGATGCTCAGTCCGGTTAAGTCCACGAACATTCCACACAGCAATAGGGATCATTTAACAACATCGACACGGGCTGCATCAATAATAGGGCCTAAAGGAGAAGAACTAGAACAAAGCGATGTGCCGACAAACACAGGAATCTCAACCTCAATATCATCGGCGAGACCAGAAAGAGCCGTAAACCTGTTGTGAGACGGATCATACATACCAGCAGAAGCCCTCCTGGGCGGCACGATAGGAGAGCTGGTAGTAACCAAGAAGAAAGTAGAGACACTACTCAACGGGCCCAAACCAGCACTACGACCTCCAGTGCCCCCAGCTAACACCACATCTGGGCCCCCGGAACTGGCATCAGGGCCAACCCCAGCCTAAGCGACCCCCCTGATGCGATTGTGACATCTCCAAACGAAGTAAGAATTGACGTAGGTGACGATACCACGTTGCATGCACATGCACCTACGTACTTCGGTGAGAAAACAAATGCGGAAATGGGAACGATCTTAATAATCGGAACCGGGATAACTTAGACGTATCAAAACATGCATACGTATGCATGTTCATGCATACAAAATCGGCTATATTAGGGGGAGATTTCGTCCGATTGTGATGGGAGATTCATGAAGGATTTTTGTCCCCACTACTTTCAAGTTTGCTTTCATTTTTTTCAAATTCCACCATAATAAAATCAAGGATAGAGATTTGGCTCACTCCACCTTTTGAAATCGGCCGAACATACAAGGAAGAAGATGCCAAGAAGTCCCTTTCATGATCAAGTCCTTGTCAAAGCCTTACAAAAAGATATCACATGAGAAAGATCTTGTCCACTCCTTGAAGCTACCCACGGCCGAACAAGCAAGGAAGAAGCCATGCTTGATGTTGCTTTCAATCTTTGTCAAAGTCTTGATAGTTTAGTTTAATATTTGCTTGTCTTTTAGCTTGATCTTGTTTGATCTTGTTTCTAGTTGTAATGGCTATATATTAGCATCATATTCAACCTTTCAAATCACTTTTGAAGCTTAAGAAAAACGAAATACATTATGTATGTATTCTTGTTGAATGATTTTCAGCACACTTTGATTATAATTCGACGCGTCTTTGAGTTGTAATTTAATCAATTCTCAATAGGTCTTGAGGAGAGATTGTCTTATCAAACTATAGGTCAAGTTTGATAATTTACTTTCATATTATCTTGTTTACGTAAGCCGAATTGCCCTACTTCCAGTTAATTCTTACGAGTGTTACACATATACGAGTGTTGTGAGGTAACAAAATATATCTGCTGCATTTCCTTGCGAGTTTACGTACATTTTCATTCGTAATTCGTATCATTAGTGGCATCGGAGACCAAGGTTATTTCCTTGTCAAAATTCTCTTGGCGATTTTCTTGATTAAGCTATCTTATCATGGATTTTTCTGACGATTTCATGGAGAAACTCCGTGAGGCACTACACAACTTACAAGAACCACGTTTTCAAGCTAGAAGAGGAGGATACGACGCACATTCACCGCGTCATGTAGATGAATTCAAAGTAAATGAACTTCCAGAATTTGTCGGAGGTACCAATCCCAAAGTATACTTGGAGTGGGAGAGGAAGATTGAACGTATGTTCGACTTCAAGAACCTTAACGATGAGAAACGTTGCAAATATGCGATTCTCAAGTTAGGGAAGGGCGCTTCCCTATGGTTCGAGGGTGTGAAAACACAACGAGCTCGTGCGGAAAAAGAGAAAATCCGTTCTTGGGAATCTTTGAAGAAAAAACTACGTAAAAGGTATGTCCCGACATCACATCGGTTTACCTTATACCGAAAAATTGCGGTGTTCGTGCAAGGGAAACTAAGTGTGGGAGAATACGTCGAAGAATTTGAAGGCTTGGCCTTAATGGGAGAACTCGAAGAAAATGAAGAACAAAGAATGTCACGTTTCTTACGTGGCCTAAACCGAAACATTGCAAACACGGTGGAATTATACCCATGCGGAGATTTTGATACTTTATGCGGACTATGCATAAAAATAGAAGCTCAAAACAAGTTGAAGTTTACCAAACCCGAATTCCCATACAAATTCGGAAATGCAAGTGCCGGCTCAAGTTCTACTATGAAACCTACCGTACCTTTTCAAGTCCCTACCCCAGCCCCGAAGGTTCCTCACGTTTCCAAGGAAACGAGCTTGGTTAAAGTACGATGCTTTAAATGTCAAGGCTTTGGTCACTATCAAAATGCATGTCCAAATAAACGGGTGGTCACGTTAAGAGAAGCTCTTGCGGTCCGAGATGAACTTTTAGTCGAGGACGAGAAGGAAGGACTTAGTGACGTATTTAACATGGAGGCCAAGGAAGAGAACGAGGAATGTGAGACTTATGATGCTCCGGAATATGATACTGCTTTAGTGCTTCGAGCTCTACATACCAAAATCATTCCAAGTGATACGGAGCAAAGAGACCAAATCTTTCATTCCAAATGCCGAGTGGGAGAAAAGTGGTGTAGCTTGAAAATAGACGGAGGGGGAGAATGTATCTTCAAACGAGATGGTCACCAAACTCGGGCTAACTACTACGGCTCACCCGAGACCATATGCTTTATATTGGCTCGAAGATGGAAGCAAAGTGAAGGTGTCGAGACAAGTACGGGTCAACTTAACTATGGGACCATACGGAGATGATGTGTTATGTGACGTACTCCCGATGGACGCATGCCACGTACTTTTGGGACGACCATGGATGTTCGACCGAGATGTTTTACATCGAGGTCGGAGTAATGAATATGAATTACGAGACAAAGGAAAGAAGATTGTACTCAAACCGATGTCCCCACAAGCTATCCGTTCGATGAGTTCTAGTCGAGTGGAGAAACCGAAACTCACTATGCTTGCTAGCGAGAGGGAAATGGAACATGCCATTAATGACGGGGAGCGAGTATATTTGGTGATGTTTAAAGAGACACGGGACGAGACCATGGGAGTACAAAACGGAGGAGAAATAGATGTGTTATTACACGAATTTGAGGATGTCTTTCCCGAAGAATTACCGTCGGGTTTACCACCTATTCGTGGTATTGAACACCAAATAGATCTTATACCGGGAGCACCACTTCCTAATAAAGCCGCATATAGATGTAATCTCGAGGAGACGAAGGAGTTACAAAGACAAGTAGAAGAACTTTTGGACCGCGGGTATGTCCGAGAGAGTTTGAGTCCGTGTGCGGTTCCGGTCTTACTTGTCCCTAAGAAAGATGGTTCTTGGCGAATGTGTGTGGATATTCGGGCCATGAACAATATCACCCTCAAGTATCGGTTCCCTATCTTGAGACTTGATGATATGTTAGATGAACTACATGGTTCGGTTGTCTTTTCAAAGGTTGATTTACGAAGCGGATATCATCAAATTCGAATGCGAGAAGGTGACGAGTGGAAGACGGCCTTCAAAACGAAAAATGGATTGTATGAATGGACCCTTATGCCGTTCGGTCTTACAAATGCGCCTAGTACCTTCATGAAGTTGATGAACGAAGTGTTTAAACCATTTCTGGGGAAGTTTGTGGTTGTATATCTGGATGACATCCTAATCTATAGTCAATCACTACAAGAACATTTCGGGCACTTAAGGCAAATCTTCGAAACTTTGAGGGACCGAAAACTATATGGAAAAAAAGAGAAGTGTTCATTCCTAGTCGAAAGTATAGTCTTTCTTGGCTATGTCGTTTCGAAGGACGGAGTAGCGGTTGATCAAACAAAAATCGAAGCAATTAAGTCTTGGCCAACCCCTACGACCGTGACGGAAGTGAGGTCATTTCACGGACTTGCTTCTTTTTATCGGTGGTTTATTCGAGACTTTAGCACCATTTCAAGTCCGATAACGGAGTGTTTACAAAAGGAACCATTTGTATGGAACGGGGCTGCCCAAGGAGCTTTTGAAAAGTTAAAAGCCAAATTATGCGAAGCACCGATCCTAACACTACCCGATTTTATCAACCATTCAAAGTTGAATGTGATGCTAGTGGAGTTGGAATTGGAGCGGTTCTTATTCAAGGTAAACGCCCTATCGCTTACTTGAAATTCGCGTAGTATGGTTTTCAAATCCGATCAATTTTAAAATTTGTAAAACCTCGAAGTATTTCCAAGGTGTCGAACCCAAGGGAATTGATATGTCGAAAATAAAGGAAGTAACTCTACTCAAAATTTGACTGCTATTTAGGAGTCCGAAAATTTGGTTTGTTTCTAATTATCTAACTTCAAAAATCGAAAAATAAAAATTAAATAACAATTAATCCTAAAAATAAAAAATCTAGAACAATAAGATAAGAATTCCAAGTATTATGCAAAGAGAGCAAAATAAAGTGAATTATCTAAATCAAGCAAATAAAGCAAATTAGCAAGATAAAATCACAAGTTGAAAGCTAATTGATCCTAGGGTAGTATCGTCTAATTGAGTTCACACAATCCATTCACTTGATTCCTTTTCCCCAAATTTTAATTCAATCCTAGAAATAATCACTCAGCCGATCTAGAATTCCGATCAAGGCAACCTAGAAAGATAGTTAATTTAAACCCTTTTCCGCAAGGCTCAAAGAATTTAAATCACTTAAAAAGCGTCAACTTATTTATCTATGATTTATCTTACTCCACTCAAGTCTTAAGATCAAATCATATTGTGCATCAAGTATTTCCACTAATTAATTAATCCTTCCGGGCAAAATTAATTAGCTAACATGCATCGATTAAGGGCCCTTTAATCTAGCATGAGATTTAACACATCTTGATCACAAGCCTAGGATGAAAGGTAAAAAGGTAATCAAAGGGACATCATGTGAACATCAATTAAAATTACTAACCCTAGAATCAATCAATGGATTTAGCTAGACATAATTGAAATTAAACAAGAAATAGATGGAGAATACATATTATTAATATGAAAAGAGAGATTACAACCCTTCCGGATGAACTCTGAGTCTTCAATCTCCGAAAAAGTAGAAAAACAATAATAATTGCTGCTTTGCAAAAAGTTCTAGTATCAAAGGAATTAAAATTGCCAAAAAAAAACGTAAAAGTGTGCTAAAGATGATAAAAGATCCTCAACCAGGTCTAGAAGGAGGTGTGTATATCCTATGGGAGTTAAACTCCCGATTAGAACTAATCTAGGAAACAAAATCTATCCAAAAGAGTCACAATCTGTCAAAACTCGAGAACTCGCGGAGCAGCCTATCGGCCGGGTCTATCGGTCGACTTCACTCGATAGGGCTCGGAACACCTATCGGACGCACCTATCGGCCGATAGGCTGGCCCGATAGGTGGTCTGACTTTTGCAAAAATCCGTTTCTTCCGTCCGTTTGACTCGACTCTCGGTCCTTTGTCTCGTTTTGGGTCCTTTTGGCTCTAAAAACCTGCAAACACACTAAAACCAACCCAAACGCGTAATACGGCTCGACTAATCATAAATAAGCCAAATACGAGCACATTAATCACGAAACGAGATAAAAACCTAGTATAAAATTCTAGAAAAATGTGGTAAAATTACCACCTATCAAACCACCCCAAACTTGAGCATTGTTCGTCCCGAACAACAAAAAGAAAAGAAAAAGAAAGAAAGAAAAGAACCAATAAAAAGAAAACAAGGACACGACACATAGACACAAACGAGATCACGTCAAATTATTCGGCCTCAAAGTTTTTCGCAATCACAATGAACAATATTATACAAACGACTCTTAGTACAAATCAGACAAAGATAAATAAAATCAAGCAAGCTCTAGCAAACCGGGAAACCCTCACAAAACCTAAGGTAAGATGATTTTTAAGTGATCGCTCATTCTCTCCAAAGAAATAGACAAGTATGTCTAGGCAAATTATGCCAAGGGGTCACTCAAATCCAATGCAAATGCAATGTATTACCATAGGCTTGCCTCTTATCTATCGTCTCCACCACTAATTTGTATGCATAGACTAAAATCAAATAGGACTTTCAAAGGTTGTAACGTAGGCTTTTGGTTAAGGTAGGAAAATTTGGCTAAGTGACTCAAACGTGTATTCAAACCACCCAACTCTTTGCAATCATACACGGCTACCTAACTCAATCACCAATCCATCATGCAATCAAATCCCAACCTTTTTATTTTTCTCGACCCCAAGTACTTTTTAATGTATGCCCGAGCGATCCCCTTATACTCTATTAGGCCAAGTGACTCACTTTGCCATTTTATCATTTTCTTCTTCATATTATTATTATTATTTTTTTTTTCAGTCGACAACATGATTTGATAATGTTTCGCTTTTTCTACTATCGACTTCTCACACATCATAGAGTCTATAGGGATACTCGGTTCATAAAATGGGGTCTAAAACATCTCTATAAATATCAAACGACAAACCACCAATTTCACCTACACCAACTTCAACTAAGGATTCCCATAAATACCCTCCATTTCCCCCTATCACCGGCTATGAATAAAAGGCTAATAAAAGCTCAAATGGGGTAGCAAAGGATAAATATGTAAAGGTTAGTGTTTGGGAAAATCGGCTAAAACAAGAGATGGCCTAAGATCATCTCCTAATCTACGCATACATGTGTGGCCTCAACTAAGAACCAAGGCAAGTTCTAGAAGTACAATGCACTACATGATCTCTCAACAATAAATAGGCATTAGCATGCACCAAAGGCTCAAAGATCCTCACGGCTAAACAAAACGATTTCCCGAATTACTAAAACTAGACTTAGAATTACCCACAATGCAAGACTCGGCCAAAGTCCCAAGCATAATACCGAAAAAAGTTTTCACGAAAAACAAGTTTTAATATCATCGGCCAATTTTTTCACGAACAAATTTATGTCTATGGCCTAGGGACATTCTCAGTCTAGACCAAAATCTAAAAAAAAAAAAACTATTTACCCAAGCAAGGCATCAAAGCAAACAACGAAAAGCAAATAAAAGCGAAAGCAAAAAAACTACTACGACCTAAAAAATAGAAACTAGCAAACACACCAAACGAAAATGAACATAAAAATCTAAAAACTAAGCAACAAAAGCCAAATCCACGCAACACCAATATGAGAAGCACAAATAAAAACAACGGGCACCAACACAAGCAAATAGTGATACAAGGCATACAAGGTACTCACACGTGCCGAAATTAACAAAGCCGCACTTCTCCCCCCCCCCAAACTTATTTCGCATCCCAAAGGAGGAATAAGTTTGAAAAGAGAAAGGAGTGGCTTTGTTAACGGAGTACCTGATCACTGTGGTGGAAATGGCGGGTTTGTCGGCGAGCTCGGATCATAGCGGGCATGTGAGTCGGGGAAAGGAGCAAAGTGGTACATCTCGTGTACCATTCGGTTGTAGTGGTCCTCCTGGGCCCACCTATCTTCCTGCCTCTTCCTCTCTTGCTCCCTCCAAGCAATCTCCTCTTGTCGCCACACTCTGTCCTCTTCGGCTCGTTTCTCCACGAGCTCGTACAACTGATTGACCCAAGTGGCAACAACACCCACCCGAGTCTCAACCTCGCCCAGCCGAGTTCCCAAAGGACCAAACTCGGTTGTCAAAGAACACATACTCGCCAAATGATAATTGTCTTGCGCCTGCATACTCTCTTCGTGCATCTCTCTCTCTCTCTCAAAAAATCTCGACTCAAAAGCCTCAAAATCCGGAGCTCTCATCTGAAAACTACTACCTCCACCAGTGGGAATCTCGTCACGGCTACCCCCCTCGGGTATATCATCCAGCTCCTCCTCGGCTCCCTCCAAGAACGGCTCATCAATGGTCACCTCCCGGCGTTGCCTCTTACGAGACGCATCCAATGGTCGGATAAGTGCCAAATGAGCCTCGGAGCTCATACTTCACCTCTCATATCATCGGACGCGTCGCCCATCACAGAGGTCAAGGTCGGAGAGGGGAGTCGGAAGAGGGACACGGTTTTGTTCCGACCGTGCAATTTCCAGTCGAACCCCTCGGTGAAGGCAAGCATCTCTTGCCTCTGCAGTGCCGGTTTATCCAAATAGATGTCTCGGGACACCGTCTCTCCTCTAATGCGCACCCGGAGATGCTCCGCGATAGGGGTCACGAACGCCCCAATCCCAATCCTCTCGCTCTTGGCCACCCGGCTTGTTTCTCCATGTGCTCAATCAGAAAACATCCAGCGTGCTTCCGCCTACCGTTCAAGGCCGACCGTAAAAGGTGAAGATCAGTGGATAAGCACATCCCCGAGTCGGTACGGCTCAAAATCGTCGAGGTGAACAAACGGTGGACATAACTGAGAACTGGGTTCCTGATCGAGGAGGCCTTGGCATACGTCGGATTATAAATGAGAAGCATCTCCTCCCTGGGGTAAATCATCGTGGACCACAGCTCTATGTTTTCTTCGGCATGATCGCCCTGATGGAATGACCCGTCCTCGGCCCCGTTGATAATGGCGTTAACTTCGTCGGCCGAGAGCTCCCTTTCTGTGTCGTCGAGGTTGAAGCGAATAGATGCCGGAGTCCCGTGCTCCCTAAAAACCTCAAGCGTGATGTAAAACTCCACGGTGAGCACGTGGTAAGCGAGATAGTTTGCCCGAAAAATGTGCTCAAACCCGCACTGTCTCGCTAGTAACATAATATCATCGTATATCCCCATACCCCGAGCCGTCTCCTCATGCAAAAATCGGCAATGCTTGTGTGGCATTCCGATAAGGTGCGACCACCTTCTTTTAGACTCAGATCCAGTCAATCTTAGCTTGAACTTCTTCGGGTCAAGCGCAGCCGGGATCTGAATAGCCGGCACTACCTTCGTCGGAGCCCTTTCCTTCTCTGTGGTTGCCTTAGACTTTCCGGCCTTACACAGCTTCGACTTCTTGCTTTGATTTCCAGCCATTTCAAAGTTCTTGATCGAATTTTGAAGGAAGAAAAGTAGAGAAAATCGCCCCTTGTGTTCTTATCGGCCGATAGGTGTGTGTGTGTGTGAGAAAAACGGGTGGTTAAGGTGTTTAAAAGGGGTTATTAATCAACCGGGTCGAAGCGGATACTGGACCGGGTATGTCCTATCGGCCTGGCCTATTGGCCAATAGGCTGGGCCGATAGGCACTCAGAAAATTACGTACCTGACTATCGGGCGGGACCTATCGGTCGATAGGCTCGGCCGATAGTACCCCCGAGGCTGCAAGCATACATATCGGGTCATGATATCGGTCGATAGGGTCTGCCTATCGACCACTGCTTGTAACATTTAATTTTTCAATTTTCCTCAGCCTATCGGCCGGGCCTATCGGCCGATAGGCTCGCCCGATAGGCACCCGGAAAAAAAAAATTTCAACTTTTTCTATTTCGCATACTTGGTCCCGTTTTCGCTTGGATATGGCGATTAAAGACCTGCAAGTATCCAAAACTCGGCGTGCATGGATTAGAACTTAACAAAACTAACAAAGCTACTACGAAACTAGAAACTACAAAAATCACGCAAACGAACAATCGAAAACAAACGAATAAAACGAACTAATATACATACGTTGGGTTACCTCCCAACAAGTGCTACGTTTAACGTCTTTAGCTAGACGATACCTCATTCATTCCGGGTCTTCGAGGTAAGTAACATACTTCTCTTCGTGGTGCAACGGCTTGAAATAGTGCTTCATCCGATGTCCGCTCACAATAAACTTGTTCCCATCTTCTTTCATCACGACACATGATCCGCTTTTGATTTACTTTAAAGACGGTGTATGGACCATCCACTTCGACATCAACTTCCCTAAATAGACGGCCGAGAATTGAAAACGAGCACTTCGTCTCCCGGACGAAGTCCTTCTTCCGAATGCGATCATCGTGAAACTTTTCGCTCTTTCCTTGTAAATCCTCGCATTTTCGAAAGCCTCGCTTTCTCCACTCGTCGATTTCAGCAGCCTTCTCTCTTCTCGATCCACTAGCCTCAAGAAATTCGAAATTAATCCGTCTAGTGGCCCAATACGCTTTAATTTCCAGCTCCACCGGTGAATGACAGGATTTCCCAAAGACGAGCTGGTATGGAGACATTCCAATTGGAGTCTTATACGCGGTCCGATAAGCCCAAAGTGCATCATCTAGATATTTTGCCCAGTCCTTCTTGTTCGTGACCGTCTTCTCTAAAATTTGTTTGATCTCCCGATTGGCGAGCTCGGCTTGTCCATTAGCTTGTGGATGATAGGCGGACGTAATCTTATGTTTAACTCCATATTTTTCAAGAAGGGTTCCTAACCACCTATTATTAAAGTGGCTCCCCCCGTCACTCAACAAAGCTCGTGGAGTCCCGAAACGAGTCAAAATGTTCTTATTAAGAAATTTAATCACCACTTTCGAATCGTTCGTAATCGTCGGCATCGCCTCAACCCATCTCGACACGTAGTCGACCGCAAGTAAAATATACGAATAGCCTCGTGATTTTGCAAACGGACCCATAAAATCGATACCCCATACGTCAAACAACTCTACTTCCATAATAGCGTCGCGCATCTCGTCTCTTTTTGCTATGTTCCCCAATCGTTGGCATCTATCGCAATGTTTCACAAAAGCTTGGCAATCTTTATGAATAGAAGGCCAATAGAAGCCACATTGGTACACCTTCATGGCCGTTCGATTCGCTGCAAAATGACCCCCACTCGGTGCACTATGGCATTCTTCAATTATCCTTTGCCATTCGCTTTGTCGAACACACATGCGAATAATCTCGTCCGCGCACCTCCGATAAAGAATAGGGTCTTCCCAATAGTAGAATTTAACGTCATGGAAGAATTTCTTTCTTTGATGAGAAGAAAGACCCGTTGGAACATGCTTGATAGCAAGGAAATTAACATAGTCCGCGTACCATGGTGTATCATCGGCCAAGGCTAGGATATGCTCGTCCGGAAAGTTCTCCTTTATTTCGACCCTCGAATCTTCTCCCTCAACCGGCTTCTCGAGACGGGAAAGGTGATCGGCAACAACATTCTCGCACCCCTTCCTATCCCGGATCTCCATGTCGAACTCTTGTAGAAGGAGTATCCATCTCACTAATCTCGGCTTCGAATCCTTCTTGGCAAATAGATAGCGAATCGCTGCGTGATCGGTATGAACAATAGTGTGAGTGCCCACTAGGTAAGGTCGGAATTTGTCGAATGCATAGACCACATCGAGCAACTCTTTTTCCGTCGTGGTGTAGTTCATTTGGGCCGAATCCATCGTCTTACTCGCATAATAAATTACCCGGAAAAGCTTATCCCGTTTTTGACCCAAAACGGCCCCAACGGCCCAATCGCTCGCGTCGCACATCAACTCGAATGGTGCACCCCAATCCGGAGTGATCAAGACCGGCGTCGAAATTAAGGCTCGTTTTAATGTCTCAAACACCCTCAAGCAATCATCATCAAACTCAAATTTCACGTCTTTCTCGAGCAAGGAACATAACGGCTTCGTGATTTTTGAGAAATCCTTAATGAACCGTCTATAGAACCCCGCATGGCCTAGGAAGCTTCAGATCGATTTAACATTGGTTGGAGGCGGTAATTTCTCGATAGCAACCACCTTCGCTCGATCAACCTCCAATCCTTCCGAAGATACTTTATGCCCCAGCACTACTCCCTCTTGCACCATGAAGTGACATTTCTCCCAATTTAGAACAAGGTTCGTCTCCTCACACCGGGCAAGTGCCAAAGATAAATTTTTCAAGCAATGGTCGAAAGATGAACCAAAAACTAAAAAATCATCCATAAATACCTCCATTATGTTCTCGACTAATCCGTGAAAGATGGCCATCATGCACCTTTGAAAAGTTGCGGGTGCGTTGCACAAGCCAAACGGCATCCTCCGGTAAGCGAATACCCCATAAGGGCACGTGAAAGCGGTCTTGTGTTGGTCTTCCGGAGCGATAGCAATTTGATTGTACCCCGAATACCCGTCCAAAAAGCAATAATACTCGTGTCCGGCCAAACGATCTAGCATTTGATCAATAAATGGAAGTGGAAAATGATCCTTCCTCGTCGCCGCATTAAGTAGCCGGTAGTCGATACAAACTCTCCATCCCGTGACTAGCCTTGTCGCGATTAATTCATCTTTCTCGTCCTTGATCACGGTCATACCCCCTTTCTTAGAGACGACTTGAGTAGGACTCACCCACTCACTATCGGAAATCGCATATATCATCCCGGCATCTAACAATTTGAGCACCTCTTTTCTCACAACCTCTTGCATTGCCGGATTTAATCTTCTTTGCGGTTGCACCCTCGGCTTATGATCGTCTTCTAGCAAAATCCGGTGCATACAAATAGAAGGGCTTATTCCCTTAATGTCCGAAATCGTCCATCCAATCGCGCCTTTGTGTTTTCGCAAAGACCCGTTATAGCTTCTCCAAGTTAGTAGGTCCGAGAGAAGAAGAAACTATCACGGGATAGGACTCGTTCTCGCCCAAGAAGCAATATTGTAAGTGATCCGTCAACGGCTTAAGTTCTAACTTCGGCACCTCGATCGATCGGTCCTCAGCGACAACTCCCCCTTGAACGGGTTTGTTGACATCAAGATAGCATACGTCCCTCTCATTAGATCGAAACTCGTTCGCCTCCAACATTCGAACATACTTTGGCAAATCCTCGGAAATTTCTTCAACATCGGAATGTGAGTAAATGGATTGTGAAATGCAATGCTCCAACAAGTCGGTCGGGCGGCATAATAGACTCAATTGCATAACATTCCTCGGGCGCATCCTCGGGCTTCTTCATCGCGTCATAGATGGAAATTTTTAGATTTTGATCATTAACCCTAAGGTAAGATCACCCTCTCGACGTCGATAAGTGCTCTCCCGTCGCTAGAAACGGTCTCCCAAAGATCAATGGTTGATTCTCGCCCTCGGGCATATCAAGAACTACGAAATCGGCCGAAGACTAAGTGTTGGACTCTAACGAACACATCCTCCACAACTCCCCTCGGATAAGAGATCGACCGTCCGCCATGAGTAGAGAAATGGTAGTCGGCTTCATCTCCCCAATCTTCAACCTCTTAAAGATGGATAGAGGCATAAGATTGATGCTTGCCCCGAGATCACACAACACATTACTAACGCTTGGTCGCCAATCATGCATGTCAAAGTAAAACGTCCGGATCCTTCGCTTGAGCGGAGCTTGTTTTGAATGATAGCGCTACACTCCTCTCACAAATTTATTGTTTCAAACTTCGCCAACTTCCTCTTGCTTGCCACATCGTCTTTCAAGAATTTAACGTACTCGGCATGTCTCTCAAAGCGTCTAGAAGTGGAATGTTGATATTCACCTTTTGAAACATGTCGATAAACCGTTGTAGCTTTTCATCATATCTCGACTTGGCCAATCGCTGTGGAAATGGAGCTTTTACCTCAAAATCCTTCACATTCGAACCTAAAGGAGCCTTTCGACCGATAGGGGGGTCGATCGGCTCAATTTCTGAATTCATGCAGGTATCGGGTGGGCCTATCGGCCGATAGTCTTGGCCGATAGGCCTGCTGCGTTTCATCTTCCTTCTCGTTCTCGGCTCCCGTTTCTAGTACATCCTCGTTTCCAGATTCCTCAACTTCAGCCCCATGATTACTGTACCTTGTCCCACTCTGAAGCTCGATTGCGTTGCATTGTTGCGTCTTTGGGTTGGTCTCGGTACTGCTCGGAAAATGGCCCGACTTATGAATTCCGGCTTGGGCGTTCGCCATTTGACCCATTTGGGTCTCCACCATCGACATCTGCTTTGTCAAGGCTATCACTGAGTTTCCAATAGATGTCACACTATGCTCGAGAGCCCCGAACCTCTTGTCTGCTTTATAAATAAAATCTTTTTGACTCGCCTCTAACCGTTCCAACATCTCTTCCATCGGTGTCTTAGCAATCGGCTCTTGAATAACCCCATTTTTCACGTTAAATCCCGGTGGTGGCTGAAGAGCATTGTTCGGGTTGGCATAGGAGAAATTAGGGTGGTTTCGATTGTTCGGATAATAGTTCCCCCTATTTCCCCCTTGCCGGAAGTTTCCTCCTTGCACGTAATTTACATCCTCCTCAATTGCAATAGGCTCGTTTAGCTCTTCAAAAACTGCATTGACTCCCAAAGTCTTCTTTCTTAGCATCTCAAGCTCTTTTTGTTGTCTTTCAAATTTCGCCTTGAAATCACCGTAGGCATCCTCGTCACCGGATGGGACCTTTCTTCTCGTCATCTTCCTATCGGTCACCTCCTCGTAATCATTGTTGACCGCTAGCTCGATGAGATTCTTGGCCTCTTCATAATCGTTAGCAAGAAATCCCCCTTTCGAGGAATAGTCCAACTCTCTTCTAGCCTTCCTCGTCAAACCCCGATAAAACCGAATGTAGATTTCCTCCTTGTCAATTCCATGTCAGGGCATTTGCGAAGTAGCTTCTTAAATCGGATCCATGCCTCGTATAAGTGTTCATCCTCATATTGCTCGAATTGCAAGATATCGTTGATTTGTTTTTGCACCTTCGAGGGAGCATAGAACTGTGCTAAGAACAACCGAGTCATCTCTCTCCAAGTACCAATTTCCTTCCGATCTAGGCTCTTGTACCAATCTAGCGCATCGTCTTCTAAGGAGAACCGAAATAGGCGGAGCTTAATGACATCCGGAGGCACTCCGTTTTGCTTGATGGTGGCACATATGTCCAAAAATGACTCAAGATGAGCGTTTGGATCTTCATTAACTCCTCCTCCGTATGTTTGAGACTTCACCGTAGCGATGAGGGACGGCTTAAGCTCGAAGTTGTTGGCATCAATCGTCCCCCAACCTCCTTCTTGATAATCGTCCAGCTTCGGTCGAAAGCGGGCATTCAAAGGGATCTTCTCGTGATGAGCGAGTTCTAGTGGTGGGTCAACAGTGCCGGCCATGGTATCAACGATAGGTATAGAAATAGTCTCGGTTCTCGCTTCTTGCTTCTTCCTCCTCAAAGACTTCTCGATTTCCGGATCCAAAGGAAATAAGTCCTTTCCTTGGGATCTTGTGATCATGCACCGCCTACAAGGAAGAGAAAACAAGATGTGAGGAAACAAGATCGAATATTAATAATAATAATAGTATACAACCTAAAGTAACAATCTCTTCTTTTTCGAATTATCCCTTTAAGTTTTCTATCAATCCTGCAACGGCGCCAAAAATTGATCATTTGAAATTCGCGAGTATGGTTTTCAAATCCGATCAATTTTAAAATTTGTAAAACCTCGAAGTATTTCCAAGGTGTCGAACCCAAGGGAATTGATATGTCGAAAATAAAGGAAGTAACTCTACTCAAAATTTGACTGCTATTTAGGAGTCCGAAAATTCGGTTTGTTTCTAATTATCTAACTTCAAATATCGAAAAATAAAAATTAAATAACAATTAATCCTAAAAATAAAAAATCTAGAACAATAAGATAAGAATTCCAAGTATTATGCAAAGAGAGCAAAATAAAGTGAATTATCTAAATCAAGCAAATAAAGCAAATTAGCAAGATAAAATCACAAGTTGAAAGCTAATTGATCCTAGGGTAGTATCGTCTAATTGAGTTCACACAATCCATTCACTTGATTCCTTTTCCCCAAATTTTAATTCAATCCTAGAAATAATCACTCAGCCGATCTAGAATTCCGATCAAGGCAACCTAGAAAGATAGTTAATTTAAACCCTTTTCCCGCAAGGCTCAAAGAATTTAAATCACTTAAAAGCGTCAACTTATTTATCTATGATTTATCTTACTCCACTCAAGTCTTAAGATCAAATCATATTGTGCATCAAGTATTTCCACTAATTAATTAATCCTTCCGGGCAAAATTAATTAGCTAACATGCATCGATTAAGGGCCCTTTAATCTAGCATGAGATTTAACACATCTTGATCACAAGCCTAGGATGAAAGGTAAAAAGGTAATCAAAGGGACATCATGTGAACATCAATTAAAATTACTAACCCTAGAATCAATCAATGGATTTAGCTAGACATAATTGAAATTAAACAAGAAATAGATGGAGAATACATATTATTAATATGAAAAGAGAGATTAGAACCCTTCCGGATGAACTCTGAGTCTTCAATCTCCGAAAAAGTAGAAAAATAATAATAATTGCTGCTTTGCAAAAAGTTCTAGTATCAAAGGAATTAAAATTGCCAAAAAAAACGTAAAAGTGTGCTAAAGATGATAAAAGATCCTCAACCAGGTCTAGAAGGAGGTGTATATATCCTATGGGAGTTAAACTCCCGATTAGAACTAATCTAGGAAACAAAATCTATCCAAAAGAGTCACAATCTGTCAAAACTCGGGAACTCATGAGCGGCTATCGGCCGGGTCTATCGGTCGACTTCACTCGATAGGGCTCGGAACACCTATCGGACGCACCTATCGGCCGATAGACTGGCCCGATAGGTGGTCTGACTTTTGCAAAAATCCGTTTCTTCCGTCCGTTTGACTCGACTCTCGGTCCTTTGTCTCGTTTTGGGTCCTTTTGGCTCTAAAAACCTGCAAACACACTAAAACCAACCCAAACGCGTAATACGGCTCGACTAATCATAAATAAGCCAAATACGAGCACATTAATCACGAAACGAGATAAAAACCTAGTATAAAATCCTAGAAAAATGTGGTAAAATTACCACCTATCATTACTTTTCGGAGAAATTGAATGGTGCTCGGTTGAATTATTGCACTTACGATAAATAATTATATGCTATCGTAAGGGCCCTTGATCATTGGAGTCATTATCTTCGGCCGAAACATTTTATTCTACACTCGGACCACGAATCTTTGAAATACATTAACGGACAACACAAACTGAGTCCGAGGCATGCCAAGTGGGTGGAATTCCTACAATCATTTCACTTTTCATCCAAGTACAAAGACGTTAAAAGCAATATCGTTGCGGATGCGTTATCTAGGAGGTATGCCTTACTTTCTACTCTGGAGGTTCGGTTACTTGGTATCGAAATGTTGGAGTATTATGAAAATGATGTGGATTTTGGAGAAGTTCTTACTCGTTGCAAATCTGGTCCGTTCGGGGAGTTCATGTTACAAGATGATTTCCTATTTAAAGGAAATAGACTATGTGTTCCAAAACAGGCGGTTCGGGAATTATTGGTTCGGGAGGCTCACGGAGGAGGTTTAGCAGGTCACTTTGACACGGCTAAGACATTGAAGGTACTCAAACAACATTTCTTTTGGCCAAAAATGCTAAAAGACGTTTACAATGTTTTAAGTAAATGCGTAACATGTCACATCGCAAAGAGTTCGTTCAAACCGGGATTGTATATGCCTCTACTGATGCGATTGTGACATCTCCAAACAAAGTAAGAATTGACGTAGGTGACAATACCACGTTGCATGCACATGCACCTACGTACTTCGGTGAGAAAACAAATGCGGAAATGGGAACGATCTTAATAATCGGAACCGGGATAACTTAGACGTATCAAAACATGCATACGTATGCATGTTCATGCATACAAAATCGGCCATTTGGGGAAGATTTCGGCCGATTGTGACATGCATCCATGAAGGATCTTTTGTCCCCACTACTTTTAACTTTGTTTCCATTTTCAAAGTTCACCATATCAAGGATAGAGATTTGATTTCCCTCCACCCCTTGAAAAACAAATCGGCCGAACCACATGTAGAGGAAGACACCAAGATGTTGCTTTCATGTTCAAGTCTTTGTCAAAGCCTTATCACATGAGAAAGATGGTTATCTCCTTCATTCATGCTACCCCACGGCCGAAAATGCTAAGGAAGAAGCCAAGCGTGTGTTGTTTTCAATCTTTGTCAAAAGTCTTGATGTTTTAATTTAATAATTGCTTGTCTTTTAGATTGATTTTGTGTGATCTTGTTTGAACTTATTAGTAGTTGTAATGGCTATATATTAGCCTCATCCTCAACCTTGAAGAAACACTTTTGAAGCTTGCAAAAACGAAATACACTTGTGTATGTTCATTGTTGAATGATTTTCAGCACAACTTGATTATAATTCGACCCGTTTTCGAGTTGTAATTTTAATCGATTCTCAATAGATCTTGAGGAGAGATTGCTTTATCAAACTATAGGTCTAGTTTGATAATTTACTTTCATATTATCTTGTTTACGTAAACCGAATTGCCCTACTTTCTGTTAAATCTTACGAGTGTTACACAAATACGAGTGTTCTGAGGTAACAATTATAACCGCTGCATTTTCCAGCGAATTTATGTACATATCATACGTTAATTCGTATCATTAGTGGCATCGGAGCCCAAGGTTATTTCCTTGGCGAAATTCTCTTGGCGATTTTCTTGTCAAAACTATCTTATCATGGATTTTTCCGACGATTTCATGGAGAAACTACGTGAAGCACTACAAAACTTATAAGAACCACGTTTTCAAGCTAGAAGAGGAGGCTATGACACACATTCACCGCGTCATGTGGATGAATTCAAAGTAAATGAACTTCCGGAATTTGTCGGAGGTACTAATCCCGAAGTTTACTTGGAGTGGGAGAGTAAGATTGAACGTATGTTCGACTTCAAGCACCTTAACGATGAGAAACGTTGCAAATATGCGATTCTCAAGTTAGGGAAGGGCGCTTCCTTATGGTTCGAGGGTGTGAAAACACAACGAGCTCGTGCGGGAAAAGAGAAAATCCATTCTTGGGATTCTTTGAAGAAAAAACTACGTAAAAGGTATGTCCCGACATCACATAGGTTAACCTTATACCGAAAAATTGCGGAGTTCATACAAGGGAAACTAAGTGTGGAAGAATACATCGAAGAATTTGAAGGCTTGGCCTTAATGGGAGAACTTGAAGAAAATGAAGAACAAAGAATGTCACGTTTCTTACGTGGCCTAAACCGAAACATTGCAAATACGGTGGAATTATACCAATATGGAGATTTTGACACTTTATGCGGACTATGCATAAAAATTGAAGCTCAAAACAAGTTGAAGTTTACCAAACCCGAATTCCTATACAAATTTGAAAATGCAAGTGCCGGCTCAAGTTCGACTACGAAACCTACCGTACCTTTTCAACTCCCTACCCCAGCCCCGAAGGTTCCTCACGTTTCCAAGGAAACGAGCTTGGCTAAAGTACGATGTTTTAAATGTCAAGGTTTTGGTCACTATCAAAATGCATGTCCAAATAAAAGGGTGGTCACTTTAAGAGAAGCTCTTGCGGTCCGAGACGAACGTTTAGTCGAGGACGAGAAGGAAGGCCTTGGTGACATGTTTAACATGGAGGCCGAGGAAGAGAATGAGGATTGCGAGACTTCTGATGCTCCGGAATATGATACTGCTTTAGTGCTTCGAGCACTACATACCAAAATCATTCCAAGTGATACGGAGCAAAGAGACCAAATTTTTCATTCCAAATGCAAAGTCGGAGAAAAGTGGTGTAGCTTGATAATAGACGGAGGGAGTTGCACGAATGTAGCTTCAAACGAAATGGTTACCAAACTCGGGCTAACTACTACGGCTCACCCGAGACCGTATGCTTTACACTGGCTCTATGACGGAAGTAAAGTGAAGGTGTCAAGACAAGTACGGGTCAACTTAACTATGGGATCATACGGAGACGATTTGTTATGTGACGTACTCCCGATGGATGCATGCCACGTACTTTTGGGACGACCATGGATGTTCGACTGAGATGTTTTACATCGAGGTCGGAGTAATGAGTATGAATTACAAGATAAAGGAAACAAGATTGTGCTCAAACCAATGTCCCCACAAGATGTCTGTTCGATGAGTTCTAGTCGAGTGGAGAAACCGAAACTTACCATGCTTGCCAGCGAAAGAGAAATGGAACATGCCATTAATGACGGGGAGCGAGTATATTTGGTGATGTTTAAAGAGACACGGGACGAGGACATGGGAGTACAAAACGGAGGAGAGTTAGAAGTGTTGTTACACGAATTTGAGGATGTTTTTCCCGAAGAATTACCGTCGGGTTTACCACCTATTCGCGGTATCGAACACCAAATCGATCTTATACCAGGAGCACCACTTCCTAATAAAGCCGCTTATAGATGTAATCCCGATGAGACGAAGGAGTTACAAAGACAAGTCGAAGAGCTTTTGGACCGCGGGTATGTCCGGGAGAGTTTGAGTCCGTGTGCGGTTCCAGTCTTACTTGTCCTTAAGAAAGATGGTTCTTGGCGGATGTGTGTGGATAGTCGGGTCGTGAACAATATCACTGTCAAGTATCAGTTCCCTATCCCGAGACTTGATGACATGTTAGACGAACTACATGGTTCGGTAATCTTTTCAAAGGTGGATTTGCGAAGCGGATATCATCAAATCCGAATGCGAGAAGGTGACGAGTGGAAGACGGCCTTCAAAACAAAAAATGGATTATATGAATGGACCGTTATGCCTTTCGGTCTTACAAATGCGCCTAGTACCTTCATGAGGTTGATGAACGAGGTACTTAAACCATTTCTGGGGAAGTTCGTGGTTGTATATCTGGATGACATTCTAATCTATAGTCAATCACTACAAGAACATTTCGGGCACTTAAGGCTAATCTTCGAAACCTTGAGCGACCGAAAATTATATGGAAAAAAAGAGAAGTGTTCATTCCTAGTCGAAAGTATAGTCTTTCTTGGATATGTCGTTTCGAAGGACGGAGTGGCGGTTGATCAAACAAAAATCGAAGCAATTAAATCTTGGCCGACCCCTACGACCGTGACGGAAGTGAGATCATTTCACGGACTTGCTTCTTTTTACCGGAGGTTTATTCGAGACTTCAGCACCATTTCAAGTCCGATAACGGAGTGTTTAAAAAAAGGACCATTTGTATGGAACGGGGCTGCCGAAGGAGCTTTCGAGAAGTTAAAGGCCAAATTATGCGAAGCACCGATTCTAACACTACCCGATTTTACTCAACCATTCGAGGTTGAATGTGATGCTAGCGGAGTTGTAATTGGAGCGGTTCTTATTCAAGGTAAACGACCTATCGCTTACTTTTCGAAGAAGTTGAACGGAGCTCGGTTGAATTATTGTACTTACGATAAAGAATTCTATGCTATCGTATGGGCCCTTGATCATTGGAGTCATTACTTACGGACGAAGCATTTTATTCTACACTCAGATCACGAATCATTTAAGTACATTAACAGGCAACATAAACTGAGTCCGAGGCATGCCAAGTGGGTGGAATTCCTACAATCATTTCACTTTTCATCCAAGTACAAAGACGGTAAAAGCAATGTCGTTGCGGATGCATTATCTAGGAGATATGCCTTACTTTCTACTCTGGAGGTTCGGTTACTTGGTTTCGAAATGTTGAAGGAGTGTTATGAAAATGATGAGGATTTTGGAGAAATTTTTACTCGTTGCAAATCTGGTCCGTTCGGGGAGTTCATGTTACAAGATGATTTCCTATTTAAAGGGAATAGGCTATGCGTTCCAAAACAGGCGGTTCGGGAATTATTGGTTCGGGAGGCTCACGGAGGAGGCTTAGCGGGTCATTTTGGCACGGCTAAAACATTGGAAGTACTAAAAGAACATTTCTTTTGGCCCAAAATGCTAAAAGACGTTTACAATGTTTTAAGCAAATGCGTAACATGTCACATCTCAAAGAGTTCGTCCAAACCGGGATCGTATATGCCTCTACCGGTTCCAGAAAGACCGTGGGAAGATGTATCCATGGATTTTATCGTCGCTTTACCCCGTACTCAATGAGGTAAAGATGCTATTATGGTGGTTGTTGATCGGTTCTCAAAAATGGCTCATTTCGTGGCTTGCCACAAAACCGACGACGCAAGCAACGTGGTCGACTTATACTTCCGAGAGGTGGTTCGTTTACATGGAGTTCCGAAGACTATTGTGTCGGATCGGGATTTGAAATTCCTTAGATATTTTTGGAATACTTTATGGAGGAAAGTGGGAACGAAGCTCTTATTTAGCACTTCGCACCATCCTCAAACCGATGGTCAAACCGAGGTCACAAATCGAACGTTAGGAACGTTGTTGCGAGGACTTGTGAATAAAACGCAAAAGGATTGGGACGTGAAACTTGCTCATGCGGAATGTGCCTATAACCGATCCCCTACACATGCTACGGCACATTCTCCTTTTGAAGTCGTTTACGGGTTAAATCCTTATATACCCTTAGACTTGATTCCATTGCCGAAGGACGAGTTGATACACAAAGATGCAGAATCTAATCTTAAATCGATGATCAAGTTGCACGGACAAATACATGATCGAATCAAAGAGGTGAATGACGCATACAAACGGAAATCCAACAATCACAGAAAACCGAGACTATTCGAAATAGGCGACTTGGTTTGGGTACACTTAAGAAAAGAGAGATTTCCTAGCAAACGCAAGAACAAACATATGCCGAGGGCCGAGGGACCTTACAAAATCATGGGAAAGGTGAACGACAATGCGTATAAAGTAGAACTTCCGGGCGATTATGGGGTACACGCCACTTTTAACGTGGGCGATCTATCTTCTTACCTTGATGACGAGGGAATCACTGAATTGAGGTCAATTCCTTTCAAATGGGGAGGGAATGATGTGATTGTGACATCTCCAAACGAGGTAAGAATTGACGTAGGTGACGATACCACGTTGCATGCACATGCACCTACGTACTTTGGTGAGAAAACAAATGCGGAAATGGGAACGATCTTAATAATCGGAACCGGGATAACTTAGACGTATCAAAACATGCATACATATGCATGTTCATGCATACAAAATCGGCCATTTGGGGAAGATTTCGGCCGATTGTGACATGCATCCATGAAGGATCTTTTGTCCCCACTACTTTCAACTTTGTTTCCATTTTCAAAGTCCACCATATCAAGGATAGAGATTTGATTTCCCTCCACCCCTTGAAAAACAAATCGGCCGAACCACATGTAGAGGAAGACACCAAGATGTTGCTTTCATGTTCAAGTATTTGTCAAAGCCTTATCACATGAGAAAGATGGTTATCTCCTTCCTTCATGCTACCCCACGGCCGAAAATGCTAAGGAAGAAGCCAAGCATGTGTTGTTTTCAATCTTTGTCAAAAGTCTTGATGTTTTAGTTTAATAATTGCTTGTCTTTTAGCTTGATTTTGTGTGATCTTGTTTGAACTTATTAGTAGTTGTAATGTCTATATATTAGCCTCATACTCAACCTTGAAGAAACACTTTTGAAGCTTGCAAAAACGAAATACACTTGTGTATGTTCATTGTTGAATGATTTTCAGCACAACTTGATTATAATTCGACGCGTTTTCGAGTTGTAATTTTAATCGATTCTCAATAGGTCTTGAGGAGAGATTGCTTTATCAAACTATAGGTCTAGTTTGATAATTTACTTTCATATTATCTTGTTTACGTAAGCCGAATTGCCCTACTTTCGGTTGAATCTTACGAGTGTTACACAAATACGAGTGTTGTGAGGTAACAATTATAACCGCAGCATTTTCCGGCGAATTTACGTACATATCATACGTTAATTCGTATCATCTACCGACTCCAGAAAGACCGTGGGAAGATGTATCAATGGAATTTGTCGTCGCTTTACCCCGTACTCAACTAGGTAAAGATGCTATTATGGTGGTTGTTGATCGTTTCTCAAAAATGGCTCATTTCGTGGCTTGCCACAAAACCGACGACGCAAGTAACGTGGCCGATTTATATTTCCGGGAGGTGGTTCGTTTACATGGAGTTCCGAAGACTATTGTTTCGGATCGGGATTCAAAATTTCTCAGCTATTTTGGGAATACATTATGGAGGAAGCTGGGAACAAAGCTCTTGTTTAGCACTTCGCACCATCCTCAAACCGATGGTCAAACTGAAGTCACGAATCAAATGCTAGGAACGTTGTTGCGAGGACTTGTGAATAAAACGCAGAAGGATTGGGACATGAAACTTGCTCATGCGGAATTTGCCTATAACCGATCGCCTACACATGCTACGGCACATTCTCCCTTTGAAGTCGTTTACAGGTTAAATCCTTATATACCCTTAGACTTGATTCCATTGCCGAAGGATGAGTTGGTACACAAAGATGCGAAATCTAAACTTAAATCGATGATCAAGTTGCATGGACAAATACATGACAAAAGGAAATCCAACAATCACAGAAAACCGAGACTATTCGAAGTAGGCGACTTGGTTTGGGTACACTTAAGAAAAGAGTGATTTCCTAGCAAACGCAAGAACAAACTTATGCCGAGGGCCGAGGGACCTTACAAAATCGTGGGTAAGGTGAAAGACAATGCGTATAAAGTAGAACTTCCGGGCGATTATGGGGTACACACCACTTTTAACGTGGGCGATCTATCTTCTTACCTTGACGACGAGGGAATCACTGAATTGAGGTCAATTCTTTTCAAATGGGGAGGGAATGATGTGATTGTGACGTCTCCAAACGAGGTAAGAATTGACATAGGTGACGATACCACGTTTCATGCACATGCACCTACGTACTTTGGTGAGAAAACAAATGCGTAAATGGGAACGATCTTAATAATCGGAACCGGGATAACTTAGACGTATCAAAACATGCATACGTATGCATGTTCATGCATACAAAATCGGCCATTTGGGGAAGATTTCGGCCGATTGTGACATGCATCCATGAAGGATCTTTTGTCCCCACTACTTTCAACTTTGTTTCCATTTTCAAAGTCCACCATATCAAGGATAGAGATTTGATTTCCCTCCACCCCTTGAAAAACAAATCGGCCGAACCACATGTAGAGGAAGACACCAAGATGTTGCTTTCATGTTCAAGTCTTTGTCAAAGCCTTATCACATGAGAAAGATGGTTATCTCCTTCCTTCATGCTACCCCACGGCCGAAAATGCTAAGGAAGAAGCCAAGCATGTGTTGTTTTCATCTTTGTCAAAAGTCTTGATGTTTTAGTTTAATAATTGCTTGTCTTTTAGCTTGATTTTGTGTGATCTTGTTTGAACTTATTAGTAGTTGTAATGGGTATATATTAGCCTCATCCTAAACCTTGAAGAAACACTTTTGAAGCTTGCAAAAACGAAATACACTTGTGTATGTTCATTGTTGAATGATTTTCAGCACAACTTGATTATAATTCGACGTGTTTTCGAGTTGTAATTTTAATCGATTCTCAATAGGTCCTGAGGAGAGATTGCTTTATCAAACTATAGGTCTAGTTTGATAATTTACTTTCATATTATCTTGTTTACGTAAACCGAATTGCCCTACTTTCGGTTGAATCTTACGAGTGTTACGCAAATACGAGTGTTGTGAGGTAACAATTATAACCGCTGCATTTTCCGGCGAATTTACGTACATATCATACGTTAATTCGTATCATCTACCGACTCCAGAAAGACCGTGGGAAGATGTATCAATGGACTTTGTCGTCGCTTTACCCCGTACTCAACGAGGTAAAGATGTTATTATGGTGGTTGTTGATCGTTTCTCAAAAATGGCTCATTTCGTGGCTTGCCACAAAACCGACGACGCAGGTAACGTGGCCGATTTATATTTCTGGGAGGTGGTTCGTTTACATGGAGTTCCGAAGACTATTGTTTCGGATCGGGATTCAAAATTTTTCAGCTATTTTGGGAATACATTATGGAGGAAGCTGGGAACAAAGCTCTTGTTTAGCACTTCGCACCATCCTCAAACCGATGGTCAAACTGAAGTCACGAATCGAACGCTAGGAACGTTGTTGCGAGGACTTGTGAATAAAACGCAGAAGGATTGGGACATGAAACTTGCTCATGCGGAATTTGCCTATAACCGATCGCCTACACATGCTACGGCACATTCTCCCTTTGAAGTCGTTTACGGGTTAAATCCTTATATACCCTTAGACTTGATTCCATTGCCGAAGGATGAGTTGGTACACAAAGATGCGAAATCTAAACTTAAATCGATGATCAAGTTGCATGGACAAATACATGATCGAATCAAAGAGGTGAATGGCGCATACAAAAGGAAATCCAACAATCACAGAAAACCGAGACTATTCGAAGTAGGCGACTTGGTTTGGGTACACTTAAGAAAAGAGTGATTTCCTAGCAAATGCAAGAACAAACTTATGTCGAGGGCCGAGGGACCTTACAAAATCGTGGGTAAGGTGAACGACAATGCGTATAAAGTAGAACTTCCGGGCGATTATGGGGTACACCCCACTTTTAACGTGGGCGATCTATCTTCTTACCTTGACGACGAGGGAATCACTGAATTGAGGTCAATTCCTTTCAAAGGGGGAGGAGATGACGCGATATTGACACCTCCAAACGAAGTAAACGAAGTAAACGAAGTAAGAATTGACGTAGGTGATGATACCACGTTGCATGCACATGCACCTACATACTTCGGTGAGAAAACAAATGCGGAAATGGGAACGATCTTAATAATCAGAACCGGGACAACTTAGACGTATCAAACATGCATACGTATGCATGTTCATGCATACAAAATCGGCCACATTACGGGGAGATTTCGGCCGATTGTGATGGGAGATCCATGAAGGATCTTTGTCCCCTCTACTTTCAAGATTGCTTTCATTTTCAAAGTCCACCACAATAAAATCAAAGATAGAGATTTGGCTCACTCCACATTTCACCAAATCGGCCGAACAAGGAGGAAGAAGATGCCAAGAAGTTTTGCTTTCATTTTCAATCCTTGTCAAAGTCTTACAAAAAGATATCACATGAGAAAGATTTTGTCTCCACCTTTGAAGATACCCCACGGCCGAAATGCAAGGAAGAAGCCAAGCATGTTGTTGTTTTCTTTTCTTTGTCAAAGTCTTGATAAATTAGTTTAATATTTGCTTGATTTTTAGTTTGATCATGTTTGATCTTGTAATGGCTATTTATAAGCCTCATCTTCAACCTTTCAAAGACATCTTGAATGTTAATAACGAAATACATTGTGTATTACTTCTTGTTGAATGATTTTCAGCAAATTCTTGGTTATAATTCGACGCGTCTTCGAGTTGTAATTTTATCGATTCTCAATAGGTCTTGAGGAGAGATTACCTTATCAAACTATAGGTCTAGTTTGATAAATCACTTTCATATTATTCTTGTTTACGTAAGCCGAATTGCCCTACTTTTGGTTAAATCTTACGAGTGTTACACATATTCGAGTGTTGTGAGGATAAAAGATATTTCCGCTGCATTACCGGCGAATTTACGTCCGTCTTTATACGTAATTCGTATCACTAACAGAATACTGAAACGCTCCCATGACAAGCGGACACAACTTCAGCAGCTGTTTCCAATACCAGGAAGATGCAGTACAGATAGGAATATCCCAAAAAGAACACTGCTGAACTCTATGCAAACGAACCCAGCTAACCCAGACAGAACGAGGAGACCCAGCCAGGAGAGCCCAAATATGGCGGGTCATAAGGGCCTGGTTCTGAACCCTCAATGGAGTAATACCAAGGCCACCACACACAACAAGCAAGCAAACCTTAGACCAAGCCACTTTAGCATGCCCAGAGTCACCCGAAACTTTCCAAAGAAAACGCCTTAAACGCTTTTCAATGAGAGCAATCACACCCTTAGGCAGGATAAAAATACAGGCCCAATAAATGTGAAGAGCAGATAACACAGACCGAATAAGCTGGCAACGACCGGCCATGGACAGAGATCTACAAGCCCAGTCACTCAGCCGACCATCAATCCTGTCTAGCAAAGGAGAGCACTGAGCCACCGTGAGTTTCGATGAAGATAAAGGGACCCCCAAGTACCGCACAGGGAGCTGGCCCATCTGAAACCCTAATAACTGCTCAACCTGACCCCCCTGCTCCAAAGCACTCGCCGAGAGAAAAATATTACTCTTCCCAGGGTTAGCACGCAACCCCGAAAGAGAATCAAAGATATCAATACTCCTCTTAAGAACACCAATAGAGACCTCGTCTGGATTACAGAAAAGAAGGAGATCTTCCGCAAAGGCGAGCATGAAAGTAAGGGTGGCCTCACACTTCCAATGGTACCGGAACCCCGTGGTAAGAGCAATCTCACGAGTAATAATACCATGAAGCACCTCCATAACAATAACAAAGAGATAAGGACAGATGGGGTCGCCCTGCCGGAGCCCCCTACGACCTCTAAAGATCCCCTCAGCATCACCATTCAAGAAAACCGAAAAGGCAGTAGTGGTGATGCACTCCCTGATCCAGGCGATGAACGACTGATGAAAACCCATACACTTCAGAGCAATCAGCACAAAATCCCACTCAAAAGTGTCATAAGCTTTCATGAGCTCAACTTTAAACACACACCGTCTAGGCATCCCCCTCTGCCCATAACCATGAAGAAGTTCCTGAGCAAGAAGGATATTATCAATAATCCTTCTCCCAAGAATAAAAGCAGTTTGAGCTGGGTCAATCAAGGCATCCAAGCTATCACGCATGCGGTGAACAATAATTTTCGAAATAGCCTTATATAATAAGTTGCAGCAAGAGATAGGTCTAAAATCCGACATACTCCTAGGTAAGGCTACTTTCGGAACAAGAGAAATGATCGTAGAATTGATCTGCCTGACAAACTGTCCCGTAGCAAAGAAATGCAAAATAGCAAATGAAATCTCACCCCCCACAATCGGCCAAGCCCGCCGGTAAAAGGCAGCATTAAAACCATCAGGGCCCGACGCCTTGTCCGTATCAAACTCAAAGAACACAGACCGAACCTCATCAGCAGTAACAGGTCTAACCATATGCAGCGCAACATCAGGCGAAAGAGAAGCCGAGATAAAAGGCCTAACCTGACTGAATGATAAAGGCATAATCCGATTAGAGTAACCCAACAATCTCTCATAGAACCCAACAACTTCATTCTTAATAAGAGTAGGGTCAGTCAACTCAATACCATCCTCCGTATTAAGCCTATAGATACGAGATCTGACTCGCCTAGAAGCAATCCGCTAGAAGAAGAATGAAGCACACTGGTCCCCATCCTTAAGCCAAGCCAACTTGGCCCGCTGCCTGAGCAAAGACTGTTCCTGCACCACGGAAACTGAGAAAACCCACCGACAACATCTCTCCAACAATAAAACCGATTCGTCCATGGGATGGTCCCTGAGAATACTCTGAGAAGAAGAGAGGAACGAAGAAGCAGCTGCAACATTCAATGCCAAGTCCCCTTTCCTCTTCCGCATGGCGCAAAAAACAGGCTTAAGGGCGTCCAACTTACGACAAATCACATAGAACGGCCCCCCCACAATATGATGACGCCAAGTGTCCCAAACCGTCGGGAGAAAATCATCAGAGTCAGCCAGGAAATTATCAAATCTGAACATTTTACCTTTGCAGCGAGGCAAACTATCAAGATCCAGAATAAGGGGGCTATGATCGGAGGTCCGCGGCAGATCACAATAATAAGTACGATCAATGTGATCAATAAACCACTGCGGGTTATACAACACCCTATCAAGACGTTTCCATAAAGATCTTGGAGACGGGATCTTGTTATGCCAGGAGAACCAAGAGCCTACCATCGGAAGGGTCTCAATATCCGCACGCCTGCAAAACTCCCTGAACTCCACCAGGGGCGGCTCATCGTCAGAATGAGGAATTTCACCTCCCAAAATCTCACTAGTGTCCAGAACAGCATTAAAATCACCCACAATAACCCAAGGCTCGACAGCATGTAAAACTAAGAAGTCAGTGAGCTACTGCCACAACAGCCGCCTCTCGAGTAGAGAAATACAATAAAGATTAAACGAACTAATTACCTCCCGGACCGAATCTGATGTTTAGTCCGGTTAAGTCCACGAACATTCCACACCGCAATAGGGATCATTTAACATCATCGATCCGGGCTGCGTCAATAATAGGGCCCAAGGGAGAAGAACTAGAACAGAACGACGTGCTGACAAACTCAGGAATCTCAGCCTCAATATCATCGGTAATACCAGAAAGAGCTGCAAACATGTTGTGAGACGACTCACACCCACCAGCACCAGCCCTCCCAGGAGACATGATAGGAGAGCTGGTAGTAACCAAGGAGAAAGAAGACACGCTACTAAGCGGATATGATCCAGCAGAATGACCACGAGTGCCCCCAGCTAAGTCCACTCCTGGGAACCCGGATCGTGGGGTGGGGCCTACCTCAGACTGAGTGACCGCCCCAGGCGGAACCGGGCCCAGCGAAGACCCCGGACCACGAGCAGCTGAGGGGGCAGGCTTAGCCACATAAATACGGGCCTGCTTGACCTGCTTTTGAACCAAAGGCTTAGACAAGGTCGGGCAAACCTGATCACGATGCCCGAAAACTCGACAAACACCACACCGATGTGGTAACCATTCATACTCAACATAGACCCTCCTAACACAAGGACTGTCACCATCAGACGGGAGAACCATGAGAAACGAGCGAATCGGGCTAGTATTAGCGTCTAGCATGACACAAACTCGGGCGTAATCCACTTTCAGGCAGTTCCTGGTGAACACGTCAGCAAAGAGGGGCTCCCCTATAGCACTAGCAGTAATACTGAGCCCCTCTTCAGTCCAATACTCGAGGGGGACATTACGAAGTTTCTGTTGGGAATAGTGCCCTAGGACATTCGATGTGCCTAGATTTGTAATTGTCACATTTAAATAAAGTTATTTGATATCATTTATTTCTCGTTGATTATTATAATGTGTGCATGTTTTAATATTATAATAATCGAATAATAGTTATTCACGAATAATAAGATTATTCAAATGTCCCTGGTAAAATCGCGTTGAGTAGAGACTCAAGTGATTAATATACTAGTATAAGTTTGATTGATAATCATCGGATGATTATGCGTATGGTACAGATCAATCTTATGGGTATTGGTTGGAGAACTAATACTGGACCGACCCGCATTGAGATCACTGCATGGAAATGTCATAAGTGAATCTCAATACAGTATGTCAATAAATCCTTGAACCTGAGATTATCATAGAGTCCAACATGATAACTGCTATGCCTTGACGTAATCCAACGTCATCTGAAACATGGTGATCATAAAGGTTAGAGATCGGGATTAGTGGAAGTCATGTAGAGGGCAATGAGTAATCAAGATGGGGATTTGTCACTCTCTTAAGTGAGAGAGATATCTGCTGGGCCCCTCGATAAGTAGGACTGAAGGAAATGCATGGCCATGCTCAAATGAAGAGTAATTTGATTCAATCAGTCTACTTAAGATCGAGAAAGCATTTGAACATAAATAAGTATGACAGACTCCATGACTTAGTTCAAATATGATATCGCGTGACAAAGGGATTTGACACGTTAAAAGGTTTAATGGACTATTAACTTATATTATTTGGGTAATCATAATGTCTTGCTAGAGGCCGCTTATGATTTATTATTTAATAAGGTATTAAATAATTGCCAACAAAATATAAGCCTTTTGGGTCGCACATACGACAATTATAGACAAGTAGGAATAAATATCAACTGGGAATAATAAATATAATATTGGATATTATATTTATAAGGAGATTAAATAATAAGTAATATATATAATATTGGATATTATATATATTGTATTATTTAATAAGTTGAGGGGCAACTAAGCAAATACTAGATTATTGAATCTAGGGTTTACTTAGTATAAATATAAGGTCTTGGACAAGGAGTTGTAACTAGAATACAAGACCTAAAAATCGGCCCTTCAAGAAGAAGAAAAATCGGCCATCTACATCATATTGTAGGAGAACGGAGTCGGTCGTCTCTCTTCCCTTAGTTGATCTTGATCAATAGTACAATCCTTCTAGTAAGGAATTTGTGTTGTACTATTTATCAATATTATTCGTAAGGATCTAGCAATCCGGCTTGTGGAATTGTTCGTTTGTGGATCACCAAAAGAGGAAGGAGATATTCATCTGCTCCTAGTCCGGATCTAGAATTGTTCAATCGGATTAAGGTAATTCGATTAACTCTTTAATTAAACAATTAAATTACTGCATGCGATCCTAAATTGGGTTTTCACATTTATTGTTCCGCTGCGTTTTTACTCCGATTATTTTGTATTCGATACATAGAAAATCCAACAGTGGTATCGGAGCCAACTTGCATGTAATTTAATTGTTTGTGTAGAACATATTTATGTGTAAATTATGTTCCTGATTATGTTTATAAAATATAGATTTTATAAAATATTTTTTAGTTTAATTTGATTAAATCGGATCGTCAAAAATTAATTTTACGGAATTTTTTGCATAAAGCTGTCCGGAAGCTGTTGGAAACGATGCAGGCGAGTCGGGCAGATTCGGGTCCGGTCGAGTCGGCCTGGACCCGCTGGTTGTGTTAATTAGCAAAATGATTTTCTTTGGGAAGGGGTCGATCCTTGCCAACTGACAGTGGAGCTTTTCTTACCAAGTGGTCTACCACTTTAATTTGGTAACTTTCTCACGGATGTTTTTATTAAAGGCAGGAAATCTGTTTTAATATTGCAAAATTTATTCCGCAAAACACGGGATTCGAACCCGAGTCCATTGCCTTGAAATCCGGCGTCTTACCATCTCGGCTGGGAACAGTTTTAGTAATTTCAAAGTAATACTTTTCTTATAAGCCCTTTTAATATAAAAGTAAATTTGGAAATAATAATTGCAAAATGTTGCAACTGCAACCGCCGGGTTTCGAACCCGGGCAAACCCGTGCCCAGATCGCGCTGGCAGCCATCTCGGCCAGAGTCCAGTTTTGTTCATGTGATGACTCAAATTTTAATTATTGTCTGATTGTCAGATAAATTGATTATTTAGTATATTACATGCTTTATTAATTATTTGATAATTATTTATGGTATGTGTGTGGTGTATGGCATGACCATAAATTGACCAATGTGATTGGATAATTTAATTTCTTATGGGTTGGTTTTACGGCCTGCGTGTCGTTTAATTATAATTGGTTTTACGGCCTGCGAGTCGTCTATTTAAATTATTTATTATTTTACGGCCTGCGTGTCGTTTGTACTTCTTGTAATTTAATTTATTAGTGTAGTATTAAATTTCATTAATGTAATGAAGACAAGAAGGACGAGAAAGACGGACTCGAGGAGCAAATTGATCGCGTATGACGTTCCAAGGAGTTGGAAGATCAATGAAGACCATATTTAACCCTTTAGATGACCTTTGTGATTTTCATGTTGGCTCATGAAAATCACATTAGGATTATGGTCATGCTATACACGGTCCTATGCTTTATTGTCATGTGATGCGATGTATGTTTAAATTTATGCATGTATGTGATGCTATGTATGTTTAGATGTATGTTAGCAAACATAGACATTAACATAGGATAAAAATCCCTCGTTAAAATTTTAATGCCGTTCATTTGAAAAACACCTATAAAGACTTCGATCATCATGAGTGGGTCATGCCAAAGCTGGGCACTCGGATTATCTTAGTAAGGTAGGATAGGTAATGGTGATACCTATACGTTTAATGAATTTGGAAATCAAAATAGTTTTGAACCTTAAGGCATAAGATGGGATTATAACATGCTTGGGCATACGATGCCAAATCCCATGATATAATCTAAGAGTTACATATGATGTAATCGATAAAGAGTCATCCACCTAAAGTAGTTCAATTCTAGGCGTCATGCCAAAGCTGAGTTTAGGATTGTGCGAAATGGGATCTTAGCCCACTAAAATTACAAATGTTGTAAATTGAGGGTACTTTGTTTTAGTGGGAGTATTTTTCGAGAAATAAAATAATGTGACTAAATATTTTGCATATTGAATTTTGTAGAATGGCATCAAACAACACATCCACCATTTCACTGTGATCCGTCCTTGAGAAGGACAAGCTGAAAGAAAATGGCAGCAACTATCTGGATTGGATCCGGAGCCTGAGAATAGTTCTCAAGCAAGAAAGAAAGTTGTATGTTCTTGAGGAAGAAATTCCCGATGAGCCAGCTGACAATGCAAATAAAGCAACAAAAGACAAATGGAAGAAACATTGTGATGATTCCATTGATGTCGGTTGTCTTATGTTGGCCACCATTTGTCCAGAACTTCAGAAGAATCTGGAGGAAATGGAAGCTTATGAGCTAAATGCTCACCTCAAGGAAACTTTCTCGAAGCATTCTAGGCAAGAGAGGTATGAGACCTTTCAAGCCTTGTATGCTTGCAAGATGGTTGAGGGGACATATGTTAGCGCTCACGTGCTCAAGATGAAAGGATATATTGATCATCTTGAAAGGCTTGGTTTTCCACTTTCTAAGGAACACTCCACGGATGTGATCCTAAACTCATTGCCCGAAAGTTTCGGTCAGTTCATTATAAACTATAATATGAATGAGATGGAGAAGTCCATTCTTTGAAATGCATGGGATGCTTAAAGCAGTGGCGAGAATATTAAGAAGAAACCAAACCATGTGTTGATGGTCAGCAAAGGGAAATCCTTTAAGAACAAAGGCAAGGGCAAGGGTAAGGCAAAAGTTGCCAAATCTAAAGACCCTACTAGGCCGGGTTTCAAGGCTAAAGCTCCCAAAGATGGAAATTGCCATCATTGCAATAAACCAGGACACTGGAAAAGAAATTTCAAGATTTACTTGGAAGAGCTAAAGCGTACCAAGGGCAGTGAGACTTCCACAGGTATATTTGTTATAGAAGTTAACTTATCTACCTCTAACTCCTGGGTATTAGATACTGGATGTGGATCTCACATTTGTACAAATGTGCAGGGGTTGAGAAGCAGTAGAGAACTGAAGAAAGGGGAAGTAGATCTAAGAGTCGGCAATGGAGCAAGAGTTCTTTGCACTAGCCGTAGGAACTTATGATCTAGTTTTGCCCACTGGGCTTTTGTTATTTTTGAAAAATTGCTATTATGTTCCTTCTATGAATAGGAATATTATTTCAGTTTCTACATTAGATTTTGAAGGTTACTGTTTTCTTATTTAGAATTAGATCATTCGTATTTTCTTTGATGTCTTGCTTTGTAGTGCGCAAAGTTATATACTCGCCTTTACAATATTGATCTAGATGAGTCCGACACTTTGGAAGTCTATAACATTGCATCCAAGAAACCTAAGCTCAATGATTCTAATCCGACTTACTTATGGCATTGTCGACTTGGTCACATAAACGAAACGCATTTCTAAACTTCATAATGATAGACTTTTAGACTCTTTTGACTATGAATCATATGGGACATGCGAATCTTGTTTATTGGGCAAGATGACGAAGAATCCTTTCACCGGTCATGGAGAAAGGGCTAGTGATCTATTAGGCCTAATACATGCGATGTATGCGGACCTCTTAGCACTCATGCCGAGGCGGATACCAATACTTCATTACATTCACCGATGATTTTAGCCGATATGGATATGTTTATCTTATGAAGTATAAACATGAATCTTTTGAAATGTTCAAAATATTCCGAATGAAATCTGAGAATCAACTTGGCAAGACAATTAAAGCCCTTCGATCAGATCGAGGTGGGGAATACTTGAGCCAAGAATTCGATGATCATCTTAAGAGTTGTGGAATTGTTTCGCAACTTACTCCTCCCGGCACACCTCAGCATAACGGAGTGTCCGAGAGGAGGAATCGAACTTTATTAGATATGGTTAGATCCATGATGAGTCGAACAGCTTCCATTATCATTTTGGGGCCACGCCTTAGAAAGCAATGACATTCACCCTTAACCGTGTTCCATCTAAAGCAGTTGAAAAGACACCATTTGAGAAATGGGTAGTAAAAGACCAAACTTGTCTTTTCTAAAGATGCAGGGTTGCGAAGCGTTAAGGCGCCAAGTGTTTGACAAGCGGCAGCCGGATCGAAAGATGTTTATTTGTGGGATATCCTAAGGAAACTAAAGGATATTACTTTTACAAGCCCGAGAGAACAAAGTGTTTGTTGCTCGAAATCTTGTATTCTTAGAAAGGGAATTTATTTCCAAAGAGACAGTGGGAGAAGAGTAATTCTCGAGGAAACTCGAGAACCACAAGAAGACATCGCTTCACCGATGGAAACCGAACAAGCTCAACAAATAGTTGAAGAGCCCATTCAAAGTACACAAGTCCCACGCAGATCGATAGGATGCGACATGAACTGAGAGATATGGTTATCTCGTAGCAGGATGATGATGCATCGCTCATAGATGATGAGCCTAGTACCTATACTGAAGGCTTGTGGACCGAGTCCGAGGAATGGCTAGAAGCCATGAAGTCGAGATGCAATCCATGTATGACAATCAAGTTTGGAACTTGATAGATCCACTGAGGGTGTTAAAACCATTGGGTGCAAATGGGTCTATAAAAAGAAGAAAGACATGGATGATAATCTGCAAGCCTATAAAGCTAGACTAGTGGCAAAAGGTTATAGACAGATTCATGGTGTTGACTATGATGAGACCTTTTCGCCAGTAGTCATGCTTAAATCAATTAGAATTTTATTTGCCATTGCCGCATACTATGATTATGAAATATGGCAAATGGATGTCAAAACAGCATTCCTTAATGGAAACTTACTCGAGGATGTGTACATGACACAACCTGAAGGTTTTGTTCATCCAGAAAATTCTAAAAAGGTTTGCAAGTTTCAAAGATCCATTTATGGGTTGAAGCAGGCTTCTCGGAGCTGGAATCTTCGTTTTGATGAAACTGTCAAAGAGTTTGGGTTGATTCAAATGAAGATGAACCTTGTGTGTACAAGAAGGTTAGTGGAAGAATAGTTGTTTTCTTAGTCTTATATGTAGATGACATATTACTCATTGGAAATGACATTCCCACCTTGCGCAGTACCAAGACTTGGTTGGGAAGTTGTTTCTCAATGAAAGACTTAGGAGAAGCTGCTTACATTCTTGGGATAAAGATCTATAGAGATAGATCAAAGAGATTGATTGGTCTGAGTCAAAGTACATACATTAATAAAATATTGAAGAGGTTCAATATGCAAGACTCCAAGAGAGGACTCTTGCCAATGTCACATGGAATTCATCTGAGTGAGACTCAGAGTCCTAAGACTCGATGAGCGAGCCCGTATGAGCAAGATACCATACGCCGGCTATTGGATCGATCATGTATGCCATGATTTGTACTCGACTGGATGTATCGTTTGCTCTTAGTATGACAAGTCGATACCAATCGAATCCAGTGAAAGTCATCGAAATTGTGAAAACCATCCTAAAGTACTTGAGAAGAACTAAGAATGATTTCCTAGTTTATGGAGGGTGGGAAAGCAGTTTGTTGTAAGAGGTTACGCCGATGCAAGTTTCAAACCGAGAGACGATTTCAAATCGCAAACCGGTTATGTGTTTGTATTGAATGGAGGTCTTTGTGAGTTGGAAGAGTTCCAAGCAAAGCACGGTTCTTGATTACATTACAGTGAGTACTGGCGGCATCGGATGCGGCTAAGGAAGCCGTATGGATCAAGAAGTTCGTTACCGAACTAGGAGTGGTGCCAACCATCCAGGTCCCATAAGCCTTTATTGTGACAATAATGGTGCTATTGCACAAGCTAAAGAGCCTAGGTCCCATCATAATTCCAAACATATACTCGAGAAAATATCACCTAGTCGGAGAGATCGTCGGACGAGGAGATATTACAATATGCAAAGTAGCAACGGAAGAGAATGTTGCGAGATCCACTTACCAAGCCTCTCTCACAAGGAAAGCATGTTGAGCATGCTAGAGCGATAGGACTAAAAGTCATGAATGAATGGTCCTAGTGCAAGTGGGAGATTGTTGGGAATAGTGCCCTAGGACATTCGATGTGCCTAGATTTGTAATTGTCACATTTAAATAAAGTTATTTGATATCATTTATTTCTCGTTGATTATTATAATGTGTGCATGTTTTAATATTATAATAATCGAATAATAGTTATTCACGAATAATAAGATTATTCAAATGTCCCTAGTAAAATCGCGTTGAGTAGAGACTCAAGTGATTAATATACTAGTATAAGTTTGATTGATAATCATCGGATGATTATGCGTATGGTACGGATCAATCTTATGGGTATTGGTTGGAGAACTAATACTCGACCGACCCGCATTGAGATCACTGCATGGAAATGTCATAAGTGAATCTCAATACAGTATGTCAATAAATCCTTGAACCTGAGATTATCATAGAGTCCAACATGATAACTGCTATGCCTTGACGTAATCCAACGTCATCTGAAACATGGTGATCATAAAGGTTAGCGATCGGGATTAGTGGAAGTCATGTAGAGGGCAATGAGTAATCAAGATGGGGATTTGTCCCTCTCTTAATTGAGAGAGATATCTGCTGGGCCCCTCGATAAGTAGGACTGAAGGAAATGCATGGCCATGCTCAAATGAAGAGTCATTTGATTCAATCAGTCTACTTAAGATCGAGAAAGCATTTGAACATAAATAAGTATGACAGACTCCATGACTTAGTTCAAATATGATATCGCGTGACAAAGGGATTTGACACGTTAAAAGGTTTAATGGACTATTAACTTATATTATTTGGGTAATCATAATGTCTTGCTAGAGGCCGCTTATGATTTATTATTTAATAAGGTATTAAATAATTGCCAACATAATATAAGCCTTTTGGGTCGTACATACGACAATTATAGATAAGTAGGAATAAATATCAACTGGGAATAATAAATATAATATTGGATATTATATTTATAAGGAGATTAAATAATAAGTAATATATATAATATTGGATATTATATATATTGTATTATTTAGTAAGTTGAGGGGCAACTAAGCAAATACTAGATTATTGAATCTAGGGTTTACTTAGTATAAATATAAGGTCTTGGACAAGGAGTTGTAACTAGAATACAAGACCTAAAAATCGGCCCTTCAAGAAGAAGAAAAATCGGCCATCTACATCATATTGTAGGAGAACGGAGTCGGTCGTCTCTCTTCCCTTAGTTGATCTTGATCAATAGTACAATCCTTCTAGTAAGGAATTTGTGTTGTACTATTTATCAATATTATTCGTAAGGATCTAGCAATCCGGCTTGTGGAATTGTTCGTTTGTGGATCACCAAAAGAGGAAGGAGATATTCATCTGCTCCTAGTCCGGATCTAGAATTGTTCAATCGGATTAAGGTAATTCGATTAACTCTTTAATTAAACAATTAAATTACTGCATGCGATCCTAAATTGGGTTTTCACATTTATTGTTCCGCTGCGTTTTTACTCCGATTATTTTGTATTCGATACATAGAAAATCCAACAGTTTCACCCAAATAGGTACATGTTCAGGCTGAACCTTCAGAAGAGACATACCAGGCTTCCACCGGGTAAGGAGGATGGACTGTCCCAAAATCAGCCAAGGCCCACCCTCTAATGCGGCGGTCAAAACCTACTCACTATCAAACTTAAAGAAATAAAACCCCCCCTCAGAGGAGAACACCTCCTTAAGCCCCTTCCACACCGAAAATAATTCTTGATCAAGTTGAGAGAAGGGGCTTTCCACAAAAAAATAACCAACTAAGGTGAATTGCCACCTCTTAGCACCTTTAATTCCCACACTAGCATCTGGTTTGTGATACGAATTCTCTATCGGTACAGCGGAAGACTATTTCACGTGCGGTAGCGAAAAGACTTTCAGTAGAAATGAATCAAACAAACGGCTATAGCGAAGGCAACAACTGTCGACACAAAGCAATAACGGACAACCACCCGTAATCGAGCGTGGCCGAACGAACAAGGACGAAGAACACGCACCCGCTGGCCGATTCCGAGCAGAAGAACTTCGTCGCTGTGATTCGAACAACGGCAACTCGTCGATACAAAGACTTCGAACAAAGAAGGCTCGCTCGATACGGCAATTCCAAACAGCGAAGAACTCGTCGATGCAATGATAGCCGAACATCAAAGCCTTCGTCGATACAAGACTTCTGAATTAGATCCGAATTCTGATCGGAATATGTATGTGAACTCGATCGGAATAGATATGTATATAGTGGAAGTAAAATTCACGGATGAAAATAAAAACAAGTGGAATATGATAAATCGAACGTATGAATATGGAGGTAATATCGGATGTAGTAACAATATCGAACAAGAAGACTCGAATGATCAAGAATAAAGGTTTATCGAATTAGACCTATAATTCGATAGGGTGATTTCTTCTCAAGACCTATTGAGAATTAATCGGATTAATACTCGAAAACGCGTCGAATAAAAATCAGGTTTCGATGAAAAGCATTCACCAAGAGAAAACACAAAGTGTATTCTTATTTCTTTTTCATTCAAAAATGATTTCAATACAACTCAGTATGACTACTTATAGGTAAGAGTAGTCTGACAAGATTACTTAAACTATTACAAGATAATACCATATGGTCTTAAAATAAAGGAAAAGACAATAAGAGCTTCCCCACGCTACTTGTAAACAAAAGGAGTAAAAGATGGGTTTTTGTCTCCAGGAGATAGCCGTCCTTCACAATGCAGGCCACCGAGAATTCTGCAACTTTTATAATAAAGAAATGGATGAAATCTTTTATTATTTTGCCTTTACCACTTGGACAAAGAAAATAAAGGGATAAAATCTTCATGATTTTGGACCAAATCTGATGCTGTCGGTTTTGTCATTTCTGGGATCTAATGGTTCTGAATTTGGTCCTATGGTCTGCATAAGATTTGTATCTCTCTTTCTTAACTTTCCATGGCCACTTGAATCACCTGAATCGGATATCGGACGAGTAAGTTATGGTCAAAATACTAAAACTGCTACGAAGTCGTCGTGCGCGCGAGAATTGGTAATTTGCCCGTGTATTTTGCATGAGGATTTTATGTACGCATGCGAATCAATCAAGCTTGGTCGGATAATCTTCTTTTTGTATTTGATGATGTTGACCGATTCGTATCATACCCTCCCCCTTTCAAAGGATTTGACCTTAAATCCAGATTTTGAACTTTTTTTTTTGTAAGACTTGAATTGTAGTTCATTGGATGCTCGATTTTGATCACATCATTCCCTTCTTTTTTCAAGAAGATTCATTCTTGATTCTAATGCCCGAAAGAAGGGTTGGTACTCCGGATATGGTTGCACTCCTCCTAGGAGTCTTCCATTCCCCTTAATGGAATCCCGAAAAGATGATTTATGGCTTAATGGAGTAATTTCCAACTCATGTGCCAAGTGAACACAAATCGCATCCTCACTCCCTCCAATAATGAATTCTTCCCTTACTATTTTCCAATTATACGCAGCCACGCTGCTTTCACGTTGGTCGGTGTCAAGAACTAGATCAACAAGAACAAATGGATTAGGACCCTCCAGTTCTTTGACAATAATTGAAACAACCTTGGGCGGAATATAACAAGGCGGTCTTTGTTCGATTAGTTCACTTTGCACAACCACGTCATTATCTCGGGTCTCCTTAAGCACCCGCATGTGTACACGCTCACCTTCAAAAATGGGAAGCTCGAGATCACTTATGGGCTCCTCTTTGTCATCTGATTCTGTATCAAATATTGGCGGTCCATCATAACCCGATCCACTTTCCATTTTAATATTATCGGGCTCCTTGAATAATGTCTCATCGAAAATTAATCCACTAAGCTCGTTTCGTACCGCAACAAAGTCATACGACCCACTTTGCTCCGATAGGCAACTCGACTCCAACCATCGTCTTCTTTGTCATCAGAAAATGCCGCAGGAAACTCTGTCATATGAAAGTCGACAGTGACAAGGAGTTCATCTTCAAGATTAACCGTTTCAGAAAGCATAAAGCCGTGATCTTGTTTCGCATTTGGGATAAATTTTCTGGCGAAATATTTCCTGAATTTTTGCCAATCTCTGATTTTAGGCTTATGTTGTCGTGAACGAGACTGTTTTAGTTTTTGCCACCAGACGGCGGCACGACCACGAAGGCGTTTCGTCGCCAATGAGACTCGGCGGTCGACTGAAATTGACTGCCGGTTGAAAATCTCCTCACAGGCGTAGAGCCAATCAGCACATGCTTCTGGATCGGAAGGTCCTATGAACTCAGCTATGTTACGTGACGCGTCGCATAGTTTAGCTAAGAAATAAAAATCGTTGAGGTCCATCTCGGAGAAATTTTCAGAAATATATTGCTTGACGGCGCACAAGATTTTACCTGTCAACCTTAGTTAGATTCTGATCTCCACCGTTCAGATTCTACTTCAACGCATTGGCTTGCACGGGAAACTCCGTTTTACTTGGACTTCACTGTGCTGTCAAGCTATACGGAAATTGTCTTTTCTTCACAAAAATCGACCCAGATCATCTGGGCTCCGATACCACTTATGATACGAATTCTCTATCGGTACAGCGGAAGACTATTTCACGTGCGGTAGCGAACAACACTCAGCCAAAATAAATCAAACAGCTCAGGCTGTAACTGAAGGCAACAACCCATTAACACAGCAATAACGGACAACAACCACCCGTAATCGAACAGTGACCGAACGAACAAGGACGAACATCAACACGCACCCGCTTCTAGCCGATTCGAACAGCGGCAATCGATGCAATGATTCGAATAGCGGCAACTCGTCGTCTGACGCCGGAACTGACAAGGCTCGCTCGATCTGACAATTCCAAGCGGCTGACAACTCGTCGATGCAATGATTCGAACAACAACAACTCGTCGTCTGACACTTCCGAATTCTGAATTTGATCCGAATTCTGATCGGAATATGTATGTGATCTCGATCGGAATAGATATGTATATAGCGGAAGTAAAATTCACGGATGAAAAGAAAAACAAGTGGAATATGATAAATAGAACGTATGAATATGGAGGTAATATCGGATGTAGTAACAATATCGAACAAGAAGACTCGAACGATCAAGAACAAAGGTTTATCGAATTAGACCTATAATTCGATAGGGTGATTTCTTCTCAAGACCTATTGAGAATCAATCGGATTAATACTCGAAAACGCATCGAATAAAAATCATGTTTCGATGAAAAGCATTCACCAAGAGAAAACACAAAGTGTATTCTTATTTCTTTTTCATTCAAAAATTATCTCAATACAACTCAGTATGACTACTTATAGGTAAGTGTAGTCTGACAAGATTACTTAAACTATTACAAGATAATACCACATGGTCTTAAAATAAAGGAAAAGACAATAAGAGGTTCCCCACGCTACTTGTAAACAAAAGGAGTAAAAGATGGGTTTTTGTCTCCAAGGTGATAGCCGTCCTTCACAATGCAGGCCGCCGAGAATTCTGCAACTTTTATAATAAAGAGAGGGATGAAATCTTTTATTATTTTGCCTTTACCACTTGGACAAAGAAAATAAAGGGATAAAATCTTCATGATTTTGGACCAAATCTGATGCTGTCGGTTTTGTCATTTCTGGGATCCAAAGGTTCTGAATTTGGTCCTATGGTCTTCATAAGATTTGTAGCTCTCTTTCTTAGCTTTCCATAGCCACTTGAATCACCTGAATTGGATATCGAACGAGTAAGTTATGGCCAAAATACTAAAACTGCTACGAAGTCGTCATGCGCGCGAGAATTGGTAATTTGCCCGTGTATTTTGCATGAGGATTTTATGTATGCCTGCGACTCAATCAAGCTTGGTCGGATAATCTTCTTTTTATATTTGATGATGTTGACCGATTCGTATCAGTTTGACAATAAACTCGCCATTTTGAAAATCAGGTTTCACATACAGAAGTCCCCTTTTTTTAACAAAATTATTTCCTAGCACAGCAGAAGGTAGAGGCAATTCCTTCGGAATAAGCACCGGAACCGAACCAAAGTTCAAAGATATAGGTAATTCAGATACACTATTAATAAGGTCGTCATTACCAACATTAACATTATTAACCAATTTTGGGGCCGAACCATTAAATCCAGGAGAGTCACAATTAAAAGGAGCAGGAGACTCCTGTACAATAGGAACAGAGACCCCAGAAAGGGTGCTAATAGCAGTACCATTGCTGGCCAAGGACCCACTTGCTCCAGCACCAGGAAACGGGCCATAACCCAGCCCAATAACAGGCCCAGAATCAAACAATGGGTCACGCCTGAGTTTGAGAATTGAACGAAGAACACCATGCGGGGCCGATAGCACGCCGCCGCCGGTGACAGGAGGAGCAGCCAGGGACGAGTCACCCCAAATTCCATCGAGTTTAAGCTTAAGCTTATTAGAATCAGAAGAACATAACACCTTCACCCCCAAATCATGAAATCCATGAACATCAAATCCCTGCGTCACGGGAGGACCAGGAACAGTGTCCAGAGATGGACTATCTCCGGTGCCGACAACTGGTGGAGGAAACATCCCATCGATTATAACAGGTAGGCAAGCCTCCGCAACCGGCGAAGAAGAAGACCCACACGCGGTGGATGACGTCATACAACACCCTGCGACAAATTGCACCTCCAAAAAAATCCGCGCACCAATACGGAGGTAGAAGAAGCCGAACACCACAATCGCCCAAAGCAGCAGAGCAATTCGTGGAGTCACGACCACGGACCGCGCACCCTAGCAGTTCGTCGAACCTCAAATCGCCAACTACAAAATTGTAATGAAAAATTGAACTAAAAATACCGACAAGAAGGAAATAGAGCCCCGAATCAAACTTGTGAATGAAAAAAACTTAGCAAGATTTACATAAAGGAGATCAGGGATGGAAAAAATGGCCGAAAAAGAGGGAAAAAAATCGCCCCCCAGATCGCACCTACAGTGTGTGAAAATCGCCCGCACATCCCGACACTCAACTTTCCTTGCATGAGATCTGCAATCTTTCTGTACAAGGACAACCGATGTGATTTTGGTACACATCTTTTGCGAAGTTTTCTTTTTAACGAATCCCACGAACGCATCTTATCTTTCCCCGCACGGGTTTTTCGTGTTTTCACTCCTTCGTACCAAAGCGAAGCGCCTTTCCCCAACTTGAGAATTGCATACTTGCACCGTTTCTCGTCGTCGAGGTCCTTGAATTCAAACATACGATCAATTTTACATTCCCATTCCAGGTAAACTTCAGGGTCTGTCCCGCCAATGAACTCCGGAAGCTCGTTCACCTTGAACTCTTCGACATGGCGTGAGGGTCGTTCATAGTCACCACGCCTAGGTTGCCAACGCTGGTCGCGTTCTTCTGGTACGTCACGCAATGCGTCGCGAAGTTTTGCCAAGAAATCAGCGTCGTTGAGATCCATAATGCCAAAGATCAAGAACTTGGGCTCCGATACCACTTATGATGCGATTTCTCTATCGGTACAGCGGAAGGCTGTTTTGACGAGCGGAAGCGAACAGCAAGAAACTGTCAGGAACTGAATACAGTAGTTCGGTACAGCATTAACACTGATTAGCGGCACGCGACAGGAAATGATGATAGCAGCTCGATAAAGCAACACGACAGGAACTGGCCGGAAGTTCGAACAATCGAACAACACTTAATGCGAAATCCCGAACAAGTACAACCCTGAATCGAAAAACAAGAAGGATATCGAAACAGGACAGGAAACAGTTGTTTTATCGAACTAGACCTATAATTCGATAAAGCGATTTCTTCTCAAGACCTATTGAGAATAAATCAGATTAAGATTCGAAAACGCGTTGAATAATAATCAAAGTTTTGAAGGAAACTCGTCCAACACTTAAACAATACACAAGGTATGTTGTTTTATCATTCAAAATCTAATCTCTTCATTACAACTCCATCGCCACTATTTATAGGCAAAAGCAGCCTGACAAGATAATCTAAACTATTACAAGCTGGACTTAAAATAAGGAAAAGAAAATACAAGGTTCCTCACGTCACTTGCAAACAAGAGTAAAAGCTGGGTTTTGTCTCCAAGGTGATAGCCGCCTTTCACAAAGCATGCTGCCGAGAATCCTGCTGCTTAATAAAGAAAATGCTAAAGAATCTTTTATAGTTTTGCTTTCACCACTTGGACCTCTTCCCCCAAGGTGCAAGTTGCCTTTTGTTTTAAGTTACTCCGAGTCCGGTTATTAAGGTAACTCCGGGTCTCGTACCCGTTTTCTCGCCTAAGTATGTTGGAGTATGGTCGAGGTGTTTTACGTCAATCCTTACTTCGTCTTCTTCGCTTGGAGTAGTCGGTTTCGTATCACAACCAATCCAGATCCTCTTCCGAGGCCCACAACCGTAATGAGAGAACCACTTCCAAGCGCCATAAATAAATGAAGAAACACGCCCAAAGTTACCAACCGAGACACGCGTCTCGAGAAGAGCAATACAATAAAGATTAAACAAACTAATTACCTCTCGGACCGAGATCTGCTGCTCAGTCCGGTTAAGTCCACGAACATTCCACACAGCAATAGGGATCATTTAACAACATCGACACGGGCTGCATCAATAATAGGGCCCAAAGGAGAAGAACTAGAACAAAGCGACGTGCCGACAAACACAGGAATCTCAACCTCAATATCATCGGCGAGACTAGAAAGAGCCGCAAACCTGTTTTGAGACGGCTCATACATACCAGCAGAAGCCTCCTGGGCGGCACGATAGGAGAGCTGGTAGTAACCAAGAAGAAAGTAGAGAGACTACTCAACGGGCCCAAACCAGCACTACGACCTCCAGTGCCACCAGCTAACACCACATCTGGGCCCCCGGAACTGGCATCAGGGCCAACCCCAGCCTGAGCGACCCCCCTGATGCGATTGTGACATCTCCAAATGAAGTAAGAATTGACGTAGGTGACGATACCACGTTGCATGCACATGCACCTACATACTTCGGTGAGAAAACAAATGCGGAAATGGGAACAATCTTAATAATCGGAACCGGGATAACTTAGACGTATCAAAACATGCATACGTATGCATGTTCATGCATACAAAATCGGCCATATTAGGGGGAGATTTCGGCCGATTGTGATGGGAGATTGATGAAGGGTTTTTGTCCCCAATACTTTCAAGTTTGCTTTCATTTTTTTCAAAGTCCACCATAATAAAATCAAGGATAGAGATTTGGCTCACTCCACCTTTTGAAATTGGCCGAACATACAAGGAAGAAGATGCCAAGAAGTCCCTTTCATGATCAAGTCCTTGTCAAAGCCTTACAAAAAGATATCACATGAGAAAGATCTTGTCCACTCCTTGAAGCTACCCACGGCCGAACAAGCAAGGAAGAAGCCATGCTTGATGTTGCTTTCAATCTTTGTCAAAGTCTTGATAGTTTAGTTTAATATTTGCTTGTCTTTTAGCTTGATCTTGTTTGATCTTGTTTGTAGTTGTAATGGCTATATATTAGCCTCATATTCAACCTTTCAAATCACTTTTGAAGCTTAAGAAAAACGAAATACATTCTGTATGTATTCTTGTTGAATGATTTTCAGCACACTTTGATTATAATTCGACGCGTCTTCGAGTTGTAATTTAATCAATTCTCAATAGGTCTTGAGGAGAGATTGTCTTATCAAACTATAGGTCAAGTTTGATAATTTACTTTCATATTATCTTGTTTACGTAAGCCGAATTTCCCTACTTTCGGTTAATTCTTATGAGTGTTACACATATACGAGTATTGTGAGGTAACAAAATATATCCGCTGCATTTCCTTGCGAGTTTACGTACATTTTCATACGTAATTCATATCATTAGTGGCATCGGAGACCAAGGTTATTTCCTTGTCAAAATTCTCTTGGCGATTTTCTTGATTAAGCTATCTTATCATGGATTTTTCCGACGATTTCATGGAGAAACTCCGTGAGGCACTACACAACTTACAAGAACCACGTTTTCAAGCTAGAAGAGGAGGATACGACGCACGTTCACCACGTCATGTAGATGAATTCAAAGTAAATGAACTTTTTGAATTTGTCGGAGGTACCAATCCCGAAGTATACTTGGAGTGGGAGAGGAAGATTGAACGTATGTTCGACTTCAAGAACCTTAACGATGAGAAATGTTGCAAATATGCGATTCTCAAGTTAGGGAAGGGCGCTTCCCTATGGTTCGAGGGTGTGAAAACACAACGAGCTCGTGCGGGAAAAGAAAAAATCCATTCTTGGGATTCTTTGAAGAAAAAACTACGTAAAAGGTATGTCCCGACATCACATCAGTTAACCTTATACCGAGAAATTGCGGAGTTCGTGCAAGGGAAACTAAGTGTGGGAGAATACATCGAAGAATTTGAAGGCTTGGCCTTAATGGGAGAACTCGAAGAAAATGAAGAACAAAGAATGTCACGTTTCTTACGTGGCCTAAACCGAAACATTACAAACACGGTGGAATTATACCCATGCGGAGATTTTGACACTTTATGCGGACTATGCATAAAAATAGAAGCTCAAAACAAGTTGAAGTTTACCAAACCCGAATTCTCATACAAATTCGGAAATGCAAGTGCCGGCTCAAGTTCTACTACGAAACCTACCGTACCTTTTCAAGTCCCTACCCCGGCCCCGAAGGTTCCTCACGTTTCCAAGGAAACGAGCTTGGCTAAAGTACGATGCTTTAAATGTCAAGGCTTTGGTCACTATAAAAATGCATGTCCAAATAAACGGGTGGTCACGTTAAGAGAAGCTCTTGCGGTCCGAGATGAACTTTTAGTCGAGGACGAGAAGGAAGGACTTGGTGACGTATTTAACATGGAGGCCGAGGAAGAGAACGAGCAATGTGAGACTTATGATGCTCCGGAATATTGATACGGAATTTAACTAGTCAAAATGAAGAAGACGGAGCAAGGATCAAAATAAACGGCCTTACAGCGCGTCATGCACGTACGGCGACATTTTTTGGCGAGAAAACGGACACAAGCCGGAAAATGACACAACCTGCCGGAAAATGTCGTCGCCTGCCGAAAAATGTCGAACCTGCCGGAAAATATCGCACCTGCCGGAAAATGCCGAAACCGCCGGCGAACTTCGGCCGTGTCGTCACGCGGCCGTCTTGAGATGTCCTGCAGTGTGGCGGCGTCGGCCGAACCCGACCGTGTCGTCCGACACGATCGAGTCACACTCTTCCGGATAAGGAGATCTCGCTGTCTGACCAACCCGACCGTGCCAGACGACACGGTCGAGTCCTGCCAAACGTCCTTGTCACGCCGCACAGCCGAGTCACTGCCGGTCCTTGTCGTGCCGCTCCCGTGCCGAGTCCCGCCAAGCGTCCTTGTCACGCCACACGGTCGAGTCACTGCCGGTCCTTGTCGCGCCGCGCCCATTTCGAGTCACTGTCAGACGCCTGTCGACCGCGCCGCGACTGTGTCACGGGACACGGTCGAGTCCCTGCCGGTAGCCCACATATTTTATACACTTTTGTGTATTTTTTACTTCTCTTTTCATTTTTACTTATTTTAGGGATTATGTTTCCACCATTTTGTGATTTATGTTTCTTGTATGTATTTTATTTGATTTGTTTTGATTATTCAATGATTTTATAAATCTTTGAATTATTTTCTTTTTTTTTTGTTTGATTCCTTAGACTAAGGCTTCACCTCCTATAAGTAGGAGTTGATTATCATTTGTAAATATAGTATTATGAATGTTGAAGTATAAGAATACACATTGTGTTTTCTATTCTTGGTGAATGCTTTTCATCGAAACTTGATTTTTATTCGACGCGTTTTCGAGTATTAATCCGATTGATTCTCAATAGGTCTTGGGAAGAAATCACCTTATCGAGTTATAGGTCTAATTCGATAAACCCTTGTTCTTGATCGTTCATGTCTTCTTGATCGATATTATCACTTTTCCCGATATTACTTCCATTTTCCATTTGTTCGAATTTTCATTGTCATATTCGACATTACTCCCACAAAATACGTCCAAGAATACCCATACTCGTAAAAAGCCTTCCGCTACGATATTCCTACGTACACTCCGAACGATACGTATCCACCTTCCCCGGATAATTCGTATCATAAGTGGTATCGGAGCCCAAGGTCATCTCCTTGGGCGATTTATTCAACGAATTTTTAGTTGAAGTATTCAGTCACCTTCTTGGGTTGTTCTTCACGGTTAGAAGAATTTTCGCATAACATTGGCAGACTAGCGCAGTCGGAAGAAAATAAAGTTTTCCGTGGATTCGACCGTTGGATCGTCACGAAATTTTGACAAAGGTAATCCAACTCATTGAACTACAGTCTGAACGGTGGAGATCATATTCTTTGATCATCTTCTTGGTTCATTCTTCACGGCTTTTTTGGCAAATTTTCTGTTCGATTTCTTGATCATTATAAGAGATGGACTTTTCCAATACCGAATTCTTGGTAAAGCTACGTGATGCTTTACATGACTTACCGGAACCTCGACGAGGAGGAGAAGGCCTGTGTTCCCCACGCCATACTAACGAGATCGAATTGAACGAACTTCCGAAGTTCATTGGAGGTACCGATCCCAAAATTTATTTGAATGGGAACATAAGATGGATCACTTATTCGAGTTTAAAGGTCTTAACGATGAGAAGCGTTGCAAATATGCAATTATCAAGTTGGTTAAAGGCGCTTCAGTTTGGTTCGAATGTAAGAAGAAGCAAAGGACTCGTGCTGGAAAAAACAAGATCCGTTCGTGGGAGTCGTTGAAAAGATAACTTCGCAAGAGATACGTACCTTTCGGCTCGAGTTCGGCTCTCAAAATCGTAACAACATCAGCCCCCAACTCGGTTTCTAAAGCTCTCGACTTGCCTAATAAAACGAGTTTGCTGGAGGTGAGTTGTTTCATTGGCCAAGGGTTCGATCATGTGCAAGATGTTTGCCCGACTCTTGCTACTCGAGACGAGTTAATAGCCGAGGAAGAACAAGAAAGGCTAGGCGACATTCTCAAGTTTGATATAGAGGACGAAGGAGAAGAAGAATGTGTAGTTTACGATGCTCCCGATTATGATACAGACTTAGTTCTTCGTACTTTAGAAACCAAATCGGTTTCAAATGATTTGGAGCATCAGGACGAGTTAACGAGTGAGGAACTCACAAGTATACTTTTTAGTTCTACACAACCGTCCGTTCCCCAAGCTACAGAAGATGAAGAGATTGAGGACAAGGCGATTGTTTCCCAAAATTTCTATGAGGTTATTCCTATTATTGTTAAAAAATTGGAGGATCCCAATCCAATTGTTCTCATTGATCCGGTTCCCGACACCGATCAACATAAAAGCTATGTGGCTATATGTGACTGGAAAACAGTAAAAGACGAACTCATTGATGAAAGGAATGAGGACAAGATTTGTGCCCACATGACGCCGGAAATGGAAATTATTCCGTTAAACCAAAAATCTTTTTTTTTTGGGATTCCGTTAAGGGAAATGGTAAACACCTAGATACGTCGTTTGTTTTTATTTTGCAGGTTGATCTTTTAAAAATGCAATCCCAAGCAAACATCAACACCTCCGACGAAAATTACATCTTCAACCCGGGAGGAGCACAACCCTATCCGGAATACCAACCGTCTTTGGACTTTAGATTCGAGGACGAATCTCTTTTAAAGGGGGAGGAGATGATACAGAATTTAACTAGTCAAAATGAAGAAGACGGAGCAAGGATCAAAATAAACGGCCTTACAACGCGTCATGCACGTACGACGACATTTTTTGGCGAGAAAATGGACACAAGCCGGGAAATGACACAACCTGCCGGAAAATGTCGTCGCCTGCCGGAAAAGGTCGAACCTGCCGGAAAATATCGCACCTGCCGGAAAATGCCGAGCACTGCCGGCCGAACTCGGCCATGTCGTCTGGCATGACCCGTGCCGAGATGTCCCAGAATTATGAAACTGACTGTCGGCTGAACCCGACCGTGTCGTCCGACACGGTCGAGTCACACTCTTCCGGATAAGGAGATCTCGCTGTCCGACCAACCCGACCATGCCAGACGACACGGTCGAGTCCTGCCAAACGTCTTTGTCACGCCGCACGGTCGAGTCACTGCCGGTCCTTGTCGCGCCGCGCCCGTGCCGAGTCCTGCCAAACGTCCTTGTCACGCCACACGGTCGAGTCACTGCCGGTCCTTGTCGCGCCGCGCACGTGCCAAGTCACTGTCAGACGCCTGTCGACCGCGCCGCGACCGTGTCACGGGACATGGTCGAGTCCCTGCCGGCAGCCCACATATTTTATACACTTTTGTGTATTTTTGACTTCTCTTTTCCTTTTTACTTATTTTAGGGATTATGTTTCCCCCATTTTGTGATTTATGTTTCTTGTATGTATTTTATTTGATTTGTTTTGATTATTCAAAGATTTTATAAATCTTTGAATTATTTTCTTTTTTTTTGTTTGATTCCTTAGACTAAGACTTCACCTCCTATAAGTAGGAGTTGATTATCATTTGTAAATATAGTATTATGAATGTTGAAGTATAAGAATACACATTGTGTTTTCTATTCTTGGTGAATGCTTTTCATCGAAACTTGATTTTTATTCGACGCGTTTTCGAGTATTAATCCGATTGATTCTCAATAGGTCTTGGGAAGAAATCACCTTATCGAGTTATAGGTCTAATTATATAAACCCTTGTTCTTGATCGTTCATGTCTTCTTGATCGATATTATCACTTTTCCCGATATTACTTCCATTTTCCATTTGTTCGAATTTTCATTGTCATATTCGACATTACTCCCACAAAATACATCCAAAAATACCCATACTCGTAAAAAGCCTTCCGCTACGATATTCCTATGTACACTCCGAACGATACGTATCCGCCTTCCCCGGATAATTCGTATCAAATATGATACTGCTTTAGTGCTTCGAGCTTTACATACCAAAATCATTCCAAGTGATACGGAGCAAAGAGACCAAATCTTTCATTCCAAATGCCGAGTCGGATAAAAGTGGTGTAGCTTGATAATAGACAGAGGGAGTTGCACGAATGTAGCTTCAAACGAGATGGTCACCAAACTCGGGCTAACTACTATGGCTCACCCGAGACCGTATGCTTTACATTGGCTCGATGATGGAAGCAAAGTGAAGGTGTCGAGACAAGTACGGGTCAACTTAACTATGGGACCATACGGAGACGATGTGTTATGTGACGTACTCCTGATGGACGCATGCCACGTACTTTTAGGACGACCATATGTGTTCGATCGAGATGTTTTACATCGAGGTCGGAGTAACGAATATGAATTACGATACAAAGGAAAGAAGATTGTACTCAACCGATGTCCCCACAAGCTATCCGTTCGATGAGTTATAGTCGAGTGGAGAAACCGAAACTCACTATGCTTGCTAGCTAGAGGGAAATGGAACATGCCATTAATGACGGGGAGCGAGTATATTTGGTGATGTTTAAAGAGACACGGGACGAGAACATGGGAGTACAAAACAGAGGAGAGCTAGATGTGTTGTTACACGAATTTGAGGATGTTTTTCCCGAAGAATTACTGTCGGGTTTACCACCTATTCGCGGTATCGAACACCAAATTGATCTTATACCGGGAGCACCACTTCCTAATAAAGCCGCTTATAGATGTAATCCCGAGGAGACGAAGGAATTACAAAGAGACGTCGAAGAACTTTTGGACCGCGGATATGTCCGGGAGAGTTTGAGTCCGTGTGCGGTTCCGGTATTACTTGTCCCTAAGAAAGATGGTTCTTGGCGGATGTGTGTGGATAGTCGGGCCGTGAATAATATCACCGTCAAGTATAGGTTCCCTATCCCGAGACTTGATGAAATGTTAGACGAACTACATGGTTCAGTGATCTTTTCAAAGGTGGATTTACGAAGCGGATATCATCAAATTCGAATGCGAGAAGGTGATGAGTGGAAGACGGCCTTCAAAACGAATAATGGATTATATGAATGGACCGTTATGCCGTTCGGTCTTACAAATGCGCCTAGTACCTTCATGAGGTTGATGAACGAAGTGCTTAAACCATTTCTGGGGAAGTTCGTGGTTGTATATCTGGATGACATCCTAATTTATAGTCAATCACTACGAGAACATTTCGGGCACTTAAGACAAATCTTTGAAACTTTGAGGGACCGAAAATTATATGGAAAAAAAGAGAAGTGTTCGTTCCTAGTCGAAAGTATAGTCTTTCTTGGCTATGTCGTTTCGAAGGACGGAGTGGCTGTTGATCAAACAAGAATCAAAGCAATTAAGTCTTGGCCGACCCCTACGACCGTGACGGAAGTGAGTTCATTTCACGGACTTGCTTCTTTTTACTGGAGGTTTATTCGAGACTTCAGCACCATTTCAAGTCCGATAACGGAGTGTTTAAAAAAAGGACCATTTGTATGGAACGGGGCTGCCCAAGGAGCATTCGAGAAGTTAAAAGCCAAATTATGCGAAGCACCGATTATAACACTACCCGATTTTACTCAACCATTCGAAGTTGAATGTGATGCTAGTGGAGTTGGAATTGGAGCGGTTCTTATTCAAGGTAAATGACCTATCGCTTACTTTTCGGAGAAGTTGAACGGAGCTCGGTTGAATTATTGTACTTACGATAAAGAATTCTATGCTATCGTACAGGCCCTTGATCATTGGAGTCATTACCTATGGACGAAGCATTTTATTCTACACTCGGATCACGAATCATTGAAGTACATTAACGGACAACATAAACTGAGTCCGAGGCATGCCAAGTGGGTGGAATTCCTACAATTATTTCACTTTTCATCCAAGTACAAAGATGGTAAAAGCAATGTCGTTGCGGATGCATTATCTAGGAGGTATGCTTTACTTTCTACTCTGGAGGTTCGGTTACTTGGTTTCGAAATATTGAAGGAGTGTTATGAAAATGATGCGGATTTTGGAGAAGTTTTTACTCGTTGCAAATCTGGTCCGTTCGGGGAGTTCATGTTACAAGATGATTTCCTATTTAAAGGGAATAGGCTATGTATTCCAAAACAGGCGGTTCGGGAATTATTGTTATGGGAGGCTCACAGAGGAGGCTTAGCGGGTCATTTTGGCACGGCTAAAACATTGGAAGTACTAAAAGAACATTTCTTTTGGCCAAACATGCTAAAAGACGTTTACAATGTTTTAAGTAAATGCGTAACATGTCACATCTAAAAGAGTTCGTTCAAACCGGGATCGTATATGCCTCTACCGGTTCCAGAAAGACCGTGGGAAGATGTATCCATGGATTTTATCGTCGCTTTACCCCGTACTCAACGAGGTAAAGATGCTATTATGGTGGTTGTTGATCAGTTCTCAAAAATGGCTCATTTCGTGGCTTGCCACAAAACCAATGACGCAAGCAACATGGCCGACTTATACTTCCGAGAGGTGGTTCGTTTACATGGAGTTACGAAGACTATTGTTTCGGATCGGGATTCGAAATTCCTTAGCTATTTTTGGAATACATTTTGGAGGAAAGTGGGAACAAAGCTCTTGTTTAGCACTTCGCACCATCCTGAAACCGATGGTCAAACCGAAGTCACAAATCGAACGCTAGGAATGTTGTTGCGAGGACTTGTGAACAAAACGCAAAAGGATTGGGACATGAAACTTGCTCATGCGGAATTTGCCTATAACCGATCCCCTACACATGCTACGGCACATTCTCCCTTTGAAGTCGTTTACGGGTTAAATCCTTATATACCCTTAGACTTGATTCTGTTGCCGAAGGACGAGTTGGTACACAAAGATGTGGAATCTAAACTTAAATCGATGATCAAGTTGCACGGACAAATACATGATTGAATCAAAGAGGTGAATGACGCATACAAACGGAAATCCAACAATCACAGAAAACCGAGACTATTTGAAGTAGGCGACTTGGTTTGGGTACACTTAAGAAAAGAGAGATTTCCTAGCAAATGCAAGAACAAACTTATGGCGAGGGCCGAGGGACCTTACAAAATCGTGGGTAAGGTGAATGACAATTCATATAAAGTAGAACTTCCGGGCGATTGAGTACACGCCACTTTTAACGTGGGCGACTATCTCCTTACCTTGACGACGAGGGAATCACTGAATTGAGGTCAATTCCTTTCAAAGGGGGAGGAGATGATGCGATTGTGACATCTCCAAACGAAGTAGGAATTGACGTAGGTGACGATACCATATTGCATGCACATGCACCTACGTACTTCGGTGAGAAAACAAATGCGGAAATGGGAACGATCTTAATAATCGGAACCGGGATAACTTAGACGTATCAAAACATGCATACGTATGCATGTTCATGCATACAAAATCGGCCATATTAGGGGGAGATTTCAGCCGATTGTGATGGGAGATTCATGAAGGATTTTTGTCCCCACTACTTTCAAGTTTGCTTTCATTTTTTTCAAAGTCCACCATAATAAAATCAAGGATAGAGATTTGGCTTACTCCACCTTTTGAAATCGTCCGAACATACAAGGAAGAAGATGCCAAGAAGACCCTTTCATGATCAAGTCCTTGTCAAAGCCTTACAAAAAGATATCACATGAGAAAGATCTTGTCCACTCCTTGAAGCTACCCATGGCCGAACAAGCAAGGAAGAAGCCATGCTTGATGTTGCTTTCAATCTTTGTCAAAGTCTTGATAGTTTAGTTTAATATTTGCTTGTCTTTTAGCTTGATCTTGTTTGATATTGTTTGTAGTTGTAATGGCTATATATTAGCCACATATTCAACCTTTCAAATCACTTTTGAAGCTTAAGAAAAACGAAATACATTGTGTATGTATTCTTGTTGAATGATTTTCAGCACACTTTGATTATAATTCGACGCGTCTTCGAGTTGTAATTTAATCAATTCTCAATAGGTCTTGAGGAGAGATTGCCTTATCAAACTATAGGTCTAGTTTGATAATTTACTTTCATATTATCTTGTTTACGTAAGCCGAATTGCCCTACTTTCGGTTAATTCTTACGAGTGTTACACATATACGAGTGTTGTGAGGTAACAAAATATATCCGCTGCATTTCCTTGCGACTTTACGTACATTTTCATACGTAATTCGTATCATTAATGGCATCGGAGACCAAGGTTATTTCCTTGTCAAAATTCTCTTGGCGATTTTCTTGATTAAGCTATCTTATCATGGATTTTTCCGACGATTTCATGGAGAAACTCCGTGAGGCACTACACAACTTACAAGAACCACATTTTCAAGCTAGAAGAGGAGGATACGACGCACATTCACCGCGTCATGTAGATGAATTCAAAGTAAATGAACTTCCGGAATTTGTCGGAGGTACCAATCCCGAAGTATACTTGGAGTGAGAGAGGAAGATTGAACGTATGGTAAGGGCGCTTCCCTATGGTTCGAGGGTGTGAAATCACAACGAGCTCGTGCAGGAAAAGAGAAAATCCGTTCTTGGGATTCTTTGAAGAAAAAATTACGTAAAAGGTATGTCCCGACATCACATCGGTTAACCTTATACCGAAAAATTGCGGAGTTTGTGCAAGGAAAAGTAAGTGTGGGAGAATACATCGAAGAATTTGAAGGCTTGGCCTTAATGGGAGAACTCGAAGAAAATGAAGAACAAAGAATGTCACGTTTCTTACGTGGCCTAAACCGAAACATTGCAAACACGGTGGAATTATACCCATGCGGAGATTTTGACACTTTATGCGGACTATACATAAAAATAGAAGCTCAAAACAAGTTGAAGTTTACCAAACCCAAATTCCCATACAAATTCGGAAATGCAAGTGCCGGCTCAAGTTCTACTACGAAACCTACCGTACCTTTTCAAGTCCCTACCCCGGCCCCGAAGGTTCCTCACGTTTCCAAGGAAACGAGCTTGGCTAAATTACGATGCTTTAAATGTCAAGGCTTTGGTCACTATCAAAATGCACGTCCAAATAAATGGGTGGTCACGTTAAGAGAAGCTCTTGCGGTCCGAGATGAACTTTTAGTCGAGGACGAGAAGGAAGGACTTGGTGACGTATTTAACATGGAGGCCGAGGAAGAGAACAAGGAATGTGAGACTTATGACGCTCCGGAATATGATACTGCTTTAGTGCTTCGATCTCTACATACCAAAATCATTCCAAGTGATACGGAGCAAAGAGACCAAATCTTTCATTCCAAATGCCGAGTCGGAGAAAAGTGGTGTAGCTTGATAATAGACAGAGGGAGTTGCACGAATGTAGCTTCAAACGAGATGGTCACCAAACTCGGGCTAACTACTATGGCTCACCCGAGACCGTATGCTTTACATTGGCTCGATGATGGAAGCAAAGTGAAGGTGTCGAGACAAGTACGGGTCAACTTAACTATGGGACCATACGGAGACGATGTGTTATGTGACGTACTCCCGATGGATGCATGCCACGTACTTTTGGGACGACCATGGATGTTCGACCGAGATGTTTTACATCGAGGTCGGAGTAATGAATATGAATTACGAGACAAAGGAAAGAAGATTGTACTCAAACTGATGTCCCCACAAGCTATCCGTTCGATGAGTTCTAGTCGAGTGGAGAAACCGAAACTCACTATGCTAGCGAGAGGGAAATGGAACATGCTATTAATTACGGGGAGTGAGTATATTTGGTGATGTTTAAAGAGACACGGGATGAGAACATGGGAGTACAAAACGGAGGAGAGCTAGATGTGTTGTTACATGAATTTGAGGATGTTTTTCCCGAAGAATTGCCGTCGGGTTTACCACCTATTCGCAGTATCGAACACCAAATCGATCTTATACTGGGAGCACCACTTCATAATAAAGCCGCTTATAGATGTAATCCCGAGGAGACGAAGGAATTACAATGACAAGTCGAAGAACTTTTGGACCGCGGATATGTCCGGGAGAGTTTGAGTCCGTGTGCGGTTCCGGTCTTACTTGTCCCTAAGAAAGATGGTTCTTGGCAGATGTGTGTGGATAGTCGGCCGTGAACAATATCACCGTCAAGTATCGGTTCCCTATCCCGAGACTTGATGACATGTTAGACGAACTACATGGTTCGGTGATCTTTTCAAAGGTGGATTTACAAAGCGGATATCATCAAATTCGAATGCGAGAAGGTGACGAGTGGAAGACGGCCTTCAAAACGAAAAATGGATTATATGAATGGACTGTTATGCCGTTCGGTCTTACAAATGCGCCTATTACCTTCATGAGGTTGATGAATGAAGTGCTTAAACCATTTCTGGGGAAGTTTGTGGTTGTATATCTGGATGACATCCTAATCTATAGTCAATCACTACAAGAACATTTCGGACACTTAAGACAAATCTTCGAAACTTTGAGGGACCGAAAATTATATGGAAAAAAAGAGAAGTGGTCATTCCTAGTCGAAAGTATAGTCTTTCTTAGCTATGTCGTTTCGAAGGATGGAGTGGCGGTTGATCAAACAAAAATCGAAGCAATTAAGTCTTGGTTGACCCCTACGACCGTGACGGAAGTGAGATCATTTCACGGACTTGCTTCTTTTTACCGGAGGTTTATTCGAGACTTCAACACCATTTCAAGTCCGATAACGGAGTGTTTAAAAAAAGGACCATTTGTATGGAACGGGGCTGCCCAAGGAGCATTCGAGAAGTTAAAAGCCAAATTATGCGAAGCACCGATTCTAACACTACCCGATTTTTCTCAACCATTCGAAGTTGAATGTGATGCTAGTGGAGTTGGAATTGGAGCGGTTCTTATTCAAGGTAAACGACCTATCGCTTACTTTTCGGAGAAGTTGAATGGAGCTCGGTTGAATTATTGTACTTACGATAACGAATTCTATGCTATCGTACGGGCCCTTGATCATTGGAGTCATTACCTACGAACGAAGCATTTTATTCTACACTCGGACCACGAATCATTGAAGTACATTAACGGACAACATAAACTGAGTCTGAGGCATGCCAAGTGGGTGGAATTCCTACAATCGTTTCACTTTTCATCCAAGTACAAAGACGGTAAAAGCAATGTTGTTGCGGATGCATTATCTAGGAGGTATGCTTTACTTTCTACTCTGGAGGTTCGGTTACTTGGTTTCGAAATATTGAAGGAGTGTTATGAAAATGATGCGGATTTTGGAGAAGTTTTTACTCGTTGCAAATCTGGTCCGTTCGGGGAGTTCATGTTAAAGAAAAAGAATCCCCCCTCAGAGGAGAACACCTCCTTAAGCCCCTTCCACGCCGACAGGAAGTAATTCTTGATCAAGTTGAGAGAAGGGGCTTTCCCCAAAAAATAACCAACTAAAGTGTTAAGCCACCTCTTAGCACCTTCTTTTCCAACACTAACATCTGGTTTCACAATAAATTCGCCATTTTGAGTTTCAGGTTTCACATAACGAAGGCCCCTTTTTTAATATTTCCTAACACAACATTAGGAAAATGCAATTCCTTCGGAGTAAGAACCGGAACAGAAGGAGCCAAAGAAACAGAGGTAGGAATAGAGCCAAAATTCATAGAAACCGTTTGATTTCCAAAATCAACAGCAATATCATCAATTTTACTATTCATAATCATACTTTCACCAGAACAACAAGAATCACCAATAGAAGAAACAACAGTCTCTACTTTCTCCCAATTAACACTAGGATTACTGAACTTCAAGTCAGAGTCTTTACTAGTAAGATCAGCACAATTAATACTCAAAAGATCACCAATACAACTAGAAGCAGGACAAGGAGCAACATTACTGCCAGAATAACCTGAGGAAGGAAACGGGCCAGACGACGGGGCGGCAGCCACATCATAAACCGGGCCGGACACCGGGCCTGAACCAATAATCTGGTCGAAACAGGGATCACGCCTGGGCCTCCGGATTGGACCCAGCTCATCACGCACCACACCACTACCGCTCGGAGCATGATGAGGAGTCGGAACCCCGAAGCCACCAAGACTCGCGTTTAGCCGCTCCAACTCGGAACAACCCAGCACCCTCGCCCCCAGCTCCGCGAACCCAAGAACATCAAACGGCTGGGCAGAGCCAGCGGCGACAACCGGAAAAGCAGCCGGAAAAGAAGAACCAAGGACACCAACGGCCTGGACAGAATAGGCCTCCGAAGCCAGAGGAGCAATCGAAGACATCAAACCACACAAAATGGAGGATGAAGACATCCCAAAACTCATCAGCAATCGGTCACTATGAATACACTGAACCAGACCAGAGACTGGCACCAAGATCATACCAGAACCGGGCCAGACCAGAAACGGAGCAGACCAGACCAGAGGTGAGCCAACCAGCACACCCACTACTGCACAACAAACCGGAACCAGAACACATCACCCACCGCGACAGCGCCCAGGACCAGCCGCGCCGAACGGAAGCTACACCAGCAGCAAAACGGAATAAAAACCAGTCCAGAAACCAAGGACGAGCCTGTAGAACGGAGATCCACAAATCGTGCCAGCTGCGGAAAACGAATCGGAAAAACAAAAATGGAGCACAGAAAAAATCGCAGAACTCAAATCTTAGCCACAAAATCGGGAATAAATTTCGTTAGGAAGACAAGGAAGATCCGAATCACAATCGTGAAAATGAAATCCCTGGATAAATCAAACGATTACGAACATGAGATGAAAACGGTCGAAGGAAAGGGGGGAAAAAGTCGCCCACATATTAGTGCGTGAAATCGCACCATGAGTGTGTGAAAATCGCACAGCATCGTGAGTAATATTTTCTTTCTTGATTAAGTCTTTTTTTGCAAGGATTCGCTATAATAGCTCTGATTAGACCTTTACTTCTTGATTAAGTCTTGTTAATAGGAGATTCCACGTTACATGCATTCGAGTCGGAACTCTATGAAAACTCGGGCTTATTGATTAGATTCGAGACTTTTGTATTCATAATTGGCTATAATAGCTCTGATTCATCTTTTACTTCTCGATTAAGTCTTGTTGTAGCAAGGATTGGATATAATAGCTCCGATTAAGCTTTTACTTCTTGATTAAGTCTTGTTGTAGAAAGGATTCACTATAATAGCTCCGATTAAGCCTTTACTTCTTGATTAAGTCTTGTTAATATGAGATAAGACCACATTACATGCATTCGAGTCGGAACTCTATGAAAACTCGGGTTTATTGATTAGATTCGAGCCTTTTTTTACTCAGAATTGGTTGTAAGAGCCCCGATTAATCTTTTACATCTTGATTAAGTCTTGTACCAAAGATTGGATATAATAGCTCCGATTAAGCCTTTACATCTTGATTAAGCTTTTACTCTTGATTAAGTCTTGTTAATAGGAGATAAGACCACGTTACATGCATCTGAGTTGGAACTCTATGAAAACTCGGGTTTATTGATTAGATTCGAGTCTTTTGTAATCAGAATTGGCTATAATAGCTCTGGTTAATCTTTTCATTCTTGATTAAGTCTGGATGTAGCAAGGATTCGCTATAATAGCCCTGATTACGCCTTTACTTCTTGAGTAAGTCCTGTTAATAGGAGATAAGACCACGTTACATGCATTCGAGTCGGAACTCTATGAAAACTCGGGTTTATTGATTAGATTCGAGCCTTTTTTTACTCAGAATTGGCTATAAGAGCACTGATTAATCTTTTACTTCTTGATTAAGTCTTGTTGTAGAAAGGATTCGATATAATAGCTCCGATTAAGCATTTACTTCTTATTAAGTCTTGTTAATAAGAAATATGACCACGCACATGCATTCGAGTCACAACTATATGAAAACTCGGGTTTAGTGATTAGATTCGAGCCTTTTGTACTCGGAATTGACTATAACAGCTCTGTTTAATATTTTCTTTCTGGATTAAGTCTTGTTGTTGCAAGTGATACGAATTACGTATAAAAATGGACGTAAACTCACATGTAATGCAGCGGAAATATTATTGATCCTCACAACACTCGGATATATGTAACACTCGTAAGAAATAACCGAACGTAGGGCAATTCGGTCATGCAAGTAAGAATAATGTGATGATGATTATCAAACTAGACCTATAGTTTGATAAGGTGATTTCTTCTCAAGACCTATTGAGAATCAATCGGATTAATACTAGAAAATGCATCGAATAAAAATCATAGGTTTGATGAAAAGCATTCAACAATGGTGAAAACACAAAGTGTATTCTTTTTCTTCAACATACAATATATGATACAAGCATGAACAAGACTACTTATAGAAGTGTAGTCTTCTAAACAACTAAGGAATAAAAACAAGATCACATGATCTTGAAATGAAAAACAAAACATCAAGATAAAAATACAAAGGAATCAAATGATAGGGGGAATCACACATTAAAATGATTATAAGTCACCCCACATAACATGTAAGTCTAATCATGACATGTGAGGGAAGGGAAAACAACAAAACACACAAAAAATCAGCAATAATATAAGTTGGGCGGCTGCTGGACACGGGCCGTGTCGCTTGACATGGCCGCGGCGCGGGCGTGGTCGGCAGTGACTCGACCGTGATCTAGGACACGGTCGGCTTGGTGTCACAGTCAGTTGCGGGATCTTATAACTCCCAGTATAAGATCGATTTGGTGTTCAATACCACGAATAGGTGGTAAACCCGACGGTAATTCTTCAGGAAAAACATCCCCAAATTCGTGTAACAACATATCCATCTCCCCTCTGTTTTGTACTCTCGTGTTCTCGTCACGTGTTTCTTTAAACATCACCAAATATACTCGCTCCCCATCTGATACCGATCGATACCCAACATTATTACCAATACAGGAACTGTTGTGAATCGTGGTTGTGTGAAGCGGAAGTATAAGTTCTCGAGCGGAAGCAGACGAACAGCAAACAACAAATAACAATAGCGAAAGACTCCGTCTGTGACGCCCGATACAACAATGTTCGGATAGCACTGATCTGACGCCCGATCTGACACTATTCGGACACCACTTTGATACAGCAATGTTCGGACAGCACTTCGATACAGCACTATTCGGACAGTACTTCAGTATGGTACTTTGGTACAGCAACAATGGACTATATTTCGGTATAGCAACAATGGATACGGAAATGATGAGGGCACTTCAAACCCATAGAATTAATTACTATAATCCCCATAGAATCCGGTTCTAAAGAAACGTTTGGAATTATTCTAAGAACTCAAGTTTCTATGATTAAGACTTAACAATTTTATGAACTAAAATTGTAAGAATGTAGAAGTGAGAATTATAAGAATAATACTCAAGAAAGTTCGAGCAACAGCTCTGATTCTAGCACAAGGCCGAAAGATCTTTTTGATTTCAAAAGTTATATGATCCTTTTCTCGTTACCTAAAGGTCTCCTTTTATAGAAGTGTACACAACAAACTATATTATCCCTGACATATTAAACTAAGGAAATAAAATCAAGTGTCCCTACTTTTTAAGACAATGCAGGGCGGCTACACATGGGACTGGATTAAAAGGGAATAAACTAACAACAACTTAACTATAAAGTAAATAAGGAAATCTTGAAAAGGTCTTGGTCTTCACAATTCTCACGTTCACTTTGAAACTTCCACATGCTGAAGTCCCTTTTCCAAGACAACACCAAACATCCCACCTTCCTTGAAGCTTCCTCACGCCTAAGTCTAATTTCCAAGATAGGATGGATTTTCCTTAATCATCAAGTCGACCTTCGGTTGTTCATCCTTTTTATAGAGTATTTCTCTTTTCGAGTTTTTATGATTTAACTCTCATTTTTAGGAAATACGACAAAGACGCCCTCATGCCATTATTTAGGCAATATCTGGGGTCTGCCCTCAAGCTTTCTATTTTTAGCTATATCTGGGCTGCCCTCAAGCAAAGCTATATCTGGGCTTAGGATTTGAACAACTGTCGGGCCTTCTTGAATCTCAAGTAGATCCACCGTTGCACAGTCACTATACTTAGACATGATTTCCACTTCTAATTCGGGCAGCTTAAGGACGATCTTGTCTTCTTCTTTTCTTTGGACGTGAATTCTTCTAGGGTCTTTATTCAGTGCACTCCAAGCAGCCTCAGTGTGAGGGTCTTCAAGAGAGGATTTGATCGAGGTCATACAGTAAACCTCTTGAGTAGGAACCGAGTTGTCTTCGTAAGAGTTAATAACTAGATAATAAGGTAACAGGTGAGGAACGTGTATTAAGTTTATTTCGTGAGGTGGTGTTAGTGTCACTCATTCTCAGCATTTCACTCGTTTGTTCTCTCAACTTCCTAGCACGTGCACGTGTGATAGGACCAGTGGGGTCCATGATGGTTCCAACCGTTCCTAACTCTCTTGGTAGCACAACCTTGTTTGTATCACCGTCATTAATGGCATGTTCCATTTCCCTCTCGCTAGCAAGCATAGTAAGTTTCGGTTTCTCCACTCGACTAGAACTCATCGAACGGATAGCTTGCAGGACATCGGCTTGATTACAATCTTCTTTCCTTTGTCTCGTAATTCATATTCATTACTTCAACCTCGATGTAAAACATCTCGGTCGAACATCCATGGTCGTCCCAAAGGCACGTGGCATGCGTCCATCGGAAGTACGTCACATAACACATCGTCTCCGTATGGTCCCATAGTTAAGTTGACCCACACGAGATGTTGGCATGATTGTGCAAGGCAAAGGAGATATCGATACCTTGCTACGAGAATTTGCGGATGTCTTCCCGGAAGACTTACTGCCGGGTTTGCCACCCTTACGTGGGATTGAACACCAAGTCGACCTTGTACCGGCTGCATCACTCCCTAACAAGGCCGCCTATCGATGTAACTGATATGATCCTCCTTGCCTAAGAAAGATCAACTCGTGAAGCTCTCAAGTAGGTTCTTTTAATCGGAATTTATTGTCCCCTCAACGGTTGTAATGACAGCGGAAATGTAACGTACTATAAACCCTTAAGTAGGATTCTAACGACGCCTTGATATCTTGTAACAAGAAGCCTTCGAATAAAACTCAAGATCCTATAGTTTCTATGAATTCAAAACCAAAGAGATGGCAATCTTTGATTCCAAGTAGAATTATTTAATGTATAAATATAAAATCAATAACACACAAGTATATTAATAAAGCATAATAGCTATATTTCGAAATTATTCTTGGTACCTATTACACATGGCCATAGACCTTATTTATAGGTGTCTAAAAGACTCCTAAAGGTGACATGAAATTCAAGCAACAAAATAAACAATTACAACTACAAGCATGAAAGGAGGAAAGTTAATCATAGAATAATAGCTACTTGAGTTAAAAACTAAGATTCTCTCCTTGACTTAATGTAGCTCGTGAAGCTTAGTGCAGGTGGGCCAAAAATTCTTCATCTCTCTCTCCTTTTCCAACGGCTATGAGGACCAAGTGGGAGTGTAAAATATTGCTAGCTACACTTGATGAGCTCACCTCGATGAGGTCACTTGATGAGGTTACTTTGCTTTCACACCATGTAGACTTTTTGTACTTTTATACTTCATATTTTTGACAAAAATATAACACCTAGAAAAAAGCTTCAAATATGGATGAAAATGTCTCCTTGTTTTGCATGTCTTTGCATGGCCGAACCCCTTCCATACGTCTCCCATGCAGCCCCTAGACGGGGGTCTTGAACGTCGAAGAATTCCATGCAGCCCCTAGACGGGGATCTTGTTCAATGTTATCCTCATAATGGAGTATAGAATCGAACTTATCCAGATAGGGAAGTTGCGGCTTGAAATCTTCAATGTGTTCTCCAAATGCAATCTCTAAATGAGGGTCCTCAATCTCGGATTTAGACATGAACAAACAATGTAATTCTCTGATGGGAATGTGGCCTTCCGAATCGGTGATTTGAAGTAGAGTTATAGAGCTGGAACGTAACATCATGTTATTTCGTATAGTGGTGCTAATGTCGCTTGTTTTCAATAGTTCATTTGTGTCTTCTCTCAATTTCTTAGCACGTGCTCGGGTGATAGGACCTGATACGGAATTGACTAGTCCAAATAAAGAAAACGAATCACGGATCGACATAAATGGCCTTACGACGCGTCATGCACATACCGCGACATTTTTAGGCGAGAAAACGGACATAAGACGTAAAAGGAATGTCCAACCTGTCGGAAAATGTCCAACCTGCCGGAAAATGTCCAACCGGCCATAAAATATCCAACCTGCCGGAAAAAGTCACGCTTGCCGGAAAGTGCCGAGCACTGCCGACCGAACTCGGCCATGTCATCCGACACGGCCCGTGCCGAGATGTGCCGGATTAACCAAACTGACTGTCGGCCGAACCCGACCGTGTCGTCCGACACGGTCGAGTCACACTCTTTCGGATAAGGAGATCTCGCTGTCCGACCAACCTGACCGTGCCAGGCGACACGGTCAAGTCCTGCCAAACGTCCTTGTGGCGCCGCACGGTCGAGTCACTGCCGGTCCTTGTCGCGCCGCGCCCGTGCCGAGTCACTGTCAGACGTCCTTGTCGCGCCGCGACCGTGTCAAGCGGACACGGTCGAGCCCCTGCCGGCGCCTGTCGACCGCGCTGCGGCCGTGTCACGGGACACGGTCGAGTCCCTGCCAATAGCCCACATATTTTATACACTTTTGTGTATTTTTGACTTCTCTTTTCTTTTTTACTTATTTTAGGGATTATGTTTCCCCCATTTTGTGATTTATGTTTCTTGTATGTATTTTATTTGATTTGTTTTGATTATTCAAAGATTTTATAAATCTTTGATTTTATTTTTGTTTGATTCCTTAGTTGTAAGACTTCACCTCCTATAAGTAGGAGTTGATTAGCCTTGTAAAAATGAGTATTATGAATTTGATTGAGAAAGAATACACTTTGTATTTCTATCCTTGGTAAATGATTTTTACCGAAAGTTGATTTTTATTCGACGCGTTTTCGAGTATTAATCCGATTGATTCTCAATAGGTCTTGGGAAGAAATCACCTTATCGAGTTATAGGTCTAATTCGATAAACCCTTGTTCTTGATCGTTCAAGTCTTCTTGATCCTAGCCTGTCTGTCATCCTCAAAGTACTCGTCATATTCATCTTCCGGATAGTATTCGGGTGGTGGAGGGGCTGCCCTAACTCTACCCCTATCTCTACCTCTATACCGTGATTCCCTTCCTCCCATCGTGGGTTCTCTCTCTCGATCCTTCCTGTTTCTAATAGTAGGTTCGGGAGTTGGTGACGTTTTATGGGATTTCAGCTCTTCTCTCATTTCCAACATCATGTTTTCCATCCTTCGTATGTAGGATGTGAGGCCCTCGAGTTGGAATTGCACATCACGGAAGCTTTGGATTTTATTAGTAACTGGGTCGTCGCTTAAGACCTCTTCCTCATCTACGGGATCCTTCCCAGCTCGTCTAGGGGCTGGAGTTTCTCTATCCTTCGAGTTTCTTGATCTTGTCATCATGGTACTAAGTGATTCGAAACAGTTAGCAAGTATCGAGTAGCTTACTTAAAACACAACAACGTAACTCCAATGCGATTCACAAAATTAGTTATATATATATATATATATATATATATATGAGAATAACGATAAGAAAGGAACGACAAAACCGTTCTCTGATACCAAATGATACCGATCGATACCCAACAGTGTTACCAATACAGGAACTGTTGTGAATCGTGGTTGTGTGAAGCGGAAGTATAAGTTCTCGAGCGGAAGCAAACGAACAGCAAACAGCAAATAACAATAGCGGACAGCACTTCGATACAGCAGCACTTCGATACAGCAATGTTCGGACAGCACTTCGATACAGCACTATTCGGACACCACTTTGATACAGCAATGTTCGGACAGCACTTCGATACAGCACTATTCGGACAGTACTTCAGTATGGTACTTTGGTACAGCAACAATGGACTATATTTCGGCACATCAACAATGGATACAGAAATGATGAGGGCACTTCAAACCCTTGGAATTAATTACTATAATCCCCTTAGAATCATGTTCTAAAGAAACGTTTGGAATTATTCTAAGAACTCAAGTTTCTATGATTAAGACTTAACAATTTTATGAACTAAAATTGCAAGAATGTAGAAGTGAGAATTGTAAGAATAATACTCAAGAAAATTCGAGCAACATGTCACGGGACGGGAGTTCCGAAGCCCGTGCGGCATCCCAGGTGCCCTCACACCATGGAACCAGCCTATCCCTCATAACATGCCAACTGGTTTCGCCCTGCCATGGGCTCATCAGGGAGACGGCAGTAGCCCTCGACCAGTTGTGCCCTACCAGCAACGATCCCCTTCATAGTCAAGTCCTCGACTAGCGACAAGCTCTCCCGACTAAACCGGGCCGGCATGCCTGACTCGGCCAGACCGATGCATCCGGGCAAACAACGCCTTAACGCTAATGTCGCCCCCTTTACCCCGCTTGTGGCAAGCTAACCAAAAGGCACGCCTCATTTGGACGGTCAACACGGACACGACATATCGGGTCGTGACATCCTCCCCCACTCAAATCACAGCACATCCTCGTGCTGGGGAAGAATGTTTCTTTCCGCACACTGTATTGCCCCACGCACACAAAACGATCGTGGCCAAACACATACGACACCATCCCCTGATGGACAGGCTCTTCACTCGCGCCCTTGCGCTAGCCCGCAGTGCTCCGCGCACATACCGCATCACCAATCGACATCAACCTTCACCCTACGCGCTTCCTGGCGTTAGTACCTCGGTTGAACGGCATTCCCTCACCGCTGCATTTTTCCCGCATGTCGAGGTTCCCACAGTGGCCCACGATGATCCATGCTCATACACCCCGGTCACCGAAAGGTGGAGCTACCAAAAGTGCGCAATACAAGTGTGTCCACATTCCGGACCGTCTGATCTCACAAGCCTAGGACCACCTCTCATTCCGGCATAGAATCGGTTCATGTTCTCCGCCTAGAAGCCTTGTCAGGAGCCGCACTTTGACCGTGCCCTTTGCACCGGCGTTCACTCCCCGCCCTCATCGATTTCGGCAGAACATGACCACACCCGAACCATACCGTACTGAGAGAGGTTTCGGCTCCGATACCATGTGTCACGGGACGGGAGTTCCGAAGCCCGTGCGGCGTCCCAGGTGCCCTCACACCATGGGACCAGCCTATCCCTCATAACATGCCAACTGGTTTCGCCCTGCCATGGGCTCATCAAGGAGACGGCAGTAGCCCCCGACCAGTTGTGCCCTACCAGCAACGATTCCCTTCATAGTCAAGTCCTCGACTAGCGACAAGCTCTCCGGACTAAACCGGGTCGGCATGCCTGACTCGGCCAGACCGATGCATCCGGGCAAACAACGCCTTAACGCTAATGTCGCCCCCTTTACCCCGCTTGTGGCAAGCTAACCAGAAGGCACGCCTCATTTGGACGGTCAACACGGACACGACATATCGGGTCGTGACATCAATGTCACCACCGGAACTTAAGGAGCTGCAGAAGCAATTGAAAGAGTTGTTGGATTCCAAGATGATCCAACCATCCAAATCTCCTTATGGATCCCCCGTTTTGTTCCATAAGAAGCATGATGGATCCTTACGTATGTGCGTGGACTATAGGGCACTCAACAAACTGACGGTTCGCAACAAATATCCCATTGCACTCATTGGAGAGTTGTTTGAGCAACTGGGAGGTGCCAAATACTTTACAAAGATCGACCTAAGATCCGGATATTGGCAGGTCCGGATAGCCGAAGGAGACGAACCCAAGACCGCCATGGCGACCAGGTATGGTTTGTTTGATTTCCTTGTGATGCCGTTCGAGCTTACAAACGCCTCAGTGACCTTTTGCACACTGATGAACAAGGTATTCCAACCATACATAGACAAGTTTGTTGAGTGCCCTATAGTCCACGCCCATTCGAGCTCGCTACAGGAGACAACCGACGACAACGAACAACATTGCCACCGGATACTCGGGACAGAGGGAGAACGATAAGCCTAGAGGTTGTCACATTTGTCATAGTACCTCTCACATGAAGTACGATTGCCCATTTCGGAGGAAGAAGGTCGCAGCCATTGCGTCCCGTTGATTCACTCTTCTGCAAATTGTATGAGAATTGGGCCGTGTCTAAGAGTTTGGCCCAGTCTCACTAATTGGCACTCACATAGTGCTGCAAGTAGCACTCAAGCTGTGCGTTAACTCGTTCTGTCTGTCCATCCGTCTGTGGGTGGAAACTTGTTGAGAATGCTAAATTCGAGCCCAATAGCTTGAAAAGTCCAGACCAAAACTTCCCTGTGAAACGTGCGTCTCGGTCACCCACGATTGTCCTTGGAATGCCCCAATGCTTTACCACATGCTTTAAGAACAACTTGGCCTTCTCCAGAGCCGTTACGTCCGCCGGTGCTGGAATAAAGGTTGCGTATTTTGAGAACCTGTCCACCACAACTATGATCGACCCATACCCATCCGATTTTGGTAAAGCCATAATAAAGTCCATTGAAACGCTTTCAAAAGGGTGTTCTGGTATGGGTAAGGGTTGAAGTAGTCCACCAGGTTGTTGTTGCTCCACCTTGTCTTGTTGGCATACCCCACGCCCCTTCGTCGAACGTCCCGATGTGAAATGATCTCGGCTACTTCCTTGTCGAATGAGGTAATCACGGCAGTAGGTGCTCGATGTGACTGAGCTCGGCCCGGATCCTCCATGTCCTGATGGTAAGGCTTCAGTTGGCTAACATGAAAGACCGGGTGTATCTTTATATTCGGCGGTAGTTCCACTCGATATGAAACTGTCCCAACACGCCGCTCGATCTTGTAGGGTCCCTCGTATCTCTGGATAAGTCCCCCATACACCGAGTTCTTTGTGTATTGGAAGGGACTCCCATACGCTGAAAATAGCTGGGAACATGAGGATCACCTATGGCAATTCCGGCAGAAGATTGAAGAATATCGGGACAACATCGTGCCGAGGACGGTCACGACTTTGGTGGGGGAGAATGTCACGCCCCACCTTAAGGTAGCAGGCATCGCACAGCATCCGGCCGAAGCCTTCTGGACTGGTGCGCAGCAGGCTCGCGCGCGTGCATGGACCGGGCCAAGCTCGCAGTGGACTACCCCCCTATAATAGGCTTAGACGGAAAAAGCCTTGTGACAGCAGTAGACATTGAAAAGCCGAGGAACCCACTCTTCAGAAAGAAGATCCTAGAAGCTTCAAGATGGAGACCAATCAATTCCAGAAGGTCAAAGAGGGTTCCAGAAGGTCAGAAATCGGGTCGGATTGCTATGGGCTGAATCGGGCCTTGGCCGGGCTGGGCCGGGATACTTCGGGCCGGGTCGGGCCGGATGTTCCAGAGGGGGCTGGAGACTCCAAGAAGACTTCTTAGAATTACCTTTAATTGTGTAGATCATTCTAGATGATGGCATTCTTGTAAATACTTGGAATAGTAATGTTTTGTTGGTAATTTGTTAGCCTAGGAGGATTAGTATAAATACCCCCCTTGGGCTCATTTGTAACACACCTTGAGAAATCTGATTTGCTACAGTGCAATAAGAGAAAACCTTCCCCAAAGCATTTCTTACTTTCCTTCCTAGCGGTCTTGTTCAGTAATAGGCTTACTACTTAGGCTTGAGACAACCTAAGAGTGCCGCACGACGAGGACTTAGCGAGGCGCAAGTATAACCCCATGACAAACAACTCTGATTCTAGCACAAGGCCGAAAGATCTTTTTGATTTGAAAAGTTATATGATCCTCTTCTCGTTACCTAAAGGTCTCCTTTTATAGGAGTGTACACAACAAACTATATTATCCCTGACATATTAAACTAAGGAAATAAAATCAAGTGTCCCTACTTTTTAAGACAATGCAGGGCGGCTACACATGAGACTGGATTAAAAAGGAATAAACTAACAACAACTTAACTATAAAGAAAATAAAGAAATCTTGAAAAGGTCTTGGTCTTCACAATTCTCACGTTCACTTTGAAGCTTCCACATGCTGAAGTCCCTTTTTCCAAGACAACACCAAACATCCCACCTTCCTTGAAGCTTCCTCACGCCTAAGTCTAATTTCCAAGCTAGGATGGATTTTCCTTAATCATCAAGTCGAACTTCGGTTGTTCATCCTTTTTATAGAGTATTTCTCTTTTCGAGTTTTTATGATTTAACTCTCATTTTCAGGAAATACGACAAAGACGCCCTCATGCCATTATTTAGGCAATATCTGGGGTCTGCCCTCAAGCTTTCTGTTTTTAGCTATATCTGGGCTGCCCTCAAGCAAAGCTATATATGGGCTTAGGATTTGAACAACTGTCGGGCCTTCTTGAATCTCAAGTAGATCCATCGTTGCACAGTCACTAAACTTAGACATGATTTCCACTTCTAATTCGGGCAGCTTAAGGACGAGCTTGTCTTCTTCTTTTCTTTGGACGTGAATTCTTCTAGGGTCTTTATTCAGTGCACTCCAAGCAGCCTCAGTGTGAGGTTCTTCAAGAGAGGATTTGATCGAGGTCATACAGTAAACCTCTTGAGTAGGAACCGAGTTGTCTTCGTAAGAGTTAATAACTAGATAATAAGGTAACAGGTGAGGAACGTGCATTAAGTTTATTTCGTGAGGTGGTGCTAGTGTCACTCGTTATCAACATTTCACTCGTTTGTTCTCTCAACTTCCTAGCACGTGCACGTGTGATAGGACCAGTGGGGTCCATAATGGTTCCAACCGTTCCTAACTCTCTTGGTAGCACAACCGTGTTTGTATCATCCCCTCCCTCTTGAGAAGGATCTGTCCTCAGATCCGCGAGGTCACCTGCTTCAAACAAAGACAAATCAGAAACATTAAAAGTAGCAGATACATTGTATTCTCCTGGTAAGTCTAGTTTATAAGCATTATTATTTATCCTCTCCAAGATCATGAAAGGACCGTCTCCTCTTGGTAGCAATTTCGATCTCCTTTGTACAGGAAACCTTTCCTTCCTCATATGTATCCACACCCAATCTCCAGGTTCGAAGATCACTTCCTTTCTTCCTCAGTTGGCACGCTCAACATACTGCTTAGTACGCCTTTCAATGTTAGCTCTTGCTTTCTCATAGAGTTGCTTAACTAGCTCGGCTTTCTTCTTCCCATCTGTACTAATTCTTTCAGTCACAGGCAAAGGCACAAGATCAAGTGGGGTCAAAGGGTTAAATCCATAAACAATCTCAAAAGGAGAAAATTGAGAAGCAGAATGCACTGTTCGATTATAAGCAAACTCAACCTGTGGCAAACATTCTTCCCAAGTTTTAATGTTTGTTTTTATTATAACCCTTAACAATGTAGAAAGAGTTCTATTTACTACTTCGGTTTGCCCATCAGTTTGTGGGTGACAAGTGGTAGAAAATAGAAGCTTTGTGCCTAATTTAGCCCATAAGGTTTTCCAAAAATAACTTAGGAACTTAGCATCGCGATCAGAAACTATAGTCATAGGCATTCCATGTAAACGAACGATCTCTCTAAAGAAAAGATTAGCCACGTGAGATGCATCATCAGTTTTGTGGCAAGCTATGAAATGTGCCATTTTTGAAAACCTATTAACCACAACAAATATAAAATCCCTCCCATACCAGTTTCTAGGCAATCCCAGCACGAAATCCATCGATATATCAGTCCAAGGAGTATTAGGAATGGGGAGTGGGGTGTACAAACCGTGGGGTTGAACTCGACTTTTAGCCATTTTACAATCGATACAGCGACCACAAATACGAATGACATCTCGTTTCATACCCGGCCAGTAGAAATGTTCTTGCAAAACAGACAAGGTTTTATCAATGCCAAAATGACCCATCAACCCTCCCCCATGTGATTCGAGTAACAATAGCTCACGTATAGAACTAGTAAGTATGCATAACTTATTTTCTCTAAACAGAAAACCATCACTCTTATAGTATTTATCTACTCCAGACTTCTCACAGGTAATGAAAATTTCGCCGAAATCAATGTCTTTCTCGTACAGATTTTTAATTAATTCAAAACCAAGTATTTTCGATTCTAAAGCAGTCAGGAAGGTATACCTGTGAGATAGAGCATCATCAACGGCGTTCTCTTTTCCCTGTTTGTACTTGATTACGTATGGGAACGTCTCTATGAATTCCATCCATCGAGCATGCCTTCTATTCAACTTTTGTTGCCCCTTCAGATGTTTCAAGGACTCGTGATCAGTGTGTATCACGAATTCTTTAGGCCATAAGTAATGTTGCCAAGTCTCGAGTGCTCGAACCAAGGCATATAGTTCCTTGTCGTAAGTTGGATAGTTCAGCGAAGCTCCTCCCAACTTCTCACTGAAGTAGGCAATCGGCATACCTTCTTGCATCAAAACAGCTCCTATACCTGTACCGGACGCATCACACTCGATCTCAAAAGACTTAGCAAAATTAGGCAGGGCTAGCAGTGGAGCGTTCATCAGTTTTTCTTTCAAGGCCTTGAAGGCCGTCTCTTGCTCCTGTTCCCACTTGAATCCAACATTCTTCTTGATTACCTCGGTCAAAGGGGCGGCTACAGTACTAAAGTTGGGTACAAACCGGCGATAGAAGCTTGCCAGGCCGTGGAAGCTTCGGACTTTGCTCACATTTTTGGGGTTGTCCCATTCTCTAATTGCCCTCACTTTCTCTTCATCGACCTGTATCCCCTGGGAACTAACAACGAAACCAAGGAAAGCCAATTTCTCGGTGCCAAAGTTGCATTTTTGAATGTTAGCAAACAAGTGTTCCTTTCTAAGCACAAGCAACACCTCCTTCAAATGCTTGATATGTTCATTCAAACTTTTGCTATATATTAGGATATCATCAAAGTATACAACAACAAATTTCCTAATAAAAGCATGTAGAACATGATTCATTACCCTCATAAATTTACTTGGTGCATTAGTGAGCCCAAATGGCATAACTAACCACTCATACAAACCATGTTTAGTTTTAAACGCCGTTTTCCACTCGTCTCCCTCTTTCATTCGAATCTGATGGTACCCACTTTTTAAATCAATTTTTGAAAATATTGTGGAACCATGTAATTCATCTAACATGTCGTCAAGTCTAGGGATGGGATGTCGATATTTCACCGTAATGTTGTTTATTGCACGGCAGTCTACGCACATCCTCCACGAGCCATCTTTCTTTGGTACTAGCAATACCGGAACTGCACAAGGACTCATACTCTCTCTCACATGTCCCTTTGCTAGTAGTTCATCCACTTACCTTTGCATCTCTTTAGTCTCTTCGGGGTTACTTCGGTATGCAGGACGGTTTGGTATTGAAGAACCTGGAACAAAGTCGATACAGTGCTCGATGCCTCGAACGGGCGGCAATCCGGGTGGTGTCTCCTCAGGAAACACGTCTTCAAACTCCTGTAATAAAGAGACAATCAATGGTTCAGTAGTATCAAGAATTGATGGAATATTAAGCAATACATCACGAAATAGTAATAGAACCACAGGCCGTCTTGCAAGCAAGGCCCGTTTAACTTCACTAGCCCTACAAAGGGTGACAGTTTTTATCCCTTTAGGGACCGTCGTGACTGTTTTCTTTTCCTTCTCCTTTCTTTCGCTTTCTTTCAGTGCTTGTTCTAATATCCTCTTATCTTCAAGGATTTGCTTAGGGGTCATAGGTGATAGGTTGAATTTCTTCTTCCCAAAAATGAAGGAATACTTGTTCGAAAACCCATCATGAGTAACTTTGTGGTCGTACTGCCATGGCCTTCCTAAAAGGATCTGGGTGGCATGCATAGGGGCGACGTCGCAAACTACTTCGTCCTCATATCTACCTATTTTAAAGGGCACGGTGCATCTACTCACTACTTTCAGTTCCCCAGCATTATTCGTCCACATCAACTTATATGGTTTAGGGTGTCTTTCGGTTTTAAGTTCTAGTTTTTGCACCAAGGCTGTGCTAACGACATTGACACAACTACCCCCGTCTATGATCATACTACAAAGGTTCTCCTTAATGTAGCACCCACACTGAAACAAGTTCTCCCTCTGGCTATCCTCATCTTCCACTACCTTAGCTGACAAGGACATTCTAAGCACTACATTAATCTTCCCTTCTAAGATCTCTTCATTACATTCTTCTATCTCTTCTCCACTATCCTCATTCTTAATCTCTTCTTCTCCCTCACTTTTAGTCGCTATTTCCCCTGACTTAATGACTAAAGCTCGCTTGTTTGGGCAATTTTGGGCTATGTGACCTATACCTTGACACTTATAGCATCGTATCTCATGTGTCCTAGTTGAGGTTGGAACTTGGTGAAGGTTTGGGCTTAGTTGGCGGATTAGGGTCTGTTTGGACCCTAGTGACCGATGGTTTTGGGTCTTCCTTATGGTTAGTGGGCTGTCTCGATTTCCATGGGATACTAGGAGTGGGGTTCTTCCTAGTTTGACGCCTCCGAACTTGGGTTTCTATTTTCCTAGCCGTGTGCACCATTTCTTCTAAGTCATGCATAGTCATGAGCTCCAATTGGTCTCTAATTTCAACATTAAGTCCGGCTAAGAATCTAGTCATGGTACTATCGTGGTCCTCCTCTATACGACATCTAATCAGTCCTGTTTCCATCTCCTTATAGTAATCGTCTACTGACTTAGTCCCTTGCCTTAAAATTTGGAGACTATACCTAAGGTCCCTCATGTAATAGCTAGGAACAAATATTTCCTTCATCACTCGCTTCAGTTCTTCCCATGTATCTATGGGTCTTTCCCGACGTCGATGCCTAAGTTGAACTATATGATCCCACCATACAAGAGCGTACCCGGTGAACTCTACAGTGGCTATCTTAACCTTCTTAAGATCAGAAAAATTTCGACACTCAAATTGTCCCTCGACCTTCCTAACCCATTCAAAATAAGTTTCGGAGTCAGATTTGCCTTCAAAAGGTGGTATGGAGAACTTAACACTACTTAAGTTATCATCTACCCGTACTTGTTGTTCTCTAGGTTCTTGGTTGATCCTAGGCTGTCTGTCATCCTCAAAGTACTCGTCATATTCATCTTCCGGATAGTATTCGGGTGGTGGAGGGGATGCCCTAACTCTACCCCTTTCTCTACCTCTATACCATGAATCCCTTCCTCCCATCGTGGGTTCTCTCTCTCGATCCTCCCTGTTTCTAATAGTAGGTTCGGGAGTTGGTGACGTTCTATGGGATTTCAGCTCTTCTCTCATTTCCAACATCATGTTTTCCATCCTTCGTATGTAGGATGTCAGGCCCTCGAGTTGGAATTGCACATCACGGAAGCTTTGGATTTTATTAGTAACTGGGTCGTCGCTTAAGACCTATTCCTCATCTACGGGATCCTTCCCAGCTCATCTAGGGGATGGAGTTTCTCTATCCTTCGAGTTTCTTGATCTTGTCATCATGGTACTAAGTGATTCGAAACAGTAAGCAAGTATCGAGTAGCTTACTTAAAACACAACAACTTAACTCCTATGCGAATCACAAAATTAGTTATATATATATGTGAGAATAACGATAAGAAAGGAACGACAAAACCGTTCTCTGATACCAAATGATACCGATCGATACCCAACAGTGTTACCAATACAAGAACTATTGTGAATCGTGGTTGTGTGAAGCAGAAGTATAAGTTCTCGAGCGGAAGCAAACAAACACCAAACAGCAAATAACAATAGCGAATAGCACTCCGATACAGCAGCACTTCGATACAGCAATGTTCGGACAGCACTTCGATACAACACTATTCGGACACCACTTTGATACAACAATGTTCGGACAGCACTTCGATACAGCACTATTCGGACAGTACTTCAGTATGGTACTTTGGTACAGCAACAATGGACTATATTTCGGTTCAGCAATAATGGATATGGAAATGATGAGGGCACTTCAAACCCTTAGAATTAATTACTATAATACCCTTAGAATCCTGTTCTAAAGAAACGTTTGGAATTATTCTAAGAACTCAAGTTTCTATGATTAAGACTTAACAATTTTAAGAACTAAAATTGCAAGAATGTAGAAGTGAGAATTATAAGAATAATACTCAAGAAAATTCGAGCAACAGCTCTGATTCTAGCACAAGGCCGAAAAATCTTTTTGATTTCAAAAGTTATATGATCCTCTTCTCGTTACCTAAAGGTCTCCTTTTATAGGAGTGTACACAACAAACTATATTATCCCTGACATATTAAACTAAGGAAATAAAATCAAGTGTCCCTACTTTTTAAGACAATGCAGGGCGGCTACACATGGGACTGGATTAAAAGGGAATAAACTAACAGCAACTTAACTATAAAGTAAATAAAGAAATTTTAAAAAGGTCTTGGTCTTCAAAATTCTCACGTTCACTTTGAAACTTCCACATGCTGAAGTCCCCTTTTCCAAGACAACACCAAACATCCCACCTTCCTTGAAGCTTCCTCACGCCTAAGTCTAATTTCCAAGCTAGGATGGATTTTCCTTAATCATTAAGTCGACCTTCGGTTGTTCATCCTTTTTATAGAGTATTTCTCTTTTCGAGTTTTTATGATTTAACTCTCATTTTCAGGAAATACGACAAAGACGCCCTCATGCCATTATTTAGGCAATATCTGGGGTCTGCCCTCAAGCTTTCTATTTTTAGCTATATCTGGGCTGCCCTCAAGCAAAGCTATATCTGGTCTTAGGATTTGAACAACTGTCGGGCCTTCTTGAGTCTCAAGTAGATCCACCGTTGCACAGTCACTAAACTTAGACATGATTTCCACTTCTAATTCGGGCAGCTTAAGGACGAGCTTGTCTTCTTCTTTTCTTTGGACGTGAATTCTTCTAGGGTCTTTATTCAGTGCACTCCAAGCAGCCTCAGTGTGTGGGTCTTCAAGAGAGGATTTGATCGAGGTCATACAGTAAACCTCTTGAGTAGGAACCGAGTTGTCTTCGTAAGAGTTAATAACTAGATAATAAGGTAACAGGTGAGGAACGTGTATTAAGTTTATTTCGTGAAGTGGTGCTAGTATCACTCGTTCTCAACATTTCACTCGTTTGTTCTCTCAACTTCCTAGCACGTGCACGTGTGATAGGACCAGTGGGGTCCATGACGGTTCCAACCGTTCCTAACTCTCTTGGTAGCACAACCGTGTTTGTATCACCGTCATTAATGGCATGTTCCATTTCCCTCTCGCTCGCAAGCATAGTAAGTTTCGGTTTCTCCACTCGACTAGAACTCATCGAACGGATAGCTTGCGGGGACATCGGCTTGAGTACAATCTTCTTTCCTTTGTCTCGTAATTCATATTCATTACTTCAACCTCAATGTAAAACATCTCGGTCGAACATCCATGGTCATCCCAAAGGCACGTGGCAGGCGTCCATCGGAAGTACGTCACATAACACATCGTCTACGTATGGTCCCATAGTCAAGTTGACCCACACGAGATGTTGGCATGATTGTGCAAGGCAAAGGAGATATCGATACCTTGCTACGAGAATTTGCGGATGTCTTCCCGGAAGACTTACCGCCGGGTTTGCCACCCTTACGTGGGATTGAACACCAAGTCGACCTTGTACCGGGTGCATCACTCCCTAACAAGGCCGCCTATCGATGTAACTGATATGATCCTCCTTGCCTAAGAAATATCAACTCGTGAAGCTCTCAAGTAGGTTCTTTTAATCGGAATTTCTTGTCCCCCCAACGGTTGTAATGGCAGCGGAAATGTAACGTACTATAAACCCTTAAGTAGGATTCTAACGACGCCTTGATATCTTGTAACAAGAAGCCTTCGAATAAAACTCAAGATGCTATAGTTTATATGAATTCAAAACCAAAGAGATGGCAATATTTGATTCCAAGTAGAATGATTTAATGTATAAACATAAAATCAATAACACACAAGTATATTAATAAAGCATAATAGCTATATTTCGAAATTATTCTTGGTACCTATTACACATGGCCATAGACCTTATTTATAGGTGTCTAAAAGACTCCTAAAGGTGACATGAAATTCAAACAACAAAATAAACAATTACAACTACAAGCATGAAAGGAGGAAAGTTAATCATAGAATAATAGCTACTTGAGTTAAAAACTAAGATTCTCTCCTTGACTTAATGTAGCTCGTGAAGCTTAGTGCAGGTGGGCAAAAAATTCTTCATCTCTCTCTCCTTTTCCAACGTCTATCTGGACCAAGTGGGAGTGTAAAATATTGCTAGCTACACTTGATGAGCTCACCTCGATGAGGTCACTTGATGAGGCTACTTTGCTTTCACACCATGTAGACTTTTTGTACTTTTATACTTCATATTTTTGACAAAAATATAACACCTAGAAAAAAGCTTCAAATATGGACGAAAAGGTCTCCTTGTTTTGCATGTCTTTGCATGGCCGAACCCCTTCCATACCTCTCCCATGCAGCCCCTAGACGGGGGTCTTGAACGTCGAAGAATTCCATGCAGCCCCTAGACGGGGATCTTGTTCAATGTGATCCTCATAATGGAGTATAGAATCGAACTTATCCGGATAGGGAAGTTGCGGCTTGAAATCTTCAACGTGTTCTCCAAATGCAATCTCTAAACGAGGGTCCTCAATCTCGGATTTAGACATGAACAAACAATGTAATTCTCTAATGGGAATGTGACCTTCCGAATCGGTGATTTGAAGTAGAGTTATAGAGCTGGAACGTAACATGATGTTATTTCGTATAGTGGTGCTAATGTCGCTTGTTTTCAATAGTTCATTTGTGTCTTCTCTCAATTTCTTAGCACGTGCTCGGGTGATAGGACCTGATACGGAATTGACTAGTCCAAATAAAGAAAACGAATCACGGATCGACATAAATGGCCTTACGACGCGTCATGCACATACAGCGACATTTTTAGGCGAGAAAACGGACACAAGACGTAAAAGGAATGTCCAACCTGTCGGAAAATGTCCAACCTTCCGGAAAATGTCCAACCGGCCAGAAAATATCCAACCTGCCGGAAAAAGTCACGTCTGCCGGAAAGTGCCGAGCACTGCCGACCGAACTCGACCGTGTCGTCCGACACGGCCCGTGCCGTGCTGGATTAACCAAACTGACTGTTGGCCGAACCCGACCGTGTCGTCCAACACGGGCGAGTCACACTCTTCCGGATAAGGAGATCTCGCTGTCCGACCAACCCGACCGTGCCAGGCGACACGGTCGAGTCCTGCCAAATGTCCTTGTCGCGCCGCACGGTCGAGTCACTGTCGGTCCTTGTCGCGCCGCGCCCGTACCGAGTCACTATCAGACGTCCTTGTCGCGCCGCGACCGTGTCAAGCGGACACGGTCGAGTCCCTGCCGGCGCCTGTGGGCCGCGCCGCGGCCGTGTCACGGGACACGGTCGAGTCCCTACCGGCAGCCCACATATTTTATACACTTTTGTGTATTTTTGACTTCTCTTTACTTTTTTACTTATTTTAGGGATTATGTTTCCCCCATTTTGTGATTTATGTTTCTTGTATGTATTTTATTTGATTTGTTTTGATTATTCAAAGATTTTATAAATCTTTGATTTTTTTTTTGTTTGATTCCTTAGTTGTAAGACTTCACCTCCTATAAGTAGGAGTTGATTAGCCTTGTAAAAATGAGTATTATGAATTTGATTGAGAAAGAATACACTTTCTATTTCTATCCTTGGTAAATGATTTTTACTTAAACTTGATTTTTATTCGATGCGTTTTCGAGTATTAATCCGATTGATTCTCAATAGGTCTTGGGAAGAAATCACCTTATCGAGTTATAGGTCTAATTCGATAAACCCTTGTTCTTGATCGTTCAAGTCTTCTTGATCGATATTTTCACTTTCCCGATATTACTTCCATTTTCCATTTGTTCGAATTTTCATTGTCATATTCGATATTACTCCCACAAAATACATCCAAAAACACCCTAATCATAAAAAGACTTCCGCTACGATATTCCTACATATACTCCGAACGATACGTATCCACCTCTCCGGAGAAATTCGTATCATAAGTGGTATCGGAGACCACACCTGAATTTCTTAATTCAGTTGAGGTTCTTGATCCTTCAGCAAAATGGAGTTCAACGATATTTATCTCTTGGCGATATTACGCGACGCATTACACGACGTACCGGAGTTCATGGGACCTTCCGATCCAGAAGCATGTGTTGATTGGCTCCACGTTTGTGAGGAGTTTTTCAACCACAATTCTATTCCATTAGACCGTCGAGTCTCGTTGGCGACAAAACGCCTTCGTGGTCGTGTCTCGACCTGGTGGCAGAAATTGAAAACCAGCCATTTATACCAAGGTAAACCCAAACTAAAAGACTGGAACAAATTCATGAAACACTTTACTTGGAAATTCATCCCCACAAATTCTCACCGCCACGATCCACCAGCGGCACCACACCGGAAATTGCAGAAGTTCAGCGCCACCCCGCCACCGACCTTCGATCTAAGGTTTTTCCACATCACTGAGCAGCACAATGACGAATTTCCAGCAGAACCTTTTTCCTATGAAGACGATGCCCCTACTATCATTTTTAATGAAGTAGATGAGGCAAAGGTTTCAACGACGCAACACAACGAAGAAGACGATTTGCCTTTTAGTGTCATGGAAATCAGGCCGGATTATGAAGGACCACCATTATTTGATGCAGAACCAATTGATGAAGAGGAGTTCGTAATTGATCCTGTTTCCCATTCTTGATGGTGAACCAGACGTGAAATTATCAGTACTTTCCATTTTTGATGTTTTGTCCAATGACGATCCATATCTCGATGAAAGTTGTTTTGAAGATTTTTGTCCAAACTCCAATGAGGTGTTTTCAGTTTATGATATGGAGCACGAGGATGTTATGATTCCGGAACATCTATATCCCGAGCCTTACCAAGAGTTTGACATGAAAGACAACGACGAAGCGTTTTTCCCAGGGCTTGAAGTGGCATCCGATGAAGGGCGACCTATTATTACTGTCGTGCTTCCCATTTCAGATGTCCACTCATGTCATGATATCGGTATTACCGGGCGGAGTAATTATTATTATTTTATTAATAATGATAGTTATTTTGTTGGTGATTCTCGAGGGCCCCCCACTACCTATCGTCTCAAGATTTTGGGCCATGTACGCACTGCGGACATTTTCGAGATCAAATACTTAGAGGCTTTAATTAATTATCTTGATGACAAAGGAAGTTCGGAATTGAGGACAATTCTCTTTAAAGGGGGAGGGGATGATACGGAATTAACTGGTCCAAATAAAAAAAAACGAAGCACGGATCGACATAAATGGCCTTACGACGCGTCATGCACATACGGCGACATTTTTAGGCGAGAAAACGGACATAAGACGTAAAAGGAATGTCCAACCTGTCGGAAAATGTCCAACCGGCCGGAAAATATCCAACCGAGCACTGCCGACCGAACTCGGCTGTGTCGTCCGACACGGCCCGTGCCGAGATATGCCGGATTAACCAAACTGACTGTCGGCCAAACCCGACCATGTCCGACACGGTCGAGTCACATTCCTCTGCATAAGGAGATCTCGCTGTCCGACCAACCCGACCGTGCCAGGCGACACGGTCGAGTCCTGCCAAACGTCCTTGTCGCGCCGCACGATCGAGTTACTGCCGGTCCTTGTCGCGCCGCGCCCGTGCCGAGTCACTGTCAGACGTCCTTGTCGCGCCGCGACCGTGTCAAGCGGACACGGTCGAGTCCCTGCCGGCGTCTGTCGACCGCGCCGCGGCCGTGTCACGGGACACGGTCGAGTCCCTGCCGGCAGCCCACATATTTTATACACTTTTGTGCATTTTTGACTTCCCTTTTCCTTTTTACTTATTTTAGGGATCATGTTTCCCCCATTTTGTGATTTATGTTTCTTGTATGTATTTTATTTGATTTGTTTTGATTATTCAAAGATTTTATAAATCTTTGAATTATTTTTTTTTTTTGTTTGATTCCTTGGTTGTAAGACTTCACCTCCTATAAGTAGGAGTTGATTAGCCTTGTAAAAATGAGTATTATGAATTTGATTGAGAAAGAATACACTTTGTATTTCTATCCTTGGTAAATGATTTTTACCGAAACTTAATTTTTATTCGACGCGTTTTCGAGTATTAATCCGATTGATTCTCAATAGGTCTTGGGAAGAAATCACCTTATCGAGTTATAGGTCTAATTCGATAAACTCTTGTTCTTGATCGTTCAAGTCTTCTTGATCGATATTATCACTTTTCCCGATATTACTTCCATTTTCCATTTGTTCGAATTTTCATTGTCATATTCGATATTACTCCCACAAAATACATCCAAAAACACCCTAATCGTAAAAAGACTTCCACTACGATATTCCTACATATACTCCGAACGATACGTATCCACCTCTCCGGAGAAATTCGTATCATAAGTGGTATCGGAGACCACACCTGAATTTCTTAATTCAGTTGAGGTTCTTGATCCTTCAGCAAAATGGAGTTCAATGATATTTATCTCTTGGCGATATTACGCGATGCATTACACGACGTACCGGAGTTCATGGGACCTTCCTATCCAGAAGCATGTGTTGATTGGCTCCACGTTTGTGAGGAATTTTTCAACCACAATTCTATTCCATTAGACCGTCGAGTCTCGTTGGCGACAAAACGCCTTCGTGGTCACGCCTCGACCTGGTGGCAGAAATTGAAAACCAGCCATTTACACCAAGGTAAACCCAAACTAAGAGACTGGAACAAATTCATGAAACACTTTACTCGGAAATTCATCCCCACAAATTCTCACCGCCACGATCCACCAACGGCACCACACTGGAAATTGCAGAAGTTCAGCGCCACCCCGCCACCGACCTTCAATCTAAGGTTTTTCCACATCACTGAGCGGCACAATGACGAATTTCCAGTAGAACCTTTTTCCTACGAAGACGATGCCCCTACTACCATTTTTAATGAAGTAGATGAGGCAAAGGTTTCAACGACGCAACACAACGAAGAAGACGATTTGCCTTTTAGTGTCATGGAAATCGGGTCGGATTATGAAGGACCACCATTATTTGATGCAGAACCAGTTGACGAAGAGGAGTCCGTAATTGATCCTGTGTTTCCCATTCTTGATGTTGAACCAGACGTGAAATTATTAGTACTTTCCATTTTTGATGTTTTGTCCAATGACGATCCATATCTCGATGAAAGTTGTTTTGAAGATTTTTGTCCAAACTCCAATGAGGTGTTTTCAGTTTATGATACGGAGCACGAGGATGTTATGATTCCGGAATATCTATATCCCGAACCTTACCAAGAGTTTGACATGAAAGACGACGACGAAGCGTTTTTCCGAGGGCTTGAAGTGGCATCCGATGAAGGGCGACCTATCATTACTGTCGTGCTTCCCATTTCAGATGTCCACTCATGTCATGATATCGGTATTACCGGGCGGAGTAATTATTATTATTTTATTAATAATGATAGTTATTTTGTTGGTGATTCTCGAGGGCCCCCCACTACCTATCGTCTCAAGATTTTGGTCCATGTACGCACTGCGGACATTTTCGAGATCAAATACTTAGAGGCTTTAATTAATTATCTTGATGACAAAGGAAGTTCGGAATTGAGGACAATTCTCTTTAAAGGGGGAGGGGATGATACGGAATTGACTAGTCCAAATAAAGAAAACGAAGCACGGATCGACATAAATGGCCTTAAGACGCGTCATGCACATACGGAGACATTTTTAGGCGAGAAAACGGACATAAGACGTAAAAGGAATGTCCAACCTGTCGGAAAATGTCCAACCTGCCGGAAAATATCCAACCGGCCGGAAAATATCCAACCTGCCGGAAAAAGTCACGCCTGCCGGAAAGTGCCGAGCACTGCCGACTGAACTCGGCCGTGTCGTCTGACACGGCACGTGCCGAGATATGCCGGATTAACCAAACTGATTATCGGCCGAACCCGACCGTGTCGTCCGACACGGTCGAGTCACACTCCTCCGCATAAGGAGATCTCGCTGTCCGACCAACCTGACCGTGCCAGGCGACACGGTCGAGTCCTGCCAAACGTCCTTGTCGCGCCGCACGATCGAGTCACTGCCGGTCCTTGTCGCGCCGCGCCCGTGCCGAGTCACTGTCAGACGTCCTTGTCGCGCCGCGACCGTGTCAAGCGGACACGGTCGAGTCCCTGCCGGCAACCCACATATTTTATACACTTTTGTGCTTCTCTTTTCCTTTTTACTTATTTTAGGGATTATGTTTCCCCCATTTTGTGATTTATGTTTCTTGTATGTATTTTATTTGATTTGTTTTGATTATTCAAAGATTTTATAAATCTTTGAATTATTTTATTTTTTTTTGTTTGATTCCTTAGTTGTAAGACTTCACCTCCTATAAGTAGGAGTTGATTAGCCTTGTAAAAATGAGTATTATGAATTTGATTGAGAAAGAATACACTTTTATTTCTATCCTTGGTAAATGATTTTTACCGAAACTTGATTTTTATTCGACGCGTTTTTGAGTATTAATCCGATTGATTCTCAATAGGTCTTGGGAAGAAATCACCTTATCGAGTTATAGGTCTAATTCGATAAACCCTTGTTCTTGATCGTTCATGTCTTCTTGATCGATATTATCACTTTTCCCGATATTACTTCCATTTTCTATTTGTTCGAATTTTCATTGTCATATTCGATATTACTCCCACAAAATACATCCAAAAACACCCTAATCGTAAAAAGACTTCCACTACGATATTCCTACATATACTCCGAACGATACGTATCCACCTCTACGGAGAAATTCGTATCATAAGTGGTATCGGAGACCACACCTGAATTTCTTAATTCAGTTGAGGTTCTTGATCCTTCAGCAAAATGGAGTTCAACGATATTTATCTCTTGGCGATATTACGCGACGCATTACACGACGTACCGGAGTTCATGGAACCTTCCTATCCAGAAGCATGTGTTGATTGGCTCCACGTTTGTGAGGAGTTTTTCAACCACAATTCTATTCCATTAGACCGTCGAGTCTCGTTGGCGACAAAATGCCTTCGTGGTCGCGCCTCGACCTGGTGGCAGAAATTGAAAACCAGCCATTTACACCAAGGAAAACGCAAACTAAGAGACTGGAACAAATTCATGAAACACTTTACTCGGAAATTCATCCCCACAAATTCTCACCGCCACGATCCACCAACGGCACCACACCAGAAATTGCAGATGTTCAGCGCCACCCCGCCACCGACCTTCGATCTAAGGTTTTTCCACATCACTGAGCGGCACAATGACGAATTTCCAGCAGAACCTTTTTCCTATGAAGACGATGCCCCTTCTACCATTTTTAATGAAGTAGATGAGGCAAAGGTTTCAACGACGCAACACAACGAAGAAGACGATTTGCCTTTTAGAGTCATGGAAATCGGGCCGGATTATGAAGGACCACCATTATTTGATGCAGAACCAGTTGACGAAGAGGAGTCCGTAATTGATCCTGTGTTTCCCATTCTTGATGTTGAACCAGACGTGAAATTATCAGTACTTTCCATTTTTGATGTTTTGTCCAATGACGATCCATATCTCGATGAGAGTTGTTTTGAAGATTTTTGTCCAAACTCTAATGAGGTGTTTTCAGTTTATGATACGGAGCACGAGGATGTTATGATTTCGGAATATCTATATCCCGAGCCTTACCAAGAGTTTGACATGAAAGACGACGACGAAGCATTTTTCCCAGGGCTTGAAGTGGCATCCGATGAAGGGCGACCTATTATTACTGTCGTGCTTCCCATTTCAGATGTCCACTCATGTCATGATATCGGTATTACCGGGCGGAGTAATTATTATTATTTTATTAATAATGATAGTTATTTTGTTGGTGATTCTCGAGGGCCCCCCACTACCTATCGTCTCAAGATTTTGGGCCATGTACGCACTGCGGACATTTTCGAGATCAAATACTTAGAGGCTTTAATTAATTATCTTGATGACAAAGGAAGTTCGGAATTGAGGACAATTCTCTTTAAAGGGGGAGGGGATGATTCGGAATTGACTAGTCCAAATAAAGAAAACGAAGCACGGATCGACATAAATAGCCTTACGACGCGTCATGCACATACGGCGACATTTTTAGGCAAGAAAACGGACATAAGACGTAAAAGGAATGTTCAACCTGTCGGAAAATGTCCAACCTGCCGGAAAATATCCAACCGGCCGGAAAATATCCAACCTGCCGGAAAAAGTCACACCTGCCGAAAAGTGCCGAGCACTGCCGACCGAACTCGGTCGTGTCGTCCGACACGGCCCGTGCCGAGATGTGCTGGATTAACCAAACTGACTATCGGCCGAACCCGACCGTGTCGGACGACACGGTCGAGTCACACTCCTCCGCATAAGGAGATCTCGCTGTCCGACCAACCCGACCGTGCGAGGCGACATGGTCGAGTCCTGCCAAACGTCCTTGTCGCGCCGCACGATCGAGTCACTACCGGTCCTTGTCGCGCCGCGCCCGTGCCGAGTCACTTTCAGACGTCCTTGTCGCGCCGCGACCATGTCAAGCGGACACGGTCGAGTCCCTGCCGGCGTCTGTCGACCGCGCCGCGGCCGTGTCACGGGACACGATCGAGTCCCTCCCGGCAGCCCACATATTTTATACACTTTTGTGCATTTTTGACTTCTCTTTTCCTTTTTACTTATTTTAGGGATTATGTTTCCCCCATTTTGTGATTTATGTTTCTTGTATGTATTTTATTTGATTTGTTTTGATTATTCAAAGATTTTATAAATCTTTGAATTATTTTATTTTTTTTTGTTTGATTCCTTAGTTGTAAGACTTCACCTCCTATAAGTAGGAGTTGATTAGCCTTGTAAAAATGAGTATTATGAATTTGATTGAGAAAGAATACACTTTGTATTTCTATCCTTGGTAAATGATTTTTACTGAAACTTGATTTTTATTCGACGCGTTTTTGAGTATTAATCCGATTGATTCTCAATAGGTCTTGGGAAGAAATCACCTTATCTAGTTATAGGTCTAATTCGATAAACCCTTGTTCTTGATCGTTCAAGTCTTCTTGATCGATATTATCACTTTTCCCGATATTACTTCCATTTTCCATTTGTTCGAATTTTCATTGTCATATTCGATATTACTCCCACAAAATACATCCAAAAACACCCTAATCGTAAAAAGACTTCCACTATGATATTCCTACATATACTTCGAACGATACGTATCCACCTATCCGAAGAAATTCGTATCATAAGTGGTATCGGAGACCACTCCTGAATTTCTTAATTCAGTTGAGGTTCTTGATCCTTCAGCAAAATGGAGTTCAACGATATTTATCTCTTCGCGATATTACGCGACGCATTACACGACGTACCGGAGTTCATGGGACCTTCCTATCCAGAAGCATGTGTTGATTGGCTCCACGTTTGTGAGGAGTTTTTCAACCACAATTCTATTCCATTAGACCGTCGAGTCTCGTTGGCGACAAAACGCCTTCGTGGTCGCGCCTCGACCTGGTGGCAGAAATTGAAAACCAGCCATTTACACCAAGGTAAACCCAAACTAAGAGACTGGAACAAATTCGTGAAACACTTTACTCGGAAATTCATCCCCACAAATTCTCACCGCCACGATCCACCAACGGCACCACACCGGAAATTGCAGAAGTTCAGCGCCACCCCGCCACCGACCTTCGATCTAAGGTTTTTCCACATCACTGAGCGGCACAATGACGAATTTCCAGCAGAACCTTTTTCCTACGAAGACGATGCCCCTACTACCATTTTTAATGAAGTATATGAGGCAAAGGTTTCAACGACGCAACACAATGAAGAAGACGATTTGCCTTTTAGTGTCATGGAAATCGGGCCGGATTATGAAGGACCACCATTATTTGATGCAGAACCAGTTGACGAAGAGGAGTCCGTAATTGATCCTGTGTTTCCCATTCTTGATGTTGAACCAGACGTGAAATTATCAGTACTTTCCATTTTTGATGTTTTGTCCAATGACGATCCACATCTCGATGAAAGTTGTTTAGAAGATTTTTGTCCAAACTCCAATGAGGTGTTTTCAGTTTATGATACGGAGCACGAGGATGTTATGATTCCGGAATATCTATATCCCGAGCCTTACCAAGAGTTTGACATGAAAGACGACGACGAAGCGTTTTTCCCAGGGCTTGAAGTGGCATCCGATGAAAGGCGACCTATTATTACTGTCGTGCTTCCCATTTCAGATGTCCACTCATGTCATGATATCGGTATTACCGGGCGGAGTAATTATTATTATTTTATTAATAATGATAGTTATTTTGTTGGTGATTCTCGAGGGCCCCCCACTACCTATCGTCTCAAGATTTTGGGCCATGTACGTACTGCGGACATTTTCGAGATCAAATACTTAGAGGCTTTAATTAATTATCTTGATGACAAAGGAAGTTCGGAATTGAGGACAATTCTCTTTAAAGGGGGAGGGGATGATACGGAATTGACTAGTCCAAATAAAGAAAACGAAGCACGAATCGACATAAATGGCCTTACGACGCGTCATGCACATACGGCGACATTTTTAGGCGAGAAAACGGACATAATACGTAAAAGGAATGTCCAACCTGTCGGAAAATGTCCAACCTGCTGGAAAATGTCCAACCGGCCGGAAAATATCCAACCTGCCGGAAAAAGTCACGCCTGCCGGAAAGTGCCGAGCACTGCCGACCGAAATCGGCCGTGTCGTCCGACACGGCCCGTGCCGAGATGTGCCGGATTAACCAAACTTACTGTCGGCCGAACCCGACCGTGTCGTCCGACACGGTCGAGTCACACTCCTCCGCATAAGGAGATCTCGCTGTCCGACCAACCCGACCGTGCCAGGCGACACAGTCGAGTCCTGCCAAACGTCCTTGTCGCGCCGCACGGTCGAGTCACTGTCGGTCCTTGTCGCGCCGCGCCCGTGCCGAGTCACTGTCAGACGTCCTTGTCGCGCCGCGACCGTGTCAAGCGGACACGGTCGAGTCCCTGCCGGCGTCTGTCGACCGCGCCGCGGCCATGTCACGGGACACGGTCGAGTCCCTGCCGGCAGCCCACATATTTTATACACTTTTGTGTATTTTTGACTTCTCTTTTCCTTTTTACTTATTTTAGGGATTATGTTTCCCCCATTTTGTGATTTATATTTCTTGTATGTATTTTATTTGATTTGTTTTGATTATTCAAAGATTTTATAAATCTTTGAATTTTTTTTTTGTTTGATTCCTTAGTTGTAAGACTTCACCTCCTATATGTAGGAGTTGATTAGCCTTGTAAAAATGAGTATTATGAATTTGATTGAGAAAGAATACACTTTGTATTTCTATCCTTGGTAAATGATTTTTACCGAAACTTGATTTTTATTCGACGCGTTTTCGAGTATTAATCCAATTGATTCTCAATAGGTCTTGGGAAGAAATCACCTTATCGAGTTATAGGTCTAATTCGATAAACCCGTATTCTTGATCGTTCAAGTCTTCTTGATCGATATTATCACGTTTCCCGATATTACTTCCATTTTCCATTTGTTCGAATTTTCATTGTCATATTCGATATTACTCCCACAAAATACATCCAAAAACACCCTAATCGTAAAAAGACTTCCACTACAATATTCCTACATATACTCCGAACGATATGTATCCACCTCTCCGGAGAAATTCGTATCAGGACCAGTGTGATTTATGATGGCTCCAACCGAATCTAATACTCTTGATGGTGCATCATTCCCTCCCTCTTGAGAAGGATCTGTCCTCAGATCGGATTCATCTCCTGTCTCAAACAAAGACAAGTCAGAAACATTAAAAGTTGCAGAATCATTATATTCTCCCGGCAAGTCTAGTTTATAGGCATTGTCATTTATTTTCTCCAAGACCATGAATGGGCCATCTCCTCTTGGTAAAAGCTTCGACCTCCTCTGCACTGGAAAACGTTCTTTCCTCATATGTAACCATACCCGATCACCGGGCTGAAACACCACGGCTTTGCATCCACGGTTATGATTTTCAATATACTGCTTGGTCCGTCTTTCAATGTTGTTACGAGCTTGCTCATGCAGTTGTTTCACCAACTCTGCTTTCTTGTGCCCATTTGTACTTACTATTTCACTCAAAGGCAAAGGTAAAAGATCAAGTGGGGTTAAAGGATTAAAACCATAAACAAGTTCAAAAGGTGAAAATTGAGAAGCAGAATCCATAGATCGATTATAAGAAAATTCGATGTGTGGCAAACATTCTTCCCAAGTTTTTATGTTGGTTTTAATAATGGCTCTTAACAAAGTCGATAGAGTCCTATTTACTACTTCGGTTTGCCCATCAGTTTGTGGGTGACAAGTGGTAGAAAATAAGAGCTTTGTCCCTAATTTAGCCCACAACTGTTTTCCAAAAGTAACTAAGGAATTTAGCATCCCTATCTGAAACTATAGTTCTAGGTACCCCATGCAAACGAATAATTTCTTTAAAAAAAAGATTTGCAACGTGTGAGGCATCATCAGATTTATGACAAGGGATTAAATGTGCCATTTTGGAAAATCGATCAACAACAACAAATATAGAATCACGCCCATACTTGTTTCTAGGCAACCCCAACACAAAATCCATAGAGATATCAGTCCATGGTGTTTCTGGTATAGGCAAATGCATCTATAATCCATGGGGCTAGGCTCGACTTTTAGCTAACTTACAAGTTACACATCTTTGACAAATACGGGTTACATCACGTTTCATATTGGGCCAATAAAGATGTTCTTGTAATACAGCAAGAGTTTTAGCAATGCCAAAATGACCCATTAAACCTCCTCCGTACGCCTCTAACAACAACAACTCTCGGATAAAACTAGCAGGAATACATAATCTGTTTTCTCTAAACAAAAATCCATCATGTTTATAAAATTTATCAACTCCTACACATTCACATGCAGTATATATATCACAAAAATCAGAATCATGCTCATATTGATTTTTAATCATCTCAAAGCCTAGTAATTTAGAATCTAGAGCAGATAATAAGGAGTACCTTCGAGATAGTGCATCGGCCACGATGTTCTCTTTACCTTGTTTATAACGAATCACATAAGGAAACGTCTCAATGAATGTCATCCAGCGGGCGTGCCTCTTATTTAACCTATGTTGGCCTTTCAGGTGCTTTAGTGACTCGTGGTCTGTGTATATTACGAACTCTTTAGGCCATAGGTAGTGTTGACAAGTTTCAAGTGCTCGAACCAAGGCGTACAACTCCTTATCATAAGTCGGATAATTTAGCATGGCACTTCCCAACTTCTCACTAAAGTAGGCAATTGGCTTTCCTTCTTGCATTAAGACTGCACCAATACCAGCTCCGGATGCATCACACTGAATCTCGAATGATTTTGTAAAGTTTGGTAGGGATAGCAATGGTGAATTCGTGAGTTTCTCTTTCAACAATCTAAAGGCATTTTCCTGCTCCTTCTCCCATTTAAATCCAACATTTTTCTTGATCACTTCGGTTAAGGGAGCTACCAAGGTGCTAAAATTGGGTACAAAACGTCGGTAGAAGCTCGCCAAGCCATGAAAGCTTCGAACTTCACGGGCTGATTTAGGACTTTCCCAATCTTTGATAGCCTTGATCTTTTCTTCATCTACCTGTATTCCCTGTGAACTCACAACAAAACCAAGGAAAACAAGCTTCTCCGTGCCAAAATTGCATTTTTGAAGGTTAGCGAACAGACGCTCTTTTCTAAGCACAGTTAACACTTCTTTTACATGACTAACATGCTCTTGCAAATTCTTACTATAGATAAGTATGTCATCAAAGTATACAACTACAAATCTCCCTATAAAAGCTCATAAAACAAGATTCATAAGTTGCATGAAAGTGCTAGGTGCATCAGTGAGACCAAACGGCGTAACTAACCATTCATAAAGACCATGTTTACTTTTAAAGACTGTTTTTCATTCATCTCCCTCTTTCATTCTTAATTGGTGATACCCACTTTTTAAATCAATTTTGGAAAAGATGGCAGAACCATATAACTCATCTAACATGTCATCTAGTCTCGGAATGGGATGTCGATGTGATATTATTGATGGCTTGACAGTCCACGCACATTCTCCATGATCCATCTTTCTTTGGTACCTATAAAACTGGGACAGAACACGGGCTCATGCTTTCTCGCACATGTCCTTTGGCTAGTAGCTCATGTACTTGCTTCCTCATTTCTTTTGTTTCCTCCGGATTGCTTCTATATGCCGGTCGGTATGGAATTGAAGCTCTAGGAACAAAATCGATTTGATGTTCAATGCCTCTTATTGGCGGTAAGCCAGGAGGGGTGATACGAATCCTGTATCGAGACGAAGCGGAAGCAGAATTTTGCGAAAAAACTAAACAAACAGCAATATACCAACTGGACTCGAAACAGTAACCTTCCTTCGCTACAGCAATAATGAACCGCAACAGTCAACTACTAACAGCAACCACCCTTCGCTATAGCAGTAGCGAACAGCAACAATCACGGCTAAACAGCGACTACCCTTTCGCTACAGTAGTATCGAACAACAACAATCAGCAGCTAAACAGCGGCAGGTCAAACGGGAAACAACAGCAATACAGAATCGCCAACAACTGTATCGAATATCAAATTGTGATAGAATGCGGAGGAAACGGGAGTCACGCTCGGCCTCTTGACAGCAACTTCGGACAAGTCAATTTCAACGTATGATAATAGATATGCTAGGTACCACACTAAGTTACGGATCTCAATTTGTATAAATAGCAACAAGAGAACAGGTATGAATCTCGATCAAATATGAGTTTTGCGATTCAACGAGATGGAAGCAAATCCCACGAACAAGAAACTAGATAATACTCCGATGAACAACACCACGAACGACTCCAAAGATTCTGTCCAAACAAGAACATTTTCCGATCGGACGAACAGAAAAATAGTAAAAGGTTTTAACGAGTTAGACCTATAACTCGTCAAAGATGATCTCTTCTCAAGACCTATTGAGAATTGATCGGATTATAGTTCGAAATTGCGTCGAACGATAATCAAGAATTTGTGTTTGAGACACGTCAAACAAATAAAACTCAAAGAGAGCAAAATATCAAGTGTATTCAATAATTCAATCGGCCGAGCTATATGATGTATATATAGCCGCCAAACCCTAGTAACATAAATAAGGTTACTCCCTAAAACGCCCCTTAAACAAGTTTGGGCTACTACTGATTAAGGAAAATAACACACAAGGTAACCTAGGGCTGCACATGCCGCACCCTTTATTAAATAAATAATACAAAATGATAAACTACGTTATTCCGATAAACTACGTTATTCCGAGCCCGACCACCAAAGTCACTCCAAGCCTCGTGCCTATCTTCTCGCCCAAGTATGTAGCATGGTCACTTACGTCGATCATCACCTCGTCTTCTTCTCTTGGACTTGTCAACCCCGTATCATCCCCTCCCCCTTTAAAAGGAATTATCCTCAATTTTGCAATCCCGTCGTCATCACGATAAGGAGAGAGATCTCCTACATTAAAAGTAGCGTGCACCCCATAATCCCCAGAAGTTCTACCTTGTATGCATTGTCGTTCACCTTCGCGACTACTTTAAATGGTCCCTCAGCTCGCGGCATCAACTTGTTCTTACGCTTACTCGGAAATCGCTCCTTTCTCAAATGCACCCAAACCAAATCGCCAACTTCGAATAATTTCGGTTTTCTATGCTTGCTCGACTTTCTTTTGTAAGTTTCATTTATCTCCTTTATTCGGTTACGTACTTGCTCATGTAATCTCGTCATTGACTTCAGCTTCGATTCCGCATCCTTATGCACCAACTCATCACTCGGTAATGGAATTAGATCTAACAGCATATTAGGATTCAGCCCATAAACTACTTCAAATGGAGAGTGTGCCGTGGCATGAGTAGGAGAGCGATTATATGCAAACTCCGCATGTGCGAGCTTCAAGTCCCAATCCTTTTGTGTCTTGCTCACAAGTCCACGTAATAAAGTGCCCAAAGTTCGATTGGTTACTTCTGTTTGGCCGTCGGTTTGAGGATGATGTGAAGTACTAAACAAAAGCTTGGTTCCCACCTTTCTCCACAATGTGTTTGATGCGATTGTGACATCTCCAAACGAAGTAAGAATTGACGTAGGTGACGATACCACGTTGCATGCACATGCACCTACGTACTTCGGCGAGAAAACAAATGCGGAAATGGGAACCATCTTAATAATCGGAACCGGGATAACTTAGACGTACCAAAACATGCATACGTATGCATGTTCATGCATACAAAATGCGCCATAATAGGGGAGATTTCGGACGATTTGATGAAGGATCCATGAAGGATCTTTGTCCCCACTACTTTCAACTTTGCCTTCATTTTTCAAAGTCCACCATAATAAGATCAAGGATAGAGATTTTGGCTCACCCCACCCCTTTGAAAATCGGCCGAACCACATGAAGGAAGATGCCAACATGTTACTTTCACTTTCTATCCTTGTTGAAGTCTTGCAAGAAGATATCACATGAGAAGGATGTTATCCACTTCTTGATTGCTACCCCACGGCCAAAAATAAGAGGAAGAGACCAAGCATGACTTTGTTTGCAAGCTTTGTCAAAGTTGTTAGAATAGTTTATTGTTTGCTTGTTTTCTTGTGTGATCTTGTTAGATCTTGTTTGAACTTATTTGTAGTTGTTAAGGCTATTTATAAGCCTCACCCTCAACCTTTGAAAATCACTTTTGAAGCATGAAAAACGAAATACACTTGTGTATGTTCATTGTTGAATGATTTTCAGCACAACTTGATTATAATTCGACGCGTTTTCGAGTTGTAATTTTAATCGATTCTCAATAGGTCTTGAGGAGAGATTGCATTATCAAACTATAGGTCTAGTTTCATAATTTACTTTCATATTATCTTGTTTACGTAAACCGAATTGCCCTACTTTCGGTTAAATCTTACGAGTGTTACACAAATACGAGTGTTGTGAGGTAACAAATATAACCGCTGCATTTTCCGGAGAATTTACGTACATATCACACGTTAATTCGTATCAGTGTTCCAAAAGTAGCTCAGAAACTTCGAGTCCCGGTCCGAAACAATAGTCTTCGGGACTCCATGTAAACGTACCACCTCTCGGAAATACAAGTCAGCAACATGATACGAATTATCCCGGAAAGGTGGATACGTATCGTTCGGAGTGTATGTAGGAATATCGTAGCGGAAGTCTTTTTACGATTAGGGTGTTTTTGAATGTATTTTGTGGGAGTAATATCGAATATGACAATGAAAATTCGAACAAATAGAAAATGGAAGTAATATCGGAAAAAGTGATTAATATCGATCAAGAAGACTTGAACGATCAAGAACAAAGGTTTATCGAATTAGAACTATAATTCGATAAGGTGATTTCTTCTCAAGACCTATTGAAAATCAATCGGATTAATACTCGAAAACGCGTCGAATAAAAATCAAGTTTCGGTAAAAATCATTTACCAAGGATAGAAATACAAAATGTATTCTTTCACATTCAAATTCATAACACTATCTCTTACACGGCTAATCAACTCCTACTTATAGGAGGTGAAGTCTCCTACTTAAGGAATCAAACAAAAAAATAAAATAATTCAAAGATTATAAAATCTTTGAATAATCCAAACAAATCAACATAAAATACAAACAAGGAACATAAATCACAAAATGGAGAAAACATAATCCCTAAAATAAGTAAAAAGGAAAAGAGAAGTAAAAAATACACAAAAGTGTATAAAATAAGTGGGCTGTCGGCAGGGACTCGACCGTGTCCCGTGACACGGCCGCGGCGCGGTCGACAGGCGCCGGCAGGGACTCGACCGTGTCCGCTTGACACGGTCGCGGCGCGACAAGGACGTCTGACAGTGACTCGGCACGGGAGTGGTGCGACAAGGACCGGCAGTGACTCGACCGTGCGGCGTGACAAGGACGTTTGGCAGGACTTGACCGTGTCGCCTGGCACGGTCGGGTTGGTCGGACAGCGAGATCTCCTTATCCGGAAGAGTGTTACTCGACCGTGTCGTCCGACACGGTCGGGTTCGGCCGACAGTCAGGTTGGTTAATCCGGCATATCTTGGCACGGGCCGTGCCGGACGACACGGCCGAGTTCGGCCGGCAGTGCTCGGCATTTTCCGGCAGGTGCGATATTTTCCAGCAGGCTCGACATTTTCCGGCAGGCGACGACATTTTCTGGCAGGTTGTGTCATTTTCCAGCTTGTGTCCGTTTTCTCGCCTAAAAATGTTTCCGTACGTGCATGACGCGTTGTAAGGCCATTTACGTCGATCCTTGCTTCATTTTCTTTATTTGGACTAGTCAATTCCGTATCATCCCCTCCCCCTTAAAAGGGAATTGTCCTCAATTCCGAAATCTCTTCGTCATCAAGATAATTCACTAAAGCCTCTACGTATTTGATCTCGAAAATGTCCGCAGTGCGTACATGGCCCAAAATCTTGAGACGATAGGTAGTGGGGGCCCCTCGAGAATCACCTACAAAATAACTATCATTATTAATAAAATAATAATAATTACTCCGGTCCGGTAATACCGATATCATGACATGAGTGGATATCTGAAATGGGACGCACGGTTAATTTCACATGGGGTTCATCCTCCAGAATTGGAAACACTGATAATTCCACATCGGGTTCACCATCAAGAATGGGAAACACAGGATTTATTACGGATTCCTCTTCATCAACTGGTTCCTCATCAAATGCTGGCGGTGTCATAATCTGACCAACTCTCCGTTTCAATATTGTTGGGCTCCTCCAATAATAGTCCATCACAAAATAATTTACTTTCCTCAATTTGGTAATCATCCAAGACAATAAGTCCATTACGAGAAACTACGTCGTTATAAAAATTTGGCCCAAAGCTGTCGTTTTCTTTTAACCGGCCAATCCCAGTACCAAGTTCAATTTCCCACTCACTAGAAAACATGGTTAGATTTGGTTTCTCACCTCGGTTAGGGATCATAGATTGAAGTGACATTGGTTTCAACATGATCCTCTTGTCCTTATCCCGCAACTCGTACTCGTTACTTCTTCCTTGATGTAAAACATCTCTATCGAATAGCCATGGTCGTCCCAAGAGTACATGGCATGCATCCATCGGGAGTACATCGCATAATATGTTGTCGACGTACGAACCCATGGTTAAACCGACCCGTACTTGTTTCGAGACTTTCACTTTACTCCCATCATCGAGCCAATGTAATGCGTAAGGTTTTGGGTGAGTAGTAGTGATGAGTCCGAGCTTCGTCACCATTTCCCTTGACGCCACGTTGGTACAACTTTCTCCATCGATGATCACACTACACCATTTGTCCCCGACTTGACACTTGGTGTGAAAAATTTGATCCCGTTGTTCCGAATCATTTGAAATGGGTTTGACTTGTAAAGTACGAAGAACTAATGTTGTATCATAGTTTGGAGCCTCGTAAGTTTCACATTCTTCTCCCTCGTCTTCCTCCACGTTGGAATCACCTAGTCTTTCTCCTTCGTCCTCGACTAGCAACTCGTCTCAAATCGTGATGGCTTCTCTTAGCGTCACAACTCGTTTGTTAGGGCAAGTATTTTGATAGTGACTGAATCCTTGGCATTTAAAACACCTTACTTTGGTTAGGATCGTTTCCTTCGGTACGCCGGGGGTTTTAGAAACCGTAGTAGAGATAGGAGTCGGTATCGTTGTGGTAATTGAACTCGAACCGGTACTTGGATCCTCGAACTTTGATGTAAATTTGGTTTTGGCAAACTTCACTTTGTTTTGAGCTTCTATCTTTATGCATAGTCCACATAAAGTATCGAAATCTTCATATGGATATAACTCCACCGTGTTGGCTATGTATTTATTTAAGCCACGTAAAAAACGTGACATCTTTTGCTCTTCGTTTTCTTCTAGCTCTCCCATCAAGACCAAACTTTCGAATTCTTCAATATATTCACCGACACTTAGTTTGCCTTGCATGAAATCGGCAATCTTCCGGTATAAGGTTAACCGGTGTGATGTTGGCACATACCTCTTACGAAGTTTTCTTTTTAAAGAATCCCACGAACGGATTTTTGCTTTTCCCTCCCGAGTTCTTCGCGTCTTTACTCCTTCGAACCAAAGAGAAACACCCTTCCCTAACTTGAGAATTGCGTATTTGCAACGTTTCTCATCGTTAAGGTCTTTGAATTCAAACATGCACTCCATCTTCCGTTCCCACTCCAAATAAGCTTCGGGATCGGTACCTCCAACGAACTCCGGAAGTTCGTTTACTTTAAACTCGTCTGCATGGTGTATTTGACGTGCGTCATCCCCACGTCTTGCTTGCATACACGGTTCCGGTAGACCGCTTAGTGCATCCCGGAGTTTCATCAAGAAATCGGGATCGGAGAAATCCATAACAAGATTCAAGAGATAGTTTTGAACAAAAAAAAATCTTTGAAGAAATCGCCCAAGGAGATGACCTTGGGCTCCGATACCACTTATGATACGAATTATCCCGGAAAGGTGGATACGTATCGTTCGGAGTGTATGTAGAAATATCGTAGCGGAAGTCTTTTTACGATTAGGGTGTTTTTGGATGTATTTTGTGGGAGTAATATCGAATATGACAATGAAAATTCGAACAAATGGAAAATGGAAGTAATATCGGAAAAAGTGATAATATCGATCAAGAAGACTTGAACGATCAAGAACAAAGGTTTATCAAATTAGACCTATAATTCGATAAGGTGATTTCTTCTCAAGACCTATTGAGAATCAATCGGATTAATACTCGAAAACGCGTCGAATAAAAATCAAGTTTCGGTAAAAATCATTTACCAAGGATTGAAATACAAAATGTATTCTTTCACATTCAAATTCATAATACTATCTCTTACAAGGCTAATCAACTCCTACTTATTGGAGGTGAAGTCTCCTACTTAAGGAATCAAACAAAAAAAAAAAAAATAATTCAAAGATTATAAAATCTTTGAATAATCCAAACAAATCAACATAAAATACAAACAAGGAACATAAATCACAAAATGGGGAAAACATAATCCCTAAAATAAGTAAAAAGGAAAAGAGAAGTCAAAAATACACAAAAGTGTATAAAATAAGTGGGCTGTCGGCGGGGACTCGACCGTGTCCCGTGACACGGCCGCGGCGCGGTCGACAGGCGCCGGCAGGGACTCGACCGTGTCCGCTTGACACGGTCGCGGCACGACAAGGACGTCTGACAGTGACTCGGCACCGGCGCGGCGCGACAAGGACCGGCAGTGACTCGACCGTGCGGCGTGACAAGGATGTTTGGCAGGACTCGACCGTGTCGCCTGGCACGGTCGGGTTGGTCGGACAGCGAGATCTCCTTATCCGGAAGAGTGTGACTCGACCGTGTCGGACGACACGGTCGGGTTCGGCCGACAGTCAGTTTGGTTAATCCGGCATATCTTGGCACGGGCTGTGCCGGACGACACGGCTGAGTTCGGCCGGCAGTGCTCGGCATTTTCCGGCAGGTGCGATATTTTCCAGCAGGCTCGACATTTTCCGGCAGGCGACGACATTTTCCGGCAGGTTGTGTCATTTTATGGCTTGTGTCCGTTTTCTCGCCTAAAAATGTTTCCATATGTGCATGACGTGTTGTAAGGCCATTTACGTCGATCCTTGCTTCGTTTTCTTTATTTGGACTAGTCAATTCCGTATCACAACATTACTCGCATCATCGGTTTTGTGAAAAGAAACAAAATGAGCCATCTTCGAAAAACGATCGACAACAACCATAATCGCATCCTTACCTTGTTGGGTTCGAGGCAAAGCAACAATGAAATCCATCGAGACATCTTCCAATGGCCTTTCTGGAATCGGTAGAGGCATATGCTCGCCCGGCTTGAATGAGCTCTTCGCCATATGACATGTTACACACTTGCCAACGATGTCAGCCACGTCCCCTTGCATCTTCGGCCAATAAAAATGTTCCTGGAGCACCCCCATGGATTTAGCCGTACCAAAGTGACCAGCCAAGCCCCCTCCATGAGCTTCACGAACCAACAACTCCCGAACGGCATGCTTGGGCAAACAAAGTCGATTCCCCTTAAAGAGAAACCCCTCATGTATCACAAACTCCCCAAATGAACCAGATTTGCAAGGGCCAAAAATCTCCCCAAAATCCGCATCGTCAACATAATAATCTTTCAACGTTTCGAACCCCAACAAACGAACATCAAGGGTAGAGATTAAAGCATACCTTCTAGATAGCGCATCAGCCACCACATTGCTCTTACCGTCCTTATACTTCGATGAAAAGTGAAACGATTGTAAGAACTCCACCCACTTAGCATATCTCGGACTCAACTTCTGCTGCCCATTAATATACTTCAAAGATTCATGGTCCGAATGCAGAATAAAATGCTTCGGCCGAAGGTAATGACTCCAATGATCAAGAGCTCTCACTATGGCATAGAACTCCTTGTCATAAGTACAATAGTTGAGTCGAGCCCCACTCAATTTCTCCGAAAAGTACGCAATAGGCCGCTTGCCTTGAATGAGGACCGCCCCAATACCAACTCCACTAGCATCACACTCTACCTCGAACGGCTGTGCAAAATCGGGTAACGCCAAGATAGGTGCTTCACATAACCTTGCCTTCAACTTTTCAAATGCCCCTTGGGCCGCCCTGCTCCACACAAACGGACCCTTCTTCAAACACTCCGTTATCGTACTCGTTATGGTGCTGAAATCTCGAATAAACCTCCGATAAAAAGAGGCAAGACCGTGAAATGATCTAACTTCAGTTACGATTTTAGGGATAGGCCACGACTTAATAGCTTCAATTTTACCTTGATCGACCGACACTCCATCCTTCGAAACAACATAGCCAAGAAAAGTTATGCTCTCGACGAGAAACGCACACTTTTCTTTCTTCCCATAAAGCCTTTGAGACCTAAGAGTCTCGAATACTTGCCATAGATGTCCGAGATGCTCCTCCACAGACCGACTATAAACCAAAATATCATCCAAATAAACAACCACAAATCTGCCCAAAAATGCCTTAAGTACTTCGTTCATCAAACGCATGAAAGTACTCGGGGCATTTGTAAGTCCAAATGGCATGACGGTCCACTCATACAGCCAATGCTTAGTTTTGAAAGTCGTCTTCCATTCATCTCCCTCCCGCATACGAATCTGGTGATAGCCACTTCATAAATCGACTTTAGAAAAGACCATCAAGCCATGTAGCTCGTCCAACATATCATCAAGCCTTGGCATCAGGAATCGATACTTGATTGTTATGTTATTCACGGACCAGCTATCGATACACATCCGCCAAGATCCATCCTTCTTAGGAACTAGTAGAACCGGAACCGTACATGGACTTAAACTCTCCCGAACATACCCGCGGCTCATTAGTTCTTCAATCTGACTCTGAAATTCCTTCGTTTCCTCGGGATTACACCTATAGGCAGCCTTATTCGGAAGAGGTGCACCCGTTATGAGGTCGATTTGATGCTCAATTCCATGAATTGGTGGCAAATCCGATGGCAATTCTTCAGGGAAGACGTCCACGAACTCATGTAATAATTCGGCCACTGTATCCTCGTCTTTCGGTACCACGAAATCATCTCGAGTCTTCTTTATCACCAGCATGTAAACACGCTCACCACTCTCCATAGCGTGTTCAACTTCCCTCTCGCTAGCGAACATGGTCAGGTTCGGCTTTTCTCCTCGTTTGGCACTCATGGCACGAACAGCTTGAGGTGACATCGGCTTCAACACGATCTTCTTTCCCTTATCTCACAACTCGTATTCGTTACTCCTACCCCGATGCAAAACATCCCTATCAAATAACCAAGGACGTCCCAAAAGTACGTGACAAGCATCCATCGGAATCACATCACATAATATCTCATCACGATATGAACCCATTGCCAATCCGACCCGAACTTGCTTCGAAACCCTCACCTTACTTCCGTCATCAAGCCAATGTAAAGCATATGGCTTAGGGTGAGCTGTGGTGGTTAGACCAAGCTTCGTCACCATTTCACTCGAAGCTATGTTGGTGCAACTCCCTCCGTCAATAATCAAACTACACCATTTATCTCTAACTTGACACTTCGTATGGAATATTTGGTCCCGTTGTTCTGAATCGCTCGGAACCGACTTGGCTTGCAAAGTGCGAAGGACCAAGGGTGTATCGTAATTCGGAGCATCGTAAGCCTCACAATCTCCTTCTTCTTCGCCTCCCGAATCAAATACATCACCCAACCTTTCTACTTCTTCCTCGTCTAACAATTCCTCTCGGGCTGCGAGAGCCTCTCTCAACGTCACGACTCGTCTATTCGGACAAGCGTTTTGATAATTGCCAAAACCTTGACATTTAAAACAGCACACCTTCGATAGACTCGTCTCTTTATTTGCGTTGGGAGTCTTAGGAACTGGATTAGGGGTTGAAGTCGGCACTGTTTTGGTAGCCGAACTAGAGCCGCTACTCGTGGTTCCGAATTTTGAGGGGAACTCAGGTTTAGTCCATCCGCTTGACTTTTTTGCTCCGTATTCGAACCTCCAACCCTCGTTCGATTTTGAGCCTCAACCTTCAAACACAACCCGCACAAGGTGTCAAAATCGGCATATGTATACAACTCCACCAAATTAGCTATGTTTCGATTTAAACCGCGTAGTGCCATCTTCTGTTCTTTGTACTCCTCCAATTCCCCCATCAAAGCCAAATTCTCAAATTCATCAATATATTCACCAAAACTCATCTTTTCTTGCACGCAGTCGGCAATCTTGCGATATAGGGTCAGCCTATGTGACATGGGGACATATCTCTTGCGAAGTTTCCGTTTCAAACAATCCCACGAATTAATCTTTGTTTTTCCATCACGAGCTCTTTTTGATTTAACTCCTTCGAACCAAAGAGAAGCGCCTTTACTTAGTTTGAGGATCGCTTATTTACACCTTTTCTCATCATCAAGGTCCTTGAAATCGAACATGCGATCGATTTTCCGTTCCCACTCCAAGTATGCTTCTGGATCGGTACCCCCAACGAACTCTGGAAGTTCGTTCACATTGAACTCATCAGACTGACGCGCAGGACGATCGTAATCTCCTCGTCTCGGGTGCCAGCGCTGATCGCGTTGCTCCGGCAAGTCCCGTAGCGCGTCGCGCAGTTTGCTCAAAAAATCATCGTTGAACTCCATCCTGCTTAAGGATCAAGGATCTCAACTGAATTAAGAAATTTAGGTGTGGCTCTCTGATACCACTAATGATACGAATCCTGTATTGAGACGAAGCGGAAGCAGAATTTTGCGAAAAAACTAAACAAACAGCAATATACCAACTGGACTCGAAACAGTAACCTTCCTTCGCTACAACAATAAGGAACCGCAACAGTCAACTACTAACAGCAAACACCCTTCGCTACAGCAGTAGCAAACAGCAACAATCATAACTAAACAGCGACTACCCTTTCGCTACAGCAGTATCGAACAACAACAATCAGCAGCTAAATAGCGGCAGGTCAAACGAGAAACAACAGCAACACAGAATCGCCAACAACTGTATCGAATAGCGAATTGGGATAGAATGCGGAGGAAACGGGAGTCACGCTCGGCCTCTGGACAGCAACTTCGGACAAGTCAATTTCAACGTATGATAATAGATATGCTAGGTACCACACTAAGTTACGGATCTCAATTTGTATAAATAGCAACAAGAGAACAGGTATGAATCTCGATCAAATATGAGTTTTGCGATTCAACGAGATGGAAGCAAATCCCACGAACAAGAAACTGGATAATACTCCGATGAAAAACACCACGAACGACTCTAAAGATTATGTCGAAACAAGAACAGTTTCCGATCAGACGAACAGAAAAACAGTAAAAGATTTTAACGAGTTAGACCTATAACTCGTCAAAGATGATCTCTTCTCAATACCTATTGAGAATTGATAGGATTATAGTTTGAAATCACGTCGAACGATAATCAAGAATTTGTGTTTGAGACACGTCAAACAAATAAAACTCAAAGAGAGCAAAATATCAAGTGTATTCAATAATTCAATCGGCCGAGCTATATGATGTATATATAGCCGCCAAACCCTAGTAACATAAATAAGGTTACTCCCTAAAACGCCCCTTAAACAAGTTTGGGCTACTACTGATTAAGGAAAATAACACACAAGGTAACCTAGGGCTGCACATGCCGCACCCTTTATTAAATAAATAATACAAAATGATAAACTATGTTATTCCGATAAACTACGTTATTCCGAGCCCGACCACCAAAGTCACTCCAAGCCTCGTGCCTATCTTCTCGCCCAAGTATGTAGCATGGTCTCTTACGTCGATAATCACATCGTCTTCTTCTCTTGGACTTGTCAACCCCGTATCAAGGGGTCTCTTCCGGGAACACATCTTCAGATTCGTAAAAGAGTGCAACAATCAAAGGATCAGTAGTTTCAGGAATAGATGCAAGATTAAGTAAAGCTTCACGAAACATTAATAGAACCACGGGCTGTTGTGATAGCATAGCTCGCTTAACCGCGCTAGCCCTGATCAACCCAACGGTCTTGCCCCCTTTAGAGGTCGAAGATTCGATCTTTTCTTTCTCTTTTTCCTTTGTTGCTTGTTGTAGCATCATTTGATCTTCATGAACCTGCTTAGGAGTCATGGGTGTTAAGGTGAATTTCTTTTTCTCAAAGGTGAATGAGTACTTGTTTGTGAAACCATTATAAAGGACTTGACGATCATACTGCCATGGTCTTCCTAGAAGAAGCTGAGTAGCGTGCATAGGTACGACATCGCATACTACTTCATCTATATACCTGCCAATCCTAAAGGATACCTTAGCTTGATTAGTAACCCTCAAATCTCCGGTATTATTTAACCATAGTAATCTATATGTCTTAGGATGTTTTTCCATGGGTAAGCATAATTTCTTTACTAAGGCTGCACTAACCACATTCACACAACTTCCTCCATCTATAATCAAACTACATAGGTTGTCCTTAATATGACATCTAGTTTGAAATAGATTCTCTCTTTGACCATCCTCTTCTTCACCTATCTGAGTAGCGAGGGACATTCTAGTCACTACTGCGCTTATTTTACCCTCATTAACTCCTTCAAACTCCTCATATTCTTCCTCACACTCGGCTTCTTCCTCACTGGCCGATTCTACTTGTTCGGGTCTAGCTATGATCACTCTTTCATTTGGACAATTTGATGCTATGTGACCAAACCCTTGACATTTAAAACATCTCACATCTCGGGACCTAGTTGGACCATTAGACGTCGATCCTGGTTGAGTTGTGTAAAATGGCTTTTGGGTGGGTTGGGATTTTGTGTTTGAAGGTTTGAACTCACCCCCTATGTTGCTAGGTTGCCTCGGTTTCCAAGGTGTACTAGGGGTATTTACTCTCTTAGTTTGTCTTCTCTTTAATTGTTGCTCTATCTTCCTCGCCATGTGAACCATGCCCTCTAGGTCAAAACAAGTCATTAATTCTAGTTGATCTCTAATTTCAACATTAAGGCCTGAAATGAACCTAGACATAAACCTATCTTGGTCTTCATCTAGACGACACCTAATCAATCCCGTTTCCATTTCTTTATAGTAGTCATCTATGGATTTCGACCCTTGTTTTAAAGTTTGAAGGTTGTATAGTAGGTCTCTCATGTAATAACTAGGAACAAACCTATCGGTCATGACTCTTTTAAGGGCATTCCAAGTCGTGATAGGTGGCTCAGCTTTTCGTTCTCTAGATTGAACTACATGATCCCACCAAATAAGAGCATATCCTACAAACTCCACCGTCGCTAATTTGACTTTCTTAAGTTCAGAAAAGTTTCTACACTCAAATTGGCCTTCGACTCTCCTAACCCACTCAAAGAACAATTCGGGGTCGGTTTTACCTTCAAATGGAGGAATGGGGAATTTAACACTGTTAAGATTATCATCCATCCTGTCCCGATTATTTCTAGGTTCTCGATTTGTCCTAGAATGTCTATCTTCTTCAAATTCATATTCAAATTTGTCTTCAAGTTCATTTAAAGGTGGTGGAGGTGGTCGATTATTCCTACCCCGTCTTACATTAGTATCTCGTGTCTGGTTTGTCTTAACCGACTTAAGATCTTCTCTCATTTCTTCCATTATAGTAGTCATTCTATTCATCAAAGAGTACAACTCATCAATGTGATATTGAGCATCTTTTAATGATTCAATTTTTCTCCTAACGGGACCATCACTAAAATAGTCTTCTTCTTCCATTGGTATTTTCCCGTCTCTCTTTTCATCTCTTGAGTTATTTGACCCAACCATTTTAAAAGATGTCAAGAATGAAAAATTCAACAAGATGAAAATAGCTATATAATTTTATTTTATTATTATTTTTTATTATTTTTGTTTTTTTTAACAAGCGTACACCGAGAGCAAAATAACTTATGACGTAAATGAAAGCAATAAAAGAAAGTTGAGGAACGAATGAACATGGAACCGAATCTCCGATGCCAAATGATATGATCCTCCTTGCCTAAGAAAGATAAATGCGTGAAGCTCTCAAGTAGGTTCTTTTAATCGGAATTTCTTGTCCCCCCAACGGTTGTAATGGCAGCGGAAATGTAACGTACTATAAACCCTTAAGTAGAATTCTAACGACGCCTTGATATCTTGTAACAAGAAGCCTTCGAATAAAACTCAAGATCTTATTGTTTCTATGAATTCAAAACCAAAGAGATGGCAATCTTTGATTCCATGTAGAATGATTTAATGTATAAACATAAAATCAATAACACACAAGTATATTAATAAAGCATAATAGCTATATTTCGAAATTATTATTGGTACCTATTACAAATGGCCATAGACCTTATGTATAGGTGTCTAAAAGACTCCTAAAGGTGACATGAAATTCAAACAACAAAATAAACAATTACAACTACAAGCATGAAAGGAGGAAAGTTAATCATAGAATAATAGCTACTTGAGTTAAAAACTAAGATTCTCTCCTTAACTTTGTGAATGTAGCTCGTGAAGCTTAGTGAAGGTGGGCCGAAAATTCTTCATCTCTCTCTCCTTTTCCAACGGCTATGAGGACCAAGTGGGAGTGTAAAATATTGCTAGCTACACTTAATGAGCTCACCTTGATGAGGTCACTTGATGAGGTTACTTTGCTTTCACACCATGTAGACTTTTTGTACTTTTATACTTCATATTTTTGACAAAAATATAACACCTAGAAAAAGGCTTCAAATATGGACAAAAATGTCTCCTTGTTTTGCATGTCTTTGCATGGCCGAACCCCTTCCATACGTCTCCCATGCAGCCCCTAGACGGGGGTCTTGAACGTCGAAGAATTCCATGCAGCCCCTAGACGGGGGTCTTGTTCAATGTGATCCTCATGATGGAGTATAGAATCGAACTTATCCGGATAGGGAAGTTACGGCTTGAAATCTTCAATGTGTTATCCAAATGCAATCTCTAAACGAGGGTCCTCAATCTCAGATTTAGACATGAACAAACAATGTAATACTCTGATGGGAACGTGGCCTTCCGAATCGGTGATTTGAAGTAGAGTTACAAAGTTGGAACGTAACATCATGTTATTTCGTGTAGTGGTGCTAATATCGCTTGTTTTCAATAGTTCATTTGTGTCTTCTCTCAATTTCTTAGTACGTGCTCGGGTGATAGGACCAGTGTGATTTATGATGGCTCCAACCGAATCTAATACTCTTGATGGTGCATCAGTAACCCCGAGGAGACGAAGGAGTTGCAAAAACAAATCGAAGAGCTAATGAATCGCGGGTACGTTTGAGAAAGTTTGAGCCCTTGTGCGGTTCTGGTTTTACTTGTTCCAAAGAAAGATGGGTCATGGCGGATGTTTATAGACAGTAGAGCCGTGAACAACATAACCATCAAATATCGATTCCCAATTCCGAGACTTGATGATATGTTGGATGAGTTGCATGGTTCGGTGATTTTTTCGAAAGTTGATTTGAGAAGAGGCTATCATAAAATTTGCATGCGAGAAAGGGATGAATGGAAGACGGCTTTTAAAACAAAACATGGGTTATATGAATGGCTCGTCATGCCCTTTGGCCTTACAAACGCACCAAGTACTTTCATGCGATTAATGAAAGAGGTACTTAAGCCGTTTTTGGGAAAGTTTGTCGTCGTATACTTGGACAACATCTTGATTTATAGTCGATCATTGCAAAAACATACCGGGCACTTGAGGAAAGTCTTCGAGATCCTTAGGGATCAAAAACATTATGGGAAGAAGGAGAAGTGTTCGTTTCTAGTCGAGAGTGTAGCCTTTCTTGGCTACATCATTTCTAAAGAAGGAGTGTCGGTTGATCAAGCCAAGATCGAGGCAATTAAATCTTGGCCTACTCCCAAAACCATCACGGAAGTCCGATCCTTTCACGGACTTGCTTCATTTTATCGGAGGTTCATACGAGACTTTAGTACCATTTCTAGTCCGATAACGGAATGCTTGAAAAAAGGACCGTTTGTGTGGAACGGGGCTGCCCAAGGGGCGTTTGAAAAATTGAAGGCAAAAATGTGTGAGGCACCTATCTTGGCGTTACCCGACTTTTCACAACCATTCGAGGTAGAATGTGATGCAAGTGGAGTGGGTATTGGGGCGGTCCTCGTCCAAGGGAGACGACCAATTGCATACTTCTCGGAGAAATTGGGTGGGGCTCTACTCAACTATTGTACTTATGACAAGGAGTTCTATGCTATTGTGAGAGCTCTTGATCATTGGAGCCATTACCTTCGGCCGAAACATTTCATCCTACATTTGGATCATGAGTCTTTAAAATATATTAACAGTCAACAAAAGTTGAGTCCGAGACATGCTAAATGGGTGGAATTCTTGCAATCGTTCCACTTTTCATCGAAGTACAAGGATGGCAAGAGCAACGTTGTGGTGGATGCATTGTCTAGACGGTATGCCTTGCACTCTACTCTTGATATTCGTTTGCTTGGGTTCGAAACATTGAAGGAATGATATGATGGTGATATGGATTTTGGCGAGATTTTTATTCATTGCAAATCTGGTCCGCTTGGAGAGTTTACATTACAAGAGGGTTTCCTTTTTTAAAGGAAATCGTCTCTGTTTACCCAAACACGCGATTTGGGAATTGTTGGTTCGGGAATCTCACGGTGGAGGTTTGGCCGGCCATTTTGGTTCGGCTAAGACGTTGGAGGTACTTAAATAGCATTTTTATTGGCCGAAGATGCAAGGGGATGTACACGACATAATTAATAAGTGTGTAACATGCCATATTACAAAAAGTTCGTTCAAACCGGGAGTATACTTGCCTTTACCGATTCTGGAAAGGCCGTGAGAAGATGTCTCGATGGATTTCATTGTTGCTTTACCTCGTACTCAACGAGGAAGAGATGCTATTATGCTGGTTGTAGACCGATTTTCAAAGATGGCTCACTTTATGGCTTTCCACAAGACAGACGACGCGAGTAACATCGCCGATTTATATTTTCTAGAGATCGTACGATTGCATGGGGTCCCAAAGACGATTGTTTTGGATCGGGACTCAAAATTTCTTAGCTATTTTTGGAACACCTTGTGTAGGAAGGTGGGAACCAAACAACTATTTAGCACATCACATCATCCACAAACGGACGGCCAAACCGAGGTAACCAATCGAACCTTAGGCACTTTATTACTGGTCTTGTGGGCAAGACACAAAAAGATTGGGATTTGAAGCTTGCACATGCGGAGTTTGCTTATAACCATTCTCCTACTCATGCCATGGCACACTCTCCGTTTGAAGTAGTTTACGGACTAAATACGTACATGCCGTTAGATCTAATTCCATTGCCAAGTGACGAGTTGGTGCACAAGGATGCGGAGTCAAAACTGAAATCGATGATGAAATTACACGAGCAAGTACGTAATCGGATCAAGGAAATAAACGAGGCTTACAAAAGAAAGTCGAACAAGCAAAGAAGGCCGAGATTATTCGAAGTTGGTGATTTAGTTTGGTTGAATTTGAGGAACGAGCAATTTCCAAGTAAACGTAAGAACAAATTAATACCGCAAGCGGAGGGACCGTTTAAAGTAATCGCAAAGGTGAATGACAACGTATACAAATTGGAATTCCAGAAGATTATGGGGTTCATGCAACCTTTAATGTTGGGGACCTTTCGCCTTACCTCGATGATGACAGAATTTCGGAATTGAGGACAATTCCCTTTAAAGGGGGAGGAGATGATACGGGATCAATTATTACGAATGAAGAATACGAAGTAAGGATCGACGTAAAAGACCTTACAACACGCTTTGCACGGACGATTACATATTTAGGCGAGAAAATGGACACAAGACGTGGAGTCTCGGTCTCGGCCGTGTCTTATGACACGACCCGTGTCATAATGTGCCGGAAGATCGAAACTCACTGCTTGCCGAACCCGGCCGTGTCATCCGACACGACCCGTGCTTGATACGAATTCAGCACTTGTGATACGAATTCTCTATCGGTACAACGGAAGGCTGTTTTGACGAGCGGAAGCGATCAGCAAGGAATTGTCGGGAACTGATGATAACAGTTCGCTACAGCAATAATAGGGGCGAGCAGTATGCGTGCGCGGTGAAGACGGCAACTCGATACAGCAACAAGACAGGAACCTTGGTCAAAATGTAGAAGACTTGATACAGGCCACCTCCCAACAGCAACACTCGAAACAGCACGTTTCGGTCAGGCGCGGATTGAAAATAGGAAACAAGTTCGAAGAATCGAACAACCCTTGATGCGAACTACCGAACAAGTATGAAACTGTATCGAAAACAAATAGAATATCGAAATAGGATAGAAACAGTTGTTTTTATCGAATTAGACCTATAATTCGATAAAGAGATTTCTCCTCAAGACCTATTGAGAATCAATCAGATTAATATTCGAAAACGCGTCGAATAAAAACCAAGTTTTGATGAAAAACATTCACTAGGGAAAACACAAAGTGTTCTTATTTCTTCAACATTCAATAATTATTACAACTCATCGCCACTATTTATAGGCAAAGTAGCCTGACAAGATAAACTAAACTAATACAAGTTGTACTTAAAATAATGACAAGATAATAAAAGGTTCCCCCATGTCACTTGCAAACAAAAGTAAAAGCTGGGACTTGTCTCCATATTCTTCCTGACAGCCGCTTTTTCCTACAACAAGTTGCCCAGAATCCTGCTGCCTTTATAATAAAGAAATGCTGAAAATTCTTTTATTATTTTGCTACCACTTGGACCTTTCCCCCCCTCAAGTTGCAATTTGCCTTTTGTTTAAGTTATTCCAATTCCGACTATCAAGGTAACTCCGTGTCTCGTAACTGTTTTCTCGCCCAAGTACGTTGGCGTATGGTCGAGGTGTTTTATGTCAATTCTTACTTCATCTACTTCGCTTGGAGTAGTCGGTTTCATATCATCCTCTCCTTCTTTAAAAGGAATTGTCCTCAATTCCGCAATCCCATCGTCGTCGAGATAAGGGGATAGATCACCTATGTTGAAAGTAGCATGCACTACATAATCACCCGGAAGTTCTAACTTGTAAGCATTGTCGTTCACCTTCGCAATTATTTTAAATGGCCCCTCGGCTCGTGGCATTAACTTATTCTTATGCTTACTCGGGAATCTTTCCTTCCTCAAATGCACCCAAACTAAATCCCTGACTTCGAACACTCTTGGTTTCCTTTGTTTGTTTGCTTTTCTTTTGTACGCCTCATTTACCTCCTTGATTTGTTCACGCACCTGTTCATGTAATTTCATCATTGATTTCATTTTTGACTGCGCATCCTTATGCACCTATTCGTCATTCGGTAGTGGAATTACATCTAGCGGTATGTAAGGATTTAGGCCGTAAACTACTTCGAATGGCGATCGCGCCGTGGCATGAGTAGGAGAACGGTTATAAGCAAACTCCGCATGTGCGAGCTTCAAATCCCAATCATTTTGTGTTTTGCTTACCAAGCCTCGCAACAGCATTCCCAGCGTTCGATTAGTCACTTCAGTTTGTCCGTCTGTTTGAGGATGATGCGAAGTACTAAACAAAATCTTGGTTCCCACCTTTCTCCACAATATGTTCCAAAAGTAGCTCAGAAACTGCGAGTCCCGGTCCGAAACAATAGTTTTTGGAACTCCATGTAATCGCACCACCTCTCGGAAATACAAGTCAGCAACATTACTCGCATCATCGGTTTTGTGACAAGGAACAAAATGAGCCATCTTTAAAAATCGATCGACAACTACCATAATCGCATCCTTACCTCGTTGGGTTCGAGGCAAAGCCACAATGAAATCCATTGAGACATCTTCCCATGGCCTCTCCAGAATCGGCGAAGGTGTGTATATTCCTGGTTTGAACGAACTCTTCGCAATATGGCATGTCACTCACTTACTAATTATATTATGGACATCCCCCTGCATCCTTGGCCAATAAAAATGTTCTTTAAGCACATCCAATGTCTTGGCCGAACCAAAGTGGCCAGCCAAACCTCCCCCGTGAGCCTCTCGAACCCGCAATTCTCGAATCGTGTGCCTTGGTAGACAAAGACGATTTCCCTTAAAAAGAAAGCCCTCCTGTATCGAAAATTCTTCCATCGGGCCAGGTTTGCACAGGGCGAAGGTCTCGCCAAAATCCGCATCACCTTCGTAATACTCCTTTACTGTATCGAATCCAAGCAAACGAACATCAAGAGTGGCGAGTAAGGCATAACGCCTAGACAATGAATCTGCTACAACATTGCTCTTGCCATCCTTATACTTTGATGAGAAGTGAAATGATTGTAAGAATTCCACCCACTTCGCATGCATGGGACTCAACTTGTGTTGCCCGTTGATACGAATTATCCGGGGAGAAGTGGATACGTATCGTTCGGAGTGTACGTATGAATGTCGTAGCGGAAGTCTTTTTACGATTAGGGTGTTTTTGGATGTATTTTGTGGGAGTAATATCGAATATGACGATGAAAATTCGAATAAATGGAAAATGGAAGTAATATCGGGAATAGTGACAATATCGATCAAGAAGACTTGAACGATTAAGAACAAGGGTTTATCGAATTAGACCTATAATTCGATAAGGTGATTTCTTCTCAAGACCTATTGAGAATCAATCGGATTAATACTCGAAAACGCGTCGAATAAAAATCAAGTTTCGGTAAAAATCATTTACCAAGGATAGAAAACACAATGTGTATTCTTATACTTCAACATTCATAATACATTGTCATTACAAGACTTATCAAAGCCTATTTATAGGAAAAAAACTAACTCTACCTATAACAATAAAAAAAAAACAATTCAAAGATTATAAAATCTTTGAATAATTAAAACAAATCAACATAAAATACAAAAAGGGAACACAAATCAAATAAAAAGGAGACACAATCCCTCAAATAAGTAAAGAAAGAAAAAGAGGACAAAAATACACAAAAGTGTATAAAATATGGGGCTGCCGGTAGGGACTCGACCGTGTCCCGTGACACGGCCGCGTCGCGGTCGACAGGCGCCGGCAGGGACTCGACACGGGCTCGGCACTGACAAGGACGTCGGCAGTGACTCGACTGTGTCCGCTTGACACGGTCGCGGCGCGACAGGGACGTCCGACAGTGACTCGTCCGACAGTGACTCGGCGCGATAGGGACGTTCGGCGTGGACTCGATCGTGTCCTGGGACACGGTCGGGCGTCTGGGCAGTGGGTTTCGGTAGTTGTGGACGAGTAGGACTCGACCGTGTCTCCTGGCACGGTCGGGTTCGGCTGACAGCTACCTTGGCTATTCCGGACGAGCAAGACTCGATCGCGTCTTGGACGACAGTCGAGTCCGTACGGCATGCTCGGCATTTTCTCGCGGCGTGACTTTTCCCAGTGGATATTTTCCGGCCGGTTGGACATTTTCCGGCAGGTTGGACATTCTTTTTACGTCTTATGTCCGTTTTCTCGCCTAAAAATGTCGTCGTATGTGCAGGACGCGTCGTAAGGCCATTTATGTCGATCCGTGCTTCGTTTTCTTTATTTGGACTACTCAATTTCGTATCATTCCCTCCCCCTTTAAAGCGATTCGTCCTCGAATCGGCATTGATCTCATCTCCAAAGGGATAAAAGAAAGTCACCAAATAGATAATAAGCCCAAAAATATCGGACGTTCGAGTGTGGCGCAGAACTTTGAGGTGATAAACGAATGGATATTTCAAAGGGCAACCGACAAAATAACTATCATGATTAACATAAAAATGATAATTATTTTGTGAGGCAAAGCCTTTATCATCGTGGTTGAACTCACCAGATGCAATTTCAAGAATGAAGAAAATTGCCTCGTAATCGTCTTTCACATCAAAATATTGGAAAGGCTCGTCTTTAGGCTCGGTATCATAAACAGGAACCACTGGATAAATATAACACTGTTCTTCATCTTTATCAAAAATAGGTGACCCATCATAATCATGGATTTCGGGAAGTATGGTCGTGGGGATGTGGATTATGGTGGATGACTGGTGGTCCATCGTGGCGGCGGTCGTGTGGCATGGTGGTTGTGAGACATGGGAAGCTGGATCTCGATCCGGTACTGCTGTACTAGCGACAATCAGGGCTGCCAAAACTGGGGAAGACGACGGTGGCGGCACAGGTAAATTTTCGTCATCCCATTGACAAGAACTGTCAAAAACTCCATCAATGGCGGTAGCCAAGTGAGACCAGAAGAAATCAAATTCCTCCATTTTAGTTCCATAATCGGTATGGTTAGAGTCAAGAGATAGTTCTTCACAAGAACTCGTTGAATTAATAGCCCAAGGAGATGACCCTGGTCTCCGATACCAGTTATGATACGAATTATCCGGGGAGAGTGGATACGTATCGTTCGGAGTGTGCGTATGAATATCGTAGCGGAAGTCTTTTTACGATTAGGGTGTTTTGGAGTGTATTTTATGGGAGTAATATCGAATATGGCAAGGAAAATTCGAACAAATGGAAAATGGAAGTAATATCGGAAAAAGTGATAATATCGATCAAGAAGACTTGAACGATCAAGAACAAGGGTTTATCGAATTAGACCTATAACTCGATAAGGTGATTTCTTCTCAAGACCTATTGAGAATCAATCGGATTAATACTCGAAAACGCGTCGAATAAAAATCAAGTTTCGGTAAAAATCATTTACCAAGGATAGAAAACACAATGTGTATTCTTATACTTCAACATTTATAATACTCTCATTACAAGACTTATCAAAGCCTATTTATAGTAAAAAAACTAACTCTACCTATAACAATAAAAAAAACAATTCAAAGATTATAAAATCTTTGAATAATCAAAACAAATCAACATAAAATACAAAAAGGGAACACAAATCAAATAAAAGGGAGACACAATCCCTCAAATAAGTAAAGAAAGAAAAAGAGGACAAAAATACACAAAAGTGTATAAAATATGGAAATTTGCCGTGAGAACTCGACCGTGTCCGTGACACGGCTGTCATGTCGACAAGCGCCGGCAGGGGACTCGACACGGGCGCGGCCCGACAAGGGCGTCGCGGTGACTCGACCGTGTACGCTGACCGGCCGCAGTCGGCTGTAACGAGGGCGTCCGCGATGACTTCGTCCGACAGTGACTCGTCGCGATAGGGACGTTCGGCGTGGACTCGATCGTGTCCTGGAACACGGTCGGGCGTCTGGGCAGTGGGTTCTGGTAGTTGTGGGCGAGTAGGACTCGACCGTGTCTCCTGGCACGGTCGGGTTCGGCTGACAGCGACCTTGGCTATTCCGGACGAGCAAGACTCGACCGTTTCGGACGACACAGTCGAGTCCGGCCGGCAATGCTCGGCATTTTCCTAAGCGTGACTTTTCCGAGTGGATATTTTCCGGACGGTTGGACATTTTCCAGCAGGTTGGACATTCTTTTTACGTCTTATGTCCGTTTTCTCACCTGAAAATGTCGTCGTATGTGCAGGACCCGTCGTAAGGCCATTTATGTCGATCCGTGCTTCGTTTTCTTTATTTGGACTACTCAATTTCGTATCACCCGTTAATATACTTTAATGATTCGTGGTCCGAATGTATGATGAAATGCTTCGGCCGAAGATAGTGACTCCAATGATCAAGAGCTCTCACTATGGCGTAGAACTCCTTGTCGTAAGTGCAATAGTTGAGTCGAGCCCTACCCAACTTTTCTGAAAAGTATGCAATATGCCGCCTGCCTTGGATGAGGACCGCCCCAATACCAACTCCACTAGCATCACACTCCACCTCGAACGGCTGTGCAAAATCGGGTAACGCCAAGATAGGCACTTCACATAACCTTGCCTTTAACTTTTCAAACGCCCCTTGGGCAGCCCTGCTCCACACAAACGGACCCTTCTTCAAACACTAAGTTATCGGACTTGTTATGGTGCTGAAATCTCGAATAAACCTCCGATAAAAAGAGGCAAGACCGTGGAACGATCTAAGTTCAGTCACGGTTTTAGAAGTAGGCCATGACTTAATAGCTTCAATTTTCCCCTGATCAACTCCATCCTTCGAGACAACATAGCCAAGAAAAGTTATGCTCCTGATGAAAAACGCACACTTTTCTTTCTTTCCATACAGCCTCTAAGACCTAAGAGTCTCGAATACTTGCCGTAGATGTCCGAGATGCTCCTCCATCGATCGACTATAAACCAAAATATAATCCAAATAAATGACCACAAATCTGCCCAAAAATGCCTTAATTACTTCGTTCATTAAACGCATGAAAGTACTCGAGGCATTCGAAGTCCAAATGGCATGATAGTCCACTCATACAACCCATGCTTAGTTTTGAAGGCCGTCTTCCACTCATCTCCTTCCCGCATCCGAATCTGGTGATAGCCACTTCGTAAATCAATTTTAGAAAAGACCACCGAGCCATGTAGCTCGTCCAACATATCATCGAGCCTTGGTATCGGGAATCGATACTTGATCGTTATGTTATTTACGGCCCTGCTATCGATACACATAAACTTTCGCGAACATACCCGTGGCTCATCAGTTCTTCAATCTGCTTCTGAAGTTCCTTCGTTTCCTCGGGATTACACCTATAGGCAGCTTTATTTGGAAGAGATGCACCTGGTATAAGGTCGATTTGATGTTCAATTCCACGAATTGGTGGCAAACCCGATGGCAATTCTTCAGGGAAGACGTTCGCGAACTCATGTAATAAGTCGGCCACTGTATCTTCGTATTTCACCGCCATGAAATCATCTTGAGTCTCCTTTATCACCAGCATGTAAACACGCTCGCCACTTTCCATAGCTTGTTCAACTTCCTTCTCGCTCGCGAACATGGTGAGGTTCGGTTTTTCCCCTCGTTTGGCACCCATGGACCGGATAGCTTGGGGTGACATCGGCTTCAACAAGATCTTCTTTCCCTTTTCTCGCAACTCATATTCGTTGCTCCTTCCCCGATGCAAAACATCCCTATCAAATAACCAAGGACGTCCCAAAAGCACGTGACAAGCATCCATTGGAATCACATCACACAATATCTCATCGTGATATGAGCCTATTGCTAATCCGACCCGAACTTGCTTTGAAACCCTTACCTTACTTCCGTCATCAAGCCAATGTAAAGCATATGGCTTAGGGTGAGTTGTGGTGGTTAGTCCAAGCTTTGTCACCATTTCACTCGAAGCTACGTTGGTGCAACTCCCTCCATCGATAATCAAACACCACTTATCTCCAACTTGACACTTTGTATGGAATATTTGGTCCCGCTGTTATGACTCGCTCGGAACCGACTTGGCTTGCAGAGTGCGAAGGACCAAGGTTGTATCGTAATTCAGAGCATCGTAAGCCTCACATTCTTCTACTTCTTAGTCCTCCATGTTGAAATTAAACACATCACCTAGTCTTTGTTTTTCGTCCTCAACCAACAATTCGTCTCGGATTGTGACAGCTTCCCTTAGTGTCACCACTCGCTTGTTCGGACAAGCATTTTGATAATGCCCGAATCCTTGACATTTGAAACATCTCACTTTAGCCAAACTCGTCTCCTTCGGTACGTAAGGGGTTTTAGGAGTCGCAACAGGAACCGGAGTCGGTACAGTTGCCTTAGTAGTTGAACTAGACCCGACACTTGGGTTTCCAAATTTGACTGGAAACTCGGGTTTATACAACTTCATCCTGTTTTGAGCTTCTAACTTCACACATAGCCCACATAATGTATCGAAGTCCTCGTATGGATACAGTTCCACCGAGTTAGCTATGCTTCTGTTCAAGCCACGCAGGAATCGCGACATCTTCTGCTCCTCATTCTCCTCTATCTCTCCCATTAATGTTAGATTCTCAAACTCCTCAATGTATTCACTGAAAATCATCTTCCCTTGCATGAGATCTGCAATTTTTTTGTACAAGGACAATCGATGTGATGTTGGTACATATCTTTTATGAAGTTTTCTTTTTAACGAATCCCACGAACGGATCTTATCTTTTCCCACACGGGTTCTTCGTGTTTTCACTCCTTCGTACCAAAGCGAAGCGCCTTTCCCCAACTTCAGAATTGCATACTTGCATCGTTTCTCATCGTCGAGATCTTTGAACTCGAACATACGATCAATTTTACATTCCCATTCCAGGTAAACCTCAGGGTCTGTTCCGCCAATGAACTCCGGAAGCTCGTTCACCTTGAACTCTTCGACCTGGCGTGAGGGTCGTTCATAGTCACCACGCCTAGGTTGCCAACGCTGATCGCGTTGTTCTGGTACGTCACGTAATGCGTCGTGAAGTTTTTCCAAGAAATCAGCGTCGTTGAGATCCATAATGCCAAAGATCACGAACTTGGGCTCCGATACCACTTATGATATGAATTCAGCACTTGTGATGCGAATTCTCTATCGGTACAGCGGAAGGCTGTTTTGACGAGCGGAAGCGATCAGCAAGGAACTGTCGGGAACTGATGATAACAGTTTGCTACAGCAATAATAGGGGCGAGCAGTATGTGTGCGCGGTGAAGACGGAAACTCGATACAGCAACAAGACAGGAACCTTGGTCAAAATGTAGAAGACTTGATACATGCCACCTCCCAACAGCAACACTCGAAACAGCACGTTTCGGTCGGACACGGATTGAAAACAGGAAACAAGTTCGAAGAATCGAACAACACTTGATGCGAACTACCGAACAAGTATGAAACTGTATCGAAAACAAATAGAATATCGAAACAGGATAGAAACCGTTGTTTTTATCCAATTAGACCTATAATTCGATAAAGAGATTTCTCCTCAAGACCTATTAAGAATCAATCAGATTAATACTCGAAAACGCGTCGAATAAAAACTAAGTTTTGATGAAAAACATTCACCAGGGAAAACACACAGTGTTCTTATTTCTTCAACATTCAATAATTATTACAACTCATCGCCACTATTTACAGGCAAAGTATCCTGACAAGATAAACTAAACTAATACAAGTTGTACTTAAAATAATGACAAGATAATAAAAGGTTCCCCCATGTCACTTGCAAACAAAAGTAAAAGCTGGGACTTGTCTCCATATTCTTCCTGACAGCCGCTTTTTCCTACAACAAGTTGCCCAGAATCCTGCTGCCTTTATAATAAAGAAATGCTGAAAATTCTTTTATTATTTTGCTACCACTTGGACCTTTCCCCCCTCAAGTTGCAATTTGCCTTTTGTTTAAGTTATTCCAATTCCGACTATCAAGGTAACTCCGTGTCTCGTAACTGTTTTCTCGCCCAAGTACGTTGGCGTATGGTCGAGGTATTTTATGTCAATTCTTACTTCGTCTACTTCGCTTGGAGTAGTCGGTTTCGTATCAGTGCCACACTATGCCGGAAGAACGAAAGTCACTGTCGGCCGAACTCGACCGTGCCAGGCGACACGGTCGAGTCCTACTCTTCCGGAAAGTGCTGAATGACTGTCTGCCCAACCCGACCGTGTCCCGAGACACAATAGAGTCCTACTCGCCCAGAATGTCGGAACTGACTGCTACCCCAACCCGACCGTGTCCTGGAGCACGGTCGAGTCCTGCCGACCAAAGTTGTGCGCGCCGCGACCGTGTCAAGCGACACGGCCCGTGTCCTGCCGGCAGCCCTCCTTACTTTATACACTTTGGTGTATTGATTGTCTTCCTTTTCTTTCTTTACTTATTTTAGGGATTGTGTTCCCCTATTTTGTGATTTGTCTTGTGTTACCCTTTTTGTATTTTATTTTGATTTGCTTTTATTATTCAAAGATTTTGTAATCTTTGAATTGTTTATTTAATTATTGTAAGAAGACTTAGTTCTTCTATAAGTAGCCTTGTATAAGCATTGTATCAATTGAATGTTGAAGTAAAAGATTACACTTTGTGTTTTCATCCTTGGTGAATGATTTTCATCGAACTTTGATTTTTACTCGACGCATTTTCGAGTATTAATCCGATCGATTCTCAATAGGTCTTGAGAACAAATCCTCTTATCGAATTATAGGTCTAATTCGATAAACCTTTGTTCTTGATCGTTCAAGTCTTCTTGATCTATATTATCACTTTATCCGATATTACACCCATAAAACTACATCCGAAATACACTACTCATAAAAGACTTCCGCTATGATTTTCTTATACACACTCCGACCGATACATATTCATCTTTCCGAGCGAATTCGTATCATTAGGACTGACTACTACCCCAACCCGACCGTGTCCTGGAGCACGGTCGAGTCCTGCCGACCAAAGTTGTGCGCGCCGCGGCCGTGTCAAGCGACACGGCCCGTGTCCTGCCGGCAGCCCTCCTTACATTATACACTTTGGTGTATTGATTGTCTTTCTTTTCTTTCTCTACTTATTTTAGGGATTGTGTTCCCCTATTATGTGAATTGTGTTCCCCTTTTTGTATTTTATTTTGATTTGCTTTTATTATTCAAAGATTTTGTAATCTTTGAATTGTTTATTTAATTATTGTAAGAAGACTTAGTTCTTCTATAAGTAGCCTTGTATAAGCATTGTATCAATTGAATGTTGAAGTAAAAGATTACACTTTGTGTTTTCATCCTTGGTGAATGATTTTCATCGAACTTTGATTTTTCGACGCGTTTTCGAGTATTAATCCGATCGATTCTCAATAGGTCTTGAGAACAAATCCTCTTATCGAATTATAGGTCTAATTCGATAAACCTTTGTTCTTGATCGTTCAAGTCTTCTTGATCGATATTATCACTTTATCCGATATTACACCCATAAAACTACATCCGAGATACACTATTTATAAAAGACTTCCGCTACGATTTTCTTATACACACTCCGACCGATACATATTCATCTTTCCGAGCGAATTCGTATCAAATCTCTTGCTGCAACTTATTATATAAGACTATTTCGAAAATTATTGTTCACCGTATGCGTGATAGCTTGGATGCCTTGATTGACCCGGCTCAGACTGCTTTCATTCGTGGGAGAAGGATTAGTGATAATATCTTTCTTGCTCAGGAACTTCTTCATGGTTATGGGCAGAGGGGGATGCCTAGACGGTGTGTGTTTAAAGTTGACCTTATGAAAGCTTATGACACTCTTGAGTGGGATTTTGTGCTGATTGCTCTGCAGTGTATGGGTTTCCATCAGTCGTGATACGAATTTGCTCGGAAAGATGAATATGTATCTGCAGTGTATGGGTTTCCATCAGTCGTGATACGAATTCGCTCGGAAAGATGAATATGTATCGGTCGGAGTGTGTATAAGAATATCGTAGCGGAAGTCTTTTATGAGTAGTGTATTTTGGATGTAGTTTTATGGATGTAATATCGGATAAAGTGATAATATCGATCAAGAAAACTTGAACGATCAAGAACAAAGGTTTATCGAATTAGACCTATAATTCGATAAGATGATTTCTTCTCAAGACCTATTGAGAATCGATCGGATTAGTACTCGAAAACACGTCAATAAAAATCAAGGTTCGATGAAAATCATTCACCAAGGATGAAAACACAAAGTGTAATCTGTTACTTCAACATTAAATTCTACATTACAATACTTATGCAAGGATACTTATAGGAAGCCAAGTCTCCCTACCAATATTAAAGAAAATAATTCAAAGATTACAAAATCTTTGAATAATCAAAACAAATCAAAATAAAATACAAAGGGGAACACAAGATCATAATTTAGGGGAAACACAATCCCTAGAATGAGTAAAAAAGGAAAAGAAAAGACAAACAACACAAAAGTGTATAAAAAATGAAGGCTGCCGGCTGGACACGGGCCGTGTCGCTTGACACGGCCGCGGCGCGCGCATCTTGGTCGGCAGGACTCGACCGTGTCCTGGAACATGGCCGGGTTGTCTGGGCAGGTATTCTGGCATTTCTGGACGAGTAGGACTCGACTGTGTCGCTTGGCACGGTCGGGTTGGACGGCAGGCGTTCCGGCATTTCTGGGCGAGTAGGACTCGACCGTGTCGCCTGGCACGGTCGGGTTGGACGGGCAGGCATTCCAGCATTTCTAGGCGAGTAGGACTCGACCGTGTCGCCTGGCACGGTCGGGTTGGACGGGCAGGCGTTCCGGCATTTCTGGGCGAGTAGGACTCGACCGTGTCGCCTGACACGGTCGGGTTCGGCCGACAGTGACTTTGGCTTGTCCGGGACAGTGCGGCATGGGCCGTGTCGGATGACATGGCCGGGTTCGGCGGGCAGGTGCACGTGCATGGCGCGTTGTAAGGCCATTTACGTCGATCCTTGCTTCGTCTTCTTCATTTGTAATACTCGTTTTTGCATTATTCCCAACCCCTTTAAAAAGAATTGTCCTCAATTCCGCAATCCCATTGTTTCCATACGAACTAATCAATGCCACTACCTCAAAAATGTCTGCGGTGCGCATATGGTTCAAAATCTTGAGGCGGTAGGCAGTAGGGAGTCTCAGGGAATCACCAACAAAATAACTATCATTATTAATAAAATAATAATTATTCTGCGAGGCAACATCGATATCATGACATGACTCATCGTCAATGGCGTGTTCCGTGTCCCGCTCGCTGGCAAACATGGTAAGTTTCGGTTTTTCAACCCGATTGGAGCTCAAAGAACGAAAGGTGGCATCGGTTTAAGAACAATTTTTTTGCCTTTATCCTGGAGTTCATATTCGTTACTTCTTCCTCGATGCACGACGTCTCTATCAAATAGCCATGGCCATCCCAAGAGTATATGGCATGCATCCATCGGGAGTACATCACATAATATGTCGTCACCGTATGAACCCATAGTCAAACCGACCCGCACTTGCTTCGAAACTTTCACTTTATTCCCGTCATCGAGCCAATATAATGCGTATGGTTTTGGACGAGTAGTAGTGATAAGTCCGAGCTTCGTCACCACCTCACTTGAAGCTACATTAGTACAACTTCCTCCATCGATGATCAAACTACACCATTTGTTCCCGACTTGACACTTGGTGTGAAATATTTGATCCCGTTGTTCCGAATCATTCGAAACAGGTTTGACATGTAAAGTATGAAGAACTAAGGTTGTATCATAGTTTGTGATACGAATTATCTCGGAGAGGTGGATACGTATCGTTCGGAGTGTTTGTATGAATATCGTAGCGGAAGTCTTTTTTACGATTATGGGTGTTTTTGGATGTATTTTGTGGGGGTAATATCGAATATGACAATGAAAATTCGAACAAATGAAAAATGGAAGTAATATCGGAAAAAGTGATAATATCGATCAAGAAGACTTGAACGATCAAGAACAAGGGTTTATCGAATTAGACCTACAATTCGATAAGGTGATTTCTTCTCAAGACCTATTGAGAATCAATCGGATTAATACTCGAAAACGCGTCGAATAAAAATCAAGTTTCGATGAAAAGCATTCACCAAGAATAGAAAACACAATGTGTATTCTTATACTTCAACATTCATAATCTATATCATTACAAGACTTATCAAAGCCTATTTATAGGAAAAAAACTAACTCTACCTATAACAATAAAAAAAACAATTCAAAGATTATAAAATCTTTGAATAATCAAAACAAATCAACATAAAATACAAAAAGGGAACACAAATCAAATAAAAGGGAGACACAATCCCTCAAATAAGTAAAGAAAGAAAAAGAGGACAAAAATACACAAAAGTGTATAAAATATGGGGCTGCCGGCAGTGACTCGACCGTGTCCGCTTGACACGGTCGCGGCGTGACAGGGACGTCCGACAGTGACCCGTCCGACAGTGACTCGGCGCGATAGGGACGTTCGGCGTGGACTCGATCGTGTCCTGGAACACGGTCGGGCGTCTGGGCAGTGGGTTTCGGTAGTTGTGGGCGAGTAGGACTCGACCGTGTCTCCTGGTACGGTCGGGTTCGGCTGACAGCGACCTTGGCTATTCCGGACGAGCATGACTTGACCGTTCCGGACGACACGGCCGAGTTCGGTCGGCAGTGCTCTGCATTTTCCGGCAGGCATGACTTTTTCCGGCAGGCTGGATATTTTCCGGCCGGTTGGACATTTTTCGGCAGGTTGGACATTCTTTTTACGTCTTATGTCCGTTTTCTCGCCTAAAAATGTTGTCGTACGTGCATGACGCGTTGTAAGGCCATTCACGTCGATCCTTGCTTCGTTTTCTTTATTTGGACTAGTCAATTCCGTATCATCCCCTCCACCTTTAAAGGGAATTGTCCTCAATTCCGATCTTCCTTCGTCATCAAGATAATTAATTAAAGCCTCTAAGTACTTGATCTTAAAAATGTCCGCCGTGCGTACATGGCCCAAAATTTTGAGACGATAGGTAGTGGGGGGCCCTCGAGAATCACCAACAAAATAACTATCATTATTAACAAAATAATAATAATTACTTCGCCCGGTAATACTGATATCATGACATGAGTAGATATCTGAAATGGGACGCACGGTTAACTCCACATCGGGTTCCTCCTCCAGAATTGGAAACACTGATAATTTCACGTCGGGTTCACCATCAAAAATGGAAAACACGGAATCAATTATGGGTTCCTCTTCGTCAACTGGTTCGGTATCAAATAATGGTGGCCCTTCATAATCCGGCCCAATTTTCATGACACTAACCGGCTCCTCATCATTAAAATAATTTGACCCGTTTTGATCAATTTGGCCAACACAACTAATTAGATTATGCTCATAATAGTAATATCCAAGTTCGTCAATTAGGGAAATACGGCTCAACTCATCTTCTTCGTTGTATGGCGCCGTTGAAACCTCTGTCTCGTCTAATTCATTAAAAATGACAGTAGGGACATCATCTTCATGGAGAAAGGACTCTACTGGGAATTCCTTGATGGGGTGTTGTGTCGAGAATTATACTCTCCGACCGGCGATCGCCTCGGAGATCGGGCGACCTAGCCTGTGCCGAGCAGCCGAGGCAGAACTGCCGACCAGCGACCAGGTGGCCTAGCCTTAGCCCCGCAGACAAGATGTATCCGCAAACCGAAGGTCCCAGGACGAGTCCCGGTGCCGAGCGATCGACATCTAAAGACGATCGTCTCTCGGTACATGGCGATCAACTCCTGGCGGCCGACTAGCAGACGATCATCTCTCGGCACTTGCCGACCGATCCTTGGTGACCGACCGATGCCGACGCTCAGCAACTGGCTGATGCTGACCTCTGATGACCATCTAGAGACGACCGCCTCATGCCACTCAAAGCCGATGGTCATCCAGTCGGCAAAGGCCAAGCCTCAGGACAGACCCTATGTGCAGCGCCGAGACAAGATCCGCATATCACGGATCATTGACCACAGCCTGTCAGCATCCGTCCACCAGCCGAAAAGCCCGCCGAAAGTTGCCAGTAGGACCGCATGTGACAGTGACTCCGGACGCGTGCTGGCTCCTCATTGGACCGCACAGCTGGCTGCCGGCTGTAACCTTGGACTTTAGGCAGACTGCCCATGTGACCTTTAGGACGATCGCCCCATTATTATAATGGCCGGAATACGATCGCCCGCTAGGATACAAGGCTTCTCAGCCTCTATAAATACAAGGCAGCCTGCACTTGTCAAAGGACCGAAATTCTTACTCTCTGAGCTCTCGGATTTTTCCTCACTGAACAAGCACTCTCTGCATTCCCATGAGATTTCACACAGCACTTGGCTTTCTCCAACTCTTGGCAACAACTATCTTTCGGTACTTTCTTCTCTCGGCCTCTCTCATCAAGAAGACGATCGGCAGGGACGAAGAACATCGAGCTTCGCTCAAGAGCCGGATTAACAGAGTCTTTTTACACTCATTGTACTTAGATTCTCACATTAATACTTGTATCCACGAATATTTGTATTAATAATATCTCGCGAGAGCATTCAAGCTCGGGCCTAACAAACCCGGAAAATCTTGTGTTATTCATATTCTCTCGGAAGTGCTCCCGCAAATTTTGTTTGTTGTCCGTTCATTCCAGCAGTATTTAATCTTCGGATAAATATTTTGGGCAACAACAATTGGTGCTAGAGGAAGGGGATCTAACCCTCAAATTTTTATTCCTACCATCCCGAAGAACACTCACTGTTCTCGGGGCATATACTTGAAGTGACACTCACTGCGCTTCAAAGAAATCTTTCAGAAATCATGTCTTCCGCCTCCGCGTCGAAGAAAACCGCTGACCAGCCCGCCAGACGCCTCGTTCCGTCCCAGTCCGAGCCACAGCCGATGGCGAAAGGTAGCCTCTCGCTCGATCAGCTCCGAACCATGGAACAGATCGACGAGGCCATGGCCGTCGTACAGGAACGACAGTAGTGCTCTCGACGCGCCTCCCGTTATCACCCCCTCGGCCGTCCACCGGAAGTCCAAGCGGAAGCTCAAGGCGTTACTGGCCGAGCGATCGCCACGAGGCTCTCATCCGCAAGGAGAGACGCTCGCCAGTCGGGGCACCTCTATCTTCGATCGCCTGGGCAGTGACCCGTCTTGGCGACCGTGGCAGTCCGGCCCCAGTTACGAGATGACGGAGTTTGAGTCCGTCACCAGGAGCTCGGCCTACCCGACTCCCATAAGGCAGCCCAGCCGTCTGGCTCCCCCTCGCCAAATAGCCGAGGTCGGCAGCAGCAGAGTCCGAAGATCGGTATACGATCGCCTCGGCTCCCGCTCCCAAAGCCGATCCGCAAGCGACCGAGCCACGGCGATGGCCGCAATGCAACGTCAGCTCGACGACATGAAGGCGCTCCTGGAATCCGGGGCAGGCGCCAAGAAGACAATCGCCGAGCTGAGCGAGCCGCTCACGGTCGACATCGAGCTCGCCCCTGTGCAGCACAAGATCGCTCCCCCGCAAACACCTTTGTACGAGGGGAGATCAGACCCCGAAATGCACCTGAGCAAGTTCAACATCTACATGACCGGGTGTGGGGCATTTGACGCGACCAGGTGCCGAATGTTCCCTATGCGCTGGACGACCTCGCCTACAGGTGGTACACCTCATTGCCACCTCGGTCCATTGGCTCCTTTAACCAGCTGGCGCACGTCTTCACAGAGTACTTCTCCACCAGGGTCGCTCGGCCGGAAGGTCCCCTTCGCATGATGCAAATCAAGCAGGGAGAAGAAGAGTCCGACTCGGACTACATCGACCGAGTAGACGAGATCATCCTCAACGGCGAGCCCGTAAGCGATGAGATCGCCCTCCACTCGGTCCTAGCAGGATTCCATGTCTTTTCGCATATGTTCAGGCATCTTACGAAGAGCCAACCCACGACCTACGCGACCTTCCGAGCTAGAGACGCAGACTTTCTGGCCAGGCAAAGGTTTCTCCTCAGCCTATGAGCAGCGCGATCGGCGCCCGGACGACGGTCTCCCTCTCGATCGCCGATATCAACCTACGAATAACGCGATCGGCAGCCGAGCGACGATCGCCAGTCTTCCAGCCCGATCGCCGATCATCACGCTACATCACCAAAACTGGAGGACTCGCTCGCCATCTACAGTCCAGCATTTAACATAACGGACTAAGGCTCGCGATCGCCTCCACCGCACATCATAAAGCCATGGTCCTGGTAGTCGCTGGAACCGGCTGCTTCAGCCATGTAAGGTCCCTTTCGGCCAAGATCGCCTGCCCTTCATTTAAATACGAGGCCGGCGTAGTCTGAGGGCCCTCCAAAATTAATCAGTGGACACGATCGTTCGCCCTCAAGGTCCATCATCTAACTTGGTGAACCCGGACAAAGCGACACGTACCACTACCCCCGTCTCAACATACACCGTCGAGGTTCGCCATCTCCATGGCGGGCCGAGGTGGAAGCAGAGCTAACAAGCCGCGGGTGTGGAGTTGAATCATCCGACGCTGCCCCGCGCAAGGACTCCTCTCGACCAAGACCACACGCCCTTCGTTTAAATACGAGGCGAGGCGCAGCCTAACAGAGTACCCTCACAATAAAATGAGTCACGAGACACTCAATGTCTTCGCGCACCAACACACGGTCATGGAGTCGGTCCATCGAACTCCGCGACTGTGCACGGTTCCTCAGCGACGAAACAATCAAGTTTCTACGAGGGATCGGCCAATGTTGTTTTTTGCAGGTACAAGACCGAAAGATAGCTAGCCAATCGAATATGATCGCCCAAGTCCGAATCCAAAGTCAGCTCAGCAAGATCGCCCGTCCTCATCCTACACGATCGCCAGAAAGAACCTGTTGTTGCCCAAAATATTTATTCGAAGATTAAATACTGCTGGAATGAACGGACAACAAACAAAATTTGCGGGAGAACTTCCGAGAGAATATGAATAACACAAGATTTGCCGGGTTTGTTAGGCCCGGGCTTGAATGCTCTCGCGAGATGTTATTAATACAAATATTCGTGGATACAAGTATTAATGTGAGAATCTAAGTACAATGAGTGTAAAAAGACTCTGTTAATCTGGCTCTTGAGCGAAGCTCGGTGTTCTTCGTCCCTGCCGATCGTCTTCTTGATGAGAGAGGCCGAGAGAAGAAAGTACCGAAAGATAGCTGTTGCCAAGAGTTGGAGAAAGCCAAGTGATGTGTGAAATCTCGTGGGAATGCAGAGAGTGCTTGTTCAGTGAGGAAAAATCCGAGAGTTCAGAGAGTAAGAATTTCGGTCCTTTGACAAGTGCAGGCTGCCTTGTATTTATAGAGGCTGAGGAGCCTTGTATCCTAGCGGGCGATCGTCTTCCGGCCATTATAATAATGGGGCGATCGTCCTAAAGGTCACATGGGCAGTTTGCCTAAAGTCCAAGGTTACAGCCGGCAGCCAGCTGTGCGGTCCAATGATGAGCCAGCACGCGTCCGGAGTCACTGTCACATGCGGTCCTACTGACAACTTTCGGCGGGCTTGTCGGCTGGTGGACGGATGCTGACAGGCTGTGGTCAATGATTCGTGATATGCGGATCTTGTCTCGGCGCTACACGTGGGGTCTGTCCTGAGGCTTGGCCTTCGCCGACTGGATGACCATCGGCTTTTAGTGGCATGAGGCAGTCGTCTCTAGCTGGTCATCAGAGGTCGGCATCGGCCAGTTGCTGAGGGTCGGCATCAGTCGGTCACCAAGGGTCGGTCGGCAAGTGCCGAGAGATGATCGTCTGCTAGTCGGCCGCCAGGAGTCGATCGCCAAGTATCGAGAGACGATCGTCTTTAGATGTCGATCGCTCGGCACCGGGACTCGTCCTGGGACCTTCGGTTGGCCGATACATCTTGTCTGCGGGGCTAAGGCTAGGCCGCCTGGTCGCTGGTCGGAAGTTCTGCCTCGACTGCTCGACACAGGCTAGGTCGCCCGATCTCCGAGGCGATCACCGATCGGAGAGTATAATTCTCGACACAACAGATGCCAAGAAGTCCCTTTCATGATCAAGTCCTTGCCAAAGTCTTGCAAAAGATATCACATGAGAAAGATGATTATCTCATCCCTTCAAAGGAGGAAGAAGCCATGCATGATGTTGCTTTCAATCTTTGTCAAAATCTTTGATAGTTTAGTTTATTATTTACTTGTCTTTTAGCTTGATCTTGTGTGATCTTGTTTGATCTTATTAGTAGTTGTAATGGCTATATATTAGCCTCATATTCATCATTTGAAATCAACTTTTGAAGCTTGCAAAAACGAAATACACTTGTGTATGTTCATTGTTGAATGATTTTCAGCACAACATGATTATAATTCGACGCGTTTTCGAGTTGTAATTTTAATCGATTCTCAATAGGTCTTGAGGAGAGATTGCTTTATCAAACTATAGGTCTAGTTTGATAATTTACTTTCATATTATCTTGTTTACGGAAACCGAATTGCCCTACTTTCGGTTGAATCTTACGAGTGTTACACAAATACGAGTGTTGTGAGGTAACAAAACATTTCCGCTGCAATTTCCGGTGAATTTACGTTCATCTTAATACGTAATTCGTATCAATTTTCTCGCCTAAAAATGTAGTCGCACGTGTATGGCGCATTGTAAGGCCGTTTACGTCGATCCTTGCTTCGTCTTCTTCATTTGTAATACTCATTTTCGCATCATTCCCTCCCCCTTTAAAAAGAATTGTCCTCAATTCCGCAATCCCCTCGTTTACAGACGAATTAATCAATGCCACTGCCTCAAAAATATTTGCATTGCGCATATGGTTCAAAATATTGAGACGGTAGGCAGTAGGGAGTCTAAGAGATTCACCAACAAAATAACTATCATTATTAATAAAATAATAATAATTGTTCTGCGAGGCAACATCGATATCATGACATGACTTATCGTCAATGGTGTGTTCCGCCTCCCGCTCGCTGGAAAACATGGTAAGCTTCAGTTCTTCAACCCGATTGGAGCTCACAGAACGAATAATTTGAGGTGGCATCGGTATAAGAACAATTTTTTTTGCCTTACGTTACTTCTTCCTCGATGCACAACATCTCTATCAAATAGTCATGGTCGTCCCAAGAGTATATGGCATGCATCCATCGGGAGTACATCACATAATATGTCGTCACCGTATGAACCCATAGTAAAACCGACCCGCACTTGCTTCGAAACTTTCACTTTACTCCCGTCATCGAGCCAATGTAACGCGTATGGTTTTGGATGGGTAGTAGTGATGAGTCCGAGTTTCGTCACCACCTCAATTGAAGCTACATTAGTACAACTTCCCCTGTCGATTATCAAACTACACCATTTGTCTTTGATTTGACATTTGGTGTGTAATATTTGGTCACGTTGCTCTATATCGCTCGAAGCCATTTTGACTTGTAAAGTGCCAAGGACTAGACTCGTATCATAATCGGGAGCCTCTTAAGTCTCGCACTCTTCTTCTTCGTCGTCGTCCAAGTTAAACACATCACCTAGCCTTTCTTATTCGTCCTTGACTAGCGACTCGTCTCGGACCGTAATTGATACGAATTCTCGCTGATGATGCGAATTCGCTATCGATACAGCAGGAAGCTGTTTTGACGAGCGGAAGCGAATCGGAAAGAAACTATCGGGAACTGGTAACAACAGTTCGCTACACCAATAACAATGGCTGGCGGTACGCGCACGCGGCGGGAAATGATGATAGCAACTCGATACAGCAACAAGACAGGAACTGGTCGAATGGAAATGACTCGGAACAGGCAATTTCCAAACAGCGCCACTCGAAATAGTTCGGTCGGATGCGAATTGAAAACAGGAAACAAGTTTGAACGATCGAACAACTCTTGATGCGATAAACTGAACAAGTATAACACCGTATCGAAAACAAGAAGAATATCGAAACAAAACCGAAACAGTTGTTTTATCGAATTAGACCTATAATTCGATAAAGTGATTTCTTCTCAAGACCTATTGAGAATCAATCGGATTAATACTCGAAAACGCGTCGAATAAAAATTAGGTTTTGATGAAAAGCATTCACCAAGAGAAAACACAAAGTGTATTCTTATTTCTTTAACATTCAATAATTCCTTCATTACAACTTCATCGCCCTATTTATAGGCAAAAGTAGCCTGACAAGAGCCTGACAAAATAATCTTAAACTATTACAAGCTGGGTTTAAATAATGAAAAGATAATAAAAAGGTTCCTTATGTCACTTGCTAACAAAAGTAAAAGCTGGGCCTTGTCTCCAAGGTGAAAGCTGATAGCCGCTTTTTCACACAGCATGTTGCCGAGAATCCTGCTGCCCTTCTAATAATAAAAAATGCTGAAATTCTTTTATTCTTTTACCACTTGGGTCCCCTTCCCCCAAGATGCAAGTTTTAAGTTACTCCAAGTCCGGTTATTAAGGTAACTCTGTGTCTCGTTTTCTCGCCCAAGTATGTTGCATGGTCGCTTACGTCAATCATCACCTCGTCTTCTTCCCTTGGACTTGTCGACCCCGTATCATCCCCTCTCCCTTTAAAAGGAATTTTCCTCAATTCTGCCATCCCGTCGTCATCAAGATAAGGAGATAGATCACCTATGTTGAAAGTAGCATGCACTCCATAATCGCCCGGGAGTTCTAACTTGTAAGCATTGTCGTTCACCCTCATAACTATTCTAAATGGCACCTCGGTTCGTGGCATTATCTTATTCTTACGCTTACTCGGGAATCTTTCCTTCCTAAAATGCACCCAAACTAAATCCCCGACTTTGAACACTTTTGGCTTCCTTTGTTTGTTTGATTTTCTTTTGTACGCCTCATTTATCTCCTTGATTCCGTTACGCACCTGTTCGTGTAGTTTCATCATCGATTTTAGTTTTGACTCCGCATCCTTATGCACCAATTCGTCATTCGGTAATGGTATTAAATCTAACGGTATGTAAGGATTCAGACCATAAACTACTTCGAATGGTGATCGCGTCGTGGCATGAGTAGGAGAGCGATTATATGCGAACTCCGCATGTGCGAGCTTCAAATCCCAATCTCTTTGTGTTTTGCTTACCAAGCCTCGCAACAGCGTTCCCAGGGTTCGATTAGGTACTTCAGTTTGTCCGTCTGTTTGAGGATGATGCGAAGTACTAAACAAAAGCTTGGTTCCCACCTTTCTCCACAATGTGTTCCAAAAGTAGCTCAGAAACTTCGAGTCCCGGTCCGAAACAATAGTTTTCGGAACTCCATGTAATCGTACCACCTCTCGGAAATACAAGTCAGCAACATTACTCGCATCATCGGTTTTGTGATAAGAAACAAAATGAGCCATCTTTGAAAAATGCTCGACAACAACCATAATCGCATCCTTACCTCGTTGGGTTCGAGGCAAAGCAACAATGAAATCCACCGAGACATCTTCCCATGGCCTCTCCGGAATCGGTAAAGGTGTGTACATTCCTGGTTTGAATGAACTCTTCGCGACATGGCATGTCACACACTTACTAATTATATTATTAACATCCCCCTGCATCTTTGGCCAATAAAAATGTTCTTTAAGCACATCTAATGTCTTGACCGAACCAAAGTGTCTAGCAAAACCTCCCCCGTGAGCCTCTCGAACCAGCAATTCTCGAATCGTGTGCCTTGGTAGATAAAGACGATTTCCCTTAAAAAGAAAGTCTTCCTTTATCGAAAATTCTCCCATCGGTCTAGATTTGCAAAGGGCAAAGGTTTTGCCAAAATCCGCATCACTGTCATAATATTCTTTCACTGTATCGAATCCAAGCAATCGAATATTAAGGGTAGAGATTAAAGCATATCTCCTAGACAGCGCATCAGACACCATATTGCTCTTACCGTATTTATACTTCGATGAAAAGTGAAACGATTGCAAGAACTCCACCCACTTAGCATGTCTCGGACTCTACTTCTGTTGCCCATTAATATACTTTAACGATTCGTGGTCCGAATACAGAATAAAATGTTTCGGCCGAAGGTAATGGCTCCAATGATCAAGAGCTCTCACTATGGCATAGAACTCCTTGTCGTAAGTACAATAGTTGAGTCGAGCCCCACCCAACTTCTCCGAAAAGTATGCAATAGGCCGCCTGCCTTGAATGAGGACCGCCCTAATACCAACTCCACTAGCATCACACTCCACTTCGAACGGCTGTGCAAAATCGGGTAACGCCAAGATAGGTGCTTCACATAACCTTGTCTTCAACTTTTCAAACGCCCCTTGGGCAGCCCTGCTCCACACAAACGGACCCTTCTTCAAACACTCTGTTATCGGACTCGTTATGGTGCTGAATTCTCGAATAAACCTCCGATAAAAAGAGGCAAGACCGTGGAACGATCTAACTTCAGTTATGGTTTTGGGAGTAGGCCACGACTTAATAGCTTCAATTTTACCCTGATCAACCGACACTCCATCTTTCGAAACAACATAGCCCAGAAAAGTGATGCTCTGGATGAGAAACGCACATTTTTCTTTCTTTCCATAAAGCCTTTGAGACCTAAGAGTCTCGAATACTTGTCGTAGATGCCCGAGATGCTCCTCCACCGACCGACTATAAACCAAAATATCATCTAAATAAACAACCACAAATCTGCCCAAAAATATCTTCAGTACTTCGTTCATCAAACGCATGAAAGTACTCGGGGCATTCGTAAGTCCAAATGGCATGACGGTCCACTCATACAGCCCATGCTTAGTTTTGAAAGCCGTCTTCCATTCATCCCCTTCCCGCATACGAATCTGGTGATAGCCACTCCGCAAGTCAATTTTAGAAAAGACCACCGAGCCATGTAGCTCGTCTAACATATCATCAAGCCTTGGTATCGGGAATCGATACTAGATCGTTATGTAATTTATGGTCCGGATATTGATATACATCCGCCAAGACCCATCCTTCTTAGGAACAAGCAGGACCGGAACAGCACATGGACTTAAACTTTCTCGAACATACCCGTGGCTCATTAGTTCTTCAATCTGCTTCTGAAGTTCCTTCGTTTCCTCGGGATTACACCTATAGGCAGCCTTATTTGGAAGAGGCGCGCCTGGTATAAGGTCGATTTGATGCTCAATTCCATGGATTGGCGGCAAACCCGACGGCAATTCTTCAGGGAAGACGTCCGCGAACTCATGTAATAGGTCAACCACTGTATCCTCATTTTTCGCTACCACGAAATCATCTCGAGTCTCCTTTATCATCAGCATGTAAACACGCTCACCCCTTTCCATAGCGTGTTCAACTTCCCTCTCGCTAGCGAACATGGTGAGGTTTGGTTTTTCCCCTCGTTTGGCACTCATGGAACGGATAGCTTGAGGAGACATTAGTTTCAACACGATCTTCTTTCCCTTATCTCGCAACTCGTATTCGTTGCTCCTACCCCGATGCAAAACATCCTTATCAAATAACCAAGGACGTCCCAAAAGCACGTGACGACCATCCATCGGAATCACATCACATGATATCTCATCTCGATAGGAGCCCATTGCCAATCCGACCCGAACTCGCTTCGAAACCCTCACCTTACTTCCGTCATCAAGCCAATGTCATATGGCTTAGGGTGAGCGGTGGTGGTTAGTCCAAGCTTCGTCACCATTTCACTCGAAGCTACGTTTGTGCAACTCCCTCCGTCGATAATTAAACTACACCACTTATCTCCAACTTGACACTTCGTATGGAATATTTGGTCCCGTTGTTCTGACTCGCTCGGAACCGACTTGGCATGCAAAGTGCGAAGGACCAAGGCTGTATCGTAATTCGGAGCATCGTAAGACTCACATTCTTCTCCTTCTTCGTCCTCCATGCTGAAATCAAACACATCACCTAGTCTTTCTTTTTCGTCCTCAACCAACAATTCGTCTCGGATCGTGACAGCTTCCCTTAGTGTCACCACTCATTTGTTCGTACAAGCATTTTGGTAATGCCCGAACCCTTGACATTTGAAGATCTTACTTTAGCCAAACTCGTCTCCTTCGGCACGTAAGGGGTCTTAGGAATCACAACAGGGACCGGAGTCGGTACAGTCGCCTTAGTAGTTGAACTAGACCCGACACTTAGGTTTCTAAATTTGACTGGAAACTAGGGTTTATACATCTTCATCCTGTTTTCAGCTTCTAACTTCACACATAGCCCACATAATGTATCGAAGTCCTCGTATGGATACAGTTCCACCGAGTTAGCTATGCTTCGGTTCAAGCCCTGCAAGAATCGCGACATCTTCTGCTCCTCATTCTCCTCTATATCTCCCATTAATGTCAGATTCTCAAACCCCTCAATGTATTCACTGACATTCAACTTTCCTTGCATGAGATCTGCAATCTTCCTGTACAAGGACAACAAGTGTGATGTTGGTACATATCTTTTACGAAGTTTTCTTTTTAATGAATCCCACGAACGGATCTTTTCTTTCCCCGCACGAGTTCTTCGTGTTTTAATTCCTTCGTACCAAAGTGAAGCTCCTTTCCCCAACTTGAGAATTGCATACTTACACCTTCTCTCATCGTCAAGGTCTTTAAACTCGAACATGCGGTCAATTTTACATTCCCATTCCAAGTAGACTTCGGGGTCCGTTCCGCCAACGAACTCTGGAAGCTCATTAACCTTGAATTCTTCGACATGGCGTGAGGGTCGCTCATAGTCACCACGCCTAGGTTGCCAATGCTGGTCGCATTGTTCTAGTACGTCACACAATGCGTCACGAAGTTTTGCCAAGAAATCAGCGTCGTTGAGATCCATAATGTCAAAGATCAAGAACTTGGTCTCCAATGCCACTTATGATACGAATTTTCGCTGATGATGCGAATTCGCTATTGATACAGTAGGAAGCTATTTTGACGAGCGGAAGCGAATCGGCAAGAAACTATCGGGAACTGGTAACAACAGTTCACTACATCAATAACACCGACTGACGGTACGCGCACGCGGCAGGAAATGATGACAGCAACTGGATACAGCAACAAGACAGGAACGGGTTGAATGTAAATGACTCGAAATAGGCAATTTCCAAACAGCGCCACTCAAAACAGCAAGTTTCGGTCGGATGCGAATTGAAAACAGGAAACAAGTTCGAACGATCGAACAACTCTTGATGCGATAAACTGAACAAGTATAACACTGTATCGAAAACAAGAAGAATATCGAAATAGAACAGAAACAGTTGTTTTATCGAATTAGACCTATAATTCGATAAAGTGATTTCTTCTCAAAACCTATTGAGAATCAATCAGATTAATACTCGAGAACGCGTCGAATAAAAATCAGGTTTTGATGAAAAGCATTCACCAGGAGAAAACACAAAGTGTATTCTTATTTCTTTAACATTCAATAATTCCTTCATTACAACTTCATCGCCCTATTTATAGGCAAAAGTAGCCTGACAAGAGCCTGACAAGATAATCTTAAACTATTACAAGCTGGGTTTAAATAATGAAAAGATAATAAAAAGGTTCCTTGTGTCACTTGCTGACAAAAGTAAAAGCTGGGCCTTGTCTCCAAGTTGAAAGCTGATAGCCATTTTTTCACACAGCATGTTGCCAAGAATCCTCCTGCCCTTCTAATAATAAAAAATGCTGAAATTCTTTTATTCTTTTACCACTTGGGTCCCCTTCCCCCAAGATGCAAGTTTTAAGTTACTCCAAGTCCGGTTATTAAGGTTGGACTACTGATAATTCATTTATTGATGTTATTCGGAACTGTTGGAATCTTAATTGTGGGAACCGGTCTCCTTGGGACTTGGTTTTGTACAAGCTTAAAAGACTGCGTCGTACCCTCAAGCATTGGAATTTTTCGTCTTTTGGTGATATTTTCACTAAAGAAAGTCAGCTTCTGGATCAACTTGGTGAGATTAAGTCTCTCATTGATGCGGATGGGTATACCGACGAGCTCTTCTGTCAGGAGGTCGAAACAACTGCGGCCTTGAACGACATCCTTAATAAAGAGAGTCTTTTCTTCCAACAAATGAGTAGGACTAACTGGCTTAAGGATGGTGATCGGAATACTGCCTTTTTCCATAGGACAGTTAAGATGAGGAATAGTCGTCTTCAGCTCTCCTCTCTCCTTATTGACGGTGATCTTTGTCGTGATCCGCCTACCATCTCGAGCCACATTGTGAATTTTTATCAGCAACTTTTCGAAGGCCACCCGATTGCTACTAATTGGCCCACTGGTTTCTCTCTTCCTAAGGTTTCTCATCAGTATAACTCCATCCTTACCGCTATTCCCCATTCCGAGGAAATTCATTCTACAGTATTCGATATGGAGCCTCACAGTGCCCCTGGGCCTGACGGCTTTACTGGATTATTTTATCAGTTCTCTTGGGAGGTCATTGGTACCGATATTGTGGCGGCTATTCGGCAATTTTTCATTGAGGGTGATCTTCCGACGGGTCTTAACTCTAGCTTAGTAGCTCTCATTCCTAAAGTCAAAGGGGCCATCTCTATTGAGCAATTCCGACCTATTGTCTTAAGTAACTTTATCTTTAAGATTATTACTAAAATCCTCACGGCCAGACTTTCTAGTTTTATTCATGAGATCATCAGCCCCCATCAGTTTGGCTTTATTCCGGGTCGGCGCATCCACGATTGTATATCTATAGCTTCGGAATGCGTTAATTGTTTGAATCGCCGTGCGTTCGGCGGTAACATGGCTATTAAAATTGACATTCGTAAAGCTTTTGACACTCTCTCCTGGGAGTTCTTATTGGATGTTCTTCACAGTTTTGGTTTTCACGACCAATTTGTTGCTTGGGTTTCCACCATTCTTCACTCAGTGAAGCTTTCCATTCTTATAAATGGCGCTCCTACGGGTTACTTTGCGTGTAGTCAAGGGGTTCGGCAAGGTGATCCCATGTCCCCTCTTTTATTTTGTATTGCTGAGGAGATGCTCGGTCTCATGCTCTCCAATGCGGTTCAGACTACTCTCTTTAAGCCTATTTTTGCGGGCTGTAAGATTGTCTATCCATCTCACCTTTTTATGCGGATGATGCTATCGTGTTTGGTCGTGCCTCTACGGATAATGCCAATGCCTTATCGAAGATTCTTGATGATTACTCAGCTATCTCGGGCCAGGCTATGAACCGTACTAAATCTAAGGTTTATTTTGGTTCACATGTTCCTATACACACCAAACGGGCCATACTGCGCACCCTTGGTATGCGCGAGGGATCACTCCCTTTCAATTACCTCGGGGTTCCGTTACTCTGCGGCATACCCCGTCTCATCCATATTGCCCCGGTCGTTGACAAAATTATTAGTAAATTTTCTGTTTGGAAAGGATCTTCTCTCTCGATGGCTGTTCGTATTTGCTTAGTTAACTCTGTCATCATGAGCTCCTCCATTCACTCAATGATGATATATAGTTGGCCAATCAAATTGATAAACCAATTAGATTCGGCGGCTAGAAATTTTATTTGGTCAGGGGACATTAGTAACAAGAACTCATGTATTGTGGCCTGGAGCAGAGTTTGTTCCCCTTTAGAGGAGGGAGGGCTTGGGGTGAGGCATCTTCGTACGATGAATGAATCCTTTTTGTTCCGTTTGGCCTGGGTTATTCTGCAGGAGGATTCCTCTCGCCGTTCCTTCACGAGGTTTCTCAGAAGTAATTTGGATACTCGCAAGGTTGTTTCTTCCTCTATATTCAGGGGGGTTCGTAATCATATTCCCCGTCTTCTTAACACATCCAGTTGGGTTATTAGAAATGGTCAGAATATTAATTTTTGGTGGGACAACTGGCTGGGTTATATCATTGGTGATCGGTTGGGTATTCCTCAGCATCTCAGAAGTACCTTCTCTGATACCATCAGTGATTTTTACTATGACGGGACCTGGCATCTTACCCTTGATTTCATGGAGAGGTGTCGTGATGTTGCTTTAGATGTCGTCTATACCCCCTATGACTTTGAAGGAAAAGACGAGCGGGTTTGGGCTAAATCAGTGCATGGCAATGTTACCTCTCAAATCGCTTATTGGCACCTTCGCCACAACTTTCCTAAGGTGAGCTGGGGGAAATGGATTTGGCACAAATTAATCCCCGCTCGTCGTTCTCTCACGGTCTGGAAGGCTATTCACAACAGGCTTCCTGTTTTTGATATTCTTCGTTTCAGGGGTTTCATTGGTCCTTCGGTTTGCCTTTTCTGTCTCTCTGCCCCTGAATCGATTGACCACATTTTCACTGAGTGCATGGTTATCCGGCAGTTCTGGGACTATATTGAGCGGGGCTTCTTAATCTCTTTAGAATTGAATGCTGGGTTCGAGCACTTCATCATTCGAGCTATGGATATCAGATTTAGTCAGCATATCTCTACTCTCTGGAGATTCACTATTATTACTGCCGTCTGGGCTATCTGGCATATTTGCTGTGATGTTTTATATAATGAAGCTAAATTTTCTATCATATCTCTTCGTTCTATAGTTTGGTCTCTTCTCAGAGAATGTAATAACTATGACATGGGCACCATGGATAACTCTCTTTCTGATCTGGTTCGTCTCGGGCTCTGGGTGTGGCTGGCCGCGCGAGACCCCCACTTTACCCTATTTATGTGAAATGGTATCCCCCCCAATTGGCTGGATGAAAGTTAACACTGATGGGATGGCTAGAGGTTGCCCAGGCTTGGGTGCTATTGGCCTTGTTTATCGGAATCATCTAGGTCGGGTCTTTGGCACTCTCTCTGCGGCAATTGGTTGCTGTTTTGCCTTCCAAGCTGAGTTGGTCGCGGCTATTGATGCTATCGAGATTGCTTTTTATCATGGTTGGGATTATTTGTGGCTGGAGTCTGACTCTACTTATTTTGTGAGCATTCTCTCATATCGTAGTTCTGCTGTTCCCTGTATCTACCGCAGTCGTTTGAGGCGAATTTGGCGTATTATTGATAGCATGCACTTCAGGGTCTCTCATATCTATAGAGAAGGGAATGTTGTGGCAGACTGGATTTCTAAAAGATTGGTTTCTTACGAGTGTTCTAGCGAAGCGCCAGAGTCTCTCCGAGATCTTCTGTCGAGGGATATGTCTCCTATGTATTTTAGCCGACATTAGTTTTCTCGCAGCATAACGCTCGGGTACTCTTATTCCCTATCGTAGGTTTTTCCCATTGGGTTTTTCTACGATAGGGTTTTAACGAGGCCTGCGGCTACAACCCCATACATCTGGTATGGGGGTTTAGGTCCTTTTATTCTGTTTTCATATATAGCTTTTGCATTTCTGTTTTTAACTCTGTTTCTCTTGACTACCCGCCTGTGGGATTAGCTTGAGATTTTATTTTGTTGTCTATCCCGGTTGCCTAGTTGTGGTATCCGTTGGCCCTCTCTCTGTAACTCTTTTCTGTTTCTCGTTTTTATAATAATATTGACCTTGATGAGTGAAAAAAAAGTCCGGTTATTAAGGTAACTCCGTGTCTCGTTTTCTCGCCCAAGTATGTTGCATGGTCGCTTATGTCGATCATCACCTCGTCTTCTTCCCTTGCACTTGTCGACCCCATATCAGTAATGGCTTCTCTTAGCGTCGCCACCCGTTTGTTTGGACAAGCATTTTGGTAATAACCGAACTCTTGACATTTAAAACATCTTACTTTGGTTAGGCTTGTTTCCTTCGGTACGCCGGGGGCCTTAGAAACCATAGTAGGGATAGGAGTCGGTATTGTTGTGGTAGTTGAACTCGAACCGGTACTTGGATCCTTGAATTTTGATGGAAATTCGGTTGTGAAAAACTTCACCTTATGTTGGGCCTCTATCTTCACACATAGTCCACATAAAGTATCGAAATCTTCATATAGGTATAACTCCACCGTGTTGGCTATGTTTTTATTTAAGCCACGAAAAAAACGTGACATCTTTTGCTCTTCGTTTTCTTCTAGTTCTCCCATTAAGACCAAGCTCTCGAACTCTTCAATATATTTACCAACACTTAGTTTTCCTTGCATGAAATCGGCAATCTTCCGATACAAGATTAACCGATGTGATGTTGGCACATACCTCTTACGGAATTTTCTTTTTAAAGATTCCCACAAACGGATTTTTGCTTTTCCCGCCCGAGCTCTTCGTGTCTTCACTCCTTCGAACCAAAGAGAAGCACCCTTCCCTAACTTGAGAATTGCATATTTGCAACGTTTCTGATCGTTAAGGTCTTTGAATTCGAACATGCGTTCAATCTTCCGTTCCCACTCCAAATATGCTTCGGGATTGGGACCTCCAACGAACTCCAGAAGTTCGTTTACTTTAAACTCGTCTGCATGGTGTGTTGATCATGCGTCGTCTCCATGCCTTGCTTGCATACGTTGCTCCGGTAGGCCGGTTAGTGCGTCCCGGAGTTTCATCATGAAATCGGGATCGGAGAAATCCATAACAAGATTCAAGAGATAGTTTTGAACAAGAGATCGTCAATAAAATCGCCAAGGAAATAGCCTTGGGCTCCGATGCCACTAATGATACGAATTCGCTCGGAAAGATGAATATGTATCGGTCGGAGTGTGTATAAGAATATCTTAGCGGAAGTCTTTTATGAGTAGTGTATTTCGGATGTAGTTTTATGGATGTAATATCGGATAAAGTGACAATATCGATCAAGATGACTTGAACGATCAAGAACAACGGTTTATCGAATTAGACCTATAATTCGATAAGATGATTTCTTCTCAAGACCTATTGAGAATTGATCGGATTAATACTAGAAAATGCGTCGAATAAAAATCAAGGTTCGATGAAAATCATTCACCAAGGATGAAAACACAAAGTGTAATCTTTTGCTTCAACATTCCATTCATTACAATGCTTCTACAAGACTACTTATAGGAAAACTAAGTCTTCCTATCAATTAAACAAAACAATTCAAAGATTACAAAATCTTTGAATAATCAAAACAAATCAAAATAAAATACAAAAGGGGAACACAAATCACATAATAGGGGAACACAATCCCTAAAATAAGTAAGGAAAGAAAATAAAGACAAACAATACACAAAAGTGCATAAAAATAAAGGGGCTGCCGGCAGGACACGGGCCGTGTTGCTTGACACGGCCACGGCGCGCGCATCTTGGTCGGCAGGACTCGACCGTGTCCTGGAGCATAGTCGGGTTGGACGTACAGGTGTTCCAGCATTTTTGGGTGAGTAGGACTCGACCGTGTCGCCTAGCACGGTCGGGTTCGGCCGACAGGCGTTCCGGCATTTCTGGACGAGTAGGACTCGACCATGTCGCCTGGCACGGTCGGGTTCGGCCGACAATAACTTTGGCTTGTCCGGGACAGTGCGGCACAGGCCGTGTCGGATGACCCGACCGGGTTCGGCGGGCAGGACTTCGGCATTTTCTGGCACAGCATGACATGGGCCGTGTCATATGACACGGCCGAGACCTGGCACCTTGGTCCTTCTCGTTTTGTGTCTGTTTTCTCGCCTAAAAATGTAGTCGCACGTGTATGGCGCGTTGTAAGGCCGTTTACGTCGATCCTTGCTTCGTCTTCTTTATTTGTAATACTCGTTTTTGCATCATTAAACGAACTAATTACCTCCCGGATCGAGATCTGATGTTCAGTCCGGTTAAGTCCACGAACATTCCACACAGCAATGGGGATCATTTAACACCATCGATCCAGGCTGCGTCAATATTAGGGCCCAAATGAGAAGAACTAGAACAGAGCGACGTGCTGAAAAACTCAGGAATCTCAGCCTCAATATCATCAGCAATACCAAAAAGAGCCGCAAACATGTTGTGAGACGGCTCACACCCACTAGCACCAGCCCTCCTAGGAGACACGATAGGATAGCTGGTAGTAACCAATGAGAAAGTAGAGACGCTACTCAACGGACCCGATCCAGCAGAACGACCTCGAGTGCCCCCAGCTAACTCCACTCTTGGGCACCTGGATCTGGAAGCGGGGCCTACCTCAACCTGCTTGACCTGCTTCTGAACCGAAGGCCTAGAAATGGTCGGGCAAACCTGATCACGATGCCCGAATACTCTACAAGCACCACACCGATGTGGTAACCATTCATACTCAACATGGACCCTCCTAACACAAGGACAATCACCATCAGACAGAAGAACCATGAGAAACGAGCGAATCGGGCTAGTATTAGCATCTAGCATGATGCAAACTCGGGCATAGTCCACTTTCAGACAGTTCCTGGTGAACACGTCAGCAAAGAGTGGCTCCCCTATAGCACTAGCAGTAATACTGAGCCCCTCGTCAGTCCAATACTCGAGAGGGACATTACGAAGTTTCACCCAAATAGGGACATGTTTAGGCTGAACCTTCAGAAGAGACATACTAGATTCTACCGGGTCAGGAGAATGGATTGACCCCGAATCAGCCAAGGCCCTCCCTCTAACGCCTCGGTCAAAACCTACTCACTTTCAAACTTAAAGAAATAAAATCCCCCCAGAACAGCTCCTTAAGACCCTTCCACACCGACAGAAAGTAATTCTTGATCAAATTGAGAGAAGGATCTTTCCCCAAAAAATAACCAACTAACGTGTATTGCCACCTCTTAGCACCTTCAATGCCCATACTAACATCTGGTTTCACAATAAACTCGCCATTTTGAATGTCAGGCTTCACATACCGAAGACCCCTTTTTTTGACAAATTTTTTTCCTAACACAACAGAAGGTAAAGGAAATTCCGACAAGATTTGAGCCGGAAAGGAGCCAAAACTAAGAGTATCTGGTAAGGTTGTATCAACTTTAATACTACCTTTTCCATCCAAATCAATAGATATATAATTAGGACCAACATTATCAATACTGATAATATCATTGACAACAGGATCATTAGCACTATTAACACATAACTTCCCCACAGAACAATAGACTCAGAAATAGGAATTTTTAACCTGCCCATTGAAGAATATTCAGGGCATACAATCTCATTACTCCTGCCAATAGAATCACATGGTACTACAAGACCCAAATTAGACAAACCAATATCCTGCCCAAATAACGGACCAGAGGAAACCTGGCCTGAATCCCGAATGGGATGCTGATCGAACCTCAAATCACGTTTGGGCTTCCGAATAGGACCCAGCCGACTGCCCTGCACAACCGGTTTCACAACATCACCGCCGAGAGACAAAGCCGGAACAGGAGACCGAGCTAAACAATCACCAAAAATGATACAACCACGATTGTGGTACCAATAACGGTTGGAGCCGTCATGGACCCCACTGGTCCTATCACACGTACACGTGCTAGGAAGTTAAGAGAACAAACGAGTGAAATATTGAGAATGAGTGACACTAGCACCACCTCACGAAATAAACTTAATGCACGTTCCACACCTGTTACCTTATTATCTGTTACTAACTCTTATGAAGACAACTTGATTCCTACTCAAGAGATTTATTGTATGGCCTCGATCAAATCCTCTCTTGAAGACCCTCACACTGAGGCTGCTTGAAGTGCACTGAATAAAGACCCCGAGCCTAGAAGAATTCACATCCAAAGAAAAGAAGAAGACAAACTCGTCCTTAAGCTGCCCGAATTCGAGGTGGAAATCATGATGTCTAAGTGATGCGATATTGACACCTCCAAACGAAGTAAACAAAGTAAGAATTAACATAAGTGATGATACCACGTTGCATGCACATGCACCTACGTACTTCGGTGAGAAAACAAATGCGGAAATGGGAACGATCTTAATAATCGGAACCGGGATAACTTAGACGTATCAAACATACATACGTATGCATGTTCATGTATACAAAATCGGCCACATTAGGGGGAGATTTCGGCCGATTGTGATGGGAGATCCATGAAGGATCTTTGTCCCCTCTACTTTCAAGATGGCTTTCATTTTCAAAGTCCACCACAAGATAATCAAAGATAAGGAGATTTGGCTCACTCCACACCTCACCAAAATCGGCCAAGAAGGAAGAAGATGCCAAGAAGTTGCTTTCATTTTCAAGCCTTTGTCAAAGTCTTACAAGGAGTATCACTTGTGAAAGATTTTTTTCCCCACCACTCCCCTACCTCACGGCCGAACCAAGGAGATGTCCAAATCTTGTTGTTGATTTCTTTTCTTTGTCAAAATCTTGTTAGAATAGTTTAATGTTTGTTTGATTTTTAGTTTGATCTTGTTTGATCTTGTAATGGCTATATATAGGCCTCATCCTCAACCTTTTGTAATCATCTTGAATGTTAAAAAACGAAATACATTGTGTATTACTTCTTGTTGAATGATTTTCATCAAAACCTTGGTTATAATTCGATGCGTTTTCGAGTTGTAATTTAATCGATTCTCAATAGGTCTTGAGGAAAGATTACCTTATAAAACTATAGGTTTAGTTTGATAAATCAATTTCATATTGTTCTTGTTTACGTAAGCCGAATTGCCCTACTTTCGGTTGTTATCTAACGAGTGTTACACATATTCGAGTGTTGTAAGGATAAAAATATTTCCGCTGCATTACCGGCGAATTTACGTCCGTCTTTATACATAATCTATATCATTAGTGGTATCAGAGCCCAAGGTTATTTCCTTGTCGAAATTCTCTTGGCGATTTTCTTGTCAAAACTATCTTATCATGGATTTTTCCGACGTTGATTTCATGGAGAAACTCCGTGAGGCACTACCCAACTTACAAGAACCACGTTTTCAAGCTAGAAGAGGAGGATATGACGCACATGCACCGCGTCATGTAGATGAATTTAAAGTAAATGAACTTCTGGAATTTGTCGGAGGTACCAATCCAGAAGTTTACTTAGAATGGGAGAGGAAGATTGAACATATGTTCGACTTCAAGAACCTTAGCGATGAGAAACGTTGCAAATATGCGATTCTCAAGTTAGGGAAGGGCGCTTCCCTATGGTTCGAGGGTGTGAAAACACAACGAGCTCATGCGGGAAAGAAGAAGATCCGTTCTTGGGATTCTTTGAAGAAAAAACTACATAAAAGGTATGTCCCGACATCACATCGGTTAACCTTGTACCGAAAGATTGCCGAATTCGTACAAGGAAAACTAAGTGTGGGAGAATACATTGAAGAATTTGAAGGCTTGGCCTTAATGGGAGAACTCGAAGAAAATGAAGAACAAAGAATGTCACGTTTCTTACGTGGCCTAAACCGAAACATTGCAAATACGGTGGAATTATACCCCTGCGGAGATTTTGACACTTTATGCGGACTATGCATAAAGATAGAATCGCAAAACAAGTTGAAGTTTGCCAAACCCGAATTCCCATACAAATTCGGGAATGCAAGTGCCGGCTCAAGTTCGACTACGAAACTTACCGCACCTTTTCAAGTCCCTACCCCGGCCCCGAAGGTTCCTCACGTGTCCAAAAAACGAGCTTGACTAAAGTATGATGCTTTAAATGTCAAGGCTTTGGTCACTATCAAAATGCATGTCCAAATAAACGGGTGGTCACTTTAAGAGAAGCTCTTGCGGTCCGAGACGAACTTTTAGTCGAGGACGAAAAGAAAGGCCTTGGTGACGTATTTAACATGGAGGCCGAGGAAGAGAATGAGGAATGCGAGACTTATGACGCTCCGGAATATGATACTGCTTTAGTTCTTCGAGCTCTACATACCAAAATCATTCCAAGTGATGCGGAGCAAAGAGACCAAATCTTTCATTCCAAATGCCGAGTCGGAGAAAAAGTGGTGTAGTTTGATAATAGATGGAGGAAGTTGCACAAATGTAGCTTTAAACGAGATGGTTACCAAACTCGGTCTAACTACTACGGCTCACCCAAGACCGTATGCTTTACATTGGCTCGATGATGGAAGTAAAGTGAAGGTGTCGAGACAAGTACGAGTCAACTTAACTATGGGACCATACGGAGACGATGTGTTATGTGACGTACTCCCGATGGACGCATGCCACGTACTTTTGGGATGACCATGGATGTTCGACCGAGATGTTTTACATCGAGGTCGGAGTAATGAATATGAATTACGAGACAAAGGAAAGAAGATTGTACTCAAACCGATGTCCCCACAAGCTATCCGTTCGATGAGTTCTAGTCGAGTGGAGAAACCGAAACTCACTATGCTTGCTAGCGAGAGGGAAATGGAACATGCCATTAATAACGGGGAGCGAGTATATTTGGTGATGTTTAAAGAGACACGGGACGAGAACATGGGAGTACAAAACGGAGGAGAAATAGATGTGTTATTACACGAATTTGAGGATGTCTTTCCCAAATAATTACCGTCGGGTTTACCGCCTATTCGTGGTATTGAAAACCAAATCGATCTTATACCGGGAGCAACACTTCCTAATAAAGCCGCCTATAGATGTAATCCCGAGGAGACGAAGGAGTTACAAAGACAAGTAGAAGAACTTTTGGACCGCGGGTATGTCCGAGAGAGTTTGAGTCCATGTGCGGTTCCGGTCTTACTTGTCCCGAAGAAAGATGGTTCTTGGCGAATGTGTGTGGATAGTCGGGCCGTGAACAATATCACCGTCAAGTATCGGTTTCCTATCCCGAGACTTGATGATATGTTAGACGAACTACATGGTTCGGTTGTCTTTTGAAAGGTTGATTTACGAAGCGGATATCATCAAATTCGAATGCGAGAAGGTGACGAGTGGAAGACGGCCTTCAAAACGAGAAATGGATTATATGAATGGACCGTTATGCCATTCGGTCTTACATATGCACCAAGTACCTTCATGAGGTTGATGAACGAAGTGCTTAAACCATTTCTGGGGAAATTCGTGGTTGTATATCTGGATGACATCTAGATCTATAGTCGATCACTACAAGAATATTTCGGACACTTAAGGCAAGTCTTCGAAACTTTGAGGGACTGAAAACTATATGGAAAAAAAGAGAAGTGTTCATTCTTAGTCGAGAGTATAGTCTTTCTTGGCTATGTCGTCTCGAAGGACGGAGTGGCGGTTGATCACACAAAAATCGAAGCAATTAAGTCTTGGCCGACCCCTACGACTTTGACGGAAGTGAGGTCATTTCACGGACTTGCTTCTTTTTATCGGAGGTTTATTCGAGACTTTAGCACCAATTCAAGTCCGATTATAGAGTGTTTAAAAAAAGGACCATTTGTATGGAACGGGGCTGCCTAAGGAGCATTCGAAAAGTTAAAAGCCAAATTATGCGAAGCACCGATCCTAACGCTACCCGATTTTACTCAACAATTCGGAGTAGAATGTGATGCTAGTGGAGTTGGAATTGGAGCGGTTCTTACTCAAGGTAAACAACCTATCGCTTAATTTTCGGAGAAATTGAACGGTGCTCGGTTGAATTATTGCACTTACGATAAAGAATTCTATGCTATCGTAAGGGCCCTTGATCATTGGAGTCATTACCTTCGGCCGAAACATTTTATTCTACACTCGGACCACGAATCGTTGAAATACATTAACGGACAAAAAAAACTGAGTCTGAGGCATGCCAAGTGGGTAGAATTCCTACAATCATTTCACTTTTCATCCAAGTACAAAGACGGTAAAAGCAATGTCGTTGCGGACGCGTTATCTAGAAGGTATGCTTTACTTTCTACTCTGGAGGTTCGATTACTTGGTTTCGAAATGTTGAAGGAGTATTATGAAAATGATGCGGATTTTGGAGAAGTTTTTACTCGTTGCAAATCTGGTCCGTTCGGGGAGTTCATGTTACAAGATGATTTCCTATTTAAAGGAAATAGACTATGTGTTCCAAAACATGCGGTTCGGGAATTGTTGGTCCGGGAGGCTCACGGAGGAGGCTTAGCAGGTCACTTTGGCACGGCTAAGACATTGGAAGTACTCAAAGAACATTTCTTTTGGCCAAAAATGCTAAAAGACGTTTACAATGTTTTAAGTAAATGTGTAACATGTCACATCGCAAAGAGTTCGTTCAAACCGGGATCGTATATGCCTCTACCGACCCCAGAAAGACCGTGGGAGGATGTATCAATGGATTTTATCATCGCTTTACCCCGTACTCAATGAGGTAAATATGTTATTATGGTGGTTGTTGATCGTTTCTCAAAAATGGCTCACTTCGTGGCTTGCCACAAAACCAACGACGCAAGTAACGTGGCCGATTTATACTTCCGAGAGGTGGTTCGTTTACATGGATTTCCGAAGACTATTGTTTCGGATCGGGATTCGAAATTTCTTAGCTATTTTTGGAATACTTTATGGAGGAAAGTGGGAACAAAGCTCTTGTTTATCACTTCACACCATCCTCAAACAGATGGTCAAACCGAAGTCACAAATCGAACGCTAGGAACGTTGTTGCGAGGACTTGTGAATAAAATGCAAAAGGATTGGGACATGAAACTTGCTCATGCGGAATTTGCCTATAATCGATCCCCTACACATTCCACGGCACATTCTCCCTTTGAAGTCGTTTACGGGTTAAATCCTTATATACCCTTAGACTTGATTCGATTGCCGAAGGACGAGTTGGTACACAAAGATGCGGAATCTAAACTTAAATCGATGATCAAGTTGCACAGACAAATACATGATCGAATCAAAGAGGTGAATGACGCATACAAATGGAAATCCAACAATCACAGAAAACCGAGACTATTCGAAGTGGGCGACTTGGTTTGGGTACACTTAAGAAAAGAGAGATTTCCTAGTAAACGCAAGAACAAATTTATGCCAAGGGCCGAGGGACCTTACAAAATCATGGGTAAGGTGAACGACAATGCGTATAATGTAGAACTTCCAGGCGATTATGGGGTACACGCCACTTTTAACGTGGGCGATCTATCTTCTTACCTTGAAGACGAGGGAATCACTGAATTGAGGACAATTCCTTTCAAAGGGGGAGGAAATGATGCGATATTGACACCTCCAAACGAATTAAACGAAGTAAGAATTGACGTAAGTGACGATACCACGTTGCATGTACATGCACCTACGTACTTCGGTGAGAAAACAAATGCAGAAATGGGAACGATCTTAATAATCGGAACCGAGATAACTTAGATGTATCAAACATGCATACGTATGCATGTTCATGCATACAAAATCGGCCACATTAGGGGGAGATTTCAGCCGATTGTGATGGGAGATCCATGAAGGATCTTTTTCCCCTCTACTTTCAAGATTGCTTTCATTTTCAAAGTCCACCACAAGATAATCAAAGATAAGGAGATTTGGCTCACTCCAGACCTCACCAAAATCGGCCAAGAAGGAAGAAGATGCCAAGAAGTTGCTTCCATTTTCAAGCCTTTGTCAAAGTCTTACAAGGAGTATCACTTGTGAAAGATTTTGTCCCCACCACTCCCCTACCTCACGGCCGAACCAAGGAGATGTCCAAATCTTGGTGTTGATTTCTTTTCTTTGTCAAAATCTCGTTAGAATAGTTTAATGTTTGTTTGATATTTAGTTTGATCTTGTTTGATCTTGTAATGGCTATATATAGGCCTCATCCTCAACCTTTTGTAATCATCTTGAATGTTAAAAAACGAAATACATTGTGTATTACTTCTTGTTGAATGATTTTCACCAAAACCTTGGTTATAATTCGACGCGTTTTCGAGTTGTAATTTAATCGATTCTCAATAGGTCTTGAGGAAAGATTACCTTATCAAACTATAGGTCTAGTTTGATAAATCACTTTCATATTATTCTTGTTTACGTAAGCCGAATTTCCCTACTTTCGGTTGTTATCTAACAAGTGTTACACATATTCGAGTGTTGTAAGGATAAAAATATTTCCGCTGCATTACCGGCGACTTTACGTCCGTCTTTATACGTAATTCGTATCACTAAGTTTAGTGACTGTGCGATGGTGGATCTACTTGAGATTCAATAAGGCCCGACAGTTTTTCAAATCCTAAGCCCAGATAGAGCTTTGCTTGAGGACAGCCCAGATATAGCTAAAAACAGAAAGCTTGAAGGCGGATCCCAGATATTGCCTAAATAATGGCATGAGGGCGTCTTTGTCGAATTTCCTGAAAATGAGAGTTAAATCATAAAACTCGAAAAGGAAAATACTCTATAAAGGATGAACAACCGAAGGTCGACTTGATGATTAAGGAAAATCCATCCTAGCTTGGAAGTTAGACTTAGGCGTGAGGAAGCTTCAAGGAAGGTGTGATATTTTATTTTGTCTTGGAAAAAGTACTTTAGCATATGGGAGCTTCAAAATGAGCATGATGTTGTGAAGACCAAGACCTTTTCAAGACTTCTTTATTTACTTTCTAGGATAGTTGTTGTTAGTTTATTTCCTTTTAATCTAGTCACATGTGTGACCGCCCTTCATTGTCTTAGAAATAGGGACACTCTTGATTTTATTCCCTTAGTTTAATATGTCAGGGATAATATAGTTTGTTTTGTATACTCCTATAAAAGGAGGCCTTTTGGTAATGAAAAAACAGATCACTTTTGAAATCAAAAATATATTTCGGCCTTGTGCTCGAGTCAAGAGTTGTTGCTCGAATTTTCTTGAGTATTATTCTTATAATTCTCACTTCTACATTCTTACAATTTTAGTTCATAAAATTGTTAAGTCTTAGTCACGTAAACTTGAGTTCTTAGAATAATTCTGAACGTTTCTTTAGAACGGGATTCTGAGGGGATTATAGTGACTAATTCTAAGGATTTGAAGTGCCCTCGTCATTTCCGTGTCCAGGCTGTACCGAAGTGTAGTCCATTGTTGCTGTAATGAAGTGTTGTCCAAATATTGTTGTACCGACGTGCAATCGACTCTCGCTGAATCGAAGTGCAATCGATTCTGTCTGTATCAAAGTGGTGTCCGAATATTGTTGTATCGAAGTGCTGTATCGAAGTGCTGTCCGAATATTGCTATATCGAAGTGCTGTATTGAAGTGTTGTATCGAAGTGCTGCTATACCGAAGTGCTGTCCGTTATTGTTATTTGCTGTTTGCTGTTCATTTCTTTACTCCAGAAACCCTACTTCCGCTTCATTCAACCACGATTCACAATAGTCCCTGTATTGGTATCACTGTTTGGGTATCGTTTGGTATCATTTGGCATTAGAGAACGGTTTAATCGTTTCTCTCTTATCTTTTATTCTCATATATATATATATATATATATATAATTTTGTGCTTCGCATTGGAGTTAAATTGCTGTGTTTTAGGTCAGATATTCGATACTTGTTTCCTGTTTCGAATCACTTGGTACCATGATGACAGGATCAAGAAACTCGAAGGATGGAGAAACTCCAGCACCTAGACGAGTCGGGAAGGATCCTGTAGATGAGGAAGAGGTCCTAAGCGATGACCCAGTTACTAATAAAATCCAAAGCTTCCGTGATGTGCAACTCCAACTCGAAGGCCTGGCATCCTGCATACGAAGGATGATGGAAAACATGATGTTGGAGATGAGAGAAGATGATACGGAACTGACTAGTCCGAATAAAGAAAACGAAGCAAGGATCGACGTAGATGGCCTTACAACGCGTCATGCACGTACGGCGACATTTTTAGGCAAGAAAACGGACATAAGACGTAAAAGGACCAAGCTGCCGAGCTCGACCGTGTCCCAGGACACGCCCGTGTCACAACCTGCCGAAAAATGTCAAAACCTGCCAGAAAATGCCGAAGCACTGCCGACCGAACTCGGTCGTGTCGTCCGACACGGCCCGTGCCGTACTCGTCCAGAAATGCCAAAGTCACTGTCGGCCATACCCGACCGTGTCCCTCGACACGGTCGTGTCATACCCTTCCGGCAAGCGTCGAAAGTCTGCCGACCAGCCCGACCGTGTCATATGAACACGGTCGAGTCCTACTCGCCTAGAATTGCTGAAACGCCTGCCGACCAGCCCGACCGTGTCATACGAACACGGTCGAGTCCTACTCGCCCACAACTGCCGGAAGTGACTGTCCAGACACCCGACCGTGTTACACCGACACGGTCGAGTCCTGCCAGCAGGGTGTTCCAGCCACCTTTTTTTATACACTTTGTGTGTTGTTTTTGTCTCCTTTTCCTTTCTTTTTCCCCCTATTATTTGTTGTTGTTATTTTTATAGTTTTATTTTGATTCTTGTCTTCCTTTTCAAGATCATTTGATCTTGCTTTTGATTTCTTTACTTGGTTATTGTTTTTCATTTCAAAGATCATGTGATCTTGTTGTTTTAGATTCTTTAGTTGTAAGAAGACTTCACCTCCTATAAGTAGTCATTGATTAGCCTTGTAGAAGATGATGAATTTGAATGTTGAAAGAATACACTTTGTGTTTTCCTTGGCGAATGCTTTTCATTGAAACTTGATTTTTATTCGACGCATTTTCGAGTATTAATCCGATCGATTCTCAATAGGTCTTGAGAGGAAATCACTTATCGAATTATAGGTCTAATTCGATAAACCCTTATTCTTGATCGTTCAAGTCTTCTTGTTCGATTTTTCATTGTTATATCCAATATTATTCCCATAAAATACATCCAAACACACCCTACTCGTAAAAAGCCTTCCGCTATCATACACTTACATATACTCCGACCGATACGTATCCACTTTTCCGGGCGAATTCGTATCATAAGTGGTATCGGAGCCCAAGGTCATCTCCTTGGGCGATTTATTCAACGATTTCTTGTCAAAGAAATATTTCTTGACTCTTGTCATCGGAATCCAGACCTGAATTTCTTAATTCAGTTAAGGTTCTTGATCTTTCAGCAGAATGGAGTTCAACGATATTGATTTCTTGGCTAAATTTCGCAGCATACCGGAGTTTCACGGATCTATTAATCCAGATGCGTGAATAAATTGACTCCATGCTTGTGAGGAGCACTCGGACTTCAAGGCTGCCCCGATCAACCGCCGCGTTTTGCTGGTGACAAGGCGCCTCCGCGGTAGCGCCGCCTTCTGGTGGCAAAAACTGGAACAGTTCTGTTCACAACAACGTAAGCCTAAAATTAAAGATTGGCAAACATTCAGAAAATATTTCAAGCGAAGGTTCAAATCCACATCTTACCACCAGTCGTTGTTCCCCCACCACCAATCCTTCGACGCCCCGCCGACAACCTTCGATCTAAGGTTTTTCCCCATCGAAGAATTTCCAGCAAAGCCTTTTTTCGATGAAGACGATGTCCCTACCACCATTTTCAATGAAGTAGATGAGACAGAGGTTTCAACGGCAAAATACAACGAAGAAGATGAGTTGAGCCATGTTTCCATAATTGAAGAACTTGGATCTTGCTATTATGAACATGGACCAAATTATTTTAATTGTGAGAAGCCTGACAGTGTCATGGAAATTGGGCCGGATGATGAAGGGCCACCAGTATTTGATGCAGAACCAGTTGACAAAGAGGAACCCATAATTGATCCCGTGTTTCCCCTTTTTGATGGTGAACTCGACGTGAAATCATTAGTGCTTCCCATTTTTGATGTTGTGCCCGACGATGATCCATATCTCGATGAAAGTTGTTTTGAATATTTTCGTCCAATTTATGATGCAGACTACGATGAGGTGTTTTCAGTTCTTGATACGGAGAAAGAAGATGTTATGATTCTGGAACATCTATATCTTGAGCCTTACCAAGATTTTGACATGAGAATCGACGACGAAGCGTTTTTCCCAGGTCTTGAAGTGGCGCCCGATGAGTCCGACCACCAGGATGATAACAGTTCTGACTCACAAAATGATTATTATTTCTTTATAGCTCATGATAGTTATTTTGTTGGAGATTCTCTGAAAACCCCTACTACTTATCGTCTCAAGATTTTGGGTCATGTACGCACTGTGGATATTTTTGAGATCAAGTACTTAGAGGCTTTAGTTAATTATCTTGATGACGAAGGGATTTCGGAATTGAGGACAATTCCCTTAAAAGGGGGAGGAAATGATACGGAATTGACTAGTCCGAATAAAGAAAACGAAGCAAGGATCGACGTAAATGGTCTTACAACGCGTCATGCACGTACGGCGACATTTTTAGGCAAGAAAACGGACACAAGACGTAAAAGGACCAAGCTGCAGAGCTCGACCGTGTCCCAAGACACGCCCGTGTCACAACCTGCCGGAAAATGTCACAACCTGCCGGAAAATGCCGAAGCACTGCCGACCGAACTCGGCCGTGTCGTCCGACACGGCCCGTGCTGTACTCGTCCAGAAATGCCAAAGTCACTGTCGGACATACCCGACCGTGTCCCTCGACACGGTCGTGTCATACCTGATATGAACTTGAATATGATTGATTCGTTTTCAAAGGTGATATGAACTTGGAAAAACGAAGTGATATGAAATGTTTGGAGTGATATGATAATATGATTTTTAATTGGAGTAGGATATGACTTTGAGTAATGCGGAAGCATAGTTTGATGTATAGTGGGCTGAAATGTAACGTAATAAGGAGGGATGCAAAGTTGATGGAAGATAATCGGTCCTCAACAATACGAATCGCAAAATGCGAACTCTAGAAATAATTCTAGAACCCAACAAATATACGTAAGTAGAACTTTAGAATCAAGGTGAAAAACAACACTTCGGGTGAAGAAAACGAAGGCTACCTTGTATAGTAACAAAACTGAACACAAAGAGTTAATAAAACTCAAGTAAAACAATACGTTTATGATGAATAAAAATCTGCCCTCTTACACATCCGAAAATGGCCTTTATATAACTAAGAGGATCCTTCTCTAGTCAACTAAAGCAAAGAAAAAGAAATAAATAAACTTACAAGTCTTTAGAGGGAAGAAAATCAAACAAACTAAAATACACTTTAAGACAATTTGAGAGAGGAAACGGCTAGTAGAATTGTGGGGCTGAATTATCATTCATGCTAGATACTCTTCAAAAGACTTTAATCATACTCATGACTTTGATGATGGAGTGAACGGCTATATGGAAATAGAGGGCTGAATTATCTTTCTTCAAAGTCTCCTTCCAAATCTTCTTGCTAGATATTCATGATACACATATCATGACTTTGATGATGATGATGATGATGATCTAAGACTTCTTCATGTCATGGCCAATTTGTCTTCAATTGTAGGGCCGAAATTAAATCAAATACAACGGCTATGAGTTGGACAGTTCTCTTCCCGTATCTTGATGATGTTGACAACCGCTTCGCTTTTAGGGTCCATCTCGATTGGTTTCTTAGCAATTTCATTATCCCAGATGATTTGTACTAGTCCGTTGATTGATTCTTTGAATTGTTTAGCTCATGCTCTTGTGACTGGACCAACGGGTATTTTTACTGGGTCCGATGGATAATCCAGTGGTTTCTCATCATTCCCTTCCTCTTGAAAAGGATTTGTCCTCAAATCCGTTTCATCTCCTACATCAAAACAGCTTAAGTCAGCCACATTAAAAGTAGTACTCACATTATACTCACCTGGTAACTCTAGCTTGTAAGCATTATCATTGACGCGTTCCAAGACTTGAAAAGGACCATCTCCTCGGGGAAGTAATTTAGATCGTCGTTGTGCTGGAAATCTTTCTTTTCTCATGTGCAACCAAACCTAATCCCCGGGTTCGAATGTTACCTTACGGTGCCCTTTGTTGGCTTGCTTAGCATATTGCTCAGTTCTTCTTTCAATGTTTAGGCGTGTTTGATCATGTATTTTCTTGACGTACTCAGCCTTTTTAGCACCATCTAAGTTAACAAACTCAGAAATAGGCAGAGGGATTAAATCCAAAGGAGTTAAGGGGTTAAAGCCATATACAATTTCGAACGGAGAATATTTAGTAGCTGAATGTACCGATCGATTATATGCAAATTCAACGTGAGGGAGGCTTTCTTCCCATGTTTTGATATTCTTTTTAATAACTGCTCTTAATAAAGTGGATAATGTTCCGTTAACAACTTCAGTTTGTCCGTCTATTTGGGGATGGCAAGTAGTTGAAAATAATAGTTTTGTGCCCAGTTTTCCCCACAAAGTTTTCCAAAAATAACTTAAGAATTTTGTATCTCGATCAGACACAATTGTCCGAGGCATTCCATGCAGTCTTATTATTTCCTTAAAGAATAGATTTGCGATGTGTGAAGCATCATCAGTTTTGTGACATGAAATAAAGTGTGCCATTTTTGAAAACCTATCAACTACCACAAAAATTGAGTCTTTTCCGTTTTTACTCCTTGGTAGTCCTAGAATGAAATCCATCAATATATCTACCCATGGTTCGGTATAAATAGGTAAGGGTGTATATAGTCCATTTGGTAACACTTTTGATTTAGCTTGTTTACAGGTTATGCATCGACTACAATTTCGTTCAATATCTCGTTTCATATGTGGCCAATAAAAATGCTCATGTAAAATAGCTAAAGTTTTTGCTATCCCAAAGTGTCCCATTAAACCACCACTATGTGCTTCATGCACAAATAATTCTCGTAATGAACAAGCAGGGATACATAACTGATTTTCATGAAATAAATAATCATTATGTTTATAGAATTGCCCGTGAGCTATTTGTTCACATTCTTTGTAAATTTGTCCAAAATCATTATCATTGATATACAATTCTTTAATATGTTCAAAACCGAGCAATTTAGCATCAAGAGTGGAGATAAGTGTATACCTTCGAGAGAGAGCATCGGCGACCACATTTTCCTTACCCTTTTTGTAACGAATAACATATGGAAAAGTTTCAATAAACTCTACCCATTTAGCATGTCATTTGTTGAGTCGATGCTGCCCTTTAAGGTGTTTTAGCGATTCATGATCCGTGTGAATCACAAATTGTTTTGGCCATAGATAATGCTGCCACGTTTTCAAAGCTCTTACCAACCCATAGAGTTCTTTGTCGTAGGTTGGATAGTTGAGTGTAGGACCACCCAATTTTTCGCTGAAGTAAGCTAAAGGTTTCCCTTCTTGCATTAATATATCTCCTAATCCTGTTCCTGAAGCATCACATTCAATCTCAAAAGATTTAGAAAAATTAGGGAGGGATAAAACCGGGGCCTTAGTCAGTTTTTCCTTTAATAGTTGAAAATCCGTTTCTTGAACTTCTCCCCAGTGAAAGCCTACAGTCTTTTTCATACTTCAGTCATAGGCGCAGCTATGGAATTGAAATTTGGTACAAATCTCCTGTAAAAACTTGCTAGACCATGAAAACTTCTGACTTCTCCGATATTCTTAGGACTTGACCATTCTTGATTGGCTTTAATTTTCTCGTCATCTACTTGAATTCTATGAGCACTAACAATGAATCCCATAAATACTAGTCTATCTATGCAAAAAGTGCATTTGTTTAGATTAGCATATAAGTTTTCCTGCTTAAGTACCATTATTACCATTCGGAGATGTTCAACATGTTCTTCCAGATTCTTGCTATATATAAGTATGTCGTCAAAATACACAACTACGAATTTTCCTAAATAGGCACGCAAAATATGGTTCATTAAACGCATAAAGGTACTAGGGGCGTTAGTGATACGGGATTGACAAGTCCAAGGGAAGAAGACGAGGTGATGATCAACGTAAACAACCATGCATCTTACTTGGGCGAGAAAACGAAGACGAGACACGGAGTTACCTTAATAACCGGACTTGGAGTAACTTAAACAATAGGTAACTTGCATCTTGGGGAAAAGGGTCCAAGTGGTAAAAGAATAAAAGTATTTCAGCATTTCTTTATTACAAAGGCAGCAGGATTCTTGGCAAAATGCTGTAGGAAAAAGCGTCTGTCAGGAAGAATATGGAGACAAGGCCCAGCATTTACTTTTGTCAGCAAGTGACATGAGGAACCTTTTATTATCTTTTCTTATTTTAAGCCTAGCTTGTAATAATTTAAGATTATCTTGTCAGGCTCTTGTCAGGTTACTTTGCCTATAAATAGGGCAATGAAGTTGTAATGAAGATATTGAATGTTGAAGAATTAAGAATACACTTTGTGTTTTCCCTGGTGAATGCTTTTCATCAAAAACTTGATTTTTATTCGACGCGTTTTCGAGTATTAATCTGATTGATTCTCAATAGGTCTTGAAGAGAAATCTCTTTATCGAATTATAGGTCTAATTCGATAAAAAACAACTGTTTCTATCCTGTTTCGATATTCTTCTTGTTTTCGATATAGTGTTGTACTTAATCAAATTTCCGTTTCAATTGTTGTTCGATCCTTCGAACTTGTTTCCTCTTTTTAATTCGCATCCGACCGAAGTTTGCTGTTTAGAGTGCTGTTGTTTGGAGGTTACCTGTTTCGAGTCATTTCCTTTCGGTCAAGTTCCTATCTTGTTGCTGTATCGAGTTGCCGTCTTCATCGCGCACGCATACTGCTCGCCAGTGTTATTGCTCTAGCGAACTGTTGTGATCAGTTCCTGACATCTCCTTGCTGATCGCTTCCGCTCGTCAAAACAGCCTTCTACTGTACCGATAGAGAATTCGCATCACAAGTGAGAATTCGTATCATAAGTGGCATCGGAGCCCAAATTCTTAATCTTTGGAATTATAGATCTCAACGACGCTGATTTCTTGGCAAAACTTCGTGACGCATTGCGTGACATACCAGAACAATGCGACCAGCATTGGCAACCTAGGCGTGGTGACTATGAACGACCCTCACGCCATGTCGAAGAGTTCAAGGTGAACGAGCTTCCGGAGTTCGTTGGAGGGACAGACCCTAAAGTTTACCTGGAATGGGAATGAAAAATTGATCGTATGTTCGAATTTAAAGACCTTGACGATGAGAAAAGGTGTAAGTATGCAATTCTCAAGTTGGGGAAGGGAGCTTCACTTTGGTACGAAGGAATTAAAACACGAAGAGCTCGTGCGGGGAAAGAAAAGATCCGTTCGTGGGATTCATTAAAAAGAAAACTTCGTAGTGGGATTCATTAAAAAGAAAACTTCGTAAAAGATATGTACCAACATCACACCGGTTGTCCATGTACAGGAAGATTGCAGATCTCATGCAAGGAAAGTTGAATGTCAGTGAATACATTGAAGAGTTTGAGAATCTGACCTTAATGGGAGAAATAGAGGAGAATGAGGAGCAGAAAATGTCGCGGTTCTTACGTGGCTTGAACCGAAGCATAGCTAACTCGGTGGAACTGTATCCATATGAGGACTTTGATACATTATGTGGGCTTTGTGTGAAGATAGAAGCTCAAAACAGGATGAAGTTGTATAAACCCGAGTTTCCAGTCAAATTTGGAAACCCAAACGTCGGGTCTAGTTCAACTACTAAGGCAACTGTACCGACTCCGGTCCCTGTTGCGATTCCTAAGACACCCTACGTACCGAAGGAGATGAGTCTGGCTAAAGTAAGATGTTTCAAATGTCAAGGGTTCGGGCATTATCAAAATGCTTGTCCAAACAAACGAGTGGTGACACTAAGGGAAGCTGTCACGATCCGAGATGAATTGAGTCCTCCGGGTTTTGGTGATGTAGCTTGATGATCGGAGATCGGGCTGGAAGACTGGTGATCGTCGCTCGGCTGCCGATCGCTTTATTCATAAGTTGATACGGGCGATCGGGCGGGAGATCGTTGTTCGGGCGCCGATCGCGCTGCTCAGAGGCTAAGAAGAAACCTTTGCGTGGCCAGAAAGTCTGCGGCTCTAGCTCGGAAGGTCGCGTAGGTCGTGGGTTGGCTCTTCGTAAGATGCCTGAACATAGGCGAAAGGTCATGAAATCCTCCTAGGACCGAGTGGAGGGCGATCTCATCACTTACGGACTCGCCGTTGAGGATGATCTCGTCTACTCGGTCGATGTAGTCCGAGTCGGACTCTTCTTCTCCCTGCCTGATTTGCATCATGCGAAGGGGACCTTCTGGCCGAGCGACCCTGGTGGCGAAGTACGCTGTGAAGACGTTCGCCAGCTGGTTAAAAGAGCCAATGGACCGAGGTGGCAATGAGGTGTACCACTGGTAGGCGAGGTCGTCCAGCGTCATAGGGAACATTCGGCACCTGGTCGCGTCAGATGCCCCACACCCGGTCATGTAGATGTTGAACTTGCTCAGGTGTATTTCGGGGTCCGATCTCCCCTCGTACAAAGGTGTTTGCGGGGGAGTGATCTTGTGCTGCACGGGGGCGAGCTCGATGTTGACCTCGAGCGGCTCGCTCGGCTCGGTGATCGTCTTCTTGGCGCCTGCCCCGGATTCCAGGAGCGCCTTCATGTCGTAGAGCTGACGTTGCATCGCGGCCATCGCCGTGGCTCGGTCGCTTGCGGATCGGCTTTGGGAGCGGGAGCCGAGGCGATCGTATACCGATATTCGGACTCCGCTGCTGCCGACCTCGGCTATTTGGCGAGGGGGAGCCAGACGGCTGGGCTGCCTTCTGGGAGTCGGGTAGGCCGAGCTCCTGGTGACGGATTCAAACTCCGTCGTCTCGTAGCTGGGGCCGGACTGCCCCGGTCGCCAAGACGGGTCACTGCCCAGGCGATCGAAAACAGAGGTGCCCCGGCTGGCGAGCGCCTCTTCTTGCAGACGAGAGCCTCCTGGCGATCGCTCGGCCAGTAACGCCTTGAGCTTCCGCTTGGACTTCCGACGGATGGCCGAGGGGGTGATAGCGGGAGGCGCGTCGAGAGCACTCCGTCGCTCCTGTAGGACGGCCATGGCCTCGTCGATCTGTTCCTTGGTTCGGAACTGATCGAGCGAGAGGCTTGGGCCGCCCGTCAGGGGCGGGATCGAGCGTCTCGGACCGCGGCGGCTACCCTCCGCCATCGGCTGCAGCTCGGACTGGGACGGAACGAGGCGTCTGGCGGGCTGGTCAGCGGCTTTCTTCGACGCGGAGGCGGAAGACATGATTTCTAAAAGATTTCTTTGAAGCGCAGTGAGTGTCACTTCAAGTATATGCCCCGAGAACAGTGAGTGTTCTTCGGGACGGTAGGAATAAAAATTTGAGGGTTAGATCCCCTTCCTATAGCGCCAATTGTTGTTTCCCAAAATATTTATCCGAAGATTAAATACTGCTGGAATGGACGGACAACAAACAAAAATTGCGGGAGCACTTCCGAGAGAATATGAATAAACACAAGATTTGTCGGGTTTGTTAGGCTCGGGCTTGAATGCTCTCGCGAGATGTTATTAATACAAATATTCGTGGATACAAGTATTAATGTGAGAATCTAAGTACAATGAGTGTAAAAAGATTCTGTTAATCCGGCTCTTGAGCGAAGCTCAGTGTTCTTCGTCCCTGCCGATCGTCTTCTTGATGAGAGAGGCCGAGGGAAGAAAGTACCGAAAGATAGTTGTTGCCAAGAGTTGGAGAAAGCCAAGTGTTGTGTATTGTATGCTGAAATCGCGATAATGCCAGGCTTAGTGAGGAAAAATCGGAGAGAAGTCAAAGCGCAGGGAGCCTTGTATATATAGAGGCTGAGGAGCCTTGTATCCTAGCGGGCGATCGTCTTCCGGCCAATATAATAATGGGGCGATCGTCCTAAAGGTCACATGGGCAGTCTGCCTAAGGTCCAACGCTACAGCCGGCAGCCAGCTGTGCGGTCCAATGAGGAGCCAGCACGCGTCCGGAGTCACTGTCACATGCGGTCCTACTGATAAGTTTCGGCGGGCTTGTCGGCTGGTGGACGGATGCTGACAGGCTGTGGTCAATGATCCGTGAATTGCGGATCTTGTCTCGGCTCTGCACGTGGGGTCTGTCCTGAGGCTCGGCCTTTGCCGACTGGATGACTATCGGCTTCGAGTGGCATGAGGCGGTCGTCTCTAGCTGGTCATCAGAGGTCGGCATCGGCCAGTTGCTGAGGGTCGGCATCGGTCGGTCACCAAGGGTCGGTCGGCAAGTGCCGAGAGATGATCGTCTGCTAGTCGGCCGCCAGGAGTCGATCGCCAAGTACCGAGAGATGATCGTCTGCTAGTCGGTCGCCAGGAGTCGAGGGACGATCGTATTTGATGTCGATCGCTCGGCACCGGGACTTGTCCTGGGACCTTCGGTTGGCCGATTTATCTTGACCGTCGGGCTAAGGCTAGGCCGCCTGGTCGCTGGTCGGCAGTTCTGCCTTGGCTACTCGGCAATGGCTAGGTCGCCCGATCTCCGAGGCGATCGCCGGTCGGAGAGTATAATTCTCGACACAACATATAGTATAGTCAGAATTATTATGCTGCACAGATTTTAAATATGTGAGTTTAGCACATATTTCAATATTTCGTAGCACAAATTTTAAATAGGCTAAGTGTAGCACATCTTCCATCGCATCGTAGCACAAACAGCACAACACTTAGCACAACTTCACTTAATTTATAAATTCAGTTCGCGTAGCACACACAGGACAAACACGTAGCAGGACTAAGTATAAATCTCAATCATTGATTTAACTCAATCAAAGGTTCAAATTCATTCCTATTTCCTACGAAATTAACTTTACTAATTGAACCGGTCTATATATATATATATATATACACACACACACACACACACACACACATATATATATAGGGGAGCTTTATTTTCAGAACTCTCTTAAGTGCGAGAACTGCGAGAACTCCTCTAAACCAATGAGATTTTTTTAAATATTAAAAAATATTTTTAATTCAAAGGGTATTATAATAAAATACAATTTTTATATTATTTTTGAATTTTTTTTATTAAATATAATAGCCCCTACTAATGATAACCCCTACTATATAGTAGGGGTTATGATCAGTAGGAGTTGTATGCATTGACATGATGTACATTATGTATTATTAGGAGTACAAAATGTGGTTCTCGCAGTTCTCGCACTTAACAGTGTTCTGAAAATAAAGTTACAATATATATATATATATATAGAGAGAGAGAGAGGGAGGTTTACTTATAATTTAACTAGTCGTTTTTCTCTATGATTTTTTTTTTATTTTTTAGTGCAAAGTAATAAAAACATATTATACCAAAATATATAAATATATGAATTCTTGGCTTAAATAAATTTTTTCTGGAAAAGGTATATTTGGTAATTTATTATTAATATTTATTTTTTATTAATATTTTTAATTGGGCTAGCATCTGCACTAATTATAGTGCAACACCTTAGTGCAAAAAATAAATCCATCTATGAATTTTTTAGTCAACTAAATTAATAATCTAATAATATTTAAAAAGTTATCTATTACTATTTCTATTCTAATATAATTGTATTATCTAAATTTTCACATTTGTCAATGCATAATTTTGATTATTAGTATCTTTAATTTTTTATTATTAAAAATTATAAAATATTGATATTTTGATAGTATGTTTCGAGATTAATCTAACAAGATCTCACATGATTATATTTTTTTATATATATAAATCACAAAAAATGATCAAAAGAGAATATGTAAATATTGTAATAGTCAATATGTTGCAATAATAAAATAACAGAGGAAAAATGGACAAAGTCGAGCATAAAAGGACCTACTATTTAATAAAAATATTCTAAAATTATATGAAAAGAACATAAATCTAGAAAACAATCAAAAAATTTGAAAAAAAAAATGAAAAATCAAATTTATTGCAAATAAATTAAGATATAAACTAAACAGTGATATGCAATTTAGTTAAAATATAAATTTTCGATTATGTTTTTTGCATAAAAAAAACTTACGATAATATTTATCTATTCATTACCTGCTATTATCTACAATTCTTGAGGATATTTTAGAGATTTAAAAATTCATTACATCCTACGTTCGTTTTGACTCAAATTAATTTCTGAAAACATCTCCTATGGTGTTTACAAAAATTGTAAATCAGTTCACCCATAGATTTTATTGAAAGTTGCTTTTTTAGTTACAAACACATCAAAATATAAAAGTTACAAAAAGATTGATTATTTTTAAAGAAAACAAAACCAAATGAGTCTTAAACTGTGATACGAATTACGTATAAAGACGGACGTAAATTCGCCGATAATGCAGCGGAAATATTTTTATCCTTACAACACTCGAATATGTGTAACACTCGTTAGATAACAACTGAAAGTAGGGCAATTCGGCTTACGTAAACAAGAACAATATGAAAGTGATTTATCAAACTAGACCTATAGTTTGATAAGGTAATCTTTCCTCAAGACCTATTGAGAATCGATTAAATTACAACTCGAAAACGCGTCGAATTATAACCAAGGTTTTGATGAAAATCATTCAACAAGAAGTAATACACAATGTATTTCGTTTTTAACATTCAAGATGATTACAAAAGGTCGAAGATGAGGCCTATATATAGCCATTACAAGATCAAACTAAAAATCAAACAAACATTAAACTATTCTAACAAGATTTTGACAAAGAAAAGAAATCAACACCAAGATTTGGACATCTCCTTGGTTCGGCCGTGAGGTAGGGGAGTGGTGGGGACAAAATCTTTCACAAGTGATACTCCTTGTAAGACTTTGACAAAGGCTTGAAAATGGAAGCAACTTCTTGGCATCTTCTTCCTTCTTGGCCGATTTTGGTGAGGTGTGGAGTGAGCCAAATCTCCTTATCTTTGATTATCTTGTGGTGGACTTTGAAAATGAAAGCAATCTTGAAAGTAGAGGGGACAAAGATCCTTCATGGATCTCCCATCACAATCGGCCGAAATCTCCCCCTAATGTGGCCGATTTTGTATGCATGAACATGCATACGTATGCATGTTTGATACGCCTAAGTTATCCTGGTTCCGATTATTAAGATCGTTCCCATTTCCGCATTTGTTTTCTCACCGAAGTACGTAGGTGCATGTGCATGCAACGTGGTATCGTCACTTACGTCAATTCTTACTTCGTTTACTTCGTTTGGAGGTGTCAATATCGCATCATCTCCTCCCCCTTTGAAAGGAATTGTCCTCAATTCAGTGATTCCCTCGTCGTCAAGGTAAGAAGATAGATCGCCCACGTTAAAAGTGGCGTGTACCCCATAATCGCCCGTAAGTTCTACTTTATACGCATTGTCGTTCACCTTACCCACGATTTTGTAAGGTCCCTCGGCCCTTGGCATAAGTTTGTTCTTGCGTTTACTAGGAAATCTCTCTTTTCTTAAGTGTACCCAAACCAAGTCGCCCACTTCGAATAGTCTCGGTTTTCTGTGATTGTTGGATTTCCGTTTGTATGCGTCATTCACCTCTTTTATTCGATCATGTATTTGTCCGTGCAACTTGATCATCGATTTAAGTTTAGATTCCGCATCTTTGTGTACCAACTCGTCCTTCGGCAATGGAATCAAGTCTAAGGGTATATAAGGATTTAACCCATAAACGACTTCAAAGGGAGAATGTGTCGTGGCATGTGTAGGGGATCGGTTATAGGCAAATTCCGCATGAGCAAGTTTCATGTCCCAATCCTTTTGCGTTTTATTCACAAGTCCTCGCAACAACGTTCCTAGCGTTCGATTTGTGACTTCGATTTGACCCTCTGTTTGAGGATGGTGTGAAGTGCTAAACAAGAGCTTTGTTCCCACTTTCCTCCATAAAATATTCCAAAAATAGCTAAGAAATTTCGAATCCCGATCCGAAACAATAGTCTTCGGAACTCCATGTAAACGAACCACCTCTCGGAAGTATAAATCGGCAACGTTACTTGCGTCGTCGGTTTTGTGGCAAGCCACGAAGTGAGCCATTTTTGAGAAACGATCAACAACCACTATAATAGCATCTTTGCCTCGTTGAGTACGGGGTAAAGCGACGATAAAATCCATTGATACATCCTCTCACAGTCTTTTTGGGGTCGGTAGAGGCATATACGATCCCGGTTTGAACGAACTCTTTGCGATGTGACATGTTACATATTTACTTAAAACATTGTAAACGTCTTTTAGCATTTTTGGCCAAAAGAAATGTTCTTTAAGTACTTCCATTGTCTTAGCCGTGCCAAAGTGACTTGCTAAGCCTCCTCCGTGAGCCTCCCGGACCAACAATTCCCAAACCGCATGTTTTGGAACACATAGTCTATTTCCTTTAAATAAGAAATCATCTTGTAACATGAACTCCCCGAACGGACCATATTTGCAACGAGTAAAAACTTCTCCAAAATCCGCATCATTTTCATAATACTCCTTCAACATTTCGAAACCAAGTAACCGAACCTCCAGAGTAGAAAGTAAAGCATACCTTCTAGATAACGCGTCCGCAACGACATTGCTTTTACCGTCTTTGTGCTTGGATGAAAAGTGAAACGATTGTAGGAATTCTACCCACTTGGCATGCCTCGGACTCAGTTTGTGTTGTCCGTTAATGTATTTCAATGATTCGTGGTCCGAGTGTAGAATAAAATGTTTCGGCCGAAGGTAATGACTCCAATTATCAAGGGCCCTTACGATAGCATAGAATTCTTTATCGTAAGTGCAATAATTTAACCGAGCACCGTTCAATTTCTCCGAAAAGTAAGCGATAGGTCGTTTACCTTGAATAAGAACTGCTCCAATTCCAACTCCACTAGCATCACATTCTACTTCGAATGGTTGAGTAAAATCGGGTAGCGTTAGGATCGGTGCTTCGCATAATTTGGCTTTTAACTTTTCGAATGCTCCTTGGGTAGCCCCGTTCCATACAAATGGTCCTTTTTTTAAACACTCCGTAATCGGACTTGAAATGGTGCTAAAGTCTCGAATAAACCTCCGATAAAAAGAAGCAAGTCCGTGAAATGACCTCACTTCCGTCATAGTCATAGGGGTCGGCCAAGACTTAATTGCTTCGATTTTTGTGTGATCAACCGCCACTCCGTCCTTCGAGACGACATAGCCAAGAAAGACTATACTCTCAACTAAGAATGAACACTTCTCTTTTTTTCCATATAGTTTTCGGTCCCTCAAAGTTTCGAAGACTTGCCTTAAGTGTCCGAAATGTTCTTGTAGTGATCGACTATAGATCAAGATGTGATCCAGATATACAACCACGAATTTCCCCAAAAATGGTTTAAGCACTTCGTTCATCAACCTCATGAAGGTACTTGGTGCATTTGTAAGACCGAACGGCATAACGGTCCATTCATATAATCCATTTTTCGTTTTGAAGGCCGTCTTCCACTCGTCACCTTCTCGCATTCGAATTTGATGATATCCGCTTCGTAAATCAACCTTTGAAAAGACAATCGAACCATGTAGTTCGTCTAACATATCATCAAGTCTCGGGATAGGGAACCGATACTTGACGGTGATATTGTTCACGGCCCGACTATCCACACACATTCGCCAAGAACCATCTTTCTTAGGGACAAGTAAGACCGGAACCGCACACGGACTCAAACTCTCTCCGACATACCCGCGGTCTAAAAGTTCTTCTACTTGTCTTTGTAACTCCTTCGTCTCCTCGGGATTACATCTATAGGCGGATTTATTAGGAAGTGGTGCTCCCAGTATAAGATCGATTTGGTCTTGAATACCACGAATAGGTGGTAAACCCGATGGTAATTCTTCGGGAAAGACATCCTCAAATTCGTGTAATAACACATCTATTTCTCCTCCGTTTTGTACTCCCATGTTCTCGTCCCGTGTCTCTTTAAACATCACCAAATATACTCGCTCCCCGTCATTAATGGCATATTCCGTTTCCCTCTCGCTAGCAAGCATAGTGAGTTTCGGTTTCTCCACTCGACTAGAACTCATCGAACGGATAGCTTGCGGGGACATCGGTTTGAGTACAATCTTCTTTCCTCTGTCTCGTAATTCATATTCATTACTCCGACCTCGATGTAAAACATCTCAGTCGAACATCCATGGTCGTCCCAAAAGTACGTGGCATGCGTCCATCGGGAGTACGTCACATAACACATCGTCTCCGTATGGTCCCATAGTTAAGTTGACTCGTACTTGTCTCGACACCTTCACTTTAATTCCATCATCGAGCCAATGTAAAGCATACGGTCTCGGGTGTGCCGTAGTAGTTAGATCGAGTTTGGTAACCATCTCGTTTGAAGCTACATTCGTGCAACTTCCTCCGTCTATTATCAAACTACACCACTTTTCTCCGACTCGGCATTTGGAATGAAAGATTTGGTCTCTTTGCTCCGTATCACTTGGAATGATTTTGGTATGTAGAGCTCGAAGCACTAAAGCAGTATCATATTCCGGAGCGTCATAAGTCTTGCATTCCTCGTTCTCTTCCTCGGCCTCCATGTTAAATACATCACCAAGGCCTTCCTTCTCGTCCTCGACTAAAAGTTCGTCTCGGACCGCAAGAGCTTCTCTTAAAGTGACCACCCGTTTATTTGGACATGCATTTTGATAGTGACCAAAGCCTTGACATTTATAGCATCGTACTTTAGTCAAGCTCGTTTCTTTGGACACGTGAGGAACCTTCGGGGCCGGGGTAGGGACTTTAAAAGGCGCGGTAAGTTTTGTAGTCGAACTTGAGCCGGCACTTGCATTCCCGAATTTGTATGGGAATTCGGGTTTGGCAAACTTCAACTTGTTTTGAGCTTCTATCTTTATGCATAGTCCGCATAAAGTGTCAAAATCTCCGCAGGGGTATAATTCCACCGTATTTGCAATGTTTCGGTTTAGAACACGTAAGAAACGTGACATTCTTTGTTCTTCATTTTCTTCGAGTTCTCCCATTAAGGTCAAGCCTTCAAATTCTTCAATGTATTCTCCCACACATAGTTTTCCTTGTACGAATTCGGCAATCTTTCGGTACAAGGTTAACCGATGTGATGTCGGGACATACCTTTTACGTAGTTTTTTCTTTAAAGAATCCCAAGAACGGATCTTCTCCTTTTCCGCACGAGCTTGTTGTGTTTTCACACCCTCGAACCATAGGGAAGCGCCCTTCCCTAACTTGAGAATCGCATATTTGCAACTTTTCTCATCGTTAAGGTTCTTGAAGTCGAACATACGTTCAATATTCCACTCCCATTCTAAGTAAACTTCTGGATTGGTACCTCCGACAAATTACGGAAGTTCATTTACTTTAAATTCATCTACATGATGTGGTGAATGTGCGTCATATCCTCCTCTTCTAGCTTGAAAACGTGGTTCTTGTAAGTTGTGTAGTGCCTCACGGAGTTTCTCCATGAAATCAACGTCGGAAAAATCCATGATAAGATAGCTTTGACAAGAAAATCGCCAAGAGAATTTCGACAAGGAAATAACCTTAGTCTCTGATACCACTAATGATACGAATTACGTATAAAGACGGACGTAAATTCGCCGGTAATGCAGCGGAAATATTTTTATCCTTACAACACTCGAATATGTGTAACACTCGTTAGATAACAACCGAAAGTAGGGCAATTCGACTTAATTAAAAACAAGAACAATATGAAAGTGATTTATCAAACTAGACCTATAGTTTGATAAGGTAATCTTTCCTCAAGACCTATTGAGAATCGATTAAATTACAACTCGAAAACGCGTCGAATTATAACCAAGGTTTTGATGAAAATCATTTAACAAGAAGTAATACACAATTTATTTCATTTTTAACATTCAAGATGATTACAAAAGGTTGAGAATGAGGCCTATATATAGCCATTACAAGATCAAACAAGATCAAACTAAAAATCAAACAAACATTAAACTATTCTAACAAGATTTTGACAAAGAAAAGAAATCAACACCAAGATTTGGACATCTCCTTGGTTCGGCCGTGAGGTAGGGGAGTGGCGGGGACAAAATCTTTCACAAGTGATACTCCTTGTAGGACTTTGACAAAGGCTTGAAAATGGAAGCAACTTCTTGGCATCTTCTTCCTTCTTGGCAGATTTTGGTGAGGTGTGGAGTGAGCCAAATCTCTTTATCTTTGATTATCTTGTGGTGGACTTTGAAAATGAAAGCAATCTTGAAAGTAGAGGGGACAAAGATCCTTCATGGATCTCCCATCACAATCGGCCGAAATCTCCCCCTAATGTGGCCGATTTTGTATGCATAAACATGCATACGTATGCATGTTTGATACGTCTAAGTTATCCCGGTTCCGATTATTAAGATCGTTCCCATTTCCGCATTTGTTTTCTCACCGAAGTACGTAGTTGCATGTGCATGCAATATGGTATCGTCACTTACGTCAATTCTTACTTCGTTTACTTCGTTTGGAGGTGTCAATATCGCATCAAACTGTTAGTAGGTTATTCCTTTTGAGTTAAATTTTACTTTATTATTAAACTATCGGAAAATCAATGTATAACTGTAACATCAGCTTATTTTTTTGAGTTTGAGGCTGTGGCTCAAGACAAGACCGACCCAAAGGAAACAACTTCGTAGTTATCGCATTCCAAAAATAATAGCCGGTACACGGTATTCAACGGATTTATATATAAATTGATCTAACGGATCAGAATTTCTTGGTTCTTGGTTCTATATTACTCCCTCCGTCCCGCTAATGTTTACATTTCTATCAAAAAGTAGTCCATTTAGTAAGTTTACATATATCACTTTTTACAATCAAATCAAACAATCACTTTTTACTTTTTAATCTCCACCACTCATTCATCATCAATACCTTTTACTTTTTAATCTCCACCACACATTTAATCATCATTACTTATACCAATTATTACCTAAAATACACCAAATATACACCCTCTGTCAACCTTTGGCTGGGACAGAGGGAGTATTTAACAATGAAAAACTCTCTCCCGCATATAGCCTTCTTTTGAGCCTTGGGCCCTTCAAGATTTCTGATCAAATTAGCAAGGATAACAATTATATATCTTTGCGTAATACGAAAAAGTATGATGTCAGGATACACTGTTGAGATCAATACTTTATCACCATTTTTTTTTCATTTATATTATAATGTGAGATGTTTTAACATGTGTTTTTGTGTAACAAAAAATGACACATCTTAAACCGGAAGTTCTAAGATATCGGCGTTTGTACCACATCTGTGTGTACATATTCATTATCGTTCAAGGTAAAAATTATTTACTATAAATTTAGTGATGAATATTATTCAAGATTTTTACATATCTATATTAGAAGATGTAAATAGGATCATAAAGTTAAGGAAAATGTGGACTCTTTTTTGGAAACCGAAAAAATGTTTGTCTTTATTCAAAATATTGGACTCTAACTATAAAACACGATGAGTATATGAAATAGACTTAAATATACGGAAACTGAATCTAACCTCAAATCAGACAGGCTCCTTGTACATCTCAGCAGCTCATTTCAACGGCTTGGCATCCCCCAAATCTGCCTGTTGATGGAAGAAAAACATGATTTTTTTTTTTTGACAGGTGAAAAGCATGATATTAAGATCATATAATTAGGCAAAGAGTGATCCCCAACTTTGAATTAGAAAAGATAAAAATTTAATATTTGAGTGTTTTTAATGCGAGCTTCTATTTCATTCAATCAAAATCAGAAAGCCCCAGGCTGTTTGCAAACACTATCATCGTATTGGTCAAGATATACGAAGGTTATGATCATAGGCGGATCCAGCATCCGAAAACAACTATGCACCGACGTACCACATAAAAAATTCTTAAATTTCCACTTTTTTTTATAAAAACTGACCAAAGCGACGTTGTTTTGGTCAAAACGACGTCGGTTTGAATAAGAATAAAACAACGTCATTTTGGTCTTGGTGCAAAATTTTGGGTGGTGCACGTGGACCAGCCGGCAATGATTATGTCCCGCCTATGGTTATGACGTGCCATACATGGTACAGACTCAGGCGAAGGCAATAAGGGGTGAACCACAGACTAACCCATGCATTTCTTTAAAAATAGTCGTTTATTCTCCTTTTATAATTTAAAGGCAAATTACGCTCCATGAGTTTTAAATTTCCGTGCAGATTAACCCCTCGGTTTTATTCAGATAGTGCATATTATCTCCTTTATGCACAAGACGATAAAAGGGATGAGACTTTTTGTGAAAACACAGAGAGTAACGATTAACGAACCTATTCAAATCACACATGATGGTAAATAGCTATTTTTTAAAAACCACAGTGGGATAATGGACTTATTTAATTTACAAAATTGGGTAAAAGGTTATTTTTAAAAAATAAATGGGGTGATCTACTAAGAACCCAAGGCAGATTATACATAAAATCTGTCCTTGTTCAGATATCATACTCCAGACTCACATTCTTGAAGACAGAGTTGTCTAATCACTATAACTATGTATGCAGAATTAATAACAAACGTGTATATTATACCTTTATGACAAGGAAATTGTACTTCAAACAAACAAACAAACAAAAAATCATCGAGTTGGCTTAAAACTCCCTTGTTCCACCAGGGTCATGTGCTCTAAAGATTCACCAGCCTTGACGAATCTACCTTTGACACGCTTTCTGGTATCAGCTCTCGCTTTACGGGAAGCATATCGTATTTGTTTACCAAACCTACGTTTACAATTTGCGAAATAGTTCATTATTTCACTACCATATATAGAGGAACGGAATACGGGACTTATAATCAAGGGGTTGAAACTATCCTCGATTCAATCTAATAAAAATATATTTTGAAAAATATAAAAAATACTAGCTAAATTTATAATATACTAAAACTCAAAAAGAATAAGACAAAAAAAAATTATAAAACATTAAACCATATTGATTGAAAGCTTCGCGTATGAGTTTCTGGTCCAGATTTTGGTTAAATGGACCAATATTCACATCAACTTGATAAATTGTTTAATAACCTGTAAACTACACAACCAACTTATCTTTGCTCTTGTTATTTTTATAATGAATTATATGAATCCTAACAATTTTAAATATAGAGAAAAGTACGTGCCAAAAAAATAGAAACATAGAAAATAGTATAGATCACATACATTCTCGTCTTCTTCTTCTCATTGTATCTCATTTTGGCTTTATCCCTCGCCTGTGGGCAACAAGGTTCGAGGTTTAAATCCCATGGTGAATCACTTGTTAGAAATAATGGTGATGGTCCACAATCTTGATATTCGGCCGCATTACTTTCCCCTGTGATGTTAGATAGTGCTAGGGATAAGGAAGAAGGGAGTTGCCCGCTTGTAAATCCAAGACTGACATTGGGGTTCATTATCATGCAGCTAGCACCTGCACTCATGGCCTGCATCAAATTAGTCGAACGGTCCACTTGAGGATGTTGCAATCCCACGCACTCTTGTTGTACCGATGAGGATGCCTAAAAACATAGAGATAATACATCATTTTGTATAGCATCGAATGTTTGAAAAATCACATATGCGTTGTTGGAAAGGCAATATTTTCTCTTAGAGGGCAGTTATATGTCTGCACGAATATGTGTTGATTCATTTATTAACTTTTTCTCTGATTTTTTAGTTTTTTGGGGTTCAATTTAATTACGTGTATACTATCCTATCACATAACGAGAGAACAAAACATGAAGAGTAACACTTCTTTCTTGGGTTCGTATAATGTGATCAAATGAAACTAAGGAGGTTTAAGGATGAAAGAAGCACCTCCAAAGCACTTTCAATGTTGGCGCCATTAGATTCGGTACCCGACAAGCTTTTCTCCATCAGCAGTCCTCCAATTCCTCCATCATTGCAGTTAAAATTTGGCCTGTTTTGCAAATTATTCCCAAACAATTCGTAACCATTCTCAAAGCTCATGGTCATGCCATCCATGTCGACACTGTCGGACAGATCCTCACTTTCTTGAATCCCAATTAGATCATTCACATTATCACCGCAACGCTGGAATATTATAAATTCATGAGCAGTCGAATCAAATCTACCACAAACCAATAGAGAGGAAGAGATATATAGAGGCGCGATTGAATATGAAAAATTGCATTTTTGTTGTACGGGATAGAATGTTTTACTTCACATAGTAATTGCTCATGAATTTCCTTCACAAAATCAATCTTCACTAATTTTCATGTTTTCTCTCCCTTATACATCTACATACTTCTCAAACAAAACGAGAAACAAAGAACTGTATTAGTAGCGGATTCTCTACAAATGTCACTACACATTGTATATTTTTAATTGTCAATTGTTTTATACATTATATTACTGTTTTATATCGCGTCAACCTTTGATTATTATTTTTTCAGCTTGTATCCAACTACATTCAAGAATTCATCATTCTTATATTGAACTTCTCACAGTAACTAAATATCAAAGTGAAATATATATCCAGCCACGCCTTAATTACATATGAATATGATTACCTTTCCCAAGGGGGAACCTTGAGACAAGAAAGACAACTGTTCCCTGCTAAATGAACCAAGCCTCTGATCCCCACCGTACAACAATGTAAAATTAGAAGACCGGAGCTGAGGTGGCAGCAGCTGAGGAGGCGGAGGAGGAGGAACAGACCATCGCGGCCGGAACTTAAAAAGGGATGATGCGATCTCATTCAGCGTGTTCGCCACCACTTCTCCTCCTCCTCCTCCCCCACCACCACTACCACCGCCGGATGATACTGATGAATTCATCACAAACTGATCCAGCTGAGAATTAGAACTGTCATAATTATCAAAAATAACCCAATGCCATATTTCTGACAACTCAGTCGCAGAAGGGCATCCTTCGTAGAATCTCAGCTCGACACGGCGGTGCTTGGCGGCCCCACAGGCGGCGGCTGTGGTGTCGCAGCAGGCCTGGCATAGGGACAGGTTTTCCTCAAGACAACGGCTGACAGCTGCTTGTGAGACGCACGCGTCGCAGATGAGGGAACGCTGGTGGCGGCGGGATAAGGCGTTGGGGGAGTGGACGTAGTTATCGCATTCGAGACAGAGAGCAGCTGAGTCTGATTCGCAGTAAACTAATGCCTTGGATACAGAACAACACTCACATAATGGCTCAGCCATTGATACTTTTTTTCTTCTTTTGGCTCAGCTACATACCATTTGATTTATTTTTTTAATCTAATTTTTTTCCTCAATTTCCAAGATGGAAAAGATGAAGTCTGGCAAATGACAAGAACTGGTGACGTCTCTCTTAAAAATGCTATTAACAATCAACCATTAAATCTCAAGTTCCGGTAAGGTTGTTAAGACACAAAAATAAAGAATGCAAAACTAATTATGTGGATAATATTATTGCATTAATTATCTATAGAGGACTAAGAAAATTATGATCCTTAACCAACCTCTAAAAGCTGATAAGTGATAACTACATTCGCTAGTATGAACTTTTTAGGGAAGAAAAGTGTAATTAATTACATGAAAAAAACTTTGAGCTTTTATCTCTCTCTCTATATATATATATATACTATCATTGTGTCCGAGGTTTTGGGGTTTTGAAGATGAGTGGGTGGAAGGATTGATTTTGTTGCTGATGTGGAAACTAAAAAGTCAGGTTAAAACAACCTAGGGCTTTGGACTCGCTAGAGGGCATCGGCGGTAAATTATGTCCGAGAATTGAGGGGGTTCTTTGGAACCACAAATTAGTGCCACATCATCCAGTGATATGCGGGAGAACGTTTCGTGAGCGCAGACGTTGCGGTTCTTTGGTGGTGGGTTGGAGCTGTTGTTGAGGTTAATAAAGTCGTCTCTTACTCTTATCTCGTAGAAGTGAAATTCCTCGCCTCAGCGACCCCCACCCTACCGCTACGTGAATTGGTGGAGAATTAAATTATGGTATTCTGGCCAACGGCTAAGTGGGATGAATAAGTGTCTAGTCTTCACAAAGAATTATCTCATATTGGAGGGATAAAACTCACATCATGCCAGTGACTAACTCGTCCTTGAAGCAATCGCCACTCAAGAACTGGGTTGAGTGCCACATGCGGACGTCTCTTACTCTTATCTCTTGTAGCAAAAGGCGAAATCCCTCGCCCCATGGCTCCCACCCCCCGCTCTTACTCTTATCTCTCTATCTTGTAAAGAGCACTCCCAATGAGAAACCTGTTGGAAATTAGCGGATCATTATAGTGAATTTCTAATGATTTGAGAGAAAAATATTTGTTCTATTATCACTCAAGAATAGATACAAACTCACAAAATAGAAAAACTCTCAAACTCACTCAATCTCAACTTGGATTGTTATTCACTCTTTGAACTTACTCTTGGAGATGGGATGGTTACAAATGCTACAAACAAGTCTTATTTATAGGTAGTAAACATGGTGTGAAACCATGGTGTGAAAGGATCAACCATGATGGGTTGTTGTTGTTGTGAAGTTTCCCATCCTTTGCTTGTCAAACTTGCCAACTAATTGTTCAAAGGTAGATGGCTTCACATGTTTAATTACTTATCCTCCATTCTAGAAGGGTTTGAATTCTAACACTCCCCCTCAAACCCGACTTTGCATTCCGAGTAATTTTCGAAACTCATAAATCTTTGTTGCGGATAAGCTCTTCGTAAATATGTTTGCAACTTGATCTTCTGTATTGACTGGTTTCATGTCAATATCTCCTTGGAGTACCTTCTCTCGTAAGAAATGATAATGTACTTCGACATGTTTGGTCCGAGCATGAAATACTGGATTCTCACCAAACAATTCTTGATGATTGTCACGGTGTAATGCAACTCCATCTTCTATTGGTTGGTTCAAATCCTTCATGAGTTGAGTCAACCAAGCACACTCTTGTCTTTGCCATCGCCCGCTCTATATTCCGGTAGTTGAAAGAGAAACGGTAGGTTGTCTCTTCGCACCATGATATAGCTCCGAACCAAGATTGAATATATATCCCGTAGTCGATCTCCTGGTATCATAGTCTCGGCATAGTCGGCATCACAATAGCCGTGACCTTGCTTTGTACTCCCTTCTTGTAGAAAAGTCCCCAATTAATTGTGCCTTTAACATATCTCAGATCCTTTTGATCGCTTCGAGATGTGGCTTCTTAGGTTTCTGCATGAACCTGCTAGTAACACCTACGGCGAATGCTATATCGTGTCTGGAAAGAGTTAGATAGATAAGACTACCTACTATATGTCGGTACATTCTTGTGTCCTCCAAGTCTTTCCCATCGTAGGCACACAGCTTCAAGTTTGGCTCCATTGGGGTAGATATTGGCTTGCAGTCAGTTAGCCCAAACTTCTCGATTAAATCCTTTGCATATTTCTGCTGACCAAGAAATATACCATCATCTGTTCTTTCGACTTCCAATCCTAGGAAGTGTTTCAGTTCACCAAGTTCCTTCATTTGAAATCGGACTGACAAGTTTGCCCTTGTTTGTTGAATCTCGTCTTCGTCATCGCCAGTGATGATTAGATCATCCACATATACAAGGACTACTGCTAGCTTGCCTCCTTGAGTTTTCACGAACAAGCTTGAATCTACTGGGGCAACATGATAACCACTTTGGATTAGAAACTCAGCAATTTTCCCGTACCATGCTCGGGGTGCCTGTTTCAAGCCATACAACGCCTTTTTCAACTTGCACACGTACTCAGGCTTTTCATGATTCACAAATCCTTTGGGTTGATCAATATAGATATCACGATCAAGTTCCCCATGTAAAAACGCATTCTTCACATCCATTTGCCATAATTTCCAAGACTTACTTGCCGCTAAGGCTAGTAAGACACGAACCGTAGTAATCTTTGCAACTGGACTAAACGTCTCGTCATAGTCTATGCCAGACTCTTGAGAGAATCCACGAACAACCAATCGAGCCTTGTACAACTCAATTGTACCATTTGGACGAATCTTCAACTTGTAAAACCATTAGCAGGATATGGGTCTAACACCTTCGTGTTTTGGCACTAAATTCCAAGTTTGATTTTGTTTTAATGCCAAAATCTCTTCTTCCATGGCCTTTCTCCACTCTAGACTATTTGATGCTTCTTCAAATGTACTTGGCTCTTTGACTTCAGCATAAGCAGCATCTACATACTTTGGATTTGGCCGTCTTTCTCTGGTTGACCTTCGCACTTGAGGTTGTGAAGGTTCCTGCTCTTCCGGTTGACTAGTCTGTACTTCATCTGGTGTTTCATGTACACCTGTTCTCCAAGGGCTTCTTGATTTGGACCGTACCTCAACTTGATCCGACGGGGATCTTGGTTCTTCTATGTCATTGTTGTCTTGAGAGTAATGTAGCTGCAACTTGCTTTGTAGCTTTCCTTGCAGCTCATGTGTATCTGGTAATGCCACCTTGTTTGCCCACCATGAAGATGCCTCATCGAATACAACATTTCGTGAGATATAGATCTTGTTTGTATTTGGATCGCAGCATCTCCAGCCTTTCTTTTGTTCATCATATCCAACGAATATGCGGCGGATGACTTTCTTGTCGAACTTGGTGCGATCTTCATCTGTAATAAACACATAACATACACAACCAAACACTCGAAAATAATTCACTGTTGGTTTTACATTATACAATTTTTGAAATGGTGAAATAAATTCCAGCCTCGGTTGTGGTAGCCTGTTGGTGATATAGACTACTGTCTTCATGCATTCCGCCCAAAATCTTGTATCAACATTCTTTGCATGTAGAAGACTTCTACATGTCTCTGCTAGGTGACGGTTCTTCCTCTCCGCTACTCCATTTTGCTGTGGAGTTTTTGCACAAGTTAGTTGCCTTCGGATGTTGCACTCCTTGAGGTAGTTGTTGAATTCATTTGAAGTGTATTCTCCTCCATTATCAGTACGGAGGCACTTGATCTTCCTCCCAAACTCACATTCCACCGTATCCTTGAATTTCCTGAATTTTTCAAAAGCTTCATCTTTATGCTTCAAGAAATATACCCATACACATCAATAAAGGTTATCAAATATTGATAACCGCTTGTTGACTTTTGTTTGATCTTCCCAAGCACATCTGAGTGGACCAATTCCAACGGCTCTCTTGCTCTGAACTTTGACTCTTTGTAAGGCAGTTGATGTGCCTTACCATATTGACATCCAGCACACACAGTGTCATGTTGGATCTCGAGTTGAGAAAGTCCCCTCAGCATGGACTTCTGCATCATAATATTCAGTTTGCCGTAATTGACATGTCCAAGTCGTGCATGCCATAGGTCTCCAGTGTCACTTTTCCTAGCCTTCTCAACGTATGCTTCTTCAGCTGACATCACATAGATAGCCTTCATTTTTGGTCCTTCCACGAACGGTGTACCTATGACTTTCAATTCACGATACACTTTCACATCGTTCGGGCCAAACAACACATAATTACTCAAGCGATTAATTGTGGTGCCGACAGCAGTTCTTCTTCATCCACGGGACATGATAGACATTGTCGAGTTGTACTTCTTCATGTCCGTACCTTTTGTGATTGTGTCTTGCCAACATGGGCTATTGGTAATTGTGTGTTATCAGCTGTCACAATAACTCGATCTCCGTTGTACTTGGTCATACTTACAAGTTTCAACTCATCTCCGGTCATATGATTGGAACAACCAGAGTCAACGATCCAATCATTCTTGTAATCGACTAACTTCTCACATACCGCAGTAAGTGCGAATTCCTCTCTTGGGCCTTTTCCTCGTGTATCGGTAGTATCTACCTCCTCGGCATAGAAGGAAGTCTCGAAATCCCAATCTTCTTCTCCTGGAGCCTCGTCCTTAGATGTTGTTGCTGCATTTCCTTCAACTCTCTTGGACCAGCAATTTTTTGCATAATGTCCTTACCGCAATTGAAACATTCGTCACTTTGACGATCCTTTTGTTGCCACTGGTTCTGACCATTTCGATTATGTTGAGCTCCTCGAGCTCCCCCTGACTGGAAAACTCTATCTTGGTTTCCTCGAACATCTCTTTCTTGACTATTGAATCTCCCGAAACCACGTCCTCGTCCTCGACCACGACCGCGTCCTCGTCCGCGTCCTTGATTGTCTCTTCTATTAGTGAAAAGGGCTGTCTCTTCACTATTGGTTGCTCGACTAGACGTGAGTTTATCTAGATCCTCTTCATTAATGAGCAAATTCTCCAGATCTGCTAAAGTAGGCTCGGTGGCCCAGCCCCGAGTTGCCGTGATAATACTCTTATACTCCGACTTCAATCCGTGGATGATAATTCTTTTCATCCTGGTTTGTGTAATGCCATTTTCAGGATCTAGTTTAGAAATCTCATCACAAAGAGATTTCACCTTTGAGAAATATTGACTCACAGACATATTTCTCTGGGAGATCGACAAAAGCTCATTTTCAAGCCTTTGTAATTTTGCATTATTTTTCTTCGCGAAAATAGCCACTAATGTATCCCAAGCTTCCTTCGGTGTTCGGACATCTTTGATCCGCTGGAGAAATTCATCTTCTACAGCTACAGTTAAGGCATACATAGCTTTGCCTGCCTTAACCTTCCATTTCTTTAAAGCATCGTGGCCGGTGGCCTTTGATGTGCAGTATCTGGTCGTACCGGTGTTGAGGTTGAGATGTCGGAGGTTGTGTCTATGCTTTTGGCCTCCCTTGGTGGTGTTGTCTCAGCTCCGTTCACGATATCCCATAAGTCTTGCCCGAGCAGGTAAAACTTCATACGGGTACTCCATGACCCATAATTATTGTTATTGAGCTTCTCAATAGAGGTCGTAAAATCAGCCATTATTTTAACAAAGCTTCTGGGACCAAAAGTATAGTTTTTGAATTTTTTGGGGTCAAAATAAAAAATTTCGGAAATTTAGGGACTGAATTAAAAAATTTCGAAAGTTCAGGGACCAGTATGTAATTTCTGGAAAACTTATTTGCAGAAATTACTGTTCATCATCTTCAAACTTGAGACTATTCTTTCGGCAGCCCGTACGGCTTCGTCTGACGTCGGTTTTGTATTCCGAAAATACCTCCGAACTCGTCTCGACGCAAGGAATCTAACGATATCCTCAAAACTGAGTTTCGACCACCTTTGTAAAACTCGAAATTTTCAGCCCTCTACCACTTCCGATTAGCACTCCAAACCTTTCTCCGATACCACTTGTTGGAAATTATCGGATCATTATAGTGAATTTCTAATGATTTGGGAGAAAAATATTTGTTCTATTATCACTCAAGAATAGATACAAACTCACAGAATAGAAAAACTCTCAAACTCACTCAATCTCAACTTGGATTGTTATTCACTCTTTGAACTTACTCTTGGAGATGGGATGATTACAAATGCTACAAGCAAGTCTTATTTATAGGTAGTAAATATGGTGTGAAACCATGGTGTGAAAGGATCAACCATGATGGGTTGTTGTGAAGTTTCTCATCCTTTGCTTGTCAAACTTGCCAACTAATTGTTCAAAAGTAGATGGCTTCACATGTTTAATTACTTAGCCTCCATTCTAGAAGGGTTTGCTCTTTTGTGTACCATTTTCGCAATCTACAGTGTCTTGTTCATTTGTGTCCACACTATCGTTGTTCACTATTGTAGTGGGACGTGTTAGTTGTACTACATGTCATATCGATTAGCTAGCCACATGCAACGTAATGATATTACAAGTTTGACCCGCCTTTGTTTTCTTCTATAGGAGTATAAAAATTGAATAGTTATAATAAATAATTAGTTTATAAAATCAAATAGTTAAAAATCGAATAAACCATTTGTTTATAAAATCAAATCATTAATTTATTTTCCAAGTTGTATAATATATAAAAAAATTGTGTCTCGTATAGTCTCAATGTCCTTGGAGAATTCGTGTTATATTTAGAATGAATAAATGGGAGTGTTATTTTTCCAGCGTATTCGGACCGAAATGAATAACACGCGAAAAGTTATAATTTGCGGGAGGTGTGGACAAGAAGATCACACGAGACGCAGTCTTTGATGTCCTCAACAAGGTCATTAGTAATTGATAAATTGATGGCTATAATTTTATTTATGTTGTATGTTTGTTTTAACTTAATTTTTAAAAGGTTTGTGTGAAACTTAAAAATTCTAGTATAATTTAAAATCTAAAATTTTATTATCAGTATTATTTAAATAAATTAAATATGTAAAAAAATTAATGTTTTAATTATTACAAAAAGTCAATTAAATGAATGTTGTACGTTAATCATATTAAGGCTCTGTTCTTTTGGGCTTAATTTCAAGAAAATTGATTCGATTGGGCCAGTTTAGCAAAATTGATTACCGATTGATTCGATTCAAGACTGATTCGGCCAAAGAAATTATTTTTATTTTTGAATATCAAGAATAATATATATATATAATATTTTATCAAGAATAGTTATTGTTGTATATATTGTTATATAATATTAATTATTATTAACATTATTATCAACAATACTATATACAAATTTTTATTGTTCATTATTTTAATTTATCGGTAGTAGTATTATTGTCTGTGTTGTTTTTTATTATTGTTGTAATCTAATAATTATTATTTAATATTAATCTAATAATTTATCGGTCGCAGTATTATTATTGATAATCCGAAGCTATAACTTTTATTATTATCATTGTTGTATATATATTATTATCTAATATTATTAACAATATAATGAGAAGAGAGTCGATCATTATAAATATAAGATGTAGCATGAAATAAAATATTTATACAAGCACATTACGAACTTTTTTAAAAATAATTATTTTTTACTACTACAATTTATTTTTGTTGCATTTCATCAGTGACGCTATTAGATCCCCAAATTTATAATCCAATACTTTGCCGCACGACGAACATGACATTCTTTCGATCTGCATCAAACATTTGAGAATCTATTATTCCACGGACATTCACCTCATGTTATACATTATTGTTATTATTATTATTTTAAATGAATTAAATTTAAAAATATTATACATATAATTAATTTTTTTGTGATATAAATAATTTCAATTCAGTTCAGTTTAGTTTAGTAAAATTCAATTTAGTTCAGTTCAGATAGTTCAGCAAAATTCAGTTTAGTATAATTTAATTCAATAAATTTCAGCTCAAAAGTATAGCGCCAAAATTTGTTTAGTATATAACAAAATATTCACAAAAAGAACAATACCATTTTCTCATTGGGTGAAATAGGGGTAGGGTCAGCGCGTGATTAATAGACACAAGCTGCATCTGAATGTGTTCAAAAATAGTACTTCCTCCCTCACCCACACATACAACAATTTATTTTCGGCAAAAAAATTTACCACAAATGGACCCCTTATTCCACTCTCAACACTCTTAATCAACTAAGTCAACTGAAACATTAAAACTCGTGTCGGTCAAAACAATACACATTATTTGTGTACGGAGGAGTATGTTGTTCATGCTTTTTCACCATGGGACCCCACTTAATAGTAAACAGCGGTATTATGATAATAGAAGAACAAAAAATAATAGATTGGAAACTGGTGCACAAAAGAGGCTAAACAAGGAACACATTCAATGGGCCACTTGCTTTTTTTCTTTTGAGCCTGCTCACTAGGGATGGACTCGGTTCTATTCGGTTCGGTTTTTGATCGAAACCAATAACCGAACCAAATATTCGGTTTCGGTTTGGTTCGGTTCTTTTTTAAGTTCGGTTCGGTTAAATTCGGTTTTATAAATATTCGGTTCGGTTTTGGTTTGGTTTGATGTTTTTTCGGTTCTTCACAATATAAATTCAAATATTATATTCAATAGAATAAATTATATATAACAACAAGCCAACAAAAGTTTTATATATATATATATATATGCTCAAGATAAGAGATAGACTTGCACAACAATTTACAAATATCTCAAAAGATATATAGCAATCACAAATCACAATAGATCATTCTCTAAACCTAAATTAGTTGAATCACGAATTACCCAAGCATATTATCTATTCCTCCTGATCCATGAGGTCTTAAAAAGAAAAACAAATTACATTAAAATCTCAAACACATAAAACTCACAAAAAGATGTCATTTTAGTATGTGACTTTGACTTCGGTCCATTTCGGTTCGGTTCGGCTCTGTCCGACCCCGAACCGAGAACCGAACCAAACCAATTCGGTTCGGTTCTGTTTTTCTATTTTTCGGTTCGGTCTTCTTTGGTTTCGGTTCTTCGGTTCTTTTTTTGGATTTTTTCGGTTTGGTTTTGAATTTTCGGTTCCGAAATGCCACCCCTACTGCTCACATGTCACCCAACCTAATGGTATAAAAATAAGTCTTTATATATTTAAATAATATTTATAAATTAATTACATGATTTTATTTAATAAATACTACTCACGTATTGATACTTAAAATTAATAATTTGAAAACTTATAATAATACACTTAAGTACTAGTTATTCGATATCTAATGCCCCAATCTTTAAGGAAATATACTGTATTTAGATACTTGTAAATATCAATATGATTACTTGATATATTTTAATTAATTACTAACTTAAGTTGTGACTTGTGATACTCATAAATATTTTAGTGTTGTATTTTTATAGTGCTTTTATAAAATATATTCCATTGTATAATTTGTCCAAAAAAATGATTGGCTTAATCTAATGTAAGAATCCACGTACTACCCATATTTAGTAGGTCCCATTAGATTCATATCATATTATATTTAATGTATTATGATACTATATATAATTTTGATTTAATTTATTGATGTTTTTATTATTATAATATTACATAAAAATAATTGAAATTGAAAAATTATATTAAATAAATATTTAAAATTTAAATACAAGATATGCCCAGAATTAAAATGCATCATAAGAATAAAAAATATTACAAGAACACTAGCATCGTATAACTAAAGATAATACATTTCAAATAAATTAACGATTGTTGTGGAATATGGTCAACCAAGTTTAATAGTTAATGATGTTTCTGTTTATAACTCAATGGTATTTCTTTCAACATACCTTTCACAAGGTGCAAAATGATCTTCGCCTAAATTTAATTGTGATAAGCTATTAATTGTATCTTCTTAAGTTGGGTGTAAATGATGCGAGTCGAGCTCGAGTATGGCTATACTCGACTCGAACTCGATAGCCATTTCACAGACTCAAACTCGACTCGAAAACTCGCGAGTAGTGAAAATCTAAACTCGACTCGAACTCGATAGCAATTTTCAAAACTCGAACTCGGACTCGAGCTTGAACTCGAGCTCGAACTCGAACTCGTTTGAAGCTCGAATAAAGCTCGAGTCAAGATCCCATTTGAAGCTCGAATCAATCTCGAACTCGAACTCGTATCGAGCTCGCTCAAACTTTGTATTTTCAGCTTTCAATAATCAATAGTGGCAGCAAAATAACCAAATAAAAAATAAAAATACATTCAAAGTACATGAATAAAGTCAAAGTTCAAAACCAAATACAAAGAAAAGTCCAGAAAATTACAAACTCACAACCCAGTGTATTAGAAATTCATCGACAAAAAAGATTAAGATAAGTTAAACACGATCTCATTTAAATTTAATTTGCGGGTTCCTTGAATGGCATTGGAATGATGATTTCCTTTGGTTGTTTTCCTGTATCCTATAACAAAAACAAAAACAAAAATAAATTAGTTTACGTATACAGTGAAAACATTGAAAGCTTTATGCATGATACACTTTTCAGAAAGCAAACATAATCATAAATTTATCAATATTTGTGAGTGTATACAGTGAAAGCATTAAAAAGAACAATGGAAATTAGTCATCAAACAAAAGTAAATCCAGCTTCCTTTTGCCTTTCGATGCAAACAATTTATTCAAAACAATAGGTAAGTTCTTAACTATAAAACTATCATGTACACCTGAATTAAAGAAACATATATTGGAGTTACTGGAAATTTGTAAAAAAAGCATTCTCATGTAAGGTAGAAAAAGAAACCATTCTACATTTTAAAAAAGTACACGAAAATATTTTCAATTAACCTGCTCTAAATTTACTCTGTATACTTGTGGAGAAGAGGCAACATAAATCAAATATCAAGACCAGCAGTCATAAGCAATACCACCTCTTCCTATCCTTTAAAAACAATAAAAGCACCAGATTGTAAAAGAAAGAAACACTGCAAGGAAGCTTACATATGCAATTCCTACAAAGAGAAAATATACAAATTGCATAGCTATTACCATTTTTTAATTTACTCGTGAGCAATGGTATCAACTTGGGGAAGATGAAGAATGATATCAACATGGGAACATAGTTGCTTTTTGACATCAAGTGAAAATTATGATTAATTATCATATGAGAATAGCTAGCAAGTACACAGAAACTAAAGCACCACAGAGAAAGATATAAAGCTGTCAAATCGGCTTAACCCAATGGACTGACATAAACCCAATGGAAATTGGTAACACAAGAGACAGGTCAGAGCCATCAACTTCTGGACGGTCACGGTTCGTCTCAACTGTGAACCGAAACCGCTTAATCACGGGTTGAACCGCCCGGTTCCATTAAATAAAATATCACATATATAATATATGCTGGGCAGTAGCTGCTAGCTGGACAGCTCTCCAACTGCAACGGCTCAAAAAATGCACAATGAGCATTAGTAAACAATGAGCACAGAGGTCAGAAGAAAACATTGAAAGCTTTATGCATGATACACTTTTCAGAAAGAAACTTAAGAAGCTATTTAAAATTTACCTTGTATTTTCTTTTCACGCCATGGAGGGATCTACACCAATCACCCGTACACATCAACATCTGCACTGTTTCAGGAGCAAGAGAAGCTCTATAGGGATCTATTACTCGACTCCCAAAGACTAAAAGTTGCCTCGAAGCCACAAGAGTAATAGAATGCAAGATATTTATAGCCATCCGAGATAAAATTCGAAACTTGTTTGATCTTTCCTTCCACCAAGCTATGACATCAAACTTGGAATCTTGACTAAAGAAGCACCCCTCATCAAAATACATATCAATCTCAGGTTTCACACGAGTCATTGATGTCTCCCCACTAAAAACATCTAGCAAAAGTTCTGATAAACCACTAGATCCATTATCCGCTTCACGAGCATTTGATCCTAATTCACGTTCCCCAGAATCACCACTTTCATCCAAAATAGAAGAAGAATACATTTTCACATATTCATCAAAAAGTTGGTACATAACTTCCTTGACTTTACTAATGCTTTCCCGAGCTAAGGGCGCAGGAAACATTTTGGGGAATGCAATCTCTACAGCCCTCATTTTCAATCTAGGGTCTAACACAGTCCTTATTGACATTAACATGTTGCATTCCCCCCAATATTTGTCAAATCTCTCTTTCATATCCCTTACCATATTTCTAACAAAATCATCTTGAGACTCCGATTGTTTATCCAACATAACATTAATCCTTTGTACCTCACCAAGAAACAAGTTAGAAGTTGGATATTCAGAACCCGATATGGAGTTAGTAGTGTCTTTAAACACTTTTAATATATCAAGCAATTTTGCAATTTTTTCCCACTCATCTTCATCAGGACAAAAAACATAATTTTCATCATGCAAAGCATATCGAGGAAGTACCTTTCTAAACTTGATGGCACAATCTAGCATGTCATAAGTGGAATTCCAACGTGTCTTGCATTCAAGAACTAACTTTCGATGCTTCACATTGTATTGGCTTACAAGTTCACCAAAACGTTTCAGACGCGCCTCACTTGAGTTCAAGAAAGCAACAATATCATGGACTTTCTCAACAATGTGCTTCACTTGTTGAAGACCATGTTGAACCATAATGTTAAGAATGTGTGCGCAACATCGAACATGAAACAATATTCCATCGCAAATAAGCCTCCCATTTGATTTGAAATTATCCTTCAAAATTTTAATACAAGAATCATTTGCAGATGCGTTGTCCACAGAAATTGTGAATACCTAACACCAAAAAAAAAAAAAAACTCATCAGTTCACAAATAATTACACTAACAGACATATCTACAAATATAGTAAACAAATCACAACTTACTTTTTCGTCAATTTTCCACTCCCTTAGGCATGTTAAGATGCAATCAGCTATATTTGCACCTTTACGTGGAGGAGGCAAATGAACAAAGTTTATCACTCTCTTTTGAAGCTTCCAATCAAGATCCACAAAATGAGCAAGAAGCACCATGTATTCATTTTTGCGGCTTTGACTTCCACAAATCCGTAGTCAAACTTATTCGCTCCACTTTCTTGAATGTGTCTTTTAATTTCTTTTTCTCCAACTCATAGACTTTGAAAGAGTCTGATTTAATAGTGACTCGAGATACATGCTTCCATTCGGCAATTCCCCTTTTCATCATCAAGTTAAAGCCTTCCTCCTCAACAATACTAAAAGGATGCTCATGCATAGTGATCCAATGGGCTATCCCCTCTCGCATCTTTAACATGTCAAGTTTACCATTATGTAAAGCACTGACAAATCCAGATTGATTTGCACCAAAGACTTGAATCGATGGCAAAAAATTAATCAATGATTGTTGTCTCACGTGTTTTGCTTTCATCATACAAGATTCCAAATGTCGATGCATATGAGTAGTGCTCTTTGATTTCAAGACAGAAAGAGATCCGTACAATATTTACACTTAACTTTCCATTGACCTTTATCATTTCTGGTGCAAAAAATTCATCCCACACTTTTGATCTTCTTGGTCTCTTAGAATCATGAAAAGGGTTATCATCTTCAAGGACACCAGCTTCTTTGTTTGTGGTGTTATGGAGAAATTCAGAAGGTTCTTCATTAACCTCTATAATCAAATCTCTCTCCTCATTAATCTCATCATCAACATTCACAAACAAACCATCATCTCTTGAAACATCAAACTGTGTAGACGATCCTTCTGGTCCACTAGACATCTCTAGAAGTACAAACACATATATAGTAATTATTAGAAATTCTAAAATCTGATGCATTGTTATAGGGAAAAAAAATCTGATATAGGAGGAAGAAAACATAACACAACATATTGGAATAAATTGATATACTGATTTCAACTCACTATCAAAAGCAAGATTATTTCGAACTAGTTCAATGTGAAAAACAATAAAACGGTCGGCTATACAAAACACAGAATTTAAACAAAAACAAATGCACTCACGCACCACCCACGAACAATATTAAAACTTACAAGCAGTAATCGAGAGAACCGGTGGAAGGGACGAGCAGCGGATTTGAGAAGGGACCGGCGGCGGACTGGATAATGGACAAATGACAACCGATGGTCTTGGAGAAGAAAAAATGACACTGTGCTCTGTGAACTGTGATGGAGAATTGCAGCGAGGACTAGCAGCGAACGAGCAACGAACTTGTGGGGGGAAGAAATGAGAGAGAGACGGCAGAAGGTTGCCTATTAGGGTTTGGGGTAAAAATGAGAGAGAGCAGAGTCGGTCTCGAGTAAGTAGGTATTTTCGTTTTTATTTTAGTAGGTATATCAGATTTTTATTTTAGTAGGTATTTTCGTTTTTATTTTAGTAGGTATTTTCGTTTTTATTTTAGTTTAGTTTTTAGTTGGGCCCATATTAATAATTTGATGCTTCCTCAATTTTTTAGTTTTTAGTTGGGCCTTCAACAATATGGACAATAACCCACCTACTTGTCACATATATATATATATATATATAATTGTTAATAAAATATAAAAAAAGTTCGAGTATCTCACGAGTTTTTCGAGTCGAGTATCGGCTAGCTCAACTCGACTCGTTAGTAGACCGAGCCGAGCTCGAGTCCGAGTCGAGCCTATTCGAGTCGAGTGTTGACCGAGTTTTGACCGAGTCGGTCTCGAGTAACTCTCGAGTTGTCTCGTATCATTTACACCCCTAACTGGAACACACAAGATGCTAGTAATTTTGAAAACTATGCTTAAGTCCATTAGGATCATCCTAGCTATTGTAGCTTGTTGGAGCAAGATTGGTCGGTATCGCCGTTTGGAGGTAGAGTTAAAAAAAAAATTCGCGTTGCCGAAGCGATTTAAGTAAAGATGCGAAAATTAAATCGACACAAGATTTATAGAGGTTCGACCAAACGTGCCTACGTCCTCTCTCTGTATCTTTTTCTATAGGCTAAAGATAAACCTTTGCACCTCTCTTCTATCGGTCGAGGGATAACCGTTACAAACTCGTCTTCTATCAGTCCGAGTAAACCGTTCAATCACTTGTCTTTATGTCGGTCTAAGTTAAACTATTTTCCTTTTCTATTGGACAAGGAATCAACCAATCTAGCTTTCTATGGGTACTAGATAAATCTCACGTAGATATCGATTGCGATTGTAACAATGCCGGATCCTTGATCCTAATAAAATCGAATCCAGTCGTATCCTTTCTTTTTCCTCTCTTGTATAATTTCGTGTATAATACTCGAGCACTAAACAGTATAAGCTCAAATACAACAACTAGAATGATTACAATGATATCTCAAGTATGAATGCTTTGCTCAATGTTGTTGTGTACTTTGATACCAAATGGTTTGGTGTTTATAGCCATTTCCATCCAACTAGCCGTTAGTCACTTTGACTTGTTAGCATGTGCTAGCCTTTCTTCATAGCGTACGTTATGGCTCATTACATACGTTATACATGTCATGTATCATACGTTATCGACTTCCAGTTTCAGTCTAGTAGCTTTCATTTATTCCTTTGCGTACGTTGTCACTGTTAGGAATATGCCCTCGAATGCCACTCAGGGGATGAGAGAGTAGGGACATTGTACTTGTAATTATGGAATTATTAATAAAAGGCAATATGATTCATTCACTGTTTATTGTATTTCAAATGCATTCTTGATTTGGTAAACATTGAAGTGAAGTCCATGTAAATAAATTGAACATTCCATTCTCGTTATCGGATAAGAGAAAATGCACTGGAAGTGTTTAAAGTTTATTTACGTAAACCCTTCGCAAGTCGATAAACTTAAATGGGCATTAAGTTGTGAGTTGGACTTTTATAACTGATGCTAGGACATGTGCATGTCTTGATAGCATAGTCATAAGTATATTAGTGGGACCAGTATACTCGAACACGACTCATACTTGATCCAGTCATACTGTATCCACTCTCGGAGAGGTGATGACGAATCGAAAGGTTGTGATAGTATACATGGACCTTTGACTTGAGGGTTCAGTAGGAGATGTGCGTGTGACGTGTAGTTTGTCATTAGAGTAGTTAGACTCATTTGCTTAATTGCTGAGTCAACCTCGAAGTGCGGACTATACGGGCAGGTAGCAGTCTTTATTGTACGCCAAGAAAGGATTCTATCTCGTGTTAGTGAGCAGGCGAATGTCCTATACGGTTAATGGCAAATAAGATCATAAGTCTTTGGCCAAAGCATTCTGATCTAGTCGTATTAGATGCACTAGTAAATCAGTCGGTCTTGATTTGCATTAACACATGTATAGTATCTAGTCAACAGTAGGGTTTGACTTTACCGTAATCCAAAGACTTGACCGGGACATCTGATGAAGGGTCTATACGTATATGGTATTCACAACATAATGATTCTGGAATGATTCTGTCATTCATTTTCAGTCGGGGTTTACAGTGCGGCCCGCTAGACTGGCTAAGTGCTGCCCGCACTCATTGGTTCCTCCCAATGCCGGCTTAGACGGACCTACAGAGTCGCACATCAGGATCGTTGACGGATAAATATGAATTTATCATCTATCTATTAATATTAGATATTGGATATCTAATTATGATTTATTGGATAAATCAAATAGCGTTCTTATGAATTGAAATTAAGTTACCGGGTAATTAATTTAATTGATAAATTATATTTCTTAGAGAAATATATTTGTATATAATTAATTAATTAGATTAATTAATTAGTATAAATACATTGGAGATAAAACGGAGTGTATTTGATGGAGTCGTTTGACGAACGTCCGGTACACGAACCGAGTGATTCGGCCCGTTTCTAAGAATCTTCACATGGGTCGCCCCCTCCCTCTCTCATTGCTTGGATGATTGCTCTCTTGTTGTCATGTGGTGGGTGATCCCACCATGTTACCATGTTATGTCTACATATCATGTTATTATGATATAATTATATCTCATAAGATATATATTAATGATGTTGGCATCATTATAAACCAAGAGAGATCCCTGCTCTTTTAGTTGCTGGCGGAGAGCTCCAAGAGAGAGTTTTTCTTTTGTATTCTTCATTTTGAGGTGAAAGAACAACAAGAAAAATAAAGAGAGAAAAAAAAAATTCCTTTGAAACTTCCTAGCCGTGTTCTTTTAAGAACGGAGTTTCGGTGATTTTTCGGGGCAACTTTTGATGCGTAGTGACGTAGAGGCATCGTATTTTTGGTGTTGGAGACGAAGGGATTTCGTGCTCGTGCTCGGGTTCGTGATCAACATCAATTTACGAAGATATTATCAAAGGCTTCAATGGTATGAGACCTTAACCCTTTTATCTTCGTATTTTATTTTTCATATATACGTTACTTGGTCGATCCTGTTTTGGGATGCTTTTTATTTTTCCGCTACGTATTTTATTTTATTTTCGGAATCCCAACAGTGGTATCGGAGCAAGGTCAATGATACCGTATATACGATTGTTTGTGCATTTTGAATGCTATTGGTTGATGTTTATGATTTAGAATCATTATTGGTATAATCGGAGATTTTTAATTATTCGTTCTAAATTTTGTTTCTATGATTTTATGTAAATTATAAATCTGTAAAATTTAATTTTATTGATTTATAAATCCTACATAAAAATTAGAAACATCACGTTTTGAAAACGAGCGAAAAAACGAGCCGAATGGATATCGGACTCTGCAGCCCAGGGCTGGCCGAGTCACTGCCAGGCGGTGCCTGGCAGGGTGGCCGGACAGGGCTGCCTGCTACCCGGACAGTAGCAGGCAGGTGACTCGCTCCAGCGGGTCACCCTCGGCCAGCCCCCTTTTTCGGACTCCGTTTGCGGGCTGAGCCCATTCCGACTTATCCGGGACTTCGTTTAGTCTCTGTATTACGTTTTAATATTTTTCCACATTTTAAATTGGATTTAATTTGATTAAAATGAATATTTGAAACATTATTTTAAATAGGAAAGATATTAAACGAAAATACTATTTTTTGTCCGGATTACTTCGAACGAATTGAAATGACGATTATTAGTATTAATTGGACTAATACCATTAAAATTTAATAGATTAATTTTTATATTGATTGGATTAATACATTAATTGATTATTTAATTTTAATGCCATATATATTAATTGGATTAATATAGTAGAAATTGAATAGATTAATTTTATAGATTAATTGGATTAATATATATTAAAATTAATTGTTTAATTTCATTGCCGTTACATGTTGTATGGAATCCTTATGTGATGGTGATATAGCTCGTGGACTTAGTTTTGATTTGTTCGATTCGATTGGGTTGTAAAGGCCGTTTTGAGCCTATTTATTTTTACTAGAAAATTTGTATAATAGGTTGCATTTTTCTATGATGTAATTATTTATTTGGCTATGGCGAAGACCGAAGACAACGAGAAGACGAAGAATCAACGACTATTTTATTTTTCTTTATTGGGTCATTCGCTTGGCCCAGTACTTAGGAATTGGTCCATGAGCTATATGTTGGTAGTAACTAGGTTGCTATTTACTGTTTTTCATTTTGAATGATTGACACACAAACGCGCATATAAATGAATTAATGTGTAAAGTGTAACATTAATCGCGAAATTCTCCCGACAACAAACATACTAAGTTTGAAAAAGGTTACGAGGTTTCCTACCCTCCATCAAACTCGTAGAAAATTGATCCCCGAGCTGGTGTGCTATGCTTCCGAGTTATCGGGGTAGTACATTTGGTAGAGGTTGAAAAATTCTTGAGTGCATTAGATGCCTTCGGCTGGTGATAAATTTCGCCCCTAGAAACCTGATAGGTTGCCGGGTGAGATTCAATAGTCAAACTGATAGACGTTGATGGTCAATAACTTAGATAGTCTGGATTGCCAAGAAACCTGATAGGTTGAGGGCATGAAGACTAGGGGTAAAAGAAGATCAAGTCATCCGTTGGAGGGGTTGGTGTTAGACACCACTTTACAGAAATTAATAGGCAAGAAATCTGACAGGTTGCGTTTGTTAAAATTTGTAAAGAACTTGATCACCACTAAAAAGTCGATTTTACCATGACTTTCGGGTTATAACATGGGAGTGTGTAATTCCGATAAATTTAGTGGGAGCCGAGATAAGAAATATACAAGCCCTTAAATTCTATACTCGGTCATAATAAAACAAGTTACTAATTCAATCTTGTCTATATCAATGCAGAGAAACGTAACTATATCTCTCTAAAATGGCTAAGAACTCACTTGCAATACTACTTGAAAAGAATCTCCTAACTGGCCCCAACTTCGTTTACTGGTTGCGGAATCTGATGATTGTACTCAGCATAGAGTCTCTGGGATACGTCTTGGAGGCAGACATTCCAGCGACTCCAATCCGGACTAGGGGTAATCAAGAAGAGATTTACGTCCATGAAAAATGGGTCAAGGATGACGTGCTGGTCCGTGGCTTTATGATAGGCTCAATGACTAATGAGCTGCAGAGAGCGCACGAGAAAATGACTTCTACTAGGCAGATTCTCGCACACTTGACCGAACTTTATGGAGAGCACAGTAGGACTGCTAGATATGAGATATCGAAGCAGTTGGTCAGTGCCAGGATGAAAGAAGGGGAGAAAGTGGGAGACCATGTCCTCAAGATGATCTCTATGATTGAGAGGCTTGAGGTGCTCAACTTTCATATGGATTTATCCCTTCAGATTGATCTCATCCTTCAATCTCTGCCTAACTCCTTCATGCAGTTTGTAATGAATTTCAACTGTAATGACATTTCATGCACATTAGCTGGGCTAATTAATAAACTAGTGATGGGACAGTCTAACATGAAGACTAAACCAAGGGAGGCTGCTCTTGTGATTTCTTCTGGGCCTCGGAGGTCCAACAACAAGAAGAAAAAGACCTACGAGTAGTATAACCCAAGAAAGGGGTGCAGAAAGGAAAGTGCAAGGCCCTAAAGGTTCAGAAGGTAGGTGGTCCTAAACCTACGGACAAATGTCTTGAATGCGGTGAGCTGGGCCACTGGCGTAGGACTTGTCCAAAGATAAATGGCGCATCAGGTATGGAACTTTCTGTTTTTGAAACCAATTGTTCCGCTACTGTATATTCTTCTTCGTGGATTGTGGATTCAGGTGCTACTTCTCATATTAGTACTATGAATCAGGATCTGAAACGAAGTAGGCAGCTTGAAGCTGGGGAAGTTATAATCACTGTCGGAAGCGGACAAAGTGTCAAGGCAACCGATATTGGATCACTCCTACTGGGTTTAGAATCTGGTTTTATTTTGACGTTAGTGAAGTACTTGTTTTGCCTAAGGGGCATAAAAACATTGTATCCATTCCAGTCGTGGACCAGAAAGGATTTTGTTTCTTCGTTGGCAATGGTAGTTGTAAAATTTATTTTCGAAATAAATTGGTTGGCACAACTACATTGTTGAATGATTTATATCATCCGTACTTACAAAATAAATTAGTAGTGAACACTATAACTAGGAAACGTTGCAGGCAAGATACTAATCAAGCTCTTAAGTGGCACCTTAGACTTGGTCATGTTGGTCAGACCAAGGTTCACAAAATGGAGAAAGATGGACTTTTAAGTCCATTGGGTGTAGAACCCTATCCAACTTGTGAATCCTGCCTTAGAGGCAAGATGACTAACTCCCCCTTCACAGGGACATTTGAAAGGGCTGCTGAAAAACTTGGGTTGGTACATACCGACGTTTGTAGTGATTTAGAAGCAGCCCGAGATGGATATTAATATTTCATAACATTCACAGATGATCATACTAGGTATGGGATTGTGTACTTAATGAAACATAAATCCGAAGCCTTTACTAAATTCAAAGAATTTAAGGCCCTAGTTGAAAAATAGACTGGATGTCATATCAAAGCACTTCGGTCGGACCGAGGTGGCGAATATATGAGCACAAAGTTTGATGAGTTCCTTAAGGAACATGGAATAGTTTCACAATTCACGCCGCCAGGAACCCCACAGTTAAATGGTGTTTTAGAAAGGAGAAATCGGACTTTGTTGGACATGGTCCGCTCTATGTTGAATTACACTGATTTACCAATTTACCTATGGGGGTACGCCTTACTTACCGCTGCCTATATCCTTAATAGATGTCCTTCCAAATCCGTTCCTATCACTCCGCATGATATGTGGAAGGGTAAGAAACCTAGTCTTAATCACATAAGGATTTGGGGATGTCCAACCTATGTCAAGAAGGCTAAGATGGATAAACTAGAAGCGAGGTCCATCAAGGGACGTTTCATTGGATACCCAGAGGACTCGATGGGTTATCTATTCTCATGCCAGAAGACCATATGGTCGTTGTGGCTTTACAAGCGCACTTTCTTGAGGATGAGTTCATTCAGGAAGGTGGCTCGGGTAACCTTGGCCGACGAATATCGGCTGACGGTAGCCGACGACTTTGGGGTTTAGCCGACCACTTTAAGTCGTCGGCTAAAGTGTGAATTTTGGTAGTGACCACCGACAAAAAGCCTTGTCTGATTGGGTTTTCTAGACAACGGTTTTTAAACCGTTGTAATGTACTTGAATTACACAATATTTCTTCGAGGATGAAAATAAAATGTTATCTGTTAATTTCAGCCAACATTTTTTCGGCCGACTATTGTCTGATTAGTGTTGCCTGATTGCATTTTTCCTGTAGTGTTTATGTATGTCCGGAGATGCCCTCGATTTTATTTCTCGATGTTTATCTTATTTTTTTGGGGTGAAATATCTCTTTGGAAGAGGATAATGAAAGTCCTGAGGAGACATATAATCAGGGATCATGAACCGAACCTATTGTAACACAACATCCACTTCGAAGGTCTGATAGGGTGTCTCACTTACCTGAGAGGTATGGCTATACACATTTCGAGGAACTAGGTCTCCACGATGCACCTGATAGCCGTGAGGACGACCCTGTTACCTATGACCAAGCGATAGTAGATGTGGACTCCGATAAATGGCAAGAAGCAATGGAAGCTGAGATAGACTCGATGCATGCCAATCAGGTCTGGACTCTAGTAGATCTACCAACTGCCATGAGACATATTGGAAGTAAATGGATCTATAAGAGAAGGACTGATGGGGATGGCAAGGTTGACGCCTATAAGGCCAAGCTTGTGGCAAAGGGTTATACCCAAAGGGAAGGGATCGATTATCATGATACCTTCTCGCCCGTAGCTATGATCAAGTCGATTCGCATGATGCTTGCCATTACTTCCTATTACGATTATGAAATATGGCAAATGGATGTCAAAATGGCTTTCCTAAATGGATACCTCGAGGAGAAAACCTATATGGAACAACCTAAGGGTCTTGTGTCCAAAGCTAATATTCATAAGGTGTGTAAGCTGCAATGAGCCATTTATGGGCTGAAGCAAGCTTCTCGGAGTTGGAACATTCGATTTGATGAAGCAGTCAAGGACTTTGACTTCGTGCGAAGTGAGGAGGAACCATGTGTTTACAAAAAGGTCAGTGGGAGCAACATTGCGTTCTTAATACTATATGTAGATGATACTCTACTTATAGGAAATAACGTAGCAATGATCTGCACTGTGAAAGCTTGGCTTTCTAAAACGTTCTCCATGAAAGACTTGGGAGAAGCTTCCTATATAGGGATCCGTCTCTACAGAGATAGACCGCGAAGAATGATTGGACTTTCCCAAGCCCTCTATATAGATAAAATCCTGAGAAGATTCAAGATGGATGAATCTAAAAGAGGGTTCCTTCCCAGGCGACATAGAATTCATCTCACCACAAAAATGTGTCCTCAAAGTGAGGAAGACAAAAGAGAGATGAGTAAGGTACCCTATGCCTCGGCAGTGGGTAGCCTCATGTATGCTATGTTGTGCACGAGACCGGACTTAGCCTATGCTGTTAATATGGTAAGTCACTTTCAAGCAAACCCGGGAAGGGAACACAGAACTGTTGTCAAGAACATTCTTAAGTACTTGAGAAGAACTAGAGATATGGTTCTTACTTACGGTGGTGGAGAACTGAAGGTGATTGGATTCACCGATTCTGATTTTCAAGGAGACATATAAGAGGGGCTCGGCCCTAGTTCTATGAATGATTAGTGGATAGATCAAGGATGACTCTAGGTCGACTTCTGGGTATTTGTTTACTCTCAATGGAGGAGCAGTATCTTGGAGAAGCTCCAAGTAAAGCACTACGGCAGATTCCACCTACCAAGCATAGAACCAAGTTGCCTCAGAGGCTAGCAAGGAAGCATTTTGGATGCAGAAGTTTGTGCAAGAACTTCAAGTGGTGCCTAATGCAGAGCTGCCTATATCACATTTCTGGGATAATGATGGAGTTGTCGCTCAAGCCAAGGAGCCAAGGGCTCACCACAACACCAATTATACAGAGAGAAAGTATCACATCGTTCGAGAGATGGTTGGAAAAGGATATGTTTCGTTGCAAAGAGTAGACTCAGAAGACAATGTCTCTGACCCGCTGACTAAGCCGTTATCTCAGGCTGTCTTGGAAAGACATATGAAGAACATGGGTATTGGATACCATGATGTGCGGCATTGAGTGCAAGTGGGATATTATTAGGAATATGCCCTCGAATGCCACTCAGGGTATGAGAGAGTAGGGACATTGTACTTGTAATTATGGAATTATTAATAAAAGGCAATATGATTCATTCACTGTTTATTGTATTTCAAATGCATTCTTGATTTGGTACACATTGAGGTGAAGTCCACGTAATAAATCGAACATTCCATCCTCGTTATCGGATAAGAGAAAATGCACTGGAAGTGTTTAAAGTTTATTTACGTAAACCGTTCGCAAGTCAATAAACTTAAATGAGCATTAAGTTGTGAGTTAGACTTGTATAACTGATGCTAGGACATGTGCATGTTTTGATAGCATAGTCATAAGTATATTGGTGGGACCAGTATACTGGAACATGACTCATGTTAGAGTTGTATACGTCAAAGCATACTTTATGCCTGTATTACCTAATTTCCCGATCTTTATCTATGAGAATATTTAATTCATTTATCACATGTTTTGCATATTTATTCACGCTATGGTTATGCAAATATTGTCTAATTACTTTATATTGTAGATAATGTGGTGTGTCGTGTCACACAGAAGATCACATTATCGGTTCCTTATATAGTAACAATTAGTTCACAACCTATATAACATTAGACCGTTATGTGATAGGTTGTAGTATATGCTTGAGATTGGTTGGTCTTGACCATTAGCATATATTAGCGTATTCGGTATACGTTGAACAGGATCAAGGTGAGATAGATTCTTCTGTACTAACTATAAGAAGAACGTACATCTCGGATAATTATTATTTCTTAATTCTAGCGATTAATATTTAATTATATATATTTAATATTTATTGCTTTGATTTATCATGGGTGAGAGCCAAAATTATTGACTCAATATGCTCGATATTTTGGGCAATATTATTATTTATATGATAATTAATATTATAGCTAGATATCGTGTCCCGGCCAGTCGGGTTGATCATGTCCCTTGAGGCACTCGAAAGGATTATTATATTAAACCCTGCAGGTGGAATTAATTTTCCGATATAATAATAAAGGTCGAGTGGTATACTCATGTATAACACATTAATTAATTAAAAGCTGTCAGTAGCTTAAATTAATTAACAGACATGGAATATCTTAAACACGGGAAATAATTAATTCAAAAGGGAGCACAATTTCGTAATTTGGGATTTTGGTAGGAAGTGCAATATCAATCTTTTAGTGGAGTAAGTTGATATTAATAGAGTCATTATATTAGAAAGAGTCCTAATATAGGAAGATGACATCTATTAAGAGTCCTTACCATATCCTCCTTAAGGTCCCTAGAGTATCCCAAAACACCTATAAATAGGTAGCATGGGGTGGCCGATTTTTCTACGATTCTTGTGCCAATAATTTCTATTTTTTGTGTGTTTTAATCGTAGATCTTGACTTGTGTCTTGGATTCCATAATTTGGTTAACACAATATTTTTCTGAAATACCACAAATATTCAAGAAAAATAGAGAGAAAATCGAAAGGATTTTGGAAGAATAATTTCGGCCGATCCCTTTGCTGTCCAAGTTTGATCCGGTAGATTGTTGCCCACACGACATCCGGACATAGGCGGGATATACTCTAGAAGATCTTGAGGTAGAAATACAAGAAGATCGGAAAGGAACACGAAGAGGAGACAAATCGACCAAAAGGGAATTTCTACCACTTCGCGTCAAAGGTATAAATTACCGACTCCATGCGTAAATATGTTTATTTAATTATTTATTAATCTGTAGAGTTAATTATTTGACAAGCCTAAATAGATCCGGTTTTTCTGTTGGTTAGTTTATAAAACCTTTCATAAAATATTATCACCAACTTGCTTCCGCTGCATTTTATATTCCAACAATTGTATCAGAGACGGTCTTTAGGTTCTGTTCAATTTAATTAATTTGGTGATTAATATGCTAGAAATTAAATATTCGTATAGTATGATTTTTTGGAATATTTTGCTAGAATTTGTCTTGCAGAAAAATATGATCCAATTATCATGGCTATGTGATGTTTTTATTTATTTACGCGTTTTGGTAATTTGGCCCGGTTTTGAGGCATGTATAAATTTTTTCCGTGAGAAAATCCACAGGTAGAATAGGATTTATTTTTCTTGTAATTTGATGTAAATTCGATGTATTTTATTTCGAATAAAATTGTAATCGAATTGGAACACACAAAGTACGAAAGAGAAAGAAGTCCAGCGCGAATAGGATTCCCGATCGGACGAACCGACCGAGACCAGCAGGGATCGGCCTCGGCCAAGACTGCTCTCGGCCGTGGCTTTCTGCCTCGGGCAATGGCGATTCGGCGGGCAGCGTGGTCGGGCGATTCAGCGGCAATGGGTCAAGTTGTCCGGTTCGGGTCATTCGATTCGTTTTTCTGCGAGATGGTTGAAGCAGTGGGAGCAACCGAGCTGAAGATTTTCTCGTTATTCAAAACGAGGAATAAAAGCCATGATAATTGGATTTAATTATCCAATTTTTATTATTTGTTGGTTTTTATTGTTTTGATGTATGACATGTATGAATGTATGCGTGATATGTTTCCTTGCATGTTAGGACGAGAAAATTAAAAACCTTAATTTTTCAAAATAACTAAGTGTTTTTAAATTGATTTTTCAAAATCAAATTGACCTCCATAATTGGTTTAAATTGTGAAATAATTAGCATGCGCGTTGACATTAGAGTCTTCCTCCACATCGGATGTGCTAATTATTGGCTCGCTGGTTTTAAACTTCAAATTTGATAACAAAAAGGTGAATATTATTTTTTATGATAGGACCTCTCCATCTGTAGGACTATTATCATTAAATGATATTCTAAGGTTTGTTAAATTATGGTGTTCACTTAGGTATATCAATTAATAAGCTCCCCATCGGAGTCTATGTTAATTTAATACATGGCCAAGAGGAACCGACTATTAATTTTACTTGTCAAAACACATCTTGGCTAGATAGTAAAATTAAAGACGTTAAAATCTACTTGAAAATGTATATGTAAACATCCACACTATCGTGGCTTGCATGTACGGTTTTTCAAGGTGTTGGTTGATTGCATATATATTGTGTTTTTAAGGTTTTTCAATATATTATGCGTCGAATTATGTGATGAATGGTGTTTTTAATTTTATTCTCAGATGTCGTTCAATCCACTTGCTGTTATTCTCAAAGAAAACAAACTTGATGGCACTAACTTTGCTGACTGGAAAAGAAATCTTGATATTGTCTTGACGGCCGAGGGGCATAAATTTGTTTTAACTGAGGAGAGCTCTTTGGAAACAGAAACGGATGCCACTCCTGAAGAGTTGGCTGAATTCGGGAAATGGAAAAAGTCTGATGAGATGGCTCGCTGTTACATTTTGGCTTCATTATCAAATGTATTGCAGCATCAGCATCAGACGATGGGCTCAGCCGCGGAAATGATGAAAAATCTCACTGAGATGTTTGGTCATCAGAACCGGGCGGCTAGGCAAAATGTAATGAGGGTTTTGATGACAACCCAAATGTCTGAAGGAACCCCAGTAAGGGATCACGTTCTTAAAATGATGTCTCATTTGAACGAACTGAGCATACTGGGGCCCACTATCGATGCGCAGTCGCAGGTCGATATTATCTTGGGCAGTTTACCAAGAAGCTTTGAGCAGTTCCGCCTCAACTACAATATGAATCGTAGGACTTACACATTGGCGGAACTTCTGACAGAGCTTCAGTCTGCCGATGGTCTCTTCAAACAAGGTTATCATCATATTCTTGCGACAACCGATGCTGCTTCTTCAAAACCCAAATGGGGAACGAAGAAAAAGCTGATTGGCCAGAAGCAAGTGGCAACCTTCAAAGCTAAGGGCAAGGCTCCTCAGTCAAAGGCTCCTCAGCCCGAGGCGAACAAAAAGCTGAAGGGCAAGTGCTTTAACTGCGGTCTGAAAGGGCATTTCAAGAGTGACTGCCCTAAGAAAGGTACGTCTCATGCACTAGTAGTCAAAACATTTTTGGCTGCCTGTTCTATCACTTCGTGGATAGTGGATTCGGGCTCCACTGATCATGTTTGTTATGAATCGCAGGGGTTCCAAGTAACCAAGGTACTTAGTGCGGATGAGATTACAATAAGCTGGGGCGACTATTCCAGGCTGAAGGCTGTTGTAGTGGGAGTCGTGCAGCTAAAAGTTGATGATAGGATTTTAGTTCTTAATAATATATTATTGGTACCCGATTTTAGAATGAATTTGATTTCAGTTTCTAAATTGCGTCGTGATGGATATTCAGTTTCTTTTGAAGATAATGCAGTTATTAAAAGAAACGGTGAATATGTTTGCACGAGTACTTATAGTGAAGAACTTTATATCATTAATGCTGCACCAGCTCCCTTGGCACCGATTCTTGGTGCCAGATCAGATCGGTTACATCAATAACAGTGTGACTCTTCGCCTCGATGCAGATCAATTTGTTGCTCATCCATATCGATTTACACAGACACATAAAAATATATCAAGCCCCAAAGAGGTTATCAGATAGTCGATACAAGTAAAACATAGAAAATATATTTTACATCATTAATATACAATATCACAATAAGGCTAATCATACAACACACGATTAAACATCATCAATAATTAATCCTACGATATACAAGTCAATCATTCGAGGTACTCTTTCGAAAGAATATCTGGAAGGTTCTTTTGTTGAAAAATAGTTTCAAAGATAGACTTTATTGTCTCCTTCCTAGAAGAGAAACAACTTAAGGTAGTTCGAAAAGATTTGGTTCCTTGAGAGTTTCATTTGCCATAACTTTAAAGGTTACTCGCTTCATATTTTTTCCATCTCTATTTGATCAATCTCGAATCGTTCGGAGCCATAAATCAATGACTTGTACTTTTCATATTAAAGCCATTTTCAGGGGTTCGTAACTCGAAATCGTATCTTATTAGTGAAGATATTCAAATCCATTTTATAACATAAATGAATGATCCTAACAATACAACTGAATAATCATGTATGGCTAAGCATCACCAACAAGTAACAAAAATATCACCTTTATTATATGGAACATATGCGTATCAAATATCAATAACAATCATTGGGTTATCTTGATATGTTTTACCCGAATAATGTACCAAAAAGCCCTCGTCAGGGTAATAGCTGGTTAGAGAACCTGCCGAGTGATGCACCCTACCTGAATAACGTACCTTAGAGCCTTCGCCAGGCAATACCCAGTTTTACTCAGCTTGCAACTCTTAGGAATACTATAGGGTTATCCTGATACGCACGACCCAAGTAATGTATCTCGGAGACCTCATCAGGGAAATAACCGGTTGGATAACCTACCAAATGGTACGCACTACTCGAATGATGTACCTCGAAGCCCTCGTCAGTGCAGTACCCGACTTTACTCAAATTTCAAATCTCAAAATGATCTCATTTCTTGTTCAAACGTTATACATAATCACAATTGCGCACAACACCTAGCCGGGGTAATTACAATATAGAACAGTAACATCATGAAGGCATTCCTAGTCAAACAAGCACAACATCATATATTATCATCACACAAACGCCACAATCTTACAACATGACTTGTTACAACTTAATCACAATTATAGATTACATAGATAAACTATTGTACTTGATGGAAGGGGTTTTGGAGGACTCATGACATCATTCTCAAAGTTGGTTGTATAACTACCTGTTCAACATTCGTCCTACAACACATATATCCAGCACAACACAACCTGCACACTCATACATATATGTGCAACGCGAACACATGCATGTAAACCCTAGGACCGAGGGCACCACTATAGTTAAACGATCATATACACAAACAATAACCACAACATATCAAACTAAACATTTCATAAATTGATTATGTTGGGAATATGCTCTCGAATGCCACTCACAGGATATATGAGAGAAGCCATTGTACTTGTTATTATGTAAACTATTATCAGAAGGCAATTATGTGTTTCTTTATTTACTGAGAGTCACGGGAATTCCTGACTTATAAATATATATATTGAAACGAGTCCATGTATTTGGGAGAACTTTCCACTCCTTATTAGATAAGGGGATAGGCACTGGAAAAGTTTATGGCTCAAATACTTAATCGTTCGCAAGTCGATGAAACTTGACTGGGTGTTAAGTTTATGTGAAGACTTGTATGACGTGTTCTTTGACTTGGGAAGTGCCTGTCGTCACTATTAGTTAGTGGGAGCACACGTTGTAGGTATGCTAATGGGATTAGTATACTCGGACTGACTCACCCTCGATTCGTCACACAGATTTCACTCCGGGACAGTCAATGATTGAATCGAAAGGTTATGATAGGTACTCGTGAACCTTCAACTTGACGATTTAGTAGGGATGTACTTGTGACGTTAAGATTTTCACTAGAGTAGTTCGACCCAGAATACCGAGAGGTGGGGGTCAACCTCGACGTGCGTCTTGACGGACAAGTAGCAGGTTCTACTAAATACCAAGATAAGATTCTTTCTCCTGTAAGTGAACAGGTATATGTCCTATGTGGTTATTGGCAGATGAGATCATAAGTCTTTGGCCAAAGCATTTGAGCTAGTTGTATTGGATACACGAGAGCTCAGTGATCTCGATTTGCATTAACTCATATATATAGCATCAAGTACAGATAGGGTTTGACTGATCGTGACCCTATATCTTGATTGGGACATTTGAAAGAAGGGTTTATACATTTATTGGTATTCACGACAGAATGATTCTTGAATGATCCAGATCATTCGTTCTCAGTAAGGTTACAGTATAGGACGCGGGACTGACTAGGTGGTGCTATTACTCTTTGGTTCCTCCCATTGCTTACTAAGACGGACATACCGAGTCGCGCATTAGGGAGACGATGGAATAATTTGATTTGCATCTTTATTTGTGAAATTTAGACATTGGATGTCTTATTTAAATTATTAGAAAAATTAAATCTATCAGGTGAATTAAATAAATTACTGGATAATTAATTTCATTCATGCATTATTGTTTCTTGGAGAAATAATATCTTGATATAATTAATTAATTAGATCAATCAATTATATAAATTTTAATTGAGACGAACCCAGATGTATCAGTCGTACTGGATACACGACGGTCCGTTTCATGGACCGAACCAAACCGAACCTTCTCTATTATTGTATGGGCTGCCCCACACCTTGTGTCATATTTGGAAGATGACTTTGTTCCCATGGTTGCATGTGTTGAGGTAGCTTCCTAACACTTGGGGACAAAAGGGTGATAAGAGTGATCTTATCATGAATTTCCCTTTAGGTGTGTGTTTGAAATGATGTGTGGACTTTGTTATAAGACATAGTTCTTCCTCCACCATTCATTACACTTGGCCAACACCAAGAGTAGAGAGAGAGTTCTGTTGGGAAAACAATAACCCTGTATCGAAACAGCCGGGATACCCGATCCCTGTATCGAATGATATTTGATAAAGAGGTTTTGACATATATGCCAATCCGAATACAGTAAAGGAAACTGTATCGAAGCTTTGAGGCTTTATCCTGTATCGAAGACCTGCCTCGAATCAGCATATAGTGAAGCTCTTCAGTACAACAAGAAGTCTTGTAAAATGACCAAGTATGGAAACTGTCTCGAATCTCAAATACAGTTATCTTCCATACAGCTCACAACAGGACAAAGAAGGAACAGAAGTCAAGTCCCGTTGAATAAAGAAGTATTTAAATACTCAAGGATAAAGTATTTAAATACTGCCAGTCTTCAGATCTTCAGAATCCCGCGAAATCCGGATCGTGTCATAATCCCGTTGGAACGAAATCTCATTCAAACGGATACATCTCAACGGATACATTCTTCAGAGACTATATATATCTTATGAAGGCATTGAAGATCAGTTACCCAGCAACCTAACACTCAAGCTATCAAAAGTTATCATCAGAGCAAAACATATCTCCAAAGCTTACTGCAATTAAGATCCAAAGAGATATACAGTGCTCATCATCCTGAACAACACTTCATCAGCTGAAAGCTCTTAAAGTCAAAGTTGTTGTTCACCATCTGTTCTATATGTTGAACAAACTCAAGATCAGCCCTGTGTGGGTGAACAACTGTGCTTCTCCGAATCGTGTGTGAAGGATTTGCATTGAAGAAGACGAAGCTTGAGCGTGTGTGAAGAAGCAAGTCAAAGCATTAGCTCAAAACCAACTGTGTGAAAGGTTTAAGATTAGTTCTTTATTTCAATCTGTGTGAACGATATATTGATTGTTTGTGTTGTTATATTTACGTAGTTGTGTACGCAGAATTATAATAAACTTTACTCTGTGTGGAGGACCGGTGGACGTAGAGGGTTTACCTCGAACCACTTTAATTATCGTGTTATTTACCTTCACTTTTCTGTTTTAAATTACATGATATATTAAGTATACACTATACACTTAGTTGTCAGTATCCAAAGCAACCTCTATCCAAGACTTCCGCTACGCACTCGATTTAAAATCCGTACGCTTTGTTGTTTAAACTATTTTCCAAACCGTATCCAAGATACTTAGTGGCCAACAAGTGGTATCAGAGCGGTTGATTCTAAAAAGAATCAGTCGTATTTCTTTTTAACCGAATCGGATTCAAATCACTTATTTTCAAAACAGTCTCTTTCATTCCTATATTATCAGTATGGATACTTCTATGATTAACAAAGTCCCTATGTTCTCTATTAACGAATTTGACGACTGGAGAATTAGAATGGAAGCTCATCTTGCAGCAATGCACGAAGAGATGATTTTTGTCATACAGGATGGTCCTATCAAGATCATGAAGGTAAATCCGGCCGCAAGGATTGAGGGCCAAGCCCATGCTGAAATGCTCGAGAAGGAACGCGAGCAATGGACAACAGATGAAAGGAAGCGAGCCAATCTCGACAACGTGGCTAAGAACGCGTTATTTGCGACTCTTGACAAAGGCACGTTATCAAAGGTAAAGAGCTGCAAAACAGCCAAAGAAATATGGGATAAACTCAAGTTAATTTGTGAGGGAACTGAGCTCTCAAAAGAAAACAAGATTTCAAAACTAACTCAGCAATTTGAATCTTTTGAAATGAAACCAACGGAAACACTTGAGGAACTTGACCTCAGATTCACTGGTATTGTTGGTGAACTTGAAGCGTTGGGCAAAATTTACACCCAAAAGGAGAAGAACTTAAAAATTTTTAGATCTCTCCCACTCGATGGGACATTAAGACCACAACTATGCGTGTATCCCGTAATCTTAATGAAATATCCACTTTGATCTCTTCTCCGACCTCAAAGCTTTTGAGTATGATATTGTGAAGAGAGAAAGTCAAGAATCTCCTTCAAAGGTCACGGCTCTCGCCGTATCGAACCGTCGACACAAAGATGCCTAGCCTGCCGTCAAGCCTGGGCACAAGAATGCCGACAGTGTGGCATTACGACATCCCGTCCCAAGATGAAATGGCGCTTCTAATGCATAAATTCAAAAGTTCATCAAACGATCTGGAAAGACTCCTACAGCCCAAACATGTCCACAAGGTAAGTACCAAACATCATCCGGTGATGCTAACTCGTGCTCTAATCACAGAAACCAGGCCATTATGCAAACAAATGTCCTCATCCCAAAGTCCAAAGATTGCCCGAGGCCGAGCAATAAGAGAGAGATGAAAGAAGACGTGCTTGGAAAGACAAGCTCAAGGCCCCGATTGAGAATCGAAGCCTCCCCACACCATCCAAATCGCAGAATGTCTTCGGTGGTCATCGAAGTGATTCATCCGACGATGAATTCGATGATAAAGCATACATGTGCTTTATGGCCAAAGATGTTCCAGAAGGTGAAGACAGCGACGATGAGGTAAGTTCAACCTCAGCTATTCCATCAAATGCATCTCATACTTTCGAAAATATGATGAATGAATTTAAAAACATTCAAAAGGCCCATGAGACTCTAAAAACTGAGAATATACAGCTTCAATTAACAAATTTAGAGCTGAAAGATGAAAATGACTTCTGAAAATAAATTATGAAAATATGTCTCTTGATTGTGAAACCAAAGAAGGTCGATTTTGAAAAACTCATGGAGAGCAATCATCAACTTGCTCATGAACTAAATGAGGTTAAAACCCACAATGAGAGCAAGACAAATGATTTGGTTCTACTACAAACCAAAATCACAACTCTCGAAAAGCGAGAAACTGAACTTGAGACCATTCTGAAGTCTTTTGAAAAATCGTCCAAAAGAATGGAAGAAATTCTGAGCACTGGGCAACATGCTCATGATAAAAATGGCTTAGGATACAACTCATGTTCAAACAAAGGGAAAACTAGTACAGTGTTCGTCAAGAGTGTGGAACACATTCCAGAATCGGAAGATACTCCTAGTCCCATAAAGGAACCTGCTGTATCGAGAAAACCGAAGGCTGCAATTCCGCCCCCGCAAACCTATACCAGACAGCGGAATCATAAGCTATTCCAACCTGTGAGGCGCACTCAACAAAGATGCTCCCGAGCATATCAACGGCGTCACTGCCGTTGAAGGAAGGTCGTATCCAACCACCAAAGGCCCGCACGCGTACTATCGATCTGACTCGCGAGGTATCGATACAGGAGCCCGTTATCCCTCAAGACAGCAGATGCCGTTCGGTATCAACAACAAGATTGGGAATCCAATGGAGACCCGTAAGACAAGTCTGTTAGGCCTAAGAAAATGGCTCCACCTCCTAGACGGCACTGCATCGGAATAATAATAATAACCCTGAATTTTACATGCATAGTAATTATCATGATTATAACGACTACGGATATGCCCCCCGTAGATATCGCAACACTGTACCGAGTATGTCCTACAGTAAACCTATTGCTGCCAGGAAAGCTTGGGTACCTAAAGGAACTAACATACATGGACCCAAAAATCAAAGGGGACCTAAATCTACTTAATTTCTTTGTTACAGGACATTCTAGAGGAGGATACCTGGTACTTCGATAGTGGATGCTCTCGTCACATGACCGGAGATAGGAGCAAGCTATCTGATTTTGTAGAAGGTCGCGGTCCAAAAGTTCGCTTCGGTGATAAGTCTAAAGGAAGAACAAGAGGGAAAGGAAACCTACTTGTCGGGAAATTCAAGGTCACCGATGTTGCATATGTTGAAGGCTTACAGTATAATCTACTTAGTATTATCCAGTTCTGTGATAAACAATTCTCGATGAAGTTCTATATAGATCGCTGTAGAGTCAAGAACACCCAAACCAAGGAAGTTGTGCTTACAGGAAGCAGATCAGGTAATATGTACATTGCTGACTGGAAGCCTATGAGCTCCTCAATTCCATGTTTTGTTGCCAAAGGCACTGCAGATCTTAGCTGGCTATGGCACAAGAGGATGTCTCACGTCAACTTCAAGACGATCAACAAGCTTTCAAGACAGGAAATGGTTAGAGGTTTGCCAAATGTGTCATTCAAGAAGGACAGCGTCTGCGGACCATGCCAGAAAGGCAAGCAAATTAAGTCAACCCTGAAAAGCAAATCCTACCTTTCAACCCAAAGAGTGTTGGAAATGCTACACATGGATCTCTACGGTCCTGTAGACCCAGTAAGTTTGGGAGGTAAGAAATACTGCATGGTTGTTGTTGATGATTATTCCAGGTATGCTTGGACGATCTTTCTTAGCAAGAAGAAGGAAACAACATCAAGGCTGCCCGAGCTCCTGAGAAAGTTGCAAAATGAAAAAGCATCGAGTATCGTGTGCATTCGTTCTGACAGAGGTACTGAATTTACTAACCGCTTTATAGAGCAATACTGTTCGGAGAATGGAATACAAAGACGAATACTCACCGCCCGTACACCTCAACAAAATGGTGTTGCCGAGCGAAAGAATAGGACGTTGAAAGAAGCAACAAGGACAATGATTGCCGCAAGCAAATTGCCACAGCGTTTACGGGGTGAAGCAACCAATACAGCGTGCTACACTCAAAACCGTATCGTCAACAAGCACCACAACAAAACAACTTATGAGGTATGGAATAACAAAACTCCATTAGTTTCGTATTTTCACATTTTGGATGCGGGTGTTATGTATTGAACAATGGGAAGGACCAACTTAGAACCTTTGATGAAAAATCGATGAAGGAATATTCGTAGGATACTCCTCCGTCAGAAAGCTTTGGAATCTTTAATAAAAGGAAGTCGACGATCGAGGAATCGGTTCATGTCTTGCTCGACGAACCACACCATGACCTACAGGAGTAGATGATATCACTCTTAACATTCACCATCTATCTATCTTGGATCCACCTACACCCATTGAACTCTGTCGTTGATTTAGAAATCAACCCCGCACCGTAAGAATCGATGTGGATGAAGCCGACGCACTGGCGAGGCGGTATCCATGAAACTTTCGATACAAAGACGTGATCCCGAATTAGAACCCGACCGAAGATGGTTGAGAGATCACCCGCAAGAGCTGATCATTGGAAACATTAATGCGGTGTTTCTACTCGTAGGAGAATACAGAGTACACAAGGAAATGTACTTTGTGCACAAGAAGAATCTAATCTTTGAAGTTTCACAGCTTCCTAAATGGAAATCTCAATCCGAACTTAGAAGACTCAATATGTGCACTATCGCGTATTCTTAGCCCACCCGAACTGTTTCGACCATAGACGCTCTTAACAACTCTCATTGGATAACATCTATGGAAGAAGAGCTTAACGGTTTGAAGGAAACAATGTATGGTATCTTGTACCTGCACTAACACACCAATCGGTTATAGGAACCAAATGGGTATTTCGAAACAAAAAGGATCGAAATGGACTTATCATAAGGAACAAATCCAGACTAGTAGCACAAGGCTATTGTCAGGAAGAAGGAATCGACTATGATGAAACCTTCGCCCCTGTAGCGAGACTAGAAGCCATTAGGATATTTTTAGCCTTTGCCGCCCATAAGAGTTTTATCGTATACCAAATGGACGTCAAGAGTGCTTTCCTGAATGGAGATCTTGCAGAAGAAGTTTATGTTGAACAACCACCAGGGTTTGCCAACACAGACGGTATCGATCTAGTTTACAGGCTAAGGAAAGCGCTGTACGGACTTAAACAAGCCCCTAGAGCCTGGTACGAAACCCTGTCCCAGTTTCTAACCAACAACGGATTTGAGAAAGGTGCTGTGGACAAAACCTTGTTCAAGATACAGGAAGGTGATGACCTTCTACTGGTACAAATCTATGTGGATGACATTATTTTTGGTTCAACTAACCTTGCTCTATGTCAAAGGTTCTCTCATCTCATGCAAAGTAAATTTGAAATGAGTATGATGGGGGAACTTAGTTATTTCCTAGGTTTGCAGGTAAAGCAGTTGCCTACAGGTATATTCATCAACCAGGAGAAATACAGCAAGGAGCTTCTCAACAAATTTGGAATGAACACTTCCAAATTCTCGCCAACCCCCATGAGCACTTCCGTGCAAATTAGTGCTGATGAAGCCGGAAAGCCGTTTGACCAATCACTCTACAGGAAGCTCATTGGTTCGCTCCTGTACCTAACGGCTAGCAGGCCCGATATCCGATTTCTTTGTTGGAGTGTGTGCGAGATACCAAGTTGCACCTAAGGAATCACACTTCAATACAGCTAAACGAATCCTGAAATACATTAAAGGAACAGTCGATGCAGGACTATGGTATCCTAAGGAAGGCGGATTCGATTTAGTTGGATACATCGACTCGGATCTCGGAGGCTGCAAGCTAGATAGGAAGAGTACAAGTGGAACTTGTCACTTTCTCGGACCTAGACTCGTTTCTTGGTTCAGTAAGAAGCAATTGGCTAACTCTCTTTCCACGGCTGAATCAGTACTATGTCTTTGGTAGGCCGTATGCAGATCCTTTGGATGCAGCAACAACTGTCAGACTATGGAATCGATGCTAGAGAGACTCCAATCATGTGTGATAGCACGAGTGCAATTGCAATCACGCACAATCCTGTTCTGCACTCGCGCACTAAACATATCAACATGAAGCATCATTTTATCAGGAATCACGTCGAGAACAAAGATGTTCGCCTGGAAAAGGTTCATACAGACATTCAGCTGGCCGACATCTTCACCAAGCCGCTCGACACAGCAAGATTCAACATGCTCAGACAAGAATTGGGAATGCTACAGCCAGACTCCCTGTAAGTAATTTACTGTTTTTACTCAACAATTGAGGGGGAATGCTGTAAGACCCGTGAATACAATATCCAACATTAATTATTTGTACACTCAGAATCATCAATACAGTACTGTAGCGAGCGAAGGCATATGAATCCTACAGCTGGTGTGTGAAATAATTAAGGGGGAATACTGTAGGACCCATGAATACAACATTAATCTAAATATTGCTGTATGGAATTCAAAACCTATAAGCACCTTTTTGAGGGGCATTTGTATCGGCGAGCTTGACACATCTTTATAGGATTTTGATTCAAGATATAATATAATATTATTTCCTTTCAAAACAATTTTTGTCCACGTGCCTGTTTTTATGTCAAACGTCATGTTCATTAAATGCCTTACACGACATCTGGACAATCAATCTTAAAAGCCGATGTTTTTAAATTGTTTATTATTTTTAAACCGCCGTTTTAGGCATTTAGGGTATCAACCTATGTCAGAAGTGGGACCCGCTCAATTTTTAAACATTTCAATGGATTAGCGTACCAGTTACACTCAGTCCATCTTAACCGTTGATTTCAAAACCGGTTCCCATCCCTTAAAATCTGACCATTCGTACTCTGCAAAACCCTATTTCGCCGCCCAACTATAAAAGGACTGAATCTGCCATTAGAGACTTTTTACGCTTTCTGCAAATTCAAGAGTTCTCAAGCAAATACAGCCTACATATTTTTCTGCATTTCACTGCATATTTCAATTGTTTTCTTGCCCTTTTTTTTAACAAAACATCAATGGCTGGTCAATCTTCGTCTCCTGTTCTGAAGAAATCTGCCAACATCATTGATGGCCGAATCTTCTCCAAACCTGTCATCATTTAGCGTATTCTCTCAGAAACCAACGACGCAGATCCCATGGAATATATCATTACTCGTCTTCAACAACAAGGCCTTTATCGCCTTGGAAGCAAGACCGCCGACAAATTCGACGCCCATCTGGTTGAGGAATTCTACCTCAACGCCGCCATCCGTTTTCTGTCATTGGCCCAGGGAGGTCATGTTGCTGACATCAATGCAACAGTCCAGGGAGTGGAGATCTGTATCGATCGCGATCTGCTCCAGAGAATCTACAGGCTACCCGCCGATGGCCTGACCATGGATCAACTTGAGACTTTCGGGTCTCAAGAGCTCATTACAAAATTTTATGGACTGTTCACAGGGTCCAAAGTTGTTGACATGGTGACGACTACTTGTCACAAGAAAAACTTTCTTCTTCCTTTTGTGTATCTTCATGACTTTTGCTCCAGGATTATTGAAAACCGAACCGGTGCGTTCGAGATGTGCACAAACTTAAGGTTCAGGATGATGGTGGCTATTTTGACCTGTGAAAAGGTCAATTGGTGCCAAATAATCCTGAAACGCCTACAAGAGGAGGTGTGCAAACCTGCCACCCAGAAGAAATCTTTCGGTTTAATGTTGAATTATATCCTGACGAAGTGCGGACTGACGCAATCCGCCGATGCGAAGAAGAATAGCTCGAGGACATACTTAGGAGGCGTCAAGCCTAATGCGTATAACCAGAGCACCTTGTCTTGCAACCACCCGAGAACTAGGCACATGCCAATTTCTGATAATCCAATAGATGAATCCTTGAAGGTCCCAGAAGTGGAATCTTCAAAGAAGCGAAAGAGATCTCACAGCAAGAAACACTCTGCTAGTGAGAAGCCCAAGAAGAGACTCAGGAGGCTTTCGAAAATCAAATCTGCCAAGCACTCCAAGGAACTCTCCCCCGTGGCTCAACCCACTGATGAAGAACCCCAGGGCCCAACCCCTGTGGAAGAGGTGTCTCCTACTGTATCGACAGTAGATCCCAAGCCTTTGGCGGCTAGGACGGATATTGAGACATCTGCCAACGATCAAGACTTTAGCGAGTCGGCTGCCCACTTGGAGCCAAAAGCTACTTCTCCTCTGCGGGATCCCACACCCGTACAGGATCCATCTTCCTTCAGGGCACCATCCCCTGTAAGGAGTCCTTCTTCCGTACAGGATCCCATACCTGTACAGGAATCCCTCGATACAGCGTCTCCAGACGTTATTCGAAGTCCCTCCCCTGACTCGATCATTAATCAGACCCTTCTTTCGGTTCAAATTGAACACGCCTACGAAAGATTTTTGCAATGGAAAGGCTACATGCTAGCTCCATACGATACACTGTACAATTGGAGCGATTGGAGCCACGAAGAGAGATTCGTCTCAGAGGTGACGGACTCAACAGAAATTGAGGCCCTGCTTCGATGGGACAACCCCTCTTGCAAGGATCTAATTGAAAGCCATCTTCTGCACAAATCTGACGCTCGGAGGAAAGGAAAGAATAAGTCGGAGGATTCTCCCACTAATCCAAAAGATGACGAAGATCATGACTCAAACGACGATGACGATGCTTTAAAAGCAGGTCTGAGAATGAGTCGTGAAGAGGCTGAAGCTCGAGACGCCTCTCCACCCAGAGATGACGAAGGGCCTTCTACCCAGGCCAATCCCCCTTCGCCACAGCCTGAGAACATTCCCAACGAAGAGGAATCAGTCCCTCCAGTCGAGGAAGTACAAGAAATTTTGGAACAGGCACCTGAGCCTGCTGCGACCGAAGAAGCCATTCCTGAAAAACAACAGGAGGATTCAGTCCCTCCTGTATCCATGTTTGCTGAAGAATCTTCGCAACAGGAAGCTTCTCAACCCCCTGTCGCCGAACCACAGGAAGCTGCTCCCGCCCCTTCAACCGTGGAATCCGAGGACGGTATCTAACCTGAGGATGTCCAACTTACTTCACGCCCATCCGTGAATGTAAGAAGGTTGAACAGCTCTGCAAACCTTGCCCAACCAGATTCTCCGATTTCTGCCGCACGAAAAGAGCGCCTGCGTGCTCTTGGCCTTCAAACTGTATTCATCCAGCATGCAGTAAATGCTCTATCTTCCGTTGGAAAAGCATTGAATTGGATGCATACTTCTGCCGTCGAAGAAATGACCACTCTTCAACATGAAGTATCTCGTGTTGTCGACGCATTCATTCTTTTGCCAGAAGTTTTCAAACAAGCTTTGAAGATCATGGAAGATAAGCAGGAGCAACTGCTGAAGGAAGAAGCAACAAAAACGAGGATAGCTGAAGCCAAGACCGCTTGTGCTATGATTGAAAACAGCTCTCAACTGCGTGCTCACGACAAATGCATTCAGGAAATGTCGCAGACTCTTTCCTCCCTTGTAGAGAGAATGACCAGCATCGAGACAAAACAGGACGCTGCTCTAGAAATCCTGCAAAGTCTTGATGAAGCCAAAAAGGGGGAAGAGGCACGAGAAGCTGCTAGGAGAATTAGGCTGCAACAAGAAAGGGAATTTGAGGTCGCTGCAATGTATCACCGAGTTGAACAAGCTAGCACCTCCATCCCAAAGTTTTAAAATTTCGGGCTCAGGACCGGAATTTCATGATCCCAATGTCCCTTGGCAAACTCTTATTCGAGACCTTGGAAATTCGTGCACGCCAACCGCAACCCTACTGCCGACGAAGTGAAGCACTGGAGGAAGAACGAACTGATGAGATACTTTGTCAGACTCATCAGGGAATCCGCCATCTTCAAGAACTATAAAACGTTAGCGGAGGCCGCAGATAAATTTACGAAGATGCTAGAAGACGGGAAACTCCCTCTCCAAATCGAAATGAAATCTAAACACAGAAGAGGAGATCGGGTCACCCATCCAGAAGACTGGATACTTGCCTTTGATCGATCCTATGATGGAAGAGCTGTATACCAGGATCGAGGCAATGATTCTCTTCAAAACTGGTGGCGTGGTACCGAGAATGAACCAGGGAAAAGGCCATGGAGGCATGCGGATTATAGATAAGGAGCTAAAATCTATGTATATTTTTGTTTTGTAATTTCTATTCGAAACAACAAACTCTGTACTCAATTCATTTTGAATATCAATAAAAACGTTTGTTTGTTTTGAAAGATTACAACTCGTAATCTACTGTGTTGATGTATGATTACTTAAATTGTTTGATAGCAATCTCAAGTTAGATAAACTTGATTGGAAAATAAGTTGTACGAACTAGTCTACGAACAGTTCATAATTTCAGTTGTAAGCTTAGAATACATTGTAAGATTGTGCCTGCGCGCCAATCATAAGCTTAAGTTGTAATAAATCTTAAACTGTATCGAACTCGCCTGCGAGCAGTTCATTATTGTAGACTAAGTCACTAAGTCAGACCTTTTGACGAAAGACCAAGAAATCTGCCAGAAGTCATCAAAGAAGATCGCTTCATGAAGAAGGTTTTGGCATCATCAAGAAGGCTTGAAAAGTTAAGAAAGAAAGTCTTGGCAAATTGTCAAAAAGGGGGAAATTGTTGGGAAAACAATAACCCTGTATCGAAACAGCCGGGATACCCGATCCCTGTATCGAATTATATTTGATAAAGAGGTTTTGACATATATGCCAATCCGAATACAGTAAAGGAAACTGTATCGAAGCTTTGCGGCTTTATCCTGTATCGAAGACCTGCCTCGAATCAGCATATAGTGAAGCTCTTCAGTACAGCAAGAAGTCTTGTAAAAAGACCAAGTATGGAAACTGTCTCGAATCTCAAATACAGTTATCTTCCATACAACTCACAACAGGACAAAGAAGGAACAGAAGTCAAGTCCCGTTGAATAAAGAAGTATTTAAATACTCAAGGATAAAGTATTTAAATACTGCCAGTCTTCAGATCTTCAGAATCCCGCGAAATCCGGATCGTGTCATAATCCCATTGGAACGAAATCTCATTCAAACGGATACATCTCAACGGATACATTCTTCAGAGACTATATATATCTTATGAAGGCATTGAAGATCGATTAAAAGAACCTAACACTCAAGCTATCAAAAGTTATCATCGAGCAAAACATATCTCCAAAGCTTACCGCAATTAAGATCCAAAGAGATATACGGTGCTCATCATCCCGAACAACACTTCATCACCAAAGCTCTTAAAGTCAAAGTTGTTGTTCACCATCCATTCTATACGTTGAACAAACTCAAGATCAGCCTGTGTGGGTGAACAACTGTGCTTCTCCGAAGCGTGTGTGAAGGATTTGCATTGAAGAAGACGAAGCTTGAGTGTGTGAAGAAGCAAGTCAAAGCATTAGCTCAAAACCAACTGTGTGAACGGTTTAAGCTAAGATCTTTATATCAATCTGTGTGAACGATATATTGATTGTGTGTGTTGTTATAATTACGTAGTTGTGTACGCAGAATTATAATAAACTTTACTCCTGTGTGGAGGACCGGTGGACGTAGAGGGGTTTACCTCGAACCACTTTAATTACTGTGTTATTTACCTTCAGCTTTTACTGTTTTAAATTACTGTGATATATTAAGTATACACTATACACTTAGTTGCTGTATCCACAGCAACCTACTGTATCCAAGACTTCCGCTACGCACTCAGATTTAAAATCCGTACAGTTTGTTGTTTAAACTATTTTCCAAACTGTATCCAGTATACTTAGTGGCCAACAAGTTCATACTGATGTTATTCTTACGCTCTTAGAGAGAGAAAGAAAAATCAAGAATAAAATTTCATATCACTTAGAGTGATCATAATCTAGAGAGCATTTTTCTACTACTTATTTCTAGCCGTATCCTTGGAGGATAATTGGGTAGTTATTGTTTCGATCATCTTTTAGCGCGTGGAAAGTAGAGACGCGGTAATTTCGACGTTTGGATCATCGGGGACTTATCAAATCAGATTTGTAGTCACCGGGATCAACCTCAACATTCTATTGAAGGACTTCAAGGGTATGGTTTCATATCTTTATTCTTGTCCTTTTATATTTATATATACGTTGCATGATCGGTATTCTTTAGGGGTTCGGTATATTTAGATTAGGCTTCTGCCGTGCCTTCGTTCTAGGCATCGAATTCCACTCAGAGGATGTATGAGAGAAGGCATTGTACTTGTTATTATGTAAACTATTATCAGAAGGCAATTATGTGTTTCTTTATTTATTGAGAGTCATTGGCATTTCTCACTTGTGTATATATATATATATATATATATATATATATATATATATATATATATATATAAACTAGTCCATGTATCTGGGACAAAAGTTTCCACTCCTTATTAGATAAGGGGATAGGCACTGGAAAAGTTTATGGCTCAAATACTTAATCGTTTGCAAGTCGATGAAACTTGACTGGGCATTAAGTTTATGTAAAGACTTGTATGACGTGTTCTTTGACTTGGAAAGTGCCTGTCGTCACTAATGATTAGTGGGAGCACACGTTGTAGGTATGCGAATGGGATTAGTATACTTGGACCGACTCACCCTCGATTCGTCACACATATTTCACTCCACAAAATCGAAAGGTTGTGATAGATATTTGTGAACCTTCGACTAGAGGATCTAGTATGGATGTACTTGTGATGTTAATATTTTCACTAGAGTAGTTCAACCCAGAATACCGAGAGGTGGGGGTTAATCTCGACGTGCGTCTTGACGGACAAGTAGCAGGTTCTACTAAATACCAAGATAGGATTCTTTCTCCTGTAAGTGAACAGGTATATGTCCTATATGGTTATTGGCAGATGAGATCATAAGTCTTTGGCCAAAGCATTTGAGCTAGTTGTATTGGATACACGAGAGCTCAGTGTTCTCGATTTGCATTAACTCATACTTAGCATCAAGTAAAGATAGGGTTTGACTGGTCGTGACCCTATATCTTGATCGGGATATTTGAACGAAGGGTTTCTACATTTATTGGTACTCACGACAGAATGGTTCTTGAATGATCCATATCATTCGTTCTTAGTAAGGTTACAGTATAGGCCACGGGACTGGCTAGGTGGTGTTATTACTCTTTGGTTCCTCCCATTGCTTACTGAGACGGACCTACGGAGTCGCGCATTAGGGAGACGACAGAATAATTTGAATTGCATCTCTTATTGTGAAATTTAGACATTGGATGTCTTATTTAATTTATTAGATAAATTAAATCGATCAGGTGAATTAAATAAATTACTGAGTAATTAATTTAATTCATGCATTATTATTTCTTGGAGAAATAATATCTTGATATAATTAATTAATTAGATCAATCAATTGTATTAATTTTAATTGAGACGAACTCAGATGTATCGGTCGTACTGGATGCACGACGGTCCGTTTCATGGACCGAAACGAACCGAACCTTCTCTATTATTGTGTGGGCCGCCCCACACCTTGTGTCATCTTTGGAAGATGACTTTGTTCCCATGGTTGCATGTATTGAGGTAGCTTCCTAACACTTGGGGACAAAAGGGTGATTAGAGTGATCATATCATGATTTCCCCTTTAGGTGTGTCTTTGGAATGATGTGTTGGACTTTGTTATAAAACATAGTTCTTCCTCCACCATTCATTACACTCGGCCAACACCAAGAGTAGAGAGAGAGAGAGTTTATCTTTATGTTAGTCTTACACTCTTAGAGAGAGAAATAAAAATCAAGAACAAAAATTCATATCACTTAAAGTGATCATAATCTAGAGAGCACTTTCCTACTACTTATTTGTAGCTGTTTCCTTGGAGGATAATTGGGTAGTTGTTGTTCTGTTCATCTCCCGGCGCATGATAAGTAGAGACGTGGTACTTTCGGCATTTGGTTCATCGAGGACTTATAAATCAGATTTGCAGTCAATGGGATCAACCTAAACATTCTATTAAAGGACTTCAAGGGTATGGTTTCATATCTTTATTCTTGTCCTTTTATATATTCGTATATACGTTTCATGATCGGTATTCTTCAGGGATTCGATATATTTAGATTATGCTTCTGTTGTGCCTTCGTTCTAGGCATCGAATTCCACTCAGAGGATGTATGAGAGAAGGCATTGTACTTATTATGTAAACTATTATCATAAGGCAATTATGTGTTTCTTTATTTACTGAGAGTCACTGCATTGCTAACTTGTAAATATATATATCGAAACTAGTCTATGTATTTGGGAGAAAAGTTTCCACTCCTTATTAGATAAGGGGATAGGCACTGGAAAAGTATATGGCTCAAATACTTAATCATTCGCAAGTCGATGAAACTTAACTGGGCGTTAAGTTTATATAAAGACTTGTATGACGTGTTCTTTGACTTGGGAAGTGCCTGTTATAACTAATGGTTACTGGGAGTACACTTTGTAGGTATGCTAATGGGATTAGTATACTCAGACCGGCTTACCCTCGATTCATAACACAGATTTCACTCCGGGATAGTCAATGACAGAATCGAAATGTTGTGATAGGTACTCGTGAACCTTCGACTTGAGGATTTAGCAGGGATGTACTTGTGACGTTAAGATTTTCACTAGAGTTGTTCGACCCAGAATACCAAGAGGTGGGGGTCAACCTCGACGTGCATCTTGACGGACAAGTATCAGGTTCTACTAAATACCAAGATAGGATTCTTTCTCCTGTAAGTGAATAGGTATATGTCCTATGTGGTTATTGGCAGATGAGATCATAAGTCTTTGGCCAAAGCATTTGAGCTAGTTGTGTTAGATACACGAGAGCTTAGTGATCTCGATTTGTATTAACTCATACATATAGCGTCAAGTACATATAGGGTTTGACTGATCGTGACCCTATATCTTGATCGGGACATTTGAAAGAAGGGTTTATACATTTATTGGTATTCACGAAAGAATGATTCTTAAATGATCCAGATCATTCGTTCTCAGTAAGGTTACAGTATAGGCCGCGGGACTGCCTAGGTGGTGCTATTACTCTTTGATTTCTCTCATTGCTTACTAAGACGGACCTACCGAGTCGCGCATTAGGAGACGACAGAATAATTTGAATTAATTAGATTTTTAGGTGGGAGATTTTTAGGGTTGTATACTGCAAAGCATACTTTATACTTATATTTTCTTATTTCCCTGTAACTACCTACCAGAATATTAATTATATTAAATCACATGTTTTGCATATTTATTCATGTTATGGTTATGCAAATAAAATATCTGGTTATTTTATATTGTAGATAATGTGGTATATTGGTGTCACACGGAAAATCACATTATCCATGCTCTATAAAATAATATAATAGTTCACAACCTATATATTATTAGATAAATTATGATAAAGGTTGTAATGTATGTTTGAGATTAGTTGGTCTTGACTATTAGCATGCATTAGCGTATTTGCATACGTTGAACAGGATCGAAGTGAGATAGTGTCTTCTGTACTGACTATGAAAAGAACGTAAATCTTGGATAATTATTATTTCTTAATTCTAAGTATATAATACTTAATTGTGTATTTATAATCTTTATGGCTTTGATTTACAACGGGTGGAAGTCAACATGATTGACTCAATAAGATTCGTATCTTGGGCAATAATATTATTTATATGACAATTATTATTATAACTAGAAATTATGTCCCGACTTGTAAGGGATGATGATGTCCCCTTGAGGAGCTCGATAATGATTATTATATTAAACCCTATAGGTGGATTTAATTTTGATATAATAATAAGCTTCGAGTGGTACTAATCTTGGATAAAATATTAATTAATTAAAGCTGTCAGTAGCTTAAAATTAATTAATAGACATTCGATATCTTAAACACGCAAAATAATATATTAAAATAAGGAGTCCGATTTCATAAATTGGGATTTGGGTAGAAAGTACAATATTAACTTTTTAGTGGACTGAGTTGATATTAGTGAACTCAACTATATTAGGAAAGGGATTAATATGAAAAGTTGGGTTGCATTAGGAGTCCTAACCGTAATCCTCCTTAAGATCCCTAGAGTAGTCCAAAGCCTATAAATAGGGACATCGGGGGGGAAGGTTCTGCCGGATTGACTTCTTCAGATACTAGAAATTTCGATATTTCTTCTTAGTGTTTAGTTGTGGATTTTGACTTGTGTATTTAATTCCACAATTGAGATAACACTGTAATTCTTGCTATATATCGGAATTACTTGAAGTAAAGAAAATTGGGAGTTGTGAGAGACAAGATTTCGGCCGATCCACTTTTGTCCAAACAAGATTCGGTAGCTCATTGCCCACACAATGTCCGGATTAAGGCAGATCATACTCTAGAAGGTCTAAAGGTAGAAATACAAGAAGATCGAGAAGCAAACAACCACTACGCTTCAAAGGTAAATATCCTATGATCTTTGATCAAGATTAGGATATTTTACCAACACATTTATTTAATAAATAATAAATAATATCTAAATTGCTTATTAATCTTAGTAGTTATTTAATTAGCATGCCTAAATAGATTTTGTGCTCGTGGATGCGTAAAACGCTTTAATCAAACTTTTCCCAATTTCGCTTCCGCTGCGTTTTATTTCCAACATGTCGAACATATATTTCTGTAAAATTTATTACAAATATGATAAATCGAATAAAAAATCGATTATAATTTTTCCATTTCAGTAGTCGTAAGCAATCATGGTCGTAGTTTTTTTTTGTAGTCCATATTCTTCTTCATCTTTTTCGTTGCTGCACTCTAACTTGCAGAAGTTTTTTTTTTCTTTTTTTTTTCTTTTTCCCACACACGCAGGGATTGTCCCCTGTCCTGAGTACCCCCAAAAGAGGTTCGAGTTCACCCCCGATCTAGAGGTAAGTTTGCCAGCATGACCTGATCGCCTCATTGTCCCCCGCTTGGGTTACAGACCCGCGCTTACTGGGCCCGGGCAGGGTTAAATGGTCTAACTTGTAGAAGTTGTAAGAGCTAAACTGCACAATAAAAAATTCAAGGCTAGTTTGAGAACTTTTAACACTTGGGGGCTAACCAGAAATATGTGGAAACATTGGTAATAGTTGCAAGATTCATGAGTTGATCTTTAATTTATGTAACTTCAGAAATTTGAATAAGTTGTCTTGTGAAAATAGGGGCTCCCAAGTAAGTTACATCCATCCAGAGATGCGATTCAGCTCATTCCTATCCACATGGCACAAGGCATTCAACCAAACGAGAAGCAAAACCCCCTATATATATGTTGGAAAAAAATGAAGGAAAATGGATTGTTTTGAGCAGCCCACTTGAGAGAAAATTTTGAGTGGGCTCGACTACGATTTAAAGTCGGGACTTAGTTGGAATCCGTATTACTCCGTACGAGATTTCCAAAACATGTAAGAACACTCAAAATGACTGAGATATGAATGAGATATAATGTTTCAAAATGAATTCTTTAGAAATGGGTTTGGGATGCTATCCCACATTGGAAAAAGAGGGAAAAATTGTGAGTATATAAGGAGATGTGGACAAAGTCTTGTTCAAAAAGTGAGACATGAGTAGATGTGTGACTAGGCGCCCATCGCTCACACACACACACGCGCGCGCGCCGCCGTCTGGCCGGCCATCCAACAAGCTCGGATCGGCACGGCCCGGCACGTCCGGTCGAAGGGCGAAATGTCTCAGCGTCTCGAAGTTATCTTTTTACTGTTTTATTCGATAAAAATTTATTTTACTAAAACACTTCAATTATAAATTCTGAATTTTTCGGATCCGGATAAATATCAATTTAATTAATAATTATCGAATTAAACAGATCTGGATAAGTATTGAGATATCAATCCTCATCGATTTAGAGTTACTCCAGCACACAACCTCCTCCAGCCTTCACCTATAAATACCCGGCTTGAGGGGCTCGTTTTTTCAAGTAATCGTTTTTTACAAATAAAAATTCAACAATCTTAAAGCAATTTTTTGTTTACTTGATTAAAACAGATCTATTTTTGAAAGTTAAGCTAATATGGATGCTTCAAACCCAACTCTGTCTACGGATGTTTCTGGAGGTGCGCCTCAGAAAATTTGATCGGGTTCCGCGACTGGAGGTGCGCCTCTAACTGGATCGGGTTCAGCGAACCAATCTGCCTCGGTTTCGATAACTAATTCGGTTTTGGTTCCGATCAACCATGCGGACAAACCAGAAAAATTCAACGGGCAAAATTTCAAGAGATGGCAGTAGAAGATGATGTTCTATCTGACCACTCTAGGCTTGTCTCGATTCCTTAAGGAGGACGCGCCAAAATATATTGAAGACAGTGACCAGCAGACTTTGATGGCCATTGACGCTTGGAAAACTTCCAACTATCTGTGTCGGAATTATGTAATGAATGGCCTTGCTGATTCACTATACAACGTGTATAGCACTGCTATATCAGCCAAAGCACTATGGGACTCACTAGATCATAAGTACAAGATCGAGGATGATGGTGCCAAAAAATGGATTGTTGGGCGGTTTCTTAACTATAAGATGGTGGATTCCAAGACTGTGGTCAGTCAGGTACAAGGGCTACAAGTGATCATTCATGAAATCCATGCTGAAGGAATAGTCATTAACGAATCCTTCCAAGTGGCTGCTGTGATCGAAAAACTTCCCTCGACTTGGAAAGACTTCAAGAATTATCTCAAGCACAAGCGCAAGGAGATGAGCATGGAAGATCTAATCGTTAGACTTCGCATAGAGGAAGACAACCGAGGATCAGAGAAGAAGGTAAATGCATTTGTGGCAAAGGCCAATGTTGTGGAAACTGGACAGGCATCCCAGAAAGGCAACAATGGAAAGGGAACCAAGCTGGGACCTAAAGGAGGAATTGGGAAAAAGAAGGAAAAATTACTTGGTAAATGCTATAAGTGTGAAAAGATGGGTCATAGGGCGATTGACTCCAGGCTGCCAAAGAAACCAAAGAAAAATGAAGGTAATGCAGCACATCTGATTACCGAACAATTAGGAAATCTTGACTTATGTGCTATGATATCCGAAGTGAACCTAGTTGGCTCAAATCCTAAAGAGTGGTGGATTGACACTGAAGCAACTAGGCATATATGTGACAAAAAGGCAATGTTCTCCTCCCTAGAAGAAACTGATCCGGCGATATGCTGTATATGGGAAATTCTGCAACCTCAACTATCTTGGGCGAAGGCACGGTGATTTTGAAGATGACATCTGGAAAGGAAATGACTCTTAAACGAGTGTTATATATGCCCGATATTCGCAAGAGCCTTATTTCTGGTACTTTGTTGATGAAGCATGGCTTTAGATCAGTTTTCGAGTCCGATAAAGTTATTTTGTCGAAAAATGGTGTGTTTATAGGCAAGGGATATGAATGTGATGGGCTAGTTAAGCTCAATGTAATGACTAACAAAAATAATGAAATCAAGAATTCTTCTGCTTACTTGCTTGAGTCTCCTAATTTATGGCATGCTAGATTAGGACATGTTAATTTTAATGCAATGTGAAGACTAATTGCATTAGATCACATACCAAAGTTTAAAATTGATTTAAACCACAAGTGTGAAACTTGTGTAGAGGCAAAATTAACTCGATCTCCATTCCGACAAGTGGAAAGAAACACTAAACCTTTAGAATTAATACATAGCGACCTATGTGATTTGAAGTTTGTTCAAACTAGAGGTGGAAATAAATATTTTATTACTTTCGTGGATGATTGTACTAAATATTGCTATGTACACTTGCTTAAAAGCAAAGATGAAGCCATAGAAAAATTCGTTCTCTATAAAACGGAATTTGAGAATCAATTGAATGCTAAGATAAAAGTTTTGAGGAGTGACCGTGGAGGTGAATATGTGGAACCATTCGGCAAATTTTGCTCGTAGCATGGGATTATTCATGAGGTCACTACCCCATATACACCATAGTCAAATGGCGTGGCGGAACGAAAGAATCGCACTCTGAAAGAGATGATGAATGCGATATTACTAAATTCCGATCTGCCGCAAATTATGTGGGGAGAAGCCATCTTAACGGTGAATTATCTTTTAAACAAGATATGCCGTAAGAACGGGGACAAAACTCCTTATGGATTATGGAATGGAGTCAAGCCTTCCTACAATTACATGAAAGTGTGGAGGTGTCTAGCAAAGGTGCTGATACCTACTCCTAAGAAAGTCAAAATAGGCCCAAAACGGTTGACTGGATCTTCATTAGATATGCACACAACGGCAATACTTACCGATTTCTTGTGCATGAATCTAAAGTGCCTGAGATTCACAAGAATACAATTATGGAATCAAGGAATGCATCATTCTTTGAGAATATCCTTCCTTGTAAGACTGCAAGTGAACCCCTTATCTCATCCGAACAGACTTTTGAACTAATGGATGAAAATAATGAAGATCAAATAATAGATAATGAGGACGAACCTAGAAGGAGCAAGCGACAAAGGTCGTAGAAATCTTATGGACCAGATTTCATCACCTACTTGCTCGAAAAGGCACCTCAGGCTTACAAAGAAGCTGTAAGCTCGACAGATGGACCTCTATGGAAGGAGGCTATCAAAGAAGAGATTGATTCTATATTACAGAATCATACTTGGGAACTAGTGGAATTACCTCCTAAGTGTAAACCATTAGGAAATAAGTGGATTTTCAAGAAGAAATTGAAAGATGTAGTAGTTGATAAATATAAGGCTAGGCTCGTAGCGAAGGGATATAACCAATGTGAAGGCCTAGACTATTTTGATACTTACTCTCCTGTGATGAGAATAACTTCCATCAGGATGATACTTTCCATCGCCGCATCGAGGTTTAGAAGTTCATCAAATAGATGTTAAGACTGCCTTTCTTAATAGGGACTTAGAAGAGGAAATCTACATGGAACTACCCGAGGGATTCTCTACTCCTGGACAAGAAAGGAAAGCCTGCAAGCTGGTAAAATCTTTGTACGGATTGAAGCAGGCACCAAAACAGTGTCATGAAAAATTTGATCATGTCATGTTAAGCGGTGGCTTCAAAATTAATAAATCCGACAAATGTGTATATGTGAAAGACACAGAAGATGGCTATGTCATTTTGTCTATATGTAGATGACTTGCTCAATACCGATAGTAATAAAAGAATAATCAAATCGACCAAAGACATGCTGAGGTCGAGATTTGGTATGAAAGATATGGGACTCGCAGATGTAATTTTAGGGATTAAAATCACATGAACGTCGGAAGGTCTCATACTGGGTCAAGCCCACTATGTGGACAAAATCCTTGAAAGATTTAATAAGGATGACTCTGGCACAGCCAAAACCCCGATGGATACGACGTTGAGACTATCCAAGAATAAGAGTGAAGGAGTATCTCAACTTGAGTACTCATGCATAATAGGAAGTCTGATGTACTTGATGAGCTGTACAAGACCAGATATAACCTACTCAGTTAGTAGACTAAGTAGATACACGAGCAACCCCGGAAAGGATCACTGGAAGGCGATCATAAGGGTACTAAGATATTTAAAGGGTACTCGTGAGTATGGGCTGCACTATACCAAATATCCAGCAGTACTTGAAGGATATAGTGATGCAAATTGGATATCTGATATAAAAGACTCCAAGTCAACAAGCGGATATGTATTCACACTAGCCGGTGAAGCAGTGGCATGGAAATCTTCGAAACAGACACTTTATATCCCACTCTGTGCTTTTAATGATTCTTTAAGTCGACAACATATAGTCGGGTGGAGTAAAATATGGGTTTACTCGAAACACTTAAAGAGAATCACCTATGTTAGAGAGAAGAGGGGCCACTTCAAAGGACAATTGCAAAGGCACAATTCTTTAGAAACTCTCGCAGAACCAGGACGGTGTCCACGGCCAAAATGGACACAATAATAAAAATAGAACAAATCAGGAAGGGCACTTGTGAAGGATATACGATCACTTACACAAGCGGTCGGACAGTTCAAAGGCATCTAGTCACACTGTCTAGCCAGTAAGGAGAATATATCTTTTCGAGGGAAGGTTCAAGGAGCATACTCTACCAATCGTATGTAATGCCTAACCGTAGTAACTATCACCAAGTCAACTCCGTGTCTGACGTGTGCTGCTGGACCATCAATCTCATTCATGTAGGGGATTGTTGGAAAAAAAAGAAGGAAAATGGGCTGTTTTGAGCAGCCCACTTGAGAGGAAATTTTGAGTGGGCTCGACTACGATTTAAAGTCGGGACTTAGTTGGAATACGTAGTACTCCGTACGAGGTTTACAAAATATGTAAGAACACTCAAAATGATTGAGGTATGAATGAGATATAATGTTCCAAAGTGAACCCTTTAGAAATGGTTTTGGGATGCTATCCCACATTGGAAAAAGAAGGGAAAAATTGTGAGTATATAAGGAGATCTGGACAAAGTCTTGTTCAAAAAGTGAGACATGAGTAGCTGTGTGACTAGGCGCCCCTCGCGCACACACACACACGCGCGCGCGCGCCGTCGCCGCCGTCCGGCCGGCCGTCCGGCCAGCTCGGCTCGGGTCGGGTCGGTCGGAGGGCGATTTGGGCAAAATGTCTCGGCGTCTCGAAGTTATCTTTTTACTGCAATTTTATTCGGTAAAAATTTATTTTACTAAAACACCTCAATTATAAATTCCGAATTTTTCGGATCCGGATAAATATCCATTTAATTGATAATTATCGAATTAAACAGATCTGGATAAGTATTGAGATACCAATCCTCACCGGTTTAGAGTTACTCCAGCACACAACCTCCTCCAGCCTTCACCTATAAATACCCGGCTTGAGGGGCTCGTTTTTTTCAATTCAGACATACGATTTTCGAGAGCCTTTTTCAATTAGTATTTTCTTTCCTTCTTCATTTTCGTCTTCTTTGAGTCGGTGATAGTATACAGAGTTGTTCTAGTTCGCTGAGGGTGCAGCGGATCATCGGTTCACTGCATCGAGCTGTTGTTTTATCCTGGGAGGCAGACGTCATACACCGTGGTGTGGGCGAATTTGCTTTAAGGAGACAGTTTTTCTGGACTCAACAGCGACTCCTCCATTCGTTTACGTGATCGACAAATTTTTGTTTTGCTAACCAATTTTTTGCAGGATTCAGATAAATAATAATTTTCATTCACTGTTCTGTTTATTTCAAGTAATCGTTTTTTACAAATAAATATTCAACATAATATATATTTCACAGCACACTTCGAGCATGAATAAACCCACTATATCTGTAATTCGCACGGAGACCTGAATCTAGATCACCCATTTTCCTTGGATAAAGTTCAACTACTAAAAATAGATAAAGAGCAACGATACTTAAATACTTCATATAAGATAAATATTTTTCATAATTCAAAACATGAAATTTACATAATAAATGGACAATGCTTATATGCATCTAGCATAAACCAAGCCAACGAAATTAGACTCTTGGTATGAAGAAATATACCAGTAAAACAATATTGATCTTCTTTTAACTTGTCGAATAAGAATTAGTTAGTACTGCTATTTTGGAGGTGATAAATAAAAAGTCCTTTCCCTATCCAGTGAATTACCAGTGCTCCGTCCTGAAAGCCTATGACACTCACCTCATCAATTTTTATCTTCTTGTGCAGTAACTTAACATCTACACTGTATCTTTTTGTCCATGACGAACTCGCATAATAGTCTTCTTTTGTCCATATGTTTATTACGTTTGTGAGTTTCCATAAAGATAGGCAATCATCTAAATAAAAAAGATGCATTAGTTTGTCTCTTCTCAGCTGTATATTGGATATTGAAGGCATCAACTTAAATCCTTCCTTTACAACGTCAAATACCATGATCGATTGAAACAAATAACCAGATCAATACTTCCAACACATCCAGTGTAGACGTTCGTGAAGATTGACGGAGGAGGTTCATTTGTCACGGGTAGGTACTTTAACATCGATAGTGCTTTCCAACATAATTGTGGGCGTGATTCTGATCTTAGACTGAGCAACTGCATGATCACACACGTATTGTTATTTATTGTTATCCATGATGATACCCATAACACATGAAATTCCCTTTCAGTTGGGTGAAAGAATGCTCCACATATGTCCTCCTCAACCTTTAAATGATGGTCAAGAAAAGTCGCTTTCCGTGTGATAGGATTTATGACTGCAGACATATTTTTATCTAGCTATAATACTGCAAGGAAAATTAGCCCATAACATGAAAACTCAACCGGTGTAACTGGCGAATTGGAAGCCAACTAGGAGAATAATACTGGAATTTAGGATCCCCAAGTAATATTTCTGTACACTTTAAACCTCCGCGTTGTCATCATCAACGTAAAATAATTTGGGTCCATTCAGTGACCCGCGGTGAACAATGCTAGTTGGAGAGGCCTCGGCAGGAACAGATTTGTAATATCCGTAATTTCGATTTCCGGTGATTTCTTTTTTTTCGGCGAAAGTCCGTTTTGACGACTCACTCATGACCATTTCGTCATTCTGAGAATGATTAATTCTACACTTTTTGACATCCGAGTTTGTTTCGGTGTCGTTTTGTTGAGTTCCGTGGTTTTTAGCGACTTTTCCGCACTTGAGTTCGATTCTTGCGAATCTCGTTCGAAACTGCTGTTTCGAGTTTCCCGTAAGTCCGTTTAACTTTGTTAGACGTGTTGTGAACTTCGGTTTGGTTATTCGATTACGTATCGTGATTTTCGGGCGTCTTGGGCCATTTTGTAATTTACCCAAAGTTATGGGTATCCGTATCTGTATTTGCTGTCTCGACTCTTTTCTTGGTCGCGTATGATTAATTATTGCAATATGTTTCCATTTCGGGTCGTTGATGTTGTCCGCGAGCTTTTCGTCTTGTTCGTTCCGTTTGTTTTCGGAAATCGAGTCGTCGGGTCACGGCGGCTGAGCAGTTGGCCGGACAGGTGCAGCACTGTCGGAAGTGCTGGGCACTGGTCGAGCAAGCACGGCAGGAACCGGCATAGCGCACGCTACGGCCGGGAGGCTGCGCGCGCTAGCTCGGCAGGTGTAGCGCACGCTGTTGAGCAGGCCAGCGTACGCTATCTGTCCGGCAGGCAGAGGGTTACGAGGTTCGACTCGGGTAGGATCGGCGAGTAGCGCACGCCATCGCTTGGCCGTGGCGCACGCTAACCGGTAGGGGTAGCCCACGCTGTCGGCCGACTAGCGTACGTTACCTGGGCGAGCTGTTTAGTCCAGAGGTTACTGGACAGGTCGGCTAGCGCGTGCAGGCTTCCGGCCGTAGCGCATGCTAGCGGGGGTCGGGCGGACAGGTCACTGTCGGCAGGATTGGTCGGTGGTGCCGGGTAGTGCGGGCCCTGGCCGAGGGTACTGGGCCGATACTGGCCGATAGCGCACGCTAGTCCGGGAAGGCTAGCGCACGCTAGTTCCGGCCGAGTATAAATGTGACGCAGTCACATTTTCATTCATTTTTCACTTCCTTCCTTTTCTGTCCGCGGCTGGCGATTCGGAGGTGGCGAAGCCATGTTGTTTAACAACAAATCGACGAAGTTCTTGAGTTAATATCATTGATTGATCATCCTATATCATCCTTTGATCCAGCGAATCAAGGTAATCTCTTCTTAGAACCCCAGTTTCTTGAATTTTGGGGTTTTTGCGTTTTTGTCCGATTCGTTCCGTATTATTGATTAATTCATGATGGGTATGATTAATCTTGGTAGTATTCTTGTGTTTAACATCATTTAATCCATTGTTCTTCGTCGAATCGAAGTATATTTCTTGATTTCCTTCGAATCGACTTTTTGGGGGATTTGTTCTCAATCTCGTTTTCCATCCGTTTTTGATGGATCGATTGTGGTTAAATGATGTTGTTAAACATATTTTATGGATTGTATATCCATATTTCAACTTGGAATTTCGTTTTCGTGTTTTGTCGGGACGAATCGTGTTCTTGGCCGTTTTGGGGGAAACACTTGAACTTTCGTCGTTTGTTCTTTGAATTCAACGGCTTTGGGTCGTGTTATGGAATTCATTTCATTGTTGTTATTGTCCTTCGTAGTTTATTATCGCGAGTTGGCGATCGGTGGAGTCGGCGGGTTCGTAGTCGGTTCGTGTCAACATACTTCGGTCGATTCTCCGTGTTGTTCTTATTCGAGGCAAGTACCTTGTTCATACGCTTCTCGTTTTGTGGATATGATGATCGGTGGTCGTCGTGGTGTGTTTGTTCGGTTATTTGCAAATGAATTTTCAAAAGAATTGCTTTGGCCTCGTTAAAGGCTCTCTTTCAAAACGCGTGTGTTTTGTGAACGGTGTGTTTTGGGAAATTGATTATGATTTGATTGTTTTGAATGTTGAAGGTTTTGATGATACCCATGTTGTTTAAAGTTACGGAATCGTGTATTCCATGTTTAATCTTGTTATTGTGTTTTGAAGTGTTTGATAATGGTGTCGGATAAGTGGCCATTCCTAGTAAGTATTCTTGATGAACTTACATTCTTAGCATGTTAGTATTGCATGAGTAACGTGTGTGTGTGTATGCTCACTACGGGTTAGATCCGACGGGGTCTCGGTAGGGCTCCACGAAGCTGTAGAACCGCGAGCTTGCTTTTAACCACTACGGGTTAGATCCAACGGGGTCTCGGTAGGGGTCCACGAAGCTGTGGGTCCCCGGTTAATTGTGGTGCATTTTACAATGTGATTTGGATTATTGGCATTTCCGGAAATGAGTGCTTTTGAACGGTTTTCATGATTGCATGCATCGACTAAGTGTGTAAGAGGTAAGTTGTTCGTTTGGCTTACTTGGCTAGGATGGCATTAGAGTATTTGTCTTCTGTGTTTAAACCTTGGGTTGTGAATTTTGATGTTGGACGACGAACCTTGTTTTCGTTCTCGTGTACTGTGAGTTGATGAGATTTGGGGCTAAAATCCCAACGGTTTGGTAAAGGTCATTTTATGGAAAGTAAACCTTTGGGGCGGTGACCCCTTTCGTCTTTTGGGTTTTAAAGAGTGGGAGTTGATAATCCTAAATTGTTTTTCTATTAAAACTCTCGAGGGCATTCTAAACTGTTTTATAAATTATTTCCATTGATTTGTGATCTTTCGGTTTTGGAATATTTTTTCTCTAACTCTTGCCTCGGGAAGTACTTTTCGTTTCGTTTGGATCTTTGAGGATTCCTGGTTTTTGTTATTCGTGGAATGTGAATTGTATGACTCTTATTTTGCACTTTGTTCTTGCACTAGCAAAACAGTGGAGTTTTGGTAACCCCCGAGTATTTGGGGGTGGATGTCTATTTTTGCATTCGGGTTTTGGAGCATAGCACACGTTCAGCATGAAGGATGATGAAAGATGAACGATACTAATCACACGAGGAACCGTTGATGTCGTATTGGTTTAGTTGTATTTTATTTTCTGCTGCAGTATTATTTTCCCATTGAACGGGAGTGTGTTGTACTCGACCCCTGCGTGGGCATGTGCTATGTTTGAGTTATATGTATTTATTGAAAGGCCAAATCGGTCTACTGAGTCTTTTTAGCCTTAAAGGCATTGTCGAGTTGTTCATTTGTTGTTACCAGCCTGGTAGATCCTTGAGGAAAGGTTCTGCGGCGTGTAATATCCCTGAACGGATTGGGGGTGTTACATAAATGGTATCGGAGCTTAGGTTGTGGAAACCTAGGCTGTCGGGTCAGTGGTGTCTGTTGAGTTTTGTCTCGTCGGATTTTGTCTGACTGAGTCGTGTCGCGATGCGTCGTCTGAGTTTGTTGGTCGTGACTAGTATCGTGGGGCGATCATCATCTTCGTGCGACCTGTGGATGTAAGTCTCCCTTCTTTGTGTTGTGCCTCGTGTGACACGAGCTATTTTTATGATTATTTGTTAAGTGATGTAATCCTTATGTGGATTTTGATTTCACGATATGTATTTAGTTGACTCTCGTGTTTGGTTTATACGAGGAGTGTCGTCGCTACTAATGTCTTTTTACTGTTGTTTTTGTCCGTTGCTGATGATTTTCGAATCGATTTGCTCATTTTACAAGTTCTCTTGTGGAAGCTCTGTGCTTATACGCATTCGACTTGTTCACTAGCCAGTGTGGGAGGATCCTTAGAGGCCTTGAATGGGGTCAGTGTTTTGTTCTGAATCCTAGGCGGTCATCGACTGTGGTATTTTACCGTTTATTTTCCGTTAGAAGACATGTATTGTCTTGATTTTAAACGTTTTGATGCGTGTACTAGGAGGTGTTTTAGCGTACGTCGATATGTGTGAGTTTTGGGCATTCTGGCCTATTGGATTTTTGAAAACCTTGAGTATCTTAGAAAAAAATAAATTTCGAGACGTACTTTTGAAATGAGTTATTTTCTCGTGGTACATCCAAGGTGCCACAATATGTTCCAAAATTATTCTACCTCGAGGACCAAAATGTTTTGAGATATTTTCAATGTTTTAGAAATACTTTTACTTAGACCCGAGGGTCGAATATTCTGAAAGTTTTCACTAAGAGAAAGTGTCCTCATTTTTATCAAATACGAAATGGTTCTCCAAAGTCTCGATAACGATGTTTCACGTTTATACTTTTTTTTGAAAGGTGATACTCAAGATCAACCGGTGTTCTTCTAAATTATTTTCAAAATGAGGTTTTCATTTTTTTTAAAACCTATCCATTCCCATTTGAGGGCTGGGTATGTATGTATGATGTTCGCGTTGTCATTATGATGTTTGCTTCCGAGTATGATCGAATTGGCAGTGTGAGCGTTGAGTCGTTTTCCACACATTTGTTGTGTTAGCCCTCTGTGAGAGGTGGGATGTTGGTATTGAATGTTGTCGCCTCGTGGTGATTTCTGCGTTATCGCGCATGTGCGAGCTGTTAGAGCTTGGTTTGGTATGACCGTGTGCATCGGTGATTATTCCGTTATGTGTCGGTTGTTTAATGTATTGTTACCTTGCTTCCGTTTTTGTGAATTTCGTGGACGAGGTCGAAGGTAATACCCGTACTGTTTTGACTTCTGTATTTTCTCTTTCTCCATTCTTTCAACTCGCTTGTGTTCGTTGATACTTTCTGAACTTGTTCTGTATTTCGGTTTCATCGTTCAGACGAGCTGTGATCTTGTTTTGAGTCGATCTGGTTATCGCTGTGACTTTTCCGAGTTCGGTTCGATTCTTGTGAACCTTGTTCGGGAGTAACATCATTTGGTTCTACTAGTTCTTTTATTCGAAGTGGATCGGATTTTGAACTTCTGTATTTTCTACTTTGTCGACTCATTTATGTTCGTTGACATTTTTTGAGCTTTCCCTGTCCCTTGCTTTTGTTGATCGAACGAGGGTGTATTGTTTCGGAATAACTTGTTTGTCGTTGTGACTTTTCAATTTCTATTCCCTTTCCTGTGGATCTTATGTGAATACAAATGTTGTTGTTTTCACCGGATCATATATTATCTCGAGTCGAAATGCGAACATTGGAATTGTTGTTTGAATTTTATTGTTCTTCGTGATTCGAACATGAGTGTTCGATTTTTGTTGTCTCGATCGTTGTGGTTTGATCGTTTGATTGTTCGGTTTTGTTGATCTCGTTTCGTGATTGTTGAACGTTCAAGACTCCTTCGTAATTCCCTTAAGTTTGGGAAATTGGTCTCGTTTTCGATCTTCCAACCCTTGGGCGGTGGAATTCCGTATTTGTTCAGCGATTGGCTTGCGTTTTGATTGATGTACCGTTGGGTTGGTCAATCATATTGATTTTCGTTCGTTTTGTTTTTTGATTGTTCGGATAGTTGACTTGACTATATTATCAATTTGATGACGCTTGTCATTTGTTGGTTTTATTATATCCCTAACGACGACGTTGTGTTGGTCGCCGTGGAGCATATTTTCACGCCGTATATTCCTTTGCGTTGCTTGTATCTCGTTGAGTTTTCCTGGGGGGGATATTACTTCTCCCTAATTGTTTTAAGTTTCGGGACGAAACTTCTTTTAAGGAGGGTAGAATGTAATACCCGTAATTTCGATTTCCGGTAATTTCTTTTTTTCGGCGAAAGTCCATTTTGACGACTCGCTCATGACCATTTCGTCATTCTGAGAATGATTAATTCTACACTTTTTGACATCCGAGTTCGTTTCGGTGTCGTTTTGTTGAGTTCCGTGCTTTTTAGCGACTTTTTCGCACGTGAGTTCGATTCTTGCGAATCTCGTTCGAAACTGCTGTTTCGAGTTTCCCGTAAGTCCGTTTAACTTTGTTAGACATGTTGTGAACTTTGGTTTGGTTATTCGATCACGTATCGTGATTTTCGGGTGTTTTGGGCCATTTTGTAATTTACCCAAAGTTATGGGTATCCGTATCTGTATTTGCTGTCTCGACTCTTTTCTTGGTCGCGTATGAATAATTATTTCATTATGTTTCCATTTCGGGTCGTTGATGTTTTCCGCGAGCTTTTCGTTGTGTTCGTTTCGTATGTTTTCGGAAATCGAGTCGTCGGGTCACGGCGGCTGAGCAGTTGGCCGGACAGGTGCAGCACTGTCGGAAGTGCTGGGCACTGGCCGAGCAGGCACGGTAGGAACCGGCGTAGCGCACGCTACGGCCGGGAGGCTGCACGCGCTAGCTCGACAGGTGTAGCGCACGCTGTTGAGCAGGCCAGCATACGCTATCGGGTCTGGGCAGAGGGGTTCTGAGGTTCTGGACTCGGGTAGGATCGGCAGGTAGCGCACGCTACTGTCGGTCGTGGCGCACGCTAACCGGCAGGGGTAGCGCACGCTGTCGGCCGACTAGCATACGTTACCTGGGCGAGCTGTTTAGTCCAGAGGTTAGTAGACAGGTCGGCTAGTGCGCGCAGGCTTCCGGTCGTAGCCCACGCTAGCGGGGGTCGGGCGGACAGGTCACGGTCGGCAGGATTGGTCGGTGGTGCCGGGTCGTGCGGGCCCTGGCCGAGGGTACTGGGCCGATACTGGCCGATAGCGCACGCTAGTCCGGGAAGGCTAGCGCACGCTAGTTCCGGCCCAGTATAAATGTGACAGAGCAATCGCATTTTCATTCATTTTTCACTTCCTTCCTTTTCTGTCCGCGGCTGGCGATTCGGAGGTGGTGAAGCCATGTTTTTTAACAACAAATCGATGAAGTTCTTGAGTTCATATCATTGATTGATCATCCTATATATCCTTTGATCCAGCGAATCAAGGTAATCTCTTCTTAGAACCCTAGTTTCTTGAATTTTGGGGTTTTTGCGTTTTTGTCCGATTCGTTCCGTATTGTTGATTAATTCATGATGGGTATGATTAATATTGGTAGTATTCTTGTGTTTAACATCATTTAATCCATTGTTCTTCGTCGAATCGAAGTATATTTCTTGATTTCCTTCGAATCGACTTTTTGGGGGATTTGTTCTCAATCTCGTTTTCCATCCATTTTTGATGGATCGATTGTGGTTAAATGATGTTGTTAAACATATTCTATGGATTGTATATCCATATTTTAACTTGGAATTTCGTTTTCGTGTTTTGACGGGACGAATCGTGTTCTTGGCCGTTTTGGGGGAAACACTTGAACTTTCGTCGTTTGTTCTTTGAATTCAACGGCTTTGGGTCGTGCTATGGAATTCATTTCATTGTTGTTATTGTCCTTCGTAGTTTATTATCGCGAGTTGGCGATCGGTGGAGTCGGCGAGTTCGTAGTCGGTTCGTATCAACCTACTTCGGTCGATTCTCCGCGTTGTTCTTATTCGAGGCAAGTACCTTGTTCATACGCTTCTCGTTTTGTGGATATAATGATCGGTTGTCGTCATGGTGTGTTTGTTCGGTTATTTGCAAATGAATTTTCTAAAGAATTGTTTTGGCCTCGTTAAAGGCTCTCTTTCAAAATGCGTGTGTTTTGTGAACGGTGTGTTTTGGGAAATTGATTATGATTTGATTGTTTTGAATGTTGAAGGTTTTGATGATACCCTTGTTGTTTAAAGTTACGGAATCGTGTATTCCATGTTTAATCTTGTTATTGTGTTTTGAAGAGTTTGATAATGGTGTCGGATAAGTGGCGATCCCTAGTAAGTATTTTTGATGAACTTACATTCTTAGCATGTTAGTATTGCATGAGTAACGTGTGTGTGTGTATGCTCACTAAGGGTTAGATCCGACGGGATCTCGGTAGGGCTCCACGAAGCTGTGGAACCGCGAGCTTGCTTTTAACCACTACGGGTTAGATCCGACGGGGTCTCGGTAGGGGTCCACGAAGTTGTGCGTCTGCGGTTAATTGTGGTGCATTTTACAATGTGATTTGGATTATTGGCATTTCCGGAAATGAGTGCTTTTGAACGGTTTTCATGATTGCATGCATCGACTAAGTGTGTAAGAGGTAAGTTGTTCGTTTGGCTTACTTGGCTAGGATGGCATTAGAGTATTTGTCGTCTGTGTTTAAACCTTGGGTTGTGAATTTTGATGGTGGAAGACGAACCTTGTTGTCATTCTCGTGTACTGTGAGTTGATGAGATTTGGGGCTAAAAATCCCAACGGTTTGATAAAGGTCATTTTACGGAAAGTAAACCTTTGAGGCGGTGACCCCTTTCGTCTTTTGGGTTTTAAAGAGTGGGAGTTGATAATCCTAAATTGTTTTTCTATTAAAACTCTCGAGGGCATTCTAAACCGTTTTATAAATTATTTCTATTGATTTGTGATCTTTCGGTTTTGGAATATTTTTTCTCAAACTCTTGCCTCGGGAAATACTTTTCGTTTCGTTTGGATCTTTGAGGGTTCCTGGTTATTGTTATTCGTGGAATGTGAATTGTATGACTCGTATTTTGCACTTTATTCTTGCACTAGCAAAACAGTGGAGTTTTTCTAACCCCCGAGTATTCGGGGGTGGATGTCTATTTTTGCATTCAGGTTTTGGAGCATAGCACAGGTTCGTCATGAAGGATGATGAAAGATGAACGATACTAATCACACGAGGAACCGTTGATGTCGTATTGATTTAGTTGTATTTTATTTTCCACTGCAGTATTATTTTCCCATTGAATGGGAGTGTGTTGTACTCGACCCCTGCGTGGGCATGTGTTATGTTTGAGTTGTATGTATTTATTGAAAGGCCAAATCGGTCCACTGAGACTTTTTAGCCTTAAAGGCATTGTCGAGTTGTTCATTTGTTGTTACCAGCCTGGTAGATCCTTGAGGAAAGGTTCTACGGCGTGTAATATCCCTGAACGGATTGAGGGTGTTACAAGATTATGGTTAAAATGTGGGGTTGAACATAAGGTGTTCCAATCCTCATATGCTTGCTTGCACCAATGGAGACACTCGGCTGGAGTTCTACTAAATATTTCAATCAAGATGTCTTCGGGGACAGGTTCTAAGAGAAGTTTACATGGCATTCTACTATCTTCCGTAGCTTCTTGAAGAGGTATACAAGCTACATACCTAGTCCAGAGCTTAACAAATAATCCACCACATGTCGTTAGAATATGACACCACAAAGTACATAACCCCGGCATTATATTCATTCACAACATAGAGACAACTGTAATATGTTTAATTATAGGTTAAACAAATACCAAATTTGATGACTTATTAAGGGAGAAACGGACTAATAAATTTAGATTATTCAAGTATAGTGTGCTTCCAATTATATAAAATTAGGGTATAGCTACATTACATAGGGAAGTGATCCCTCCACAACACTATTTGACCATCCACAATAATTTATTGTGGATGGACCATTTTACCCTTCTTGCCTTTTAGAAAAATTGTAACTTTATTTTTTTTAAAAATATGGAATATTAATATTAAAAGTCTAATGCTTTTCTTTAAAGTTAAAAATAAAAATTAAAAAATTAAAAATATTTGGATATGATTTACAATTAACCTTTACTTTGCTATTTAGATTTTTAGACTTTTTTGTAAAATAATATTTATTTATTAATATCTCAATTTAAAAAAGTTTATAAATTAGATCCAAATTTTTTAATTTTTTATTTTTATCTTCAAATTTTAAATAAAAACATCCAATTTTAAGTACCAATATTCCAGATTTTTTTAAAAAAATGAGAAAAAAATAAAGTTTCATTTTAAAAAAAAATCCTGATTTATTTATTTTTATATTTTTTAGACTTTATATTTTTATTAATATTTTATTATTATTAAAAAAATCTAAAAATTTTTATTATATTTTTAATCTTAAATAAAAGCATTAGATTTTTAATATTAATATTTCAGATTTTCTTGAAAAAAATCTAGTTTCAATTTTTCTAAAAAATACAGATTTTTTTATTTTTTATATTTCTTTAGACTTTATATTTTTTGTTATTATTTTATTATTATTACAAAAATCTGAATTTTTTTATTATTTTATTATTACCTACCAATAAAATACTGACACGTGGCACTTACGGCCATGTCATCAATCCATTAAAACTTAACGGGACCAAACTAACGGAGTCCCTAACGGGTGAAACGGATTAAACTTTAGTTCCTTGTTTGAAACACTTAAAACTTTAGTCCCTTAAGTGATAAAAATGACAAACTTCAGTCCCTAGTAGAGCTATTTTACCTTTCATTTATTTTCCTTAACTTTTTATTTATCTATTTTTTTCTAATTCTAAGATTTAAATTTTTATTTTTTACTCATCAAATTTTCATGTTCCATTTTTTTTTTTAAATTTTAAAAATAGTACACTACCAACGTAATCACGTTCCAAAATAAAATAGCATTTCAAACGAAAATAAATTACAATCCAAAATAAAAAACAAAATAAATGAATTAGACTTTTAATATTAATATTCCATATTTAAAAAAAATAAATAAAGTTATAATTTTTCTAAAAGGCAAGAAGGGTAAAATGGTCCATCCACAATAAATTGTTGTGGATGGTCAAATAGTGTTGTGGAGGGATCACTTTCCCATTACATATGATCTAGACCTCATGATACTCTGTGACACTACAACCTATGTTCCGACATATTTAGTCCAAAAAGTAATCAAACATATTTGTCAACATCACTATGGATGAATAAGAATACTCCGGTGTGGATTTGCTATAAAAACATGTACATCTCCATGGATCGATCCAAGCGGTCGATGAGACGAGTTTTAGCCATGGAATGTAGTCTGACAACACTACACAAACTCTGCGCAACTTTGTTTTAAGTCTACCGAAAATTAAACTAGTTAAAGACTCTTCGCCAAAATTGTCGTCGCTCGTAGGTTCCGACCGTCATTGTCGGACCAAATTCCAGATGCGAGTGTGTATGTGTGTGCTAGTGTTGAATGTGTGTGTGCCAAAGAAGAACAATGAGAGAGGGGGGGAAATTTTTCGAGAATTTTGAGAGAGAAACCGAGAGGATAAAGCAGAGAGAGTGAACAGTTTAGAGAGGGGAAGAACCAGGAGTGAGAGAGAGAGAGAGAGATACCGAGGCTGGGAAGAAATAGGGTTTATACACCCTCAACTTCAACAAATTATAGATTAACCCTTTCCCTTTCTTCTAGTATATTTTAGTCCCTCAACTTTCAAGTCTCTCAATTTTACCCCAATCATCTTCTTAATATCTCAATTCGGTCCTATTTTGACCAAGTCATTAAAATATTGACCTTTTCAAATATCCAATTTAATTGTTTTACTTTATTTTCAATTATAGATTATTATTAATAATAAGTTTTTATTATTAATATTATTATTTATAGATAATAACAAGAACTTACGGGCCTAGGATTGTCGAGTAAGCATCTGCATCACATTCAAGTTCAAGCTCTGCATTTTATCCAGGTGTGGGGAATTTAATTACTCCGATTTTGTTTATTTTAATTGATTTATATATTGTCTTGTATGTGCATGTGAAATCAGTCAGAAGCACTTAAATGTGCAAATCGGTCAGAAGCACTTAATTGTGCAAATCATTCATAAGCACTTAAATGTGCAAATTAGTCAAAAACACTTAATTGTGCATAAAGCCTTCGGGCTTCAGAATTTATCAGTCATATTGTTTATACTTGCTAATATATTTACAAATTAACGTAGACATATTGTGTACCCTCCACACTGAGCAAGTTGAAAGCTCACCCCATTATTATAACTCTTTCAGGTTGACAAGATCGTTGTGGCCTGCCTTTTGAGTGTGGAATGATCAACCTTTATGTTTAGATGTTTATTTATTTTCTATTATGTAACTCAAGCTATGCTCTATGAACAAGTGTTCGAATTATTTAAATTTCACATCAAAGTATGTTTTTGTTTTAACGATGACTCGAGAATATTGCTCGCGATCATTTAAGTTTGTTTGTTTTTTAAAAAGTATTTCCCTGCAAAATTTTATTTATTCTTTTTTAAAATTAGAAGAATTATCTTCCTAAAATAGGGTGCTATATAAGTGGTATCAGAGCGGGTCCCCGGTTCTGTAGACTCGTTAAAATGATTTCTTTTTTCAAACTAAAATTTCATTTTCGCAAGTAGTCAAATAATTTTAGCAATTATGATAGAAGCGTTAAAACTGTTGAGTCTCTTGAGGTTAGCTTAAAGTCAGGAAATACGATCCTCACTAATAGAATGATTGATGAGAATATTGAAATAGGAGGAAGAGAATTTGACGCTAGCCTATATTTGATTAACTCGATGGATTTTGACGTGATCCTTGGTATGGACTGGCTCGATAGACATGATGCCGATATAAGGTGACGTGAGAAGAAGGTGACATTGAGGTGCTCCGAAGGTGAGTCGATCACCTTTTATGGTACTAAGAGTAGGACAGTACCAAGAGTAGTCACAACCATGAATGCACTGAGAAGTCCAATGAAGGAGAAATGTCAGGGTTACTTAGTGAGTTTGGTCGACACTCGTACTAATGAGGTGTCCCCTACAGACGTACCTATAGTACGGAAGTTTTTGGATGTGTTTCCAAAAGATTTGCCGGGAGTCCCACCCGACTGACAAGTGGAGTTTAGTATTGATTTGGTCCCCGGAGCAGCCCCAACATCCAAAGTGCCACATAGAATGGCTCCGAAGGAACTTCAAGAATTGAAAGTCAAAATTCAAGAGCTGCTGGAGGTCGAATTTTTTCTCCTAGTGTGCCACCATGGGGTGCACCAGTGCTGTTGGTTAGGAAGAAATATGGTGGTCACTTTGGATGTGTATTGATTATATGGAGCTGAATCGACTCACTGTGAAGAACAAGTATCTATTACCGATAATCTGGGATCTATTTGATCAGTTGAGGGGAGCCGGAACCTTTTTGAAGATATATTTGAGGTCAGGGTACCATCAACTGAAGATTAGGGAGTGTAACATTCGCAAGACGGCTTTCAGGACCTGTTATAGGCATTTTGAATTTGTAGTGACACTATTTGGTCTGAGTAATGCACCCGCAGTCTTTATGGATTTAATGATCAGGGTGTTCCAACCTTACTTGGATAAGTTCATGATCGTCTTCATAGATGACATCTTGGTATATTCTAAGGACAAGGGACAATACCAAGAGCATTTGAGGGTTACATTAGAGGCACTTCGCAAGGAGTTGTATGTTAAGTTCAGGAAATGTGAGTTTTGGTTAAACAGAGTTGGATTCCTTAGACATGTGGTGACTTCGAAAGGAGTCGAGGTAGATCCCGATAAGGGTGTAGCAGTGAGTAGTTGGGGAGTACCCAAGAATGCGAGCAAAGTTCGCAGTTTTTTGGGCTTAGCTGGCTATTATAGAAGATTTGTCAAAGGATTTTTGAAAATCTCCACTCCTATGACCCGTGTGAGGTTTGAATGGAGTGAGAGGTGCGAGGAAAATTTCCGAGAGTGTAACATCCCCAAAATCTTGGGTAGCTACAGCGCCGTGGATCCCTCGTGGGACCCACCAAGCTAGGTTATTCGTCTTACCTTACAAGAACTTTTGGTAAAAATAACAATATTGAAATTGATAATAATTTTCATCATACGAACAGGAAAGTCAAAGTACACACGATTTTTTAATACATGCTCTTTACTTCCGAAATAAATGCCAAGGAAAATTTAAGTCTATCAAGTCGCCGTTGTCAAGCATGCCCTGTCCCTTCGCATTCCCAAGCCTGTATTTTTGAAGTTCCTGCAACTGGCAAGTATAACAATACCAACCCATACCCGGGTCAGTCATAACACATCACAACAATATGCTCATATGTACGAATTTTGCAGTTCCAAAAGTATCAGCTCACAACACATATCACATATACATACAATAACACATAAGCACCTATCCCCAATATCCGGATAGTGCAATTTCTACCACCCCCAATATCCGGGTGCACACCCCCAATATACGGGTGCGGAACGAACGTTCGTTATAAATTTCTCTTTGTTCCCACTAGAACGGCATAACTTTGCATCTCTTAACATTCATAATATAATACACGGATTCACAGCATCACAATTGGCACAACATAATCAACACACAAGGAACACATAAAATTGCAATAATGCTAGGGCCGAGCAAGTTGAACGAACTTTCCTTGTGAGTCGTCGATAAGATGATTCCAATTAAATCTCGAGAGTCCGGTCGTCCACTCCTAGCGAAGGTTTCGACCTCCTAATAATAATATGCTATTAGCATTTTGTTATGACGTCTCAATTTAATTTAACGGCTCACCCTTTATTTTATATTTTACCAAATTTCAACAAAATCATCGTCTAAAAATTAAATGCATTGGTAAATAGCTCTTAGACATCATCCTTGAATATTTTTAAAAATATTTTCAACAATTTATAATTTAACTATTACTTATGCTGTAATAAATCAAATAATAGTCCTTATGTAACACCCCCAAAATTTCCCGAGGCATTACAGTGCCGTGAATCCCGTGTGGGATCCAGAAGGCTAGTTTAGGAAGTGGATATTTTAAAGAAGTTGTAATAAAACGATATAATCCACGGTTACATGTCATAATCCGAAATGTTTTAAAAAGGGACATAATTCAAAGTTCGATTATTACATAACGGAGGTTTTGAAAATCAAATTTAATTCATGCAGCGACAAGATTTTATTCCAACACCGTTTAAGCGTGACCGGACGCCTCAGGAATGTCCTGCACATAATTAATAAATTTACCTGGCACGACTAATCATGCCAGATAACTGGGTTAGAGAATGCATACCAATAACAATTATTAGCAACAATAAACACAGTTTTTCCAACACCGTGCCACATAAAAAAGAGAAGATAATTCACAGCACGACCGACGTTGTCTTTCTCTTTTTATCACATAAACCCCAAGGTCGCAATCAAGGGTCACGAAAGTATCCATACAGGAATACCCCGGAATGTGGGTGCCCTATTTGGGTCTTATCCCTCAACACATTTCCACACGGGTACTATACAGGTTTTACCCACAACACATCGGCCCATTCATAGCACATTTTTGGAGAAAGACAACCATCAACATTCATCAACAATGGCACATTCATGAACACGAACATTTCAATAATAGTAGCATATCTCGAGCAAGATTTCACTTGCCTTTAATCCAACAGTAGGTACCTTATGATAACTTGGGCTTCCACGATCGATCGAGCTTAACCTAATCACGTAATCCCTGATTAATATCTCATACGGATAAAGACGAATAAAACTAGTTTTCCCTTCCCCCTCATAATCGAATTCTTAACTTAATCCGATTCCGCCTAAACTAATATCATGTTTCTAAGTTCACAAGTGATACGTACTACTATACCGTTCAATTCTATGATTAACGTTAGCTATAACGATTAGCCCAACAAGATTATCCCAAACATCATTCGGCTAGCAACAAACGACCATAGCATAATCGACCGTTGGGTTACCATTTTACACAATGATCTCGGTGTTTGATTCTCAATGATAATAATACTATCAAATTGATTCCCCTAGTTAATTTAACGTTGATAATCATATGGAAAGAGTGGGTTACGACTAGTTTATCAAACGGTGACGGATTCCTACGCAATTCTCCTACAATTGATTCGTCAAGTTTTATATTTCCAATGTCAATTGAGATGGAAATTTACGCATGTGATTGTTACAACGAATTGTATGAAAACGAAATATACGAACAATGATAGTCCCGATTACTACAAGTGCGTCCGATTAGATTTTCTACGAGACTTAGCAAAATCTACCCAAGTACCCGTAATCTAACAAGTATAATCAACAACATTGAGGAGATTACTTCTAGGATTGATATGCTTTCCTTAGTAGAAGAAGAACAATGAAGAGGGACGACAAATCAACAAGATCGACGAGGAGAAACGAAGAATGGATCGAGTGATTTGGATAATCTTCACCGGAGCTTACAAAATCACCTCTTCTATGTTAATTCAAGTGTATGAGAGGCCAAGAATCGAGTATAAGGCTTTGGAAATGCTTCAAGAATGCTTCACTTCAGGTTTTGGGTTGGGAGAAATGGAGGATGGAGTGTTATTTTATAACACTCGATCTTGTTAACCTACGTTAAAGTTCCCGGTTTTACGTATGTAAAGAGCATTACGAACGTAATGTACTACCGTTAACGTACGTAAAGGCCGTCCAGAGGCCACTGCCTGAAATGCACCCATCTATTACGTACGTAAGTTGTCATAACGTACGTAAGGCACCTGACTATAGCGTACGCTAAGATTGGCGAATAGCGTACATTATAAGGGGTTGACTCGTTTGTCTTCTAGCCCACCGAAAGTAACCCAATCCGCGTTAAAAGGTAGATTCTGGTTGGAAGACCAACTCAACCATTACGTATGTAACCAAGTTATGTTAACATACGTAATATTTTAGATTTAGCATATGTTATGCATATTCTATAACGTGCGTTAGACATTCAGTCCCTTAGTCATATATCACATTTTAACCATCTCGGAGTGACCATTCTTTCCACTCGTCAACAATTCATCGGGGAACAAGACGTTGGCCACCATCATATTCGCACCGATGATTGTCCAATGGTGTCAAGGTGCGTCACCTCCGTTTCATCCACGTCACACAATTGTATCGCAACAGCATTTAATGAAATCATATAATATAAAAAGGCGACATTACATTATAAGAAATCACACAGTACAAGGTAATTAAGCATGAAATACCAGTGGTATTACATATCACCCCCCTTAAAATAGTTTCGTCCCGACACTAAGAAAATAACTCTGGATGACTCTCCTTCATGCTCGACTCGGTCTCCCAAATTGCTTCCTCCATGCCGTGGTGCGACCACTGAACCTACACGAGGGGTATGGCTTTATTTCGCAATGTCTTCATACGCCGATCTAAGATGGCGATCGGTACTTCTCTAAAGGCAGCGTTGTCGGAAATTTCCACTTCTTCGAAATTGAGTTTGTGACTCGGATCATAGACATACTTCCTTAACTGGGAGATGTGAAAGATGTTATGCACTCCATCCAGATTATGCGGTAGAGCTAATCGATACGCAAGCTTTCCCACCCGGTCCAATATGTCGAACGGGCCTATGAACCTCGGGCTTAACTTGCCTTTTTGGCCGAAACACTGGATGCCTCGCATAGGTGATACTTTGACCCAAACGTGATCCCCGACTGCAAATTCCAACGGTCGCTGTCGATTTTCGGCATAAGATTTCTGCCGGCTCTGCACGGCTAGCATGTGCTTTCGAATAATAGACACCTTCTTAATGGATTCCTAGATCAGATCTAACTTCGTAACCGCGGTGTCAGACGCATCATCCCAGCATAATGGCGACTTGCATCTTCGCGCTTACAGGGCCTCAAATGGTGCCATGCCTATGCTCGCATGCCAGCTGTTGTTGTACGAAAACTCTACCAACCCCAGATGCCTAGCCCAATCCTTCCCCCAATCGAGCACACATGCCCTCAACATATCTTCCAAGGTTTGAATCGTACGTTCGGTCTGTCCATCAGTTTGAGGGTGATAAGCTGTGCTAAAATGTATCTGGGTCCCCATAGCTTTATGGACAGCTTTCCATAAACGGGACACGTATCTGGTGTCCCTATCCGAAATGATGGATGAGGGAACGCCGTGCAGCATCACGATCTCCCTAATAAAAATAGTGGCCAATTGCTCTATTTCGGTTGTTTCTTGAATAGGAATGAAATGTGCCGATTTCGTTAATCGATCAACGATAACCCAAATTGTATCCTTTCCTCCCACCGCCGTTGGCAAAATCCATCGATATGCTCTCTCATTTCCACTCCGGAATGGGTAGGGGTTGCATGATTCCAGCTGGCCTGCGGTGTTCAATCTTCACTTGTTGGCACGTCATACATCGGGCGACGAACCTAGCAACTTCCCGTTTCATATTTTCCACCAAAAACTCTGTTGCAGAGCTTTGTACATTTTGCTCGCTATGGGATGAATAGAATAGGGAGTGGAGTACGCCTGCCTCAGTATAGTTTGCTTCAGCTCGTCATTCGGCGGGATGTAGATCTTATTATTAAACCTCACCAAATCACCATGGATATTATAGTCGGAAACATCTCCCCCCTCGATCCTTGCACCAATCGCACGTAGTTCGGGATCATCCATCTGTGCTAGACGTATCTCGTCTAGTAAGAACGAGTGTATATTGATTGAGCACAATTGTCCTTGCCTACGTTGTATCCATACTTCGATACTGCTTCTCCTGATGTCTTGCTGCAGTTCGGGTTGAACTGTTATGCTGGATAACATTACTTCTTGTGTAGTTTTCTGACTAAGAGCATCAGCTACCACAGTGGCCTTCCCGGGTGGTATGAGTGTAACACCCCAAGTTCTAGATATGATTATTTAATCATTTTAAATATTCTGGATGAATGGTTAATTATAAAACTTAGGATTTGTTGTGTCGAGATTTTTACATCTCAATAGGCGATCGCCTCAGAGATCGGGCTACCGAGCCAAAGTCGACTAGACCAAAGCAGACTTGCCGACCGAAGGACCCAGGTCAAGACCGAGTGCCGAGCAATCGACATCCAAGGCGATCGTCTCTCGGCACCTGGCGATCGACTCTGGTGCCCGCCAAGTACGACCCCCTCATGCCACGCAAGTCCAGCGCCCGTCTAGTCGGCAAAGGCCGAAGCCCAGAACAGTGACCCACCTGCAGATCCGAAAAAGGCGCCGCAGAACATGGATCATTGACCACAGCCTGTCAGTATCTTTTCACCTACCGACAGACCCGCCGAAAGGTGCAAGTGGGACCTCCCGTGACAGCAACTCAGGACGCGTGCAGGCTCCTCATTGGACCACACAGCTGGCTGCCAGCAGCAGCCGCGGACTTCAAGGCAGACATCCCATGTGCTTAAAGACGATCGCCCCTTATTATATTACAAGGAAGGCGATCGCCCGTCAGAATAGGGAACCTCAGCTCCTATAAATAAAAAGCTGCCTACACTTGGAAAATCTCTCGGCTTTTTCGACCAGTTCAGACTCTCTGGTTTTTGGCTTGGCTTTCACTCTCTTGGCAAAAGCTATACACTTCGGATCTCTATTCATCTCTCACTCTCGGAACCTCTTAATCCTAAGAGGGTCGACAGAAACTTGAACAAGAACACACAGAGCTTCGCTCACAAGCTAGATAAATAGGATCTTTTACACTCATTGTAATTGCATTCTTACATTGATATTTGTACTCAAACGTATTGTTATTAATAACATCTCGCGAGAGCATTCAAGCCCGGGCCTAACAAACCCGGCAAATCTTGTGTTATTCATATCCCCACGGACGTGCTCTCGCAATTTGCTGTTGCTCGACCATTCCAGCAATATTAATCTTCGGATAATATTTTGGGCAACAACAATTGGCGCTAGAAGGAGGGAATCTACCCTCAATTTTTATTCCTACCGTCTCGAAGAACAGTTACTGTTCTCCGGGGCATATACCTGAAGAAACACTCACTGTTCTTCAGAGAAAAGCTTTCAGAATCATGAGTTCTGCCTCCACATCGAAGAAAGCCTTCAGCCGATCCACCGGACGCCTCATTCCGATTCAATCCGAGCCCCGGCCTATGGCGGAGGGGAGCCGCGGCGACCCGAGACTCTCGATCCCGCCCCCGAGGGATGGCCCAAACCTCTCGTTCGATAAGTTCCAAACTGTGGAACAGATCGAAGAGGCCCTGGCCATCCTACGGGAGCGACGTAGAGCATTCGACGCGCCCGCTATAACCCCCTCGGCCATCCGCCGCGTGAGCAAACGGAAGTTCAAGGGGTTACTGACCGAGCGATCGCCAAGAGGTACCGATTCACAAGAAAAGGCGCCCGCAAGTCCAGACACCTCCGTTTTCAGCCGCCTAGGCAGCTACCCATCTTGGCGACCGGGGCAGTCTGGCCCCATCCACGAGACGACGGAGCCCGAATCCGTCACCAGGAGTTCAGCGTACCCAACTCCCAGAAGGCAGGCCAGCCATCTGGCTCCTCCTCGCCGAAGAACCGAGATCGGCGACCGCGGAGTCAGGAGATCGATACACGATCGCCTTGGCTCCCGCTCCGAAAGCCGAACCACGAGCGACCATGCTACAACGATGGCCGCGATGCAACGCCAGCTCAACGACATGAAGGCGCTCCTAGAAATTGGGGCAGGCGCCACTAGCAAGATCGCCAGGCCGAGCGAGCCACTCGCGGTCCACATAGAGCTCGCCCCCGTGCAGCGTAAGATCGCTCCTCCGAAAACACCTTTATACGAGGGGAGGTCGGATCCCGAGACTCACCTGAGCAAGTTCCGGATCTACATGACCGGGTGCGGGGCATCAGACGCGACCAGATGCCGAATGTTCCAACTAATGCTGGGCGACCTGGCCCATAGATGGTACGTCTCATTGCCACCTCGATCCATCGGTTCCTTTGATCAACTGGCGAATGACTTCACATCGTACTTCGTCACCAAGGTCGCTCGACCAGAAGGTCCCCACCGCATGATGCAAATCAGGCAAGGGGAAGACGAGTCCGATGCAGACTACATCAACCGGGTGGATGAGATAATTCTCAATGGCGAGCCTGTGAGCGACGAGATCGCCCTATACTCGGTCCTAGGGGGATTCGACGGTCTTTCGCCTATGTTCAGGCACCTAACGAAGGACATCCCCCGACCTACGCGATCTTCCGCGCCAAAGCCGCAGACTTTCTGGCCAGGCAAAGGTTATTTTTCCACCCATGAATAACGCGATCGGCAGTCGAACGACGATCACCGGTCTTCCAGCCCGATCGCCATTATCAATCAAAATCACCCTAAAACTGGAGGACTCGCTCGCCAACTATAGTTCACAATCTAACGTGATGGACCAAGGCACGAGATCGCCTCCCCCGCACAACGTACACCGTCGAAGGTCGGCATCTACATGACGATCTAAGGTATAAGAGTGCAGCCATGGTCCTGGTAGTCGATGGAACCGACTGCTTCGGCTATGCAAGGTTCCTTTGGGCTGAGATCGCTTGCCCTTCGTTTCAATATGAGGCGGGCGTAGCCGAAGGACTCTCCAAATAAATCAGTGGACACGCTCGCCCGCCCTCAAAGGTTCATCATTCAACTTGGTGAGCTCGGACAATGCGACGCGTCCCTACCCCCGTCTCAACGTATACCGTCGAGGATTGCCATCTAACATGACGATCCGAGGTAGGAAAGAGCTAACTAGCCGCGGACGTGGAGTCGATTAATCCGACGACGTCCCGCGCAAGGATTCCTCTAGACCAAAACCGCACGCCCTTCGTTTAAATATGAGGCGAGGTGCAGACTAACGGAGGACCCTTACAATAAAATGAGTCACGAGACAGAAAATGTCGCTCGCGCATAAGACACGGTCATGGAGTTAGTCCATCGAACTCCGTGACTGTGCACGGTTCCTCAATGACGAAACGATCAGATTTCTATGAGGGATCGGCCAAATTTGAAAATTGCAGGTACAAGACCGAAGATAGCTCGCCAATCGAATGGATCGCCCAAGTCCGAAACCAAACTCTGCTCGACGGGTCGCCCGCCTTTATCCTCAACGATCGCCAGAAAGAACCACCTCACCCCATGTCTTCAACATCGGAGCAAGCTGGGGGGCAATTGTTGTGTCGAGATTTATACGTCTCAACAGGCGATCGCCTCAAAGATCGGGAGACCGAGTCATAGTCGACTAGACCAAAGCAGACTAGCCGACCGAAGGACCCAGGTCAAGACTGAGTGCCGAGCAATCGACATCCAAGGCGATCGTCTCTCGGCACCTGGCGATCGACTCTGGTGCCCGCCAAGTACGACCCCCTCATGCCACGCAAGTCCAGCGCCCGTCTAGTCGGCAAAGGCCGAAGCCCAGGACAGTGACCCACGTGCAGATCCGAAAAAGGCGCCGCAGAACATGGATCATTGACCACAGCCTGTCAGTATCTTTTCACCTACCGACAGACCCGCCGAAAGGTCCAAGTGGGACCTCCCGTGACAGCAACTCAGGACGCGTGCAGGCTCCTCATTGGACCACACAGCTGGCTGCCAGCAGCAGCCGCGGACTTCAAGGCAGACATCCCATGTGCTTAAAGACGATCGCCCCTTATTATATTACAAGAAAGGCGATCGTTCGTCAGAACAGGGAACCTCAGCTCCTATAAATAAAAAGCTGCCTACACTTGGAAAATCTCTCGGCTTTTTTGACCAGTTCAGACTCTCTGGTTTTTGGCTTGGCTTTCACTCTCTTGGCAAAAGCTATACACTTCGGATCTCTATTCATCTCTCACTCTTGGAACCTCTTAATCCTAAGACGGTCGGCAGAAACGAGAACAAGAACACACAGAGCTTCACTCACAAGCTAGATAACTAGGATCTTTTACACTCATTGTAATTGCATTCTTACATTGATATTTGTACTCAAACGTATTCTTATTAATAACATCTCGCGAGAGCATTCAAGCCCGGGCCTAACAAACCCGGCAAATCTTGTGTTATTAATATCCCCACGGACGTGCTCTCGTAATTTGCTGTTGCTCGACCATTCCAGCAATATTCATCTTCGGATAATATTTTGGACAACAACAGGGTTTAAACAAAGAGGACCTAAGGTTCCAAAATGGTAAATATGACTTAACATATAAGCTAAACTCTAACCCTAAGTCCTCATTTTCGCTGATCAGAGGTGGAGAAGAGAGTGGACGCGACGGGTCGCTAGGGTTTTGCTATGGAGCTCTCAATCTTGCGAGTTTAGGTAAGTAATCTGACATTGTATTGCGAAAATCATATTTAATTCTAGAAAAATCGGATTAGGGCAAGGCCAGTGCCCAATGTTCCAAAATTTAGTATAATTTCTTTCATTAGAAGGTCTCTAAGCCTGATCGGATCATATCTATGGTGAAAAATGCAATCTTTATTGACTGGTCCGAAATGGACTACGTTTCATTAGAAAAAATCTAAGCCTAGAAATGGCCTTAGCTAGACTTAAAGGTGCAATGTTTCGCAGGCTGTCCCGAAATTGACAGATTTGAAGTGCTGATTTCATTTAATTATATAAAATCATTGGAGAATAGGTTTGGGGCAAGACCAGTTGCGAATGATCACATTTTAAGTCATTTATGTTCCTATAAAAATTCAGGATCTGATTGTATTCCGAATTTGGGTGGAATTGGTCATTTCCAAGGCCTGTCTAGAATTTAACAGCCTTGATATATCATTTTGGAAAATTCACCATAAATCGTAGGAAAATAATTAGACCTTGTATAATATGTCCTTGGAAAGGTATAGTGTTTAGTTACCTGTTAATAGAAAAATATTGGTACTTTAATGGGATTATGAAGGGTAAAACATGTTCCGAACAGACCTACAGACTTGGGATAAAATCTGAAATTATATAGTTGGACTTTTGTTATAAGTTTTAGCTAGGAATGCTTATTTATGCAATGTAATCCCATTTTAGGGAAGGAAGAGAGGTGGTAACCTTTCCTGAAGCTTGATATAGTTTCGTGGTGATACGCTTCTAATCGAGGTGAGTTCTCTCACTTTGTAGGTTAGGGGTTATATGCGCATTACTGTAGCTCGTGTGTGTACTAGTTAATTTTGTTGTTTGTGGTACTAGGCTGCCGCGTCTAGTATGGACGTAGGTTTCGCATTAAACTCGGGGAGACCGAGAGCTCGTGGAGACCGAGAAATACGTATATGGGTGTCATATAAACTCGAGGAGACCGAGAGCTCGGGGAGACCGAGAAATACGTATACGGGTGTCGTATAAACTCGAGGGGACCGAGGAACACGTATACGGTGTTGTATAAATTCGGGGAGACCGATGGTTATATAAACAGTTGTTCTTGCATGAGTTTGCCTGTTTAGGATATGTTCTCAAACTGGCATGTGTGGATTATTTGTATCTATCTGTGGTTAGAGGTAGTGTTCATATGATTGCTATCCCATGTGGTGTTTGAATTCACTAAGCTTCGTGCTTACCCTTTTCCTATAAATTACTGTTTCATGTGCGAGTGGCAGTAAGGCGTGACGGTACACACTAGCGCGTTGAGAAGATCTTTGTTATTATTTATTTTGAGACTCGAGTTTAGAATTATTACATGTTCTGCTGTGTTATTTGGGGTTGGTGGTTAAACTTAACGGTTGTGATGAAACGTTTACTTGGCTCTCAACACTTATGTTTTTTATCTAATAAAATGGCATTTATAAAAAGTTCAAATTTATTGTAATTTTTGGGGCGTTGCAAGTTGGTATCGTGTAACGCTCGGTTTCTTTTTTTCGGTACGTTAATTATTTTCATGGTATTTAATTATTTTAAATGATGGGTTTAATTAATTAGCCAAGTTAGATTAAAATACAAGTTTTGGGCTAAGTTAATTAAAAGATTTAATTATATTGGGCTAGTAAGAAATGAGTTTTGAGCCTAGCCCATTAGTGTAGTCATTAGGCTTTATCCTAAAATGACTTATAAAAATATCACAAACCCTAACTCCCTCCTCTCTTCCTCATTTCGTCCGATCCCATCTCCCATCTCTCTCTCATTTTTCTCTTCCAAAGCCACAATCATCCTCTCCTTCATTTCCTTGTTGGTGTAACAAGCTTAGGTAAGATCTTTTAAGGTGTTCTAATCTTTTCTTTTGATTTATATTCAATTAATTGTTTTAAGTGTTGATTATCATCTAGAAATTTCATCACCATCTCCTATACATGGTGTATGATGAGCCTAGATGATCATATTATGTAAAAGATCTATATGATTCATAAAAATCATCAAGTTGTAACTTGTGTGATTTAAAGAAGATAGATCTTATGGTTTTAACCAATGTTGTTATTGTTATAAGTTGTATGTTATCATCATCTCTAGATTATATCTACACCTTATACATGGTGTATGATGGATCTAGATGATTGTATAAAATACAAGGTCTAAATGAACCATGGAAATCACCAAGTTTTATTTAGGTGATAAAATGTGATAGATCTTGTGAATGGTTATAATTCTTGTTAATTATTATTTTGATTCTCAACATATCCATATCCATATGTTTAGATCTAAGTATACAACTTTATAGCATCTTCTAAGATGTGTATATAAATGTTTGTGTATTTGAAAGATCAAGGAACCCTTAAGAAAGGGGAAAATTATGAGTTTAAGTGGTTTGTCATATATTATGTTGATTTGATTCTTTTCCTTGTGACTAAATGAAATGCCAATGACCCCTAGCCCTTTTTAGTGCCACCATGTTCATAGGGTACTGAATTTGGGTGATAAACACATCTAGGAATGTGTTTCAAAAGGGAGAGGAATGGATTGGTTAAAAAGATTAAGGGTTGGCTACGATTCTGTTTCCATCAGATTTGTAGTCATCTTACAAAAATCATAACTTGAATTATATAACTCAAACGGATCTCAAACCTGTGCCAAAAGTTTACAAATTATGTTGGGTAATTTTCTTATGAAGGTCACTCTCACTAATTAGGACTTTATCCATGGGCGAGAACGGCACCTTTGCTGGTAGGTCTGATCCGGGTCTGATCTGATAGGTCAACTTGTTTTATTCGTTTCTAGGGCTTGGGAAATGATCTAATGGGATTCCAAGTTCCCATATGTGTGTTATGACCTAAAGTTGTGATCTGGAGTTTATGGGATGTTATCTCCAAGTATTTCTTGGTCATATTGAGTTCACACTCCAGATCAGTTTTCTGTCATCAGCTTTTAAGGGTTTTGTAATTAGTCATGTTGTGAATTTCGTATCTAGAGTTTGGGAAACCCTTTTTGGTCGATTCCAACTCTGAGACTTTTGTATTTATGTCTATTATCTCTGTGATTTTTAGTTTGGACAATGTCTACCCACAAGTTGGGTAGAATTGGCCAACACTACTGATTCCTATAATTTGGGACTGCACTGCGATGTCTTTTTAAAAGCATCATAATAAATTCATATTTTGGAGTTAGAGTGAGTTCTTTACTGTTTTAAAAAGGGGAAAGACTCTAGTTTCTTAGAAAAATTTAATATTGATTTGTTAATACTTAGGAAAATTAAGTAAATCCATCTTTAACGGCGGGTCTGTTTTTAGACCTTGCTGTCCAGATTTTTGTTTAAGTCTTTAAGCTTCATCTTTGGGTATATCCTAACTCCTAGTTTATAATAGGTGAAGTTTTGGCATTTGCTCAAGTGTGGTAGCCAGTTTTTATTTAGCAATCTCCCTTAAGTATTCAAGGTGAGTTCTCTCACTCCATTGTCTCAATATTTATGATTGCTAGGTTAGCACGTGAGTGTTAAATTATTATTATGGTATGATAATATGAATGCATGCTTAAATTGTTAATTATACATGTGCCTTTGTATGTTTATCGTTGAGGGATCATAGCAATTATCCGGCTTTTGTCCGGTGCGCGTGGTTAGGTATAATTACTCCAATACCCTCCGGGATGTGAGGTGAGGTAAGATTAACCCAATACTCTTCGGTTTGTGAGATGCGGGTAACCTACTAGCCCTCCTTATAAGCCTTGATTTGTTCTTGGCTTATGTTTAAATGTTATAAGCGTATATTTTAATCTAGGTCTAGTGATTGTGGATATTGGTATAATGTTGTGTTTGAATTCACTAAGCTTTGTGCTTACGGTTTACTTAACATTTTTCAGGTTTTACGATTAAGGAGGCTAGGGACTGACGGGAGCATTCGTGACACACTGCCATTTATTTTACGTCAATGAACATTTTTAGTACTTCCGCTTTTGACATTTCTATATTAGAAAGTTTTTACTTATGTTGTTTTCTTTAGAAGTTTGATAACTTGATTGCCACTATTGGCTTATTAAATTAAATAAATGAAGTTCCTTTATGAATTGGTGTCAAACTTTATATTATTTGGTAAAAAAATAAAAAAATAAATAAATAAATTTTGGGTGTTACAAGTTGGTATCAGAGCTTTTCATTTGAGTGAACTAGGCCTTCTTAGGGATGTCTAGACTCAAATTTAAAACATTTTATTTCTCTTGTACAAAGTTTATTAAAAACTAGCGATGAAGATGTCACGGTGCGCAGTCACGACCAAGTAAGTTGTATTTACTAATTGAGTTTAAATTTTATTACTTATCAAACACAATAGTATGCTCCATTTATGACATATCCCAAAGACTAGCCTAGGAGGATAATTATATGCCTTTAGTGCTACTATCTACCATGTGAGAATTTAGGCCTTTTAGATCTACCATGAGTGTGAATTAAGCACATTACGGCTAGGAGCAAGCTGAAATTTTGAAACTAGACTGAAACCGAAATTGGAACTTCTATATTGAATAATAGAAGGGCCCCTATTATTCAATATATTGGAGCCGGTTTTGGGGACGGGGCAAGGTTGAAAAGTTTTCGGCAAGTGAGTGTTTTCGATCTCTTAGACATGCATAGGTTGAATCGTTTTTTTATCAATTTTAGATGGCTCCTTTGCTCGCCTCAATGCAATTCAAATAGCTCAAGTTAGGGAACTCGTTCTTTGAGGAGTTCAATAATGCTTTTAACGAGATCATTCCGAATGTCACGGCTAACATCATTGATCAAGTTCGTGCTCTGCTAGATGAGCGTATGGCGAGATGCACCTCCGCTGGGGGCTCTGATCCTCCTGTTCGTGATTTAATGTACTACTACGAGAAGTTCGGCAAGTGCAGCCCACCTCATTGGGATGGGGAGGACGATCCATGGCGGCTAAACCTTGGTTATACGCGTGGGCGCCTTTATGACTATAGGGTGCCCAGACCGGTTTAGAGTATTGGTAGCAAAGAACCAGGTGAGGAAGCGGGGTAAGACATGGTGGAACACCACCACGGGAAGAATGACGGAAGAAGGCTGTAAGGGCGATTACTTGGGCCCGGTTTGTGGAGTGGTTCGAGGCACGGTATGTGCCTAGGGTGGAGCAACAAAGAATGATGCAGGAGTTCATGGCGTTACAACGAGACCGAGTGCATTAGTGATCTGAATGCCAAGTTCATGGAGATGCTTTCTTTACGTCCTACTTTTCTTTGGAGATGAAGCATGGCTTGTTAGTCGGTACATCTCGATTTTACGTACCGACATCCGGAATTTGTGAGCATGCAAGACTTTACGACCTTGGGTGCGGTCATGGGGGCAGCCGAAGAGAGAGATTGAGTGCAAACTCAATCTAAGAGGAAAGCTGGAGAGCACTTTTTCTAAAACTTCTAATGAGGCTCATAAGAAGACAAAGTTCGAGGATAAACCAAGATATGAATACAAGCCATCTGCGAAGCGGTGATCGACCCCCATTGGTGTGTTATAGCGTAAGAAGGAAGGGCATCACTGGAAGAATTGCAAGGCTCCAAAAGCCATTCTGACCTCCCAAGTTACTACTATTGCGGCGGTACCGGTTTGTTACAATTGCCAAGAGAAGGGCACAAGAAACTGATTGCCCAAAGTGAAGAAGTATGGGAATGCAAATCCCAATCGCTTCGACCTCTAACGGACCAACTATGTTGACACGAGGACGTGTCCACCAGCTTACGAGGAGGAGCTGCGAAGCTGCGGCGTATGTGAGTAAACATCTCTTCCTTATCTTTCATTTTATGCTATGCCATAGAGTAATTGTTTTATTTCTTAAATATTATGAATCGAGCACTTATCATTAGATTCTCACCGCCGCATTGTTATGTTTGATTACGGCGCTACTCACTCCTTCGTGTCACGCACGTTCATAAATCGTTTGGGGCGTGGTGTCGGGAAACTAGCACGTCCCATGGTTATCGAAGTTGCCGACAATCGAACTATCTTCGTTCGATGTTTATCGGGGTTGTACCCTTGAATTTTCGGGAGTTGAATTCCCCATTGATCTTATCCCTATTGCTATGAGGGAACTTTGCGTTATTGTGGGTATGGATTGGCTCGATGCATTCAATGCGAAATTCTTTGTCGCAAGAGACAAGTTCGTGTTCAAAACCCTAGGGGTGGAGAACTTATTATTCAAGGAGATATTCCCCATTTGGATATTGCTTCTTGTACCTCTGCTATTGCACTCGATAATGTTCGATTGTTTCCGACTTTGGTGACGTCTTTCTGAGGAACTCCGGGTTTGCCACCTATTAGGCAAGTGGAGTTTCGCATTGATTTAGTACACGGCTGTTCCGATCGCCAAATCTCCTTATCGTTTGGCGCCATCCGAGATGAAAGAGCTTCAAGATCGATTCACAGGAGCTTAGTGATAAGGGGTTTATACGGCCAAGTTTCTCGTGGGTGCTCCTATACTTTTCGCGAAAAGAAGGGCGGTTCTCAAAGAATGTGCATAGATTATCGGGAGTTGAATAAACTCACGATAAAGAACCGTTATCCTTTACCTCGTATCGGCGATCTTTTCGACCAACTCCAAGGAGCGTCTTGGTTTTCCAAGATTGATTTGCGTTCGGTTATCATCGGATGCGAGTTCGTGATTGTGACATTGAGAAACGGCGTTTCGAACCCGATACGGACACTTTGAATTTGTGGTGATGCCTTTCGGACTCACTAATGCACCCACGCTTTTATGGATCTTATGAATCGGGTGTGTGGTCCGATGCTCGATCGTTCGGTCATTGTGTTTATTGTGATATTTTGGTCTATTCTAAGACCGGGAGGAGCATGAAAGGCACATTCGGGAACTTCTAGAGACACTACGGAGAGAACGGCTTTATGCTAAATTTTCTAAGTGTGAATTTTGGTTAGAAGAGGTTCAATTCTTGGGCCACGTGGTGAACAAGGAAGGTATCAAGGTCGATCCGGCCAAGATTGATGCGGTTAAAGATGGGAAGCTCCTAAATCGCCTTCGGAGATTCGTAGTTTCTTAGGTTTGGCGGTTACTATCGTAGGTTTATTGAAAATTTCTCAAAGATTGCTCTACCTCTTACGCGATTGACCAAGAAGTCGGAAAAATTTGTTTGGGGTCGGAACAACGGTTTGCATTTGAAGATCTTAAGACGCGGTTGTGTAATGCCCGGTTTTGACCTTAGGAAGGAGTGGAAGACATGGTAGTGTCTTTGCGACGCATCCCTCACAGGTTTTGGTCCGTGTTGATGCAACGGGGTAAGGTGATAGCTTATGCGTCTCGCCGGCTAAAACCTCACGAAAGGAACTACCCCACTCATGACACGGAGTTAGGAGGCATTGTTTTTGCTCTCAAGATATGGAGGCACTACCTTTACGGGGTTAAGTGTATCATTTACCGACCATAAAAGTTTGAAGTACCTTTTCGATCAGCAGGATTTGAATATGAGGCGGAGTTAGATGGTTAGATGTGGTGAAAGATTACGATTGTGAGATTCACTACCACCCCGGTAAAGCTAATGTGGTAGCTGACGCACTCAGTCGTAAGCAATCTGTCGAACCGATTCGAGCTAAATGTCTTCGGATGACTATGGAGACATCATTATTGGGTATGATTCGAGATGCTCAAGATGTGGCGACTCAAGAGGGGAACCCAAATCGTGAAAGGATTGTGAATGAGTTACCTAAGATGGAGCGAGATGGGCGTGGATTACTAACTCGTTATGGTAGGGTTTGGGTTCCATTTACTGGTGGGAACCGGAAAACTCTTATGGAAGAAGCTCAAAGGTCCAAGTTTTCTATTCATCCGGGTGCTACAAAAATGTACCGAGATCTTCGTGAGGGTTATTGGTGGCACGGGATGAAGAATGATGTGGCCCGATATGTAGAAGAATGCCTAACATGCCGGAAGGTCAAAGCCGAACACCAGAAACCTCATGGGAAATTGCAACCTTTGGAGATTCCTGAGTGGAAATGGGAGCACTTAACCATGGACTTTATTACAAAACTTCCTAAGGCGCAAGGGGAGCGGATACTATATGGGTAGTTGTGGATCGATTGACGAAGAGTGCTCATTTCTGGCCATCAAGGAAAGTTCTTGGTGAAAAATTGGCGAGATTTTTGTTCGGGAGATAGTTTCATTGCAGGGTGCCCGTATCTATTGTCTCGATCGAGATACTCGATTCACCTCTCGATTTTGGCGAAATTCCAAGAAGAATTGGGTACCCGATTGCATCTCGATCTGCGTTCCATCCGCAAACCGATGGGCGAGTGAGCGGACGATCTGAGACTTTGGAGGACATGCTTCGGGCATGTGCAATTGATTTTGGAGCGATTGGGATGATCATCTTCATTTAGCCGAGTTTTCATATAACAACGATTATCATTCTAGCATCGACATGCCCCGTATGAAGCCTTGTATGGTAGGAAGTGTAGAACCCAGGTGTGTTGGGGTGAGGTTGGACAGAGGGTGCTCGGTAGCACCGATATTGTTTTGCGAGACCACGGAGAAAATCAAAATGATCGGGGATCATTTGGTCACCGCTAGGAGTCGTCGAAGAGTTATGCGAGATAAGCGGCGCTCCGATCTTGAGTTTCAGGTTGGGGATCATGTGTTATTAAAGGTCTCCCCTTGGAAGGGTGTGATTAGGTTCATAGCGTGGAAAGGCTGGGACCTCGGTTCATTGGACCTTATAAGATCATAGCTCGCGTTGGTAAGGTAGCGTCTGCGGTTGGAGCTGCACGAGCTTAGTTTGATTCATAACACCTTCCACGTGTCTCGGTTGAGGAAGTGCATTGTTGACGATACCGCCGTGGTACCTCTAGAAGACATCCAAATTGTGAACGGCTCAACTATGTTGAGAAACCTATCGCGTTGTTGATCGAAAGTCAAAGACCCTTCGGAGCGGTAAGTGTTTATTCTGTTAAGGTTCGGTGGCGGCATAGGAAGGGATGCGAGTGTACATGGGAACACGAAGACGAGATGAGGCGCATTATCCCGAGTTATTCGGAGGACTGACTTGAGGCCGAAGTCCCTTCTTAGTAGGGGAGAGTTGTAGCTCGGTTTCTTTTTTCGGTACGTTAATTATTTTCATGGTATTTAATTATTTTAAATGATGGGTTTAATTAATTAGCCAAGTTAGATTAAAATACAAGTTTTGGGCTAAGTTAATTAAAAGATTTAATTATATTGGGCTAGTAAGAAATGAGTTTTGAGCCTAGCCCATTAGTGTAGTCATTAGGCTTTATCCTAAAATGACTTATAAAAATATCACAAACCCTAACTCCCTCCTCTCTTCCTCATTTCGTCCGATCCCATCTCCCATCTCTCTCTCATTTTTCTCTTCCAAAGCCACAATCATCCTCTCCTTCATTTCCTTGTTGGTGTAACAAGCTTAGGTAAGATCTTTTAAGGTGTTCTAATCTTTTCTTTTGATTTATATTCAATTAATTGTTTTAAGTGTTGATTATCATCTAGAAATTTCATCACCATCTCCTATACATGGTGTATGATGAGCCTAGATGATCATATTATGTAAAAGATCTATATGATTCATAAAAATCATCAAGTTGTAACTTGTGTGATTTAAAGAAGATAGATCTTATGGTTTTAACCAATGTTGTTATTGTTATAAGTTGTATGTTATCATCATCTCTAGATTATATCTACACCTTATACATGGTGTATGATGGATCTAGATGATTGTATAAAATACAAGGTCTAAATGAACCATGGAAATCACCAAGTTTTATTTAGGTGATAAAATGTGATAGATCTTGTGAATGGTTATAATTCTTGTTAATTATTATTTTGATTCTCAACATATCCATATCCATATGTTTAGATCTAAGTATACAACTTTATAGCATCTTCTAAGATGTGTATATAAATATTTGTGTATTTGAAAGATCAAGGAACCCTTAAGAAAGGGGAAAATTATGAGTTTAAGTGGTTTGTCATATATTATGTTGATTTGATTCTTTTCCTTGTGACTAAATGAAATGCCAATGACCCCTAGCCCTTTTTAGTGCCACCATGTTCATAGGGGACTGAATTTGGGTGATAAACACATCTAGGAATGTGTTTCAAAAGGGAGAGGAATGGATTGGTTAAAAAGATTAAGGGTTGGCTACGATTCTGTTTCCATCAGATTTGTAGTCATCTTACAAAAATCATAACTTGAATTCTATAACTCAAACGGATCTCAAACCTGTGCCAAATGTTTACAAATTATGTTGGGTAATTTTCTTATGAAGGTCACTCTCACTAATTAGGACTTTATCCATGGGCAAGAACGGCACCTTTGCTGGTAGGTCTGATCCGGGTCTGATCTGATAGGTCAACTTGTTTTATTCGTTTCTAGGGCTTGGGAAATGATCTAATGGGATTCCAAGTTCCCACATGTGTGTTATGACCTAAAGTTGTGATCTGGAGTTTATGGGATGTTATATCCAAGTATTTCTTGGTCATATTGAGTTCACACTCCAGATCAGTTTTCTGTCATCAGCTTTTAAGGGTTTTGTAATTAGTCATGTTGTGAATTTCGTATCTAGAGTTTGGGAAACCCTTTTTGGTCGATTCCAACTCTGAGACTTTGGTATTTATGTCTATTATCTCTGTGATTTTTAGTTTGGACAATGTCTACCCACAAGTTGGGTAGAATTGGCCAACACTACTGATTCCTATGATTTGGGACTGCACTGCGATGTCTTTTTAAAAGCATCATAATAAATTCATATTTTGGAGTTAGAGTGAGTTCTTTACTGTTTTAAAAAGGGGAAAGACTCTAGTTTCTTAGAAAAATTTAATATTGATATGTTAATACTTAGTAAAATTAAGTAAATCCATCTTTAACGGCGGGTGTGTTTTTAGACCTTGCTGTCCAGATTTTTGTTTAAGTCTTTAAGCTTCATCTTTGGGTATATCCTAACTCCTAGTTTATAATAGGTGAAGTTTTGGCATTTGCTCAAGTGTGGTAGCCAGTTTTGATTTAGAAATCTCCCTTAAGTATTCAAGGTGAGTTCTCTCACTCCATTGTCTCAATATTTATGATTGCTAGGTTAGCACGTGAGTGTTAAATTATTATTATGGTATGATAATATGAATGCATGCTTAAATTGTTAATTATACATGTGCACTGTATGTTTATCGTTGAGGGGATCATAGTAATTATCCGGCTTTTGTCCGGTGCGCGTGGTTAGGTATAATTACTCCAATACCCTCCGGGATGTGAGGTGAGGGTAAGATTAACCCAATACTCTTCGGTTTGTGAGATGCGGGTAACCTACTAGCCCTCCTTATAAGCCTTGATTTGTTCTTGGCTTATGTTTAAATGTTATAACTGTATATTTTAATCTAGGTCTAGTGATTGTGGATATTGGTATAATGTTGTGTTTGAATTCACTAAGCTTTGTGCTTACGGTTTACTTAACATTTTTCAGGTTTTACGATTAAGGAGGCTAGGGACTGACGGGAGCATTCGTGACACACTGCTATTTATTTTACGTCAATGAACATTTTTAGTACTTCCGCTTTTGACATTTCTATATTAGAAAGTTTTTACTTATGTTGTTTTCTTTAGAAGTTTGATAACTTGATTGCCACTATTGGCTTATTAAATTAAATAAATGAAGTTCCTTTATGAATTGGTGTCAAACTTTATATTATTTCGGTAAAAAAAAAATAAAAAAAAAATAAATAAATAAATTTTGGGTGTTACATATCGGAGCACAGCTTGAGCGAATCGAACACATTCCAGTGTGTTTGAACTCAAGCTTTCGGCTCGGAATTTTCTTTTCTTTTTAAAATTTTGAGAAAATTGAAGAAAGGAAAAGCACGTTGGAGAAATGGTGACCGGAGGCGCAGTGTGTACAGTCAGCCGATGCCAAGGGAAAAGGTAGAGTACTTAGCGTAATTTATTGCTTTCTAGAACATAGGAGTATGTATGCTAGATGCTTGGTGCTTATTACAGTGTACTACATGTTTGTTACTTGCTGGTAGGAAATTATGCTAGTCTTGATAGGTTGTTAAGTGAATGCCTTATAAGTTGTATGCAGTAGGAACGAAATAGCATTAGAATATTGGATTTAGTTCTATTGCGCAGATCTTGGTTGAGTCCAACCGTTGTAGGATAGAATCTTTTATTCGAAAGTCTATCTGTTTTCACACTGTATGCAACTGTGCATTCACGAGGCGACTCATCATGACTAGTGCGGATTTCGTTATTAGCAAGGGTAGTGGGATTGGGTGAAGTTCCTATTGAGCTAGGAAGAGTGTTTACATATGCTTGTACGGGCATATAGGTATCACCATTGGAAGGGAACTACTTGGGCACTCCGGGTTGGGACTCGAAACGAGTAAGGATAGGTGTGGAAGGTAGTAGTAAGCTCCTACTATTTGAAGAACAGGATCCGTGTTCGAGTCGGTGAAGGTCACGGAGAATCCGTGGAGTTGAGCGTGAGTGTAGTTAACATGATTTATTGTGTGCTAATAAATCGCTGTAACTATTACCCAGAATGGCCATCACGAGCAGGAACAACAATGCTGAGTCAGATGCTGGTACTGGATTTACTGCTGTGCAGATTCGTGAAATGATTGCGGCTGAGGTGATGCATGCTACTGAGGATGCGATCCCCAAGATTATTACCGCCATTCGTAATGAAGTGGTAGTGTTGATGGAGGAGCGCATCGCGGCGATTCCACCCCCTGCTGGTGGGTAGCCCCGAGCGTGAGAGTTTCAGTTTCGGGATCTCTCAGCTTGTTCTGCTCTAGAGTTCAAGAGAGACTCGAACCCGATCGTCAGCATGTGCTGGATCTCGGACATGGAGTGTGCGTTCCTTACCAGTGGTTTTCCGGAGAACCTGAAGGTTCGTTTCGCGGTGAACCTATTACGAGACGGAGCGAAAGACTAGTGTGCTACTGCATTGACGCTTATTGAGCACACTACCTTGACCTGGGAGGAGTTCGTCGTAATTTTTCGTGCGGAGTGTGTGCCTCCAGTGGAGATGGAGAGTATTGCTAAAGAATTATTGGAGCTCACACTGACTACGGAGACCGTGAAGGAGATGAATAAAAAGTTCACGGAGATGGTGCTGTTTTGCCCTCAGTATGCAGCTTCTGAGGACGTGAAGATGACGCGGTACAAGGATATGTTACGTACAGAGATCAGGGAGTTCGTGAGTACTATGCAGTATGCTTCACTTGCTGCGATGATGGAGGCTGCCCGGATATGGGAACTTGAGCTAGAGACGCAGGCCAAGAAGAGGAAGGCAGTACAGACCGTGGCACCGATATCGTCTGTTCCAAAGAACATGAAGTTCTCGAACTCACGCTCGAGTCAAAGGAGCGGTGGGTTTAAGCCCAGGGATGGTAATGGAAAGAGAGACGACAGGTGTTTGAAGTACGTACAGGTAGGACACTTTGGCCGGGATTGTAGGGTACCACTGATGGTCTGTTTTAACGGCAAACAGACGGGCCACATAAAGGCCAATTGCCCGAATCCGAGGGTTTCCGACGGAGGTGGGGCACAAAGAGCCCTTGTGGCTGCCCCCTTGCGTATTACTGATGGCAGCATGGGTCAGGCTAGACCCAAGGAAGCCCGAGGTAGAGTGCACCAGTTTAAAGTGTAGGAGGTGCAGGCTACGCCTGAAGTGGTGACAGGTACATTCTTAGTTAACTCGGTGATTGCTGTAGTGATGTTTGATAGCGGGGCTACTCATTCGTTTGTATCTCACACTTTTAGCGAGTGTTTGGGCCGAGTTGCAGGTCTGTTAGGTTATCCACTTGTGGTTGAGGTTGCTGATGTTAGGACCTTGATGGTTACGGACGTGTATCGGGGATGTACTTTGGAAATCTCTGGGGTGAGGTTTCCTATAGATTTTATTCCGATTGCTATGCGTGAGTTGTGCGTGATATCGGCATGGATTGGTTGCATGCTTTTGATGCTGAGATTGTTTGTCGTCGCAAACAAGTACGAGTTCAAACCCCAAGCGGGGGAGAACTGCTAGTTCAGAAGGACTCGCCCAGGCGGGCCTCACTGATATGTTCGGCTGCGAGAGCACGGAGGTACTTACAGCAAAGTGACCAGGGGTATTTAGCGTATGTGGTGGATACGCGCGGCGATGAAGAGAAGAAGACTGCGGAAGATGTGCCAGTTGTACGGGAGTTTGTTAATGTATTTCCCGATGATTTACCGGGGATACCTCCCGAGCGACAGGTGGAGTTCCGCATTGACTTGATTCTGGGTTCTGCTTCGGTGGCCAAGGCACCTTATCGCCTGGCTCCACCGGAAATGAAAGAGTAGTACACTCACTTGCAGGAACTTCTCGAGAAGGAGTCCATCAAGCCGAGTTGTTCACCATAGGGAGCCCCGATTCTGTTTGTGAATAAGAAGGACGGGTCCAAGCGGATGTGTATAGACTACCGTGAGTTGAATAAGCTTACGGTGAAAAATCATTATCCTCTGCCAAGAATCGATGACTTTTTTGACTAGCTACTGGGAGCCTCGTGGATTTATAAGATTGATTTGAGATCGGGGTATCATCAGATGCGGGTGAGGAGTGAGGATACGGAGAAGACGGCATTTCGTACACGTTACGGCCATTATGAGTTTGTGGTGATGCCTTTCGGGCTCACTAATGCACTAGCAGCGTTCATGGACCTTATGAACATGGTGTGTAGGCCGATGCTGGATCGGTCAGTGATTGTGTTCATCGATGATATTCTTGTGTATTCAAAGTCGAAGAAAGAGCACGAGATGCATTTGCGAGAAGTCTTAGAAGTTTTGAGGCAAGAGAAACTTTATGATAAGTTCTCCAAGTGTGATCTCTGGTTACGGGAGGTCCAATTCCTAGGACATGTCATGAACCAGAATGGTATTATGGTCGATCCGGCCAAGATTACTGCAGTGATGCGGTGGGAAGTGCCGAAGACTCCTACTGAAGTACGGAATTTTCTTGGGACTCCCACTGAAGTACGGAGTTTTCTTAGGTTAGCAGGGTACTACCGGAGATTTATTCAGGACTTCTCCAAGATTGCTTTACCTATGACCCGATTGACGAAGAAATCTGCGGATTTTAGTTGGGGTGAGGAACAGCAAAGGGCTTTTGAGGAGTTGCGCAGACGTTTATGCGAGGCTCCGGTGTTGACTTTGCCCGAGGGTATGGAGCATCTAATAGTGTATTGTGATGATTCTCACCAGGGTTTGGGCGCCGTTCTCATGCAGAGTGGTAAGGTCATAGCTTATGCTTCGAGACAGTTGAAGCCTCATGAGGCGAACTACCTGACTCATGACCTAGAGTTTGGAGCAGTGGTGTTTGCCCTCAAGATTTGGAGGCATTACTCGTATGGCGTCAAGTGTACGCTATACACTGACCATAAAATCCTTAAATACTTGATGGACCAGCAAAACCTCAATATGCGTCAGAGGAGGTAGCTTGACGTAGTCAAGGATTATGATTGTGAGATACTTTACCACCCGGGTAAAGCAAATGTTGTTGCGGACGGACTTAGTCGACGTCCGCTTGGTGAAACATTGCGGGGTTTGTGTCAGTGGTTAACAGTGGTTGCACCTCTCCTTGAGTCGATAGGTAGTGCTCAAGAAGTGGCAGTTCTAGATGAGAATGCCAAGCGTGAGAGAGTTTCGGGTGAAATTCCGAATTTTGTCCGTGATGGTCGAGGTTTACTGACTCGGTATGGTAGAGTTTGGGTTCCTTTCACTGGCGGGAATAAGCAGATATTGTTGGACGAGGCGCATAAGTCCAAATTTTCTATTCATCCCGGATCTACGAAGATGGACCTGCAAGAGAGTTATTGGTGGTCCGGCATGAAGCGGGATGTCGCCAAGTTGTAGAGGTGTGCTTGACTTGTCATAAAGTTAAGGCTGAGCATCAGCGGCCACATGGGAAATTGAAGCCTTTAGAGATTATGGTATGGAAATGGGAGCAGATCACGATGGATTTCATTACGAAACTCCCAAGTACTCCGCGTGGGAATGATGCTATTTGGGTGATTGTCGATCGTCTGACCAAGAGTGCTCACTTTTTGACCATCAGGGAGAGCTCCTCGGCAGAGAAGCCCACAAACATTTTCGTGCGAGAGATTGTATCTAGGCACGGGGTGCCAGTTTCGATTGTCTCTGTCTGGGACACCCGTTTTATCTCCTGGTTTTGGGAGAGGTTTCAAGAGGAGATGGGTACGCGGTTGCATTTTAGCACGGCTTTTCAACCACAGACCGATGGGCAGAGTGTGCGTACTATTCAGACCCTTGAAGATATGCTTCGGGCATGTGCTATTGACTTTGGAGGTAGTTGGGATCCGTACCTTCCTTTGGCGGAGTTTTCCTACAACAACAGCTTATATTCCAGTATCGGCATGCCGCCGCACGAAATGTTGTATGGTAGGAAGTGCAGGACGCCCATTTGTTGGGGCGAGGTTGGTCAGCGGGTATTGGGGAACACCGATGTTATGCTGAAGACGACTGATATGATACAGATGGTGAAACACCGTTTAGTTACTGCACAGAGTCGGCAGAAGAGTCACGCCGACAAGAGACGATCAGATTTGGAGTTTGAGGTGGGAGATTATGTATTGTTGAAGATGTCACCCTGGAAAGGGGTGATTAGATTTCGTAAATGGGGAAAGTTGGGACCCCGTTACATCAGACCTTATAAGGTTATTGTGCGAGTATGGAAGGTATCGTACCGCTTGGAGCTACCGGGTGAGTTGAACCTGATCCACAACACTTTTCATGTCTCTCATTTGCGAAAGTGTTTGGTGGATGAGTCTGTAGTGGTTCCTATGGAAGAAATTCAGATTTACGAGCGACTTAATTATGTAGAAAAGACGATTGCTATTATCGAGAGGAAGACAAAGACTTTGCGTAACAAGGAGATTGGTTTATTGAAGGTCCAATGGCAACACCGAATGGGTTTACAGTGGATTTGGGTGCCCGAGGTGGAAATACGAGAAATTATCTAGAGTTGTTCGTGGTCTAGACTTCGAGGATGAAGTCTGATTCAAGCGGGGGAGAGTTGTAACACCCCAAGTTCCGGATATGATTATTTAATCATTTTAAATATTCCGGGTGAATGGTTAATTATAAAACTTAGGGTTTAAACAAAGAGGACCTAAGGAGCCAAAATGGAAAATATAACTTAATATATAAGCTAAAATCTAACCCTAAGTCCTCAGTTTCGTTGATCAGAGGAGGATAAGAGGGTGGACACGACGGGTCGCTAAGGTTTTGCTTTGGAGCTCTCAATCTTGCGAGTTTAGGTAAGTAATCTGATATTGTATTGCGAAAATCATATTTATTTCTACAAAAATCGTATTAGGTCAAGGCTAGTGCCTAAAGTTCCGAAATTTAGTGTAATTTCTTTCGTTAGAAGGTCTCTAAGCCTGAATCGGATCGTATCTATGGTGAAAAATGCAATGTTTGTTGACTGGTCCGAAATGGACTGATGTGTTGAGTATTGTTCTGTCCAAAACTTCATTAATTCGTAATTACTTATATGGAAGTCGGATTGGGGCAAGATCAGTGTCCATAGTTTAGTATTTGAATGGAATACGTTTCACTAGAAGAAATCTAAGCCTAGAAATGGCCTTAGCTAGACTTAAAAGTGTAGTGTTTCACAAGCTATCCCAAAATTGACGGATTTGAAATGCTGATTTCATTTAATTGTATAAAATCATTGGAGAACGAGTTTGGGGAAAGACCAGTTGCAAATGATCACATTTTAAGTCATTTAAGTCCCTATAAAAATTAAGGACCTGATTGTATTCCGAATTTGGATGGAATCGGTTATTTCCAAGGTCTGTCCAGAATTTAACAGCCTTGATATGTCATTTTGGAAAATTCACCATAAATCGTAGGAAAATAACTAGACCTTGTATAATATGTCCATGGAAATGTATAATGTTGAATTACCTGTAAATATAATAATATTGGTAATTTAGTGGGTTTATGAAAGGTAAAACATGTTCCGAACAGACCTACAGATTTGGGATAAAATCTGGAATTATATAGTTGGACTTTTTTTATAAGTTTTTAGCTAGGAATGCTTATTTATGCAATATAATACCATTTTAGGGAAGGAAGATAGGTGGTAGCCTTTCTTGGAGCTTGATATAATTTCGTGGTGATACGATTCTAATCGAGGTGAGTTCTCTCACTATGTAGGTTAGGGGTTATATGCGCATTACTGTAGCTCGTGTGTGTGCTAGTTAATTTTGTTGTATGTGGTACTAGACTGTAGCGTCTAGTATCGACGTAGGTTTCGTATAAAACTCGGGGAGATCGAGAGCTCGTGGAGACCGAGAAATACGTATATGGGTGTCATATAAACTCGGGGAGACCGAGAGCTCGGGTGGACCGAGAAATGCGTATACGGGTGTTGTATAAACTCGGGGGGATCGAGGAACACATACACGGTGTTGTATAAATTCGGGGAGACCGATGGTTTTATAAACAGTTGTTCTTGCATGAGTTTTCCTATTTAGGATATGTTCTCAAACTGGCATGTGTGGATTATTTGTATCTATCTGTGGTTAGGGGTAGTGTTCATATGATTGCTATCCTATGTGGTGTTTGAATTCACTAAGCTTCGTGCTTACCCTTATCCTATAAATTATTGTTTCAGGTGTGAGTGGCAGTAAGTCGTGATGGTAAACACTAGCGCGTTGAGAAAATCTTTGTTATTATTTATTTTGAGACTCGAGTTTAGAATTATTACATTTTCCGCTGTGTTATTTGGGGTTGGTGGTTAAACTTAACGGTTGTGATGAAACGTTTACTTGGCTCTCAACACTTATGTTTTTATCTAATAAAATGGTACATCTAAAAGGTTCAAATTTATTATAATTTTTGGGGCGTTACAATGAGATCTCCACATCGTAGTCCTTGATTAACTCCAACCAGCGCCTATGTCTCATGTTTAATTCTTTCTAGGTGAAGATATATTTCAAACTCTTATGATCCTTGAAAATTTTGCAAGTAACTCCATAAAGATAGTGCCTCCAAATCTTGAGAGCGTGCACCACTGCGGCTAACTCCAAGTCATGCGTTGGATATTTCATTTCGTACGGCCTCAGCTGTCGGGATGCATACGTAATAACTCTATCGTTCTGCATGAAGACATATCCCATCCCATGTTTAGATGCATCCGTGTATATAATGAATCCTTCCGTTCCCTATGGTAGCACTAACACTGGAGCAGTAGTCAGTCTCCTCTTGAGCTCATCGAAGATCTTATGACAGTCCGTAGTCCATACAAACTTGGTGCTTTTCCTCAGTAGGTTCGTTAAGGGTCGAGCGATACAGGAAATAGCCTCGACGAATCTTCGATAGTAACCCACCAATCCTATAAAACTCATTACCTCCTTGACGTCCTTCGGCGGTTCCCAACTCATTATCGTTTCAATCTTTTGTGGATCGACCTTAACGCCCTCTGCCGAGACAACATGTCTGAGGAAAATTACTTCCGACATCCAGAATTCGCACTTGGAAAGTTTCGCATAAAGTTGGTGCTGCCTCAACACGCTCAGTACTTGCCTCAAATGTTCCTCGTGTTCTTGTCGGCTTCGAGAATAAATTAGGATGTCGTCAATAAAAACCATGATGCACTTATTGAGGAAATCGATTAAAACTTTGTTCATCAATTCCATGAAAATGGCTGGGGCATTAGTCAACCCGAATGATAACACGATATACTCGTAATGACCATATCTCGATCGAAATTTAGTCTTGGGTATATCTTCCTCCAGAATCCTCAATTGGTGATATTCAGACTGTAGATCGATATTTGAAAACACAACCGCCCCCTGTAATTGATCTAGGAGGTCATCGATTCGTGGAAGTGGATAACAATTCTTGATAGTAACCTTGTTTAGTTCTCTATAGTCAATGCACAAGCATAGAGAGTTGTCCTTCTTCTTAAGAAAAAGTACTGGCGCACCCCACGACGAGGTACTCGGGCGGATCAATCCCTTCTCCAGCATATCTTCGAGCTGTATCTTTAATTCTTTCATCTCGTTTGGTGCCATCCTGTAAGGAGCTTTGGAAATAGGTCTCGTCCCTGGCTCGAGTTCAATGGAGAGGTCAACTTCTCGGTGTGGTGGCAGTCCAGGTAGTTCATCGGGAAAAACATCTGGAAATTCATTCACCACCGGAATGTTTGCGACAGCAAGTTGTGATGTATCCTACTGAAGAACATAACACCAATAGTACTTCCTTCGAGAGTTGCAGGAGACTTCCGATGAAAGAAGGCTGAGAGATCCCTTCGTACTGAAGTGTTCTCGACCCTTGATAATATGTGTGGTACCGTCATGAGCCGTGATGCAAATAGTCAAGTGGTAGGTATTCAATATCGTTCTATGCAATGGCATCCAGTCCATGCCTAAAATGATATCTTCATTATGAAGGAAGACCATAAGATTAGCGGTCCAACTATGATCATTGATGCGGATCTGATAGTCTCGAACTTCTAGATCGTCGCCTACTCTACTACCCTCGGGTAGCTTAACAGCAATGGATTCACAAGGCACACAAGCAAGATTTAAACGTTCAACACATTCCACAGATATAAACGAGTGTGTGGATCCGGTAATAAATAGTACATGCACACGCTGAGAGTTAACAAGAAGGGTACCTGAGATAGCTGGCGCAGATTGACCATCCGTAGCCCTTAGTTCAAATACACGGGACGACACTGACTCCAAAAAGGATGAAGTACCACCGCCGCGCCCACGGGCCTGTCCGGTACCGTGCAGCGGTGGTTGAGCCTGATGGGGTAGAGCTCGGTAGTGGGAAGCGATAGGCGTCCTGGAAGATTACACAGAGCCTTGTTGACTCGGTTGGGGAGCTGAGTTCTGTGTAGGATTGGCCCTCCAGCTGTAACGAGACATGTGTCCACTCTTCCTGCAAGAGAAACATTTAGTAGCCGACTTATGACACCGATCCTTAGTATGTCCAGACACGCCACAATTGAAGCAGTCCTTACGGTAAGGCCGATCAGATGCACCCCTCTGTTTATATGAAACTGCTGACTTAAAAGAAGATACGGGGCCCGAGTTCGTTTTTTTGCTGCTCCCTGACTGAGTCGATGTCTTTTGCTTCTTCGAGTTATGTCCGGTGTCGGTGTTAACAATAGTACCGGCATATGCTGTGACTACGTATTCGTATGCCCTCAGTGTCGTGTAGTGGAATCCGGCGGCATAGCATTGTACATCTTCCGGCAACCTCTGTGCAAGGTGGTATATTCATTGATCTTCTGATGAAACCATATGTGAGATGTAACTTAGCTCGGTACGGTAGGCCTGAATGATATCCGGTACTGGCATATTCTGTGGTCCGACACTGAAAAAGTCTCGCGAGCGGTTTGGGCTGATCTGGAACAGTATTCGCTCCGCAGTAGCCGGGCAAATTTTGTACACCCGACCACTTGGTTCTCTGGCCTGTAAGTTCTCCACCAGCGGGCAGCAGTGTCACGGAGCTGATTAATCCCAAGCGGAACCTTCCGGTTCTCTGGACATCCGATCACTTTGAAAGCAGTCTCCATTTCAGAAATCCAGTCGTCCACGTGTTTCTCCCCAGCCCCGTCAAACAATGGAGGACTAGCCTTCAGCATCTCTCCCAACCATCGGTCTCTCCATGCATTTTCCTCCACATTGATGACGGGTATCCGTTCTACCTGGTTGACCTGAGCGATTTCCATGGCGATAGCTTGGGCAAGGGCCTGAACAAAAGCCAGGTCCATGCCTCCCGGGTTGTTATTCTGGCATTCCGCCTCCTGATCGTTTTGATTAATTGGTGGCGACTGGTGTAATACCCGAGATCTTCGTTCCGATTTCGTTGAACTTTTCTTCGGTCGAGCGGTTTGTTGTCGTCCACGTCCTTGGTATCGTGTGCCTGTACTGTGGTACGTTTGGTTTCGCAGCCTGTTCGTTGTTGTTTTGAATCTTAGTCGGTGCGTTTGTGTGATCGAGACGTCATCGAGCATCTAGCCGGGAAGTCGAAGGGTTGGCTGGGCCGAGTAACGGCCGTAAGGTGTGGCCGATTACAGCCATAAGACGCCCGCACACCCTGGCCTGGGAGGACTCGGTTACGGCCGTAAGTGTTGTCCTGTTACGGCTGTAATGCTTCGTTACGGTCTCAAGGTATGGGCCGATTACGGCCGTAATACACCAACAGGTTTCGGGCAGTAGCCCTGGGAACCTGGTTACGGCCGTAAGGCTGTGCCGAGTACGGCTGTAAGGGGTGCTCGGTAAGTACGTAAGGCAGCGACCGGTACGTACGTAATCAGGGTTGACCGAATTACGGCCATAATGAGCTGCCGGTTACGGCCATAACGCGCTCGGCCATATATAGGCCTGGCGACGGGCCAGACATCATTTGCTTTATTTCTTCACTTCTTGTGGTGGATGGCGGATGGGGGAGACGAGAAGAGGAGTTCTTGGTCGGTTCCACTCGATTTCTAAGCATTTTGGAAGGCTCTTGTTGATTATATATTCATCAAATCCTTGTTCTTCGTCGGATCGAGGTATTTTCTTCCTTGGAACCCTAGTTGTATAATTTTTAGGGGTTTCTTCGTGATTCTTCGATTTAATCCGTGGTTGATGATTTGATTATGGAATTCTTGTTATCTTGGTCATGATCTTCGGATTTTGTAACTTGTTTGTCGATTTTTATCACCCGGAACTTGATTCTTGATTTCTTTGAAGAAACATCGGATCCTTGTTGTTTTCCAGGTCGATTCGGATTCCGATTAGTGTTATTGATTCGTGGTGATGTTATTTTCCTAGTATTCATGGGGTTGTCAAGTTCTTGGTCGTTCTTGGAAGTTCGAGGGCTACCCGACCGTGTCCGTTCGTTGTTCCGTTGCTCGTGGTATCGAAGCAAGTATCTTGCCCATACGTTTCATGTTTCGTAGACGTAATGGTTGATAATTGATTATATGTGCAATCCGAATGTTTTAATGAACTTTAAAAAGGATCGGTATATTCTCGATAAAAGGGGTTTCTTCAAAGATAACTCGTATGCTTCGTGAATAAATGTGTTTTTGGAATATGTGTGTATGTCTCCTATGTTGGAAGATGTTATAATCATAGTTAGCGAGTATAGTAGACCGTGATCACTTTCCGAGGATTGTGTATCGATATGTGTACTTGTTCGGTGAATATGTGACGACGTGTAATATTAATTATTACTCCTTTGTAAGGAGGTTGTGATGTTTATTGTTGTTTGGTATTGGTATTTGCTTGTTGTATGTAATTGTTGAAGTGATGTGCCTTCGGGTAAGATTGTTGAATCTCCAGGATCCGTCGTTGCTAGTACGGGTCGGGCGTGACTGTAGGGTTATCGAATCGGGTATGTCTTGCGGGGACTCCGAGGTTCGTGGCTTGCTAGCCCGATGCCGGGATAACTTGTGGGGTTATCCAATCCGGGCATGTCTTGCGGGGACTCCGAGGTTCGTCGATTATTAGCGCGATGGTGGGATAACTTATGGTTGTGGTTTAGTCGTGTGATGTACGTGACATGGGTTGTCCAATCGGGTATGTCTCGTGGAGGCTCCGAGGTTCGTAGCTTGCTAGTGCGATGCCGGGATAACTATGAATGTGAGTATGGTTATGGTTATGTGACTGTTGTCACGGTGACATGTGATTTGGTATGGTTTCCAATTGGGTTATTCACTCGGGTATGTTCTGTGGGAGTATATGAGGTTTGTGGCTTGTTAGCACGGGACACGGATAATCCTTGGGAATATGTTGTTATGAATGATTGGGTCGTGGACCCTATGGTTTGTAATCGAAATGGTATAATTGGGTCATGGACCCCGTATTTTGTTATTGTAATTGTACTTTTGGAAAATGATTTTTGGGTGGTGTCCCTAAGTGGTTTCGAAGGGTTGAGAATTCTTAAATCCTAAATATTTTCAAAACTCCCGAGATCTTAAAATGTTTTCTCAAATTGTATATCGAACTACAGTTCCATTTTTTCTTTGTTTCGAAGGTTTTATTCAAATAAATTATCTCGGGAAGTCTGTTTTTATTTATGTCTGGATGATTATTCCCGATCTTATGTTCTTGGAGTATGTTGTGTATGGCCTGTATTTGTATTTTATACTTGCACTAGCAAAACAGTGGAGTTTTGCTAACCCCCGAGTAATCGGCGAGTGGATGTCTGTATTGCGTCCAAGTACTTGCAGGTTGCTAGGGAGCGAATCACAGGATCGGTACAAAGGATGATGGAAGACGACGATACTAATCACATAAAGACCAGTCGTTGAGTATTTTGGTAGAGTCTTGTTGTTTGTTTCTCCGTTGTTTTGTTCTCCCATTTTATGGGAATGTTGATGTATTCCAACCCCTGTGTGGGTATGAGTTGTGAGGAAGAGTTACGGATGTATGATGTGTGTGTTGTGGCAATAAACCAAATCGGTCTAATGGTTCTTTATCAGCCATGTTGGCATGTATTGTGTCGTGTTTTCTGTATTTTAGCCTGGTAGATCCTCATGGAGAGGGTCTGCGGCGCTGTAATATTCCAGAGTGGTTTGGGGGTGTTACAGAATATGGTATCAGAGCTTAGGTTGCAGAAACCTAGGCCGTCGGGTCAAGTTGTGTGTCGTCGAGTATTGTCTTTTCAGATTTTGTCTGACTGAGTCGTGTCGCGATGCGTCGTCTGGGTTGTCGGTCGTGATTAGTATCAAGGCGCAGCCATCATCTTCGTGCGATCTGTGGATGTAAGTCTCCCTACTATGTTGTGTCTCGTGTTATACGAGCTTGTGTGATTTTGTGTTATTATGTGGAGTTTAAATGTGATTTGTGAATACGTAATCCATACTTGTTGATTCTCGTGTTGTGTTGGAATGAAGAGTGGTGCCGGTGTATATTTATATATATATATATATATATTTGTATAAATCGTTTTTACAGGAGTAGTAGTTTTGGTGGGGCTACGCAAGGAAAGTTTATCAATGTGATAATTTAAAAGCTTTAAATATTTTTGGAAGTCACGTAAATTTTATTTTAAAACATCCTTCAAGAGAGGAAAAAGTTTGATTTCAGTATGATGACCTCGAGATCAAAAATTTTTGAGAACTCAAACTACTTATATTTTATTTTCATCTTGCATTGCAAATTTTCAAAATTTGATTTTAAAAACTCAAATGAGGTCTATCAAAAATTTACTTGAGACGTGACTTTCGCTTTCAACTTTTCAGTTTCATTAATTCTAGTTAAAAGGTATGTGGTAATGATGTTGTTGTCATTTCGGCTATAGTGCCCCGAGTTGTGATTAAAGTGGTGGTGTTAATGCTGAGTCGTTCGGCATGCACTCATCGATATAGATCTCTTGACCGAGAGGTGGAAATTCGATTTAGAATATTAATTAACTTTTGATGGTTATTTGTGTAATGTTATAATTATGTGGACTGTTGGCGTTTGGGTTTGTACACTGTTGTTTATTTGTAACCTCCGGTCTAGTACTGCTGGAAGGTGATTATGAATGTGTTGCCAAATTTGCATAGTTAGCGCACACCATTTCCCGTTGTGGAGCGCGCTTTCTAACTGGGCAAAAGTTTTGGACTGCATTTTAGCCATTAGGCCTAATTTTTGCAGTCGATCATCTGTGAGTGGATTCTATGTATGCTATAATAATTGTTGTGTGTGATTATGTGATTTTGTTGCGTTAAGTTGTTGCTTGTTAGTATGCCGAGGGGCAGAGGTCATGGTCGTACCTGTAGTACTGATGGCCACGGGGATCAGATGTGGAATCGAGAGAATATTGTCGGGAATGATATTGGTATTGCTATTGCTACTATACTGCAACAAGAAGCATCACAGATGACTCAGTTGACCCAGGAGGTTCAATGCAACACTGACGCGACTCAGAACGTCGGTGTAAATCAATGACTTCGAGAGGTAGTTCGTATGAATCCCCTCAATTCGCCGGTGCTGCGGATGTGTTGGGCTGGGATGGTTGGCTCTTCCAGTTAGGGAATATATTCGAGGCTGTCGATTGTCCCGAAGAGTGGAAGGTGCCTATCGCTCAGTACCTTCTTGAAAAAGATGCCGCTAATTGGTGGGAAGCTGTTAAACCTCGTGATTGTGATGTCACATGGGCGGAGTTCAAGGAATTTATGGAAGCTGAGTTCTGTCCGATACCAATTAGAGGCCAGAGGATTCGTGAATTTTATTTGGCAGAACCGCAGGATATATCGGTGTCGCAGGCTATCATTGACTATAGCAAACAACTCAGTTATGTGCGAGATTGGGTGAGGACCGAAGAAGAGAAGATCCTTCATTTTGACAGACGATGAAGCCGGAGATTCGCCAGTATATGGCGGGACTCACATGAACTTCATTGAGAGATTATTAGGATCGAGTCTTAGCCTACGGACTAGCTTCATTATCGTCGGAATGTGTGCCCGAGTCGAAGAAACAGAGGAAGTCCGATGACCTTGTGGGCGGTATAGGAGTTGGTGTTTCTAGATTGCAACGTCGTAGTCTTTCTGCTGTGAAGCTCCATCACTCGATGCATGGGACTGAGAGTTCCAAGTCGTCTACTTTGACTCATGGTAAAGCTAGGAGGTGTTTTAAGTGCAATGTGTCGGGGCATGTTCGTGCACATTGTCCTTCTCCACCAGTAACGTGTTACAAGTGTGGACTCGAGGGACACCGGGTTCAGTTTTGTGAATTGGTCATCGAGCCTTCCGAGGCTCGGACTTGAACACCAATATCAGGATCGACTCCGAGGAGTTCCTGAGAGTGTAGTCTACCAGTTGTATGTTATGTTATTTCCTTGCTTTGTTGTTTCGAATTTCGAAGACAAACCTCTTTTATTAGAGGCAGATCGGATTGTTGAACTTCTGTATTTTCAGTCATGTCGACTTGTTTGTGCTCGTTGATATTTTCTGAACTCGTTCTATTCTTCACTTTTCATTGTTGAACGAGTTGTTGTATTGTTTTGGGTTAATCCGTTTGTCATCGTGACTTTTTTTTCGGATTCGTTTCCATTCTTGTGAATCTTATGTAAATGCATATCTTGTCGTTTTCACCGGATCATATATTGTCTTGAGTCAAGCTGTGAACTTCTGAGATGCTATTCGATTTTTGTCATTCGTTGTGATTCGGATATGGTGGTTCAACCATTGTTGTCTCGATCGTTGTTGTTCGATCGTTTGTTGTCCGGTATTTGTTGATCTCGTATCATGATTTTTGAGCGTTCAGATCACTTCGTAATTTCCGTAAATTCGGGAAATTAGCTTCTTATTCGATCTTCCAAACCTTGGGTTGTGGAAATTCGTATTTGTTCAACGATTAATTCGTGCTTTGATTGCCGTGTTGTCCGGGTTGGTCAACCATATTGATTTTGTTCGTTGCGTTTTGTTATCGTTCTGGTATAGCGATATGGATAGTAGCAGCCACGTGCTACATGTGATTCGTTGCAGGTCAACGGCAATGGATAGCGTGTGTTATCTGAGATTGTTCTGTGTTGATCATTTTATGTTTTAAGTTTCGAGGACGAAACTTCAATGAAGGGGGGTAGAATGTAATACCCGAGAAATTCGTTCAGGTTTCGTTGAACTTTTCTTCGGTCGAGCAGTTTGTTGTCGTCCACGTCCTTGGTATCATGTGCCTGTACTGTGGTACGTTGGGTTTCGTAGCCTGCTCGTTGTTGTTTTGAATCTTAGTCGGTGTGTTTGTGTGATTGAGACGTCATCGAGCATCTAGTCGGGAAGTCGGAGGGTTGGATGGGCCGAGTTATGGCCGATTGCAGCCGTAAGACACCCGCACACCCTGGCCTGGGAGGACTCAGTTACGACCATAAGTGTTGTCCTGTTACGGCTGTAATGCTTCGTTACGGTCTCAAGGCATGGGCCGGTTACGGCCGTAATACACCAGCAGGTTTCGGGCAGTAGCCCTGGGAACTCGGTTACGACCGTAAGGCTGTGCCGAGTACGGCCGTAAGGGGTGCTCGGTAAGTACGTAAAGCAGTGGTCGGTACGTATGTAATTGGGGTTGATCGAGTTACGGCCGTAATGAGCTGCCGGTTACTTCTGTAACGCGTTCGGCCATATATAGGCCTAGCGACGGGCCACACCTCATTTGCTTCATTTCTTCACTTTTTTTGGCGGATGGCGGATGGGGGAGATGAGAAGAGGAGTTCTTGGTCGGTTCCACTCGATTTCTAAGCGTTTTGGAAGGCTCTTGTCGATTATATCATCATCAAATCCTTATTCTTCGTCGGATCAAGGTATTTTCTTCCTTGGAACCCTAGTTGTGTGCTTTTTAGGGGTTTCTTCGTGATTCTTCGATTTAATCCGTGGTTGATGATTTTATTATGGAATTATTGTTGTCTTGTTTATGATCTTCAGATTTTGTAACTCGTTTACCGATTTTTATCACCCGAAACTTGATTCTTGGTTTCTTTGAAGAAACCTCAGATCCTTGTTGTTTTTCAGGTCGATTCGGATTCCGATTAGTGTTATTGATTCGTGGTGATGTTATTTTCATAGTATTCGTGGGGTTTTCGAGTTCTTGGTCGTCCTTGAAAGTTCGAGGGCTACCCGACCATGTCCGTTCGTTGTTCCGTTGCTCGTGGTATCGAGGCAAGTATCTTGCCCATACATTTCATGTTTCGTAGACGTAATGGTTGATAATTGATTATATGTGTAATCCGAATGTTTTAATGAACTTTAAAAAGGATCGGTATATTCTCGATAAAAGGGTTTTCTTCAAAGCTAACTCGTATGCTTCGTGAATAAATGTGTTTTCGGAATATATGTGTGTGTGTGTCGTATGTTGGAAGATGTTATAATCATAGTTAGTGAGTATAGTAGACCGTGATCACTTGCCAAGGATTGTGTATCGATATGTGTACTTGTTCGGTGAATATGTGGCGTTGTGTAATATTAGTTATTACTCATTTGTAAAGTGGTTGTGGTGTTTATTGTTGTTTGGTATTTGTATTTGCTTGTTGTTGTGTGTAATTGTTGTAGTGATGTGCCTCCGGGTAGTACGTGTCGGGCGTGACTGTATTAGACATACTCATTTGTAAGATTGTTGAATCTCCAGGATCCGTCCTTGCTAGTACGTGTCGGGCGTGACTGTAGGGTTATCCATTTCGGGTATGTCTTGCGGGGACTCCGAGGTTCATGGCTTGCTAGGCCGATGCTGGGGTAACTTTTGGGGTTATCCAATCCGGGTATGTCTTGCGGGGACTCCGAGGTTCGTGGATTGTTAGCGCGATGGTCGGATAACTTATGGTTGTGGTTTAGTCGTGTGATGTACGTGTCATGGGTTGTCCAATCGGGTATGTCTCGTGGAGGCTCCGAGGTTCATAGCTTTCTAGTGCGATGCCGGGATAACTATGAACGTGTGTATGGTTATGGTTATGTGACTGTTGTCACGGTGACATGTGATTTGGTATGGTTTCCCATTGGGTTATTCACTTGGGTATGTTCTGCGGGAGTATATGAGGTTTGTGGCTTGTTAGCACGGGACACGGATAATCCTTGGGAATACGTTGTTATGGATGATTGGGTCGTGGACCCTGCGGTTTGCGATCGAAATGGTATAATTAGGTCATGGACCCCGTATTTTGTTATTGGAATTGTACTTCTGGAAAATGATTTTTGGGCGGTGTCCCTAAGTGGTTTCGAAGGGTTGAGATTTCTTTGTATATCGAACTACAGTTCCATTTTTTTATTGTTTGGAAGGTTTTATTCAAATAAATTATCTCGGGAAGTCTGTTGTTATTTATGTCTGGATGATTATTCCCGATCTTATGTTCTTGGAGTGATGAACAAATTATAAACTCGCAAGTGTGCGAATTGCTTTTGTAGGAAGCGGCAAGTAACTCCGAGGTCGATCTCTCGAAAAATTGGAAATGGTTTAAAGTTCGATAATGTTCGGCAAATAGTCGAATGAACAAAAGTAAAGTAAATTAAAATACATCATTGGTTTTATAGGATTACAATCACTAACGCATAAAATTAAAATAAACTAAGCATTAAAAACACCAAATTAATGGTCGGATAATTGAGAGATTACAATAATGAGAATGATATGGGAATTTAGAATCACCGACACACACGTAATCAATTATTAGTTCCAATACTCAAATAAATAAGGTTTGGAATTATCGATTGCTCACGATTAAAAGAAATCCGTTTGATGGCGGTAATTCTAAAAATCACGATTGTCCTTTTCGAAAATAAGAGATACTCCTTTGATGGGGAAGAATCCCTAACTAACAATCAATTAACCGACTACTTTTGATGAGGTAAATCATTAAAAGATTGCGTGAAAAAGTACGAGAACATTTACAATCACTTCTACGGACCGCTTGATGGCGAAGACCGATAAAAACCCTCATTTCGATAACTATGAAATAGGTTTGATGATCTAAATCAAAAGTTCTTATGCGAAGAACGAACAAGAGGAACAATCCCAAACTTTACCCGGCAAATCAATAGAAACTAACAATCGATAACATGTGTGTGGTTCAATCTAAAAACCCATATGAAATGATTAGCTACTCATGATTATTTCAACAATAATAATGGAAATTGTAAAACAAAACATGGTAGAAACTTCCCTTGTAAATGCCGAAATCGAATTCCTGATGAAGGTTTGATGATCTTCCTTCAAGAACTCACAACAAAATGGTACAAGGAATAATATTCATTCACGAAATGTATTTTTCTTCAAGATGAAATTACAAAGAAGATGATGAAAATCTCTCTTTTCTCCCTATTTTGGTGTTTCTCTCTCTAATTCATGTGTTTTTCCACCAAATATCTCACACAAGATCTCAATATATCATCTTAAGGTCTCCAACACCTTTTTATAAAGCTAAAAGACCAAGAAAAATGCTCCAAATCATGTAAAAATGTCAAATAAATGGACTTGCACCGAAAAGTGACACGACCCGTGTCCAACTGCTCTAGAAAATGTAAAAACTCTCTGGACGGCAGACTCGGCCATGTTCAAGTGTCCCAGAAAATGCAAAAACTCTCTGGACAGCAGACTCGGCCGTGTCCTGTGACACAGGCCGTGGTCTAGAAGCCATATCTCCCTCAATACACCTCGGAATTTAGCGTATGATATACCGTTGCGAATCTGATTTCATGAGAATCCATACATATATAGAACACATCCTGATTCGAAGTAATGAATCTGGAAATTAGAAAATACGACAGGTAGTGGTTCAATCTTCATTGTTTTAGGCCTCGTTCTTGCTCTTGATCGTCATAAACTCCAATATTGGCCATAAAAGCGCATATTTCACCACAATCTTCGTCCGGATACCTACAAAACAAAAACACAACATACCACGCGTAAAAAGAGCAAAAACACTCGAAAACAAATGAAAGTGCGACTCGATAGAACAGAATGAGGCGATCAAAAATCGACTCATCAAATCCCCCAAACCTAAACTTTGCTTGTCCCCAAGCAAAAATAAATAAAACACACGACAAAGAAAACGAGAAGGATTGAATAATCAAGTTAATCACTGGGTATACATACAATCAACCGGGAATGTAAAAGTATCGTGAAGTCTCGTAACTCATCATGAAAGCGTAAACTCACAAATGAATAGATAGTAATGACACTTAATCCAACAAGCAAGAAAACAAGTTTTAGTAGTCCCTCACGGAATTTTATCGATTCTCTCATCTCTCAAGTGTTAAGATAGGTCAATACGCTTAGCTCGATTCGAATGGAAACTTCTACTATATGCTTGCACTTCTTCTTTTCATCAATCATATCAATATTCACGAAACACGAGTCATAGGGTCTTACTTTTGGTTGTAACGGGGTTGTGGCTCACGTTGGGAAAATTTGGCTAGTAGTTACAAGTTCAGTCCAAGTAGAGCATATACGATCCTCACATATATGAAATAAACACCCAAAGCGATCATTCTACTTCAGTTCTCCCATATATATATATATATATATATATCTTTTTTTCTAGGCCTTGTTAAGCGCAATTCTTTTGATATTGGCCTATTTCTCACAACCCAACGACATTCCTTTTGTTTTTCTTAGGCTCACTCCTATCCTCCCTTATATTTTTCTATCCCACTATTAGGATCATACTTTTTTTTGTGGGGCTTATTATTTTCAGGGGAACGGGAGAGAAGATTTTTGCCTCTATACACCACAAACTTTGCACATCTTCGTTTTTCAAATATATCCTCTCATGCTCTTACGTGGACCAATATTTGGATAAGTTATGGCTTTTGGATATGGAGCTATAAGATGTGGGTTTTTCGAACAAAATTACGGCTAAAGGCTCAATGGGGCTAGCAAATGATATTGATATGAAATGGTGGGTATTTTAAGGTAAGTAGGTTCAAGAAAAAAAATGGGCAGCCCTAATCATTTCTCGTGTATGTAAATATCAACACATCATCCGACAGAATCATGTAAGTTCTAAAGAATACAATCCATAAGAAGAGAAATCACATATAAAAGAATTTTACCTCTAAAGGCGAACGGTTCAATGAGGCACAAGAACTCACGGCTTTTGGACTACCATACTCATTCCTTACATGTCAAATCAAGGAACCAAAACTATACATTCACACGCAAGGTCAAACAATCAATTATATTTATAAAACTCTACGAGCCAAGTACAAACACGATTAATCATCCATATACCCAACAGTTAACAAGGTTATTATAATCCAACTACGACATCACGCAAGAAAAAATAAAGAAAGGAAACAAACATCACACAAACTAAAAACAAATAAAAATCGAAGAAGTTGCACACCCCAAACCTAAATATTTGCTTGTCCCCAAGCAAAAAGATTAAGTCAGGAAAAATGCAAAAACGCAAATTAAAAAGAAAGAAAATAAAACTACTGGATTAAGAAGTGTGGTTTTTGTTCGCGGGCCACCATGCTTTTGTGCTCGGGTCTCAACTTCAATAGGTTAGGCTTCTTCCTCCCATAAATACCCTCCTTATTAGATTACCTACACATGCAAAAAAAAAAAATTAATGCAATAATAATAATAAAAGAGATAAAATTTAAAAAAAAAAAACTCCCTTGGGTTGCCTTCCAAGCAGCGCTTTTTTTATAGTTTTTAGCTCGACTTCTTCGGCTTCTTCTATCCTGGATTAAATGGAAATATGCCAGGTCCATCCATATAGCTCGTCATTTTTCGCTCGTTTTCCTTTGTCAGGATATGGATAGTGGTTCCATGGACTTCTATTGTGAGCACTTTTGTCACCATTTCAATTTTCATTATCATCGTCACCATGAAATGTCTTCCTTGAAGAATAAGTGACGTGATTTTTGTTGGTGATGTTTCTTCTATGTTTGGTATCACGAAATCCATCGGGGCTATCACCTCCCCCAAATCTAGTGGCGAGTATATTGGTTTTTGTGTTAAATTAATACTCGCTCCTAATTTCGCAGTGGAAACTCTTTTCTCCTCGAAAAGTACTTCCATGTCAAAGCTTTCTAGATCCTCCTTATTTATCACTTTACCGCTCTGAAGAGTAGTGATAGCTTGAGCTTGCTCGGGCTGACTTGGTAGTTCTTGTATGCGTGCAACGGTAGCGATTTTCCTAATTTGAGTCTCTATTTTCTTCACCGAGGCTTCTAAAGATTCGAACCTTTTAGTGCTGGCCGTAATAAATGCCATAACACTCTCCTCAAGAGAGTTCCTTTGATGTGGAGGTGGTTCCCTTTGTGTTGTTTGTTGGACTTGATTTCCTCTGTTGTATTGAGCTTGGGCGCTCGTGTCGTACGACATCGGGTTGTTGTTTCTCCATGAGAAATTTGGATGGTTTCTTAGCCCAAGATGATAAGTATTTGAGAGAGGTGCATTTATTGCGTTTTCGCCATTATTATTTCTCCTCTCCTCCCACTCGGGCCTTCTTACGCTTTGTCCCATAGCCCAATTCACTTTCTCGGTTTGTTCTTCTGGGAAAGTATGCGGGCAAGAATTAGCATCATGTCCGGATCCCCCGCAAATTTCACAAACTCGCGAGCTTGAAGATTTATTTTGAGTCTTGAATCATCTTAGCTCATTTGTTAACTCATCGATTTTAGATTGCATCTCTTCTTTCTCGCTTACTTGGTTCAAAACTCCCCTACTAACACGCACACTTTTTTGCTGAGAATTGGCTCCCAATGTTTCAAATACGTCATGAGCTTGTCTTACCGTCAATCCCCAAAAAGAACCACCGGCTGCGTTATCCACTGCACCTTGGCAATATTGAGTCAATCCATCATAGAAGAATTGATTAAGTAGTTGAAGCGGATAGTGATGGTGTGGGCATTGAATGAGGAGCATCTTGAATCGGTCCCATGCTTCGTGAAATACCTCTCCATTTTGTTGCCCGAATGTTGAGATTTGGGCTCTTAACTGTGTAGTCTTCGAATGAGAAAAACACTTGGAGATGAATTTGTCGTAAACATCATCCCACATTCTTAACGAGCCTGGTGCTAAAGTCATCAACCATTGTTCCACCCTGTCCTTGAGTGTATATGGGAAGCACTTCATTCTTAGTTGATCCTCGCTCAATCCATTCAATGGAAAATTATCAATCGCCACATAGAAGTCTCTTATGAATGACAATAGGTCCTCTCGTGCCAATCCGTGGAATGATGGCAATTGATCGATGTGAAATCCGCTGATTTGGTAGTTCCTTGCTCCTGGTGCTAATTGGATGCACGAGATGGCGGTGTTAACCATGGGCTTTGCATAGTCTCGCATTAGATGCTCAACTGGAGGTTGTTGTGGCATATTGTAGTTTGCTCCTATCCCATATTGAGGCCCTGGATAATAGTTCGCTCCATATTGTACTCCAACGGGTGGTTGTCTCGGATAAAAGTACCTCCCTTGTTCAGCTTCGGGTATCTCTTGATTGTGCCCAACATTCTCATATCTTGAAAGTCTCGGTTGACGAATATTTTCTTCCACGAGCATTTTTGGTGCTCTAATTCTTTGAACTTCATCTACGGGTAGAAGAATCGGGTTTCCCAACGATCTCCTACCAAGCATAAACAAGAGAAGTTAGAACAATTTTTTTTAATTTATCAAAAATAATGAAAACGGAAAAATGATCAAGAAGAACAATTCAACTACTATTAAAACAAGATCAAAAATTAAACGCCAACTCCCCGGCAACGGCGCCAAAAACTTGGTGAACAAATTATAAACTCGCAAGTGTACGAATCGCTTTTGTAGGAAGCGGCAAGTAACTCCGAGGTCGATCTCTCGAGGAATTGGAAACGATTTAAAGTTCGATAATGTTCGGCAAATAGTCGAATAAACAAAAGTAAAGTAAATTAAAATACATCATTGGTTTTATAGGATTACAATCACTAACGCATAAAATTAAAATAAACTAAGCATTAAAAACACCAAATTAATGGTCGTATAATTGAGAGATTACAATAATGAGAATGATATGGGAATTTAGAATCACCGACACACACGTAATCAATTATTAGTTCCAATACTCAAATAAATAAGGTTTGGAATTATCGATTGCTCACGATTAAAAGAAATCCGTTTGATGGCGGTAATTCTAAAAATCACGATTGTCCTTTTCGAAAATAAGAGATACTCCTTTGATGGGGAAGAATCCCTAATTAACAATCAATTAACCGACTACTTTTGATGAGGTAAATCGTTAAAAGATTGCGTGAAAAAGTACGAGAACATTTGCAATCACTTCTACGGACCGTTTGATGGCGAAGACCGATAAAAACCCTCATTTTGATAACAACTATGAAATAGGTTTGATGATCTAAATCAAAAGTTCTTATGCGAAGAACGAACAAGAGGAACAATCCCAAACTTTACCCGGCAAATCAATAGAAACTAACAATCGATAACATGTGTGTGGCTCAATATAAAAACCCATATGAAATGATTAGCTACTCATGATTATTTCAACAATAATAATGTAAATTGTAAAACAAAACATGGTAGAAACTTCCCTTGTAAATGCTGAAATCGAATTCCCGATGAAGGTTTGATGATCTTCCTTCAAGAACTCACAATAAAATGGTACAAGGAATAATATTCATTGACAAAATGTATTTTTCTTCAAGATGAAATTACAAAGAAGATGATTAAAATCTCTCCTTTCTCCCTGTTTTGGTGTTTCTCTATCTAAATCATGTGTTTTTCCACCAAATATCTCACACAAGATCTCAATATATCATCTTAAGGTCTCCAACACCTTTTTATAAAGCCAAAAGACCAAGAAAAATGCTCCAAATCATGTAAAAATATCAAATAAATGGACTTGCACCGAAAAGTGACACGGCCCGTGTCCAGCTGCTCTAGAAAATGCAAAAACTCTCTGGACAGCAGACTCGGCCGTGTCCAAGTGTCCCAGAAAATGCAAAAACTCTCTGGACAGCAGACTCGGCCGTGTCCTGTGACACAGCCCGTGGTCTAGAAGCCATATCTCCCTCAATACACCTCGGAATTTAGCGTATGATATACCGTTGCGAATCTGATTTCATGAGGAATCCATACATATATAGAACACATCCTTATTCGAAGTAATGAATCTGGAAATTAGAAAATACGACAGGTAGTGGTTCAATTTTCATCGTTTTAGGCCTCGTTCTCGCTCTTGATCGTCATAAATTCCAATATTGGCCATAAAAGCGCATATTTCACCACAATCTTCGTCCGGATACCTACAAAACAAAAACACAATATACCACGTGTAAAAAGAGCAAAAACACTCGAAAACAAACAAAAGTGCGACTTGATAGAACAGAATGAGACGATCAAAAATCGACTCATGTATGTTGTGTATGGCCTGTATTTGTATTTTATACTTGCACTAGCAAAATAGTGGAGTTTTGCTAACCCCCGAGTAATTGGGGGGTGGATGTCTGTATTGCGTCCACGTACTTGCAGGTTGCTGGGGAGCGAATCACAGGATCGGTACAAAGGATAATGGAAGACGACGATACTAATCACATGAAGACCAGTCGTTGAGTATTTTGGTAGAGTCTTGTTGTTTGTTTCTCCGTTGTGTTGTTCTCCCATTTTATGGGAATGTTGATGTATTCCAACCTCTGCATGGGTATGAGTTGTGAGGAAGAGTTATGTATGTATGATGTTTGTGTTGTGGCAATAGACTAAATCGGTCTAATGGTTCTTTATTAGCCATGTTGGCATGTATTGTGTTGTGTTTTCTGTATTTTAGCCTGGTAGATCCTCACGGAGAGGGTCTGCGGTGCTGTAATATTCCCTAGTGGTTTGGGAGTGTTACAACTGGTCCCCAGCAGGATGGGTCTCGGCAGTGTTCCTGTCCCCGTCGTGGTTTGCGACGGAACCCTGAACCCCATTCACCACCCTCCTAGCTCCACTGCGTGCCATTACAGACAGTATTGATCTAAAGTCAGTTCCACACACAGTTTACAATTAAATGTAGTATCCAGACAGAAAACACACATATCACTTACTTTGCATTCCCACGAGGAGTTACAGTCGCTTGGGGTGTTGGACTGGGATAACTTCGAAAATTAGGAGGAATTTTATTTAAAATCTTTTCAATAGGAGCCGACCGCTCTCATACCATTTTCTGTAACACCTCCAAAATTTCCCGAGGCATTACAGTGCCGTGAATCCCGTGTAGGACCCATAAGGCTAGTTTAGGAAGTGGACATTTTAAAGAAGTATAATAAAATGATACAATCCACGGTTTCATGTCATATCCGAAATGTTTTAAAAAGGGACATAATTCAAAGTTCGATTATTACCTAACAGAGGTTTTGAAAATCAAATTTAATTCATGCAGCGGTAAGATTTTATTCCAACACCGTTCAAACCTGACCGGACCCTCAGGAATGTCCTGCACATAATCAACAAATTTACCTGACACGACAAATCATGCCAGATAACCGGGGTCAGAGAATGCATACCAATAGCAATTATTAGCAAAAATATACACAGTTTTGCCAACACCGTGCCACATAAACAACAGAAGATAATTCACATCACGATTGACGTTGTCTTTCTCTTTTTATCACATAAACCCCAAGGTCGCAACTAAGATTCACAAAAGTATCCATACAGGAATACCCCGGAACGTGGGTGTCCTATTTGGGTCTTATCCCTCAACACATTGTTGGAATATTTATTCCACATTTTAACAATAAGTGTTTTGATGATTAAGTTGCTGAATAAAACAAAACAAAACAACAGAGAGGCGAAGCAAAACGACGAAGGAATCGAAAATGTAAAAAGTTGGACAAAATACAAAGCTAGCGCATGCTAACGGGTCCCGGCTGCAGATCAGGAGAGTTCGAAGTAACCTGAAGTGAAGTTACCTGATGAGGATAGCGCACGCTACACCATGTTTATTAACGCACGCTATCGAGCCAATATTACCATTGTGAAGAGATTCAAACACAGAATGACGTATGCACTGAAGTAAGCTTATTGCACGCAAGAGATGATATTAGTGCACGCTAAATATCAGTTTGAATCAAGTCAATCAATCCGTTGGGGAGAATCTGCTGCAAGTAAAAAAGTATTAACGGATATATGACGCATGCAATGATGCACTATTAGCGCACGCTACAAGAAAGTGTTAGCGCACGCCAACTGTGAAGGACAGAAGCCACTGGACTAAAATTCGAAGAGGTTAACGTACGTAACATGCAAGGCATAACGTACGTTAAGGCAAATACATGCGATAGCGCACGCTAAGAAAAGAAGCCTAGCGCACGCTAATAAACAACTGGCAGTAACGGCTAGTTTGTGGAAGAAGGCTATAAATACCAAATGAGTTGGTATCATTCCACAAAACAACATTGAGCAATTCATATACATATACTCTTTAGATATCATTGTAAACATTATAGTTGTTGTTCTTGAGCTTAAATTAGAGTGATTGAGTGTTATACATAAAATCATATATGAGTGAGAAAAAGAAATGATACGATTGTATTCAGTGTTATTAGGATCAAGGATTCGGCATTGTTAGAATCGCAATCGCTATCTTAGTGAGGTTTATCTAGTACCAATAGAAAGCTATAGTGGTTGATTCCTTATCCAATAGAAAAGAAAAAATGGTTTAACTCGGACCGATAGAAGACGAGCTTGTAACGGTTATCCCTCGACCGATAGAAGAGAGGTGCAGAGGTTTTGATCTTCAGCCTATTGAAAAAGATACATCGAGAGAGGACGTAGGCACGTTTGGCCGAACCTCTATAAATCCTTGTGTGATTTATTTTCCACACTTTATATTTACGCTTCCGCACAAATGGCGCAAATACCGATATTGCTCCAACAATTGGTATCAGAGTGGTACTCCAAAGCGACTTTACATCCGAGGAGAAAAGATCCAATGGTGTTTCAACTTGCTCCCCTCGAAGGCCTTGCTCTCAACCGACCACCATTTTTTGATGGCTCAAACTTCATGACGTGGAAGAAGAAGATGTCTATATTCATCCGAGCATATGACATCGAGCTTTGGAAGGTGATTTGTCTTGGTCCGAAAATTCCGACGAATTCCAACGGTACGCTTAAAACTTTCGAAGAATATGATGATTCCGATTGGAAAAATGACCACTACAATTGTAAGGCAACTCAACTTCTTTATTGTGCCTTAAATCCGGAAGAACACAACCGGATATTATCGTGTGATAGTGCGAAAGAAATTTGGAAAATGCTTGAGGTAACACACGAAGGTACATCTCAAGTCAAGGAGACAAAAATTAACATGCTCCTTCACGAGTACGAATTATTCCAAATGAAGGACAATGAATCCATCAGGATAATGCTTGACATTTTTTCGGTTATCACAAATAGATTAGCATGTTTCCGGAAACCACGTTTGAGTAGTGAGAAAGTAAAGAAAATTCTCCAATCACTACCTCGAGAATGGTACGGTACGGTAACGACAATAATAGAATCCAAAGATTTAAATAATCTTGATTTTAGTGCTCTCGTTGGTTCTCTTATCAACTACGAGATTGTTATAAGATCTCGGAATGCCAAACCGAAACCGAAGGAGAGGTCGATAGCCATGAAGGCTAAAATGTCGAGAAAGAAAGAAGAAATTCCGGTGGACGAAAGCGACGAAGAATCGTCATATTATGCCAAGAATATTAATAAGTTCCAACACTTATTAAACCGGAGAAAGAAGGACATTCAAGCGGGCGAATCTAAGAAATTCGACAACACCTGTCGATTATGTGGTAAACCAGGCCACTTTGCTAAGAACTATCGAGTAAAACAAAAGGAAGTCTTAGTTGAAACATGGAGTGACGAAGATCCTGATGATGATTTCATGAATCAAAATAATCTCGCACTCATGTCCCGGAGTTCATTCGACGATAGTGACATCGAAAGCCAAGTAAGTAACTCTTACGACGAACTTTTTGAAGCATTCGAGTTATTACATACCGATTATCAAAATGCTTTAAATGAGATTAAATCCCTTAAAACTAAACATAAATCTTTGGAAAACGAAAATTCCATAATTCTAGAAAAGGGAAAATTTATTGAAATCGATCATTTAAAATGCATTGAAAATAAGAATATTTTAAAGAATGATCTTGTTAAAGTTCAAACTAAGCTCAAAAATTTAACGAAGAAATTTTCTCTCGGAAACGAGAAATTTGAAAATATGCTCTCGGTTCAAAAATACACGTTAAATAAAGAGGGGTTAGGATTCAAACCACGTCTTAAAAATGAATCCGTAAATTTCAAAATACCCCGGTGTGAAAAATGTTTGAAAATTGGGTACCGTATTTCAAACTGCAAAAGCCCAAGACGGACGATTAAAGTTAAGAAAATTTGGGTTCCTAAAGGAACAATTTTTTCAAACATCGTCTATGTCTCGAAAGAAAAATCGACTTTCGGTTGGATCCCCAAAAATTAATTTTTGATACTTTCAGGGGGAGATATTCCCTATATTATTGGATATTTTTATATTCATGCATATTTGTTTATATATCAAATTGGTATCTGTTTGAGGAGAAAAGTAAAGACAGCAATCAATTGTATTGATAACAATGAATAGAGGGGCCTTTATATAGGCATTACAAAGAGAGTCTTTCCATACATAGGATTCCTAGTTAAGGTAAGACATCTAACAGGATCCAACTACTTATGGAAGAGTCTAGAGCCTTCCATAACTCTTATCCCCCTACAACTAGTATTAGGTAAGACACCAATACGGGAAGGATTTCCTAACACTCCCCGTGTCGAACGCTAATACTAACATGGTGCACACGGTGTTGCCTTGGTAAAAACCTTTCGAAGTCAAATAAAACCCCGTGGGAAAAAAAAGACTTTGGTGAGGAAAAAGAGCGCAACGCACCAACTACAAATGTCAGAATCATGTGAAGTATACTCCCCCTGAGGTATACATGACAGCTCATTCCATCGAGCCATCTTTAGTTGAGCTCGGATAATCGACACATTCCGATGCTTCTCACATGTTTCTCAAATGTAGATTTCGGCAGAGACTTAGTGAACAAGTCTGCGATATTCTCATCGGAACTCACTTGTTTCACTTCGATATTCAGCAATTTCTGCTGCCGCCGATTATAGAAGAACTTCGGCGCAATATGCTTGGTATTGTCACCCTTTATGAAACCTAACTTCATCCGCTCAATGCATGCCGCATTGTCCTCAAAGATGCAAGTAGGGGTTCCGTGGGGATCTAATCCACACGTTCCTCGTATATGGTCTATGATCGATCGAGCCAAATGCACTCCCTTACGGATTCGCAATGCAATTATCTCTCGCATGGTTCGAGGAAGTAGCAACTGTGGTCCGCTTGGTAGATCGCCAAGATATCGCCGTATTCCCAATGGTGAACACATAACCACTTGGGAACGTCCTTTATGCGGGTCGAGAGATAACCGCATCAAGAAATCCAACTAACGTGTCGTTAGGATTCTCTGCATAAGGGGTAAGCTTGCTTGCATTAGCACTTCTGGTAGTCAAGCTACCATGCTTAGCTGCAATATCAGAGGAAGATCGACGGTCGGTATGCATCGTCTTAACCTCAACAATTCCTTTCGGAATATCACTCTATTTTGCGTAGGGAAAGAACAATCCAAGGTCACTGCAGCCTTTCAAGTATCGAAAGATGTGTTTTACTCCATTCCAATGCCTTATCGTGGGAGCGGAGCTAAATCTCACTAACAGATTCACAGAGAATGCGATGTCTGGACGAGTACATTGAGCCAGATACAACAACGCACCGATTGCGCTAAGGTACGGTGTTTCTGCTCCAAGGACCTCTTCATCCTCCTCTTTAGGACGAAACGGATCCTTGTTCATTTCCAGACTTCGACCAATCATGGGGGTAGCAAGAGGATGTGTCTTGTCCATGCTAAATCGCCTGAGCATTTTGTGGACATAGGCAGACTGGTGAATGAGTATACCATCATCTCGATGTTCTAGCTCTAAGCCCAAGCAGAATCGAGTCCTCCCCAGATCTTTCATCTCGAATTCGGATTTAAGGTAGCGGGCCGTTTCATTGACCTCATCTATGGTACCGATAAAATTCATGTCATCTACATAGACGGCTACAATCACGAATCCTGCATCTGTTCTTTTCACGAATATGCATGGACAGATGTCACTGTTCTTGTATCCCTTCCCAACCAAGTATTCACTTAGGCGGTTGTACCACATCCTTCCGGATTGTTTCAACCCATACAAAGGAACGACGCAATTTCACAACAGACGCGCTCCGTGGTTTAGAGCTACTTGATTTGGGCCATGAAATCCCTTCTGGGACTTTCATATAGATATCCGTATCTAGATCCCCATAAAGATACGCTGTAACCACATCCATAAGCCGCATGTTCTGGCTTTTCTGACACTACCAAACCGACTAAGTAGCGGAAAGTGATGATGTCCATAACGGGAGAATATGTCTCCTCGTAGTCAATGCTGTGGCGTCGCGAGAAGCCTTGGGCAACTAGTCTCGCTTTGTAATGCATGACCTCATCCTTATCATTGCGTTTACGAACAAAGACCCATTTATGTCCAATCGTTTAACGCCACGGTATTGGCTCGATACGGCCAAATACCTCACGCTTAGCCATTGAGTCTAGTTCACCGCATTGCATCTTTCCATTTCGCCAATCGGCTCATTGTTGACACTCAGAACCGAGCGCTCGGGCCGTCGCCTTCAATAATTTCTTGAGCGACGGAGTAGGCAAAAGCATCGTCGACTAGCGTGGACGACTGCCCAATAGTACGTATTCACTCGCATATTGCATCGAGATTTCTTTATTTTCCGACATCAACAAAGTTTCCGACGCGTCCGTCGATTGTTCCATTGTTGATTCGAGGACATATCCGTAGTCGAGATAATCTCGTGTGACGGAGTCACCGTGTCGATGATGAGAGGATTTTGTGCCTCCGTTCCTCTTCTCTTTTGAGGTTTGGTATCCTTTCTACCCACCGGCCTCCTCTTTCGAAAGGTGGATAAGAGCACCAAGGCACTGGCCCCACCACTAAGGTTGACGCCGGTGGTATCATTCCTTTGGGCGGCCGAACCTTGCCCTATAATCGGGACTTCCAACCTTACAGAACATTCGCAATGGGAATGGTAGATCTTGTCACTTTCGCAAAGACGCAAAGCTATCGGGCATCGAATCCGCAACTTTCAAGATCGAGAATACGTTGCACTTCTAGCTCTGATTGAGCCGCAAGGGGATCTTGATGAGGCAAGGAGGAGCACACTGCATAATTTCTGGCTTCAATCGAATCGCTCGATTCTCTCTCCCCTAACGACGGGAAGTTTGTCTCATCAAAGTGACAATGCAAATCTTGCAAAGGAATGATCTCCGTCAAAGGTTCCAAATAGCGGATAATTTTAGGCGATTCATAGCCAACATATATACCTAATCGTCTTTGCGGACCCATTTTAGTACGTGGAGGCGTAATTGGCACATATACCGCACAACCAAAAATGCGCAAGTGTGAAATATCATGCTCATATCCAGCTACTAACCGGTACGCACTAAACGGTTGATCGGCGGTCGAAAGCGAATAAGTATAGCCGCATGCAAAATTGCATAACCCGGTGCGTAAATCGCAAGTTGGTGCGCAATACCAATGCTCGGGCGATAAGTCGTAATCGCTAATCATAGCCTCGGCAAGGCCATTCTGCGAATGAACGTGGGGGACGGGATGTTCAACATCAATCCCAATCGACATGCAATAGTCGTCAAAAGACTTTGACGTAAACTCTCCAAAGATTGTCCAATCTTAATGACGAGAATGGGAAGTCGGGTAGGATAGCCCGTAACTAGATTATATGTGCTAGAAGATTACCAAAAGCAGCGTATCTTGAGTATAGAAGAGCGACGTGTGACCATCGCGTCGATGCATCAACCGTAACCATAAAATATCTAAATGGTCTCGCACTGTCAATAGGTCCACATATGTCCCCTTGAATTCTTTGTAAGAAGCGAATATTTTGTGTTGAGTCTTTAGCAAAGGACGGAGAGGGTATCAACTTTGCTAGTGAACAGGCTTTACAAAACGATTTATGGGCATTAGAAATTGCCACGGAAGCCTCGGGATTTACGAGAGATGCACCGTCAACCTTATTAGGGCGTGCGATCTTTAGTTCCGGTGATACGGTATCAAGCTCACTCACATCAATGCCGATATCGAGTGGTGCTTCCAATCGTTTTCTGGACTTGAAAAACGGATGACCATGTGAGTTTTTCAAAATGCGAATCATCATGTCGCGTCCAGGGTGACCGAGTCGGTCATGCCATAGTTGGTATGCTTCGGAATCACACAGTTCGTGACTCACATCATAGGATTCAATAACCCTTATTATAGTTTGGTATAAACCGCTACTTAGACTCATAAGTTTCTCGAGAATGCGGCGTCTTCCGCATTCTGCCAGTGTAACACACAAAAATTCTGTCCCATTCTCACAATGTGTATCAAGGTGATAACCGTTGGCACGGATGTCCCAAAAACTTAGCAAGGTTCGGTTTGCTCTTGGGGCATAGAGAGCATTTGTGACATTAATATGCGTACCATTAGGTAGCAAGAAATGAGCAGGTCCCCTCCCTTGAATTACTTGGGAGGAACCAATCATTGTTGTCACTGAGGATATGTATGGCACAATATCCTTGAATAATTGCCTATTCCGAAGAATAGTGTGGGTTGTTCCACTATCAGCAAGGCACTCAATTTCGCCACGAGACATCTACAATAAGACATGAAAATCGATTAGTCTTATGATTAGAGACATAGCGAAAACTCATTTACATCGAGTTTAGGGAAATTCGACCAAGTTGGTTAGGATCAAAGTTAGCACAATCGCTGGAAATAATTTCCGCGCAGCTTGACCTTTGTTCACTAAAACAGCAATAACTTCTTCGTTAAGAAGGCTATGGACGACCGGTCAGTTGTTCTGGAAACTAGACTTCCGTATCTTTCTATCCATAGGTCGTGCACTTTCTGGATCATTAAACTCAGATCTCAGTGCTCGTTTCAATTTGCTATTTTGGTATTTCCCTATTGTTGAGTGAAAGAGCAAGGTTTAAGCCTTTTTCAAAGGCATTATTGTTGATACAATACTATGGAAATATGGCCATAGGAGCGTTTAGATACTTTAAAACGCATCTTGGTTTACGATTTATATCTCTACTAATGATCCTTTCGGTAACTCCAACTTGGTAGACTTGCAGAGAAAGTAGGAATGCTCTGTACAACAAGGCCGTTTAAAAACCACCGATTCCGCTTTGAACTCTCAAAGCATAAACAAATACCAAGGAGGATGCGCCTAGTCTTGATCAAAAGTTTTGATGAAATCCTACCAATGTATCAAATTTTTAACCAAGCAATTCGTTGCTAGCAATTATTTTGTGATAAACCAAACATGCTTTCGAAGGGAAAAAATAAAATTCATCTTTGCACAATCACAGCAATTAAAAGAATTTTATTCATCATGGCCAACTTTATTACATTCATGAAAATCCAAAGTAGTTCTCGGAAATTATAAACAAGACAAAACATAACCAAAGTGTAAAACTAGTCAAAGTCGGCAACATCCATATGTTGGTCTTTGTCCGCAATGGTGAGAGGAGGGATCTCACCTGATATCAATATGGTTCACCTCCGTATTCTCATTATCTTCTTCCATGTAATTCGACTCTTGAGTCAAATATTGTTTATAGTGCTTGTAGTAAGCTTGGATGTTCTTTGGCGCTTTGCAATTGCGGTAAGTATGCTTCTTCGATCCGCAAGTATAGCAATTCCGGCCTTCCTTTGGAGTGGTTCCATTCCGGCGGCAGGAGGCGGCCCACGTGGTCGGGTTCCACTAGGTCCCGTGGCCGAGCCACCTTGCCTCTTCCACACGTTGGAACGACGACCTTGTCTTTTCCTCGCTTGCTCGAGTCATGCATCCGTGGTGCTTGCAAACCGAGTAGCGTTGCCTTTTCTATTTTGTCGTGGTGCTTTCTGTGGTAGCCCGATTCACTTCCTAATCGGCTTCGCATCACCGGGCGCGCATTGCTATTGAGAATAATCTCATGGTGCCTTTCTTTTTTCGCGAGGTGGGAGATAAGGTCACTAAAGTTCTTAATTCTCCCTTCCTCATAGGCAACACGCAGCTGATGAGCAATTACACTTGCTCCCACGGGAAACGTGTTAAGAGTCCTCTCGATCAAATCTTGATCAGACTTCTTGACACCACAAAAACCAAGATCAGCGCGAAGATTGAGGATAGCTTGATTATAGGCTTCCACATTCGCATAATCCAAAAATCGGATTTGCTCCCACTGAAGTTGCAATTCGGGGAAGCGCTGATCATGCACATTATTAAATCGTTGTTCGAGTGTGTCCCATAGTTCTATAGGGGTTTGTAAGTTCATATAACACTTTTTCAACAACGGATGTATATGTCTACGCAAGTACATCAGTGCATTAGCCTTGGTTTCCTCGCTCGGTTCTTGAGCGGTAGGCTCGTTAGAGGGAAAGATGGTGGTAGTAAATCTCTTACCGACGAACGCCAAGCGAACGTCTGAGACCCACCTATGGTACTCCTTACCAAAGATGGTCAAGGATGTCGAACTCCGGATGAACATTGGAGCTTTGTGCCATCTACAAGATATAAACAAGAGGAAGTTAGTCTTGTTGGATTTTCAATGACAATGTAAACGGTCACAATCGATGCTTTTAAAAGCGTGTAACATAACCGTTACTCGATTTACTTCCCTTAATTGTTGTTTAGTAAAGTCGACAAAAAAACGGCGATATCAGATCGCACCCAGATACGTGGTGTATGCAACAACCACAAGTATCGACTTTTCAATAATTCCGTGACTCCCCCAGGACCGTCACACAGTTTTCTTCGACACGCAGAGATACCGACTTCTCTCGCGGTCTCATCCACCGCAAAGTAGCGTGGGAGATAAAGAACCCAAAACCCGTGTCCCCAAAAGAAAAATTCCCAAAAGGAGAGAATTTAAAAGGGAATAGTCTGAGAGTTACCTCGATTTTAAAATTATGCACGTGCTGAATCTGTGGTGTGCTTCGATCTACCGTTTGTACTGATGCGACGACATGAAAGGAGGCGCAATTTGGCGGCTTAGAAGATAAATTGATGTTCGGTTTTGGTCCGAGAGTCGGACTGGCCTGTCGGACTAAGGCCGGACTGAGCTGGTCGGGCGGCTGGCGCTGGCGGCGGTCCAGTGGCGGAGGCGGCGGTCTTTGGCGTCAGTAAAGCGGCCGTGTTTGGCGGCCCGTGGCGGCGGTCCGCGGCTCTGGTGGCGAGGTCCGCTCGGGCGCGGATGTCCTAAGTGAGAGGTGGTGCTCTGGCGGGCGCGGAAACGGGCGCCCAGGCGCTGGGCGGCTTCGTGGCTGGGCGTCAGAAGTGGCCAATGGTGGCGCGGTGGCTAACGGCGAGGCGTGATGGTGTGGCGGCCAATGGGCAATGGCAGCGGCCAGCGAGCGGTTGGGCAAGGCGTGAGGCGGCGCGGATGTGCTCGGCCGATTTTTTTTTTCTTCTTTCGCTCGAGCTACGTGCGATAACGTGTTTGAGGAGAAAAGTAAAGACAAAGAATCAATTGTATTGATAACAATGAATAGAGGGGCCTTTATATAGGCATTACAAAGAGAGTCTTTCCATACATAGGATTCCTAGTTAAGGTAAGACATCTAACATGATCCAACTACTTATGGAAGAGTCTAGAACCTTCCATAACTCTTATCCCCCTACAACTAGTATTAGGTAAGACACCAATACGGGAAGGATTTCCCGGAACAGTATCCTCTATATTTTATACTTTTTGCTGAATACAAAAAGGGGGAGAAGAAGTTGAATCGGATAAAAGCGTCATGAAAGATATGGCTAGAAAAATAATAAAAATCGAAGGAGTCGAAAAGGAGAAGAAAGCATACAAAAAGGGGGAGAACCAAAGGAGTTGAAAAATACGAAATGAAGTAGTCGAAAATGACAGAAAAAGAAAAAGGATTGGAGAAACTAACGAAACGATCAAAGTCGAAAACTTTGAAACGTACATATATATATAATTTTATTTTGCAGGTTTTATCCAATT